>OX422223.1:84736416-87396083 GCA_949130495.1 Sambucus nigra | reverse complement strand
GGGGGGTCGAACCGGTTCATTTTCTCAAAGCCCTTATTCGGTTCGCTACCAGTCTGGGGTCTACTGGATTAGTGCACAAATGGATCGGTCCGGTTGAGGGTGAATCGGTCCGTAGGCGGACCAATTCTTTTTCTAAATAGGAAGATCGGTCCGACCTGTCAGAATTCTATTTCCTCCTCTTCTTTAATATTTGGATCCGTTGATGACGATACAAATCTTGACTTTCGTCAAAGGTGTAACGACGTTTAACATAACATTTAATAATGGACAAAATGTCCTTACATCAGGGGCAACTGGAATTTGGTTGTATCCTGAATAGACATCAAGGAAGCCGTAATACACATGACCAGCTAAACGTTCGAGCATTTGGTCTATATAGGGAAGAGGAAAATGGTCCTTACGAGTGACAACATTTAGCTTGCGATAGTAAATGCAAATACGCCAACCCATTTGCATACGGGTGGGAATAAGCTCATTGTCACTATTTTTTATGACATTGACATCAGACTTTTTTCGTACTACATGAATGGGACTAACCTACTGGCTGCCTGAGATAGGGTAGATAATACTAGCATCGAGTAATTTTAAAATCTCAGCGCACACGACTTCTTTCATAGCAGGGTTGAGTCGACGTTGGGGTTCATAAGAAGTCTTCGCGTGCTCCTCTAAATGAATGCGATGACTACAAACATTGGGGTTCACACCGTGAATGTCAGAAATGGTCCAACCAATAGCGGTGCTATGTTGTGTAAGAATGTGGACTAATTACTCTTCTTGATCAGCGGTCAAATCGAAAGCGATCATGACAGGGTGATGGTTGGTGGGGCCTACGAAAGTATATTTCAATTCGAGAGGTAAGGGCTTAAGCTCAAAACTAGTAGGTGGTGCAGGAGTGACATCGGACTCAGACACAGAAATATAGTTCGAAAAGATCGTGGTGCATAAAGTGGAGGAATATGATGTGGCAAGGAGTTCAGAAGGTGGAATGGGGTGATCCACAGAGTGAATAGTAACATCATAGAGGGGCGCGAAGGGAGGGTCCCTAGAGGAAGTGTCCATCAGTGGAGTGGAATCTAACAGGGAATTAAGTTCAGAGATGGAGGAATTAATGTCAAAGTCGGATCCAAAATGAGCCAAACATTGTTGGAGAGGATCAGCAGGATAAGTTTGGTCCAACATTTCATTAACTAAGGAGTCAATTACACGCACCTCATCAATAGAATCAACATCAGCCAGTTTTTGCATAAGGTGGAATATATTGACTTCGACAGTCATGTTGACAAAAGAGAGATTCATGGACCCATCACGATAATTGATAATGGCGTTGGCAGTGGCCAGAAATAGGAGACCCAATATGATAGGAGTATTGGTTGGGTAGGGCGCAGGAGTGTCTAAGATGATGAAATCCACAGGATAGTAAAAGTTCAAAACTTTCACCAAAATGTCTTCAACGATTCCTTTAGGTACTTTCACAGAACGATCAGCAAGTTGAAGAGTAACTCGTGTAGGTTTCATGTTCTGTAAACCTAACTCAAGGAAGAGGGAGTAAGGTAACAAATTAACACTAGCCCCAAGATCAAGTAAAGCACTAGTGGTGAACTTGTCACCTAACATGCAAGAGACAGTTGGACGACTAGGGTCTTTATACTTCACAACACCATTATTATGGATAAGGGATGTAGCTTGCTCAGTGAGGAAATCATCACACGGAGCATTGGTCCTGCGCTTAACAATGCACAAGTCCTTCAAAAATTTGGCATACGAGGGGACTTGTTGAATCGCGGTGAGGAAGGGAATATTAATGTGAACATTCTGAAAGACTTTCTTGATCTCATCAAATTTCTGGGCTTTCTTAGTGGGAGCCAATCGATGGGGGAAGGGTTCTTTGGGCACATAAACAGAGGTTGGCTTAGGAGGATTAGACTCAGTGGGAGATGGGGATTTACATGTTGGGGTAACCTGAGGGATAAGCGCTAAAGGTGGGATGGTCGAGTGTGGGACATCAGTGGGAGCATGAACACCATTGTCAACTTGTTTCCTCAAGCGAAGAGTAGACACCACTTTCATATCCGCTTGGTAATTGTGTGGGTTAGAAGTGGAACGAACCTCGTAAGACGAGTCTTTGCCATTCCCCTTAGGGTTAGCAATAGGTTGACTGGGAAAATGACCTTTCTCTCGCTCAGACTCGAATTGGTTGAAACGTTGCTCAAGCCGTTGGAGGGCTTGAGTCTGAGTGGTCATAAACTGAGTGAGGAGATTCTCGAGAGAAGAGGTGGAGGAATTTGGCGGAGGGGCATAAGATGGTTGGGGAACCAACTCGCGCTGAGAATTAAGCGGTTGTGAATACTCAAAGGAAGGAGGGGGAATAGGAACAAGATGATTATTGGTGTTTGATTGTTCGTCGTGGGGTACAAAGGAAGATAGAAAGTGCGATTAATGGTAAGGAGCAGACTGATGCGGGACAGGAGGTCGAGGTTGCCTTTGTGGGATGTGGGCAAACCCAGGGGGACCAACAACATGTTATTGTGGTTGGGAAGGAGCAGTTTTGTGGTCGTACTTATAAGATAAAATGGGGGTGATTCCTATTGTTAGGATTGTAAGTAATCGACGGGGGAATGGGTTTCCTAGTGGTATCAAAGTCACATGCTTGGGCCATGGTGAGTTCAGGATCATCTTACAGGAGGGGGAACAAATGAGGTAAATGATCTGTACTTAAGCAGACACCGCCAGATGAAGGACTAGAATTGTTGACAATCATTGCTTTCTTAGAAAGTGTAACATTTTGTTGCATAGTACAACTAAGAGCGTCAACGGTTTTAGTCAAAGAGTGTAAGCTGTTTAGCAAAGTTTTAAAATCAGGATAATTTTTTACCTCAGAGGTGTTCCCCAAACGTGGAGGATCGGATCGCGAAAATGCATTGGTGCCCTCCAATCTTGGGAGTCATCGCTTAATTCAAGGAGAAAATTATAGGCGACAGTGGGAGTCAAATGCATGAACTTCCCTTTATGCATGAATTCAATCATGGTGCGAGAAGAAGGGATAAGACCATTGTAAAAACTATGGACTAAGCAACTTTTCTCGAGACTGTGATGTGGGCAACTATTAATATGTTCTTGAAAACGTCCCCATGCTTCACAAAACTGTTCAGTAGGCTTTCGTTTAAAATCCTGAATTGCTTGGCGCATTCCATTGGTTTTTCTCATGGGATAGAATTTAGACATGAACTTCTTGAAAAGTTGTTCCCAAGTTTGGATAGAATCCGAGGGGTAAGGAATGGAGCCACATGGATGCATTATCGTGAAGAGAAAAGGGAAACAACCGACGACGAACATTCTCTTCGTCTAAGTTTTGATTTTTAAAAGTAGCGCACATAGTGAGAAACTTCCGCAAGTGAGTATAAGGAGACTCGTGTTCAAGGCCATGAAAACTGAGCATCATAGAAATAATTGCGGGGCGAATTTCAAATTGCACGACCGGAGTGGGCGAAAGGACGATACATGAAGGCGGAGTGGCCGTAATCGGGGATAAGTAGTCCCTTCAAGAGCATTCGTCGGCCATGATGGTGGGGTAACAAAACTAGGGGAATTGGGAGAACTAGGCATCCCCAAAGAAGAAGAACGCGGATCAGAAAAATGAGGAGGAAAGGAAACAATAGGAACACGATCACCTAATAGGGAATTTAGAGATGGAGCACTAGGGGAACGTGTTAATCGATGATCAATGCGTTGCCAATGTGGCATAAAAGCAAGAAAAAAAATATTTTTGGGATTTTTGGTTGTTTGAAAAAGAAGAAAATATTTTTAGATTTTTTTGGAAAATAAGGAAGGAAAAAGGAAAAATATTTTTAGAATTTTTTGTGAGAATAAATGAGGCGTAAAATAGGAAAATATTTTTTTAGTTTTTGTTTTTTGCTAAAAAAACGGGAAAAAGGCGATGGACGAACAGTGGAAAGACGGACAGTTGGAGCAAAAATTTGACTACCTAAGGGAACAATTTGAACACGTGCACAAAGGAAACAAGTCGGAACGAGTACATAGCCAAATTATTAACTTCACGTTAAGTGATTGGGTAGTCAATTTTAATTAGTCCGCGGGCGAAAAAATCACGAAATCTTAGGCCTCGCCGGTAAAAGTGTGTACCTACTTTCTTCCCGAGAGACAAGAGGCTTACTAGTTAAGGCTCGCCACACTAGCTACTATAACACACAACTATCCGATACCACGCTGGGGAAAGAACCAACTCGTTTTACTGGGCGGCCTTACTTAAAACCCAGTTTCCCTAGAAAAATAGTCTTAAGATAGTCGAATGAAGATTTCCAGGGGTGTAAAGGACTCACTAGAGCATCCTACGAGGGTCTCATTTCGAAAGGGTCCTAATGAACACCATTCCAACTTGGCTTACTAGTGGATTGATTTTAATTTAAGTGAGAGCACAGGTAACAATCAAAGGGAGATGTGATTGATTGGGTGATTAAATCCCAACTCGTTGTAATGACCGGGTACAGGTCTTAGGTAAATTTATTCATCAAACCATCCAATTAAGGTGCGATAGTGAAAGAAAAAGCATATAGGAGCAAGTAGCACACAAAAATTGACTCACTTGCAAGAGATTCGTGAGTGATAAAGAGTTTACCTCTCACGATTTTTACACACGTGGGGTGAAGACCGAGTTGAGTCGCCAGGGGGAAGTATGCCTACTTTAGTCGTCCCCGGGAGTCCTACCGACCCAAAGTAGAGAGTATTCTAACTCCTCACCTTTGGACGCCCTCTCTCTACCTTGTCCAGTTTCCCTTTTCGTTGTTTTTTTGTTTTGATTTTTGGAATAAATATTACAAAAAAAATTGGTGTACAAAATGCACCCAAATTAATTACAATGCCTCAATAATCCTAAACAACCACTCCAAGGAGGGAGAAGAAGGAATAACTATAAAAAAAATGAAAATTACAAATCTTCACGGGCTTCAATCTTCAAGAAATCGGCAACGACGCCATTTGATAACTCTTAATTTTTATTCCTTTGGATATGGAATTTGAATGTCGCTGCGGTCAAACTTCGAGTATCAAAGTTCTTGGATTATCTACAAAACTTGTTAAAAATTTGGTATCGTGGCAAATTCGGATATCAATCCAATTTCTAGCGTTGAAACTGTAATCGTAAAAACTTGCAATTCCAATTTTTATTAAAAATCTTTTTGTGTTTTTATAATTTTTACTTGTTTTTATTTTATTTTTATATTTTAAAAACAATTTTCAAGGAAGGAAACGAAAATTTATGCAACTAAAAAGACTATGAAAATTTTGAAAGTAATCTAGTTTAGAGTTTATGAGAAGAAACAAGAGGTGGGATTACACTGCGTAGTCAAATTAATTTAAAATCCTAATTATTCAATTGAATAGTGCTAAATAATATTGAATTTAAAATTTAACTCTCGTTACAGTCCTAAATTCAATTTTATTTTTTTCAGCAATTAAATCGGGAATAGTCACAACATAAAAAGATTAAGATTCACACTCATTTAAACAAAATATCCGCTAAGATTAATTTATTAAAATTTGTACGAATCTTTGAATTGCATACACAAAATTAATATTTTAATTTAAGAATAATACTTATCTCTAAGTGAAATCCAAAATCAAATATTAATTTTTACCATTAATTTATTAATTCTCGTTACATAAATTAATGTGTGAGTTTTTCCAATTTAATTAACCTAGAACGCATCAACGGACAATTATTCAAATAAAACAACTCAACATATGCATTTAATCCCACTCCTTGAATGGGGTGCTTAGCCAGACATGATTAAAATTTTAGCACAAACACAATTAATAAACAAGAAACTAAAGAGAAAGAGAAAGAATAGAATACGCAATAATTTCTTGTGTCAACTGTGTGTATGAACACGCTTCCAAATATTGTCACAAAATTTGACTGGATTACAAAACTAAAAGTAAAAATTGAACCTACAAATTTTTCTAGACCTAAAACTATATTTTTTTCTTTTTTTTCTAACTATTTTTCTACCCTCTTTTTTTTCTGTCTCTCCGTTCTCTCTCTGTATCTGTTCTTTTTTTTTATGCTGAGAGAGTCTTTATATCTGAGATGCTCCTTCTCTTTTACAGTCCACGAAGTGCTTGGCTTGATGAGAGATTTTGTGGGATTTGGAGATGGCCAAGTTAAGGGATTTTCTTTTTTGTGGATTGAAATGGGGAAGTTCCAATTTTCATGGGATATGGGTTTAGAGTTTGAGCTTGAGGACGGGTTCGGGTTGGTGCATCTTAGTTTTGGTTTCGGGTTTTAGGCGCCAGAGGAACCGGGTTCATGGGTCGAGGCTAAGAGCACCGATTTAGGTGGAGTTTGGTCAAGTTTCGACCGGAGATGGGGTCGGCATTAATGACGACGGTAGGGGAATGGGATCGTCGAAGTTTTAGGTCGCTGGCGGGTAAGCAGCCTGGCGGAATGGGGGTGTGAGACGAGTTAAGGGATTGTGGGGTTTGGTTTCAACGTGGCTGCCCGGTTTAGAAGTCGACAGGGGTAAGTCTTGGAAGTGGGTTGTGGGTATGAAATGGTGGGAGAGGAAAGAATAAGGTGCGAGGTTGAAGAAGAAGTGGGAGGGGATTGTGTGTGGGGGGTGTAGGAAGTAGGGGTGAGGGTGAGGGTGAGGGGTAATTGAGGTGTGGTGTGAATGTAGGATGTTTGTGTGTGTGTATGGGGTTATTTAGTGTGTGTTTAATTTGAACACCTAAAAAATAACACCACCTAAAAAAAGAAAACTAAATAAAATACAAACTTAAAATCTAATAAAACTAAAAAAAACTAACATCTCAAACTAAATAAAAAATATGTAAATAAAAAGAGATAAAATAAAACTCTATCAAAACTAAAAATATATAATCCTATAATAAAATAAAACTAAAATAAATAAAAGAAAATTTATAAAATGAAATTTAATAACTAAAAAAAATAAATTCTTAAAAATTTATCCTATTAAAATAAAGATTAAAAATTAAAAACTAATAAAAAATTAAAATCAAAATAAAGAAATAGAAAAATAGAAAATAAATCCTAGAAAATTCTAAATAAATCTAAAATAATTCCTAAAAATAAAATGACTCAAAATAAAAATCTAGAAAAATAATAAAGGTACAAACTAAACACACACCGGGCTTGGGGAATGGTCAAGGCTCGATGTAGGCTCAGGTTAGGGTTACGGGACTAGTTCGGGACATCGAAACTCTTCTAGGCAAGCTCTATGAGGACTCTGACTTCGCGATCTCTTTTGATTTCTTCGTTGCACTCTTTTGACCGATATTGAGTCGTAATTGTACTGATTTAGCATTATTTGTACCGCAACTGCATATTGACTTGCAAAACTATGAACATAAGGCCAATTTTATTAGAAATGAGTGACTAAAATGCATCTATTCGGGGCATAAATTATACACTTTTGGGTGCTTATCAGTTAGTGTATGTAGTTGTGGGTCAGTGTGTGTGCATGTGTTGGGGTTAGTGTGGAGTGGGGGCAAGATTTGAGTGTGTGTGTGTGTGCGTATATGTGTGTGTTTTGGGGTCACTATGTGTGTGTGTGTGAAATTTAAATTGGTATTTGAAATTGAAATTGAAATTGGTATTATAACTTGAAATTGAAATTGAAAATGGTATTTGGTATTTGGTATCTAGTTTGTGGTATATAGTGTGTATTTTATTTTTGGAATAAATTGAAATTGGTATTCAATTTTGAAATTGAAATTTAGTTTCTCACTCAAATTGCAACGGAGGTGACCATAGAGAGAGAGAGAGAGAGAGATTGTTGAATTTTTGAATTGTTTGGGATTCTTGAATTGTTGTTGACTGGTGGATTTCAACATTTAGATTTCCGTTGAGTTGGTTGGCCCTAGGATTTTCTAATATATCGCATTATTATTTGCATTGTTATTTGGGACTCTTGAATTCTTGTTTACTAGTGGATATGAACACTTTGATGGCCATTGAGTTGGTTGGCCCTAGGCATTTATAACATTTAGGGTTGTGACTAAGCCGAATATAAATAAGACATAATTAAATGAAACATAGTATAAATTTTCAAATCTTATTGTTAAATAATTAGTAATGGGAAATGAAACATAACTATGTATAAATCATCACTATAAACAATATTATTGAATAAGTAACAAGGGTGGAAGGTAATAAGTAATCATGCATTCATATGATAATACATGCATGCATGCACCCCCCAAAGCAAGTGTTATATAAAAGTCACAAGGGTGAAGGGTATTCAGTACTCATATATAAGTTGATTTACTGTAAATTTACACGTGCCTATATTATAGTAATGGGAATCACAATAGATAGCTATTGACTCCTATTTCACGCACCTATTTGCCTTGATAATAGTATTCACATATGGAGTACCCCAAATGTGAATACTATTATGATCCATCACAATAACCCAATTGTGAATACTATTATTATGGAAAATAGGTGCATGAAATATGAGCCAGTGGCTATATACCGCGGTTCTCATTACTATATTCCAGGCATGAATTTGTAAATTTACATTAAATCAACTTATTATATAACACTTTATTTGGGAACGGGGGAAGGGGGCATGCATGCATGTATTCTCATGTGAATGCATGATATAACGGTTCAGTAAAATTTATAACTACTTTAAATTACATATAGTGCCCATAGATACTAGCCTTCTAGTTCTTATGCGTATGCATACAATAGCCCTTAGACCCGTTTGGGACTCATTACCCATATAATGTAATCTCTCAAATTGTCCCATATCGACAGTTTGGGATGGCATAGTTTCTGTATAATAATATTCTTAGTGGCTTAAAGTTATTACATTTAGGGGAAGTTCTGTTGTTTTATCTTAATGCTCTCTGGGTACATACTAGATTATGCGGTGTTAAGTGTTATTTCAATTGATAAATTGAAATAACACTTACACTTGTGAATTTATGTCGTGTACTTAAAGAAATATGGGGATATGCTACCGAATATTTTTTTCAAATTATAACAATGTGCATGAGTTATTAAGTATATTACAAAAATATGTGGTCTTGAATGGGATAAGACGACTCACCCTTTAGAGGAGATGAATGAAATAGCATTCATATTGTTTTTAAAATATAAAATAGAAAGATGAAATGTCAATCTTGTAGTAAATAATTTATTGGAAATCAAATGTTCACACTTTTGTTTATACTAATCGATGAATATATATTAATCAAACAGAAATATGATTACTTATAGTAGTTATGATGGGATATCCTATACACAAATACTGGGTGGGTGAGACAAATAGAGTAGGAAATGTGTTTCACAGATGTGCTAATGAATTTGTGAAATACGCAAAGAGATGTCGTAATGATGAATAATTCTTGTTGTGCTAAGCGTAGGAATGGTAAGGTGTTTGAGTGGAAAACATTTGAACTACATTTGTTAAGATGGGATATGCAAGATAGTTATTGATTTTGGATCATTCAAGGGGAATAAAAACATCCTTTTGTCCTCGAGCAACCTTCACAACAACCTTAAACAAATACGAAATATTTACAAGGGAAGGAGGAAAATGTAGATCATATTATGTCAGGGGATTTAGTTGATGACACATATGGAGTTTATGAAGTCGAAGAAATTGAGGTCACTTCCGATGTATAAGGTTCAGGTTCTCATGAAGATATTGGGATAAACCTTGATGATGACTACCAAAGTTTAAAATTTAAGGCGACTAAGTCATTGTACTCTAGCTATGAGAAAGATCAGACAACTTTACATGACATGGTTGGTTTGCATAGTTTGAAGACCCAATATGGTTTATCTGGAAATAACGTGACGAGAATTTTGAATTGGGTGAAGGGCTTGCTACCCAAGAAGAATACATTTCCAAATAGTTATCCTACTCTAAAGAACACTTTGAAAGGTATGGGAATGAAGTGTAAATAAATCCATGCTTGTGTGTATGAACGTATAATATATCGAAAGGAGTATAAAAATCTCGATCGGTGTTTGGTATGTGATGAACCTAGATATGTCCAATCTACTAGCAAGGAAGGCACAAGCTTAAAAGTTCCTTAAAAAGTGTTGAAATGTTTTCCCGTTGGGCCTAGATTGAAGAGGTTTTTCACAGTACCAGGAAATAACTTGGCATGTTAGGGCAGAAGTAGGGGATAGCCTCATGCATCATCTTATTGATTCTATAACTTAGAAGAGGACGAGTTATAAGTATCCCAATTTTGTTCGAGAAAAATGTAACATTCGATTGGAAATAACAAGAGTGGTTTCAATCCATTTAGAAATTTAAGCACCAATCACAGTGCATGGCCAGTAATCCTAGCCCCACTCAACCTCACTCCTTCACTGTATATGAGACCTGAGTTTTCGATGATGCCTTTGTTGATACCTGGGCCAAAGGCACCAAGTGAGGACTTCAATGTCTACCTGGATCCTTTGGTAAACGAATTAAATGAGTTGTGGTAAGAGGGTGTGGAATTATTTGACTCTTTTAAAAAAGAAGTGTTTATGATGAAAGCTAAGTTAATGCGGGAAATTCATGATTTTCCAACTTATGGGACATTATCCGGATGTGCAGTACAATATTATTTTGGGTGTCCTATTTTTGAAGAGGATATTGAATCTCTTCTTCTCACCGGTAGCTCAAAAAAAGCATACCATTGCTCTAGGAGGTTTTTACGCCCCGCTCATATTTTTATATTTGAGAAAGGTTCCAATTTTTTATCGAGCGAGGTTGAACATAGGCTGCCTCTGAGAAAACTTTCAGGTTCAAAAATTGAAAGTCAATCTTCTGATTGTGGCCCTAATATGATAGGTAAGAATCCTAAATTTTAGGATGTCAAGCATAGGAAGACTCCGACTGAGAATGAACCTGATACAAGAAAGGCCTGGTCTAAGAGGCCAGTTTTATTTGACTTGCCTTATTGGAAGAATAACCTGGTGCGCCATGTATTGGATGTGATACATGCAAAGAAGAACATCACTGAACATATTGTAGGCACATACCTTGGGCGGAGTTATTCGGGGGATGTTGAAAATTCATGAAAAGACCTTAAATCATTGAAACTTAAGCCAGAATTATGGTTGAAAGAAGATAGTAGAGGATGGACAATAATTTCCCCTGGTACATTTACTTTGTCGAGTGAGGAAAGGAAGGTGCTTTTAGACACATTACAAAAAATAGTTTTTTAGACAGTGACCTAATAGTCCCGAAAGATGGTTTGTCCATCTCAAATATTTTTTGGGACGATATTTGGGATGGCTGGGGGGCCTTTTTGATGGGGTTTATAAGTACTTTTTATGACTCCATATCCATCTCAACAGATTTTTTAAGACGGGAACATATCCGTCTCAAAAGCTTATCATTTTATATGACCCTTTTGAGACGGAAAAAGAACTGTCCCAAAAGAGTGCCTTTGAGATGGGAATTAATCTATCTCAAAAGGTTAATATTTTACAAAACCTTTTTGAGACGGAAAGAAAGCCATCTTTAATCTATTTTGGGGACAATTCTAACCATCCCAAAAGAGATGAAGAGATCTTAAAAGTTTTGCATTAATATATTATAGAGAATAAAATCTATCGCTAAATTTTAAAACCGAATTGAATTACATTTGAGAATTTTTTTTAAAGTGTTACCATGATCAAAAAATGTAATATATATAAGATGATTTTCAATCAATACAATAAATCATTTTCATTCAATAATAGTAGTTCTTACAAGTATCTCTAAATATTCATCAAAATAAAAATTATAATACTAAGTTCAAATATTCGACTTGACAATAAAAATACATTAAATTCTTATACTACAAAATACGGAATGCTTCCATTAAAGTAATCCCGCAATATTAAAGTGTACGACCTCCAAAATCACTTATTAGCATAAGAAGTTCTACAAAAGTTGCCACCTGCAAAAAAAATAGTGTCAATTACGTCAAAATTAATATCCCACTCAAGGTGCAATGAATAAATATAGTATATTGTCATCGCAAACAACACAGGTTTTAAAATACAATTTCTATTTAATAAATATCTAACAACTATTATTTTTTTTTAAATGGACAGAGTCTACTTTCTTTATTCATTAAAACTACAGGTAGCTAACATGTTTTAAACATTATAATTGCCACAGCACGCTAAGATGTAACTTTAAATTTAAATATTATGAGCTACATCAATCTCATAATAATAATAAAGATGTATTATTACCTAGTCGATACGAGTCATTGAGATTCTGAAAGCATGGTGTGAGACAATACTATGAAATAACCTTTCCATTTCTCTCCTCATATCAGTTCGCATCTGTAGTAGAACTTGTTGGTTGCTTCGAGCTCCTGTCGAGGTTGACCATCTCGATCTTCAATGTCTTGCTGATGTCGAACATCCCGCTCAGCGTCTTTCAAGCATTGCTTATCAAATAAAAATACATCAAAACTCATGAATATAACTAATTAAACATGTATCTTTAAGGAACAACGATAGTTTTAGTTGGTATGCATATTACTCTATTTCGTTTAAGATAGAGATATTGTTGACAAATTTATCAGAGAAAAAAAGAGAACTTTGTGTTATTTCAAAATTTTGTGATTTGCACTTAGATTTGCAGCAAAAGATTTCTGATAAACTTTAGTTTTGAAGTAAATCTAATGTATTTCTTTGAGTACACATTGTAGCTAATAAGGATAAGAGTAATTTTCTGTTTAGAATGTAGTTTCTCTAATACAGAATTTAGTTAAATTTGACTTGAAGTTGTAGAGTCTAAAGTTAAGCAACGGACAATGGAGCTACATCAATATCTTTGTGAGTAGAAGAAAACTTGAATTTACCTTGATTTCGGTGGAGATAAAAGTTGGTCCAAGAAATCATTCAATATATGTACCATCCAATCAATGAATAAATTTTGAGACATACCAAAAGAAGCAAACTATGATATCTAATTTGGAAGAAATAAAAAGTTGAACAAAAACCAAACACACGTAGAACTGAACTTGTTTCTTTCACACATTGGATCTCATAAACACAACTAATGCTACAGAGAAGCACACAATCAAATCAAAGCTAAAACCTCCAAAATATATTGAATGATCAACAATGTTGCTTTTACATTATACATATAATGTTAGATTAACTGGCTAGCTAGGACAAACTAAAAAAGATAAAAGCTAAAGAGGGAAATCAAGAGAGTTTATCTGTATAATCCCACTTTGCACATAACTAAGGTTTTTTATCCGATTCTAAAATTAAGTCTATTCGGAGTTTAGAGTTGTTCAATGTTGATTATTTTTTAGGGCCTTTAGTTAGTAGCCCCTAACATTAAAAAGTGTTAGCGTACAGTACATGGCTTTTTCCCCTTAGGTATGCAATCCCTCATCTTTAGAATGTGGTTCCCTTAGGTTTTCAGTCCCCCACCTCCGGAGAAGCGTCCGTGATTCATAGGAAAAGTAGAGACTAGAATACTACTTGAGCAATATATTCGGAAAAAAATCGGCACACTAACAACTAATTAAAATTAAAATTTCAGAATACTAAACTAATTAAAATTAACTAACATACTGGAACAAAAAAAATATAGATAAAGAAATTAATAACATACTGAATCTGTGGGCCAAAATGTGTGGGCTGCTAACTTGCTACAACCAAGTTGGCTAGGTGCTTCTTCCTACCGAGTCGGGACTAGGTGTTGTTGTTGTTGCGAGGAGAGGGGAGGGAGAGGGAGATAAGAGGAGAGAAGATGAAAGGGAGATTGGTACGAATGGGAATGGAGAGATTGAGATAAAAAGAGGCAGTCATTTTCTATAAATTAGGTTATCTTTTTTTAGGTTTTAACAATTTTGGTTATTTAGATAATCCCCCCAAAACTTCTTATAAATAGTTCTAAAAATCTATTTTTATTAAACCCACAGAAGATTTTGGGTAAACTCATGGGTGCGGCCTCCCCCATTCAGAATGCGGTAGGTCTGAACTTGATTATTGCTTATTTCAAATGAGTCAATTTTAATTCATTGTTTTGTTTTGCATTTGCAAAGGTAAAAACAAAGGGGCATTTGTTGATTTCCCCCCCCCCCCCCCTCCCTTCTCAGTAGGCTTTTATTCCCCTTCTTAATGCCTAACAAAAGTTTATAGGACTGTTTCACTACACTTGAGAACTTCATAATAGTTACCCTAATAGAGTAACACGATAACAGGTCCATAATAAATGGAAGAAACATTTATTGATTCATACATTCTATACGAACTTCTCCTAAGAAAACCTTTACAAAGTTGGGAATACTTACTACTTTGTATTTATAAGTTTCAATCGCATATGAAACCGAAATCATTAACTTATGATCCACACAAGATAGCCTTGCAATTAGTTGATCAATGCATAAATGCCTTACTCTTAATGTTATAAGGCTTAACGCCTCACCTATTGACAAGAAAACACCTTACCCTTTCTTTTATCTTTTTTAAACATTGGTAAAGAAACACTATTTTTTTAATTTATCCCTTTGGTGCTATTAGACTAAGAAACCCAACTGAATTTATTAAAAAGAGAATGTATGTGAACGTATAACATCTGGTTGTGATTATATGTGTGCCACGCACGTGTAATGGTAGAAAAAGGGAGATTTTATGTGTCATACACGTGTGATGGTAACAAATATTGGGATCTTTTCATTTTGGCACAGTACAATTCACTTATACGATCAATAACCCTGACATGTGAATTCTAGTATAAGTGACCAAATACTTGTAATAACCCTCACCCGTAAGAACCTATTTCGTATTTACTTACTATGTGAGGTAATTATATATAAAATGGTGGAATACGGAGTACGTATTAATTTAATGAAGAAAAGTTAATATTTACTAAAATATTGCATATTTGCCTTAAGTGTAGGTGAATATCACCATGTTGTGTTTTATTATGTCATAAGATTTAAAATGACATTTTGGTTTAAAATGAAACCGGAAATTAAAAGGAGTTATAAAATTTCCAAATGATAATTTGGAGGGCGTAATTAGTTCCGGAAGGTACGAGATAGTCAAAATATGTGTCATATTGTATTTTGATGTTCCGGGCACTTTTGACTGGTTATACCTTAAATGGATAGTTGCGTGTTATTTTATCGCGGTATTAATTATTTAAGTTTCAATTTAGACTTAAGCTACGATTTTCAAGTCTTGCATTTCTTTTATTTTTCTCTTAAGAAAAATTGTTAACCTAAAGAGAAAGAGAGAATAAGAGAACTTGTGGAGAAAGGGAGGAGATTGAAGATTGAGATTGGACTCTTGCTTCTACACAAGGAAAATTTGAATTTGCAGGGTTAAGGCAAGTTTTCTACTTGCTAGAATGTGATTTAAGATGAGTAATTAGTGTTGATGGTTGTGTATTAGTTATGGTTTATTAATGTTAGGTTTTATTGGAGTTTATGAGCCTTAAATCATTTGAGGTGATCTAGAGAGTAGTTGGAGTTTGATATTGTTGTGGTTACATGTATATGAGTGGTGATTTGGGAAATGAGATTGGAATTTAAGAGTATAAATTGGGTTTTATTGTTGGAAGAAGAAAAGGGTCCTAGGTCTGCTATGACCCGTCGACCGCGGTTCCAGGACAGATCGATTGGGCCTTCGGGGGAGGGCACACTACTTTCCTACAAAGGCAAAAATTTTGGTGTGCGATCGACCGCAGTACTTTGACCGGTCGACCGGTCCCTTCAACCTGGATTTTCTGCTTTTCTTCACAGGCCAAACTTTGAGACGCGGTTGACCGCGGTCTCAGGGCCGGTCAACCGATCCCCTGTTTTTCACCCTAAAACCTTATTTTGTTTCCTAGGTTTCTTCTTTTCAATAGGGACTAGGAAACTTCTTGAATGAAGTAAACTTAGAGTCCTAGATGAGATAGATAGCTACCCTATTTTAAAAATGGATTATGGGGCTTATTCCGGGGATGGATAATTAACTTTAGGATATTGCTTTCCCTTAAACTAATTAGTATTAGTCTAGGAGATCGTAGGGTCTCTTTGGATGACTTTAGAGGATCAATCGATGCATTCACTCCTTGAGGTAGTAGTAATATGATGAATTACGTACAACTCCCAATAACTTTAATGCATTTGATAAAAAGGAAATGGAATTGGAAATGAATAGAGTAAATAATAATTTACTTAATCCTAGTATGGTGATTAATAAAATGGTTTAAACACACCCTCTTTAAATGCCATCTTAAGGGAAGTTCGCACGAGAGGTGAAGCCCCCTGGCTAGTGAATGCAGGGCGGATATAGTCCTAGGCCATATGAGCGCTTGTTGTATATATTTTTCTGCGATGGGTAGGTAATTCCGGGTGTGGTTATGACTACCCCGCAGGCATATGGCCTCTTCCCGACATTTTGATAGGATCCCAGGTCGTCTTAGTGATAGGCCCTGGAAGATGATGGTCTTTTAGAGGCGCATACAGCGAGGAAACCCGGACGGGCGGTCCTAGAATCGTTATATATGTATATTTATAACTATTCTACATCAAGTGGGACTTGATGGATACTAATGCTATAAAGAGCATAATGTTATGCCATAAAGATCATACAATTGAGATACATGGCACAAAGAACGTGTGATAAAATTTGTATTCCTGATAAAGAATGGAAAGATGAAGTGAAATAGGTGAAGAATGATAAAGGCTTTTGATTAATAATGATTATTCATATCCTCTTGCATAATTGAATGAAATTCATAACCATTTAAATTGTCATAGTTTATGATATGAGATTTACATGTTAGAACATCATCTTTAACATTCATATTTAACTATGCTTAATTGCCATACTTTTTATTCATCTGGTGATCACATAAAATCAGGCCGTGACCCATTCCCATTTCTTATTGTGCATGTTATTGTATCCGACCAAGTGCTCCTCCGCAAGGGCGCCCGATGTGATATTCCTATTCCAATACTTTTAAGGAGCTATAAGATTTTGCGGATATTATAGAACAGTTTGTTAGATGCCTTCATTTTTTTGTAATCTAGATATGATCGGGTCTTTCACTCAGGCGTGTGTCCCAACCTTTTGTAATTGTTTAATGGATGTATTATGTAAATTATCGAACTGATGTAATACGTTGAATGAAACTGTCGACCGACAGCTTACTCGGTCCTTTTATTGTATGGATGTTGTATTAATAATAGTTCTTTTGGAATTCCACTTTCTCTTTAGATTGGGTTGTTTAAATTATTTCCTTAAATTGTAATCAAACCAAAAATTTTGGCAACCCATTTTCTGTATTATTGGGTGGTTTTCCCGTATACTTATTTTATTTCTCGTGATGCTGAGAATGATTCCCATCCATGATTCTGTTATGTTGAGGTATCGGGCTGGCCACCCCATATTTCGGATTGCGAGTTGTCACAGATGGTATCAGAGCATCAGGTTCTAGAGTCTTTAGGATTTATGTGGACTTGTCACGTTCTACTGTAGCGTTCTTTGATATAGATCCTAATGTTAGGACTGCTTTGTTCCCTATGTTTACGATCTTCTGCAAGATCGATTGTTTTATATAGTATTCTAACTCTATTGTTTCTCTATATCATATGCCGCCTAAGAGAGGTCGCCCAGCGAGACGTAATAGGGTTGTAGATGAGGATGTTAGTCCTTCAGCGCCGCCACAAGGAACAATTAATGCTACTGATGTAGCAAACATTCTGTCCTAATCGGTTAACGCAGCGATGACTGCCATGGTACAATAAATGCCCCAAGCTCAACAGCAACGAGCTCTGGATGTACAAGCTCCTCCGGGACCTTCTTCGTGGGAGAGAGTTAGAGAGTCCTTTCTAAAGGGCCATCCCCCTGAATTTGATGGAGGTTCAGATGTTATAAGGTCAAATTAGTGGAAGAAAGACATGCAACGCCATCTCCGAATGGTAGAATGTAGTGAGGAGAAAAAGAAAGTCCTCGTTACTTTCAAACTTGTCGGATCTGCTTTACGTTGGTGGGAGTTGATGACTACACCAGAGCAGAGGGATACCATGTCAATCACGGATTTCTGGGCTTTATTTGACCGAAAGTACTTCCCTCTCGCAGTTCAAAGGGAGATGAGAAGGAAGCTCCAGGATGTGGTACAAGGAGAGAGATCTGTTACGGAGTATGAAGAGGAGTTAACACGATTAGCAAGTTTTGTACCGGATGAGGTAACTCCAGAAGAGAGGAGAATCTCCAAGTTTGTGGGAGGTTTACATTGGCGAATAAAACAACATTTGTTGGGGAATCCGGCTTTGCAAACCTTTGGGGAGGTGATGAATGTGACACTACTTCATTGCCAAGAACATAGATTGTTTGTGCAACATAGCAAGAAGGCTACGACAATAGGGCAGGTGGGAAAACTTGGAGGTAATGGGATCGGGGGAGGAGCATCTCCTTCATCCCAATCTTCAAGAAGTAAGCAAATAGATAGGGACCCCCAGCAAGGGGATTTGTCTAAACGCCAACGTTTTGGTGGATTTAATGCGGGTGGTAACAATAATAGGCAGGGTCCAGGTGGACCGCCACAACAACAAGAAGGTAGAGGTGGAAATGGAGGTAGAGGCCAGCAGGGTCGAGGTTTTGGACAGTTTCGAAATAATCAGGGGCGAAACCAAGAGAATGTGATGAACAAATGTTTTCAGTGCGGAGAACCGAGTCACTACAAGAGATCGTGTCCCCAGTTGATCGGGGGATAGCCTCTTAGGGATCCACAGTAGCCATATGTTCAGTTTCTGCCACATGCACCTAATCCGGTTGTTCCTCCACAGCAAAGACAGCTACAACATGGACTAGTTTATCATATTCAGGAGGCTATGCTTCCTCCGGCCCCTCCAGCACCGCCAGTAATTGAGGGTAAGTTTCTTATCCAAGGGCATATGGGTCGGGAATTGTTTGATACGGGTGCGACACATTCATTTACTTTTAGAAGTTTCGCTCAGACTACAGAGTTCATAAAATCTGCAGAGAGCACCTTAACTAGCGTTGAGTCTTCCATGGGTGACGGCTCACTAATTTCTCTTAATAATTTATGCTTTGAGGCCGATTTACTCGTCCTGGATATGGTCGGGTATGATGTGATTTTGGGTATAGATTGGCTAGTGAAGTATCACGCGATAGTCAATTGCTATGGAAAGAGTATAGTGTTTGCCATCCCGGGACAAGAAATGTTCTTGGTAGTTATGCTTCGTTTAGAAGAAGTTACTAGTACTTATTTATATTGTATTGCAGAGGAGACTTCTAGGGATGTAGTTGTTCCCTTGGATTCTATTCTGGTTGTTAGAGATTTTGAAGATGTTTTCCAGGAAATATCGGGTTTGCCTCCGAGTCCGGAGATTGAGTTTGTGATTGATTTAGCGCCGAGAACTTGACCGATCACGAGAGCTCCATATCGTATGGCTCCTGTTGAGATGAGGGAGTTAAGGGATCAAATCCAGCAGTTGTTGGAGCAGGGATTTATCAGGCGTAGCACATCGCCATGGGGTGCTCCGGTGTTGTTTGTAAAGAAAAGAGACGGTCCTCTAGGTTATGTGTGGACTACAAAGAGTTGAATAAAGCCACCTTCCGGAATAAATACCCTTTGCCTCATATTGATGATTTGTTTGATCAACTTAGGGGAGCGTCGTACTTCTCTGAGATCGATTTGAGGACAGGGTATCACCAGTTGAGGATACGGGCGAAGGATGTATCCAAGACCGCATTTCTGACGAGATATGGATAATATGAATTTTTGGTTATGCCCTTTGGACTAACCAATGCCCCCACTGTATTTATAAATCTCATAAATAGGGTATTTCGGGACTTCCTCGACTAATTTGTTATTGTATTCATCGATGACATCTTAGTTTATTCTCAGATAGAATCTGACCATGCTACTCATTTGAGGTTAGTCCTGCAAAGATTGAGGGGTCACCAATTGTACACTAAGTTCGAGAAGTGTGGCTTTTGGTTACAGGAAGTTCAGTTTTGGGGACATATTGTGTCATCTCAGGGTATTTCTGTTGACCCGAACAAGGTGGTTGCGGTGAGGGAGTGGGGTCAACCCACGACACCGACCAAGATTCACAGTTTTTTGGGTTTGACGGGATATTACCATCGGTTTATCAAAGGTTTCTCCAAAATTTCTAGCCCTCTGATAAACTTAACTCGAAAAGGGGTGCGATTTGTATGGGATAATTTTTGTTAGTCTGCTTTTGATGCGCTGAAGGAGAGGTTGACTTCTGCTCTAGTCCTTGCGTTGCCAAAGCCAGGATTGGAATATTTAGTTTTTACCGATGCATCTCTGCAAGGTTTGGGAGGTGTACTCCAACAAGAGCGACAAGCCATTGCTTATGCTTCCCGCAAGTTAAAGCCACATGAAAGGAATTATCCGGTACACAACTTGGAACTTGCCGCGGTTATCTTTACCTTAAAAATTTGGAGGCATTATCTCCTAGGGGAGAAGTTCAGTCTTTTCATGGACCATAAATCGCTACAATATATGTTTTCTCAGAAAGATTTGAATATGCGACAACACCGATGGTTGGAGTTCGTGAAAGACTATCAATTTGATATCCATTATCATCCAGGCAAGGCAAACGTGGTAGCGGATGCTTTGAATAGAAATCCTGAGGGAGAGTTAGGTGATTTATGGAAAGCTAAATGGAAAGAGCTCAGTCACGAAGATGCGGTTGTCCGAGCATTCATGTCAGTGATGACCGTTACTCCTACCATTTTGGCAAGGGTTGTAGAAGCCCAAGAAAGGGATAAGGGTTGTCAGGATCATATACGCCGATTGATTTTCGAGGGAGAGGAATCCCACTCGATAAGTTCAGAGGGTGGATTACGTTTTCACGGGAGACTCATTGTCTCGGATGAAGGGGATTTGAGAAGGGCCGTGATGGCAGAATCTCACAGGTCTAAATTTACGGTTCATCCTGGTGGGAACAAAATGTATCAAGACATGCGCCGCCAGTATTGGTGGCCAGGAATGAAGCGGGATATTTCGTAGTTTGTATCCCAATGTACTACTTGTCAATTAGTCAAGATAGATCATCAGCGACCGACAGGTTTGTTGCAACCTTTGGACATCCCAGTGTGTAAATGGGAGAGCATATAGATGGACTTTATTACGGGCTTACCAAGGTCACAAAGGGGTAATGATTCGATTTGGGTGATTTTCGACCGCTTGACTAAGTCGGCGCACTTCTTACCCATGCGTACGAATTTTGATACCGTTCGCTATGCCCAATTGTTCATCACTGAGATTTTTAGACTCCATGGGGTGCCTTTAAATATAGTTTCCGAACGAGATAAGATTTTTGTTTCCCACTTTTAGCGAAGTTTCCAAGAGGCCATGGGAACCGAATGGAAGTTAAGCACTTCTTATCATCCTCAAACAGATGGTCAGACTGAAAGAGTCAACGAAATGTTGGAGGATATGCTCCGTATGTGTATGCTTGATTTCAAGGGTGGTTGGGAACAATACCTTCCATTGGTCGAGTTTGCTTACAACAACTCGTACCAATTTACTATTTGAATGGCGCCCTATGAAGCTTTGTATGGTAGACCTTGTAGATCGCCTACGTGTTGGTTGGAGGTGGGTGATAACAAGTTCCTTGGACCTGAAATGATCCAAGATACTTCTTCTAAGATCGAACTCATTCGGAATCGCATTAGGATAGCTCAAGACCTCCAAAAGAGCTATGCCGATGCGGGTAGAAGGCACATGGAGTTGGAGATCGGGGATCAAGTATTGGTGAGAGTGACTCTAATGAAAGGCATTAAGAGTTTCGGAAGGAAAGGAAAGCTTGCGCCGCGTTTTGTTGGACCATTTCCCATTATTTCTAAGGTGGGTCCAGTGGCGTATCAACTTGTCTTACCGGAATATTTGCAACAAATTCATGATGTATTCCATGTTTCCTCCCTGAAGAAGTATAAGCAATGTGAAGGTGCCCTTTGGCATATCCCTTTTGAGGATATTGACTTGCAACCCGACATTTCATATGAAGAACAACCAGTTGCTATTCTAGAGCATGGGGAGCGTAGGTTGAGGTCCCGAGTGTTTCCCTTGGTGAGAATCCAATGGAGTCATCATAACGCCAAGGAATCAACATGGGAACGTGAAGAAGACATGCGGGAAAAGTATCCGCATCTCTTCATATCAGGTACGCTTGAATTTTAGGGGCAAAATTTCCTCATAAGGGGGGGGAGTATGTATTAACCCTCACCTGTAAGAACCTATTTCATATTTACTTACTATGTGAGGTAATTATATATAAAATGTTGGAATACGGAGTAAGTATTAATTTAATGAAGAAAAGTTAATATTCACTAAAATGTTGCATATTTGCCTTAAGTGTAAGTGAATATCACCATGTTGTGTTTTATTATGTCATAAGATTTAAAATGACATTTTGGTTTAAAATGAAACCGAAACTTAAAAGGAGTTATAAAATTTTCAAATGATAATTTGGAGGGCGTAGTTAGTTCCGGAAGGTGCGAGATAGTAAAAATATGTGTCATATTGTATTTTGATGTTCCGGGCACTTTTGACTGGTTATATCTTAAATGGGTAATTGCGTGTTATTTTATCGTGGTATTAATTATTTAAGTTTGAATTCAGACTTAAGCTACGATTTTTAAGTCTTGCATTTCTTTTATTTTTCTCTTAAGAACAATTGTTAACCTAAAGAGAAAGAGAGAGGAAGAGAACTTGTGGAGAAAGAGAGGAGATTGAAGATTGAGATTGGACTCTTGCTTCTGTACAAGGAAAATCAGAATTTGCAAGCTTAAGGCAAGTTTTCTACTTGCTGGAATGTGATTTAAGATGAGTAATTAGTGTTGATGGTTGTGTATTAGTTATGGTTTATTAATGTTAGGGTTTATTGGATTTTATGAGCCTTAAATCATTTGAGGTGATCTAGAGAGTAGTTGGAGTTTGATATTGTTGTGGTTACATGAATATGAGTGGTGAT
The DNA here is from genome assembly GCA_949130495.1 of Sambucus nigra. NCBI lineage: Eukaryota > Viridiplantae > Streptophyta > Magnoliopsida > Dipsacales > Adoxaceae > Sambucus > Sambucus nigra. The sequence goes on along the minus strand of OX422223.1, from coordinate 87,373,103 downwards.
TTGGGAAATGAGATTGGAATTTAAGAGTATAACTTGGGTTTTATTATTGGAAGAAGAAAAGGGTCCTAGGTCTGCTATCACCGGTCGACCGCGGTTCCAGGACCGGTCGACCGGGCCTTCGAGGGAGGGCACACTGCTTTCTTACAAAGGCATAAATTTTGGTGTGCGGTCGACCGCGGTCCTTTGACCGGTCAACCGATCCCTTTAACCTGGACTTTCTACTTTTCTTCGCAGGCCAAACTTTGAGATGCGATCGACTGCGGTCTCAGGACCGGTCGACCGGTCCCCTGTTTTTCACCCTTAAACCTTATTTTGTTTCCTAGGTATCTTATTTTCAATAGGGACTAGGAACCTTCTTGAATGAAGTAAACTCAGAGTCCTAGATGAGATAGATAGCTACCCTATTTTAAAAATGGATTATGGGGCTTATTCCGGGGATGGACAATTAACTTTAGGATATTGCTTTCCCTTAAACTAATTAGTATTAGTCTAGGAGATCGTAGGGTCGCTTTGGGTGACTTTAGAGGCTCAATCGATGCATTCACTCCTTGAGGTAGTAGTAATATGATGAATTACGTACAGCTCCCGATAACTTTAATACATTTGATAAAAAGGAAATGGAATTGGAAATGAATAGTGTGAATAATAATTTACTTAATCCTGGTATGGTGATTAATAAAATTGTTTAAACACACCCTCTTTAAATGCCATCTTAAGGGAAGTTCGCGCTAGAGGTGAAGCCCCCTGGTTAGTGAATGCAGGGCGGATATAGTCCTAGGCCAGATGAGCGCTTGTTGTATATATTTTTCTGCGATGGGTAGCTAATTCCGGGTGTGGTTATGACTACCCCGTAGGCATATGTCCGCTTCCCGACGTTTTGATAGGATCCCAGGTCGTCTTAATGATAGGCCCTGGAAGATGATGGTCTTTTAGGGGCGCGCATAGTGGGAAAACCCGGACGGGCGGTCCAAGAATCGTTATATATGTATATTTATAACTATTCTACATCAAGTGGGACTTGATGGATAGTAATGCCATAAAGAGCATAATGCTATGTCATAAAGAGCATACAATTGAGATACATGCCAGAAAGAGCGTGGGATAAAATTTGTATTCCTGATAAGGAATGGAAAGATGAAGTGAAAAAGGTGAAAAATGATAAAGGCTTTTGATTAATGATGATTATTCATATCCTCTTGCATAATTGAATGAAATTCATAACCATTTAAATTGGCATAGTTTATGATATGAGATTTACATGTTAGAACATCATCTTTATCATTCATATTTAACAATGCTTAATTGCCATACTTTATATTCCTCTGGTGATCACATAAAACTGGGCCCTGACCCGTTCCCATTTCTTGTTGTGGATATTATTGTATCCGGCCAGGTGCTCCTCCACAAGGGTGCCCGATGTGATATTCATATTCCAATACTTTTGAGGAGCTATAAGATTTTGCGGATATTATAGGACAGTTTGTTAGACGCCTTCATTTTTTTGTAATCTAGATATGATCGGGTCTTTCACTCGGGCGTGTGGCCCAACCTTTTGTAATTGTTTATTGGATGTATTATGTAAATTATCGAACTGATGTAATACGTTGAATGAAACTGTCGACCGACAGCTTACTCGGTCCTTTTATTGTATGGGTGTTGTAGTAATAATAGTTCTTTTGGAATTCCACTTTCTCTTTAGATTGGGTTGTTTAAATTATTTCCTTAAATTGTAATCAAACCAAAAATTTTGGCAACCCATTTTCTGGATTATTGGATGGTTTTCCCGTATACTTATTTTATTTCTCGTGATGCTGAGAATGATTCCCATCCATGATTCCGTTATGTTGAGGTATCGGGCTGGCCACCCCTTATTTCAGATTGCGGGTTGTCACAATACTAAAACTAAAATGTAGAACACTAATAGGGTTAGCTAACTGAAATTCTAACACAAACAAAACTCAAATAAAACTAAGTTAACAAGTTGGACTCAAACCACAAAGAATACAAGATTATTGATTGGTGTACTGTATATAATAAAGCCACCCCCTTCTCCATTTCATCGAAACAGGGACTAACTTGGAAAATAAGTTAATGACCAAACTAGTGGTTAACATACTAACGAGACATTTCACCAAGCATTTTCCAATAACGTTCTCACCGGCCAATTAAAAAGGTAATATACCAGTCCGGACTACTGGTTAACATACTAACAAAATCAATATGGCACATGTGCCTTACACAGTTGGATAATGCATACAAGGTAGCATTAGTTATCCATTTTGATATATAATTCTTTTAAAAGATGACATAGGGGTCAGTTAGAACTTTGACAAACCTTCTAATATATCCTCTAAGGCCCAAACAAACCTTTCATATCAGGTTGGTTGAACAGGTCAGTGAGACATTCTAACAATTTTAGCATAACCCAAAGCCCAAAAAATTGATCACAAACTATATACATGTATATAATTCCAAAAAATAGGATTTATTCAGATTATGGTTACTCAAAATTTGGTACATCAACTCATACCCTATGCGTGTGTTCAAGTGGTCATATGATTTCCTGCTACAATTTCAGCTTGCAACTTATTAAAGGAAGGTAAACAACTACCAATTCAATTGAAATTTAACATATACCATCTAGTATACCAAGAACCTAATGGAAAGGGTACCTGACTCTCTCTCTCTCTATCTATCTATCTCTCTCTTATTAAAAAAAGGTAGTTGTTTTCCGATTAGTCTTTAATAGCTTCTTCTGAAGCTTTTATATAATGTCAGCATCCGATAATAATAATAATAAGAATAATAACAACAACAACAACAACAACAACAACAATAATAATAATAATAATAATAATAATAATAATAATAATAATAATAATAATAATAATAATAATAATAATAATATGTCTTTTCATTCTCAGTCACAGCTTGCCTCACTTTTTTGGAGACCTTCTTGACTCTATTATCATAGATGTTTCCTCTGAGTGTCACTAGATGGAAAAGTTGGGACTTGATTGTAATTTAGACAAAGACGAAGAAGAGTTGAGGTTGTTTGCTGAAGCCCAGATTAGGGTAGCTGACCTAACAAGCAATACTGGTGAAGGAAATAGCAAATATGTGGCAGACATATTCTGACAAACTCATCCTCCTGTAGCCAATGAAGTATTCAATTGTATGAATTGTGGCCGCTAAATTATGTATGGAAGGTTTACTCCTCATTTGGAGAAGTGCATGGAAAAGGGTAGAAAGGCTCAACTCAAGGCAACAAGAAGTAGAAGAGTTGCACAAAACCGATACTCTCGAGACACCCTACTTCCGCCTACTCTTCTCACTTAATCTGTAATGAACTAGTCGACGCCACCTTCCTTCATTGAAATTTTAATCATGGCTCTTCTAAGGTTACATTTGATGAAACATCACTTAGATCTTTCATGTCCCACTTTATTATACTGGTATGTGTTGGTTTTGGTTTTGACATCATTATTGGGAAACATATCAAGAAAATTCATATATTGATTGATTTTATTCCTTCATCATGTTATAGTTTACTCTGATCTCTATGAATATATCATAATTGGAATTGATGTCTTTATTCTTTTACTTAAAGATAAAAAAAAAAAAAAAAAATAGAAAATATAGTATACAAATTCAAAGAAGGAAACTTGGAAGTGTTAAAAGTGAGTACTCTAAAAAGGCACACCCATCAGTTTAATCCAATAGTCTTGGCACACTCAAAATGATATATGTGAGTTATTTGTGTCCACATATATAAAAATATCTATTGTTTCTGGTTGTCTTTGGTTGAAGAGTAAATTCGATAACATTAGAGGGTCGATTTGAGTTTCTACAGTTAAAAAACCAAATATTTTTATACTTTAGTAGCAAGACAATAAGTAAGACAATTGAACAACACCTGGAAATATTCATAACCTTGCCACTGTAAAATCACCTAAAAATATTCATTACTTTACCATTGTAAAAACAAAAAATTGCAAAAATCAAGTACTAAACACTTGTTTCGAACCAGTGTCAAATGATCGCTACATAAAACCATGACTATAAGAACTATGACATTCATAAATTAAGTATATGATATAAGAAAAATAAGATGATATAAGAAGTATGACATTCATAAATCAAATGTTCTCCTCAATTTCATCTTCAACATGGTGTCCCTCTTCAAAGTCATAACTTGAGTCTTTTACAGCAGATGTTCGTCATATTTCTACAATGGTCTCTTTGGAAATAGGTCCAAACCTTGATTAACCATGTATCTTCCTATAACTTTAGATATAGAACTTTGTATGTGGATAAACTCAGACGCAAAGGCTCGATATGTAATTATGAGCCAGAGAGACAAAATGGAAGACTTCACAGCCTTCATAAATACGCTAATGCATCTCTAAGGAAATTAGAGAACCGTGGAAACTAAGTCATCTCCGAGGTGATTAGATTAATGTTATTAGATTATATTTAAATTAAATAGTTGGATTTTACCATAGCGATTATAGATATGGTGTGATTAGTTTAATTTTCCTTAGCATTATTAGATTTAGTGAGAGTAGTTGCACTTTGTGCAACGTTATATAGACTTAGTGTGAATAGTTGCATTGTGAGTACTTGCATCTTGATTTAGAATAGTTAATGTAAGAAGTTGCATTTTATTTCATCCATCATCATTGTACCAATCGTAGTAGTTACTCAACACCCTTAAGATGAAACATCCATTGATAAAACCCTGCCACCAAACTAGAACGGATCATTAACCAAAAGCACTACGTATAACACAAAACAAAAACTAGTAGCACACTTTCCCTACCTCCATGCTAAACAGTGTCAGTCACTAGCTTTATTACCACTACCTTTCCATGATTATCCACCTATTACGAGCCAACAAACTATACCACCACCACCAAATAAAAACACTAAATCGAATCCCCTTAACCAATATGAAAAATACCAAAGATCCGCAAATTCTTGAAGACGAGAGTACTAATTCTTATCTACCTTATTCAGCACTGACAATAGCTCATGACATAACTTTTGTGAACTTGGTAAAGTGTTATTTTCACGTATTTAAAAGAAGCACACCATTAGAGTTAAGCGATTTAGATAAGATTAGGGAAAATAAGGAATTTTTTAAACGATTGACAACTGAATGTCAAGTTTATTTAATTGTTGCTTACTTCAGTTCCGCGGTTAAGTTATGACGTGGTGTTTCCCATTCTTGGAATAATTTATTACTGAAATTAACATAGAATAGAAACAATGTCATGATTTTCCACCTATAATTATGTAGATATGTACATATGCACGAGAAACCAACTCTTTGTTATGATATGACACAATGATCCAATCATAGTTGGAGTAGTGTGCTGTTGTGTGAGACATGTTGAACCTCACAATATTAAACAGATAAATGGTTATACCTAAAAGATAGTCATTTATTTTCTTAACTTGACTATCACTAATAGAAATCATGCCACAATATAGAAATTTTTATAGTCTCAAGTAATGTTTTTTTACATAAAAATGGATAAGGATATATGTATAATTTTAAATCAAACATAATAATCAATCCAGAAAATGTATTGATTAAGCATTCGATCTAAATGACAAAATCTCTGAGAGACAATCCATTATCTAGTGTCATGAAATATCTTTAATGCCATTCAAATAAATATATGAGGTAAGTCAACTATGGGAAGACCAGGTTCAGAAAGTTTTCATTCAGTTTCTTAGACAAAATTGAGCAAACTTTGATGATTTTTTTTGCTTACCTTTCTCAATTTCTTTCCATGTGATTTGAACATATTATGTATTACTAAAATGCTTCCTCTGATGGCAACCTTACCCAGAAAGGATATGGATTTGTCTGTCTTAATTTTTTAGTTTTGGGGATTAATTATCAGTCTGTGCACTCAAACTGTCTGACATTTTCATCATTCACTTCATTTGAGTATTAGTTTTGGGGATCAAATATCAGTCTTCACACTCAAGTTGTGCAACATTTTAATCGTTGACTTTATTTGAATATGTATATTCTTGATCAGCAAATTTCAATATTAAAAAATCAAAAGCAAGTTTTTGAAACGTCTAGCAGGATGGGGCTAAAGCCTAGAACATAAGACGAAAGTGATGATAACCCAACCTATCTTCTCTTAAGGACAATGAAACACCTAAATTATCTGTGAACCAAGTAATCTTCAAATTAAGGGTGTCTTCCCCTTGGGGTTCACGATGTTTGATCATGTTGCATTCCCTTTTAGTGGTGAAGCACATGCTATTGGGATAACCCCTTGGGGTTGAAAATATATCAGTGGGAAAAACAGTCATAACAAACAATTTAAATTAATAGATACCAAAGCACCATACTCACGCAACCATCCACGAATGCAAAATGATTTGAGGTCTGCAACTAATCCAAAAATGTCGAGGTACCATATTTGGGTACCTGTTAGGGTGTCCGCACCTCTTTTTAGGCCACTCGTTTACTATTATGAGTTTTCGACTCCTAAATCCTATATTTAATTCTAACATAATCTTATAGTAGTCAATTGTGGATTGGGAGTCCAATGAGGACACGATCACCTCCCTTATATTACTTTTGTGCATCCTCAGGTATCCGTGCCGCATTTCGTGCCACTCGGATTATGAAATATAAAGCTTATCATTTCAAATTGTTTAAAGATCCTAACATTACTTTTTATGTTTACTAATTTTTTTATTTAAACTAGATCTTTAACTAATTCTTTTCTTTTTATTTATTGCTTTTGGTTACCACCTCATATGTTGGAATTTGTGTCCCAACACTTAGTGACTTTAATGTTAAGATTTAGCATTTGATATGGTGTTGGATAACATTGACGAGTTTTTCAATGGTGATGCATATTTGAATTAATTGGGTCCATCACATATATCACAAAATAATATCATAATCGAATAGTACTTAAAATAATGGTATAAACTACTTGAAAATAACATACATTAATTAACACAAACAAACATATCAATAATTCTAACTAAAATTCACCGAAACAAGTATACAAATATTACCATAAATTGATCTTAAAACTATACTACAACAATTAATTGACAATTTGGGTTTTCAATTGACTCACCTTCAACCTCCAATCACCATTATAAATCAATCCAGTAAAAAACTAATGACATTAAGTAATAACCAAGAATTAAAATTACTATTTATTCGTATCAATTCGACGATACTATAACTTAAATGCTCGGGACAAGATCAAATATTTAAATGTTGATGAACCCTGTCAAATACCCATAAATGAAAAACATATGATTGTCATTGAAATAATATAATTATGATATAAGGTAGAAGAATGATACAATTACCTGACTATAAATAATTTCTATTATAAAAAACTCCAAAACTATTTCAATAACCAACCAATTGCTTTTCCACTTCCCTTCCTTTCATTTTAACAACAAGCAAGCAAGAAAATTTAGAATCAATATATAACAAAAATTTAATTTGAAGTCTTTAACAATAAAACCCTACCTAGCTAGCATCTACTCCGCCATAATCCCACCAAAGCAAAGAAAGAAAGATATGACTTACCCTATTTCATGAACTTAACCAACTGTGAGGTTGAGTTATAAAGCTAGGGTAAGTGTGGTAGAGGCTAAAGATAGTGAGGGTTGAGGGCGAGTGATGTTATTATGGACGCTGGGGTTGAGGGCATGGAATGGAAGGATTTAGCAGTAAGGAATAAATTCCAAGTGGGGTGGAGTGGGTTCTTAATCGTGCTTCTTAGATTTTTATTTTTTCTTAAGCGAAGGCTAAAAGAAAATTTAAGGGGGGAATACTTAAAATTGGTTAGAGGGGAATAAAATGGGTTTAGCCGTTTCATAAGGGGTACCTTTTGAGACGACTACCAATTTGCAGTCTCAATAGCTATATTTTTTTAGACGGGTAATTAAAGGGGTTTTAAAACTAGAAATTTTTAAGATGGTTAATTTTATCCGTCTTAAAAGTTCAATTTTAGGACTCAAATTTTAGCCATCTTAAAAGGTCTAGTCTTAAAAAGTACTTATTTTTGTAGTGACACAATATATGATTTGAAGGTTCCTTATAATTTTTCGTCCAACTTGCAAATTATTATGAATTATGCTACCCATGATTTACATAAGTGTAAGCCCCACAATTGGCATGTAATCTTGCAATTGGTTCCTCTATTATTTAAGCACTATTTCTCCAAGAACAACGGTTTGCGGAGGGCTGTTATGCAAATTAGCATCTATTTCACACTATTATGTGAGAAGGTAGTCAATAAAGGTCACATAGTGGTCGCAAAAGTAGTGGTAAGTGGAACAATTTATGTATTGGAGGACTATTTTCCCCCATCATTCTTTGACATAAGTGTTCACTTATTAGTCCACCTATATGATGAGGCACTTCTTTAGGGCCCAATTAGATATCGGTGGATGTATCCATTTGAAAGATTGATGAAATTTTTCCAAGATTACGTCAACAATGCATGATAAGTTAAAGGATCAAATGCAGAGGAATTAATCATCGTGGAGTCATCAATTTACACTTGGGAATATATTCCAGACACGATCAGTGTGGATAACAATGATGAGTTCGTCGATGAGGGTGATCAGGTGATGGAAAAGCGAGTGAAATTAATGAGTTTACAACATGAACAAGTAGCTCGTTATCTATTTGACACACATGAAGATGTTGAAGAATGGAAAATGTAAGTTTATGTTATTTTAACTTTTACATTATTTTAATTTATATACATGATTAATTTCGTAATACATTCGTCACGATAAATGCAAATAATATGATGCATGTGGAAATAATAAAAAATGAAAATCGATGGCACAATCAGATAATGAATTTAGACTGTAGTTGTCAAACATGGTAATTATAATGAAAATGTCTCTTATTAAATGTAAAAGCCTTACAATAACCTAATTAATTTATCTATATTCTCAACACTTAAAGATGGGTGATGTGACATCAATGCTTGCTCGTCTAGCCACTGGACCCTTGTTCATGGAAAAAGAGTACAAAAAGTATCGATTGAATGATTACATACTCAATACAAGGGTGTAAGAAGAAAATACAAATCTACAGAGCTCAGGAATTTCATACAAGTCTTACTTATTTTTGAGCGAGCGCGAAAGATAAAAACATTATGGAAGCTGAAATGACTTACTATGGTGTAATTTGAGATATATTTGAATTGAACTATATAAACTTCAAAGAGGTTGTGTTTTGCTGTGATTAGGTAAGCGTTGAGGATAAAAATGCTTGTAAAGTTTATCCTCGTACTAATTTCATCACGGTTGACTTGTCCAAGTTGAAGAGCAACGAACACGTGAGTGATGAGATATTTGTTTGTGCTTTTAAAAAGGTCAAGCAGGTCTTTTACTCCGAGTATATTAGCAACGAGTCATGGTTAATCGTTCTACATGCGCCAGAGCGTCTAAACATTAGTGTGGATGACTTAATTGCTCCTAACGAATATCAATCCACTTTTTATGATAACCCGAATTTGAAAAAAAAAAATAGATTTGTAATAAGTATTCCAATCATTTATAAGAACTAGTGGGTATAAGGTTCTAGTGCTTTATTATTATCGAAAGAAAGTTTAATGCTTTTAATTCATTTGTACTTGATTAGTTTCTTATTTGTAATAACTAATGAGTGTATTCTTTTAGTGCTTTGTTATTATCGTATTTGAATGAAAATTGGTTTCTAGTTAGTGAATATGTTAATGTGTATTTTAATTAATTTAAGCCATATGTACACCCATGGAGATAAATTAGAAAGATTAGAGGCAACCGTCCTAGATATGTATGCCTTCATGAAGTGTCAGTTGGGGTCCACCTCATGTAAGGGCAACGGGAAAGGGAAGGGGAAGTAGGTAGACGATAACTCCACTGCTCCATCATCGATATGTACATACTCTTCGATACGCAAGGACTCGTCACCTGTATATGGTCCATTTCCTATCTTGACCCCCTCCGAATGACCTATTTCAACAATTGGTTGGGCAAACGTGTTTTTAATAGACATATTTGGTGGCACGCCGAAAGCTATGGTATTGAGGGACTCAGACACACACCCGAGTAGTTTTGTTCATAGACGTGTCATGCAAGGTTTTGAAGCAAAGATTCGTATAATGCATATTGTGCCCGAAAGAGAGAATGCAGCTTTGCGGTTGGAACACAAATACGGCGTTTGGCAAATTGATGGATTTATCAATTCATATGTTGTGTGGCCTACCTTCCTCCTCCGACCTTTTCAAGACCTTAGTCCATGACATTATTTGTATTTATTTGATTTGGCTATTAGATATTGAATATTGGATATTATATGTATTTTTTTATTTGGTTATGAATATTTACATGTTAGTTGGTTAAGGTTATAAATATTTGTATTTATTTTATTTGGTTATTGAATATTTAATGTTGCTTGATATATATGTTGTTTGGACAAGTTGAAATATGTTATAATAAGTACAAATATACTGCTTGAAAGTGGCAGTGGCCATACTGCCCAGTAGTTTTTTTTTAATTACGCCCAATTTTGTCACGGACTTTGATGGTTACAAGTCCGTGACAAAGGAAACTTATCATATACTTTTCACGGTTTAAGTCCGTGACAAGTTTTCCTTTGTCACGAACTTATCATGATCAATGTCTGTGACACGTTTATTCTTATCACGGACTTTGATTGTGAGAAGTTCGTGACAATTACCTTTGTCACCCCCAAACTTGTCACGGTCTTTAACCGTAATAAGTTTCCTTGCCACAATAAGTTTTAGTGTAGTGTAAATGGCATTTTATAAATCTCCGTGACGTCTCCTGGGTTGCACCAAATGATATTTATCATACGTACTTGCCTCTTTGATTTTTTATGGCGTTTCAGTCCCCAATGAATAAAATTATTGTCTTACCCATAGACATTTCATTATTTTTTCCATTATTTATAAAATTTTCATTGCCTCGAGGAACGTAATTGAAATTTGCAAACTCATAGAGATTGATTGCCTACCAAACACCTCAACATGACAGAATGACTCTAGGAGGATAGTGACCAAAGCTTTCATGAATCCGACCAACTATTAATGGTTACTACTCCATCCTGTCACTGTTCACTCTAATCAAGACTGAAGTATTGATGGCTTATGTTGTAACCTAAAAGAAGAGTATGACGTGTACCAATGAGAGGATGACACATGTCATCATCATATATTCCGCTGGGCCATTCCCTGTGATAATATCGTGGTCAGCTGATTATCTCCCACTGGTCAGCATCGTGGACGTCTACCTTCATAAAGGCTTACCATTAACATAATAAAACATGTACGTGTGTGAATATCTAAAGTCACCAATTTACATGAATGTGAGATCATCCTGGGTCATGATCAGTTGTCATTAATAATGTAAATAGGTGTAAATATCTCACATATAAAGGCATTCCCCCTCTTATTCTTCCTCATACTATAAATATCCCACTACATACGTCAGTTGGGGGATATGTGAAAAATGACAAACACTCAAGCCTAGAGAGATTCTTGAGAGTTTGGACTCAATTCTAATACCTAGTGAATTTGTACCTGTGGATGTAGGCACTTCATTGGGCTAAACCATTAAAAATATTTTTTCCCTCTCTCTATCTCTCATCTCTCTCTAGTTCATAATATTTTCTTTTATACATGTGGTAGATTATAATTTGTATCACTTAGCTAAGACGCATAGTAATAACCATACCAATTTTAGACACCAACATTGACCTTTATAAGGTAGAGGCCCAATATGTCTGTGTCTTAGTCTTTTTTTTTGTGATTATCTCTCCATAAAGATACTTTATGATATATATGATGAATTATAATGAATTGATAAATATGTTTGGTTTCTACCTTGATCTTTTCTTCTTTTTTTATAAGTTGAGTTTTTGTTTGATACAATGTTTGAATGGGTATTATTGTTATTGTGTGTGTGTGTGTGTGTGTGTGTGTGTGTGTGTGTGTGTGTGTATATATATATATGATGAGGGTTTTTTCCTCCCCAACTGATGGATCAGATCAAAAGTTGATGAGTCTGGTGTTTATCAACTGGTGGTTGAGATTCAATGTTAACTTCATCAAATGTGTAAATGCACCCATGCATGGGTCCCACCCATGTTGTATTGAGTTATGTCCCGTCGTTTGGCTCTCTGACATTACAGTCTAATATTTTTGGTGAGATGACCATGGATTTAAATCTTGTGTCCCTTCCCATCTAAAAACAATCTTTCATGTACAAACAACCTTCTCCTTCTCCTCCTCCTCCTCCTCCTCCTCCTCTCTCTCTCCCTCTCTCTCAATAAGTCTCCATCCTTAAAACATGCTCAGATCTCAAAGGTAACTGGGCAGTATCTTAAAGTGTTTTTCAGCTAAATGCAAAGATATCTTATAGTTTTTTTCTAGTGGAGCATCTTTCGAAAGAAAAATAATGGGTTTGCAGTTTAACACGGGTCATTTTTTGCATCTCTATTTTTATATCATACAACCTTTCTTACTAATGCTAAAAAGTTTGGGTTCTCACAAGTACATGAATTTGCATCTCTCCCCGATTCTCATAAGTACATGGATTTACAGAGGTACATGGATTTAATAATCTCTATATTCTTAAACCCATGAAGAAAAGGTAAAAAAAAATATCAAATCCTGAAAATAAGTGAGATCTGCAAAAATCGAACCCTGATTAGTGTATCCCATTTTGCAAAATGGAAGGGTTGGATCTACAAGCTCGCGTTATTCATCATTTATATTTAAAATACAAATCCAATCTACCTAGTTAGTGGTTCCACTTAATTTTCTTGTAGTAGGCTAGATACATTTTTTTTTTTTTGGGGGGGGGGGGGGTGTCATAATGTATATTTTTGTAGCCTCTACTATTTTCAAACTCAGATATGTTTCAAATAGGGGTTTGTCTGTGCTATTCATTCCCATCTTTGAATGTAGATAAAAGATAATCTAACAACAAACTCTACACTTTCAGCAAACCCGTCTAAACAAAAACCAATGGATCTAAACAAAATCACATCAAAAGCGAAAAACTCAAGGTATAATCTGAACTAAACCCATCCATTTCTCTGTCTTCGTTTTTTTTTTCCTCTGAATTCGTCGCAATTATTTACAATATTATCGTTAACATACTAAGACCCTCACCTTTTTTCTGTATGCAAATATGTTGTAACATGCAGTAAAGTTCGTACTGAAGAACTGAAATTGGTGTATCTAGCTTGAATGTATTTTTTGCATTTTTCATCATGGTGGAAAAGATAATAATTGTGCCTTCACTGAAACTCTCAAAGTTATAACTAAAGGGTCTAAAGAGTTCTCTCACATTTGATCGCATTCTTTTATTATGATAAGTAACACTTTTCCATAAAGAACCTGAATGTCAAAAGTGAAGCATCAAAATTTCATTACCAAAAAGTTTCGTGCTTATCTCAATATATACCTATTTGTATTGATTTTGAGTGAGATGGATGAAGATTCATTATTCTATGTACTCGTGCATCTTTCATGTTTTCACTCTTTAGAACTGATAGTTGGAGAGTACAAATGAGTTGTGTGATTTTAAAGAAATCCCATGAAATGGAAAGTCGTGTGATTTGGAATTTTTCTTATCATGTTGTGCTAAATCACACAATCTGAATGGTTTTGATTTTAGGCTTTCTCATTTTGAAATTTATTTTAATAATTTGGGTTTTTGCAATTCTTGGGCCTGGTTTTATTTTGTACATTTGCTTTATGTGATTTAAAAAAATTGTGATTCAATTTGGTATGTAAGAGTAATGGGCTTTTTTGTTGGGGGTTTGAGGTTTCATTTTTTCACACTTACATTTGACTTTTTTTATTTTATTTTAATATATTTTGTTGTTATTGCTAAAGAAAGGTGTAAATCCTACTAGATGAACATTATTAGTTTACACAAAAATTGGACTCATCGTAGTTTACACATATTCAAAATCCTACTAGATGAACATTATTAGTTTACACAAAAATTTTGACACAATAAAATTAATTAGTATTAATTTATAACATTTAGGAGAAATTTTTAAATGTTAAAACTAATTTATGATTTTAGTTAATAAAAATTATTTAAATATAGTCCTTTGGTCTCCACTTTAGCTAGATGTTATATTTTTAAGTTTGTTAACTTTTCCTCGGTACTAAATTTCTCAAACTTTCAAATTTAATATTTATTTAGACAGGTAATCGATTATATAATAAAATATTGAATGAATCAAAATTGTATTGAACGAAACATGTTTTCACATCACAAAAGCGGAATATAAACAAAATTTTGTTACTATTCGTATAAGTTGTGTCTAAAATATTCAATTGCTAAAAAAATCAATAATTATTTTGTTATTTGGATAATTAATTACAATTTTATATGTTACAATTTAACTTTTTATTACTATACTTATTAGTTGAGTTTGATTTTGTTTGTTACATAAACTTTGTTTCTATAATATCATACATGAATGTTTCTCACAAAATAAACTAGATGTTCTGAAGATATAAATGCACCGAATTAAAATCGTAACAATGTCCCAAGAATATCATGGGATGACCAACAATATTTATATTTGCACTATTGGCGACACGGTAACAAATTTATTTCGGGAACAAATTTATCGTCGTATCATCGGTACGGGTATAAAGTATCATGAGAAAAAAATTCTCTTCGTGCCATCGACACGGGTACACCTTAGCATATATATATAGGGAGAGATTCAGAAGTGAACATAAAAGAGTAACATTTTAATGATCCTTAACAAAAACACTTAACACCCAATCAGGACATCTAACACAATAGAAGTTGATTTCATGAGGGGAGGATATCTATACATAGCCTTCCTTTGTCGCCTAAATAGGCCTAAGATATTAGTAAGAAGAAAAATAAAAAACATAAATATATTCTTCCCAAGAGTGAACGTGAAGAGATAACTGTCATTTCTTCATTTTCACTTCCTCTACCAAAATTCCCCCTATTGTAGTTGCTGATATTCCCCTGTTATCAAGCAGGAACAAATATAGGGGCACTTCCTTCTGAAGTGAAATTGAAGCCAACCACATGAGCAGTTATATAAGAAAAAATAGATACCTCTAAAATTTTGAAGCCAAACACAAAATCAAAGTCTTTTTATTTATCAAGAAAAAATTGATACCTAGAAACTTTTGACTAATAAAAATCTTGAGAGGAGATGGATCCTATTTTTTCAAAGCTAATGCGAAAAATGAAATCAAATGTAAACATTGAAAGTCAGAAGAAGAGAAACTAAATCAAGATTAAATGATAGAGTGGAACAATTACTCCGCTGTGTCAACTCAAACCCTCAACCAACAACAAACCCCCAAAATGGCATCTTGGAAATATCCAAAAACTGAAACCGAAAACAGAGGGCGTGGTGCTAAAAATTTAATTATAGAAGGATTGGGAGACAAACAGAATGTGTGATGAAATATGCCCATATTTATTTTGAGCCATGTACTCTGACTCCACTTTTTCCATGAGCATCAGTTAGAAGACACCAAGGGTCCCCCTCCTTCATTTATAAGAGCGTTTTTTACTCAGATGAGTTATTATCGGAGAGACGTATGAGAGAGAGGGGTGAGGATGTGGTATGGAATGATTAAAAAAATAGTTAATTTTCAAATTAAAGACAGACTCTTTTTCTTGTGCCGCGCGTTATTTTTTTCTTGAGAACTTCAAAGATTTCAAATTAAAGTGAACGGGAGGCTTATTTTTGGGGAGGCAGTATGAATGACAAAAGGAGATTGAGAATATGGTGTTAAGTTGCGACGTTACAATTCTCAAATTGTGACATGGCACAATATAAGTTCCTTAGATTGTTCTAAAAAATTTGATCCCAATCATTAATTTGTTGACACTATTTAAACACGCTTCTCTCTTATTATATATATACCAAGTATACATATTTGGTGACACAAACTTAGTTTTTTAAAATATTTTTGAATTGAATTTTTTGATATGGTATTTAAAAGGATCAATTATTAAAAAGTTCATACTATAAATATATATTTTTTAAAATGGACATATATTTTTAGTTTAACCCATTTAATCCCTCAAGCACTCAATATTTTCTTATTTTTAGAGGTCCGCGCCAGCTGCACTCCCTCTCCAAAATATGTGGCAAAGGACTTTTTGAGGCAAAATAAAAAATCTTGGACTAAATGGGTATTAAAAAATATTCGAGGGACTATTTGGTATATGTCCCTATTTAAAATTTCAAATGGCCCATATAAACAAAATTAGGTAAAAAAACTTTTTTTCTATTTTTAAAAATTCTATCAAACTTTCAAAAAATTTAAAAGCACTTTATATGGGTCTCTTGAAATGTTTAAATACCACACAAAAAAAAACTCAACTGAAAAATAATTTTTTTACTACTTTAAAAAAATTAGTATATAAACCTGGTGTGTGTGTGTGTGTGTGTGTGTGTGTGTATATATATATATATATATATATATATATATATAATAAAGTTTATGTATGTCACAAGTTTAACTCATGATGTCATCTAGATAATTTTTTTTACACTATCTATTTTACCCATCTATCATTTGAATTCCCCCTCTTTTTTTCTCACTACTTAATTATTTCTTTTTTCACTTTAATTCAAACACAAGGTTATTTTAGTAAGCACACACCAAACCCATTTCAAACCCTTTTCTCTCTCTCTCTCTCTCGCGAATGAGCACAAGGCAGCAAACAAAATCCTCCTACTTTTTTGTATCCCGCCCAAATTCTCGGTCTACCTCGAGTCACTAAATATCTTACCCGCCTACTCTTAGATACTGGAACTAAAATAAAGCATGCTTCTCTCTCTCTCTCTTAGTTCTCCGCCAACAACTTAATTCTTCAAGATCTCAATCCGGTTTGGTCTACATCTTGACCCTCATTTGGAACAGCTAATATTTGTTGCGGGTTTGGTCCACATCCGGTTCTTCAAGATCTCTCTTAGTTCATTAATCTTTGTTCAAATAATATTTGAGTTAAAACAGGGGAAGATCTATTGCGGGTTTGTTCATTAGACCAAGGGAAGATCTGTTGCGGTTTTGTTCATTTATCCCCAGCGGATTTTTTTTGTTATTTCTTTAAAACGGGGGAAGATCTGAGCACGTCCGTCGCAAGATTGTTACTGCCATGGACGTTGTTTATGCCCTCAAGAAGCAGGAAAAGTCTTGCTATCAAAGTATTGTTGTCAAAGTCATTTATGCGTTTATGCCCTCAGTCTGGCTGTCAAAGTCTTGCACCGACGTCGTTTATAGATTTGGTGGTTAGACTTTTATACGACCAAAGTATTGCTGTCAAGAACAATATGGTTGGTTTTTGGGTATGGTTATTAGTTTTAGAGCTTATTGTGTAACTAAAACAAGCTTATGGTATCTTTTAGGTATTTGTTAATGAAACAAGCGTTTGGAATGGTATTATGAAAAAAAAGGTTATTGTTTAAATCTTTTCACATCCAGCTATTAATGGTCTATTTTGCAGATCCAACATTTGTTGTTGGTCTATTTTGCAGATCCAGCTATTGTTGAAAGTGGCGAAAGCTAGAATGCCGATTGTGAAGATGAGTTTTCTTAAGGTGCGTCCAAAGACCTTCGATGCAACTGAACCTCTATGTGAAGGGATACCAGATATTTTTTAGGGTCTACCCTCCTCTTCTTTTTGATAAAGCTACTTTTCGAAAAGAAACTTTTGTACATAGTCGGCATTCAATAGAGGATAAGTCCTATGACACAATTCTTTATTTAAGTGTAACAAAGTGGATCCATTTGAACTGGGGTGATGATGGATTGATAGCTTTATTTTCCAAAATTTGGGGACTTCTTTGGATAGGTGGAATTTTTATTTTAGAGCCCCAACCGTGGAACTCATATTTCAAAAACCGCGAAGTGTTTGAGATAGCGAAATCTAATTATCACACTAATAAGCTACACCCAGATGGTTTCCAGGAAATAATTCTTGACAAGATATGATTTAGAATGGTAGAAGAATTAACTTCCAGGTTATTCGGAAGAAAATCTGGCTTTGACAGACCCATTTTGCCCTTCTAGAAATAATATTGATTTTTATGTGGCCCCTTTTTGTTTCATGGAACTTGAAATCCAGAAAATAGAAAATAAATTGTATACCTCTTATTCGGCAGTGCGGCGTATTAAGGTGACTGTATTGTTAATTTAAGGTATTTTGAAATATAGCAAACCCGAGATGAATGAAACTGATGATACAGTTTGAAGGTACATAACTGACTTTAGTTCATTTTAAAGTGCAGGGTTGTTCTTTAAAAAATAGAAATATAATTGTAGATGTTCTTTTTGGCATGGGTAAAAGTTCTATTTTCTTTGGCTTGGAACTATAAGTTTTGGTGATAGAAGTTTTTTCATAGTTCATATTACTAATTGTAATATGTGAATGATCAGTTATCATGATATTAATTGTTTGAGATCTTTGTATAACTACTATAGTTTGGAATAACACTTTTGAGGTTTGCTTTGTTATACAAACAATTAAAATATTTAACTATTATCCATTTATGTATTTTATGTTTCTTTAATGGCAATTTATTCCATTGATATTTCCCCCTTTTTTGCAGGTTGTTCTCATAGAGTAGAGAAGATTGTGGAGCGGAAAGATATAATGTTTTTTGAGAATTATTACACTCGAACCACCCTTTCACATGCTTGCGAAGTTTTAGGTGATTGATAGGCTTCTACACGTTGGATGAACTTGGAATATTCTGGGATTATTACGAGACCACCTTAATTGGTGATATGGAACAATCATAAGTTGTACGGCAACCACAAGTTGTTTTTTCGTGCCGTCGATGATAGCTAACCCCCACTTAAGGCCATCATTATTGAAATAGACAATTTGTTGATTGTTCATCCTTAAATACATATATGTAATCTATTTTGGGTCCTAATTTCCTTCATTGAAACATTAGACCACACACGTGTAACTGATTATGTTGCTTATACAAGGTCCATGACAGACTATTAGTATTGTTGTTGAGTCTGTTTTTGTTTTTTAAACATGGTGGATAGTCTTATAATTGAAGAAAATTTTATCCAAAATTTCTAAATTGTTTATACTTATTTGTGTTGAAAAAAACTTTTTGACTAAAATTATTCTCGATTGAATACTCTAGATAAGTTTGTGCATTATAGGCTAATTTTATTATTTATTGATGTATTTATTGAATACATTGGTAATGTAGGAGTATTTTTTATTTCTTAAAACATGGTGGGTAACACTATAAACAAAAGAAATTTTGGATAAATTTTATTTATTGATTTATGAGTTGGTTGTATTTCGACAAGTTAGTTAAATTGATTATGATGTTTATATGAGGTTCAAGGTGGTCTATTACTATTGTTATTGGAATTTTTTATATAGGGTCAACATTCCAATAACTTTGGCCAAATTTTCTCATAGATTTTAGACATTTGTGTCATAAAAAAAAATTGTACGATTTAAATTTACCCGCTTCTATACTTTGAAAATTTACACTTATAACATATAAACAAATTTATTATTTATTTTATACACGACTTTATTCTTTTCAAAATTATCAGCGTGCCTTCAGGCACGGGCATACCCTAGTATATATATATGTGTGTGTGTGGATAGAGAGAGAGAGACGCTCCTAGGCACACCAAGTTTGCATACTTGCTGGCGCAAACTTTTTTTTTTCAATATGAAAAAATATATTTTCGAGTTGACATTTTTTTATTTTATCTTGGAATATTTCAAGAAACCCATATAAAAAATCAGATAAAAAACATTTTTTTTGCTATTTTAGAAAATAGGTCAAACTTTCACAACTTTTAAAGTAGCTTAAAAGCTGCGAAAGTTTGGCAGATTTTTTTAAAATAGAAAGAAAAGTATTTTTGTGCTAATTTTTTTTATGTGTCAATTGAAATGTTTAAATATAATATAACAAAATTAAACTCAAAAATATATTTTTTTCATATTAAAAAAAATAGGTTTGCCCTAGTAAGTATGCAAACTTGGTGTGCACAGGATCCTCTCTCTCTCTCTCTCTCTCTCTGTATATATATATATATATATATGACACACCATGTTTACATATTGATTTTTTGTAATTAGTAAAAAAATCGTTCAAACTTTCACAGCTTTTAAAGTACTTTAAAAGTTGCGAAAGTTTTTAAAAGTTGCGAAAATTTAGCGGATTTGTTTAAAGTAGCACTAAACGTTTTTTTAGGTTATTTTTTATGTTGGTTCCTTGAAAATTTTAAATACCACACAAAAAATTTAACTAAAAAAAAATTGTTTACTATGTTGAAAAATCGATGTGCAAACTTGGTATTAGGGGTGGCCATAGGCCCGAGGCCCGCCAAGCCCGCCCAACCCGCCCAATAAAAAAATAGGGCTTGGGTAAGGTGAATAGGCCCGGAGAGCGGGCCTGACAAAATTTTATAGGCCCGATTTTTTTTCGGGCGGGCTTGGGCATGAGTTCTTAAGCCCGATGAGGCCCGGCCCGGCCCGAGGCCCGAAAATATATATATATATATATATATATATATATATATATATATATATATATATATATATGGGGGGGGGGGGGAAACTTTTATAAATATAAAAACGTATATCAAGTCTTTTCATGTAGAGTGGAAAACTTTATACATGGACTTTGTAATACATGGAGTTTAAAACAGATTTTTAATTAAAAAAATTGGTCTTTAAATAAAAAAATAGGTATTTTAATTTTTAAAAAAATCTTTTAATTAACATAACAAGGCCCGATTGGGCGGGCCTGGGTAAAGAGCTTTCAAATCTGGGTGGGCTTGGGATTACATAATAAGGCCCGATCTGGGCCTGAGCGGGCTTGGGATAGCACTTAATTTTTCAAGCCCGGCCCGAGCCCGACCGGGCCTGCCCAGGCCCGGCCCACGGCCACCCCTACTTGGTATACACAAACTTGGGTGTGCACAAGAGTTTCTCTCTCTCTCTCTCTCTTTATATATATATATATATATATATATATGCTCAAATTTATATTGATGATTGATAGTTTAGTGACACATGCTGCTTCACTATAATGTATCTTTTGTTCTTATTTTTGTTGTGCTCGTTTTTATTTAATTTACTTGAATGGGTTTGCTATTTCTTTTATCTTTTTCTTGCTAAAGGAACCACTTCCATTAATTAAATTTGATTTTTATGTTTCAGTTTGCTTTTATTTTCTTATTGTTATTAGAGATCAATCGAGTCATTGTTAAGTTTTCATATATATGTTCATTTTTATTCAGTGTCTTGATATTGGTGTGCTAAGCCAAGGCTATATTGGATGAATTTGTGATTATATTATATGGAGGTTGATTGTTTCAAAGTTTCATTCTCATATTTAACAAGAAATAAAGGTAGGATAATGTAAATAAAGCAACGCTTTCCTTTACTCAATTTCATGTTTTGCATCTCTATTAATATTGTTATAAATAATTTATAACCCACGAAAATCCATAGATAACTGTCTAATATCAAGTACGCGTAAAAAGAAAAAACTAAACTACTGAAGCGATAAAAGTAACTCCATTTCCAAATCATTAATCTCCACACACTATACAACTACCTAACAACCTAACCTAAAATATTTTTCAACAACAATGGTTCAAATCCCATTGCAAATATTAGCCACTCCTATCAAATAGGATCCGTGAATCTAGGTATATGCATTATAAGAGATAAATATCACAATAGAGTATTTTAAATTAAAATACAATAAAATAAGATGTGAGTAAAGTAAAATGATATCAACTACCCATATAAACTAGGTCACCCCATTACCCAAGTCAAATTATGTTTAGTTTAACATTTAATTAGATATTAATACTTTAAATTAACATGACTAAATTAATTAATTATGTTATTAATGTGACACCACTATAGCCAACCAACCGTTATTGATCTGTAATACCCCGTGATTTTTTAGCCGTAAAAATCTTTGTTAAATAAAAATTTTTGAAAAAATAATTTCTTTCGAATCTATTTAATTTTTGTATATAAAAATGTTGGTTTTTATATATGAAAATAAGGTGTTAAATGGAATTCAAATCGGGATTAAAATTTGCAAATTATAACTTTGTATTTACAAATCGGGGGAGGATCTGGCCTAAGCAGGATAAAAAAAATTCGACTGTCTGATTGAACTAATTTCTTTACATCAGTTTCGTCGCGCCGTTAGCTACAACATATCAAAATTTCAACTAATTCTAACGGTCCGATCGCCCGTAATGAATTTTTGAGTGTTTGTGTTTGATTAGGACTTAAATTCTTTCTGGTATATAAACATATTGGACGGGTTTAGGACTTTTAAAACACATTTTATCCTTCTCAAAAATCATTACTCTCCCATGATTTTATACTCCCTCTTCTACAATCAAAACCCCATTTAAATCATTCCCTCTTCGGAGAGCTAAATTGAGTTTTCTAAAGATCATTCTAGAACGTGTTTTCATTATTTTCTCGAGAGGAACATAACCATCCAATCATATTTTTCAAAATATTTTTACAGGCATGAATACTTATATTGTTACCCTTTATTATTATGCGTTTTAAATATTTCCTAAACGCTAATAATTATTATTTTCTTAAAATAAATTAGCGAGAATAATTAGGAAAAGTGAAACTAAATTTGGGAGTGTTTTTATTCAAATCTTTAGTACCAATTAAGACTCAAAATCCTTGCATGCTTAGATTAGAGTTCAAAATCCGTTAAAATTTATGGCATTTGTATGTAGAATAAATTGTAGGAATATTATAAATTGATTTTGATATGTAAAACCACGTTAATTATGTGCATCTTTTAGAGTGGAGAATTATTGTTGTATTTTCTCCCACAAATATGCATGTGAATAGATATTCTATAAATTGATGACAAAATGAATTGTTTGATTAACGTTATAATTAAATAGACATAATTTGGAAAAACAGTGATCTTGTGATGAATTTAAAGAATTGTTGTGATAACTTGAAAATAGGTCATTTGTGATTCATTATGTTATTAAAAATGACACCACGGGGACGACGAAATTCTTGGGATAGTTAGTGCTCTCACCTTATTTTAGTTTGCTTGCTAGGTATGGGCCTAGTAGGTAGGTCTTAGTTGTTGGTAACACTTTCTAGTTATGGGACTAGTTAGTGTATATTTTTATGGATGGATAATTCTAGGGTGGGGCTAAATTGTACATTGTTTCGATTGGATCGTTATCCTTGGTGCGAGGCTAGGTAGTGACTTTGGTAGGTATTCTTTCTAAATGATAGGTTGAGATGTAGTTATGATTTGGAGACCTCTAGGTATATGACTACGAGTGGTTTGAGGATTTATGCTCGATTAAAGGGTGGGGCTAATAGAAAATAATGAGAAATTAAAAATTTGAGAATTAATTCCTAAGATAATAAACGGGTATTAAAATGAACTTGTGTTGCTAGTATATGTAAGGCTGACAGAATACGAGTTGGCTGGCTATTGCGTCGTGGGTGTGTGTTAGCATCACAAGTATGTGTGAAGTTGAAAAAATACGTATTGACTGGCTATAGTGACGTGTCGTGCGTGGAACCTCACGAGTATGTATAGAGCTGACAAAAATCGGGTTGACTGGCTATAGTGAGGGGAATGGATGTGACGTGTAAAAATTCAAGCGCATCAAGAATGTGTGAAAGACCAATAAGGGGTCAACTGATTATAATGGTGTCGAAAGAATAAAACTAATTGAATAATTAAATTGAGTAAATATAAGACCTCATGTTTAAGCAATAGTGTTAATGGAATAATTGGACATACACTTTAGGGTGGATTGGTTATATGGGTAGATAGTGGTAGTTTACTTTTACTCGCATATTTTTATATATATCTCGTTTAATTGAAAATACTTTATTATGATGTTTATCATGTATAATGCTATTGTCTGGGTTTACAAACCCTAATTGGGAGGAGTGACTAGTATTCATGTAGTGGGGTCTGACCCATTATGTTGACTAACATTTCACGTATAGTACCAAAGTAGCTGCACAAAAGTGATTGAAAATATTTTTGGGAGTGCACCTGGAGATTTATTTTACTTGCTTTAGTACTTTAGATTTACTTTCCATTCCTCCTTTTGTATTATGAGAATTTTATTTATGGATTTTCTGGGCCAATCGGTTCCACCGTTGTTTGCATATTCCGTCGGATACTTATTATTGGATTATCTAATGTGAGTTTTAAATAAAATTGGAGTTGAATTTATTTTGGATATTAGCATGATGATGAGTATCATTGGTTGGATGTTTTAATATATTTGTTGAATTTTATTGAATTATATCTTGTGAAAAAAATCTAAATGCCTCGTATACCTATCACATACTAAGAATGATAACTTATTTAATCATACTCGACTGTGTGGGGTGTTATAGACGATATCAGAGCATGGTCTTAGGTCTCGTAAGTTGTGAGTTCATTTAGCTTCCACGTTATCGATCTTTGATCCCCCTTGTTAATTCGTACTCCTTAAGGTATTGGGTGTAGCATACGTGTTAGCTGTGTTTCTTGGAGACGTTGTGGGCATTTAGGTTAGAAATAGCAATCTTGATGTTATGATCCTTAGAGTTGATTTTGAAAATGACAATTATTTGGTTTGGGTATATCTAGTATCGATACAGTGATGTGATTTAATTTGAGGATTTAAGCTTGCGATTTCTTTTGGAGATAGAAATGAGTGATGATTCATGAGAGAGCGTGGTATGCCATTATTTTCATATATATATATATATAGTTAGTTAGTTAGCATTTATATTTGATATTTGTTCGTAGGGTATGTGCATGTAGGATTGGGTGTATGGGCTCCCAATCGTATCATTCTACAGGTAAGAATATGTAAGTCTTATTTATATGCGCAACTTACGTTTGGTGTTGACGCTTCGTCGAATTTCGATGACGAAATTCCTGTATTAGTGGGGGAGTATGTAATACCCTATATTTTTTAGCCGTAAAACTCTTTGTTAAATTAAAATTTTAGAATAAATAATTTTTTTGGAGTCTATTTAATTTTGGTATGTAAAAATATTAGGTTTCATATATAAAAAAAGTTTTAAGTGGAATTTAAATCCGGATTAAAATTTGGAAATTATAACTTTTTATATACAAATCGGGGGAGGATCTGGCCTAAGGAGGATAAAAAAAATTCAACCGTCCGAACAAGCTAAATTTTTTATTGCATCTTCATCTCACCGTTAGCTATAACATATCAAAATTTCAACTAATTTCAAAAGTCTAATCGTCCGTAATGAATTTTTGGTTGTTTGTGTTTGATTAGGAGTCAAATTCTTTTTGGTATATAAACATAATGGACGGGTTTAGTACTTTTAAAACACATTTTAGCGTTCTAAAAAACTAGTACCTCCCATAATTTCATTATCTCTCTTCTATAAAACCTAAACCCCATTTAAATGAATTTTAAACTCAAGATTCAGAGCGCTAAATTGGGTTTTCTCAAGATCGTTCAATAACGCATTTTCATTGCTTTCTCGAGAGGAACGCAACCATCCATTCAGATTGAATAATTAAATTGTTCCCCTTTAGTATTATGCATTTTAAATGTTACCTAAACACTTATAATTCATATTTTCTAAAAATAAATTCGAGAGACTAATTAGGAAAAGTGAAACTAAATCTGGAACTGTTTTTATTCAAATATTTAATATGAATTGTGGTGACAATTAATTTAAGCACAAAATAACAAGAAAAGGCAATCACCAGAACAAATAAAGAAAATAAGGAACGACAATCACACCACAAAAAATTTATGTGGTTCTGCAATAATGCCTACGTCCATAGTGGTACTCTCAATATTATTTCTTTCTACTCCGGGGAGTGTTTTACAGGAAAAATAATGCATGCCCTTTGCCCCGGGCTGAGGGTTTGTTATATACATATTCATTTTCGGGGAGTGGGGGTGTTGGACTCCCCCACGTCAGTCCATCATCCCTAAGACATCTCCTTACGAGAATTTAGGAATTGACTGGGTCATAACTGAATTAGTTGAGGCGTGAGGCCTTTAGACTTTGGGTCGTGCTTTACTGGGCTACTCGTCTGGGCCCAAGTGACAAATCGAGGTACCCACAATTGCCCCTAAAGTTGTTGGGGCACAATTTAGGCTCAATATCTTTAAATGATTTGTCATAATGGTGGTTTTGTAAATTGTGCAACACTCCTCAAGATCGAAGCGCCCTTTCTGAACTGATTTAGGCGGCAGACCACCTAGTTGTCTGTGCGATATGATTAGAAAGGTTTAAAACATCTCCGGAGAGGTCTTTTCCAATTTTCGTTTCAAATTTCTCCACACTCTCTAATTTTCTCCAAGCTTCCGCGATAGCTCTCTCATTTCCAGGGTTTGTCTTCCAATTTCAAGCTTCTTTCTCATCTTCTCATCGTCCTTGCTTGTGACTTTGCATCGTCCCAAGCTAAGTCTTTACTTCGTAAGTTCTTCTTTCTTCTTCTCTTTACTTTTTCTGTTGGAATTTCTTCACATCTGCTACTAGCGTTTTTATTTTTCAATGACGAAAATAGGCAATAGATCGATATCTGAATTTAGGAAATTCTATAACATTCCAAATTGGGTAGACATCGAATGTTCCACCGTCCCTCGTAATGTTAGAGAAGTTAAGAATGGCCATTGGATTCATGTTCTCTTATTGTCATAGGGGGTCTTACTTTTCCCCCAAGAAATTTATTTTTGCACATTTTTGGTTACTTCAATATAGTCCCTACACAGTGTGCGCTCAATGTCTGGAAAATTATTAATGGTGTACATAGAATAAATCAGCTCTATGGCACCAATTTAGGGCTTACTGAAATCTGCGTCTGTTATTATTTTTAGCAAAAAAGATATGGTATTCTGTCCTTCAAGGCCAGGAGTCCTGATAGGGTATTGGTAGTAAATCTACCTGATTCCCACAAGGATTACTGGCATGAGGGTTTTATTTCTAGAAATTAGAAGTTCCCTCCCCATACTGAAGGGTCAAGGTCTGGGAGATTTGTAGTCCCCTTTTATGGGGAGGAGTACATAGGTAGACGTCGTCTTTGTTCTGCTCATCGATCGTCTATTTTTGTATTATTCTTTTTATATTTTTCTCTCTTTCTTTTCAGCGAAGACAAATAACTTGGAGCCTACTATCAGCGAGGTTCGAGCTGCTGAGTTGGTCAAAGCCTGAAAAATTTGGGGACTCTTAGCTAAAGGCAAACACCCTCGATCAGCGACCTTCCTTTTAGAATACAAGAAAGTTGGGTCCAATTTTATTGCACGACCTGTGGATAGCATTCCTAAGCTAAACATCACCGAATAGGTTGCCTCTGATCCCATCCAATTCGCGGAGGAAGAAAGCAGCTCTAGTGAGGAGAGCGAGGGTGCTAACAGGGACGGTACTGAAGGTGGTTCTAGTGAAGAGATCTTTGGTGGGGAAGAATCTTCCAGCTCAAAAGAGGTGTCAGAGGCTCAAGATTCTTCGAGTGAATCGAGTAGTTCCAGTGAGGAAGGTATGGCTCCTTTTAGGAAGAATCTGATTTGAGATGACGATGATGATGATGTGCTTATTTCTCACAGGTTGAAGAAGCAGAAATCTAGCAGTGCAGAGGTTGCAATTGGTTCTTAGTCTGCTGCCTATGAGCAGGAGAAGAAAGTGAAGGAGTAGGAGCTGGTGAAAGAGAGGGAGGTAAATAAGGAATAATAGAAGAAGAAGGTGTAGGAAATGAAGAGAGTTGAAAGGGAGAGGAAAAATAGAGAAGAATAGAGGAGAAGAGAGGAGATGAGGATGAAGATAGGGCAAGATCTGGTGCCAATGTACGCTTTATTTGAGGGGGCCTCTGTCGCCCTCTCCCCTCAGTTGGCTCCTACGCTGCTCAAAAGAGAGATTTTGCCAACTGATCGTCAAAAGGCGATGGGGAGTGACTAGTTAGCTCTGAAGGTGAGTTAGAGGCTTGACTTCGTAAGTTTACTCTTACTTCTCTATTTTTTATATTATTCGATTCAATATTTATTTCACTAATATTTCTCTTCTTTACAGTTTGTAACCGACTTCGTCGTCCTCTACCGTACCCACAACAAGCTGGTGAAGAGGAATGTCGATCTGGAGAAGAAGAATGTTGAGATGGAGGCCAACTTTAAGATTGCCAATGAAACCCATAAGTCCGATCTCGCCCTGACTGAAGGTAATCGAGTGAAGGAAGCGGTGACCAAGGATCTCGATGAGTTGAGGTAGTCCTATAACTTGGTCTGCACGAGCAAGTTGGCTGTTGTGGAGGAGAATATGGTGCTTGCAGAAAGGGTTGAGAAGGTGGAATCTGAGGCATCAACCCTTAAGGAAAGCTTTTACAACGTCGGATGGGCCACTGCGTATGAGGATGATGATGTTCAGATTGGTTATATTAGTCATCTGAACTTCAAGAAGGGTTCGAACAAGTCTCTCTTGGATGCCGAGGTGGATTTTAACTCCCCACTATTTGATGAGCATGGTCCTGTCCCAAAGCCTGTTATGGATTAGGCACCTGCTCCTACCATCGACGCAAGTGCTCCTGCTGCCCAAACCATCCCTACTGGAGCTCCTTCTGACAAGGGGACAGTAATCACTCCATATGAGGGAGGTGTTCCTGCTGTCGCAGACAAGGGAAAACAACCAACAACCTTGGAGCAAACTGAGGTTTCCAGCTAGCCTGATCTAGGGAACTCTTTGTATTTTTGCTTTGTTTGTTCTTTATTTTCGATCGCTGATGTACCTGGAACCTTAGTTTTTAATGAAATGAAATCTCTTTCCATTCTGCATACTAATTTTTTTTCTCTTTACTGCTTGTATGGCTTGTAGTTGATTGATATTGATGAGTATATATCTGTTACCTCTCAACTGGGAAAGATCCTCGGTCCTGATGCGAGCAATCAAGTTCGTAGGGTTTTTGTAAGGATTTGTAAATCTCTCCAATCAAGGAACAAGGAGTATAAGGACCAGTCAAAGCTCATTGTTAAGTTGATGGATAGGCTCCAAGAGATGGAAGAGGTTGGTGCTTTCGTTCAAGAGGAAGTGAATGATCTGAGAGCTAAACTTCTGGATGCCTTTGAGATCAATCAGGTCGGATAAGTTCTTCAATAGGAGAATGAAGCTCTGAGGAGGGAGGTGTCGTGACTTAGAGATCATGCACCGAGCGTTGCCCCTCAAGTTTTATGGGGTTCCTCTTCACCAGCTGGTCCGCGAGCTAGTACAGATGATAGGATTTCAACTAGGGAGATCGATAAGATTCGAGGAGATATTCATCGAGAATACGTGATAGATGCTGGGATCCAAAGAGATGTTATGCTACTGAGGCATCTGTTCAAGAAATGTCCTCGGTGGGTATGGGATAGTGGTTATGATCAGGGTTGAAAAAATGCTCCGACGAGGTTGGCGAAGGACGAGAAGTTATCATTTATTAGAGGATGGTTGAATACTCTCAGAGAGTTGAAGGTCCCCATGAACTCAGTACTCTGGTATCATCATGAGATCTCCCCTTCGATTCTGATGCCTAACCCTTTCAAGAGGGACGACCAGTGGGTCCCTATAGATTCTATCCCCAGGCAGCTACTGGAGCCAAATGCAAATAAAGTCGAGGAAGAGTTAGCTCTTCACCCGAACGACGAACGAAGAGTGCAAGTAGATGATTATCTTGCTCAGAGGCCCAATTCGCATTAGGATTTATGTAATTAATTGTAACTCTTTGTACATGTAATGAAGTAATAAAATATTTATGTTTTGGGAGATTCGCCGACTAAACATGTGTTATGTATTTTCTACTGCATTGATTTTTGAACTATCTTGGGCTTTTCTTAGCCGACTAGAGTTGTTTTATCGAATGAATGTTATAAGATACCATTCTGCCCACCCTACCTTTTAGGTTGTGTCATCACACCTCCTTAGGCCTAAGTGTGGCAATGACGAGGACACACCTGGCGTCGGATGTTCTATCTGAACAGGTTTTCGAGCCAAACCTTATTTGGCGACCAACCTGAGTTGGTCAAGCTTCCTAAGGGTCCCCTGTAGGGCTTCATATATTGTTAGGGGCAATGCTGGGAGGTTGTTCGTGTTTCATAGTGAGAACCTGAGGAGGGTAACACTCTGCTTTTATATGTTGAGTAGGATGTCTGTCGCTTGGAAAAAATGTGCAAATTATAAAGTTCATAATAAAAAATTGACACTTCATAGAATGCCACTGCCAAAAAATCTTTTATTAACCAAAAAATAATGAAAATTGAACATGAATTGACCATAGAATGCCACTGCCAAATAATCTTTTATTAAATAAAAAATAATGAAAATTGAACATGAATTGCCAATTCCAATAATGTAATAAAAGACCAATATAGAAAACTATAAGAAGAATTTCTTTAGGTTGGCTGCGTTCCAATCTCGGTGTATTTCCATGCCCTACAATGTTTCTAAGTGATAGGCTCCTTGCAGGTTGTCTTTTGTCACCTTGAATGGTCCCTCCCAGTTTGGACCTACCTTACTATTTGATGGTTTTATTGCGCTGCCAAGGACTTTCCTTAGGACATAGTCCCTAACTTGGAATGCTCTTGGATTGACCTTCTTGTTATAGTTCTTCGCTAGCTGTTGCTGATAGCCTGCTAGTTTCACTAGAGCTAGTTCTCTGTGCTCGTCAGCTAGGTCAAGTTTAGCGAGTAATGCTGCATCACTCTAGCCTTGGTCGACCAGGGTGGACCTCATGGTAGGGAGGATAGCTTCTAAGGGGATGATTGCCTCCATACCATATGTCAGTGCGAATGGGGTTTCTCCAGTTGCTCACTATAGGGTAGGCGATAAGCCCATAGGATATGTGGCAGCTCGCTCACCCATGCCCCATTGGCTCGTTCAAACCGCTTCTTCAATCCATCAATCACTGTTTTATTGGAATCTTCAGCTTGTCCATTTCTTTGAGGGTGTGCCACCAAACTAAAATGGTGTCTGATCCCGTGGTCATTGCAGAAACTCTGAAAGAGGCCACTTTCAAACTACGTTCCATTGTCAGTGATGACGGTCCTAGGGATCCCAAAGCGAGTAATTATATTCTTCTATATAAATCTCATCATATCTGCATCTCTGATGTTTGTCAATGGTTCCGCCTCAATCCATTTGGTGAAGTAGTCTGTTGCGACCAACAGATACTTGATTACCCACAGTGGTAGGAAGAGGGCCCACGATGTCCATTCCCTATTGGGTGAAAGGCCAGGGGCTAGTAAGTGATTTGATGTCACTGGCAGGTTAGTGAACCATAGGAGCGTGTAGTTGACATTTCTCGCACCTACAAGCATATACCCCATAATCTTTCTGTATGTATGGCCACCAGTAGCCTTCCTCCATTGCTCGAAAATCCAGTGATTTGCCCCTAATATGGCTCCCATAAATTACTTCATGAAGCTCGTGTAGAACTTGCTCTATGTCCTTCGGGTGAACACTTGGAGGTAAGGGCCAGTGAAAGATATTTTATATAGCTTGCCCTTAGGAGATAAGTGAAAATATGCAGCCTTAACTTTTATATTATGAGCGACCTTCTTATCGTCTGGTAGGGAACCATCTTTCAAATAATCCCTTAAGGGGTCCATCAAATTGGGGGCTGATTCAATCTAGAGAATATGGCCTATTTCTATCATCTTGTCGCTCTAGTTGATGGTAGGTTGGGCGAGGAAGTCGATAGGAATTGTTCTCTTTAAGTCATAGGTTATTATTGAACTTAAGGTCGCTAGGGCATCAGCATGACTATTTGTCCTATGGGAAACTGTTAGACACTGACTTGCTCGAAGTTAGACATTAATTTCTTTGTTAAGGCGAGGTACGCTGCTATTCTCTCATCCTTCGCGTTGAAGTCTCCACTTATCTGATTGGAGACCGGTTGTGAGTTGTCAAACACCTGTAGTTTCTTTGCCCCTAATGTCTGTGCCTTCTGCAGGCCTGCTATTAATGCTTCATATTCTGTTTCATTGTTGGAGGCTTCAAATTTAAGCCTGATTCCTTGTTCGAGCATTATATCATCTGGGGTAAACTCGTGCCCCCTTGGAGTTGGAGGCTCCATCAAGAAACAGTCGCCAAACACCTTGTACCGAGTGATCTTCCCTTTGACCTACGGATTGGAGTTGGTCGCAAGAATGCTCTCCTGTAAATTCTGCAATGAAGTTGGTGAGGACCTGTCCCTTTATTGCATTCTTTGGTTAAAACTGGATGTCAAATCAGTCGAGCTCGATCGACCACTTTGATAGTCTACTGGACAGATCCTCTTTTCCCAGGACTGCTTTCAAGCGGTGTTCTGTAAGGACGATGATAGAGTGTGCTTCTAAGTTGTGTTTTAATTTCCTCGAAACGACCACTAATGCAAAGGTGAGATTTTCAAGTGGTAGGTATCACTGCTCGGTGTCCAAGAGGGTCTTGCTCACATAGTAGATTGGGTGTTGGATTCTCGTTCTTTTGCATACCAGTGCAGAACTGACAGCGTGGCTAGAAATTACAAGTATAGGTACAAGGAATCGCTCTTTTGAAGTATTACGATCAAGGGTGGTGTGTTGAGATAAGCTTTGAGCTCCTCTAATGCTTTTGAGGAATCTTGGTTCCACTCCACTGTTTTGCTTTTCTTCAATAGCTGGAAGAACGACTGGCACTTTTCGAACGACTTCAAAATGAATCGATTCAAGGCTATGAGCATGCTCGTGAGCTTCAGTACATCTCTTATCGTACGGGGAGGCTGTACCTTATTGATCGTGTCAATCTGGTCTAGGTTGGCCTCAATGCCTATCTCGCTAACCATGTACCCGAGCAACTTTCCTGATTGGACATCGAAGGAACACTTACTCGCGTTGAGCTTTATTCGGTATTTCTCGAGGATTTCGAAGGTCCTTGATAGGTCTGAGAGGTGATCTTCTTTGTGCATGCTCTTGATGAGCATATCGTCGATGTAGACTTCCATGGTATTTCCTATTTGGTCTTTAAACATCTTGGCGACCAGCCGCTGGTAGGTTGCTCCTTCATTTTTAAGCCCAAAGGGCATAACTTTGTAACAATATAATCCAACGGTGGTGATGAACGATGTCTTGTCTTGGTCTGGTACCTACAGGGGAATCTGGTGGTACCCTGAGTATGCATCCAGGAAACTCATTCTTTTGTGGGTTGCTATGGCGTCCACAAACTGGTCGATCTTCAGGAGAGGAAAACTATCCTTAGGGCACGCCCTGTTAAGGTCAGTTAAGTCAATACAAACTCTCCATTTCCCATTGCTCTTTAGAACCACTACTGGGTTAGACATCCATGTAGGGAATTGAACATCCCATATGAATCCTGTATCCAACAGCTTCTCCACTTCTTTCTCTATAGCCTTGGCCTTCTCAGGTGCAGTTTATCGTGCCTTTTGCGCGATAGGCCTGAAAGTCGGGTCGACGTGCAAGTAATAACAAACCACACTGGGGCTTCCAGGTAGCTCGTAAGGTTTCCATGTGAAAACATCCAATTTTTTCCTCAAAAGTAACGTTACTTCCTTCTTCTCTCAATCTGTGAGAGAGGCTCCAATCAAGAACATCCTATCCTTTTTACTGCCACCAGTTGTGACCTCTTCCAGGTTTTCAATGACCCGCTCAGAGGGAAGGAGCCTGGTCTCCTCCACTACAGGTTTTCCATACTTTAGCTGCTATTTTGAATGTATCAAACCTTAATGTTCCTCAACCTTCTCTTTGTCCTTCTCTACCTTCTTCTCTGGTTTTAGGAGGATGGCTGCTATGAAGAACCTTCTTGCCATTGCTTGATCTCCGTGGATCTCCGTTACTCCTCGCTCAGTCACATATTTGAGTTTCTGATGGTAGGTCGAGGTGATGGCCTTCATCACATGTAGCCATCCTCGACCGAGGATAGCCTGGTAGGGCGCGATGTCGACTACCAAAAACTCGATCATCTTGGAGACACTTACTGCCCTCATCGGAAGTATGATATTTCTCAAAGAGATAGTCTCTTTTCCAATAAAGCCAACTAGAGGGACAGTGGCTCCCTTCAAGTTGGCAATGCTTAACTTCAATTTCTTGAATAGATCGAGATACATTACTTCGGATGAGCTTCCCTGGTCGACGATCAACTTATCGACATCATAGTTTACTATCTCGGGTGTAATGATTAAGGCGCCATGATGTGGGGTTCTTACTCCCATTAAGTCTTCATTTGTGAACACGATGTGTTTGCTATAGTCGACGTCATCCACTCACCGGTGCTTTCCTTCCTGTGTTTTTACTGGATCGATTTGAAAAGCATGCATTACTGCTATAAACTTTTTCACATCCATCCTGGATGAATTCCCTTAAATCTGCTTCAGATCAGATGCCCCATGAATCACTGTGAACTCATGGCCAACATCATCCTTGAGCACTTTGTCATGCCTTGTGTCTCCATTGGCAGTGACCTTCTCTGCCTTCTTCTACACAAACTCATTCAGGTGACCAATCTGGGCCAACTCCTCAAGGTGAGACTTAAGATCTTCGCAGTGCTCAGTTTTATTCCCCCCTTCCTTGTGAAAATCTCATCTCATCACGTTGTTTCTCTTTGAGGGATCTCCTCCCATCTTTCTGGGCCACTTGACGAATGGCTCATCCTTGATATTCGCTAGGATCTTATAAATTTGTTCTTTAAAGAGACTATTTAGTGCCTGAAATGCTTTTGAAGCATCATTTTTATTCCCGCTCTTGGAGCCACCCTTGACCCCATTTTTGCTCCCTTTTTTTTGGTTCTCAGCCTTATCATTGCCCTTGGCAGTGAGCTTAACTCGACCATTCTCTCCTGCAGTGAGGCGGGTCACATCCTTAACTTTGGCGTACTTCTCAATACGGGCTATTAGGTCATTAATGGTTGTGGCCTCCTTCTTAGTGAGGGATTGGTGCAAGAGGCAAGAGCTGGGTATGCTAATTTTAAAAGATGCCACAACTACCTTCTCTGAGCTGTCCTCAACCTCGTTGAACAATTCCCAGTACCTTTTTGCGTAGTCTCGGAGGCTCTCTTGGGGTGTTTTCTTCATTGTCAACAAGGCATCCATCCTTTTTGGATAGGAGTTGCTGGTAATGAAGCGAGTCATGAAGATATCAACCAGGAACTCGAAGCTCCTGATGGATCTATGAGGGAGTCTTTCGAACCATTTTTGGGCCACATCGTGCATTCTCGAAAGGAAGATCCGACACATTAGTGTGACCCTGTGGTTCCAGAGATTCATGGCCTGCCTGTACTGCCTAACATGATCGATAAGATCAGTCTTTCCATCGAAGATCTTGAATCTAGAAATTGTAAAGTTCTTGAGGGCTTCTTCTTCTTTATCTATCTCCCTCAAAAAAGAGATTTCATCTGGGTCCTGAGAGCTCACCTGACTAGCTCTCTGGTTGATCTGGCACCCTGATGTGCTGGGTACTGGTCCATTTCTCTCCGGACTAAATTTCGTATGTCATCATTTCTTCGAGCTGGACTTCTGTGACGGCGAGTTGTTGTTGTTGCTCAAGCGAGTCATCATCCAACCTGTGTTCCTCGAATCTCTGGGATCCACGTCTGTGTCTCCTTCCTCAACTGTGAGACTTGCTCGCCTGAGGACTAGGAGTGCGATAATGAAGTTTCTTGGCGATACAATGGAGTTCTTTCTCCATCTTCTCCAATATCCTTTTGAGGCGAGCATTCTCAGCTTCCGGCTTGCGAGTGGCCTTCTCTTTCTCTTAGATCCTGGCCTTATAGGCATCGATCAGCCTAGATATCTGTGTGGACCTGGCTGATCCTTGACTTTCTTTTGAGGCTTACCGTTTTGGGCGAGCCCTAGGATCTGAACATCAAACTTCAGATCTGATCCTGCAAGGGGCAGGCTGCTCTTGAATATCCCCTGCTTGAGGGGCATTGCTGATGTGACCAGACATTCCAAATTCTTTGTTGGTGAGGGCTTTCTTAAAGGAAGACAAACATTTCCCACAGACGGTTCCAATTGTGGTGACAATTAATTTCAGAACAAAATAATAAGAAAAGGCAATCACCGGAATAAATAAAGAAAATAAGGAAGGACAATCACACAATACAAAATTTACGTGGTTCAGCAAGAATGCCTACATCCATGGTGGTACTCTCAATATTATTTCTCTTTACTCTGGGGAGTGTTTTACAGGAAAAAATATAAATTCCCTTTGCCCCGGGCTAAGGGTTGGTTATATACATATTCATTTTCAGGGAGTGGGGGTGTTAGACTCCTCCACGTCAGTCCATAATCCCTAGGATATCTCCGTATGATATTTTAGGAATTGACTGGGTCATAAATGAATTAGTTGAGGTGTGAGGCCTCTAAAATTTTGGTCATGCTTTACCGGGCTACTCGTCTAGTCCCAAGTGACAAGTCGAGGTACCCACATGAATTAAGACTCAAAACCCTTGCATGCTTAGATTATAGGTTAGGCAACCGTTAAATTTTATGACATTTGCATGTAGAATAAATTGTAGGAATACTATAAATCGATTTCGACATGTAAAACCATGTTAATTATGCGCATCTTTTAGAGTAGAGATTTATCGTGGTATTCCTCCCACAAATATGCATGTGAATAGTTATTCTATAAATTGATGACAAAACGAATTTTTGATTAACATTATATTTAAATAGACATAATTTGGATAAATAGTGATCTTGCGATGAATTTAATGAATTGGTGTGATAACTTGAAAATAGGACATTTGTGATTCGTTATGTTGGTAAAAAATTAACACTGCGGTGGTGATGAAATTGTTTGGCTAGTTAGTGCTCTCACCTTATTTTAGGTTGCTTGCTAGGTATGGGCCTAGTAGGTTATGCCTTAGTTGTTGATAACACTTTCTAGGTACGTGTCTAGTTAGTGTAGATATTTATGGATGGATAATTCTGGGGGTGGGGCTGAATTGTACATTAATTTCATTGGATCATTAACCTATATGAGAGGCTAGGTAGTGATTTTGGTATGTATTTGTAACAAATCGTAAAATTTAATTTGCAAATTTTTAAATAAATTTGGATTTTGGGAAAATAAAAATTTTGAAATTTTATTTACATTGAGTAATTTAAAATGTTTGATTTTATTTATGAGAAATGGGATTTTAATCGAAATTGTAAGAGGGTAGTCCCCTTGTAGCCTGGGAGTATGATAATACTAGTTGAGGTGTAACCCCTATAGGTATGGTGATAAATGATAACCCAGAAACTCTTTAATAAATACAAGTAAACACGCAATACTATATTTGATCAACACTCATATTTAACTCACAATACACTCGTGTATAGCTCAAATAAAAATTATGGAAAATCAAAAGTAACTCAATCAAAAGGAGAGAGAAGTAAGCACCCTAGATACACCTTGGCAGGCAACCAAACACACCAATAATCCCTCAAAGATCTCTAGTCAACTATTAAAAGCTTCGTAATAAATGATAATGGCGGGTGAGTAAAAGCTCTGGTTTGCAATAACTTCTCTCTGATATCTTTTCTCTCTAATACTCTTTAGAAAGAACTCTAAAAAATCATCTCATTTTCCCTCAGAAGTGGTTGAGGTCCATAAATAGCCCCACCACACCACTCTCAAGGTGCCTCGATCTTTTTTACAGCTGTGAAAGACATCCCTCATAATTTATGTCATAAACATTAAATGCCTGGTGGATTAGTCACCTTTAAGTCATAAACATTAAATGCCAAGACATGCATTTTACCTAACCATTATGCGTCAGGGGGTTGTCATCACTGAGGTGGCTCACCAACTGTCTGACATGGACTAAATACCACGGTGGTTTACTCAAGTGCATATTTGACATTTCTTAGCTGGCTAGTGACATCACCTAAAGTATAAGTGACATTAAGTGTAGGGCTATTTGGTTCACAAATCAACGCGCGATGGAACCCAAGGCTACTTCGTCCAAGATTCTAGGATCAAAAGTCTTTCGGTATTTTACCATCTGTATCTAATATGGTCAGGAAAATCTGCAACGCTGCCTCACTTCTCAATCCTCTAAACTAAGTACCTCTACAGTTCCCACAACGAGGTCATTCGATAGAGCATGAAAGCTCTCCCAGGCCCTGCCAGGCCTAGTCTCTCTCGAGTACCGTTTGACCTCACATTAAATATCATTATAATCATTACATTATTACAATCATTACAGCTCATAGTCAATATAATAAAATAATACAAAAATGCTAAAAGATGATCTCTATCGGCCAGTTTCTTCACTGGAAGATCTCCCTGGGCCGTCACGCTGAGCTACCTCGCTTGAGCTTCCACGGTGAGCTTCCTCACTGCCTTAATTCCTTGAGTTTGTTGTATTATCTAGGGGTATTATCTCTAATACCGAGATTATATTCAATCCCCCCTAAATTTTCCCCTTCGTGCAGAGATTGGTTGTTGTAACAAGAAATATCTACATGAAAACTTCTCAATCCAGTGAACCTTCTGTGTGAAAAAAAATTCTTGCAATTCTGTCGATGTTACAAGTTCTTTCGTTATCACTACCAGGAAAAAGTAAAATTCTCCCCGATGTACCTTAGTCACAGCGAAATCCCGTTTAGGCTTGTGGCAAGGAGACATCGTAGCTTTTTGAACCGTAGTAA
This sequence comes from Sambucus nigra, assembly GCA_949130495.1. Classification (NCBI taxonomy): domain Eukaryota; kingdom Viridiplantae; phylum Streptophyta; class Magnoliopsida; order Dipsacales; family Adoxaceae; genus Sambucus; species Sambucus nigra. The sequence continues at coordinate 87,334,396 of OX422223.1, read as the reverse complement.
TAGCCTCTGCGTTGTGGGACATCCGATGTGCCTAACAAAAAATTTTGGCACAAAAAACGTAACTTATTTTGAAAGAAACCATTTCTAATCCCCATGCGTCACTTAATTAATGACGTGGTGCCATCTTTTCGACTGTCAGGGCACTCCCCAAAGTTCCACGCATCCATTTGAAATGATCGTGGACGGCTTTGCACGTGTGGTAGTGGTAAACGCAAAACCCAACTAATAAATTTCAAACGACTATCATTTAAACACTTTGCCATTTTATTCATTCACATTTCCTTCGTCTTCTTGAACTCTCAGAGCATTTAGAGAGATAAATCTCTCAAACCGCCATTGTTACCAAGATTTTCTTTAGATTCTTTCTTTCTTTGCCTTCTTCATCGCCTCTAGCGACTGTGTTCCACCATACTCATCTCTTCTTTCTTCTTTCCCATGAGCTCTTACGCTCACCACCATCTGCAAATGGCCTCTTTAGGTACTCCCAAGGTTTCTATCACCGACGCTCAGCCAACTTCAGTCGCTACCACTACTGCTACTGCTGCCACTATGGGCATCACCACCTTAGATATTGCTCGCTAAGAGCAACTACATTTTTACCACCGGTCTTCAATTTGTAGCAAAGATGGTGACTTATCAAGCCTCTGCAAAACTTGAACTTTTAACACCAAGTGTGATTCTTTGATTCTTGGTGATGAAGACGAGGATTTAGCTGAATGGGGTTTCTTCCCCCAGAGGGGAACTTTACATTTTTATCTTGATCGAGGTGACTTCCCTTGGTCCCAAATTGATATTGAGGGGCCTGGAGGCTCTCTAGCTCATTTTTTCGCTTGAAATTCTCACATGCAAATCTCCCACTTTATGAATGTTGCTAATGTTGGGCTACATTGGGAAAAGTTGTTTGGATAATTCACTCTTTCAAAGAACAATGTCTCCCTCTAAGTTCTGGTCTCTTATTGGAACGTTACCACCCACACTTTCATAGCCGCGTGGGGTGAGTTTACCATTACACTGGAAGATGTTTGTGATATTTTAGGCCTCGAACCCAAAGGCGATGTGCCTTACTCTAATGAAGCTCTAGATGCCAAAGGGGTTGCTGATCGCTTAGAGTTGGATTACATATGCCGAAGGTGCATTGGTTTATCAAATAAAGCCACGTTCAGTCCTCTCATCAATTGCTTCTTCCAATACCCTTCTAAGGATGGTTCTTCTACTGATGCCCAAGGCCAAGGTATATCCATGGAATTGTCAGCTTACATTCTTGTAATTCTATCTCATTTCCTTTTTCCTGGGAAACCAAATGACCAGCCCCGAAAGGACCTCATCAATATATCAATTCATTTGCCCCGGGGTGTCAGACTTCCTCTAACAGGAATGGCCTTTGGATCCCTTTATAATTGGCATGACAGGACTCATTTGGATATGGAATGATCCCTTGACCATTATAAGTTCGCCAACTTTTCCAATGCTATAATTCTAAGGGGTTTCCTCTATGTTTGCTTCCCTGCAGTAGAAGCTAAAACTATCCGTCCTCCCTTTGGGGAAGCTGTCATGCCCCTCGCTCATATATTTTCTATAAAAAGCAGAGTCATAAGGAGTTAATTCCTGTTATTGACGAACCTGACTGCCTTATGATGAGGTCTTATGCAGAGGAGGTTTTCCTCCACACTTGGGTTTTTTTCAATCATGGAGGAAATTTGTTCCAACTAACTAATTTAGACCTCATCGTTGAAGATCCTTCACTGGCTATGGTCCTTCTGTTCTTATCGGGGTATTTTCCTTTTCACACCGAGTGGGGATATACCTACGATCACTACAACCCCAATTAGTGCAACCGCCAATTTGGTTTTGATCAAGGGGATGCTCGCACAGTTTTTCAGCTATCCCACCCTAAAGTCATATTTAGCAAGGTTTGCTCCTTCTACACGTCTACTGCTGCGTGGGGGGTCAGTTCTACGATGGATGCGTGAGTCACTATTCCCAGTATCACAAGGCAAGGGGATGTCACTTCTCTATTTGCAATAAAGTACTAACCAAAACAGTTAGCCTAGTTTTCTGAGTTCATTCACGGGCCTCCGGTTTATCCCCTAGTTCTTTTTTTTCTACCTTGGAGCTGGGGCTTAAAGGTAATTCTGTTATTGGGGTTGAGTTACCTATGAGCCAAACTCCCAAAGAACCTCCCTATGAGCTTCCTCCTTATTTCTCTATGATCCCTTTTCCTACCCACAAGTCCAAGAAAGCTCCAACACCCAAGAAGCCTGCCCCTTATAAAGGTGTTTCTTAGAAGGTACTGTATAAACATTCTGGCTAATAACCCAACTGCTGCAGCAACAGCTATTGGATGCATGCGGGTTTATCGTAGACACTTCTACCCTTGTACTCTAGATATGAGGTACTGTACAAACATTCGGGCTAATAACCCAACTGCTATTATTTATTCTTTTATCGCCTTTTATGCAGATTCGATTTGGTTGTATCATATTTGAACCGAGTGTTCGGTTATTTTATCTCTTTTCAGTTTCATTTATTTAAACTGTGTGGATTTTTAATTGTGTAGTTGTTTAAAAAGATTAGTTAAGTAAAATTTTGACGCCAGCCTAATAGGTTATTAGTAATTAAATTGATTTTCGACAGTGATGCTGAGAATGATCCATATGTGAATCATGTTTTAATTTAATATAGGAGTGATCGTCCGGTATTTTATTAGGCGGGTTGTCACAGATGGTATCAGAGCATCATGTTCTAGTGTCATTAGGAATCTGTGTGAACGTACAACGCTTTCAGCGTTGATCTTGATTTGATATAATGCCTCAGAATTAAGATTGTTGATTTCTCTTGTGAGATTTCGTTCTCCTGCCATAGTATAAGATTATGGAAATCTTTTGCGCATTCGTTCGAGATTCGTGTGCGGCGCTAGGAAGGCAACAGGACGCGGGTCTTAGCTTGAACATATAGTAAGTCAAGGACCATGGCAGAGGTCACTCCTTTTGTAGCCTTCGCTAAGGATTTTGGTGGAGACTGCTAGAGTATAGTAGTCATGAGTATCCAAGTACCACCACAGTAGAAAGTGGTGCTAGATTTGAATTACCCGGTGAAATTAAGTTGGATAGGGTTTAAAAAGGGGCCTTTGATAAGGACCATACTTTGAAGTAAATTCATGCGAAGGCAGTGTAGCATCACTCGGTGGAAGTAGAAGGCTCTGGAGCTTTAGCTTAGAGCAGAGTATGGGAAATACCCAAATGTGAAAAATTGAGGAAAATTTTCACTCGTAGGAGCAATGTTGTAGTGGTGAAAATGATGGTCACCACATATGGGGGAGCACGATGATTTTCCCTTAGAGGAATCTTATGGGTGGATATACCCGTTAGTTCCTTTGGTCTGTCAGAAATGGAGGGAATGCAGTTTCTGAATTATTCACATAAGGATCGGCCAGAGGCCGACAGTGAATAAAGAGTAATATGGATAAGTGAACCTTGTACCGAGGTGAGGTAGGTACAATGAATAATGAGTCCTTTCGAGGAATGATAGGCTCACCAGATAAGTGTTCCTCACCCTTATGGAGAATGTTGTAATGCGGAGCGTAGAACCACGCGATTAGTCCTTGACGGGTAGGAGTTGAAGGATAAGAATGGAGTGCCAAGAGGGGACATCAATTAAAGTACTTTTAGGTTCAGTTAGGACAAGTGTAGTAAGTCCAGGAACCATTTGGAGTAGCCAGAGAAATTGGCAAAGTTATCATTATGAGTTTTACCTCAGATGGCGGAGGAATATTTGATGTGACTAGATAAAGTTGCGGTATTTCGCTAACCCTAGATTCATGTGTGTAATTCAAGCATTGAGACAGTATCGATAACATTAATATAGTACATATATATGTGTTTCCCGCGGTAGCGGAGTTATATTTTCTTTCATTCGCTATAAAAGCGGGTGCTGATAATTTCAATATATATATATATATATATATAGTTTGTATTACTCGTTATATGTGTGATATATGAGTATGGTGTTTTTTTGAGTATATTATGTTTTTCATTTTTTAGAGCGATAGCAGGCTAATAACTGAAAGTCTATCGTGTCCGTGGTTCCAGAGTGGAACAAGTTATTGTTCCGATGTCTCACCTGGATATAGGTTGAGTTTGACTTTTCTAATATGGGTAGGTGGAACTCTAGTAAGCAGAGGTTTCATTATTATGATTTCAGTGAGTGGCGACCTTATAAATATGATTTAAGGTGTGCCCGATTTATTGTTAAGCTGTAAGATTAATTTTGTTGTTGTTTGCACTGAGGACTTAGTGTTAATATAAGCGCCTGGTGGTGTGGCTCCTGGAAGGAAATAGGAGTCCCGACCACATTTTGTTAATTTATGGGATGGGTTTATCCCAGTGGCATATTTGAAGTTAACGGACCTCCACGACCGACAGAGTTAAGTAGTAGTGTATTGGAGGGGTTCCTTGTTTGGATTTCGCTTGTGAGACGCTCCACGCATGAACCTTAACGATGTCGAGAGTGGATAGATGATATAATATGCAAGAATGTTGATTTCATGAATAAGTCATATAGTGTGGGTGAAACATTATAGACTGATAACCATGTGATGATGGTATGCATAGAGATACAAGTGCTATGGAAAAGCACTAAAATGGTTTTCTCACCATAATATGAGGGTGAGACAAGGTAAATGAAAGTTGATTTAAGTCTTGTAGCTTGGCCTTGATGAGAGGGAAAATTCGAAGATAGTATGTTTTGGGTGTGAGGTTCATAACATGTTTGAAGGGAGTAGGCACCGCGATTAATTAGACTTCTTGTGCCAAAATCTTAGGATGGAGTGGTATATGTACGTGGGTAGGTTAGTGAGGTAGGAATTTAGGACATCTCGTTGGTGTGCCTTAGGTCTCTATATCTCGGTGACCGACGACGCGAGGGAGTAGTGTAACGGGAGGGTTCCTTGTCTGGATTTTACTTTGCGAGACGTCCCACGCATGAGACCAAGAAAATGTCAGAAGTTGAGAGAGGCCTTGGGCACTAGGGATATACTTAGGATAGTACTATCTTTGCGTGTGTTGGAAACATATTAATCGTAGGATTATTAGAATCTTAAGTCAGTAGGGTTAGTTGCGCCGATGTAAGGAGATAGTTCTGAGTTAACCACAAGATGATTTGTTGGTTAACCTTGAGAAGAATTAAATTTCGTGGGTTGGGAAGACCCATGTATGAGTATTACGCCAAGGAAATAAGACCCATTGTTTAGAGAGAGTGTTACGTGTCGAACGTTCACAATGGATGTGCAAATGTGCACGGGTTAAAAAGCTGTATGGGACCTTAGTAAGTTGGTTTATATACCGCCTGAAATAGAAAAGGCTTAGTATATAAAGTTGAAGATTATGCTGCGAGGCAGTCGTGGTGGAATTTAAATGGGGAGAATGGAATGTCGTGAGAGGTATGCGATAATCCAATTGTATAGGGGACAATAAGAGATAACATACCCACAATAAGCGATGAGACTATCGAAAGTAGTCAAGTCTTAGTAGAGTTTCCTTTTAAAAGGAAATCAGTTGTCCTGATGTGGACGAACGGATGCTTGTTAGCAAGAGTATTAGCTTTGTGAGATGTTAAGGCGGTAGTTATAGGCTCGTTTCTCTTATTGGCAGTTAGAGAAGAAATAGGAGTAACGCGTCGTTGTTGTGCGTTAGCATGTAGAAATTTAGATGAGTCTGGGGTGAAGCTATTATGTTTGAGTACACCTTGATATAGGTTGAATATGGTAAGGGACCATCGTGTTAACACCTTGCGATTTTGGGGGTACTAGGACGTAGTGGAAATTAGCGATCCTAGGATGGTGGTGTAGGTTATATCCGAATTTCAAGGGCGAAATTATATTGTAAGGGGGGAAGTATGTAACAACCCGTACGTTTCGGGATAATTAAATTTCATAAATGGGTGAAAACGCAAAATTTGAGGAATTTCTCAAAATAGTAATTTTTGGAATTTTCAAGGATTAGATGATTTTTTATGGGTGTTATATTTACTTTTGGGATTAAGTAAATATGTCGGAGTATTTTAATTATATGTCGCAGTTGGGTAAAATGACAGAGGATAATATTTTAATGAAAATACCGCATTAAGTTGTGTGGGGTTAAATTAGTGGGTTGCAGTTAAGTACATCAGATGGATATTTCGAGTGTGCGGTTGGTCTCGGAATGGCCGAGATAGTCAAAATAGTATGTCCGATAGTCAAAATTGAGTTTCGAGAAATTTTAGAGTAAAAGGAACTCGTAATTGAGTAAACGAGTTATTTTTGGGGTTTAAAGGGATAAACCCTTATTTCTCCCTATATAAGGAGGGAGAGGGAAAGAAAAAGGAAAGAAAAGAGAGAAGAGAGAGATGAAGGAAGAAAAAGGAGAGGAAAGGGAGATTCCGGCCAACCTCCGTGGGATTCAACTCGGGATCGTCGGATTTTATCCACGAGGCAAGTGTTTACTTGCTTTGTTTATTTTTAGCATAAATTCTCATATCATAATTCATAATAACAAAACCTAAATATTTTGGGTTGGAATTTCGTGGATTAAACGGGTTTTCAGGAGTTAAAACGAGTAAATCTCAATAATTTTCCAATTCGAGAAACTTAGGATTTAATCGAAATTAGTTGTTGATTTCGGGTTGTAGGATGTTTAGAACCCGTGTTATATGTGTATATGTTGTTGGTTGAGGTTGTAGGATGTCGAGAGAGGAGATAAAAGCTTGGGAGAAGCTTTAATGGCCGAAACAGCTTCTCGGAGAAGAAGCTGTCAGAGGCGATCGATCGATCGAAGGTAGGGGATCGATCGATCGACCATCGATCGATCGAGGGACATGGGTCGATCGATCAACCCTTCAAGAATTTTGACAACTTTTCCTAGGGTTAATTGGATGGGATAAATTCCAATTTTAATTTGATTCGAGATTATTTATGTGAGGAAATAAGTAATCTTTTAGGAGTAAATAGTCCTCCAATTAAGGGAATTTATGGGGGCTAAGTGAGGATTTTAAGTGAGTAAACCTAAAATTATATTTTCGAGGAAAATAGATAAGTTGAGGAATTAGTATGTTGGTAAAATAGGGTGGGGACCTCTAATTGATTATATGGACAAGATGTAGTCCTTGGGTTCGTGGAAATAGAATCCATGACCTACTTAATTTAAGGGTGTTCGGGAAAGAATAATCCTTGGGATAATTTCAGTGGGCATTTAGGCCTATATAATTATGCGTGTAGGAAAACATAATTATATCGATTATGGTTGGGTAAATCCTGCGAGACTACTAGGATAAATTTGGGAATATATTTATGTACTTAGTGTGAATTGGTATAGTTAGAGATATCAAATAAACCCTCAAAAGGGAATACTTTGGGTATAGTATTATGAGTGTGTGAATGCATGAATATGATTATTTGAGAGAATCTTTGGGATTATTGGTCATCGCTATGTGTGATTGGCAATTGTGGTCATTTATATATATTCGAGGAGAAATATATAGTATATATACTATGTGATTAAAGTATATATAAAAATATACTGATATATACTGATATGTATACATATATATATATATATATATATATATATATATATATATATATATATATATATATATATGTGTGTGTGTGTGTGTGTGTGTGTGTGTGGTATATATATATGTGAAGCATACCCCCTCTAATGGTATCATTGGGAAGTTGCGCGATAAGGGTGAGCACCCTGGCTCGAGGAGCATGGTGTGGATATTCCCCAGGTCATAGCGTCCATTATTATATTATGTGATTTTAATTAGGGGTGAGACGTGATGGGTATGTTTCGTCTCATTGCTAGGGAGGAACTATGAACGCTTTCCAGACATTATGATATTTTTTTACCACAAAGTAGGTGTCATTTAGTCCTACCGGTGGTCCCCAGGATGCTACGTGAGTGAGGCACTGGAAGATGGTAGCATTGAGAGACCGCATCCTCGAGTTATAGCTCGGTGGGATGGTTATTATACTTGTGTTTAGAGTATATTACTTGTGTATGAAAACAAGGTAGCATATATCTCTATGAGAGTAAAGAGATAAAAATGAAAAAGGATATTCTCAGTCCAGGAGATTATAACCAGATGTGTATTATAAAAATGAATATAGAGTAAACCTCAGTCCGGGAGATATTATCAGGATGTATATTATAAGATGTATATGAGAATGAGTATAATATGTATATTGTACTAAGGGCCTAATGGATCTCGACCATTGACACTGCCAAGTAGTAGTGTATCAGGGGGGTTCCTTGTTTGGATTTCGCTTTGCGAGACACCCCACGCACGAACTTAACGCAGTGTTGAGAATGGAGAGAAGTTTAGCCCTTAGTACTCGGGTTGTCGAGGTTTCTAGCAGACGGATGAATTAGATTAGTTGGGAGGGGTATCTTAACTAGGATGTTTTAGCTGAGTGCATTAGGTGTGCACTATTAGAAGAGGGGTGAGGGGTATCTCATGGGAGTGCGATACCAATTTAAATATGAGATAAACATTTTTTTAAAATAAAGCATCTATGCACTTGCAAAATATTTTTACAACTCGGTCTCTGACCTGTTTTTCGATTTTTCCTTTTCTTGCTATATATATTATATTATATATAGGTGTCCAGACACAGGGACGCCTGGATGACACTTCTTTCGAGTCAGACGTCTACTGCAGCAGCTGTTGGATGCATGCAGGTTTACCGTAGACGCTTCTACCCTTGTACTTTAGATAGGAGGTACTGTATAAACATTCGGGCTAATAACCCAACTGCTATTATTTATTCTTTTACCACCTTTTATGCGGATTCAATTTGGTTGTATCATATTTGAACCGAGTGTTCGGTTATTTTATCTCTTTTCAACTTCATTTATTTAAACTGTGTGGATGTTTTAATTGTGTAGTTGTTTAAAAAGATTAGTTAAGTAAAATTTTGATGCCAGCCTAATAGGTTATTAGTAATTAAATTAGTTTTCGACAGTGATGCTGAGAATGATCCATATGCGACTCCTGTTTTAGTTTAATATAGGAGTGATTGCCCGATATTTTATTAGGCGGGTTGTCATAATTCTGTACTTTATTGTTATCCATATATGCCATCACGGGAATGACGGGGTTGTTAAGTATTATGCTCTCACCTATATTATAGGATGCTCGCTAGGTATGGGACTAATCGGTAGGCCTTAGTCGCGGTGAACACTTTTTAAGTATGGGACTAGTTAGTATAGATTTTCATGGATGGGATATCTTGAGGTGGGAGTATTTTCACGTTGTTCTATCGATTCGTTAGCGTAGGCTTAAGACTAGGGACAGATAACTGATAGAAATTTATTCTATATCTTAGGGTAGGGCGTATTTGTGTTTTGGTGACCTTAGGTATGGGACTAAGGGTGCTTTGAGGATCTCACGTCGATAATAAGGTGGTGTAAATAGAAATATGATGATGAGAAAATGAGAAATTGAGAATCAATACCTAAGATAATGAATAGATAATTAAAATATATTTGCGGGAGCACCTTGACTGATAATAATAAAATGAGAAATAATTAAGTTGAGTAAATTGATTAAATGGTATTATGGAAAATTGAATATTGGAACCAGGAATTGGTATAGTAGTTCATGCTTTAGCATATGTCGTTTATTTACACGCATCATTATTAATTTATCTGGTTTAATTTAAAATATTATGTTGTGATATTTATCATGTATAATGATGAAAAACTGCTACTAAAGATGTTTAATACAAGATTAAACTATGCAAGTAAATCCGAACTATTTTTTAAAGAAACTCTTTTCCTAAAATCAAATCAGTTTAATCACAAGATGTGTTTAAATAAAACATGCAAGAGATTAGTTCAAGATTTGTTAACAAGTTTTGAAAAATAAAACTGAAATAGTTTAAATCAGCACACCTACTAAGAATGAGATGAGGAGATGTAGAAAGATTAATGACAAGAGATTTTTAACGTGGAAAAACCTCACCCAACTGAGGAAACATCCACGGTGACTTCTAAGTCACAAACAAAAAAAATTATATATCAGTTACAAACTATATAACACACATGCACACAAATCAGACCTATACAGGTTTAGGAATCTACCCACTCGATCCTTCTAACTTTTCTGCAGTTCTGATTGATGATGTGGCTCTCCCAGTTTGCTAACTTCCACTTTGTTCCAGTCTTTACCTCGACTCTTGTTTCAAGATCTTATTACCAACACTTTCAGTGTTGTAGTGTGTAAGTGTTTGTGATAGTTCTCTAACACATGCATGCACACACTCACGCTTATTTATACAACCAGTCCTATCAAATTACATATGAGACCTATATGCTGTGATTTTCACTTTCTCTCTTCCTAGGAAAAAAAACCTTATTTGACCTTTAAAATTATCTAAGAATCCACGGTTATCTTGCTCAGAAGACGGTTCAAGATCTTAATCAATTTCAGGGTTTTGAAAATATTTTTGAAATTGAAAATCACCAAGTGCGATTCTTAACAAGGCCAATGGTCTTGTTTCATAAGAACTAGAAACAAAAAATATTTTTGTTGATTTTGAAGTTAAAAACATTTACAAAAACTAATCAACAAAAGATTTCTCAAGATGAGATACTAAAAATGCAGATCTTCGTGTAATATAACATAAAATGATAAGATCTATGATTTCTATGAAACATAAATACAGATATAACCTGATGTTTAAGTTGAAAATAAGATCTTAAAACGAAGAGGTTTGAACCAAGAAAAGTTTTTCAAACCAACACAGAAAAACTCTCAAACACTCAGGGATGGTGTTTGGGGTAAAAGGTTTTTGGAAAAAGGGTTAGGGTTTGAAATTGTTTATAAATGAATTAGGGTTTCTATTCTCTCCCTGGTTTATCTCTCCGTTCTCTCTCTACTCTCTTCTCACTCGAAGTAAACGAAGTGGCAAAAGTCTCTCAAAGGCTGAGGGTTAGATTCCTTATATGCTGCACAGAGAAGGATCGAGAAGGTTGATGCGAATCCAAAGGATGAGATTTATTCTTGGCCTTTTAACTTCCCTCCAACAGTTTATAAGAAGCGGTGAGATAAACGCTTTCTGATTGGCTAATAGAGGTTCACAGGGATTAGGTTTGGACGCATGCAAAACGTGGATGAAATCAATCTAAGGGCTGAGATATAACATAGCAAATGAGTTTATCAACAAACACAATCTGAACCGGTATTAGGTTGACAGGTGTAGGGCACATATCGACTCTCACACGCGTGTCTCAAACTAAATACACAACTCCTTTAAAGTCTTTAACGATTTCGATTTCTACCCAAGTGAACTTATAGGAATAAAACCATAAAACCAGGAATTACATATTGACCCCAAAACTTTTTAATACCAATTTTAATTATGAAAAAATTGTTTTAAAAATCATTAAAAATTCCTACAAAATTATTAAAAATTAATTTAAGGTAAATTAACACACACAACACACACACAACCAATTTATGCAAAAAATTACCACTGTATGCAATCCTAATGTGTGTGATTGTTGGTGAATATACCTTTGGTCTATGAAATAAGAGGAATCAATAGTATAATAGTGTCTGAAGCTCTTTGGAATCAAGGGGAGGGACTCAATTTTGTCACTATTTCCAAACTAGATGAGCACTTATAAATTGTAGGCTCAAGTGAGTCAAGAGTATGAGATGCATCAATCTCCCGCTTTGGAAATATGAGAAAAAATCTCCTTTGAGTCATCTAGGACTCATAGGGCTACAGACAAATAAGGAAAAACCTATTCCTATACAAAAATTTTATCTACCCATTTCTTAGAAAAGAAAATTACATAACTCAACTAATTACAATTCAATACACTATTACATCTGTTGATAATAACTTTATAGAATCCTACAAATAATAACTAAGATCAAGCGTATTTAGAAATACGTACAAAAACATGAAATCATAAGACTCAAATTTCTCCCCCATTTTGTCTCAAATGGATAAAGGGAAAAAATAAGCAAGTCAGAGAGTGTATTCAGCACAAACCATACCTATCGATTTACGCAAAGAAATAAATATATTGTAATCTAAAGGTTTGGTAAACAAATCTGCGAGTTGCAAATCAGTACGAAGATAATTGATTTCTAATTCCTTAGACTCAACTAATTCGCGTATGAAGTGATGTCTAATTTTTATATGTTTTATTCGCGAGTGTTGAACAGGATTTTAAAAATATTAATCGCACTTTGATTATCACAATAGAGATGTAATTGTTCTTATTGAATACCATAATCACTTAGCATTTGTTTAATCCAAAGTAATTGGGCACAGCAACTTCCGGCGACTATGTATTCAGATTCAGTTGTTGATAAAGAGGTGCAGTTTTGTTTCTTACTACTCCATCCTACCAAATTATTACCTATATAGTAACACGATCCTGATGTGCTCTTACTATTATCAGTACACCCAGCCCAATCGACATCAGTGTAACCTATTATAGTGCTAGGTGTATCATTGGTGTACCAAAGTCCTAAATTCAGAGTGCCTTTTATGTATTTAATGATTCTTTTAACACAAGTTAGATGGCTCTCTTTAGGATTGTTTTGATAATGAGGACACACGCAAACTGCGTACATAATATAAGGATGCAAGGCAGTAAGGTATAGCAAGGTTCCTAACATACTACGATATAGGGTTGGATCTATGGATTTTCCAGTTTCCTCTTTAGATAGTTTGGCCGTAGTACTCATGGGAGTTTTATCATCTTTTGCACTCTCAAGGCCAAATTTTTTAACAATCTCTAAAGCATATTTTGGTTGTGATACAAATAATCCTTCTAAATTCTATTTGACTTGAAGACCCAAGAAAAATTACAACTCCCCCATAAGAGACATTTGAAATTCTGTATGCATAATTTCATAAAAGAATTTAACTTCTGAGGGGGAAGTTGATCCAAAGATGATATCGTTAACATAAACTTGAGCTATAATAATATGTTTGTCAAAATGTCTGATAAAAAGGGTTTGATCATTTCCTCCTCTCTTAAAACCTTTATTTAAGAGAAAATTGGAAAGACGCTCATACCAGGCTCTTGGCGCTTATTTTAGGCCGTACAAAGCCTTTTTTAGATGAAAAACATGATTTGGATATTGAGGGTCAATAAACCCTTTTGGTTGTTCTACATACGTTTCCTCAGTCAATATTCCATTTAGGAAGGCAGATTTGACATCCATTTGATAAAGCGTAAAGTGTAAGTAACAGTCTATGGCAAAGAGAAGACGAACAGATTCTAAGTGAGTAATAGGAGCAAAGGTCTCGTTAAAATCTACTCCTTCAATTTGAGAATAAATTTGAGCAACTAATATGGCTTTTTTTCTAATAATTATCCCACTTTCATCAGATTTATTTTTAAATATCCAACGTGTGCCAATAACCTTTTTATGATCAAGCCTAGGTACAAGATACCAAACATCATGAATGACAAATTGAAGTAATTCTTCCTGCATGGTAGAAATCCAATGAGGGTCATTTAATGCATCATTTACATTCTTTGGTTCCACAAGGGAAACAAAACATGCATAATTTCTTAATTGAGATCTTGTACGCACAGGCTCACTAGGGTTACCAATAACATTATCTATGGGATGATCTTTAGAAGCCCAGTTAGGTACTTCAGGTGTCTAAATTGGTAAAGAATTATCTATTTCTGGAGAGTCATTTTCTAAAACATTTTCAGACTCTTCCACAATAGTTGGTTCTCCAGTCTTACTCTCAATAGTAGTGTCACTTACAATTACGTTTATGGATTCTATTATGGTCTTAGTGCGAAGGTTATAGATATAGTATGCTCTACTGTTAGGAGAATATCCTAAAAAGATAGCTTTATCTCCATGAGTCTCAAATTTGGATAAGTGTTCTTTGTCTTTGCAGACATAACACGTACTACTAAAGGTTCTAAGGTACTTAAGATTGGGCTTATTCCCATACCAACGTTCGTAAACAGTTTGTTTAGAATTATTTCTAAGATAGACCCTATTAATAATGTGACACGCATTACGAATAAATTTTACCAAAAAATACTTGGGTAAACACTTGGCATGAATCATAACATGTGCCATCTCTTAAAGGGTACGATTCTTTCTCTCAACAATTCCATTTTGTTGAGGAGTCTTAGGAGCACTAAACTCATGTTTGTAACATTTATAGTCACAATACTCTATAATACCAATATCTATAAATTCTCCACCTCTATCACTACGAATCCTATTTACTTGAGTGTCCTTCTCATTTTCAATCCGAAGAAGAATTTTCAAAAAAATTTGGAAATTGTCAGATTTTTATTTAAGAAGGCTACCCAAGTAAATCTGGTGAAGTCATCAACCATAACATGAATGTACCTGTGTCCATAAAGACTAATAGCTCGAGAGGGACCCATTAGGTCCATGTGGATGAGCTCCAATGGTTTAGAGGTAAGGATATCTTTGACTTTCTTATGAGGTGCCTTAATAAATTTTCCTTCCTGACATGACCCACAAACAATATTTTAGAAATAGATTTGATCTTAAGTATAACTCTAACTACTTCTTGTGAAGTCAATCTACTAAGGTTTTCGTAATTTATGTGACCCGTCCTATTATGACATATTTCATTGTCATCCATTCTGGCAACATTACAGATTTCAGTACTGTTCATGACAGTATAGCAATTTTTAGGAGTCCTGTATCCTGTTACTATGCATTTTCCATTTTCATTTAAAATTTTGCAATTGCTCTTTGAAAAGGTGACAGTATGATTTGAGTCAAAATATTGTGAAATACTAAGTAGATTAGCCTTGAGACCTTTTACTAGAAGAACATTTTCAATACAGTTAATCCTTCTTCTTGGAATGTCCCTTTACCTATGATTTGAGATGATACACCATCACCAAAAATAACTTTTCCTCCAGCAAAGCTGGTTTTGTTTAAAAGTTTGGTATCATCCCCAGTCATATATTTTGAACATCCAGAATCTAAATACCAACCAGAAGATGTGTGTTCAACTTTCAAAGCAGTAATCACAATGTTACACTTCATTTGGGGTAATAGATCATATTTTCTAACCCAAATAGCTCTTGTTTTCATTTTTCGCTTGTTTGCTCTCATTGGATACAATTTGCGAGCATTCGATTTTTGTTGGAAAATATTTTGTGCATGAGGTTGAATTTTATGGAAAGTATGAGCATTTGGTATAGAAAAGTGTCAAGGATTTCTTCTTAGAAATGATCTTTTAGGTTTGGTCTTTCTTTTTCTATAGTTAGAGTTTTTGTCTGCTTGCCTAGGAAGAACATAATAGTTATGACTTCTCCTAAAGTAATTAAAGTTTTGGTACATAGGAGTACGATAAACAGGGTTGACTAAACGTCTAGAATAGCGACCTTCAAAAGAATGACTATATAAGTCACAGTATGAGCAATATATATTGTTCGAAGATGATATCTCCTTAGAAAAGTCTCTAAACATAGGTTTCACTAGATTTTGATTTTGAAACTTATTCCTAGGAGGTACAGTTTGAAAGGCATAATCGCTCTTCCTAATCGGGGGCCAGACATATTTAGCCTTAGGTGGACTTCCACACTTAGAGTAACTTGATTCCCCAATATCAAACTTTGATTGTTTTACATCAAACTCTTATTTTAGAGAATGAAAATCTGGGCAAGTTTCTATAGGTCTTTTGCCTCCTGACACAAACTTGATGGATTCAAAAAATTTATTTTGTGTCTTTAAGTTAGAGCAAAACCCTATTCCAGTTCGATCATCAGAATTGGTTTTTGAATCAACAACAAAACTATCAAAACAGTTTGAATTATTTTCAAATTTTGCAATTTTTTTAAAAACTGTTGCTATCTTCTCTTTAGATTGTTCCAATTCTAATAATGTCCCTTTATATTTTTTCTCTTGAGTTTCATTTTCTTCAATCAAATTCTTTAATTTTTTATCAAAAGTTTTAACTTCATTTTCATGAGTTAAACATTGGGTGGTATACTCTTCGGCATTAAGTTTAACTATCAGGCTTAGGTCTTCTAGTTTCTTAGTGAGATCTTTTACTATCTTCTCTAGTCTAGTGCTTTTCTTGAGAGTTTTAGCATAAAGTGTGTGTATATCAACGAGGTATTCAGTGTCCGAATCACTACGTGTGGTGTGTGAAGTGACCCCTAAGGCTTCAATTCTTGAACTCACACACTCATTGACATCGCCATTATCGCTTTCCTTTGACTCACACACCCCGCGGTAGAACAAGTAAAATTCTCAAAAATTAAAGCATCTAAACCAGTGGCAGCATGATTCATAACAACAGAAGTAGAGTTACTAACATCATTCTCATTCTCATATACAGGCATAGGCATATCATCATTATAAATAATCTTGGAAAAGAAAGGCATACAAGTATCAAAAGCATCAGATGATTTAGGTTCCTCATTTTTAGAATCACTTGAATCATCCCATGTTTTGCAAATATTGACCCTAGTATGTTTATTAGTAGTGTTCACTTTAACTCTACAGTCTTGTGCTATATAACCCAATTTTCCACATCTAAAGCATTCAATGTTCTTGAAGTATTTGTTGGGTCTCATGTCCTTATGATGTTTATCTTGACTTCTCTCATAGGGTTTGTGATTAGACCGAGTTGGATAATTTGGCTTATCTTGTCTGTTTGTCATTTTATTTCTAAATTTAATAATTTTCTTAAACTGTTTTGTCATCAAGGCAATCTGATTGTCCAAACCATCTATGTCACATTTCTCATCAGAGTCATCAATGGGAATATTGAGTTCAAGTTTCATCAGTTTAGAAGTAAAACTCAAGTTGGAAATAGTTTGTTTCCTATGGGACTGAGTCATTTGTTTCTTAAATTCTAATTCCATTTCCACAGTTCTTAGTTTACTACTGAGTAATTCAGGAGTGAGATTTTGGTCACACGTTTCCTCAATAGCATATATTTTGTTGTCAAATTTCTGTGGTAATGATCATAGAATTTTAGATGCAATTTCATGTCTGTCATATGTCATCCCATTAGCATGCAATTTGGTCACAATGTCAGTCAATTTCATATAAAAATCATCAAAGGATTTAGAGTCTTACATAATTAGAGAGTTATACTTAGGGCTGTGTTTCGGCCGGATCGGATCGAAAAATGACCATTTGAAAAAATTCCAATTTTTTTGGAAATAAAATATTTGTTCCGATTTCCTATCCAATTTTTTCGGAAAATCAAAAAAGTTTTCGAGTTCGGAAAAATCAAAAAATCGGGAAAAAATCGAAAATTCAAAAGTACACTAAAAATTCAGAAATTTTGGAAACTCCCAAATTTAAAAAAAAATAGTATAGGATTTTCGATTACTCGAAATTCCCATTTTAAAGAAATTTTAAAAAAAATTTAACCCAACATGTAAATATAGAAGGATTTAACCATTTTTTTCATTTGTGTAGAGGATAGAGGGATATTCTCCTTTTATAGATGACTTTTTGGGCCTCTCTTCTTCTCCTAACCGATGTGGGACACATGAGAATGTTTAAAAAATTGGAAATCGGAAAATATTTCATAAAAAATTGAAAATAATTCGGAAAAATCGGATCGGCATCAGATCGGAAAAATCAGAAAATAAAAAATTCAGAATTATTTCCAATTTTAGATCCAATTTTTTTCAAAAAAATCGAAAATCGGAAACCTTATATACGTTCCAAAATCAGAAAATATCTGATCGGATATCGAAAAAATCAGAATGTTAAAAAAAACACAGCCCTGGTTATACTGCTGGACAAGCATTTAGGTTTTAATAGCCTTAACTCTAGTGTCTCCTTCATGTGCAGTAATTGGCGTGTCCAATGCTTCCTTAGAAGTGGCACAAGACGAGATCCTTTTGAACTCATGTTCATTTAAGACATAAAAATGGAATTCTTGCCTTTGTTATTGTTTCGAGAAGTTTGCTTCTCTTCTTAAGTGAATTCACTTAATGCTTTCTTAATCCTCTCATTACTTCCTTCAGTGGCTGGTTTAGTAGGATAAGTGTATCCATTTTCAACAATATCCCAGACATCATCTCCCAAGGTTCCTTATATGAAAGCAACCATCCTTACTTTCCAGTAAGCAAAGTTGTTTCCATCAAAGAGAGGGGTTCTGTTCAAGTTTCCAAATCTTTCATTTTTCTCGTCCATTGTTTGATTTTCAGAAAATAATTTCAAAAACACAAGATCTTTTTTTTTAAAAGAAATTTCCAAAGCTCTGATACCAATTGAAAAACTGTTATTAAAGCCGTTTAATACAAGATTAAACTATGTAAGTAACTTCGAACTGTTTTTTGAAGAAACTCTTTTCTTAAAATCAAATCAGTTTAATCACAAGATGCGTTTAATAAAACATGCACGACATTAGTTCAAGATTTGTTAACAAGTTTTGAAAAACAAAACTGAAACAGTTTAAATAAGCACACCTATTAAGAATGAGATGAGGAGATGTAGACAGATTAATGACAAGAGATTTTTAACGTGGAAAAACCTCACCCAACTGAGGAAACATCCACGGTGACTTCTAAGTCACAAATCAAAAAAATTCACTAAAACAAAATATATCAGTTACAAACTATATAACACACATGCACACAAATCAGACCTATACAAGTTTAGTAATGTACCCACTAGTGTCCTTCTAACTTTTTTGCAGTTCTGATTGTTGATGTGGCTCTCCCAGTTTGCTAACTTCCACTTTATTCTAGTCTTTATGTCGACTCTTGTTTCAAGATCTTATTACCAACACTTTCAGTGTTGTATTGTGTAAGTGTTTGTGATAGTGCTCTAACACATGCATGCACACACTCACGCTTATTTATACAACCAGTCCTATCAAATTACATATGAGATCTATATGCTGTGATTTTCACTTTCTCTCTTCCTAGGAAAAAAAAACCTTATTTGACCTTTAAAATTATCTAAGAATCCACGGTTATCTTGCTCAGAAGACGGTTCAAGATCTTAATCAATTTCAGGGTTTTGAAAATATTTTTGAAATTGAAAATCACCAAGTGCGATTCTTAACAAGGCCAATGGTCTTGTTTCATAAGAACTAGAAACAAAAAATATTTTTGTTGATTTTGAAGTTAAAAACATTTACAAAAACTAATCAACAAAAGATTTCTCAAGATGAGATACTAAAAATGTAGTTCTTCGTGTAATATAACATAAAATGATAAGATCTATGATTTCTATGAAACAAAAATACAGATATAACCTGATGTTTAAGTTGAAAACAAGATCTTAAAACGAAGAGGTTTGAAGAACGAAAAGTTTTTCAAACCAACACACAAAAACTCTCAAACACTCAGGGATGGTGTTTGGGGTAAAAGGTTTTTGGAAAAAGGGTTAGAGTTTGAAATTGTTTATAAATGAATTAGGGTTTCTATTCTCTCTCTGGTTTATCTCTCTGTTCTCTCTCTACTCTCTTCTCACTCGAAGTAAACGAAGTGGCAAAAGTCTCTCAAAGGCTGAGGGTTAGATTCCTTATATGCTACGCAAAGAAGGATCGAGAAGGTTGATGCGAATCCAAAGGATGAGATTTATTCTTGGCCTTTTGATTTCCCTCCAACGATTTATAACAAGCGGTGAGATAAACACTTTCTGATTGGCTAAGAGAGGTTCACGGTGATTAAGTTTGGACGCAAGCAGAACGTTGATGAAATCAATCCAAGTTCTGAGATATAACACAACAAATGAGTCTATCAACAAGCACAATCTGAACCGGTATTAGGTTGACAAGTGTAGGGCACAAATCGACTCTCATACGCGCGTCTCAATCTAAATACATAGCTCCCTTAAAGTCTCTTGAGGTTTCAGTTTCTACCCAAGTGAACTTATTGGAATAAAACCATAAAACCAGGAATTACATAATGAACCCACAATATTTTAATACCAATTTTAATTATGAAAAATTTGTTTTAAAAATTCCCAAAAAAATATTAAAAATTGTTTTAAGGGAAATTATCACACACAATCAATTTATGCAAAAAATGACCAATGTATGCAGTCCTAATGTGTGTGATTGTTGGTGAATATACCTTTGATCTATCAAACAAGAGGAATGAATAGTATAGTAGTATCTAAATCTCTTTGGTATCTAGGGAAGGGACTCAATTTTGTCACTATTTCCAAACTAGATGGGCAGTTATACAATCTAGACTCAAGTGAGTCAAGAGTATAAGATGCATCAAATGATACTGCCAAGGTTCGCAGACACTAATTGAGGAGAGTAGTGTGTATTCATGCTCCGGGCTCTTACCATGTGCGTTTACTAAACTTTTTCATGTATTAGTTTTGGAGTAGCGACATAGAAGTTTCGGAGATACTTCTTGGAGGTGAGGCTGGAGTTATTTACATTATGATTAGTAGTTTTGTCTAGTTTCCATTCCTTCGCTTTTATATTGAGACTCAGTTTATGGAGGTAACACCCCGTGTTTTTAGTGTTTAATTAAATTAATTAATTGGGAAATTTGAGAAAAAATAAAATTTTGGATATAATTATTCTTAGTAATTAAGTATGTTTTCTTTTATATATAAAAAAATTAAGTGAAATTTAAATCGGGATTAAAATTTGGAAATTATAACTTTTTGTATAAAAAATCGAGGGAGGATCCGAGCTAAGAAGGATAAAGATAATATTTTTTGAAATCCGACCGTCCGTTCGTGCTGAATTTTTCACAACAGCTCTGTCTCATCGTTCGATACTATGTATTAAAATTTTAAGCCATTCTAACAGTCCGATCGTCTGTAATAATTGTTTGAGTGTTTATATTTGACTAGGACTCAAATTTTTTTTAGTATATAAACAAAGTGACAGGTTTAGGACTTTTAATAATATTTTTTTCTAAACCCTAAGAGCAGTAATCTCATCTTTTACATCTTCTTACTCCCTCAAAACCTTAACTCCATTGGAGAGCTATTTTCAATCCAAGTTTTGAAGCTTGTCCATTTAGCTTCAGCATTATCGATCTTTGATCACCTTTGTTGATTCGTACTCCTTAAGGTCTTGAGTCTAGCATACGTGTTACCCGTGTTTTTGGAGATAGGATATTTCATGTTAAGGATGTTATATATATATATATATATATATATTTCTAGCACTCGACTTTTAAAACAAATTCTTCAACATCTTAAGAGAAGTAGTTCTCTATTTTATTCATCGTTTTCCTCCAACAAACCCTTACCCCAAAGTTATCAAGTTTTAACTCAAGATTTGAAGACTTAAATTCGTGTTTTTTCAAGTTGGTTCAAAATCTTTAATAATTTTTTGAGAGGATTTCAACCGTCTACTCATATTTTCTAAACGAATAATCTCACGCCTGGATACTCTATTCTCTTTCTAAAGTATTATTCACTTTAAGTGTCGCCTAAACATATAATTACATACTTTTGTTAAAATAAATTAGCAACCTTAATTAAGAAAAGTGAAAACTAATTTTGTATTATTTTAATGAATTTTTTTAATATGAAATAAGATTTGAAACCCTTGGGTGCGTAGCATAGAGTATTAGGTTTGGGTCATTATGGGTGTAGAATCGCAAGTTGAATTTTATAGAGTTTATTTAAATGAAAACGGTGCGCATACACACTCACATAAATTTTGTAGTCAATGAAAGTGGAAGATGATTGTGTATTTCATAAACTTGCATGCTGATTTGTATAAAATTGTTAGATGATAATAATTGTTCTGAGAACGATGACAGTGTTACTAATGAAATTAATAATTAAATTGTGATCTTATGAGGAAATTGTCAAAATGTTATACTTGGATTGTGTGCTTAATTGTTATTCATATTTAATATAATGGGAACGACGGGGATGTTAAGTCGTATGCTCTCACCTATATTCTAGGATGCTCGCTTTGTATGGTACTAGAGGGTAGGCCTTAGTCGCGGTTAACACTTTTTAGGTATGGGACTACTTTGTGTAGATTTCCACGAATGGGATAGCTCAAGGTGGGCGTATTTTCACGTCATTCTCTCGATTCGCTAGCCTAAGATTAAGACTAGGGACAAATAATTGATAGAAATTTATCCTATATCATAGGGTAGAGCGTATTTGTGTTTTGGATACCTTATTAATGGGACTAAGAGTATTTTGAGGATCTCACGTCGATAATAAGGTAGGGTAAATAAAAAATATGATGATAAAATGAGAAATTGAGAATTAAAACCTAAGATGATAAAATGGGTATTAAAATATATTTGCGTTGGAATTATGGGCAGGGCCGACAGTTAAACGGATCGACTGGCTATATCGTTGTGGGTGTGTGTGATGTCACGAGTATGTGCAGGCAGACGGGCAATAGTGACGTATCGTGCGTGGAACCTCACCAGTGTTTGCCGATCTGAGAGGGTAGCGGGTTGACTGACCACAGTGAGGGGAAGGGTGTGATGTACAACATGTGGGAGTCCCACAACCAATATATGAAAGACTTGAATAGGGAGTCTAGAACTAAAACGATGAGAATTGTTGGAATTGTTGGTAGTCCCCCACTAAATAGTGTAATATTTATTTTTTGGGAGCACCGCGATGTAACACCCCATGATTTTGGGACTCAGAAATTAATTTTTTGGGTGAAATAAAATTTATTTAAATTGGAAAATTTTAAGATTTGGAAATTGAGGTCCTAAAATTTAGGACGTTATAAAGTAGTTCAGATGACGGTTCTGAGTGTGCGGTTGATTTTGGATGGGTCGAGATAGTCAAAATGACTATCCTTGGGTTTTATTTCGGTTTCAGAATATTTTTAAGTAAGTTTGACTCAAATTGGAGTAAACGAGTCATTTAAAGTGTCTATCATCATTTAAAATTGGGACTTGTGTTTTAAAGGTTTAAGAGGCTTACGAAATTAGCCTACCTTATTTGTGAGATAGAAAGAAAGAGAAATAAAGAGAGAAAGAAGAAGAAAAGAAGAGGAGAGAGGAAAAGGCTTGGAGATTTCCGGCCATTACGCGATCTCGAGGATGATTCAACCCCTACAATTTCGAGGCAAGTGTTTAATCTTGTTAAATAATTCATTTGTGTATTTTATTTCATAATTTGTGGACAAAAGAATTGGATTTTGGGTATATATATCAAAACCTAGATTTTCGGTATTTAAATCTTGCACTTGATGTTCATACTTAGGTTTAAGGGTGTATAACTTGATGAGACTAGATTTAGGATGGTTTTTGGTGTTGGAAACTTAATTGGGGTATAGATATATGGTTGGAAGTTGTGTAAATTGGATTTTGGAAATTTTGGGTTTTGGAGAAATTGACCCTTTTCGTGGCTTGTTGAACAGGTGGAATCGATTCGCCCCTTGCGAATCGATTCGCCTTGTTGTAAAGCCTACTTGTCCTTAGGGCCGAATCGATTCTCCCCTTGCGAATCGATTCAGTATGTAGTAGACTTACAGGTCTAGTTGGGCCAAATCAATTCGCTGGGGACGAATCGATTCACTGTTAGGAATGAATGGATTTGGAGGGGCTGAATCGAATCAGACACATGGTTATTTTGCTTCGATTTCTCGATTTGGAACTTATATATGTGATGCCAGAGTTATGTTTTGGAGTATTCTTGAGGGTTTCTCACATGTTATGATTGCGGGGACATATCGAAGTAGTTTGGGAATATGTAGATGCATTGGAGTTGTGTATCGAGGTAGTGGGAAACCTCATTAGGGATGGGAGTTCTAATTAGAGGTCATAAGTGAGCTTTGATATGACATGAGGTTTAGGACTCTTTGAGAGAGTTGTGAGGGTATGGCGTGAAGTTGTAGGCCGACTTTTGAGTCGAATCCTTATAGCGATAGGATTCTTTTTAAGATAGTATTTGGGGACCAAGGAGAGAGAGAGGTCACGTATCTTTAGGGATCATAAACTCAAGGAATAAATCGTAAATATGGTAATGTTAAGGGTTCATAGGAGCAATTTAACCGTAGACAGAATTCAGAACAATTGGATTGGGCTATCAACTAAAATAGGTTGTGTTGTAATGTTAGTCGGGAGAGTTATTATATGTCTATGAGTGACTGACAATGGGGATTCCCATACTTGATGGGATCATGGAATGAATTTAGGATTAAGCTTGAGGTTTGCAGACTATTAGTCATGTGTAAACCTATAATCGGTATTATTATTTGATATATCGATGTGCATTCGGATATAAACGGGATGTATAGTGATAGTTACATACGCTAAACTTTGAGTTAGTAACCTTAATGTTAAATATATTAGAAGACTATTTGCTTCATAAGGGCAATTGATGAATATGTTTCGAGTGAGATATTGTATAAGGGAGAATGCTTTGAGTAAATTGCGTCGTAAGAAGGGTGAGTATTACGAGAATTGTATATATATCGCCAGCTTATGTTACTTGATGATTAATGATAGGATATTAGGGTATGCGTATATATAGAGAGAGATTTATATATATATATATATATATATATATATATATATATATATATATATATATATAAATATGGCACGAATGTATATTTCTTGTGTGATGATTTATACATATGATATGATTACTTGTATATATATACTCTGTGAATTATATATATACTTATTTGTAATACCCCGTAATTTTAAATGACTTTTAAAATAGTTATATTTTAAATTAATGGATTAATTGGATTTTATTATTAATTAATTCATTCGGGTTTTATCCGGACGGTGGATATTAAAATGGATGATTCTGAATATTACTTAAAGATATTTAGGTAATATATGAATGTGATGTCATTGATATGACTGTATGATATAAATTCGGTAATTTATATTTTTAGTCATACGCGGTATGGGACGTGTCGGGACTAGTTTATTAAATTAAAAAGGAAATTTATTTTCTATCGATCTAATAGTCATTTCGACTGCGTTGTTGCGTCCGGAAGGTTCGAAATAGTCAGAAAAGTCTATTTGGAGGTTAATTTTGAGTCTCGGGTCATTTGGAAATGAATAGACAACTCGAAAGGGCATTTTGGTCATTTTTCTAGGGGGATGAATAGTGATTACGGATTTGGCACTATTATAAGTATTGGTAGATTAAGTGTATGGGGGTTATTCATCTCCTCTTCACAAATAAGAGCAACCATCTTCCTAGAGAGAGTGTAAGAGTGCTTGGGAAGGGAAAAGCCACTTGGGAAGGAGAAGAACAAGAACCAAGGTTCACCACCACCAACCACCACCGGAGTTTGACCGGAGAAGGGACAACAAACTGAAATATACTACACCAAAGGATCAGACCTACAGTAAAGGCAAGTGTTTGATAATGGCAATTTAAGTTTGTATATTGTCCATGTTAGAATAATATGAAAAGAGAAGATTATTATTGTTTGGAAGAAATAATGGAGTATTAAATGGATTTCTGGAAAACTGAAATGATATAGGAATCTAACTCATGTTTTAGGATGATATTAATCCACGAAATAGTCATGAATCTGTTGAAGAAATTATGTAAACCATTGATGTGTTCTTGAAGATGATATATTGATAATTTCTGGAAATAAGGAGATAAACATGCTTTTTAATCCAATCCCTTGAAGATTGTAGGATGTTTAGAGTATTGGAAATCGTTCATATATGTTGATATATCATGTAGAAATAATTATAAGTCATTTTGGAGGTTAATATGAAGGTTTAAATGAGTAAAAATGGTGAAACCCATAGTTGCAGAAAATGCAGAAAACCAGGCTTGGACCTGAGGGATTGATCGATCGACCTCCCCAGTTTATGTAAAGTTGTTTCTTTTCAAATGTTGATTCTTATCCCAAACCTTTTGTGAATCTTTGGTGATTATTATTTGGATATTTTGGGACCTAGAAAATATCAGTAAACCCTTAATAAGATTTGAATTAATTTGATTTGGATTCGAGTGATTTAAATGATGAAAATTATATTGAATGGAATTTCGGTTGCTAGATTCATTTGTTAAATTTGCAAATGGGGATGTATGAGGATTTAAGATAGGACCGGTAGGGGTGATTGAATATAACACCTGGATATCCTTAAGTTTACAAGAGGGTTTAATCCAAAGTGAAAGAAGATGTGTTTATAAGAGATTTGAAACTATCAATTTTAACCTTAATGAAAAGGAGAATTTAACTCGTAGTAATTCGGGAGAAATGATGTTATGGACCAGTAGGATATTAGTGAATTCTTACTGAATATATGTTGAGGAAAAACCTATTTGAATCTTGTGTATTGAGTGAGGGTAGCCTTAGGGTTACAATTTGAACATCAAGGACTGAGTTTAAACTCATTATTAATTACGCAAGGACTGAGTGTAGTACAAGAGCGTAATGGTATGACTCCTGGATAGAGGTGGGAGTTTAAAACACTTTTGGGTTGAAAGAGGTATGAGGTTATCCGGATCGCATAGTTGTAGTTGTCGGACCTCCTCGATCGACAAAGTTAAGTAGTAGTGTATTGGAGGGGTTCCTTGTTTGGATTTCGCTTTGCGAGACGCTCCGCGCATGAACCTTAACGACGTCGGGAGTGGAGAGATGTTATAGGATGCGAGGATAATTAAATTATGAAGTAAAGATATGATATGTTAATACGTGGAATTTAAAAGAGATATAATGCTACGTATGGGAAATATCTTAGGGTAGTGATAATTACCTTATTGATATTATATTATAGGTATGATAATACCTATTTGATTGATTATTGATTTATGTGTATGACATACCTAGCTTACTTGATATCGATGGGAGGTTTGCGCGTGAGGGCAGTCATATCCTGATGAATCCATGGGATCTTTGATTTGTCGGTCGAGAACATAGGTCTATGAAAGACTTATCGAGGAGTTGATAAGTCCGCTGACTGTGGGTACGTAGGTATGTGCGCGACCCATGGATACGAGAACTATGTTCGCCTCCAATTTGTTTGTTGTTGTTTGTGGTTCATGGAATCTTACCGAACCTGTAGTCCCCTATTCGGTGACCTGCGATGATGGGACATGATAGCAGAGTAATGCATTGCACCACAGCTGTGACTCGGGGTGCCGTATTATATATGAATATATATATAATAGATTAAATGATTAAATGGATATATATTGTGGTTAAATCTATCTACGGTGATAATTGTAGATAACGGTGAATAGAACAAGATAATGGAATTAAGTTAATAAATGTTAATGCTTATAGAATTGAAAAGCTTAACTCATGTTAATGAGAAACGGTTCATATTAATGAGTAATGATTCATGTTAATGAGAATCTAATCATATAAAGAAGAAATATAAATGCATAATAAGGTGACGTATGGTATGGGACATACGGGGATTATTATATGGGAATGGAATTATAATATGGAGACTAGAAAATAGGAACCATTAACTTGGAGGTTAATAGGAAACGTTAAGTGTGCACTCTAGTTGAGAGGTGAGAATTGCAAGTGAGAGTGGGATCTAACATGTACATAATAAATTCTTTATTGCACTTGTTAAATACTTGTTGTTTTTAAAATAATCTACACATTCGGGATCTGACCCGTTTTCTTGCATATTTTCTCTTCTATTGTATCTCTATACAGGTGTCCAGCAACAGGGACGCCAACGTTAGCGGATTATGACAGGCTATGGATTTATGGAGTTTTGCCTAGACGCCTTGCATATTTTGATTCACAGTATTCTTAGTTAGGGCATGTCGCCCAAAGGATTCAGTTATCTTTTCTATCGAGGTCAAATATTATTGTATTCGGGACTTTTTAATACATTTATCATTGTTGGGATCATTGTAAAGGATTTATATTATTTGGGAATGTTTATTCTAGTTGCATATAAATTCTTTTGAGTTACTTATTGTGTTATCTGTGTTGTAGAATAAAATGTGTTGTGTTATTCTTAAACTGGAAATGGATTTTGTTAAATTAAAATTTGGAAAGTTTTTAACACCAACTTAATTGGGTATTGGGTGAGTTGTAAATGTTTTCGACAGTGATGCTACGAATGAGCCAACTGTATATTCTATTTTAATTTGGTATGGGACTGGCCACCCGGTATTTAATTAGGAGGGGTGTTACAGGTGGTATCAGAGCATCAGGTTCTAGTGTCCTTTAGGATCTGTGCGGCTTACTGTGTCTTCAGCTTAGCGTTCTTTGATGTAGAGCCCTATGAGTAGGATTATTGCTTTTCTATTTACGCCTACAAAGGTACGATGACTGCGGTTGAAGTTGCTTCAATTGTCGCTCTGGCAGCCAATGCTGCTGTAGCTGCTATTCAGCAGGCTCCCGCACCGGCACCGGTTGTGCCACCCCGCGCAAGGGCAAGTGTTTCCTACTGCATGGGAACGAGCGAGGGATGCCTTTCAGAAAGAGCACCCACCTGAGTTTCAGGGAGGATCGGATGTTGTGACTGCTAGCCAATGGAAGAAAGATATCCAACGGCACTTGAGAATGATTGAATGCACTGAGGTTCAACGTCAAATACTAGCCACATTCAAGCTAGGGCAGCTTTTCAATGGTGGGAAGCTACGACCACTATGGAAGAGAGGGACATAATGACTATCTAAGACTTTTGGATACGGTTTGATGGGAAGTATTTTCCTTCCGCTATCCAGACAGAGATGAGGCGGAAGCTACTTGATTTGAAACAGGGAGAGAAAACTGTGGCGGAATATGAGGAAGAGTTTACGAGATTAACTAATTTGGTGCCAGCTGAAGTACCTACTGAGGAGAGGAGAGTCCTAATGTTCACTGATGGTTTGAACTATAAAATTCGACAAAATTTATTGGGGAATCTTTCATTAAGTACGTATGGCAGATGATGGTCATTGGACGAATAACGGAGATCGTACTTAGGAGGCTATGATGTATGTTCGAGTATAATGATCGTAGTCGAGGTCACCCCTATTATGAAAAAAAAATTGAGGAGAGTCATCAGTAGAAATTCTTGAAATGCGTGAATTGTGTATGTTCCCTAATGAAGGCAATATATTGAAAGGCTTGGGTATATAGTGGAATGTGATTAACTAAAACTGAAAATTTGGGGTAAAATTTTTCTTGACTCATCGGAGCAAAGTTAAAATATTGGGATTCAACAACTATCACCCGCAAATGAGGGTATGTTTCCTATCTAAGGAAGTATGAGGCGTATTGATTTTTGTAGTGATTGATATTGTGAGGGCAAAAGGGTTGTTAAACTCAGCCTATGGCATCGTTATTTACGTAGACTCACTGAGGGGTGTGGGACACCTTTATATTGCATGTTATCACGTGGGTTTGATTTGTATCATGGGATTACTTACCTTGAGCATGTCCGAGTGTGATTCGACTATCGGCGTGCATTGACTTGTGGTATATGAGAGCATATGTCTGCATCTTGTCTTCTATAAAAGAGTAGATGCGTAGACCCTATTTGAAATCGATAAAAACCTAATTTTTGTATTAAATCGATAAACCTGATATTTTTTTTAAATCAATTTTTTTTTATATATTATTGACTAAGGACCTTAGGAGTTTCGATGACCGACTACTTTAGGAAGTAGTGTATCGGGGTGGTTCCTTGTTTGGATTTCGCTTGCGAGACACTCCACGCATGAAACTAATAACCGTTGGGAGTCGAAATAAGTTAGGTCTTTGGGAAACGAGTTTATAACCTTTGCGAAACTTTTAATATTGAAAGCGGTACGAGAGGGTGTATGGGCGCCCTAGATGATTGGATTGTAGTATTTTTTCATACTTGTGAAAAAGGTAAGTAATTGTAACTTCAGGATTTATTTGTGCACTACGAGCGGATCATTTATTTTTCCCAACGTTTGTCACAAGGACGGTATAGGGAAGATTGGGTAAAGTTTAAATTTGATTCAGTTGAAACTATATGGTGAGGCTTGGCGTATAACATCGATAGGGACTTTGTTAATGTACTGTATAGGAGGTACGTCTTGGATTTCTCGCGATGTGAGATTCATACTCGGAGTTGACCTTATCGGTATGACTTATATTCCGGAATTTCGGGACGAAATTCTGTTATAAGGGTGGAAGTATGTAATACCCCGTAATTTTAAATGACTTTTAAAATAGTTATATTTTAAATTAATGGATTAATTGGATTTTATTATTAATTAATTCATTCGGGTTTTATCCGGACGGTGGATATTAAAATGGATGATTCTGAATATTACTTAAAGATATTTAGGTAATATATGAATGTGATGTCATTGATATGACTGTATGATATAAATTCGGTAATTTATATTTTTAGTCATACGCGGTATGGGACGTGTCGGGACTAGTTTATTAAATTAAAAAGGAAATTTATTTTCTATCGATCTAATAGTCATTTCGACTGCGTTGTTGCGTCCGGAAGGTTCAAAATAGTCAGAAAAGTCTATTTGGAGGTTAATTTTGAGTCTCGGGGCATTTGGAAATGAATAGACAACCCGAAAGGGCATTTTGGTCATTTTTCTAGGGGGAATGAATAGTGATTACGGATTTGGCACTATTATAAGTATTGGTAGATTAAGTGTATGGGGGTTATTCATCTCCTCTTCACAAATAAGAGCAACCATCTTCCTAGAGAGAGTGTAAGAGTGCTTGGGAAGGGAAAAGCCACTTGGGAAGGAGAAGAACAAGAACCAAGGTTCACCACCACCAACCACCACCGGAGTTTGACCGGAGAAGGGACAACAAACTGAAATATACTACACCAAAGGATCAGACCTACAGTAAAGGCAAGTGTTTGATAATAGCAATTTAAGTTTGTATATTGTCCATGTTAGAATAATATGAAAAGAGAAGATTATTATTGTTTGGAAGAAATAATGGAGTATTAAATGGATTTCTGGAAAACTGAAATGATATAGGAATCTAACTCATGTTTTAGGATGATATTAATCCACGAAATAGTCATGAATCTGTTGAAGAAATTATGTAAACCATTGATGTGTTCTTGAAGATGATATATTGATAATTTCTGGAAATAAGGAGATAAACATGCTTTTTAATCCAATCCCTTGAAGATTCTAGGATGTTTAGAGTATTGTAAATCGTTCATATATGTTGATATATCTTGTAGAAATAATTATAACTCATTTTGGAGGTTAATATGAAGGTTTAAATGAGTAAAAATGGTGAAACCCGTAGTTGCAGAAAGTGCAGAAAACCAGGCTTGGACCTGAGGGATCGATCGATCGACCTCCCCAGTTTATGTAAAGTTGTTTCTTTTTAAATGTTGATTCTTATCCCAAACCTTTTGTGAATCTTTGGTGATTATTATTTTGATATTTTGGGACCTAGAAAATATCAGTAAACCCTTGATAAGATTTGAATTAATTTGATTTGGATTCGAGTGATTTAAATGATGAAAATTATATTGAATGGAATTTCGGTTGCTAGATTCATTTGTTAAATTTCCAAATGGGGATGTATGAGGATTTAAGATAGGACCGGTAGGGGTGATTGAATATAACACCTGGGTATCCTTAAGTTTACAAGAGGGTTTAATCCAAAGTGAAATAAGATGTGTTTATAAGAGATTTGAAACTATCAATTTTAACCTTAATGAAAAGGAGAATTTAACTCGTAGTAATTCGGGAGAAATGATGTTATGGACCAGTAGGATATTAGTGAATTCTTACTGAATATATGTTGAGGAAAAACCTATTTGAATCTTGTGTATTGAGTGAGGGTAGCCTTAGGGTTACAATTTGAACATCAAGGACTGAGTTTAAACTCATTATTGATTACGCAAGGACTGAGTGTAGTACAAGAGCGTAGTGGTATGACTCCTGGATAGAGATGGGAGTTTAAAACACTTTTGGGTTGAAAGAGGTATGAGGTTATCCGGATCGCATAGTTGTAGTTGTCGGACCTCCTCGATCGACAAAGTTAAGTAGTAGTGTATTGGAGGGGTTCCTTGTTTGGATTTCGCTTTGCGAGACGATCCGCGCATGAACCTTAACGACGTCGGGAGTGGAGAGATGTTATAGGATGCGAGGATAATTAAATTATGAAGTAAAGATATGATATGTTAATACGTGGAATTTAAAAGAGATATAATGCTACGTATGGGAAATATCTTAGGGTAGTGATAATTACCTTATTGATATTATATTATAGGTATGATAATACCTATTTGATTGATTATTGATTTATGTGTATGACATACCTAGCTTACTTGCTATCGATGGGAGGTTTGCGCGTGAGGGCAGTCATATCCTGATGAATCCATGGAATCTTTGATTAGTCGCTCGAGAACATAGGTCTATGAAAGACTTATCGAGGAGTTGATAAGTCCACTGACTGTGGGTACGTAGGTATGTGCGCGACCCATGGATACGAGAACTATGTTCGCCTCCAATTTGTTTGTTGTTGTTTGTGGTTCGTGGAATCTTACCGAACCTGTAGTCCCCTATTCGGCGACCTGCGATGATGGGACATGATAGCAGAGTAATGCATTGCACCACAGCTGTGACTCGGGGTGCCGTATTATATATGAATATATATATATAATGGATTAAATGATTAAATGGATATATATTGTGGTTAAATCTATCTACGGCGATAATTGTAGATAACGGTGAATAGAACAAGATAATGGAATTAAGTTAATAAATGTTAATGCTTATAGAATTGAAAAGCTTAACTCATGTTAATGAGAAACGGTTCATATTAATGAGTAATGATTCATGTTAATGAGAATCTAATCATATAAAGAAGAAATATAAATGCATAATAAGGTGACGTATGGTATGGGACATACGGGGATTATTATATGGGAGTCGAATTATAATATGGAGACTAGAAAAGAGGAACCATTAACTAGGAGGTTAATAGGAAACGTTAAGTGTGCACTCTAGTTGAGAGGTGAGAATTGCAAGTGAGAGTGGGATCTAACATGTACATAATAAATGATTTATTGCACTTGTTAAATACTTGCTGTTTTTAAAATAATCTACACATTCGGGCTCTGACCCGTTTCCTTGCATATTTTCTCTTCTATTGTATCTCTATATCAGGTGTCCAGCAACAGGGATGCCAACGTTAGCGGATTATGACAGGCTATGGATTTATGGAGTTTTGCCTAGACGCCTTCCATCTTTTGATTCACAGTATTCTTAGTTAGGGCATGTCGCCCAAAGGATTCATTTATATTTTCTATCGAGGTCAAATATTATTGTATTCGGGACTTTTTAATACATTTATCATTGTTGGGATTATTTTAAAGGATTTATATTATTTGGGAATGTTTATTCCAGTTGCATTTAAATTCTTTTGAGTTACTTATTGTGTTATCTGTGTTGTAGAATAAATTGTGTTGTGTTATTCTTAAACTGGAAATGGATTTTGTTAAATTAAAATTTGGAAAGTTTTTAACACCAACTTAATTGGGTATTGGGTGAGTTGTAAATGTTTTCGACAGTGATGCTAAGAATGAGCCAACTGTATATTTTGTTTTAATTTGGTATGGGACTGGCCACCCGGTATTTAATTAGGCGGGGTGTTACATTATTGTGTGAGCATACCAGACACATGCTATCATGGGAGGTTGCGCGATGTGGGTGAGTCCCCTGGATTGAGGAGCCGGGTCCGTATAGTCCCTAGGTCATAATCATCCCTTATTATTTGTGTAATTTTATTTTGGGGGGTGAGAAGATTTGGGTGTGAGTTGTTCTCACTTTTCGGTTTGGAGATATAACCATTTCCCATTCGTTATGTTTGATTTTGTTACTGTGGCGGTGTGATAATAGTCCGATGGATGGTAACTCGGGAGAAAGTGAGTAATTCTTTGGAGATGATAGCATGGTGCATTATTTCGTATCCTATAACCGTTTGTAGTATGTGTATTTAAGTGTACATTATGTGTGTTATGTATACGTTGTTATAGGAATGAATGATTGCATATATATATATATATATAGGTGAAGGTGATATGAATTTTCTAGTATGTACATCTTGGGTGATTTCGGTGTACTAGTTTATTAGGGTCGAAAGATCGTACTTTGAGACAATTATGGTTATATTGACCCCAAGGAGTTAAATAGAGATTCTAATTATGTTGTGAGTAATAGTACTCAATAATTAAGTAGTTGCAGTAGTAGGATATGTGTAGAAGACATAATGGATCCTTACGATCAACATTGTCACGGAGTAGTGTATTGAGGGGGTTCCTTGTTTGGATTTCGCTTTGCGAGATGCCCCACACGCGAAACGTAGTGCAATGTTGAGAGTGGAGATAAGTTTTGTTCTTAGTACTCGAATGTATGTTGTTTAAAGAATAAACTTTTATATTGAAACCTAATGTTAATGTGTGATGTACTAAGACTTATAACTGGTTTAAGTTAATAATTGGAACCTAAGCCTAGTAAAGCATATATATATATATATATATGTGTGTGTGTGTGTGTGTGTGTGTGTGTGTGTAATTGGAAAAGAATGGATTTTTGGGTTATGTTAGGATGACGAGTCATGCGGGTATAGGCCATGTGTATATTTCGGTAGGTTGTTATTAATTGTGTCGGGTAGCTAAATTAAGGTTCCGGGACACGTTTAGGCGCGTGTTGTAGATGAGAGGTGAGTTTGGGGTTTCACGAGAGTGCGACTCCACATTAATTATGAAATATTGCATTTATATTTATTATGCACGGTCAATACACTTGTTGCAAACATTTTTTACACCTCGGGCTCTGACCCGTTTATATTTTTCTTTTGCTATATATATATACTAGTGAAATGCACGTGCCTGAAGGCACGGCGAAAACTTCCAAAATAGTTAATTGAAAGACGACAAAAAATTTCAAAGTAAATAATTGCAAAACGGCAAAAAATTCGTTCCCCAATAAAAGTAAGTGGGAAAAAATTGAAATTTGGAGAAAACTTCATTTGTTTATAAGACTATCCACCCTGTTTAATAAACAAAAAATAGTACAATGACAACACTAATAGAGTAACAAAGTTTTTTTCAAATGTATTGAGAAACCAAACTTTCACTAAAAATCATGTAGTAATGAAATGAAGACACAAATAATTAATGAAATCAATTAAGAAACATCTTATGAAACTTCATCAAATGTGCACAAAAACTAATTCTCACCACATACAAACAATTGACATACATCTTGTTGCATTGTTTACCCAAGCACAATTGTTGCGTGTTTATCTCTTTTACAATTTTCCAAACTCATGTGCACCTACAAAAAACATCTATGTATCCATTAACATGTCTTACAAACCAATAAAAAAATTAATATATATAAATAAGACATTTTATTGGGTGGGAATATGAATAGGTTACTACTTGAAGATCGGTGTGATACTTTTCACCTTGTGCGTCATCCCTAAAAGTGTCACAAAAAGTTAAATGGTACCCAAATCCATATTATATTGAACTTTGCTACCCATATAAATGTCCCAAAAAGTTGAAATATTCTAATTTCTTATAAGATGTTTTTATAACAAACCAATATTCTAATTTCATATAATAACTTTACTACCCACTAAAGATAAAAATTACACATTTTAAAAATAATGAAGAAAATGGGGCAATCCACGAAAGACAACCAATTACCTCAACATAAATACAAACTTACGGGTGGGGTCAATCTACAAAAAAATTCATTCGATATTTATTTTTAGGAAAGAACGTTATTTTTTGTCATGTCAAGTCTATGTTTAGTGGGGAATAAAAGATAAATCGTGGCACCATTTATTTGGGTTATTGTTTTTTTTTTGTCGATCATTGTGTGATATTTTTCTACGTATTAGGTGATGTATTTTTTACCCATATGGCCCCAGAACTATTTCTTCTGCTAACTAACAGTATTTTTTTACAAAATAACTGATTTTGTAGCATTTGAATAGATTAAAAACTAAATTTAGTAAAAAAAAGTTTACAAACTATAACAAAACTGTTTACAAAATTGATTTTGTCAATTGCAGTTTCAAAGTCTTAACCTAAAAAAAAATGACATATGGAAAATGTAAAAAATCAATATTTCATAATTGACTTCGACGAAGTTTCCATACATCAAAAAACTTGATTTAAGTCCAAACTTAAAAAAAACATTCTAAAAGGCCCAAACAAAGAATCTAGCAAAATAATCACGAAGAAATGGACAAATTAAATATGTCTTTCCGAGGGCCAAACCAATCGGATCATCCAACTCTCATACTAGATCTACGGCGAAGATGGTTTTTAGGTGTTTTTGTGTATGTGTGGTTTTCGTCCACTGCTGTATGACACACCACACGCATTATAATACTTCGGCTGGAAATAATCCCCTATTGAGATATGCAACGGAGTGAAACGTACATCGAACATCAAACAACTCCTCTTCCTTGCAAAACCAAAAATGAACCCCTGTTGAAATATGCAAAACAAAACCAAAAAAAACTCTTAGTACAAAACATCTGAAGTAAAAACAAAACACAAAATGGAAATAGGAGATGCAAGAAACGAAGGCGTTTAGACCACGGTCTGTAAATAAGAGATCTCACCATAGATTTGGATAAAAATGCAGTATAATTAGGGGTGTAAATCGGGGAAAAAAACAATCAGAGAGAGCCTCAATGAGTTTTCAACAAAGAAAGAGGATGAATCTTACCTGAGGGCGAGGGGAGTACCGTGGGAGGGTGAGGGAGGCAGGTGGATGAGGGAGAGAGGGATGGAGTGGTAGATAAAAGAGAAAGAGATGATATTAAGGTGGGTGAGAAATGATAGAAAGAGAAACAACATAAAAATATTATAGTGTTTCTTTTAGAATAGAGAGTATTACCAAAATACCCAAATATTTGAATTAAAGTGAAAATTTGATAAGGAAAAAAAAGGGGGGAAGTCAAAAAATAAAGGGGTAGGTTTGTAAGAGTAAAAGATGTAACAATATTCAACTTTCTAATTATGCCATGTCACATTGTTACAATCTGACATGGCACAGTCCCACACCCTTAGATCGTAAAAAAAAATCGATCCCAACCGTAGATTTTTTGGAACAGTAAAACACCCCCCTCTCATATATATATATATATATATATATATATATATATATATATATATATTGTTTACTACAGGTGTCCCACCGCATGGATACCGAATGCTTTTATATCCTGAGTCTGGGAGCCGTAGCAGTTGCGGACTGTTATGGAATTTAGATTGTAGTCGCCTTCTATTCCTTTGAAAATCTTGGTAGGATTCATGTTGTATATCTGGTTTATACCCAAGAGTTATTTGCTGCTGTTTATATTTCTCCATTATGGTTGTTATACTGTTTGTGACCCGACAGCTTATTCGGGTATAGTTCCTTTTGTGTACTCATTTTATTTTAATTTTAGCATTTTCTTTTATCTTGGTACTTGTGTGCATTCTACCTTTTCTAGTAGTTCTATATTGTTGGTTTGGTATTCATTGTATGTTTTATTTAATTTTGGCATCCGCTTTTATAGTTTTGGGTAGTTAGCCTTATTTATTTTAGTATCGTCAGTAGATGTTGAGAATGATCCATCTGAGATTCCGGATTAAATCTAGTATAGGGATGGCCACCCGTTATTATTTTAAGCGAGGTGTCACACGGGATTGATAATAATAAAATGAGAAATAATAGAGTTGAGTAAATTGATTAAATTGTATTATGGAAAATTGAATAATTGAACTTGGAATTGGGATAGTAGTCCATGCCTTAGCATATGTCGTTTATTTTAAACGCATCATTATTAATTATCTCATTTAATTTAAAATATTTTGTTGTGATATTCATCATGTATATGATTACAGTAATGCTCCGGGCTCTCATCATGGGCTCTCATCATGGGCTCTCATCATGTGCGTTGACAAAACTTTATCAGGTATTAGTTTTGGAGTAGTGGCATAGGAGTTTCAGAGATACCTCTTGGAGGTGCAGGTGGAGTTATTTACTTTATGCTTAGTAGTTTTGTTTCGTTTCCATTCCTTCGCTTTTGTATTGAGACTCTTATCAATTAAACTAATTAATTGAGAAATTCGAGAAAAAATAAAATTTTGGATTTAATTATTCTTAGTAATTAAGTGCGTTGGTTTTTATATATAAAAGTAACATTTAGTTGGAATTTAAATCGAGATTAAAATTTGGAAATTATAACTTGAGATTAGAACTAGTAATCTTGATGTGAGGATACTTAAAAGAGATTTGGGAGGAGAGATTTATTTTGGAAATTTTTAGTGTAGACTTTAGGCATCGTAAGTATCAATTTTGGTGATGTCAAGTGATTTGAGGGCATTTGCATTTTGATGAGTGCTGGAGATGGAATCAAGTGGTGATTCGTAAGAGCATGTTGTACGCCGTTAGTTTCATAGTTAGGCATATGTTTATAGTAGGATATATATTGTGTGCTTGATTGTGGGATACGTACGAGTAGGATTTCGTGAATGGACACCTATTCCTGGTATTTATGGGCAGACATAGGTGAACTATATTTTATTTTTCTCATTTATGCTTCGTCGAATTTCGAGGGCGAAATTCACTTGCTAGTGGGGAAGGATGTAACATTCCGTAAAATTTAAATTGCAAATTTTTAAATAAATTCATATTTCGGGAAAATAAATTTTTTAAAATTTATTTATTTTTAGTAATTTATAAATGTGGAATTTTATTTATGAGAAATGGGATTTTAATCGGGATTAAAATTGGTAATTAATTAAATTAATTTGGAAAGCAACCTTAAAAGACTCCAAATATTAGTATATATATAAGTCTAGGGTCGTTTAGAAGGGTCATTATAACATAAAACTCTCTGGAAAGAGTCATTATAACATAAAACTCTCTAAAAAAAATTCATCATGGTTCTAGACCGCTACTAACGAGCAAACAGTTTTTGTTTTCATAGAATTCTATTGCCACTTAAATTCTTTAAAAATCCTCCACTTATATATATATATACTAGCGTATGCCCGTGCCTGAAGGCACGAAGAAATTTTCCAAAGTACATAATCGGGAAACGGCGACAATTTTCAAAGTAAGTAATAGCGAAACACAAAAATTTCGAAGTGTAATATTAAAACAAACAACAAAAAGTCCAATAACATTCAAATAGTCTAAATTTATCAACTAAATTCACATTTGATACGAAATATACAATATTCATCCATCGAATTCACATTGTGTCTCAAAAAAACAAAGTGTCAATTTTTTTTTAAAAATGGGCATAATCTCCTTTGTTTATGAAACTATTTACCCTGCTTAAGAAATAACAAATAGTCCAACATCCAAATTGTCTAAATTCTTCAAACAAATTAACATATAAAATGAAATATATAATATTTATCAATGAAATTCAATGTGTCTCAAAAAAACAAAGTGTCAATTTAAAAAAAAAAATTGGGCATAGTCTCCTTTGTTTATTAGACTATCCACCCTATTTAAAGGGTAACAATAATCCAACAATATAAAAAAAATTCAAAATTCGGATATACACAACTTCATTCATAGCAGCCACCTATTTTGCAAATTTATCATCATCTGCTCTGACTTCAGAAATAGCCTCACAACATCTTGATAACCCACTGTTTTCCTTAACCTCTTCAAGTTAGTTGCTTTCACTTCATCATGCACCATTAATCTCAAGAACTCCTTGTGGATGTATTGCAATGTGACTCTTCTACCAAATTCAATGGGAATGTTATCTATATCAAAACGTGACCTCATATGTTCCATCGGTAGCCATTTCGAGGTTGAAATCCTGAACAAAATGAAAACAAAATGAAAACCTGTTAGTGATAGTGAAATGTATACCATGATTTATTTTCAAAACCAAATTGATTCACCGTATATTACCCAAGCCATCCATATACATCATAATCCAATCCAATAAATATAATGCCATCACAAAAGACAATGTAAATATATGGAATGTACACCCTACTCTAAAACGATATATATGATTACAGTAATGCATCAGACACTTTAGATAACCAAATCATATGAAGTTTTAAATTGTATTTCTATATGGGAGAAGTTACATGACATTGATTTAACTTCACATCTGCATATATATGCAATCTGCATATATATGCATATGCATATATATGTTGCTGCATATATATGCAGATTGCATATATATGCAGTGCATATATAGGCATATGCATATATATGTAGGCATATGCATATATATGTATGTATATGCATACATACATATATAGGTTGGAACAGGAAAGTTATAATCAGAGGTAATAGATTAAGAAGCAAATTATGATAAAAGAACAAAGTGAGTTTATAGTGTGTCGTGGATAGTGGAAAGCAAAGGTAAAACATTTTCATTAATCAATCTAAAGAATAGTACGTTGAAAATAATTATAGATAATATGACAAACTAAAAAAATTGATGTACTAATCATCAGTAATATTTTAACTAAAATCATAATCTCAATGCAAATTTAATATCCATAATTCTATTACAAAATGTTCTTCTTTTAACAATCTAAAGATCTACAATAATAAAATAATATCCACTATCCACTACTTTCAGCATCAAGCATATCTCGTCACTGTGAGGAATATCCAAACCACCGTCCAATACTCCCTTAAGGGATTTAAGAGCACCAAAAACACGGTTTCCAGTTGTTAATCTAATAAGCCCAACATCAAGGAGAGCACAGAATGGCCTTCTGCTCTCTACTGGTTCAACTGAGAAATCCTCCGCAGTTGCCTCCACATTTCCTTTGTATTCATCATCCATCCCAAGTGTTTTCAAGACACGACGGGCCAAGAGAAGTCCAGTACAGTAAGCTTTCGCATAATTGGTGAGACCTACTTCAAGCCCGTATCGAGGTAGCTCATGTGCATATGCTGCGGTAAGAACCATATCGCTAGCAATGCTGGCAGATACTATTTGTGCAATAATATCCTTATTTATGAAGCGGACAACAAAGCGGTACTTGTTCTTGTCTTGATTAATTAGGAGAATCCTGGCCCTATAATCATTCTTCCCCTCTCTTCTTGTCTTGAACTTAACCTGATACCTCTTGAAGTATGCCTTCAAATTTTGGTATTTGACAAACGGCATTATTGAAGAGGGCTTGGAGATACAAATGCTTTATATCGTAGGCTTGATATCGTAGACATTTTAATGATTGTTTGTGTTTTCCAGCCTCTCCAAAATGAATTCTTTTACACGGTGGCTTAGTTTGGTGGCTCCATAATATAAACATATTCAGTAATCTTAATGACCTACACATAATAGATGTGTGATGAAAATATGTAAATGCGTAATGATCTACAAATAAGAGAGTACCAATAAAAATTTCTTTAAAAATGTGAGGCGGAGACTTCGAAATCTCACTCATGAGCAATATAAACAAAAGCACTGACCTGTGAAATCAATGACATGGTGATGAGTCCTTGGGACCAAACAGATCCACATCAAAGGATGAAAAAGAAGCACCCACTTGTTTTTTTGTGTTCTCCATAATATCACTTAAATTTAGTTTTATCAACCAACCAACCAACCAACCAACCAACAAAACTACGTCGATTTATATCTATACGTAACTATAAATAATCTCTAACGATCAATGACCACCAACCAAAATTGGGACCCAAACAGAGAGCGAGAGAACATAACAGATATGATGTCGATTGCATATATATGATGCAGATTGCATATATATGCAGCTTATATATGCATGTGCATATGGTAAATAGGGCTAAAAAAATTCTAAACCAAGATCTTAGAAGGACTAAAGAATAATAAAACAGGGAAGTGGTATTTTAAAATAGCATGAAATGGACAAAGAATCATGAAATAATAAATTATCCACGAGCTTAGTGCGAGATGATTTACTCAAACTTTGTTAGAATACCAAATGATCTAAAAGAACACTAAAACATTAATAATTGAAATCATCAGAACTTGAGTCGTAACTTGAACTTGTGTGTTCAGTGTGGAGGCAGTGTCTGCATATATATGCATTGTGGAGGCCGCAAATTGCATATTTATGCATATGCATATATATGCAATGAGCATATATATCCATATGCCACAAATTGCATATATATGCATATGCATATATATGCACTCCATATACATGTTGATTGCATATATATTTCATTAAACTGCATATATATGCAGATTGCATATATATGCAGTGTGGAGGAAACAAATTGCATAATAAATTGCATATATTATATATGAATATTCATATATATGCAGTGTGGAGGGCGCAAATTGCATATATTGCATATATATATGCATATTGCAATGGTTACTGATTTCCAATCTAAGGTACGGTGCATATGCATATATATGCACTGCATCTATCCTAATCTACATCCTCCACACTCAATTTTATACAACAAAGCAAATATGATTGATGCCAAATAGATGAAACTTACCCTCATTACTAAAAATGATGAATCCTCCCATATAGCCTGTACATAGAAAACAATGAATGAGAAAATAACCAAACTTTAAAAAGTTACCTAATATTCTGAAGTGAAAAGGGGATAATTTAATAAAACTTACTGAAGAAGGTAATCCATAGTAAATGAATGGACTAAGCAAAATATTTTACTCAAATAAATACATACTGTTGCTACACATACACTGCCACTGCCACATACACATAGAGAATTAGTAGACATGTTAGCAACTAAAAGATTTAACAAAAGTCAAAGAATGCAACATAAAAATAACCTGCTATAACAAAACTTCTGGATACACAATATTTGTCGTTGAATTTGTACCATCTTGAGGTAGAAGGATACTTAAACAATTTTCACTTGTACATCTTGAAAATGAGACATATAGTTGACCGTGACTAAAAACCGGTGTTCGCAAGTCAATTCCAATAAATTTAACAGACTGTCCTTAGGATTTATTCATCGTCATTGCATATGCTAATCTAACCGGGAACTGGCGTCTTGTCGAATTGGCACTTTTGATGAGGAGGGTGTTAAAGATATTCTTGGAATGAAAACGAAATTACCACTATGATCTCCCATTAAAATCTGAACTTCAATTATATGTTCGTCACAATTAACAACAATCAACCTAGTGCCATTACAAAGACCATCCCTAGGCGAAATATTTCTTAGCAACATAATAGGACAACCAATTTTAAGTTCTAACTTGAACAAAGGCAACCCCGAGGGACTTAGAGAGTTCAAATATTCATTTGGATATTGATTAACTATGTCACTACTTATTTCATCCAGGCACAACTTATCTGCAGCCAAGTATGTTATTATTTCACTGGGATGAATATTTAATGCAGAACTGTTTATAATATTGACATCGTCATTTCTCGCAGAAAGAATTATTCGTTCTCTAAAGTAGTTAGGAGTGTTAGTGTCATCCGCATTCAACGATGGATAAATCTCCGTCAATAACTCATTAAGACCACTGCACTTACGTATTGTTGAAGGTAGTTCTACATCTTCTTGGGGGTTGGACCCAATCTATAAATATGTAAATTAAAATTAGTAACTTTATTAATGGTATAGGAATATGTGAAAACAGAAATGGACTACAAAATTCAAATTATACCTCAGATAGGAAGCTTGAAAATGGAACACTTTCAGTTTCTGCGTTATTAAGACGCATACTGGAAACCAAAGTCAAAACATGAATATCTTTCCATAACAATGAACGCCTCAATGACGCGACAACTATTTCCTCACGAAGGCCCCTTGGTATCATGGGTAGAATTTGACGAAAGTCACCACCCAAGACAACAGTGATACCCCCAAAAAGCTTATTACAATTACGAATATCTTTTAAAGTCCTATCTACGACCTCCACACAAAACCGATGTTGCATTGGAACTTCATCCCATATAATTAATTTTTCCAACTTAAATAACTCGGAATGAATCGACTGCTTTGTAAACCCACAAACTGAATTTTCAAGAATGTCCAAAGGAATACAAAAGGTCGAATGTACAGTTCGACCCCCCACAACAACAATGACACAATTACAGAAGAAGCAACAGTAATAACATTATGTCCGAGGCTGCGAAGTTTTGTAGAAATAGCATTGTACAAAAATGTTTTTTCGATGCCCGTACCACCATTCAAAAAGAATGTAGTTCCCTGATTTTCTAGTTACGAAGTGGTTATGGATTCATATGAAGCCCGTTGTCCATTATTTAGACAATCAACATTAGTTTGAGGCCGTATCTATTCAGCTTCACTTTGAAATTGACGATGCTCACGAATAAGCCTATTACCTATAGTTGCAAACCAATTACCAACTGAAAGAGGCATCGGAGGAAAATAAGATAAGATTTTTCCTAAGTCTTGCAATAACTCGTTGATCAGATACAAACCATAGTCTTCAATTTGAATCTCAGTAGGAATCTGAATGCCGTACAAAGTCCGTATCTTATGAGCCAAATCATCGCATATAGACATCGCAAATTGATTCCACAATATATCAGGATGTAGAGGTTCACATTGAGTAAGGATAACAATGAATAACCTTCTCAATTGATACCCGGTTTTAAGGACCGCAGCCTCTTGTAAACATTGGACCCATTCACCGTCATCTTCTAAAAGCCCCAAAGCAATACATGCTAACTTGAATGAATCGTAAGTTATACCATTGATAGTCTTAATCTCTTCATACGATGGAGGTCCCTTTACCACTGTTAGAAGGAGACGCAAATAAAAAAGATCACCCGTATTCGGGGCAGCAAAATACATTCGACCAATTGCATAACCCTGCGATCTTGGAGATCTCGCAGTCCACGTCTTTGGTTCTTTATTCCAAACAAATTATTGTGGAAACACGGGATATGTGAAAGCGCGTGCAGATGAATTTGATGCACATGTGGCAAAGAATTCAGTTAAAGTGGTCTTTTAATTAGCAGCTCTAGACATAATTGTCCCCACAAAATCATTAGGATTGAATGAAACCCGATGCATTCCCGATAAATGAAGCGCTAACCGAATAACATTGGGAATTTATTCATGCATTGGATGACCAAATAACCGCCAAGCAGCTTCAGGCGGTCCAAT
Organism: Sambucus nigra; assembly: GCA_949130495.1. Classification (NCBI taxonomy): domain Eukaryota; kingdom Viridiplantae; phylum Streptophyta; class Magnoliopsida; order Dipsacales; family Adoxaceae; genus Sambucus; species Sambucus nigra. The sequence goes on along the minus strand of OX422223.1, from coordinate 87,289,438 downwards.
ATATCTCGCGTCAAGGTATTGTTGGATCTCATCTAATCCTCTTAAAACCATTGTAGTCCGATCAAAACCCTTATATATGTACTTGTTAATATATTTAACACATCTTAACCCCGCACAAACTTCCACATTAATATGACAATTGAACATTCGAGAAAGATATGGATTATAAGGCACAACATCTTTGTTACATACTACTTTCCCTCTAGTAACAATGTACTTTCGACCATCATTGCGTCGACGATATATTGGATATCCATCTTGATCCATAATCGTGTATTCTGCCTAAGCTCGAGTATATTTCTTTGTACATCTACCATTTTCCATGCACGGGGCGTTGGGGTTTTGGGGACTGCAAGGGCCATATACCATACAACCCAAGATTATCTCGAATAAAGTAGGATCTTCATTCGGATCGGGCAATTCAGCGCATACAATTCTATCCACCTGATCAGATGTCTTAATTTTACTTCTTCGTTAAAAAAAAGAATATGAACATGTGGCAAACCCCTCTTTTGAAATTCAGTAGTAAAAACGTGCGCGACTTTCCTACCGAAAACATTATTACTTCTCACCTCTTTCATCATCGCTTTTATTTTCATCTCAAACACGCGAGCTATGATGTCGAGCCGATCTGAAGAATGTTGATGTGCCAATAACGCTCCAAAAATTTCAGGCCAACTGGGATTTGCAGTCATAGTAAGGAATATATCTGGATATTGATTATAACGGGTGATGGCCATTGAATATTGAAAATTTTCAAATATATGCCTAGCACTACCAGCGAAGGAAGATGGTAAAATTCTACGTTTACCAATTCCATTTGCATTAAACCCATCTACTATACCTTCAGCAAGTCCAGTATACAAATCAACATGCAAGTCGGCTTGATTAAGACGGAAGTAGGTCAACCGTGCTCAGTTGAAGCCCAAGCATCAACAATAAATTCTTGAAACAATTTTCCCACTCTAAGAATTATGGAGTATTCATTTTCTCGTTCGAAGAGACGATAACCATAATAGTTAAGTTGAGTCAACCGATTACGTAAATCAGGTTATCCACTGACTGCATCCCAATGTGTCATATCAGGTTCCCATCCGAGCTCACCAAGAGGGAACAATAGCACATAGTGCAACGGTAAGTACGCCGGGTGACACTCACTAATTCGCATCAATTGATTATCTCCCTTTAAACGAAGAATGATATCTCTCATCGCACTCAATTGAGATCCATCTCCAGGTAATACAACTTCAATCTCCTCACTTGATGGTAAATTATACCATCGTCTATCTGTTGACTTGCTATAATGCAAATAAGTTGGTACATTCACATTTGTTGTATTAACCTGCTCTAAAATAGCACATGCCTGTCGAAATTTTGATGAGAAGGGATTACTGGTCAACAAACAATTTTGGATAATCAAGAACATCCCTTCTTAGTTGTGGATTTCAGTGCTTGCGAATATCCAAAGCAACATCAGGATTATAAATATAAAGTTGAGCATAACTTCCTTCTTGCCCTTCTTCTGGTAATAAGGTTCCAGATCGATGATGCAATTCGCCAAGAATGGTGAAAGATGTAGGACCCCGTCTTGTAAGTACTCTATCATCCATCTGTACTCCAAGACTGGTAAAGGCATTAGCAGCGTTATATTGTCTAGAAAATCTTCGAAATGACTCTGACCGAACATTGTTACCATCGTATAGAGATTTGATCTCGGACAGAGGTTCATTCAAGGATGGTAACCTTATTTTACCTTGTAAATAACATTTACCAAACAATGGGTGTGCAATTGAAGAATTGCTTAACTTGAGCCAAGCTTGGTGGGAGTGTACCCTATACCAAACATTTTCATCATTCCAAGAAAATGTCTACCCAGGCCAATACCATGTACCCTGTACAATAACAATAAATTTATTTTAAAAAGTGAAATAAGGCGTTATTTGAAGCAAAAAAGATGAAACATGGAATATAATGTAATATGCGATGTAATTTAATGACTATAATTGATCTGACATCACATAGTTATAATTGAAATGCATACTGCCAAAAATTACTTCCATAACTGATTAAAACATATATTACTGATTAAAAAATGATTATAAGTGAGATTATAACTTAAATTACTATGCTATAACTGAATTGCATACCGATGAAATTACTTGCATAATTGATTAAAACAGAAATTTCTGATTAGAAATTATTATAACTGAAATGAGTATGGTATAGCAATGTTAAAACTGAAATTACTTGCATAACTGATTATAACTGAATTTCATACCACTGAAATTACTTCCGTAACTGATTATAAGTGATATAAATGCAAACTTGAAACGCATAAATGCATAATGATGTAAATGCATACTTGAAATTAGTTAAAACAGTTATAACTGCATAAATGCATACTTGCATACTGATTAAAACTGATTATAACTGAAATTACTGATTAAAACTGAAATTATAACTGAAATTACTGATTAAAACTGATTATAACTGAAATTACTGTGCTATAGCAAAATGATACATTGCATAAAAGTCATTATAACAGATTCAAATGATGCAAAGTAATTGAAGATATGGCTCATTTCAACTACTATGGGTAATTCATAGGGAGGGGTCGAACGGACCGATTAATTTGAGGAGCTTCTTCATCTTCTTCATACAAAAGTAAATGGTCGTCCTCTAAATGGACTTCACTTTCACGTTCACGGCGTAAGCGTTGCGCAACTTTAGCCTTTGAGATTTCAATTTCAAATTGTTCCTATACGTGTTGCATAAAAATGAAATAAGCAAACACAATAGAAGTAAATACATATTGCATAATAACGAAAGAGACACAACCCAATATGACCAACTTTTTCTTTACCTTTTGATTCTCTCCTAGACGGTGGTAGGCTAGGGAAAGGTGAAGGGCAGCGAGAAGGTGTGGTTCCACGTTCAATATGCTCACGTTCACGTCTCCGACGTTGCGTAAATGCAGCCTTTGAGATTCTAATTTCAGATTGCTCCTATAATGATAGGTATTTACAACGATGTGATTTATAATGATAGAAATTTAGAAAGATGTGATGTAAAGAAACATACATTACTACGAACGTGATCAGCAAGACGAGGTGTTTGACACGCTTGAGTAACAGTATAATGCGGAGATAGAACGATATCAACAAGGGTAGGTGTTTGACACAATTGAGCAAGAGTAGAACTAAAATTATAACTGAAATGAGTATGGTATAGAAATGTTAAAACTGAAATTACTTGCATAACTGATTATAACTGAATTGCATACCACTGGTCAGCAAGGGTAAGTGGAGTTACATTACTATGAACTTGATCAGCAAGGGTAGGTGTTTGACACGATTGAGCAAGAGTAGAATGTGCAGATAGAACACGTTCAATGTGCTCTTGTTCACGTCGTTGCCGCTGAGCAAACGCTTTCTTTGATATTCCACTTTCAGACTGTGCTAAGAAAGGGAAAACGTATTTAAACTGAAATTATGTTTTTCATTTCCGAAGTACAGTTTATAAAAAGTGAAAAGGCCTTTTCGAACATACCCCATCCGAAATAACTTTTTCTTTGCCTTTTCGCTTTCCTATACCTACATTGGAACTTGCCATGATGTTTTGATTTTGGGCCTCAATTCGAATAGCATTTACTTCAGATTCATCTCGAAGAATAACACCAAGGTGTCTACGTCGCGTAAATTCGACCTATGATGACAAAAACAATTAGTATCAATAACCAAAATATACATGTAAGATTATACATCTAAGAAATGAATAGATGTATCCTTACATCTTTCAACATGTCAGAACACTTCCAGACTTTGGTTCTTTGAACAAAAGAAACAGAACCCACGAAACCTAAACCTAAGAATGTAAATACGTAAAGGCAAGCTTCACAAAAGGCAACCTATTAATACAAAAAAGTAACTAAAAATGAAGTAAATACCTTAATAAGTAAATACTTTAGCCAAGCTTGCCTAAACCTCCATAATGTAAATACCTGTAAATAAGTAAATACCCAAATCAAATGTGAATAAGTAAACCTACAAATGTGACCAATAACAATAAGTGAATCAGATGTAAATACCCAATGTTAATACCCAATGAAAATAAGTAAATCCAAGCTTCACAAAACCTCCAATATGTAAAGACCTGTAAATACCCAAATCATATACAATACCTGTAAAGACCCAAATCAGATAAAATACATCAGCCAAGCTTCACAAAACCTCTAAAATGTAAGTGCCTAAATGTAAATAACAATGAAGCTATGTAAATTGATTTCTCACAGGAACATTGAAGTGAAGAACGAAAATACATCAGCCAACCTTCACAAAACCTCTAAAATGTAAATACCTAAATCTAAATAACAATGAAGCTACATAAATTGATTTCACACAACAACATTGAAGTTAATAACGAAATCAAACCTCACACAGCATAAATAACAATGATTTCACACATAACTAACGAAATCAAACCTCACACAACATAAATAGCAATGATTTCACAGCATAAATAACCAAATCAAACTTCATTGTTATACATTGATTTCACAATATGTGTGTGTGTGCGCGCGCGTGTGTGTGTGTGTGTGTGTGTCTGAGAGAGAGAGAGAGAGACTACCTGATGTAAATACACAAATCAAATGTGAATAACTAAACCTACAAATGTGACCAATAGCAATAAGTGAATCAGATGTACATACCTAATGTTAATACCCAACGAAAATAAGTAAATCCAAGCTTCACAAAACCTCCACAATGTAAAGACCCGTAAATACCCAAATCAGATACAATACATGTAAAGACCCAAATCAGATAAAATACATCAGCCAAGCTTCACAAAACATCTAAAATGTAAGTACCTAAATGTAAATAACAATGAAGCTACGTAAATTGATTTCACACAGGAACATTGAAGTTAAGAACGAAAATACATCATCCAACCTTCACAAAACCTCTAAAATGTAAATAACTAAATGTAAATAACAATGAAGCTACATAAATTGATTTCACACAGCAACATTGAAATTAATAACGAAATCAAACCTCACATAGCATAAATAACAATGATTTCATACATAAATAACGAAATCAAACCTCACACAGCATAAATAACAATGATTTCACACCATAAATAACGAAATCAAACTTCATTGTTATACATTGATTTTGCAATGTGTGTGTGTGTGTGTGTGTGAGAGAGAGAGAGAGAGACTACCTGATGCAGCGTAGAGCAGCAGATGGAGTGGCTAGCAACAGAGGGCGGAGAGGGATGCGGCGGAGGGAGTGGCTAGGGCAGCGGAGGGCGACACAGCAGAGAGAGTGAGAGCGAGAGAATGAGATCGATGAAGCGGAGAGAGTGAGAGCCAGGTCGGGGCTTGAGGGTATGCGGGTAAGAGTGTGGGGGTAGAGAGTGTTACAAAAATACCCTCATTTTTGAATGAATGTGTAATCTTTGTGGGTAAAAAAATTGGGGAAACCCAAATTAGTGAGGGTAGATTTGTAAAAAGGAATGTGAAGTGATCTAAACCATTAAAATGTGTAAAAATATGTGGGTAGGTGGCATTGATCTAGACCGTTAAAAATGTGTATATTTTCAAAAACTAACCTAACTTATTATATATATATATATATATATACATATATTTCAGGAACTGGACTTTTAAAACAAATTCCTCAACATCTTAAGAGAACGCGTTCTCTATTTTATTCATATTTTTCCTCCTAGAAACCCTTGCCCCAAAGTTATCACTTTTCACTCAAGCTTTGAAGACTCAAATTGGTGTTTCCTCAAGTTGGTTCGAAATCTTTCATAATTTTTTGAGAGGATTTCAACCGTCTACTCATATTTTCTAAACGACTAATTTCAGGCATGGATACTCTATTCTCTTCCTAAAGTATTACGCATTTTAAGTGTCTCCAAAACATATAATTACATACTTTTCTTAAAATAAATTAGCAACCTTAATTAGGAAAAGTGAAAACTAATTTGGTATTATTTTTATGATTTTTTTTAATATGAAATAAGATTGGAAACCGTTGGGTGAAATAGATCATTAGGTTTTGGTCATTATGGGTGTACAATTGCAAGTGGAATTTTATAGAGTTTATTTAAATGAAAATTGGGCGCATACACACTCACATAAATTTTATAGTTAATGAAAGTGGAAGATTATTGTGTATTTCATAAACTTGCATGCTGATTAATATAAAATTGTTAAACGCTAATAATTGTGCTAAGAAGAACGACGATGCCACTAATGAAATTAATAATTAAATTGTGATCTTATGGGGAAATTGCCATAATGTTATACTTGGATTGTGTGCTTGATTGTTATTCCATCACGGGAATGACGAGGTTGTTGAGTTGCATGCTCTCATCTACATTCTAGGATGTTCGCTAGGTATGGGACTAGTGGGTAGGCCTGAGTCGCGGTTAACACTTTCTAGGTATGGGACTAGTTAGTGTATATTTTCACGGATGGAATATTTCGGGGTGGGCGTATTTTTACGTCATTCTGTCAATTCATTAGTCTAGGCTTAAGACTAGGGACAGATAATTGATAGAAATTTATCATATATCATAGGGTAGGGCGTATTTGTGTTTTGGTGACCTTAGGTATGGGGCTGAGGGTGTTTTGAGGATCTCACGTCGATGATAATGTGGGGTAAATAAAAAAATATGATGATGAGAAAATGAGAAATTGAGAATTAATTCCCAAGATAATAAAATAGGCATTAAAATATATTTGCGGCTAGAGTATGTGCAGGACCGACAATTAAACTAGTCGACTGACTATATAGACGTGGGTGTGTGTGACGTCACGAGTATGTGCAGGATGATGGGTTATAGTGATGTTTCGTGTGTGGAACCTCACGAGTGTGTGTTGAGCTGAAAGTAGAGCGGTTTGACTGGTCATAATGAGGGGAAGGGTGTGGTGTAGAACATGTGGGAGTCCCATAACAAAACTATGAAAGACTTTAAGAGGGAGTCTTGCGCTAAAACAATGAGAATTGTTGGGAGTCCGACTAATAAAATAGTTTATCATTTATATGCGGGAGCACTGCGACTGATAATAATAAAATGAGAAATAATAGAGTTGGGTAAATTGATTATATGGTATTATTGAAAATTGAATATTGGAACTTGGATTTTGGATAGTAGTTCATGCTTTAGCATATGTCGTATATTTTACTCGCAACATTATTAATTATCTCGTTTAATTTAAAATATTATATTGTGATATGTATCATGTATAAAGCTACTGTCTAGGTTCAGGGATCCTAATTGAGGAGAGTAGTGTGTATTCATGCTCGAGGCTCTGATAATGTGTGTTGACTAACCGTTTTTCGGTATTAGATTTGGAGTAGCTGCATAGGAGTTTCGAGATACCTCCTCAAGGTGCAACTAGAGTTATTTACTTTATGCTTAGTAGTTTTGTTTAGTTTCCATTCCTTCGCTTTTATATTGAGGCTCAGTTTATGGATGTAACACCCTGTATTTTTAATAGTTAATTGAATTAATTAATTGGAAAATTTGAGAAAAAATAAATTTTGGATTTAATTATTCTTAGTAGTTTAATATGTCGGTTTTTATATATAAAAAAATATTTTAAGTTGAATTTAAATAGAGATTAAAATTTGGAAATTATAACTTTTTGTATAAAAATTAGGGGAGGATCCGGGCTTAGGAGGAGAAAATAATAATTTTATAAATCCGACCTTCGGATCGAGCTGAATTTTCCATAGAGGCGTTGTCTCACTATTCTCTACAACATGTTAAAATTCCAAGCCATTCTAACTGTTCGATCGCCCGTAATAATTTTTTGAGTATTTGTATTTGATTAGGACTGAAGTTCTTTTTAGTATATAAACAAAGTCTCGGGTTTGGAACTTTAAAAAAAAAATATTCTAAACCCTAAGAGCAGCAATCTCCTCTATTACATCTTCTTCCTCCCTCAAAACCTTAACTTCATTGGAGAGGTATTTTCAATCCAAGTTTTGAAGCTTGAAACCGGGTTTTCTCAAGATTGTTCAAGAATGTCTCTTTGCAAATTTTTTGAGAGGAATCCAACCATGTAGTGAGAATTTCTTAATCTTAATCTCAGGTATGAATACTCTATTATATTCATTTGGTATCATGCGTCTTAAGTGTCGCCTAAACCCTTAATCATATTTTTTTATAAAATCAATTTGTAACTTAATTAGAGAAAGTGGACACTTAATTTGCGATTATTTTTATGAAATTTTTAATATGAATTAATCTTTGAAACCACTGGGTGCGTAGGTTAATTTTTTTGTGTTTTTATGTCTTTGGGTGTAGGTTCTCTTGTAAACTTTTATGGGATTAATTATACGGTTAATGGGACGCGCTCACACTTATAAAAATTAGATGACTTATAAAAGAGAATGATTATAACGCATTAAATATTGTTGCATGTTAATAAAATTTAACATTTTTTAACGTAGTTAATTATGTTGAAAACGACAACAGTGCTATTCATTGAATTAAAATGAATTGGGATTTTTATGATTACATGGTGTGTTATTCTTATGAATTATGTATTGTGTGATTTATTATTATTCACTTTTTCCATCGCGGGGACAAGGGATTTTCGTTTAGTATTTTTCTCACCTTTATTATAGGATACTTACTAAGTATGAGAGTAATGGGTAGACCTTGGTTAAATTTATGCTTGCTAGGTATGTGACTAGTTAGTGTAAATTCGTGGGGATTTTATATTTCAGGGGTGGGATGATTTTTATGTTTTATCGTCGCCACGCTAGCTTATGCATGAGACAAGGACGAGTAAATATTGAAAATTCATCTTATACATAGGATAAGACATATATGCACTTTGGGGACCCTTAAGTATGAGACTAAGGGTTATTTTTAGGATCTCACATCGATTAAAAGAGTGGGGTAATTTGTTAAAAATGAAATTGAGAAAATGAGAATTAATGCCTAAGATAAAATAAGTATTAAAATTTGTGGTGACATAATGTGTCAGGTACCGACAGTTTAAACGGGTCAGCTTGGGCGATTTATATCGTGTCGTGTGTGGAACCTTGTCATATTGCGGGGAGTCGACAATTTAAACGGATTTGGTTGGCTATTCACAAGGGGAAGTGACACTTAGGTGGATTACCACCCGGGGCGGGAGGACCTCCATAATAAAAAGTGAAAACAATAATAAATTTGGGCGATTTAATTAAATTAACGCTTTAGGGCTGTGGAATTATTAAAATGATATTGGTGTGTTTTTATCAGAATCTTTGGGAGAGGTTAGTTATTTATCTTTCCACGTTTAATTATCTTCGTAAGTAAAATACTCTATTGTGATATTTCCACGTTTAATTATCTTCATAAGTAAAATACTCTATTGTGATATTTATTGTATATAATGCTATTGTCTGGGTTCATGGATCCTATCTGAGGGGAGTAGTGTGTATTCATGCTCGGGGCTTTGACCTCGTGCGTTGACTAACACTTTTAAGTATTAGTGCTAGAGTGGATGCATAGGATTTATTGGATATCATTTGGAGGTGCAGCTGTAGTTTATTCATTTTATCGCTTTATTTAGTTAAGCTTTATTTCGAGTCATATTTCAATATGAGACTTCATTTGGGTTTATTGGGTCATTTGGTTCAAAATTTGTTAGAGGATTGCAGTTGAATTATTCACAATTGATTGTTACTCAATTTTAATTAAATCATTTTTTGAGATTGGATTTATTCAAAGTTTTAGCATTTGGGATCTTTTATCATTCAGTTGTTATTATCATTTCGGATTAATTCAGTTACTTATTTTCTGGATTTATTTATTTATGTCTCATATATGTCTCATGCTAAGAATGATATTTTATTTAGTTCATGCCCGACATAGTTTTGGTGGTGGCCAACGCCAGAATTATGCGGGGTGCGACAATGGATTTGGTGGGCCATTCGGTTCCATAGTTGGTATGATTTTTATTAATATATTCATAGTTTGATCTTTTTGTTCGGTTTTATATTTAGTGGATATTTGATTAAACGAGATATTAGCACGGTGATGGATTTTTATACCTCATGAATGGTTTATATTTATTGGGATTGATTCAAATATTATCTTGTGGAATGAATTTAATATGTCTCATATCTGTCACATGCTAAGAATAGTATTTCATTAAGTGACACCTGTCATGGTTTTTGTGGTGACCAACGCCAGAATTACGCGAGGTGTTACAGATGGTATCAGAGCATGGTCTTAGGTCTCATAGGTTATGAGTTCATTTAGCTTCCATGTAACCGATCTTTGATCCCTTTTATTAATTCGTATTCCTTAAGATATTGAGTCTATCATACGTGTTAGCGGTGTTTTCGGAGAAAGGATATTTTGCGTTAAGGACGTTGTAGGACTTGAGATTAAAACTAATAATCTTGATGTGGGGATACTTAGAAGAGATTTTAGAGGAGAGCTTTTAGAGGAGAGATTTTATTTGGAAAATTTTGGTGCAGATGTTAGGGATCGTAATTATTAATTTTGGTGATGTCAAGTGATTTGAGGACTTTAGCATTTTGATGAGTGTTGGAGATGGAATTGAGTGGTGGTTCACAAGAGTGTGTGGTACGTCTTTATTTTCATAATTATGCATATGTATATAGTGGGATATATATTGTATGTTCGATCGTGGGATACGTACGGGTAGGATTAGATGTATGGGCGCCTAATCCTGACATTTATGGGTAAGCATATGTGACCATTATTTTATTTTACGTATTTAAACTTCGTCGAATTTCGAGGACGAAATTTCTGTGCTAGTGGTGAAGTATGCAACAACCTGTAAAATTTAAATTGCAAATTTTTAAATAAATTCGAATTCCGGGAATTTTTATTTTAAATTTATTTATTTTTGGTAGTTTAAAATGTTGGATTTTATCTATGAGAAATGTGATTTCAATTGGAATTAAAATCGATAATTAAATAAATTAATTCAGAATGCAACCTTAAAAGACTCGTAATATGAATATATATAAGTCTAGGATCGTTTAGAAGAGTCCTTATAAAATAAAACTCTCTAGAAAGAGTTCTTATAGCGTAAACTCTCTAAAAAAACTTTGTCATGGTTTTGGATTTCGAATAACGGGCGAACTGTTTTAGTTTTAATAGAATTCAATTGGAACTTAAATTCTTTAAAATTCCTCCACTTATATAAATAAATATATTAATATTTCGGGTCATGAACTTTTAAAACTCATTCTTAAACATCTTAAGAGAAGTAGTTCTCTATTTTATTCATATTTTCCCTACTACAAACCCTAGCCTCAAAGTTATCAAGTTTTAACTCAAGATTTGGAGACTTAAATTAGTGTTTTCTCAAGTTGGTTCAAGAAGCAATCTTTCATAATTTTTCATGAAGATTTCAACCATCTACTCAGATTTTCTAGATGACTAATCTCAGGCATCAATACTTCATTATCTTCCTTTATTATTATGCATTTTAAATGTGGTTTAACCATATAACCACGCACTTTTCTTGAAATAAATTAGCAACCTTAATTAGAAAAAGTGAAAACTAATTTGGTACTATTTAATAAAAATTTTTAATATGAAATAAGATTGGAAACACTTGGGTATGTAGGATAGTGTATTGGGTTTTTATCGTTATGGGTGTAGAATCGCATTTAAAATTTTATAGAGTTTATTTAAATGAAAACGGGGCAAGTACGTACTCATATAAATTTTGTAGTTAATGAAAGTGGACGATTATTGTGTAGTTCATAAACTTGCCTGTTGATTATTCTAAAATTGTTAGATGATAATAATTGCGCTAAGAACGATGACGGTGTAATTACAGAAAATAAATAATTAAATTGTGATCTTTTTAGGAAATTGCCATACTGTTATGCTTGGATTGTGTGCTTGATTGTTAATCATATTTGCCATCGCGGGAACGACGGTTTGTTGAGTAGTATGCTATCACCTATATTCTAGGATCCTCGCAAGGTATGAGACTAGTGGGTAGGCCTTAGTCGCAGTTAAGACTTTTTAGGTATGGGACTAGTTAGTGTAGATTTTCACGGATGGGATATTTCGGGTTTGCGCTGTTTTTTACGTTGTTCTGTCGATTCATTAGCCTACGCTTAAGACTAGGGAGAGATAATTGATAGAAATTCATCATATATCATAGGGTAGGGCGTATTTTTTTTTGGAGACCTTAGATATGGGACTAAAGGTGTTTTGGGGATCTCACGTCGATAATAAGGGTGGGGTAAATAAAAAGTATGATGATGAGAAAATGAGATACTGAGAATTAATACCTAAGATAATAAAACGAGTATTAAAATATCTTTACGGAGAGAGTGTTTGAAGGGCTAACAGTTAAACGGGTCGACTGGCTGCATCGTCGTGGGTGTGTGTGACGTCACGAGTATGTGCGGGCTGACAAATAAACGATCGACGGGCTATAGTGAGGTGTTTTGCGTGGAACCTCATGCGTGTGTGCAGAGCTAAAAATATAGCGGGCTGACTGGCCATAGTGAGGGGAATGGTGTGGTGTAGAACATGTGGAAGTCCCACAACCAAACAATGAAAGACTTTAAGCGGGAGTCCCGCACTTAAAAAATGATAATTGGTGGGAGTGACACTACTAAAATGGTGTAACATTTATATGCGGAAGCACTGCGACTGATAATAATAAAATGAAAAATAATAAAGTTGAGTAAATTGATTAAATGTTATTATTAAAATTGAATATTAAAACTTGGATTTTGGATAGTAGTTCATGCTTTAGCATATGCCGTTTATTTTGCTCGCATCGTTATTAATTATCTCGTTTAATTTAAAATATTTTATTGTGATATTTATCATGTGTAATGTTACTGTCTGAGTTCACAGACCCTAATTAAAGAGAGTAGTATGTATTCATGTTTGGGGCTCTAACCCTGTGTGTTGACTAACCTTTTTCAGGTTTTAGTTTTGGAGTATATAGGAGTTTCGAAGATACATCTTGGAGGTGCAGTTGGAGTTATTTATTTTATGCTTAGTATTTTTTTTCCATTCCTTCGCATTTATATTGAGACATAGTTTATGGATTTGGTGGGTCATTCGGTTCCACAATAGTTACGGTTTTTATTCAGATATTCATAGTTGGATCTTTTTATTCAGTTTTATATTTTTTTGATTAATCTAGATATTAGCATGATGATGGATTTCTATACCTCATGAATGGCTTATATTTTCTGGGATTGATTCAAATATTATCTTGTTGACTGAATTTTATATGTCTTATATCTGTCACACGCTAAAAATGGTATTTAATTTAGTGACGTCCGGCATAGTTTTGCTGGCAGCCGATGCCAGAATTATGCGGGGTGTTACAATATTCTTCTTAAATGATAGGTTAGGATATAATTGTATTTTTGAGACCTCTAGGTATGGGACTAGGGGTGGTTTGGGGATATATTATTGATTAAAGGGTGGGGCGAATGGAAAATAATGAAAACTTGAGAAATTGAGAATTATTGCCTAAGATAATAAACGGGTATTAAAATGAATTTGCATCGCGAGTATGTGCAGGGGTGACAGAATACGGGTCAAATGGCTATAGAGGCGTGGGTGTGTGTTGGCAACACGAGTATGTGCGGGGTTGATGGAATACAGACTGACTGGCTATAGTGGCGTGTCGTTCATAGAACCTCACGAGTGTGCGCAGTACTGACAGAAATCGGATTGACTGGCTATTGTGAGGGAAATGGGTGTGATGTGTATAATTTTAAGCGCGCCAAGAGTGTGTGTAGGACCGATAAGGGGCCAACTGGCCATAATGGTGTCGCAAAAATAAAACTAATTAGATAATTAAAGTAGGTAAGGATAAGAGCTCACGTTTAAATTATAGTGCTAATGGAATAATTGGACTTACACTTTAGGGTGAATTAGCTATATGACTAGATAGTTGTAGTTTACTTTTACTCCATGTTTATATACATCTCGTTTAAATTAACATAATGTATTGTGATGTTTATCATGTATAATGACATTTTTTGGATTTACGGACCCTAATTGGGAGGAGTAACTAATATTCATGCGGTGGGCTCTGATCTATTGCATTGACTATCATTTCAGGTATAGTGCCGAGTAGCTGCACAATAGTGATTGTAGATATTTTTGGGAGTATTCCTGAAGATTGAATTTACTTGCTTTAGTACTTTAGATTTACTTTTCCTTCCACCATTTGTATACTTTCATTTATGGATTTGGTGGGCCAATCGGTTCCATAATTGTTTATAGTTTTCGTCGGACACTTATTATTGAATTATTTCATTTCAATTTTAAATAGAATTGTTGTTGAATTTATTTTGGAGATTACCATGATGATGAGTATTATTTGTTGGATGTTTTAATATATTCGTTGGATTTAATTTCATTATATCTTGTGGAAAAATTTCAAATGTCGCATATACTTGTCACATGTTGAGAATGATAACTTATATAATGATACCCGACATAATTTGGCGGCGGCCAATGTTAGAATTAACGCGGTGTTACGTGATCCTGCATATATTTGTGCGCGGCAAAAATTCCCACACATCATACTCACACTCATCACTATATTCAGACAATCCAATTTCATTATCATGTACATATTGGTGATTTTTCATGCACGCCACGCCATTATATCCAGACTGCCTAATTTTGTTAGCCATCGATATATTTGTGATGCCAACACGCACCCATGTCACTATATCCAGACTGCCAAATTTTGTTTTATATTTACGAGCAAAAAGATTTGTTTGGTTTGTGTATGTTTCACTTATTAGGGATTTGGGGGTATATGATTGATTTATTCTGCCATTTTGATTCAGTTATTAAAAGTGTAAATGAAATTAATTTTGATGTTCTGAACTATAGAAATCCGAAAATTTGTGTGAAAAACAGAGGCCATTTTTTAATCAGAAATTTAGTTTTTTTTTATTACAATTCTATTCACATATTATTTTTCGTTTTCCTTTAAACCTTTGACATGATGAATAGTTGTGTGAAGAATTCACATAATGGAAGCTTTACCTATTTTACTTTGCCCTGTTATATGACTTATGAAAATTTTGTCTAAACAATCTCTTTCTAATTTTGTAAATTTACAAGAAACTCTTCTAATTCACCCCCACGTCGCGTGGATTGCATGACAGCATTACAAGTAATATAAGGCCTTCTCCAATCGTTGTTTCTTTCTTGCTAAATTTCTAAGTTAGAAAAGGAAAATGAGTAAAACCTTCTCCAATAGGACTTTCTAAGTTACAAGAGATCTGATGTGTCGTTTGAGTCAGAAAGAAATTTTCAATCTACATTTCTACATGTAGAAATGTTGAAGTAGTTGGAGAATCTGGCGTGTGAAATCATGCAAGTCCCACGTTCGCTATTGCCCCTAAAATAAGAGTAGAAACTGACTTTAAGAAATAAACTATTGGACATGAGATTTCACAATATTTTCTATAGTTGAGATAAATACACGGTAGATAGAATCCTTTCTAAAACTACACGCCAACAAAGATAGAAATTGCTTTTAGGAGAAAAGCATTAGACATGACCTAAGCAACCTAATCCCGAAGCAGTAAAAGGACAAAATTCAGAGAACGATAATTACTATTGAAGTAATAATATTGAAAACCAACCATTAAGCCAAAAACCAAAAACCCAAAGTAACCTTGACATCAACAAGAGTTCTTTCTTCTTCGTTTTAGGCAAAAAAATAAAGTATACTTAAAAGAACTTTAATTCCACAATTCTAATGCAAATTTCCTGCCCATCGCTTCGAGCTCTAATTTTTGGGCATACATTTCCAGCGACATTCCTTCCTCTGAACATGTCTTAGCATGCGAACAATCCAAATGTGTGCCAAAATCGCATTTTCGACAATAATAAACCCAACATCTATCATCCACAACCCTATTACATGCGTCACATGAAAAGATAAGTTGGTTCTCCTCTTTCTCCACTTTTTTATACGGAGAAGAATACATCAGAACAAGCGGGTGCTCGTGATCTTGGCGTTTTTTGGTCTTAGGTAAGGAAGCACAACTAGTGTGGAGGTCAAATTGACAAATTTTGCAGTGGTACACAAAACATGTGCCCATGTTGAAACACGCGTTACACTCATAACTATTGTGTTGTTTGTAAGCCGGGGCAGACAAGAGGGTCAAAGGATGTTGAAGGTGAGATTCGTGTTGAATTTCTCGTGCCATTCCAAAACATGACTCGTGCAAGTAGAAATCACAATCGGATTTTGTGCAACTATATGCGGTACCCAAAACTACTTCCTCACAACATGAACAAATTATTGAATCCTCCTCTTTAATGCAAGAGATAAGCAAGGGATGGCCATGACCGAAGTGCTTTACTGATTTCATTCTTGCCGTGTGCTCCTCTTTATTGTATGCAATTTGCGTTGGTTGATTCGTCTGGGGTGGAAAAAATATTCAATACGATAATTATAAAAAATACAGGAGCTTTGTAAATTTAGGACATACTGTAATATGTATTTTGAAAACAAGACAACAAACATTTTATTTATAGTTTTAGTCTCTATTTTTTAATAAAGTCACTGATCCATATTCATAAAGCGTTAACCAATCACAGTATGATACGTGTCCCTTTAATTTGAAAATAGGGGTTAAAAAAGAAAACAAAATGTTTGTTGTCCTATATCCATAACCAATATTATTTTAAGTCCAAAAATACATAATAAAAAATATAAAACATCACATACCAATATAAATTGTTGAAAAGTGCATATGTGAACCGGAAGAGATAAGGTTGTATATAATTTCTTTTGAGATTGACTTTTAAAGTTATCAAGACAACTTGATAGAATTTTTAAACTCTTCACGATGGGGATGTCAGTTTAAATTCATCTTGAGTACAAATAACCATATTAAAAATTATATTTGAACTAAACTAAGCTACTCAAGATGATCTCGTATTCTTTTTTTACTTAAGCTCGTTTGATCTCGCTTTGTGAAATAAACAAGCCAATCTTAAGCATACTTGTAAAATTGTTAAACATTTCGAACTATGATTTTCACACATATTTTTCGCCTGAACTTATTTACACACTTAAATGAAAGGAAATTAAAGATATTAAAAAATTACGTGTTGAATATTCTGTCCATGTGGCCAAGCCTCCGTGGTGGGACCCGCACCGCCTGTATTGGCATTGAAATGTGGCAGAGTTTCGTAATTACTCGGTGGGTATCCTAGAGGAGGATTATTTTGTGGGATGGTTTCATGTGTAGTGGGGTAAGTTATATTGGGGTTTGAGGGATATGGTTCTTGAGTTGTTGTTTTAACCATATAAGCACAATGGACATGGAGATCAAACTCACAATCGGAACAACTGTAGGAGAACCCGGACCCGATTAGACTGCAAGAATTGCAGTAAAAAGAGCTGGAAGGGTAAGTTGGATAGGGAACTAGTGTTAGCGGGTGAGGCAAGTGGGACGGGTGAGTCATGGATCGAGTTGCATGAAAGCATTGCTCATGAAGAAAGTAGTTGCATGCCCAACAGGCGTAGATTGAACCAGTCCCTGGAGATTTACAACCCGAGCAACTTATTTGGGAGCCTGGTGGGACTTGGTGGGGAATTAGGCCATGGGTGTGGCTAAAATGTTTGTATTCCATTCTCTCTTTCTATGTATTTTCTCTTAATAATAGGCTTGAAACGTTGTACATATATAGGTTTATTGACAGTAGGGAGCCAAGTTGAACCTTGAATTATACGAGTAGTGTTGACTTTTATCTTTCTACATATGTGTATATGCAAGTTGTTACGAGTTTTTAGGATTAGATGTGTATACTTTATTGCCGATTCTACGGCTTTAATTTGGCTTTATCTTTGATCGTGTCTTTATATTCACATTACGGCGGATTCAGGATTTTTGATCAATCGGGATCAAAGTTTTGAGTGGTTTCGGGGATTCGACAGTGAAAGCTCCCGAGACGATTTTTTTTTTTTGGATTATTTCGAGTTTTATACAGATTATAACTTTATTTCGAGTTTTATACAAATTATAGTTCATCCAAATTGACTACAAATTACATGTTTCGAGTTTTTTTTTGGACATATATGTTAGAGACACAAATTACAAAAATTTGACAAGGGACAAATTACAAAAATAAAGGTATATGTTTGGTGAGACAACAAAAAATCATACATACAAAAAATCAGCTCAGGATTAAAAAAACACCTGATGGTGATGAGTTAGTAGCTCCGGCTGGCATGCACAAAAATTATACACAAATCATACACAAAAATCAGCTTAAGGTCAACAAAATACTTGATGAGTTAGTAGTGGCTTGTCGGAGGGGCTGGGCTGGACAGGGGCGGACAGAGGAGGGAGGAGGGAGGTGCTCAGGCTGTGAACGGAGGGGCTGGACAGGAGCGGTGAGGTTGGGGCTGGACAGCGGCGACGAACAGGAGGGACTCGGGAGCGAAAAAGAAAGTTTTAGCAGGTAAAAGAAATAAATAAGAGAGCCCGATCTTTATTTTAGGTTTATATGATGTGACTTTTGAAAGGGGATAAATATTAAAACTTCAATTTGTGGTGGATTCAGGCATGAAGAATCACTTTTCTTAATGTTTTATTTACTCCCATTATGAAAGTTTGCTATAGAATTTTAGGTAAATTATCTCCAAGATACAACAAATCAATAGAATCTTTAGTTAGCAATCCTAAAGGATTCTTACCAACACTCGATAAAACTGATTAAATAAATTGATAAATAAGAGAGAAAATTAGAGAAAGATCTCACAAAAAGAATTACTAAAAATGGTGGGATGTTCTCCTTTTCATAGACTAATTTGTGTCCTTTCATCAATGGACATTATATTAATTGTCATTTTGGTTCATGAATAGACACATTTCAAAGGTTATGTCAATTGATGAATTAACACATATTTAAGGGACATACTTATTCATTAATTGATACATTGTTTCCACATTATTTATTTTCTCTTTTATTTTCTGCATAATGTTACAATATTCTACAACAATCCCCCACCAAATTGTAATATTTCGTCACTTTATTCATTGATATACTCATGAATACAAGAAGGTATCTTTCGATTTAAACCTTCAATTAGTGAGTGATTTCAAAATGATAACTAAGACATAGGTTTGATACGCATTAAACCTTATCTTAATATGTTAATCACCAAAAAACATCACACGTGAGATATCTCAGTTTCTATGTGATGTTATTAAAAAAACTAGAACTATTATGACTATGTGCTCTATCTTGGTCCGATAAACATTTACTAGAGCAAAATCATACTCTTGTCAGAAACAATACCACTTCTTATATTCACATAGGTGATTTTTTCCTACATGTCCTTGCTACTTTAGACATAAATCCTAGATTTTAACTTCATTAAGAGTTTTATAACTCATCCTCATTTCGTAGCAATTTGCACTAACATCCTGGAAGGGACAATATAAAAATTTCAGTGCACAAACAATCATTTATTAGTAATTTAATTTTACCCATTAAACTTTGGAATGGTGGTAGTTCTATTACAAAGTTGGGTTACCATTACTCATGATTTTCAAAGAAGGGTTTTAGTCTCATTCCATTAGATGTGCATTATTTACTAAATCTCTTCAGAATTCTTTAGTCAAAGTAGGGGTGGAAACGGTACGGGTTTTTACCGTACCGTACCGTTTTGGTCCGAAAAAAAAATGGTTTTGGTTTCATATATTAAAATACCAGAAACCAGTCTTACCGAAACCGAAATTACCGCAAAAAAGTTGGTTGGTTTTGGTTTTAATATTTAAAAAATCGATTTACCGAAATTACCGTACCGAATTTACTAAAACCAGAAAAAACCGTACCGAAATTACCATACCGTACCGAATTTACCGAAACCAGAAAAAATCGTACTAAAATTACCGTACCGAATTTACCAAAATTAACGTACCGAATTTACCAAAACCAAAAAAAAGTTGGTTTTGGTTTTAATATTTAAAAAAGTTGGTTGGTTTTGTTTTTGGTTTTGGTTTTTTGGGACTTTTAGTGTTCTTTATCGAAACCAGAAACCAGAAAAAACCAGAATTTACCGAAACCAGAAGAACCAGAAAAAATCAGAATTTACCGAAACCAGAAAAAACCAGAATTTATCGAAACCAGAAAAAAACCAAAATTACCGAAAAAACCGAAATACCAGCCGGTTTGGTTTTGGTATTGATTTTGGTGTACCGGGTGGTAAACTGGTACGGTTTGGTTTTACCATCTAGAGTTTGGTTTTGGTATTGGTATCTACTATTTACCGACCAAACCGTACCGCTTACACCCCTAAGTCAAAGTATATGTTAAGTTCTTTCTTAACTAAACATAAACAATATCAATAACGCCATTTTTATTAATTATTTAACTTTATGTTTTAACATGTCCATTTTACAAAATTTGTATACTCTCAACAAAGTATATCATTATCACATTAAAATAAATAGACAACACCCAATGTGGGCAAAACAATCTATCTCACAGTCATTTTGTCTCCTTGACTTACACAACCAAGTCATATACATTCACAAGCCTCATTCCTATTCTTAATAATAACCGTTGTCTTTAGATAGGCATATCCATGATTCCAAGATTAATGATACGGTCATTGACAAAGAACATAGCCTCCGCCATTATTATCATTTAATAGAATAAACTTAACTTTTCTCATTTTCATAAAAATAATTTCAATGGTTTTGTTCTTCCATATTTTTCATATATATATATTGGTGTTTTCTTTGGTTGGAATCATCTTGACATCCTATTATTTTAATAGTTATTTCTTATAACAACACTTGCACCAAATTAGATAAATACCTCATCTACATATTAATAGCATTACATCATATGATGTATCTTACTTAAAATCAATTGCTCAATGTAATTTCATACCATGGGCACGTCATGTTATTAAAAAAATTGGTAACATCATGCTAGTGAAAATTTCCATACATATATGGAGTGACTTCACATTGTCCTCCTAACACACAATTATCTTATTTAACCTCGATCTCATCAAAACAATAAAGTTCTTAATGGAATTATGATTAGATTCTACCATCTTTAAAGCAGTCGTTAAACCGCTCGGTTGTGAATCACATTTCCAAAATTCAATAACTATGTTTACAACCACTTCGTGTTGAACAAATTTAATAACTTCATTGTCCAGTCGCATATTTCGAGATTCATAATTTAAATTCTAATAAATTTTCCCATGAATTAATTTATCATTGCACTAATGCCAATGGTATCAACTATATCTAAAAAGTATATCTCATATAATTCATTGTTTAATGCAATATCAAAACATGTTATTTAATAATGCAATAAACAACAATCTTAGCATGTAATGCAAACAACAAAATCAACACATAATAATAGAGATACATTTAAATAATAAGAGTTCAAATATGAATAACTCTAAGACTTCCACTTTTATTGAAATATTACATTCTCACCAATAATCCCCACTAGGATGTCATACTTCTTCATGGTTAACCAATTTAAACAAATCAAATTTCAAAATTGTATAAGACTTTACAAATATATTTTGTGTCAAACTCATAATTTAGTCCAAATTCATGTCGGCGTAATTTTTTCACGCTTCATAACTCTTACTGGGTTTAGCCAAACCTACTTACGGATCTGTATCATAACTTACACAGATATGAAGGTGAATACTCTTAACACCACAATTCATGCTAAGAATGAGACAAGAATGAATGAATTTGAACATTTCTTTTACATAAAATGTAATAAGTTTGAGGATATGAAAATTATGACACATAAATTTAGCCATATCATTATGTGATCGGGGTAACTTCTCAAACTGTAGGAGGAAAAGATGTTTATGTATGAAATCCTTTTTTCATACTATTATATGTCAATTCTATCTTTGGTAGACTATTATTACAAATAGTTTCATATTGATATCGGCTAACTAAAAAAAATTCCCACATTAGAGAATGATGCAAGCATTTCGTTGTACTGCTTTGGAAATGATATGAGCCTCACTTAATAACAAAACAATGAGGGACCATATAATTATTTCATAATCATGGTCATTACAAAATTGTCTTTAACTATTGCATCATTTTATCCTAAAAGAAACGTCGTTGCTTTTTATAATAGCAAAATATTTAAACCATCTGTTTCCCAATTCTAATAATCACACAATTTTGGCATTTTATTCCCTTTAAGTATAACATTGTATTTACACATATTAGATGCACGATTTTATTCACAATGTATATCAAATCATCTTCTTTGAAATTTTAAGGCAACTTTTTCATGACAAAAATATTTATTCAGGTTAATAAATATTTTTCAAGCATATCGAATTACACCATATGTAATGAATCCATATTAAAGGAAAATTATTTTTCGTTATCCTATTTTACATGTAAAACACTATAAAGAAAAATTGAAGTGCATACCTTTATCACCAAGATTGACACCGATTGAATTTCTCTATTGAAGATCAAAATATTATTTCTAGATTTTAGTGTGATTTGCCACAATTTTCACATTTTTCTCATCCTCGAAAATAAAACCTCAAGATTTAAGGGGATAAATATTGAAATATAATTTTGTAGTGGATTGAGGCGTGAAAAATAACTTTCCTTAAGGTTTTATTTTCCCCCACTATAAAAGTTTGCTATCAGGTTTTAGGCAAATTACCTACAAGATACAACAATCCAATGGAATCTTTAGTTAGCAATCCTAAAGGATTCACACTAACACTTGATAAAACTGGTTGAATAAATTGATAAATAAGAGAGAAAATTAGAGAATTATCTCACAAAAAGGATTACTAAAATTGGTTGTATGCTCTCCTTTTTATAGACTAATTTGTGTCCTTTCATGAATGGTCATTATATTAATGGTCATGTTCATTCATGAATAGACATATTTCAAAGGTTATGTCTATTTGTGAATTGACACATATTTAAGGGACGTACTTATTCATGAATTAATACATTCTTTCTCATATTATTTATTTTCCCTTCTATTTTTTGCATAATATTGCAATTCCTCCAATAACTTTTTGGAAAAACTTGTAACGAAACTATTTTCCTCAATAAGCTCATTCTCATAGCTGAATTTCATCATAATCTTATCACTCAAATTCAGGCTCATTTACACATTTATACATCTTCAAACACACCACTACCATTACAAAACATGCATCCTAGGTTAAAAGGATGCGACCCTCCCCACACTTTATCACGCTTAACATCCATGGAGCATAATCCCATAAGTCGGGCCAGGTTTCTCTAGTAGGAATTTTCCAAAATTACCATGGCCAATTTATTAATGTTTTTACAAAGAACATTGGAATTACATCTTTAGTCATGGCCGAACTGTGGGCTATTAAATTTGGTTTACAACTTGGTCAGCACCAAGTTTTTGCATGTATAGAAATCGAAATCGATTGTCAACTTATTTTTAATATGATTTACATGAAGGAGGTAATGTATCCCATGGACTTAATTACAATCCAATAAATATGATAAATACCCAAAATTAATATATTTATACCATATATAGACTCAATTTAATTGTTAGTTCTCGTTAAAATTGATCTTATACGTGTATTGATACACAATTTTGCCATAATCTGTATTATTTTCGCATTACTATTTCTAGTGCATGTTATTTTCGCTTTATTTTTATTTTCTCGTGCAATTTTATTATTTTTAGTTTTATTTTTGTATGTTTTATTATTTTATTTGTTCATAATATTGTGTGTGTGTGTGTGTGTGTGTGTGTGTGTGTGTCATTTTGTTATGTTAGTTAATATATTGCTACATTTTTGTTTAAGTCCCAATTAATGTTTCAAATCGTCTTTCAAATGAGTTAGCATAGCATTAAAATGTTGTACGTCATAATATAATACTCTGTTGATATGCCAACACATTTGGGGTGATTTGGGAGACGTAATTGGGACCCATAACATTGATCTTTAATATTTTATTTATTTATTATATATATATATATATATGGATTTTTATTTTTATATGTGATGATGGTGGGAATCATCCTTAAGACTAATGAATGTAAACAGAATAGAAGAGATGAGAGAAAATATATGAACATAAGTATGTAAGTTGTTCAGCCTTAGCCTACAACCATTGTGCAAAGTTTGGATGTGATTTCACTATAAAAAAAAGGGCAAAATGACATGAATGATGTATAGAACTCTCTATCTCTCTCTCTGTGTGTGTGTGTGTGTGTGTGTGTGTGTGTGTGTGTGTGTGTATATACACACACACATACAGAGAGAGAGAGAGACAAATGCATAGAGTAATAGTATAAATTCTGATTTTCGATCCTTGAAGAAGGAGACACAAGGTGTCTTTTATAGCTTTGGGGGGTATGCAGTGCCAACTCCCAATCATGCACTCCATGCGAAAATATTAGATGAGCCAAATAGCGTGTGACACCTATAAAGAAGAGAAGAGAAGTCATGATGGAGAATATTCTCCCCACGTGTTGGTTGATCTCCTATTACAGTTTTATTTGGATATTCTAAAAAACCCTTGTTATGATTTCCATGTGTGAATGAGAGGTCTCAGGTAGAGTGTCTCGGCCAGTCGAAACTGCTAGAGCATCATTCTTCTGTGGCTAAGATGAAACGAGACCAGTTGGTTGTCTTAGATCGAAACAAATGTTGCATCTTGATAATGTGTGAGGCCGACACTACTGTCATCATCGGAGTTGGTCTCTGAATTCGAGACCATCTAAGACGATACTTTAGGTGACAGCTTCTGGAAGGTGATGACTTCTACAGGCATGTAGAGAGGGACACTCTTCCATGGTGGGTACTGTTGGGATGGTACCAGACTTACGTGTGTGTGTATGTGCATGTGTGTGTATATATATATGTATGTGTGTGTGTGTGTGTGTTGCATATATTTATTTACTATTTATTTTGTTAGTTATATTAATATATTAATATACGACACAAAACACATGCATGCTAGTTTTCTTGCACTAACACACACCATAACACTTTACTCACCTCTCACCCTTTACCATATACCCACAGACACCAAATAATTTCCCTCATCACAAAATTTCAAATACTCATAAGCTTTCTCTCTCTCATCACTTTCACTCCCGACCAAACATTTTACTCTCTCTTCCTCCATTAAAGAACCCCTTACGATCACCAATACTGCGGCTAAACTCCTCCGTCCAATACCAAACGTACCATACCCATCTACCCAACCCTAAAATATTCCACACAAACGCACCTAACCTAACCACGTGACATACCCGGATGCTCACCCTCTCTGTCTCCAAACACCACCTCATACCCATCTAACATTTCCCCCACTCTCCCACAAACCCAGTTGGTCCCCATTACCCTCATGTGCCACCCATCTATCTTAATTATTTACAACCCACTCCCTCTTTAACATCTTCAACCCCTTTATCCATCATGTGTGATAACAGTACCACTGATGCCAAGTCAACAGAAGCCCAAGTACAAGGAAATAACAGTTCACTGTACTGGTATGATGCCAAGTTAGCAGTCCATATAAAATAATTGTTCAGGTGTATATTTCAAGCAACTCAACATACTTGAAACAGTCTTCATCAACAAAGTTGAAATAGTCTTCATATCTCCAAGACTATAGGATAATATCTCCAAAGAAACTGTCTTGCATGAAATAAGGAGGAATTAGGTGTAACGTTAACATTCGTTCAAGCAGCTAGATTATGACTCAACAGTCATATTATTTTGTGATATAAAATAACTAATATACAAGGCAGTAAAAGCAAAAACGAAATATAAAAAATTCAAAATAGTTTTTATGTTCTTTGTTATAAAAATTATCATGGTATCAAAGCAAGGTAGTTCTATTCAAATGACTTCATCTGGGTTTAGCATCTCCTTGAGTTCTCTTCATCAATTGATAGCCATTTTCCAATGAAACTCAAACCCACCAACTATCTCATTTAGAGGACACAAATGTTAGAGCTGATTCAATCTTTGAAAGTGACTCATTTTCTCCATAATGAGCCACTCGTGCGTCCCACTAATGGCAAAAACAAAGAAATAGACATGGAGGTATCCACAAATGCTATTTGGGAAGAAAAAGATTATCTTTTAAGGAGCTGGATTTCAGGCACTATGAGTGATGAATCCATGTATTTAATAGTTGGCTATAATACTGCCAAACAAATATGGCAGACCCTCGAAGATCACTATCTACAGGTGTCAAAAGGTAAAGAATTTGCTCTAAAAGAACAATTTCGTAACATATCAATGGATGGAAAGACCATTGATTAATATGTTAAAGCATTTAAGGAGATTTTTTATGGTTTAATGGCCATTAACAAACCCTTGGACGATGACTCAAAGGTTATCAGTTTTGTCCAAGGTTTGGGAGCCAAATACAAAACCTTTCGCACGGTTATGATTGAAAAACCTCCTTACCCAACCTTTAGTCAACTCATAACTGCCTTAAGAGGATTTGATATGGGAGAAGAAAAGGACTCAACTCCCACAACTCAAGATCGTACAACCACGGGAATGGATTAATCGTTAGCCTTTGTGGCACAACGAGGAGGCTACCAAGGATATACAAGAGGCTGTGGAAGATAATCAAGAGGCAGAGGAGCTTACTTTGGTGGTAACTTTGGAAACTATGGTCACGGAAATTATGGAAATTTTAACTCACGAGGTCGTGGTTTTATACCAACTGGGTTTTATCATAATAATGCTCAAACAAATTGGAACCAAGGAGCAAGATATGGGCAAAACTACCAAGGACAAAATTCTCAACATTTTGGGCAAATTCTCCAAGGTTCTAATAACCAAGGACCTCTTCACATATCTGATATTAGACAACAAAATAGTGTGAGACAAGAAGACACAATTAAAACTCAGGGGGAATGCCAAATATGTGGATCAAATATGCACAAAGCACTCACTTTCTTCTACAGATGGTACTTCTCCATTCAGTCTCAAGTAAACTCTCCACAAGCTATGGTTGCGTCCTCTCAACATCCAATTGATAACAACCTCTACATGGATTCAGGTGCAACTACCCATATGACAAATGCTACAGGTAACCTTTATAATTTACTGTCTTATCATGGAAAAAATAAAGTCATAGTAGGAGATGGTTTAGCACTAGACATAACACACACTGGTCACAAAAATTTAAATGGACTTATGCTAAAAGATGTTCTTATTGTGCCAAAATTAAGAAAATCTCTTATTTTTGTATCTCAATTAGCTAAAGAAAATGAGTGTTTTATAGAATTTACTGATAATGATTTTATTGTGAAGGACAAGAAGACCAAGCAAGTGCTGGCCAAGGGAATTAAAAAGGCGTCCTTATATGCTCTTGATTATCAATAAATAGAAGCTTTAACCTCTGAAGTAAAGGGCAGTGATCATGTCTGGCACATGAGATTATGACATCCTAGCAATGAGACTTTAAAGTTACTAGACAAAAACAAATGCTTGGATGTTATTTATTGGAATAAAAGATCAAATATTTGTGTTAGTTGTCAAATGGGAAAAAGTTGTAGACTTCCTTTCAATTCGAATTCAAAAATATCTCATGAACCATTTTCAAAAATACGTTCTGACCTATGGGGTCCTGCTCCAATAAAGTCCTCTCAAAATATGAAATACTATGTGTTATTTATTGATGATTGTACTAGATACACTTGGATATATCCCTTGAAACACAAATATGAATTTTATGATGTGTTCTTACAATTTCAAAAAATGGTGGAAACCCAATTTTCAAAAACAATTAAAATATTTCAATGCGATAGTGGGGGTAAATATGCAAGTAATGAGTTTATCAATCACTTGCAAAAATTTGGTATTCTTCGACATATTCCATGGCCTAACACGCCAGAACAAAATGGAGTAGCCGAGAGAAAGCATTGACACATCGTTGAAACTGCACTAACACTTATGTTGTATGCAAAAACACCTCTCTTTTTATGGGTTGATGCTTTTCCTACCGCGGTATACCTTATAAATAGACCTCCCTCCTCTAAACTTAAAAAAGAAACACCTTTCTTGAAACTCTACAACCAAAAACCTAATTATAGTAACCTTAAAATATTTGGCTGTAGGTGTTTTCCATATATCAAAGGAAGAACTCAGCATAAATTTACTCCAAAATCTTATCCTTGTATTTTTATTGGTTACAGCTCTCTTCATAAAGGATACAGATGTTACCACCCTTCCACTAGGCGTGTATATATCTCAAGACATGTTTCGATGAAAATATGATGTCTTATGTAAACCCCGATAGATATATGAGTGCATGCATTACACTTACTGACATGTCAACTTACCACGAATTTTTTGAAGGTACACCCTGTGAAAATGGGACAGAACATATACAAGATCCTTCATTTATTAATAGTACGAAACCCACTGATACAAGAAATATCCCAACTTCTTCTGAGTCCACTTCAAATCACATACTGTGTAATACTCATAAAACTAATAATTTTATATCTATTAGTCCTTACAACTCACCCACATTTCCTAAGTCCCCTTCACCTTTACCAACAGTTGATGACCTGCTGCCACGAAGTACACCTAGTCCGCCTAATACAACATCTAAACTCTCCACATCCCTCCAGCCTATCACATCGCCAACTCAATCTAATCCATCAACCGTACCCTCTATCTTCTCGCCACCTACAACACAACCAGCCTTACCTCCCAGTTTTACATGCAGCCAGAAAATTCGATTGACCTGTCCCTATCTTACAGTGGTCACTCAATGGCTCCCCACATCATTTATAACCCCGCTGGTCTTAATCTTCACATACCTCTTAGCCTCGACCCTACACCTATCATTAACTAATTTACGTCTTCATCACATGCTCCTATTCCACCTATCACCTGACCTGCCCCAGTTCTACCATTCACCTCTAACGTCCATTCTATGATAACCCGCCATAAGCTAAAAATTATATCCAATACATAACCCTCATACACTGACGCACTCCACACCTCAACTCAGGACTCTCTTATGCCCAATGACCCGTTAACTCTTAAATTGCCCTTACCTCTCCCCACTGTCTCCAAGCCATGCAAGAAGAACTCACAGCTCTTCATAACTAAAAAAAACATGGTCCCTTGTACCCAAAACACCATCTATGCACTTAATTGGTTCAAAATGGATTTTTAAAACTAAATTAAATCCAGATGGGTCAGTTAACCGACATAAAGCTTGCCTTGTTGCTCAAGGTTATAACCAAATTGTCGGCATCGACTGTGGTGATACTTTTAGCCCCGTTGTTAAACCGTCCACTATATGGATTGTTATCACACTTGTTGTCACAAATCACTGGTCCATTCATCAATTAGATATTAAAAATTCTTTTCTCTATGGGACTTTACATGAACACGTCTACATGAAACAACCACCTGGGTTCGTTCATCCATTGTACCCCACACATGTTTGCGCTCTCCATAAATCTATATAAATCAGATTTCTATATAGTAGGGCTGATCCATCACTGTTTGTTAAACACATTGAACAACAAACTCTCATTCTATTAGTTTATGTGGACGATATTCTGGTCACCGGAACACATCTTTCCCATATTAACCATCTCACTGTCACCCTCAGTACTGAATTTGACTTTAAATATTTGGGTCATTTACATTATTTTCTTCGAATGGAATTTCTTCCTTTTGTGGAGGTTTTATGCTTACACAAACCTCTTACATTACCAAACTTATTACCCGTGCTAATCTTTCCTCCGCCAAGCCTTCCTCTACACTTAGCCCAAGCAAAGAACTCACCAACATTGACAACACTCCTTTTTATGATCCCACTCTATTTAGATCCATTTTTGGTGCACTACAATATGTCACCCTTACTCGACCTGACATTACCCACACTATTAACACAATTTGTCAACATATGCATGAGCCAACCAACCATGTTTTTTTTCTTGTTAAACTCCTTATTTGTTATTTAAAAGGCACCTTATCCTACGAATTAAAATTTCTACATAGTTCCTCTCGAACATTATATGGCTATTCTGATGCAGACTGGGTCGGATGCCTTGTCACAAGAAGATCAACTTCTGGTTATTGTATATTTTTAGGTGCTAACTGTATTTCATGGTCCTCAAAGCGTCAACTAATTATATCTCGTTCAAGCCGCGAAGCTGAATATCGAGCTCTTGCAACTGCTAGTGCAGAATTAACATGGATTTCTTACGTTCTCCAAGACATTGGCATTCATATATCATCTCCACCAATGCTCTTTTGTGATAACATCAGTGCATTATATATGTCCATTAATCCGGTTTTACATGCTCGCACGAAACATGTTGATTTGGACTATCATTTTGTTCGTGAGACGGTGGCCTAAGGTGAATTAATTACTCAATATGTTTCGTCCGGGGATCAACTTGCAGATGTCTTCATAAAATGTCTCTCTATACTTCCATTCTGCACCTTACGTAATAAGATTGGTGTTTGGTCCATTCCTACCCCAATCTTGAGGGGGAATGATAACAGCACCACTGATGCCAAGTCAGCAGCAGCCCAAATACAACAAAATAACAGTTCACTGTATCGATACGATGCCAGGTCAGCAGTCCATATAAAATAATTGTTCACGTGTATATTTCAAGCAGCCCAACATAGTTGAAATAGTCTTCATCAACAAAGTTGAAATAGTCTTCATATCTCCAAGACTTTAGAATAATATTCCAAAGCAACTGTCCTGCATGAAATAAGGAGGAATTAGGTGTAACGTTAACATTCGTTCAAACAGCTAGATTATGACTCAACAGTCATATTATTTTGTAATATAAAAGAACTCGTGTACAAGGCAGTAAAGGCAAGAACTAAATATAAAAAATTCAAACTAGTTTTTCTGTTCTTTGTTATAAAACTTATGAATGTGGTCCTCATACTTTTCATAATATCTCCTCACACGCATCCTCACATGTTACTTCATTCACACATGACTTATTCACTATGCCTTTACAAAACTACTTCTCATAATATTATCATTTCCTCACATAGGCGTGTTCACGGTCCGGTGTGATTTCATTTTGAGGTATTTTAATGGTTGGAGCGAATTAATCAATCCTATAAAATTCAAAACTGAGATTGAACTAGACCTGTCCTATTCAATTTCATGCCAGTCCAAGTTCGGCCTCAGTGTTATGGGTCTAAAAGGCAATTATGTTGTTAGATAATCATATATGTTTTTACCATTCCTTTTTTAAACAGAAATAATGTAAAAATATAGTTTAAACAAAGAACAACTATTAATCAATACATTTGAATGGAAAAAAAATTGTCACAAAATTAAAACCAGTTTAAATATAACAATCACATGCAAATGTGTATATATATATAATACTCATGGTTGTGAGTGTGGCTGAGCAGACTCTTCAAGCCCTTACCCTCCAAGTCGGGCCTTTATCCCTCTATCGTTGTAATATGCAAGTCTGAAATAATCTAAAAAAAGTGATTTAAAAAAAATAATGTAAAAAATGGTTTTTCAAACTAAAATAATGAAAAAATATATATTTTATGAAACTAATTATCTGTTGGCTCTAGCGATTTCAGATCAGATAGACTTGTTTTTGGCCGGATGTGGTTTCAGGTTTGAGTTGTTTAAGGGTTATGGTTTTCAGCCATGCGGGTTCAAAGATGAAGAGGAGGTGGTGAGGGAGAGATCTCAAAGAGATGAATAAATAATGCAAAGATAGAGAGATAATAGATGAAGTGGAGGACGCTGACAGAGGCGAGAGGTTGGAAAGAAACAAAGGTAAAATATTAAAAACTTTAGGGCTATTGTATGGATAAGAGGTTGTGTTGTCCTGTTGTATTTGTATAAAAATTTAATTTTTTTTAATAACTAATAAAAGCAGTATGGTCTGTTACAGACCCGCTTTTTAAGATCCCGGCCCGAGATCAACCCGAATATATTTGGTCCTTCATATTTTAGACCAAATTAAGATCAAATTTTAGAAAATTAGCAAAAGTGGTTTCGATTTGGTTCAGTTTTTTCGATCCATTCAAGTTCATGCACACCCCTACCCTCACATATAAATTGGATGGAGATTTTTCAAGATAGGAGATCTCACGTCGAATAATTCTAGAGTAGAGAGAAAAAGTTACATTTTATACTATTTGAGAAAGTTTTTTAAGGTTTATTTGAGAGTAAGATATAGAGTTATAATTCAATTTTTTTATTTGAGAGATTGTTGAGAGAAATTTGTAGAGTTTGAGTGTTAGATATTTGTGTGAACATTTTCTCTCCTTTTTTTTATTCCTTTTTAGTTTTTAAATGGAAGTAGTGATTTATCTCATGACTTGGATGTCCATTATGGAAGGCTAATCTCCCATTCAAGGGATGAAATAACGCCTCCATGGATTTATTTATTCTAAATATATAATTTCTATTTTTTCTATATTCCTTTAATTAGTAATTCAAGTTCCCACACTTGTTCATTCATTGAGAAATGGTGAAACATCTTTGAGAAAATTTCCTACAACTCTGCTTTGCTTTTTGATGATTTAAAACTAGTTTTATGTTTTTTTCCTTAGCACGTAATTCATTTAACTGATTTTAGCTTATTTTGAGAAGAGCTTGTAAGAAATTAAAATTAGTTTACGAAATTATATTTATTCAAATATTTTGTTTGATGATAATCAACTTTTGATTTAGATAAATATTTTGAAATTTAATTAAATTAAAAAATTTCAAGTTAGGATTGATTTTATGACGTGGACGTGGATTTCATTCCTTGTATTTCCTCTCATTATATTTACAACATTTATCTTACATCTTATTGTTTTTCTTTCACTAGTTAGTATATTTTATATTACAACTCATTTAGTTAATTGGCTTTAATTACCCCTTAGAATTGTTTTAAAAATAGAAAAGTAAAAGTAAAATTTTTGAAAGTGAATTTACAATTTTCTTCACACTTGAATAGTTAATTGACATTGATACTTAACTTTATATTAGTTTTTTTATCACTTTTATTCGGTAAAATCAAGGGAATTGTTTTTGGGTATAATGTAAGTATGTTACCAAAAGCAAGAGGATTACAAAGAATATACAATATATCCCAAAACATTGCCCCTGGGGAACCAACTACACCCAAAACAGCAAATCAAATGGCTAAAACCACCCAACAAACACTTACACAAACTAAATAGAAAAAAAAATTAAGAACTAAACAAACGTAACAAAACAAAACCACATCCGAAACGGGAATGTAGGCCATAAACCAATCATTACTGCAAATTGAAATATTCAATAAACATTGTAGTATCGTAACACTCGTCATAGAAGATTTAGTGGTTAAGTTGCGAAATGATGAACAAAACCAAACCCAAATCCTTGTCTGACCATGAAAATCCACTAAAGGGGTTTTAACCCCAACCTCAACACGAACTCGGGGAAACCCTAATGCTAGAGTCATCAGCATGTCACAATATGACCATTATTAACTTCCAAAAGATGGCGATCGAGAAAAAACTGGTGGGATGCAGAATCGGGAGAGATGTACAGCCATGTGAGGGAGCACAACCAATCTAAATCTGACATGAAGCTTATTCGTAAAGATAACGATTACTAGAGGGGGAGTGGTTCAGCCACACGGAGGGGGAGGATATGAACCGAAGAAAAAGGGGGAGGAAATGGTGATTCGTTCAAAGCCAAAAACTCCATCAATGGTAGATTTCAGATAAACATTGAATCAGAACTGACATGAAAATCAACACAAAGGAATGCTAAAGCACATGGCTGGAATAACCCCAGAATCTATAGACACGGCTATCATGGACCATGGTAAGAACCAGCAACACATCACCCAACCATATATATGGGATGGAAATTCTCAAAACTGAGGCTGAATACAACCACAAACCATCGCCTGTCAAAGTAATTAAACTATAAGCTCTATCATCACAATCCAGTTGGCTAACCAACATATAGAGAATAACCCTTCACATACACAACCCCGCACCCAAACCAAGACCTAAACAGCTATATCCATCGCCAAAAAAGTCCCAATGCCGAAATATACCAAATGTCGGAGAAATCAAACCTCGGACCTGACATGAAGCTCATAAAAATAAAATAGTTGTCACAAGTGGCGTTTTACAACAAGGAAATAGAAGTGGTATGTAATACCCCTAATTTTTTAATAATTGTGGATTTAATTATTTCTGGTATTTTAAATTACACGTGTGCAGTAATTTAATTAAAATGAAATATTGAGTATGTAATAGATATTTTGTGGAAATAAGATCAATATTATTGTGGTAAATTAATTTAGATTGTTTATAGTAAATAAAATTCGGTAAATTATTAGTATGTCGTAGTGAGTGAGAACGATGAGATTTTTTAGGTATCTCAATCGGGACTTGCGAGTAGATTATTTTAAGGTGGAGATAGAAAATCTATGTAAAGTTACTAGGATGGCGATTTCGAGTTCATAGTTGGTCCCAAACATATCGAAATAGTAAAAAATAATCACTCGGGGGGTAGTAATTAGGTTTCAAGAGCTTTCTAGACTAGTCCAGACTCGTGTAGGGGCGTTTGGGTCATTTTAAATTAGCGTGATAACCTATAATTTCAGAATTAGTGGGTTAAAATATAAAGTTTATGTGTGTCAAGCAGCCATGTCATTATTTTTAAACCCTAAGAGAGAAGGAAAAGGGGAGAAAGAAGAGAAATCAAGGGAGAAAGATAGAAGAGGCCAATTCAGAAAGGATTCGAGAGCGATCTGTCGACTACAATGGAAATCAAGCCCTACAAATATCTAGAGGCAAGTAATTAACTTTCTTTAAATTAAATTGAGGTGATTCATGTTGATATCGTGGTAGGTGTTGAACAAAACCATTTTGAGTGAGGGTTTGCATGTAAGTGGGGTTCTGGGTGAAATAAATTCCATAAACAGAGGTGTATACTAATGTATGATGTTATAGAATGAATTACATCTCAGAAAGAGAAGATCTTGATAGATATTTATAGGTTTTATCATAGGCGATTAGGTTGTTGAATTGAAACTAGGTTAAATTGAGGTGTTCATAATTGAGACTCATAAGTATAGATTAATTTGATGATTGATGATTAAATCCATTAAATTAAGATGATTGATGGGTGTTAAAATCAAGTAAAATTTGTCCTTTTATTATTTATATTGATTGGGTAGTGTAGAAAAATGATTTAGAGGGTGATTGAGATTGAAATTGGGGAAGAACATAGGTTGGAGTTTGCTGAATCAAAACTGCTCTGTTTTGACTGAAAAAGAGATCCAGTTTGCTCCTGACCGAATACGTTCGGTTTACCTACTTTTCCAAAGTATTAAATTTTAGATCTTTTCATTACAGTCTCTTGGGTGCCGACCTCATATATTTCTGAGTTTTTTAATTAGTTATGAATTTTCTACGGAAGCGTGTCCGAGATTAAAATCTTTAGTCAGAAATTAAACCAAGATATAGAATGGTTATGAACTATATGGGGACTTTGGTAAATTCAAAAGACCTATAATCGGGGCTTAGGCTTAGTTGTAATGAAGGTAAAATGAGATTAGGTCCTACGAGATTTAAATGATTGTGTTAAGAATCGGGAATTTAAAACCGGTTACGGGAAGCGTAGATAATAACCTAATATTTATAGTAGTAGGTTAGTGATGTTTTAACTACTAAAATTATTTAAGGGATAACTAGGACCCTTAGAGTAGTGAGTGATACTCGAAAAAAAAAAGAAAATATTATTGAGTGTGAGTCTTTGGTAAGTTGAGTGTAATATATATATATATATATATATATACTGCGTACTGAATATACTTTTAAGTTGTGTGTATACCTATGTTGGATATATTTATAAGTTGTGTGTATACATACACTGGATACACTTATAGGTTGTGAGTATATCTATACTAGATATATGTATAGGTTGTGTGTATGCCTATTATATGTGTGTGAAGATACCTACGCTGCTTTCTATCACGGGAGGTTTCGCGCAGTGGGCGATCCCACCTTGGCGATTTGAGCGAGGTCTAGATGTGTACTCCAGAACATAGAACTTAGGGTGGCTCACTATTTGAGAGTACAATAGTGGGACCGATAAGTCATTTGGGTACGTTAGGTATATGAATAGACTAAAGGCTTAGAACTATGTTCGCCTCCATTATATATTATTTAATATATGGTTCAAGGTGCCATTTCGAACCGATAGTCCTTGATGTGGTATGTGAGGTACATGGACTCGATAGCAAAGTATGCATGCATTCATGATTCTCAGTCCAAAGATGCTGTGATTGTGTATATAAATAGTCTGATATATATATATATATATACACACACAAATATGTGTGATTTGATCTACTCATGTTTGGTAGTAGAAGATATAGATAGTGTGTATCTAAAGAAACTTAAGTAAGATAAATTTAATTAATGGTTCAAATATAATATTCAAACAATATTGATTATGGTTTTACGATAGCGTATCGATGGGCGGTACATGTGTGATTAGCATATTAGTGTTTAATTAGATGCCTTGGGACTAGTTAAGCGGGGTAGCATAACTAGGTGGGTTAAATAGGCGACGTTAAGTGTGCACAATAGATGAGAGGTGAGGGGTAATCATGAGAATGCGACACCGACTTAAATATGGAAAGTTTTACTGCATATTTATTTACTGCATCTCAATTATTTACGAATATTTTTAAAGGTTTTGAGCTCTGACCCATATCAAATCTATTTTCCAAAACCTTTTAGGTGTCCAGCCACAGAGACGCCATGGATGAATATTCTTTCCAGGGACACGAAGATGCAGCTGATGTGGAGGCTTATAGGTTGCTGAGTAGTCACTTCACTTAATATAATTTTGATTAGTTCTCTGCTCCGGTATTGGTTGGGCATGTTGCCTCTTTTCATTCAAACTTATGTATTTCAGATTACTTTATATGGATTGGATGTATTATATTTTTACCTGATGGTATTAGGGGACTTTATCTATTTATCTTTGCTTTGCACTTTACATCGTGGTTTCAGTTATATTTATTATTGTGTATGGGATTATGGTTTCGTTAATAATGTTGTATGTTAATGGAAGATAAAATTTGACACCGACTTATTTTAACTTAGGTGGTTAGTAATAAACAAATTTTTTTTACAATGATGCTAAGAATAAATGAAACGATATTCCTATTTATTTTATTAAAGGACTGATCACCAGTGATTAAAATAGGCGGGGTGTCGCACGGTAGTCAATAACTCAAACTCTCTGGCGTCACTAGGCCAAAAATAAATCCAAACGGACTCCAATAAGATTACAACCATGTTTAATAGATGGAACACCCACCTAACTTGGTTTGAAGTAAAGCACACAAAAGATATGGCAACCAAGTTAGAAGGGGTGGGATCCTTCAGCAAAATGGAACTATAACAAGAGGGGTCAAAACCCATCCTCAAATAAGATCCAAATTGTGACACCCCACTTATTTTAACTATGGGTGATCAGTCCTTTATTAAAATAAATAGGAATCTTATTTGGTTCATTCTTAGCATCACTGTCCAAAAGATTTTTTATTTACCAACCACCTATGGTAAATTAAGCCGGTGTCAAATTTTATCTTTCATTATAATGACAACATGCGGAAAA
Organism: Sambucus nigra; assembly: GCA_949130495.1. Classification (NCBI taxonomy): domain Eukaryota; kingdom Viridiplantae; phylum Streptophyta; class Magnoliopsida; order Dipsacales; family Adoxaceae; genus Sambucus; species Sambucus nigra. Next base: position 87,251,738 of record OX422223.1, on the reverse strand, counting down.
TAAATAGATACTGAACCATTCACAATATAAATATCTGAATCCAACACGCGATAAATAACTAAATCATTAATACCAAATAAACCATTGGTTCTCATAACAATCCAAATAAAAGTTTGAGATAATAACTGAATCCAAAACGTTTAATAAATAAACTGAAGTACAAAGTAGTCTGAAGGGGAAACACACCCAAATGAAATACTAAATGAAAGTCTTAAACTATAAATGAATTACTGAAGCGTCTACTAAAGCAACATGGCAACAAAATAGCAACTAATCCAAAAATAGATACTTATATCAACAATAAGCATACATAGACTAAATGACAAATCCAAAACTAAAAAACAAACAACACCATATATATATATACTCAAAAGATACTAATGACGCACAATCCCACATATATATAAGTATAAAAACCACACAAGACACAAAATACATTAAGTTTTTCACACTCATATGGCAAAAATGTGTCTAAATAACCATGTGGTAAACGGAGTGAAGGGGTGTGAACTAGAGATAAGATATTTATGACCCAATCATTTCAAATTGTTCAAGGAGTTCTATTTGATTGCAAACTTTTATCAAACATAGATTTAGCCTCACGTGATAAAAAACTGAACTCAAAGAACAAACAAACACAATGCACACAAGACTATAATATTGATGATTCTACAAACCAATAGAGTAATGAAAAAATAAGCATAACTAGGATACATTATCATTGTGCAAACCCGTTGATATTTCCTTCCAAACTCCCTTAAAAATAATAATTATTTTCTTTTTTTTAATGAACATACCAAACTAAACTATTTTGGCCTTGGCTACTTTTTATAATGCCATGCTTTTTAGGCCCTTTTTAAACTCTTTGGGTCTTGTCTACATTTTACAATGCCACACTTTTTAGACCCTTTCCGTTCACCCTCATATATTTTTTATGCAAATCAAACAAATCTCACGTGCAACGGTTCTTATATGCACAAATCCTCCTTAGTTATACCAACATGTAGATGACAAAATTGATAGGAGAACATCTCACTTAGCTCAAATATACATGTGAAGTCAAAGTTCAAAGAGCTTGTGCATGAGTGTGAGAGGCATAAAAAATCCATAAAGCAAATCAAAATCAAGTTTTCTGTGCAAGCATGATAAAGAATATTTTAATAATTAAAAATCATAACCACAAGTTGTAGTCACATGGAAGCGGAGGAAAGATATAGGATTCAAACACAAGTATATGCCACATAATGTGTAAAACTAAAATATACAACACAACAAAATAAATTCTTTTTGAGTTTTTCAAATTTTGAACAATCAACAAAAACAAAAATTAACTCAAAAGACGAAAACAATCTTTTTGTATTTTTTTTAATAAGACCAAAAAGGAATAAAATAAAATACAAAATATAAACGTATCATAATCCTAGAAAAATTTATAAAATGAAGCAAAGACTAAAATATGACAAACACATATATAACTAGCAAAAATCTATCATGAAGCACAAAAGCTAGTGTATGTAAAAAAACTAACACAATCTACCTTTAGATTTAGCAAGGGAGGAATTACATACAAGTAAATGAGAATCATAAAATCTATCATGTAAAGCCTCCAAATTAAATATCATAACCCACATGAGTGAAACACGATGCTCTTGGGATTTGGGGACCTTAGTGACTCTACCCTTTTACTTTCTAGGACTATTTCCAAGATTAAAACAAAACTTCCTAAGGTGCCCCTTTCGACCACAATATGTGCAAGTAAAAATATGGCGTTAAGTATTACCTAAGGATTGATCTTTTCTTGTGTTCCTAGATGATTCTCTCAAAAACTTGATTTTGTCTTTATTAGCGAAAGAATTTTGAGTATCTAAGCCAATAACACACATGTCATCTTTGATATGGACGGTGCCTAAGATTTTATCTAATTTCTCCGACCTACACTCCAAATTGAATTTGACCCGACTTGAGTCTTTCAATATTTCTTCAAGCTCCACTATTCGAGACTCAAGTAAGCTTTGATTCTCTTCAAACTCAAGAAGTTCTTTCTTCATAGCTTCCATTAAACCTCTAAGGCTATCTCTTTCACCTTCAACATACTCTATATTCTCACGATGACGTCTCTCACGTGCCCGATGATCTTCAATTAAGACTATCATCATTACTTGTGGCACATTCTCTCATTTTTGCTTCCAACTTCAAGTTTGCCTTTTTTAATTTTAATGACTCTACATACAACTCACAAAAGGCTACTTGAAGTTCACTCTCCTCCACTTCTTATTCATTTTCGCTATCTTCTACACTCTCTTTACCATCAAACTCTTGGGATTCATAAACAATGGCCTCGGAAGCCATGTATTGAGTTATCTTCAGTGGAAGATTTTTCATTATCACTCAAATGACTAGCCATGAATGCGGTAAAATTGCGCTCAATGGGAGAATTAGATCCATCTTTCAGTTCACTATCACTAAGGGAGGTATTAAATGAAATAGGTCTCTTTCCCTCCTTCCTTAGTTTAGTAGGACACTCGAATGCCCTATGTCCATAGACTACATAACTATAACATATATATGACTTGTCCCTATTAAGATCCTCATTATGATGTTTAGGGAATTTCTTGGCTTTACTATGCTTAGACTCTGAAACTTCTTATACTCATTTTTAAGTTTCTCTTTATTAGTCTTAAGAAATTTTCTAAACTTCTTAGCAAACAAAGCCATATCATCTGAGTCAATCTCAAACTCATCATCCGAATCAGGTGTTTCCCCCTTTCGGTCTTTCAAAGCTAAGCCATTGTCTTTGTTCTTATCATCCTCAGAGGGAAATATGTCAAGTTCATAGTTTTGTAAGTCACCTACAAGCTCTTCAAATTTTGTAGAGTCTAAAGCGCTTAAAGAATTTAAAATGGTCACATATGGAATAAATCTAGCGACTAATGACCTCAAAATTTTCTATACGACACGATTGTAGGGTATATTTTCTCCCAAATTAAAATATGAACTCACAATATCGGAAAATCTCGCATAGAACTCATCAAAAGTCTCACTTTCTATCATTTTAATGGTTTCAAATTGAGTGGCGAGGTTCATGAGTTTGGAAGCTTTGACAATACTTGTACGTTCATGGGTGAGCTAGAGTATATCCTATGCCTCCTTAGACGTCTCAAGCATCATAATTCGGCGAAACGCATCCTGTGTGACAACATTATAAAGGGCATTTAAACCTCAGAAATTAAAGTTTACTAAGGAATTAAAGTTTACTAACATTAAGCTCAGTCTCACTCCATCGTTCTACGGGTTTAGGTACACGAACTTCTCCTTCTAGATATGTAGGTGGGGACAACCCTTTAACTACAGATTGCCAAACCCGCTCATCTATTTATTTAAGTGACAATCTATTACGCGCTTTCCAATACGCATAGTTAGAACCATAAAAAATAAAAACTTTTGAAACAGGTATATTTTCTATATTTTAAACCAAAAATAAACAAAATGATCTTAACACAATAATTTAGCGTTCCTGCTTCGATACCACTTGATAGGGTGAAAATGATCTGATACCACTTGTTAGGGTGATGGTTCCCGAAATATTTCAAATTTTAGAATTCTTTCATAATTAATAATTAACTAAACAAATGTTTAAAAAAAAATTAAAACAAAATTAATTCAATTCAAGTTCTTAAATTTGCCAAGCAACACAAACACGGATTTAGCTAAATTAATTAAAGTCAACTTCAATTAAATTAAATTACCCCAGTTAACTTAGAACCAAATTTACACAAAGGTTGTGATTTACACCAATTTTATCTTTTTAACCCTAAGCATGCATCTACATGATTTTGTAAGATATAATAAATACGCAACCACAAGACTGCGATGTATGAGGAAAAACCTAAATGGGAAAAACCTCAGACGGCCCTGCTACAAGTCCACTAAGTAAGAAATTACAAAGGACGCGATAGAATACTTACACAAGACCTGATTCCCTCGCAAGCCTTGACGCTCTTCGTTCCTCCACTACTACCTAGTTGACAACTCTGGAATCCACCTTCGTCTCGAAATCCATCGATGGGGCTAATCAACCATCAACACATGAAGTCGGCCTCCGTATGTACACCACAAAACCACAAAATGGAATCCTCCATAGAAAACTATCTCTTTTGAGGTAGAGAATGATACTTGGTGCCAAAATGATGATCTCAGAATATGTGTATAATACAACTTTGATCAAATAAATTGATTGGGTATAAAACTAGTGCGTTGTTTCAAGAATACAACATTAAAGTTTTACAAGACACTATGGACTTTTCTTGGAAGGATTTTTCCCTCTAAAAAGTCTGAAAAAGTCTACTGAAAAATGTAACTCCCGGGCTATAAAAAATGATGGAAAAGAAAATGGCAAGTTACCAAAAAAAAATTCTCAAAAAACTATCAATTTTTGCCAAAACTGACACGGTCGTTTGAGAGAAACTATTATGTTGTTCTAATGAGATTACGAATGAGAATGCAAAAAAAAGTTCGTTTAATAAGTCGTTCGAACAACCTAGGCATCTCTTTCGAACGAGAGTAAAATGTCGTTCGAATGACATTTCAAATAAAATTATTTTTCTTTAAAAAAATAAAAAGCATTTTAAACGATGTTTAGTAAATAAAATGACACCCAAAATAAATATCTAAGTATCTATATATATCATATGCATTCATACCTTTAGAGTTCGTGGACTTGAAAGTTTGATGACATTAAACATGGCATGACAAACCGGAGATGACGGTATCTCTAATATGGGCTTGGTCACTATGTCTTCAACACAAACGTCAAAGGTTTGAAGGTCACAGACTTCTATCCACGAATCAAATAATTTTGTTCGAAATTAAACCAATACTTACAAATTAACTCAATTAGAAATTTACCCTTACAAGGCATCATAAGTATATTGTGACACCCCGAATAATTAAATACCGGGTAGCTACTCCTTTATTAAATTAATACAAAATGTCAAGTTGGTCCAGTTAATAGCATCCCTAATTAAATCATTTTAATAATTACTAACCACCTAGTATTTAAAAAGTGAGTTGTCAAATTTTAAGTTAAATCTGGTTAACATGCAGTAAATGAATTATAAAAGAATAACATAACCATTCACAATAAAGTCCCAATAGAGTAACCATCAAATAATAATGAATCTGGAGGAAATACTCCTCACAACAGTCCCAACACTGAAATAAATAAAACAAGTCTGCATTCTAAATTAATTACAAACCAAAGTCTGAATAACTGAAATATAAAATGTCTCTAAAGGAAATGGGCGACATGCCCTACAAATGATAAAACTGAAAATGGAGTCAAGACTAGAAAAGGAGGCGTCTAGAGTCAAGGCCCTGTAACTTCCACAACATCTACAACTCGCCACCTGAATTGAATTTCTTTGCATGGTGTCCTTGTGGTTGGGCACCTAAAAAGGTTTTTACAAAAAAATAGATTTGAAAGCAAACGGGTCAGAGCCCGAATGTGAAAAATGATTTAAAAATATCAAGTGCTTAAATGACATTAAAACAATGAATGCAAAATACATGTTAGGACGTGCTCTCACATGAAATACTCACCTCTCGACTAATTGTGCACTCCTAACGTACGCGTACCCATTCAAGTGATTCTCATATCTATCTAGACCAAAATAAATGCTAACACTTCTACTCGATTTGCGCATTAAGTCCAACGTTATCAATTAACTAGAGATTAAGAGCTTTACAATAATTCTCGGATTCTCAATTATTAGCAATACAATTCACTACAGGTTATACCTTTTTATCTTTAGTGATCGTTACGATAATTATACTTCACAATTTAAACATGACAATTCTTTTCATTTAATCGTATATTATTCTCATCATAAATATACAATACTAGCACCCCGAGACTAAGCCGCGGTGCACACATACTCTGCTATCCCATCCCGGTACATCACGTACATAAGGATCACGCATTCTGAATCTCTCAGGAATCGTTCTCAGATAATAACAATCACAAATAATGGAGGCGAACATAGTTCACATCACATGGGTCACGCACATACCTACGCTCCCATGATCAGCAGACGTATTAACTTCTCAATAAGTCCTTCTCTGACCTATGTCCTCGAGGTACCAATCTATATCCCCCCCGTAGGCACACAAAGATTAGATGGCCCTAAACGAACGCAAACCTCCCGTGATAGCAAGTATGATAGGTATGTCATACACATAAAATCATATATACTAAGCATGCATCTTAGTAATTACCATATTTTATTAGTGGTATACTTCTCGTTCTTATACCAACTTTTAGTGTTACACAAATCACATGTCCCCGGTGTATATGTATTTAAGTCATCAATTATCCTCGCATCGTGATTAGCCACTCGCGTCCTAATCCACAAATATCATTCGGTTCGAGCCACTCTTCTATATTTTACTCCTCAATATATCCCAAATCTCCTAACTATACCAATTAGTTAACAAGGGAAATTTATCTCATCAATTAAACAAGGTTACGGAACACTAGAAATCAAATCAGGCCAAAAAGGCCATTCTGTCAACTCGTTAGAAGTCTCGTTCGAACGAGGTCGTTCGAACGAGAGTTCGTTCGAACGAGGAGTATCGAACGAACTACCAACTCGTTAGAAGGAAAAACTGTCACCTCGTTAGAAGCTCGTTCGAACGATCTCGTTCGAATGACCTTGGCAGGTCTTCTAACGAGATGGCAGTTTCAAGCCCAGAATTTCTACTTCATTTTTCCTAAATTTTTCTCTTCTCTAAACTCATCATAAAATCACCCCAAACGAACTTTAAGGTTCTTAAACATCACTAAACCTTCTTAGGTCGTTTCTTAACATAATTTTGGGGTCCAATCTTTCTAAACAACATAACATTTAACATAACTCCCCAATTTTCCCCCAAACCCTATGAGTATGAACCCAGAAATTTAATGTCTTCAATTTTCCCTTTATAAATCCGTTTTTTCATCTTAAAAAGTTGTATTTCTTGTAGGACAATCATCAACTAACATTCTACATGAAATCCCTATAACATATCATGAATTTCTCTTTCAAATTTCAAGGGTTTTCATCAAATACCCAATATAATGCAATTTTATCAATTCTAAGCATGGAAGAAACATTCGCTTGAAATTAACGTAATTAAACCACTTGCCTTATGATTTGAATCGATGTTGAAGGATTGAAGGTTGGTTTTCTTCTCCCTTTCTGCAGAATTTCACCCAAGGTTGAAGGTTGAAGATGGTGGTTATGGTTTTCTCTTTGGGAACCTCTTCTAACTTCTTCCTATAACTCCCGTAGCCCTCTAATTAGTTAAGTGATGGTAATGGTTTAGTGGGTTACTAAATATCCTAAAATTAATTCCCAAAATTCGTTGGTCATAATACCCAAAATTTCAAAATTACCAAAATGCCCTTTTTAATTGCCGGTATGGCTTAAAAATGCCCCGAGACCCAAACTAAACCCCCGGCTAGTGTTTTCTGACTATTTCGACCCTTTCGGACACGTTGGCGCACTCAAAATGACCATTCGGTTGATAAACATAAAATTCACTTTTTTTAATTCAAATATTTACATTCCTGACGCGACTGGCACGTGCGTCCCAACTAAATTTCCCAAATTGCCGTATTTCAGTCTCGCGAAAAATTTCAATATTTTCAATATTCATACATCGTCGTATATATATACACATTATAATCAAATACCAACTCACATCTCCTTAGTATTTTATCCGGATTAATTCTCAATTAATTCACATTTAATTTAATTAATCTCATAAATAAATATCAATAAAAGTACGGGGTATTACATATGTTCACACACATAACAAATCACATCATAGGTATTCACACAACCTATATATACACATCATCATCATAAGCATACAAACTACATATAATATATCCCGTACGTAGTATTTATTTCTCTTGAATACTCAATGTACGAATATTTCTAACATAATATTTATTTCATATTTTTGGGCATCGCTCACTACCCAAAGGTTCCATCCATCCCTTACGTTAACTCAGTAGTTATACATCTCTTTACTAATGATTTAAGTCTTAGGTTATCATTCCCTCTTCCTATAATCGAACTCATAAATTCGTGATATGTCACTCAATCGGTTAAGTCTCTTCGGTCCAAGTCCCAAATTACCATCATTAAGGATAATTGACCCTTAATCACCTACCTACGGACCTCCCCTATGTCCTTGTACAAATATTAAGCTTATCCAAAAAAATCCATAGTTAATATCTTAAAAATCTAAGAAAATAAATTATGGGTATAGCAGGTCACCTGAACCGGTTCTAATATGGGGCCGAATCGGTTCAAGGTCGAACTAGTTCTGGGGGATAGTCGAACCATTTCGAATCCCTTGATAGTCCATCTTCTTCCTTGTTATGGGTTTCCACCATTTATAACCAAAACAACCCCCATGAATCATACCCAAACAACCATATAATTTGTCCCAACATCATATATAAACAAGTTCTAACGAATTTCTATCATTAAAACATCATTTAATCCTTAACTTCAAAGAACTCGCCCAAGGTTTTCTACACAAACCCTAGTTTTCTCTTTTCATGCATGTTCTTCATAAAAATCATAAAAAATTCCTCTTATCATCACAATTATTAGATTTCGTATTTTTTAAACCCTGAAATCAAATCTATAATGTTTATTTCATTTATTATATGAATTAGTTCCATTATTTTATCACAGAAACACATGTTCATTCAAGGTTTCATTACTTTTACCATGGTTATTATAATATTTTTAAAACATGCAAGATAAACACTTGCCTTTGCACTAGTATGTCTAATTTCGTGTTGTGTGTGGTGAGGATGACTTCCTTTCCTTCCGATTGCACTCTGGTGGTAGAGGTGATGTAAAAAAGTATTAAATCTCCAAGAATTATCTCTTTATCGTCTCCAATGGCCTCTTCTTGATTCTTTAGGCTTCAGAATGTGTTTAGCTACTACCTCATCTAATTATACCAGGTTTATAATCTCTAATCTCGAAATTTAGCTAACGGGCCAAGCCCAAATGACCCAAACACCCCCATACGGGCTCGGTTATGACTAAAAAGGCCTCAGGACCCAATTACTACCCTTGGGTGCACTATTTTGATTATCTCGACCCTTTCTGATTCAATCGTGACCTTGAAATCACCCTCCGAGCCACTCTAAAATGATTTCGTATCTCAACCTCATATCTACACACGATACCCCGTTAAGATATACCAGAGTCATGGCATTATTACTTGCTATAACTTAAAATACTAAATCACTATTAACTTAGTAATTTTATTCGATAAACATTAATCATTTCCTCTATGATTAATATTTTAATCGACACATAATATTTAATTCCATTAAATTACATCACGCGTGTAATTTAAAATTAAACGAATTAATTCAATTTTTAAACACTCAGAAATACGGGGTGTTACATACTTTCCCTTTTGCAAAGGAATTTTGCCCTCGATATTGGGATGTACCTGTAGTGAATAACTATGGATAGTGCTCACGTATGTCATCTTTTCGCTCCCACGTCGAGTCGTAAAAATTGTTGTACCCCCCCTGAACTCTAACTAAGGGTACCACCTTAGACCGCAGCTTATCACTACGATCAAGTATTGCCACCGGTCTCTCCTCATATGAGATATCTGTCTATTAGTCGATATCCTCCACTGGGACATGCCAAAAAGCCCCCTCACTCCTCTGGTACCTCTTCAGCAATGAAACGTGGAACACATTGTGAATCTGCTTTAAGTTCTCCGGTAATCACAATCTATAATGCCACTAGTCCCACCCTCTCGATAATCGAAAACCGCCCCATATATCTTGGTGCTAGCTTCCCCTTCTTGCTAGACCTCATAACCCCTTCATAGCAGACACTCGTACTAGCACTTGACCACCAACCTCAAGCTCAATGTGCCTCTTGTTTGCATCGACGTAACTCTTCGGTATGTTCTGAGCTATGTGGAAGCGCCCTCGAATCATCTCAATCTTGCAAGTGGTGTCATGGATCATCTATAGCGCTAATAGTTCGTTCTCCCCCACCTCTAACCAGCAAGTAGGTGAACGACAAGGTCGACAGTACAATTCCTCAAATGTTACCATACTGATGGTGAAGTGGTAGGAGTTGTTATATGCAAACTCAACTAATGGAAGGTACTACTCCCATCTTCCCCCGAAGTCAAGTATGCACAACCTCAGCATATCCTCTAGCATCTGACTAACTCTCTCTGTCTTTACATCAGTCTGTGGATGATACTTCGTACTCAATCGTAAATTTAGGCCCATAGCCTCCTGAAAGCTCTGCTAGAAATGAGACACAAAGATCTTGTCCCGATAAGACATAATACTAGTCGGGACCCCGTGTAGCCTCACTATATATGTGATGATTAACTATGCATACTGCCTCTTCTCAAAATCTATACAAGCTTAGAGAAAATTGGCCACCTTAATCAACTGATACACTATCGCCCATGTGGATTCATGACATCACTGTGATATTGGTAGCCCAATAATAAATTCTATGGAGATGTTATCCCGCTTCCACATTGGAATCTCTAGTGGCTACAATATCCTTGTCGGTCTCTGGTGGTCTACCGTCACAATCTAGAAGACAACACACTTCGAGATAAACTCTTCTATGTTTCTCTTTATCCCTGATCATAAATACTATCTATGAATATCCTGGTACATCTTATCTCTGACACCCCGCCTAATTAAACATCAGGTGATCAGGCCTTTATTAAATTAAAACAGGTTTCTCAAATGGTTCATTCTTAGCATCACCGTCGAAAACTTTTTAATTACTAATCACCTAAGTGAAAATTAGACCGGTGCCAAATTTTATCTTTCTTAAAACAGATAAACCAACCATGCGGCACAAAGTAAAAATAATCATGTACTATAACCAATCAACAAAGTGTAAGTACAGAAGAATAAGAGTAATACCGAATAAACCATCGGCTAAAAATTCCCCAACAACATTGGAACAAGAACAACCCACTAATATAAAACTAAACATCTGAGACTAATACCGGACCACAAGTCCATACCAAGAATAGTGAGAGATCCTGCACTAGATCTGACTGAGAGATATCGTCTAATCAAAATACTGTAAGCATCCACCATACTACAACTTCGAGTCCCTGGAATGGAATCATCATACATGGCGTCCCTGCGGCTGGACACCTAAAAGATTTTGAAAATATTTTATAGCAAAAGTTAGTACTCAAAACATTTTGAAAATATTTAACAAGATTTTATCACAATATAAAATGCGGTTATTGATTACACATGTTAGGTTCTTGTACACTCTCTTGAGTTTACTCACCCCTCATCTTTTGTGCACATCTAAAGTTCTACACTTAGTTTATCTAGCCATAACTCCCAAGATAACTAAAACCAAAGTAGTCAACTGAACTTATCTGTACCTAAGTTCTAGTATCGCCCATACAGTACAACCATTTCACTAACATCCCGCGTATGTTAATTAATTCGCAAGTAACATTTCATCTATGTTGTTTTTCAAGACTTCTCATTTAGTTTCACTACTAAAATTACTACAATTCTCATAATTGTTGTCTTCGCACTTTTGTAATTAAGTTTCGCTACTTAAATTACTAAATAGATTTTCTCTATCTAAAGGTGCATTTCGTAATTAAGTTTCACTACTTAACTTACCAGTTCAGTATGTATCTTTAAATACATAATATATATCAATCTACTAATACACAGAAGTAGAATATCATCAAGTATATATATTTCACACACAATATATACTAAATATCAGTCATTACTATTTTGCCCTTTTTATACACGTAAAGGACTCTTGGTTCAGAATGATTCATCGACCCCAATTATTTATATAAACAAATAAAGATATCTTGGTTCAGAATGATTCATCAACCCCAAGTAAGAATTGGTTCGGAATGATACATCGACCCCAAAGAATTGGTTCAGAATGATACATCGACCCCAATTATTTATATACACACGTAAATGATTCGTGGTTCGGAATGATAAATCGACCCCAAGTGAGAGTTGGTTCGGAATTATCCATCGACCCCAACTATTTTTTTCAAAAAAAATAGATATATACACATATTCTGGTTTGGGACTCTTTCATCGTGACACCAGTTCAAGGTTTCGTTCGGCATCTCTCATCGACCCCAAACATATAATAACTTTATGTTAGTTCGGAATGTCTCATCGACCCTAACATAATTAATTTAGGTAAAATTCTCTTAACCCAAACTTTTATATAATTTAGTAGGTACACACCCGACCCATCAAATCATGCACGTACGAAATATATTTTACTTATATCCACCGTACTCATTAATATACAATTTATTTCACTATTGCATTTATTGGAGTATTCACGCAACTCTAAGGGTCCTAGTTACCCCTCACATATAATTTCAGTAGTTATTACTTACCCTACTGATTTATTACTTAAATTGAATTTACTTTGCCTCGTAACGCAATTATGAATTCCCCGATACTCTACTAAATCGGATTTATTCTCATCGGTCCGTAATCCAAGCCCTACACCCAATGGCCTTATCGGACCTCAACAATATACCTACTGGTCTTATTCTCACTCCCATATAAGTATAATGTAAATCCTAAGATACTCATTCATTCCCGAAAATCAACGAAGACTTAAACACGAAAAATTGGAAAAAAAATAGCTTGCGTAGATCGATCGACTGCTGGGTTCGATCGATCGACATAGTCAATCGATCGATAGTTCGAGATCGATCGATCGAGAAGGGACAGACGCAGTTCGTCTTCTTCGTTAAGCTTTTTCTCCATTAACAAATCTTCAAACTCCATTATTGTCCAACAAACTTCGACCTAATGATCCTAAAATGTTGTCACATATACTAGGACAATTTCTAACGTGTCAAATACATCAAAACTCCAATTCCTTTAAAGAAATAGTGAATTAAACCCAGAATTTCTTGAAACCATAGTTATGGTGTTCTTCCTATATTTTCAATCAAAATCCATATTTTATTCCGAAAAATCAACAAGTCTAATATGAATATTAATCCTCTACATAAGTTAAATCATTCTACATGCGATTCCTATCCCAACATATATAAATATCATCATTCTCCTATCAAGATATTGATTTAAATAAGACTATTCAAAAACCCTACCCATGGGTATTATAACTTTATAATTTTTGCAATAAAAAACTTGCCTTATGATCAGTAGGGTCTGATTTCGTGGTTGTTGTTGATGATTGGTGATCTTCATCCTTCAATCCTTCTTCCCCAACAAGTTGATAGTGAAAATCTCCATTGAATCCTTCCCAATTCTTCCCTTTGCCTTGAGAATGGTTTCTCTCTTATCTCTAATGGCTATGGTGTGTTTTCACGGGCTTTCTAACCCTAACCCCTCTATCATACGGCTGATATAAAGCTCTCAATTTCGTAGGTCTCCATACCCTCTCATGTTAAAAGACCAAAACGCCCTCGAACGGTCTCGGTTTAGTCCAAAATTACCCCGGGACTCAACTAGTACCCTCGGGTATACTATTTTGACTAATTTGACTCTTCCGAACTCATCTGTGACCTCTAAATTATCATTTGAGTCACTTAAAAAATATTACTCGTTCTCACCCCAACACGGTCTATACACGTTAAGTGACTATTTACCACTCGCACTAAGTAAATATAATGAGGCAATATAAACCGGTATCTATCTCTCGATTAATATTCCATAATTACTATTTTAAATGAAACTCTATAAATTACTACTCTTACGTAATTTAAATTAAGCGATATTTTCTCATTTAATTCTCCAATTTAATTAAATAGAATATTCAGAGTTATACAGAAATACGGGGTATCACATACTTCCCCCCTTACAAAGGAATTTCGTCCTCGAAATTTGGATAAGGATGGTATTAAGACTAAGGACCTTAAACATCATAGCATCCTCTAGTACCCAAAATCAAATCATATCATCCTAACGGTCGCCCCAAGTACATGTCTTGCTTCATTATAAATTCTTATTACATGTTACCCATGCCGCCTATATCATAATTAAGTCTCACTTAATTTACCCTTTTGATGTATAACTCTAGATATAACATCTATATGTCTAGTATCAGTCATAAGTAGAAAATTATAAGGTATATATATTTCACACACAATATATACTATAAGGACAATTGGTCTGGCAAAATCATTGGCCCCAATCATCCTGTCATTTACATTGGTTTGGAAATCCCTCCACCCCAAGGTAAATGTAATACATATATTGGTTCAGACCTTCCGTCGATACTAATATTTATCATCGATTTGGTTCGGAAACATCATCGACCCCAAATCGATCCCTCATGTATTGGTCCGGAACATCATCGACCCCAATACAGAGATTAAACAAGCTTACTGTCGCTTATAAGTAGGAAAATCAATAGGCATATATATCTTACACACAACATATACTATCAACATCTATTTTATAATCACCCCCCCCCCCTTTTTTAACACTTTTGGGGTTATTGGCTCGGAATCCCACCTCGATCACCAATAGTGGTTGGTTATATTGCCTCAGAATCACACTTCGAGCACAATATAAGTATATATATCTCATCGCACATGAGTGGACAATTTGTGAGCCATATATTTCACACTTCTTATATTCTAAAATGTCATACCCCAATAGAATGTCCTCATATCACGCGTTAAGGACTAAAAGTTCGAAATGTCTCCTCGAACCACACCTCAAAGTACACATAAGTTCTTAATAGGTCGCCAAGAACCTAACCTTATGTACAGTCCATATAGGCACTCTCACACTACCTACAAATATGCTCGTATAGGTGTCCATTTAACCTCTGAATTGATTAGTGGCTTCTCCAAAATCCCACTATCCTAAGGGCGTATTATCATCCTTTCTCACTAACATTGAGTCATAGGCAACACAACATACACAAAATAAAACTTTATCTCTATTCCTCCCTGACCATCTCTCACAGGGTGGAATTTTAGGGTTTCATCCTGATTCACAATCATGTCGAGCGACACCGAGCACTTGTGAACTCTCCCTTTTCAACTACATACTATTCCATCTCGGTCACTCCATTCCGCTATCCCAACGAAATGTTGGCTGAATTATGATGTTCACAGCCCATCAATAATTTATAAGTCTGTCTATTCTTTTCATCATTGGAAACGTAAGTTCACCATCACATTCCGGTTGCTCATTTCGAGTCTATCTTTCTCTATCAACTAGTGGTGTGTCTAGAGAAAATCTCACTATGTCCCTTCCACAACACCGCTTCCCACTCACGTCATCTTTCCTTAAGTAGTACTCTATTACCCTCTCTCTCCGGGTATATTATACTTTACAATTCGTGCACTCTTCGTAATTGGCACACTTTTGAGGTTGGTTACTTTATAATTTCCCCACCGGCGTACAAAATAATTTTCCGCGTCCCTCTATCTCGGATGTCTAAGAAGGCCAATTGATTAGGGCGCCCATACACCCTTTTTTCCGTGCACATTTGTAAAAACATTGCAAGCGTCGCACCCGTAACATGCTTTTCCTCAACTCTAGCCTTGTCTACACGACGTGACTACAATCTTGCCGGTATTCTCCATCCCCTATAGACAAAAATCAAATCCTTGCCCACAAAGTCCCACTTATCCCTTCGTGGGGATGTAAGCCTTTCATTGTTCCTCCACAACACTATCGGCTCCACTGATGCCCTAACATCTAACAACGTCTCTTCTCCTGACGTGCATAAAAATTCAGTCGTATCCCCTTTCGCAACCGAACTTAAACAAGGGACCTCTCCCCCATGCATTCTTACTGAGCATTGTCGGAACAACACGTAGTCGAGTTTCCCAAATTCCATTTCTCGACAATATGTGAACCATACTCCAATATTTCTAAAGGAGTCAAGTGGCACCGCGCTTATACTATCACTAAGTCCTTAGCACTAATTACAACAGGGAGCTCGATCTCTCCGCTCAGCGGTCATACTACATACCTTGACTCACATCATTTAGGCTCCCACACATCGGAATCAATTACTATGAGATGTTCATAATCTCCGAAGTCTCTCACATATTGATGAATAATGACAACTCTACCCTCTTTTAGGTGAGGCATCGCCATATACCCCATTCACTCGAGGATAAAACCCATATACTTCCTTGTCCATCGCTCTGGTGGTTCAGATGGTTTCCGGACATAACACGCTTGTCCTCTTCGAAATACAAAACTTATCGGAGTTATTATTTCCTCGAATAACTTCAAGCTAAAATAAAACGCATGGCCCTACAACCCGCACTAGACATCTTTTCAAAAATCCCCTTACTCTAGGCCACACTGACCGGTTTGGGTATCCCTCCTCTCGGACTTGGTAGCCTCGATTCCGAACACTATCATCCTGGTTCCCTTAGTTCTGCTGAACAAGAGGAACGCACTATAGGAATTAACAATCCCGACTTAGAATCTAATCATTAAATCCCCTAGTGGGTATCCATTTATGGCTTGCACCAGTCCCATTACATTCAGTCTTACTCTTTGACTAAATCCTTAAACTCTCTTATCTCCGCCCACCTAGGAGCATTTACCTCAACCATATAAGAATTACCATACTGCCTTCATATATATAAGTCGTCCAAGAAGAGTTTTACCAAAATTGCGAACGACAACTCGAGAGTCCATTCTTTCAAGGGATTTTTTTCCTTTATACCTATTTCATCGGTACAAGTTCACTTCAGTGGATAAATTTCTTTCTCACGGTTGGCCTCTACCAGGCTTTCACGTGATGGGTTCAGGTATTTCCATTCACTTCGCTTCTGAATTAACATTGGAGAACTTTGCGGTTAAACTATACGTAAGGTCTCTCTATTTGTATACAAACCCTCGGTTCGGATGCGGTGATTTGTATACCCACCACGTTACCTCAAAAATTTACTCAAATTTTCACTTCTGGGTATTTCTACTCTATCCTTAAATGCCAAAACCTCTGGACATACTACTTCCATTGGTTAACATGCACAGTCGTCGTTTTATCACATTTTTACGGCTCGTTCTCATCAAAATTTCTTCTAACCTCCTCCCACTATCACTGCATTGGGCGGGTCTAGATTAGCATCCCCCTTTGTCGTTGCGACATTTAGAAAAATGTCTTCTATGCCTCAACAACCCTTGCAACATCTACTTCCATTATGTATTAGAAGTGACCTTGACAACGGTCATCTTTCCTATGATCACTATCTTTGAACACTCCAGGCTTCATGCGGAGCTCCTCCCTCCTGCAGTCCTTCCAACGCCAATGCTGGTTCTACCGCTAGGTTCGATGTACCATGCCCAATCAAAGGAGAACGTAAACTACGTATGTAAGGGAGTACAACAATCTTAAGATAGGCCTCTATATCAATCAAACGATACGTTGAAAACGTAGTAAGCCGTACATATCCTATGGACACTAGAACCTGATGCTCTAATACCATCTGTGACACCCCGCCAAATTAAACATCGGGTGATCAGGCCTTTATTAAATTAAAACAATTTTCTCAAATGGTTCATTCTTAGCATCACTGTCATAAACTTTTTAATTACTAATCACCTAAGTGAAAATTAGACTGGTGCCAAATTTTATCTTTCTTAAAACAGATAAACCAACCATGCGGCACAGAAAAAATAATCATGTACTATAACCAATCAACAAATTGTAAGTACAGAAGAATAAGAATAATACTGAATAAACCATCGGCTAAAAATTCCCAAATAACAATGGAACAAGAACAATCCACTAATCTGAAACTTAACATTTGAGACTAATACCGGACCACAAGTCCATACCAAGAATAGTGAGAGATCCTGCACTAGATCTGAATGAGAGATATCGTCTAATCAAAATCCTGTAAGCATCCACCATACTACAGCTTCGAGTCCCTGGAATGGAATCATCATACATGGCGTCCCTGTGGTTGGACACCTAAAAGGTTTTGAAAATATTTTATAGCAAGAGTTAGTACTCAAAACATTTTGAAAATATTTAACAAGCGTTTATCACAATATAAAATGCGGTTATTGATTACACATGTTAGGTTCTCGTACATACTCTTGAGTTTACTCACCCCTCATCTTTTGTGCACACCTAACGTTCTACACTTAGTTTATCTAGCCATACCTCCCAAGCTAACTAAAACCAAAGTAGTCAACTGAACTTATCTATACCTAAGTTCCAGTACCGCCCATACAGTACAACCCTTTCACTAACATCCCGCGTATGTTAATTAATTCTCAAGTAACATTTCATCTATGTTATTTTTCAAGAATTCTCATTTAGTTTCACTATTAAAATTACTACAATTCTCATAATTGTTGTCTTCCCACTTTTGTAATTAAGTTTCGCTACTTAAATTACTAAATAGATTTTCTCTATCTAAAGGTGCATTTCGTAATTAAGTTTCACTACTTAACTTACCACTTCAGTATGTATCTTTAAATACATAATATATATCAATCTACTAATGCACAGAAGTAGAATATCATCAAGTATATATTTCACACACAATATATACTAAATATCAGTCATTACTATTTTACCCTTTTTTATACACGTAAAGGACTCTTGGTTCGGAATGATTCATCGACCCCAAGTAAGAATTGGTTCGAAATGATACATCAACCCCAATTATTTATATACACAAATAAAGATATCTTGGTTCGGAATGATTCATCGACCCCAAGTAAGAATTGGTTCGAAATGATACATCGACCCCAATTATTTATATACACACGTAAATGATTCTTGGTTCGAAATGATAAATCGACCCCAAGTGAGAGTTGGTTCGAAATTATCCATCGACCCCAACTATTTTTTTCAAAAAAAAAATATATATACACATATTCTGGTTCGGGACTCTTTCATCGCGACACCAGTTCAAGGTTTCATTCGGCATCTCTCATCGACCCCAAACATATAATAACTTTATGTTAGTTCGGAATGTCTCATCGACCCTAACATAATTAATTTAGGTAAAATTCTCTTAACCTAAACTTTTATATAATTTAGTAGGTACACACCCGACCCATCAAATCTTGCACGTACGAAATATATTTTACTTATATCCACCGTACTCATTAATTTACAATTTATTTCACTATTGCATTTATTCGAGTATTCATGCAACTCTAAGGGTCCTAGTTACCCCTCACATATAATTTCAGTAGTTATTATTTACCCTACTGGTTTATTACTTAAATTGAATTTACTTCGCCTCATAACTCAATTATGAATTCCCCGATACTCTACTAAATTGGATTTATTCTCATTGGTCCATAATCCAAGCCCTACACCCAATGGCCTTATCGGACCTCAACAATATACCTACTGGTCTTATTCTCACTCCCATATAAGTATAATGTAAATCCTAGGATACTCATTCATTCCCGAAAATCAACGAAGACTTAAACACGAAAAATTCAAAAAAAAAAATAACTTGCGTCGATCGATCGACTGCTGGGTTCGATCGATCGACATAGTCAATCGATCGATAGTTCGAGATCGATCGATCGATCGAACAGGGACAGACGCAGTTCGTCTTCTTCGTTAAGCTTTTTCTCCATTAACAAATCTTCAAACTCCATTATAGTCCACCAAACTTCGACCCAATGATCCTAATATGTTTTCACATATACTAGGACAATTTCTAACGTGTCAAATACATCAAAACTCCAATTCCTTTAAAGAAATAGTGAATTAAACCCAAAATTTCTTGAAACCCTAGTTATGGTGTTCTTCCCATATTTTCATTCAAAATCCAGATTTTATTCCGAAAAATCATCAAGTCTAATCTGAATATTAATCCTCTACATAAGTTAAATCATTCTACATGCGATTCCTATCCCAACATGTATAAATATCATCATTCTCCTATCAAGAAATTGATTTAAACAAGACTATTCAAAAACCCTACACATGGGTATTATAACTTTATAATTTTTGCAATAAACAACTTGCCTTATGATCAGTAGGGTCTGATTTCGTGGTTATTGTTGATGATTGATGATCTTCATCCTTCAATCCTTCTTCCCCAACAAGTTGATAGTGAAAATCTCCTTTGAATCCTTCCCAATTTTTCCTTTTGCCTTGAGAATGGTTTCTCTCTTATCTCTAATGGCTATGGTGTGTTTTCATGGGCTTTCTAACCCTAACCCTTCTATTATACAGCTGATATAAAGCTCTCAATTTCGTAGGTCTCCATACCCTCTCATGTTAAAAGACCAAAACACCCTCGAACGGTCTCGGTTTAGTCGAAAATTACCCCGAGACTCAACTAGTACCCCCGGGTATATTATTTTGACTAATTTGACCCTTCCGGACTCATCTGTGACCTGAAAATTATCATTTGAGTCAATTAAAAAATATTACTCATTCTCACCCCAACACGGTCTACACGCGTTAAGTGACTATTTACCACTCGCACTAAGTAAATATAATGAGGCAATATAAACCGGTATCTATCTCTCAATTAATATTCCATAATTACTATTTTAAATAAAACTCTATAAATTACTACTCTTACGTAATTTAAATTAAGAGGTATTTTCTCATTTAATTCTCCAATTTAATTAAATAGAATATTCGAAGTTATTCAGAAATACAGGGTATCACATTATCCCCACGGGGATGTATCACAAACCTAGAACCGTGAGACTCTAACATCACCGCATGCCTCAAATCCACCTCTTCTGGAACCACTAGTCTCCCATTAAAGTGAAAACCTCCCTCTAAACTAATAAAATAAGACTCTTACGCATCATCTAATAACTAGCAAACTCTGTCCTTGAAATACTGATCCTTTTCCTGGTCTTTCACTAACCTCATAAAAATCTCAGGCATGACAACCAATACAAACATACAAGATCCATCAACCTCATCATCGTGTCGAAGATCTCTCCACTTTATCTTCTAAAGCTCCGCTATCTCCCAAGAAGGTCGTCGGCTCAATGCGTCTGTCACCACGTTAGCCTTTCCAGGATGATACTGAATATTAAACTAGTAATCCTTCATGAAATCTAACCAACTTCTCTCCCTCATGTTTATATCCTTCTGTGTGAATAGATACTGAATTGATTTATGGTTCATTAACAATGTAAACTTCTCTCCTAAAAGATAATGTCACTAAATCCTCAAGGCAAACACAACCGCTGCTAACTCTAAGTAATGCGTGGGGTAATTCCTCTCGTGGGGCTTAAGCTTGTGAGATGCATAATCTATATACCTCTCATACTTCTGTAATACACCCCTCAAGTCTTTGTAAGGGTGCATCTATATAGACACGATAATCCACTCCTCCCCTAGGCAGTGCAAGTATAGGTGTTGAGTTCAATTTATCCTTTAGCTCATCGAATGCTAACTGAGAATGGTCGTCCCAAATAAATGGCACCCCCTTACGGGTTAAATTCATCAACAGACCCACAGTCTTCTAGAATCCCCAAATGAATCAGCTATAGTATCCGACCAGCCCTAGAAAACTATGAACCTTGGTCAGTGTTGTGGGTTATCCCCACTCCCTAACTATCGATACCTTATTAGGATAAATTGTAATACCACCATCATACATAATGTGGCCCAAAAAATGTACCTCTCGAAGACAAAACTAACACTTCTCAAAGTTGGCATACTACTGGTTCTCTCATAGTGTTTGTAAAACCATTCGTAGACGCTCTCATGCTCCTCCTCCGAATGAGAGTAAACCAGAATATCATCGATGAAAACGATCACAAACTAGTCAAGGAACTCTCTGAAAATTGATTTATCAGATCCATGAACACTGTTGGCGCATTGGTGATCCCAAATGGCATCACCCTAAACTTGTGTGATCCTATCAAAAAAATAGTCTTAGGAACATCCTCCTCTATGACAAGCAACTGATGATGTGATCCATACTATAGACACTACATTCTGTTACCCCTTAAACTCTCCTTAGGTCCCTAGGATCTCCCTTCATCACTACAAACCTAAGTCATACCCTGGGTACTGACCTAGAAGCTATTGGGCACTCTCAGGCTCCACTTGACCAAAATTCAAACTCTTCATCTCGATCGAGACTGAATGAATCTTCAAAGGGCACTGAAACCTCTTTCCAATGGTCTGTCCCGTGCGCGATTCTAACTTACCAAGCGGACGAATGACCCATTTTCCCCCGAAACCTAGTCTAGAGGCCACCGAATGCTCTCAGGCTCTGTTTGACCTAATTCAACTCTTCAGCTCGATCGAGTCTGAATGAATCTTTGAAGGGCACTAAAACCACTTTTCAATGGTCCACCCCGTGCGCGATTCTGACTTATAGTACGGACGAACGATCCATTTGACTCTGAGAGGTCATCGAATGCTTCCAGGGAAAGGATAACCAAAGTCAACTCCCCGAACTGGATCAAACTCTTTAGAATGTCGAAGTACATCTCCTAACCTTTCCTACGGTCCACCCCATGTATGATTCGAACTTACCATGCGGAAGAACGATCCATTTGCATCCGAATGATTCCCCGTCCAATGGACCAACGAGCGCTTTCGATCCATATTTGACCCAAAGTCAACTCTTGAACCCGAGAGAAGTCCAAGTAGTTTTTAAGGTATCTGAATTACCTTTCCAACGATCTACCCCGTGCGCGATTCTGATCAACAGTTTGCGCTCTGCGACTGATTTTGTGAAAAGGCCTAAAAGACACTGCCAAACGGCAGGTTCTAGACCCTACCTACCGCCTCGTGCGAATAGGAAGGAATAGGGATATGTTGATTGGCAATGCCCTGGGCCTATAAAAGGAGACCTTGACCTCACTTGCAAAGGGAGCCCAGATCTGAAACATATCACTCTCAGCAAATCCAAAAAACCTCTCTCGACGTCAGCGTGATTTCCACATCCAAAAACCTTTCCAACCTTCACTTTTCATCATCCTTTTCATCAAACTTGGTGAATTCATTACCCTCCATCATCATCCAAGTCTAAGGGCTATTCTCCAACATTCAAGATCAAACTCAAGATCTTCAAGAAGGTCCAATTTTCTCAATTCTCTCTTTAAATTCTCATAAATTCGCAATAATTTGTTTTATTACTTAGCACTTTTATTCTCTCGTCTCACATATCCTAATATACTTTTTATTTAGTATTATTGCACATCTCCTATTTTCATATAAGTAAAAATCCAAAAAATAAGAAAAAGAGAGTTTGTTCATAAACTCCAAACGGGAATTCTCACATTTTTCTTACACTTCTCTCACAACTTAAACACTTTTTCTACACAAAAAAAAAAAAGAGAAGTCCCTGGTCGAATTTATGGGATAAACCCCACCCCTCATTTTGTATGCGAACTACGTGGACTTTCATGCTTCTATAGGCTACGTAGGTGTCTTGGGGTAAAACCCGAGACTCGAGTCCTATTTTTACCTTTTCTCTCATGTTCTATTTTCTCTAAATTCAATCCTCTTATATTCTATATATTTGTTCTTAGTGGCGTATTATTCCACATACGTTATCGTTCCATTATAACAATCAATGCAAAGATAATCGCACAAATACTATTTTCTACATTATTTTTACATTCCTATGGATAACTCGCTTTATCTCTTCCATGATACAAGTCGAGGATTCCTATCTCCACCATATATACACATGCACACATATCACGCAAAAAATAAAGGAAAATAAAAAAAAACCATGCCGTAAGGGCGGAATGGGTACCTAACACCTTCCCAGTTCGTAACTTAGCCTCCGGACCCTTCTCGAATCATTTTGGTTTCATATGTATCAATATGTCTTTAGATGTCGTCCTTCGGGGTGGCTTCCCCTTTTTTTCTTTTATCTATTTTGAGTAAAATAGACCGGCGACTCCATCTCTCTACATTTTCACCTCACTAATGACGCCGGTCGAAGCGCTCCCGAGAGGGACACGCGGGACCTAGGATCCTCCCTCACGCGTCTGCCCATCGTGAGGACCGGGGATGACCATAATGGCAACTCCACTGGGGATTTTATATTTTGAGGGCTAGACTCTATTTACATGGGTGTTTGTTTATATTTACCGAAAATATATGTTTGCTTATATTTTCCTCCAATTTTTCATGTTCCCCTTTTCCATGTATCCCCCATTCTTTTGCTTATATTCACAAACTTCTAGAAAATTCTCCATGTACACTTCACACCATGTGCACCTAGGATTACATATATCCTTATGCTGCACACACCACCCATACGTGGTGTACCATTGGTACTTGTACTAATAAGAAAATCATGCATGATTCACATGACATCACTAAAGAGCATTGTTATTGACCAAATTTTTACCCAGTAACTGGAGGGTAACTTCGTGATAGGCGCTGATCCGGTAGGGCACAGATAGCCTAAGTGATATGACTCTCACCTTCCATTGGCTAAGTACCTTCGACGTACGTAGTATTTATTTATCTCAAATACTTAATGTACGAACATTTCTCACATAATATTTATTTCATATTTTTTGGGCATCGTTCACTACCCAAAGGTTCCATCCACCCCTTACGTTAACTAAGTAGTTATGTATCTCTTTACTACTAATTTAAGTCTTAGGTTATCTTTCCTTCTTCTCATAACCTAACTCGTAAATTCTTGATACATCACTTGATTTGTTAAGTCTTTTCGATACAAGTCCCAATTTACCCTCATTAAGGATAATCGAACCTTACTAACCTCCCCTAAGTCATTATAAAAATATTAAGTTTATCCCAAAGTTTTCCAATAATTAATCTCTTAAAAATCTAAACAAACAAATTAAGGGGATAACAGGTTACACGAATCGGTTCCAATATGGGGCTGAACCTATACGAGGCCGAGCCTATTCTGGGGGATAGTCGAACCAGATCGAAACCCCTGACATTCCATCTTTTTCCTTGTTACGGGTTTCCACCATTTATAACCAACAAAAGCCCCATGAATCGTACCCAAGCACCCACATAATTTGTCCCAACATCAAATATGCGTATATAAATAAGTTCTAACGAATCTCTATCATTAAAACATCAATTAATCCATAACTTCCAAGAATTCATCCAATGTTTTCTACACAAGCTGTGGTTTTCTCTTTTCATGCATGTTCTTCATAAAACCTAAAAATAATTTCCTCACATCATCACAATTATGATGTTTCGTATTTCTTAAACTCATAAAATAAATCTCTAATGTTTATGTCAATTAATACAGGAATTAGTTCCATTATTTTATAACGAAAATACATGTTCATGAAAGATTTCATTACTTCTACCATGAGTAATATAACCTCTTTAAAACATGCAAGATAAATACTTGACTTTGCACTAGCAGGTCTGAGTTCGATTTTTGTGTGATAAGGATGACTTCCTTTCCTTTTGATTTCAATCCGATGGTGGAGGTGATATAAGAAAGTGTAAAATCTCCAAGAACTCCCTCTTTCTCCTCTCCAATGGCCTCCTCTTTATTCCTTAGGGTTTGGAATGCGTTTAGCTATTGCCCCAACTAATTATACCTAGGTTTATAATCCTTAATTCTGATATTTGGCTAACAGGCCAAGCCCAAATGACCCGAACACCCCCGTATTGCCTCGTTTATGACTAAAAAGGCCTCGGGACCCAATTACTAACCCTGGGTACACTATTTCATGTATCTTGACGCTTTAGGAATCAATCGTCACCTCAAAATCACCATCCGATTCACTCTAAAATAATTTCCTATCTCGACCTCAAATAGTCTACACATGACTTTAAGTTGAGATATACCACAGTCATGTCACTATCATTCGCTATGACATAAAATACTAAATCACTATTCACTTAGTAATTTTGATTCGATAAACCTTATCATTTTATCTTTGATCAATATTTTAATCAACACATAATATTTAATTCCATTCAATTACGTCATACTTGTAATTTAAAATTAATCGAATTATTTTAATTTTTAAATACTCTGAAATACGGGGTGTTACAACAATCTAAATTCGGTCTGAAATGAAGCAATCCAGAAGGAGATAACGACTAAGAATGGGAGTGATTGACCATGAAGATGGGGTGGGGTAGCACACAAAAAAGGGAGGAACAAGAGACTCGGCGGTCAATTAACGGGTGCACACATAACCCATTGAGGGAAACTCTCAGCCATAAAAAAAATGGGTCATTCAATATTTTTAAAGGAACTATTTATAGTGGCCACTAGACAACGAAATACACAAAAGACTAGCAATCAAGATACATGAATTAATTTCATCCTTTCAACATGTTACCTTGTCATTCTATATCTGTGAGGCTAACTCGTGTGATGACTCTCTAGCCACTTAAATCAGTATCTAGAGTTTTTTGTGAAATGTACTTTACCCTGTGTAACATCTTCTTTGTTTAGTTTTTAGAAAAGATTTTTATAATTTTTTAGTACAAGAGTGGCTAGTTGTAATCTCATTTGTAAAATATCACAAATATAGTAAAGCTTTTTTTTGTTTGGCAAAAAAAAATGACTTAACTTCGGAATTGTGTAAAAATCAATCTAGCCACGTACTTTTTAATACTTATTAAGCTCTAAGTTTATGCAAATAATCCAATCTCACATTCTATTTCGAATAAATCATTAAGTTGGAAGAACTATAAAATTATACAAACTAAAGTTCAAAGACTAAATAGACATTATATATATATATATATATATATATATATATATATATATATATATATATATATATATATATATATATATATATGCTATTACTAGTGCTTTTGCCGTAAAAAAGATCGTGGTTTACAAGATTTCAACTATTTTCTCCTCTTGATATATAGATTATTCCACTATTATCATGATATCTACAACATATGTTTAATGTGTGTGTAAATTAATAATGGGGAAAGGCTAAGCACTAGCCTAAAAAAATACAAAAACGATAAGGTAATAATGAAAGAGTTGTTAATTGATATACGTTAACCCAATGGCCTCAAACAGTATAAAATAAATGAACATAGCCTCATAGACAACTATTGTGAGGAATTTCTCACAAAATATGGGGTAAAACAATTAGCATACTTATGTATGTTTATATACGTATAACATTTTCACAGAAATGAACAAATTATATATATATATATATATATATATATATATGTGTGTGTGTGTGTGTGTGTGTGTGTGTGTGTGTGCGTGTGTTAGAACAAATTATAGTTGTTAAGTGCAATGTTTGAAAAAGGTTGTTGCCTCTTGTCCCACATCGGTGGTATGGTAAAAATGTGTAGAGTTAATATAACCTTTTTGGGGCTCAAATGTTCAGCCCTTTGGGCATTCAATTCTTTTGTGGGTGTCGGGCTCAGTAACGTGAGCTTGTAACCCCAAGTGGGGGCATTAATGTGATGGAACTTTCGTTCATACCATTGATTCGGGTCATGGTACTACTAATTTCTAACCCGCCCACTCCATGTTGTGAGTTAGGCTATGTGGTCCAGTCAAAGGCTTGGGCTTTCTAGTTCTTAGAGAGTTGGGCATCGCGTCAGGCTGGTTTCACAGAGCAATGATTACCACCCATTCTCGACAGTGATGGGATAACATGTTGGTGCAATCCCGACCCACCTACTAAAACCATCACTTTAAAAACTAAAAAATATTGTAGGTGTATGTGGGAGATTTATTGGGCCAAGTCACACGCGCGCGTCGCCACTGTCTTCTAATGACCCAACACTTGTACAGGTCCGGGTCTTGGGCTTGGGCTCATTAAGAAATAATTTTTTGGACTAATAAATTGCTATTTTTTAATTTATTAATGACGATGATTATTATTTGGTATTGGGGATTTATAACGGCCCACTACAAACGGTCATCTGTTTTTCACTCCCACTTTCCTCTCTTTTTTTCTACCTGTTAACCTCTTAATAAATTAGACAAAGCCTCCATTCTTGAGCAACTGAATAGAAAAAAAAAACTTGTCCTCTCTCATTACGAAAACACCCCACGTGCCTGAAAGAGACACGCGACGTGCTACTACGATAAAACTAAACTAAAACCATCAACATAAGTATAGAGCATCGAAATGTCCGCAATTTAAATACAACAAATCCACAATTTCTATTTCCACAATAATGATTACAGTAACATTTCTCTCAAATATAAAATCCTCCAACTAAAATTACACCACTAGTTTATACATAAAAAAAAAATCTTCCAAGCCATGCTCTAAAATATTTCTCCAAAATAGCCTATAGCGTCCTAATCCACGTAACCTGCCAACTAAAAGAAAATACGGGGAAGTACACAATATGACAGGAATAAATGATCAAAAATAATTAGCACTGTGAATAAATCGCAATAATACGAATGCGCATATACAAATCAAATGCAACAATCACGCATTATATCAATATTAATTTCTCAACTACACATTGTTGGGTCACCAGGCCTCACCTCACCGCACCTATGCATTCTCAAGCATATCTGAATTTTGGACTATTGGCGAGTGCCCATTCTCCGTTCCAAATTAAAATCTCATGACACAATGCTCAAATCACAATATAATATATCACAATGAATAAATATTAGATTCCAAATGAATATCACAATTCAACATTAGTACAATCGACACAGAAAAACAAACGGAATACTTTCGAGAGAATTTAGGAGCATACTATGTAAGTCCCGTACCCCAAAATCATCACATGACTCAACACATAATTCCACCTATAAATCTGATCATACTATCACGTTCCTCTCACGAAAATAATCCAATCACGTTCTACCCCTAATACGAGATAACCTCAATAGACCTCCAAATCTAAGGTTGAACATAGAATAAAATAGGGGCTAGGGTTTGTATAAAGAGGGAGAGGAAATATAAAAAGGCTATTGCATAATGGAGATGATAAATGGTTGGTTAAAGCTCTCACCCACGACCTCTATAAATAAGGGGAAAGGAAAGAATCCATAAAACCCCAAACTCTTAAAATAGTCTGTCGACTCAAAAATTCAGGGGACTCGATCGATCGACTCCCAGGGTCGATCGATCGATCCCTCAGGTCCACCAACTCTGCTAGCATAAAAATAAAAGGTTAAATCTTTTAAAAATTCATTTTAAATTCAAATTCAAAACTGATTGAAATTCCACTTTTCAAAAGTAAAACTCAACATATTTAATTATCAAAATAATTAAATCCAAAAATTTATTGTCCTCGAATTTTGCAAAATTAATTTAAAAATACCCATTTAAAAAATTCGGGTTGTTACAGAAAAATTCCTTCCTTAACAGGGAATAATTATTATTCTACCCAGAATAATTGTTACACACAGATTAATTTTATTTCAGATCGAGCAATATTGTTTAAAGGTGTTTATGGACCGGATCTGGTTCATTCTACCACTCCGTATTAGTATTTTTCGAGGCTATTTTATCCTGGGGGTGACGGGGCTATACAATGTCGACACAATTTGAAGGCAGATCCGCAAAACACCTTAAATAGAGAGACATTGTTCGTAACTCAGTTATATTCCAGTTTTTGTTCTAGTTTCCAGGATATCTTATTTTCTTTCTCGATTTATCTACTTGTCATCTCGATAATTTCAATTCATTTACTCTAGATTTAATTTCTGCTATAACAATTTTAAGGTGCTTTTATAATCATCCATGGACAAATTTACCTCGACAAAACTTATTAAGCCTTTTAAATATGAGGGACAATATTTTAAACGTTGGAGGATGAAATTATTTTTTTTTACTTAACCTAAAAAAAAGTTGCGTCTTGTGTTCAATCTGAAAAACCCATTGTGAATAATCCACCAACAGTTGAGGAAAGTAAAATTGTCCGTAATTGGGAAGACAATGATTTTGTTGTCAAGAATTACATTCTGAAAGATCTAAGTGTTGGTCGTTGTGATTATTATGCCAACTATAAAACTTCCAAAGAGGTTTGGGATGCTTTGAATAAAAAATATGACACGGAGAATGCAAGAACTAAAAGATATGCCGTCAGTCATTATTTAAAGTTTCAAATGACGGAGGGCGAATTTGTAGTTTCTCAAATCCATGATTTACAATTGATTGTCCATAAAATTATTTTTGAGGTCATGGTTTTAAATGACAAATTTCAGGTGGCTGTGATTATTGATAAATTGCCTCCCATGTTTAAAGAATTCAAAAATACTTTGAGGCATAAATACATATAATTTTCACTATAGTCTCTTATTACAAAATTGAAAATAGAGGAGGAATCTAAAAAATAGGACTATAAGGATGAAATTCTCGTTGTGTGTAATAACAAGAATTAGAAAAGGAATCACACTTAAGTTCTTTTAAAGACAAAAGGAAAAAAAAATGAAATTTTAGAAAAAGAGACACAACTAGAATTTTAAAAATCATATTAAGACTCATAATAAGAATAAGAATCCTGGAAATGGACAATCTAGCAACAAGGGATATTTTCTCTATTTCAAGTGTGGCAAGTCTGGCCATATGGCTCATAAATTTTGGAGTATGCCTCAGGAAAACTTAACCGAAGTGGACCTATGTTCTATGATTACTGAAATCAACATGGTCAGCGGTGTCGAAGGGTGGTGGGTGGATACTAGTGCTTCTCGCCATATCTGCCATGATTGTATACTCTTTACGACTTATTCTAAGGTTGCAGATAAGAAAGTTTTCTTGAGTGATTCTCATTCCACTAAGGTTAATGGTACTGGAGATGTGTAATTGAAGCTTACTTCGAGAAAAAAGGTTATCCTTAAAGATGTTCTTCACATTCCTGAGATTAAAAAATTTTGACTTCCGATTTTCTTCTTAATAAAGCTAGCTTCACTCAAACTACTGGTGTTGATTTATTTACTTTGACTAAAAATGAAATATTTGTAGGCAAAGTGTTATGCCAGTGATGGAATGTTTAAATTGAACATTGATGCTATCAGTAAAATTTCTCCTTTTGCTTATATTCCGTGTTCTTTTAATTTGTGGCATGCTAGACTTTGTCATGTTAATAAATGACTTGTTAAAACTATGAGTACTTTAGTATTAATTCCAAAAATATCACTAAATGATTTTGAAAAATGTGAATGGTGTAGTTAAGCTAACCTAACAAAGACCCCACATAAATATGTTATTAGAGAATCTAAACCACTTGACTTAATTCATTCAGATATTTGTGAATTAGATGGAACTATGACTAGAAATGATAAACATTACTTTATTACTTTTATTGATGATTACACATATTATTCATGTGTATTTAATGAAAAATAAAGTGAAGCGTTTGACATGTTTAAAATTTTCTTACATTTAATTAAAAACCAATTTAATCAAAAAATTATGAGTCTACGTAGTGATAGAAGAACCGAATATGATTCTGGACCTATTATCAAATTTTATGAAACCCACGATATTATACATGAAAAAATAGCCCCATATTCTCCTGAAATGAATGGTAAAGCCGAAAGAAGAAATAAGACATTAATCGAATTGGTAGTTGTTATTTTATTAAGTTTCGAGTCTGGCTCACATTGGTGGGGATAAATTATTTAAATGGTATGTCACGTGCTTAACAAAACTTTTAAGAACAAAACAAAAATTTCTCCTTACAAAATTTGAAAAAATAATAAGCCAAACGTGTCATATTTTAGAATGCGGGGGTGATTAGCTTATGTACATATACTCAACCCGAAAAGGTCTACATTGGACAGTAGAGTAATAAGTGTCTTTTTACTGGTTACACAATTAATAGCAAAGCATATAAATTTTATGATTTGAAAAATGGAGTTATTATCGAATAAAACGATGCTGATTTTTATAAAGAAAATTTTCCATTTAAATTGAGAAATAGTGGGGGCTCGACATCCATTACCGTTTCTATTTCCAAAAGTTCATAACCAAATTAATATATTTTAGAACCAAGAAGAAGTAAAAGATCTCATGTTGAAAAATATTTGGTCCAAATTTTTATGGTTTACGCATTAAAGGAAGATCCCAATAACCTTCAAGAAGCCTTGTCTTCTTTAGATGTCGATTTATGACAGGAAGCTAAATGATGAAATGGAATCTTTAAAAATTAATAAAACTTAGCATTTAGTGGATCTTCCACCAGGATGTCAAACTATTAGTTGTAAATGGATTCTTAAAATGAAATTAAAGATCGATGGTTCTGTTGAAAAGTATAAGGCGCGTTGAATTCCAAAAGGTTTTAGACAACGAGAAAATGTAGACTTTTTTTATACATTTTCACCAATGAGTATAATAACATCTATACGTGTACTATTTGCCTTAGCTTCATTAAATGATTTAATTGTACACCAAATGGATGTTAAAGCTTCATTTATAAATGGAGAACTAGAAGAAGAGATTTATATGGATCAACCTAACAGTTTTATTATACACGATCAAGAACATAAAGTGTGTAAATTAGGCAAATCTCTGTATAGTCTCAAATAGGCACCTAAATAATTTCATGATAACTTTGATAGCTTAGTCATCCATAATAGGTTTCGAATCAATGAAAGTGGAAAATTCAGTTATTATTAATATCAAAATAATATTTGCACTATCATATGTCTTTATGTAGATGACTTGCTTAGACTTGGATCTAATATCCATGCCATAAATAATGTTAGATCTTTATTGTGTGCCAACTTTGACATTAAGGATATAGGTGAACCTACTGTAATATTAGGAATTAAATTTACTAGATCTGAAAAGGAAACTTCTTCAGACCAATCTCATTATATTGAGAAAATTCTAATGAAACATAATTACTTTAACTATAAACCTGGTAGTACTCCATTTGATCATAGTGTAAAGTTGTTCAAGAACACTGGTGACAGTGTTAGCCAAATCGATTATGTGAGCATCATTGGTGGCGTTTTTCTATAGATCGCACTAGACCTGACATAACTTATGTCGTGGGAGTATTATGTAGATTTACCAATAGACCTAGTATAGAGCATTAGAGTACTATTGAGAGGGCCATGAAGTACCTTAAAAGGGTTATGAACCTCAAATTACACTATCATAAGCATCATGTTGTCCTTGAAGGATTTAGTGGATATATATTTAGCATCGCTGGTGGTGAAATATTTTGGGAATCTAATAAACAAACTATTTCGGCTCAATCCACTATAAAGCTTGAGATGATAGAACTAGCTACTGCTAGTGAAGAGGCAATATTATTATAGGGAGTTTATTGAATGGATCTGGTTCGTGCTACCGCTTCGTATTATTATTATTATTATTATTATTATTATTATTATTATTATTATTATTATTATTATTATTATTATTATTATTATTATTATTATTATTATTATTATTATTATTATTATTATTCGAGGCAGAGCCGAGAAACACCTTAAAGAGAGCGACATTGTCTACATCTCAGGTATATTCCAATTTTTTTCCACTTACATGGATATCTTATTTTCTGTGTTGGCTTATTTTCTCATCATCTTGATTATTTCGGTCCACTAACTATACATTTAATTATTTCTAAAATAATTATATATATATATATATATATTTATATATATAAAAAATTAAATCTTGAATCCATCCTAAACCAACACGTGTACTCTTTCATTAATATCTCACTCTAAAACGGTTCAATAGTTAAAGTAAGCAAAAAAGTTATTAGATGCACCTCTTTGTCTCTCTCAAATGAGCTCACGATTCCTCTCCCCCATTTATGAGTGACTTTTCTTTTCCAAGATCAATTCCTTTTCCATTCAGTTTAAAAGGTGATCCATAACCAATATAATAAATAAAAAGCTTTTACGCTCCCTAAATTCTTTCTACACGTCTTACATTTTTACAACACGCTCACATTTGTCTGGTGATACATCACAAATATTGCATATTTATACCATTTATCTTTATGCATTCTAGCACTTTTACTTTCTTAATGTATATATTTATTCTCTCTAATCAGACGACCTCATATTTGGACATATATATGTTTTGCAGGGGTTAATCGTGCTTTTGTAGGTACTGGAACACTAAAAGTGAGGTTTGGTTGCATTTCGGAGAAGTTTCGTCGTTGAAAGATACTTCAAGGGAAATATGATCTTTTCAAACTCACTATTTTTTATGGAATGAAGTTACCAACATGTAGATCATCAAATTATCTTTTCGTGTCCACTGACCGTGCGTCATTCTGACTCCGAATGAGGAAGTTATGGCCATTTTTAGAAGGTTTCGGTATTTTCTTCTAATTCAAGGGCATTTTTATAATTTCATATTGCATAATTTGGAGGGTTTCAAAATAGAACCATGTAGATAATTGAAATAGATTCACGTCGGTTCTGACCACACATCATTTCCATTTCGTATAAGGGAGTTATGGCCATTTCCGTGCAACGCGTTAAACTTGGTTCGGAGAGGAAAAGGGGGTTGTCATCAGCCCAAGGCAAATCCAAAAACCGCAGTCGACCGGTCCCAAACATGAGGTCGACCGCGCCCATCACATATGGACAAAAAATGACTTATTTTGGGTTTTTTGGCTTGGTTTTGTTGGGGTTTGTTTTGGGGTATAAATAGAATGTTGGGGGAATTTCTTTGGGGAGATATTTTTCATTTTAGATAGTTTAGATTAGGTTTTTGAGAGCTTCTCTCTCCTAGATCTTCCTTCCTATTTTGGGTTTATAAGTTTAATATTCCTTCTTCTTCTACATTAATGTAAGTTCCATTATTGTTCTTAAGCATTGCAACCTATATTTATTGCTTTCATTTAATTAATGTCTTTTAACATGCTTTCTAGCTAATTTAGTCTAGGTTATACTGGATTGAACTCACCTATGGGTTGACGGGTTTCTTTTCTTTGGTGATGGAGTTTTATGGGTCAATTTCGAGTGGGTTGTCCTAGTCATTACGCCTAGGAGATTTAACAGGGTATATCATGTATGATCCGTATTTATGACCTTGTGCGCGTAATTTTTAGGGTATTTGTTGACGCCAAAATCTTATTAGACTTTTATGCAAATTTAGGGGTATGAGAACTCTGGGTTTAATTAATTGTCGAAATGAGACTCAATCTTAATAACTAGTCGACCCATGTAACCCTTTTATACTAATTAACTCGGGTGAGGGATATTCGATGCAACCTGTAGTTTTTATTCGCTTTGTTAACATAGTTTAAATACACTCGCCTAGTTTAATCTTTTCTCTTTTTTTTTCTTTTCCTTGTTTTGAAATTATCCTTTACACTTTTATTTTAGAAGTATTAAACCAATTAAATTCTAGAAACTTGGCTTTGTGGATTCGATACCCGGATTGGCCGCTATACTCCCTTAAAAGAG
Source organism: Sambucus nigra (assembly GCA_949130495.1). Lineage (NCBI taxonomy): Eukaryota > Viridiplantae > Streptophyta > Magnoliopsida > Dipsacales > Adoxaceae > Sambucus > Sambucus nigra. The sequence continues at coordinate 87,216,407 of OX422223.1, read as the reverse complement.
TGTAGTCATAGTTAAGGTTTTTGTATAGAGTTGGTGAGCTGAATATAACAAACGACCAATGTCAGTGATGCGACACCGCGATGAAACCCCGTCTATCAAATGGCGTTGTTGCTGGGGATGAGTCTGTTTTAAAATTTATTTGATTTAGTATTTCATAGTATTTGTATTTTTTGCTAACCTTTCTATAGGACTTTTACATTTGAGCGCTAAGAAACCCTTGAATTTCTCGCGCGCACATCACTTTGTGGAATTCGCCACTTCGAGCCATCTTTGGGGTTAGCATGTCTTATTCCAATCCTTTCGGTAATCATTATGATAATTCTCAAAATCCCCGTAAACCTATGACTTATGGTCAATACTTAAAGTCCTAAAAAATTGCAAATTAAAAAATGACTTTGGACGAGTATTACAAAAGTCAAGCTTTGGAGTGCATGTATTTTGAGGATGATAATGAATTTGGGCCTATAATTCCTTATAATAGGAATTTTTAAACAAATTGCAATAGTTTTCAAAATTCTTATAATAATGAGTTTGAGCATAGATCCGATAATAATTTTCAAAGTTCTCATTTGCAAGAATCCGCACCTCGTCCTATGGCATTCGGTGAGGGTGTGAAAAATGCTTGAAAATGAGAAAATTGAAAATCTTTATCGGGAAGAAAATCGTTATTGGGAGCATGATTTGGATTTATTATTTTAATCTTGTGACGATTTTTCTTTCGAGACTTTTGAAGTCGAGGAATGTTTTGAACCAAATGAGGTTTTTGTGCCTACTTTGGAACAAATCATTGCTGACTTTGCCCATTGCATAATAGAGCATAAAAAAGAGGATGAAATTGACTCAACATCCATTTGCAATGAAATGATTTCTTCTTTGGCCCCCAAAGAAGAACATTTCATTAAAATGATCTTATTTCCTTTGAAACTCAATCTTCAAGCGATGATGACTCATATCTTGAATTTGAATTTCTTTCCTCCCCATTTTCATTCTCCGTTATCACACCGTCACAAGTACCCGATGAATCGGTTCAGAACTTTAATGTGTTAAACCTTTTCACCGATGAGGAGTACTTGCTCGAGTCGCCTTCCATGATCGCATCTTTGCCTTTATGTGCGCCCCTCTGATTCCAATTTCAAAATACTTGGGAGAAAATTCAATTTTTTTGTCACCCGTCTTGTCCAAAACCCCCATCCTCCCGCCAAAAATTTTAATTGGGGATGGTTCATTTCCTACGCCTTACACATGCCTTCCGTTGTTCAAACGGAATTCTTATTTTTCGAAAGGTATGCATGTAAGTTAGGGTACACCGATTATCCTCCAAAGTCAAATTGTAGTTTGGGTGGGCCCTCAAAATTTTGACATCTAGTGTATAGTTAATTAGAAGTTAAAATTGTAGGTTATAAATAGTTAGTTGTTATTTTCTTTATTTTTCTTCTTTATTCTTACTTATAGTCTAGTGTAATTAGTTAAATTTTATTCTTTTTTTTTGTTGTGCTTTGGTACTAATATGTTTTGTAAAATCTTTGGACTCATACCTTCCGTAGATCGCTCCATAATGGGTAATATCTCTATTTTCCTCTCTTTAGCTTGGTTCTTAATTTACATTGGGAACAATGTCGGGTTTTAAGCTAGGGGGTGTGGGATATTCTATCCATTAATTGGTAGTTTCTTTGATTTGATTATATGTTCTTCCCAAGCATGATTTTCTTGTAAAAATTAAAATTTTCAAACATATTTTCTTTCTTTTTTCTCCTTTGTTGGGCATTTTGCCTTTGTTTCCGATGATAAATTTTAATAATTTCCTGATCCAATAGACAACTCAATGATACATGTTCTCGATTTTAGAAGTTATTAGACTTTAGTCCCCAATCATTGAAATTATGAATAACTTCATGAATTAAACTTTAATCCCATAAGCACATGGGCTTTTCTTTCTCTATGATTTGATTTAAGATTTTTATAAATCGGTAATCTTTTGTTGCGTTGTATATACTTACATTGAGTAAGCTTTGTACCTTTCGTCATTTGTGAGTATTACACACTATTCTTTCCTCTTTGAAAACGTTGAATTCAGCGTTAATCTCTCTATTCTTTCATTGATCATTCATTAATTGACTTTATATCTTGAAATGTGTTACTTGAGCATGATTTTCATAAATTATTTTGACTCGAGAATTGCGCAAACTTTAGAAAATGATCATAGGCCATCTTTGTCATATCACCCATATTATCCTTGACCTCACCTATGATTTCCCTCGTCAACCCCTTTGATCCTAAGTATTAGCCTTTCGTTTCATACCCCAAAATCCCATAACCAACTCTAAATTAGAGTTTTAAACCATACATATTACCTTACCTACCTTTGTTTCGAATGTTACTTGGGATTGAATGATGTTATTGTTGTGTGGTTGCAATTTAGGCATTCGAGAGTGTGAAAAGTAAAGAAAAGAAATAAGTGAAAAAGAGAAGAAAAATAAAGAAGTGAAAAAATGAAAACAAAAGAGAAAAATGAGAAAAAGAAGAAAAGCAAAAGGAAGAGAAATTTGTATATGTTGTGTATATAATTCAATAAGCTTTTATTGCTCTCCAAATTATATATCTAATGCTTGTTTGGAAATCATTTTTCAATTGTGATATTGCCCGTACTATTTCCCATTATTCCAAGTTTTTCATTCCGAACACTTTGAACCCGTACATACATGTCCTTTGTTTCGTACCCTAGCCTAGCCCACATTACAACCCCATAAAGTCCTATGTGATCTTAAAGTGTATTTAATTTAAAAGTCATAATAGTTCTTATAATCAGTGAAAATACATTTCGCCTTCTTAATGAGCAGTATCTTTCATTGAGATTACAATTTTTCATTTTATATATAGCGTTCTTCATTTGTGACATGTGTGCGGCCTAGTTTCCATTTACATTTACTATTTATGCCCACATGTTTCGTGTGTTAACTCCCAGTTTTGAGTTAATTCACTTGATGAGTGTAATGCCCATGAGGATTGAATGTATGCTTGCTTTAATTTTTATCCGGTTTATTTAAGTTTTTGCCAAATCACACTTTGCATGTGCTCGCTCCCCTCCCACATTTTAAGGTTTCAATTTTACGAGTTTCATTATATAATGTTAATAATACGAACTTGTGTTTGAATTTGTTCATTGTGCTAATAATGCGTATGAAATCCTTTTCGATATTGTTAGGTTTGTTGCATGTTGGTTTAGGCATATTTTGAGGAAACCATATGATGTTTATGGGTTTCATCCCTGAAAACCCTCACAAGATGACACTCGTCCACTAGGGTAACCTAGGTGTTTAACAACTTATTGCATATGCTAAATGTAATCGTGTTCCCTACGAAAGTGGCAATTATATTTTGATAGATATATACGTTTTGTATTTCCTTATGTGGACTGGTTTTATTTGTTTCATCACTAGGGACTAGCAATGTCTAAGTTAGGGGGTGTGATACATCTCAAAATTTTCATATTTGCGCCCTTTATCTTTATGCATTCTAGCACTTTTATATTCTTAATGTCTATATTTATGCTCATAAACAAGAAAACCTCGGATTTGGACATATATATGTTTTACAGCGGTTAATGGTGCTTTTGTAGGTATTGAAACACTAAAAGTGAGGTTCGGTTGCATTTCAGAGAAGTTCCATCATCGAAAGATACTTCAAGGGAAATATGACCTTTTCAAACTCTCTATTTTGTATGTAATGAAGTTACCAACACGTAGATCATCAAATTATCTTTCCGTGGCCACTGACCGTGTGTCATTCTGACTAAGAATGAGGAAGTTATGGCCATTTCCGGAAGGTTTTGATATTTTCTTCTACTTCAAGGGAATTTTGGTAATTTCATACTTCATAATTTTGAGGGTTTCAAAATAGAATCACGTAGAAAATTTAATTAGCTTCGCGTCGGTTCCGACCACGCATCATTTCCATTTTGTATGAGGGAGTTATGGCCATTTCCGTGGAACGCGTCAAAATTGGTTCAGAGAGGAAAAGGGCGTTGTAACCAGCCCAAGGCAAATCCCAAAACCGCGGTCGAATAGTCCCAAATATGAGGTCACTCGCGCCCATCACATATGGACAAAAATTGACTTATTTTGGGTGGTTTGTCTTGATTTTGTTGGGGATTTGTTTTGGGGTATAAATAGAATGTTGGGGGAATTTCTTTAGGGAGATATTTTTCATTTTAGATAGTTTAGATTAGGTTTTTGAGAGCTTCTCTATCCTAGATTTTCCTTCCTATTTTGCGTTTGTAAGTTTACTATTATTTCTTCTTCTCCATTAATGTAAGTTCCATTATTGTTCTTAAGCTTTGTAATCTAGATTTATTGCTTTCATTTACTTTCTTGTATTTATTGCTTTCATTTAATTAATATCTTTTAACATTCTTTCTAGCTAATTTAGTCTAGGTTGTGCTTGATTGAACACACCTATGGTTTGACGGGTTATTTTGCTTTGGTGATGGAGTTTTAAGGGTCTATTTCGAGTGGGTTGTCCTAGTCATTAAGCCTAGGAGATTTAACGGGGTATATCATGTATGCTCCATATTTACGACCTTATGGGGTATTTGTTGATGCCAAAATCTTATTAGACTTTTATACACATTTAGGGGTGTGACAACTCTGGGTTTAATTAATTGTCGAAACGATTTTTATACTAATTAATTATCGAAACTATTTTTTTCAAACCTCTCTAGCCGCCATAACCCTAATTAGGGTTGCATGGCAACCAACCTTCTCTTTCCTTCTTCGTCCATCACCCATAAAACTCCTAACCCCTCAAATCCGTGGCAAAAATCCTTTTCTATCATTTTGAAAGAACAATCTCCTTCCCATGCAGTCAATATCAAACCTCTCTCAAAATATAAGGGTGAACCAGCAATTATTTTCTCCTAAGAAGAAGTTAACATTCTATCTGCTCCTTTCAAGCATGCCCTAGTTGGAAAGTTCTCACATGGAAATACAACAATGGAGTTTATTCGAAAAAACTTTGAATCTTTTGGGTTAAAGGCTGCATATCATATTGGTCTTATTGATCATAAACACATCCTTATCAGAGTCAACTGCCAAGAAGATTTCATGAGGCTATGGATGAAAGATCAATGGTATATTGGTTTGAGCCCTATGAGGACTTTTAAATGGTCCCTAACATTTAGATCTGATCAAGAAAGTCCCATTGTTCCCATATGGATACAATTTCCAGGTTTACATGTTCATCTTTTTGCTAAAGAACCTTTGTTTTCTTTGGCTCAAGCAGTTGGGAATCCCCTTAAGATTGATCAATCCACAAAAAATATTCACAAACCTAGTGTGGCTAGAGTGTGTGTAGAATTGGATCTTCTAAAGCCAAGACCCTATAGAATTTGGATAGGGAGTGGTGATGGTTGTTATTGGCAAACCAACGAATATGAAAACATGCCTACTTATTGCTCTCATTGTTTCAAACTTGGGCATCAAGAAGGGAATTGTATGTTTAAGAAGGAGATTAATAATAATCCTGATAAGAATGACAAGGAAGTTGTTGAACAAGATCCGCAGCCCTTAAAGAATTCAGCAAAATTTTAAGAACCAGTATGGAAGTATAAACCTAAAGAAAAGGAATCAGAGAAGCAACCTATCTTGAAGTTCCAATCAGAAGCCTCTACAAGTTTAACCAAGACTGTTCCCATTGATACTGAAGATCTAGTAATAAGTATGCAAGTTGATAATACAGATAATCAAGTAAGACTCCTATTCAGAATGGTATTGTGACAATTACAGAAGTAGAGGAAGATTGCAAAGAGGATGGTGAAGAATAGGAAAGTGAATGGAAGGAAGAAAGCATGGAGGAATTGAACATTGAAAAATTACTCTAAAATAATGGGATCAATTTAGGTGATGAAAAGTATAACAGTGCAGGAACTAAAATGGAAAGGTTGAAATTCCAATAGGGGGTACCACTCAGATGATGAAAAGTCTGATATCCAGGAAAAATCTAACTGGGAGGATTTGAATATGTTATCATCTTTGTTGACATAAAAAATGGATAGTAAAGAGAGAAAGGAGAATAGTACAATGAAACCTATGGTGATCTTTCGAAAGCAGACAAAAACCAAAGGTAATAAGAAGTTGATCACAGCCAGAAGAAGGGTTACCAGATCTGCTAGTAGAGGTTCCAAGCAAGTTTGCCATATTCAATCTCAATAATACAAGGAATAGTATGGAATGCTAGAGGAGTAGGGAATAAGCCTACAAAAAGAAGGATTAAAAGATTTATAAGAATAATAACCTTTCCTTTTTAGCCATTCTTGAACCCATGGTTGTTAGTTCTAAAATAGAAGATATCAAGAGAATTATAAGTTTTGAGGGCTGTTGCTTTAATAGATTAAATAAAGTTTGGTGCTTCTGGAGACATGGTATTCAATGTGAGGTTTTGGTAGATGTGGATCAAAATTTGCTTCTTAAACTAGATCATCCTAACTTAAAAACTCAGATAGGAGTTAATTTAGTTTATGCTAAATGTACTAGATTGGAAAGAAGGGATCTATGGGAGTCTTTAGCATATAGTTCATCTATGTGCAATGATTATCCTCTTATTGTCATGGGGGACTTCAATATAGTTAGTACAAGTACATAAAGGGCTGGGGGTGCTGATATTGATCTCGGGGGTGCTTCTGATTTTAACTCTTGCTTGATTAGCTGTTCATTGCAGGATTTGGGATATAGTGGATCTAAATTCACTTGGGCTAAAAGTGTCAATGGGAATATGATGTTGGAGAGACTTGATAGAGGCTTGGTTAATTCTTCCTAGTTGGACTACTTTCCTAATTCCTCCATTAAACATTTGCATAGAAACTGTTCTGATCACAGTACCTTGTTACTTTCTATTCAAAGTCAGCTTGATTCCTCTTCTAAACCATTTAGATTTATAAATATGTGGAGTACCCATGAAGGTTTTATCAATTTAGTCCAAAGCTCTTGGGGAGTAGCTGCTACAGGTAGACATATGGAGGTATTTTCTTTCAAGCTTAAAAGACTTAAAGCAACTTTGAAAATATGGAATAAAGAGGTTTTTAAAAATGTGTTTGAAGAAATTTCGATTATGGAGGACAATCTAATTCAAGAAGAACTGAAGTTAGAAAGTGATAATAGTGGAGCTCAAAGGAAGATCTACTTTAAAGCCAAGGCAGACCCCAATGCTGCTATGGCCAAAGAGGAAATGTTCTGGTTTCAGAAATCAAGGGGTGATTGGATAAGTAATGGAGATAGAAACACTAAATTCTATCATGCTCAGGTGCAAAATCATAGAAGAAGACAATGCATACATGTTATTAAAGATGATGAGGGGAGAATCAAAGAGACTAAAGAAGACATTGCTAACCAGTTTATATCTTATTTTTAAAATTTGTTTTCTACGGGTCCTCTTGAAGATAATGGTCTTCTTTAAGTTACCCCAAAGATTTTGATAAAGGAGATGAATAGTATTCTTTTTTCTATCCCAGAAGAAGAAGAAATTTTGAATGCCATAAAAGTTATGAATCATAATAGTTCACCTGGATGTGATGGCTATAATGGTTATTTCTATGTGCATTGTTAGGATATAATCAAGCAGGATCTTGTGAATGCTATCCAAGCATTTTTCTTAGGAGCTGACATTCCCAAATCGTGTAGTTCTACTATGATTTGTCTTATTCCTAAAGTTCATAGACCTATACTTGCAAGGACTACAGACCTATCAGTCTTTGTAAATTTAGTTATAAGATAATCACCAAGATTATTAACTCCACGCTTAGCCCTATGCTTCCATCTCTTATTTCTTGCAAGAAATCAGGATTTGTTCAAGGGAGAAACATTCTTGAAAACATTCTATTAGCTCAAGAGATGATGCAATTTATTGATAGAAAAGCTAATGGAGGTAATGTGGTTTTGAAACTTGACTTGGCTAAAACATATGATAGAACCTCATGGCATTTCTTAATTAAATATCTAAGAGCTTTTGGCTTCTCAGAGACTTTTATTGACTTAATTTGGAGATGCATTTCATCCACCTGGTTTTCTATAATTATCAATGGGCAGCCTATGGGATTCTTTCAACCTTCAAGAGGAATTAGGCAAGGGGATCCTATTTGCCCAAGCCTTTCATTATCATGGCAGAAGGTTTTAGCAGAGGATTAAATAAGCAGATGTTGGCAGGTTCAATTGCTCCTTTCTCTCACCCTAGAGGATGTCCATTAATTAGCCATGTTGGTTATGCTGATGATTTAATTATATTTTCTAGAGGTACAAAGCACAGTCTTCAAAACCTTATGAAGTTTATTAAACGTTATGAGAAGGAATCAGGTCAACTCTTTAACAAAGAGAAATGTTGCTTCTCTTTAAGCTCTAAAGCTTCTGTTACTGTCCGATCCAATATTGCAGCTTGCACAGGTTTTAAATTTTCTAATGGCTATATGAGCTATCTTGGTTGCCCGTTGTTCAAGGGTAGAATGAAAGCTATGTACTTTGACTCTCTAATTCATTCTATTGCCTCCAAAATTCAGAGTTGGAAGTCTAAATTTATTTCTTTAGCTGGTAGAGTTACACTGATCCAATATGTTTTAAATTCTATCCCTATCTTTACTTATTTGCTTTACAACCTCCTAAATTGGTGATAAAATCAATTAATCAATTGATTAGTTCATTCTTTTGGGGAATAAACAAAGATTACGGGAAAAAATTTCATTGGATCAAGTGGGATTCTATTTGTTTTCAAAAAAAAGAAGGTGGATTATTCATAAAAAATTTGGAGTATATCAAAGAAGCTTCTAACATCAAATTGGCCTGAAATATGAAGAAGAATACTAGCTTATGGGCTAAGTTTATGAATGCTAAATATTCTAATGTTCCTACTGGAAGTGGATCAATGACTTTTAGAAGAATCAGATCTGCTTGGAATACAATGGAGGCTAATTCTTTATGGTTAGATAATGGTCTGATATGGCAGCCTTCTTCTAGTGGAAATTTCACATTTTCATCAGCTTATAAGATTATTAGAAAGTATAGTTTGTCCTATTTAACATTTAACTATATATGGGATCCTAATATTCCTCCTAACATATCTACTTTTGTGTGGAAAACATTATCTAAATGTGTTCCTGTTGAAGATCTTATTCAAAAGGTGGGAGTGAAATTAACTTCTAGATGCCAGTGCTGCCATAAGAATGGGGAATCTCTTAACCATCTGTTTATATCAGGTCCTATAGCTGCTGAAGTTTGGAATCATTTTTGCTGCTTACTGGGAGTTACTCAAATACCTTCCACTATTCATAGCTCGATAATTCAATGGTGGTTACATTCAGGAAATTCTCATATATCTCATTGGCTGCATAAGATCATTCCAGTTACTATCATCTGGGAAAGTTGGCTTGCTAGAAACAAAGCTCTTTTTGAAAGTATAACTATTAAAGCTAACATGATTTCATCTAAAGTGATATCTATAATTGCAGAGGTATTTCAAAATTCTAAAATCAAAAGTGGGAGAAATGATGTATGTAATGAGGTCATAACTGCCTTTTCTCTTAGTTTCAAGATCTCCAAATCTTCTTTCATAGTTGTGCCTTGGAAATGTCCTCCAAAAGGTAGACTCAAACTCAACTGTGCTGCCAAGACAAGGAACAATATGGGTATTGGCTCTATTATTCGAAATGATACGGGTCAATTCATTTGGGATTTTTCAAATACTTTATCCACAAATTCATCGATTGAAGCTCAAGTTCAAGCTATTTTGGTTGGGATCAAGTTCTACAAGGAGAAGGGTATTTCTAACATAGATATAAAAGTAGATTCAGAAAATATTATTCACTGTTTTTTATCTTCTTCTTCTACAGCTCCGTGGCGTATAAGGACTGAAATTAACGAAATCAATGAATTTCTCCAGACTAATCATTGTCTCATCAAGTTATGTTCCTCAGAAGCCAATAAAATGTAGTGTTGCTTGCCAATCATGGGTCCAATCATCAAAGCTCTTCAAGCTTTCAAAATTACAGTGATCTCCCTAGAGATATTAGAGCATCTATTTTAGTAGTTTCCAAAAGGGTCTCTGTAATTTATCTTTGAAGATTGGCTTCTTTGTTTGATTTTCTTGTAAGCCACGTGAGAGGGCTTTTCTCTCTATTGATTCAATAAATATTTGATTCATAAAAAAAAATACTAATTAACTCGGGTGAGGGATATTCGATGCAACCTATAGTTTTAATTCGCTTTGTTAATGTAGTTTAAATACACTCGCCTAGTTTAATCTTTTTTTTCTTTTCCTTTTTGTTAAAATTATCTTTTACACTTTTATTTTAGAAGTATTAAACCAATTAAATTCTAGCAATTTGTCTTTGTGGATTCGATACCCGGACTGGCCGCTATACTCCCTTAAAAGAGTGTAGTCATAGTTTAGATTTTTGTGTAGAGTTGGTGAGCCGAATATAACAAACGACCGGCGTCGGTGACGCGACACCGCTGCAAAACCCCGTCTATCATCTGGTTCTTAAATAATACACATCTTGGTGAAACCGTCATTTTCTTTGTGACAGATGATGTGCTGTTGAACTATTTCAAGGTCATCTTCATGGCGAGAGTATAGTCAAAATCAAATAGAAGAAAAGGAGGAGAGATATTGAAGAGCATAGAAAGGAGTTGTTGTTCAGGCCACTGCAATTTTGCTATGTCTCAATCGGATATCTGGTATTTAAAAGGTTAAAATATTATTTAGTCTTTCAAATTAATATCCATTGGATCGAGTGAAGTCAAATTCGTGCAGGGTATTAATTTGCAAATTCAGTACATACATTGTATTGTGTGTGTCTTTCACAATTTTTATACTTTCACTGAGTTAATATTCTTGATTGAATTTGTTTTAACTATTTGTATATTTTGATCAAAATTTTATTACCAAAAAATTTAAACAACAAAAATATTTGATACACCGAGTGAATAATACATGACCTGTTTAATTTGTTGGTTTATAAAAATATTTTATTTAAAAAAATACTCCTACCATTTAATTCACTTGCACTTTTCATCTTATTATTGTTTTAATGATACGTTTTTCCAAGTTTTCATAAGTTAGGGGTTGATTTTGATTTTGGACTTTAAAATTTGAATGTTCAAACTTGGTGTTCTTCATGTATTTAAAATACCTAATTAAAAAAAATTATCTCATAATTTTAGTTCTAAAAAGGATTTATAGATTTAATTATTATATTAATCTACTTCAAGGATTGAAAATAATTATTTTCTTTGTTTAGTGATCATAAAATTGAATGAAAATTGAGTTATAATGTATTCTCAATATTAAAAATATCGGTTGCACTTATTGGATGTCATTTATATGAATTTAAAATGCAATTTTCTTTCATTCGTAGAATATATTGTGTTAAACAATCTACAACAACAAAACAATACAGTTTAGATGAATTCGAACACACATCGCGTGGCCTGCATGATACTATATTACAATATAATCAAATAGAGTTAATATCCCCATGTCCAATGCTATTTCAGATAAACCCTCACCAATACCTCAAATTCAGTAACAGATTCATGTGGTAAGGTATACCAGTAGCGAGTTCAATACGACCCAACTTAAGGAGCGCTACACGTGGACCAAATTTTTAAAAATACAAAAAAAAATACTTTGATTTGCTCTTTTTTTTGGGCGGGGTGTAAATATTTAAGGTCGGTCAAAGTATGTCACTTTTAAACTACTTAAAAAATTACATATTGTGACTGATTAGTTTAAAATAGTAAAAAAAATCATTTTCACTGATTATTTTGGGGTACCATGAAATGTTCAAGCACTCCAAAAAAAATCAACTCAAAATTATTTTTTTAGTATTTTAAAAAAATTAATCTGTTCCATGTCCGCACCGGATCCAAAAAAAATGTATATGCCAACATATTACAGTATAATCAAATAAAATTAATATCCAATCCCCATGTCTGATACTACTTCAAATAAACCCTCGCAATTTTTTTTCACTAAATCCATGCAGATTGAACTACACTAATTATGTCTCGCATATACACCTTGTCCCATGTAGTAAGGTATACTAGTAGCACGATCGTAGCATAAATAGAAGAAAATTTTGGGGACTAATATAATTAGTGCAAATTTATTATTTGATTTATTAATTTTAAGAACAAAATTATGACTTTTTTTTAAAGTGATTAAATGAGATTACTTAACTTGACCATTCAATTTTAGCCGGAACCTATTGCGTGTTTCGTGTGCTGAAGTTAAATTGCTGTGATTTAATTGTTGAGTTTTTTTATATTTTAGTATTTAATTGTTGTATTTTTGTTTTGTGATATTTTTCTGCTAAAATATTACTTGAATGAGTAATTGTTATAATACAATTTGAATAAGTATTTATCCTTCAATTGATATATTTCTAGTGCTAAAAAATTATAAATAACTCTAAAAAACCATTTTGGGGCTCCCGTCACTATTCAAAACTTTTGAACCCCGACTAAAAATTCTTGTTCTACCACTATAGGTTAAAATAATAAAGTGAACTACGTACAAAATAACTCATAAGGACGAAACATTATTTGTCCATCTATGTTTTATGTTTATGCTTTTTTCCAACAGTTCTAAAACGGTTTTGAATCTCTGTTTTCTTACAAGGAAATATTGAACGTATATAGTTGCTATTGTTATTGTTATTGTTATTGTTATTGTTATTGACCGTAGGAAGGCAAGTTGAGCATTGAATAATATGAGTGGTGTTGACTTCAACAGTCAACATACATAATCAAATTGGTACAAGGCATGGGAATCATATATTCATACTTTATTGCTTCTTCTACGGTTTCAGCATGTCATTAATCTTTCAATATGTCTGCATGTAGATATGATTCGTGGCTAGTTGACATTGTGAAATCTTTTAGATTATTTTTTATTCCTCTAAAAACAAATGAATAAATAAAGGGGTCTTTACACATAGGTCTCATTTATCGGGACAACAAGCTTATAAGTCCTATTAACTTTTCAATAATTTCATAGGTCCTATTCTAACTTTTTATGAAATTTTTTCCCAATTTTACCCTTCTAAAACCAACCATCCGTAACTTCCTTGAGGAAGTTACATAAGTGGTTGGACTTTTTTTTAATCTTTAAATGATCATAACTTTTGATTCACAAATCCGTTTTTTGTAAAATTACTATTTTTGAAATCTGCTCGACGAGATCTATCAAACAAGATCCATGAAGGCTATAAAATTCCAAAGAAATTTTTTTACACAAACAGTAAACTTTCCTATATGCACTAGAATATGAAATAGTTTTATATATGTGACATTTTCACAAACGGACGGTAACATTTACTGTGATAATAATACACAGTATATATATATATATATATATATATATATATATATATATATATATATATATATATATATATATATATATATCCGGTGGATCCAAACCTTTTTTTTTTCAAAATTACCTTATATTTGAAGGTTCGCACTAGCGGTATCCAATCCTTACCACCATTATTGGAGCTTCAACGACCTTCGTCAGAGCTCCGATTTGGGGTGGGTAAGGGTGACATGTGGTGCCGCTGGCGCGGACTTTTGAAAATAAGAGACTTTTGAATGAATGGACTTTGGATCCACCGGAGTATCATGACGTGCCGCTGGCGTGGACCTTTGAAAATAAAATTGGATAAATGGGATCGGGGTCATCTGAAGCGCCAATTTGGGATGAATAGGGGTGTCACAAAACTATAAAAATAGGAGCATATTGGATATATATATATATATATATATATATATATATATATATATATATATATATATATATAGTTTGTAAAAATGGTATAGATATTAAACTTTATTGTATACACCAGAAAATGAAATAGTTTAATATTTGTGACATTTTCACAAACAATAACATTTACTGTGATAATATATTTATGAAATAGTTTTATATATATAACATTTTCACAAACAGTAACATTTACTGAGTTAATATTACACAATATATATATAACATTTTCACAAACAGTAACATTTACATAATATATATATATATATATATACACACACGGTAGATCCAAACCTTTTTTTTAAATTACTATATTTTTAAAGATTTACGCTAGCGACATTCAATCCCCACCACTACCCACCCCCATTGTCGAAGTTTCAACGACTTTCATCAGAGCTATGATTTGGGTAGGTAGTAGTGGCATAGGGTGCCGCTGGCGCGGACCTCTGAAATTAAGAGAATATTTGATAAATGGAGTTTGGATCCACTGGCGCTCCGATTTGGGGTGAGTAGGGGTGACATTGGGTTAGGTTTATATCTATAAAATTTTTACAAACGTTAACATTTACTGTGTTATAACACAATATATATACACGGTAGATCCAAACCTCTTTTTTCTGATATTGTCTTATTTTTAACGGCCCGCGCTAGCGATATCTAATACCGACCACCACCAACCCCAATTGTCGGAGCTCCAAGAACCTTCATCAAATTTCTGATTTGGGGTGACATGGAGTGTCGCTGGCGCGGACCTTAGGAAATAAGAGAATATTGGATAAATGGGGTTTGGATACACCGGCGCTCCAGTTTGAGGTGAGTAGGGGTAGCATTGGATTATGTTTATATCTGTAATATTTTCACAAATAATAAATGTTACTGTTTGTAAAAATGTTACATCGGCATCCCATGCCACCTCAAATCAGAGCTCTGATGAAGGTTGTTGGAGCTCCGATAAAGGGGGTGGGTAGTGGTGGGGATTGGATGCCGCTGGCACGGACCGTTAAAAATAAGATAATATCAGAAAAAAGAGGTTTGGATATATATATATATATATATATATATATATATATATATATATATATATATACTGTGTTATATGAACACAGTAAATGTTAATGCTTGTGAAAATGTTATAGATTTAAACCTAACTCAATGCCACCCCTACTCACCCCAAATCAGAGATCCGGTGGATCCAAACCCCATTTATCTAATATTCTCTTAAGTTCAGAGGTCCGTGCCAACGGCACCCTATGCCACTACTACCAACCCAAATAATAACTCTGATGAAAGTCGTTGAAGCTCCGAAAATGGGTGTGGGTAGTGGTGGGGATTTAATGTCGCTAGCGTAAACATTTGAAAATATAGTAATTTAAAAAAAAAATAGTGGTTTGGATCTACCTTGTGTGTGTGTGTATATATATATATATATTATGTAATATTAACTCAGTAAATGTTACTGTTTGTGAAAATGTTATATATATATTGTGTAATATTAACTCAGTAAATGTTACTGTTTGTGAAAATGTTTTATATATAAAACTATTTCATAATAATATTATCACAGTAAATGTTATTGTTTGTGAAAATGTCACAAATATAAAACTATTTCATTTTCTGGTGTATACAATAAAGTTTAATATCTATGACATTTTTACAAACTATATATATATATATATATATATCCAATATGCTCCCATTTTTAAAGTTCCGTGCCACCCCTATTCACCCCAAATTGGCACTCCAGATGATCCCGATCCCATTTATCCAATCTTATTTTCAAAGGTCCGCGCCAGCGGCACCTCATGATACTCCGGTGGATCCAAACCCCATTTATTCAAAAGTCTCTTATTTTCAAAGGTCCGCGCTAGCGGCACCAAATGCCACCCTTACCCACCCCAAATCGAAGCTCTGACGAAGGTCGTTGAAGCTCCAACAATGGTGGTAAGGATTGGATGTCGTTAGCGCGAACCTTTAAATATATGATATTTTTCAAAAAAGAGGGTTTGGATCCACCGGATGTATGTATATATATATATATATATATATATATATATATATATATATATATATATATATATATATATATTGTGTAGTATTACCACAGTAAATGTTACTGTCTGTTTGTAAAAATGTCACATATATATAACTATTTCATATTCTAGTGCATACAGTAAAGTTTACTGTTTGTGTAAATTTTTTTCTTTGGAATTTTATAGCCTTCATGGATATTGTTTGATAGATCTCGTCGAGCAGATTTCAAAAATAGTAATTTTGCGAAAAACGGATTTGTGAATAAAAAGTTATGATCATTTAAAGATTAAAAGAAAAGTCCAACCACTTATGTAACTTCCTAAAGGAAGTTACGGATGATTAGTTATAAAAGGGTAAAATTGTGAAAAAATTCCCTAAAAAGTTGGAATAGGACCTATGGGATTATTGAAAAGTCAATAGGACTTATTAGCATATTGAACCGACAAATGGGACCTAAATATAATTATCCCATAAATAAATCATTTCCAAAACAGTTTTCTGGGATTCAATGGTATGGTGGAAGCTCACGTCAGTTGTGTAACTATCGACATATGTTGCTCTGGCTTCGAGTACACACCTATTTCTTACATTCCTTTTTTTTAGATTGAACTGAATACGTAATTCTGATTTGGACAGATATTCATTATCTGTCACAAAAATATGATTGGGTAAAGTTTGGTGTACTCGTTTTTGTATTTATTTTTTAAATTAAGGGTATTAAAATTTTGTATTTTTTTTCGTCGAATCTCGTCAGGATATGAGGTATAAATTTTTATTGTCTTGCCGTAGTAGACGAATATTAAAGGGAATAACTATCTTACAAGCTTTTATTATCGTCTTATTATACCGAAATAATTGAACTTTAATGAAAAGAGCCTCACAAATTTATATATGCATAGTTAAAATTCTTCATTCAAACTTGATATCAAATGAAGAGCTAAAATATAACATTATAACAGTTTAAGGGATAATTTTTCACAGTAAATAATTTAATAGACAAATGATTACAAACATCAAAGTTCACGAAATATGTGTAATTTACAATTTAATTTATTGTGTCTTGCATTATGTTATAATCAAGTTATCTCTACAAATGTGTTAGCATGTAAGTAATTGACATCCTTCACAAATAATTGTCCTTTTTTGTTTTTTTAATCGTTCCAAATGGGATTTCATTAATGTAACATAGGATAACAAAAAAGAAGAACAACATAACTCAAACAGGCTCGAGTTAAGTAGAAGGGAGAGAAGACAAAATAACGTAGAACAAACAAGAAATTAGGACAAAGCCTAACAAAAGACTTAAAATCGAACTGACAAATTTTGGGGTCTGGTCACGACATATCGTAGCAACAAAACCAAGAAACTGGTACCGAAGGTACCAGAGGGGGAGCCACTCCGAACAAAGTCTATGCCCAAGGCAAATAGATGGTGGAATAATGTCAGACAAACACGTCAAAAACACCAGCGCCAAGGAGGGAGGCTCAAACTCTAAGGTTCCTAAAAATAGGCGGACCTTAGTAAAGGTGGGAGAAACTCAAAAAGTCACAGAGACCTTTTGAGTCTCAACCCGAGAGGAACAACCGCTGGGATAGTCGAACCAAAACCCCCAAAACCTGACAGTTATACCTAGAGTGGACAACACGCTCACGAAGGAGACGAAGGAAATAACTTCAAACGGAGCCTGCAAATACAACAATAAAAAACAAAAACCAAAAACATAACCAAACAACCTATCATCAAAATCACAACTCCGATCTACCACCTGAAGGGTAGTTCTTGTTGCAACCATTCTGATATGTTCTTTGAGCGGATCTTTCACAGCGAAAGACATCTCGATGACTGATCAAATCGGTGAAGACCCATTAGACGGGTTTAGGTTTTCTGGAACGCTGTTTATCCTCCTTTTGGATTTGAGGGACACATGCAGGCCTCCTCCACTCTCGTCGTAACTGAGAGGGGGAAGGGGTAGGGGTAGGGGGATCGAGAGGATAGGGTTGGGCGTTTTAGGGTCGGCTGCTATTTCCTTTTTTTCTAGAGAGAGGTGAGAGCCCTTTTTTCCCCGTGTTTTGTGGGGTTTCTAAATTTTATTCACCACATAAAAAAAAATTAAAATTGAATAAGTTCATACACAATTGTCCTTTGTTGAACACGAGTAGTTATGATATTCATATTCTATTAGCGTAAGAGTTAATATAAATAGTAATTTAACTATTTGATATTAAAATTTATAATTTTTCAACTCAGGCTTTTTATTTCCGAATACTTGTTAAGTTCTTACTATATGCAAATCAATTTGATCCAGTAATTTTATGGGGTTCGTTAACTTTACTCTCTAGTCAATAGATTTTGAATTTCTAGGTCCGGTACTAAATACAATAAAAGCTAAGGCCCCTCGGACATACAAACATGCATCAAATGCATTTTCTTCATTCGCAACCGCAACTACTCGTTTCGTTGCTTTTTTTTTTTTGGGGGGGGGGGGGGATATACCAAATAGTTTCTCGAACATTTTTAATACATGTTTAGTCCGAGTTTTTTTATTTTATTTCAAAAAGTCTCCCACCATATAAAAACACTCCAAAAAAGGAGCTCCGGTTAAGGTCGTCGGAGAACCGGAAGGCGGGTGGGGTGGGGGAGAGGTGGGGGGGGGGGGGGTGCCGCTAGTACGAACCTTTAAAAATAAGAGCATATTGGTTAAATGGGTGTTTGAGGGACTTTTTAGAACAAAATAAAAAATGTTGGACTAAATATATATTAAAAAATATTTGAGGGACTTTTTGGCGATTGACCCATTTTTTGTGTGTGTGTTCACTTTTGATAGTTTTTGTTTCAGGTTTGCTAAAAACACTTACCAATAACAAACACTTTGGTTCATCGATTTTTTTTTATATTTTGGGTAAATTTATCATTCTGCAATTTCAATTTTTGCAGTCTTTCTAATTTTTTTATCCTTCTTTAATTTCAGTGTCATTTGCTTTTCAATATTTTTATTTTTGACACACAAGAACTAATTTAACGAAGTATCAGATAACACAAATGAAAAAACTTTAATTGTACTCCTATCACGCGCAGTAGTTTTTTTTTTGGTATGGTAATTTTGATAAATTGATTTTTTAAAGGTTAAAACCAAAACAAACCACGAAGTTTTCGATAATTTCGGTTATGGTAATGAAAAATATTAAACCAAAAAAAAATTGTTTCAATTAAAATTATATGGTACAAAAAATAACCGTACCAGAACCACCCCGATCCTTCTTCTTATCCATTTTCAAATCCTACAAAATTCTTAGAATCTATTTTTCACGACAACATACAATATTTTGCCTCTATTTTTAAATCGCAACAACATAAAATAGATTCAAATGACCTTCGATGTTTATCTCATCAGTAGAACAAATGAATTTGCCCACAATCCGTTCAAATCAATAAATTCATGATTTCAAACACACTAAAATTTAATTTGAATTTAATATAATCATAATATACATATAAATAGTGATATTGTAGGAGGGGCTTAATGATAAGCCTCTCATTTAATTATTAAATGAGATTAGAGATGATTAATATTGATAAAAGTCCATGTGTTTATCCGACTAAGGTATTATTATTCCCGTCCATCATATCACGCGTATTTGTATATCATTTATACATTAACTTGACAATATTCTAGTATTGAGGGTAAAACATATGTCATGGGACACAGTCCATCCAAAAGAGGACACGTGTCACCACATGTTGTTTGATACATGCCTCCACAATATATTTGACATGTGGCAACCCATTCCAGGTCCCAAATATTTGACCTGGAATATGAGTTTGATTTTTTCATTTTTCTAGTAAAAAATAATATATTCTTTAGAGTTTGTGATGTAGTACACTTTTAAGTGGCCCTTCGCATACTGATATTAATTCTAAAGTAGTATGCTTTATGAGAAAAAAATTGAAATACTTCTTATATTCACGTATGCCGTATATGCATATTTTGCTATGTTCATAATTGTATAACCACAATGTTATATGGAGTGTTGGCTCTTGGATTATAAGAAAATTATTATTATTTCCAATTTTTTGAGAAATCTCAAATCGATAACTCGTGGCGTTTTTTTAATATCTATTCACAAGGGTGTTATTAATTGATTATTATGAGTATTATTGTTGCCAATGACTCGAATAAAATAAAGCCAAGAACAATATTAAAATGACATGCGTGGACCCCACAATTGAAAATGAAAATATATATCACACTTATTTGTGAATCATATGTATTGTTTCTTGTGCTTCCTCAAAACATATTTGTGCATGTTTATTGAGAAACATAACTTGAGTCATGTGGTTATTATGTTTATGGGACGTATCCTTTCAACATGATATATTATTGTACCTCAAAACATTTACAAGTGTAATTCAATGATTTCAAATAAATATGAACATGGTTTATCCTTCACATCTAGAGCTTGCATACACAATAAACCACACCATTTGAGATAGAACTATTGGGTTTTCTATTAGGACTCATCGCATGATCTCTTTATACATTACAAAAAGCTAAAAAATGTTTCAAAGGGGGCATGGTGAATACTATTCGACATTTCATAGAAAAAACTTGTAAATGTTATTGTATGGTTGTTCCATAAATTATGAATCGTTTATGAAAGTGTTGAGTATGTTTTACAACTCATGATTAGCCTTGACATTATATAAACCTTTAGATTAATATGGCGTGTGCTGAGAAGACAATAGATTTTGTGCAAGACACCTACTAGTATTGGTGGTTATGATTCATTACACAAACATCACTAGACGTTATTTAATTTTAATTTTGTTACATTAAATAAAATAAAATAAAGGGGGCATGATGAGATTTGTACTTGGATATTTCCTGAGTTTTATTAATGATTTGAAATATTATCTTATTGTGTCAGAAAGATATTATTTTGTAGAGGCTTCTAAATCAGCAGATATTGAGTGATGCTAACATAAAGACATTGTTCAAAGATATGATAGTTTGTGATATACCCCATAAAATGTCATAATTAGTTTTCTTTCATTTTTTTCGGGTGGGCATTGTAAATGGTATATGTAATTTATTTTATTTTATCTTAAGATAAAATAAAATAAAGGGGGGCAAATGGATATTATGATGTAATGTAGGATTTAGTTTAAATCTTCTTCAAAATCCTCTATGAAAAGGTTAGATTGATGAACATTCAAAGTGTAGTAACATCCAAGAAGACCATTATAAAAAATTCTTCAGTATCTTTCGCTAAGATTTTAGACGGATTAATTAGTAAACTCCGAAATTAACAACATAAAGTGATAGCCATTTTTCAGATATGACATCATATTACGAGAACTTTACGAATATTGTGGTAAGTCTTATTCAGAGGTGCATTATGTTCCAAAAAAGGTTATCAAATTGGTCTGTAGTTGAACCACGGTTGTTGTGACTTGACTCGTCCTGAGAAATTGGTCCTTAATGCATGGAGACAACAAGAAAAGGACCACGCTCAGTTTGTCCTTCGGCAGGTGTGGGCTCCCTCGCGACTCGAAAAGTGATACAGAAGAATGAGTTTGAAAAAAATCTTAACAAGTGTGTTTTCATTACTAAGTCACCTCAGAGGTGGAGTTTGCAAAAAATCTTAACATTTTGTGTTTTCATTGTTAAGTCACCTCATAGGTGGAGTTTACGAAAAAACTTAACAAGTGTGTTTTCATTGTTAAGTCACCTCATTTGTGGAGTTTTTGAAAAACCTTAACAAGTGTGTTTTCATTGTTAAGTCACCTCATAGGTGGTGTTCGCAAAAAATCTTAACAAGTGTATTTTCATTGTTAAGTCACCTCGTAGGTGTGAGTTTGCAAAAAAAATTAAACAAGTGATTTTCATTGTTAAAGAGTCATGTTTTGCTTTTTAATCTTTGTTCTTACAGGCATAAGGACAAGACTTATACAAAAGAATGATAAATCATAAGTTACCTCATGGGCGAGTCAATAATACGTCCATGCACAAGAAACCTCATTTTGATTTGGGCGAGTCAATAGTATGTGCATGCACAAGAAATATCGTAGTGATTTAGGCGAGTCAATAATATGTGCATGCACAAGAAACCTCGTCGGGATTTCAACGAGTCAAAAACATGTGCATGCACTAACAAATTAAAATAGAATGATGAAGTAGTTATTATGTAAACCATAATAATACTTCCACTAAGCCTCGTTGAGAATGATAAAACTAGAAAATTAAGTAGTTATTATGGGACCATAATATACTTCCAAATAGCTTTGTTGACAATAACGAAAAGAGAATGATGAAGTATTTATTATGTGTCCATGATAGTACTTTTAACCAAATAAAAGTTACGAGCAACCACAATAAAATTGTGGATGCATGTTCATTTAAAAAGGAATGGGGTAAACACTCATAGTATATCATTCGTGTGAATGATAACGAGATTCGTCAAAATAACCCATGAGCTCAGAGTACATAAAATGAGATATGAGATACGAGATAAAAGTATATCATCGAACTGTAATGAGATATGATATTATTACCCACGATGCACAAGTTGATCGAATATATGAAAACCGACTAAAGGTTTTTTGTACATGCAGTCGATACATTTCTGACATGCATCAATATATCAACTATATGTATGAGGGGGATATGTAGAAGGGGATTAATGATAAGCCTCTCATTTATTATTAAATGAGATTAAAGACGATTAATATTGATAAAAGTCCATGTGTTTATGCGACTGAGGTATTATTATGTGCGCCCATCATATCATGCATATTTGTGTATTATTTATACATTAACTAGACAATATTCTAGTATTGAGGGTGAAACATATGTCATGGGACACAAGCCATCCAGAAGAGGACACGTATCACCACATGTTGTTTGATATATGCCTCCACAATATATTTGACATGTGGCAACCCACGTGGGTTGTTTTTGTTATAAATACACTTTAGATCTTACATTTGAGAGAGGAAATTCTTTGGAAGATAATGGTTTTTTGTTTAAGAGTTTAGAGAGAGTTTTGAGAAGGGTTTTTGAGAAGAGTATTGAGATGAGTTCTTTGACAAGAGTTTCACCACGTCTCACCTCTCCGAGTTCCACCATAATTAGTTTTTCGGGGAATAGTACGAACCCACGAACTACATTGGCTTTAATTTCGACTATGATCGATACGTAGGCACAACTAAAGTTTCTCAAGTCAAATACATGCTAAAATTCGGTATTTCTCCATATTAAACTACTCTCTTACATATATATAATTAGAACTTGCAACTGTATGTATCGTTTTTAAAAAATAAAATGAATGTATAAACAAATCGTCGACAATGGAAGGACTCATGATCATGAGAGAGATCCCAACTTTTTCATAATTATTTTGATAAACTACACATAAAAATATATTCACTTTATAAGGTACGCACAAATAAAGTGTATATATTTGTTAAAGTACATTTAGAAAGTGTGCTTTCTTTCCTAAAGTACACGTAAGGTATGCATATATATTGTAAACTACGCATAGTATTTGCGTGTACATTATAAAGTGTGTGTACTTTAATAAAAATACATGCATTTTCATATCATATTTGTTCATCATCATCACTATCATCCTTGCCTTAATCCCATCACTTGGGGTCGGCCACATGGATTTTCCTTTTCCATTCTAATCTATTCTAATCAATATTGTCATTAAAGTTTAATGCCTTAGGATCTCTCCTAATAATTTCCTCCCACGATAGTTCAAGGCGGCCCCTTTCTCTTTTACATTATTTCTAATAATCTTCCTCTTGTTATAGGTGCATCTAATGGTCTACGCAACACATGTCATATTGTTAATCATTATAAAAAATACACTTTCATATGAATGTGTGTGTGTGTGTATATATATATATATATATAAATATCTCACCACTCATTATGAACAAGATTGGACTTTCAAGAATTTCTCAATGATATGTCTCATATTTTCATTACAAAACAATAAGGACACTAATTTATAGATATTTTTACATGTAATACTTTAGGGTTGAAATTAAAATTTTAAAAACTTCAAATTTACGTAACTTTACATATCTGGTCAAGATCATTTTGAATATATAATTTTTTTTATAAATTAGACTTATATATATATATATATATATATATATATATATATATATATATATATATATATATATATATATATATATATATATATTCAAGTATGTAGGTTTAACAATCAGGACAAAATAAGGAATATGGATCATAGCGTTTAAAATGAAGGACCCCGGCATTACAAAAAATATGGTTGCATATCTAAGCGCCCAAAGACAAATTGACAAGAAGTTAAGAGAGAATTTATATATCTTCTAAATGAGTAGCTAATTTTCCTGAACTAGATAAGAAAAGGACTATAAAATTAAACAAAATAAAGTTCAATGGCTAAATAGAAATCGATGGCATACATTCGGTGTAAAAAGTAATTTACTATAATATAACTATATTGCTTGCCAAATTTACGAAATATATTATAATATTTGTAGATTTTGAATAAATAATTAATATATTGTATTAAATAATTATATTAGAGTACATTTTCTAATTAGTATGTATGTCTCAATCTTGTTTAATTCCGGCCTTATGTTTTTAATTGGGTGATGTCAAAGGCATGTCAATTTTATATTCACAATACACGACAAAAAATCAAGACATATTTTACTAATAGCACCAAAAAGTAAAAACATTTTTACATTATTATTTTAATAACACGATACCAATATAAACCTCCCTTTAAAAAGGGTCAATTACTAAATAGTCCCGAGCATAAATACATATTTTGTAAAAAAGAAACTTATTTTTTGTATAACTCATTTCATCCATCAAACACCCATTTACCCAATATTCTCTTATTTTTAAAGGTCTGCGCTAGCAGCAACCCCCCCCCCCCCCCCCCCCCCTCTCCAACCACCGATGCTTAGACAGCGCTCGTCGGAGCTCTGTCTACCCTAACAAAGCTTAAATGGGGGTCGTCAAAGCTCTGATGAGGGCTGCCAAAGCTCCGATAGGGCGGGGCTGGGCCTGGAGGGGTGGGTAAATGGGCTTATGTGTGTCCTTATTTTGCGTGTTTTTATTTGGTGAGATACTTTTTGGAACAAAATAAAAAGGCTTTGACTATACATATATTAAAAAATGTTAAGAGTAACTATTCGCCATATGCTCCAAAAATCACTAATGCTTCCCTTTCCCCTAAAAGAATAAACATAGAGTCACTCAAGCGTAACAACATGTTCCTATATATTGATAATCAAACCCTAGCTCGTCAGCTCCTAACTTTGACAAATATAAACCTTATTTTTGTGAGTATTATTGCATAGTTTATAATAGTTGCAGTTATTTTTTTGCATTTTATCAAGAAATTAACAATATACGTCTTAAAAACATTATGGAACCTAAAAATGCAATGTATTTGTGAAGCATTGAAGCACAACGTCCAAAATTCCCTTGATTCATTTTGAGGAATTTTTTATGACCATTATTCAAATTTAATCCTCTTAATAACAAAAATATCAATAGTGACAACTCTGGTAACGAATCGATGAAATAGATAATAATCAATAGAGTCTCATCTCTTTTTCATCGTCATTATAGTATAAATATTTATCTCTCAATATCCCCTTGAAGTACCTACACAATACACATTAAAATCTAGTATAATGGCAAGATAAGGGGTCAATTCGTGCTCTTTAACTAGAAGAAGTCTAATGATGCTACTAAAATTCATTTTCATATTTTAAAACTTGTGTTTCAAGGAATGTTGATTTATTTAAAATGGTGAACTAATAATTAAATCATAAAAATAAAAGCTACTGTAAAAGATCTAGTGTGAAAATGTATATGAGACATGTCAAAGGTTGGAATTAGCTATTTATTCTTTTGTCTTAATTTCCTAAATTTTCCTCTAAAATGAGCCAATATAATTATTTTAGTTACTACTTAACTCTCATTACAACTAGTGAATTTAATACTTATAGTTTTCATATACTATTAGTTTACTTTAATAAACTCTATTAAATGATGATTTTCAAATGTCTTAAACAATGTTTTTCACTAATACAAATCATTTAAATTCATTTTTTTATCATAAAAATTAATTTAGTGTTGGATAATATTAAGATGTCAAATATATTTTGAGAAAATTCTACCTTTAGTTTAATTTCAAACATATTTTATATTCTGAAATTATGATATTTCTCTCGAAATGAATTCACACTTTCTCAAGTTATGAACTAAAAATATTAAAGTAAAAATAATGGTATTTAAAGGGGGAATAATAAGTAAATAATTTGTTAATTAAGAATTAGAAAATAAATGCATCATTTGACCCCCTTGAATGGGATTTCTTGCTAATCATTTGGAGATTTACACAAACAAAAATGTGAAAAGACTCCATTAAGGTTAAAACACAAGAATATGAAAGAAATGATATTTGTAATCAAGTATATTGAATAATAAAAATATCAATTCAAACACAAAAATGAGAAGAACAATTATTGTATTATCAAAATGATTTAGAGAGTATTGTCTCCAATAATTTAAATATACACACTCACTCTCCCAAATATTTTCGCCTCTTAACAATCACATATATTCTATAAATAAAAATGCAACTATAAAATAATACACATTAACCTTTGATGGTTTCCTCCCCCTTTTTGAGTTCTTGACAGACCCCCTTTTTTGTAGAACCAAAGGATGAGGATTTTGGGGGGCAGGGTAAAAGCCTTAGTAGTGGGGTTGCTAAGGTTGTAAATTAAATGGCGGTAGCACCTACTAGAGGGTTAGGTCATCGATTATTGTGTACAAGGTTGTATCATGGCATGGGTATTGGATTTATGGTTCAAAATTGTGGTAGGTGAGTCAAATATTTTTAGAATTCAAAATATGGTTGGTAAGATATGGTAAATAAGTCAAAAAATGTGAAACATTTGGATATTAGGTGCCTACCATTGGAATAGTAACTTGTTATATGCCTACATTTAGAATAGTAACTTGTTAGGTACCCATAATTGGAATAGTAACTTTGACCTCAACCATCTGACCGTATATTAATCCAACGGATGTGGCTAATTTTGAGCATCTATAAATTGGCTTCAATCATTCATTCTAACAACATGAATACAAGTGAAAGCAGTAGGAAGTCAAAGTGTTTTTAAATGGTTGTAGAGTGAAATAGACATAAAAGATGAGAGTGTAACAATTTGTGTTCCTTATTTCTCATAGTGAATATTTCTCCTCTCATCCCATGGATGCAAACAATTTGGTGAACCATGTTAAACTTTATGTCTCTCTTATGTTTTATCACTTTCTATATTTATCTTGATAATGTGTTTTATTAGACATAAATATGAAGTACTTATTTGTATACAGTCAGAGATAGGGAATTTGGAATTAAATCCTAACAACTAGTATCAAAGCTCCAGTTTGATACAATAAGCTCCAGACATATTTTTTCTCTAATGGACGGAGAAAATGAAATCGTAATTACTCCCGTAATTGCTTCTATCTCTAAGAAGTGGAATCCAAGTTATGAATCTAAAAGTACTATAAAGTTCAAAATAAAGCCTTTTATAAAAAGATCAATTTCGGCTTATGAAAAAAGAGGATGCATAGTTATCTTACCTAATAAAGAGTAGAGACTACTTTGTTGGGAGTAGAGAAAAAATCGGAGGAGATGACTGATGATGAGAGGCGTGACATTAATCAAAGGACAAGCTCTTCTATTAAGATGAATGTCACAGATGATCTGTTGAATCATATGATTCAAGAGGCCACATCGAATGGCATGTGGGATAAGCTTGAGGATATATACTTGGGGAAATCTTTGTCAAATAAGCTTCAACTCAAGAATGGGCTCTTCAAGTTGGAGATAAAGGAAGGCGAGGATGTGATGAAGCCACTACACCAAAAACATAAATCTGGCACGGTTTAAAACTGTGCCAGATCAAATCTGGCACGGTTTTGAACTGTGTCAGAATCAGGTGTTCCAAAATGGGATTTTTTTCTGGCACGACTCAAAAGTGTGCCAGATTCAGCCAAACAGGAACACTTCTGGCACACTTTTAAACCGTGCCAGAATTTGATATTTCTGGCACACATTTGGCACAGTTTTTAACTGTGCCAGATCAAGCAAAATAGGAACACTTCTGGCACACTTTTAAACCGTACCAGAATTTGACATTTCTGGCACACTTTTGGCACAGTTTTTAACTGTGCCAGATTCAGCACAGTTTAAAAAAATTTGACACAGTTCAAAATCGTGCCAAAATATGATACACTTTTGCCACGGTTTTGAACGGTGCCAATTTTTTTTTTAATAAAAAAAAAATTATTTGAAAGCACAAATTTGACAAATTAATAATATTGCGCGTTATTAATAAACTAATGTACATACAAACTTCAAAATATTACAAATCTTTAACAGCTCACAGGTCCAAAAAAAATTGGGCAGAGTTTCCTCTATTTTCTGGACATTCCAAAACCTGTTAATACAAAACCTGCCTAACATAAAGTCCGCACGGCCACAAAATATAACAATTAACTTACAAAAGCCCTCATGGCCATAAAAGTCAATAATAAAACAACAAAAGACCTTACGGTCATGACACAAAAAAATGGAGTCATTAATAAACCCCTTGTTGTAAACCATTGAGTTCTTTGTGTGTTCCACGTGAATAAAAGCCAACGATAAACTGTTATCCTGCAAAAAAATAGAATACAAAAAAATTACAATATCAGTAACCCAATAATTTACAAAAAAAAATACTCAAAATAAAAAAATCACAGATATGAGTGGAAATTATCGTCATACTTACAAACCGGGAGTTCCGGGACTACACGGTCAGTTCCTACAAGTTACATTAGTCCCGTGCGAGGCGTTCGTGCCTACTACGGGGTCGTTTGGGGGCCGGTTTGGGTTTTCACCCTTTAACGGCATGTTTTTAACTCTAAGTGTGATTTTTGCAAATTATCGTCATACTCTCAAACTGGGAGACCCGAGACTATGCGGTCAATTCCTACAAGTTACATTGGCCCCGTGCGAAGTGTTTGTGCCTCCTACGGGGTCGTTTGGGGTCAATTTGGGTTTTCACCCTTTAACGACCTATTTTTAAGTTTACATGTGATTTTTACAAATTATCATCCTATTTACAAACCGGGAGACCCGGGACTACGCGGCCAGTTCCTACAAGTTGCATTGGTCCCGTGCGAGGTGTTCGTACCTCCTACGGGGCCGTTTGGGGGCTGGTTTGGGTTTTCACCCTTTAATGGCCTGTTTTTAAGTCTAAGTGTGATTTTTGCAAATTATCATCGTACTCTCAAACCAGGACACCCGGGACTACGTGGTAAGTTCCTACAAGTTGCATTGGTCCCTTGCGAGGTGTTCGTGCCTCCTACGGGGCCGTTTGGGGGCTAGTTTGGGTTTTCACCCTTTAACGGCTTGTTTTTAAGTCCAAGTGTGATTTTTGCAAATTATCGTCGTACTCTCAAATCGGGATACCTGGGACTACGCGGTTAGTTCCTACAAGTTGCATTGGTCCCGTGCGAGGTGTTCGTGCCTCCTACGGGGCCGTTTGGGGGCTGGTTTGGGTTTTCACCCCTTAACGACTAGTTTTTAAGTCCAAGTGTGATTTTTGCAAATTATCGTCGTACTCTCAAATCGGGATACCTGGGACTACGCGGTCAATTCCTACAAGTTGTATTGGTCCCGTGCGAGGTGTTCGTACCTCCTACGGGGCCGTTTGGGGACTGATTTGGGTTTTCACCCTTTAACGGCTTGTTTTTAAGTCTAAGTGTGATTTTTGCAAATTATCGTCGTACTCCCAAATCAGGATACCCGGGACTACGCGGTCAGTTCCTACAAGTTGCATTGGTCCCGTGCGAGGTGTTCGTGCCTCCTACGGGGTCGTTTGGGGGCTGGTTTGGGTTTACACCCCTTAACGGCTAGTTTTCAAGTCTTACTGTGATTTTTGCAAATTATCGTCATGCTCTCAAATCAGGAGATCCGGTACTACGTGGTCAGTTCCTACAAGTTGCATTGGTCCCGTGCGAGGTGTTCGTGCCTCCTACTGGGTCGTTTGGGGGCTGCTTTGGGTTTTCACCCCTTAACGGCTAGTTTTTAAGTCTAAGTGTGATTTTTGCAAATTATCGTCATACTCTCAAATCGGGAGACCAGGGACTACGCGGTTAGTTCCTACAAGTTGCATTGGTCCCGTGCGAGGTGTTCGTACCTCCTACGGGGCCGTTTGGGGGTTGGTTTCGGTTTTCACCCTTTAATGGCTTGTTTTTAAGTCTAAGTGTGATTTTTGCAAATTATCATCATACTCTCAAGCCGGGACACCCGGGACTACGCGGTCAGTTCCTATAAGTTGAATTGGTCCCGTGCGAGGTGTTCGTGCCTCCAACGGGGTCGTTTGGGGGCTGGTTTGGGTTTTCACCCTTTAACAGCTTGTTTTTAAGTGTAAGTGTGATTTTTGCAAATTATCGTCATACTCTCAAACCAGGACACCCGGGACTACGCGGTCAGTTCCTACAAGTTGCATTGGTCCCGTGCGAGGTGTTCGTGCCTCCTACGGGGCCGTTTGGGGGCTGGTTTTGATTTTCACCCCTTAACGACTAGTTTTTAAGTCCAAGTGTGATTTTTGCAAATTATCATCGTAATTACAAACCGGGAGATCCGGGACTACGCGGTCAGTTTCTACAAGTTGCATTGGTCCCGAGCGAGGTGTTCGTACCTCCTACGGGGCCATTTGGGGACTGGTTTGGGTTTTTACCCTTTAACGACCTGTTTTTAACTCTAAGTGTGATTTTTGAAAATTATCCTCATACTCTCAAATCGGGAGACCCGAGACTACGTGGTCAGATTCTACAAGTTACATCGGTCCCATACGTGGTGTTCGTGCCTCCTACGGGGTCGTTTGGGGGCCGGTTTGGGTTTTCACCCTTTAACGGCATGTTTTTAACTCTAAATGTATTTTTGCAAATTATTATCATACTCTCAAACTGGGAGACCCGGGACTATGAGGTCAGTTCCTACAAGTTACATTGGTCCCGTGCGAAGTGTTCGTGCCTCCTACGGGGTCGTTTGGGGTCGATTTGGGTTTTCACCCTTTAACGGCCTGTTTTTAAGTTTACATGTGATTTTTACAAATTATCATCCTATTTACAAACCGGGAGACCCGGGACTACGCGATCAGTTCCTACAAGTTTCATTGGTCCCGTGCGAGGTGTTCGTACCTCCTACGGGGCCGTTTTGGGGGCTGGTTTGGGTTTTCACTGTTTAATGGCCTGTTTTTAAGTCTAAGTGTGATTTTTGCAAATTATCATCGTACTCTCAAACCAGGACACCCGGGACTACGCGGTCAGTTCCTACAAGTTGCATTGGTCCCATGCGAGGTGTCCGTGCCTCCTACGGGGCCGTTTGGGGGCTGGTTTGGGTTTTCACCCCTTAACGGCTAGTTTTTAAGTCTAAATGTGATTTTTTCAAATTATCATCATACTTTCAAACCGGGACACCCGGTACTACGCGGTCAGTTCCTACAAGTTGCATTGGTCCCGTGCGAGGTGTTCGTGCCTCTTACGGGGTCGTTTGGGGGCTGGTTTGGGTTTTCACCCCTTAACGGGTAGTTTTTAACTCCAAGTGTGATTTTTGCAAATTGTCGTCTTACTCTCAAATCGGGAGACCTGGGACTACGCGGTCAATTCCTACAAGTTGCATTGGTCCCGTGCGAGGTGTTCGTACCTCCTACGGGGCCGTTTGGGGACTGGTTTGGGTTTTCACCCTTTAATGGCTTGTTTTTAAGTCTAATTGTGATTTTTGCAAATTATCATCGTACTCTCAAATCGGGATACCCAGGACTACGCGGTCAGTTCCTACAAGTTGTATTGGTCCCGTGCGAGGTGTTCGTGCCTCCTACGGGGTCGTTTGGGGGTTGGTTTGGGTTTTCACCCCTTAACGGCTAGTTTTTAAGTCTAACTTTGATTTTTGCAAATTATCGTCATACTCTCAAATCGGGAGATTCGATACTAAGCGGTGAGTTCCTACAAGTTGCATTGGTCCCGTGCGAGGTGTTCGTGCCTCCTACTGGGTCGTTTGGGGGCTGGTTTGGGTTTTCACCCCTTAACGACTAGTTTTTAAGTCTAAGTGTGATTTTTGCAAATTTTCATCATACTCTCAAATCGGGAGACCAGGGACTACGCGGTCAGTTCCTACAAGTTGCATTGGTCCCGTGCGAGGTGTTTGTACCTCCTACGGGGCCGTTTGGGGGCTGGTTTCGATTTTCACCCTTTAATGGCTTGTTTTTAAGTCTAAGTGTGATTTTTGCAAATTATCGTCATACTCTCAAGCCGGGACACCCGGGACTACGCAGTCAGTTCCTATTAGTTGCATTGGTCCCGTGCGAGGTGTTCGTGCCTCCAACGGGGTCGTTTGGGGGCTGGTTTGGATTTTCACCTTTTAACAACTTGTTTTTGAGTCTAAGTGTGATTTTAGCAAATTATCGTC
Organism: Sambucus nigra; assembly: GCA_949130495.1. Lineage (NCBI taxonomy): Eukaryota > Viridiplantae > Streptophyta > Magnoliopsida > Dipsacales > Adoxaceae > Sambucus > Sambucus nigra. The sequence goes on along the minus strand of OX422223.1, from coordinate 87,184,020 downwards.
ATACTCTCAAGCCAGGACACCCGAGACTACGCGGTCAGTTCCTACAAGTTGAATTGGTCTCGTGCGAGGTGTTCGTGCCTCCTACGGGGTCGTTTGGGGGCTGGTTTGGGTTTTCACCCTTTAATGGCCTGTTTTTAAGTCTAAGTGTGATTTTTACAAATTATCATCGTACTCTCAAACCATGACACCCGGGACTACGCGGTCAGTTCCTACAAGTTGCATTGGTCCCGTGCGAGGTGTTCGTGCCTCCTACGGGGCTGGTTTGGGTTTTCACCCCATAATGGCCTATTTTTAAGTCCAAGTGTGATTTTTGCAAATTATCATCGTACTCTCAAATCAGGAGACCCGGGACTACGCGGTCAGTTCCTACAAGTTGCATTGGTCCCGTGCGAGGTGTTCGTACCTCCTACGGGGCCGTTTGGGGACTGGTTTTGGTTTTCACCCTTTAACGGCTTATTTTTAAGTCTAAGTGTGATTTTTGCAAACTATCGTCGTACTCTCAAATAGGGATACCCGGGACTACGCGGTCAGTTCTTACAAGTTGCATTGGTCCCGTGCGAGGTGTTCGTGCCTCCTACGGGGTCGATTGGGGGCTGGTTTGGGTTTTCACCCCTTAACGGCTAGTTTTTAGTTTTTAAGTCTAAGTGTGATTTTTGCAAATTATCGTCGCACTCTCAAACCAGGAGACCCGGGACTACGCGGTCAGTTCCTACAAGTTGCATTGGTCCCGTGCGAGGTGTTCGTGCCTCCTACGGGGCCGTTTGGGGGCTGGTTTCGGTTTTCACCCTTTAACTGCTTGTTTTTAAGTCTAAGCGTGATTTTTACAAATTATCGTCATAATCTCAAACCGGGACACCCGGGACCACGCAGTCAGTTCCTACAAGTTGTATTGGTCCTATGCGAGGTATTCGTGCCTCCTACGGGGTCGTTTGGGGGCCGATTTGGGTTTTCACCCTTTAACGGCTTGTTTTTAAGTCTAAGTGTGATTTTTGCAAATTATCATCCTATTCACAAACCGGGAGATCCGGGACTATGCGGTCAGTTCCTACAAGTTACATTAGTCCCGTGCGAGGTGTTTGTGCCTCCTACGGGGTCGTTTGGTGGATGGTTTGGGTTTTCACCCCTTAACAGCTAGTTTTTAAGTCTAAGTGTGATTTTTGCAAATTATCTTCATACTCTCAAATCGGGAGACAAGGGACTACGCGGTCAGTTCCTACAAGTTGCATTGGTCCCGTGCGAGGTGTTCGTACCTCCTACGGGGCCGTTTGGGGGCTGGTTTCGGTTTTCCCCCTTTAATGGCTTGTTTTTAAGTCTAAGTGTGATTTTTGCCAATTATCGTTATACTCTCAAGCCGGGACACCCGAGACTACGCGGTCAGTTCCTATAAGTTGCATTGGTCCCGTGCGAGGTGGTCGTGCCTCCAACGGGGTCGTTTGGGGGCTGGTTTGGGTTTTCACCCTTTAACAACTTGTTTTTAAGTCTAAGTGTGATTTTTGTTAATTATCGTCATACTCTCAAATCGGGACACCCGGGACTACGCGGTCAGTTCCTATAAGTTGCATTGGTCCCGTGCGAGGTGTTCGTGCCACCTACGGGGTCGTTTGGGGGCTGGTTTGGGTTTTCACCCTTTAACGGCTAGTTTTTAAGTCTAAGTGTGATTTTTGCAAATTATTGTCATACTCTCAAATCGGGAGATCCGGGACTATGCGGTCAGTTCCTACAAGTTGCATTGGTCCCATGCGAGGTGTTCGTGCCTCCTACGGGGTCGTTTGGGGGCTGGTTTGGGTTTTCACCCCTTAACGGCTAGTTTTTAAGTCTAAGTGTGATTTTTGCAAATTATCGTCGTACTCTCAAATCGGGAGACCCGGGACTACGCGGTCAGTTCCTACAAGTTGCATTGGTCTCGTGCGAGGTGTTCGTACCTCCTACGGGACCGTTTGGGGGCTGGTTTCGGTTTTCACCCGTTAACGGCTTGTTTTTAAGTCTAAGTGTGATTTTATCAAATTATCGTCATACTCTCAAACCGGAACACCCGGGACCACGCGGTCAGTTCCTACAAGTTGTATTGGTCCTATGCGAGGTATTCGTGCCTCCTACGGGGTCGTTTGGGGGCCGGTTTGGGTTTTCACCCTTTAATGGCTTGTTTTAAGTCTAAGTGTGATTTTTGCAAATTATCATCCTATTCACAAACCGGGAGATCCGGGACTATGCGGTCAGTTCCTACAAGTTGCATTGGTCCCGTGCGAGGTGTTCGCGCCTCATACGGGGTCGTTTGGTGGCTGGTTTGGGTTTTCACCCCTTAACGGCTAGTTTTTAAGTCTAAGTGTGATTTTTGCAAATTATCGTCGTACTCTCAAATCGAGAGACCCGGGACTACGCGATCAGTTCGTACAAGTTGCATTGGTCCCGTGCGAAGTGTTCGTACCTCCTACGGGTCCGTTTGAGGGCTGGTTTCGGTTTTCACCCTTTAACGGCTTGTTTTTAAGTCTAAGTGTGATTTTTACAAATTATCATCATACTCTCAAACTGGGAGACCCAGGACCACGCGGTTAGTTCCTACAAGTTGCATTGGTCCTGTGTGAGGTGTTCGTGCCTCCTACAGGGTCGTTTGGGGGCCGATTTGGGTTTCCACCCTTTAACGGCCTGTTTTTAAGTTTACGTTTGATTTTTGCAAATTATTGTCCTATTCACAAACCGGGAGATCCGGGACTACGCGGTCAGTTCCTACAAGTTACATGGGTCCCGTGCGAGGTGTTCGTTCCTCCTACGGGGTCGTTTGGGGGCCGATTTGGGTTTTCACCCTTTAACGGCTTGTTTTTAAGTTTAAGTGTTGATTTTTACAAATTTTCATCATATTCTCAAACCGGAAGACCCGGGACTGCGCGATCAGTTCCTACAAGTTACATTGGTCCCATGCGAGGTGTTTGTACCTCGTACAGGATCGTTTGGGGGTTGGTTTTGGTTTTCACCCTTTAACGGCTTATTTTTAAGTTTAAGTGTTGATTTTTGAAAATTATCGTCATAATCTCTAACCGGGAGACTCGGGACTACGCGGTCAGTTCCTACAAGTTACATTGGTCCCTTGCGACGTGTTCGTGCCTCTTACGGGACCGTTTGGGGGCTAGTTGGATTTTCACCCTCAAACGGCTTATTTTCAAGCCTAGTCTACGTATTTTGAAATTATCATCATATTCTCAAACTAGAAGACCCAGGACTGCGGGGTCAGTTCAGACGAGTTACATTGGTCCCGTGGGAGGTGTTCGTGCCTCTTACGGGGTCGTTTGGGGGTTGGTTTGGGGTTTTACCCTCAAACGACTTATTTTGAAGCCTAATCTATGTATTTTGAAATTATCGTCATATTCTCAAACCGAGAGACCCGGAACTACACGGTCAGTTCGTACGAGTTACATTAGTCCCGTGCGAGGTGTTCGTGCCTCTTACGGGACGGTTTGGGGGCTGGTTTGGGTTTTCACCCACAAACGGCTTGTTTTCAACCGAATCTACGTATTTTGAAATTATCATCATATTCTCAAACTGGGAGACTCGGGACTACATGGTCAGTTCGTACGAGTTACATTGGTCTCGTACGAGATGTTCATGCCTCTTACGGTCCGTTTGGGGGCTGGTTTGAGTTTTCACCCTCAAACGGCTTGTTTTCAAGCCTAATCTACGTATTTTGAAATTATCGTCATATACGATGTCAGTTCATACAAGTTACATTGGAGCGAGAATAGTTACAATGCACAAATCAAATTAAGGTTTCAAAAATCATTTAAAAAATAGTAAATAACTAAATTAATTCATTCAATGTTTGTAGATGATGCGTTCAAGTTGAAGCCGATGATGTTTAGACGAATATGTCATGTATGTCAACATAAAATGAACAACTAAGAGAGATTTCTATTAGAACATGATGAATTAGAATTATTAGGATATAATTTTGGAAACATTCATACGCTTTTGAATTAATGGACATAATTTGTGGTCCAAATTTTAGTGTTTCCAAATTAGTCTTATGGTTCTCAAAAAGTGAACACCAAAATCTATTTTGCCTAGGCAAAATAAATTTGGTCTTGATTTATTTTCAACACTCCCTACTTGCTCAAAACCCAAACACACGCACCCATTCCCCACCTGCTCACACCCTCTTGCGAAAACCTACACACCCCATATGGTAACTGGCCCCCTTCATCTCCCCATATACCAACTACACTCTTATAAGACAAAATACCCAAACTCCCTACACCTGCTGCCGAACAAAAAATCCCATACCCTTAAACCTTGCTCCCATGGCCCTGCTTCATCTACCTGCTGTCACCCATAACCATATCCCCCATGTGACCCTACCAGCCCCAAACGAACCTCCTCCACAACCCCTTAAACCCCTGCTGATACCCCCTGCAGTTACCCTACATGTCCACCTTGAAACCCACCCAATATCCATATTTGTCCTTCACCACCCTACTACCATACCTGTCATCCACAACCCCTGAATCCCCTACTAATGTACACAAGAATAAAACAAATAATTCGTCATATATAATCATCATAATATATATAAGGTTATTTCAATTTAGCCCTGGGTTTATTAGTGATTTTGATTTACACATCCAACTATAACATAATTATATCACAAAAGAATACCCGTGTTCGTCCTGTATCAGCGACGACAAATGTTGGAAGGATGATGCTCGCAGTTGTTTCCTTCAACTTATTCCTGATAGAATTACCATAGCATCACATACAAAAATGAATTTTTCACAAACGAAATTATACATTTTCTACAATATAAGTGTAAATAAAGTCAAATTAGATCACCTGCTTAGATTTCTTGTTGATTCTTGCATGTAACAACTATTTTAGCTTGCCCACAAAGCTCCCATCTTCTCAAAAGATATCGATGGTTGCACAGTATGCCATGTGTACTTATCCTGCTAACCCAAATCAGGATATTGATTTGAAGAATCACAGATGGGGTCATTATTTCATTTGTGGGTATAAAGGTCACTATGAATTTGTAAAATCAAGAGGTCTGGATGTTGATGTACTAGTTGGACTTGATGTTATTGTTGAAACAACAGTTTCTACAGGGTCTAAACTCTCGAGCTCATCAACATTTGTTTTCTCTTCTACAATTGCAATAATGCCCGCCTTCAATGTCAACTTGCCCAAGAAAGAACTTGCTCAACTTATATGTAGTGTGAACGACACATTGGGACACAATCTGGTGGAATGGACCAGGCTATCTCTGTCACGGCCAAATTTGGGTTTGCAGAATTGATTGATTTCAATGCTATTCGTGCAATTGACGTGCAACGTCCTGCTGGTGGTTCCTTTATAATTGCTCACTCATTGGCTGAATCCCAGAAAGCAGTCACTGCTGCTACAAATTACAATAATCGTGTCATCAAATGCCAGCAATTCACACATCTAGATAATTGTATGTTAATCTTTGAACTCTGATTCAAAAGTAACTGAACCATAAAAGTACATGTTGGTATATCACTGCCAAAAAGACATCATGAAACCCCAAGAATTTATTGAATGGCCGCTGCGAAAATCACTGTAAAGAAAAAAACAAAAAAATGGAAAACTAAGTAAGAAAACTAAAATGGCACTGAATTTTTACACATGAATAGAGAATAAAAATATACACATGAATAGAGAATAAAAATGGAAGACCCATATACATATGAATAGAGAATAAAAATGCTAAGAAAATGGCACTAAATTTTTAACAAACATCATCATAAAAATAGTACAGTGTTGCTTAACTTCTTATACAGTTCTGATGAACTATGCAGTTCAACCATCGATTACTGCTTAATTGCGGCAACAGTTCAACTCATAAAGTGCTATTAAACTATGCACTACTTTTGTACCCCCTCCACTATTTCCAAGTATTTTTACTCATAAATAGATTTTCTTGAATTATGGGGACTTTTTCAAATCTTCCTCGTGTTTTTTCGGATCAGACAAACTGCTATGTACTGTCAATATATACTATACTCCAAGAGAAACACTTATAAAATTTATCGAGAGAGGAAAGACATACATTACTCCGGCCTAAATGGTCGATTGTCTACAGAACTTGCAACCCTAAGTGCAGACCTTCAAGTAGTTTAGTATACCTCAAAATGTTTCCTGGTCAATCTTCTGTTAGGGGCATTGTAAGAGGCTATATGGTGGGTGATTTCTGTATGAAAATAGTAATAGCTCTATTAACCAAGCTCACCTATATTTGCAGTAATAATGATAACCAACCAAAAACTCATAGTGAGCATATAGAACGAAAACCCAAAATTGTCCTATTAAAATCGAAAACCCAAAATACTCAAATCCAACCATAATAATCAAATCGAAAACCCAAAATACCCGGTTAAAATCGAAAACCCAAAACACCCAAATGAAACCCTAATTACTCAAAATGGGTTAAAATTTTCAATCGGGCATTTTGTCGAACAACTGGTGTTCCCAGTGAAAATGGTCATGTTTTTTTTTGTTTATTCTTCTTGACCAATTTTTCATTACAAATCAACAGACATTGACAACAATGTGTGTGAAAATAATGTATAACACTTGTATTTTGAGCCAGAAAATGATAACATACCAACACAAATACCAAAACATAGGTTTATCGCACTACATGAATTTCAAACCTAAATTGAATGAAAAGAGTTGGAATTCATACTTAAGAGGATGATTTGGGACTGAAATTGATTCGGAAATATAGGATTATGAAGTGTTGGAGCTCGACTTGGACTTTCACAGCCTGGATCCGATTCATGGCTTCCCAAACTTCTTGGTTCGCTTTGTGTGGTATCAAAGACTGAATGTTGCCCGACAAAGAGCGCCAAAACCTGCTTGGTTACAGTTTCAGTCTAGGAAAGAGAGAGAGATTAATAGATCTGATAATGAGAGAGGAAAAAAAGAGCGGGAGATCAAAATATTTGGCATCAGAATTTTTTTTAAGGTATTTATATTTAGTTAAAGTGTCCTCAGTTTTGGCACACTTTTAAACCGTGCCAAAATTTGGCACGGCTTTAACGTGTGCCAGATTTTCATTAAACCGTGCCAAAATTTGGCACGGTTCTAAAGTGTGCCAGATTTTTACTATCAGGGTGTGCCGAATTGCTGTTTTTGGTGTAGTGAGCATAATAATATTTTCAAAGATTTAATCAAAGACTTAAGATGGATAGAGGTTCAATTCAGTAAGGAGGATCGAGATTTGTTGTTTCTTGCATCATTGGCAAATTCATATGAGAATTTTGTCCCCACCCTCATGTTTGGGAAGATAACCCTGAAGTTCAACGAGAGTTTGTGTAAGACAACATTTCTCACGTGATGACGAAGAACAATGATGGTGGAGATGTCACATTTTTCTGTAGTCAAGCTTTGATGGTCAGAGATGGAAATGGTGGAAAAAATAGGGAAAGGCGGGACAACTATGGATCTAAGTAGACTGATAGGTCTAGATGAGATGATGGTAAAAGAGGACCGCAGTGTCACAAGTGCAAGAAATGGGTCCATAAAAGATGGGAATATCCTTTATGGAATAAGAAGGAAGAAAATGGTCGAGATAATAGTATGATAAATGTTACAGAAAGTGATGATTGCTCTGGAAATGCTCTCACTATTTCCAAAGGTAACTCTTTGTCTCAAGAAGATTATGTATTAGATTTAGGTTCTACACATCATGTGTGTTCAAATATTGATTTTTTGATTCGTTCCAATGTAAAGGAAAAGGCTGTATGAAATTACCTAATGATAAAACTTATTCCGTAAAAGGGGTGGGAACAGTGATGATCAAAATGTCTAATGGTGTCAAATGTACTTTGGATGGTTTGGCGTATGTCCATAGGTATGTAAGAATCTAATATCCATTATAAAACTGGATTCCAAGGGATATCGTCCATCGGTAGAAGGTGGAGTCATAAAAATTGAACATGGTTGGTGATGGGAAAAAAGAGAGACGAGTTGTATCATTTGATTCAAACTATAAGTAACTAGGGTTAACACGATATCAAGATATTGAGGCATGATTCCATTATGGGTACAACAATGAAAATACGGGTGTTATGTTTCTAGGAAGGGGGCGAGCGTGAGAAGAGAAACCTACTAGAGAAGGGTAAATCATGAAGTCCCCCTTAGGCATCAAAAAATAAAGTCAACTGGAGATCCTTCACATATTCATTAGCCAACATTAATCAAGGTGGAGTTAGGATCTCATTGCTGGATTCAAGTATGTGTAATAGGGTACACGTAGAAGGGCTAATGGAGAATGTGCATATGTATGTTACAAATGGGAAAACTTCACATAGGGTATTGTCATAAATTCTCGTCATGGTGGAGTCTTATTTGACGACTTGAGGAATTACAAATGGGAGCTCTCTGCATTTAGGGATGAATTTTTCGCCAAGGTGGAGATTGTTGGATTTATGGCTCAAAATTATGGTAGGTGAGTCAAATATTGTGAGGAATCAAAATATAGTTAGTGGGATATGGTTAATGAGTCAAAACATGTGAAACATTTGGATTTTAGGTACCTACCATTACGATACTAACTTGTTTGGTGCCTAAAATTAAAATAGTAACTTGTTAGTTGCCTATAATTGTAATATTAACTTTGATCTCATCCATCCAACCTTATTTTGATCCAACAGATGTGGCTAATTTCAATCATCTATAAATTGGCTTCATTCATTCATTCTAAAACCTGAATAATAGTGAAAGCAAGGGGAAGTAAGAGTGTTTTGGAAGGTTCGTAGAGTGAGATAGATATGAGACATTGAGAGTGTAACAATTTGTGTTCTTTATTTCTCATAGTGAAGATTTTCCTCTCCTCCTGTGGATGTAGGTAATTTTTTGAACCGTCTCTTTTGTGTTTTGTCACTTTCTTTATTTATCTTTAGTGTGTGTTTCATTATCCATAGAGATAAAGTCCTTGTGTGTATACGGTCGAAGGCAGGGGATTGTAACACCCCATATTTTTTAGCATTTCTAAATTACATATGTCCACACAATTTAATTAAATTGAGAAATAAAGTGAATTAAATAAATATTAATTAGCGAGTAAAAGGGTTAATATTTATGTGATATTATATTTAATTGTGCGATAAATAAATGAAAATATATTAAATTATTTTAGGTCGTAAATGTGTAAAAATCGATGGGTTTTACGCTATCTCAGTCGGGACACGCGTGTAGAGTCATGTTAAGAATGGGATGGAAAATTGATGTTAAGTAACTCGGATAATTATTTCGAGTGTGACAATGATCAAGGATGTGTCGAGATAGTCAAAATTAGGTATCCAAGGGTTGTAATCATGTTTCAAGGACTTTTTAGGCTAAATGAGACACGTATAATGGCATTTAGGACATTTTAATCGTGGGACTTAACTTAATTTCAAGATTTAGGTGTATAGAGTGGGTAGCCATTCCACCATATAAAAGACTTAGGGTTTGATAGATAAAATAATAGATAAGAAAAAACTAAGATAAATTGAAGATAAATAATCTGGAAAGAGAATTGAAGCATTCCAAGTTTAGGATCATTACGTAAAGAAGAACTAAACAAAAAGAACTCAGAATCTCTATGGTTAAAAAAGGCAAATGTTTATCTTGACCTAATGGTTTAAATAGTTTCAGTCATTCTTATCTAAATTTGGTAAGGGAACATAATTTTTGGGTGGGATTACCTGTAAAATGGGAATTTTGTAAATGGATTTATTAAGAATGAATTTGAATGTGGAAACATGTTGAATATGATATCTTTGATGATGAAACGATACAATCTTAAATGATTAAAGTGAAAGTTTATGAAATTTTGAATTAGGGTTGATATCATGAATAATTCTTGATGAACAATTGATAATCCCGTGTTTATAAATGCTTTCGAGTTGTTGTAGACGTAGAAATATGTGTAGTCCCATCTAAGATTGATAGACAAGTTATGTTTTGGGATTGAATGATGATTGGGATTGATATGGTTGAAGGGATGATTATGAAATTCGTTAAACAAGTTGGTTTGCCTCCCAAGTGAACTGAACTGGTTCTCTGGGTAGGGAGCAAATCGGTTCGCCCACCGAATCGATTTTCCAGCCAGGTGAATCGGTTCGCCCATCTAGGCTAGATCTACTTTGGGTTGTTTGGTTTTTCGAGGGTTTGACTTGGTTTATGTAATTATATAATTGATATAGGACTTCTGGGAATACCTAGGAGAGATCATAATCTACCTTGGAGTACATGGGAATCGAATCCAGGTATGGGTTTATGGGTGTATTATGGTGAATGACTCCCAGGTCGTAATTTATGAAATAGGGGTGGGATTTTCAAAAGAGTTAGGATACTAACTTGAGTATAATAGTTTTGTGGCCAGAAACATGTAAGTTAAGAATTAAAATAAATAAGTGAGTACTTGATAATTTGGGAGTCGGGATAGGCTCAGGAATTACGGACTATTGCTACGAGTGATATATGGATGATTAGTTGGTTATATATACATATGTGTGTGTGTGTGTGTGTGGATATATCTGTGTGATTGATATATGTGAACATACTTACTCTATATATGTTGCGTATAATGGGCGGTCCACCTTGGCATGACCAACAGGTGTTGGGTCGTTTTCCCTGGTCATATGATTGTTGCATGACCATTATATGTGAGTTTAGAGTCATGTGGGGGGTAATTTGGTATAGTAATGATCCACAGATGTATGTCTATGACCGCCTCCATTTAGGTATTTATGATTTTGGTTCAGTCGTGAGATTTCGACCCGGTGGCCCAAGAGTGGTACATGACGTACCTAGATACTACTAGCATGCTAGGAATGCATCTGGGAGGAAATGTCAGGGATGCTATGTATATACGTAAAAAAGACTATTATATGTATATGTGTGAATTAAAAGAATGTGTGAACATTGAAATTATAACTAACACACAATTTTGTGAATCATTTAGCTATAAGATTATAATTAAGAACAATAATGATATAGCTTACGTAATATCTAAATGAGAAATAAATCAAAGTAAAATATGTGTAGCACAGTTGGGCTAGGGGTTAGTGCTTAGGGCTAATATAAGTGATGGTACTAATAAGGTGAGGTAGCATATCTATGGAATTAAAATACATTCATTAGGTGCTCACTATTGATGAGGGGCGAGAATTATTTCATATGAGTGCAACACCAAATAAGTATTGTATGGGAAAAAAAGCCTCTGTTAGGCTTAGTATTTATTTTATTTTCCACTTGGTCACATTTGCCTTACCATGTTACAAGCTCAGACGTGCCGATACGATGAATCGAATCTCCAACATATCCAAAGTTTAAGACTTCTTCTCATCACGAAGGTATAAATTGTTTAGGATTTTAAATTTATTTACATTTACATTTGGGAGATTTTTATAAAAGTTTTTATAAAAATCGAGGCAAAAATTTTCTAAGATAAAAATTAATTTTTATTTGACCTCGTTCAAACAAGATGTCAATCTCGTTCGAATGGAATGGAGAGTTCATTTGAAATCTCATTTGATATTTTCTTCGAATGAACATTAAACGAGGGTGTTCTGTTTGAATTTGTTTGAAGCTCGTTAGAAGCTTCGAATGAAATTGGAGTCTTATTCCAATGAACTCGATTTTCGTTCTTACGAGATGACATTCTCATTTGAACGACTTCTACTTTTATTCGAACGAATTTCTCTCTCTCAAAATTTATGTATGACCTATAAATAAATGTTTCAAAAAGATTTGGTGCAAAATTCATCATTCCTTTTAGGTCAAAACACCCTTTTAATTCACGAAACAACCTCCCTAATATACTTGTCGAGATAGATATTTATATCGAAGTATGATAGGTAGTCTTTTTTACCCGACTGCTAAACGTCAGGATATCGCCTTTAGTCTTGGAGTATCTGTGCAATACCAGGCATCCCCAAAAGAGTCACACTTACACTCTCTTAAATGTATTATCAAATACGTGAGTGGAACACTTTCATATTGTATTTGGTATTCCATTCATGCTGATGATAGTTTGTCCACCTATTCAGATGCCGATTGGGCCCGGAATGATGATGGTTGGAGGAGCACTTCGGGTGGGTGTTTTTATTTTAGGAGTACTTTTGTCTCCTAGATGAGGAAGAAGCAAAACTTCATCTCTTTATCCATGATGGAGGCTGCGTATATAGATATTGGGCACTATTGAACATAATCCTTATAGTCGAAGTAAATGTTGGAGGATTATGGCATTTCAGAAGGCACGATGACTATTTCCTGTGATAATACAAGTGCTATACACATTTCTCGTAATCCCATCTAGAATTCATGCACAAAGAACATTAGGATGCGCGAGCACTTTATTCGAGACCTAGTTGAGGAGATGGTCGTGCCCTTGAACTTCGTGAGCCCGGATCGTCATTTAGTCGACATATTCAAGAAACCTTTAGATGAACTTTGATTGGAGGATCTTAGGAAATCTTTCGGTATTTGCACTGTTCATTGAGTTCGAATATGTTATCTAGTATTAAATGATTATAATGATTATTTACATTTATTCCTATTACTAGGTTGTATTGCCATTGTATTATCATTGTATGCATCTTTTTCATTTTGATATATATTTTTAGAAAAATCCCCAAAAAAATTTGTTTTTATGAAAAATTTTGAAAAATACAAAAAATATTTTTGATTTCTTTTAAGAAAAAGTGAAAAAGGAAAAAAATATTTACTTTGATAAAATTTTTGAAAAAGACAAAAGGAGTTTTCTATGACTATTTGTAGTTCTTTGAGACTTGTCATCATTACATATATGTGCTTAATAATATGTGGAGTCATAAAGTTGTGAAAAAATGATAACTTGCTACATGTTTGACTCTTTGTCTCCTTTAGTGCACATAATAATGAGCTTATTTGAGTATTGCACTTTCATGTCACAGTTCGATCATTGTGTTTTCATCTCAATTTTGTTTTAAAACGAACTCAATGTGAAAAATGAGATAAAAAAATTATGCATGTAAGAACCATTGCTCGGATTTAAATAATTTTTTTGATAAAAATTGTTATATATTAAGCAATGGTAAGGGGAAACGAAAGACAAAGTCTTTGTATTAAAAGCCATTATTTAGAATGAAAAGAGACTAAAAATATTAGAGACACATAAAAACAGAAGTGCCAGGCCATTTCTGTTTGAACATTGATGCTTCGCTACAAATGAGCATTAATTTCTTTAAAATAATTTAGAGTATTATTGTTATACTTGAGATTTTGAGGGAATTAAGTCCAAGGTTAATGGGTTTGCACAAACTATAAAAATCTCAGGTAAATATTACATAGTTTTGAGCACCATTGGTGTAAAAAACACTTAAGGTCTTGATTTCTTGAATAGGCTAATTCAATTTCATAGGTGTTCATATTTTTTTACACCTAAGCTAGACTTTGAGATCATTCGTTAGTAGTGTCTCAATCCTTCATGAACATGTGTTTTTCTTATCTACTATGATTAACCTATAGAATATGTTCACACCCCTACATTTTATTTTCATGATTCGGGTGGTGTGCTGTATTTGTAAACTTTTATACTTGAAAAGTTTTAAAAAGTTTTAAAAATAGTTTGTGGAGCCTTTGAGATTAATATTGCATGTTAATCCTTTCTATATTTTTGTGAGGATATCTACTAATTATCTATGATGTTCTCTATATGTCATGTTTAGTTTTTACTCCTTTGTTTATTTCGGACAAAAAGGGGGAGAACAAATTAAGGGGGAGTTTGATTTTTTAGATTTACGTATTTTTATTTTCTATGTCAAACTCTATGAATCACGGGTGTTTGTCTATGTTTCATATGTGTAGGTTCCCTTGGGCATTGATAAGAAGATAGAGCAGATTAAGAGAAAATAAAAAAAGAACATCTGGAGATCGAAGCCAAAGTTTATTATTTAATGTCATTCAATTTCTAGGGTTTTGAAAGGGTATTAGAATTTTTATAATTTGGGTTTGGGTAATGTTTAGTTCAGTACTGGCCGAAGGAGGAGATTTATAAGGGCAAATACTTTAGCTTAGGCTTATAATGTATTTATTTTACCACTTTAGCACATTTGGTAAATCCCGTTAAAAATCGAGACGTGATGATACGATGACTCGAATCTCGAATCTCGAACATCTCCAAAGCTCAATACTTCTTCACATAATGAAGGTATAAATCATTCAGGATTTTAAATTTGTTTACATTTATATTTGGGACATTTCTTGTACAAGTTTTTATAAAATTTGAAGCAATAATTTTCTAAGTTAAAAATTATTTTTTATTTGACCTCGTTCAAATGAGATGTCAATCTCGTTCAAATGAAATGGAGATTTCGTTTGAAATCTCATTTGATCTTTTTTTCGAATGAGCGTCCAACGAGGATCTTCTGTTTGAATTCTTTCGAAGCTCGTTAGAAGCTTCAAGTGAAATTAGAGCCTTGTTCAAATGAACTTGGTTATCGTCCTAACGATATGACATTCTCGTTCGAACAACTTCTAGTTTTATTTGAACGAATTTCGTTGTCACGAAATTTGTGTACGACCTATAAATACCTATTTTAGAGGCTGACTATATAGCTGTCGAGCGTTATTGCACACAATTCTTATGGATGAAGCAAATGTTGGAGGATTATGGCATTTCATAAGGCACAATGACTATTTCCAGTGATAATACGAGTTCTATACACATTTCTCGTAATCCAGTCTAGCATTCACCCCTAAAGCGCATTAGGATACGCGACCACTTTATTCGAGACCTAATTCAAGAGATGGTCGTGTCCTTGAGCTTTTTCAGCACAAATTGTCAGTTAATCGACATATTCATGAAACCTTTAGATGCACTTCGAATCGAGGATCATAGGAAATCTATAGGTATTTGCACCGTTGACTGAGTTCTGATATATTATTTGATATAGGATGATTATAATGATTATTTAAAATTATTTCTATTACTAGATTGTATTAACATTGTATTATTATTGTATTCAACCTTTTCATTTTGATATATATTTTTTTTAATATCCAAAAGGGGTTTTGTTTTTTGGAAATATTTTGAAAAATATAAAAAAGATTTTCGTTTTTTTAAGAAAAAGTGAAAAAAGCGAAAAAAATACTTTGATAGATTTTTGAAAAAGACAAAAAGAGTTATCTATTTTTTTACATCTTAAATGGTTGAACATTAAAGATGTTCGATTCACCTATTCAATTCATATCCATATGACTGTTTTATAGTGTTTTAAGACGTGACATCATTACATAAACGTGCTTAATAATGTGTGGAGTCATAAAGTTGGGAATTGATTATAACTTGCTACATGTTTGACTCCTTGTCTCTTTTAATTCACCCAAGAATGAGCTTATTTATGTATTGAACTTTCATGTCACATATTGATCATAGTGTTTTCATTTATATTTTGCTTTAAGATAAACTCAATGTGAAAAACGAGATAAAAAATTGTACATGTAAGAACCATTGCCCGGATTTAAATCATTGTTTTGATAAAATTTATTATATACTAAGAAATGGAAAGGGGCTACGAAAGAAAAAGTCTTTGCATTAAAAGACACTATTTGCAATGAAAAGAGCCTAAAAAGATTAGAGGCACACAAAAACAGAAGTCCCAGGCCATTTTCGCTTAAACATTGATGTTTTGCTACAAATGAGAATTAATTTCTTCATAAAAATTTAGAGTATTATTGTTATTTGTGAGATTTTAAGAGAGTTAAGTTAGAGATCAATGGGTTTGGACAAACTATAAAAATCTCAGGAAAAATATTACATAATTTTGGGCGTCGCTGGTGTAAAAATCACTTAAGGTCTTGATTTGTTGAATGGGTTAATTAAATTTCACATGAGTTCACATTATTTTACTCCTAAGATAGGCTTTGAGATCATTCGTTAGTAGTATGCACATGTGTTTTGCTTGTCTATTATGATTAACCTATAGAATATGTTCACACCCCTACAATTCGTTCACATTATTCGAATATTTTTGTGTTTCTCCATGGTGTGTTGTATTTCTAAACTTTAATACTTGAAATGTTTTATAAAATTTCAAAAATAGTTTGTGAAGCCTTTGAGATTATTATTGCATGTTCAAACTTTATATATTTTTGTGAAGATATCTACTAATTATCTATGATGTTCTCTATATTTCATGTTTAGTTTCTACTCCTTTGTCTATTTCGGACAAAAAGGGGGACAACAAATTAAGGGGGAGTTTGATTTTTGAGATTTACATGTTTTTACTCACTACACCCAAAATAGCAATCTCACACGGTTTAAAACTATTCCAGATTAAATCTGGCACGATTTTGAACTGTGTTAGAATCGTGTGTTCCAAATTAGCCTTTTTTTTGCACGGTTTTAAAGTGTACCAAATTTGGCCAAATAGGATCACTTCTAGCACACATTAAAATCGTGCCAAAATTTGATATTTCTGGCACACTTTTGACACGCTTTATTACTATGCCAGATTGAGTACATTTTGTTACACTTTTGGCATTCTTCAAAACCATGCCAAAATTTGATAAACTTTTGACACGATTTTGAACTGTGCCAAATTTTTGGATCAAAGGAAAAAATTAAATATTTGAAAACAAGAAAATTCACAACTTGCATTGTAATACCCCATATTTTTATGCATATGTATTTTATTATGAAATTATGGAAATTGGGATTAATTAATTTAAAAGGAGAAAATTTAATTTATAATTAATCTGATTCAATGGTAATAATTACTAGCGTGACGAGAGTTAGTAGTTATTTAAAATAATTATGTTGAAATCATGTCGAGTAATAACTATGTTGAACATTATTTAGTAAGTAACGTAATATATGGTTTTGGAAATAATAATATGGTCGGGGACGAGATACACGACAGTTAAGATATAATTATTTGGGACGCGCATATGAGTCGCGTCACTATTATATATTTGGGGGTTAAAAAGGTAAATTATTTTTATATGACTCGAATGACTATTTTGAGTGCGTTAGTATGCCCGGAAGGGTCAAAATAGTCAGAAAACACTACTCGGGTGTTATAATTGGAGTCTGGGGCATTTCAGCCCAAAATGACACCCCGGAGGGGTATTTTAGTCTTTTTGGATTTTTGAGTAATTAAATGGAAGAAAATAGGATTAAATGAGGAGCATCGAGTGTTGGTGGTCTGTCAGTTGCAACCTACATGAGAAAGAGAGAGAAAGAGAGGGAGAGTCAAGGAGGAAGAAGAACCATTGGAGAAAAAGGCCAAACACTAGAGATTTCTCACAAATAGTTACACAAAAGTATAGATCACGACGAGAGGATCAACCACATACCAAATTCAATCAGAGAATTAGAAATTCATACAAAGTCAAGTGTTTATCTTTCTCATCTTTTAGCAAATATTGTTCCTATTGATTTAGATTAAATGGTATAAACTTGTTGCAAAGAAAACCTAGGCTTAATTAAGCTGATTTGTAAAGAAACCTTGTGAATTGGAAATGGGTTTGCATGTAGAGAAACTTCCCTTATTAGGACTATGAACTTTGGTAATTATATGTTGAAATCACGAAATTTATTGAGGGTTTTGAAGGTTTAAAAAAATTATGGGTTCATATTTAAGAGATTTATTAGGAATTGAAGAAATTGTTGAATTCCATTTGAGCATATAAGGATTTGACCTTTAATTTGTATTATAAAGTGTCTTAGGGTAATTTGGAATAGTTTAGGAGCATTAAATTAGAGTTGGGTTTAGTTTTGGATTGATATTGAAGATTAAAAGTCAAAAAAATCGAATTTGGAGAAGAATAGGGGTTTGCACGAATTTCTCGTTCGAAGTCGGCCCACGTCATTCAAATGACCTCGTTCGAACGAGTCTTCCAAGGAGAATTCAAAAAACACTTCTAATGAAATGATAGAGTTCGTTCGAATGAACTCGTTCGAACGACCTCGTTCGAACGATATTCTAGAATGGCTTTTAGGGTCTGATCGAGTTAAAAATCATCCTAGGTTTATCCAAGTGAGAGTAATAACCCATGTGAGTATTGGGCAACGTAAATTCCAAGTTATTATCTAGTTGGGAGTGTTATTATTTATGGGATATAGAAAGTTTATAGAACCTAGGAAGGAAGGTAGGTGTAACAACCCGTGACTTTGGAGACTAAGAAATTAAATTTTTGGGGAAATAATATTTAATTAATTGGAGAATTTTAAAATTTGGGAATTGAGGCCCAAAAATAGAGAACATTTCAAAGTATTTCGGATGATGATTTTGAGGGTGCCATCGATCCCGAAAGGGTCGAGATAGTCAAAATGACTGTCATTGGGTTTTATTTTGGCTCCGGAATGTTTTTAAGTCAGTTTGACTCGAATTGGAGTAAACGAGTTATTTAAAGTGTGTATTAACATTTAAAATTGGGGCTTATGTTTTAAAGGCTTAAGAGGATTACGGATTAAGCCATCTCATTTAGAGAAAGAGAGAAAGAGAAAGAAAAGATAAAAGAAGAGAGAAAGAAGAAGGAAAGAAGGGAGAGAGGAGAAAAAGCTTGGGAACGCCGGCCAAAACACGACATCGAGGATGATCTAACCTCTACAAATCTGAGGCAAGTGTTTAATCTTGCTAAATAAGTCATTTGTGTATTTTATTTCATAATTTGTGGGTTAAATATATGGATTTTTGGGTATTAATATCAAAACCTAAATTTTTGGGTTTAATCTTGAAATCTATGTTTAAAGAATGGGTTTAATGGTGTAGAAATGGTTGGGAGTAACTTTGGGTTGATTTACGGGCTTAGAATCATGTTGTGATGAAGGTTTAGGGATTGGAAGTGAAATTTTAGGGTTTAGAATTCGTGGGTTCATTGAAGAAGAAGAACCCTTCAAATTCTGCAAACCCGAATCGATTTGCCCCTTAAGCAAATCGATTTGGCCTAGGCAAATTGGCAGTTCTGCATTGACCGAATCGATTCGGACCCAAGGCGAATCGATTCGGCCTGAGGCAGAAGTCCAGGTCTTTGGACCCGAATCAATTCGCCTTGGAGGCCGAATCGATTCGCTGGGCCGAATCGATTCGAAAATAGGGCATTTTGAGGAATTTTCTCTAGAATGATTTTCTAACCCTTTTTGGTTGGGTTTATTGATGTGGGACCTTCTTTTATGATGTAAGAGTTATGTTTTGGAGACTTATAAGGGGTTTCTCACTTATTATGATTATGGGGACTTCTTTAAATAGATTAAGGAAGGTATATGTTTATATGTATGCATTGGAGTTGCGTGTGTGTATGGAGACTGTGGGAAACCTCATTGGGGATGGAAAATCCTAATTATAGATCAAAAGTGAGTTTAGATATGATGTGAAGTAAGAGATCTTAGAGAGATATTTGCGAGGGTATGTTGGGAAATTATAGGCCGATATTCATGTCGAATCTTTATAGCGATAGGATTCTATCAAGTTATAAATGGGGGCTAACGAGAGAGAGAATGGTCACGTATCCTTAAAAATGTCTAAATTAAGGAACAAACTGTAATGCAATAGGATTAAGGGTTCATAAGAGAAATTGAACGGTAGGCGAAATTGGGAACGATTGGATCGGGCTATTAACTAGAATAAGTGTAGCATAATTCTAGTCAGGATAGTTTATACATATAATTGTGTGGGAGTAACAATTGGAACTCCAATGCGTGAAATGGACTTGAGATAAGCTTGAGGTTTATAGGCTATTAGTTATGTGTATACCAATAGTCGAAATTAGTATTAGAAATATGAATGTACTTTCGGATATATATGAGATGTGTAGTGATGGTTTCCTACACAAAACTTTGGGTGATAACCTTAACGTGGAGATATATCTATGTTGGAAGATTGTTTATATTATAGGAGAAATGTATGAATATGCTTCAAGTGAGGGATTGTACTCACGTATCGAGGTAAATTAAATATGTTTGGGAACGACGGCTAGTATATTGAGGATTATGTATACTTATAGCCGAGTTGTAAATCTTATATATACGGATGAGAAATAATGTGTATATTTATATGGATATGTATATATGTGTGTGTGTATATATATATATATATATATATATATATATATATATATATATATATATATATATATATATATATACGGTTAAGCATACCCCGCTCATGCTATCATTGGGAAGTTGTGCGCGTTGAGGGTGAGCACCTTGGCTCGAGGAGCAGAGTGTGGATATTCCCCAGGTCATAGTTGTCCAGTGTGCTATTATGTGATTTATATTTTGGGGATGAGACGTGGTGGGTATGTTTCTTCTCATTGTCGGTTAGGAGCTATGACCGCTTCCCGGGACGTCGTGTGTGTGAGTATATCACGAGGATGGGCGTTGTTTTGCCCCGCCAGGTGGTCCCTACTATTGCTACGTGAGATGGGCACTGGGAAGATGATAGCATGATGCAGTTTGTCGGCGACATGTATATAGCCGGTTATATTATATGTACATGGCCATTATACATCAGATATGATATGTACTCTTGGTCATGGAAATGGATGATGGTATATATATATATATATATATATATATATATTTATATATCCTATAGATGGGAGGATATATAATTTTTATGGAGTACATCTTGGCTGATTATGGGGTACTAGATGATTTAGGGGTTGATGTATCGCATTTAAGGAATATATCAGTTACATCATCCCAAGGTTATTATTGGAGATTTTGAGTTATTCTTATGTGGTAATTTAAATTCAATAGTTGTAGTAATATAGTCTTGTATGTATGGCATAATGGATCTCTAGGATCGACATTGTCAAGGAGTAGTGTAATGGGGTGGTTCCTTGTTTGGATTTCCCTTTGCGAGACACCCCACGCATGAAACGTAGTGCAATGTTGAGATTGGAGAGAAGTTTTGTCAATATTAATTTGTATGCATGTTATTTAGAAATTAAATCATATGATTTAACCCAAATGTATATGGGTAACGTATTAAGAATTATAATTGATTAAATTATAAACCGGAATCCATTAAGCCTAGTATGGCATATATATTTGTAAAAATAATTAAGTGTGTTTAGAAAGAGTGGGTTCTTGGGTTACGATAGTAAGGCAGATCTCGTGGGTGTAGGCTGGGACTATGGTAAGTTACGTTGTCCTTATAATTGGGGTAATTTAACTAAAATTTGAGGACGCGAATAGGTGCGCGCCGTTAGATGAGAGGTGAGTTGGGGTTTCACGAGAGTGCGATTCCACTTTAATTATGAAATAAGTGCATTGATATTTATTATGCACGGTTAACACACTTGCTAAATATTTTCACAACTCGGGCTCTGACCCGTTTACTTTTCTCTCCTGCCTGTATATATATATACAAACTACTACAGGTGTCCTGCCGCATGGATGCCGGATGAGCTTCTATCCAGAGTCTGGGGAGCCATAACAGGTGCAGACTATTGCGGGATGTTGAATGTAGTCGCTTCCTACTTCTTTGAAAATCTAGGTAGGATTCATGTTGTATATCGGGTTTGTACCGAAGGGATATTTATATACATGTTTATATTTATTCCATTTCTGTTATTGTATTGACTGTGACCCGACAACTTATTCGGGTTTATCTCCTTCTGGCATATTCATTTGTAGTTATAAATTTTATTTATCATCATTCTAGTATGCATCTTTCTTTTCTTTGCTAGTATCTTATAGTGTTGGTTTGTTGTCTGTTGCATATCTTATTAAATTTTAACATCTCGCTTATATGATATCGGGTAGTTAGCCGTATATTATGTAGTACGTACAGTTGATGTTGAGACTGAGCCATCTGAGACTCATGATTTAATATAGTATAGGGCTGGCCACCCGTTATTATTTTAAGAGGGGTGTTACAGTAGGTTCAAGAGAGGTAATATATGAAAGAATTACGCTGAGTGGTAGAAATAGTAATACTACTTACGTATTATGGAAATCGGGTTGCGTGAATGCCTATCAAGTTATATAAGTTGTGTGAATTCTTATTACTTGGAATATTATGTGTATGACATACCTAGCTATTGTCTATCGAGCGGAGGTTAGTGCATTGTGGATGACCATATCTTGTGTGCCTTCGGGGGATTTTGATTCATACCACTAGAGCATGGAACCTAGGTACGGGCTATCTGTGAGAATGATAGTGTTGACGGTTGGAACTATGTTCGCCTCCAATATGTGTATATATTTTATTGGTTCCTGAGACATTGAAAATGGTGTCCTTCATGCGTGAGCGTTGTAATGGGACTAGATAGCCGAGTATGCCTAGCACTAGGGGTTTCTTAACCATGTGTGCAGTATTGATATATAAATTTATATGTATACATGTTGAGATTTGATATATGCATATTGAGTTCCTATTATGTGTTTCATATTGGCCACTTTATTATACTATATACTTATTGGGTCACCTGTTGAGAATTAAAAATGTTATGGGAATGAGTTAAAGCATCTTTAAACCTATTCCTAAATAATAGCAATATATTGTCTTCAGGTTATTTAGATATTTTATCCGGAATAGTGGTTATACTACGTATAATCAGGCAGAGTAACGTGACTAGTATGGGTAGTCAGGCTCATTAGGCGTGCACATTGGTTAAGAGGTGAGAATCTCAAGTGAGTACGCTAAGTTAACATGAATAATATTTGTGTTAATTAACCAATTTAAGCACCTGCTATATTTAAACTATTTTCTACTCGGACTCTGACCTATTTTTCTGGAAATCTCTTTTCTTGTTCCTTTGTTTTAGGTGCTCAGCCACAGGGACACCAGGCTTAGAAGATCCCACTCATTTGACGAGTTGTAGCTATTGTGGAAGCTACAGGACATTTCTAGTAGACGCTTCATATTCTATCATTCTTCATCTATCAGTTATTTACTTCAGCTGGACGTGTCGTCCCTTCCTATTTTACATTCATAGATTTAGATTTTTTTATTCTGTTAGTAGACTTTTATTTCATGGCTTTGGATTATTGTATGAGATTTTGACTAGAAGTGTTTACTCCTGTTCTTTATTTTAATTCAGCTAGTTCTTTCCTTATGTTTTTGGGATGAATAGTATTAGTTAATTATTTCCTTACTTGATGATGACTTATGACAAGATAAAATTTTGACACCAACCTTTTTAAATATTTGGAGGTTAGTTTTCAATTAAATTAAAATTTCAGTTCTTCGACAGTGATACATTTATCTGGACCAACTTGATATTCTGAAATTAATTAATTAAGGACTGATCACCCGGTAATTAATTAGGCGGGGTGTCTCGCACGTTGTTGATAAACTAATGTACATACAAACTTCAAAATATTACAAGTCTTAATAGTTCACAAACCAAAAAAAAATTGGGTAGAATTTTCTCTATTTTCTGGACATTCTAAAACCTACTAATATAAAGCCCAAATGGCCATAAAATATAACAATAAAGTTATAAAAGCCCGCACGAACATAAAACTTAACAAAGCCTGCACGACCATAACACAAAAAATAGAATCCAGAATATTAACGATACTAAATAATTAATCCCCTTATTGTAAATCATTAACTTCTTCGTGTGGTCCACGTGGATAAAATCTAACGATTGAATATTATCCTCCAAAAAATTAGGAGACAAAAAAGATATGATATTAGTAACCAACTAATTTTAAAAAAATCATATTCAAGCTAAAAAATTGCATATACGAGTTACAATTGTTATTATAATCTCAAACTAGAAGTCTGTTGCCGATGTGATCAGTGAAAACGAGTTAAATTAGTCTCATGCGCGGAGTTAGTGCCTCTTACAGGATCGTTTGAGTTCTCACCCTCTAATGGCATGTTTTTAAACCTAATTTAGATATTTTTAAATTATCTTCATATTCTCAAACAAGCAGACCCATGACTACGCGATCAATTCCTATGAGTTACATTAGTCCCGTGCGAGGTGTCCATGCCTCTTACAGGGCAATTTAGGGGTTGGTTCAGATTTTCACCCTTTAACGACTTGTTTTTAAGCCTAATCAAGATGTTTTCAAATTATCATCATATTCTCAAACCTGGAGACTCGTGGCTATGAGGTCAGCTCCTACGAGTTACTTAGGACGATGAGTTTGCCCTGAAGATCACGAGAGTGAGATAATCGTAATTAGGATTTATACTATAAGGTAAGTGAGAGTATACCTACTGAAATTATACTTAGTGAGATAGAATACTTCGAGAGATGAGAAGTAAGTATGAAATAAATTATAAATGAGAATAAAATAGATGAATCCGTTATGCGAAATAATTGTGTAATATGTGCTAAGAACGGATAATTAAAATTATGGGTCATGAGCACACCTAATTTGGAAATGTGAATATTTATATATATATATATATATATATATATATATATATATATATATATATATATATATATATATGACTGTGTGATTGTGCATATATTATATATCTGTATAAAAATCATGTCCGCGCTACTTGCCATCACGGAGGCTACCGCGCCGGGACAGTCATATCTCGATGGGACCTTTATGGGGGATATTGACTTGTACCCTAAAACATAGGACTCCTTGGTACAGGCTATTTGAGTGATAGTCAGATGGTCCTAAGAGACGTGAGGGTATGTGCTAACCTCTTAGTGACTTGGAACTATGCTTCGCCTCCATTTGTATGTGTTTTGTGTTAATACAGTTCGAGAGTGATTCCGAATTAGTATTTCCCTTAGTTAGTGTGATACGGAGACTTCATTGCAGAGTATGCCAGCACCATAGATCTTATGTGGGGTGCCGTTGGGATATATATATTATATGTGTGGCTAATATATATACATATATTTATATGGGGACTTTCTATTGTGCGTATAAGTACATAAGTAATGAATAAATGCTTCAACTTTATTATAAGTGTTCGGGAACTTTATAACGATAGTGAGATGTTTTAAATTACGTATGTAATCCTGAAGAGAAGGATTTCCTAAATTAAATATCATAACCTCACTTTTCACATGATAAAACCTTATGGAGAATAAGATACGGAAATTGATGAGATTTATTAGCACGGTAGGTGTGCACACTAGATGAGAGGTGAAAAATCTCAAGAGAGTGTCGCATACTAACATGGTTGTTGCATTAGCAGGTAAGCATTTTAAATACTTGTTAAACTGTTTTACACTCGGGCTCTGACCTGTTTCCCGTTATCTATTTTCTCTTGTATATATATATATGTATTTATTTCAGGTGCCCAGCCATAGCGGTTATGTTTTGTATATTTTATTTGCCCCTTTGACACATTCGGTGTATCCCGTTACAAATCGAGACATACCGACATGATGAATCGAATCTCCAACATCTCTAAAGCTAAAGACTTCTTCATATTATGAAGGTATAAATCATTTAGGATTTTAAATTATTTTACGTTTATATTTGGGAGATTTCTTATAAAATTTTTTGTAAAAATTGAAGCAATAATTTTTTAAGTTAAAAATTATTTTTTATTTGACCTCGTTCAAATGAGATGACTATCTCGTTCGAATGAAACAGAGAGTTCGTTTGAAATCTCGATTGATCTTTTCTTCGAACGAACGTCCAACAAGGGTTTTATGTTTGAATTCTTTCGAATCTCGTTAGAGGCTTCAAATGAAATTGGAGTCTTTTTCAAATGAACTCGGTTTGCATTCTAACAAGATGACACTCTCGTTCGAACGACTTCTACTTTTGTTCGAACGAATTTCGCTATCACGAAATTTGTGTACGACCTATAAATACCTATTTCAAAAAGATTTTATTAGAGACTTGAAAACAAAGAAGAAAACTTCTGGTGCAAAATTTATCATTCCTTGTAAGTCAAAACACCCTTTTAATTTATAAAACAACTTCCCTAATATACTTGTGGGAAGAGATATTTATATCGAAGTATGATAGGTAGTTTTTTTTTACCTAACTGCTAATCGCCCTGATATCGCCTTTAGTCTTGGAGTATGTGAGCGAAACTAGGCATCCCCTAAAGAGACATAATTACAAGCTCTTAAATGTATTCTCAAATATGTGAGTGGAACACTTTCATATGGTATTTAGTATTCCTTTAATACTGATGATCTTGAATCTGCCTATTCGGATGCTGATTCAGCCTAGGATGTATATGGTTGTAGGAGCACTTTGGGTGGCTGTTTTTATTTTGGGAGTACTTTTGTCTTCTAGAAGATAAAGAAGTAAAACTACATCTCTTTGTCCATGGAGGATGCTGAGTATATAGCTGACGGGCGTTATTGCACACAGTTCTTATGGATGAAGCAAATGTTGTAGGATTATGGCATTTTATAAGGCACAATGACTATTTCTTGTGATAATACGAGTGCTATACACATTTCTCATAATCCAATCTGGCATTCACGCACAAAGCACATTTGGATATGCGAGCACTTTATTTGAGACCTAGTTGAGGAGATGGTCATGTCCTTGAACTTTGTGAGCAGAAATCGTCAATTAGTCGACATATTCACGAAACCTTTAGATGCACTTCGATTAGAGGATCTTAGGAAATCTTTAGGTATTTACACCATTGACTGAGTTTGTATATATTATCTAGTATAGGATGATTATAATTATTATTTACATTTATTCCTATTACTAAATTGTATTATCATTGTATTCATCTTTTTTCCTTTTAATATATATTTTTAGAAAAATCCAAAAATAGTTTTGTTTTTCTGAAAAATTTAGAAAAAAACAAAAAATATTTCGGTTTCTTTTATGAAAAACTGAAAAGGGCAAAAAAAAAAAATTACTTTCATAGAATTTTTTGAAAAGACAAAAAAAGTTTTCTATTTTTTCACATTATATGGGATTGAACATTCAAGATGTCCAAGTTACCCATTCATTTCATATCCATGTAATTGTTCCTTAGTGCTTTGAGACGTGACACTATTACATATATGTGCTTAATAATGTGTGGAGTCATAAAGTTATGAATTGAAGATAACATGCTACATGTTTGACTCATTGTTTCCTTTAATGCACACAAGAATGATCTTATTTGAGTATTGCACTTGCATTTCACATTTCGATCAAAGTGTTTTCATCTCAATTTTGCTTTAAGACAAACTAAATGTGAAAAATGAGATAAAAAGTTGTGTATGCAAGAACCATTAATCGAATTTAAATCATTTTTTTGGATAAAAAATGTTATATATTAGGCAATGGAAAGGGGCTCCGAAAGACAAAGTCTTCCTATTAAAAGCCAAAATTTTCAATGAAAATAGACTAAAAAGATTAGCGGCACATAAAAACAAAAGTGCCAAGCCATTTTTGTTTGAACATTGATGCTTGACTACAAATGAGAATTAATTTCATCAAAATAATTTAGAGAATTATTGTTATTTGTGATATTTGAGGGAGATAAGTCGAAGATTAATGGGTTTGCACAAAGTATAAAAATCTCAAGAAAACATTACAGAGTTGGGTGTCATTTGTGTAAAAAACACTTAAGGTCTTGATTTGTTTAATAGGTTAATTCAATTTGACATGAGTCCATATTTTTTTACACATAAGCTAGACTTTGAGATCATTTGTTAGTAGTGTCTAAATCCTTCATGCACATATGTTTTTCTTGTCTACTATGATTAACCTATATAATATGTTCACACCCCTACATGGAAGCCATAGTTTATTATTTATGCCATTCCATTTCTAAGGTCTAGAAAGGGTATTACATTTTGGCTTTTGATTATGTTTTGTACCGGACTAGCCAAAGGAGGAGATTTGTCAGGGCAAATAGTTTAACTTCGGCTTAGTATTTGTTTTATTTGCCACTTTGGCACATTTGTCGTATCCTGTTACTTGTTGATAGATGACGACACGATGAATCGAATCTCCAACATCTCCAAAGCTCAAGACCTCTTCATATTATGAAGGTATAAATCACTTAGGATTTTAAATTTGTTTACATTTATATTTGGGAAATTTCATGTAAAATTTTTATAAAAATTGAGGCAATAATTTTATAAGTTGGTTCAAAGGATATGTCAATCTCATTCGAACGAAATGGAGAGTTCGTTTGAAAGCTTGTTTGATATTTTCTTCGAACGAACATTCAATGAGGGCGTTCCGTTTGAATTCTTTCGAAGCTTGTTTGAAGTCTGTTCTTATGAAATTGGAGTCTCATTTGAACAAACTCGATTTTCATTCTAACGAGATGACATTCTCTTTCGAACGACTTCTACTTTCATTCAAATGAATGTCGCGTCCTCAAAATTGGTGTACGATTTATACATACATGTTTCAAAAAGATTTTATTAGAGACTATTGAAAAAATCCAAACTGCATATCTGATGCAAAAGTTCGCATTCCTTTTAGGTCAAATCACCTTTTTGATTCACAAAACAGCCTCCCTAATATACTTGTGAATCCTTTTGAAACCCTAATAGTTCATACCTGATATATATACTTGTGGAGAGACATCTCTCTTATTGAACTTATGACCCGAGGGATCACTGCTAAAACGAAGGCTGAAGAAAGGCTAATCGATGGACACCGAGAGTGGGCCGCCACCTTTGGACTACTTTGGATCTAAGTGGTCCTCATTCACATTTTTTCTTTTTCTTATCAATGAATATATCTCTTTACTTTTATGGCTTAGATGTCTCATATTCCTAAAAAAAGTGATTCGGTTAATGGAATTTGGTATGATACTGATGAAATCGATGAGATTGATATTCAAATATTTCTTCTTATAATGTTTTTATTTGATAAGTAAGTTGTCTTATAAAACTATATATAGCGCAAAAATAAGGATTTCGCCCTGAAAATGAATTTTTTCTCATATTTGTTTATGATTGCATGTGTAGTTCATTTTTTGTGTTAGGAACGATCATCACATGCAAGCCTAGTTTAATCAAAGATTAAAATTTGGTAAAAATTGGATTGTGTGTTCGGGGCATTTAATTAAATAAGTTAATCCATTATATCGTGCATAATCTCAAATTTAACAATTATGTTGCATATACATTATTGCATTTTAAACACTTGTAAAATAATTTCAAATGGTTTTCATCTCTGACCCATATAAAAAAAATCAAAATCTTTTAGGTGTTCAGCCACAGGGACGCCAGGCATAGTTATCCTTCCAATCAGATGATATTGCAACAACTGTGGATGACTGCAGGCTTTGACTAGGCGCTTCTATCCTTGCTATCTAGATAGGATTTCATTTTAATTATTTACTTCTCGCATGTTGCCCATTGTTAGACAATTTCTTTTTATTTAGACTTTATTACATTATTTCTTTATTAGTTGGATGACTGTATTTGGAGTTATCAAGATTTATTCGATTATTTGATTTATTTCACATCATCAGTATTAGGTTTGTTATTGTGGTGAGTGTTTATTTCAATGATGATGTGGTTATTTAATTGATTGCATGTTTTAATAATCCAATCTCACATTATCTTTTTGAATAAATCTTTAAGTTGGAAGAACTATAAAATTACACAAACTAAAGTCTGAAGACTAAATATAATTAAATACATACATTGGGGGAGTTATATATATATATATATATATATATATATATATATATATATATATATAATAGGCCCTACCACCACCCGAATCTACTATATATCATCTGCCTATATGCTATTACTAGTGCTTTTTTCGTAAGAAAGGTCATGGTTTACGAGCTTTCAATTATTTTTGCCTCTCATATATAGATTCTTCCTATGACTATTATCTGCATATATTTAACTTTTGTGTAAATCAATAGTGGGGAGAGGCTAAGAATGAGCCTAAAAAACACAAATACCATAAGGTAATAATCAATGACTTGGTAATTGATATACGTGCATCTAATTGCCTCAAACAGTATAGGATAAATGAATACAGCTTCATAGATAACTATTGGGAGCAATATCTTACAAAATCTAGGGTAAAACAATTAGTATAGTTATGTATGCTTATATATGTGTAACATTTTCATAGAAATTGTCAAAAAAATATTTTCACATAAATGAATAAGTTATATATATATATATATAATCAAATAAAGTTAATATACAAGCTCCATGTCAGATGTTATTTCAGATAAACCCTTGCTAAAAAAAATTCACTAAATCCGTGCAGATTGACCTACACTAATTATGTCAAATTCGGTATAATTGCATATACACAATGTCCCATGTTGTATGATATCCTAGTATAACTATCGTAGAATAAACACAAGAAAATTTCAGTGATTAATTTAGTTAGTGCAAAATTATTATTTGATTTACGAATTTTAAGAACAAAATTATGGCTTGTTTTAAAATGATTAAATTAAATTACATTACTTGGCCATTCAGTTTGAGATAGGACCTATTGCATGTTTTGTGTGTTGTATTTGTGGTGTGCACATCACAATTCCCTCCAGTTTTCAATATCAAGCAAAACAAAAATTCCTAATGTAAATTATGTTGTGTCTTATTTGCTAATGTGTGTATTTATTACTATTTGTCTATATATTTGAGTTAAGGCAAATTAAAGTATTGAATGAAAACTTAAAATAAAACAAAAGGAAAACGTAATTATAGTCAATTGATTTCGATAAAAGTCCAGCCATGCATATGCTTCATAAACGAAGGAAATAGGCAACTGTTTTCCCTTTCTAGTCCTCTTATTCATGGAACTGCATACATTTGTAAAACCACATAGTAAACGTAGGCAAGACATGGATATATTTTTTGTATAAATAAATGATGTTAAAAACCCATTTCTAAGGGAGCGGACCCGTCTATAGCAAGTATACAAAGCAGTAAGCCTACAAAAAAGGAAAAAGAGAAAAACAAATCCCTACAAACAAAAATCCATGCTACAATATAGTGTGGATCTCCTCGACAAACTCAAGGAAATTCCTGAGACGTGACGACAATATTTCCTTATACAAACTAAGAAGAGTGCTAAAAAATAAATAACGAAGACTCGCAGGTGCAGTACCGATGTCTTCATAGCATCTCGCATTCCTCTAATTCCAAACCGTCCAAATTATGCAATTAAAAACTAAACGACACACATGGCTGTCACCTAGTCACCACCACGGGGGTTTCTATGCCTCTAAGAACTCCTTCACAGACCCGGGCATAACCCAAGTGATCCTAATAAAGGCAAGGAAAATGTCCCAAAGACCTCTCGTCACCTTAGAATGTAAGAGAATGTGATTAGTATTATCCTCATCCTCCTAACATAACCAACGACGACTAGCCAGACGATAACTTCTCTTCTGAAGACCATTGAGCGTCAGAATGACCTATCTAGCCATAGTATACACAAATAATCTAACCTTCGGTGGTACTTTGACCTTTAAAATATTCTTTTAAGTAAATGATCTCTCGAGTTCCCATTATCGCTCGGAATAGAATATTAGCCTCTGACCAAGAATAACCCTGACCCTCCCCCCTTCCACTACAAGGAATCCTCCCTATCCTTTGAACCAGGGGTCGATCCTAACCACTCAAGGAACAGAGTTGCCTCTTGAAGCTCCCTGTACCAATGCCTCCTTCTCAACAAAGGATTCCACATCACACCTCCCCCATTATCCAAGATGTGTTTAGACATCAACCCATCTTGATCCACTCCTAGGTTGTAAATCCTAGGATAAAGCTCCTAAATAGACCCATAATCTCCCCACCTATCCTTTCAGAATCTGATCATTTCGCCTCTTCCCAAAGAAAACTTTATATGTCTAGAAAAAACCACCCACTACCTTGCTAAATGCCTCCATAAACCAATGCCATGAGGAAATGTCCCCACCACCGGCACCCACCCCAACTAAGAGCAACCCCCTCTTGTTCCTACAACTCTACTCCATAACCTATGTTCTTCTCACGGGAACCTCCATAACCACTTCCCCAACAAATCTCTATTAAAAATGGCCACAAGTTTCTCACACCCGCCCCCTCCTTGATGGGCTTACTCACCTCCTCCCATCCAACATGACAGTGCTTAAAACTAACCTCAGTACCTCTCCATAGAAAGTCCCTCGTGAGCTTTTTCAATTTTAGATGAACCACTACAGGCAAAGGTAGTATGGAAATGGAGTATGTAGGTAGGCTAGATAAAGTTCTCTTAACTAGAGTCAATCTCCCCCTTTTGAAAGAAACCCAATCTTCCAACCCGCCAGCCTCCTACGCATTGTCTTCAATATCGGGTTTTAAACAGCTATAGACTTCTCCTTATCACCAAAAGGCAAGCCAATATAAGTATTAGGGAAGGAACCAATCATGTAACTAAGGATTCTAACTAACTCCTCTACCATGCCCTCTCCCCCAATCGAAATCGACTCAAACTTCCCCGCATTGATCCGGAGACCCGACACCACCTTGAAGCAAATAAGGAGTAACTTCAGAGCACAAACTTGCCTCCTATCAGCATCACAAAAGACAATCGAATCATCTGCAAGCAGAAGATGAGTAACTGTGTAAGGATATTATTTCATTATCCGATTTACATTTGAGTATGTCGTATACCACTACAACCATCGAAGACTTATTTAAGTTAAATTATACATCAAGACGGATCTGAATATCAACGTTCTTCCACATTCAAGCCTCCGCGAGATTAACTTTGGTAAGGTTGTGTTTTTAATCCCTTAACGGTTCACTTAGAGTGTTGGGATAAGTTTTATAAATTATTTTTTAAGTGTTGGAACGGAGTTTTTCGCCAAGTAAATTTTTCTAAGTGTTGAGGCGGAGTTTTTTTCGAAATAAAAAATTATTGTTTCGCACTGTTCGTTTGAGCGAACACTGCTTGTGGTTCAATGGACAAGAGAATGTTGGGCGAATCTGTCAT
Organism: Sambucus nigra; assembly: GCA_949130495.1. NCBI lineage: Eukaryota > Viridiplantae > Streptophyta > Magnoliopsida > Dipsacales > Adoxaceae > Sambucus > Sambucus nigra. Next base: position 87,151,223 of record OX422223.1, on the reverse strand, counting down.
TCGAGCGACATAGGGGTTTCATTCGAGAAACTTTACATCTCGTTCGAGCGACGCGCCGACTTAAGTTTCCTATATAAAGCATGTTGAACCACTCAATTGTCATTAAGAAGACCTAACGTTTTCCATTCTGCACAAACTGAAAACCAACAGAATTCGTTGTCTTCTTCATTTAAGGGGTTAATCATTTTTGTTTCATTTCACAAAACATCCCAAACTTTATGTGAATTGTTTTGGAACCCAATAACACAATTTTGTGAAGTTTCTCTTATAGGGGGGATAACCTGCTGCTGATCTAGGTGCTACTTGAAGAAGGTGATGGGATGATTGACTACGCGTCAATAGGGAGTACTTGTGGGTGTTCCTGATCTGACTGAACTGTGGTTCATGTGGAGTTGCTACGGAATTCCACTACTGATTTAGGTTGCGGCCTATGTGGGTTTACTGTGGTTAATCCACTATATATTTCACTTGTAATCATTGTGAGTATTATTTGTGAAATAAAAGATTTTACCCGAAAATGATTTTTTCTTGAAATCTGTGTGTCAGCAATTTTGTTTGTGATGGTTTAATTTCACTCACGTAGTTGCATGTTTTATGGCTGAATTAATTTGGTTTAAAAATTGACTCTAATTATATAAGTTTACAATTAGAATTTATAAATTTGGTTTAATCAATATCACACGGCTTTTATAAATTGGTATCAGAATGTTTTTAAGCGATCATCGCATTTACAAATTAGTACCAGAGCAGGTTACACTAATTTATTGTGCATTTCTATTTTCGCAAAAATTGTGTCATATTAATTTTTTTTTGAAAAATCTATCTTGTGAAAAATCATAATTTTTCCAATGGAGCATTTATATAATAGGATGCCCATTTTTTACGGGTCTAATTATGCCTACTGAAAAGCACGTATGAAATCATAGTTAAAGACCATTGATGTGCGCATTTGGGTAGTTTGTGAAAGAGGTCGGACTCCTCCCACTGTCACCGCAAGTAATATCACTACTTTAAAACCGGTGACAAGCTGGACTGGGGATGAATTTAAATGGAGAACTTTCAATTCACATGGGCCGAATTCAATTTCTGGTGTCGTCACTCCTGAGGAGTTCCGACGTATTATGATGTGCACCACATCAAAAGAAGCGTGGGACATTTTACAAACTTACCCACGAAGGCACTAATGCGGTCAAAGAGTCTAAAATTTAAAATTTAACTACTCAATTTGAAATGATCACCATGCTTGAATCTGAGTGTTTTGATGATTTTTATACACGTTTATCTGACATTGTCAACAGTAGTTTCAATCTTTGTGAGCCCATACCTGATGCACGAGTGGTTAAAAGATTTTAAGATCGCTACCTAAACGTTTTATCCCAAAAGTGCCTGTTTTGAATCCTTAGGTAATTTGTGCAATGTAAAACTAGAAGAGCTGGTAGGAGACCTCTATACATATGAAATTGGCATGTTTCCTGACAAGTCTAAGGATAGAGGGATAGCACTTAGAACCCAGTCTAGGAAAGAGAGAAGAAGTATCCAAGAGAGAGAAGAAAAAGAAAGTGAGAGTTTTGAATCCGACTCTGAGGGTGAGGTTAATTTTGATATGGCCATGCTTGCGAAAAATTTTAAAAAATTTCTCAAGTTTTTAAAACAAAAATTTTCCAAATTTTTTTTTTTGAGAAAACCAAAAAGAAAGATGAGGCCAAAGAGAGCGGTGAGAAAGAGGGTGAGAAAGATAAAGAAGAGAAGTGTTTTGAGTGTGAGGGTAGGGGGTATAGAGCTTTTGATGTCCCACTAGGCTAAAGAGAAAGGGCAAACAGGCTATCATGCCAGTCACTCTTAGCGATAGTGAGGAAGAGGTGAAGGATTTTGGGGATGAGTCTTCACATAAAAAATTTGTCGCCTTTTTAGCTAGTCACGAGAGCACACCTATTTTTTTTTTCAATTCAATATTTCAGTTCAATTTTTTCTATATGATGTTTTTTGTTTAATTGGGTTAAACTTTGAAAGTTCAACAATGTAAAATGTTAAATTAGTTTAATTTTTCCATTCAATATTCAAATGTAAAATTTAAATTTAGTTTAATTTTCAATGTTTAAATGATTGAATGATTAAATATGCATATTGTAATCTGAAAAAAAGTTGTAAGATTATTTTTAAGTGTTGAAGTTAAATTGTTGTGATTTTTTGTTTTACGATATTTTTTCGCTAAAATATAACTTGAATGAGTAATTGTTATAATAAAACTTGAATAAGTATTTGTCATTAAATTAATATATTTTTAGGGCTAAAAAAATATAAAACGAATATAAATAATCCTAAAAAAATCGTTTTCAACACCGCTCCAAATTGTTGCAACTCCGAACTAAAAATTTTGGATCCACCACTATAAGTGACTTTTTAAAATATAAAATAATAAGTTGAACTGAGTATAAAATGTACTTAACTCCTTGGATGAAATATTATTTATCCATATTTATTTATTTTTATGTTATTGCCTTTTACCAATAGTTCTAAAACGTTTTTGAATCTCTGTTTTCTTACTGAAGGGCAAGGAAATATTGAATATATAGAGGTGTTATTGTTATTGACCGTAAGAAGGCAAGTTGAGCATTGAATAATATGTATGGTGTTGACTTAAACATTCTACATACATAATCAAATTGGTAAAAGTCTTAGGAATCATATATTCGTTCTTTATTGCTTCTTCTACGGTTTTAGTCTGTCATTAATCATTCAATATGTTTGTATATAGATATGGTTCGTGGCTAGTGGACATTGTGAAATCTTTTAGATTATTTCTATTCCAAACAGTTTTCTAGGATTCAATAGTATGGTGGAAGCTCACGTCAGTTACTCTGGCTTCGAGTACAAATTCTGATTTGAGATTGAACTCAATACTTATTTTGATTTGGACAAATATTCATTGTCTGTCCCAAAAATATGATTGTGATTGAACTTCAGTGGAAAGAGCGCCACAAATTCATATAAAAATAGCTCAAATTGTTCATTTAAAACAAGATATTATTGAAAAATTGGACTTGAATGGATATTATAAAGCTGTCCAGATTTTTCTGGACAAATTTTTGAGCAACTTTGAGCTCAAATTTAGGTGGGACCCACACTACGAAAATTGTGGGACCATATACGAACGCGTTCACCTCCGCAAGGAGATTAACGTAGTATATTCATATGTCCAATTTCAATAAGTTATGAATGATAAATATGTCCCCAAAGTGACTCACAAAGCAATAAAAGTTAATGAATTGGGTATATTTTAACTCTTGTCCCACATTGGAAGAGTAGTGAAATTTTGATGAGTTAATAACACCCCAAGTATGGACTAAAGCATGGATGTCTTGGGGTATCCCAACTCTTTGAAGGGGCGATGACCTAATCTATGCACGGGTTGACTTTCAGTCAAAAGTCCAGACGCGCGCGCGCGTCCGTGTGGTCGGTTCGGGCTGGGCTGAATTTATTTAACTTTCTGGGCTTTAATTATTAATTAATTACGAAATTAATTAATTTGCCAACAGTCAACAGGTAAAAACGTTTACAGTTTTTGACAGTTAATTTCGGTTGACTGTTCCAACAGTCAACACAAAAGATATAAATTAAACATTTCCCCTACAGAAAAAATTAATGAAAATTTTTCTTCCTGTACAGAAATTTATTTGTTGAAAATAAATCTGTTTTGACAGAATAAAATGAATTAAGTTATTCCTTTATTATAGAAATTAATAAAAACAGTTTTGGTACATAAATTAATTTCTATACTGTTTTTATATTCTGTTTTAGAAAATAAAATTTTATTTGTGTATTCTTGTTAAAATCTGTTTATCTAAAAAAATTTTAATCTTAAATTATAATTCTGTTATGTACAGAATTCTTTTTATTATTAAAATTTAGTGTGACACATATTTTATATTTAATTCTGTTTTGTACGGAATTCTGTTTATATTATAGTTTAATTTTGAATTTTATTTGGAATTCTTTTGGAATTCATTTATTGTGAATTATATTTGGAGGAAATTGGTGCACAGAATTTTGTATTTTGTTTTGATTAATTCATTATATATGAATTTTATCATTGATAAAAATTCTGTTTTTGTAACAGAAATGGAATCACAAAGTACGAACACTACTCCTACGAAACTGATTGTCACCAACACAAATGTGACTGCACCCGTATCGATGCCACACGGGGAGAAACCTGAAAAGTTTATTGGGGCAGACTTCAAACGTTGGCAAGGACAAATGTACTTCTATCTCACTACCTGCCAACTAGGTAGGTTTGTATATGAAGATTGCCCCTCTATTCAAGAGGGAGATGACGCTGAAAAGGTTGCTGCTGTCGATGCTTGGAAGCATTCAGACTACCTATGCCGAAATTATATTTTGGCCTACTTGGACAAGACTTTGTACCATGTCTATTGCACTATCAAAACTTCCAAGGAATTATGGAATTCTTTGGAAAAGAAGTATAAAACTGAAGATGCTGGGATGAAGAAATTTATCGTCGGGCGTTTTCTGGACTTCAAAATGGTTGATTCTAAATCTATAATCTCGCAAGTGCAAGAACTCCAAGTGATCCTCCACGACATTCATGCTGAAGGAATGTCAATTAGTGAAACTTTCCAAGTTGCTGCAATTGTTGAAAAGTTTCCACCTACTTGGACTTTGTTCAAAAACTATCTCAAGCACAAGCGTAAGGAGATGAATGTGGAGGAGTTGGTGGTCCGGCTAAGAATCGAAGAAGACAACCGTGAGTCTCAAAAGAAAAGTGGGAAGAATCCGATGGAAACGAAGGTCCATGTCGTTGAAGATCCTAAGAAGAACAAACGAAAGCATGATGGGGAATGCACTTCCAAACATAACAAGAAAAAGTTCAAAGGCAAATGCTACAATTGTGGTAAACCTGGACACCGCTCAAGCGAGTGTCGTAAACCGAAGAAGCAAAATCAAAACAATCCTCAATCAAATGTAACTGAGGGTGTGAATATCGTCATTGGCGGATATGAATCTTTCTTCCGTTGTCTCTGAATGTAACTTTGTTGGAAATACCAAGGAATGGTGGGTGGACACTGGAGCCACACGACACATTTGTGCAAACAAATGGATGTTCTCCACCTATAAGCCTTTGAAAAATGAGGAGAACCTTTTTATGGGAAATTCTTCCACTTCTAAGGTGGTGGGACAAGGAAAGATTGCTTTGAAAATGACTTCTGGAAAGGAACTTACTCTCAACAATGTTCTTCACGTGCCTGATATCCGAAAGAATCTGATTTCTGGATCTCTCCTCACTAAAAATGGTTTCAAGCTTGAGTTTGTGTCTGATCGCTTTGTATTGTCTAAAAATGACATGTATGTAGGAAAGGGCTACCTAAATGAGGGGCTCTTTAAACTTACTGTTCTTACTGTAACCCCAAAAACATTTGTTTCAATGAATGAAATTGCTAGTTCTTATTACTTGATTGAGTCATCTAATATTTGGCATGCTAGATTAGGACATGTTAATTTTGATACATTGCGTAGATTAATTAACTTGGAATTTTTGCCAAAATTTAATATTGATAAAAATCATAAATGTGAAATTTGTGTGGAATCTAAATTAGCAAGATTACCTTTCCATTCTATTGAAAGGATAACTGAACCTTTAGATTTAATTCACACCGATATTTGTGATTTAAAATTTGTTCAAACAGGAGGTGGGAAAAAGTATTTTATTACTTTTATTGACGATTGCACAAAATATTGCTATGTATATTTGTTACATAGTAAAGATGAGGCTATTAATGCATTTAAACAATATAAAAATGAAGTTGAGAATCAATTAAGCAAAATGATATAGGCTATTAGAAGTGATAGAGGAGGTGAATATGAATACCCATTTGAGGAATTTTGTTCTGAAAATGGGATTATTCATCAAACAACCGCTCCATATTCTCCTCAATCGAATGGTGTTGTTAAACGCAAAAACCGTACTTTGAAAGAAATGATGAACTCAATGTTATTAAGTTCAGGAGCTCCATAAAATTTGTGGGGGGGAGCCTTACTTTCGTCTAATTACATTCTCAATAAAGTACCTTATAAAAAGACTCACAAGACACCTTATGAATTATGGAAAGGTCGAAGACCTTCCTATAAATATTTACGAGTGTGGGGGTGCTTAGCTAAAGTGATGGTTCCTAAACCTAAAAAGGTAAGAATAGGGCCAAAAACCGTGGATTGTGTATTCATCGGTTATGCTACTAATAGCAGTGCATATCGATTTCTAGTTTGTAAATCTGAGATTTCGGACATTCATGTAAATACGGTTATTGAATCAAGGGATGCTTCATTTTTTGAAAATGAATTCCCGTATAACATGACCCGAGAATCTGGTCCTTCTAAAAGGAAAAATCAAGCTACTACAAGTGGTACTCATCAATCTATTAAATCAACAGAAGATGAACCAAGACGTAGTAAAAGAGCAAAAACCTCGACTTCTTTCGGTCCGGATTTTGTAACATATTTGTTAGAAAATGAACCTCAATCGTATAAAGAAGCTATATCCTTACCCGATGCTTCCAATTGGAAAGAAGCAATTAATAGTGAAATTGAATCCATATTACAAAATCATACATGGGAACTAGTGGATCTTCCACCAGGTTCAAAACCGTTAGGTTATAAATGGATCTTCAAAAAGAAATTGAAGGCCGATGGATCAATTGATAAATATAAAGCTAGACTTGTAGCTAAAGGCTATAGGCAAACGGAAGGGTTGGATTACTTCGACACATATTCACTGGTAACAAGAATAACGTCCATTCGGATGTTAATAGCAATAGGTGCTATTAATGGACTTGAAATACATCAAATGGATGTAAAAACTGCATTCTTAAACGGTGAACTAGACAAGGAAATTTATATGGAGCAACCTAAAGGGTTCAAAGCTCCCGGACAAGAAGGAAAAGTATGTAAGCTTGTTAAATCACTGTATGGATTAAAACAAGCACCTAAGCAATGGCATGAAAAATTTGATAATGCAATGTTATCAAATGGTTTCAAAATTAATGAATGCGATAAATGTGTTTAATTTAAATACATTCAAAATGGATATGTCATTGTATGCCTCTACGTTGATGATATGCTTATCATGGGTAGTAACTTGGAAATTGTCAAAACTACAAAAAAAATGTTGAGTAGTAGATTTGACATGAAAGATTTGGGAATCGCCGATGTTATATTAGGAATTAAAATTTCTAGAACATCGGTTGGACTTATATTATCTCAATCTCATTACATAGAGAAAGTACTTGAAAAATTCAAGAAGTATGATATTAGTCCTACCAAGACACCTGTAGATTTAAATTTACATCTAGCAAGAAATAATGGTGAAAGCATATCTCAACTAGAATATTCTCGTATTATCGGCAGTTTAATGTATATCATAAACTGTACGCGACCGGACATAGCATACTCAATAAGTAAGCTAAGTCGATTTACGAGTAATCCCGGAAGAGATCACTGGAAAGCTATATTGATAGTTTTGGGTTATTTAAAATATACTCAAAACTATGGACTGCACTACTCAAAATATCCAGCTGTTCTTGAAGGACATTGCGATGCAAATTGGATATCCGATACAAAAGGCTCTAAGTCTACGAGTGGGTATGTGTTTACCGTCGGAGGTGCAGCCGTATCTTGGAAATCCTCAAAACAAACGTGCATTGCTAGATCGACAATGGAATCTGAATTCATTGCACTAGACAAAGCTGGAGAAGAAGCTGAATGGCTTCGAAATTTCTTAGAGGATGTTCCAAATTGGTCTAAACCTGTGCCCGCAATATGTATACATTGCGATAGCCAATCAGCGATTGGAAGGGCACAAAATCACATGTATAACGAAAAGTCACGACATATTCGTCGTCGACACAATACCGTTAGACAACTTCTCTCAAACGAAATTATCTCAATTGACTATGTAAAGTCAAAAGATAATATATCGGATCCACTAACGAAAGGTTTAAACCAAGAGCAAGTTGAAAAATCATCAAGAGGAATGGGTCTAAAGCCTATAAATAAATAAGAATCAATATAGTGGCAACCCAACCTAGCTGACTGGAGATCCCAAGATCTAGGTGCAATGGGAAAACCGAACTACGTTGTATTCAGTAAGCACTGGAGGATATTTAATCCTATCCATTCCAAAGATGAGACAGTGCATATCTGTTGCGAAATTAGGATAAGTTATGCTTTTAATGACATCTATATCTTAGTACATCTAAGTGGGGTATTGCAGAATACTCTTTATGGAAGTCACCTACGTAAGTAAGAAGGGGGCCACTTCTATGAGAATAATGAAAGGCATATTCTCTAAAATACTTGCGGAACCAAGTGGTGTTCACGGCCAAAATGAACACAAACGTGAGAACCAACTGTGTTGAAGAATTGTTGTGTGAATACTGTTGTCTAAGCTTACAAAAACGGTTGACGATTCAAGGATGTGAAGTCTATTGATTAACCAAGTAAATCCGATAGTATGTCACTAAGGAAAGTTCAAGGCCATTAGGCTACTTCTCCCGATGCAATAAGTCTTCAGTTTTACTCAACTTGGGTTTGCATCTGCATCAGCATCTGTTTGTTTTATTTATAGCGATATATCATTCATGTGGAGGATTGTTGGAAAATTGGACTTGAATGGGTATTATAAAGCTGTCCAGATTTTTCTGGACAGATTTTTAAGCAACTTTGAGCTCAAATTTAGGTGGGACACACACTACGAAAATTGTGGGACCATATACGAACGCGTTCACCTCCGCAAGGAGATTAACGTAGTATATTCATATGTCCAATTTCAATAAGTTATGAATGATAAATATGTCCCCAAAGTGACTCACAAAGCAATGAAAGTTAATGAATTGGGTATGTTTTAACTCTTGTCCCACATTGGAAGAGTAGTGGAATTTTGATGAGTTAATAACACCCCAAGTATGGACTAAGGCATGGATGCCTTGGGGTATCCCAACTCTTTGAAGGGGATATGACTTAAGCTATGCACGGGTTGACTTTCAGTCAAAATCCCGCGCGCGCGCGTCCGTCCGTCCGGCCGGCCGGCTCGGCTCGGTTTGGTTCGGTTCGGGCTTGGGCTTGGGCTTATAAAAATCTCCTACATTTTTGGGCCGAATTTATTTAACTTTCTGGGCTTTAATTATTAATTAATTACGAAATTAATTAATTAATTAATAAACTGTTGGCAGTTATTGCCAACAGTCAACAGTTAAAAAAGTTTAACTGATTAATTGTTTTTGACAGTTAATTTCGATTGACTGTTCCAACAGTCAACACAAAAGCTATAAATTAAACATTTCCCCTACAGAAAAAATTAATGAAAAATTTTCTTCCTCCAGAATTGCTGTCATTTTTGTCCCAGAAAAATCCTGTCATATCAGTTTCGAAAATTTTTTCTCCTGCACAACATATGTTGTAGTATTGTTGAGTAAAACACACAGTATTTGAGTTCGTTGAAATTAATTATTGTTGTGCTACATAATTAATTGGGAAAATCCGTTCTATCTTGGGAGACTATATTCATCAACCTCGGAGCACATTGAGGGAATAAATTGTCTGAAGGACACTGTGAGATTCACAGGGCTCGAATTATTTCTTTTATTCTTGTATAATTTCTGCAAATTCAAGTAAGTGTTTCATTTCTGTAATTCTGTTTTAATTCTGTAATTTTATTAATTATTCATAATTCTGTACAATTGTTAATTTATAAATAGTAGACATAACAGATATCAGATGTAGAGCTTATATAAAAATGTAATGTTACGTGATAAATTATCACAATAAATAATTTTAGTGGACAAATGATTACAAACATTAAAGTTAACGGATCGTAGGTGTAATTTACTTTTTAATTTATTGTGTCCCGAACTATTCTATAATCTAGTTATCTCTATAAATGTGTTTTTATGTGTTTGTATGTAAAAAATGGACATCCTTCACAAATAATTGTCCTTCATTGAACACGAATGTTTCTACTCAAGTCCTATTTTTTTCCAATACTTGTTAAGTTCTTAGTGTATGCAAACCAATTCATTCCCATAATTTTATGGGGTTTGCGATTTTTAGTCTCTAGTCAATAGATTTTGAATTTCTAGGTCCGGTTATTAAAAGCTGAGGTCCCTTGCATCATATACAAACACGAACAAAATGTATTTTTTATTGAAAATTAATGTTAAGTGACGAAATTTATTATTTAATTTCAATTGTATTAAATTTTAAAATTTTCATTTATGTGGTCTTGATAAATGTTAGATAATTAATTAGGAATGTGATAAATAAAGATATTAAAAGATTTGGGTAAACCTTATCTGTTAGTCACATGATTAAGTGTGGCATTAGTGGGAGACTTAAAAGAGTCTCATCTCCACTAGGATTATGGCCCTCTTCCCCTTATAAATAGAGACATCTACACTATCTAGAGTCATCTCAATACACACTGTTTCTAAGGAGGAAGAGAAAATTCAAAATTCTTATTATTCATATTTTCTCATAAATATTTCGGGCACGTAAGAGAGCAATTCCTGGTTGTTCAAGAAGAAATTCAAAATAAGCTTTGACAGGAGCATTCAAAATTAGTTTATTTATCGCCTTTCCATTAGGTTACTTTCTTAAATTACAAGTATAGCTAATTTAATTCTTTTTTATTATGTTTCTCAGAATCGTCCGAATGATGCGTACTTTAACAGGCTCCACACCACCGACGACGCCACCATATGCTCTAGTCAATAATTTTGGATCTTCACCCTAGGGTTCCGGGCCTTTCCAAATTTTTTTGGTGTCATCCGAGTCGAACCTTTTGTGTGCTTTTAACATTTTATGCAATGTCCACATTATTCCATTCCCCTTTTACCATTCTTATCATACCATGGTTTTGAAGCATTTTTCGCATTATCAATGTGCCAAAACTTAATTTATCCATTTTTCAACCAAAAATAGACTGATAGGGCCTTGAGAGGGAACCTAACCCTTAAGACCCTCAAGTTTGTCAAAATTCCCTTTTTGTCATAATTTTGAGAAAAATATTATCTTTGACTTTATTTTAGCACAAGAAGTAAATCATTTATTCCAACATTATTTCCATTATTTCATGTTCAAAACCATACTTATCTATTTTATGTTTTGTCACATAAAATGTTGTTCATCATCTAAGACCATTTTATCAAAATCCAAAGTCTTGTCTTATGATCGCATGTAAATCCCAACAATAGTTTTTCTTCATCATAATAATATTTACCATATTTTGGAGTTGTTTTTTCATACTTTTTCATTCTACTACAAAACTCATTTTAACATGTTCATTGAAGTCTACCTTGTCATCATTTAACATACTACATGTTCCTACATGTTCAAGAGAGGATTTAACCTAGAAATACCTCAAACATGCATTTAAATCAATATTAATCATGGGTTTTATGTAAATTCACCTACTTTCTTCTAAATATCAAGGTAAATGCCATTTTTATAAAAAGACTCATTTAGGGTTTTTCATGAAGAAAATTTCAACTTTTGCAAGACTAATTATTCTATAAATGTAACTATATTTTAGGCATTAAAATCCATCAAGCAACATCCTACATGAATTCCATAGCTATAAAAACCTTAAAAAACATGGAAGGAAAACCCTAATGACTTGAAAGCTCCAAAAACTCATAGGCTCCAAGACTCATAGCTTCTTCAAAGCTCCAAAAATCATCTCTATAATATTTCTCCACCACTTTCTTCTTGGAAGAGAGATTGAAAATGGTAGAATGTGTATGGAAATGGAGTATTTTATGGTGTAGGAGTGGTTGGCAACACTTGATAATGGACGAACAAGGGTTTTTAGGGTTGAAGATGAGTGTAGGCTCTTTAGAGAGAGAGGAGAAATCTGAAAAATGTGAGTGAAGACTCCCCCCTCTTCTCCCTTTTATAAACCATTAATTCCCATGCAAAAATATATAAAAACCCAACAAACAACCATCAGATTGATCGAGACCTACAAGCTCGACACGTCACAAAAATCTAGGGCCAAAATAGTGACATCACATAAGTCAGATCTAATTCTCGATAAATTCGTTTGAACGGGGTTAATCTGGTTCGAACGAGAATGGCCTTTCGTACGGAATTCCCTTCGAACGACCTTCGAATGAGGGTCAATTGTAATAAAGATGGGGCTCGTTCGATACTCGTCAGAAGCTCATTTATAACGAGTTGGTTTTTCGTTCGAACCACTAGGTATAGTTCGAATGAGATAAGGATCTCATTCGAATGACTCTGGGTTCGTTCGAACCACCCTGATTCCAAATTCTTCCAAATCCAACCTAATAACTTCAATTAATTAACATAAAGGCCATCAATGTAATTGATTGAAGTGATAAAAGCCTATAAAATGATAATTCTATTCCATTAACTTCACGTGGTTACAAATTACATGGAAAGGAATAAAATTTTAGGTTCAGGTATTACATTCTTTCTTTCTTAGGGGATTTCATCATCAAAATCAGAATTATCGTCTAAAGGAAGAGTTTTAGGTGCTTCTTCCGCATCTCCGATTCACGCTCCCAAGTAGCACTTTCGATACCTTGAAATTCCCAAAGGACCTTTACTAACAGAATAACCTTATTGCATAGGACTCTCTCCTTGCAATCTAGGATGGATAATGGTTATGTGGGAAACGAGACATGTTCCTCCAACTCAATTAGATTTCAATCAAAAACATGGCGGGGGACATGAAGATACTTTTTCAGCATGAATATGTGGAACACGTTATGCACCTGGGACAGCTGTGGAGGTAGCGTCGAGTGATATGACAGATCTCCAATCACCTCTAGGATCTCAAAGGGACCAATGTACCGTGGGTCCAGCTTTCCTTTATTCTCAAACCGTTGGCTATTGGTTCTTGCTCTCATTTTCAATATTGCATGATCACCTACCTAGAATTCCAAGTGCGTTCGTCGATTATCGACGTAATTCTTTTGTCAACTCTGCGCCGTCATAATTCTTTGGCAAATTACCCGTACCTTATTAGTCATTTCCTAGATCAATTCTAAATTAGTGAGGTGCTTCTCCCCCACCTCAGCCCAATAAACTAGTGAACGACATGGTCTCCTATAAAGAGCCTCAAAGGGGGCCATCTCAATACTTTCCTGGTAGTTGTTGTTATATGCAAACTATGCCAGATGCAAGTTGTCCGCCCAACATCCCTGGAAGTCAAGCACGCAAGACCTTAGCATATCCTCTAAGATTTGGATACTCTGCTCTTACTAACCAGCATTTTCAAGATGCTACAAAGTGCTCATATTTAGTTATATTCCCAATTCCTGCTGAAACTTCTTCCAGAATCGAGAAACGAATTGAGGATCTCTGTTTGATATTATTGAGAGTAGTACACCATGGAGCCTGACTATATCCCTAACACATAACCTTGTCGATTTAGCCACATTGTCCGTGACCTTAATCGGTAAGAAATGTCCAGACTTGGTGAGCCGATCCATTATCGCCCACACAGCGTCATGACCACGCTTAGATCGTGGTAAGGTCATGATGAAACACCTCATTATATGCTCCCACCCTGTTGGCTTTTTGTGTTCTTCTTTTACATACTATTAAGTGTAGCACTTTGCCACATACGTCGTACATCATTTTTCATACCAAACCACCAGAAATCCTTTCAAAGGTCCCAATACATCTTGGTGGCACTGGGATGTATACTGCAATGCGATTAATGGGATTGTTCCATTACTTCATCCTGAAAATCCTCAATAATTGGAACGATTAACCGGACCTTGTGCTGCATCCACCATCCTTATCCACGGTAAGGGTGTCGAAGACTTCCCCATTCCAAATACGAACATGATACTGAATGAACTCGGGGTCAAGTGATCGAGAATTTAGAAAGTTTTACTAGATGAGGTTCCTAGCCCCCACACCCTAAAGGTATGCTTTGTCGTAACCTTGTTTCCCGTTCATAACAAACTTCTGTAATTTCCCAAACATCTTTACCCGGTGACATTTCATTATCGCAAGTGTGAGACTTTATTTCCTATTGAGAGCATCGTCCACCACATTGGCCTTTTCAGGATGGTACTCTAGAGAGAAATCATAGTCTTCCATCAACTCCATCCACCTCATCTGCCTGAGATTAAGGTCTCGCTGCATGAATATGTACTAGAGACTCTTGTGATTGAAAAACACCTAAAAAAATTCCCCGTACAAATAGTACCTCCAGATTTTCAGTGCAAATACTACGACAGCTAACTCCAAATCATGAGTGGCGTAGTTCTTATCATGCACCTTTAACTGGTGAGATGCATAGGCTATCATATGACTATCCTGCATTAATACGGCTTGAGTCCTGAACCTGATGCGTCACAGTACACTACGTAACCCTTGCCTCGTTTCAAAAGGACAAGAATGAGTGCGGAGGTTGATCTGACCTTCAATTCCTAGAAGCCTAGTTCTCAGTTCTCAGACCATTCAAAATGCACATCCTTACTAGTCATCATGGTGAGGGGCATTTCCACCCTTGAGAAGTCCTGTACAAATCTACAGTATTACCCGGCTAGAACTAAGAAACTACGCACCTCTGTGATTGTCCTCGGCTGACTGCAACTCAACACTGCTTCTACCTTGGACGGATTGATAGAGATACCTTCACCATAACTACATCACCAAGGAACTTCACCTCTTCCATCTATAATTCACATTTACTAAACTTGGCATACAACTGATTCTCCCCGAGCACCTGTAATGTCATTCGAAGAGGTTCCTCGTGATCTATATCCGACACCGAGTACACAAGATATAATCCACAAAAACCACAATGAACTGATATAGATAGGGATGATAGATGTGGTCCATAAGGTTCATTAATTTTGTCGAGGCATTTATGAAACCGAAAGTCATTACCAAAAACTCATAGTGCCTGTACCGTGTTCGAAATGCAATCTTAGGAATATCCTCCTCTCTAACACATAAATGATGATGCCCAAACCAAAGGTTGATTTTTGATAATATGTCTTCCCCACGCAATAAGTTTAAGAGATCATAAATATGTGCCTTACTCAACTATTGTTAATCAATTCAAAGTCGTAGAAAGTTATCCTTTTTCTTCGCGAATAGGACCAGGGCTCTCCACGGGGACATACTGGGTGGATGAAGCCCTTGCCGATTAATTCTTCCAGCTGAACCCTCAATTCTTGCAATTTTTCTAGGTCCATCCTATGGGGTGGAATAGATATGGGTGACACACCTTGATGCAACTCTATAATGAAGTTCACATCTCGTCGTAGCGAAAACCCAGGGAGGTCATCTGAAAACAAATCGGGGAACTCCCGCACTATAGTATAAAATTATACCCTTTGGCTCATCTTGAGCCACCAAGCTGCTCAACCAATCGAAATAATTCTTCTGATCACGGATGCTAGAGAATTTTCTAGGATAATCGATACCCTGCTCACTACTGAAACAATGACAAGACTCGTCCGAAAGTGACACTAGGACACTTTGTCGATGGCATTCGATTGTGACTTTAAAACTCGACATCCAGTCCATACCAAGGATATCCTCGAACCAATCCATGTCCATTATGACCAAGTCATACTCTAGGATAAAATATCCAGCCATAACCATACATTTATGAAAAACCATGTCGAGGACTATGCCGCCACCTACTGGAAGCCTAATGAAGATAGGTGGGTGAAATTGGCCTACCACTAAACCCAAACTAAATGATAAGGAACTAAATATGAAGGAATGTGATGAACCAGAGTCAAATAATGCCTTTAACCAAGTACTGTAAAGGAGAATCATACCTTCCATCACTTAGGGAATACTGGAACGTGCAGTCTGCTGGGAATTAGCGTAAGCTCGCTCGGGACAAAACTTACTAGTCTGACTTCTGGGCACTAACCCTTCCCACGGTTATACTATCCTTGACATGAATGTGAACCTTCCACATTTTTCCTTGTCGGATGCTGGTACTCTGAAGGAAACTACTGCTGCTAGGTGGGGCCATTATAACTAGAACTCTGGCCGAACATGAATTTAATAGTTTTTTTTCCCTACTGACTACCCAAAAATTGCTGGGGCACAAACTCTTCATTCAACCTAGGAGCCCACGGATAAAACATTTCCATTCTATGGGGGCGATAGGGCTCTGATCTCTAGTGCACTGTGCTGAGGAAAAGCCCACCCCCATAGCTAACTTAAGCTTCGCGAAGAAGTCTCGTTCCCCACTTTGGGACTTCTTGTGCCCACCCAACTGAGACCCACTGGGCTCCCTTTTCTTCTCCCCTATAGCCTTGTTATCCTCTGCATCGACCTATAATCGCACGGTCTTATTCACTGCAGTGCTAAAATCGGGAAGATCTAAACCTGCTATGATGTGTCGGATACCCAAATTGAGGCCCTTGATAAGAAGCTTCATTTTCCCCACCTTGTCCTTATCTACGACATCGACGTACTTATACAAACTTTTAAAACTTTACCAAATACTCATTCACTAAAGTCTTCCCTTGAATTAACAAAAGGAAACTCTTCTTTTGGCATCCTTGAATGACTATGAAAAGTACCTAATAAGAAACACCACCCTGAAGCTTCTCCAATCGATCGTCTCAGTGGTGCTGGTAGAATAGGCTCTCCACTAACGCTACACTTATTCCGTCAGCTGGAACGTAGAAATTTTGACTTTTTGCTCTGTCGGCATATCCAAAATATCCATTATTTTAATGAATTTCTCAAGGCACTCCTCATCTTATTAGGGGTAAGTTTCCCGTTAAAATTAGGCGGGTACAACCTCTTAAATTCCTTGTGGATGGAAGTAGAGGTCATTCTCTCCACAATCCCACGACGGTTTTCCCGTTGTTGTTGCCTAAGGGAGCCGGATAGCTAACGCATGGCTTGCTCCATGCGTCGAAGATCATTGGTGCCCGACCCTATAGCAATGTCACGGTGTGGAGGAATCTACACAAGAATGGAGTGTTTAATATACAAGGATACGAATTGAAGGTGGTAGCGGAAGCAATTTTAAACCTTAACTAAAGCATTGAATAAGCGAAAACGTAAGGGAAAACATACTAAGAAAGCTAAAAAATTCATCACACTCGAGGACCTTATTGCTCTGATACCATTTGTAATGCCCCGACTCAGGTTTGGATCACCGTTGGGTCGACCCGCACAGACCCAAGGAGTTAAAGGGGGAGGGGGAAAGTTTAATTAATTTATTTAAGAAATCCCTTAAGTTGCCTCATTTATTTAGAATTTGAAGATTCTATTTTAGCTTGAAAAAAAGGGTGACCAGTTCATGTAATTAACCAATTTGAAAGATTTTTTTATAAAAAGTCGAGCTAATCCACAACACAAATTAAGTATAAAATAAATCATAACCATCCTGTATTATTACGAATTATAGTCGAAGGCCCGAAAAAAAGTTCAAATACTAGATGTGAAAATACCAAATGTCCATTATTTCATTCTAATGACGTTGATCGCCCCCTGAGGCTTTACTGGAATCTTGGTCTTGCTACACGTACCTAGGGTGCGGGTGGAGATTTTAACAAAAGAAGTAGAGGGTGAGGGAATGCTCAGCATGGTGGGTAACTACGCTATACGTTTTCTATTAAAAATATTATATATATACATGTATTTTAATCAATTAAGAAAGAGTTAACAATATAGCTAGTATTAATGCAACTACATGCAATGCACCTGAACGATGAGCGCACAATCATACTTAACTAATTTTACCACATTCACATTTTATCCTTTAGCCACTGATAAGCACCCAAAACTGTACAATTTATACCCCAAATTGACGTACTTTAGTTGCTAATTCTCGGCAATATTTATCTTGTAGGTCAATTGTGCGTTGAAGAGTTCAAGCGTTTAAATCAAAGCAATTGTGTATTTTATGGAGCTAAATACCAACCCCGTAACCTTACCCGAGCCTAATCCTAGCCTAAACCTACCCCGAACCCCGTGTGTGTCTAATTTGCCCTTTTATTATTTTTTAGATTTGTAGTTTGAGTCAATTTTATTTTTAGGATTTATTTAGTATTTTCTTGATTTTATTTTCTATTTTATTTTTATTAGTATAATTTTATTTTATTTTTATTTTTATTAATTTTTAATTTAATTTAATTTAATTTTATCTTATTAGGAATAGAATTTTTAGGATTTCATGTATTTTTAGTTTATTAGATTTTATATTTTCATTTTTTTATTTCTTTTATTTTATTATTTTTTTATAGCTTAGGATTTTATTTTTATTGTTTTATTTTTAATTTTAGTTTTATTAATTTTATTTGAGTCTTTATTAAAAAAAATTAGGAATTCAAATTAAACACACACACATAACCGCCCATACACACATAACTCACCCACACCTCTTACCCTACAACCTCACCCACACATTAATCCTATACACCCTCATCACACCCTACACCCACCCACCTACTTCATCTTCAACCTCCTATTTCTCACTCCTCACCATTTCCAAACCAACAGCAACCCACAAATCCAAGAACCCATCAAAAATTCCCAAACCCCATTGTCACTACACCCCCCTCTCCCCCCCAATCCCATCCACGGCCAGAAAACCCCATACCCGGCACCGATCGCACCCATTACCAGCCCAGGCGCAAAACCGCCCCACGCCGGCGACCTCCGGCAACCTGAACCCAAAACCCCTCCTTCCGGCGACTTCCCTCAAGCCAACCCCAATCTCCGGCGATGCTATTACCTGCCCCATACCTCCATAACCATCCAACCCAATTCCTTTTACAAACCCAAAACCCATTTCCATGTTTTCTCCCAAACAAAAGCCACGACCTTATTCTCCACCTGCCATTCCAAATGCCAAACAAACCAAAGACAACATAAAACCCGTGTGCCTAATTAAACCTTTTACCCCTTATACCCATTTTACCCCCAACTAACCATTCAAAACTAATTTCCAAAATTACCCCTCACCCAAATTAGATTTTTTATTCCCTCACCCCTCACCCACATGACTTCACACCCAATCCACATGCACCCTCCATCAAATTCCTAAACTAACCCTTACCCACACCCTATACAATCTCTTACACCTTAATTCTTCCAAAAATACCCCCATGCTCCATGCCTACTATAAATGAAGATGAATGATCATCAAATAAAAAGAGCTTTTAGGTAGAGAGAATTGTAGAGAGAGAAATTTTAGTTTAGAAATAAATTAGGATAAATTTCATTCTGTAAATAGTTTTTATTTATCTTTTTTGAGATTATTGAGTGATAAATGTATGAGGATTAATTTGAGTAAATTTTTTATGTAATATTGTTTGGATCACTCAAGTTGATGGATTATGAATTTCAACTCATGGATTGAAGATCAATTACGCATCAAGAGATTAGGGTTTGATTGTTCTTTTCTCATCCCATTTATTTTATACCTATTGAATATTTGTTTATTATGTTTGATATCATGTTAGGCTAAATCCCTTTTCAAGGGGTGGGGTAAAACCCTTATTTAATGTTATTTTATTTTTATTAGTTTAATTACTTGAAAAGTCCCTTTGAATGTTAATTTTGATCCCTCACCCTTAGATTTACGCCTCGAGAGAGGGTAAATGATTTTCGAGAGAAAATCGAAATTCTAGTGATAATACCCATTTTGGATTCGAACTAGAGATAGGGGTCTCTTAAGTGGGGTATTATCACTTGAATTTCAACTCTAAATATATTTTATATGATTGACATAAATTCTAATTGATTGATCCTAGCGGGTGATTAATTAAAAGGAGTGTGATCTATTTTTCTAGAGTTGTGGGGTGTTAAACTTAATTTTCTAAAAGATTAATATTATAATTACACTTGCAACGAGAGTTGGTTTGTAATTTTGGTATTAATTTGGGAGAATTCAAATAATTAAATTAATTAATTAGAATAACTAAAATTTGTGGTGTAATCCCACTCCTTGATTGTTCTCACAATTATTTACCTCACTTTATCTTTTATTTTAGTGTTAGACTTTATTTTTCATTTTAGTGATTTTCTAGTTAGTTATTATCATATTACACTTTAGTTTAGATTAGTTTAAACCTCACCTCACCCTATTGTTTTAATATTGAAAAAGCTAAAAAAAAAATAGAAAAGTGAAAAAGCACAAAAGAAAATAAAAAGTGAATTACAATTGAATTTGTCTCTAGCTTACTCCCAAGGAAGTAGATTGATACCCTTACTTACCTCTATACTTGAGTTTATTATTATTTGTAGGTATTTGAGGATTTTTGACTAACTTGGATTTCATCAACAACGACAAATACACGCAAAAAGCAAGTTATCAAATGGCGTCGTTGCCATTCTTGGGATTGTGAAGCTCGGAGCGGAATTCATATTGTAGTTAATTTATTTATTTATTTATTTTTTTGCACTTTATTATTTTTTGTACCATTTTTTATATTTTTAGAAGGCTTGTATTTAGGAATTTTATCATTGCTTGTATTGCGGTGCTTCGTGACACCATTTCATTTTCATTTAAAATTTGTAATAATTGAAAAGCGTGATAGGGAAACCAGACAAGGTAGAGAGAGGGCGTCCAAAGGCGAGGAAAAGAAGCATCTCTACCTTGGGTCGGTAGGACTCCCGGGGACGACTGAGATAGGCGTGATCTTCCCCCGGTTGACTCAATATTTTCGGCACCCCACGGCCTAAAAACCGTGGGAGGTACATTTCTTAAACACTCGCGCCTCTCCTGTTAGCGAGTCAATTCTTTTGTGTGCTCTTGTGTGATTTTATTCTCGCATTTTTTTTGAATGGTGTGATGAATTAAATTACTAAGACCTACACCCGGTCACTCACGAGAAGGGATTTCATCATCCGACTCACTCGCTTACCAATTGTGTGCTACCCTAGCCATCATTAAATTTAAAATCAATCAACTAGGTAGCCCACTAGGAGAATATTTTTGCAAAGGCAATCACTAAGAGATTTCCGTGAATTTTTATCGCCCACGGACTTAATTAAAATTTGACTACCCCTCTCAGATAAAAATTGGCTATGTGCTAGTTAGGAATTTTTCTTGACTTGTGTGTGTGTCCAATTCCATTTTTCGGTAGTCGATTTTATTGGGTTCGTTCAAAATTCACAGAGTCCATATTTTTCCCCACCTTTTCTTCCAAAAAAATCCAAAAATATTTTCTTTTTCTCATTTTTAGAAAAAAAAAATCCCCAAAATATTTTCTTTCCTTTAGAAAAAATTCAAAATCCAAAAAAATATATTTTTCTCCACATGGTCGAGGAACGTCCTTTACGGGACTACTTTGGCCATTTTCCATTGACACGTGACACGTGTGAGAGTGATCCCGAGCGGTCTCTTTATGATATTCTTCATGATTTCACCTCTCTCACGAGTACCGTTGGTACTCTTGACCCATCCATGCATGCACCTCCTACTCCATCACCCTCGGTGTCAAGTGTCACCGTGTCTCCTCCCTTGTTGTGCACCCACTGTTCTTATGCCGATCATATGTCCCATGAGTGCCCTTACGTGTCATATCCTTCCGAACCCACCACGGACCATGTGTATCCATATGACACTGTTCTGGAACCCACCTCGGCCTACTCTCCCGATACACCTAATCCCGAGTTGTGTGAGTACCCGAGCTATTCGTGGAGGCCTGATCACCCTTCCACGCAATACAAATTCCATCCCGATGTTGTGGATTATCACACGTTCCAACAGTCGTCATGGAAACCTTGTGCACCTGTTCACAATCAGTTCCCTCACTACGCACCCCATGAGTACCAACCATTTTTCCATCACGAAAGCGGTCCTTTCGTGTATGATGTAATTGGCCCCACCCCACACACTTCATATGAGTATTCTCCATATAGTCCCGATTATAGCGTGTTGTGTCCACCTCAACCACCAACACCTTCATCCACATCCGCTCTCGAAACCCTCTTCCAAAAGTTAATACTTGAGAAAGAGCAAGCAATTCAAACTCAAGGTCTCCAAAGACTTGAACAAAGATTAAATGAATTGGAGTGTGCAAGAGAGTCGAACATTCCCATGGCTCCACCCATCGTTGCACCCGAGTGTGACAATGATGTGTCCTCTTGTGACACGAATTCTGAGTGTGACCAACCCTACCACCCTGAGAATCTCGAAGTTGAGACCATTCCATGGTCCGAGCCCCAAGTCGGCAATGGTGTTGATGTACCTTTCATTAGTGAGCCTGATCAATTCCCACCATGTCCATATGAACCCCACCTTGAGGTTCCCACTCCCGTCATATCCAAAAAAATGCCCGAGTCTACACTTATCGAGCTTCACCCTTGTGTTCCTGAAGAACCAATTTATTCTAGGTTAGCTCCGGCTACGAGTTCTCACCATTTTTCGGAGATAGAATCCGTGATAGTTCCTAACTATCCGGATATGGATGATGTCCCACCATGCATGGCTCCCGTTGAACCCGATATTTTTAGTGATTCCTCTATCTTCGATCTTGGCACCTCGTCTTACCCACCCACCCCATTTACCGATAATACTCTTATGGAGAGGTTGACCACTCCATCTTTAGAAATCACACTCCCTTGTGAGTATTCCTTTACTCCTCCCAATGAGTGTGTGTCTCCCACGCTTGAGTTGGATCATCTTCCTCCACCATTTATCACACCCGATCCACCGTTTATCCCACCCAACCCACCCATTTTTCCTTCCACCCCACCACCTGGTTTGGATCCTGATTTTACACATTTCAAGTTTCCATCTACATTTTTAGATCCTCACCTTAAACCATCCTCCACCACCTACGAGAGTATATGTGGTGATACTCTCCACTTCCGTGACACCGAGCTTGTTCCTCTATGCCCGGCACTCTCTTTTGGTGTTAATTTTTCCCATCAACAGCTCCCTGGCATGTCAGGACGCTACCATTATCATCACCCATTCATAGAACGGTCATGTGATTTTTATGAGGCCAATCCCATTTCACTTACCAAACCATATTGCCTCCCTCACCAACTTGAGCACCATTCTTATAGGGCCCTATTTTCCCTCACCTTTAAGCTCAACAAGGCCCGTGACCGATACCTTTCCACCCTCACCTTTACCCTAACAACCACCCGCCCTTGGTCCACTGATGCTTTGCATCGTGTGATGCATTTCGCTATACAAGTGCATTGACTTTTTAGCCTTGATCTAGCAAGACTGACGCTTCAGTCTTGTTTGCGGGTGATCTTCATCACCCAATTTTTCTGCCACCCTGTGCCATCATAGATCTTATCCTTAGGGTGAGACCCCATCGGTCTGGCTGAAGACATTAAATTTAGCGCTACCGGGAGGCAACCCGCATTTCTTGTACTAGTCTCATCCTGTTTGGGGGTGGTGTTTCACATCACCCTGTGCTATATAATTCTTTGTAGACTTGTACACATTTTTTCTCTTATCCTTTATTCAGGTTTATTATTGGCTATATCTCTCCACTTCATTAGCGGTTCATTTTGGTAATCTATTTCCTACCTTATGCTCTCAGTTTTTAAAAATCATTTTACTTAAACATCGAGGACGATGTTCCTTTTTGTTTGGGGGTGGGGAATTTTATCAAAATCGTGCCTCTTTTGAAAAATTTTGAATTTTAAACCTGATTTTTAAAATTTCGTGCAGTTTCTTTCATCTCACTCATTGATGTGAATTTTCGATCATCCATCTTTTTAAGTCTAGGAATCAAGCTGGAGAATATTTTTTCTAATAGTTTATGTAATACATAACAAGGCATGTTGCACTATGAATTTCTAGACTTAACAAAAAATTGTGCACTTATCACGTCACTACGGTTTAGAGTTGAGGAGTACTACAATTCTAAAGAGAACCTTAAGGATCACTAGTAGAGGCTTTAGCCCGTGAGATTTGTGCCTTTCACCCTTTTTGAGTGTTTTACGCAATCTCCGAGTCAGAAGTTGATTCAATTTCGTTTGGGTCCGCACTTTAAATTGTCGTATGATCTCATTATCCTTCATTAATTTTTGGCTTAATCACTGAGAATGACATCTTTTTCGAGTTGTAAGAAATGCGTGTCTTGAAATTTGTCCCGAATACTATATTTTCATCCATACACCTACCACTTTTCCCCATATCATATTCCCATTACATTCCCCCCACACACTACCCATTCACTTCACCCATTATATTCCCATGCTCTTCCACAATCCCACATACCCCTCACCATCCATATATTTCCCCACACCATCACCTATCACCTCCATTTATATCATCATCGTTTTGAGAAAAAGAGTGTGATTTCAAATGTTAAATGTCTTCATTGTTAGCTTGAAAAGTGTGAGAAAAAGAAAAAAGAAAAAAAAAATAGAAAAATAGCAAATTAGAAAAAAAAAAAGAAAAAAAAGAAAAAGAAAAAAAAGAGATAAAAGAAAAGAAAGAGAGTTTGTAGTTAGTTTTAGGTAATAAAGACATTTGTGCCTAAATTGTATACACTCTTCTTTCACATCCACATTGCATATCCATCCATTTCTTATCGCATCATACATCCATTATTTCATACATCCATCTTATCCTACTTCACCTCATACCATATCCCATCCTTTCCATTTCATTTCCCCCTCACCCATAAACATTCATATTTCCCCTAGTTGTTCGGGAAAATGAAAGTCAACGTGGTGAATAACTCGACGTTCTCACTATAGTGATTAGCATTCTTCCATGAGATCAATTTTCTTTCTATATGTTCGTTCTTTCTTATATGTGTGTGAGACGTTTGAACTTGCTTACATTTACTCAACTCCTCACACACAAGAGCGATTCACTGACCCTAATCTCGAGAGTTCGTTTGAGAGAGTTACATCTAGTGAGATTTTAAAGTTGAAGCATTGATTCCGACAAGGCAATCTAGGGATTACTCTTGTGATATTCGACCCATTTGATTGATTCACACTACACACGTTGAGTTCTAGAAAGGATATGCCTTGAGTATTTACTTAGCTAAACTTTTTACACATTCTAGCTTGTAATTCTAAAAATATTTCTCATGTGATGGATTGTGCGATCATTCTATGTCTAATAAGAGATTGACTGCCTTTCAATAAATTTTTGCAAAATAAGAATTTTGTGGGTATATTCCCTGCAAACCTTCACGAGACACAACTCGTCCTGTAGGGCAACCTATAGGTTTAAAGGCTTGTTGCACATGCTAAGTGCAATAGCAAGTGCCCGCGAAAGTGGTACACATTTAGTTTTTTATCTTTCTCTTTCTCTCTATCTTATTGCTCGAGGACTAGCAACGCCCTGTTTGGGGGTGGTGTGATAAGCACCCAAAACTGTACAATTTATACCCCGATAGACGTACTTTAGTTGCTAATTCTCGGCAATATGGGTCGTATGTGCTTAAATATTTATCTTGTAGGTCAATTGTGCGTTGCAGAGTTCAAGCGTTTAAATCAAAGCAATTGTGCATTTTATGGAGCTAAATACCAACCCCGTAACCTTACCCGAGCCTAAACCTAACCTAAACCTACCCCGAACCCCGTGTTTGTCTAATTTGCCCTTTTATTATTTTTTAGATTTTTAGTTTGAGTCATTTTTATTTTTAGGATTTATTTTAGATTTATTTAGTATTTTCTTGATTTTATTTTCTATTTTATTTTTATTAGTATAATTTTATTTTATTTTGATTTTTATTAATTATTAATTTTATTTTATTTTATTTTATCTTATTAGGAATAGAATTTTTAGGATTTCATGTATTTTTAGTTTATTAGATTTTATATTTTCATTTTTTTTATTTCTTTTATTTTATTATTTTTTTATAGCTTAGGATTTTATTTTTACTGTTTTTATTTTGTTTTATTTTTAATTTTAGTTTTATTAATTTTATTTGAGTCTTTATTAAAAAAATTTAATCGACTGTCCATTATATTGCTTTCTTAAATTAATAGTACAACCAACTTGATTCCTTTTCATTAGCATTTTCTGGAATCTTCCAAATACCACGTACTTTAACGGGCACCACACCACCGGTGATACCACCATATGCTCTAGCCGGTGAATTTGGCTCTTTCACCCAAGTTCTCCAGGCCCTCCTTAATTTTCCCGGTGTCATTCGAGTCTAAATTTTTGTGTGCTTTTAATATTTTATTCAATGTTCACATTATTCCATTCCCTTTTTACCATTCTTGGCATACCATGGTTTAGAAGCATTTTTCACATTATCAATTTGTCAAAACTTACTTAATCCGTTTTTCACCCAAAATTAGACCGAAATGGTCTCGAGAGGGAACCTAACCCTTAGGACCCTCAAGTTTGTCAAAATTCCATTTTTTGTCATAATTTTGAGAAAAACATTATCTTTGACTTTATTTTGGCACAATAAGTAAATAATTTCTTCCAACATTATTTCCATTATTTCATGTTCAAAACCATTCTTATCTATTTTATGTTTTGTCACATAAAATGTTTTTCATCATTTAAGACCATTTTATCAAAATCCGTAGTCTTGTCATATGATCACATGTAAACCCCAACATTAGTTTTTCAAACCCCAACATTAGTTATTCTTCATCAAAACAATCTTTAGCATATTTTGGGGATGTTTTTCCATACTTGTTGATTTTACTACGAAACCCATTTTAACATGTTTATTCAAGTCTATCATGTCACCATTTAACATATTGCATGTTCCTACATGTTCAGTAGATGATTTCAACCTAGAAATACCTCAAATATGCATTTAAATCAAGACTAATCATGGGGTTTTATGTAAATTCACTTGTTGCCTTCCAAATATCAAGGTAAATGCCATTTTTATAAAAATACTCATTTAGGGTTTGTCTTGAATAAAATTTTAATTTTTGCAAGGCCAATTATTTTATAAATGTAACTACATTTTTAGGCATTAAAATCCATATAGAAACATCGTACATGAATTCCATAGCTAGAATAACCTATAAAAACATGTAAGGAAAACCTTACCTTAGGTTTAGAAGAGGAGAAATCGCAAATGGATTACTTGAAAGCCCCTAAAACTCCTAAGCTTCAAGAATCCTAGCTCTAAGACTCCTAGCTTCTTCAAAGGCCCCAAAATCCTCTCTATAATATTTATCCACTACTTTATTCTTTGAAGAGAGCTTCAAAATGGTAAAATGAGTGTAGAAATGGAGTATTTGATGGTATAGGAGTGGTTAGCAACACTTGATGATGGATGAATAAGGGTTTTTAGGCTGGAAGATGAGTGTAGGATCTTTAGATAGAGGAGGAGAAATCTGATAAATGTGAGAGAAGACTTCCCCCTCTTATCCCTCTTAGAACCCATTAATTCTAATACAAAAACATATAAAAATCCACCAAACAACCATCATATTGATCAAGACCCACAATCTCGACATGTCATAAAAATTTAGGGTCAAAACAGTGACAGCACATAAGTCAGATCTGATTCCCAACAAATTCGTTCGAACATGGTTGATCTCGTTCGAACGAAAATGGACTTCCGTTTGAACTTTTCTTGGAACGACCTTCGAACGAGGGTCGACTGTAATGAAAACGGGCTTTGATCGATACTCATCAGATGCTTGTTTTGAACTATTTAGCTTTTCATTCGAACCGTTGGGTCTCATTCGAACGAGACAAGGATATCATTTGAACGACCATAGGTTTGTTCGAACCACCCTGATCCCAACTTCTTCCAAATTCAACCCAATAACTGCAATTAATTAATATAAATGCCACCGGTGCAATTGAATGAATTGATAAAAGCCTATGAAATGATAATTCTATTCCATTAACTTCACGTGGTAACAAACTACATGGAAAGGAATAAAATATTGGGTCGGCGTATTACAACTTTGCTCTCGAGTGCCGAAGTGACACCCCTTACCTATACCCGTTGGCAGGCACAACGCATCACTTAAGGGGAATGCCCTAGTATTAGACATATATTCATAGGATTCATATTTATTAGGATCTAACAAATTTTTACATTGCATGTCAGCTACCTAACATAACCATCCTCCTTTATCCGGGCTTGGGACTCACCGTGTTCAAAAAAATAAGAATTTAAGCACAACACTGAAAGAGTTAAACTACATGTAATATTTTCGTGTACATTATAAAGTCTTTGTACTTTCATAAGAAAATCATGTTTTTAGAAAAAATGCATGCATTTTTATATCATATTGTTAGTCATTATAAAAAAACATACACTTCCATATGTATGTTTGTGTATATGTATATATAAATATTTCACCACTCATCATAAATAAGCTTGGACTTTCAAGAATTTCTCTATGATGAGTCGTATATTATAAAAGTAAATGTGCATAAAAGTAAATGTCTACAAGTGTATATATATATAAATATATATATATATATATATATATATATATATATATATATATATATATATATATATATATATATATATATATATATATAGTTTTAACAATCAAGGCTAAATAAAGGATGTCCATCATAACGTTTAAAATAAAGTACCCGACATTAAAAAAAATATGGATGCATATCTAAGCCTCCAAAGAAAATTGGACAAGGTGTTAAGAGTGAATTTATATATCTTCTAAATAGTAGTGGCTAAATGTGGCCCAAATAATAAAACAACTCATATAATCCTGGTAATTTAAATATGGGGCCCGTATTTAAAGGCTATGAGTTAAATACGGAGCCCATATGTAAAAGCTATGAGTCAAATATGGGACTCATATTGAAAGATATGAATCAAATATGGAGCCAAATTTTAAAAACCATGAATTAAATGTAAAGCTCATTTTTAAAACTTGAGAGTAAACTATGAGTTTTTTTTACATATACCTTGAATTGTAATACTTACTTTAGTAGAAAAATGTATTGGCCCAGTCCATTTATGATCCGCTCATATTTGGCCCAACCCACATTTATCCTAACCCATATTTGCCCCGCCTAAATTAGGCACATCCCATAGTTTTACGACTACTACTTCTAAATGTGTCATTAATTTTCCCGAACTAGAGTGGAAAAGGGCTATAAAATTAAACAAAATAAAGTTCAATAGCTAAATAGAAATCGGTGACATAAGTTCGGTGTTAAAAGTAATTTACTATGATATAAGTATTTCACTTGCTAAATTTCAAAAATATAGTATAGTACTTGTAGATTTTGAATAAATAACTAATATATTATACTAAATAATTATATTAGAGTACCTTTTGCTAATTGTTATGTATGGATATTGTTTTATTCGGGCCTCATGTTTTTTAATTGGGTGATGTCAAAGGCATGCCAATTTTATATTCATAATACAAGACAAAAATTCAAGACATATTTTATTAATGGATCCAAAAATTAAAAAACATTT
The DNA here is from genome assembly GCA_949130495.1 of Sambucus nigra. NCBI lineage: Eukaryota > Viridiplantae > Streptophyta > Magnoliopsida > Dipsacales > Adoxaceae > Sambucus > Sambucus nigra. The sequence continues at coordinate 87,121,851 of OX422223.1, read as the reverse complement.
TTATATTATTATTTTAATAACACAACACTAGTACGAATCCCCATTTGAAAAACATGAATACTTCCCATTCCCTAAAAGTGTAAAATAAAAAGTCACTCAACCGTGATGTGTTCCTATACACTAATGACCAAACCCTATCTCAGTAACTCCTAACTTTAACAAAAAAATAACATTATTTGTGCGAGTATTATTGCATAGTTTATAGTAGTTGATGTTGTTATTTGCATTTTTATCAACAAATTAACAATATATGGCTTAAAAAACATTATGAAATTTAAAAAATGCAATGAATACATGAAGCATAGAAGTTTTTCATACCCATTATTTAAATTTAACCCTTTTAATAACAAAAAATAACAATAGTGACATGGAAAATATTTTGACCTCTTAAGTCTAGTAACGAGCAAACGAAATAGATGATAATCCATAGTGGCGCATCTCTTTTATTTCATCGTTGTGGAAGAAATATTTATCTATCAATTTTCTCTTGAAGTGCCTACATAATACACATTAAAAACGAGTATAGTGGAAATATAAGGGGTCAATCCATGCTCTTTAACTAGAAAGAAGTTAAATGAAGCTACTAAAAATTATTTTCATATTTTAAAACTTATCTTTCAAGGGTTTTTAATATATCTAAAATCGACAACTAATACTTAAGTGACAAAATGAAAGCTACGGTAAAAGATCTAGTGTGAAAATGTATATGAGACAAGTCAAAGGGTGGAATTAGTTATTTAATTCTTTTTCCTTAATTTCTAATTTTTTTTAAAATGCCCTGATATAATTATTTAAGTCTCTACTTAACTCTCGTTACAACTAGTGACTTTAATAATTATAGTTTTAAAATAATATTAGTTTGCTTTAATAAACTCTCTTAAATGATGATTTTCGAATGTCTCTAACAACTTTTTTCGCTAAGAAAAATCATTTAAAGTCTTTTTTATCATGAAAAAATAATTTAGAGTTGGATAATATCAAGATGCAAAATATAGTTTGAGAAAAGCCTATCTCTAGTTTAATTTAAAACATGTTTTGTATTCCAAAATTATGATTTTTCACTCAAAAATAAATTCATACTTATAAATTAAAAATAAAGTAATAATAAGGGCATTTAAAGGGATATAATAAATAAATATTTATTTAATTGTGACATAAAAAATAAATGCATCATTTCACCTTATGAATGGTGTTTCTAGCCAATCATTTCAAGATTTACACCAACGAAGAATGTGAAATACTCCATTAAGGCTAAAACATAAGAATACGAGAGAAATAATATTTGTAATCAAGTCTCAACACAAATATGATATGAACAACACTTGTATTGTTGAAATGATTTAAAGAATATTATCTCCAACAATTTGAAAAAAACACTCAACAACTTAAACACTCACTCTCATCAATATATTTTCCTCTCAATATTCACACACATTCTACAAAAAAAATGTAACTCCAGAAAAAACACACTTCAACCTTGACAGCACCCCCTTTTGTAGAACAGATGGATGAGGATTTGGGGGAGAGGATACAAGCCTTAGGAGTAGGATTTCTGAGGTTATAGAGTAAGGGGCGGCGGTACCTACTAAAAGGTTAGGTCATGGGGTGTTAGTGTAGTGGGTTGGACCGTGGCATGGGGTGGTTGGTTGGGTCTTGGGGGAGAGTGGTGAGAAATCGATATTGTGGGTTATGGTGCAAGCCTAGGGTAGTGGGGGATGTACATCTTATTTACGAGGTGGTAGAAGAGACAAAACGGGGAAAGGGCAGGAGTGGGTGACGTTGTAATCGCTAGTGTGGGTTTGAGTTGTGTTGGTGGGAGTCATAAACTTTGCATGTTATGCCATCCACAATGGGATACCATAAGTTTGAGGTATTGTGGGATGAGTTAAGGGACAACGGTCGCAGCAGGAAAACCACAAAAATAGGGTTGGGTGTGTAACTTTCCCACGCCTAAGCCAGGCGAGAAACAGTTATACGCCTGGATGATGTGGCATGTAACCATTATATAGTCATTGCCTGCTAGCTATTTGAATGTTATATTTTTTTATTTATAATTTCGACCTCAACTATTTATTATAAATATTTTACAGTGTAACTATTTTAGAGTGTAACTATAAATATTTTTGAGTGTAACTATTTTACTCTCAATATTTTGTAGTTTAATCTTAATCCCTCGCCCATTTTTAGCCTAACTAAAAATATGGAGGTGAATATTCGTTTACCGCATTTTTTTTCCTCCTAAAAAGGAGGAACCAATTCGCGACATTTTCCAACCTCACGCCCCGTATCGAGACGTGGTCTATCAAGACCGTCATCGTGTATGTGATGTCGACGAGACACATATTATCTCTTATATTGTCCAAATGATCGCTTCTCCCGATGAAGAATTTATAACCATGCGGGGTAGCGTTCACTCAGCGTGGGAGATTCATGCCAAAATTTTGGGTGATGAGAACGTTAGGGCATATATTGATATGTTTTGGTTTTCTTCGATTTTTTTGGAAGGATTCCCAAATTCGGAGAACAAATTAGTTGAAGCGCTAGCATCGAGATGGTCTCCCGAGACCCACACCTTTCATTTGTCGTTCGTAGAGCTCAGAATTGCGCCATTAGATTTCGTTCATTTAATAGGTACGTATTATTTACTACACTTTTAATTTCTTCATTTTATTTCTTATATTGTACAAATAAACGATAAAGTAAAAAATAATTATACATTTTAATTTTCTTCAAGTATTACAGTGGATGTGGGAAACCCACTCCCTCCCTTTCCAAAATTGACCAATCAAATTGTTGAAACTCGAATTGAGACATATTTTGAGGGAATAACAATTTTCACATCCACAACCAAAATATGGCCTTAGTTTCGGTGAAAGGGTATTTACAAAATTGGGGGTTTAATAGGGCTAATCACCCAGCTACTGCTTTACAAATAGCCAAGGTTTTACTAATGTTCATTTTTTTCTCTATTTTCTTTCCAAACTCGAAAACCAACATTATAATAGACTGGGCTGCATATTTGGACAACTACAAAAATATGGCGGGTTAGACTAGAGTTCCGCGATAATGGTGAGGATATATTTCACCCTAGATATTATTAGTCGGCATGATGTGAAGCAATTGAATTGCTTCTGACAAGTGTTGGAGGTAAAACTTTTAATTATTTTTTTTATCTTTTAATTATATTATTTTTGAAAAATTATTTACTAATAAACTATGTTATGTTTCAATATTAAGCATACGAGTATTTGCATACAGTTGCTCATCTCCGACTTGCTGAGGCACCCATTGCTTAGCCTCGAATGTTTCACTGGTCGTTAGATAATTGGGAGATTGTTCAAGGCCAAATGAGGTTCAAAGCTAGCTCAATGCAGGAACAGTTGGAGTAATGATCGCCTGATTCTATTACATGGCAACCATTTTTAATGCTACCATAAAATAATCATGGGGTGGTAAATGTGGAAAGAGAATTGGCTTTACAACGCTATATTTTATTGGATGGAGGTGGTATATAGGAGAATGATGTTATAGTCAGTTCACGGGCACCATCACGACTCCTCACAACCCAGAGCACCCAATGTGCTATTTGGAATGCCATCACTTTTTTTATCGAAACAACGATTGGGTGTTTGCCGGTGACGATTTAGTCGTTACTAACCAAGAGGAGTGGGATCGATATTGGAGCATTGTATCTCAAGGCGTCGTATTACCGGTTGTAATCCATTGGGTTAACCATAATGGCAATGGATTTGTCATTGTGACTCTTAACAACTTAAGAATTCCAGTCACACCTTTGTCAACACCGGATAATGTCCACTACGAGACTCAGCATACCACATAATCATCTCAGCGTTTAATTCTAGTAAGGTGGGAAGTAGAAGAGGTAGATTTGAAAGGTCGTGGAAATCTCGAGGCCCAATTAGCCAAGTCATGCACCTTCGTCCAATGCATATACAAAGGACGATTGGAGATCTATGTTCGTAGAACAGGAAGATTGTTTGAAAACCATTCGGGAACACTATGTTGAGTGCTAAACAATGCATTACGAGAGATAAATAGCGCTTCTTTTTTAAATAAACAATTTGCGTAATCATGGTGGAAGATCATATCAAATCGTACATGGGATCCGGCTCATATCAGCCATACATGGTATCCAACTATGCTCAACCCTACTATCCTACTCAAAACCTCGGTGATGATTTAATGCTACAAGATATCCCATCTTCCTCATTTGTTTAGCCGCAACCTAACTACAACGATGATTACTTTTTGGCAGGAATTTTCCCATCTTACGACAGAACATCGCGGTCATGACTTATTGTAATTGGATTAAAAATCCAAATTGATAGTATATGTTGTTATATTTGATGTTGTATATTAAATTTCCAAATTTATTGTCATAAATAAATTGTGTCACATGTGTATATTATATATCATGCTTTTGTTATGTTATTTAATAAGAATGTGTGTAAAAAAACAACATATCACATTCTTACAAAAAATAGAAAACCAATACGCCCATAACCAAAAATTACAACCTAATAATACTCACGAATAAAACGCAAGTCAATGATATGAGATGTAAAACATATAGCTTTTCTGTAAAGTACCATACTTAGTGGTAGGTATGATTTATTGTCGGTATGGTCATTATATAAAACATTGTAATTTTCAATAACAGGTTCGTAGTCATCCTCATCAATGTCGGGATCATTGTAGTCAAATATATCATGTTCCGAATGTGTGAAGTCGGATAGGTCATAATTAGATTATAATGTTTCATCGTAATATATTTCCAACAATCTATCTCTAACATTGTTTGTTTCCCTCTTATCTAATTGGGCATCATGGTATTTTTGTAGTCTCCTATCCATTTGCCAAATCTCTTCATCTAATAAATCAATTGGGTCATAACCATCCGTGTGGGGTGAAATGACGAAATTTTTTACAGCACGCCCTCTTGGTACGGGTATTTGATGATAACGACATAAAACTTCAAGATTGCCTCGTTCGTCCTATTTCTTTGTCCATCGTAAAGTACTTACATAGCTTCGAACAACATCACCTTGATCCACCCAGGCTGGAAGATTAATATAAATATTACCACACGGTTGGTTAAACCTATTTGATGTGTCAATTGGCTTGTTACAAAATAATCACTTCCAGCCATACCATGCCACACGGCTATGGTCTTGATAAAAATAAATATGTCCATAAACGGGAGAAGACATTGTTTTGTTTATTTTCATTACACTATGACAGGGTATTTATACACATGCTATCATAGTGTAGATGAGTAATAGTTCCACTTCTGCCTCACATTAACTCATGTAGGTGTCGACGGGAAACATTTACTCGTCTGACATCCGTCAAATGGAATAGTTCAACACTTGGAAATTATAAGTCATACGTAGATGGGAACTCTTTACATTACCAATTTCTTACCAAATAAATCACAACCATGGCTCATAAATGAAGACTTTAGCTGATTAACTCCATAACCAGTTTCCACTTACCTTTTAATCTTGACTATCGAGTGTCGTCTACCATTTTTGTAACCATCGAGCGAAGTTAGAGGACACCACCTAATGCTAACATAGGGCATATGGATAACGAGATCCGTACACGTTGGTTCACGTACAAATTAATGTTTGACATGTACGGGCTATAAACGTTGGTGGTTGTGGTTGGGATGAAGAGAATTACAAAGTAGTAATTTACTAAGAATATGAATAGGAAAGGTTTTGCAACTATTATCCACATTGTCGGGCATTACACAACGAACACTACATATTCCATTCGTTTTGATGGATAATTTATGATATTTAAGTTACTAAATGTCAACTTTATTAAGTGTATGAATCAAGCTTTCAATAACTGATAATGTTTCAAATGCCATTATTGTAAAATGGATAATGTTAAATATAGAAAAAAAAATCATTTCATTAAACATAAAAAAAGGCACTTCATCGATATTCACACTCAGAATACTACCATACTTTTCAAATATTCTGACAAAGATACAGTGCACTGAATTCAATAAATAAATAAAAAGGCTCTTCACGGATAGTCCTCAACCCTAGGACTTGCTTACACAATTATTCCCATAATTCATCATTTCGCACTATTAGTGTGAAGGTTGACGGATTTCACCCACATCCGCCAGTCGTTAGCGCTAACTAGTAAAGGTCTAATGTAGACTTCAACTACAGCCATCGAAGTTCAAAATCCACTAGATGTCAAGGACGGTAATAAATTCCCAAGACATTCCTCCATCGCACGGCAATGTCCCGTATTCCTCCTAGGGTAACATCCCGGTGCATTTGGTATAGTATCTCTCGGTAATTTCACTCAGGAAATAGTAGTCCTCGGTTGTTGACCATTGTGAGTTATTCATTGTCAAAGAATAATTGTAGTGAAACTATATGGTATGGACTGAAGGAATATGGAGACTGGTTATTTATAGATCGCGTAGATATGCACGAAAGTTATTATTTAGTGTAATTACATAAATGTCCATACGCAAAATAGTTTTACGTATCTCAAATGTCATTTCATAATATGTCGTAAACATTTCCACTTTCGAATAGTGTCATTTCAAAGTATGTCGGATGGGAAACATTTCCACTTTTGACTAGTGTCATTTCATAATTGTACAGACAAGAAACTATAAATTATATAATTATTGGAGTTTGGGAAACCACCATCATTGCTCAACAATCATATTTCTTAATATTTGACCTCTTTATATTTTCACTAAAATGTCGAAATATTCAGTGGAAGAATTATTTATTGAGGAATTTTCTTCAACAAACCAACTTTTCCAGGCACATTCAATGGTTGCCGCCATACACAATCAATTTTAACAAAATATTTTCATATCTTAAAATATCATGAATTCTGGAGAAATATGTGAAAGAAGATTTATACATTGGGATAAGGAAGTTTCCCATAACCGTATAATGGTCAATTACTTCGCTAAAATGAGGTTTATACTTCCGAATAATTCCATCCTCGATTTAGAATGTGGTGTTTACGCGAATAATGGAAACCATAGAATAAAAGGATGATTACTTTATTTAGAAAAGAGATGCCCAAAGACGAAAGGTCCTTTCCTGTCTACAAAAATATGTCACTGCAATGCACATGTTAGCCTATAGTTGTGTTGGAGACATGACCGATGAATATATAGGCATTGGGGAAATAACTGTTATTGAGTCTATGAAGAGATTTGCATACACTATTGTGCGATGCTTCAAAAAAGATTATTATCGATCACCTACTGGTGAAGATGTTACACGAATGCAGGATGAGAATGTGAAATGTGGATGTCTCGAAATGATAGAAAGCATTGACTGTATGCACTGGAAATGGCACGACTGTCCACATGACTGGAAGGGACAATATAGTGGGCATGTTGGAGGTGCAACTATAATCCTAGAGGCAGTAGATTCAAATGATATGTGGATTTGGCATTCTTTCTTCTGGATACCAGGTGTGTGTAACAACTTAAATGTCTTAGCTAAATCAATATTATTTAACGAACTACTTAAGGGCAACACCACTCCTATAGACTACGAAATAAAAGGGAACTCTTACAACATAGGTTATTACCTGGAAGATGGTATATACCCACCATATGCAAAATTGTTAAGAGTTTCAAAACACCATCAACTATAAAACATAGTGGGTTTGCCCGATATCAATAGGGAGCACGCAAAGATGTTGAGTGGGCATTTGGAATATTATAACAAAAGGTTCTTTAAGAACCTAGCCAGATTATGGAAACACAATGACTTGAAGCCATTTATGTACAATAAGGACAATTAGCTTAGGAATGACCTTATGGAACATGTGTGGAATTTACATCCATATGCAAATGTCGCCGAGTAAAACATGTAACAATATTAAATTATCATTCTTCAATTTCGGTGTAATGAAATTGCATGCTATGAATTATATTTCAATAAAGTTGGTTATTTTTATTATGAATACTTCTTAGTCGTGGAAAAAATATTTTATTAAGTGGGAAATGAAAATATTAAATAACAATTACAAGAAAAATCAAAATAACGAAAGAAAATATGTGTAATACCCCGTATCTTTAACGACTTTTAAAATGGGACTAATTAGAATTATTGGTGGAAATTAATCCAGATTTAAATATTACTCGGGAATAAAGTAATATGTGATTAATGTTGAATATTACATAATGATTAAATTAATATATATGATTATGAATTTACAATTGATTATGACTTTATACACTTATCGCGAACTATGTGTACGACAATTATGGTAATTAAGTCGGGACGCGCATTTGAGTCGTGTTGGGATTAGAATTAAATGAAATAAAAGTCAATTATTTTAATGTCATCTGAATGGTCGTTTTGACTGCGCTAAAGTATCCGTAAGGGTTCAAATATTCAAAAGTCTACTTGGGTGTTTGATTTGGGTCTCGGGGTATTTTGGAACCGAAAGGACACCCCAGAGGGGTATTTTGGTCATTTTACAAGGGTGGTGAATAGTAACTTCAAAAATTTGAGTTTATTTTATAAGTAAAGGGATTAGAGAGCATAGGTTCATTCACCAAAAAAAGAGAAAAAGGTTTACGGGAGATTGAGAGACTTTCTATGGGAGAAGAAGAAGAGACTTTTCAAGGAAACCGAAGGACAACCACAAAGAGCCACCACCACCACTGCCGGAAGTTGGCCAAAAAAAGTGAGGACCACCAGTAGAGTATCATCCCCATCAGATCATACCTACTATCTAAAGGCAAGTGATTAATTATTGTAAATTTAGTATGTATATTGTTCATGTTAGGTTGTTAAGAAAACTCTGAAAAGATGAATTATAGTGATGTTAATTGAATCTTTGAAAGGAAAATTATGTAGGATTAATTTTCTTTTGAGTATAGAATTTAATCCACGAAATTTGAGAATTATTGGTGAAGAAAATCTTAGTTTATATGATGTTCTTGGAGAAATAATAAAATATGAGTTTTCTGGAAATTATGAGAAATAATATGTTTGAATCCAAACTTCTTGATGATTTTAGGTTATTCGATTATTAGAGATCAATTATATATCTTGGTATATCATATGGGATGAATATTAGGGAGTTTGGGATTAATTAATAAAGGTTTTTATGATTAAAAATTATGAAACCCGTAGAAAAAACAATGCAGAAAAATTGGGCAATATCTGGTCGATCGATCAATCTACTAAAGATTGTCGATCGATCGACTAAAGATTGTCGATCGATCGACCATAATCATCGATCGATCGACTCCCCCTGGAAATGTGAAATAGTTTTATTTTTAATTGTTGATTAAATCCCAAACTTTGAGGAATCTTTGATGATGATTAAATGAACTTAATGGGACTTAAGGAAGGGCAGTAGGATATACTTAAGACCCGAAAAATATTATTTTGGGATTGTGAATGAGGGAAAATTAACGAGTGAGTAATTATACGAGTTATTTGGGAGAATTATATTATTTGGGGTTTAAATTAGATAAATGATAATTTAAGGTTAGGACCACTAGTAAGAGAGTCATAAATTACCGGTATGACCTTAGGTATAATTGGGATTAACCTTAAGAGGTGGAATAAAGGGTTAAGAGTGAATTAAGGGTTATCGAGAATTAAACCTCATTAAACTTAATTTAATTCGTAGAAATTCAGGATTCGTGATGACATGGATTTGTAGGACGTGATATTTACCTACTGAATTTATTTGAGGATTAAATAATCACCATCGTGTGGTTAGATAAGTTCGAAAATATATACTTTGAGGACTAAAGTCATAATCGAAAAATAGGTAGGATATTCGGGATAATTATACTATGTATGGAATTTATTATATGGGTTGTGCGTATGCCTTATGGTTATATATAGCTATCATGAATACCCATTGTTATTATATATATAGGTCAAATGATTACCTGTTATTATCATATGGTTGTGTGAATACCTTATTGATTTTATATTTATATAGGTGTGATGAATACCTATATTATTATTTGTATGTATGACATACCTACGCGGCTTGCTATCGGGGTGGAGGTTTCACGTTGTGGATGGTCTTATCCTTGTGCGCCAAACTAGGAGGGATTTTAGATTCGTACCCAGAGCATAGGACCTTGGACACGTGCTATCGGTGTAATGGTAGTTTTAACGGTTGAATGGCAGCGTAGCTATGTGCGTAACCATTTTGACTGGGGAGTATGCTCGCCTCCAATATATTTGTGTTATGATATGATTAGTGAGAGACGCCGAATCAATAGTCCTCTATATAGTGACATTATGTATCAGGACATGATAGCAGAGTATGCATGCACCGCAGTTGTGACTGGGGAAGTGCCATATTAGTATGTATATAATTAGTGTGATATATATATATAAATTGTGATGTAATCTACTGTGTGACATTGTAGACATAGAAATGTAATCTTCTATAAGAGATTGTTGATTAAAAATATAAACTCTGATTTAATCAATTGTGTGATTTTGTAGATAGAAGTAAATAATGAAATATGAATTGAATCAAGTAAGTGAAAACTTAATTCTAAGGTAGTAACAAGACTAGTTCATATTAAAGAGATATGAATATGAATAATTATATTACGTACAGTATGAGACATACGGGTTTATGATATGGGTTAGAATTATGTTGTGGAAACTAGTTAGCATGGAACCTTAACTAGGAAGATAATAAGATACGATAGGTGTGAACTCTAGATGAGAGGTGAGAATTATCAAGAGAGAGATCGAGAAACTAACATGTACATCATAAATGTTTATTTGTAATTGTTAAGCACTTTCTATTTTTAAAATCTTTTACAATCAGGATCTGACCCGTTTCCTTGCATATTCTCTTCTCTACTATATCTTGTACATCAGGTATCCACTAGCAGGGATGCCCAACATAGATTATGGATGTTCCGATGGATTATAGCTACTAGCGGAGATGCGGATTTTGTTTAGACGCTTTCTTTCCGTTGATTCACTCATCTGTAGCATCTACTTCATTTAGGGCATGTCGCCCAGGATTCTAGAGGTTGTAATTATTTATCTAAGCATTGTGGACATCAGTTTTATTTGGTGTAAAGGTTATAATTTCAGTGGAGAGTTATTCCAGTCACATTTATTCTTGTTGTAGTTAATTTATTTGTGATGTGTTGTTGCATATTATTATTCCGTGTCGTGGAATGGTTTTAATTAAATTAAAAACGGAAGAAGTTTTTAACATTTAGCTTAATTAACTATCAGGTGATTAATAAAGAAATTATTTTTGACAGTGATGCTGAGAATGAACCAACTGGGTATTTTGATTTAATTAAATGAAGGACTGATCACCCGATATTTAATTAGGCGGGTTGTCACGTGTGGTATCAAAGAATCAGGTTCTAGTGTCTTTAGGATCTGTGCGGCTTACTACATTTCAGCATAGCGTTCTTTGATGAAGAGCCCTATTATTAGGATGTTGAATTCTTCTGTGTATTTCGACTGACATTCTCTTGCCATGAAGTATGTGTGATGTAATGCTTATACGAGTTCGATCGAAAATCGTGTGCCAAACACATTGTAAAAGTGTGGGACCCCAAATTTTTAATTCTCAAAAATTATTTCCTTTTATAGATGCGGAATCAAGATGATGGTTCAATTAAAACAAATACACCAATTTTAATTTCTATTTAAGTTAAAATTGAACCAAGTGAAATATGATGGAACACCCCCGTGATAGCAAGTAGCTCAGGTACGATTTTGACACAGATATATGATATATTCACAATCACACAGTCATATATATATATATATATATATATATATATATATATTCATATTTCTAAGTTAGGTGCGCCCACGACCCAAAATTTTAATTATCCGTTCTTAGCGCATTTTACTCGATTAGTTCGCATAACGAACTCACTATTTTTATTCTCATTTATATTTCACTTCATACACTCTTCTCCTCTCTTGAAGTATCCTAAGTAAAATTTCGTAGACATACACTCACTTATCTTCTAGTCTAATTCTCTTACGAGTCTCGATCTTTTTATTAAATATACGCATGATTTCATATGTGAATAATTCCCCATTAACCCTTAATTTCATCTTACATTAAATTTTCATTTAACGATGGTTACCTATACCCTACTGGTCTTATTTACAACCCATTAGATACTAATAATAATAATAATCAAGGTATCCTACGCCTTTTAATCGGATTAAACCAAACTACGGGGAATTTGCAGTTTTTCAGAAGGGGTCGATCGATCGAGAAAATAGGCCCGATCGATCGATCAAGCAGTTATGACAAAAACTGCATTAACCCAGCTACAGTTTTACCTCTCCAACCTCAACCAAATCTCCATATATGATTCCTAAACTCCCAACCAACATTATCACAAGTACTATATGCCTAAATACATGATTCTAAACGTAAAACATGTCCGAATTCATCAAGTATAACGATTAAATGGGTAAAATCTACATAAACTTCAAGAAACCTAATCTTTTCTTTTAATTTCATTTCTTCCCATTCTTTTACCAAATTTCCTACTTCTAAATCCATAAAAAGGTCACACCCTGCCTAATTCTAGCGTCGGCCGCCACCAAAACTAAGTCGGGCGTGAGTAAATAAAATACAATTCTTAGCATGAGACATATATGAGACATAAGTAAACCAGTCCATAAGATACATAATTGAATTAATCTCAAATGATCATAAACAACTAAGCGATAAAAGATCCATCGCATGCTAACTCCAAAAGAAATCCATACTCCAATAATGATTAAATAAAATCTGAATAATCCCAACAGAAATCCTCTAAACAACTTTGGAACCGAATGGCCCAATAAAACTCAAATGAAGTCTCATAATAATTCGACTGAAAAGGAAAGTCTAACTAAACTATGCCATAAAATTAATAACTCCAGCTGCTCCTCCAAATGATAACTCCGATGAACTTATGCAGCTTCTCCAAATTAAATCCTGAAAAAGATTAGTCAACGCATGGGTCAGAGCCAAAGCCCTGAGAAAGAATACACACTACTCTTCTCAAATAGGATCCTTGAATCCAGACAGTAGCATTATACGCAATAAATATCACAATAGAATATTTTAAATTAAACGGGATAATTAAACGCGATAGATATAAATCACTAACTACCCGCATAAATTCCCATTTATAAAGGCACACCCATATGATTTTAAATTCCCAAGTCCCACGATGTGAATTTAATTATATTAACCAACTTTTATTATTGTTCTCACTTTTTATTAAAGTGTCACACTTCCCCTTGTCAATCGCCCTCTGACCCGTTTACTGTCGGCCCCGACACATGACAAGGTTACCCTTGTCAATCGCCCTCTGACCCGTTTACTGTCGGCCCCGACACATGACAAGGTTCCACACACGACACGACATAAATCGCCCTCTGGCCCGTTTAAACTGTCAGCCCCGACACATTATGTCGCCACAAATTTTAATACCCGTTTTTATCTTAGGCATTAATTCTCAATTTCTCAATTTCATAATTTATGAATTACCCCACCCTTTTAATCGATGTGAGATCCTCAAAATACCCCTTAGTCCCATACCTAAGGGTCCCCAAGTTATCAATACGTCCTATCCTATGTATAGGAGGATTTTCTAACATAAATCTTAACTTAGTCTCGTTCTTAAACTATCGTAGCGACGATAAAGTAATAAAAATCAGCCCACCCTCAAGAAGATAAAAACGCGATAATCTACCCTCACTAGTCCCATACCTAGAAGGCGTAAATCATCAAAAGGCATACCCACTAGTCCCATACCTAGAAGGCATCCTAAAATATAGGGAAAGCAATAATACCCAACAACCCGTCGTCACAAAGGCAACATCATAATACCAATAAGTCACACAAACAAGCATAATTAATCAATATATAAAACTACGCATGACAGTCCAATTCAATTAAATCTTTAATTTAATTATCACAACGTCAACAATACCCAAATAATCTCATTGAATTATTTTAAATTAAATATACCAAGTTTTCATCATATATACATCAAAACCAAAATTTATTATCTCTACATGTATTACATGAGTTGTACGCACCCAAAAATTATTTATTTTAAAACTAGGGTTTTTCTACATGCAACCTACACCAATAAAACCCAAAATCACTCATGAATCCTACGTACCCAAAGGTTATGAATATTATTCAGATTAAAAGATTTTATAAATACAGCCCCTTATTTAGTGTCCACTTTTTCTAATTAAGTTACTAATTATTTTTAAGAAAACATGTAATTAAGTGTTTAGGCGACACTTAAAACGCATAATACTAAAGGAAAATAATAGAGTATTCATGCATGTGAAGATCGTGTGGAAAATATGAATAGAAATCTAGATTCCTCTTAAAAAAATTAGCAAAGAAGTGTTCTTGGACCAATCTTGATTAAACCCCAAATAAGCCTTCAAATCTGATGACAAAACCTTGATTATGTTGGAGGTTGATGATTATGGTTGAGAGGAAATATTTTTAGAAGTGTTCTCTGGTGAAAAACTTGAGAAAAAGTGATTATGAGAAGTTCCCCCACGAATTAGAGTCATTATATAGTCATTAGGAAACCTAATCATAATAGAACTCTAATAAGATACAAACACTAAAAAATTTATTTCGGATGATCGGACTGTTGGAATTGGATGAAATTTTACAGAGAATTAGCTGAAGACGAGAGGAAGCTACATAAAAAATTTCAGCTCGATCGAACCGTTCAATATTTTTAATTATTTTTTTTAGAGAGTTTTATGCTCCGAGGACTCTTAGAGAGTTTTATATTTTGAGGACTCTTCTATATAATAAAAATTCAATTAAAACTCCATTTTAATTCCGATTTCAAAATCGTTTGAAATTATATTCTTCTAAAATCATAACCAAAATATTTAGCCAATAAAAATTATTAAATTCAAAAATTTATTTTTCTCGAAAATTCCAATTAATTAATTAAAATAAGTAATAAAAACACAGGGTGTTACAAAAAATTCATGGTATATCCTCTACATGCGATTTAGATGTCCAGAATATGATTTCTTCTTCTATAACATGTGATTTTAAGTCTCAAAACTATACTTTCTTTCATGGGACTAGTCCTAAACAACCCTATACTAATATGATTGAGACATTAACTAAAAATAAAGCAAGATAGATACTTGCTTGGTAATTTAGTTTCTGATTTGTGGAAGAAAAAGGTATGGTTGCGCTCCTCATCACGCGATCAGCGTTTTGGTGGTGGTGGCGATGCAAACGGTTGAGTCTTTGGCTTTGAACTTCTTGAAAAGCTTGCCAACTTCTTCTCTAATGGTCGTCCTTTGATTTTGTGTTTGTTAACCCTAGAAGACAACTCCTAAATGATGATATATACTTAGGAAATTCGTGGGTTTAATTACCCAAAAATATAAAATGTCTAAAATACTCTCCCGAGGTGTCAATTAGGCCTAAAAATGCCTCGAGACCCAAACTAAACCCCCGAGAACCCTTTTCTGACTATCTCGACCCTTGTGGACACTTTTCCACACTCAAAATGACCATACGGGCGACTTATACTTTATTCACTTTTAATAATCATAATCTAGTCCTGACACGACACAGGCGTGTCCCGACTTAAATTTCCATAATTGTCATTTTATTCACTCGTGATAATTTTTAATAAAACCAATCTTATATATATTCCTTTATGCATCTAGTAATATTCAACAAATTTCCGATAATTACTAACTCTCGTGACGCTAGTAAATATTTAAAATAAATTTTTGAATTAAAATTAAATTAATTCCTTAGTTAAATTTAATAAATCCCTAAATTTAAAAGCCACAAAAATACGAGGTATTACACATACATTTAGCATGATGATATAGCATGAAGTACAAAAGCTAAAGTATGCAAACAAAACTAACACATTCAACCTTTAGATTTTGTAAGGGAGCAAGCATGTGAAAGTAAATGAGAATCAAATATCCTATGTTGTAAAGTTACCAAGTCGGATCTCCTAACCCAAACTAATGACGAATGACAATTTCGGGGTGTAGGTATCTTAGCTACCTTGGTTGCCTTATGAAAGGATTTTCTAGGACCTCTTTTAAGATCAAAACAGAATTTCCTAAGATGACCTTTTTTACCACAATGTGAACACCTAAAGTCATGGCGAAAAGATTTACTTAAGGAGTGATCTCTAAAAGCTTTCCTAGTGGATTATCCTAAAAAATTGGTTTTGGCTTTATGAGTTGATTCAATACAAGTATCGAAGCCTAAACCACAAGTGTCATTTTTTATTTGGACTGTGCCTAAGATTTTACCTAGCTTTTCGAACCTACACTCCAAATCAAATTTGACGTTAATAGAGTCTTTTAATTTATTTTCTAATTCTAGGATGTTAGACTCTAATAAAACATTTCTTTCTTTAAACTCGAGAATCTCCTTTTTCAAGGATTCCATTAAACCTCTAAGGCTATCTCTCTCGCCTTCAACATATTATATCTTCTCTCGAAGAGATCTCTCTCGTGTCCTAAGGTCTTCCACTAACTCACTTTCATCAACGACCTTGACACGCTCTCTTAATCAAGCTTCTAACCTCAAATTAGCTCTTTTTAATTTAAAAAATTCTTCATAAAGTTCTTAAAAAGTATTTCGAAGTTCACTCACACTAACCTCTTCATCATTTTCACTCTCTTTTTCTTCTTCACTCTCACTACCATAAAAAATAAGGGAATCATAAACTTTGACCTCTGAAGTGTCATGTGTTTGAATATCTTCATGAGAAGATTCATTATCGGTGCTCACATGGCTAGCCATAAAAGCCACAAAGTTGGGCTTAGTGGGGGAATCGGGCCCCTCTTCCTTATCACTATCACTAAGGGTCGCATTATATGAAATGGGTCGCTTACCCTCTCTCCTTAGTTTAGTGGGGCACTCAGAAGCCCTATGGCCATAACCCTCACAACCAAAACACCTATTTGCCTCGTCCCTATTTAAATTTTCATTAATAGTTTTAGGGATCCTCTCGGCTTTGTCATGCTTAGAAGTTTCAAATTTCTTAAAGTCATTTTTAAATTTATCTTTGTTAATTTTAATAAACTTTCGAAATTTCCTAGCAAACAAGGCCATATCTTCTGAGTCATTATCAATCTCGCTCTCTACTACTTGTTTATCCTCTTTTCGGGCTTTTAAAGCAACGCCCTTTTCAATTTTCTTTTTAGTTTTATAGGAAAACATGTCTAGTTCATAGGTTTGTAAATCACCTACAAGCTCTTCTAATTTCGTAGAGGCTAAAGTTGGTAAATAATTTAAAACGGTCACTTTTGGAATAAATCTATCGGGTAGGGACCTTAAAATTTTCTTTACAACTCGATTGTCGGGTATTTTTTTCTCCTAAGTTAAAATATGAATTAACAACATCGAAAAGTCTAGCATAAAATTCATCAAAAGTTTCTTTTTCGTTCATTTTGATGGTTTCAAATTGAGTGGTGAGGTTTTGGAGTTTTGAAGCTTTAACGAAACTTGTACCTTCATGAGTGAGTTGTAAAATATTCCACGCTTATTTAGCGGTATCACACGTCATAATGCGTCGGAATTCATCCTGTGTGACAGTGCTAAACAAGACATTTAAACCTCGGGAATTAAAATTAGAAAGTTTAAATTCACCCTCACTCCATCTATCGACCGGTTTGGGAACACGCTCATTATTTACTAAATGATTAGGTGGGGACCACCCATTAACAACAGACATCCAAACTCTCTCGTCGATAGATTTTAGTGCCGATTTCATTCGTGCTTTCCAATACGCGTAATTAGAACCATCGAAAATAGGAAATTTTAAAAATGGAGAAAATTCCATTTTAGCCAAAAATACTTAAAGGATCTTTAACGAAGTAAATTATCTCTTTGGCTCTGATACCAATTTGAAAAGTGTGGGACCCCAAATTTTTAATCTTCAAAAATTATTTCCTTTTATAAATGTGGAAGCGAGATAATGGTTCAATTAAAACAAATACACCAATTTTAATTTCTATTTAAATAAAATTGAACCAAGTGAAATATGATGGAACACACTCAAATGTTAATTTCACTTAAACCATATTAATTAATCCAAGTCCTAGAAAATTTACCTAAGTCATATTTTTCAATTTTACCAAATTAGGCCAAACCAATTTTAACACATTAAATTAAATGACTTGAATTAAATTAACTAAACATTGCCCAATATTAATTTGCACCAAATTAAACAAGTAGTGATTAAATTAAACCAATTTTATCGTTTTACCTAAGCATGCGTTCTAGGTGATTTTTGCAAAAGATAAAATAAACAATTAATCCACTACGTCGCGATGTACGAGGAAAAACCCACAACGGGAAAAAATCCCGGACGGACCTAGCCTCAAATCCACTAAGTAAGGAATTTACAAATACAAGCAAGATGACTTACAACACTCGACTCAATCCCTCTCAAGCCCCGACGCGTCTTTTTGTATCAACCTCTGCCTAGCGAATAACCACGGAGCTCCACCGCGGTCTCGAAATCCACCGATCAGACTTTATATGGTCACCGTCACCCGAACAAGGAGCCTTTCTCCAAGTGGGTAAATCAACGCAAACCTCTTCTTTTTTGTGGGATTTAGAAGAAAACCCAAACGTCTCTTCAAACGGTAGAGATGAAAAACCGGTGCCAAAACTCCAAGCAAGATGTATATATGTTGAAACTTGGATCAAACTATATAGGTGAAAACTAAAGTGTAAATGAACTTTTCTTTGAAAAAAAGACACTTTAAAACATGAAATTTTTCTTTTTCTCTTTTTCTCTCTGTAAATGCGTGGACCTCCTCGGGTTTTTAAATTTAATTCTAGATTAAATTATAATAATTTCCTTTGATATATAATCGAGATGCGGAAGCGTAAAGGTGATGGTTCAACAAAACAAACGAATACCAAATTTTGATATTCTTGAAATTAAATCGAGTGAAATTAACTTAAACACACACAAGTATTAATTTTCACTTAAACCGATTAATTCAACTCAAGTCCTAGATTTTGCCTAAGTCATGATTATCAATATTCCAAAGTTAGGCCAAACCAATTTTAGCAAAAGACTTGAATTAACTAAATTTACCCAATATTTAGTTTAGCACCAAATTAAATTGAGTGTGATAATTTAAACCAAATTTTATCTTGAATTATCCTAAGCATGCGTTCTAAATTATTTATGCAAGATAAAATAAATCAATCACACTACGCCACGATGTACGAGGAAAAACCCAAGACGGGAAACAACCTCGGACGGCCCTAGCCACAAATTCACTAGATACGGAATTACAAGTACAAGACAGAAAGGCTTACAACGCTCGACTCGATCCCTCTCAAGCCCCGACGCTTCTTCTTGTAGACACCTCTTCCTAGAGAATAACCTTGGAACACCACCGCGGTCTCGGAATCCACCGATAGAACTTTATATGGTCACCGTCACCCGAACATGGAGCCTTTCTCTGTGAGGGTAAATTAATGCAAACTTCTCTTCAATTCGGTGTAGAGAAAAATCGGTGCCAAACTCCAAGCAATTGATATGTATATATGTGAACTTGGTTAAACATTAATTTGGGTGTGAACTAGAGTGGTGAATGATTTTCTCTTTGATAAAAACACACTCAAAACATGAACATTTTCCTAAAACCAATTTTGCTCTCAAAACACTCTCTAAGAGATGAGATAGAATGGAAAAGTTACTTTTGAAAATGTTATTCCCGCTAATGATAAAGTCTGAAAAAGTTGGTTAAAAACTAAGTGGGGAAGTGGGTGAAAAACTGCCAAAAACTATTCCCACCTGGCATCTCGTTCGAACGACATTTCGTTCGAACGAAATCTCGTTCGAACGAGACTTCTAACGTAGTTCCAGATTGAACTCGTTAAAATCTCGTTGGATATCTCGTTCGAACATAAGGTTCGTTCGAACGACATATCGAACGACATTTCAAAGGCCTGTACTGGAACCTCGTTGGCAAACTCGTTTGAACGACATCTGGTTCGAATGAAAAACTCGTTCGAACGACATATCGAATGAACCTCCAAAAATTTTGAAAAATTCGATTTTAGCCCAGAAAACTTTATAAACTTATTTTAAAGTTCTAATTGATTCTTTCTGAAAATAAAACACAGTTTTTTATTAAACCTAACACCCAATAAACTTGTTCCAAGCTCCTATATATATAATATTGCATTCATACCTTGGGAGCATGGAACCATGGTTGATGACTGTTGATACCAAAATTAATATGCTGATGTGGACGAATCAGACGAAGACACTTGTCAATCTACGTGGCACAATAACAACGAGGAAGTTCATTTCCTCGACCAACTCATGTTTTCCCCGAGCAACGAGGATATACCGAGGAACTGCAACACTCCGAGGTACTCTAGCGCTTCGAGGAACTCCTGAGCAACGAGCAACTAAGGCGGTCCGAGCTGCATCTCGGCCGTAGTATTAATTGCCAGAATGTCAACAGTTCAACTATTCATTGAATGTTTATCATCTTGACGCACACGCTGCATTAAATGTATTGCCCTTTCATATGTATATCATTTAATGTATCAACCCATTCATGTACAGCCTAAGGGCTATAAATACCTTGTATCACCCTCATTCAAAGGGACCGGAATTTCTGGATTGAACTTGTAATCGAGAATTCCCAAACACTCAGCAATAACATAACAGTGGACGTAGGCCATTCTTATCAGGCTGAACCACTTTAAAAATCTTTGTCTCATTTTATTTATCTGTGATTGAATAATTAGAGCGATCTAGTTTTTTACATCAATAGATTGGCGCCGTTTGTGGGAAACGGCTGTTGCTATCATTTTTCACCAAAAATCATTTATCATCAATGGCAGATAATCCAGAATCCAGTAATCGAAATGCTGGAAATACTGGAAATCCTCCAAATCCATCTGCACCTCCAGATCTGGCTGGAATTATGACGAATCTGGCTGAAGGACAAACTGCCATGTAAGAAACAATGAGGCAACTCATCCAAACTCTTCACGGAGGTGCACCTACCCATTCAAGGCAAAGGAGTGATCGTGGGCAATCGCGATCCAGGTGTACTGGGTCATATCGTAATGAAGAATCTAATGATTTTTCTTATCAACCTGGGCGAACTTCATCGATACGGGCTACGGATACAGATCAACATATCACCCTCTCTCCGGAGAGAACTAGCGCCCTGGAAAGATTAAGCAGGGCATCTCCTTTCAGTCGGTTAGGACCAAGGAGAAATAAGAGTCCGCCTAGAGCCCCATCCAGAAGCTTTCGACCACCATCAGGTTTGAGAGAAGGATCAGCACAATCAAGACCAGCTACTCGTCGAGATAGATCTCAGGAAGCTACGTCAGAACAATCAATTGCTCAGACTAAGCAGCCCGAGGAAGGAAATGAAGCATGGAAGGGTTCCACTCAGCGATTGGAGGATAGACTTGGAGAAATGGTTAAAGAAAGGAATCCCTTACAGAGAACTTTTGTTCAAGGGACACCTTTTGTGCAGGCCATTGTAAATTTTCCTACACCATCGAAATTTAAAGCACCTGTAGTGACCCCTAAATATGATGGAAAGACAGATCCTGTTCTTCATATAGAACAATACCAGGCTGCTGCCGACATATATGCTGTCCCCGACGAGATGAGGTGTAGAGCATTTTCGAGAACTCTTACCGGATCTGCACAGATATGGTACAACAATCTTCCTCGGGGTAAGATTTCGACTTTTATTCAGTTAGCCGAGTTGTTCATTGGCAATTTCTATTTTGGAGCAAAGCCGGTAAAGCGAGTAGCGCACTTGTTAAGTGTTAGACAAAAATCAGGTGAGAGTACTAGAGATTACACAACTCGTTTCAATAACGAGAAGTTGGAAGTCATAGATTACGAAGAAAAGACAGCGATCACTGCTTTGATGAGTGGATTGCTGCCTAACAAGTTATATTATACTTTGGCCAAAGATCCACCTAAAACTATGTCGGAGTTGATGGCAAAAGCGGCTAAAATTATGAATGCCGAGGAGGCTATGGCTGCGAAGAAGAATATGGATAAAGAAACCAAGGTGGAGGTTGACAAATCTAAGAAGAAAGAGCAAAAAGGTAATGGCGGTGACAAGCACTCCAAGAATAATAGGACGTCATGGGAAGTCCTGAAGAAATATGATAATTATACTCCATTGAAGATGGGTATTAATCATGTTTTAGAAGAAATCAAGAATAACGAAGAAATCAAGTGGCCAGATAAACTGAGGACCAATCCTGACCTGAGGAATAGGGCCAAATATTGCGAGTTCCATAAAGATCATGGCCATACGACCAAAAATTGCATAGCCCTTCAGAACGAGATTGAAACGCTCATCCGAAGAGGAAAGTTGTCAAAGTATGTAGATCGCAGAGGTGAAAGGAAGAATGATGATAGAACTAGAGATCGTTCCCGATCTCCTCGTCGGACGGAGAAGAAAAAGAAAAGAAATCATGAAGATGATCCAGATGAAGACCCCGATCTTCCAAAAAAGCCAAGGCAGCCTGAACGAGAGGTATTTTCCATACGTTTTGGGTCATTTGATTGTAATGTTATTACAGGAGGAGATGCTGGAGGGGGAGACCTTACTGCAGAAAGAAAGGCCTATCTCGGAGAGGCCCAAGCCTGCTCATATATTCAACGAATAAATCTTGCCGAGGATGATCGTCCGAGGAAGGTAAATAAAGAGAAGCTAGTTATTGGTTTTTCAAAAAACGATTTGGCAGGTGTTCTTTACCCTCACGACGATCCCTTGGTGATCAAAATGAGGATGAAAGATGTGGTGATTTCAAGGGTGTTGGTGGACAATGGTAGTTCGGTAGACATCATGTACTATTCATGTTTTGATAGCTTGAATTTGAAATTATCTCAACTGGAACCTTATCATAGACCCCTTCTGGGTTTTGCTGGCGAGAAAGTTTTTCCACTTGGGACGATCAAGTTGGACATATTCATTGGAACTTGGCCCGCTTGTCGAACAGAAAGAATACGCTTCTTTGTGATGGATAAGAATGTGCATTCAGCCTACAACATCATCATGGGAAGAGTTGGTTCCATCTACAGTGCATCAATGCTTAAAATTCCCAACAAACTTCGGAGTAGGAGTTGTAAAAGGTGATCAAAAAATAGCTCGGGAATGTTATTATTCGTCTGTCGAGCAAGAGGAGCTTGACGAATCAAAGAAAAAGACTATTACCTACCAGGTAGAGGAAGGTACAGAAATTGAAACTCTTGATCCCAGGGATGAATCCCAACTTGTAAAAGGACAGGTAGTAGAATCTACAAAAAATGTTATTCTGGATGAGGAGCACCCTGAACGAGTAACCCAGATAGGTTCGTCGTTGGATGCCTCAATAAAATAAGAGTTGATAATGTTCTTGAGAAACAGGAAGAAAACTTTCGCATGGAGTCATGAAGACATGCCAGGAATAGATCCAAACTTCTTATGTCATGAACTCAATGTGAATAAGGAGATCAAGCCTGTGAAGCAGAGAAGAAGGGTATTTAGCCCCGAGAAGAATCAAGCCATACAAGAGGAGGTCGAGAAGCTCCAGAAAGCCCAATTCATTGAAGATGTGAAATATCCAGACTGGATGGCAAATGTGGTGATGGTAAAGAAGAAGAACAATAAATGGAGAATGTGTGTTGATTTCACTGATCTCAACAAGGCATGCCCAAAAGATCATTTTCCATTGCCCAGAATTGACCAACTAGTGGATGCTACCTCGGGACATGAGCTGCTCAGCTTCATGGATGCTTACTCTGGCTATAACCAGATCAAAATGAAACCTGAAGACAGGGAAAGTATTTCTTTTATTACCCCTAGGGGAACTTATTGCTATAATGTTATGCCTTTTGGTTTGAAAAATGCAGGAGCGACATACCAGCGGCTGATGAACAAGGTTTTCACCGAACAAATCAGTTGCAACATGGAAGTCTATGTCGATGATATGCTAACAAAAAGCAAGAAAGCTGCAGATCATCTAGTTGACTTAGCTCAGACATTTGATCAATTGGATAAATACCAGATGAAGCTCAACCCGACGAAGTGCACATTTGGAGTACGAGAAGGAATGTTTCTCGGATACATTGTCAATCAGCGAGGCAATGAAGCAAATCCAGATAAGATCAAAGCTCTTTTAGGGTTGCGATCTCCAACAACAAAGAAAGAAGTGCAGAGTCTTACAGGACGAGTTGCAGCGCTCAACAGATTTGTATCTCGAGCAACTGACAAATTCCTCCCATTCTTCAAAACACTTTGAAAAACTTTTGAGTGGACTGATGAATGTGAGAAGGCCTTTCAAGACTTGAAAAAGTATTTGGGAGCACCTCCATTGTTGTCTAGGCCAATAACAGGAGAGAAGCTGTACTTGTATCTGGCAGTATCAGAGAATGCAGTTAGCTCGGCATTGATCAGATTGGAGAATGGAGTCCAGAAGCCAATTTATTACACAAGTAAGGCTTTCCGAGGTGCAGAGATCAGGTACCCAAAGTTAGAAAAATTGGCATTGGCATTAATTGAAGCAAGTAGAAGAATGAGGCCATATTTCCAGGCCCATACCATCATTGTGTATACCGACATGCCATTGAGGCAAGCCCTTCATAAGCCAGAAAAGTCAGGGAGATTGATGTACTGGTCAATAGAGCTCGGTGAATATGATATTGTGTATGAGCCCAGAGCATCATTGAAAGGACAAGCTGTAGCAGATTTTATAGCAGAATTTACATACCCTGATAACCCCGAGGAACAAAATTTGCTCGCTGACCAACCTGTGGATGTTACAGGACCAACAGACATAAATCCAGACCAACTACGGTTGGTAAAAGGACTTGTGGATGTAGAAGGATCATCAACTTCAAACTCAGATCAGCTCCGGTTGGTAAAAGAGCGAGAAGAGATGATCGACGAGAAGCGAAAAGTGTCAGGGGAGGATGAAAAGAAGCAACAAATATTTCACCGAGGAACTCTATCAGATAAAGAATTCGAAGACGGGTTACCCATATGGAGATTATATGTAGATGGCTCATCTTGCACAGCAGGTTGTGGCGCAGGAATTGTTTTGAGCACCCCAAATGAGATTGACATGGAATATGCTTTACGATTCCAATTCAAAGCCTCTAATAATGAAGCCGAGTATGAGGCCATGATATCGAGTTTAAACTTAGCAAAAGTTGTGGAAGCACGGCAAGTAATTGTATTCAGTGATTCTCAATTAATTGTAAATCAGATGACAGGAACATATGCAGTTAAAGGAGATTTAATGGAAAAATATCATGCAAAGGTGATGGAGTTAATGACAGAATTTGATGCCATTCAATTGGTGAGAATACCGAGGATGGAGAATGTACAAGCAGACGCACTGGCCCGACTAGCATCAGCTACTCGTACCGAGCTGCGAAGAACGATACCAATTGAAGTATTGGAAAGTCGGAGCATAGATGAAAACTTGACGATGAATGTTATTACCCTTGATTTAGGACCATCTTGGATGGATCCCATCAGGATATATATTGAAGAGGGAGGATTACCATAGGATAAACTCGCTGCCAAAAAATTGAAGTATAAAGCTGCTCGGTATGTATTAACGAATGGTATTTTATATAGACGAGGAATTATGGCAGGTTTGCAGAGATGTGTACATCCCTCCGAGGTGAAGGAATTGATTGAAGAAATCCATGAAGGGTCTTGTGGAGCTCATGTAGCTGGTCGAACACTTTTACAAAGGGTAATGACTCAAGGATACGACTGGCCAACGATGAAGGCTGATTGTATAGCCTATGCTAAGAAATGTGACAAGTGCCAACGTTTTTCCTCTATCCGACGAACTCCACAAGCATTGTTGACACCCATAACTTCCCCTTGGCCATTTGCCATGTGGGGAATTGATTTGGTGGGACCATTGCCGACCACCCGAGGAAGATTCAAGTACCTCGTTGTCGCAGTAGACTATTTTACTAAGTGGGTAGAAGCTGAACCCCTCATCGACATGACGTACGAGAAGGTATACCAGTTCGTTTGGAAGAATATCATCTGTCGATATGGTCTCCCTCATGCCTTCATCACAGACCATGGAACCCAATTTGATAACGAGGAATTTGCTGCTTATTCTCATCAATCGAACATTTTGAAGGTCTATTCAGCACCAGGCCATCCTCAAAGCAATGGACAGACTGAAGTGACGAATAGAACACTGCTAAATGGTTTTAAGAAAAGGCTAAGTGAAGCTAAAGCTAACTGGATTAACGAGCTACAATCAGTATTGTGGGCTTACCGAACAACTCCCCGAGCAGCGAATGGAGAATCACCATATATGCTGGCATTTGGAAGTGAGGCTGTAATACCTGCCGAGTTAGGTCTCCCAACACACAGAGTGCCGAATTTCAATTCCCCAGTCAGCGACTTGATGAGAAGACTGGATTTGAACATGCTCGAGGAAGTCAGAGAAGAGGCAGCCATTAGGAATGTTGCTTATCAACAACGAACAGCTCTTTTCTACAACAAAAGGGTGAGGAAATGCAATTTAAAAGAAGGAGATTATGTGCTAAAGAAGGTAATTCAGAAACACAATAAATTGGAGGCAAATTGGCATGGGCCTTACCGAGTTACAGAAGTTGTTCGACCAGGAACTTACCGAATAGCAACTCTAGAAGGAGAAGAGTTCAAGAATGCTTGGAATGCTGAACACCTTCGCAAGTATTATCAATGATGTAAAATGTACAACGGGTTCATCAATATGAATAAAACGATGATGTTTTCACCATTTTCCTCTCCTTTGTTTGAAAGTTTTTCGGGGAATACTAGTGTTGTACACTACGCTGTTCGACAGCAAAAAGAAGACAATAGTTCGAAAGAACCAAAAAATATACTCCTTTGGTTAGGAGGCGTACACTAGCGTGACCAACTAAGGTTGGTAAGATAACTAGTGGACAAATAGTTCGAAAGAACCAAAAAATATACTCCTTTGGTTAGGAGGCGTACACTAGCGTGACCAACTAAGGTTGGTAAGATAACTAGTGGACAAATAGTTCGAAAGAACCAAAAAATATACTCCTTTGGTTAGGAGGCGTACACTAGCGTGACCAACTAAGGTTGGTAAGATAACTAGTGGACAAAATAGTTCGAAAGAACCTGATAATTCAATAATCAACTATGGTTGAGAGAAGAACAATATCATTTGATTTGAAAATAAGCCAACAAGTTGGTCGGAAGGTAAAATCATTCCAGAAAATACAAAGAATTCCAAACTGAACCAAGTATAGTTGGTCGGTGATCAACTATACTTGATCGACGAGGATAAATTATCGACCATGGTTGGTCGGATACATTTTAGGAAAAAATTTACCAAGTATGGTTGGTCGGGGATAAGAACCCATCAACTGTAGTTGGTCGACAAGCACAATTTAACAACCTTGGTTGGAAACAGTTTAAACATTTTATACTCATTACTTTGTTATTAAGTGATTGAGCAGCATTGATACTTGTAATTTTGATTACTAAGTTGGTTGATGAACAGCATCATATTGTTATCTTTTTAAACAGATATATATACACAAATGTAAAAATGTTTGATAAACACAAGACAATCGCAATACAAATTTGCAAACAAAAAATGAAATTCTTTCATTAAGATAAAAATGTATTACAAGCTATACATATGTGCTAATTATTACACCGAAAAACCTATTATATTGGTTTCTTTCCTTTAGCTTTTGAAACAGGTTCCTCGCCGGCAGGAGGATCTTCTAAGCAAAGAGGAGAATTGATGAAATTAATATCTCTGAGCATTCTGACGTTCATCACAGAAGGTGTATCCAAGAGATGCTCTGGACGAGATAATTCAGTCTGAGAATGAAGACTATAGTCGCCGAGATATTTTGAAATTAAACTCCGAGGAATGGAACGAGCTGGGATCCATTCCATGTCCAATTTGAAAGGTGGCACAGGCAAATCTAGTAACCCTGGAGCATGATAATCCCATAAAAAATGCCCTTGCTCCAATTTCAGTACACCCAGGGTGTTCAACCACCCCTGCTTATAACCTTCATTATTGGCATGTTCAATCCGAGCATCTAAATGAACAAGGGCTTCATTGTATCCTTCCATCCAAAATTCCCTGGGCTGTTTATGGAATTGGAAGGTTAATCTATCCCATTGTTCGTGAAGGCTCCTGGCAAAAACATCCTTATTATCCAGAGCAGACTTCATCGCAGTAAGTTGATCCTCCAAGGATAAGTTTTTCTTGGACATTTCAGACAGAGCCCGGTCTTTTGCGTTCAATTGGAATGCTTGAGTTTCTAACGTCGACTGAGTACGAGCTTCTTCAACATTACGGCTAAGAACTCTTGATCGACTCCGAGCAGCGACTGGAGAACTTTGCTCCTCGGCAACATTTTGAACAGCTCTTCATCGCCCACGAGAACCTCTTCCTCGTCCTCGAGCAGTCACAGGAATAACAGATCTTCTCAGAACGTCCAACTCTTGCCTTAATTTGGCATTCTCAACTTCTAAGAACGAGAAACCTTCATCGGTAACTTGCACTAAAGCAGTGGAAGATGACGCTGCAGATTCATACTGTGCCAATTTTTTCTGCAAATTATTGTTCTCTTGTTCCAGCAACTCAGTAATCTGCCTGCAAGCCTCAACTTCACCTTTTAAAGTTCTTTCTCTAACATCGTATCCAACAAGGATCTTTTTATGGCCTGTTTCAGAAGAAAGCTGCTGATATCTATTTTCATACTCCTTGTGTAGCAAAGCAGTGGATTCATTGTGTTGACTCTGAAGATCTTCTAAGGTACAATGAAGTTCCTCGATCAATTCATAGTAAGCCACACTGTTGGCCACAGCTCGGTCGAGTAAATCCTTCAAGTACCGATAAGCCTCAATTGCTTGTTCTGAGGCATCATGACCAAGGATGTCAGCTATTTCTGATGTACTAAGATCTGTATGACCAGCTTTATAATATTCATGGCATTGTTGCATCAGCTTTGTATCATGTGCAGATATCAGTTCCATTCTAGCAACAAACTAAGGATGAGAAAAAGACAACAATCAACAAAAACAAATCATCAACAACAGAGATGAACAAAGATGTATTTTATTAGATCACAAAAGGATTACATTGTTTGATTACAAAAACTGAAAGATAGAAACGATACCGAACAACTTCACACCTTTTCCTTGTCTCCCAAGACTTTCTCGGGAGGCTGGGACGAGGAGCTCGGTTGCTCGGTGGTCACAGCAACTTGATCGGCAGTTGAAATTTTCTCAGGAGGAGGAGGCATGGAAGAAATGTCCTCGTTAGTAGAAGGAAGAGAAGTAGGGATTTGATCACCTATGGCCATGGAAGATTCATCAGAGACAGGCTCATCTTCTTCTTCCTCCACAATTGGTGGGGGAGGACCAGGGAGGTGCAACTGGAATAGCCCAGAATCTTCTTTAATCTTCAATTCTTGCAGGGCAGCTACCCAGCCATCTCGGAAGTATTTCAACTTCCCATATTGAACTTGGGATGTCATCGCAGCAATCCCCTTGTCCCATCCTTTATCCCAGCCTGCGCTGAAGGATTTTTTAACTGCGAGCTTTCTTCTCAATTTCTCCGAGGAAAGCTTCGCATCCAATTCTTCTTTTTGGCCCTTGATATCTCGCAGGGCGGACAATTCTTCCTCTGCCTTCCTCAGCTTATCCTCAAGTTCTCCAAAATTCTTGAGTTTGTCGTCATATTTCTTATGCTCGACCTCTAAACTTTTCACTTTATTCTCCAAACTCTTGGAGATCTCAGCCAACTTCACCTTCTCAGCTTCAACTATTGACAACTTTTTCTCCCAAACAGTCTTGTCCTCACTATACTGTTGGCGAGATTCCTTCAAGGATTGGGTCAAACCCAGCAGAGCATCCTCTACATCAGACGAGGAGCTGGAAGCTTTAATTGCCTCGTCCTTCTTCACGATGTTATTGAAACAGTTCACCAGCTGAAAGATGAGAAAAATAGTAAAGTCAATACCAAAATGCAAGCATTCAGAGAAAGGAAGAAAACTCAGAGTATGAGAAATTTACTGAAGCAAGATGACGAGTAGCTAGGGATGTCAGCATATCCCTAGAAATTTTTTCATCAATTCCTTGGACCTCGGGTATGATCCAAGTTTTTACCGAGCTCATAGCAGAGCTCGGAGGAATGATGGTTGGAACACCAACACCACCAGCTGGTAGAGAGGAGACAGTTTCAGCCAAATTGACTGAGGATGATTTCCTCAATCTTCTCAAAGGCACTTCAGCAGCTTCAACCAAGGAATAACTCTTGGTCGGAGAGATAGTAATCATTTCCATAGGAGCAACTTTCTTGCTCAGAGCCACTGGGGGCTTCTCGGCAGCTTTGGAAGGTGCAGCATCCACCTTCTTAGTCCCCTCTGGGACATCAGTTTTGCTTTTCTTGGCCCCAGCAGCAGAAGTAATGTCATCAAATAGAGCAGTAGGAGCTCTTTTCTTGCCCATTCTCTGACTTAAAGGAAGATGAGAATCTGAAGAAGAATCCTCTGGAGTTGAAGCTGGCTCAACAGGGCGAGCAGTATAAGAGGTTGTATAACTCTTATACATAAGCAAATATGATGCAGACCTGATGTGCTCGTCTGCAACGTTCTTATGCAAACCCCAGATAAGTTTCAGATGCTTAATATTAACCTCTGATTCTTTTGGAGTTTTTCTTTTACTATCAACTGCAAACAAACACATAATGAGATATCAGTCATACATTTTGTCAAACATGATAAAAGCATAATTTCATAAGTAAAAGAAATAAAATGAAAAATAAACCTATCCAATTGCCATATGGAGGGCATCTGGGACCGTTGTATACTCCATCTCCAACTAAAGGGGCATATTGCCAATTTTTAATAACCAACCCATGTTCAAAATAATCTCTATTTGAGTCAGGGAGGTTAACTACAAGAGCCCTATTCAGAAACCTAGTTTTTAAGTAATAAATATTATCTAGAATGGCCCATTTATAGCAATACATAATTTCAGGGATCCCTATACGAGTCCCATGAGTAAGATTTAATTTGTACACCCCATTAATTATTCTCCATGAATTGGGGGCTATTTTTGCAGGGACAAGATCAAAATACTGACAAAACTCAAGACACAATGGGTTTGGTGGAAAAGAAAATCCACATTCAGCAATGAATAGACTGGGGAACCAATGTCCCTCAGCCAATCGAAAATAGTCTAAAGGCTCAGAAAGAACCTCCAGAGTTACCCAAGAAGGAATGGAAAAATCGGAACGAAATTTCTCAACAGACTCCACAATATAAACCATATTGAATAAAAGAGATACAGAAGAAAGGAAGAAGATCTTACAGGAAGAAAGGAGGTATGTTGACAACGAACGAAAACTAGGATGAACGCACAAGAGAGAAGGAGCGAATAGAAAGCTTGAATGCAGGAAATTGGAAAAAGAAGAAGACGGTATGGTTACCTAAGAATTTTAAATACTTTGCCTTGGGAAGCGGCAAAAGAAATGATTACAAAAAAGAAACTATTGAACTTCCGACGGCTAAAAGGACAAAAAGGGCACTAAGATCGAAGCGCTCTTAAAAGTTCGAAAAAAGGCGGATTCGTTGAATTTGGAAATAAATTCAAATACGATGCTCCTAAAACCCAGGAAGATCATTCAATATTGCCATAAACCGAGAAAGAATGTTCCATACTCCTCAAAGTTCGAAATATGAAACATTGGGGGCTTCTGTTGATACCAAAATTAATATGCTGATGTGGACGAATCAGACGAAGACACTTGTCAATCTACGTGGCACAATAACAACGAGGAAGTTCATTTCCTCGACCAACTCATGTTTTCCCCGAGCAACGAGGATATACCGAGGAACTGCAACACTCCGAGGTACTCTAGCGCTCCGAGGAACTCCTGAGCAGCGAGCAACTAAGGCGGTCCGAGCTGCATCTCGGCCGTAGTATTAATTGCCAGAATGTCAACAGTTCAACTATTCATTGAATGTTTATCATCTTGACGCACACGCTGCATTAAATGTATTGCTCTTTCATATGTATATCATTTAATGTATCAACCCATTCATGTACAGCCTAAGGGCTATAAATACCTTGTATCACCCTCATTCAAAGGGACCGGAATTTCTGGATTGAACTTGTAATCGAGAATTCCCAAACACTCAGCAATAACATAACAGTGGACGTAGGCCATTCTTATAAGGCTGAACCACTTTAAAAATCTTTGTCTCATTTTATTTATCTGTGATTGAATAATTAGAGCGATCTAGTTTTTTACATCAACAATGACGTAGAAACGAGGCACGCAAACCGGCATATTTGATGAAGCTTTATATTCTTTGCCGCTACGTCTTCAACAAACACTTCATAGACTTGAGAGTATTACAATTACATACTATCCTATGAATAAATGGTTTTGTCCGGAATTGAGCCAAAACTATATATGGACTCAATTGAAAATTTGTGTCCTTACAAATCTCCCCCTTTGGCTATTCCGGGACAAAAACCAAACAAAAATCCTAAAGGGCCGTCAAGCTCTACTAGACTCAAAACATAACCCACCCAAACTTGACTCAACCCAAGGATCAAACGCTTTGCCATTGAAAGATGCCGCTTTAGAAGAATTCCTGCACACTTAAGCAAACTCATCAAATGCATAGGGAATATCAAGGTATTTAAGGCAATTAGAATAGTTACTCCCCCAAAATTAATTCTCCCCTTTATCAAACAAATGACATACTTAGAAAGACGTCTCCCCCTAAGATAAATCTCCCTCAAACTAAGATACGATAATAATAGGATTAGATACCATTTCTCCCCATATCATTCTCCCCCTTTTTGTTCGGGAATAGACAAAGGATAAAGAACAAATATAAAAGCATGTTGAAGCTTAAAGTGAGAAGACATGAAAGCATATGGGAATAAAAGCAAGGCAAAGGCAAAACACAATATCATATATATATATATATATGTACTATAAATATATCAAAAATGCATATGCACATATGTATAGATATAAACACACATATGACACAAAAATACAATAAGTTTGCACACTCGTATGGCAAAAATGTGTCATATGGAAACGGAAGTGTAGGGGTGTGAACTAGTAACAATTAAATTTAGACCCAAACACTTAATAAACATTCACGGAGTTCTCATTTGATTGCAAACTTCTTCACATTTAAATATAACCTCATGTGACAAAATAGATTGAACTCAATGAACAAACATACACAATGCATACAAGCCTAGCATATTGATGATTCTACAAACCAATAGAGTCATGACATAAAATACGCAACTAGGATAAACGGACATTGTGCAAATCGTTGATATACCATCTAATCTCCCTCAATATGCATTTATATTAAATTTGAATGAATATATCAATCAAACATAGGCCTTGGCATTTATTTTTCTTTTTAATGCCATATTTTCTATTTTTAGGCCTTTGGACCACGTATTTCTTTTAGATCCATTCCAAACGGTGGCTACCTATCGGAAAGGATCACTTAGTCCTTTTGGAGCCTTTCCCCATGCACATTTTTATTTATCATGTTTTCATTTTTCACACAAATCTCACATGCAACGGATTTTGACATGCACTAGTCCTCCTAAGTCACAAATATGTAGATGACAAGATTCGAAGGAGAACACCTCACATAGCTCAAATATACATATGAAGTTAAAATTTCAAAAGAGCTCGTGCATGTGTGAATAGAGGCATATAAAAATAGAATCCATTTAATCAATACAAAATCCAACTACTCCATAAAATATGGTAAAGAACATAATAAGGATTGATAATTTAAACCAAAAGTTCTAGCCACGTGGGAGCGTAAAAGATGAATTCAAACACAAGTATATGCCACATAGAGTGTGTCAAACCAAGATACACACAAAAAAAAATCTTTTTGAGTTTTTGACATTGTTAACCAAAAATAAATAAAAAAAATATATATACTTAAAAGACAAACACACATCATTTGAATCTTTCATTAAGCTTAAATAATCGAGAGATAAAATCCAAATGATAAACAAAAATCTTTTTGTATTTTTTCATTTAATGCAAACAAAATGAAAGAAAAATAATACAAAAGATAAACAAAAATCATAATTCTAGCATGTAATAAGCATGGTGCATAGACTAGAAAATGATTAAACAAGCATACATTTAGCATGTGAATATAGCATGAAGTACAAAAAGCTAAAGTATGCAAAACACTAACACATTCATCCTTTAGATTTAGCAAGGGAGGAAGCATGTGAAAGTAAATGAGAATCAGAAACCCTATTTTGCAAGGTAACCAAGTCGGATTTCCTAACCCAAATTAATGAAGAATGACTATCTTGGGGTGTTGGAACTTTAACTAACGTGGTTACTTTACTATGGGATTTTCTAGGAATTCGTTTAAGATCAAAATAAAATTTCCTAAGATGACCTTTTCGACCACAATGTGTACAAGTAAAATCATGTCGAAAAGATTTACCTAAGGAGTGATCTTTAAAAGCATTCCTAATAGATTCTCCTAAAATGTTGGTCTTGGCTTTATGAGTAGATTCATTACAAGTATTGAAGCCTAAACCACACGTGTCATTTTTAATTTGGACCGTTCCTAAGATTTTATCTAGTTTTTCCGAACGACACTCCAAATCAAATTTGACATTACTAGAGTCTTTTAATTTATTTTGCAATTCTAAAATGTTAGACTCTAATAAAACATTTCGCTCTTCAAAAGCAAGAAGCTCCTTTTTCAAGGATTCCATTAAACCCCTAAGTCTATCTCTTTCGCCTTCTACATATTCAAGCTTATCTTGAAGAGTCCTCTCACGTGTCCTAAGGTCTTCTATTAAGGCATTTTCATCAACGACCTTGACACTTTCTCTTAAACTAGCTTCTAACTTCAAATTAGCTCTTTTTAATTTAATAGATTCTTTATAAAGTTCTTGAAAAGCATTTTGAAGTTCACTCACATTAACCTCTTCTTCATTTTCACTTTCTCTTTCTTCGCCACTCTCACTATCATCAGAAACAAGAGAATCATAAACAATGACCTTGGAAGTATCATGTGTTAAAGTTTCATCAATCGAAGAGTTCTCACTATCACTCACATGACTAGCCATAAAAGCCACAAAATTTTTCTTAGTGGGGGAATCGGGTCCCTCTTCCTTATCACTGTCACTAAGGGTCGCATTATATGAAATGGGTCGTTTACCCTCTTGCCTTAGTTTAGTGGGGCACTCATAAGCCCTATGGTCATAACCTTCACAACCAAAACACTTATTAGACT
Organism: Sambucus nigra; assembly: GCA_949130495.1. NCBI lineage: Eukaryota > Viridiplantae > Streptophyta > Magnoliopsida > Dipsacales > Adoxaceae > Sambucus > Sambucus nigra. The sequence goes on along the minus strand of OX422223.1, from coordinate 87,086,447 downwards.
CGTCCCTATCTACATTTTCATTACTAGGTTTAGGGATCTTCTCGGCTTTAGGAATCTTCTCGCCTTTATCATGCTTAGAAGTTTCAAATTTCTTAAAATCATTTTTAAATTTATCCTTGTTAATTTTAAGAAATTTTCTAAATTTACGAGCAAACAAAGCCATGTCTTCCGAGTCACTATCACTCTCGCTCTCTACTACTTGTTTGATCTCTTTTCGGGCTTTTAAAGCAACGCCCTTTTCGATTTTCTTTTCAGTTTTAGAGGGAAACATATCTAGTTCATAGGTTTTTAAATCACCTACAAGCTCTTCTAATTTCGTAGAGGCTAAAGTTGGTAAATAAATTAAAACGATCACTTTTGGAATAAATCTACCGGGTAGGGACCTTAAAATTTTCTTTACAACACGGTCGTCAGGTATTTTCTCTCCCAAGTTCAAAGATGAATTAACAATATCAGAAAGTCTTGCATAAAATTCATCAAAAGTTTCTTTTTCATTCATTTTAATAGTTTCAAATTGAGTGGTGAGGTTTTGGAGTTTCGAAGCTTTAACGACACTAGTTCCTTCATGAGTTAATTGTAAAATATCCCAAGCTTCTTTAGCGGTTTCATACGTCATAATACGTCGGAATTCATCTGGTGTGATAGCGCTAAACAAGGCATTCAAACCACGGGAATTGAAATTAGCAAGTTTAAACTCATTTTCAGTCCATCTATCGGCGGATTTGATAACACGTTCATTTTCAACTAAATAAGTTGGTGGGGACCACCCGTTAACAACAGACATCCAAACCCTCTCGTCGATAGATTTTAGTGCCGATTTCATTCGCGCTTTCCAATACGCGTAGTTTGAACCATCGAAAATAGGAAATTTTGAAAATGTGGAAAATTCCATTTTAGCCAAAAATTATTTAAGGATCTTTAACAAAATAATTTATCACTTTGGCTCTGATACCAATTTGTAAATGCGTGGACCCCCCCGGGTTTTTAAATTTAATTCTTGATTAAATTATAATAATTTCCTTTGATATATAATCGAGATGCAAAAGCGTAAAGGTGATAGTTCAACAAAACAAACGAATACCAAATTTTGATATTCTTAAAATTAAATCGAGTGAAATTAACTTAAACACACACAAGTATTAATTTTCGCTTAAACCGATTAATTCAACTCAAGTCCTAGAATTTGCCTAAATCATGATTATCAATATTCCAAAGTTAGGCCAAACCAATTTTAGCAAAAGACTTGAATTAACTAAATTTACCCAATATTTAGTTTAGCACCAAATTAAATTGAGTGTGATAATTTAAACCTAATTTTATCTTGAATTATCCTAAGCATGCGTTCTAAATTATTTATGCAAGATAAAATAAATCAATCACACTACGCCACGATGTACGAGGAAAAACCCAAGACGGGAAACAACCTCGGACGGCCCTAGCCACAAATTCACTAGATACGGAATTACAAGTACAAGACAGAAAGGCTTACAACGCTCGACTCGATCCCTCTCAAGCCCCGACGCTTCTTCTTGTAGACACCTCTTCCTAGAGAATAACCTTGAAACACCACCGCGGTCTCGAAATCAACCGATAGGACTTTATATGGTCACCGTCACCCGAACATGGAGCCTTTCTCCGTGAGGGTAAATTAATGCAAACTTCTCTTCAATTCGGTGTAGAGAAAAACCGGTGCTAAACTCCAAGCAATTGATATGTATATATGTGAACTTGGTTAAACATTAATTTGGGTGTGAACTAGAGTGGTGAATGATTTTCTCTTTGATAAAAACACACTCAAAACATGAACATTTTCCTAAAACCAATTTTGCTCTCAAAACACTCTCTAAGAGATGAGATAGAATGGAAAAGTTACATTTGAAAATGTTATTCCCGCTAATGATAAAGTCTGAAAAAGTTGGTTAAAAACTAAGTGGGGAAGTGGGTGAAAAACTGCCAAAAACTATTCCCACCTGGCATCTCGTTCGAACGACATTTCGTTCGAACGAAATCTTGTTCGAACGAGACTTCTAACGTAGTTCCAGATTGAACTCGTTAAAATCTCGTTGGATATCTCGTTCGAACATAAGGTTCGTTCGAATGACATATCGAACGACATTTCAAAGGCCTGTACTGGAACCTCGTTGGCAAACTCGTTCGAACGACATCTGGTTCGAACGAAAAACTCGTTTGAACGACATATCGAACGAACCTCCAGAAAGTTTGGAAAATTCAATTTTAGCCCAGAAAACTTTATTATAAACTTATTTTAAAGTTATAATTAATTCTTTCTGAAAATAAAACACAATTTTTTATTAAACCTAAAACCCAATAAACTTGTTCCAAGCTCCTATATATATAATATTGCATTCATACCTTGGGAGCATGGAACCATGGTTGATGACGTAGAAACGAGGCTCGCAAACCGGCATATTTGATGAAGCTTTATACTCTTTGCCGCTACGTCTTCAATAAACACTTCATAGACTTGAGAGTACTACAATTACGTACTATCCTATGAATAAATGTTTTTGTCCGGAATTGAGCCAAAACTATATATGGACTCAATTGGAAATTTGTGTCCTTACACTCTCAAACTCTCTCTTGGATATAGGTGTGTATGAAAAAGTTAACTTTGAAAAGTTGGTTCCCGCACTTAGATATTCAGTCAAAAGTTAGTGGGGAAAGATAATGGAAAAGTGGGTGAAAACTGTCAAAAAGTGCCATTTAATTGTTCCCGCCGAATCTCGTTCGAATGAGATTTGTCGTTCGAATGAAGGCTCATTCGAACGACCTTCTAACGAAGTTCCAGTGTCTTTAAAAATGAACTCGTTAGAAATCTCGTTGGAAATCTCGTCCGAACGATATTTCGAACGAAGTTACAGAGGCCAAACTGGGAACTCGTTGGCAAAACTCGTTCGAACGACATTTGGTTCGAACGAAAAACTCGTTCGAACAACATATCGAACGAACTTCCAAAAAGTTTGAAAAATTCTATTTTTAGCCCAGAAACTTTATAAACTTTATTTAAAGTTTTAATTAAATCTTTTGAAAATAAACAACAGTTTTAATTAAAAGTTCACCCAATATAATATGTTCCAAGATCCTATATATATATATATATTAAAATGCATTCATACCTTAGGAGCAATGGAACCATGTTGATGCCGTAGAAACGAGGCACATTAAACTCGGTAATTTGATGAAGCTTTATACTATTGGACGCTACGTCTTCAACAAACATGTCATAGGCTTGAAGAATGATCAATTAACTCTATCCTATGACTCAAACGTTTTTGTCCAGAATTGAGACAAAACTACAAAGGACTCAATTAGAAATTTGTGTCCTTACAAATTGGGACGTCTAGCAAGCGCCGTTAGTAGGACAATAGGAGGGGGACTCAGCCAAAGATATAGGGTATTTTCGAAAATGGGGTTGGAGATAGAAACCATCATAATTGTTGTTTGGGTTGAGAACATTAGGGAAGTCGCTTGGGAGCTGTATGTAACACCCCGTGTTTTTATTTATTAGTTAATTAATTAATTGGAATTTTCGGGAAAAATAAAATTTTGAATTTAATAATTTTTATTGGCTAAATATGTTGATTATGATTATATAAGAATAAAACTTCAAGCGGAATTGAAATCGGAGTTAAAATGGATTTTATATGATTTTTGAAATAATTGTCCCTTAAATTTTTTAAGCAAAACTGTCAGATTTTTTAGGCGATCGATCGATCGACGCCTGGGCATCGATCGATCGATGCCATCAGTTATCGTGCGCTGTAAGTCTTTTTAAGAAGAATTTGTGTAGGATTAGGATTCCTAATCACTATATAACCTTGTTAATCCGTGAGGGGACTTCTCATAATCAATTCCAAATATTTTTCCTCTCACTCATAATCATCAACCTTCAACAAAATCAAGTTTTTGTCACAAGTTTTGGCACAAGTTTTTGAAGGCTTAATTGAGGTTTAATCAAGTTTGTTCAAGAGCACTCTTTTGTTAATTTTTCGCAAGGAATCCAGATTTCTAATCAGATTTTCAACACGATCTTCACAAGCATGAATACTCTATTCTTTTCCTTTAGTATTATGCGTTTTAAGTGTCGCCTAAACACTTAATTACATTTTTCTTAAAAATAATTAGTAACTTAATTAGAAAAATTGAATACTAATTATGGAGCTATTTTTACAAAATCTTTTAATCTGAATAATATTCATAACCCTTTGGGTACGTAGGATTCATGAGTGATTTTGGGTTTTATTGGTGTAGGTTGCATGTAGAAAAACCCTAGCTCTAAAATAAATGATTTTTTTGGGTGCGTATAACTCATGTAATACATGTAGAGATAATAAAATTCGGTTTTGATGAATATATGATGGAAACTCGGTATATTTAATTTAAAATAATTAAATGAGATTATTTGGATATTATTGACGTTGTGATAATTAAATCAAAGATTTAATTTATTTGGACTATCATGTGCAGTTTATATGTTGATTAATTTTGCTTGTTTGTGTGACTTGTTGGTATTATGATGTTTCCTTGTGACGACGGGTTGTTGGGTATTATTGCTCTCCCTATATTTTAGGATGCCTTCTAGGTATGGGACTAGTGGGTATGCCTTTTGATGATTTACGCCTTCTAGGTATGGGACTAGTGAGGGTAGATTATCGCGTTTTTATCATCTTGGGGGTGGGCTGATTTTGATACTTTATCATCATTACGGTAGTCTAAGCACGAGATTAAGATAATATTTATGTTAGAAAATCCTCCTATACATAAGTTAGGACGTATTAATGACTTGGGGACCCTTAGGTATAGGACTAAGGGGTATTTTGAGGATCTCACATCGATTAAAAGGGTGGGGTTATTATAAATTGTGAATTGAGAAATTGAGAACTAATACCTAAGATAATAAGATGGGTATTAAAATATATTGGCGACATAATCAGCGAGGGCCTGACAGTTTAAACGGGCCAGGCGGCGTTTTATGTCGTGTCGTGTGTGGAACCTTGTCAATCAGCGAGGGCCGACAGTTTAAACGGGTCAGCCGGCGTTTTGACAACACTACACCAAAATGACAAAATTGTCACCTTTCAGCCGGCCACCCTTATTAAGGTCATTGATCGTGACAAAAAACACGCGTTTTGTGTCACGGTCATTGACCTTGACACGACCGTGACAATAAATTGTCACGGTCAATGACCTTGACACGACCGTGACAATGTTTTCAGCAAAAACCCTGTCCCCCTTCTTTTTTCCCTCCCGCTGTTCCCTCCCTCTCTCTCTCTCTCTCTCTCTCTCTCTCTCTTCCATTTATATATATGTTTGTGTGTATATATATGTGTGTATGTGTGTATATATGTGCATGTGTGTGTGCGTGTGTGGGGCGTGGGGCAGGGTGGGGGTAGGGGGTGGGGAGTGTTTGAATTTTTTTATTGACAAATTTTGTTAAATTGATCTATATTCAGTACAAATTTTGGTTTTTAGAATCATGTATGCCCAAAACTTTGATCTTTGGTAATGCAATACCTAATGAATGACAAACTTAAGAGGTAACCAAAAGAAAATCAATCTAAATGCAAAGTAAAGGGATATAGCTCAAAGAAAATCAATCTAAATGCAAAATCAATCCATATATGGCGTTTTTTGTTGACTTTATATGGTGAAATAATCACATGACTTTATATCCATCAAATATAAGCATGAAAACTAAAAAACTACAATAAGGGTTAAAATGGCATCCGAAGTTGCTAAAAGCATGAAAAATAAAATATTTTTTAAGATTTGTGGTGAATAACTAAAGTTAAAAAAAGTATTACTTTAGTCATTAAAATACTTTTTGAATTCGGGCGATGCGCATAAATTTGTAGTAATTGTCTTATAATAAAGATCATTTAGTCTATGTTGTTGAAAAATTTGATCAAATTGGTGAGCCCTTCATATTTTAAAAATGTTGTTTTTATTCCTATTTAACTTTTCTTTCTATACACCCCTAATTATATTTAAAGTTTAATAAAATAGGAGTTATAGAAAGAAAAGTGGGGTTTAAATAAAAATACTTTTTTTAAATTTTAGGTTCTGGTCCATAATCTTACTTTGTCACAATTAATTTATATGCCTCAAAGTTATTTTATCACTCTTAGTTTATATTTGTGATAATACTTTATGAACCACAACTTTAGGTTGATTATTTTAGAACTTAAACTTCAAGGTACAACTTAGATATCTTAACAAAACACATATCTAACTTGAATATGATTTATAAAAAGCACAAAACAATAGTAGAAATTCAATACATGAAATTAACATTGAGATTATTTTAAATAGACAGTCACTACTGTGTGTGTGTGTGTGTGTGTGTGGTGGGTGGGGGCATCCGAATATGAATTTATTTTTGTATTTGAATTAACCCATTATATGAAACATACTTGAAATTAAATATAGTGCGCATAGATACTTGAATTGGATTATATAAGCTTCAAAGAGGTTGTATTTTACTGTGAATGGGTAAGAGTTGAGGATAAAAATGCTTGTAAAGTTGATCCTGTCACCAATTTGATCATGGTTGACTTGTCCAAGTTGAAGAGCAACGACCACGTGAGCGATGAGCCGTTTGTTTGTGCATTTCAAAAGGTTAAGCAAGTGTTTTACTCGGAGTATATCAACAACGAGCCGTGGTCAATTGTCCAACACGCTCCAAGGCGTCTAAATAGTAGTGTGGATAACTTGGCTGCTCCTACCGAATATCAATCCATTTTTTATGATAACCCGAATTTGAAACAATTTTTCAATTTGTAATAAATATTTCAATTTGTACCGAAACATCCATTTTTAATGCTTTTAATTGATCTGCACTTTATCATTTTCACTCTTGTGTAGTGTGCGTGTGTGGAGAGGAGATTAATACATAAATATTCCAACTACATCTAAGTTTTGTTTATACTAATCCATGAATATACGCTTCTTACCTTTGATAGGTGATTAGTACATAGTTATTTGGGGTGTCCTATTTGTGGAGAGGAGACTTAATCTCTTCGTCTATCCGAACACTAAGAAATGCCATAATCCTATGGAGCGATGCTCCCAACCGTTATGTAGCCAAACAATACCAGTTGAAGTTGTCAATTCCACTTTCCATACCCCACCACTTGTAACTTCTAGCAAAACATGGGAGACCATTGAAAGGTGGAATTGATAACTTCAACTGCTGATTTTTGGCTACACAACGGTTGGAAGGAATTTGCAACGCATAACTCCACAGGATTATGGTATTTCTTAGTGTTTAGATATGAAGAGAATTATATTTGACACGATTGCCCGGGGTACATTAGTTGGAAGGAGGTGCCATATGAGCTCAAGTTAGTTGTTTGAGTGACACTACAGGTAATGTATTTATATTTATATGTCAATTTCGATTTCGATTTCAATTACGATTTATATTTATCTATATTTGAGGGGCGGATACTAATTTTACTTTATTTCAATTCAGGGGACAGGGAGTGTCCCTAAGGGTAGTCCACATATGCTTTATACTTATGTGGCTATTCGGACGAGAAGGGAAGGATAAGGAGGTTTCCACGAGCGTCGCGGTACAAAATCTCTTTTCCATGCAAATAGTTTGTAGATTTGAGATAATTGATGGTGATGTTGTTTCTTCTTAAATAGTTTCTATTTTGAATATATATTTGCATTATATTTAGTTTGTTTGGTTATATGATGTTTGGAACAGGTACAACGTTGCTATAACAGGTACAAATATACTGTTGGGCAGTGGAAGTGGCCATACTGCCCAGCAGATTTTTTTTAAATTCTGCCCAGAATTGTCACGGTCATTGACCGTGACACGTCCATGACAAAAAGTTGTCACGGACGTGTCACGGTCAATGATCGTTACAATTTTTTAAAAAGGGTCACGGCTTTGTCGCGGTTATAAACCGTGACAAACGTGTCACGATCATTGACCGCGACATGATCGGGACACAAAACGCGAGTTTTATGTCAAGGTCAATGACCGTGACACGACCGTGACAAAAAAAGTTGTCTCGCCTCGAAATGTCACGGTCATTGACCTTGACAAGTTGGATTTGTCAAGGTCAATGACCTTGACAATTCGGCAGATTTGGTGTAGTGCAAGGGGATGTGTATTTTGGTGGAGAAATCACCCGAGGCGGGAGGACCGCCATAATAAAATGAGATGATAATAAAAGTTGGTTAATTGAATTAAATTAACATCGTGGGACTTTGGGGATTTAAAATTATATTGGTGTGCCTTTATAAATGGGGATTTTTGGCGGGTAGTTGGTAGATTATAATTATCCCATTTAATTTAAAATATTCTATTGTGATATTTATTGCGGATAATGCTACTGTCTGGATTCAAGGATCCTATTTGAGGAGAGTAGTGTGTATTCTTTCTCGGGGCTTTGGCTCTGACCCATGCGTTGACTAATCTTTTCCAGGATTAGAATTGGAGAAGCTGCATAAGTTTCTCGGAGTTGTCATTTGAAGGTGCAGCTGGAGCTGATTTACTTTATCGTTTTGTTTTAGTTTAGATTTTCTTTTCCAGTCGCATTTTATTATGAGACTTCATTGGAGTTTTATTGGGCCATTTGGTTCCAAAGTTGTTTAAAGGATTTATGTTGGATTATTCAGATCTTTATTATTCAGGTTTTATTTTAATCATTATTCGAGATTGGATTTTTGGAGTTAGCATGTGATGGATCTTTTATCGCTTAGTTATTTGTGATTATTTGAGATTGATTCAATTATTTATCTTATGGACTGATTATTTATGTCTCATATCTGTCTCATGCTAAGAATGGTATTTTATTTAGTTCACGCCCGGCATAGTTCGGCGGCGGTGGCTGGCCACCCTGTCTGTCGAATTTTACGGGGTGTGACACTGTAGTTTCCTAAGCACCACCATAGTTGGTGGTTGTGCCATTCTTAACTCACCCACCACTGTATGTGAAAAGTGAGGGAGTCTGAAGGACTCTTGTGAAGGAAGAAATTCAAAGACAATTGTGAAGGGTGAAGTGTAGTAACACCCAAGATTTGAAAATTTTCTAGTAAAATTTTTCTAGGAAGAATAAACTTAAGTGGTGAGAGTTAGACATCACATATAAAGAACTTGTGTGAAGCTGGAATGAGAATTTTAGGTATGGTTCGATAGTGAAATCCTTCATTCGATGTTTTAATCAGGATATGAATGGAATTTTGAAACTTATCTCTTATGGGTAAGAAAGAGAGAAGTAACTTGTTTAACGAACTCCTTACCATAGGAAGAATGGGGTACATAGAAAATAAATAGAGTTCATTGTGTGAAAGGACTCGTGAGTGAAATACTCTAGTGTGAGTGGAAATCTGACGAAGACGACTAAGATTAACGTCACCAAGAAATTGGATGATGCTTCTAAATGCAGGGGAGCTAGAAGGTGTAGGAAACCTGGTCGAAGGGTAAGATTGAATTCAATATTGTTAATGAAACATCTACGAAAGGTGTACCCAGTAGGGGACCCATTTAAAGTGACATGATTAAACCCCTACTTAGTGGCAATGAAATCAACCAAGACTAGTGTAGTCGATAATGTATCCCATAGGACTCGTTGAGCCAAAAGAATAATGGGAATAGCAGTTGGGAGTTAAAATTGATAGGTCTAAGAGAAGGACGTTCAAATAGTTAGTAACGAGGAAATAATAAGGGAAATTACCCTATATGTAGAGAGAGAGACTACTAAGTGTTAAATGTGTCCACATTGAGTAGTGAGGCCGATAAATTTTGGATATAGTAAACCACACCAATTAGGCATAACAATTGGAGGAGTGAGACTTTTTAGGGGAGTAATTGGGTCAAGAGAATTAGGCCTAGGAAATTTATGGCCTAAGAGTGGTAGGTTTAAGTAGGACCAGTAGAGTCCTCGGTAGTTGTAGCATACCGTATTTCAAGGTCAGTGGGGTCCAAGAAGAAATAATAAAGAGGTCGATAAGAACATAATTGAGGCCTAGATATGTTGGGCCAACATTTCAATAATGGGCATATAAACCAGAGGAGTGAATAATTTGTCCACAACGGGTGGGTACAACTATAGGATGAAATCCTAGATGTATAACGAGTGCAAGTGATCGTGAGTTTTTTTTTACCGTGAGAAGTGCATGTAAGGACCCTATGTGATCGGGAGAGATTGATGAAGTTTTATTTCATCCTTGTGAATAAAGAATTAATTCTAGTGACATGGTGTGTCATAACAGTCATATATAAATTGAAAACCCTAAATTCTCATGCGAGTCGAGGTGAGTGGAAACAATAATTTGAACAATCTGGTTAATAAAGTATTTCTCGTTGATAGCGGGACTTTTTGGTGTCGCCCGTGAGTGGACCGGGTGGGTCCTAAGAGTATATTTTACTATTATAATTTTCTATTGCTTTGCGTTAGCATAATAGAATTCATTATGGTAATATGTAGTGATAAATTACCAAATATTTTAACGATAGTAGATTGAGTGATAAGACTATCGTGTTGGATACTCCGGGGAGAGTAAAATTAATTTTGTCTGGTGCCAACTGAAATAGGGTTGGGCCTATATTTCATGATATCACAGACCTTAGTGAAAATGTTGTCTAGTTATATCTGTGAGTAGAAATTTATTTTACTGATGTGACTCGGGATATATTATATTTTTGTGCGAGAAATGGCTCATTATATATAGCGTCGAGAATTTGGGTTAGTGAGAGCAACATGTTTTTGTTATTTTTAGGGATATATCAGCATAGACTAGTATACTTTTATGTCAACATACAAAAATTATGGGAAGGTACAGATCATGGACTAAGGGCCATTATGGATCTCGACGACCGACTGTGTTAAGTAGTACTGTATTGGGGGCTTCCTTGCTTGGACTTCGCTTTGCGAGACATCCCACGCATAAAACTAGCAAACGTCGGGAGTGGGAGAGAAGTTTGGTCGATAGTACATAAGTTCGTACCTTGGTCATTTTAAATATACAAACATAAATTTAGAGTTGATAATTCTATTATGACTTAAGAGTCGCTTATTCCTAGTAACATTATAAATAAAACGATGATACCGCTGATACAGTGATTAAGTTATGACTAGTGGGGTGATTGAGTGCACCCCTACCAGATCAGTATGCCAAGTGAGCGAAAATTGATTCAAGAAGATTATATGTTATTTGAGCAACAATTTGAGAAATATAGGGTATATGGGCGCCCTAGGTAATTGAATTTGATATTGTTCCCCATTTTGGAGATATGGGATAAGGAAAATAAATATAGAGGTTTAGATATCGGGACTTGAATGTCCATTCATTTACGACGATTAGAGATATAGTCAGTAGAATAACAAATGTATCAGGCTATATATGACTACGGTATTAGGATTTAAATAAAGAGATGTTTGGCTAGATTCCTCTTGTCACGGGCCACCTATCTGTTGGAATTAGGGTGGACCATTCGAAACCAGCAGAGGTTTCTCCAACCATTCGGGTTTTCTAATTAGTATTGGGAGAAGATTCATAAGGATTTTATCACGGATATGGTTACGATCCTATATGGGTGATAGTGGATCAGTTGACTGAAGTAGATCATGTTATGCCAATTAGGGTTAATCATTCTACGAGACAATATGCTTTGATCTTAATATAACCGAGATAGCGAGGTTAAGTAGGGTACCATTTCATATTATTTCCAATTAGGATGATATTTTGTCTCCCGATTTCGAAAGAATTTTCTCAAGTCATGGGTACCGAGTTATGATTGGGTATGATCTATCATCCGCTGAATAATGGGCAGACTCAGAGGACAAATCTGATGTTGGAAAATAAATTATGTTTGTACCCTTGAATCTTAAGGAAGGACGAGAGACATACGTTCCACTAGTGAAGTTGGTGTACTATAACTCTTATAAGTTTACTGTTGGGCATGGTGCTAGTTGAAGTATGGTACGGTAAGTCTTATTGTTTCTCCTACTTGTGGGATAAAAGTGAGAATCCAGGAACTATTACGAATAGTAGAGATGATTTGAAACTTATAGTATATATTGTGTGTAGAATATATATTGCACAATTAACCTACTTATTTATGATAATCGCAAGACGATATGGTATTTATCTAAAGAACGGTTTAATCTATTTAAGTGCATATAGTAAAGGTTAGATAGTGAATATCTAGTATAAAGTATAAGTAGTGAAACTTAAACTGTAAGGCTTGGACAAGAACCTACATGACAGGGTAACCTGGGGTTAAAATGATCATAAGTGAGGTGTTCATTATTAGGGGTATTCGATAGTGTTCTGTATGGGCGGTACAGAGTAGTCTACTTGGGAACGCAAGTACGTGATGCACAATACTTATCCAGAATTGTTCTTGCCTGCTATACTTTTGTTTTTCGAATTTCAGGACGAAATTCCGTTGTAAGGGGGGAAGTATGTAATACCTCGTATTTTTAACGACTTTTAAAATGGGACTTATTAGAATAAATTGTGATAAATTTGGAAATTAATCCGGATATAAATATTACTCGAGAATAAACTAATATGTGATTTATGTTGAATATTACTTAGTGATTAAAATAATATATATGATTATGAATTTAGAATTGATTATGACCTTATAAACTTGTCGTGAATTATGTGTACGACAATTATGGTAATTAAGTCGGGACGCGCATTGGAGTCGTGTTGGGATTAGAATTAAATGAAATAAAAGTAAATTATTTTTATGTCATCCTAATGGTCCTTTTGACCGCTCCAAATTGTCCGGAAGGGCTCAAATAGTCGAAAAAGTCTACTTTGGTGTTTGATTTGGATCTCGGGGCATTTTGGAACCGAAAATACACCCTGGATGGGTATTTGAGTCATTTTACAAGGGAGGTGACTATTAACTTAAAAAATCTGAGTTTATTTTGTAAGTAAAGGGATTAGAGAGCTTAGGTTCATTCACCAAAAAAAGAGAAAAAGGTTTACGGGAGATTCAGAGACTTTCTATGGGAGAAGAAGAAGAGACTTTTCAAGGAAACCAAAGGACAACCACCTTGCACCACCAAAAGCCACCACCACCACTACCGGAAGTTAGCCGAAAAGAGAGAGGACCTATCATCCCCAACGGATTAGACCTACAAGCTAAAGGCAAGTGATTAATTATTGTAAATTTAGCATGTATATTGTCCATGTTAGGTTGATTAGAAAATTATGAAAAGATGCATAGTCAAAGATGAATTATAGTGATGTTAATTGAATCTTTGAAAGGAGAATGATGTAGGATTAATTTTCTTTTGAGTATAGAATTTAATCCACAAAATTTGGGAATTATTGGTGAAGAAAATCTTAGTTTATATGATGTTCTTGGAAAAATAATAAAATATGAGTTTTCTGGAAATTATAAGAAATAATATGTTTGAATCCAAACTTCTTGATGATTTTAGGTTGTTCGATTATTAGAGATCAATTACATATCTTGGTATATCATATGGGATGAATATTGGGGAGTTTTGGATTATTTAATAAAGGTTTTGATGATTAAAAAGTATGAAACCCGTAAGAAAAACAATGCATAAAAATCGGGCAATATCTGGTCGATCGATCGATCAACTCAAGATAGTCGATCGATCGACTATAATCATCGATCGATCTACTCCCCTCTAAATGTGAAATATTTTTATTTTTAATTGTTGATTAAATCCCAAACTTTGAGGAATCTTTGATGATGATTAAATGAACTTAATGGGACTTGGGGAAGGGCAGTAGGATATACTTAAGACTCGAAAAATATTATTTTGGGATTGTGAATGAGGGGAAATTAACGAGTGAGTAATTAAACGATTTATTTTGGAGAATTATATTATTTGGGGTTTAAATCAGATAAATGATAATTTAAGGTTTGGACCACTAGTAAGAGAGTCATAAATTACCGGAATGACCTTAGGTATAATTGGGATTAACCTTAAGAAGTGGAATAAAGCTTTAAAATTGAATTAAGGGTTATCGAGAATTAAACCTAATTAAAGTGAATTTAATTCATAGAAAGTTAGGAGTCGTGATGACATGGATTTGTAGGATGTCATTGTGACACCCCACCATATAAAATACCGGGTGATCAGTCTTATACCAAATTAAAACAGGAATCCCAGTTGGTTCATCCTTAGCATCACTATCGAAAACTTTTTAAAACTTACTAGCCACCTAGTATTCCGAAAGCTGGTGTCAAATTTCAACTTTTTAATTAAACAAAACAGTACATGCGAAAATAAATATAAACCATTTAATTAAACAATTTGCCGAATAAACCATCGGCCACCAAAGCAAATAATCCAATATAACCATCCAACATCTGAATAAATACGTCTGAAAACTGTACTGAGAAGACTAGGCAACAAGCCCTAAATAAAATTGAAGCTGGTAAATGATTCCTACTCTAGAAATGAATGTATGCTGTGTCAAATCCAAATTCCTCCTAGCATCCACATATGCCGCAGCTCCGTGTCCCTGGAATAGAATATCAATCTTGGCGTCCATGTGGCTGGACACCTAAAAGGTTTTGAAAATAATTTTATAGCAAGGGTTAGAACCCAAAAAATTTTGAAAATATTTAGCAAGTAAATTAACTGCATCAATTTAAAATGCACGAATGCGCTTCATATTTAAGTTAGTGTCGCACTCTCTTGAGGGCATTCTCACCCCTCCACTATTGTGCACACCTAACGGTCACCTTAACCCCACCTAGTTGTACTACCCAGTCCAACTAGTCCTGGTATAACCTTCCCTTGCCATACTACTCTAGCCCGAGTATAATTATTCATGAATTATAAGTTGTTTCACCAATTAACTTTATTAATTCCTTCTTAAATCATAGCATATAACTGTGTCACAAGTTATATAAAGTAAATATATCACACACTGTATTATTACCCGCATATAATATTGAATACCATTATATACGTACCTTTACTAAAACATCCACACATATATCATACGTATATCTATCCCTCCGAGTATACCCTCGCCGGATGATTCCCTCTAAAGTGCTATCTCACTAGGTGTGCTCACATAACCTAGTTACCCAAGTTTGAATCGCTCACCAACCTGGCCTAAAACATAAACGAAGTGGAGGCGATCATATTCCTTCCCTGAAAGTGAGATAATCCCCTCACCCATATACCAGACGCTATGACCTGGGGATATACTCACCCTACTCCTCAAGCTAGGGGATTCACCCACATCGCGCAACCTCCCTTGATAGCACTAGAGTATATAAATTAAATAAATATATAATCACTGATATTTAATAGCACACACAATACACACACACACACACACACACACACATATATATATATATATATATATATATATATATATATATTATCACTACACTGTATATATATAATATAAACTCCGGCTTTACCGTGTACTCAAAGCTCCGTAACACTAGCCTAAAATTTTCTGAGTCTATGTCCCGACTCACTTAATTAATTTTCTCACTTAATAATTTATCATCTTTCCGAGTCTATGGTCTGACTCTAATATATTTAATTCACACCTCAATTAACTTATTACCTCCCCGAGTCTATCGTCCGACTCTAATTAAATTAATTAACACACCTATTAATTTAATGCCTTCTCGAGTCTGCAATCTGACTCTAATTTAATTAATTAACACATCAATTAATTTAATACTAATCCGAGTCTGTGGTCTGACTCTAATTTAATTAATTTAATACCAATCTGAGTCTGTGGTCCGACTCTAATTTAATTAATTTACGCATTAATTAATTTAATACCAATCCGAGTCTGTGGTCTGACTCTAATTTAATTAATTAACCCATCAATTAATTTAATACTTGGTGTGGCCCAACCATTATACCCGGACTCGCTCACTTGGCCCATAACTTCATATTTCCCGAGTCTATATTCCGACTCCAAATTAATTTTCTCTCTCAATAATTAATTTAATACTTTGGGGTCACTTAACCAACATACCCGGACATCTTTCTTCGTCCCGTAAAATTTTCCCAGTCTTTAAACCCGACTATTACTTTAATTGGTTACATTCCCCATTAAGTAAATTAACCCGGCTTCACTCTCTAATGCCCCCGGACTCATCCACTCGGTCCATAATTAAATTGAAAATGTTTCACCCAAAATTCTCACTTTAAGTCTCAACTCTTAACTTAGATTGCACATTTCTAATAGCAATCTTTTGAGCCCCTAGCTATTATTTCTCTATAATTTTTCACCAATTAAAATTATACCCAAAAATCCAAAAAGAAAACAAGGCAAGGTATCAAAATGCCCGACCTGCCAAGGTTTTCCCATCGTCGATCGATCGATGGCCCCCGATCGATCAATCGATCCTTTCTTGGCAGCTCTTCTTCCCCCTCAGAATTCCACCATTAACGAAAATTCAAGGTTTGTAAACCTTAATTTCAACCTCTAATCAAGTCATCCCACCACATAAACATATTGAACTTTGATCCTATACATCATATACACCTTCTAGTATATGAATTTCCCAACTTATCTCACAATTTCCGAAATGGGTTTTTCCGTAAATTCCAATTAACTTTGCTTTACAATCCCAAATTCCAGATTCAAATTCCACCATTTTATATTCCGATTTCACATTCAAATCAGATATCTATACTCAGAGATATGTAATACGCATATTTCTTACTTTGAATCTCAGCCAAGTATTCCATTAACAAAACCCCATTTTCACCCATTTATACCCAAAAATGAATTTTAATTTGCACATCACTAAAATATGAATTGGATATCATAAATCTATCATTATATCAAGTTAACCACTTGCCTGGAATTACTCGTAGGGTCTGATTCCATTGGTGTAGAGAATGGTTGATGAAGAACACCCCAAATTAGTCCCTTAATTTGGCTCCAAAAGACCCCCAATTGACTTCTTGATTAGCTTCCTCTAATCCTCTCCCAAACCCTAGGTTTATAATTTTCTATATGTCGTTCCTAGTCCCTCAATTAGGTTAAAGACACTTAATCCCGTTTTTGGCCATGTGGGCCTAATTAAAATGGCCTGAATCACTCCGTGTGGGCCCGGCTATGCCCAAAAATACCCCGAGACCCAATTACTATCCCCAGGCACTCTTTTTTTACTATCTCGACTCATCCGGACTCAACCGCGCACTCAGAATTATCATCCGGAATACTTTTTGTTATTTCCAAATTTTGACCTCAAAATGCGGTACACATTAATTCGGACAATTAAACTTAAAGCCACCAATTATAAATAATTCTTCCCACTCAAATAAATTCTCCAAATCATAAATTTAAGTTTCTCTAATTTAAATATTTTTATATCTCCCAAACATAATTAAGTATTAAATCCTCAAAATTACGGGGTGTTACATACTCCCCCCCCCCCCCCCCCCCCCTTACAAAGGAATTTCGTTCTCGAAATTAAGATGAGCGTAATGTTCTAAGCTTCGCATATCAGTCTCTAGTCATGTGCCTCTAAGCCCGCTATATCTATACCATCCGCTTCTAACCATAAGTTACACAAGTATGCATTTAAATTAACCAGGGCCCCCATACACCCTATACCCGTGCTTAACTACACAAAATTTGTCTTAATTAACCCGGGTGCCCATACACCCTATCCCCGTGCATTACCACACGAAAGTTACCTGACTATGCTAGTCGTAACCCGTAATATAACTTCGAAATATATATATATATATATATATATATATATATATATATATATATATATATATATATATATATATATATACTGCCCAGGGTACCCAACCCATGTACTGACGACCAAACATCTTTCCACTTTCTAACGTTGCGCTAGCTTTCAAGTGTGGGACGTCTCGCAAAGAGAAATTCAAACAAGGAACCCCCCCGATACACTACTACCTAACATTGTCTGTCATTGAGATCCGTTAGGCCTTCAGTCCATAGCACGTACCCCTAAATACTTGTCTTTTAACACAAAAGTATATATGCCTACCCTCATGCTACCAAAGACAACAAAAAATACCGCGCCCCTACTATCACTAGTCCTTGCGCAAAATAAACCCTGAGATATCTCTCTTTGCTCGAACATAAATCTAACCACCCTGATTCACTTTAATAAACACCCCTACTTACCGGGATAAAATGTGAGAACACAAGAACTCACTTTGTGTCTATCGCACCACATAATATAACATGTATACAGACATATACATAGCATAAACTCCCTCTCAGGTGATACCTAGTACCAATCATATCCTGGTCTCGCGAACACCAAAACCTACCTTCACTCTTCACAAATATTCAAATCCATCGCTATCCAGCCGATATTTAGGAAAATTATCAACCCTACTCCCATAATTCTCGGAATTAGTAACCCCTCGCATAATTCAAACCCTCTCTCGGTGTACACCTCCACTCTCCCATGGATAACACCAAAGAATTTAGCTAGCCCACGAAAATTTTATCTACCTACTATGGCTGCCACAGCGAGCGTTCCCACTAAATTCGACTTATTCGCGAACTCTAGTAAAAATAATTCTTATATTATGACACTCTCACTGTCACTCAAAACTTACACCATGCCCATAGGATAAAATATAATTACCTCCATACTCTAGCTACAATGGTTGATCCTCGGGTCTCTGAGCAGCTTCTCCCAGCCCGAATGCACCCATGACTTGTTGTAGTGCCTGTACATCCAGGACCTCGTCCTGTAGTTGACCCATGCCATGCTTAGGACAATCCCTCTTCATGTGCCCCACTTCCCTACAAAAGAAACACCTCTTAATAAATTCACCCTGCCACTGATACCTTCCTTACTGGCCTTGTCAGAATTCCTGGCCATCCTGTCGATAGCCTCCAGCTCTAAATCATTTGGCATGATTTCCACTCATCTCTTGCTTCCTTTCACATGGAAGCAATATTCCTGATAGTGCAGGAGTGCTGCATTAACGACATCTGTATAAGCTACTAACACGGGATTACCAATCAAATGTTGTCTGATCCTCCAGACCAACCCATCCATGAACCTTGCCTTCTTTCTTTCTTCATCGCTTACCTCATCCAGTACAAAATTTGTCAGACGAGTGAATTCTTCCTCATAGTCGACCACTGAACGGCCCCCTTGTGTTACCTCTCTAAATTTCCTCCTCATTTCAGTCTCAACTACTGGAAAAAAATACTTGCGGTCGAACCGCACCCAAAACTCGACAATAGTTACTGTATCCCTTTCCTCAACTTTGGTGATCGACTCCCACCACTGTAGCGCTGCTCCCACTAAACTAAAAGTGGATAGCATTTGCTTTTGCACCTCATTGCAATCTACCATGCGTAGGTGACGTTGAATATCTCTCTTCCACTAACATGCCAGTACCACATCTGAACCGCCTCGAAACTCTGGTGGATGGACCTTTTGAAAGACCTCTCGTACTTGCTGCCACCCCGACGGCCCCGCGTGAGCCTGAACGTCTGGCGTCACTAACACTTGTGGCTGATCTCATGGAAGGACCTTATCATAGTGATCATAGTTTCTTCAACTGCCTGCGACACTAATTCAGCTACCTGTTCTACCAAAATCATCTCTGACAATTGTTGCGGTAACTCTTGCTCCTGATGAGCCACTCTAGTGTCATCTCCCCCTGCTTCCCTAGCTGCTCTCTCTCTCCTGGGCGGCATCTGAAATGAGAATCAAATTGTATGAGTTCACCGTCAAATAAATAAATGTCAGAAGAACGTAAATGCGCATACGTATAAGAATACAACAATCCTATGATAGGGCACGATATATAAGATTGCTAAGCTGAAACGTGAAAAGCCGCACATATCCTAAGGACACTAGAACCTGATTCTCTGATACCATCTGTGACACCCCGTATAATAAAATACCGGGTCATTAGTCATATACCAAATTAAAAAAGGAATCCCAGTTGGTTCATCCTTAGCTTCACTGTCGAAAACTTTTTAAAACTTACTAGCCACCTAGTATTCCAAAAGCTGGTGCCAAATTTTAACTTTTTAATTAAACAAAATAGTACATGCAGATATAAATATAAACCATTCACGCAACTGAATAAACTCAACTAAATAATTAATTAAATAATTTGTCGAATAAACCATTGGCCACCAAAGCAAATAATCCAATACAACCATCCAACATCGGAATAAATACATCTGAAAACTGTACTGAGAAGACTGGGCGACAAGCCCTAAATAAAACTGAAACTGATAAATGATTCCTACTCTAGGAATGAATGAACGATGCGTCTAATCCGAATTCCTTTAAGCATCCTCATATGCCGCAGCTCCGTGTCCCTGGAATAGAATATCAATCCTGGCATCCCTGTGGCTGGACACCTAAAAGGTTTTGAAAATAATTCTATAGCAAGGGTTAGAACCCAAAACATTTTGAAAATATTTAGCAAGTAAATCAACTGCAGTAATTTAAAATGCATGAATGCGCTTCATATTTAAGTTAGTTCCGCACTCTCTTGAGAACATTCTCACCCCTCCACTATTGTGCACATCTAACGGTTACCTTAACCCCACCTAGTTGTACTACCCATTTCAACTAGTCCTGCTATAACCTTCCCTTGCCATACTACTCCAACCCGAGTATAATTATTCATGAATTATAAGTTGTTTCACCAATTAACTTAATTAATTCCTTCTTAAATAATAGCATACACTTATGTCACAAGTTATATAAAGTAAATACAACACACACTGTATTATTACCCGCATATAATATTGACTACCATTATATACATACCTTTACTAAAACATCCACACATATATCATACGTATATCCATCCCTCTGAGTATACCCTCGCCGGATGATTCCCTCTAAAGTTCTATCTCACTAGGTGTGCTCACATAACCTAGTTACCCAAGTTGGAATCGCTCACCAACCTGGCCTAAAACATAAACGAAGTGGAGGCAGTAATATTCCTTCCCTGAAAGTGAGATAAGCCCCTCACCCATATACCGAACGCTATGACCTGAGGATATACTCACCCTACTCCACAAGCTAGGGGATTCACTCACATCGCGCAACCTCCCTTGATAGCACTAGAGTATATAAATTAAATAAATATCTAATCACCGATATTTAATAGCACACATAATATATATACACACACACACACACACACACACACACACATATATATATAATATAAACCCCGGCTTTATCGTGTACTCAAAGCTCCGTAACACTAGCCTGAAATTTTCTGAGTCTATGTCCCGACTCACTTAATTAATTTTCTCACTTAATAATTTATCATCATTCCGAGTCTATGGTCTGACTCTAATATATTTAATTCACACCTCAATTAACTTATTACCTCCACGAGTCTATCGTCCGACTCTAATTAAATTAATTAACACACTTATTAATTTAATACCTTCCAAAGTCTGCAATCTGACTCTAATTTAATTAATTATCACATCAATTAATTTACTACTAATTCGAGTCTGTGGTCCGACTCTAATTTAATTAATTTACACATTAATTAATTTAATACCAATCCGAGTCTATGGTCCGACTCTAATTTAATTAATTTACACATTAATTAATTTAATACCAAGCCGAGTCTGTGGTCCGACTCTAATTTAATAAATCAACCCATCAATTAATTTAATACTTGGTGTCGCCCAACCATTATACCCGGACTCGCTCACTTGGCCCATAACTTAATATTTCCCCAGTCTATATTCCGACTCCAAATTAATTTACTCTCACAATAATTAATTTAATACTTTGCGGTCACTTAACCAACATACCCGGACATCTTTCTTCGTCCCGTAAAATTTTCCCAGTCTTTAAACCCGACTATTAATTTAATTGGTTATATTCCCCATTAAGTAAATTACCCCGACTTCACTCGCTAATGCCTCCGGACTCATCCACTCGGTCCATAATTAAAATGAATATGTTTCACCCAAAATTCTCACTTTAAGTCTAAACTCTTAACTTAGATTTCACATTCCTAATAGCTATATTTTGAGCCCCTAGCTATTAACTTCTCTATAATTTTTCACCAATTTAAATTATACCCAAAAATCCAAAAAGAAAACAAGGCAAGGTATCAAACTGCCCGACCTGCCAAGGTTTTCCCATCGTCGATCGATCGATGGCCCCCGATCGATCGATCGATCCTTTCTTGGCAGCTCTTCTTCCCCCTCAGAATTCCACCATTAACGAAAATTCAAGGTTTGTAAACCTTAATTTCAACCTGTAATCAAGTCATCCCACCACATAAACATATTGAACTTTGATCCTATACATCATATACACCTTCTAGTATATGAATTTCCCAACTTATCTCACAATTTTCGAAATGGTTTTTTTCATAAATTCCCATTAACTTTGTTCTACAATCCCAAATTCCATATTCAAATTCCACCATTTTATATTCAAGTTTCTCATTCAAATCAGATATCTATACTCAGAGATATATAATACACCTATTTCTTACTTTGAATCTCAGCCAACTATTCCATTAATTGAGCACTCGGCTAATTAAAATGGCCCGAATCACTTCGTGTGGGCCCGGCTATGCCCAAAAATACCCCGAGACCCAATTACTACCCCGAGCACTCTTTTCTGACTATCTCCACTCATCCAGACTCAACCGCGTACTCAGGATTATTATTCGAAATACTTTTTGTCATTTCAAATTTCGACCTCGAAATGCGGCACACATTAATTCGGACAATTAAACTTAAAGTCACCAATTATAAATAATTCTTCCCACTCAAATAAATTCTCCAAATCATAAATTTAAGTTTCTCCAATTTAAATATTTTTATAACTCCCAAAATAATTAAATATTAAATCCTTGAAATTACGGGGTGTTACAGTGATGTTTACCAACTGAATTTATTTGAGGATTAAATAATCACCATCGTGCAGTTAGATAAGTTCGAAAATATATACGTTGAGGATTAAAGTCATAATCAAAAAATAGGAAGGATATTCGGGATATAATTATACTATGTATGGGATTTATTATATGGGTTGTGTGTATGCCCCTATGGTTATATATAGGTATCATGAATACCCATTGTTATTATATATATAGGTCAGATGATTTCCTGTTATTATCATATGGTTGTGTGAATACCTTACTGATGTTATATTTATATAGGTGTGATGAATACCTATATTATTATTTGTATGTATGACACACCTACGCTGCTTGCTATCGAGGTGGAGGTTTCGTGTTGTGGACGGTCTTATCCTTGTGTACCCAATTGGGAGGGATTTTATATTCGTACCCTGAGCATAGGACCTTGGACACGTGCTATCGATGTAATGATAGTTTCGACGGTTGAATGGGAGCGTAGGTATATGCATGACCCATTTGGCTGGGGAGTATGCTCGCCTCCAATATATTTGTGTATGATATGATTCGTGAGAGACACCGAATCAATAGTCCTTTATATAGTGACATTATGTATCAGTACATGATAGCAGAGTATGCATGCACTGCAGCTGTGACTGGGGAGGTGCTATATTAGTATATATATAATTAGTGTGATATTATATATATAAATTGTGATGTAATCTACTTTGTGACATTGTAGATATAGAAATGTAATCTTATGTGAGAGATTGTAGATTAAAAATATAAACTGCGATTTAATCTCTTGGGTGATGTTGTAGATAGAAGTAAATAATGAAATCTGAATTGAATCAAGTAAGTGAACACTTAATTCTAAGGTAGTATCAAGACTAGTTCATATTAAAGAGATATGAATATGAATAATTATATTACGTATGGTATGGGACATACGAGTTTATGATATGGGTTAGAATTATGTTCGAGAAACTAGTTAGGAGGGAACCTTAACTAGAAAGATAATAAGATACGATAGGTGTGCACTCTAAATGAGAGGTGAGAATTCTCAAGAGAGAGCCTGAGAAACTAACATGTACATCATAAATGCTTATTCGTAATTATTAAGCACTTGATATTTTTAAAATCTTTTACAATCGGGCTCTGACCTGTTTCCTTGCATATTCTCTTCTCTACTATATCTTGTACATCAGGTATCCAGCAGCAAGGATGCCCAACATAGATTATGGATGTTCCGATGGATTATAGCTACTAGCAGAGATGCAGATTATGTTTAGACGCTTTCTTTTCGTTGATACACTCATCTGTAGCATCTACTTCACCTAAGGCATGTCACCCGAGATTCTTGAGGTTGTAATTATTTATGTAGGCATTGTGGATATCAGCTTTATTTGGTGTAAAGGTTATAATTTCATTGGAAAGTTATTCCAGTCACATTTATTCTTGTTGTAGGTAATTTAGTTGTGATGTATTGCTGCATATTATTATTCCGTGTCGTGTAATGGTTTTAATTAAATTAAAAATGGAAGAAATTTTTGACACTTAGCTTAATTAACTATTACGTGATTAATAAATAAATTATTTTCGATATTGATGCTGAGAATGAACTAACTGGATATTCTGATTTAATTAAATGAAGGACTGAGCACCCGATATTTAATTAGGTGGGTTGTCACAATATGTATTTAATTGCCTCCGAATGGTGGGCTCTATCCATTTTCAGCGAGTATACGCTGCAGTATCTGGTTTGCTTGCAGTTCCTGAAGTTGCAACTGAACCAGAGATATGCGAGAGGTATCCATAAAAATTAATAAATTCTTAATCTCCAGTTTTCATAGAACAATTAATTTGTTCGACTTCGAATTGAGCTCCTCTTGGGTATGTTGTGCTACTATAGAAAAATCTTTGAACGAATCAGTAAAACTCTCATAATTCTCTTTCAACATGGTGTGATCTTGTAGACTTCTAGGCAATGCCTTGCGTCTAGCGCCCTATTTTCGGCCTTAACCCTCGATGGTCGTTCCAGTGGGGTATGTATGGCTTTAAAGTACTCACCCAAATCAACATCCTCACCGCCAGTTGATGTTCCTAAATCCTCCTTTATGAACTGGGTGGAAGTGTTTGCAAAATTAAACTTTTGGACATCCTTTAAAATGTCAAAGCAATGATCATACGCAAAATTTCGTCCGGTGTCATTTTTAAAATCGTCGAGTGAACTTTTAATCTGTCAAAAAATATTATGAAAATATATAATTAATTAAATTTCAGAAAGGATGATAACACAGCATTTTAAATTATAAATTAGTCTAAAAATTATATTCTATGCATACCAACTCATCCTGTGATGTTCCACTCCCGTGTGTCTCACCAAATGCACGAGTCATATTCATGGAGTACAACATACAATCTCGATTGATAGCTTTCCACTTGCCTTGCAAGACTTTTACTAATCGGTGATACAGCATACCCTCGGTATTTATTGAACTATGTTTGTATCTTTTCCCACATCATTCCCCCGTGTTGGTTAGTGACCATCTTTCCATCAATGGAATATTTACAATATGCATGACACAATTCATTTTCATCAAACCAGCTCAAATTGCAAAGTCTCGTTTCTTGAGAGGAAGAAGCCATATGCAATTTGTTAAAAGTTTATTGAGTAACTACAAGTAAGAAATATATGGTATTTTAGTGGGATATATTTTGGGGTGGAAAATGTAATATTTATTGAGTAATATTGAAATATGGTCGTTAATAGTCGTTGGGGGGGTACTGCCAGGTGTGTAATAGTCCTGCACCTGGCATGGGGAGGGAAACTATTACACACCTAGACCAAGGTGATCATACACAAATATTGCGTATTTCATCCCTCAAACCGATGCATTTTAGCTCCCTTGAGTATCTTATTCCCTATATTTATGCTCGTTAACCAGATAACCTCGGATTTCTACGTTAATATGTTTTACAGGGGTTCATTGAGCTTTCATACGAGTTTCGCTTAATTTACGTACGTGATCGCACGTTCAAGGGCAATTCGGTCAATTCACAGCTTGGGCACCTGGCCCAACATCTTCACGAAAGTTTTAGCCCTTCTCGCAATCTTCACGTGGCTACAAACGTTGCATGATTCCGATTCAGAACAAAGAAGTTACGAAAGTTTCAGCGAAAGAGAAAGGCAAACATCCCAAAATAGCATGCAGGCGGCTGATACCTGCTTGATCGATCGATCGACGGTTTGGGTCGATCGATCGATCCTTCTTGACAGTGGACTGATTTATTCACCATCGATCGATCGACGGTTTGGGTCGATCGATCGATCCCCTATTTTCAAGAGTTATTTTTCTTTTTTTCTTTTATTCCATTTACTATAAATAAAAATTTTGTTGTAAATATCAGACATCAAGTAGATATTTCATTTTTAGAGAGTTGTAGCTTAGGGTTTGAGGGTTTTGGAGAGTTTGGTTTTGATTCTTCTTGGTTTGACACACAATTGAGTTGTATGTTGCACTATTCATTATCCTCTCCATTAATATAGTGTGTATTCCTTTATTTCTTATTTTGTAGTCAATTTACATGCTTTGATTTACCCGTTTTATAGTGTAGTTTATCCCGTTTATTTATTGCATTTTTTATATGCTTTCTAGCTAATTTAAATTAGGTTGTGTTTGAATGGAACTCACTCGAGTTGACGCGTTGCTTTGCTTTGGTGATGGTGTTTACGGGTCTATTTCGGGTGCGTTATCCTAGTTATTGTGCCTAGGAGATTTGATGGGGCATATCATGTATGTCCCATGCTTACAACCTTACGTGCGCAATTTCTGGGGTATTTGTTGACGCCAAAATCTTATTAGACTTTTATGCAGATTTAGGGCCGTGACAACCCTTGGTTCAATTAACTGTCAAAAAGAGACGCATTCTAAATAACTCGCCGACCCATGTATCCATTTTATACAAATTAACTCGGGTGAGGGACATTCGATGCAACCTATAGTTTTACTCGCTTTGTTAATCTAGTTTCAATACACTCGCCTAGATTAATATTTCCATTTTATGTATCTTTTTCCTTTTAGCTTGTAATCACCTTTTACGCTTTTATTTCAGAATATTAAATCAGTTAAATTCTAGCAACTCGTCTCTGTGGATTCAATACCCGGACTGGCCGCTATACTCCCTTAAAAGAGTGTAGTCATAGTTTAGGTTTTTTTATAGTTCAGGTGGCCGAATTCAAAATGATGGGCGTGTAGGTGACTCTCGCTCAGCGGCAAAACCCAGTCTATCAAATGGCGCCGTTGCCAGGGACTTGCTTGTTTTAGAATTTATTTTATTTAGTATTCCGTAGTATTTTCTTTCTATTTGTATTATTTGCTAACCTTTTTGTAGGACTTCCACATTTGATCACTTAGAAACGCTCGAATTCATTCCACGCGCACCTACTTTGTGGAATTCGCCACTTCGAGCCATTTTTTGGGTAAGCATGTCTAATTCCAATTCTTTCGGTAATCCTTGTTATAATCCTCAAAATTCGCGCAAACTTATGACTTTCGGTGAATACTTAGAATCCCAAAATATTACAAATTAAAATATGACTTTGGGCGAGTATAACCAAAGCCAAAACTTGGGTTATTGGAATTTTGATCATTGGGCCTTTACCTCCTTATAATAGGAATTTTGAAACGAATTGGAATGGTTTTCAAAATTCCTATAATAATGTGTTTTCGTTTAAGTCCGATGGTAATTTTCAAAGTTCCCACTTTCATGGATCCGCACCACGACCTATGACATTCTGTAAGGGCTTGCGTATGTATGAGAATGAGAAAATTAAAAATCGTTATCGGGAAGAAAATCGTTGTTGGGAGCAAGACTTAGATTTATTATTCGAATCCAACGATGATTTTGCTTCCGAGACTTTCAAAGTCGAGGAATGTTTTGAACCAAATGAGGACTTTATGCCTGCTTTGGAACAAACCATTCTTGACTTTGCCCATTGCATAATAGATATTGAAAGTGAGGATGAAAATGACGTAATATCTTTTTGCAATGAAATGATTTCTTCTTTGGCCCCCAAAGAAGAACATTTCATTGAAAATGATATTATTTCCTTCTAAACTCAATCTTCATGCGACAATGATTCATATCATGAGTTTGAATTTCTTTCCTCCCCATTTTCATTTTCTGTTATCACACCGTCGCAAGTACCCGATAATTCGATTTCAAACTTTAATGTTTTAAACCTTTTCGCCGATGAGGAGTACTTGCTCGAGTCTCCCTCCACAATCGCATCTTTGCCTTTGTGTGCGCCACCTCCCATTTCGCTTGCTAAATCTTTGGGAGGATTTTTGGCTTTTCTCGATCCCCACATATTTTTGTCAACAGTTCAATCCAAACCCCCCCATCGTCCCTCCAAAAATTTTAATTGACGATGGATTCTTTCTTCCGCCTTACACATGCCTTCTGTTATTCAAATGAAATTCATATTTTTCGGAAGGCATGCTTGTATGTAAGGGTACATCGGTTATCCACCAAAGTCAAATCGTTCTTATGGTGGACCCTCAGCTATTTAGACTTCTAGTGTACAGTTAGTGTGAAGCCTAAATATTAGGTTGTATATAGTTAGCTTTTTATTATTTCTTTCTTTAGTTTTTTTCTTTCCTTTTTAATTTAGTATAGTTTAATTAGTTAACTTTTTTTTATTTGTTTTTGCTATGCTCGGTACTAACTTGCTTTGTAGATTCGTTGGACTTGTTCTTATGGGGATCGATCCAATTTTGGGTAATATCGCTCTTTTCTTCTCTTTAACTTGGTTCTTAATTTACATTGAGGACAATGTCCAGTTTTAAGTTAGGGGGTGTGGGATATTCAATCCATTTCTTTAGTTAGTCCATGTGTTTGCTCACATGTTAGTTACTTAGTATGATTTTCTTAGTAAAATCAAAATTTTCAAAAAGATTTTCTTTCTTTTTTCTCCTTTTTTGGGCATTTTGCCTTTGTTTCCGATAATAAATTTCAATAATTGCCCGATCCAATTGACAACCCAATGATTCATGTTCTCGATTTTAGAAGTTGTTAGTCTTTAGTCTCGATTATTGATATTATGAACAACTTCATGAATTAAACTTTAATCCCATAAGCACATGCGTTTTTATTGTTCTATTGATTTGGTTTAAGATTTTTACAACTCGGTAATCTTTTGTTGCATTGTATATACTTACACCAAGTAAGCTTTGTACCTTTCGTCGTTTGTGAGTGTTATACACTATTCTTTCCTCTTTGAAAACGTTGAATTCGTTGGTAATATCACTATTCTTTCATTTGACAGTTCATTAATTGAGTTCATATCTTGAAATATGTTACTTGATCATGATTTTCATATATTAGTATAACTCGAGAATTGCGTAAACTTTTGGAAATGATCATAGGCCATCTTTATTATATCACCCATATTGACTTTGACCTCACCTTATATGTTTCCCCTATAGTCTACCCCTTTGAGCCTAAATATAGCCTTTTATTTCATAACCCAAATCCCATAACCAACTCTAAATTGGAGTTTTAGCCCATACATACACTTTCCATACCTTTTTTGGAATGTCACATGGGATTGAATGTTGTTGTTGTGATGTAATTGCAATTTAGGCATATGAGAGTTTGAAAAGTAAAGAAAAAATGAATAAAATGAGTGAAAAAGAGAAAGCAAAAAGTAAAAGAAAACAAAAGAAAAGAAAAAATGAGAAAAAGAAGAAAAGAAAGAAAAGAGAAAGTTGTAAATGTTGTGTATATAGTTCAATAATCTTTGATTACTCTCCTCAATGATATATTTAATGCGTTTTGGAACTCATTTTCTAAGTTTTGATATTGCCCGCATCTTCCCATTATCCCGAGTTTTCATCCCGAACACTTTGAACCCATACATACATATCCTTCATTTCGTACCCTATCCTATCCTACATTATAACCCTATAAAGTCCTATGTGATCTTAAGTAGATGTAATTCGAAGGTTTAAATAGTTTTGATAATCTGTGAAAATGCATTTCACCTCTTTTAATGTGCGGTATCTTTCATTGAGATTACAGTTTTTCAACGTTCTTCATTTGTGACATGTGTGCGGCGTAGTTTCCATTTACATTTATTATTTATGCTCGCATGCTCCGTGTGTTACCTCCCTGTTTCGAGTGAATTCGCTTGATGAGTGTAATGCCCGTGAAGATTGAATATATGCTTGCTTTAATGCTTATCCGGTTTATAAAAGTTTTTTACCAAATCTCACTTTGCATGTGCTCGTTCCCCCTCCCACATTTTAAGGTTTCAATTCTATGAGGTGCATTCTATAATGTTAATGATTCAGACTTTTATTTAAATTCGTTCAATGTGCTAATAATGCGTATGAAATCCTTTTCGCTATTGTTGGGCTTGTCGCATGTTGTGATTGGGCATATTTTGAGGAACCCATGTGATGTTTATGGGTACCATCCTTGAAAACCCTCACGAGACGACACTCGTCCACTAGGGTGACCTAGGGGTTTAACGGCTTATTGCATACGCTAAATACAATCGAATCGCCTGTGAAAGTGGCCTTATGCTTTTATATCATACTTTTGTACTATTTCCTGCTTTTGGATTGCTTATAGTTCTTGTTGAATCCTATTTCATTGCTAGGGACTAGCAATGTGTAAGTTAGGGGGTGTGATCATACGCAAATATTGCGTATTTTATCTCTCGAACCGATGCATTTTAGCCCCCTCGAGTATTTTACTCCCTATATTTATGCTCGTTAACCATACAACCTCGGATTTCTACGTTAACATGTTTTGCAGAGGTTAATTGAGCTTTTATAGGTATTTGGATGCTAAGTATGAAGTTCAGATGCATTCCGCTCGATTTTCGTACGTGATCGCACATTCAAGGGAAATTCGATCAATTCATAACTTCGTCACCCGGCCCAACATCTACACAGAAGTTGTATCCCTCCTCGCAAGCTTCGTGTGGTCGCGAACGGTGCGCGATTCCGATTCAGAACAAAGAAGTTACGGAAGTTCCAGCGAAAGATAAAGGCAAACATCCCAAAACAGCATGTAGGGGCTGATACCTTCTTGATCGATCGATCGATCGACGGTTTGGGTCGATCGATCGATCCTTCTTGACAGTGGACTGATTTATTCACCATCGATCGATCGACGATTTGGGTCGATCGATCGATCCCCTATTTTCAGGAGTTATTTTTCTTTTCTTTTCTTTCTTCTTTTCTTTTATTCCACTTACTATAAATACAAATTTTGTTGTAAATATCAGACATCAAGTAGATATTTCATTTTTAGAGAGTTGTAGCTTAGGGTTTGAGGGTTTTGAAGAGTTTGACTTTGATTCTTCTTGGTTTGACACCCAAATGGGTTGTAAGTTGCACTATTTATTACCCTCTCCATTAATATAGTGTGTATTCCTCTATTTCTTACTTTGTATTTAATTTACATTCTTTGATAATTAGGTTTACATGCTTTGATTTACTCATTTTCTAGTGTAGTTTTATCGCGTTTATTTATCGCATTTTTAATATGCATTCTAACTAATTTAAATTAGGTTGCGTTTGAATGGAACTCACTCGAGTTGACGCGTTACTTTGCTTTGGTGATAGTATTTACGGGTCTATTTCGGGTGCGTTGTCCTAGTTATTACGCCTAGGAGATTTGACGGGGCATATCATGTATGTCCCGTGCTTACGACTTTGCGTGCGTAATTTTCGAGGTATTTTTTTACGCCAAAATCTTATTAGACTTTTATGCGGATTTAGGGACGTGACAACCCTTGGTTTAATTAACTGTCGAAATGAGATGCATTCTAAATAACTCATCGACCCATGTATCCATTTTATACAAATTAACTCGGGTGAGGGACATTCGACGCAACCTATAGTTTTACTCGCTTTGTTAATGTAGTTTCAATACACTCGCCTAGATTAATATTTCCCTTTTATGAATCTTTTTTCTTTTAGTTTGTAATCACCTTTTATGCTTTTATTTTGGAATATTAAATCCGTTAAATTCTAGCAACTCGTCTCTTTGGATTCGATACCCGGACTGGCCGCTATACTCCCTTAAAAGAGTGTAGTCATAGTTTAGGTTTTTGTATAGTTCAGGTGAGACGAATTCAAAACGATCGGCACGTAGGTGACTCTCGCGCCACGAAAAAATACAATTTATCACCAGGCACCCAACATTTGCCCATCTCTGTCATACTACAGTATTTGTTATCTCTCCTTCACACTTAAGGGACGAATGCAGTATTCTCTCCACAAACTATGGGATTTATCTCCACTATGACTCATTTTTTCCTCAATTAATGGATCCACAATGGTATTGCAATACCCATTGTGGATGGCCTTAGGATAGTTGGGTAGAAGAAGGTATAAGGTTAGGGTAGGAGAATGGGCAGCTGAGTTGGGTTGTGCGTTCGGGTGGTGTTGTTGGTTGGTTCGATTTGTATAGTGTATGCGCGATTTGGAGCACGTTAAAGTGGCTCTCAAGATGACAGATAAAAACATGTGGGTTATGGTGGTTCATTTAGGTCTCGGGTTGGTAGGGTTTTTAGGTGGTATAGGTTTGGTGGGTTAGGATAGTGGCTTTAGGTGGGTTCGGATAGTAGGTTCGTTAGGCAGTATAATTGGGTGTATGTTTGGTGGGAAACAGAAAGTTGTATGAATGGGGTTTGGAATATTTTGGTGTAGGATTGGAATGAGTATAATATGTACATTCCAATACATATACATACCAATATAAAATACAATGTATACATACCAATACATACTATATATAGTCAAATACAAATTACATAAATATTATTAACACATACATAAATAATACAAATATAAAAATACAAATACATAATATTGATATATAAATTGAATAATAATTTGAAAATATATAGTGAATATACAAATACACACATACAAATAATTCCTCAATTGCCTTGAATTAAGCATTTTGAACAACAATGGTGTATTGAGCTACAAGATACACAATTACATGCATAAGGTCAATTTTATCGACAATTAGCATTTAAAATGAGTTTATTTAGGGGACAAAAATAACACTTATGAATTCTTATCAAAACCCCCGCATAGAACTTTCCTAGTCCTCGATCAAAAATATATAGAAACCAAGATAAGTAACCAAAAGTATGCCACTTTCGTAGGCACTTGCAATTGCTTAGCATGTGCAACAAGCTGTAAAACCTCTAGGTTTTCCTAGAGGGAAAGTGTTGTCTCATGAAGGTTTGTAGTGAATATATCCACAAAATTCGAAAAACATTTTTATTGAAAAATAATTGAGTAAAAGGTAATGAATAGATGTAGAAAATATTGCATTACCGATCATAAGAGAATTCTAGGAAAACGAACATTGAACATTGATTTATGAAAATATAAGCTTACTTAATACCAAAGTCATAATCCTTCCTATAACTCAATGTGTATTGTGGTTTCAAATATCATAAGAATGATTCTTAGATTGCCATTGGAATCAACACTTTTACTTCAAATCTCACTAGATATAACTCTCTCAAATGAACTCTTCGAGATTTGGCTAATTCTATCTCTCTTATGTGTGAGGAAGTGAGTAAATGTAAATAATGATACATGAAAGAAAAATGATCTAATATAAGAATAAACAACTATTTTGAGAATGTCAAGTTATTCACCATATGATCTTCCCATTTACCCGAACACCGTAACAAGGGTAAAATTTTATGTGATAAATGAAGGGAATGGATGATGAAGTTAATAGAGGTTCATTTGGGTTCCACCCTAAGTGTGAAGAATTAAAAATCTCACGTATTTTATTGGTGATTTATTTATTGTTTCTAGAGCTAATGAGAGTTCTTTTCGACTTGTGGATAAAATGTTAAATAAATTCAATGAGATGTCTGGTTTAGGGCCTAGTAAACCCAAATGTGAGATAATTTTTTTTAGAATTGATAATGATCTTAAAGTGAGTCTTAGCAATTTGATGGGTATAATAATAGGCATTTTACCTGTTAGGTATTTGGTGTTCCATTGATAACTACTAGATTAAAGGCTTATGATTGTAATGTTCTGGTGGAGAAGTTGTGTGCCAAAGTTAAAAGTTGGACAAATAGATGGTTGTCTTATGCTGGTAGAGTTCAATTAGCCATTTCTATTTTGAGAAGCATTCAAGTGTATTGGATTAGTACTTTTATTCCTCCTAAGAAAGTCATAAAATAAATTGATTAGGTGATTAGAAGATTTATTTGGACTTGTATTGATTTAAAGAAAATAGGTTCTAAAGTTTCTTGGGAATATGTATGTTATCCTTTAGAACAAGGGGGATTAGTCATTATTATGGGTTGGAATAAATCCAAATATGGTTATACATGTTTGGG
The DNA here is from genome assembly GCA_949130495.1 of Sambucus nigra. Taxonomy (NCBI): domain Eukaryota; kingdom Viridiplantae; phylum Streptophyta; class Magnoliopsida; order Dipsacales; family Adoxaceae; genus Sambucus; species Sambucus nigra. The sequence goes on along the minus strand of OX422223.1, from coordinate 87,052,184 downwards.
ATTTAGCAAGGAATAAGGACTTTTTATTTACTAAGGGGATTCATACTGTGGTGTTAAAAGATGAATAAATTCGATCATTTAAACCGGGGAATAGATGCTCTTTGACATGAAAGAAGGTATGGAAATTAAGAGAGATTACAAAAAAATTATTAAATATCATGTAGGGAAGGGTGACAGTGTGTTCTTTTGGATTGATAACTGGCATAAAGAAGGGATTTTAATTGAAAAGTTCGGTAGAAAAATTGTGTATGATGATGTGAGTAACCTTAAAGTTAAATCTTCCAATTTTAATAGAAATGGTAATTGAATTTTTCCTAAACCTGTCTTTAATGACCTTGTTGTTATTAATTGTACTCATATAGATCCTGACGTGAATAAGGAAGACTGGGATTACCCTAATTTCCTAAATGATAACATGATTAATTTTAGTACTCCCACTTATTTCGGCATTCTCATAGAATTTGGCTTGATCAGTTTGTGAGTTGTAAATTCTAGCCTCACTTGGTCATCCCCAAATTTGGAGATGTTTTAAACTAGTTTTCCATCCTTTCCACAGTTGGGTTTCTTTGAAACTACCTTGCTAGGAACCCAGTTTGATATATAAACAGCTGTGCGTAGAGCATCCATCCACAAGGATGTAGGTAAATTAGCATGACTCATCATAGACCTAACAATTTACATATATGTACTATTTTGCCTTTCAGCAACACCGTTCTGCCATGGAGAACCAAGCGTTGTGTATTGAGCAAAAGTTCCAAGCTTTTGGAGAATTTTTGCAAAAGGTCCAGGATGTTGTCATGTTTCGTCATACCTTCCATAAAACTCACCACCTCTATTTGACCTTATGATCCTCACTTTTCTATCTTGTTGCCTTTCGACTTCAGTGATGAACACGTGTACAATGTGCACAGACTGAGATTTTTCATGCAACAATTATAGACAACAATAACGTGAATAATCATCGATAAAAGTAAAGAGATACTTCTCCCCTCCAAAGGTTGGAACGTCGAAGGGTCCACATATATCTGTATGTATGATTTCAAGAAGTTGTGTACTTCTTATGGATCCTTTCTTTGTGTGTTTTGTTTTTTTTCCCTTAATCCACACATGCTTTATGATTGGTAAAATGAAGCCTTGGAAGAATTCCATCTTTTGCCAATCGTTTCATTCTTTCACTGGATATATGTCCCAACCTTTTATGCTACAAGAAATAAGAGTCATTTTTAGATAAATTACATTTTGTTTCAACATTAGAATGCAGTGTGAGATGAGTTTCAGCAAATTGATTATCAAGATGAAATTTATAAAGACCATAAATTAAAATTCCACAACCAATATGATTTGAGTTTAAAAAAAAAAAAAACAACCATCTTCGTGATGAACCGAACAACTAGCTTGATCAAGTTTACTAACTGAAACTAAATTACAGGAAATAAAAGGAACATAAAGAGTTTGAAACAAATCTAAATGACATCCATTCTTCAAAATGAGACGATAAGTTTTAATGGCTTCAACTTGGACTTTGTCTCGGTTTCCCATGAACAGAAAGTTTTCACTTGGGCTTATGGTTTAGGTCGTAAGGAAGCCCTGCATTGAATTAGAAACGTGAACATTAGTACCAAAATCAAGCCACCAAGTGTTAGAAGAAACATAAGTAAAATTTGATTCAAAAAAGATTACGGAACCCATAGGGTTACCTTTCTTTTCGAACCATTATTTGCATTTAGTGCAGTCTTTCTGAAGTTGTCCAGGTTTCTTGGAAAATTTGTACTTGTTATCATCCTTCTTTGCCTTCTTCACATTGGATTGATTAGCATCATTATTTTTGGGTGGTGCTCCTTTATGGATTCCATTGTGCCTTTTTCCAACTTTAGATGTTCCATCTCCTTGGACAAATGTGCAACCTTAATACCTTGTTGGTTCAGCCTAGCCTCCTCTTGAAATAGTTTGTTAGCCAACTCATTCACCGCCCATTTATCATTGATGGCATTGTAGTTGATATGGAAAGGTCCATATTGAGTAGGTAAAGAATTCAGGATAAATTGGACAATAAATGAATCATCCACTGTCATTCCCAAATTCTTTAGCTTAGCAACAAAATTCGTCATCTCAATGACATAATCATGCATTGAGCGTGTGCTATCAAACTTCATGGTTGTAAGATCTGCCAGTAATTTCCCAGCAAGGGATTTATCTGTAGTCTTAAACCTTTCTTATATTGCTTTCTTATAATCCTTAGTATTCTGAGGTATTGGAAGTGGTGTTTTGATATTCATTGCAATTGTCATTCGCATAAACATAATGCTTAATCTGTCAGACTTCTCCCAAGCTTTGTGGAGAGTCTTTTCCTCATCGGTACTTTTTTCTCTAAGTGCAACTGGTTTTTCAATGTGAAAATCCAGATGCAAGTCAATTACGCCCAAAGTGAACTCAACTTGCTCTTTCCATTCTGAGAAGTTGGTTCATGTGAGAATAGAGACAGATGATGCATACGAAGTCAATTGAGCAGGAAAGGGAGCTGCAATTTTAGAGATACAATAAACTTATTAAGGCTTTAAACGTAATTAAGACATACGTAAGAAATATTACGACATGAAAAAATAAGATGCTGCAGCGGGTAGTCATCGTAAATTTAACTTAATACCATTAATGGTCATAATATTTAACCTGCATAATTGAGTGATGTTACTATTTAATTTAAGTAAGTATCTGTGGATATCCTTGGTTCAAACATGTACAGACAATCCTTAATTGTATATTCTAAATGCTCAATGTTAAATAAACAGATTTAAACAGTATAATGGTAATAAATGGCTAATGTGGAATGAGTAATAATAAGTATCACTGTGGTGATACCTAACTTTAATAATGTAGTTGCATTCATTTAATAAATTAATATGAATACTTATGCTTATTTTATCATAAAATTCCAAAAGCCATAAAATTAGATAGTTATAAATTTCTTGAAAAGAAAATTTGTATAATCTAGGATATGATAAGTCTAGAATTACAAGATCTTAGAGATATAATTTTCAAGAATTTGAAAAGTCATAATTTCTAAAAGGCATATAATTATTTAGAATTTCAAAAGGCATTACTATAAGAATTCAAAAAGACATAGTAACATAAATGAATGAATTCTAAGGTACATGAATTACAATAGTCATATGAATTTTAGAAGGCATGAATAAGAATACTAATAGTCCTAAGAATTCTAATAGACATAATATCCAGCAAGTGGCCAAGCTCCGTCCGGCAGAAAAGCGAGGTTCGGGGAGGTAGCCCCCGAAAAAAATTTAAGATACTGCCTTAATAATACGAAAAATTAATTATTACAATAAAGCAATTGGTTTATCAAAATATATAAACTACCTTAATGTCCACGAAAATAACTGTTATAGTTTCAAAGAATTAGAAAGAAACTTAATACATAACTGTTATAGTTTTCATAAAAACAAGAAAAAAATACAGTTTAAGAATAAGTTGTTGTTATATAGAAATAAGCAACAATATCATTATCTATTTTAATGGAAAATCGTAAGTTTTTAACGTCAGCTCTGATACCACATATAAGTTATATTTTATACATGATTGTGAGATGTTTGAACAATATCATAATCACATCAATAGACATGTGAAAAGTACCTCCTTTCGACACCATGGATTCAGTCCCGCTGTTGAATGTCACCATCGAGTGTCGCTGGTGTGATCTCCTTAGCAATCATTTAAGGGGGAATTTGGCTTCTCTTCCCTTGCCTATAAACCTTTAGGTTTGTGTTTTAATTGGGATGATTTCTAATGGATAAAATCCATCAATTTATAGGTGGAGAGAGGGCGTGAATTCCAAGGTTAATTAATCTCAACTGCCAATCAAGGTTCAGATTAAGTGGAATTTTAACGCATTTTTATTCTTTATTTCGTGTGGAATACGAACCATTTATAAAGAATATAACATGTATTATTTATTAAAAATGGATTAATAAAGACCACATTTCGAGGAAAGAAATAAACCAAATGAATATTTAATAATTTCCTTGAATAAAGCTAGAGAGACCCATAAAAAATCCATTTGGTAAATCGAGTGAATAAGATAAAAATGGGTACAAGTTTTTAATGCATATTTTGATATCCTTACGGGACCCACAACAATAAGGTATAAGCTTTTAATACAGTTATTGACACAAAAATTCTCCATCTACGAGGACCAATCAGAAAAGGACACATGGCATCCTACGTGGCAATATTCGTCACCCGAGGAGAGTTGATCGACACCCGAGGAGAGTTGGTCGGTACCCGAGGAGAGTTGATCGGCACCCAAGGAGAGTTGGTCGGTACCCGAGGAGAGTTAGTCGACATCCGAGGAGAGTTGGTCGGCACCCGAGGAGAGATAGTCGGCACCCGAGGAGAGTTGATCAGCATACCAACCAGGAAGATCAAAGGATAACTATGCATTTAATGTGCATTAATGAAGATAACGGCGCATTTAATGAGCCTTAATGTACATTTATACTGTATTAATAAATGACAACACATAACATACCAAGCAATTCAACAATTAGATTCATTGAATGTAGACATAAATGTCTACATACAATGAATCTCTTTATCTCTCATCACTATAAATACATGTATTTCCTTAGCCAAAAGGGAGGAGAACTAAGAAACACCATACACAAGACACACATCCTTTCTCTCTCTACACCCTATGGTGCTATTGTAAACCCCTGGGAATAAAATAACAGTGGACGTAGGCTTTATTCATAGCCGAACCACTTTAAAAATCTTTGTCTCTCATGTGCTTGATTGGATTGTTTTTATCTATTTATCTGTGATCATAAAAACGGGATTCGGTCTAGTTTTTTGCATCAATAGATTGGCGCCGTCTGTGGGAACGTGTTACAAGCATTGTTCTTCATCAAAAGCTAAGTTTTTATTTTCTCTACGTATAATCAATTATACATACATCTTTTGATTCAATCATGATTTTTATGTTTATATACATAAATTAATTGTCCAATTTTTATCTACAAAATATTGCATATCATGATTTTAAAATCATAACTGTTAGATTAATTCTTATTTAGAAATCTGAAAAATAATGGATTTCATAAATCATAACTTTTTGCTTGATTCTCAAGTTTCAATTTTATATCATGGAATAAATATTTTAAATGATTACATATACCAATATATATGACGGTGGTAAGATTTGATAACTTTCATTATAAATTTTGTAAGATCTTTGATGTCTATTCAAATTCCCATCATATTTTTAATCAGAGAATGGGAAAAGTTAAAATCAAGAACAATTTCTCTCTCTCGATAATCACAATTCTGACCTAGATCTGCTTTATAAGTTCTCATAAATTTGATTCATAAAAAAATAATATATATATATATATATGTTTATATGTTTATATTCAGTGTTAGACAATTTTCATCATGAACGTTAAGCATCTATGACTCTTCATGAAAGTGTTTTAGGCAAACACGTTTATGTAATGAGTTATATCAAGGAAAAAGATTTGACCTATGTTGATTCACATATTTCACATCTTCTAAAAGGGAGTAAAAATTCAAAACCATTCTTTTTCCTCTTGGATATTGATCATATTTTCTCTTAGATCTGATGATTTCTATTGGTTATCTCTTAGATCTAAGAATTTTGATTTGTTACGATTTAGTAATTCTGATACAGATTGATTTATTGGTTCGATGATTGATTTTTGGTATAATTTTCGTAATGATTTTTATCATCCACCGTATTTTTTATCTCCACAAATGGAAAATAGGAAGGAAACCCAAAATAACTTTCCCTCTCCGGAAAAACCTTTACCCACTTTCGTAAAGAAGATGAAAAATGAACAGTCGCTCAAGAAAGGGTAATGGAGAAACTTTCCCAGGAAGATGAAGAAATTTTGGATTTATTAAATTCATATCAATCGTTTTGACTTCAACCGTCTACAGCAACAAAAATAATGGAACTGGGTGGCATAAAAAAAATAACCTACAATTCAAGAACGATCATCCACCTCACAACTTGGTTCGGTTTTAGATCAACAAAAAATTTCAATCCCAAGATTATATTACTCTCTGATTCAAAGTCTGCCTGCCTTGGGCTCAAAGGTCCCATGAATCTGCAACTACTGTTTAGCATCAATTGTGTGAGGATGAAAAATCCAGAAGAAGGTCGCCGGATGAGTATTTTCGGTCGGTGAAAAACTATGTGAATTTTTGCTCTACTTAATCGGAATAAAGAAGTAATCTCCTCGGTATATCTCATTGACAAGTATTGTTGGTCGGCAGCATTTTTGTTGGTCGGAACCATCTACTGTTGGTCGGCGACATCTGGTCGTTACCCGACCAAAATTTATTTACCGGACCATCCTTGCTGGTCGGTGGTCATTTGCGAAGAAAACACGAACAACTTCACCAAATTTTCCAATCACGGTCAACAAAATCTTCTGGTCGGAGGCACCTGATTCTAGTTGACAGCAGTTATATATTGGTCGGTGGAGGGCTTCACCCAGGTTGAAATTCCTCCTGACCAACTAAAGTAGGTGAAATTTTATTGTTCGGAGACATCTAATGGTGGTATGCAATTGGTTGGTGAACCTATTTGTTGATCGAGAATTTCACCAGACCATTTTTGTTGGTCGGTGGTAGGCTGTGAAGATCCATCAGCAACATTAGAGTAGATCGGCAACACCTCGGTGGTTGTTTCAAAACAAGAACATCTAGTCGACATCTACTTTTGATAACAAATAGATAGTTGGTCAACAACTTAAACGGCCAAAGTTGATCGGAAACAAGTTTTAGCCAAAACAAAGGCTTCTTGATCATATGTACATGGTTGGTAGATCAAAACGAAGGCATCCCAACACTGGCGTCACACGATGCTAGTCGGCGATACCACTGGTCAGAGATGGTATCACCTATTGACGAGGAATGCTGGAATGGAGGGATGACAAATTTATTTGCCCAGATTATTAATTTTGACAAAGTCAAAATTATTACCATTGCTGCCTATTTATTTTTCTCACACTTCTCTAATAAAATAAATGTTTTAAAATTAAATAAAATATATCCCTGAACTTTATCTTAGAATAAATTCCGCGATCCCATATTTGAGCATTTATTTAAAAATAAAATTATTTTATAAAAATCCCAAACCAAACCTTATGACATCTAGTTTATAAAAAATTGCTCACATTGACACACATTTGGCACAAAACATTTTATTTCATATTTTGAAATTTTTATTGCCTTATGTCTGAGCTGATACATATTATATGATATTTAGCTGAAAAATTTTGCTAATGATAATTTCTATGAGAATCAATCTCAACAGGTGTTCGAGCAACCTATTAAATGCCGTATGTACAAGATTCACCCCCAACAGTTATCCTTTTATCATGTATTATACATCAAGAGGAGCTCCACGACTTACTATTTATTGGTCGATGGCATCTATTTCTACTCGACAGTTCTCATACACTTGGCCGGCATCAAGTCGGCAACAATCCTCCACCGAATTTCAGTTTACCAATTCCAGTCATCAACAAAGAACGGTTGAAAAACTTCTGGCATAGGTCGATTGTAAAAGGTCGTGGCACCTCATAATTATAAGTATGGATGAATGATTATTGGAGAGCAGGTCGACAACCAGTACTACAAAAATAAACATCACCAGCACCAATTGTGTTGGTCCACTATATATAGCTAGTCGGAAAAATCAAATGTTGGTCGGAGGCATTTCATTATGATCGGTGATGGATATTATGCAATTTGAGGAGCTCCCATTCGTTGATCGGCTACATAAATTTCTACTCGGATGTACCTATTGTTGGTCGGTGTGTATATAGTTGGTCGAGAAAATCAATTGTTGGTCAGCAACATCTCAACCATGGTCGGAGGCAGTAGAAAGGTAATACCAGAATTGAAAATTGATGATTCCTTTGGTTCTCTCTTTTGATTTTGACAAAATTACTACTTCGCTGCCAAAGGACAAGACTATCCCCTTATTCTTATCCTTATCCTTTATTAATTCAAAACATGAAATTCCTAATTGAAAATTTGCATGGAGAAAAATTAAAATGCATACTTGGTTATTTTCTAATCCACAGAAACTTTATGTGAAAAATATTCCAAGACCAAAAAATTATATTTGAGCATTTATTGAATTTCAAATAATTCCTAAAGTGATAAATAATTTCTAAAAAACCAATTTATATTTGGTCTTTTACTTAAAATTAAAATGCCTAGCAATTTTATTAAAATTTGCTCATGAAATACACGTGTGGCACAAAAATATTATTTCATATTTTGAAATTTGTATTATATTATGCTGATACATATCACATATTGTTTGGCTAAATAATTATTCTCATGACAATAATTATTTGATCTAGTCTCGACAGGTGCTCGGGCAGCTTATTAAAATTTTATAGGAACGAGATTCAATTCCGATGAAAGCTCTCGTAAACCTTTGGAAACTAGTATTGCTCGACATCAGGCAATTTTGCCTCGACATATCAGCCAACATATATTATTTCATTTTTTGAAATTAATATAATTATTTCTCAAACATATACCTATCATATATTTATTAGATGATTAAATTATTCTCATGACTAATCAATTCAGCCTACACATATGGTAGAGCAAGATATTAATTTTTACAGGTACAAGACTCAACACCGACGAATGCTCGGAAACAATCCGGAAACTATTATCATTTCACCTCAGCGAGGCATTATATATTTTATTATTACTCGGAGATATCGGCTCAAGCACAAATTATTCTATATATCCCTTGGGATTCATATTGTATATTCATCTCAGCACGGAACTCGGCGAGATATTCATATTCAGCTCCGAGGAAGAACTATAACATTTATTATATTTCACCCCCAACGAATAGTTGGTCGGGGAAATTCTTATTTATATTCAGGCCCAAATATCGGCTCAAGCACAAATTATTCTATATATCCCTTGGGATTCATATTCTATATTCATCTCAACATGGAGCTCGACGAGATACTTATTCAGTTCTGAAGAGATCTACAACATTTGTTATATTTCACCCCCAACGGATAGTTGGTCGGGGTAATTCTTATTTATATTCAGGCCCGGCAAAGCACTCGGCCATTTTCTTATATTCAGGAAAATATTACTCTTATTCGGCAGTATGAAATTTTGTCTCGACAGATCAGCAAGACAGTTTATTATTATTCTAAATCATTCTTTATGTCTATGCATGTTTTATATTTATCTCAACATGGAGATCGAAAGATTTCTTCTCTCTCTCTCTATATATATATATATATATATTAAGCTTCAAGGAAGTCTTCAACACGTATTATCTTATTCCCAACAATCTGTTGGTCATCTCTGAGGAGGTCTCCAACATTTATATTATCTTATTCCCAACAATCTGTTGAGGAGATCTCCAGCATTTATTATATCTTATTCCCAACAATTTGTTGGTCAGCTCTGAGGAGGTCTCCAACATTTATATTATCTTATTCCCAACAATCTGTTGGTCAGCTCCGAGGAGGTCTCCAACATTTATATTATCTTATTCCCAACAATCTGTTGGTCAGATCCGAGGAGGTCTCCAACATTTATATTATCTTATTCCCAACAATCTGTTGAGGAGGTCTCCAGCATTTATTATATCTTATTCCCAACAATCTGTTGGTCAGCTCTGAGGAGGTCTCCAACATTTATATTATCTTATTCCCAACAATATGTTGAGGAGGTCTCCAGCATTTATTATATCTTATTCCCAACAATCTGTTGGTTAGCTCCGGGAAAGTTTCCAGCATTTATTATCAATTACCACCAACTCCGGTTGGTTGGGAACAAATAAAATCCAACTCCGATTGGTCGATAAAATCCAACTCCGGTTGGTCGATAAAATCTAACTCCGGTTGGTCGATAAATCTCCTCCAACTCCGGTTAGTCGAGAATCAATCTCTTCTAACTCCGGTTGGTCGGGAACAAATCTCCAACAATTCCAGTTGGTTGGCAAATCAATTTACATTAAACTCCGGTTGGTTAAACTAAGCAGGATCATGGGATGAAAGATGTTTCATTTTTTAGGCCCAAAGAGTGACAAATCACTATAATTATACAACAGGTGCAGCAAGTTTCATTATTTATGCAAAACAGGACAATTTGTCTTTCTACATATGTATTTTCATCAGCAAACATACTTCAAGGCCAAGAAAGCATTCAAAGTTCATATTCCACACTTGGGGGCTTCTACTACAAATTCAGTTGTTCATTCGGTGTCACATTATCATAACATCATGCAGTCGAGCATCAAATTCAACTCCACAAACTTACATAGTCGGGACCCCGACCAATCATCATTCAGGAGTTGTTTTTCTTGCTCAGGAATTATTTTTTATATTGAAGTTCAGGAGGCATATTCAGAAGTTCAGGAGGCGTATTCAAAAGTTCAGGAGGTGTATTAAGAAGTCCGGGAGGTGTATTCAGAAGTTCAGGAGGCATATTCAGGAGTTATTATGCACATGCTATTGAAGTTCAGGAGTCAAATTCAGCATCTACAGCACTGAGATCTTTACTACTACTGTCCCGACCAATAATGAAGAAGAAGTTGTATGAAAATGTTCCGAAGTCCACCACTAGCTTGGTACATTGAAGAATTGGGTTAAAAAGCTAGAATGTTACTCGACAAAGTAGTTAGAGGAGCATAAATCAGAAAAATCAAGCACGTGAAGTTAGCACTCAGTTGCTCGGCATAGGAGGCAGTTGGTCGGCTAACAAACCAATCAACATACTTGAAGATTATGACAAGCTACAAGCTGCATATTATGGCATGGCTACATCCAAATTCCCAGGGGTGATACATAGCGCACGGAGTTCCTCAAAAGAAAGATTAGCAACCATCGATCAGCCTGCATCATATGTCGTCCAAGAGATAATGCACTTTATGTTGAACAAATCAAGAAGGTAGATCATGAACTTCACGAGCACCGAGCAACACTGCAGAATAAATACTCCATCCTTTCAGTAAACCATCGAGCATGGAGTATTGGGGACTTCTGTTGACACAAAAATTCTCCATCTACGAGGACCAATCATAAAAGGACACATGGCATCCTATGTGGCAATATTCGGCACCCGAGAAGAGTTGATCGACACCCGAGGAGAGTTGATCGACACCCGAGGAGAGTTGGTCGGTACCCCAGGAGAGTTAGTCGACACCCGAGGAGAGTTGGTCAGCACCCGAGGAGAGATAGTCGACACCCGAGGAGAGTTGATCGGCATACCAACTGATGATGCTAAGATTTAGCACCACCTGATAAGTGTTAGTGAGCTCAAGCAGTAGCAGCCATGGCAGCCATAGAGATATATGAGTGTATAGAAGGGGATGAGTATAAGAGGAAATTAGACAATGATGTATAGTGGTTCAGCCAATTTGGCCTACATCCACTGTGAGTGTGTGATCCACTAAGTATGGGCACTAATGGCCTTGGATACAATGCACATAACCCTCTCTCTCTCTACTGTGTGTGTACAAGCAAAGTTTTAGCTAGGGCTACTGTTCATGGATCGATCCCCTGTAGGGTTGTAGGTGACAAGTATATATAGGTCTTGGGGGGTGTAGTGTACCCCCCCCCCCCCCCCCAAGTAAGCATGGTGCATGTGAATGATGATCTAACCAATTCCCTGTTGACACCTGTAGATGCCAAATGATGACATAATATTCCCTCACGTGAGGGTGTGATTCGGTTATAACGGTCTGCCACGTGTCATATGAGTCTGACGTGCACTGTTCCACGCGTGTCCTGAACCACGCGCTGTCATGATGTCACCCTCGGCCTATGAGACGAGGCCGAGGGCAAAGTTTCTTTCGGTAGTGAGTCTGGCTTGATTCTGGCCTCGTACTGTCGTACCCTCGTAGGGTCGTCCGGAGCCTGGGGAAGGGTCGGCCCCTCGTAGGGTCGTCTGGAGCCTGGTGGAGGGTCAGCCCCTCGTAGGGTCGGCTAGAGCCTGGTGGAGGGTCGGCCCCTCGTAGGGTCGTCTGGGCCTGGTGGAGGCCAGCTGGGGTCTGGTGAAGGGTCGGCCCCTCTTAGGGTCGTCCATTGTGGAGGTAATCCTCATCTAAGCCGAGGATATAAACGGGTATATCAATCACCCCCAGCCCTTAGCCATAGGTGTCATTGAGATGGCTGGGGGATATTTGCTGAATTTGAGACACGTGTGATCAGTTAGGTGAGTGACACCTGTGGAGATACTCATTGCTGTTCCAGTTTCCAAGGCAGGGGGGCTGTGCAGTGTGCTTGGGGCCTTGTGCCCTAATTATAGCTTTCTTTGGTAAATGGGTCCACTCATTACCAAAGTATTTAAGAGATTTTCAAATTCTCTCTCTTCATCTTCTTCTTCTTCGTGCCCAAGTCTATTCTCTCTCTAGAACCAGTAAGCTTCGCCACCTGCAGCCTTCATTTCGTCAGGTCTCAGCAGCGTTACTCTCCCTCTTTATCAGGTATTCTCCTTCATTAAGAGCTTTCCTTTATCTTCAATTCTTATTGTTTTTTAGGGTCATAGGGTTACATCAGCTTCAAGTTCCCCTTAGCTTTTTCCGGTGTCTTCTATGGTAACTGGTTCTTGGATCGTTCTTGACGAAAACCTTTAAGTTCTTTGTTCAATCCAAAAGTCAAACCTGGTCAACTCCCCACTTGTTTGTAGCTAAATTAGTCAAGTGTAGTGTAATTTCTCCAAGTGTAGAGTCTTCCCTTTAATGCTTAGGAGGCTTTACAACCTAGTGTCTGAATTCCCACCCTTGAGAGAAAAACTCTTTGCCGAGATTCGGCGAATAGAGGAAGAGGAAGAGAGGAGACGAGGGGCCGACCCTAATTGGGTACGACCCATCTTTCCCATTCCTCTTGCCACCGTAAGACCATCTGAACCCTCTGAGTCTTGCGAGTCGTCGTCTCGTCCAGCCGACACTCCCAAACCAAGTGAAATGGACGAGAGAACCTTCTCTCCAACTGGTGCCGGGACGTCTGGTAGAAGGGACACGTCTGATCTTAGCCCTCCCCGAGAGGCCGAGGGTACGATCCCCTCTGAGGCTGTCCCTGTGACAACCCTATCCCCCAATACCTTCCAAGTGGCTTTTCCTCAGGGTCCTCCTGCAGGTGATGAGGGGGAAGGGGGTGAGGACGAGGACGACGATACAGATGATGAGGTTGATACCTCCCATGACTCGTCTTTTATCTCCTCTGTTAGGGATAGGGACCTTCTGATATGGAGGCATATTTATGGAGTGCCCTCTGGGGTAACTATGAGGGTTCCCTCTGAGGCTGAGAGGGTTTTTGAGGGTGAAGAGGGAGAGGTTGCAGTCTACGAGCAAATGTTCAAAGTAGGTGTCAGACTTCCTTACCATCCTGCTATTGTAGATATTCTGTCGGCTTTGGGCGTCTCCCCCTCGCAACTTCCACCCAACTCTTGGAGGACGATTCTGGGGTATATCTCTTTGTGGAAAAATTCTTTCACTGATGAGCCCTCGTCCGACGTGTTCTTGGCCTGCTATAATATCACCTCTTCATCTAAACATCCCGGATATTATCATCTAGGGCGAGAAGGTCTGAGAAGAAGCTGCTCCACGTGGCTCAAACTTCCAATCATGATTGGAAAAAGAGGTTCTTCTTCATATCTGGGGCATGGGAGAGCTCTGCCGAGGCGTCCCCTTCTGCCGACGGTCCGAGGGTCCCTAACAAATGGTCTAATCCCTCAATGAAAGCTAGGTCAGACCCCGGACTTAGCTTGGAGGAAAGGGATATTGTTGAGTATCTGAGGGTACGGGGGAGAGGGGGTGAGATCCCAAAGTTCGAAGATTTGATGACCCCCCGATACCTCAAAGAAGCTGGTTTGAGGGTCGGCCCTCTGACGGAACTATGTGAGTGATACAGCACGTCTTCTATTTTTTACTTTTTTGAAGTGTTTCCCGTTTATCTCTGTATTTCTGATGCATCGTATCCTTTTCAGGTCGTCCTGCAGGTGTGTCAGATTACCTCTGGGATATGACTGCTCCAAGCCTACTTGCTGGTCTGTCAAAGAAGAAGGGGAAGGAGCCTCAGCAAGCTCCCAAGAAGACAAGGGCCTCAGGGCCGACGGTTGTTGAGCCGACAGCCGATAGCCGCAAAAGGAAGGAGCCTGAGGCTCCTGTTGAGCATCGGCCTGATCCAAGGACGAGGGCAAGGGTCGAAGCCTCTGAGGGGACGACCTCCTCGTCCAGCATGGGGGCCTTCTGGTCTCAAAATCTGTCCCATCTGAGGGCCAACCCATCATCTCTTATTGCCAACCTGAGGGCAGCTAAGGCCTCGATGTTCTCTGCACCGTCGGCCTCTGACTTCGAGTTCTTGGCAAAGATGCCACCAGCCAAAGTGTACGACTACGGTCTGCACTCCCTTGCTCAGGTATTGGTCTTGACCTTATTTAATTTCACTAACTGTTCCCTCGGCCCCCTTGATATTTCTTCATTTTTTCTTGCAGTCTGTCTGTGCCCTCACCTCAGCCACCAAGTGGATGGCTGAGAACCAACAGAAATTCCATGAAGCTGAGAGGGCCATTCAACAAGAGGCTGACCTACGGACAGAGTTGGACACTGCTAGGGCCGAGCTGGAGAGCACAAGGACTGAGCACGCTAGAGTCCTTGATGAGCTGACGAAGCAACATGATGCCGATCTGCAGGCTAAGGACTTGTTGATCAAGGACAAGGACTTGTTGGTCAAGGGCAAGGACGAGGCTTTAACCAATATGGAGGCCAAGCACAAGACTGACCTTAAAGCAGCTGTCCAAAAATCCGAGGCTGATGCTGTTGAGGCTTACAAGGTCTCTGACGAATTCTAGGGCTTCGGCCTTGAATATCTTGAGAGGGGGATTAGGACGGCCTGTCGGTGGGTCGTCCTAAAGTTTGCCGACACAGTATCATCCATCCGCCCATCTCTTGAGGTGGTTCAGCTGGATGATCCCTTGATTGCTGAAACCCTGTCGCAAGTGGAGTCCCAAGTTCATGTTGAGGGGGTCGGCACGTCTGAGGATCGGCCAGTCATGATTGCTGAAGAGACCCCATCGGTTGATGTTGAGGCTCTGCCTTCTGATGTCGTTCCTTAGGGTGGCTGTCTGTAGCCTATACCCTCATTTTTGTATTTATGTTTAAAGGCCTTGTAAAAACACTTGATACTTATGTTTTATTAATACCAGTCTTTTCTTCAACTGTCTCCCATAACTGCTGTCTTCCATATTTAATTCTGTTATGGTTTGTTCCTTGCTAATTTGCTATTAACCCCTCCCTCGTCTTTCTTGAGGACCACTGTGGGGTCGTCCCCTCATGTGGCCTCATTATAGCCGAGGGTTCAAGTAACCAAATTAATGGTTTTTAAATAAAGTCTACCCTCGTCTTTCTTGAGAACAGTGGTGGGGTCGTCCCCTCCACTGGTCCTCATTATAGCCGAGGGTTCAAATAACCAATTTAATGGTTTTTAAAGTCTACCCTCGCCTTTCTTGAGAACAGTGGTGGGGTCGTCCCCTCCACTGGTCCTCATTATAGCCGAGGGTTCAAATAACCAATTTAATGGTTTTTAAAGTCTTCCCTCGCCTTTCTTGAGAACAGTGGTGGGGTCGTCCCCTCCACTGGTCCTCATTATAGCCGAGGGTTCAAATAACCAATTTAATGGTTTTTAAAGTCTACCCTCGCCTTTCTTGAGAACAGTGGTGGGGTCGTCCCCTCCACTGGTCCTCATTATAGCCGAGGGTTCAAATAACCAATTTAATGGTTTTTAAAGTCTTCCCTCATCTTTCTTGAGGACAGTGGTGGGGTCGTCCCCTCCACTGGTCCCCATTATAGCCGAGGGATCAACTTTCCAATTTAATGGTTTTTTAAGTCTTCCCTCGTCTTTCTTGAGAACAGTGGTGGGGTCGTCCCCTCCACTGGTCCTCATTATAGCCGAGGGTTCAAATAACCAATTTAATGGTTTTTAAAGTCTTCCCTCGTCTTTCTTGAGGACAGTGGTGGGGTCGTCCCCTCCACTGGTCCCCATTATAGCCGAGGGATCAACTTTCCAATTTAATGGTTTTTTAAAGTCTTCCCTCGTCTTTCTTGAGGACAGTGGTGGGGTCGTCCCCTCCACTGGTCCCCATTATAGCCGAGGGATCAACTTTCTAATTTAATGGTTTTTCAAGTCTTCCCTCGTCTTTCTTGAGGACAGTGGTGGGGTCGTCCCCTCCACTGATCCCCATTATAGCAGAGGGATCAACTTTCCAAATTAATGGATTTCTGTAGATGTTTCCATTCATGCTAGGACTGACAACAGGATGAAGGAAGCACTGATATTTCTCATTAATTTTCCGAGTGTTCTGTTGGAGCAACTCTCATTACAATTATGGCCTTTCAAGACCTTACAACACTACTGATAGTATTTCTTCAAATGATCTGCATTCCAGGGGTTTGAAAAAGGTTCCCCCTCTAGGTTTTCTAGCCTGTAGGTCCTAGGGATGACTTCATCGATGACCCTATATGGGCCATGCCAATTAGGGTGAAGCTTGTTGGGCTTTTGCCAAGTCTTCTTGAGGACCAAGTCCCCCACTGCGATGGGCCTCTGTTTCACCCTCTGATTATAGAACCTTGTGGTCCTCTGTTGGGAAGAAGCCTGCCTTATCTCGGCATCCTCCCTTATTTCCTCAATCAAGTCCAGGTCAAGTCTCCTCTCTTCCGTATTTCCCTGGGGGTCGTACATTTGGACTCTATGCGTAGGAAACTCAATCTCGGTGGGGATGACGGCTTCTGATCCATATGCTAGCATGAATGGGGTCTCCCTGGTGGAGGTCCTCACTGTCGTCCTGTATGCCCATAGCACGGCATATAACTCCTCGACCCATCTCCCTTTTGCCTCCTCAAGCCTCTTCTTAATCCCATCTAAGATTGTCCTGTTCGTAACTTCGGTTTGCCCATTGGCCTGAGGTCGGCCTGGGGTGGAGAAAAATTGTTTGATACTTACCCTCTCACAGTACTTCTGCAGAGAGGCATTCTTGAACTGGGTCCCGTTATCCGAGATGAGGGTGTTGGGTAGACCATATTTGCATATCACATTTTTCCAGATGAACTGGAAGGTCTTCTGCTCCGTGATCGTGACTATTGGCTCGGCCTCTACCCACTTTGAGAAGTAGTCAATTGCTATGATGAGGAACCGATAGTTATTGACGGCCCTAGGCAAGGGTCCTACCAGGTCAATCCCCCATACTGCAAACGGCCATGGGGATGTGATGGAGGTAAGAGGCTGATGGGGTTGGTGAGGGATGGTGGCAAATCTTTGACATTTGTCGCACTTTTTTACGTATGCTGTTGCGTCTTTCCCCAAGGTCGGCCACCAGTACCCCTGGGTGATTACCCTCTTCGCTAGGGATCTACCCCCAATGTGGCTTGAGCACGACCCTTCATGCACATCTTGCAAAATGGAAGGGACTTCTGAGGGATGCACACACCTAAGTAAGGGGAGCAGAAACCCCTTTTTGTACAAGGTGTCTCCGATGACAGTGAATTTTGCCGCCCTGTACCTCAGCTTCTTCCTTTCTTGCCTTGCTTCTGGCATCTCACCCTTTTTAATGTATCTGATAAGGGGGTCCATCCACGAAGCTTCTTGGGAAACACTTAGGCAATTGCTAGGTGTTCCCTCAGTGTCCTCAATAGTCGGTCGGAGCAAAATTTCTACTGGGACCGTCCTCCTGATGTCTGTTCTTGTTGCCGAGGCCAGCCTAGCAAGGGCATCAGCGCGGCCATTATCAAGCCTAGGTACCCTCCTTAATTTCACTTCTCTGAAGCCCTTCAGTAATGACCTCACCTTCTCGAGGTACCTAGCCATCCTTTCGTCCTTAGCCTTGTAGGCTCCTAGTATCTGATTCACGACTAGTCTTGAATCACTATGGACCAAAATCTGGCCGACGCTAAGAGACTTGGCCAAGGAGAGGCCTGCTACTAAGGCCTCATATTCAGCCTCTTTGTTGGAGGCTTTGAAGTTGAACCTTAGGGCGTACTCGACGTCTGTGCCATCGGGTGCTGACAGTATCAGTCCAGCACCACTTCCGCTATCACAGGAGGACCCATCAACGAAGAGGCTCCACGGAGTCTCTCCTTCAGAAAAATTTCCCTCAGAGAGGGACCCCTGTCTAAAGATGTATCTACCCTCTTCGTTTTCAGTCGCTTTCCTTCTTGCGGTGCTCGTCTCAGCCCTATCTGCGGGTGTGTCTGCGGGTCTGTCTTCTGTATCCATCTTCCCGAGGGTCTCACCCTCGGCCTCATCATCTTCCCAGGTGAACTCAGCCACGAAGTCTTCCAATGCCTGCCCCTTAATGGTTGTCTTAGGCTGATACACAATATCGAACTCCCCCAGCTCTATAGCCCAGGTCATTAGCCTTCCTGATTTTTCAGGCTTGTGTAGGACCTGCCTAAGAGGAGAGTCGGTAAGGATGACCATAGTATGGGACTGGAAGTACGGTTTCATCTTCCTTGAGGCATGGATCAAGGCGTAGGCCAACTTTTCCATCCTCGGATATCTTTGCTCTGCCCCCTGGAGTGCCTTGATGTTAAAGTATACAGGCTTCTGTATACCATCCTCGTCTCTCACAATGGCTGCGCTGATGGCAGACTCTGAGACGACGAGGTACACGTAAAGTCGTTCACCCTGCACGGGTCGTGACAACAGCAAGGGAGACCCTAAGTATGATTTTAGCTCCTTGAAAGCCTCATCACACTCTTCACTCCATTCAAAGGCTTTCCTGAGGATCTTGAAAAATGGTAGACACCTGTCTGTAGCCCTCGACACAAATCTGTTCAAGGCAGCCACTCTCCCTGTGAGCCTCTGAATGTCTTTGATGGACTTGGGGGTCTTCATCTCAATAAGGGCCTTTATCTTTTCAGGATTGGCCTCGATGCCTCTTTGATTGACAATGAACCCCAAGAACTTCCCCGCTCCGACCCCGAAGACACACTTGGCCGGATTAAGCTTCATCTGGTACTTGTCCATCGTATTAAAGGTCCTCTCCAGGTCTGCCACATGATCCTCTGCTTTCAAACTCTTGGTCAGCATGTCATCCACGTAGACCTCCATAGACTTCCCAATTTGGTCTTCGAACATTTTATTTATGAGGCGCTGGTACGTTGCCCCCGCATTTTTTAGACCGAAGGGCATGACCCTATAGCAGTATGTACCCTTGTCAGTGATGAAGGCAGTCCTCTCCGAGTCTTCAGGGTTCATGAAGATCTGGTTGTACCCTGAGTAGGCATCCATAAAACTCATGAGCTCGTGGCCTGCAGTAGCGTCTACCATCTGGTCAATGCGGGGGAGAGGGAAGCTGTCTTTGGGGCAGTGCTTGTTGAGGTCTGTGAAGTCCACACACATCCGCCACTTCCCGTTGGCCTTTGGGACAATGACTGCATTGGACAGCCATTCAGGGTAGATGACCTCTCTGATAAATTCAGCGTCTTCTAATTTTTTGACCTCGTCCCTGATGACCTCATATTTTTCTCTGGAGTAAATTCTCCTCTTCTGCTTCACCGGCTTCACTGGCTTCACTCCCTCTACCACATTGAGCTTGTGGCACATGATTTCAGGGTCAATCCCTGGCATATCTACATGACTCCAGGCGAAGACACTTCGCCTTCTCCTTAGCAGTTTAATGAGGTCTTCCTTGATTTTGGGCTTTAGAGACTTGCCAACTTGGACTGTTTTTTCCGTGTCATCCTCATCGAGGATGATGGATTCTACCTCTTCCGCAGCCTCTCCTTTTTTCAGCTTCGTTTCATCTCTGGGGTCTAGGGTATCAATATTATAAGTGGTTGTAACCCTCTTGTGTGCCTCCCTCTCTTCAGCGGAGTTGTAGTAACATTCTCTTGCCGTCGTCTGGTCTCCTTGAACTTCCCCCACCCCGTAAGGGGTTGGAAATTTGATCATCTGGTGGACCGTAGACGGCACGGCTTCAAACCCCTTGAGGTCCACTCACCCCAGTATGATGTTATAAGCCGAAAACATCTGCTCATCCATCACAAAGAAACTGACCTTTTTGGTGAGCCATCTCGGCCACTCGTCTCCCATCCTCACGTCGGCCTCATATACCCCAAGGGGGTGAACCCTTTCCCCACTGAACCCAATCAGTGGATGATGGTAGGGGACGAGTCTAGCACGGCTGAGACCCAAGGCCTTGAAGCATGGCCAGAACATGACATCTGCAGAGCTACCCCCATCTACCAAGATCCTCGGCACCTCGCATCCGTGCACCCTAGTAGTGATGACGAGAGGGTCATCGTGTGGGGCTAAGAGGCCTTTGAAGTCCAACCTTGAAAATCCTACTATCAGTGTGTCCATATCAACCTTCTTCCTCTTTTCTGACATGACCTCCAGGGAGGTTGCGTGCACCATCTTCGTCAATGCCTTTGCTTCATCCACATGGGCCTTCCTGTCGGCGACCTCAGACCCTCCTCCCGCAAGTCCCCCGGAGATCATTCCCACTCCGAGCGAGATCATATTGAGCCTCTTGACAGGGCCGTGGTCGTCTCTCGGTGGGAGGTCAGGGTCGTCCTCATCATCAGAGGGGTCGTCCCCTCTTTTTTGAGGACCTTCTCTGCAGGCATCGACTCGCTTCTTTCTGGGGTCGTCCTCTCGGCCCCTCTTGAAGTCGGCTTTGTCGACGTACTTTCTGAGCTTCCCTTCCTTCAGCATCTTCTCAATCTCGTCTTTCAGAGCAAAGCATTTATCCGTCACGTGTCCGTGGTCTTGGTGAAATTCGCACCACAGGTTCTTATTCCTCTTGTCGGGGGCTGCCCTCAGCTTCTCAGGCCACTTCAGCGTCCGGTCACTCTTTATCTCATTGAGGATCTGTTCACAGCTGACCGTCAGAGGGGTGTACCCCGCGAACTTATCATCCATGGTTCTCTTCTTCCTCTCTTTGTTCTTCTTGGGGTATTTACTCCCACTAGCACCTCCTCTTTCGTCTTCATATTTTGCAGCCATCGCCTCTTCGGCGTTCATCACCTTTCCTGCTGTTGACAACAGCTCGGCCATCGTCCTCGGAGGGTCTTCAGCAAGCTTCCATAACAGCTTCCCCTTTTGGAGTCCTCCAATCAGGGCTGTCATAGCTATGCTCTCCTCATAGTCTTCTACCTCCAGCTTCTCCTTATTGAATCTGGCCATATAGTCCCTCAGACTTTCACTCTTCCCCTGCTTAACATAGAGCAGGTGGGTGGTCTTCTTCTGTGGCCTCACCCCAAAGCAGAAATTATGGATGAACAAGTCTGCCAACTGTTTAAAGTTTCCAATGGAATTTTTTGGAAGAGACGTGTACCACACATGCGCAGCCCCTGTCAGGGTACCAGAGAAGTCACGACACCTCATCTCATCTGAGATAGAGTATATGTCTGCCGCCGACTGATACATCTCCACGTGGTGGACGGGGTTGGTGCTCCCATCATACCTTGGGGTGACCATAGGTGGCTTGAACTTTGACGGCGTGGGGAAGTTGACTATCTTTGCCACAAAGGGTGAGCCTATGGTGTATCCCCTCTGAAGAGGGTCTCGGCTCTTCAATATATCACCAATCTTATCCTCTAACCGCTGGATTGAGTCATTCCAGGGCCTCGCAGGGTCGGCCTGGCCGATGTTATCCCCTGCCGCCTCTCCGAGGTGGTCGGAGGGTTCTGCTGCAGCAGGCCTGTGTCGACTGTTCACTTCCCTTTGGCCGTCATCTCGTCCTCGGGGTCGGCCATCGGCTGTCTCCCTCCTGGATCTTGCAGCACTCCTTGGCCTGGATAACTGTTCTCGCAGGTCATTTACTGGGCCTAGTCTCTCAAAGGCCGACCCCCTGCTCAAGCGATCAAAAGCAGAGCCTCTTGGACGATCATCAGGGTTTGGTCTCCCACACTTCCCTCTACTGTCCTGGAGGGGTCGCACAGTATTGTTGGAGACCTCATAGGGTTCCCAGCATTCTATTGGGGCCTCCTCCCCCTCCAGATCGTCATACCTGTCTTCAGGGCAAGGGTTTCCTTGCCTCCCCAGGCGTAAACGCCTGGGGTCAGCAACATCCCTACGCCTCTGAGGGGGTGGCAGGTCTTTGCGTGGCGCCTGGGGTGGTCCCCTGGCCTCATGCTGTCCTGGAGCTGCTGCCGGAGTAATCATCTCAGGTGAGACCCCTGGTGGTCTCAATATGTTCTGGCTCAGAGCTGTGAACTGCTCCTGCATCATCCGCTGGCTTGCTGCCAGAGACTTTAGGGCTGCTGCCACATCAGCCATCTCAGACTGAGGCGGCGGCTGACTGGAACTGGGTCTTCCCCCCTCATCCGGCGGGGGAAGCGGTGGCGGTGGCATCTCAGGTGCCATGTGCATGAGCTATGAAAAGTTGAACTGAAGAAAATACTGGTGAGCTTGGGAACCTTAGTGGGTCTCTTTCAATGGTGAAACACCTCCTCTCAGGGGGAGTGTTGGTTCACCACCAGAGTGCCCAGTGAGGTCAAGATGTACAAAGGAAGAGATGTCTTCTCGTTCCCACAGACGGCGCCAAACTGATGATGCTAAGATTTAGCACCACCTGATAAGTGTTAGTGAGCTCAAGCAGTAGCAGCCATGGCAGCCATAGAGATATATGAGTGTATAGAAGGGGATAAGTATAAGAGGAAATTAGACAATGATGTATAGTGGTTCAGCCAATTTGGCCTACATCCACTGTGAGTGTGTGATACACTAAGTATGGGCACTAATGGCCTTGGATACAATGCACATAACCCTCTCTCTCTACTGTGTGTGTACAAGCAGAGTTTTAGCTAGGGCTACTGTTCATGGATCGATCCCCTGTAGGGTTGTAGGTGACAAGTATATATAGGTCTTGGGGGGTGTAGTGTACCCCCCCCCCCCCCCAAGTAAGCATGGTGCATGTGAATGATGATCTAACCAATTCCCTGTTGACACCTGTAGATGCCAAATGATGACATAATATTCCCTCACGTGAGGGTGTGATTCGGTTATAACGGTCTGCCACGTGTCATATGAGTCTGGAGCCTGGGGAAGGGTCGGCCCCTCGTAGGGTCGTCTTGAGCCTGGTGGAGGGTCGGCCCCTCGTAGGGTCGGCTAGAGCCTGGTGGAGGGTCGGCCCCTCGTAGGGTCGTCTGGGCCTGGTGGAGGCCAGCTGGGGTCTGGTGAAGGGTCGGCCCCTCTTAGGGTCGTCCGTTGTGGAGGTAATCCTCATCTAAGCCGAGGATATAAACGGGTATATCACCAACCAGGAAGATCAAAGGATAACTATGCATTTAATGTGCATTAATGAAGATGACAACGCATTTAATGAGCCTTAATGCACATTTATACTGTATTAATAGATGACAACACATAACATACCAAGAAATTCAACAATTTGATTCATTGAATGTAGACTTAAATGTCTACATACAATGAATCTCTTTATCTCCCATCACTATAAATACATGTATTCCCTTAGCCAAAAGGGAGGAGAACCAAGAAACACCATACACAAGATACACATCATTTCTCTCTCTACACCCTATGGTGCTATTATAAACCCCTGGAAATAAAATAATAGTGGACGTAGGCTTTATTCATAGCCGAACCACTTTAAAAATCTTCGTCTCTCATGTGCTTGATTAGATTATTTTTATCTATTTATCTGTGATCATAAAAACGGCATTCGGTCCAGTTTTTTGCGTCAACAACAGTAAATTTACGAAATGAATTTTTTTTAGGTCTTCCTAAATTTATTCAATTTCCTAAATTTACGAAATGAATTGTTGTATGTTTGTTTGGGCCATTTTGTTTTAGTGGTGGTTGGGCCTGGTTTAGGTTGGGGTTGGTTGCAGTTTGGCCTACGTGCCATTTATGGGGTAGCGCTTGCGTGCCTTGTGTGTGTTTGGGCCTGCATGCCTGAGTGGGTCTGGGTTTGCATGCCTTGGGTGTGTGAGAAAGCTGCTAGTTGTTTGTATTCTTTTGGACTTTGCCTTTGGTTTAACTAAATTTACATTTTACTAAAAAAAAGATATAACCAACCTAGTCTCAGAGCAGTAAATTGACAAAAGTTCATTGAACGATAATTAATATTAATGCAATAATTATGATACCAAGCTATTGAGCCAAAGACCACAAATCCAAACTTACCTTGAGATCAACAAGAGTTCTTTTCCTCTTCATTTTTAGGTAAAAAATAAAGTAAACTTACAAGAACTTTAAATTGATTCTAATATATATTTCCTGCCTCTCGCTTCGATCTCTGATATTTTGGCATACATTTCCAATGACATTCCTTCCTCCGAACATGTCTTAGCACGCGAACAATCCAAATGTGTACCAAAATCGCATTTTGGGCAGTAATAAACCCAACATCTATCATCCACAGCCTTATTACACGCATCACATGAGAAGATAAGTTGGTTCTCCTCCTTCTCCATTTTTTTATATGGAGAAGAATACATCAGAACAAGCGGGTGCTCGTGATCTTGGCGTTTTTTGGTCTTAGGTATCGAAGCACAACTAGTATGGAGGTCAAATTGACAAATTTTGCAGTGGTACACAAAACATGTGCCCATGTTGAAACATGCGTTACACTCATAGCTATTGTGTTGTTTGTAAGCCGAAGAAGACAAGAGGGTCAAAGGATGCTGAAGGTGGGATTCATGTTGAATTTCTCGTGCCAGTCCAAAACACGACTCGTGCAAGTAGAAGTCGCAATCGGATTTTGTGCAACTATACGTGGTACCCAAAACTACTTCCTCGCAGCATGAACAAATTATTGAATCCTCTTCTTTAATGTGAGAGATAAGCAAGGGATGGCCATGGCCGAAGTGCTTTACTGATTTCATTCTTGCCGTGTGATCCTCTTTTTTGTATGCAATTTGCATTGGTTGATTCATCTGGGGTGGAAAAAATATTCAATACGACAATTATAAGAAATATACGACATCACATACCAATATAAATTGTTGAAAAGTGTATGTGAAATGGAAGAGAGAAGATTGTATATAAGTTCTTATAAGATTGACATTTAAAGTAATCAAGACAACTTCAAAGAATTTTTAAACTCTTTACCATGGGGATGTCTGTTTGAATTCATCTTGAGTACCAATAACCATATTAAAAATTATAGTTGAACTAAACTAAGCACTCAAGATCGACTCAAATTCTTTTTGACATAAGCTCGTTTGATCTCACTTCCTGAAATAAACAAGCCAATCTTAAGCATACTTTTAAAATTGTTAAACATCTCAAACTATGATTTTCACACATATTTTTTACCTCAACTTATTTACACATTTGAAGAGAAAGGAAAATAAAGATTTTAAAAAATTACGTGTTGAATATTCTGTCCATATGGCCATGCTTCCGCGGTGAGACCCGTACCGCCTATATTGGCATTGTAATGTGGCATAGTTTCGTAATTACTCGGTGGGTATCCTAGAGGAGGATTATTTTGTGGGATGGTTTCATGTGTAGTGGAGTAAGTGATATTGGGGTTTGAGGGATAAGGTTCATGAGTTGTTTTAACCATATAAGCACAATGGACATGGAGATCAAACTCACAATCCGAACAACTGTAGGAGAACCCGGACCCGATAAGACTGCAAGAATTGCAGTAAAAAGAGCTGGAAGGGTAAGTTGGATAGGGAACTAGTGTTAGCGGGTGAGGCGAGTGGGACGGGTGAGTCATGGAACGAGTTGCATGAAAACATTGCTCATGAAGAAAGTAGTTGCATGCCCAACAGGCATAGATTGAGCCAGTCCCTGGAGATTTACAGCCCGAGCAACTTATTTGGGAGCTTTGTGGGACTTGGTGGGGAATTAGGCCATGGGTGTGGCTAAAATGTTTGCATTCCATTCTCTCTTACTATGTATTTTCTCTTAATAGGAAGGAAACGTTGTACATATATAGGTTTATTGACAGTAGGGAGCCAAGTTGAACCTCGAATTATATGAGTGGTGTTGACTTTTATCTTTCTACATATATGTATATGCAAGTTGTTACGAGTATTCAGGATTAGATGTGTATACTTTATTGCTGATTCTACGGCTTTAATTTGGCATTATCTTTGAACATGTGCGGTTGGTAACTAGTTGATTTTATGAAATCTTTTCCAATATTTCTATTCCCCTAAATATACATGATTAAGTAAATAATTTCATATTTGTTTGGGTGTTAAGTTTTCACTCACCATGTTGCTTCGCCGTATTTGTTGACCATTAGTAGTATTGAGATCCATATTCTCTTTTTGAACATTGACAGAAAACAACTATGTCATTATCTTAGTACGAGTTTTAGTTCTGCCATGCTTCCTAGGTCTAGACCTACTATTACAATCACTAAACAAAATAGGCTGAGAGGTTGGAACTTGGTCAAACGAAAAATTACATGTAATACTAAATAATAATTCAAACTGGAAATCCATAATTACTCCTGTCTTGACAATGTGACTTTTTGGAAAAACTGGTAATGAAACTATTTTCCTGCAGAAATTGATTATCACGGCTGAATTTCATCATAATCTTCTCACTCAAATTCAGGCTCATTTACACATTGATACATCTTCAAACACACAACTGCCCATTACAAAACATACTATATAGTATCTACATCAAATGGATGCGATGCGACCCTCCCCAAACTTTATCAAGCTTAACATTCAAGGAGCATAATATCATAGGTCGGGGCAGGCTGTAGTAGGAATTTTTCAAAATTACCATTGTCAATTTATTAGTGCTTTTACAAAGAACATTGGAATTACAACTTCAGTCATGGCCGAACTGTGAGCTATTAAATTTGGGTTACAACTGGTCAACACCAAGGTTTTGCATCTATAGAAATTGAAATCGATTGTCTAACTTATTTTTAATATGATTTACAGGAAGGAGGTAATGTATCCTGTGCATTTCAAGAGATATGATAAGCACCCCAAAATGATATATTTGTACCCTAAATAGACTCAATTTAATTGCTACTTCGTTAAAATTGGTTGTATGCATGTAATTGTTTATCTTGTAGGTCAATGTCCGCGATTACAGTTAAAAACGCTTAAATATTGGCAGTTGCGACAAAAATGGGATCAAAAGCATAATTGCATAGTTTTAGTAACTCGAGACATTTCAAAACACTCAATCAAAGCCCCTCTCTAACCATCCCGAGCCATATGCCAAAATTTGCCTAGTGTATATTGTATTTGCATTATTATTTCTAGTACATTTTATTTTTATTTGTTCGTGTCATTTTATTATTTTTATTTTAGTTTTAGTTTTGTGTGTTTTATTATGTGTTTATAATATTATATGCGTGCGTCGTATTATATATAGCAGTATACACATCTCTCTCTCTCTCTCTCTCTCTCTATATATATATATATATATGTGTGTGTGTGTGTGTGTGTGTGTGTGTGTCATTTTGTTGTGTTAGTTGATATATTACTGTATTTCTATTTTACTTTTGTGTTAACGAATAATATTTTATGTCAGAATTAAATGTTTCAAGTCATATCTCAAATGGGTTAGCATAGCATTAAAATGTTGCACGTCACAATACAATACTTTGTGGGTATGTTAACACATTTGGAACGATTCGAGAGATGTAATTGGGAGTCATAACATTGATCTTGAATATTTTATTTGTTTAGTATATATATTTTAATATGTGGATTTTTGTTTTACATATATATATATACACTATCTATTTTGTTATTTATATTAATATATTAATATAGAATATAACACACATGCATGCTAGTTTTCATGCACTCACACACGCCATACCACTTCCCTTGCCTCTCACCCCTTTCTCCCACCTCAAAATTTCGAAGACCCATCAACTTTCTCTCTCTCATCATTTTCACACTCAACCAAACATCCCCCTTTCCAATCCTCCATTAGAGCACCCCTTACCACCACCAATATCCACCAAACGAGCTGCTAAACTCCTCCGGCCAGCACCTAACTTCCCATACCCACCTACCCAAACCTACAAAAACCCAGCTCCGGTGAGCTCAAACCCACCCAACCCATCTTTGGTAGTCTTGTGAGGCTTCTACCTTATGAATTCAAGGGGTTTAGGGTTTGATCCATTTATTTCATCGCTTTTCACTACGTCAAATATATTAAATACTTTTTTTAGATAAATTGTGGAGTGTTACGTCACACCAACAAATTCAAATTGTATGTTTTTTCTCTATCCTTCGTATTTATCTCAAAATCAATATATACCCACAGTTTTCCCTTTTTTACCTTCAACTTCAGCTTTTGAAAAATGTCAGCCGAAGTAGACCATATATTTCTTCTACTCTATTGGAGTATTGTAAATGGGAAGTTCAATGTTTTTATTTTGTATTTGAGTGATTTATTCATTGAATAAAAGTTCTTAAGGTGAACTCTTACCTCTCACCATCAAGTATATGATTATTTACTAGCTTGTAGACCTGTACGATGCGCGAGTGGTTGCAGTATGTTGTAGAATCGAATATTATATTTATCCCAAAAAAATAAGTCAAGTTATTCTTTAGGTTTGCTTCACTCGGACAATTAATCAAATAATATAAATAAATGTAAACCATGTCAACAAAAATGAAGAGCAAATATAAGTGGCATCTAAACCGATTTAAAAAATAACGATATATTATAGGTACCTCAATCGCCTCCTACACACCCTACCCTACCACACCCCTGACCCATACAGCATTTTCTATCTCCATTTGGCTCCATTTCACCGGTGGTCACGTCCACGTTGTCGGCCACAACTATTTTTTTATATGAATTCTTTCTCTAGATTTATTGTTCATTTGGAAGAAGATACAAAGACTAAAGAGAAGAGTTCGGTTTTATAAAGGTTTAGAACTATTACCTTTTTAGACGTTTGATCTATCGATTGTTGACCTCGGGAATCTTTCTCCTACAAAGAACGTGTACTAATGAGCATATTTGTGGATGTTGTACATTGAATAAATTATTGGAGTAAAAAAAGAAAAGAAGAGAGATTTAGAAACAAATGAAGATCAAAATTTCTTAACATTGGGAGAAACGTTAATAGACAACCCTATTCTTAAGTAAAGTGGGAGAGATATTCTCCACATAACGATACGTGTACACTTCATAAATGTAAAGTGGGAGAGAGATATTCTTAACATTTTTTTTAGTTTATTAACAATGAAAGTGAAATATAAGAGAGGAAGCTATCATTAAATTATCCTTCGTATATGGCTTTTCCATACCCACCTGAACCCTTTTCCCCCCTTTCTTCCACAACGCCAATCCTCAAAGACCACCCATCAGCTAAACCCCCAGACCCCTCTATAAGTGCGCAATATCCAACTTCTTCTGATTCCCCTCTCAATAAGGGAGTTTCCACCTTCTATAAGGCTCCCATTGCATCTCAACCGGTTTTGTACAAAGCTAAATTGGAAAACCACACCAACCATATTTTCTTTCCCTCATGGATGGATCTAGTGGCAGCTGACGACACAGACGAACCAAAAATGGAGGATCCATCTTCAAGCGAGATGCTTGCCATTTCTCTCACTTCTCAAAAACTGGTAAGAATGAGGTCTCCTTGACAAAAACCCCTTATTATCAAGATAGTGGGTCAACATTTATCTCTCTTCAACTTGAATAAAAGGTTGAAAATCTGTGAAAAATAGCTGGGGATATTTCCATCACGGATTTGGGTTCTGAATTTCTTCTCTGTAAACTTTTCACTAAGGAGGAGTATCTTATGGCTTTAATTGGAGGTCCGTAGTTCTTCACTACACCAAATCTGCCGAATTGTCACGGTCATTGACCTTGACAAGTTAAACTTGTCAAGGTCAATGACCATGAAAATTCTGGGCGAGATAACTTTTTTTGTCACGGTCAATGACCGTGACAAGTTCGTTAGAATTATCACAGTCATGTCACGGTCGTTGACCGTGACAAACCCGTGACATTTAATAAAAAAATTGTCACTGTCATTGACCGTGACAAGTTTCTTTGTCAAGGACTTGTCACGGTCAAAGACCGTGATAATTCTGGGCAGAATTGAAAAAAAATCTACTAGGCAGTTTGGCCGCTGCCACTGCCCAGCAGTATATTCGTACCTATTATAGCAACGTTGTACCTGTTCAATCATCATATATCCAAATAAAATAGAGATAATGAAAATATACATTCAAAATAGAGACAATATGCATCACGATATAATCCAAATATAATTCAAATGTACCAACTTAAAAATAATTCAAATGTACTAATTTAAAAACAATACAATTCAATTCAAATAATGTCACTACTTGTATTGGGTAAGGTTAAATCCGAGGAGGTGAGTAGGCCACACGATATACGAATTAACACACCCACTAATATACATCGTGCCGCATTGTTCGCTCAATCACAACGGGGAGTTCTCCTTCCCGGGTATCACATGCGTGACGAGCACCTTGGACTCGATGTCTTGAAGCTCACGTCCATGAACTAGTCCACCCTGGATGATATTCGGGTCCCTCAACCCCCGCCCTATCCGCTGGCCATCAAATATGTCAAGTATAAACACGCTCGGCCAACCAAGTGTCGACATCGTTCGGTCGAAGGGAGCCAAATAGGGAAGTATATCATCAAAGTCTGCAGTGTCGGCGATGAAGCAGCGAGGTCCACATCCTCATCATCCTGCACCTCT
This sequence comes from Sambucus nigra, assembly GCA_949130495.1. NCBI lineage: Eukaryota > Viridiplantae > Streptophyta > Magnoliopsida > Dipsacales > Adoxaceae > Sambucus > Sambucus nigra. The sequence continues at coordinate 87,021,485 of OX422223.1, read as the reverse complement.
TCCTCCCACACTCCCCCCCCCCCCCCACCTTCTCCATCCCTTTCCCCTTGCATTTTTCGCCGCCCAACGAACGCTTCATGAATGAGAACATATCTTGGACCATCGCCTCCAAACAGGCCAGCTTCGCATCATGCGAGTCCACCGTTCGAGCCAACCCGGTGTCGCTCGTCTCCAATTCGATGATCCTAGATTCGGCCACCCGCGAGCTCACCCCCCTTATCCTCCCCTTGCGATCAGAGCCAAGCAATTGGCTGAGTGCGTCTGTGGACAAAGATGCCTTGTCGGCATCAGACTGCGACTCATGCACTTCCTTAAGCTTTGCCTGAAATGACAAAAATTACATGATTAGTAAAATAAGTAAATTAAATAATTATAACGTAATTAACAAAAAGTAAACTGTCGGATTACTTACAATCGTGGCCATGACGCTCGGGATCACCTCCTTGTCCTTCCCCTTCTTCGTCCTAAGAGCCACATAAGTATCGAGCCTATGTGGCCTACCCCCAGGGCCACTCCATGTCCCCTGAAATAAAATAAAGTAAAATTAGCATTGGCTCCGGAAAGTAAAATAATGCAAAATAATATATTTCTGTAGTTATAGAAAAATTTAATCTTACCATCATCCTATGCTCCACCTCGGCGTAAGACGTCCGGCCGGAGTAGTGCACGTCCGTCTTTTTAGCCCGATTTTCCCTCCCTGATTAGCGAGATGCCAATTGTCGCTCCTCGATCTCATTGTCAATGAACTTTTGCCAATATGCCAATGAGATCGGCTCCTTCGGCGGGACGGATTCACGCCTTTGGATAATGGACTCTCGTGTCTTTCCAAAGTACCGGGTCCGCATATTTTTCTTCCACATCTCTTATTGCTCCCTCAACTGCTCCAAGACGGAATCGCTTAGCTTTGGATCCAGACTGAATTGTTCATGTCCAACAAATACAATGTTAGTTGCAAATAAATATAAATATAAATATAAAATGAAATTGAAATTGAAATTAAAATTGAAATATTCATATGAATATAAATATAAATATAAATACATTACCTGTAGTGCCACCCAAACAGCTAACTTGAGCTCATATGGCACCTCCTTCCAACTAATGTATCCTGGGTCGATGATCGTCTTTACCATCTCGAGGGATCTCGCTAATAGCCCCGACTTGTTCTCGATGGTCATCCCCAATTTGCCATATTTGGGGATACTAGGGGCCGAGGAGCCCTTGTCGCCTCCGTTACCACCGAGCCCAGACGACATCATCATAACAAGCATCATCATCCTCGCCTTAATACCTGAAGGAGACATTTGCTATAAAAAAAATGTTATTAGTACATATCAAAATGAAATAAAAGAAGCCATGAAAATATGTACAATTACTACAAATAAAAATGAATTGTTACTCTCAAACACCACACACACACACGCGCGCATATTCACACACACACGCAGCCGCCCCCACACCCATCCCTGCCCCCTCCCCCCCCCCCCCCCACACACACACACACACCCTGCCCCACCCCCTTTCCCCACCCTACCTCACCCCCCACCCCCCACACACATGCACACATACACACACACGCACATATGTAATGTCAAGTATGTTTCATTTAATTATCATACTATATATATATTCTTCGATATACAAACTAATTTTCAAAAAGAAGTTGAAAAACCCCACCCCCATATGGACAATAATCCAGTGGTCATGCCACTTTTAAAACTAACCAACCCAACATCGATCCACTATAATCCAACAGTAATGTCAACAACAAATGTGTATCCCGTACTCCTTTTAATTCATCTACTCAATTAATTATTTCCATCAATTAAACTAACAATTAAAGTATACAATTATTAATTTACTAATTTACAATGAGGGGCAATCCTACTTTCATAATTAATCATATATTAATTTACTAATTTACAATGAGGGGCAATCATATATTAATTTACTAAAAAAATTAATAACCAATCAATTCGTTTAAAGGGACATTACGCACAAACACGCACATACACGCACACTACACACACATATACACACACGCGCATATACACACACACACACACGCGCACATTCACACACACACACGCAGCCCCCCACCCTTACCCCACCACCCACCCACCCATCCCTGCCCCCTACCCCCTACCCTGCCCCACCCCCTTCCCCCACAACACACACGCACACACTCCACTACACACACGAACACACACACACAAAAATAGCCCCCCCATCCCTGCCCCCTCCCCCCCACCCTGCCCCAACCCCTTCCCCCATCCTGCCCCACCCCCCACCCACCACACACATGCACACACACACGCACATATGTAATTTCAAGTATGTTTCATTTAATTATCACACTATATAAATATTGTTCGATATACAAAGTAATTTTCAAAAAAAATTGAAAAATCTCACCCCCATATGGACAATAATCTAGTGGTCATGCCACTTTTAAAACTAACCAACCCAACATTGATCCACTATAATCCAACAGCAATGTCAACACCAAATGTGTATCCCGTACTCCTTCTAATTCATCTACTCAATTAATTATTTTCATCAATTAAACTAACAATTAAAGTATACAATTATTAATTTACTAATTTACAATGAGGGGCAATCCTACTTTCATAATTAATCATATATTAATTTACTAATTTACAATGAGGGGCAATCATATATTAATTTACTAAAAAAATTAATAACCAATCAATTCGTTTACAAGAGACATTACGCACGAACACGCAGATACACGCACACTACACACACATATACACACACGTGCACATACACACACGCGCGCACATTCAAACACACACACGCAGCCAACCACCCCTACCCCACCACCCATCCCTGCCCCCCCCCCCACCCCTGCCCCCACCCCCTTCCCCCATCACACACACGCACAACAGCCCCCCCACCCTGCCCCACCCCCTTCCCCCACCACCCACCACACACACACATATACACACACACACATAGGGGTGGCAATTTGCGACACGACCCGTTAACCCGACACGAAATCGGCACGCTTTAAGTGGGTTTGGGTATAGCCTTAACGGGTTCGAATCATAAACGGGTGGACCCGCCAACCCCGTTAAGAAAACGAATCGGGTTCGTGTATATTCGCGAAACCTGTTAGTGACCCGTCACCCGTTTAGAACCCGTGTGACCCGCTACCCGTTTACATCCCGTCACCCGTTTATAACCCTTTACTCGTTTAGAACCCGTCACCCATTTAGAACCCGCGACCCGTTTGTAACCCGTTAACTCGTTTACAACCCGTTAACCCACTAACAACCCGTAATCTAAGCATCCCACATCGATTTGTTATGAAAATTCTCCATTCTTGACTAAGTATAAGTAAGTTGTTTCCTCTCTAGATTTTTAAAGTAACTGGGTTACCGAGTTAAACGGGTGAATCGTGTTAAACGAGTGAACCGGGTTAAACGGGTGAACCGAGTTAAACGGGTGAACCGGGTCAAAACCATTCGTTTATTTAACGGGTGTAAACGGGCCGTGTCGTGTCATTCGTTAAGTAAATGAATCGTGTATGAATTTCATTTTTCCACCCATTTAGTTAACGAATCGTGTTTGGGTGGATGAATTTTTAACACGTTTCGTTTATCACCCGACACGAACCCGGCTCGACACGACCCGTTGCCGCCCCTACACACACGCACATATATACACACACGCACATATATATAAATGGAAGAGAGAGAGAGAGAGAGAGAGAGAGAGAGAGAGAGAGAGAGAGAGAGAGAGAGAGAGAGAGAGAGAGAGAGAGAAAGTACCGAAAAGTAGAGAGATAGAGGGAGAGCAGCGTAGAGAGAGAGAAAAAAGGAGGGAAGAATCAGTGGGGGAAAAAAGAAGGGGAAAGGGTTTTTTACTGAGACATTTGTCACAGACGTGTCACGGTCGTTAACCGTGACAATATTATAAGGATTGTCACGATCATTGACCATGACAAGTCCGTGACAAGTACAGTTGTCACGACCTTGTCACGGTCAATGACCGTGACAAGTCTTTGTCATTGGCTTGTCACGGGCAATGATCGTGGCAAAAAATGCGTATTTTTTTGTCACGGTCAATGATCGTGACAAGGCTAGCCGCTGGAAGGGTGCCAATTTACCCATTTGGTGTAGTGCTTAAATAACCATCACCTCTTTCTTTTTCAGTGGAAAAAAAAAATTCGGCCATCTACCACCTCTATCCAAAACATGAGTTTTTGGATTCAACTCCCCCAACTGCCTATAAAATATTATGATCCCAACGTATTGTTCAAAATAGTGCTTGCCCTGGGATCTCCTATTAAGATGGATTTACATACTAGTTCCCTTGATAGAGCGAGGTATGCTCGCCTTTGTGTTGAATTCAATATCTCAAAACCCCTTCCTTCTAAGATTAAAATTAGGCATCTGGTTCAGCCTATTTTTTACGAGTTGAAAAATTTTATTTTTATATCTTTTGGCATGATTGTCCATATTAAAGAAGCGTGTGAAGATGGAAATAGGGCTTCAGTTGAGAAAATGCATTTGGAACATTATCCGAGCTCTACATGGGCGAAGGAATGGACTGTGATCAGGAAGCGACCTTCCCTTGCTCGTATGGGGCACAATTTGGCAAAGGATTTGCTCCGGTGAATTCAACGGTGGGTCTCCATACTAAGTTTTGAGATGGGCCTATGCAGTTGGGTAAGCCCAATCTTAATATGGACAATTCCTCATCCGTTGGGTCTTTAATGGGGTCCACTGGCTATTGGCACCCCAAATACAAGACCACCTCTCAGAAGCAGCCCATAAAGGTTAGTCTTTGTAATTCATTTTATATTTTAAACCAAGCCTACACTACTCCACAACAACCTTTAATGGACTTGGATAATAAGAGTTTACCTATAACTCCGTCCCTTTCTTCTGTTACTTCAATTGCACAAGAAACCAACACTCTTCACCCAATATCTGGCCATCATACACAGTTATCCCACACTACAAGTCCTACTGACAACTGTCCCACCGACCCACATGTATCACACCCATTTAGCCCTATTACTGCCACCTGCCCTAAACCTGTACAACAAGTCTGTCCACAACTACACGAGTATCCCCAAACCTCTAATACATTAAATAATATTATCCCTTTAAACAATACTATCCCTCTAAATCGTGTTGACCATATTCACTCTACTATTCCTTTTTCACCTACCCAGCAGCCTAATTTATCTCTCCCTACCACTCCGATTATTTATGCAGCAATTAATCGCTACCAACCCAACTACCAACCCTCCAACAGCTATAACAACAATTATGATTCCTATTCCTTTAGACGATGGTTCTATGAGGAGGGACACCAGCCCACTACCAACCAACCTGAACATACCCTTCCAATTTCAGCAGGGAACAACTCAGACCCTCAATACCCTCCCGAGTTTGAATTTACCACAACCAACAGCCACACCCCCACAACCCCAACCCATGCCCCCAAACCAACCTCCATTTGTAGGCCCCAAAAATCCACTTCTTCCCACCCGAGACCAATTTCTCATCCAAGGTCAAGAGACTTTTTTCTTTCACCCGTTTCATGTTCAACCCTATGCCATCACTTACCAAATGGGCCTACACCGACTTCTGATAAAACTAGAAATATTCAATGATCATGTCATACGAGATCGGAACAAGTGTACATATTTTAAGAAAAATAAGAATTAAACGTGGCCCTTCAACATCCTAAGAAATTTTGCAATGTCATGGCTACCAGAGACAACATTGCAGGGCTCCGCCGTCTATTCTCCATCCAACCAATGAAAGTGCTACTATGGAATGCTAGGGGAGCTTCATGGCCTCTTTTTATGGTGGAATTTCTAGATTTCTATAACCATCATCACCCTGATCTTATGCTTGTGATGGACACTAGACTTAATGTTCCTAATTCTCATAGTCAAATTCGAAGGTTTCCTTTGGCAAGTAATCACATTGTGTCGGTTGTTGGTCTCTCTAGGGGTATGTGGGTCTTGTGGATTCATAATAATATGCACATTACTATAGTATTTCAAGTTGACGGAGTTATTCACTTGCTTTTGGTGATGGAACCACCTTTGCCTCCTCTTATGCTGACCCTGTATATAATTATGCTCAGCCAAACCGCAGAGGTCAGGTATGGGATATTATTTGTTCACTTTCTACTAATATTCGTATGCCTTGGTTAGTTTTAGGAGGTTTTAACTCTATTTTATTGCCCTCTGAAAAATGGGTGGGTTTCCTTTTCATTTATATAATGTTAAACCTTTTAGTTCTTACAAGGAAGATTGTGGTTTGCGGGATTTGGGGTTTAATGGTCCTACCCATACTTGGTCTAATAAACATGAAACTCATACCCATATTAGAGAGTGCTTAGATCGTTGTCTCTCTAATGATGAATGGAATATTGCCTTCCCTTGGACCAAAGTCTCTCACTTATCTAATTCCACTTCTGATCATTGCCCTCTTCTCATGGATTCTAATTCGATTACTAGATTTCAAAATTATCTGCATATTTATGACCATGCTTGGTCTACTGATTCGTCTTATAAATCACTCATCAAGGACTGTTGGACTCCATATGTGCAAGGTTCGGTTGCATACCAATTTGTTCAAAAAAACTAAATATCTTATGTTTAAGACTAAAATTTGGAAAAAAAAAACTCTTTTGGCAATTCGAAAACCTTGATTTCCCAAACTCAAGCACACTTAGATTATGTAAGAAGCACTTTAAATACTACCTTCACTGCTGAATTACTACATTCTGAATTATGTCTTCAAAAAAACTTGGGGATTTACTTTGGAGGGAAAACCTTTATTGGAAGCAACGTGCTAAACACAATTGGCTAAAAGATGGTGATTCTAATACTAAATATTTGTATTCCGTTGTTAATCATCGTAGGGTTAGGAATCGTATTTTAGCAATTTGTATTGACAATAATAAATAGCTTACTTCACAATTTGATATTGAAATGGAATTTCTTTCTTTTTATAAAAATTTGTTCAAATCTAATAACCCTAGTATGGGCAATACTACTTATGACCATTGTGTCCCCCCCCCCCCCCCCCAACCACCACACACAGTTAACGAGTGAGGATTTAAATTTCTTAAATAAATTGATCACACCCTTAGAAATTAAAGATATAGTGTGGAATATGCCGCATCACAAGTCATCGGGACCTGATGGCCTCACGGTTGAATTTTACAAAGACCACTGGGACGTGGTGGGATCTTTTATTATCAAAGTTGTCTAAACCTTCTTTTACTCGAGTTTCTTGCTCAAAGAACTTAATAAAACTTTTCTTGTTTTTATACCCAAATGTGACAACCCTTCCAAAACATCCCAACTCAGACCTATTAGCCTTTGTAATGTGATTTATAAAATTATTTATATTATTATAATAAATAGAATTAGACCTTTCTTATCAAAAATTGTTACCCATGTCAAAATGCTTTTGTCCCTGGGAGACATATTCAGGATAATATTTTAATTACGCATGAAATGCTTCACTCTATGAGAGGTTCAAAATCTAAAAGTGGTAGCTTTGTTCTTAAACTTGATCTCTCTAAAGCATATGATAAATTAGAATGGCCTTTCATTAAATGGATATTACAACATCATGGTTTCCCAAAATTTTGAGTTACTCAAATTATGTCATGTATTACCACTACTACTTTTTCCACAATTATTAATGGCCAATCATGTACTTTTTTAACCCTTCTAAGGGTTTAAGACAAGGGGATCCTTTATCTCCATATCTTTTTATACTGGCCTTGGATGTTTTCATAAGTTCCTTAACAAAAGCGAATTGGGATTAAATTATATCTACTGCAAAAGCATCTAAGTATGGTCCTCATATTCCTATTTTGGCCTTTGCTGACGATTGTATTATTTTCTTACAAGGTTCTATTCAAAATGTGGTTAACTTCAAATAGATTCTTAATAAATTTTGTTCCCTCTCTGGACAAAGTTTAAATTCTGATAAATCTTCCATTTTATTCTCTATTAATATGTCTTTCGTAAATAAACGTAGGAATAAGAAGGCCCTTAATATTCCTCTTTTTCACTCAATTGAGAAATATTTGGGGGTGTCGTTGATTAATGGTAGAGTGACTAAAACTCTTTTTCAAGACATTATTATTAAATTAGATAAGCGAATTAACCTTTGGTATAACCAATACCTATCCTACTCTAGTACGTTACTCCTTATCAATTTAGTTACTGACTCGCTTCCTATATATATTATGTCTTCTTTCCAACTACCTAAAACTCTTCTTGATGAATTTTTGGGTAAAATTAAACGATTTTTTTGGAGGGCTACTCTGAATTCTAAGAAAAAAGCTACTATCTAATGGAGTGTCTTGACTCGGCCTAAAATCCTAGGTGGGTTAGGAATAAAAAATATGCATATGCTCAATCAAACCTTTATGTTAAAATTAGGTTGGTATTTATTTACTAATCCCAACTCCCTTTGGGCATTTGTTATGAAGAACAAATATTACCATCATACTACGTTTCTTAACTCTAAACTTAAACATCATAATTCTTGGGCCTGGAAAAATCTTTATAAAGGAATCTTACTTCTTAAAAAGGGAGTTCAATGGTCCTTACATGAGGGACATGTTAAGTTTTGGATAGATAATTGGATGCCTGTTAATTCATTACAAACCATTCTCCAGAACTCTAGTTACGATGACTCTCTTTTGGTTTCACAATTTCGGCACAATGACACTGATAATTGGAATATTACTGAATTACTGAAGTATATCCCATTACAATTTGTATCTAATATTATTAGTATTCCTTGGCATGATAAGAATTCCCCGGATATTGCCTTCTGGAGTCCTAATAAAAAAGGGTTATTTAATGTGAAAACCACTTATAATTAGCTTACTAATCAAGATGTGTGAATCACTAGGCCTTTACTTCCTTGGATCAGGCTATGGAAGTTGCCTTGTACTAATAAAGTTAAATTTTCTTCTAGTTCTTATCTCACAATGGCTTACCTACTACAGATGTTTTAAGTTCAAAACATATGTACCATTGGATCAATGTTCTTTATGTCAAAAAACTGATTCTAATTGTCACTTCCTAACTAACTGTATCACTTTTCAAAAAAAATTATATGACACTGGATTACAATTTTCCATGGAGATATAGTTCTTACTTGCTATTGATACAAGCAATTGAACTGGGAATAATCCGAATATTGTGACCACTATGAAAAATCTTTTCATTTGTTGGCATATCTAGAATTCCCGGAATAATGCAATATTTAACAATTGTCCAGTTCAATCAAATGTATTACATCACCAGGTTAGGGAGGATCTTTATAATTACAATACGTTTAATAATTCAAAAACAAAGCCTTAAATTAAGTCGGTTAAGATCAATGTCTCTTGGTATCCTTCAGAAAAAAAACTATTTTTAAACTTAATATTGATGGATCATGAAATCTTGTGAATCTCTCTGTGGGCATTGGAGGAGTCCTTAGAGACGATAAAGGAATTTTTATTTAGAGATTTGTTAAAAATATTGGATTTAATTCCAATGTTATAGCTGAAATGTGGGCAATAAAAGAGGGCTTAAAATTTTCTTTTGATAGAGTTGTTCGTAATATACACGGGGAAACGAATTCTTTTTCTACTTACCAACTGTTTTGTAGGGCCCCATGTTCGAGCCACCATATTCAGGAATGACTCTGGGACTGCCGTAAAGAAATGCAGCAGTTAGATAATGTGTGGATATCTTTTTGTTACAAAAAGGCCAACTCGTTTGCTGACGTATTAGCCAATACCGAAAATAGTTGTCACTATATGAATAGGTTTTTTGATGCAACGCCTAGGTTTATCTACAATCAACTTTTGGCAGATATTATAAGTACTATAGTTAGTAGGCTTGTGGTTAAACCTAACTGTTATAATATTATTTTAATCTAATATAATGTTTGAGTTTGTTAAAAAAATATAAGAGAGCCTAAAGAAGTTTAGGTTCAGTATATGTTAAAAAAGAAAGGAGGAGCAAAAAGGTGTTCGTCTAAATCCAATACGATGGTTGCCAGCTTCTCCACTTTCTCCTGCGTTGGAGATGCAAATGTTCACATATCTCTTTCATTCTCAAAAATTCCTTCTACATATTTTTTTCCTACAAAGCCTATGTCAACTTTGTAGGTACAAATAAAATTTTCGATATTTGTTTCTTGCATCGTGATCGAATATACTTTTTAGATATAATTTTCTATATACTAGCTGCCTACGCTTCACGTACTAAAAATTATATTTAAACTAATGTTAGAGAATATTATATGTTTATCTAGATAAAAGAAATGTATATCTTATATGTGCAATATAATCATATTAGGTATTGTATATATAATTAAATTAATGTACATTAGGAAAGTATGTCCAAATAAATACTAACATGGCAAAGTAAAGTAATTCATGACTGGTACTCATGTTAAAAATTGTTCTACTTACTGATTTTGTCACTCAAAACGGCATACCTATGAAGTACCAAATACTAATAAAGTTTCGCCAAGTTGAAAATGATGTAAATTAACTTTATCTTTGTTAACAAGAATATTGGAATTTGTAATAAACTAATATATATATATATATATATATACACATACACACACACACACACACACACACAAGATTTTCATTAATAACTTTCTGAAAAAGATGGTACACAAATTAGTATATTTAATTTAGTCGAGATTGGGCTTAACAGACACATTCAACACAAGATTGAGCAGGCCTAGACAAATAATAATCTCTTACCATATTCTCATGGCCAACCCTATTCTCAAGTATGGAAATACAGTATTTTCAATCGAGTAAAAGTGGCATTATGTATATACAAGGGCTAACATAAAACGATCCTTTTATATGTTTACCTAAAAAAAACACCACCTAAAAATTTTCAAATCCATTCACAAGTTACAATCGAATTGGGAAATCTTACACACACATTCTCTTTCAAGTGCCTCTAGCGAGGATCAGTAGTAGAGGACCATAATAGGTCCTAATTTGTGAATCAATTAGAAAATCTTTTGATATTCTGGATCAATTTGGAAAATCTTTTAGCAGTCCGATTCTTCGAAAAGAAAAATATGGTATAATTGGATCATTTTTACATTTCTTACATGTATAATGGATTTCCTATTTATTCACATTTCTTCAACAAGAAGAGCTATATAAATGAAAAATAAGGAATACTTTGCAAAGCATAAATCCACTGCTATAAACATAGATCAAAGGTTGGTGGTTATTTCTGGCACACGGGTAAAAACTCTTCAATTCATCAAAGTAACTATTTACACCTCAGAATCTACCTACGATTATATAGACCAATCCAATAAAAACCTTCCAACTTGTAGTTTTCTTACCATATATCTTTCAATAATTTATGCAAATTAATCACAACATTTTACTAATTTGCGTAAAATGCAACACACTATCGCACTAAATGTAAATACCTAAAATTAAAGTATTAATAGTTCAAAAAACAACTTTAACTATTGTCATCATTTGCAATATCCCATCTACGTGTCGCTAAAAAACTTCTCAGCGACACTTTTTAACAAAACATAAATGGTATAGGGTGTTGGTCATCCATTTTTCCATTAGCTTTTTCAATTGTTCTTCTCTCAACCTACCATTACCACCTACCGCTAGCACTACCTCCATTGCCTCCAAACACACTGCTACCACCTCCATCCGACCCTATCTTCTCCATTTCTCTCTCTAGATATGTGTATATATGTGCTTACATAAACATGTCTCTATGTTCATATACACACGAATCAGTGTATATACATGCATATATACACACATGGAGACGGGGTTCTATTTTTATTTTTTTGTGTGTCGTGAGGGGGTGATTTGTGAACAAAGGGTGGTGGTTGTGGTTGTGGTTGTGGTTGTGGCGAGGGGGCTGTTAGCGATTTGGGAGTAAGGGTTTTTGGTGGTGAAAATATGCGATTTGGTATTGGCGGTGGTGGTGGTGGTGGTGGTGCTAGACTTAAGTCCTTACTTATTTGTCATAGTTTTGGGTGAGATTATTATAGACATACAAGAATATGTCTCATGGTATATGTTGTTTACGGATGATACAATTTTAATAGACACTTCAAATGAGTGATTAACGATGAGAGTAGATACTTGAAGAAAAGCCTCAGAGTCTAAGGGACTAAAAATTAGTAAAAAAAACTGAAATTTATGAAATGTAAATTTAATAATGAGGGGTCGAATAGCATAACGTTAAAGATCGAAGAAAAAGTTATAAACCAAACAAATAAATTTCGTTATTTAGGTTCAGTCTTACAAAGTAATGGGAATATTGATGAGGATGTTACGAGTAAAATATCAACTGGTTGGATAAAATGGAGACAAGCAAGTGGGGTGTTATGCGATAAGAAGATAACTAATAAATTAAAAAGAAAAATTTATAGAACAGTTGTTAAACCAGCAACCCTATATGGAGCGGAGTGTTATACTTTAAAAAAAATATGAACAAAGTCTCCTTGTTAGTAAGATAAGGACTCTCCTATGGATGATAGGAATTACTAGAAAGGACAAAATTAAAAACCAATACATGAGAAAAAAGTTAAAGTTATTCCCATTAGCGATAAATTAAAAGAAAGTAGATTTCGGTGGTACGAACAAGTGTTGCTAGACCAGTAGATGCACTTAAAACAAGAGAAAGGTTATTCAAAATAGAGAGTAAAAGAGAAAGGGGTCGTCCTAAGCTATCGTGGTAGGAAATCATCAAGAGAGATCTTCAGCAATTAAACTTGGATGATAATATTTCATATAATAGATTAGAATGGAAAAGAAGAATTCATGTGACCGAACCATATGGTGGTGTAAAAATAAAATTAATATTAAATTAGCTTAATTATAATTAATGTACATTTTAGTTTAATATAATATATTGATTTTGATGATTCCAAACAAACTTTTATTATGTGATAATGAAAATATTTCTTAATATATATATATATATATATAATACTGTATGCACATATTATATATTGTTTGGAAAAGATTTATTTATTGTGCCTATATATATCTCATCTCTTCTATACAATATATACGGATATTTCAAATTCTTATATCTGTTAAAATATGCTTTGGGACACGCATGTAAGTTGGACATTTTCATGAGATTTTATCTTATTGTTACTTTTAACTTTTTATGCCTTGTGCTGACATAAAAACATATATTATCATAGGTACTTTTTACTCAACTATTTTTATAATGCTAAAGAACAACTTTCTTGACTGTGGTTTTATAATTCAAATGCTTTATCAACTTCCTCGTTCAGTGCATTTAAATTACATCGGATCACGCATGTATATTTTTGCGACATGTATTCTTGTATATCTATGTTTATTAGTTAATACTCTTTGGTATCATATAGGCGCATGAATTGATATATGTGTATCTCGTGTTAGAAGACTACTTAGCCTTACAGGCCATTAATTGGTTTGTGCTTACAAACAGATTTTTATCAGAAAATCATCCATTCTTTTTTACAGCCATAAGTCTGTCCATTTAGTATAGTCATTGCCCACGCCATCAGTTATCTTTAAACTTTAATTTTTCTTTTTGTCCCAACCATTCTATACCTTGGGTAAATAAAAACATAGTTACCTTTTTATTGATACATAGTTGTAATACCCCGTAATTTTATGACTTTTAAATTGAGAATAATTAAAAGTTAATGGGCCAAATTATTGTGGATTAATTGGAATTAATTCATTAATAAATTAATTAGGATTAATCCGGATTGAATATTACTGCTGATAAGAGTAATATATTATGAATATTACTTAGTGATATATAAGTAATATGTGAATATGATAATTATGAATATTGCCGTGAGATACAAATACGGTAATTATAGAACTTAAGTCGGGACGCGCTTATGAGTCATGTCGGGACTAAAGTTGAGTAATAAAATATAAATTAAGTAATATCATTCAATTGATCATTTCGAGTGCACCGTTGGGTCCGGAAGGGTCAAAATAGGCAGAAAAGTATACCCGTGTCTTTAATTTGGTCTCGGGTCAATCGGAAGATGAAAGGATGCCCCGAAGAGGCATTTTAGTCATTTGGCTTGGGATAACTAGCACATGTAAATCAGGCCCAATTACATCTATACACGAATATATATCTACTAAACCCTTCCCCGAGATCAAATATAATAATACAAACACTCCCTCATAAGTCTATTATGAAACATACAATAACATCTATACACGAATATATATACTAAACCCCCTTTCAGGTGATAACTAGCACATATAAATCATATCTCATAACATCGAACACAAAGTCTCACCATAGTATATACTATAGCCCAAACATTTCAGTATAATTATTAGTAACATCTCGTACGTAATATATTTATCTCGAGCTCAGCTCCGCACTCTCAGCGTGGCTATATCATACGGGTATTCTCAATTACCCCAATTTACAAATTAAGTCCTTATCGACCTTGCCCCACCCATTAACTTGTGGTGAAAAAAAATTCTCAGTGCATCCTTCACAGAACTACCTGGCTCCACTGGCCATATGTCATATTAACTCTCAGCTTAAAGTGTTTCCTCTACTTGTTTAATAATTTAACATTTAAAACCGATGCACTAGCATCCAACAACGTCACGCCATTCTCAATGTTTATTACGATCCATGTGTGTAACCTCCCGTAACGAAGTTCAAAATAACTTTCCACAATGCACTATCCCCTAGCATTGTCGATCATCGAAATTCGTGCATTCCAAGCACATAACCAAGATATCATAAATTTTGTCTCCCAACACATAAATCATTTCATATATGCCCATATCTCTCAAGGCGTCACACGATACTATGCTCTTACTATCAATAAGTTCTCATCACTTACCCAACGATGAGTTAAATCTCTCCACTCAACGGTAAACTCGACAAACCCTGAATCACATTAGTAAAAGCCCCTAAACATCGGGATCCAATATAACTAGACCTATGTACTCTCTTAAGTCTACTTTATAAAACTATCGTCGCGAGGTCGACCCTCTTTTAAGTGAGACATCATAAATATATCGATCCTACCCTGGAAAAGCGAACATGATAGGCTTGTTGTAACCGCTCACCATCGCTTAACAATCCCTACTTAGGATAGAACCATACCTCGAATATTACCTCTCAAAACGAGATAGCCTCATAAGATATAAATATCCTCTCAGTGTTCACACCCTCTCCCCTGCGGATGGATCTAAAGAGAGCCCCTTTACTCAACGGTGAATAACCACACACTATAGTTGTATTTACGATACCTCTATTAAACCTGTTTCACATGCGAATCTACAATAACATCCGTCATTCTAACAAATTTTCCCAATACTCGCTTGTGTATTTTCACCACGAGTTCATTTTTAACTGACGGACTCTATTTTTATTCTCCGTATCCACCTCATTGGGTACGAAGTTCGCTAAACAAGTCGACTCTCCTTCATGTCCATCCACTGTCCGTCCCTTCTGAAGTAGGACTGAAATTTCCTTTACATACTCTGTATAACCAACTAATAAGGGGATTTGCAGTACTATCGCACCCCAATTTTCTCGTTATCCATGGTATCTCTACATGGTTGTGGTGACCGGCCCACCACTACTACGCTGCTCCTATGAGCAAAAATTTTGCCTGAAATTTAACCCTGGGTGTCACTGCACTACACCCTACTCATATTCTTTTGGGTTATCTCTTTCCATTAACCCATTACACTCCCCCTCTTTCCCGAATCCTCACAGATGGCTCTTCAAAGGAGTTCCCCCGACTCCACCCCTTTACCGACTACATTAGGTGAGTCTGAATATGCACCACCGCTTTCTACGAAGATGTTTAGGGAAACTAATGAACCCTAGTGTTTATCCTAACACCATCTATCGTAAACAATAATTATGGTGACTCCTATCGCGATCACCGTATCGAGAATATTCCATGCCTTTTGTTGAGCCTCCCCTCCTGCGGTCCTTCTAACAACCCTCGCTGGTCGTTCCAAAGTTGTTCGGTGTACAAAGCCTAATCGAACTCGTATATGAATCGCATCCACGATACTTGATTGCAGGAGAACGTAAGTTGTATGCGTGAAGGAATACAACAATCCTGTAATAAGGCTCTATAGCAAAGAACGCTAAGCTGAAACGTAATAAGCCGCACAGATCCTAAGGACTCTAGAACCTAATTCTCTGATACCATCTGTGACACCCCACCTACTAAAATACCGGGTGGCCAGCCCGTGATCAAAATAAAAATTGGTCTCATATGACTCATTCTTAGCATCACTGTCAAAAACTTTTTAAAGTTACTAACCATCTAGTAATTTAATTAGACTGGCGCCAAATTTTATCTTTCATTAATTAACAACAGGCGAAAAATAAATAATAATAAAACCATCAACACAGCTAATAACTGAATTCCACACAGATGAATAACATAAATTAAGATAACTGAATCAACGATCGGTTTAATAATAAAATACAACAGTAATTGAAAGAATAACCTGGATACACAAAGTCCGATAAGTAAAGTAAATACAAAATCTAAGGGCGACATGCCCAAATGAGTACTGAAAAGTTCCTACACTAGGAGTAAATGAACGAAGCGTCTATAATAAAGTCCAGAACTTCCACATGAGCTGTAACTGCGCATTCCTGGATAGATTCCTCAAACTCGGCGTCCCTGTGGCTGGACACCTAAAATGTTTTGGAAAAGATTTTGACACGGGTCAGAGCCCAAGTAAAATATTTTGAAAATATTTACCAAGCAGTTAAATTACAATTATTAAATATGCATGCACACTTTTCATATTTAAGCTAGTGTCGCACTCTCTTGAGACATAGCTCACCCCGCATCTAATGTGCACACTTAACGCTTGCCTTCTACCTTTCCTAGTTAAGCTGCCCCACCTAACTCGCCATAACAAGTCTCCTTCAACATACTAACTCATTGTACCCACCCGTATTACCCATACAAAATGTTACCGAATTTCCATGTCTTTTATCCCATTATAAATTTCTCAGTATATGCTTATTTCTCCCCATAATATAGTTATTTTTAATGTCACTATCTTTCTTTTCTACTAAACCAACACAATAGAATAAAATCACACGTATACATATATCACTCTGTTATATTTATACTAATATTGCACCCCTAAGCTGAGTTGCGGTGCGAGTATACTATGCTATAATGTCCTGGGTACATCATTTACGAAACACACATAGTAGAATAAGTCACAAGTATATATATTTATCACACTAATTATATATACAATACAACACCCCTAGGTTGAGACCTGCGGCGCATGCATACTCTGCTATCAAGTTCCGGTACATCACGCACTATATAAATGACCATTGGTTCAGTATCTCACTCGAACCATCATCACAAATTACACACATTGGAGGCGAACATAGTTCCAAGCCTATGGGATATGCAAATAGCTACGCACCCATATGACCATCATCACTATCATTATTACAGATAGCCCGTACCTAGGTTCTATATTCTAAGGCACAAGTCAAAAATCCCCCCAAAGGCTCATCAGGATATGACTGTCTCGACGCGAAAACCTCCCGTAATAGCAAGTAGCGTAGGTATGTCAGAAACATAATAAATAATACAAATCAGTATAGGTATACACACAACCTATATTATATATTCCATACATAGCATATATATATATATATATATATATATATATATATATATATATCTTGAATATCCTACGTATTAGTTAATTTCAATTATACATCACATCGTATATTCTCGAGTATCCCTCACTACTCGAAGTGTTCCAATTATCCTTTAAAATATTATAGTAGATAATTCACTCATATCCTACTGATCTAAGTCATAGGCCCGCTCATTCCCAAACTCGTTACATTTCAAATTACACCGACTAATCTAATCAATTTCACATTAATTAATTTATTAAAGTAGCATCACCCAACTACAATACTCTGACTCACCCATATGGTCCATATATTCACCCTTTAGAATTTGTTACACAAAAATCCACTATTAAGGTTAACACCTCTCGTTAAATTGACTATTCGATAATTTATTATATATCTCTATAATAAATTAAATCGGCTAATCAGTGCTTAGCTCCCGTAGCACTAGCCTGAGAAATATTAGAGTCAAAACCCCGACCCTTAATTTAATTACTATCACCTCAATTAATGTTATCCAAGTGGTATCACTCAACCAAAATGCTCGGACTCCCTTTATTGGTCCGTATTTTAACCTTTTAGAATTCATTTCACCGACACCCTTATTAAATTTAATAGTCCTTAATACTCATCCCGTAAGACTCTAAGTATTAGGTTCCTTTTAATTTCTATCAATTAAATTCCACCTTAAGATACCAGCCCGTATGCTAAATTCATCCAAAATTCTCATTCGAATACATTCGTATATTTTTTACATATATTATAGAGTGTCGTTCATTATAAATACTCTGAAATTCATACCTCTGAATCATACCTATCTAATCCAAGGATAAAATAATGTTCCTTTATATTTTTCCAAAGTCCTTCACTCATCTACAGACATCTCCAAATAACCTGAATTTATTTCTTCCTAAAGATGTCGGTCTCGCGCACCCTATCGTAGAAAAATCAAATCAAATTCAAAAAAAACTAGAAAAATACGAGGTCGGCGCCCACGCGACCGTGACGAAAAGATCTACGATATCATATTTTACAATAACTGAAGGGGTCAATCGATCGACGAATTGGGTCGATCGATCGATCGACCAGATATCAGTCATCTTCTCCGACTTCTTTTTCCACCATTTTTAAACTTCGAAGCTTTCCAACTTCAATTCAGACCTCGATTACTTTATCTCCCATATTTATATCATCTATAAACATGTTCAAACACTAATATATGACATTAATCCTCAGTGATTTTCATTAAAATTATAGGGTTTGTAAATTGGATTTTTCTCAACACCCCTTAAATCACAATTCTCAATTCGATTCAATAATCCGAATTCAACAATAATTTCTAAAGGTTTTCAATTCTAAATCATATTATAGCCTCATATGATATTATTCTCACATCAATTCACCCTTAATTCTTAAATCCCCCAAACCCAGATTTAACATGTGATACCCTCCAAAAACGAATTTTGCTATAATAACTCATCCCAAAATGAATATGGTTTACACCAACCAAGATATTAATCGCAATATCGCAATTTAAATGAAAGCAAGTTTAACTACTTGCCTGGATAATTTCGTAGGGTCTGATTTCCTTTGTTGTAGACGAATGTTCGACGAAGAACACGTTCCTCTTCCTTTAGTTTGGCTCCCAAAAGATCCCCAATTTCTTCCATTATTTTCCTCTGCAACTCTAGGGTTTCTCTCCATGAGTTATGACTGCCCCAATTCTCTTAATTACGTTTTATTTCACTCATCCCGTTTTTAAACTTATGGGATAAATTAAAATGGCCCAAACACTCACGTGTGGGCCCGATTATGCCTAAAATTGCTCCAAGACCCGATTACTATCCCCGGGTACTCTTTTTTTACTATTTCGACCTATCCGGAGTCAATCGTACACTTAAAATTTCCATCCGAATTACTTTATAACATTCTCAAATTTTGACCCCAAATTACGACACGTGTGAATTTCCAAAAATAACCCGAATTAAATAAATCTTAATTCACCAAATTAATATGAATTCTCCAAATTAAATCATTTCTCCAAATCACAAATTTAATTAAATTCTCCAGATTAATTAAATCTTCTATCACCAAATTATTTAAATTTTGTATCCTTAGAAATACGGGGTGTTACAGTCGATTACCATTAGTGAGAATAATGGTATAGAACGGTCATATGGGTGCGTAGGTATGTGCGTAGCCCAAAGGATTAGGACTATGTTCATCTCCATTATTTGTGATTTAATATTTATGGTTCGAGGGATCTTTACCAAACCTATAGTCCTCTATACATTGACGACATGTATTGGGACATGATAGCAGAGTAATGCAGCACCGCAGATGTGTCTCGGGGTGCAGTATTGTGTGTGTGTGTATATATATATATATATATATATAATATAGTGAATGTATGTACATACATATGATGATATCTACTATGTGACTAAAGTAAAATTGAAAGATAATGATATCTAGAATTAATTAAGTATGAGAACACTTAATTGAATTGAATTAATAAGGTACTTATCCATGTTATCTAGATTGATACATATGATATTATTACATGTATTGCGAGAGTAATATGTGGGAACGAATTGGGATATGGTTAGTGGATACATTGGGATGAACTAGTTATCATGAGACTGTGACTAGTATGATTTAGAGGTACGATGGCGGGCACTCTAGATGAGAGGTGAGAATTTCAAGATAGAGTCCGATTAGCTAACATGTATATAATAAATGTTGAATCTAGCATTTATTCACTTGCTGTTTTTAAAACTATTTTCACTTCGAGATCTGACCCGTTTATATACACATTCTCCTCTCTCTCTTCTATCCTATATATATATATATATATATATATGGTGTCCAGCCACAGGGACGTCCGCCATAGAGGATTGGGTCTATTGACGATGTTATGGATGTTATGGAGCTGTGGACCTTGTTTAGACGCTTTTATATTCTTGATTCATACTCTGTAGTGGTTGATCTTTCATTTAGGGCATGTTGCCTAAGAGGATTCTAGTTATTTTCTTTCTATCTGAGTCAGATTATATTCTTATGTTAGTTTGATACATTTGGTATTGTTGGGATTATTGTATTAAGATATTTTACTGGAAAGTTTATTTCAGTTGCATTTAAATTCCATTGTGATGTCTATTCTATTATTATTTATTGTGTGAATGGTTTGTATTAAATGTTTTATGTTATTAAAATGGAATTTTCATGAAATTAAATTGGAACAGTTTTAACAACCTGCTTACTTGGATATTAGGTGATTAATTATTAAAGCAAAAAATATATATTTTTCGACAGTGATGCTAAGAATGAACCAACTGTATAATCTATTTTAATTGGGTATAGGACTGATCACCCGGTATTTAATTAAGTGGGTTGTTACAGGTGGTATCAGAGCATCAGGTCTGAACGGGTTATTATGATTTCTGCTTAGCGTCCTTTAATATAGAACCCTATCATTAGGACTGTTGCATTCTTATTTGCGCATATACGTTCTTCAGCTATTATGTGATATTGAATACTGATGGTATATTCTCTCTCATCTCAGATGCCTCCTCGACATGCACCTCAGCCCGCCCCAGCTCAGGGTACCATGAATACTTCCGAGGTTGCTTCCATTATTGCTCAGGCAGTTAACGTAGCTTTCGCAGTTGTACAGTAAGCACCAGTGCAGGCACCAGATGTTCCACCAGTACCAGGGCAAATGTTTTCTACTGCTTGGGAACGTATTAGGGATGCCTTCCAAAAGGCACATCCACTAGAGTTTCAGGGGGTTATGATGTTTTTATTGCTAGCCAATGGAAGAAAGATATCTAGAGGCACTTGAGGATGTTCGAATGCACGGAGGTTCAGCGACATATATTGTCTACGTTTAAGCTAGTAGGCGCAGATTTACAGTGGTGGGAGGTTATTACCACTTCTGAAGAGAGAGACACGATGATTATTCAAGACTTTTGGGTGTGGTTCGATCACAAGTACTTTCCCTTCGTCGTTCAGACTGAGATGGGGCGGAAACTACTTGACTTGACCCAATAGGGGAGGACAGTGGCAGATTATGAGGAGGAGTTTACTAGGCTGACTAATTTGGTTCCAGGAGAGGTACCTACTGAAGAAAAGAGAATTCAGATGTTCATTGATGGCCTGAACTGGAAGATTCGCCAGCACATATTGGGGAATCTTTCACTACATACTTACGCAGATGTTATAAATGTTGCAATACTTCACTGCCCGGATAATCGCCTACATGGTAAGGGTGGTAAGTGGGTTTTTGAGTTTAGACAGCAGGGCAAGACTAGTGGAGGCAGTTTCAGTGGGACATATTCAGGTCAGAGTCAACAGCATCAGGGTGAGCAGGGTTCCCAACCTGGGCACTATGCTAAACGATTACGATCCGGAGGATTTTGGTATGGGCATCGAGGTAATAGACAGGGGTAGCAGGGCCAAGGGAGAGATGGTAACGGCCAGCAGGGTCGTGGTTAGTAGGGACAGAATGGGAGAAAGTTTACTGGCAAGTGTTTTGTGTGTGGCAAGACTGGCCACAAACGATGGGATTGTCCTGATAAGGGCATATTACCTCAGCAGTAGGGTATTCAGTGGTCAGTGCTTCCACCAGTCGCTCTCCCAGCACCATCTCAGGTGCCAGCATTACCTACTATTCCAGCAACTCCAGCACAGCAGGGTCAATATGGGCGTATATACAACGTCCATCAGGCAGCGGTTCAGCAGCCACTGCCATCGATTAAGGGTATATTTTCTATCTATTGGGCACATTTTGTTTAACACGGGGGGGCTCACATTCATTATTGCCATTAGATTTGCACAGGATGCAGGGTTATTAGATATAGCGGCTAGCGCTATTACATATGTAGACTCGTCGTTGGGTAGTGGTACACCTATATTCTTTATATGTCATAGAGTGAGTATAGATATTGGGAGTTTGATTTTACTGGCTGATTTACTTGTTCTGGACATGTCCGAGTATGATGTGATTATCGACATGGATTGGCTCGTTGCATCTAAGGCAATGATTGATTATTATAGTCGGTGTATTATTTTTGCTATCTTAGGACATGAGATGTTCCTAGTGGCTATGCCTCGTTCTGAGGGAGGATCGTCTACACATTTATACTATATAAAGGAAGAGACCTCTACGGGAGTTATGTTATCCCTTGATTTGATACCGATAGTTTGTGAGTTTGCAAATGTATTCCAGGAGATACAGGGGTTACCTCCCACCAGGGAAATTGAGTTTGTGATAGATTTAGCGTCGAACACTTGGCCTATTGCTCGTGCACCGTACTGTGTGGCTCCAGCAGAGATGAGGAAGCTCAAGGATCAGATAGAGAAGTTATTGGGTCAGGGGTTTATCCACAGGAGTACGTCGCCTTGGGGATCCCCTGTGCTATTTGTAAATAAGCAAGATAGTTCTTTACGACTGTGGATGGATTATGGGGAGCTTAAAAAAGTCACGATACGGAATAAGTATCCGTTGCCTAGAATCGATGACTTGTTTGATCAGCTGAGAGGAGAAGCCTACTTCTCAAAGATAGACTTGAGATCTGGGTATCATCATCTGCGTATCAGGGAGTAGGATGTTTCTAAAACTGCTTTCTTGACCAGATATGGATAGTATGAGTTTCGAGTTATGCCTTTTGGGTTAACTAATGCGCCAACGGTATTTATGGACTTGATGAACAGGATATCCAGAGAGTTATTGGATCAGTTTATCATTGTCTTTCTAGATGACATTCTGATTTATTCTCGGACTGAGGAGGAGCATGTCGAGCATTTACGACAAGTCCTGCAGACACTACGTGAGCATTAGTTGTATGCGAAATATTATAAGTGTGAATTTCGGCTCCGAAAAGTTCAATTTCTG
Source organism: Sambucus nigra (assembly GCA_949130495.1). Classification (NCBI taxonomy): domain Eukaryota; kingdom Viridiplantae; phylum Streptophyta; class Magnoliopsida; order Dipsacales; family Adoxaceae; genus Sambucus; species Sambucus nigra. The sequence continues at coordinate 86,997,846 of OX422223.1, read as the reverse complement.
GGGCATATTGTGTTTGAGATGGGGATATCTGTGGATCCCAACAAGGTATCAGCGGAGAAGGAGTGGGGATAGCCCACGACACCAACAGAGGTGCGAAGTTTCTTGGGATTGGTAAGGTATAATCGATATTTTATCCGGCATTTCTCAAAGATATCAGGTCCGTTGACTAATCTAACCCGTAAGGCCATACCATTTACATGGGATGATGCGTATCAGTTGGCATTCGATGAGCTAAAAGATAAGTTGACTTCAGCACTGATACTAGCACTGCCCAGGCCAAGAGTGGAGTACTTAGTTTATACTGATGCATCATTACAGAGTCTTGGTGAAGTATTATAGCAGGACGAGAAGGCTATAGCTTATGCCTCTAGAAAGCTTAAGCCTCATGAGAAGAATTATCCCACCCACGACTTGGATCTAGCAGCAGTCGTGTTCGCTCTTCGAATATAGAGACATTATTTATTGGGTGAGAAGTTTCACCTATTCATGGATCATAAGTCACAGTAGTATTTTTTCACTCAGTGGGAGTTGAACATGCGTCAGCGCAGGTGGCTTGAGTTTGTAAAGAATTATCAGTTTGAGATACATTACCACCCAGGGAAGGCTAACGTGGTAGAAGATGCATTGAGCCGAAGGCCGATAGGTGAGTTGTCCGCAATGTGGAAAGAGAAATGGAAGGAATTAGGACATCAGTATGCAGTTGCCTTATCTTTTATGTTAGTTATAACTGTTACACCTCAGATTGTGACGAAGGTGGTTCAGGCACAAGCAGCAGATTCATTTTATCAGGAGAAAATTTAATAACTTTTAGTCGGGGGAGCAGAGTCTTACTCATTGAGTTCTGATGGGGGCTTGCACTTCAACGGTAGGTTGATTGTTCCAGAGGGTGTGGATTTGCGACATTCAGTGATGACAGAGTCGCATGGATTCAGATTTGTAATACATCTCAGTGGGGATAAGATGTACCAAGAGATGCGATGACAGTATTGGTGGAGCGGGATGAAAAGGGACATTGCTGAGTTTGTCTCTAAGTGTGTCACTTGTCAGTTAGTGAAAGTGGATTATAAAAAGCCAACTGGGTTTCTACAACCATTAGATATCCCGATGTGGAAATTGGAGGGCATTTCCATGGACTTCATCACAGGGTTACCTACTTCACAGAGGGGTCACGATTCCATATGGGTGATTGTGGATCGGTTGACTAAAGTAGCTCACTTTTTATCAGTTCAGACTGATAACTCTACTGGACAATACGTCTATATTTTTATAGCCGAGATAGTGAGGTTACATGGGGCACTGCTTAATATTGTGTCCGATCGGGACAAGATCTTTGTATCCCGATTTTGGGAGAGTTTTCATGAGGCCATGGGTACTGAGATTCGATTAAGTATGGCCTATCACCCGCAGACAGATGGGTAAACGAGGCGTACTAACCAGATGTTGGACGATATGTTACGCATGTGTATCCTGGATTTTGGGGGAGGTTGGGAGCAGTATCTTCCACTTCTAGAGTTCGCGTATAATAACTCCTATCGGTTCACCATCGGTATGGATCCATTTGAGGCACTGTATGGTAGGCCTTGTCGTTCTCCTGCGTGTTGGTTAGAGGTGGGGGATAACAAGATACTTAGGCCATAGGTAATATAGGATATGTCTGTCAGGATTGACATGATTCGTAGTCGTATTCGGGTAGCTTGGGATAGACAGAAAAGCTATGCCGATGCGAAGAGGTTCTCCCGAGAGTTCAGTGTGGGGGACCAAGTATTGTTGCGAGTATATCCTATGAAGGGAATAATGAGATTTGGGAAGAAAGGGAAATTGGCGCCACGATACGTTGGACCCTTTCCTATTATTGAGAGGGTTGGACTGGTTGCTTATAGATTGGGGTTGCCAGAGCACTTGCATAGGATTCATGATGTGTTCCATATTTCTTCGCTGAGGCGATATCTCCGAGAAGAGTTCTCTTACACTCATGTAGCGTTGGAGGAGATTGATTTACAGCCTGATAGCTCGTATGAGGAGAGACGGGTAGCGATCTTGGACCATAGCGAGAGGTGGTTGAGAGCGAAAGTAGTTCCGTTGGTTCATGTCCAGTGGGAGCACCATAACATTGAGGAGTCTACTTGAGAGCGGGAGGATGAGATGCGCGACAGATACCCGAAGTTATTCGTACCAGGTATGCTTTATTTTTTGAATTTCTGGACGAAATTCCGTTATAAGGGGGGAAGTATATAATAACCCATAATTTTATTACTTTTAAATTGACAATAATTAAAAGTTAATGTGCCAAATTATTGTGAATTAATTGGAATTAATTAATTTAATTAATTAGAATTAATCTGGATTGAATATTACTGCTGATAAGAGTAATATATTATGAATATTACTTAGTGATATATAACTAATATGTGAATATGATAATTATGAATATTGTCGTGAGATACAAATACGGTAATTATAAAACTTAAGTCGGGACGCGATTATGAGTCGTGTCGGGACTAAAGTTGGGTAATAAAATGTAAATAGGTAAAAAAGTATACCCGGGTGTTTAATTTGGGTCTCGGGTCAATTGGAAGATGAAAGGACACTCCGAATGAGCATTTTTGTCATTTGGCTTGGGAGATGAATAGTATCCACGTTTTTTTTTTTTTTTAGCTAGCCTTGGAGACTTGTTATATAAGTGGGTTTATACTCTACGTAAGGTTCATTTCATCTGTTTTCATTTGTGAGTTCTTTGAGAGAAAGTGAAGAGACTTTGAGAGAAAATAAAATTCGCCTCGTGGAGAGGAAGAGTTGCCTTGAAGAAGAAGAAGAAGAAGAAGAAGAAGAAGAAGAAGAAGAAGAAGAAGAAGAGTCATATTGGGCAATCAGAGGGGATAACCACCACGAACCACCATCTCTACACCTTGCACCATCGCCGAAAAGTTTTCAGAAAATCATCGAAAAAATGTAACACCCCGCCTAATTAAATACCGAGTGGCCAGTCCCATACCAAATTAAAACAGAATATACAGGTGGCTCATTCTTAGCATCACTGTCGAAAACATTTACAACTCACCCAATACCCAATTAAGCTGGTGTTAAAAACTTTCCAAATTTTAATTCAACAAAATCCATTTCCAGTTTAAGAATAATACAACACATTTTATTCTACAACACTGATAACCAATTAGATAACACAAAATAATTTGAATGCAATTGGAATAAACATTCCCAAATAATATAGATCCATTACAGTAATCCCAACAATATTAAATGTATTAAAAAGACCCGAATACAATAGTATTTAACCCCGATAGAAAAAGATAATTGAATCCTTTGAGCAACATGCCCTACTAAGAGAATACTGTGAATCAAATGAAGATAAGCGTCTAAGAAAAACTCCATAGCTCCATAGCTTATCGTAATCCGCTAAGGTTGGCGTCCCTGTTGCTGGACACCTGATATAGAAGATACAATAGAAAAGAAAATATGCAAGGAAACGGGTCAGAGCCCGAATGTGTAGGTGATTTTTAAAACAGCAAGTATTTAACAAGTGCAATAAAGCATTTATTATGTACATGTTAGATCCAACTCTCACTTGCTATTCTCACCTCTCAACTAGAGTGCACACTTAACGTTTCCTATTAACTTCCTAGTTAATGGTTCCTCTTTTCTAGTCTCCATATTATAATTCCATCCCAATATCATAATCCCCGTATGTCCCATACCATACGCCACATTATTATTCATTTACATTTCTCATCGTTTCTCATTAACATGAATCATTTCTCATTAATATGAATTAAGCTCTTCAATAAATATTCATTAACTTATTTCAATTCTTTTCTCAATTCACCGTTATCTACAATCATCACACAGTAGATGTTTTAACCACAATATAACCATTCATTCATTTAATCCATTATATATATATATATATATATATATAATACGGCACCCCGAGTCACAGCTGCGGTGCAATGCATTACTCTGCTATCAAGTCCCATCATCGCAGGTCGCCGAATAGGGGACTAAAGGTTCGGTAAGGATTGCACGAACCATAAACAACATCACAAATATTGGAGGCGAACATAGTTCTCATACCCATGGGTCACGCACATACCTACGTACCCATAGTCAGCGGACTTATCAACTCCCCGATAAGTCTTTCATAGACCTATGTTCTCGAGCGACAAATCAAAGATCCCATGGATTCATCAGGATATGACTGCCCTCACGCGCAAACCTCCCACCGATAGCAAGTAAGCTAGGTATGTCATACACATAATCATAAATCAATCAAATAGGTATTATCATACCTATAGTATACTAACAACAAGGTACTCATATTAACCTTAGATTATACGTAGCATTATATCTCTTTAAATTTCATGTATTAAAATATCATATCTTTACTTCATAATTTAATTATCCTCGCATCCTATAACATCTCTCCACTCCCGACGTCGTTAAGGTTCATGCGCGGAGCGTCTCGCAAAGCAAAATCCAAACAAGGAACCCCTCCAATACACTACTACTTAACTTTGTCGATCGAGGAGGTCCGACAACTTCAACTATGCGATCGGGATAACCTCATACCCTCTTTCAACCAAATGTGTTCTAAACTCCCATCTCTATCCAGGAGCCATACCACTACGCTCTTGTACTACACTCAGTCCTTGCGAAATCAATAATGAGCTTAAACTCAGTCATTGATGTTCAAATTGTAACCCTAAGGCTACCCTCACTCAAAACACAAGGTTCAAATAGATTTTTCCTCAACATATATTCAATAAGAAGTCACTAATATCCTACTGGTCCATAACATCATTTTTCCCGAATTACTACGAGTTTAGTTCTCCTTTTTAATTAAGGTTAAAACCGATAGTTCCAAATCTCTTATAAACACACCTTCTTTCACTTAGGATTAAACCCTCTTGTAAACTTAAGGATACCCAGGTGTTATATTAAATCACCCCTACTGGTCCTATATTTAATCCTCATACATCCCCATTTGGAATTTAACAAATGAATCTAGCAACCGAAATTCCATTCAATATAATTTTCATCATTTTAATCACTTGAATCCAAATCAAATTAATTCAAATCTTATCAAGGGTTTACTGATATTTTCTAAGTCCCATAATATCCAAATAATAATCACCAAAGATCCACAAAAGGACTGGGATAAGAATCATCATTTAAAAAGAAATAACTTTACCTATTATGTGGAGGTCGATCGATCGAAGGCAGGGGTCGATCGATCGATCCCTCAGGTCACAGCCCGGTTTTCTGCATTTTCTGGAACTACGGGTTTAACCATTTTTACTCATTCAAACCTTCATATTAACATCCCAAATGACTTACAATTATTACTACATGATATATATACATATATGAACGATTTTCAATACTCTAAACATCCTAGAATCATCAAGGGATTGGATTAAAAAGCATGTTTATCTCCTTATTTCCAGAAAATCATCAACATATTAACTTCAAGAACACTTCAATGGTTTTCAGATTTTTCTTTCATAGATATATGATTATTTCGTGATTATATTCATCCTAAAACATGAGTTTACTTCCTATATCATTTCAGTTTCTAGAAATCCATATAACAACTCCATTATGTCTTCCAAACATGAAAAATCATCTATTTTCATAATTATTCTAACATGGACAATATACGAACTTAAGTTGCAATTATCAAACACTTGCCTTTAATGAAGATCTGATCCTTTGGGGTTGAGTAACATAGGTGGTTCTCCTTTTTTTCGGCCACTTTCGGTGGTGGTTGGTGGTGGTGACCTTTGGTCTTTAGTTCTCCTCCTTTCCAAGCAAGCTTCCACTCTCTCTAAGAAGATGACTTTTCAATTTTGTGTAGAAGAGATGAAATGAACCTACATTCAAATAATCTCCAAATACTTATAATAAGACAAAACCCGAAATCACTATTCATCCCCCCTAGAAAAATGACCAAAATGCCCTTTTAGGTTGTCTATTCATTTCCAAATGACCCGAGACTCAAAATTAACATCCAAATAGACTTTTCTGACTATTTCGAACCTTCCGGACGTAACGGCACAGTCTAAATGATTATAAGGTCGATAGAAAAATAAATTTCCTTTTTAATTTAATAAATTAGTCCCGACACGTCTCATACCGCGTCTGATTAAAAATTCAAATTACCAATTTTATATCACACCGTCATATCAATGACATCACATTCATATATTACCTAAATATCTTTAAGTAATATTCAGAATCATCCATTTTAATATCCACAATTCGGATAAAACCCAAATGAATTAATTAATAATAAAAATCCAATTAATCCATTAATTTAAAATATAACCCATTTTAAAAGTCATTTAAAATTACGGGGTATTACAAAAAAGAAAAGAGGAAGTTCTAATATTACCTTCTCCAAAGGTTCAGACCTGCACTAAGAGGCAAGTCATTCTTGCTTTATTTCAGTGTTTATAATATCCATGTTAGAATAGGATTTTCTTTGGGATTATGAACTTATCAATTTGGGATTAAAATGATTGATAAATTTTGTTTAATGGATATGCAAATTCATGTAGTTGATTATTCACATGTAGAGGTTATGAACATGATGAACTTGTTAGGATGAACATGTAGAAAAAAATATATGTTTATGGAGAAAATGAAAAATGATGATAGGCATTGCATGTAGATGAATCCTACTCATAATTGAATATGAAATTTGATGATTTAGAGAAGGAATCATAAATCTAAATTCTGGGCTTTTAAGGTGTATAAAAATGGAGAATTTAGATAAATAAAATTTTGAGGGTTAATTGAGTTTGATGTTAATTCTCATATAAATTTGGTTATATAGATGTTTTTACTTGTATTATAATTACCCATAATCATGTAGAAATAATGTTGAGATATTTGGGATTCATTAGAATATATTTCATGTGAGTTTGGATGAAAGAAAATGGATAAAACGCGTGAAAAAATGTTGAAAAAGGACGAACATTGTATGATAATTTTAGGACTGTTTTAAGAGGAAATTGGCAGTGTGCTCAAGAGTATTTGTATAAAATCACGTTATGCACAACTTTGCAGTTTTATGTTTTTTCAAAATCGAAGCAGAAAAGCCTCAAATTGTAATTTTATATTTCTGGGCATAATGTACCTTTTTCGAAAAGAAAAAAAATGTTTGGAAAATGGTAATTTGGCCATGGTGAGATTTTATTAATTTTGGTACATTAACAAGGAGTGAGGGACTTGGGTTAATGTTGAAAAATTATTTGAATTTGAGGATTAAATTTTGTGAGAGAAATCTACATAATTATATTACGATTTAGAGGAGAATAATCGTTATATCAAGTACGGGTAAAATTTATGATATATTTACGGGTACTTGGGTCGGATAAAATATTATGTGAGTGATAAATACATAATAAAATATACGATGATAATCGTGATTAACAAGTACGGGTGGTATTCGAGAGATACGACGGGCACTTGGGATAGGATGAATTCCTAATATGATATAGGTCGTGTGAGTACCTAACACTAAATAGGTAGATGATAATGCCTATTTGATTGGTTGATGATTATGTGTATGACATACCTAGCTTACTTTCTATCGGGGGACGTCCGCGCGTGAGGGAAGTCACATCCTGATGAGCCTCTATGGGGGATCTTTAACTTGTCGCTCGAGAACATAGGACGTAGGTCGATTACCATTAGTGAGAACAATGGTATAATTTAATATTTGTGGTTCGAGGGATCTTTACCAAACCTATAGTCTCCTATACAGTGACGAGATGTATTGGAAAATGATAGCAAAGTAATGCAGCATCGTAGTTGTGTCTCGGGGTGCAGTATTGTATATATATATATATAATAGAGTGAATGTGTATATATATATATATATGATATCTAATATGTGACTAAAGTAAAATTGAAAGATAATGATATCTGTAATTAATTAATTAAGTATGAGAACACTTAATTGAAACGAATTAATAAGGGGCTTATCCATGTTGAATCTAAATAGATGCATATAGTATTATTACATGTATTGTGAGAGTAATATGTGGGAACGAATTGGGATATGGTTAGTGAATACACTGGGATGAACTAGTTAGCATGAGACTATAACTAGTATGGTTTAGAGGTAGGATAGGCGTGCACTCTAGATGAGAGGTGAGAATTTCTAGAGAGAGTCTGATAAACTAACATATATAGAATAACTGCTAAATCTAACATTTATTCACTTGTTGTTTTTAAAACTGTTTTCACTTCGGCCTTGCACATTCTCCTCTCTCTCTCTCTCTCTCTCTCTCTCTATATATATATATATATATATATATATATATATATATATATCAGGTGTCCAGCCACAGGGACGCCAACCATAGAGGATTGAGTCTATTGACGATGCTATGGATGTTATGGAGTTGTGGACTTTGTTTAGACGCTTTCATATTCTTGATTCATACTCTGTAGTAGTTGATCTTTCATTTAGGTATGTCGCCCAAGAGGATTCTAGTTATTTCCTTTCTATCTGAGTCGGATTATATTCTTATGTCAATTTGGTACATTTGGTATTGTTGGGATTATTGTATTAAGATGTTTTGCGGGAAAGTTTATTTCAATTGCATTTAAATTCCATTGTGATGTATATTCAGTTATTATTCATTGTGTGAATGGTTTGTATTAAATGTTTTATGTTACTAAAATGAAATTTTTATGAAATTAAATTGGAAAAGTTTTAACAACCTGCTTACTTGGATATTAGGTGATTAAATATTAAGGCAAAAAAATATATGTTTTTCGACACTGATGCTAAGAATGAACTGGATGTATAAACTATTTTAATTGGGTATAGGACTGATCACCCGATATTTAATTAAGTGATTTGTTACAATAGCTATGAAAGATATTATAGTTGTTAGTACCTTGAAGAGATCTTCTATTAAAAAAATTTCCAAAGAACCCGCACATTGTCATTTGATATATCCAATCTTTATATTGTGCTGAGATAGCTTTAACAGCTATATACCTTTATGCATCCATTTAAAAACATTTATATACTAAAAACCTTTCCTTGATTATCTTATTGCCCGGCCAACTACTTTTTGCATATATACAAATTTTTGCAAACACAGTAAAAATATTATCTTAGATATATTTGCTTGGGCCCCACGTTCCTCCTTCTTCGTTATGTATTATTATTATATCCTTTGACATACTTTCGTGATGTTAATTTATTGTTGGTGGTTTCCCTCATATTTCTCATTAGTATTGTTAAACCAGAAGGATAAAACCCCATTGAGCTGTTTGAAAATATTACTTAAACTTATAGACTGTTCGCCTACTGCCTCTGGCAGTAAGGTCCTACACCGAATCATATGGTGCTATGAAAAGAGCTGAAAGTTTTATTCTAACATATCTCTATCATAGCTTTTATGAGATTGTAAAAATCACGTCTTTTACCAATCTTTTTGAAATCCTTTATTTTTAACATATCTCGTTTTTGTCATTATTGTATATCAGATTATATATCAATCGTGTACAAAAGGCAAAACCCATTTTTATACATATTGTTTATATTTCTTCTACATAGATATCTCTTTTTGCTTGTGGACTAATATTTTGTAGACCTATTTTAAGATATCTGAAGTGCTACTTTCACTTATAGTTTGAGGATGCTATTATCATGTCTCAAATGCCCATTTTTATTGAGAAGCAAAATGGAGATTTGTAGATCATCTTTGAAGATATTTTCTCTCAACAAAATCAGGAGCATTTAATGCTCGCAATAGTTATCTCTAACAGCAAATTTTTTAAGTTGCTATTTAAGCACTTAGAAAGCTGCATTGAAGATACACACAAGAATGAGACTATGATCAAAGCTAGAGAATTTATTGAGAGCGTTTGAATTTATTATTCAACTACTACATCATTCAAGAGATCAATTAATTTTTACAATCTGGTCAATCATTGAAGAAGAAGACTTGACCCTACACCAACATCATTTATTGAAGTCTCAGAAACTCAGATTACAAATTGTATTTTTAAGGAGTTTCATTATTCTACATTGTGCCCAAAAATCATATTTCTTAGAAGCTTTGTTAGAATCTTGGGTTGTATTATGTAGCTCGGTTTTAGCTACGATTGTTGTACCGGTGATTTGTTCTTACCCGCAAATTGGACCACAGTGTTTGAAACTCAATTTCAGCTTACAAACGGTTGTACTTGTAGTTAGATCCCACCATCAAGTGGATCAGGTATAGTGAAGTGAAAGGGTATTGGAAGCTCTAGGCGCGTGGACATAGGTCGATTTTTTACAGAACCACGTTAAATGTGAGTGTCATTTTATTTTCCGCACTTTATTTATTTATTTGCATATGCTTGTTTGAGATAATATTTTCAACACACTATCTTGCAAATATATTAATTCTGAAAAATTGGTAAATTTATTTTAAGGTTAAAATAATTATTTTCAAATTAATTAATTTATTTCAAAATATTAATTCGGTATTAAATTTTGATAAATGAAAGACAAATTGGGGGTTATTTCTACAAGTAATTTTACACCAATACATTTTGTGCGACACACTACATTAATTTGGATCCAAAAGTAACACGATCCAAAAGTGACAAAATCTTAAACACGATCGTGTCACTTTTTTGGATCGTGTCACTTTTGGATCGTGTCCCTTTTTTGGATCGTGACACTTTTGGATCGTGTCACATTTGGATCGTGTCATTTCAACTAAATATCACTTTTGGATCGTGTTTAAGATTTTGTGTTTTGTCGTGTCCCTTTTATTTGGGTCGTGCTTGTGTCTGAATTCAAATCATATCGTATCGTGTAACCTTGTAATTAAATCGCATTTGTGTTGGGTTAAAAAAAAGAGTGAATACTGTTTTTTGATAAAAAAACAATTTTTTGATAAAAAAAAAACTGTTTTTTTTATAAGAAACTGTTTTAAAAACTTAAAAAAAATGTAATGGTTTTAGCAATTTTTTAATTTCTTAAAATATATTTTAATAGTTTTTCCTAGTTTTTATTTTTAGAAAACATTGAAAAAATTATTTTTAATTGTAGTACAATTTTTTAAAGTCACATACATTGTTTATTAATATGAAATTATAATAAAAAAAATTAATATCAAGATGGCTATTTTATTGAAAAACATCTTTTTATAACGGACATGCATTTTGACATATTTTACTTATTTGAATTTATAATATTCCGATATTTTAATAGATATCGATTAGAAATTTTCCATTTTTTATTTTTTTCATTTTTATTTTTTGGATGGAAAGTTAACATAATGGGGGTGTATTACAATTTTGTTTAAATATGGGGGTACAATGATAATAAGGTGAATTAAACATTAAATATTATAATTTTAATTTATTTTTAAATAAATAAATAATTTTTCTAAGAACTAAATAAAAGTTATCTAAAAGATTTTTTATTAAAACTATCATTTAAAATTAAAGATGAGTAGGCACCAATTTTAATTATCATTTATTTTAAACTATTATTTATTAAAGCACCAATTTGAAGATAAAGAATGGATGCAAGGATATAATGATCATTTTAAAAAGTTAGGATAGAAAGTGGAGTGCCTCCACATTTTATGGAGTGCGAATAGCGGCTTCCCTGCGTGTATTGCTATATATCTATGTTTATTAGTTAATAGTCTTTGGTATGATGTAGGCGCATGAATTGATATATGTGCATCTCCTGTTAGAAAACTGCTTAGGCTTACACACCATTAATTGGTTTGTGCTTACAAACTGATTTTTATCAAAATATCATCCATTCTTTTTTACAGCCATAACTCTGTCCATCTAGTACGGCATCAGTTATCATTAAACTTCATTTTTTCTTTTTGTCCCATTCGTTCTATACCTTGGTTAAATGAAAACATAGATACGTTTTTATTGATACATACCCATGAAAGCTATTATAGTTGTTAGTACTTTGAAGAGATCTTCTATTAATTTTTTTTTCCTAAGAACCCGCACCTTGTCATTTGATATGTCCAATCTCTATACTTTGCTGAGATAGCTTTAACAGTTATATATTTATGCTCAACTCAACTTAATAAAGTCTTCTTTTCAATTCTTTGAAATCGGCTATATGAATCCTATTTTTTCATTCCATTATGTCCAGTGCAATATCTTCGATTAAACCACATGATATCATGTCATTTTTTATAATATTCCGCCAAGTTAATTTAGCCCTACCTCTACCCTTTGGGTTACCATCAATACTAGCTAAATCACTCTTCCTTACAGGAGCATCCATTGGTCTACGCTTGACGTGTCCAAGCCATCTAAGTCGATTTTCTCTCAATTTATCTTCTATAGGAGCTACTTTCACCGTTTCACGAATTTGTTCATTTTTAATTTTATCCTTTCGAGTTTTACAACAAATCTATCTTAGCATTCGCATCTCCGCCACACTCATTTTCTGCACATTTTGTTTCTTGGTTGCCCAACACTCTATCCCATATAACATGGCGGGTCTAATGGCCGTCCTATAAAATTTTCCTTTTAACTTCAAATGTATACGCCTATCACACCAAACGTCGGTCGCACTTCTCCACTTAACCCAGTCTGCTCTAATCCTATGCGTAACATCATCACTAATATCTCCATCTTTTTGTATAATCGATCCTAAATAACGAAAATGATCATTTCTAGATATTTCTTGACCCTCCAATTTCACCACATCTCCATTTGTCCTCCTATTACTACTAAAATTACACTTCATATATTCTGTTTTAGTTCTGCTTATTTTAAATCCTCTTGTTTCTAAAGTTTCTCTCCACAATTTCACCCTAGCATTTATCCCCATCTTAGTCTCATCGACTAAAACAATATCATCTGCAAATAGCATACACCATGGCACCTCATCTTGTATTTGTCCAGTCAACTCATCCATAACAAGAGCAAAGAGATAAGGACTTAATGCTGAACCTTGGTGTAGCCCTACCGTAATTGAAAATTCACTACTTTCTCCAGCTGATGTTCTTACTGTAGTCATCGCACCATCATACATATCCTTGATCACGCCAATATATCTGCGAGTCACTTCTCTTTTATGTAAAACCCACCATATTATATCTTTGGGTATCCTATCATACTCCTTCTCCAAATCTATAAAAATCATATGAAGATCATTCTTTTTCTCTCTATACCTCTCCATTAATCTCCTCAATAAATAGATTGCTTCCATTGTTGACCTCCCATGCATAAACCCAAATTGATTCTCAGATACTGTTGTCTTCAATCTCAATCTATATTCAATCACTATCTCCCAAAGTTTCATTGTATGACTCATTAACTTAATACCACGATAATTTGAACAACTTTGTATGTCCCATTTATTTTTATAAATAGGTACTAAAATATTTTTTCTCCATTCATCGGGCATCCTATTAGTCATTAAAATTCTATTAAATAATTTTGTAAGCCATGATACTCCATCCTCCCCTAAGCACTTCCAAACCTCAATAGGGATACCATCTGGTCCTAAAGTCTTCCCTGTTTTCATCTTTTTAGAGCAATCCTGACCTCTGTTGTCCTAATTCTACGAAAAAATATATCTTCTCGAGTCTCCCTAAGTTCTTCTATATCTAATCTACTCCCATTATGTCCATTTAATAACCTCTCAAAGTAGTTTTTCCATCTTCCTATAATTTCATCATCTTTGACTAGGACTCTCGAATCATCACTTTTGATGCACTTAACGTTATTAAAATCTTTTGTTTTCCTATCCCTAAGTTTAGCAAGCTTATAAATACTTTTTTTCCCTTCTTGTGTTCCTAATTTTATATAAAGATCATCATACGCTTTTAACTTAGCATCTCTTACCACTTTCTTAACTTCCTTTTTAGCCCATTTATATATCTCAAAATTCTCTTCATTTCTATTTGTTTGTCATGTTTTAAAGCACTCCCTTTTAATTTTTACTATATTATGTACTTCTTCATTCCACCACCAAGTTTCCTTAGATTGTGGTCCTTTGCCTGTTGATTCTCCAAGAATTTCTTTTGATATTCTCCTAATGCATGTGGTCATCTTATTCCACATTATGTTAGTTTCTTCTTCACTATTCCATGTTGCTTCATTTAATACTTTATCTTTAAATAGTTCTAATTTCTCTCCTTTTAAATTCCACCACCTAGTTCGTGGGTTAATCTTCACTTTTCGCACTCGTGATTGATTTTTAATATTTATATCCAACACCATTATCCTATGTTGTGAGGTTAAGCTCTCTCCCGGGATAACCTTACAATCTTTACACGTTAATCGGTCTCCTTTCCTAGTAATGAAAAAATATATTTGGCTCTTATGTGTTCCACTTTTATAAGTTATTAAGTGTTCAAGCCTCTTTTTAAAACATGTATTTACTAGTACAAAATCATAAGCCATCGCAAAATCTAAGATAGACTCTCCCCCGTCGTTCCTATCTCCAAAGCCATGTCCTCCATGCACTATCTCATATCCTACACGATCTTCTCCTACATGGCCATTAAAATCTCCACCTATATAGATTTTCTCACCTAGGGGTATTTCTTGAATTAGTTCATCCATTTGTTCCCAAAATTGTACTTTAGTGTGCTCATCTAATCATACTTGAGGTGCATAAGCACTAACAATATTAATTATGTTTTCACCTAATACCAATTTTATAAGTATAAGTCTATCACCTTTCCTAATAACGGTTACGATATCGTCTTTAACGTTTTTATCTACTATTATTCCAACTCCGTTCTTATTTCTATGTTTTCCTGTATAATATAATTTAAATCCTGTATTTTCTATTTCTCTAGCTTTCTCACTGACCCATTTAGTTTCTTGTAAACAAGCTATGTTAACTTTTCTTCTTATCATGGTATCTACTAACTCCATCCCTTTTCCTGTCATAGTCCATATGTTCCAAGTCCCTAACCTAAGTCTAGTATCTTGGACTAGCTTCTTTACCCGCACACGTCCATCTTGTTGCAGGAACCCTTGCATATTTATCGTCGCATCCGGGGGCCGATGCGACGCCCCTTGCCTATTTTTCGAGACACCCGGTGGCAGGCGCAACGCATCGCTTAAGGGGAATGCCCTAGCATTAGCACGTATATTCATAGGATTCATGTTCATAAGGATTTGACAAAGTTTTACGCTGGCTGTCAGCTACCTAACGCAACCCTCCTCCTTTTTTCAGGCTTGGAACTGGCAGTGTCAAAAAAATAAGAAGTTAAACAGATTTGCTTGGGCCCCACATTCTTCCTGTTTCATTATATATTATTATTATTATTATTATTATTATTATTATTATTATTATTATTATTATTATTATTATTATTATGTGATGCTAATTTATTGTTGGTAGTTTCCCTCATATTGCTCATTAGTATTGTTAAACCAAAAAGACAAAACCCCATTGAGTTGTTTGAAAATATTACTTAAACTTATAGACTGTTCGCCTACTACCTCGGGCAACAAGGTCCTACACCGGCTAATATGATGCTATGAAAAGAGCTCAAAGTTTATTCTGACATATCTCTATTCATAACTTTTATGAGATTGTAAAAATTACGTCTTTTACAAATCTTTTTTAAATCATTTATTTTTCACATATCTCGTTTTTTGTCATTATTGTACATCAGATTATATACCAATCGTGTACTAAAGGTCAAACTCGTTTTTATAGATATTGGTTATATTTCTTTTACACAGATATCTCTTTTTGCTTGTGGACTAATATTTTGCAGAGCTATTTTAATATATCTAAAGTGCTACTTTCAGTCATAATTTAATGGTGCTATTATCGTGTCTCAAACAGCCATTTTTATTGAGAAGTAAAATGAAGATTTGCATATCATCTTTGAAGATATTTTCTATTAACAAAATCAGGATCATTTAATGCTCACAACGGTTGTCTCTAACAGCTACTTTTTGAAGTTGCTACTTAAGCATTTAGAGAGCTACATTGAAGACACACACAAGAATGAAACTATAATAAAGCTAGAGAATTTATTGAGAGCATTTAAATTTATTATTCAGCTACTACATCATTTAAGAGGGCAATTAATTTTTACATTTTGTTCAATCATTGAAGAAAACTGACCCTATACCAACATCATTTATTGAAGTCTCAGAAACTCAGATTACAAATTGTATTTTTAAAGAGTTTCATTATTCTACATTGTACCAAAAATCAGATTTCTTTGAAGCTTTGTTAGAAGCTTGGGTTGTGTTCAGTAACTCGGTTATAACTACGGTTGTTGTACATGTGACTGATTCCTACCCGCAAAATGGGCAACGGTGTTTGAAGCTCGATTTCAGCTTGCAAACGGTTGTACTGGTGGTTTGATCCTACCGTCAAGTGGATCAGGGATAGTGAAGCGAGAGGGAGTCAGAAACTCGAGGAGCGTAGACATAGGTCAGATTTTGGCCAAACCACGTTAAATCTCAGTGTCATTTTATTTTCCGCACTTTTATTTATTTATTTGCATATGCTTGCTTGAGATAATATTTTCAGCACACTATCTTGCAAATATATTAATTCCGAAAATTGGTAAATTCATTTTAAGTTTAAGATAATTATTTTCGAATTAATTAATTTATTTCAGAATATTGATTTTCTATCAAATATGAAAATTAATTTAATTATTGATTGGGTGTTAAAATCTGCATTTTAACTTGTTTAAATTATTTGATTGCATTTATTTGATATTCTTGGTTTGAATCATTAGACATTTATTAATCTGAAATTTGAATTAAGTGTATTAAATTAAATATTTTTTGAAATATTATTTTGACCCAAAAAGTTTGCTAAACTCAATTCCCCCCCCCCCCCCCCCCCCCCCCAGTATAATCTGAGCAACAAGTGGGATTAAGGCAAAAATAATGATGGTGGTGGTGTTAGTGTTAGGGTTTAATATGGATGTTCTTTGGTATTTAATTAATTTTTGGTGGTGGTTCTGTTGTGGTTATATGTATTTTGGTGGTAGTTTGATGTGTTTTGATGGTAGTTTATTTTATTTTATTTTTGGTGGTTTGATGTTTTTTAGTGAAGGGTGGCACCGGGTGGATGTTTTTGGGTGGTTTATTTAATTTTCCATGGTGGTTTTGAGGTGAATATATGTATTTTGGAGGTTGTGTTTTATTATTTTTTTTTTCTGTTGGTTGAATGGTGATCTGGGTTTTTTTGTGGCAACGACATTGAGAGGAGGTCGCCGTGGGTGGTAGTGGTGGTGGCTGTGGGATAGTGATGGTGATGGTGAAGTTAGTGTTTGGGTTAAAAAAATAATGCAGGTATAAAATAAAATTTTGATAATAATTTTAAGAATATTATTTTTCAAATTTTAAAAACATTGCATTCACTTTTGGGTGCGCCATTAGTAAAAAACGCATAGACCTTTTGTGGTCTTAAGATGCCTTTAAAGTCCCCCAATGGGATAGTTTGGAAGGGGATTAAAACAATAGGGGTGTTCGGAATCAAGGAAATAGGTTACATCTTTTTTACTTTTTAGCCTACTAATTATATAGAACTATTCTGATATGAGAGAGGTATGCTTCTTGATAAATTACTAGAGTTATTCAATCTGAAACTCAATTGCTCTAATAATTCTTACTGAGAGGACAAGAGCATGAGTGAATGGAATAAATAAGATTGTGTAGCATAAAAATATTGTTTCTATATTCACAAATTGGGGGTTATTTCTACAAGTAATTTTACACCGATACATTTTGTGCGACACGCTACATTAATTTGTGCCTGAGACACCAATCAAATGCAGTTGCGTCAACACAAAAATTGGCGTAGAATTACTCTTCCTATATTTACGTTAGGATTGTATCCGCCGTCATTAATAATTACGATATCCCACATACAAACAAACAAAAAAGGAATAAATATAAGAATAATCTGCATCTACTTTATATTTATCGTCACTGCCAATCTAAGAAGAGAGAACTTCGGCTGTCATAGGCCGGGCTTCACTAAATGGTAACCTTAGTGCCCCAATCCACCTACCCAAAGCAACGAACCCACACAAAAATCGTGGATTGGCAAACCCGTGCGCATTTCGGACCTAATCGCAAACTTGGATAATCCAATTAACGACCTGTTTGAGTCCAGTCCGCTTGTAAGCAACAAAGTACTTCTATTGGCCAGTAAAAGATAAATATTTGACTCTGTTGTAGAGTCCATTCAAAAATAAAGACCCATACAATCGTTACCATATCAGACAATGCTTTAGACAAACTAACCTCGCGATTAATCATCATGGCAAATAGTATACCCATGACGATCATAGCTCTCCCACCAAGGTCAGCAATATATAATCATGCTTTAGACAAATTAATGTGGTGCGTCGCAATATGGAATCATGGGGATTTTATAGACCCAAATAGATCGACTAAAATTTCTCTTTAACCAATGTGGGAATATGCTTCGCATCATTATGAAGGCTTTGTGAATGGTGTATTTATAGAAGTTCGAAACTTACTTGCATTAGATAGTTTGGGATATTTTTATTCTTTCATCTTCCTTTAAAAATGAACACGTCTTTGACATTAGATATTTTTGTTTTTAAATTAAAAATAATTTGAACTTCTATATATTTGTGTTTTAGAATAAGAATTTAAAATAAAATATTTTACTCTCATAAATGTATACTTAAATATACATTGCCTTTACTAAAAAAAAATCATATTATATTAAAGATATATATTTATATGTTAAATATAGAGACACACTAATGGTGCTCTCAAATACCAGTAATTTAAAAATCGACACATTGGCACACTTGCATTCGCACCCACTCTCGCATTGAGAATTGGGCACCTAGATAGTAGCATCTTAAATGTTAATCCAAGACCAGCCTGGAATGAGGTTAGGTTTATATTGGCTGGCCCGGACCTAGAAAAATTATATTACCCTGGCCC
This sequence comes from Sambucus nigra, assembly GCA_949130495.1. Classification (NCBI taxonomy): domain Eukaryota; kingdom Viridiplantae; phylum Streptophyta; class Magnoliopsida; order Dipsacales; family Adoxaceae; genus Sambucus; species Sambucus nigra. Next base: position 86,978,901 of record OX422223.1, on the reverse strand, counting down.
TAGCCCACGTAAGCCCGACCCCGTTCCTGAGCCAATTTCTTTAAGGCATACATTAATTAGAAATAGCACGTGGTGGTAAAACATGAACCCATATTCAAATTATTATTTCTTCATCTTTCATAACTTTCATTAAGAGTACTAAAAATATTAGATTTTAGATAAATTCACATAAACTATGTATCTTCAAATAAGTAGAGAGAGGCGCTATATGTGAACATAGGCATAATTAAAATGAAAGAAACTAAATATCTATTTGGCACATATTACTTGGCCATGGGCCAGACCAAGAAAGGCAAAACCCAAACCTGGCCGTTTTTTATTCGGGCCCTACTTTTTAGCCCTACAGGCAGCCCACAAGCAAAGTACAAAATTTCCTACAGGTTCTCATTTTCTCTTGAAAAAATATTGGTCAAATAGTCTACAAAACTTGTAGGACTGTGGAAATTGAAAATGGAACAAATGAAGAATTGAAACTATTTACCAAAAAATGTCCAGCCTTAAAAGGGCTTAAAACTGAATAACCTACTAGGGTTTTGGCACTTGGGGTCTATTCTGTAAAAATAATACAAGTTAATACTTGCATATTTGGAGTCCAGTTATACATAATGAGTGACTAATAGACTATGAATAAAACAGCAACATTATATTTGAGCCATCAATTTTCCCACATTATAAAATAAAAACATTATAGCAATAACAAGTCAAGGTAGTGGGTAAGCAACTGGAAAATAATATAAAGCATGCAATTAAACTTAACAAGATCTCCTTCTCTGCTGTACATATATGGCTTGCCATATAACAACAAATTTGCTCACATTTGAGAATAGGGCAATATGGAGTAAAGTTAGTTTACTTATAGAGCTAGCAAACATGTTGATTTAAAACAAACGAAAAATTCAAGTACAACAACAACACTAAACTGTAGTTTTAAGAAAAGGGAACTTGTACCAGGCTATTCCTCCTTTCAATTAGAAGAAAACAACTTCACCTCAGTCTTCTCCTCCTAGGTTCACGCGAAGCTCCATTCTCCGCATCTGGAACCCTCGAAACGCCACTTCTTCTCCTGGAAGACGGCGAAGAACGGCCCACCATCAGACTGGCTTCAACATCTTCCGAAGTACCAGATCCTCTCAAAGATGAAGAAAGGGGCAATGTAGAGTTCATCTCAGCTATAGCATCCACCGCTTCAAGCTCCCCGTAGTCAACTGTTAAGTACTGAGAATCGGTTCTTCGCAAGAGGCCTTCAACTAATCTCTCAGCATTTGTCAAAGCCGATGAAATTGTGGACAATTGGCGTGAACGAAAGCGACGGCTACCACCTGCCGCCGTCGCGTTCAAAAGTGCCTCAGAAAACGTCGAATCGGGATCAACATTAACATCAACAAGGTCCCGAGGTTGTGGGTGGGCCCCATTCGCACCAATCCCGATCCTAATCCGCCGAAGCGCTTCTGCAACCGGAACATGTGAAACCCCTCGACTAACCCGTTGTTGCCTAACACTCTCAACCCTACGTGCCCGCGGCCTCGGAGGCACAATCACAGTCACAGAGCCAGAACCGGGTTCCGGCTCTGACACCACCGTATCATTCCCATTCCCATTCCCATAAATCGGCGTAATACCCGCGTCAGTCACCTCTCCTTTACAAACGGGACACTCCTTCGCAGTCGAATCCACATACGACACTCGATAAAAACACGCCCAACAAAACAAGTGACCACAACAAGTCAATATCGGCTCCCTTGCCATCTCCAAGCATATATTACAATCGTAAAAGCTCCCACCGCCACTACTGCTCTTTTTAACCTCCGAATCCATAGCCAACGCCTGCGCCACCAAATGACTACTATCCCTTTTCCCATTTTTACCCCTCTCACTACCAATTTCTTGAGAAACTACACTATCCCCCAAATTAACCATTCCATCCACCGAAACACCATTCATTTCGCTAGAATTCCGCGCCTGTCGCCACCTCTGCCTAGCCCTAGCCCTAGCCGTGACCGCCTCGAGTTGCCGAATTCGATCCTCAATCCTAACATGATTGGTCTCAAATTCACTCATAAAAGAACCTACCCCTGAAACAACAGGGGCGTCCAAGGGTTCTTGATTCAAATCAAGATCAATTATCATATCCTCATTCACATTATCAGTCATTTTATATCAGATCCCCAAAACCCTTTTGCCTATACCTCAAGAAAATGATGAATCTCTCACAATTTGGGTTTTTTCCTCAAATGATTAGAATCTGAAATATAAAATGAAACTTTATTACAACATCAACAACAACATTCAACTTGAAAATACATGCACATACAAAATATATATATATATGTATATATGTATAAAATTTAGAGATTGAGAGAGAGAACCTGTAAAGATAATCCATGAGTGATTCTACTTGTTGTTCAAACAAGGGTAAGAAGTGAACCGATTAAGGGTCATGGTTTGGCGCAGCTTTGGACCAAAAAATCGGTAAAAACAAACGGGGGCTTTATATAAGGTCATCTGTTTATATATATCGCCGAAGTTCCTTTTTACTTTAACCCTCCACTTTATTAAATATCTCGTAAACATCACAAAAAAATTAAATACACATTTTACTAAGGATTCTAATAAATACATCAAAAAGTATCTTCAAAAAACCTTTTTGTTTAAAACACAACATAAGTACTTAATATTTGAAAAAAATTTATTATTTTCTATCTTTCTTATTAATGATGCTATCTCTCTTCCTTAAATGCTCAAACAGAAAACTTTGCTCATATTTCTCACTTTCATAAATGCTTAAGAGTCCCAATATTCATCACCCTTAATTTACAAGATAACATTAGCGGCTATATATAAATTGTGCTCCTTACATTAAAAAAAGTAAAAAGATTTAAACTGTTTTTTAATTAAAAAAATACTATATTAAATAAAACTGTACATTAAAATTAAAAAACATTGTATAAGGAAAAAACTAGACAAAAAAATTGAAAAAAAAAATGTTTTCTTTCAACTTTATATTTTAGAAAAGAATAATAAAAAAACTGTTTTTTTTACAACTTTCTTTTTCAAGAAAGACTAATAAAAAAAAGTTACTAAAAACTGGAAAAAAACTGTTTTTTACAACTTTATTTTTTAGAAACGAATAATAAAAAAATTACTAATAAACCCTACAGGAAAAAAAAACTTTTTTTTACAACTTTATTTTTTTGGAAAGAATAATAAAAAAGAGTTACGAAAAAACATTTTTTTTTTGTTTAGGAAAAAAACTGGGAAAAAAAGGTTTTTTTTACAACTTTATTTTTTACTTATAAACTCTACAGAAAAATTACTAATAATCAGGAAAAAAAAAACTTTTTCTTACAACCTTATTTTTTAGGAACGAATAATAAAAAAATTCCTAATAAACTCTACAGAAAAAAATTACTAATAAACTCTAAAGAAAAAAAAAACTTTTTCTTACAACTTTATTTTTTAGGAAAGAATAATAAAAAAATTACTAATAAACTCTACAGAAAAATGAAAAAACTGTTTTTTTACAACTTTCTTTTTCAGGAAAGACTAATAAAAAAAAAGTTAATAAAAAATGTTTTTTTGTTTAGGAAAAAAACCTTTATTTTTTAGGAACGAATAATAAAATAATACAAATAAACTCTACAGAAAGAAAAACTTTTTTTTACAACTTTATTTTTTTGGAAAGAATAATAAAAAAAAACGTTACGAAAAAACTATTTTTTTGTTTAGGAAAAAAACTGGAAAAAAAATTGTCAATATTTTTTTAGGAAAAAAAATATTGACTAATATTTTTGGAAAAATATTAGTCAATATTTTTCAGTATATATAGAGTATTAATTAACAATTACACAAATTCAATTAACAACTACTTACTCAAACTATATAAAGTTTCTTTTTCAGGAAAGAATAATAAAAAATACTGACTTTATATATATACAGTTCTTTTTTCTAGTTTTTTTCCTAAACAAAAAAAAAAGTTTTTTCGTAACGTTTTTTTTTATTATTCTTTCCAAGAAAATAAAGTTGTAAAAAAAGTTTTTTCTTTCTGTATAGTTTATTAGTATTTTTTTATTATTCGTTCCTAAAAAATAAAGTTTTTTTCCTGTTTTTTTTCCTAAACAAAAAAACATTTTTTTAGTAACTTTTTTTATTAGTCTTTCCTGAAAAAGAAAGTTGTAAGAAAACAGTTTTTTCATTTTTCTGTAGAGTTTATTAGTAACTTTTTTTTATTATTATTCTTTCCTAAAAAATAAAGTTGAAAGAAAACAGTTTTTTTTTTCAAATTTTTTTCTAGTTTTTTCCTTAAACAAAAAAACTGTTTTTTTTTATATAGTATTTTTTTTTTTTAAATAGTTTAAATATTTTTACTTTTTTTTAATGTAAGGAGCACAATTTATATATAGCCGTTAATATTATCTTGTAAATTAAGAGTGATGCATATCGGGACTCTTAAGCATTTATGAAAGTGATATATATGAGCAAAGTTTTCTGGTTGAGCATTCAAGGAAGAGAGATAGCATCATTAAGAAAAAAGAAGAAAAGGAATTTGATTGGGCACCATCAAACTTTGTTGTCGTTGAAGACAGCAAAAAAAATTTCTTAATATTTATACAAAACACCAAACAAACCTAACACCACAAGAACCTTGACCCATATAAAAACCCAAAAAAAATTTACCTCATTTTTCTATTTTCTCTCTCTCTCTAACTTCTCTCCCAAACCTCTCTCTCAACCTTACAAACTCAAATATAGACTCATTTAACAAATCCTACCATGTTAATATATTGAATAAAAAAGAAAATTGACAAACTAGGATTTTGAAACAAAAAAAAAAATCAACGAACGATGTACCTACGGTTGCATGTCGCTGTAGGTGTTGGTATAACTCGGTTCAAGTTCACCGTATGTGGGTTCATTACGGTTGCATCCCACCATGGTTTATTTATTTCGGTTGCTTTCCACCGTAATTCAATTGCCACTTTCCACCTTAACAGCTATTTTCACGGCCACTTGCAACCGTGAAAAAATAGGTTACGGTTATATTTCACCGAAAAACTCATCACTTAAGGCGACGGGGGGCCGTAAGTACAGCGAACCGAGGTTTTTTTTAATCTAATCTTTGTTTTATAAATAGTTTTAGACATTATATTCTTTGTAGAGGTGTTTTGAGGACTATTGCAATGTATTTTTGGGGTTGGGGAACAAATGAACAAGGTGAAATAGTTAGGTTATTTTGGAGTTGAAGAGCTTTGAGATTTGGTATTATGTGGTGTGAGTTTATGGTGTTAGCATGTGTGTAATTTTTTATTTATTTTGGGAGTATATTAGACATTTTGAAAGGAAAAAAGGTACAAGGTTAGTAAAATTTGTATTTAATTTTTTTTTGTGTGATTTGGAGTAAATTTTTTTGTGTATTTATCAGGACCCTTTTACTAATAACCCCAAAAGTATTGCATCTTTTTATTTAATAAAAAATGTCTAAAATACTCCTAAATAACCAAAACATAACATACTCCAAACTTTCTGAAAACACCACAAAAAATAACACACTTCAAAACACCACAAAAAATAACATTTCAAACTCTTCACATCCCACCGAAGGAAACTCTTCCACGGTTAAACTTAGCCATTTTTCATCTTCTTCATTTGTGCAAAAATCTTGATTTTTGTTGTTTCCATGTGTTGTTATTAGGGGTGCACAACGGAATCGAAAAAACCGATAAATCGAACCGAACCGATTATATTGGGTTGGGTTGGTTCGATTTTTTAGACTATTGGTTCGGTTCCAATTCCACAAAAATAAAATCGATATTTTCGGTTCGGTTTTCGGTTCCACTGTAAATCTAACCCGAACCGATCCGCTACCCAAAACGATCCGAACCGATATGGTATATTTTATAAAAATAAATAAATATATATGTATATAACACTTGTAATTTATATTTTTGGGATTACCTGAGTTTCCAACTTATGTTATTAGGGATCAAAATTAATTTTGACCTTAAAAAATTGTATTTGAAATACATTAATCTTAAGATTTCACTAAGTTTGAAAATGAATTTAGAACGGAAAATCGATTCGAATCAATCCAAGAACCGTTGGTTCGGTTTGGTTCGGTTCTACACAACTGTCGGTTCGATTTCGATTCCAAAAATTTGGAACCGACCCAATCCGGTTCGGTTCTCGAGTTAGTATCAAAACCGAACAATGTGCACCCCTAGTTGTTACGGGGTTTTTGGTTTGTTTTAATTCAAAAAAAATAAGGTTGAAAAAGGCTACATTGCCATGGGTGAAGAAAAAAAAGTTGATGTTGAAGCTTCTCAAAAGTTGAGCATCCACTATACCTTGGATGATTTTGAGGTATTAAAACACCTCTACATACTTTATAATGTCAAAAAGTGTCTAAAAATGAAGAAAAAAGTAAAAAAAAAATGGTTATATTGTACCTATGGCAGACTGTTGCCGTAAGTAATAACATTTTACGGTGGCATCTGGCCGTAATTTTCGTGGCATATTTCGGTGGAAGATGGATATTCACTTACGGTCTGATATAAACGTGATATGGGGATATACAATTGGACTAAACTGTGGGTGTCATTGAACGGTTTCCTGTGGCCACGTATTCCTATATCACGATTACATCGAACCATCTATCACGATTTACTCCGTTTATTCTCACTATGCTCAGTGACAAATCCTTTCTCATTTTTATGTAGCCAATTTTTGCCAACTTCTCATATCAAATGTATTCTCAATTGTGATTGTATTTCAGATTCATGACTCGGTCCTCGATGATTCATTTTGGAAACACATAGACCATGTTATCGTATTGAGTGTTTCGACTAAATGTGCTTCACCCGAGAAATTAAATATGTGTGAACAAGACACGACCGAGTAACCAAAGGCATCAACATTCGAAAAATTAAACATCGGTGAACAAGGCACGGTTGAGGAACCAACGACATCAACACTCAATAAATCAAACACGGGTGAATGTTTGCACGATTTTTCCCAGACTTGACATTGTTTACAATAATAAACAATCATTTACATTAATTTCTCTAAGTTATGACGTAATTGAATGACATTAACACTTGATTGTATACTTTGATAAGATATGGGAGTAGATGAAGGCTAGGATGTTAATGCAATTACACAAGACCATAGAGTCGAATTCACTACTGATGAGGCATGTTTAATTTCCTTATATGTGACAATGCATGTTATATTTGTTCATATATAGTTATAATTTCCATATATGTGTAATTTTAATTAACAATGCATGTTATACTTGTACAGATATTCGATAACCGTGACAAAATGATCGATTGGTGTCAACAAATCGATGGCAGACTTCAAGCCATTGTCATGATCTTAAAATCTGACAAGGTAAGTTTAGCTAGAAAGGGAAGGGTGATATCGGGTTGTGAGATTCACGGGAATAGGAGAGATGGGGGGGTGGATAAAAAGAGGAAGAGAAGTTGTAGTACTCAAAAATGCAATTGTCTCTTTTGATTGAAAGGCGTGCCGAGATAGGATGGTCGATGGGGGGTGGAAGTTGTCTGTGGGCTACACAAGCACGAAGTATCCAAAACACGTATTAGATATCCTTATGTTGCATGAATGTCCCAAGAAGAGTGGAATATAGCAAGGGAGATGATTACCAACGAGGTGGCCTAAAGGAAGTAATCCACTCTTTGAAATAACGGTCGGCATGCAATACTTCTTCCATTAGAACAATATAATGCGAAGAACAAGACGAAAATATTGAGATGCAAGGATGCACAACAATGCAACAACCGATGCTTTTGCTAATGGAGAAGAGTTATGTCTACTGACATAGGAAAAATGAGCATATCGATGTTGTGGAGGATATCTTTTTCGCACATCCTACATCTTATTTGTTGGTTAAGTGCTTCCCAATTGTACTAGTGATCAATTGCACCGGCAAGACCAATTCTTATAATATGCCCTTATTCGAGATGATTGGAGTCATATCAACTGGGCAGTCATTTTGCATTGCCTTTTCATTCTTGAAGAATGAGAAGGAGGAGAATTTTCTTTGGGCTTTACACCATTTGTGTCATTGTATGAGCAGGAAACTTTGCTACAGGTTGTTATTTCGGACAAATAACAGTCTTGTTTAAATGTGGTTCAAAAGGTTTTTTCACTTACCACACTTCTTTTATGTTTGTTCCATGTTAAAAAAATATAGAGAGTCCATGTTTGAAACTCAACATTAAAGATCAAGAGAATAAGTTGTTTATGCAGGGTTGGATTGGGGTGGTGGAGTCCGACACAGGGCATGATTTTGAGAATTAATGGGCGACGTTCCATCAAAATTGGCACAAGTATCCTAATATGATTTTTTACATACATAAGAATTAGTTGCCTCTACGGTATCAGTTTACACATGCCCGGATTAATAAGGCACCTTAATGTGGCAATCGCACAACTAAAAGAGAAGAAGGGACCCATACCCAACTGAAAAAACATCTAACAAGTAGCATCATTTCTTCTGCAACTGTATATAAAAGGAATGGATGTATTACTTGTCCACGAAGTGACTCTGATACAAACAGAGTTTCAAAAATCGATGCAAATAACCAAGAATGACCACAATGAATCGTTGTTGCGTGATATTCATGGTAGGGTATCGCACTATGTCTTAGACTTGATTGTTGGTGATATTGATTGAATGAGATCGATGTTGAGTGAATCTACTACCAACATTTAATATACAGAGTTACAATGCTTGCACCAACTCTGTAAGATCTACGAATTTCCATGTGTATACGAGTTGGTGTTGTGGGAGAAGATAGGCCAATTAATCCTCCAATGGGAACTAGATGATTATTGGAAGAACTTTGAGATTGTACCACACATCCTTGTGTACCTTGAGCTTGAATATACTCCATAGATGGTGTTGTTTAAGAAAAGTAGGACTGAGGACGGAGAAGCGGTTAGGAAGATGATGCAAAGTAAGTTACTGTACATTGCTCAACCCTCTTGAACGTCGTTTATGGAGCGAGTGTAGATTCGACAAAAGGGTAGGGGCCCTAAAGGGGAAGAAGTCTATTGATACATCAACGAAAAAAAATTCATGTACTTGGAGGGGGATGTACCTAGAACAACCGAGTTGAAGAAAACATTTGCAAATCGGACACCATTAACGGGCGTAAAACTAAAAATGTGGTCTAGGGAAAAAAGATCTATATTAAGCACGTCCTTAATTTCTACCAATCATTTGTGGAAGAGATATGTGATGCCAGATTTGATGGGAACGGTGGTCATATGGCTATTTCTAAAGGAGTCGGTGTAGGGGGTGGACTTAAGCACTCTCATGCTATCCATAGTGCGTTGTTGTTCGAGATGTGTTGGGACAAGCCTTTTTGAGATATTGTTATGAATTTATTTGATATTGACGATTATGAGAGGAGATTGGACAGCTTTATGCACTCATGCACTAGAGAATATTTGTTTATCATGCCCGATTTTGAGTATCTTGCAGTTAATGCACTAAATCTTATGGTAGTCATGATATCCAAACTTCAATGCTTAACTTTAGTTCCATTTGACGGTGGGCCAAAAATCTTTGATAAAAGAGAATCGCATAGTCTTCATCCTAAACATCTCAAATACTCATTGGGTGAATTTAAAATGCACCCGTTTTTATCCCATACCACCATTGGCCTCTCACTGAAGATCGAGGGTAAATCAAGATGCCCTTGAGTGGGATAATATGTTCAAGGATCGCTGAAGACTTTTTAGAATTTATACCCAAAAGACATTGTGACAAAAGATAAACCATGCTTGATTTCAGTGGATGAAAATGAGGACTTTATTGTTCCTTGAGGCTTGACTGTGCATTTTGTGGAAATATGTAACATTTTTTGGTTATAGCATCGATTGTAACTTTTGTGGAATTATGTAACTTTTTGTGGTTAGAGCATTTATTATAAATTTTTATAGAAATGTAACTTGGTTATAGCATTGATAGTAACTGTTTATGGTGAAATATCAAATATCAAATATCATGTATTTTGTTAATATCATTTCCTGTGATAAATTAAAAAAAATATTAATTATCCCAACATGATATAAGGAAGTTACCTATAAAATACAATATACAGCCATAGATATTCGTGATCTAGCTATGCACGGTGACACCACAATGTGACATAGACAACCGCGATGGTACCACACTGTAAATGCTAACAGCATGGTTCCATCAGACCGTGGTAGTTAGATAGTATTAGGGGTAAAAATTGTATCCTTAAACCACGGTGTCATCTCACTGAGGTACTCAAACTCACAGTTGGCTTAGACCGTGAAGGATAACAGCACGCTTCCATCAGATCGTGGTAGTTTGACAGTGTTGGGGGTAAAATTATAACCTTAAACCACGGTGTCATATCACTGTGGTACTTAACTCAAGGTTGGCTTAAACCGTGAAGGATAACATCACGGTTCCATCAAACAGTGGTATTTAGACAGTGTTGGGGGTAAAAATCATAACCTTAAACCACACGGTGTCATATCATCATGGTAGTCAACCTCACGGATGGCTCACACCTTGGTAGTTATAAAGTGTTGGGGGTAAAAATTATATCCTTAAACCATGGTGTCATCTCACCATGGTACTCAAACTCATGGTTGTCTTGGACCATGAAGAATAGCAACACGATTCCATAAAGCCGGGGTATTTAGATGGTGTTGGGCTTAAAAATTATATCCTTAAACCACAATGTCATCTCACTGTGGCACTTAAACTCACGGTTGCTTAGATCGTGATTGATAACATTATGATGCCATCAGACCATGGTATTTAGAAAGTGTTGGGGGGGGGGGGGGGGGGGGATTATAACCTTAAACTGCGGTGTCTATCAGAACGTGGTATGTAGACAGTGTTGGGGGTAAAATTATAACTTTAAACCACATTGTCATATCACCGTGGTACTCAAACTCACGGTTGGCTCACACCATGGTAGTTAAAAAGTGTTGGGGGTAAAAATTATATCCTTAAACCACGGTGTCATCTCACCGTGGTACTCAAACTCACAATTGACTTAGATCATGGTATTGAAACAGTGTTGGTGGTAAAAATTAAATCATTAAACCACTGTGTCATCTCACCGTGGTACTCGATCTCACGGTTGGACTCAATCATTAGGTTCAAGTCCAATAACATAGTGCATACCACATACTTTCACAAACATAACATTATAGACCCAAATCTAAAATATAACCACTTTGATGCAAATCACATACGTTGAAAACTAAGAATAAACAACAACATAGTGCATCCAAAATCGTTTCGACAACATACGAAACCAAGAATAAATTGTTTGAAAGACTGTTAGAGCATTTTTTTTTAGGGGGGCTTTTTGTTGGGGGCCTTTTGGCGAAGCTGGATCATGTCGTGCCTTTGTCCTAATTTCACTACGCTTGGGTACCTTTTTTTTTCTTTCGATTGTTGCATTCCCGTTGCCACGAGCAACCACCACACATGCAAAATTAAGGATGACAGAAATATCTTAGTCTGAGCCAGCATCAATTATCTCTTCAAGCATACTAATTGCTAGCTCAAAACCGTGAACCTATACATATAACCACTAAGTGTGTGTTAGAAAAATAAGTGTGAAAATGAGAAATCCATTTATGAATCATTTTATCTCACTATTTTATCATAGTGTTTTACTGTAGGCTTCCTAATACGGTGGTTGAGATTTTAAACGTATGGATTGGATATTTCTAGGTACTAAGGCATATAACCATCCACACATTCTCATGGCATGTTCATCATTGCAATCGATCGTCTAGTGTCACAGAGAACATGGTCCACCCAATTAAGTCGATACCATTTCTCAATATCAAACTTCACTTTGTAACCTGCCTGGGTATTTCCCCTTTCTTCCAATAATGGGCGCATTGGGAGTCTCAAAATTTTTTGTACACTGCCAGCCTGATTTAGGACCCTCTCTGTAATAAGGTTAACCAACACCATAGAAAATAAAAATGCCATTGTACCACGAGACCTTCTCGAAGGAGTAGGCCTCGGGATTTTCAACGTAAGGATCCCAAACAACCTACACGTTATTGCAAATGTTAACATATATAATAGAGAAAGAAATTTTCATATAAAATAAGTAATACTCGCGTCAGATGCTTGTAAACCATCGAGGGTCTCCCTTAACACCACTATTTTTGCAAAGGCATCACCAGACACCATTTGCACCTTCCATTTGCATAGATGCGTCTCTGAAGGATGGAACTCCAAATTCCATACACCCCTCTCCAATAATCATTGAGATTGATAAACTAATTGGTAATTTATATATAACCCAAAATATACGAATTATAACATCATAAGTGTAAAATATTTACAACTATTCCAACATATCTATGCGGGATACAACCCCAAACTTCCAATACAAATGAGCCAATATGCCCATCCCAAAGGCGTATTTATTGCACTTTCTAATTTTTTACAACATTTGTAGGTAGTAAATCAAGACTCGGTTCCCTAATTTTTTTGGAAACAATAAGCACCTGATCATGAATGTTGATACCAAAATTTATCCACCTACGTGGACTAATTAGAAGTGAACATCTGTCTTCTTACATAATCGAAATCCTAGTGAGCAAATAGTAGCTCTGTGGGTATGCCGACCAACATAAAGAATGCAGACCATCAACACCACGGAAGCGTCATAATACCAAGGATCTTGTCACACATGGTTCACATAACCAACTATCACATTCATTATATACGGGTGTAAATGCTTAAATGTATAAAGGCATTCCATCCCTTAACATTTCAACCCTTGATATTCGGGTCACTGTAAATACATTGTATCCCTTTTATCAAAGGAGGATATAACAGATCCTAGGATATTCTTATTTACAGGAGTATCTAATTTTCTATAATCTCTAAAATCAATACCATAACAGTGGACGTAGGCTTTCTTTCATATCCAAACCACTTTAAACCCTTTTGTCACTTTTTTAATTATCTCATTGCAATTCTATATTTTATCTGTGATTCTTAAATTGGATCAAATCCATTTTTTGACATCAGCTGATTAGCATCGTCTGTGGGAACATGTGTCTAATCGTCGTTCTCTATCTCAAACATCCTTCTCTAAGAAAATGAATGATCCAGAGCCCAGTGCCAGAAACGAAGGCAATTCTTCCATTCCATCTGTTCCGCTTACAATGGCTGACCTAAATGGAATCCTTACCAGTATCACCAAGGGACTTAAGATGCCATGCAAGAGTCACTAAGACAATTGGTGCAGTCGCTACAAGTCAGATCTCCATCTTTATCAAGGCAGCAGGCCGTTCTATCACCAAGGAGAGAAATGTTGCCTCCACTTCCTAGGCATAGCCGACCTAGCTATTCCACACCATCACATGATAGGACTTATCACCCAGGAATTAGTTCCTCAATCAGAGCCTCGGAGTCTTATGATGACGATTCTTTCTCTCTCGAAAGACCAAACGTCCTGGAAAGATTGATTCGAGCTTCTCCTTTCGACTAATTGGGACCCCGAACAAACAGAAACCCTCCTAGAGCATTATCCAGGGACACACAACATCTAACCGACCAGTATGAAGCCTCAATCAGATCAAGATCAAGCATCCTACTATCTGTACACGCCGAGCAGACTTCTCAAGAAGAGAGTTTAGCGCAGATACATGGTCGGAATGGCCGAGCCGCTTCATATAAATCTGATGCAGTCAATCCTTCATGGAAATGATCAATTCAGCGGTTGTGCGATCGACTAGGAGAGATGGTAAAAGCAAAAAAAATCCCTTGCAGCGAAGTTTTGGTAAGAATTCCCTTTTATTCAAGCAATTATGGATTTCCATACTCCATCTAATTTTAAATCTCCCGTGATCACCCCCAAATATGATGGCAAAACTGATCCAGTTCTACATATTGAGCAATATCAAGATGCCGCTGACATTTATTCAGTCCCGATGAAATGAGATGTAAAGCATTCTCAAGTACTATAATGGGTTCTGCTCAAATATGGTACAATAACTTACCCCGGGGATAAATTACCAACTTTAACCAGCTTGCCGAGTTGTTTATTAGAAATTTCTATTTCGGGGCCAAGCTAGTAAAGAGAGTAGCCCATCTCTTGAGCATACGATAGCAAGTAGGGGAAACAACCAGGGAGTACATCACTCACTTCAATAACGAGAAATTGAAAGTGGTAGATTACGAGGAAAAAATAGTCATCACTACTCTCATGAGTAGATTGTCCTGAGAAACTATACTACACTCTGGCCAAAGATCCTCCTAAAACCATGGCTGAGCTCATGACTAAGGCAAGTAAAATAATGAACGTCGAGGAAGCAATGGTCGCAAAGAAGAATCCAACCACAAAGATCAAGAAAAAAGAGCAGAAGCAAAAAAAGGAAGACAAGATCAAAAATATGAAACCTATACCCCGTTGGCATTCACCGAATCCTTGAGGAAATTAAATACAATAAGGATTTGCGATGGCCAGAAAGGTCGAAGGTACCCCCTAACAAGAGGGACAAATATAAATATTTTGAATTCCGTAAGGATCATGGCCATGCAACAGATAATTGCATCGCTCTGAAAAATGAGGTAGAATTTGTCATTCGTTGAGGAAAACTGAATAAGTTCATTGATCGATGAGAAGGCAGAGAAATAAGAGGAAAGTTAAATTCTCCATGCAAGCCCAGAGATGACAGGAAGAGAAATTATAAAGATGATTATGAGGATGATCCCGACCTATCGAAGAAGCCCAAGTAGCCAGAACGTGAGGTATCCATGATCAGTTTTAGTTCATTTGGTTGCCATGCAATTATAAGTGGCGATACAGCAGGAGGCGATCACACTACCGAAAGAAAAAGCTTACTTGAATGAGGCCCAGGCTTATTCTTATATCCAAAAAATTAATTCGAATAAAGACGATCGGCCTAGGAAGGTCAACAAATATAAATTGGTAATCGACTTTTCTAAGAATGACCTCTCTGGGGTACTATATTCCCACGATGACCCATTGGCCGTTAAGTTCAGGATCCAGGATGCTATTATCGCCAGGATTTTGATTGATAATGGGAGCTCGACAGATATTATGTTTTATCCTTGATTTCAAAGTTTAGACTTGAAGCTCAACCAACTGGAACCCTACCACATTAATAGGTTTTTTTGATGAAAAAGTATACCCTCTTAGGATAGTTAAGCTAAAAATATTGGTCGGCACCTGGTCGACAAGTCGTACTGAGAAAATATGCTTCTTCGTGATGGATAAAAACGTTCAATCTGCCTATAATGTGATCCTCGGCAGGGTAGGGTTAAAGAAGTTTGAAGTTATACCATTAAAAGTTCACCAATGCTTGAAGTGTACTCAGTCGAGCAAGAGGATTTGATTGAATTGAAAAAGAAGATTACCACCTATAAGATGGATACCACTGAGCCTAATAGTGAATCTGAAGTTAAAACTTTAAATCCACGAGAGGAGATAGAATTAGTCAAGGGACAAATTGTGGAATCTATTGAAAGCATTATCCTCGACGACGATAAACCAGAGAGAACTACGCAGATCGGCTCAACATTAGATCCAGTCCTTAAATAGGAATTGACTATGTTCCCGAGGCAACGGAGAAACGTATTTTCTTAGAGCCATGAGGATATGCCTGGGATTAATCCTAATTTCCTATGCCATGAGCTGAGTATCAATAAGGATGCTAAGTCGATCAAGCAGAGACAAAGGTTTTTTAGTCCCAAAAAGAATCAAGCTATCCAAGAAGAAGTTGAGAAACTTCAAAAAGCTTAATTTATTGAAGATGTGAAGTATCCATCCTGGTTGGTTAACGTTGTAATGGTCAAGAAGAAGAATGATAAATGGCATATGTGTGTAAATTTCACTGATTTAAACAAAGCCTGCCCAAAAGATCACTTTCCCTTGCCTAGAATTGATCAATTGGTGGATGCTACGTCGGAACATGAGCTTTTAAGTTTCATGGATGCTTATTCTGGGTATAACTAGATTAAGATGAAACCAGAAGATAGGGAAAGCAAATCTTTTATCACCAATCGAGGAACCTATTGCTACAACGTAATGCCCTTTGGGATAAAAAATGCCGGAGCGACCTATCAGAGGTTGGTGAACAAGGTATTTTGAAGAGAAGATAGGCAAAAACATGGGGGTTTGCGTGGACAATATGCTAACAAAAATCAAGAAGGCTTCGAATCATATCAGGGACCCCAATCAAACTTTTGATTAGTTGGAAAAGTATTAAATGAAGCTAAACCCAACCAAGTGTGTGTTCGGAGTACAGGAGGGTATGTTCCTCGGCTTCATAGTCAATCAAAGGGGCATTGAAGCTAGGGGTGTGCAAAAAAACCGACCGAACCGAAAACCGAACCGAACCGGCCCGAACCGAACCGAAACCGACGGTTTTTTTTAGCCCGGTTCGATTTGCGGTTTAAGGATTTAAAAAACCGACAATATCGGTTCGGTTGTCGGTTTAGACAAAGAAAAAACCGATTCGAACCGAACCGAACCGACATCAATATTATATATTAAAAAACCCTTAAATATCTTTTATTTTTATATCCAAACACCATTAACCAACCTCCAAAACCGACCAAAACCGAAAATCGACCTACAAAAAACCGACCAAAACTGAAAATCGGTTAAAACCGAACCAAAACCAAATCGAACCGAAATCGATGTGAACCAAAACCGGCGGTTTTTTTCATCGTCGGTTCGGTTTCGGTCTGATTTTTTTCAAAACCGAACCGATCGGTTCGGTCTGAATTGCGGTCCAAAACCGAATCGAACCGACCCGTGCACACCCCTAATTGAAGCTAATCCAGTAAAAATCAAAGCTTTAATCGAACTGCAATTGCCAGTTTGCAAGAAAGGTGTACAAAGGCTCACTGGAAGAGTGGCAACTGTAAATAGATTTATTTCTTGGGCAACAGATAGGTGTACAAAGGCTCACAAGCCTGAGAAGTCAGGTAGATTGATGTACTGGGTGATAGAGCTGGGAGAATTTGAAATCATCTACAAACCAAGGTCTTCATTGAAAGTCCAAACTTTAGCGGATTTTATTATTGAGTTCACATATCTAGAGGTTCTCGACCAATAAAACTTGCCTGTCGAGCAGACTTCTAAAGAAGAAAACTCAGCTCAAAAGCAAGTTGATATTATTGTTGATCAACCTGAATCATCTCGAACTCAGGAACTGGACCAGAAATATGCAGAGGAGAGTAAGAAAATATTCCATCATGGAATTCTATCTGGACATAGCTTCAATAATGATATCCCATTATGGAATTTATACATCGATGGTTCTTCATGTGCAACTAGAAGTGGAGTAGGTACAATCCTCAATACTTCTGATAATATTGATATTGAATATGCACTTAGGTTTCAATTCAAAGTATCAAATAACGAGGTAGAATACAAAGATTTGATAGTTGGACTAGATTTGGCCCTTTCATTGGGCGCCGAGCAAGTAATGGCGCACAACGATTCTCAGCTAGTGGTCAACCAAGTGCTTCATTTATATTGAGTCAAGGGAGAATTGAAGACCAGATACGTAGCCAAGACCATGAAAGTTATTTCCAAGTTTCCAGTCGTATAAATGAATAGGGTCCCTAGAATAGCCAATGCCCGAGCAAATTCACTTGTCGATTGGCTTCAGCAACCAGAATTGAACTCAGGCGTACCATACCAATAGAGATCCTAACTAATCGGAGCATTGATGAGGACTTAATGGTTAACTTTATTATCGTAAATTTGGGACCTTCCTGGATAGACCCAATCAAAGCCTATATTAAAGATAGAATCCTACCACCTGATCCCAAAGAGGCTAAGAAGCTTCGATATAAAGCGATAAGATATGTGTTGGAAAAAGGGGTGTTATACAGAAGGGGATTAACAATCTCCTTCCTATACTGTGTTCATTTAATAGAGGTAGAAAATTTTATCAAAGAGGTGTATGAAGGTTCTTATGGAGCTCATTCAGTTGGTCGGTTATTGTTTCAGAGAATAAACACTCAAGGATATTATTAATCGATTGTGAGGGAAGATTGTAAAGCCTTTGCAAGAAAATATGATAAGTGCCAGAAGTTCTCTGCCATTCATAAAGCCCCCAAAGCTGCTCTAGCGCCAATAACTTCACTTTGGCCATTCGCTATTTGGGGAATTGACCTAGTCGGCCTAGTGTCGACCACCAAAGGCAGGTTCAAATATTTGGTCGTTATTGTTGATTACTTCACTAAATGGGTGGAGGCAGAAGCATTGGTGGACATGATTTATGAGAATGTGTATCAATTCATTTAGAAGAATATTATATGCAGATATGGACTACCGTATGCTTTCATTACGGATCATGGAACTTAATTCGATAACGATGAATTCGAAGCATATTGTGTTCAGTCTAAAATCCAAAAACTCCATTCTGCACTAGGCCATCCTCAATGTAATGATCAAAAAGAAGTAACAAATAATTTTTCTCAACGGACTGAAGAAGAGGCTTGATGATGCTAAGGGTAACTAGATTCATGAGTTACATTCTGTTCTTTGGGCTTACCAAACAACGTTGAGAACAGCAAATGGGGAGACACCTTACATGCTTTCATTTGGTACTCAATTCATGGTACCAACCGAGATAGGCCTACCAACCCACAGGCAACTAAATTTTGATTCTCTAACTAGTGACTTGATGCGGTGACTAGATCTAGATATGTTGAAGGAAGTCCGAGAAGATGCTACTCTGAGAAATGCTGCATACCAACATACACTACACCAAAATGGGCAAATTGTCACCTTTCAGCTGGCCAGCCTTGTCAAGGTCATTGACCGTGACAAAAAACACGCGTTTTATGTCACGGTCATTGACCTTGACACAACCGTGACAACTAATTGTCACGGTCATTGACCGTGACAAGGCCGTGACAAATTTACTTGTCACGGACTTGTCACGGTCATTGATCGTGACAATTATGTAAATACTTGTCACGGTCAATGACCTTGACACGACCGTGACAATGTTTACAGCAAAAACCCTATCCCCTTCTTTTTTTCCTACCGCCGTTCCCTCCCTCTCTCTCTCTCTCGACGCTGCTCTCTCTCTCTCTCTCTCTCTCTTCCATTTATATATATGTTTGTGTGTATATATATGTGTGTATGTGTATATATATATGTGTGTATGTGTGTATATATCCAAAAATGTAAATGTAAATAATATTCAAAAATGTAAATGTAAATAATATTCAAAAATATTGGATAACAATTTATTTTCATTCAAAATAAATAATTGATAATAGTTGGATAATAATTGGATAATAATTGATATTTTCATTCAAAAATAAATATTTCATTCAAAAATATTGGATAATAATTGATATTTTCATTTAAATTGATAATAATTTTATTCATGAAATCAATTCAATTAGGTAAAACCCTAGATAATTTTTTAACAGAATTTGATAATATTATATAAAGTTTAGTAAATTCACAAAATGTTGCCAATTGTATGTTTTTAGGAATATCATTAGTTAGAATCCATACACATGCATGTTGTTATAAAGTCTTAAATTTAATTCTCACTTTAATTTGTAGAATCTCTGTACTTGGTTGGATTTATCCCTTTATGATAATGAAATTTATGCTCCAATTATAATTATCTCATGTCATAATTTTATTGATAAACAATAAATGTAGTTGTCACGATCGTGGTGGGGGGAGGGGGTGGGGGTGGGGTGGGTGGGGGTGGGGTGTGTGTGTGTGTGTGTGTGTGCGTAGGTGTGTGCGTGTGTGCGTGGCGGGGGGAGGGGGGAGGGGGAGGGGGTGGGGTATGTGTATATGTGTGTGTATGGTGGTGTGTGGTGGGGGAGGGGGGTAGTGGGGTAGTGGGGGTGGGGTATGTGTATATGTGTGTGTATGGTGGTGTGTGGTGGAGGTGGGGTATGTGTATATGTTTGCGTAGGGGTGTGCGTGTGTGCGTGGCGGGTGGGGTAGGGGTGTGTGTATGTGTACTATTAACATTTTTTTTTTATCTGTACTAATAACATTTTTTTACAGCAAAAATGTCTCCTTCAGATATTAAGGCGAAGATGATGATGCTGTTTATGATGATGTCGTCTGGGTTCGGTGGTAGCGGAGGCGACGAGGGCTCCTCCGCCCCTAGGCTCCCCAAATATGGAAAATTTGGGATTACCGTCGAGAACAAGTCGGAGCTATTAGTGAGATCCCTCGAGCTGCTAAAGACGGTCATCGGCCCGGGGTTTATGAGTTGGAAGGAGGTGCTATATGAGCTCAAGTTAGCTATTTGGGCGGCACTACAGGTAATATATTTATATTTATATTTATATGAATATTTCAATTTCAATTTCAATTTCAATTTCAATTTCAATTTCAATTTCAATTTCAATTTCAATTTCAATTTCATATTTATATTTATATTTATATTTATATTTATTCGCAACTAACATTGTATTTGTTGGACAGGAACAATTCAACTTGGATCCAAAGCTACGCGATTCCGTCTTGGAGCAGTTGAGGGAGAAACACAAGACGTGGAAGAAAAATATGCGGACACGGTACTTTGGGAAAACACGAGAGTCCATTATACAATGGCGCGGATCCGTCCCGTCCAAGGAGCCGATCTCATTGGCACAATGGCAAAAGTTCATTGACAATGAGATCAAGGATCGACAATGTAATACCCCGTACTTTTGGCTATATTTATTTTTGGGATTAATTAATTAAATGCGTATTAATTGGAAATTAATTCGGGTTAAAAATACTAACGAGATGCGAGTTGGTATTTGATTATGTGCATACATGTTTTTATATGAATATTGAATTATGAAAAATTTGTCGTAAGATTGATATACGGCATTTTAGAAATTTTGTTGAGACGCATGTGACCGCCGCGTCACGGTGTAATATTTTGATTATAAAAGTGATTTTTATTTCTATTAACCGTATGGTCGTTTTGAGTGCGCCAACGCGTCCGGAAGGGTCGAGATAGTCAGAAAACACTAGCCGGGAGTTTAGTTTGGGTCCCGGGGTATTTTTAGGCCATACCGGCAACATAAAGGGCATTTTAGTAATTTTGTATTTTTGGAGAATTAAAAGTGACGAAAATTGAGAGTTTTAATCTGATTGGGAATTGACCCACTAAGCCACTAACCAACCCATATTAACCCAACAAGCTACGTAGGTTATTAGAATTAGGTTTTCTAATACCTTCCCAAAGCAAACCCTAGCCACCATAGCCACCTTTGGAGAAGAAGCTTGGAGAAAGAGAGAGAGAGGAAATTCTGCAGAAAAGCTCCATCAAACCAACATCTAAATCAGAGATAAACTCGAGGCAAGTGACTTAATTCCATTTAATTTCAGAGAATGTTCTTTCCATGTTAGATAATTCAAAGTTTATGTTTGTTCTTGGTGAAATATGAAAACCCATGTAGTTTGGAACTTAGAACTTGAAAATCTTGAGGAGAATTGCATGTAGAATGATAGGTAGATGATTATTCTCATGATATTTGTGATTGGAAGAAATTAAAACGGATTTATATTGGGTTAATTCATGATTTAAATTGTTCGGGTTTGTGTTCTTGAAAAGAATTGGGGATAAGTGTAGAATCTTGTGATCTAATGATGTTTAGGATGTATTAATCCCTTAAAAGATGTTAGTGTATGCCCTTATCATGTTTTAGGATGATTAGAGAACTTAAAACATCGTTGGGACTAATTTTAGAAGAGATTTGAGGAGTAGAAATTGATGAAAAACGAGATTTAGGCAAATCTGGGACGAAACTGGTAGGTCGTTAGAAGCCCCTGCCCAGGTCGTTCGAACGAGCTTCTAACGAATTGACCAGTCGCTTCTAACGAAAGGGAACTTCGTTCGATAACTTCGTTCGAACGAGATCTCGTTAGAAGGTACAGTTCGTTCGAACGAACTGGATCTCGTTCGAACAGTCTCGTTCGAACGAGACTTCTAACGAGCTGACAGTTTGATCTCGTTCGAACAGCCTTGTTCGAACGAGACTTCTAACGAGCTAGCAGTTTGGGCCTTTTTGGCATGTTTTGATTTTTGGAGTCCCGTAAACTTGTTCGAGGGTAGAGTTAACATTCCTTTGATGATGTATTGATGGATTTGGGACTTTTGGGTTATTATGAGGAGTAAATTATATACGAGTGATTTAAATCAATGAACCGTTTGGGTTGAGACGTGAGTGTCTACTACGACGTGAGAATAGATTATGGCGCGTATGATTATAAACCGGAATCGTATAAAGTGTATAAATTATATATTGGTACTAGAATGAGTATAGTACTACAATTAAACTACGAGATTACTAAGACGTGTGTTTACTTAGTATTGGTATATGAATTGTGTGTATGACATACCTACCATACTTGCTATCACGGGAGGTTTGCGTTCGCTTAGGGCCCTCTAATCCTTGTGTTGCCCGGATTTAGACTGGTTACCTTGATGAACATAGGTCATAGAAAGACTTATTGGGATATTAATAAGTCTGCTGATCGTGGGAGCGTAGGTATGTGCGTGACCCATGTGATGTGACTATATTCGCCTCCATTATTTGTGATGTTGATTTTGTGAACTATTCCTGAGAGATTCGGAATATGTAATCCTTATGTACGTGATGTACCGGGATGGATAGCAGAATATGTGTGCACCGCAGCTTAGTTCTCGGGGTGCTTGTATTGTATATTTATGATGTGAATAATATACACTTAATTAATGGGAACCTTCATGTTAATGTTGTGAAAATAATTACGGTATTATTTCGAGAAACATAACGGGTTAGCTGATAGTGAAATATATTGCATATTGAGCATCTGAGTTTACGTTAAACCCCTATTTAATTACGAGCGTTATAATGTTAATAGAACCGAGTAATAAGGGTAGGACCTATGACAGTCTAGCTAGATATGATGTCACTTAGCTAGTGGTTTGTGACGTTGTAGATGGGTACTTACGTTAGGAGTGCACAGTTAGACGAGAGGTGAGAATATCATGTGAGTGTACGTCCTAACATGTACTTTGCATTTAATGTTTTAAATGTTTTTAAAGCACTTGCAGGTTTTTAAAAATATCTCCTCATTCGGGCTCTGACCCGTTTGCTTTCAAATCTTTTTTTTTGTAAAACCATTTTAGGTGCCCAGCCACAAGGACACCATGCATAGGATACTCATTCTGGTAACGAGCTGTAGCTGTTTGTGGAAGCTACAGGGATTTGCTTGTAGACGCTTCTATCACTTGGATTCCAGATTCCCTATCTATCAGTTGTAGGGCATGTTGCCCATTTCTATTAGAGTTACATTTCCGTTACAGTTTTCATACTTTGGCATGTATTGATTTAGTATTCAGTTCACTTATATCAGTTGTGGGATTTGTAGTGAGGAGTTTTCCTCCAGACTTTATTTACATTATGTGATGGTTATTCTATTTACTTCATTATGGTGAATGGTGTTATTATTCTTTATTACACTTGTTGCATGTTAATCAGACTTTAAATAAAATTTGGCACTAACTTTTTAAATACTAAGTGGTTAGTAATAATAAAAATGTTCTCGACAGTGATGCTATTAACTGAGCCAACTTGGCATTTTGAATTAATTTAATAAAGGAGTAGCTACCCGGTATTTAATTAGTCGGGGTGTCACAGGTGGTATCAGAGCATCAGGTTCTAGTGTCCTTTAGGATCTGACGGCTTATTATGTTTCCGCTAAGTTTCTTTGATATAGAGCCCTATATTTTAGGACTGTTGTACTCTTTTTGTGTATGCTTCGTTCTTCAGCTATTTTAAGTTTATAAACAGCGAACTTATAAACTTTGTTCTTATTTCAGATGCCTCCACGACGTGCACGACAAGTTCCCAGGGATGCAACGCCCGAACCCCAGCCCGCTCCAGTTCAGGGCATGATGAACGCCGCTGAGGTTGCAGCTATAGTAGCCCAAGCGGTAAATGCCGCAATTGCCGTTGTTCAGCAGGCACCACCTCAGGCGCCGGTTGTCGCGCCAGCACAGGCAAATGCATTCCCGTCTGCTTGGGAGTGTGTACATGACGCTTTTCAAAAAGCGCATCCGCCAGAGTTTGCAGGTAGCTCAGATGTGGTAGTCTCGAGCCAGTGGAGGAAGGATATGCAGAGGCACTTAAGGATATATGAGTGCACGGACGTCCAGAAGCAGATGCTAGCTACTTTTAAGCTAGTTGGATCTGCGCTACAGTGGTGGGAGTCTATTACCACCGTGGAGGAGAGGGATACTCTCACTATTCAGGACTTCTGGGTGCGGTTTGACATCAAGTACTTTCCGTCGGCTGTTCACACGGAAATGAGGAGGAAATGAGGACGGGTTGACATGGAGGATCCGTCAGCATCTGTTAGGGAACCTTTCGTTGGCCACGTATTCTGATGTGGTTAACGCTGCCTTGTTACACTGCCAGGACCACCGCTTTCATATGGCTGAGGGCAAGAGGTCGGGAGAGTTAGCCATCAGGGCAGGACTGGAGGACATGGTGCTGGTGGGGCACAATCTGTCCAGGGGCAGAGACAGGGTGAGCAGGGTTCGCAGCAGGGGGATCAGAAGAGGTTCCGATCAGGGAACTACAGACAGGGACAGGGAGGTTTCCGTCAGGGCCATCAGGGTCCAAACGGCCATCAGGGCCAACAGGGGAAGAATGGGCAGCAGTTTCACCAGGGCCAGCAGGGCCAAGGGAGGAACGGTAACGGCCACCAGGGCCGGGGACCGCAGGGGCAGAGAGGAGGGAACTTCCCAGGGAAGTGCTTTGTTTGTGGCAAGACTGGCCATAAACGACAGGATTGTCCTGATAGGGGCAGGGCCCCACAGCAGCAGCAGCAGGGTGCTCGTCAGGAGCCACAGAGGCCTATGTTTCCCGCCGCTCTTCCCGCACCGCCACAGATGGCAGCATTGCCACCCATTCCAGCAGTCCCAGCTCAGTAGGGGAAGCTACAGTATGGACGTGTCTATAACGTTCACCAGGCTGCAGTTCCTCAGGCACCACCCGCGATTGAGGGTATGTTTCCTATCCATGGCACTATGGGTCGGGTATTATTTGATACGGGGGCTACACACTGTTTTATAGCTACACACTTCGCGAAAGCTTTAGGATTGTTAGCTACGGCAGAGAGCACAGTGACGTGTGTCGACTCACCATTGGGGAGTGGGTCACTTATTTTCTTTATATGTCGGGGAGTGGGGGTAGAGATTGGTGGTTTGGTATTACCTGCAGACATGTTAGTATTAGATATGCATGTTCACGATGTGATTATCGGTATGGATTGGCTCGTAGCTTATAGGGCCATGATTGATTGCTTCAGCGGGAGCATTGTTTTTGCCATTCCGGGGCAAGAGATGTTTATAGTGGCGATGCCTCGCCCAGAGGGAGGATCGACCGCTCATCTGTATTACATTGAGGAGGATACCTCTAAGGAGGTAGTGATTCCTTTAGATTCTATCCCAGTAGTCAGGGAGTATTCGGATGTGTTTCAGGAGATACCAGGCCTACCCCCCAGTCGAGAGATAGACTTTGTTATAGACCTATTGCCAGATACGAGGCCTATAGCACGCGCACCGTACCGTATGGCTCCGGCAGAGATGCGAGAGCTACGAGATCAGATAGAGCAGCTGTTAGGTCAGGGCTTTATTCGCAGGAGTACCTCACCTTGGGGCGCTCCAGTTTTGTTTGTGAAGAAGAGGGACAGTTCACTGAGATTGTGTGTGGACTACCGAGAGTTGAATAAGGTCACGATACGGAATAAGTATCCGTTGCCTCGAATCGATGACTTATTCGACCAGTTGAGAGGAGCTTCTTTCTTCTCGAAGATTGATTTGAGATCGGGATACCATCAGTTGCGTATCAGGGAGGAGGATGTTGTGACACCCCGACTAATTAAATACCGGGTAGCTACTCCTTTATTAAATTAATTCAAAATGCCAAGTTGGCTCAGTATATAGCATCACTGTCGAAAACATTTTATTATTACTAACCACCTAGTATTTAAAAAGTAATTTGCCAAATTTTAATTTAAGTCTGATTAACATGCAACAAGTGTAAGGAAGAAATAAATAACACCATTCACCATACTGAAGTAAAACGAATAACCATCACAATAGAGTAAATAAAGTCTGGAGGAAAACTCCTCACTACAATCCCATAACAGAAATAAATAACCGAATACTGAAATAATACATGCTAAAGTCTGAAAACTGAAATGTAAAAGATGTCTCTAAATAGAAATGGGCAACATGCCCTACAACTGATAGATAGTGACTCTGGAATCCAAAAGATAGAAGCGTCTACAAGCAAATCCCTGTAGCTTCCACAACCAGCTACAGCTCGTCACCTGAATGAGAATCCTATGCTTGGTGTCCCTGTGGCTGGGCACCTAAAATGGTTTTACAAGAAAAAGATTTGAAAAGCAAACGGGTCAGAGCCCGAATGTGGAGTTATATTTTAAAAACCTACAAGTGCTTTAAAAACATTTAAAACATTAAATGCAAAGTACATGTTAGGACGTACACTCACATGATATTCTCACCTCTCGTCTAACTGTGCACTCCTAACGTAAGTACCCATCTACAACGATATAAACCACTAGCTAAGTGACATCATAACTAGCTAGACTGTAATAGTTCCTACCCTTATTACCCGGTTCTATTAACATATAATGCTCGTAACTAGATAGGGATTTAATGTAAACTCAGATGCCCAATATGCAATATATTTCTCTATCAGCTAACTCATTATGTTTCTCGAAACAATACCGTAATTATTTATACAACATTAACATGAATATTCTTATTAATTAAGTGTATATTATTCACATCATAAATATACAATACAAGCACCCCGAGAACTAAGCTGCGGTGCACACATACTCTGCTATCCATCCCGGTACATCACGTACATAAGGATCACATATTCCGAATCTCTCAGGAATAGTTCAGATAACACAAATCACAAATAGTGGAGGCGAACACAGTCACATCACATGGGTCACGTACATACCTACGCTCCCACGATCAGCGGACTTATTAACATCCCAATAAGTCTTTCTCTGACCTATGTTCATCGAGGTACTAGTCTATATCCCCCCCGTAGGCACACAAGGATTAGAGGGTCCTAAGCGAACGCAACCTCCCGTGATAGCAAGTATGGTAGGTATGTCATACACACAATCCATATACCAATACTAAGTAAACACACATCTTAGTAATACCGTATTTTAATCGTAGTACATATCGCACTCTCGTACTAACTATAATAATCACAATTTATACTATTCCGGTTTGTAATCCTACGCGCCATAATTTACTCTCGTAGTAGACACTCACGTCTCAACCCAAACCGTCCATTGAATTAAATCTCTCGTATATAAATTTATTCCTCGTAATAACCCAAAAGTCCCAATTCTATCCTTACATCATCATCGGAATGTTATCTATGTCCTCGAACAAGCTTACGGGACTCCAAAAATCAAAACAGTCAAAAAAGGACCAAACTGTCAATTCGTTAGAAGTCTCGTTCGAACGAGACTGTTCGAACGAGATTCCTCTGCCAACTCGTTAGAAGTCTCGTTCGAACGAGGCTGTTCGAACGAGGTCCCAGTTCGTTCGAACGAACTGTACCTTCTAACGATATCTCGTTCGAATGAGATATCGAACGAAATCCATTCTCGTTAGCAGCGACTGGTCAACTCGTTAGAAGCTCGTTCGAACGAGTTCGTTCGAACGACCTGGGGACTGCTTCTAACGACTGACCAGTTTCGGCCCAGATTTTTCCCCAATTCGTTTTTAACCATTTTAACACTTCTAATCTCATCCAAAGTTCATCCCAACAACGTTTTATGGTCTCTAAGTGATCCTAAGCATATTCAAGTCAACTCCTAACATGTTTTCAAGGATTAAATCTCTTCAACATCAATCAACATATGAATTTCTACACTTTTCCCCAATTATCTCAAGAACATGAACCCTAACATTTTGAATCATGAATTAACCCAACAAAATCCATTTTAATTTCTTTCCAATCATGTATATCATCAGTAAGAACATCTACCTATCATTCTACATGCAATCCTTCTCAAATTTCTCAAGTTCTATGATCTAAACTACATGGGTTTTCATTATCTTTCAAGAACAATTGATATTCTCCAATTTCTAACATGGAAAAGACATTCTCTGAAATTAAATGGAATAAAGTCACTTGCCTTGGTTTGATTTCTGATTTTGGTGTAGGTTTGATGAAGTTTTCTACAGAAATTCCTCTCTCCAAGCTCCTTCTCCAATGGTGGCTTAAGGTGGCTAGGGTTTGATTTGGGGAACTTAGAAAACCTAAATGATAACCTATGTAGCCTTCTAGGTTAATATGGGTTGGTTATGGGCTTAGTGGGTCAAATCCACATCAGATTTAATTAACCAATTTTCGTCACTTTTAATTCCTCAAAATGTAAAATTACCAAAATACCCTTTAAGTTGCCGGTATGGCCTAAAAATACCCCGAGACCCAAACTATACCCCCGGCTAGTGTTTTCTGACTATCTCGACCCTTCCGGACGCGTTGGCGCACTCAAAATGACCATACGGATTATAGATATAAAAATCACTTTTATAATTAAAATAATATACCATGACGCGACGGTCACACGCGTCTCAACAAAATTTCTAAAATGTCGTATATCAATCTCACGACAAATTTTATAATTCCAAATTCATATATAATCATATATGCACATAATCAAATACCAACTCGCATCTCGTTAGTATTTTTAACCCGGATTAATTTCCAATTAATACGCATTTAATTAATTAATCCCACAAATAAATATAGCCAAAAGTACGGGGTATTACATACTTCCCCCCTAATAATTGAATTTCGTCCCGAAATTCGAAACTAGAAAGTACCTGCTAAAAACAGCTCTGGATAACGTTCGCGCATCTCATCCTCTCGCTCCCAAGTGGACTCCTCGACATTGTGATGTCGCCACTGGACACGCACTAATGGGACTATCTTTGATCGCAGTTTTCTCTCGCTTCGGTCCAAAATAGCAATCGGCCCCTCCTCGTAGGAGCTATCCGGCTGGAGATCGATGTCCTCCACAGCAATGTGAGAATGAGCAAAATTATCTCTAAGGTATTTCCTCAGCGAGGAAATATGGAACACGTCGTGAATCCGATGCAAGTGCTCCGGTAGTCCAAGTCTATACGCAACCGGTCCGATCCGCTCAATAATAGGAAACGGCCCCACATACCTCGGTGACAACTTCCCCTTCATCCCGAAACGCATAATCCCCTTCATCGGAGATACCCTGAGCAAAACCTGGTCCCCCACTTGGAACTCCCTGAAAAATCTCTTCGCATCAGCATAACTCTTCTGCCTGTCTTGAGCTACCCGAATGCGACTCCGAATCAACTCAATCCTTGCCGAAGTATCCTGAATTACTTCCGGCCCAAGCAGTTTGTTGTCCCCCACCTCTAACCAACATGCTGGGGAACGACAAGGCCTACTGTACAATGCCTCAAACGGAGCCATGCCAATTGTGAACTGATAGGAGTTGTTGTAAGCAAACTCCACCAGTGGAAGGTACTGCTCCCATCCACCCCCGAAGTCAATAATGCACATGCGTAGCATGTCCTCCAACATTTGATTGGTACACTCTGTCTGCCCGTCGGTTTGCGGATGATAAGCCGTACTCAACCGCAATTCCGTGCCCATGGCCTCCTGGAAACTTTCCCAAAACCACGAAACAAATATCTTGTCTCTGTCAGACATGATATTTAAGGGTACACCGTGAAGTCTCACAATCTCTATAATGAAGAGCTGGGCATACTGTCCCGTGGTGTAGTCAGTCCTTACGGGTAAGAAGTGAGCGACCTTGGACAACCTGTCCACAATTACCCAAACGGAGTCGTGACCCCTCTGCGACGTAGGTAACCCCGTGATAAAGTCCATGGATATGCTCTCCCACATCCACACCGGGACCTCCAACGGCTGTAGCAATCCTGCTGGTCTCTGATGATCCACTTTTACAAGCTGACAAGTGGCGCATTTCGAAACAAACTCAGCGATATCTCTTTTCATACCGCTCCACCAATAATGCCGTCTCATATCTTGGTACATTTTGTCCCCTCCGGGATGTACCGCGAACCGTGAGCCGTGCGACTCTGCCATCACTTCGTGTCGCAATTCCTCTCCTTCCGGAACTACCAATCTCCCATTGAAGCGTAATCCCCCGTCTGAGCTAACGGTATAGGATTCGTCTCCCTCTGCTAGTAATCGAACTATCTGCTTTGACAGAACGAGTCATTAGTTTGTGCCCGTACTACCTTCGTGACAATCTGCGGTGTATTGGTCATCACAGACATGAAAGATCGGGCCACTGCATCCTGGTGTCCCAATTCCTTCCACTTTGCTTTCCACACCTCTGCCACCTCATCTGCTGGCCTACGGCTCAACGCGTCTGCTACCACGTTAGCCTTAGCCGGGTGGTACTAGATGTCGAACTGGTAGTCTTTCACAAACTCAAGCCACCTACGTTGCCGCATATTCAACTCTTTCTGCGTGAACAGGTACTGTAGGGACTTGTGGTCCGTGAACAGTTAAAACTTCTCCCCCAAAAGATAGTGCCTCCAAATCCGTAGGGCAAATACCACTGCTGCCAACTCCAAATCATGCGTGGGGTAATTCTTTTCATGAGGTTTAAGCTTACGGGAAGCATAAGCTATGGCATGTCTCTCCTGCTGCAATACACCTCCAAGTCCTTGCAAAGACGTGTCGGTGTAAACCAAATACTCAACTCCCGGTCTCGGCAATGCTAACACCGGTGCTGAGGTCAATTTGTCCTTCAATTCATCGAATGCCAACTGACAGGCATCACTCCAGATGTATGGCACACCCTTACGAGTAAGATGTGTCAAAGGACCTGCTATCTCCGAGAAACCCCGAATAAACCTCCTGTAGTATCCTGCTAGACCCAAGAAACTACGAATCTCCGTTGGTGTCGTGGGTTGTCCCCACTCCCTCACCGCTGATACCTTCCCCGGATCAACAGATATCCCTTGGTCGGAAATAATGTGACCCAAGAACTGGACTTCCTTCAGCCAAAACCCGCACTTCTCATATTTTGCATACAACTCGTTCTGACGAAGTGTCTGCAAAACCTGCCTCAAATGCCCGGCGTGCTCCTCCTCTGTCTGAGAGTAAACCAGAATGTCATCAATGAAGACAATGACAAACTGATCTAGGAAATCCCTGAACACTCTGTTCATCAAGTCCATAAACACTGCTGGAGCATTGGTCAAACCGAAAGGCATAACCCGAAACTCGTAAGAACCATATCTCGACAAGAACCCAGTCTTCGAGACATCCTCCTCCCTGATACGCAACTGATCGTATCCCGATCTCAAGTCAATCTTCGAGAAGAAAGAAGCTCCTCTCAACTGGTCGAATAAGTCATCGATTCGAGGCAACGGATACTTATTCCGTATCGTGACCTTATTCAACTCTCGGTAGTCCACACACAATCTCAGTGAACCGTCCCTCTTCTTCACAAACAAAACTGGAGCGCCCCAAGGTGAGGTACTCCTGCGAATAAAGCCCTGACCTAACAGCTGCTCTATTTGATCCCGTAACTCTCGCATCTCAGCTGGAGCCATACGGTACGGTGCGCGTGCTATAGGTCTCGTACCCGGTAGCAAATCTATAACAAAGTCTATCTCTCGACTGGGTGGTAAGCTTGGTATCTCCTGAAACACATCTGAATACTCCCTGACAACCGGGATCGAATCTAAAGGAATCACAACCTCCTGAGAGGTATCCTCCTCAATGTAATACAGATGAGCGGTCGATCCTCCCTCTGGGCGAGGCATCGCCACTACAAACATCTCTTGCCCCGGAATGGCAAAAACAATGCTCCCGCTGAAGCAATCAATCATGGCCCTATATGCTATGAGCCAATCCATACCGATGATCACATCGTGAACATGCATGTCTAACACTAACATGTCTGCAGGCAATACCAAACCACCAATCTCTACTCCCACTCCCCGACATATAAAGAAAATAAGTGACCCACTCCCCAATAGTGAGTCGACACACGTCACTGTGCTCTCTGCCGTAGCTAACAATCCTAAAGCTTTCGCGAAGTGTGTAGCTATAAAACAGTGTGTAGCACCCGTATCAAATAACACCCGACCCATAGTGCCATGGATAGGAAACGTACCCTCAATCGCGGGCGGTGCCTGTGGAATTGCAGCCTGGTGGACGTTGTAGACACGTCCATACTGTAGCTGCCCCTGTTGAGCTGGGACTGCTGGAATGGGTGGCAGTGCTGCCATCTGTGGCGGTGCGGGAAGAGCGGCGGGAAACATAGGCCTCTGTGGCTCCTGGCGAGCACCCTGCTGCTGCTGCTGTGGGGCCCTGCCCCTATCAGGACAATCCTGCTTCTTATGGCCAGTCTTGCCACAAACAAAGCACTTCCCTGGGAAGTTCCCTCCCCTCTGCCCCTGCTGTCCCCGGCCCTGGTGGCCGTTACCTTTCCTCCCTTGGCCCTGCTGGCCCTGATGAAACTGCTGCCCATTCTGCCCCTGTTGGCCCTGATGGCCGTTTGGACCCTGATGGCCCTGACGGAAACCTCCCTGTCCCTGCCTGTAGTTCCCTGACCGGAACCTCTTATTATCCCCCTGCTGGGTGCCCTGCTCATTCTGTCTCTGCCCCTGACCAGATTGTGCCCCGCTGGCACCATGTCCTCCAGTCCTGCCCTGATGGCTAGACTCTCCCGACCTTTTGCCCTCGGCCATATGAAAACGGTGGTCCTGGCAGTGTAACAATGCAGCGTTAACCACATCAGAATAAGTGGCCAACGATAGGTTCCCTAGCAGATGCTGACGGATCCTCCAATTCAACCCATCGGTGAACTTCTCAATCTTCTTCTTCTCTGTTGGTATCTCGTCTGGAACGATATTCAACAGGTTAGTGAACTCGGCCTCATACTCGGCCACTGTCTTGCCTTCCTGCCTCAGACTCATCAGCTTCCTCCTCATTTCCGTATGAACAGCCAACGAAAAGTACTTGCGGTCGAACCGCACCCAGAACTCCTGAATCGTGAGAGTATCCCTCTCCTCTGCGGTGGTAATAGACTCCCACCACTGCAGTGCAGATCCAACTAGCTTGAAAGTAGCTAGCACCTATTTCTGAACATCAGTGCACTCATGCATCCTCAAATGCCTCTGTATATCCTTCCTCCATTGGCTCGAGACTACCACATCTGAGCTTCCTGCAAACTCTGGCGGATGCGCTTTCTGAAAAGCGTCACGTACACGCTCCCAAGCAGACGGAAATGCATTAGCCTGTACTGGCGCGGCAACCGGCGCCTGTGGTGGTGCCTGCTGAACAATGGCAATCGCGGCATTTACCGCTTGAGCTACTATAGCTGCAACCTTAGCGGCGTTCATCATGCCCTGAACTGGAGCGGGCTGGGGTTCGGGCGTTGCATCCCTGGGAACTCGTCGTGCACGTCGTGGAGGCATCTGAAATAAGAACAAAGTCTATAAGTTCACGGTTATAAACTTAATATAGCTGAAGAACGAAGCATACACAAAAAGAGTACAACAGTCCTAAAATATAGGGCTCTATATCAAAGAAACGTAGCGGAAACATAATAGCCGTACAGATCCTAAAGGACACTAGAACCTGATGCTCTGATACCACCTGTGACACCCCGACTAATTAAATACCGGGTAGCTACTCCTTTATTAAATTAATTCAAAATGCCAAGTTGGCTCAGTATATAGCATCACTGTCGAAAACATTTTATTATTACTAACCACCTAGTATTTAAAAAGTAATTTGCCAAATTTTAATTTAAGTCTGATTAACATGCAACAAGTGTAAGGAAGAAATAAATAACACCATTCACCATACTGAAGTAAAACGAATAACCATCACAATAGAGTAAATAAAGTCTGGAGGAAAACTCCTCACTACAATCCCATAACAGAAATAAATAACCGAATACTGAAATAATACATGCTAAAGTCTGAAAACTGAAATGTAAAAGATGTCTCTAAATAGAAATGGGCAACATGCCCTACAACTGATAGATAGTGACTCTGGAATCCAAAAGATAGAAGCGTCTACAAGCAAATCCCTGTAGCTTCCACAACCAGCTACAGCTCGTCACCTGAATGAGAATCCTATGCTTGGTGTCCCTGTGGCTGGGCACCTAAAATGGTTTTACAAGAAAAAGATTTGAAAAGCAAACGGGTCAGAGCCCGAATGTGGAGTTATATTTTAAAAACCTGCAAGTGCTTTAAAAACATTTAAAACATTAAATGCAAAGTACATGTTAGGACGTACACTTACATGATATTCTCACCTCTCGTCTAACTGTGCACTCCTAACGTAAGAACCCATCTACAACGATATAAACCACTAGCTAAGTGACATCATAACTAGCTAGACTGTAATAGTTCCTACCCTTATTACCCGGTTCTATTAACATATAACGCTCGTAATTAGATAGGGATTTAATGTAAACTCAGATGCCCAATATGCAATATATTTCTCTATCAGCTAACTCATTATGTTTCTCGAAACAATACCGTAATTATTTATACAACATTAACATGAATATTCTTATTAATTAAGTGTATATTATTCACATCATAAATATACAATACAAGCACCCCGAGAACTAAGCTGCGGTGCACACATACTCTGCTATCCATCCCGGTACATCACGTACATAAGGATCACATATTCCGAATCTCTCAGGAATAGTTCAGATAACACAAATCACAAATAGTGGAGGCGAACACAGTCACATCACATGGGTCACGTACATACCTACGCTCCCACGATCAGCGGACTTATTAACATCCCAATAAGTCTTTCTCTGACCTATGTTCATCGAGGTACTAGTCTATATCCCCCCCGTAGGCACACAAGGATTAGAGGGTCCTAAGCGAACGCAACCTCCCGTGATAGCAAGTATGGTAGGTATGTCATACACACAATCCATATACCAATACTAAGTAAACACACATCTTAGTAATACCGTATTTTAATCGTAGTACATATCGCACTCTCGTACTAACTATAATAATCACAATTTATACTATTCCGGTTTGTAATCCTACGCGCCATAATTTACTCTCGTAGTAGACACTCACGTCTCAACCCAAACCGTCCATTGAATTAAATCTCTCGTATATAAATTTATTCCTCGTAATAACCCAAAAGTCCCAATTCTATCCTTACATCATCATCGGAATGTTATCTATGTCCTCGAACAAGCTTACGGGACTCCAAAAATCAAAACAGTCAAAAAAGGACCAAACTGTCAATTCGTTAGAAGTCTCGTTCGAACGAGACTGTTCGAACGAGATTCCTCTGCCAACTCGTTAGAAGTCTCGTTCGAACGAGGCTGTTCGAACGAGGTCCCAGTTCGTTCGAACGAACTGTACCTTCTAACGATATCTCGTTCGAATGAGATATCGAACGAAATCCATTCTCGTTAGCAGCGACTGGTCAACTCGTTAGAAGCTCGTTCGAACGAGTTCGTTCGAACGACCTGGGGACTGCTTCTAACGACTGACCAGTTTCGGCCCAGATTTTTCCCCAATTCGTTTTTAACCATTTTAACACTTCTAATCTCATCCAAAGTTCATCCCAACAACGTTTTATGGTCTCTAAGTGATCCTAAGCATATTCAAGTCAACTCCTAACATGTTTTCAAGGATTAAATCTCTTCAACATCAATCAACATATGAATTTCTACACTTTTCCCCAATTATCTCAAGAACATGAACCCTAACATTTTGAATCATGAATTAACCCAACAAAATCCGTTTTAATTTCTTTCCAATCATGTATATCATCAGTAAGAACATCTACCTATCATTCTACATGCAATCCTTCTCAAATTTCTCAAGTTCTATGATCTAAACTACATGGGTTTTCATTATCTTTCAAGAACAATTGATATTCTCCAATTTCTAACATGGAAAAGACATTCTCTGAAATTAAATGGAATAAAGTCACATGCCTTGGTTTGATTTCTGATTTTGGTGTAGGTTTGATGAAGTTTTCTGCATAAATTCCTCTCTCCAAGCTCCTTCTCCAATGGTGGCTTAAGGTGGCTAGGGTTTGATTTGGGGAACTTAGAAAACCTAAATGATAACCTACGTAGCCTTCTAGGTTAATATGGGTTGGTTATGGGCTTAGTGGGTCAAATCCACATCAGATTTAATTAACCAATTTTCGTCACTTTTAATTCCTCAAAATGTAAAATTACCAAAATACCCTTTAAGTTGCCGGTATGGCCTAAAAATACCCCGGGACCCAAACTATACCCCCGGCTAGTGTTTTCTGACTATCTCGACCCTTCCGGACGCGTTGGCGCACTCAAAATGACCATACGGATTATAGATATAAAAATCACTTTTATAATTAAAATAATATACCATGACGCGGCGGTCACACGCGTCTCAACAAAATTTCTAAAATGCCGTATATCAATCTCACGACAAATTTTATAATTCCAAATTCATATATAATCATATATGCACATAATCAAATACCAACTCGCATCTCGTTAGTATTTTTAACCCGGATTAATTTCCAATTAATACGCATTTAATTAATTAATCCCACAAATCAATATAGCCAAAAGTACGGGGTATTACAGATGTCTCGAAGACTGCGTTCTTGTCGAGATATGGTTCTTACGAGTTTCGGGTTATGCCTTTCGGTTTGACCAACGCTCCAGCAGTGTTTATGGACTTGATGAACAGAGTGTTCAGGGATTTCCTAGATCAGTTTGTCATTGTCTTCATCGATGATATTCTGGTTTACTCTCAGACAGAGGAGGAGCACGCCGAGCATTTGAGGCAAGTTTTGCAGACACTTCATCAGAACGAGTTGTATGCAAAATATGAGAAATGCGGGTTTTGGCTGAAAGAGGTCCAGTTTTTGGGACATATCATTTCCGACCGGGGAATATCTGTTGATCCGGGGAAAGTATCCGCGGTGAGGGAGTGGGGACAGCCCACGACACCGACTGAAATTCGTAGTTTCTTGGGCCTAGCAGGATACTACAGGAGGTTCATTCGGGGATTTTCGAAGATAGCGGGTCCTTTGACACATCTGACTCGTAAGGGTGTGCCATTCATCTGGAGTGATGCCTGTCAGTTGGCATTTAATGAGTTAAAGGACAAATTGACCTCAGCACCTGTGTTAGCATTGCCGAGACCGGGAGTTGAGTATTTGGTTTACACCGACGCATCTTTGCAAGGACTTGGAGGTGTATTGCAGCAGGAGAGACAGGCCATAGCTTATGCTTCCCGTAAGATTAAGACTCATGAGAAGAATTACCCCACGCATGATTTGGAGTTGGCAGCTGTGGTATTTGCCCTACGGATTTGGAGGCACTATCTTTTGGGGGAGAAGTTCCAACTGTTCACGGACCACAAGTCCCTACAGTACCTGTTCACGCAGAAGGAATTGAATATGCGGCAGCGTAGGTGGATTGAGTTTGTGAAAGACTACCAGTTCGATATCCAGTATCACCCAGGTAAGGCTAACGTGGTAGCAGACGCGTTGAGCCGTAGGCCAGCAGATGAGGTGGCAGAGGTGTGGAAGGCAAAGTGGAAGGAATTGGGACACCAGGATGCAATGGCCCGATCTTTCATGTCTGTGATGACCGTTACACCACAGATTGTCACGAAGGTAGTACGGGCACAGGCTAATGACTCGTTTTGTCAGGAGCAGATAGTTCGATTACTAGCAGAGGGAGCCGAGTCCTATACCATCAGCTCAGACGGGGGATCACGCTTCAATGGGAGATTGGTAGTTCCAGAAGGGGAGGAATTGCGACACGATGTGATGGCAGAGTCGCACGGCTCACGGTTCGCGGTACATCCCGGAGGGGACAAAATGTACCAAGACATGAGACGCCAGTACAGGTGGAGCGGTATGAAGAGAGATATCACTGAGTTTGTTTTAAAATGCGCCACTTGTCAGCTTGTAAAAGTGGATCATCAGAGACCGACAGGATTGTTACAGCCATTGGAGGTCCCGGTGTGGATGTGGGAGAGCATATCCATGGACTTTATCACGGGGTTGCCTACGTCGCAGAGGGGTCACGACTCCGTTTGGGTAATTGTGGACAGGTTGTCCAAAGTCGCTCACTTTTTACCCGTAAGGACTGACTACACTACGGGACAGTATGCCCAGCTCTTCATTTCAGAGGTTGTGAGACTTCACGGTGTGCCCCTAGATATCGTGTCTGACAGAGACAAGATATTTGTTTCGAGGTTTTGGGAAAGTTTCCAGGAGGCCATGGGCACGGAATTGCGGTTGAGTACGGCTTATCATCCGCAGACCGATGGGCAGACCGAGCGCACAAATCAGATGTTGGAGGACATGCTACGCATGTGCATTATTGACTTCGGGGGTGGATGGGAGCAGTACCTTCCACTGGTGGAGTTTGCTTACAACAACTCCTATCAGTTCACTATTGGCATGGCTCCGTTTGAGGCATTGTACAGTAGGCCTTGTCGTTCCCCAGCATGTTGGTTAGAGGTGGGGGACAACAAACTACTTGGGCCGGAAGTGATTCAGGATACTTCGGCAAGGATTGAGTTGATTCGGAGTCGCATTCGGGTAGCTCAAGACAGACAGAAGAGTTATGCTGATGCGAAGAGGTTTTTCAGAGAGTTCCAAGTGGGGGACCAGGTTTTGCTCAGAGTGTCTCCTATGAAGGGGACTATGCGTTTCGGGAAGAAGGGGAAGTTGGCACCAAGGTATGTGGGGCCGTTTCCTATTATTGAGCGAATCGGACCGGTTGCGTAAAGACTTGGACTACCGGAGCATTTGCATCGAATTCACGATGTGTTCCATATTTCCTCGCTGAGGAAATACCTTAGAGATAATTTGGCCCATTCTCACATTGCTGTGGAGGACATCGATCTCCAGCCGGATAGCTCCAACGAGGAGGGGCCGATTGCTATTTTGGACCGAAGCGAGAGGAAACTGCGGTCAAAGATAGTTCCGTTAGTGCGTGTTCAGTAGCGACATCAGAATGTCGAGGAGTCCACATGGGAGCGCGAGGATGAGATGCGCGAACGTTATCCAGAGTTGTTTTTAGCAGGTACCTTCTAGTTTCGAATTTCGGGACGAAATTCAGTTATTAGGGGGGAAGTATGTAATACCCCGTACTTTTGACTATATTTATTTTTGGGATTAATTAATTAAATGCGTATTAATTGGAAATTAATCCGGGTTAAAAATAGTAACGAGATGCGAGTTGGTATTTGTTTATGTGCATACATGTTTTTATATGAATATTGAATTATGAAAAATTTGTCATAAGATTGATATACGACATTTTAGAAATTTTGTTGAGACGCGTGTGACCGCCGCGTCACGGTGTAATATTTTGATTATAAAAGTGATTTTTTATTTCTATTAACCGTATGGTCGTTTTGAGTGCGCCAACGCGTCCGGAAGGGTCGAGATAGTAAGAAAACACTAGCCGGGGGTTTAGTTTGGGTCCCGGGGTATTTTTAGGCCATACCGGCAACATAAAGGGCATTTTAGTAATTTTGTATTTTTGGAGAATTAAAAGTGACGAAAATTGGGAGTTTTAATCTGATTGGGAATTGACCCACTAAGCCACTAACCAACCCATATTAACCCAACAAGCTACGTAGGTTATTAGAATTAGGTTTTCTAATACCTTCCCAAAGCAAACCCTAGCCACCATAGCCACCTTTGGAGAAGAAGCTTGGAGAAAGAGAGAGAGAGGAAATTCTGCAGAAAAGCTCCATCAAACCAACATCTAAATCAGAGATAAACTCGAGGCAAGTGACTTAATTCCATTTAATTTCAGAGAATGTTCTTTCCATGTTAGATAATTCAAAGTTTATGTTTGTTCTTGGTGAAATATGAAAACCCATGTAGTTTGCAACTTAGAACTTGAAAATCTTGAGGAGAATTACATGTAGAATGATAGGTAGATGATTATTCTCATGATATTTGTGATTGGAAGAAATTAAAACGGATTTATGTTGGGTTAATTCATGATTTAAATTGTTAGGGTTTGTGTTCTTGAAAAGAATTGGGGATAAGTGTAGAATCTTGTGATCTAATGATGTTTAGGATGTATTAATCCCTTAAAAGATGTTAGTGTATGCCCTTAGCATGTTTTAGGATGATTAAAGAACTTAAAACATCGTTGGGACTAATTTTAGAAGAGATTTGAGGAGTAGAAATTGATGAAAAACGAGATTTAGGCAAATCTGGGACGAAACTGGTTGGTCGTTAGAAGCCCCTGCCCAGGTCGTTCGAACGAGCTTCTAACGAATTGACCAGTCGCTTCTAACGAAAGGGAACTTCGTTCGATAACTTCGTTCGAACGAGATCTCGTTAGAAGGCACAGTTCGTTCGAACGAACTGGATCTCGTTCGAACAGTCTCGTTCGAACGAGACTTCTAACGAGCTGACAGTTTGATCTCGTTCGAACAGCCTCGTTCGAACGAGACTTCTAACGAGCTGGCAGTTTGGGCCTTTTTGGCTTGTTTTGATTTTTGGAGTCCCGTAAACTTGTTCGAGGGTAGAGTTAACATTCCTTTGATGATGTATTGATGGATTTGGGACTTTTGGGTTATTATGAGGAGTAAATTATATACGAGTGATTTAAATCAATGAACCGTTTGGGTTGAGACGTGAGTGTCTACTACGACGTGAGAATAGATTATGGCGCATATGATTATAAACTGGAATCGTATAAAGTGTATAAATTATATATTGGTACTAGAATGAGTATAGTACTACAATTAAACTACGAGATTACTAAGACGTGTGTTTACTTAGTATTGGTATATGAATTGTGTGTATGACATACCTACCATACTTGCTATCACGGGAGGTTTGCGTTCGCTTAGGGCCCTCTAATCCTTGTGTTTCCCGGATTTAGACTGGTTACCTTGATGAACATAGGTCATAGAAAGACTTATTGGGATATTAATAAGTCCGCTGATCGTGGGAGCGTAGGTATGTGCGTGACCCATGTGATGTGACTGTGTTCGCTTCCATTATTTGTGATGTTGATTTTGTGAACTATTCCTGAGAGATTCGGAATATGTAATCCTTATGTACGTGATGTACCGGGATGGATAGCAGAGTATGTGTGCACCGCAGCTTAGTTCTCGGGGTGCTTGTATTGTATATTTATGATGTGAATAATATACACTTAATTAATAGGAACCTTCATGTTAATGTTGTGAAAATAATTACGGTATTGTTTCAAGAAACATAACGGGTTAGCTGATAGTGAAATATATTGCATATTGAGCATCTGAGTTTACGTTAAACCCCTATTTAATTACGAGCGTTATAATGTTAATAGAACCGAGTAATAAGGGTAGGACCTATGACAGTCTAGCTAGATATGATGTCACTTAGCTAGTGGTTTGTGACGTTGTAGATGGGTACTTACGTTAGGAGTGCACAGTTAGACGAGAGGTGAGAATATCATGTGAGTGTACGTCCTAACATGTACTTTGCATTTAATGTTTTAAATGTTTTTAAAGCACTTGCAGGTTTTTAAAAATATCTCCTCGTTCGGGCTCTGACCCGTTTGCTTTCAAATCTTTTTTTTTGTAAAACCATTTTAGGTGCCCAGCCACAAGGACACCATGCATAGGATACTCATTCTGGTAACGAGCTGTAGTTGTTTGTGGAAGCTACATGGATTTGCTTGTAGACGCTTCTATCACTTGGATTCCAGATTCATTATCTATCAGTTGTAGGGCATGTTGCCCATTTCTATTAGAGTTACATTTCCGTTACAGTTTTCAGACTTTGGCATGTATTGATTTAGTATTCAGTTTACTTATATCAGTTGTGGGATTTGTAGTGAGGAGTTTTCCTCCAGACTTTATTTACATTATGTGATGGTTATTCTATTTACTTCATTATGGTGAATGGTGTTATTATTCTTTATTACACTTGTTGCATGTTAATCAGACTTTAAATAAAATTTGGCACTTACTTTTTAAATACTAAGTGGTTAGTAATAATAAAAATGTTTTCGACAGTGATGCTATTAACTGAGCCAACTTGGCATTTTGAATTAATTTAATAAAGGAGTAGCTACCCGGTATTTAATTAGTCGGGGTGTCACAGACAATTGGCATCTCGACAATCGGGGAGGGAAAATCGGGCAAAAAAGACGGACGTGCACTACTCCGGCCGGACCTCTTACGCTGAGGTGGAGCATAGGATTCATGTAAGATTTAATTTATCTATAACTACTTTTACTTTACTTCATTCTTCATTATTTTACTTTGCGGGGCCGATACTAATTTTACTTTACTTTATTTTATTTCAGGGGGTAGGGAGTGGGCCAGGGGGTAAGCCACATAGGCTCGATACTTATGTGGCTCTTCGGACGAAGAAGAGGAAGGACAAGGAGGTGTCCCCGAGCATCGCGGCCACGATTGTAAGTAATCCGCCAGTTTAATTATTGTTAATTACGTTATAATTTTTTAGTTTACTTATTTTACTAATCATGTGCTTTTTGTCGTTTCAGACAAAGCTTAAGGAAGTGCATGAGTCGCAGTCTGATGCCGACAAGGCATCTTTGTCCACAGACGCACTCAGTCAAGTGCTTGGCTCTGATCGCAAGGGGAGGACAAGGGGAGTGAGCTCGCGGGTGGCCAAATCTAGGATCATCGGATTGGAGACGAGCGACATCGAGTTGGCTCGGACGGTGGATTCACACGACGCGAAGCTGTCCCGTTTGGAGGCGACGGTCCAAGATATGTACGCATTCATGAAGCGTACGTTGGGTGGAGACCGTAAAGGGAAAGGGAAGGAGAAGGAGAAGGCGGTGGAGGAGGAGGTGCGGGAGGACGAGGCGCAGGATGACGAGGATGTGGACCTCGCTGCTTCATCACCGACACGTTCCTACTTCGATGATCCACTTCCCTATTTGGCACCCTTCAACAGACCATTGTCGACACTTGGTTGGCCGAGCGTGTTCATATTGGACGTATTTGATGGCCAGCGGATAGGGCGGGGGTTGAGGGACCCGAATATCATCGAGGGTGGTATAGTCCATGGACGTGTGCTTCAAGAGATGGAGTCCAGGGTGCTCGTCACGCATGTCATACCCGGGAAGGAGAACTCCCTATTGTGGTTGCACGAACAATGCGGCACGACGTATATTAGTGGGTGCGTCAATTCGTATGTCGTGTGGCCTACTCACCTCCTCAGTTTTATCCAAGGCATGTAGTAACATTATTTTTAAGTTTGTCCATTTTAATTATATTTGGATTATATCGTCATGTATATTATTTCTATTTTGAATATTTGGATTATATCGTCATGAATATATATTTGCATTATCTTTAGTTTGTGTTGGATATATGATGTTTGGAACAGGTACAACGTTGCTATAACAGGTACAAATATACTGCTGGGCAGTGGCAGTGGCCATACTGCCCCGCAGATTTTTTTTAAATTCTGCCCAGAATTGTCACGGTCATTGACCGTGACAAGTCCTTGACAATTGTTGTCACGGACTTGTCACGGTCAATGGCCGTGACAATTTTTTTTAAAAGGGTCACGGCTTTGTCACGGTTTATAACCGTGACAAACGTGTCACGGTCATTGACCGCGACACGACCGTGACACAAAACGCGAGTTTTGTGTCAAGGTCAATGACCGTGACAAAAAAAGTTGTCTCGCCTCGAAATGTCACGGTCATTGACCTTGACAAGTTGGATTTGCCAAGGTCAATGACCTTACCAAATGGGCAGATTTGGTGTAGTGATAGAACTTCCCGCTTCTATAATAAAAGGGTCAAACCGACCAACCTCTAAGAAGGAGATTATGTCCTTAATAAAGTTATACAAAAGAATAATAAGCTTGAAGCT
Source organism: Sambucus nigra (assembly GCA_949130495.1). Lineage (NCBI taxonomy): Eukaryota > Viridiplantae > Streptophyta > Magnoliopsida > Dipsacales > Adoxaceae > Sambucus > Sambucus nigra. The sequence goes on along the minus strand of OX422223.1, from coordinate 86,934,900 downwards.
AACTAGCATGGCCCATATCACATTTCAGCTGTCATCCGACCAGGAGCATATCGGATTGAAACATTGGAAGGAGAAGAATTAAAAAAAACTGGAATGCCGAGCTCCTCCGAAAGTATTATCAATGATTCAAGGGATTATTCCTATTGTATTTCTTTTGCTCTATGTTTTACAATAATTTAAGTTTCAATAAAATATTAATTTCAGTTCCTTCAATTTGTTGTTAATTTTTTCAGAGTATGGCGATATGCATCTCCCCAAAACACCAAATAAGAATGTCTCTTAATCTTCAGCTCTTGTCAATCAATAGTACATGCATACTTAATCAGGTCGAACTTATCTATCGATTTGCCAATTGCTTATCGGTCAGCCGAACATACTTAATCAGGTTGAATTTATCAAATTCTAAATGCACCAATAGCTAGAGGAAGAATTATTTCACAAACTTCCTGTATGAATTCGTACATACAAGTCACGAACAAGAAGTAATTATTACTTCATGTATGTCTCTGTATAAATAAATCACGAACAAGAAGTATTATACAGCTAAGTGCCGAAACATTTTACTTCATGTATGACTTCGTCATTAACAAGTCAAGAACAAGAAGGCTATAAAACTTCATATACAACTAAAAAAGTTACAAACAAGTTTTACTCGACTAAGTTAAATGTAGGAAGACATGTAAACATTCCTAAATATTGGAATACAAACATAATTCCTCATACACTTGGTCACCGCTGATAACTAATGCTAAATTTGGATTAATATATCTAAGTGCATTAGTAGAATCTATGGAATTACAATCACAAATTGACTAATTGATTGAAATAATCACAAGTTAACAATAGAAACATATGGATTTTCATTCATATAAACTATATTACATTTAAATGAATAACAAAATACATAAGAATTATTCAACAGGACATTTTCCTTAAGCTTTGGAGGTCGGTTGAGCTGGCTGCACTCTCTCCATTCTAGCAGGAGGATCATCCAAAGTATAGGGAGAATTAATAAAGTTAAAATCCCTTAACATTCTCCTGTTGTTGCTACTCGATACATTGATCAGGGGAGGAGGACGAACTATCTCATGAACATCATGTAAACCATAGTCCCCTAAGTATTTAATGATCAGGCATTGGGGAATAGCGTCAATAGGGATCCATGAGGCATCCAACTTCAAGGGGGATTATCATAATCTAACAGATCAGGCTCATTCCGATACCATAATTGGCTACTATGACCATATTTCAGTAAAGTCAAGAAATTAGTTTAACCCCATTTATAGCCTTCGCGGTTGGCATGAGCAAGGTGATCATCTACATGGCCTAAAGATTCATTGTAACCTTCTATCCACACCTCTCTGAGCTGCTTGTGAAATTGAAAGGTTAACCTTTCAACTTGTTATTAAAGTTTATTCAAAACATTATCCTTCACCTTCAACTGTACAGATTGATCAGCAATGGCTTTATCCTTAGCTTCCATCTTTGTAAACAGGTAGACAATAGCTTCACTCCTTGCTTTCAACTGGGCAGCCTGGTCAGCTAAGGTTTTCTTGGTCATAGTTTCTTCAACAGTTGGTTGGCTCATTTTTTTTTGTTCGGAAGATTGCACAGGTTTGGATTTCTTCAAAGTTTCAATCTCTTCCATCAGCCTAGCATTCTCATTCTCCAAAAAGGAGGCACTTTCATCGGTACCACTGATAGAAGATTGTTTCAAAGTTTTCAACTCATTTCGGAGTTTATTATTCTCTTCCTCCAAGAGCTTGGAAATCTCTCTAGCTTCATCAACCTCACGGTTCAGCAAGAACTCTTTTTTCCTATACGAAGAAGCATATTTTTCCAGTTTCTCCTCAAAACCCCAACCTTCACTCAATGCCTTGTACTTGGCTTGATAGTCGGCACATAATAAAGCTTTGGTTTCATTATGGTTTTCCTGCAAGTCTTCAATCATCTCAAATGAAGCATCATTATTTGCCACAACCTTTCTCAGTAAACCATAGACATGAATATATGCTTCTCTAGCTTACTCAGACACATATGCACCAAGTATGCCGATCAAGTCTTCTTCGAATAAATCAACGTGGCCAGCTTCCAAAAGCTCTCTACTCCACCTGAGTAGGTCAGATTTAATAGATATTATCGCCTGCTTCCTAGCAGTAAACTGAAAATTGCAAGTGTAAGTATGCAAATACAATTACTGAGCAAGTATAACACTAACATGGGAATTCATTCAACCAAGTAAGAAGAGAAAAAATATGACACAGATAGTAAGAAAGATCAAATGATTTAATTAATAAAATGTGTTACAAATTGTTGTTCACATCCCATTACATATCAGAAAAAATAAAAATAGAAAAGGAAAAAGAAAAAGAACAAAGGAGTTAAAACTTCTCCTTATCCTGAACACTGCTTCCAGTTGCCTGGTCGACAGAAGGGGCAGCTTCATCAATGGTCTTCAATGTAGACCCAACAGGCTGAAGGGAAGATTCCCTAGATCCTTCCTCATCATCAAACTCTTCCTCCAAGTTGGGAGTAGAACCTGGATCATGTCTGAAAAATAGCTCAAACTTAGTTGGGGTGCCTACTTCCTTGAGTCCCTCAGAGCATCCATTCTTAAAGGACTTCTTCCTCATACACTCAATCTGATAAGAGGCCACTAGAAATGCTTTGTCCCGGCATTTATTAAAGGAGTCCTCCTTAAGCTTCTTATTTTTGGCCCTCTCAGTGACCAACTCAGAAGACAGGTCGACAACTTTCTCCTCGATAACCTTTAAGAAACCCTCACTTGCAACTAATTTCTCCTCGGCCGAAGTGACTTTTTTTCTCAATAGACAATAAATTAGCCTCAGTTGTAGCCAATTTATCTTGAGCAGTTGTCAAGCTGTTCTCTCCAATAACTAAATTCCCCTCAGCAAGAGTGGCTCTATTTATGTCCTTCTGCATCTCCTCATCCCAAGATTTTTCTTGGACTCCAGCAATTATTTGTAAGACTCAATGGACTTCCTCAAACCTTCAAGGGCTTCTTCCACATCTCCACCAGAAGAATGGATTTGCTCGTCCTTATCAATCATTTGATTAAAATTTGTTAAAAACTGCATGATGAACAACATTAAATCAGAAGGAGCATAAAAAAGAAACAGATATCAAGAGGTAACTAATAAAAAAGAAGTGATTGCCATTGCCAAACTTTGGCAAGCATTCTCTGCTAACTTCAATTTTGACAGGGGTAAGAGATGCGCTGTTAGTAGCACGGGTTCTAGTCTTAATAAGCTTCCTGGAAACACCAGGATGGGTAGAGATAGAAGATGACTCAACAATTGTCAAATATTCCTGGATTTTCTCGACCAACTCCTAGTTGGCAGCAGAACTTTTTTTCAACTTGCTTCTCGAGCAAGCCTCTCCTTAACCTCCTAAATTGAGCAGCATAAGTATTTATTTCCTATTTCCCATTGTAGCAAGTGGAGAGGAGGGAATGGTAGAAATGTCCAAAAACTCAAAGGATGGAGAGGCTCCCAAATCCTTCTCTGCACCAACAGATTCTTTATCAGAGGAGGTCATAATTTGCTCTTCCTCAAGATTAATGGTATCATCAATTATTGAAGTTATTGATTGAGCAATAAAAGAAGTTATAGAGCTCATATACTACAACAGATAAGAGGAAGCTCTGGGGTGTTCCTCGTTAATTCGTTGGTGAATGCTCCAAAAGAACTTTAACTCATGAATATTCATGTCCTCTTCTTTAGGACACTTCTTCTTGCTCTCAATTACATAAAAAAATAAAAACAAGACAAGAAGTGATTGATTAGCATATCATCAAACAGTTGGTACACAATTAACAGAGGAATATAGTTATAGAGATTAACAACCTATGCCATTACCCATTTGAGGGCATCTGGGCCCATTATATACTTCTCTAGTTGGTAAATGTGCATGTTGCCAATTTTTAGCAATGACTCCATAATCAAAATAATCTTTATTAGAGTCCGACAAATTAACAACTAAGGCCCTATTCATAAACATAGTCTTCAAATAATATGTACTGTCACTGGTAACCCATTTATAGAAAAACATCAGCTTAGGGATGCCAATATGGGTCCCATAAATTTAATTCAGCCTATGAACTCACATTTACTACCCTCCAGGTATTATGGGGCTATCCTAGCTGGGATAATGTCAAAATACTAGCAAAACTCTAAACAAAACCTATTAGAGGGAAATATGAAACCACACTCCATAATGAAAAGAAAGGGAATCCAGTGACCCTCATGTAGTGAAAAAACATCCACTGATGGCGAGGGCATCTCTAAATCAACCCAATTAGGGATATTTCGTTCCCGCATAAATTCCTCTAAGGAATCCCCGTGTACTATGCGAACCATGGATATATTAAAGAAAGAAGGAAAGAGAAATAAAAATGAGAAGAAAGCTTACAGAAAAATGAAGACTGAAGCGAATAAAGGATCAAAAGAAAAGCTTAAAACATAAAGAACTTGGGGAAGAAGTACACTTCGAAAATTTGAAAAAGTTTGGTAAAGAAAATTTGACAAAATCTCACTTTTTATAGCTTACCTGGGAACTCGTGCAAGAAATGATTACTCTATACTAACGATTGACAATCTGATGGCTTAACAGTATAAAAAGTGTAAAATACCCATTTACCCTTTGGCGGTTCGCTAATTTTCAACTTATTTACACATACGCCATTGCAAAATCAAAGTACGAAAAATTTGTACAAGTCCCACACGTCAACGAATTCTGACCAACTTTGAAGAAAATATACTCCATCCAATAAGCAAAAACCTCAAGAATGAAGTATTGGGGGATTCTGTTGATACCAAAAATTATCCACCTATGTGGACCAATTATGAATGAACATATATCTTCTCACATGACCGAAATCCTAGTCAACAGATAGTAGCTTGACGGGTATACCAACCAGTATAAAGAACGCATACCATCAACACCAAGGAAGCGTCATAATACCAAGGGTCTTGTCACACGTGGTTCACACAACCAGCCATCACATTCATTATGTACGGGTGTAAATGCTTAAATGTATAAAGGCATTCCAACCCTTAACATTCCAACCCTTGATATTCGGACCACTATAAATATATTGTATTCCTTTCATCAAAAGAGGATAGAATAGATCCGAGGATATTCTTATTTACAAGAATATCTAGTTTTCTGTAATCTCTTAAATCAATACCATAATAGTGGACGTAGGATTTCTTACATAGTCGAACCACTTTAAAACCTTGTGTCACTCTTTTAATTATCTCATTGCAATTTTATATTTTATTTGTGATTCTTAAATTGGATCAAATCCATTTTTTGACATCAATAATGAGCAACAAGTACCCCCACTTCGCTTGCTCAATGTCTCTTTTGGTGACATTCTCCCCCAACTTTTTCACCTTCCCCTTTGCACTGACGCATAGGAAATCAAAACAGACTGAATACAAAGACTTTCATTCTTCCAACACCTCATCCTCTCTACAACCAATGTATTTAGTTATCCAATTAATTTGTCTAGCCTTGTCTCTAGCTTTCCAAAACATCATCCCGTAGATCGATTGGCTAACGATCGGGATGTTGAGGAGATGGTACACATAATTTTGGGAGATGTTCATCTCGCCGAATGGCATATGAAATGAATTCGTCACTTTCCACCGTTCGATGAATACCAACACCGAGATATAGTCGATGTACTAGTACGAGTGTTTTACCAATCCCCACAAAGCCAAGTTTTTAACCAACGCAATCATCCGCTCATCCTCCCTTTCTATATCCAATTCGGAATTTTTTTTAAAGTGGTACATGCATTTCATCATGCCCCTCTCCTCATTGCAGTTCCATATCGAATAAGCAATATGGTTTTGAAAATTTTTATGCAACTCGGTGTTATTTGGCATGCACCCCTCTAATAGTTGTGAATCTGAGTGGCTAATTTTTTCTGAGGTTTCTTCTCAAGTGTTGTTGCAGATGTTGATGGCTACATTTCCACTTCTAGAGAGGATGACTCGCCATTTGTCTCATCTCCTTGCCCTCCTCCACCTCCTGCCTCATATTGTCCCTCCTCAACTACCTCATGCGAACTACCCTCACCTACCTTAGCACTCCCTCCCTCGTCACTCTCACCCCCCCCACCCCCTCCGGCTCAAGAACCTCCTCCACATTGGCTACCTCATCCCCGTCCCCATCCCCATGTACCTCATCAACCACATTCTCAATAACCTTATCTAGTGACTGTAAAGGAGAATACCCTCTACTTTCTTCACCGTCACTTTCGCTCGACGATGCAGGTTGTTCACCTCCTTTATTTGCCTCCAACCTCCTCTTTCACTCTAATGCGGTAGGAGGATTTTTGGATCTTCCCATTTATATAACCTACAATTGCAATAAAAATAGAATACGTGTGACTAAAAGAAGATGTTTAAGTGTTCATATGGTTAGAAAAAATCATAAGAGAGCAACAACGGTGAGATATAATCATAACCAGAAACCCACGGTTTTATCAAAATGAGTAAGAGAATAACACGGTGACTCATAAACGTAGCCAAAAAATCACGGTGGCAACAAACCATTGTGGCTCATACCAAGGTTGCCTTGGATCGTGTGTATAACTATCATGATTTGTCGTTGTCGTTTTTATTCAAACGTAAAGCTTCTTGTAATCCACGGTCACTCCTCACCATAAGCTACTTCCCACGGTTACTCCTTGTTGTAGCGACTTATCCATAGTAGGAGGTCACTGAAGACGATTGTCACCTACAGTGACAGGTGGCCGTATATTCAGTGTCCTAGAATTTTTTTTATAGTTTTTTTATGATTTACAGGTGTTTTGCTCGCATTCTAAGAAATATATTTGCAATGTTGCAATAATTTACCATGTAAGTACCATTCAAAGGTGTTTTCATTTCAGTTTTTAAACATTTTCATCATGATATGGTTTGTTAACATTTTATTGTGCATTTCAGACATATGTTATTCAAACAATACAATAATGTCGATTTATTTTGCTCTTGAGGTAGAATGAGGCTTTGTTTCTGGTTAGTGTAGGTTGATAGAAATGGTTAGAGGGAAGTTAAAGAGAGAGAGAGAGAGAGAAAAGAGAAAAAAAATTATATTTGAAAATTTTTGAGTTTATATATGATACCAAGTTATGTGTTGTTGGATTTTTTAAGGTGTTTGAGAGAAATAAGTAGTACTTATTTGGTGTTAAGGAGAAAAAGGTGATTGGGAGATTTTTTGGGGGGGTGAAATTATCAGGACCCTATTAAATAAGCGTAAGGTAAGGTTTAAACATAGAATTTGTTTTTATAACGCATAGGAGTATAATAGTATATCGTGCAATGGTGGGACCAACGTAAAATTCAACCCTACAAACCAAAAAAAATGAAGAAACAGTTAACAAATTTTGAAATAAAACTACAATTAAGCCCACAATCATTCACATTTACTTTTTATAATAAAAAATATACCAAAATGAGCCATATTACACCTTAGAAAAAACAAAAGTAATAAGTTGCATATACATGTTCCATAAAAATACTATGATTCACAAAACTCACTTTCTTTAAAAAAAAAAAGTCTTTGAGACAACAATTCACAATTCTCCATCACACACCATAGATTCCATTGAGTTGACAAAAATAGTAAGAAAACTACAATTTTGATCACATTCATTCACACTTAAACTCCTATAATCGATAATACAACAAAACGAACATATATTAAGGTCCTATTTGGTTGTCTCAAATTTTTAAATTGACCAATTTATAAATTGATCCATTTATAAATTAACCCATTAATTTTGTTTGGTTTCATTAATTGGATTTAAACACAATTCAAATCCGCTCCTTTACAATTCATTAATTCACAATGAACCAATTTATATAATCAAACAATTTTTACAACCAAACAAGGCCTAAATGTACACCTTCCATGTTTCACAAACTATATGAATTCATATAACCTCAAAAGTTCAAAATAATGTCTTTGTGCAACCATTGACAATTATTTGTCATCCACCTTGTTCAAAAGAAAATAATAAGTAAATACTTTAGAGTACAGAGTGAAATTTAGAAGGGAACAAAAAGAAAACAAACCCACTACTACATATGAAAGTCATACCCACGCTCTCCAAATTCCCAAAATGTGTAAGCGTAGCGTCGTTTCATACCCACGCGTTTGGAAATTTTTTGTAGTCTTTCATAAGTAAAACATAAGGCTAAACGGATGGTCGTTCAACTTTCAAGTGCGAGATAAGCCGACAAAAGTTAACATAAGGCTTTATGATCACCAATATCCACTACCAAACGATCAAGAGTTAGCCATTTACTTTTGTGCATCATAAATGCCCAACACAGCATAACTGGTATTCGACTTCTTTGGTAGAATGTTCTACTTGATATTTTCCAGTTTGTTATTTTAGGAAGGAATGGAATTATGTTATTTCCTGAACAAAAGGAAGGATCGCGATAATTATCAAAGTTAATCATGATGGCAACGGAATAAGTAAGATGGTGGTGAACATCCAGACCTGTATACATTGTCAACAACAGCATCTGTTGCATAACACGAGATGCAATAGACAAACATAAACCATGTTCAAGTCTTTTTCATGAACTTCCATAGTATTGAAAGCAACGTCGCAATTATTTTTAAGGTATTCTTGCAATTGGTATTCCAAGTTAAACTAATATTTCTAACCTGCACTAATAGCAATTGCTTTGTGGAAAAATATGAACAATGTATTTAACGTTTCTAAACTATTTGACTGTGGGGGATATAAAATTATGACTATTACTAAAGTGATAATCATCAATGGTGGATGTTTAATTGCCAAGTCTCAACAAAACTTCTTTATATGTCGATAAATGTGTGATTGTCGCACACAATTATAAAATTCATCACAAATAATGTTGCCACAATTTCATATTATTTCATTTTACTGCCATATAACGGAGTGTCAATACCAAAAGGAAACTAATGCATTATAATATCCCGTATTTTTATGACTTTTAAATTTGAGATTTTATTAAATTTAAATTGAGATATTAATTCCGAAATTATTTTAAATATTTACTAGCGTGATGAGAGTTAGTAGTTATTGAAAATTTGTTGAATATTACTTAATGGGTAAAGTAATATGTATAATCGAATTTATTAAAATCATCATGAGTGTATAATTTGATAATTGTGAAAATTAAATCGGGACGCGCCTGTGTCGTGTCGGGATTAAATTATTATTATTAAAAGTGAATAAATTGTAAGTCGTTCGTATGGTCATTTCGAGTGTGCCAATGTGTTCGTAAGGGTCAAGATAGTCAAAATAATGTACCCAGGGGTTTAGTTGGGTCTCGGGACGTTTTTAAGCATACTTGGCATCCGGGGAGGGCATTATAGACATAACAAACAAAAAATCAAAGAACGGCCATTAGAGAAGAAGTTGGAGAGTTTTTCAAGCAACTCAAGGTCAAAGACTCACCCGTTCGCACCGCCACCACTACCAAAACGTAGATCGCGTGACAAGGAACGCAACCATACCTCTTTCGTCTATAAATCATAAACTCAAATTCCAGGCAAGTATCTATCTTGCTTTATTTTACTTAATGTTTCAATCATGTTAGTATAGGGTTGTTTAGAACATGTTTCATGGAAGAAATTAATATTTTTTAGACTTAAAACCATATGTTGTAGAGGAAACATATTCTGGACATCTAAATCACATGTAGAGGATAAGCCACGAATTTGTATGGATTTAGAAGCAAGTAATCTGGAAAAGAATTGGAAGAATGGAAATTAAAGAAAAATTAGGGTTCTTGAAGTTTTTGTCAATTTTACTCCATTAAATCATTATACTTGATGAAATCGAACATATTTTACGTAGAAAATCATGTAGTTAGGTATATAGTACCTGTAGTAATGTTGTTTGGGAGGGGGATCTATAATGGAGATTTGGTAGAGGTTGGAGAAGTAAACGTGTAACTTGTCAATGGCAGAATTCGTCATAACTGCTTGATCGATCGATCGATCCCTCCTGGAAAACTACGTATTTTTCTTCTTTAAGTTTAATCCGGTTAAAATGTGTAGGAACCCTTGATCATCATTGATAGAGCATAATGAATTATAAAGAGGACCAGTAGGGTCTAGGTAGACCCCGTTGAGTGAAATTTAAGGTAGGATGAAATTATGGGTTAACGGGGAGTTATTCACACCTAAGAAATCATGCGAACGTTTAATAAAAGATCGGGACTCGTGAGGGAGTTAGACCAGAAGGTAAGTGAGAGTATGTCTACTGAAATTATACTTAGGGAGATATAATACTTCGAGAGATGAGAAGTAAGTATGGAGTAACTTATATATGAGAATAAAAGTGGTGAGTCCGTTATGCGAGATAATCGAGTAAAATGTGCTAAGAACGGATAATTATAATTATGGGTCGTGGGCGCACCTAATTTAGAAATGTGAATATATATATATATATATATATATATATATATATATATATATATAATGGTGTGATTGTGCATATATTATATATATGTGTAAAAATCATACCCAAGCTACTTGCTATCACGGGTGTTTTCGCGTCGGGACAGTCTTATCTCGATTGGGCCTTTATGGGGGATAACGACTTGTACCGTAGAAAATAGTATCCTTGATACAGGCTATTTGAGTGATAGTTAGATGGTCCTAAGAGATGTGAGGGTATGTGTTGACCTCTTAGTGACTTGGAACTATACTTCGCCTCCAATTGTATGTGTTTTATGCTAATACAGTTTGAGAGTGATTTTGAACTAGTATTTCCCTTAGTACGAGTGATATGGGGACTTGATTGCAGAGTATGCCAGCACCATAGATTTTATGTCGGGTGCCGATAGTATATATATTATATGAGTGACTAATATATATATATATACACTTAAGTATGGGAGCTTTCTACTATGCATAAAAGTAGTTAAGTAATGAATAAATACTCCAACTTTAATATAAGTGTTTGGAAATTTTTTGACATCACTGGGTTATTTTAAATAATATAAGATATATGAGAGAGCTTAATTTTTAGAAATTAATTATCTTAGCCATAGTATTTATCGGAATGAAACCACATGGGAAAGTTAAGTTAAAATAAACTTTTGAGATTCATAGTATGGTAGGCGTGCACACTAGATGAGAGGTTAGATTTCTCAAGTGAGTGTCGCATACTAACATGGTTGTTTCATTAGCCGGTAAGCATTTTAAATACTTGCTTAACTTTTTTTTAAACTGTTTTACACTCGGGCTCTGACCCGTTTCCTGTTATTTCGTTTCTCTTGTATATATATATGTATATATTACAGGTTCCCAACCACGGGGGCGTCATGTTTAGATTCCTTAGATGGACGCGCTGCAGCTTCTGTGGGAGTTGCAGGCCATTGCTTAGACGACCTCGTTATTGACTCTACTCTTATTTTAGTTCTGATTAGTTAGGGCATGTGTCGCTCGTTTCCCTATTCAGTTGGATTTGTGAGAGATTTATGTTCATTTATTTTCAGTATTTGGTACTCTTTGGGATGTAATTCGAGTCAGGATGATTTCATTTGCAATTTTTAATTTGGTATTGGTTTATCTGAATGGTTAAATTCTTGTGTGGTAATTGCCATCTTTAACATTTATACGATTCTTAAACTGTTAATTATTGAAAAGGTTTTCATAATGGAATTAAATAAAATAGAAATAAGGTTTAAATTGTTTTGACACTTAGCTTAATTATTTAGGGTGTTTAAATTGGAAATTTATTTTGCGACAGTGATGCTAAGAATGAACCAACTGTTCACCTTGATTTTTAATTTAATAAAGGAATGATCACCCAGTATTTAATTAAGCGGAGTGTCACATGCATATCACAGAAAATATAATTCAAACACCCCTAAAAGGAAACTAATGCATAGCACTTATAGGAGTGTATAGTTAGGAAAGCATCCTTTATACCCTTATTAAATGTTCATGGTGGATGATAATTACACCAATATTGAAGGCGGAAACTCCTGATGAATACATTGCACGAACAACTTTGCTAATTTGAAATCATTTAGAAACTGAGTGAATTATTACATCTATGAGAGTTGATTTTTCGATCCCTATTACCCCACAAATTTTCATTTGAATTGAACTTCTAGCTTTAATTGATCTAGTTAGCACATCAAGATCCAATCATTGTCCAACTAATAACTCATTAAATAGGAGAACAAGAGTAGTGTTATGAACCCCAATCAACCACCATCGACATTGTCCCTAATTTAACAAGAGTAGTGTTATATTCCATTTCACATCCACAAACTGCGCCAACGGGGCTTAAACCTCCGACATGTGGTGTCATAAATCACATGTGTTACTCGTGGAGCTGAAAAGGCCTTAGTGTTACAAGAGTGAAAATCTACATATATGAACCATTACTTTTCCTCACCCAAAAGGGTGCTATGGTTGATTTGGTAGCTAAAGAGTTACATCCTATGTCGCCTTGGTAACGCAAAGTAGTGGTTCATATATTTAGATTTTCATTCTTTTAACACTGGGGCGTTTTCAGCTCCAATGGTAAGTCATGTGGTTTATGAAACCACGTGTCAGGGGTTCAAACCCTGTTGGCACCAGTTTGTGGATGTGAGCTAGAATAAAATGCTATACCACTATTAGCAGTGATAAAATTAGGGGAAGTATCATTGGTGGTAGAGTGGAGTATTATAAAATGGTATTAGAGAAAGTACACAGTCGAAATAAATGCTCTAACGTATTGGTTTACAATTAATTCCATCCCAATAAAGATTCCGGGGCACCTAAATGGGTGGAATGTATCATACTGGTGTAGACAACCTATCTTAGGACCCTATTAAGCACTTCCTTAGGTCCTTAGCACTCGCTCGTTCACTGCAAACACTAGGTCATACTCCGAGTACCGATCTAGAGGCCAATAGGCACTCTCGAGCCTCGTTTGACTCCAGTAAACCCTCCAACTTAATCTAAGCTCAATGAATATCCAAAAGGCTCTGAATTATCTTTCCAAAGGTCCACCTTGTGAGCAAATTGGCCTTACGATTTGGACGAACAATCTATTTTGTTCCAAAATATCATCGGGCACTTTCAAGTCCCGTTTGACCTTAATTAACTCTCTGAACCGAGAAAAGCTCCATCAAATCTCAAAGGGCACTGAATTTCCTTTCCAACGACCTGCCCTGTCCACAAATCGACCATACGATTCGGACGAACGATCTATTTTCCTTCGAAAACCTCCCGTCCAGAGACCATCAAGCGCTTTCGAGCCCCATTTGACTTTGGTCAACTCCCGGACTCGAGAGTGTCTCATTAATTTTTAAAGGGAACTAAATACCCTTTCTAACGGTCCACCCCGTGTGCAATTCAAACTTACAGTTTACATTTTATTCCCATTTTCTGAGAAAATCGTCCTGGACTGCTTGTAGGTACCTTAAGAACCCTGCCTCTTGGCAGGGTATCCTTTTCCTTTCCCAGAAAGGCAAACACACTATCGATAGGCATGTAAAGCCCTATGTCAATCAGCACACTTAACCCTATAAACAGGGGGTATGACCTCACCTTGAAAGAGATACTAGATATCCCTCTCAGAAAGTCATAGAATATTCCCCTCGAATTTAGAGCCTTTCCCTTTCCCCAAAAGCCCATTTTCCCATATTTCCTTCCATATCTTTCTTAACTCTCTTGGTAATCCACCCCACCTCTTCATACCATTTCAAGATAAACATATTAGCATCTCAAGATCAGTAATAAGCCTTCATAAGGAGGTTTACTTCTCCATCACTTTCTCTCTTTTTTTCTTTTTAGTGTTATTTATCTTAATTTTACTTTTATACTTTTATTCCATTATATCACATTCATTCATCTCTACTCTTTATTAGTAGTATTGCACAGAATCTATTTTGATTAAAAAAAGGAGAAAAAGAAGGTTCGTCCGTGAATTCTAAAAGCGGGATTTCCATTTCACAATCTCACTCTTAAAACACATTTTCTATACATATACATAAGATTAATCCTAAATTTGGATTTATGGGTTGAACCCAACACCTATGTTATTTTCGAATTACATGGACTTTGATGCCCCTTAGACTACATAGGCGCCTTGGGCCAATCCCTAGATTCGAGTCCTTCCTCCCTTTTTTTTCAGGTTTATATGTTTCTTTCATATCTTATTATATGTTGTATAAGCCTCATGCTCGTATATACTTGTGTCTCATCCGACATGCACAATCTTTCTTTCATAGTGATTTGTGATTCGGTGAACACTTACATCATTATTCTCATGAACACTCTTACGGATGAATTCACTATGTCTCTTCCATGATGCGAGTTGAACAATTCCATTCTCCTATCATATTATATTATACACATGTACACACATCATAAAGTCTAAAAGGAGAAGATTAAATTAGCCCATGAGAGATCTAAAGGGCATAATGGGTGTCTAACACCTTCGTTGTTCGTAACTTAGTCTTTGAACCTTCGAACTATTTAGTTTCGCAAGCATTAGTTTGACCTTGACGCCGTTCTCTCGAGGCATAGAAATTCTTTTGCATGTTTTGAGAAAAATAGATTGGATATTCTATCTCTTTATATTATCCCCACACATGATGATAGCCAACCCCGATATTCTGCTAGTGCCGGAGGGAATTTGAGCCACTGGGATAGTCACAGTGGCGACTCTACTGGGGAAGTGTATTAGATGACTAGACTTAATTTCTACATTGGTATTATTTTTTTCTCTCCTAATTATCTACACTTGTACATACACTTACACTTATATGTTCCCTTTACTTCTTTGCTTACTTTTTGTATGCATATCCCATTCTTATCTCTACCCTGCTCTCTTCTCATGTAAACTTTTCACTCATTTGTACATGTTCATTTCACACTTGTATATATTCCCTATGCTCACTTCACATACTTACACTTGTATATAGTTTCACCTTTACTCACATGCCCCCACTCACCACTTCTAGGCTATCCATACTTAGCTAGCACATGCCTTACACATCTCACTTACGTGTATATATTCACATGCTTCCCTATCACCATGCCTAGTATAGTCTTGATGCTCCATGTTAGATTCATTTTCCATGATATTTTTATATTCTCCCTCATACTGGTAGTGCTCCCCTTACTTAACAAGCAAATAAAAAAATATCTCTCCATAAAATACTAATTAATATTGATGCATTTTTGCACACTACATCACCAGAGCATGGCAATAATGACCAAAAAAAATTCCCATACTGAGGGGTCACTTCGTGATGGGTGTCTACTTCACTGGGGCGCAATTAACCTAAACAATATGATTATCACCTTCCATTGGCCTCGTACTTTTGACGTATATCGAATAGTTCCCCACGCATCATACCGCTTGATCGAACTCACGATGGGAGGTATATAGTAGGAAACTCATTCACGTCCATCGAGTACATCAAATTCGCTCTCATACAAACCATCCCCTGAGGTTTATCGTGAATTAATTCGCGTACATTCACGTATATCAAATGGCTTGTCCACAAGTATCGATGAATAATTACCCTTATAGGCAAGAGGTATATCGTGGAAGTCATGCCAAAGGGGGGAACCCTTCCACTAACCCAACAAGTGCATAAACCTCATATAGGCGTTAACCTTAAGGCATTCATAATTACTTTGTCGGTTGCCATGGAAAATTCTGTCGAAATTTCGGGTCGGCATACCGTCCGAATTTTCGTACTATTTTGCCTTTTTTAAAACAAGACCCTGTTTGTGAGACTGGAAACAAGTCAAAACGTGTCTTAAATTTTTAAACCCTATATTTCCCAGGCCTGGGTCCTATTCGATATTTTCTTGCATTTAGAAAAATATAATATAAGTGAAAACTAAAATAATAATAATAATAATAATAATAATAATAATAATAATAATAATAATAATAATAATAATAATAATAATAATAATAATAATAATAATAATAATAACCATGCTGAGATTTCTACCTTTTTCCCATTTTTGTAAAAAAACAAAAATAAAAAAACATTTTCCAAAAAATCCAAAAATTCTCCCTTTTCTTCCAAAAATAAGCCCAACTCATTTTCCCTTTCAAATCGATCGCATACCCGACTTTGGCCTGGCTCCCTCGCGATGCTCCATTACTTCTTCTGCTACTTCAATTGAATTTGGGATTTACCTCCACAAACTCTTCACGAAGAACACTGACCAATCACCAAATGTCCAGCCATACCTGACGGCTATCTTAGCCCGACTAAGCGTCAAGATTGATAACCTTAAAATCGATGTCTAAGAGATGCAGCGACATAGAGTCCAGACGCCCGAAGATCATGAACCTGAGATCCTTTTTCCTCGTGTTATAGGTCCACCTGCCCCCGAGCCTATTTAGATCCCAGAGGAATACTAACATGTCTCGCGTGCCCTACCTGCAAATGGGCCCCGACCTACTCAGCTCTCGATTTTGAATCTTGACCAGCCATGGGCTAATCCGCCAGATCTCATGGATCCTAAAGAAGAAAAACTGAATAAGGTCAAGAAAGACCTCAATATGCTATTATAGAAGTTTGATCGATTCAAAATCTCCAGTAACTACATGGATTACACCCACATGTCTCGTCACCCTAAATCCAAACTGTCAGAGAAGTTTAAGATGTCGAAGATCGAGAATTTTGGGGGTAGTGGGCCTCCAATTAGGCACCTACGAAGCTACCACCAACTCATGACCCTTCTCTGTGCCTCAAAAGAAATAATGGCTCAAATATTTTAGCAGACTTTTAAAAAAAAGTGCTCTCCGATGGTTCTTATCTCTCGAAGAATCTAGGATCGGGAATTCATGTATTAGTACATGTACAAAGAAGAGTTAAAGGGCACGCACAAAGGCCTAAAGCTACTACAGAAAATCTATAGAAGTTAGTTAGTAGCTTCATTAGAAGGTGGAGAGAGAAAGTCTCCACTATGACCAACAGACCCTCAGAGGAGGAACAAGTGAGCATTGTGAAGAAGAATTTCTTTCCTCATATCCAAGCATCTATGGGAGGACAGTATTATCTGCACTTTTGAGCCCTCCGAGAGGCTGGCATGGAAATCAAAAAAGGCATCGCCAAAGTGGAATTTGAACAGAAGAAGCTAACTAGATAGTTTACACCAAGAAAATATGATAATCTCGCTAATGCCTCCGTCTCAACCACCAATAACATATCACAACCTGAAATTTCTTAGGCACTAAAAAGTTGCCCTAATCCTACCAGAAAAGAATACACCGATCTCCATATTCCCTTGTCCAAATTTTATCATGCTTTGCTAACTAGAATCTTATCAAACCCTTGGAACCGCGACTATTACCAAACCCGCTCCCTAAAAACTTCAAGACCAATGCCCACTATGACTTTCACCGAGTTTTAGGCCACACCACCGACCAATTGTTTCACCTTAGAAATGTGATCCAGGGCTTGATAGATCGAGGTGTCATCGCCCTGCCAGCTAATCCCAACCCGAACACCACTCACAACCCTCTTCCAGCACTTAAAACTAAAGTGGATGCCATCTTCTTGGAAAATAATCATGAGTTTGATCCTTCTTCACAAATTGTGCCTGTCAAAGCACCCATCATCCCTAAAGTCTCACCCAAACCTCTCAAGTTTTACCCATCCTTGCTCATGTACTTGTCTCTTTTGCTGATCAATCTCTATCACTCCTTATGAGGGATTGCATTATCCTTCGCACCCGATATGAGGGGGAGGCATGGAACTACATGCTGTATTAGACCAACTCCAAAAGTTTGGACTGAAACTACCCACATAAATATGTCAATCGATTACTAGAGATTTAATGGCCTATTTATGGAAGCCCGAAAGTGGGCTCAAGAATCAGATAAGGGTGGTACTTGTTAAAAAATTTAGCCTAGATAAAATTATACAGATTATGTCCCATGTGTTTTGCCATACATTAGAAATATGTGGCATCTTTGAGTTGCTCGCTGCTTTGAAACTTCAGGAACGGCTGGTCCCTTTACTTTTGCATTTCCCTGTTGATTTGGAAAATTTATAATATGAAACCATTGAGGTTATTGAATACATTAATTACTCTTTGTGGGAAGACATCATCACCACCGGATAAAGGGATGACTTTAATACCTTAGATGATGAACCGAATCATGCAAAAGAAAATTTAGTTTCCAGTTTATGTGGAGTAATATTCTTTGGAGATTTATTAAGAGAAATCAATAAAGTATCCATTTAGACTGAAGTAGATGAAGCCACAGGGTTCTTATTCTTCCCCGCCTCAATAAACCACATGATCAGATCAGGGCAATACTACAAAGATCTGAGTCCCCATTCAACCGGAGTAAACAAAGAAAAGGGGGTTGCCTAAGAGCTACCAATGCCATAAATGACCATTGAAGAAAGAAAAGTCCTTGATCGGCTCAAGAAAACCCAAGCCAACATAACCTTGATAAAGCTTCTCACTGGACCCACAGTTTCTCCATCTACTACTCCTAAAGAATCCGTGAATATGGTTGAATCCTTAACCTCTACCAGACTCCTCTTTTTTAAAAGAAATCTTGAAATTTGGGCGTGATCATAACTATGCTCTCAACATCTCCGTCGAAGTCTTGGAAAAGACAGTCCCACTATCACTTGTCGATAATGGATCCTCTTTCAATGTTTGGCCACTCAAAATCTTTAACTGCTTGAGATTTAAAGTTAGTCATCTCACTTCTACATCTATCATTGTGTACGCCTATAAAAACACTCCTCGATAAGTAATGGGTTTCATAAAACTCACACTAGGGCTGGTCCAATCAATTCTTTGACGGAATTTCAAGTTATCGACATACCTACTTGCTTAAACTAACTCTTTGGTCACTCTTGGATCCAGAAAATCCGAGGAGTATCGTATTCTCTCCATTAAAAACTAAAGTTCTTTGCCAAAAGTTAAGTCATCACCATTTTTAGGGATGATGACGGTTCAGATAGTGACAATACCAGCAATCCATTGTTGGAGATTGAGCATGGGACCAGTGACATGCTCTTCTTCGATTTCAAAATTAATCCGCTCCCTCTCCCGGTAGGGGACAATTTCAAAGAACGAGTCTATCCAGAGCACAAACCTCACGGCAGTTTCAATGTAATTCAGATGTTCAAGAATATTCACTTTATACCCGGAATAAGGCTAGGGCGGCGCCAGCAAGGAATCCTTGAGCCCATAATCCTCAAAGAAGCCTTCCCCCCATGTGCTTTGGGCTACCAACCTTCACCAACCAAACTCAGATCACTCCATCAACCGCGATCGAAAAAAAGTCTAGAGGATGAAAAGACTGTTTGGGGGGACTCACTCAATTGAAGATTCATCAAGGAGGGTCAAAACTTCCCCTTCTATAGATTTTTTGAATCATGGTATGACCATGTTGACAAGAAGATGAAACCGGGGCTGGAAATTTTCTTTAATGACAACAACACTTAAGATAAAAATTGGAAACATGAAGTGAAAGTTCTAACCGAGAAAACCATGACAATTACTGAGAACTCTGAGGGTAGAAATTTAGAAGAATCCTTTGAACTGCAAACTCTAAGGTTGAGTCTCTGCATGACCCGCTTAGATTTTTGGACCGTCGAACCCATTTGCCCAGATGATAACTGTTGATATGCCTCTCCTGAACTAGTATGCCATCCCAGTCCAGCCAGGTTAAGCTCAACCCAAACCTATTGTTTATCCTATTCAAATATTTGTACCTATTTTTTTCTCCTTTTCTTGATGTAAATGTAACTAAAACCTCTTTTGACGAGGTTCTCAGCGTTATTTTCCCTAAAAATGAAATAAATGAGGATTTTGAGTATCTTGATGTGCCTTACATTAATTGCATTAATTCTTAATAAACTTTTGATAATAACGATTTTGTAATTGAACAATTCTTAATCGATATTAATAAGGAAAATAATAATAAACATAATCGTAATCAATCTAATGATGATGAGATTATTATTATTATTGTTATTATTATTATTATTATTATTAATCTTGATTCTAGTAGCCATCAGTGCGAGATTAGGATAGGGACCACACTTAACGAGCATGATCATGCACAGTTTGAAGGGTTTTTGAAAGAAGTCATAGATGTCTTCGCATGGTCCTACGATGACATGCCTGGAATTGACCCAGAGATAGCTCATCACGAAATCCCAACATTCCCAGAATTCAAACCAGTCAAACAGAAGTTGAGGAAACTCCAAACCAAATAGTACTCAAAATTAAAGAGGAAGCGATCAAATAACTGAACATGGGCTTCATTTGCGTGGGTGAATACCTTACATGGCTTGACAACATCGTCCCCGTGCTGAAATGGGATGAAGAGTCCATATGTGCATAAACTATCGGGATTTGAACAACGCATACTCAAAAGATGATTACCCATTGACAAACATCAACATGATTGCGGATAATACAGTCAGCCATGCCATCAAATTATTTATTAACGGATTTGTCGATTATAATCAGATCAAGATGCACCCTGACCATCAATAGAAAACTTCTTTCATCATGCCATGGGAAACTTCCTGCTATACCGTCATGCCATTTGGGCTTAAAAATTTTGGGGCTACCCACCAAAAGGCTTCCATAACCATCCTTTATGACCTCATTCACAAAAAGGTGTAGGTATATATTTATAACATGATCATCAAGTCCAAGAATTGGGAAGGTGACATTCTCGCCCTCCGGAAGTTCTTCAAATGACTATGATGGTACCAGATGCAGATCAACCCACAAAAATATGTTTTCAGCGTCATAAAGGGAAACTCTTAGGGTTCATCGTAAGTGAGAAAGGAATTAAAATAGACTCCACCAAACTGAAAGTCATACTCGAAATGCCACTACCCCGAACGGAGATGGAAGTTCGGGGATTCCTGGGTAAAATGAAATACATCAATCGGTTCATCAGTCAACTAACCTCCATCTGTAAACCCATTTTTAAACTTCTCCGGAAGGATTCAACCAAAGTCTGGAACGAGTTCTACCTATAAGCCTTTGATTAAATCAAGTAATACCTTACCCAACCTCGGGTGCTCATGCCTCTACAGTCGGGTCTTCCCCTCCTCCTATACTTGACTATCACTAATACCGTAGTTGGGGATTTAATATCCCAATACATTTAAGAATCCCACAAGGAAAGATCCATCTACTACTCTAATCAAAAGCTGGACAAGTAATAATTCCATTACACTACTTTAGAGAAAGGGCATGTCGCCTTAGTCTAGATCACATGGAAGTTATGGCACTACATGCTTGCTTTTCCCATCAGATTAGTATCAATGGATCCCATTAAATACCTTCTAGAGAAACCCACTTTGTCAAGTCAAATGGCCTGATGGTTGATGTTGTTAGCTGAGTTCGACATTGTGTACGTCATGCAGAAAGCGATGAAGGAGAGGGACATTTCCAACTACCTTTCTGATTATCCCATGGAAGGAATCGATGCTTGGATCTGTGAATTCCCAGATGAAGACATTCCTTGCACCTCTCGGTAAGATCTCAGATGGCAAATGTTCTTTGACGGAGCAACCAAAAAGAAAGTGTAAGGCGTTGGAATAATCCTAATATCCCTTGATGACTCCCACACCCCCATTGCCATTAAATTAAACTTACCTTGAACCAATAACATGCCTGAGTATGATGCATACGCCGTAGGATAAAAGACCGCCCTTGAGAAAGGAACCAAACACCTAGACGTCTATGGAGACTCTTCCCTCATTATCGAATAAATCCTAAGAAAATAGAAAGTTAAAGATGAGAAGATCCTACCCTTTCACGCCCACCTAGAAGATTGCCTCCCAGTTTAAAGATATCATATTCCATTACCTTCCTCGCTCAAAGAATATTCTGGTTGACACCTTAGTAACCATATCCTCTATGGTCGATATGTCGTAGGGAATAATAATGGCCCCTTTCTTAGTTCAGAAACAAGTTGCGCCCACTCACTACTACTAGATTGAGCTCATTACTGAAGGAGACTCTGATATGGATTGATTATGGTACCATATATTTGGCTCCTCCTCAAATACGGTAGGTGTCCCCGAGATGTAGATAAGAAAGATCATGTGACCCTTCGCAAATTGGTTTCCCAGTACATCATTTATGACAAAGTACTTTTTAAGAGAAACTTTAATGGAACCCATTTGCATTGCATAGAAGGGATTGATATTGAAGGAATGATATAGAAAATCCATAATGGGCAATGTGGGTCCCACATGAATGGTAACATGATTACCAAGAAGATCATCCATCAAGGGTATTATTAAACTACCATGGTTCAAGACTCCACTAACTATTCTCGAAGATTCCTCAAGTGTCAATAGTTTGCCAACCTTTAACACGTACCTCCTCGAGAATTGTACAACATGACATCTCCCTAGACCTTATCCACATGGGGCATAGAATTTGTAGGGAAGGTCACTCCTAAAGCTTCAAACGGTCACGGGTTCATCCTAGTCGCTATTGACTACTTTTCAAAATGGGTTAAAGTCGAATCATACACAGTGCTAAGTGCCAAGAAAGTGAAAAAGTTTACCAAATATAATATCATTTGTCGTTACGGGTTCCCCGTGAATTAGTATTCACTAATGGGCTCCACTTTGAAGCCGCAGTCATAAAACTAGACGACGAGTAGGGAATTTAGAGTCACAAGTCTTTTCCTTACCAACCCCAAACCAATGGTGACGTAGAAGTCACCAATAAAGGCCTCAAAACTATTATTAACAAGATGATCGAATGTTATAGAAACTGGGACGATCGGATCCCATACGCCCTTTGGGGATACCGCACTCCCATCAGAACACATAATGGGGCTACCCCCTATTCTCTGGTATACGACATGGAAGCAGTTATCCCCATTGAGTTAGAAGTACCTTACTTATGTGTCATGCTAGAAAGTAAAGTCAACGAATAAGACTAGCATCAGAGCTGCTATGACAAAATATAACTTTTGGATGAAAAGAGACTTATGGTTATATACCACATATAGGGGTACCATCGTCGATCAGCGCAATCACTCAATAGGAAATTCAAGGACCACGTTGTCCAAAAAGGAGACCTTGCTCTTAAAGAAATTATAGAACCTGTCTGGGACCCCAGAGGGAAATTCAACCCTAATTTGAACGAACCCTACATCATGAAGAAAATTATGTAAGGTGGCGTCACTATGATCACAGATCTCGACGGAGAAAAGATAGCGCATCCAATCAATCTGGATTGTCTCAAGAAATTCTACACTTAATCGAAATTCTCGATGCGCTACCACTCTTCTCATCCCCCTTTTATTCTAAAAAAATCTTTGTTTCCCCTACCCAGAACCACGTGGGACCAGATCATCTCAAAATAATTCTTTTAAATATGAAACCCGTAAAAATTTTAACTCCCCCCCCCCCTAGAGGTACGTAGGTGTCCCATAAGATGCACACATGCACAATCCTTTCTTTTTCATAAAATGCTATTCTTTTCTCACCCCTGAGAACGGAGGTCCATCTTATCATTTACGTGAACAAAAGGATTATGTATGCCTTAGATATTGGTATAGATAGTTCAAATGCACATCTCATCAAAGACAGAACAACATATGTCAAAATTATTTTTATTTCAAGTCAAGGAATACAGGTGTTACATTAAATATCAGTCGAGAGAGTCAAACAGACCACCCCCTCCCTTCCAGTAACAAAACCATCCAATAAATAACCTACCCAGTCCCTACCATATAATTAACTGCACAGAAAAACCCTAAAACATGCCAGGTACAAACACAAATTATCCTAATAATAAATTCCCCAGCTTTACAAAAACTACACCCAGTTTCACAAAATGTTACCCTCAACTACCGCTTTCACAACCACTTCAGATAATCCCCAGGCACATGCCAATCCCCTCAAAAAGGTTATGACGAACGAATATACGGCCAGCGATGCTTCCATAAAGGTCTTAGTATCATCCATAAAGATTCAGTCAAGTCCTCTACTGGGAAAAATTTAGTTATACGATGAGACAATATTTGCTTCCTCCCCACTTACCGTAAAATCCTCGAAGGAAAATAGAAGGAAGTTTTTCGAAGGCCAACCAACTGCACATACCGATACTCCCCTAACTTTACGATGGGATGTAAGTCCCACACCATGTCACATACCAGTGAAGACACCGGGCCCCGTGCTCTACAGACCAATTAACCCAGTTCTCTATTAATGGGCCGAAACTGAAGAAATGTCGAAGGAAGAAGTTAAGAACACCCGATAGGGGATACTCAGGAGGGGGATCGAGATGAAATCTCTTAGAAAGCCGCATAAACAGCATCACAGGGCTCCCCCTAAGAAATCGAAATGACCCTCCTTCTAAGAATCGAGACTATTCAAAGTCTCTACCAGCACTACTGTAGCAAGACTACAACAGTAACACATCTACGCCACTGTCGTGGCCACATGAGGATCGATCGTCAGGTCACCTATTACTACTAACAACCTAGTAGTCAAGCCCAAAGAAATAGATCCAGTAAAACCATTATCAATGCATTCTCTTCGACACATAGGATTCATCACAGTTCAACCAAGGCGACTAGCTCCACCTTACATCAAGTTTTCTATCTCCTCATCCATATACCAAACAATCCTCCAAAGCCTTACTCTATCAAAAAAAAATCCAAAAACACATTTTTCTCAAAATAAGTGCCTTCAAAGGAATGCTTTTTGCAACCAAGCCTTCAAGGCCTTCTTCTACTTAAAAACTCTAAAAAAAATGCAATTTTTCTACTTTTTTTTAAAAAAAACCGCAACAGCAAATTAAAGTGCGTGTAGAATAAGTTACTAAAATAAGATAATCAAACAAAAAAATGCATCATTTTTGCCTTCTTGAGTCTCTTTCCTCAAGTACAAAGAAGTCGTTACATCAAGCATATAGCATAGTCAACGCCAAGCTCCTCCAGTCACAACAACGAATCTGTAAGAAAATCTTGAAGGGAAAGAATTAGAAATGGATGTCACCTCATCTTTAGTACAAACCTCTCCTTCAGGTACCAGACATACCCAAACACTTGCACTAGTAACCTCTTTATCTACACCTGCATACCAGTAGCCCTCGCGGCCCCCGAAGGAAGACTCCAAGGATATAAGGTCACCTACATCCCTAGTAAAGAGTCGTTAATCTACCCAGAAGTAAAGTCTTGAATCCACAGAAAAGACAGAAATTGGAAATGATCTTTTCACCTCCCAGACCTGCCTATCGGCAGACCCCTCCTAATTTCGTCCCAAAAATGCCGAAAAAATCCAAACACTCCTCGAAAAATTCCCAGCTATTCCCAAAAATCCCTAAAAAATGTAGAATATTATTTTCCACGAGAAAATCATTTTTAGAGCACTAAGCGCCTTACTAACTCTAAAAAATCTCCAACTGGATTAACGAAACGCTCTTATCATCAACATATTCCCCAACGGAATCAACGGTGCACCCGTAACTAATCTTACTACATTTTCTCTAGTAGAAACCTCAAGTCAACACAATCATCAATGAAACCAAAAGTGCACCAGCACCAAAATCATCCATGCCTTCCCCAACGGAGCTATCCCCCTCCAAACTAAAACTTTAGGTCCTCAAAATTGACCTAGGCCCACAGAATCGGTCATCATAACTCAAGGTCCTCATAATTGACCTCGACCCACAGAATTGACCATCATAAGTTTAAGACCTAGTTCCTCCAAGGGCCGGGTTTGAAAGTTCTGCCAGCACAGGTAACCTTTCAAAGAAATTCAAGGACCATCGAGATCTACTCAGATCTCAAAGTTGGTCGACACCTACGAAGCCAGGCTTCGCGAATAATAGGATCTCACATGCCTTCGGGTAGAAGAGAATGCTCACATACAAAGGTGACTAAAAAGAATGGAGAGAGATCTCCAAAGGGGCACCAGGAAGTGTCGAGATAGGACTCTTAGTCCTCTGGCGAGTAACACTCGAAGTCGAGGGAGGAGCTCCAGGTGTGACTAGGAAAGAAATGAATGTGATATGTTAGAACGTGTATGATTGGAACGTGGCCAGCCAGAGAGACGCCACAAGAGCAACGATCGACAAAACGAAAACATTAAGATCCTGGTCCGTAGGGAGATGGACCAACATCCAGCCCATCGTGGGGCCAGATCCACCAAAGATCTAGCCAGGAGAGCTCTCAATACTCATATAAAATCCCATTTTTTAAGGGCGATCGAAGAAGAGGAGCCCCCAAAGAAGTTTCTTATCCTCGGGTTCAAGATCTATGATGGGAAAACAGACCCCATAAACCATATTCGGTAATATAGACAAGCAATGACCTTATGGAGCCACAATAATGCATCAATGTGACGAATTTTCCCTTCTAGCCTACATGACGTAGCACGAAAGTGGTTTGAACGGCTACCTCACAGGTGAATCAGAAAATTTATAGCTTTAGCAGAGGCCTTCACTACTCGTTTCATAACCAGCAGCTCCCACCCCAAGCGGATGGATGCACTACTTACGATGAAGAAGAATCCACAGGAGAACCTTAGGGATTATGCTAAAAAGGATTGGGAAGTTTTTAACGAGATCGAGGACTTCTCAAAGAAAGTTGTCGTGGCATCCTTCAAAATTGGTTTACCGACCTCCTCCTTGTTGCACCAATCCCTCACTAAAAAGAAAGCCAGCACCATCGATGATCTTATGGCACGTATTGAGAAATAAGCTAAGGTGGAAGATGTGGTTCACCCAAATTCAAGGGACAATGGTCGAGTAAAGGCAAACAAAGGGACAGAGAAGAGTGATACTCAAAAAAGGGAAACAAGAGCGGGGGAAAGAATGGCTCCAAGAATGGAAACAAGTTAGATCCTTCCAAGGCATTCCAGGTTGTTAACACAATCCTTAAGGAACTCATTTACAAAATTCTAAGCAAAATCAAAGACGGTCTATTTATCAAATGGTCCAAGAATATGGGTGGAGACTAAACTAAAAGGAATAATGCATTGAGATGCACATTTCACAAGGAGGGCGTTCACGGAATGGAGAATTGAAAGACTCTGAATTCACACTTAGAGGAGTTGGCCCAAGCAGGGCAGCTCAATGAGTACATCGAGAAAAAAGTAAACAAGACCGTAACCAGTGGTGATCGGAATCCAGACAGCATCCTCGATGATGATACTGGACATGAGTTTACAGTAATCCATGGAGTATCAGACCTCAATAAGATCATGGGTAACGCCATTTGGATGGAACTTAAGAAGGTTACAACCATTATGGAGGCTTTTCAGATCGACCCCGCCAAAACCTAGGTTGATAAGCAACGGTGGCCAGAGAACGTCGACTCACCAAGCATATCGTGTTCACCGAGAAAGATTTGGTCGATAAGAACCCCACATCATGACGTATTGGTGATCACATTAAGAATAGACAATTGGGACGTTGACAAGTTGCTTGTGGACTAGGGGAGTTCGTCATAATTGATGTACCTAGAATTGTTCCACAAACTGAAGATGAACATCGTTGATCTCAAAGAAGCAACAGTTTTGTTAGTCAGCTTTGCAGGAAGGATCACGATGCTACTTAGGAATATAATTCTCCTAGTCAGGGTAAGAAACATCTCAAATCTAATCGAGTTCTTAGTGGTGGACATAGAATCCCCACATCACACCATTTTCGATAGGGATTGGCTCCATGCCATGAAGGTCATAGCATTTATCTACCACCAAAAGTTGAAATGTGTTACCGATCGGGATGTGGTTGAAATTCGTAGCGACCAGGCCATAACCAGGAAGTGTTTTATTACAGTTATTTCCCAAGAAGGAAAAGAAGAATGAGGTAAAGGACGCTCAGAAAGAAGCCCATAAGCGTGTTATACCCTCCAAATAGAAACTATAGTACGACCAACCAGGGGGGTAGGAGACTAGGGTCCACCCCACCGATAGGTTCATTGAAAACCTGGAAGAAGTTAGAAATGACGACAACATGATGGAGAGGAAATTTCTGATCGAAGTTACACTCGTTGATCAATAAAAGAAAGAGTTAATTGCATTCCTCAAAGGCAATCTGGACATTTTTTCTTGGGAACCATATGACTTATTAGGGATTGATCCCAGTGTAGCTTGCCATTACCTGCACACTGATCTGGCCTTCAAACCGATCACTTTAAAGGCTCGTTGAACAGCCCCCGATAAGGCTAAGGCGGTGGAAAATGAAGAAGGGAAGTTACTGGATGCAGGGTATATTAAGGAAGTTTAGTTTTCCAAATGGTTGTCCAACCTAGTAGTGGTTCGCAAGATCAACGGTAGTTGTAGGGTCTGTATTGATTTCACAGATCTAAACAGGGCTTGACCCAATGAGAGCTTCCCAATTCCAAAAATAAAATAAAATGGTAGATGCAACAGCAACGCACGAAAGGATGAGCTTCCTAAATGCCTACTCTGGTTACCATCAAATTCTTTTATTCGGACCCGACCACGATAAAATCTCCTTTATAACTCCTATTGGGTTGTATTACAACAAGGTTATGTCGTTCAGCTTAAAGAACGCAGGAGAAACTTATCAAAGATTGGTCACCAAGATGTTCAATAAATATATAGGTGACACGATGGAGGTCTACATTAATGATACGCTAGTCAAAATAAACAACCAGGGCGACCACCTCACAGACTTAGCCAGGGCCTTAGAGATCCTCAGGAAATATTAGATAAAGCTTAATGCGAATAAGTGTTCATTCGGTGTCCAGTCAGGAAAGTTCTTAGGTTATCTAGTCAATAAAAGGGTAATTAAGGCCAATTCGGATCAGATCGATGCTATCATTAGAGTCCAGCCTCTTCTGACATTGAGAGTTGTTTAAAAGCTCATTGGCATGCTCGCAGCACTGAATCACTTCATCTCCAAGTCCTTGGAACGTTGTTGGCCATTCTTTCAACTCCTAAAGAAGGATAAAATCCTCACATGGAGAATTGACTGCTCGCGAGCTTTAAAAGAAATCAAATCCTACCTTAGCAAGCCACCCCTGCTAGTAATCCCAAATAATGGAGACCCAGTATACCTTTACCTGGTTGTATCAGACCATGATGTAAGCTCCTCTCTAGTGTGTGAAAAGGAAGGGGGTTAGAACCTAGTTTACTACGCCAGCAAGACACTTTTAGAAGCTGAACAAGGGTACCTGCCTATGGAGAAGCTCACATATGCGCTGGTAGTCTCCTCGAGGAAATTGAAGCATTACTTTTAAGCTCATTCATAGGGATGGCAATTTTCCCCAAAAAATTCGGGTCCCCGTGGATACCAACAAAAAAATCCCCAAAAAATCCTTAAAAATTCGGGGATCGGGGCAGGTTCGAGAAGTAAAAAAAATCCCCAAAACATTTCGGGTCGATTTTGGGTATACCCTCAGGTCTCCACAGGGATACTTGATTTATTAATATATAATAAAAAATATATATTTATAATATAATACATATGTAAGTATATAAGGATCTTTAAGTTATATTATAAGTTACAACTGTCATAAGCCCTAGCCCTAAGAAAAGCGTCGTCCGTCTCACTCCATCATCCCCATTTTCCCCTCCTCCTCTCCCTCATCGTCACGAACTCACGAATCATATCCTCCGTGCCGCTCCTCTATTGTTACCATTGTTGCTGTTATATTGGATTATGCCAATAAACATAATACG
Organism: Sambucus nigra; assembly: GCA_949130495.1. Lineage (NCBI taxonomy): Eukaryota > Viridiplantae > Streptophyta > Magnoliopsida > Dipsacales > Adoxaceae > Sambucus > Sambucus nigra. The sequence continues at coordinate 86,905,198 of OX422223.1, read as the reverse complement.
TTGCTGATTAGGCATAAATTCTTCTAAATTTACCCCTTAATTTAGAGCTTTTATTACCTCGGACAATGTAAAATGAATTAGTTTATCTCATATCTTTGCTAACGGTTTCGTCTAACAAGTGTCCCGAGTTTTGTGTATTTCTTACTAATTCTACAGGTATTTAATACATGAAAGAAAGAAAGAAAGAAACCGGAAGAAGCAAGAGAAAAGAAAGAGGACAAATCAAAAGGGTAAAAGCGTAATTTCTACCAGGAATCCGGTTGAGGACCCAAAATAAAATTCAAAGATCTCGAATTTATGAACACGTATGAAGAAATGGCATCCCAATCTGATTTATGGATTAGAAGTTATGAAGACCCGAAGATGTGAGATATTCAAGAGATTTTGAACAGATATTCAAGAGAAATTGAGAAGCCAATCCGGATCAATCCGGTTTATTTGAAAAACGGACCAATCCAGGTACCAAAGATATTTGAATAAAAATACGTTTACCGGACCAATCCACTCTTCTAAAAAACCGGATCGATCCGGCCCCAAATTTCACTGTAAAGAGACCGGACCAGTCCAATATGTCCTGACCGGATCGATCCGGGGTTCGAGATTTAGGATTATCTTCTTCTTGATAGAGTTTTGTATGAATCCAACTCTTGTAATTTTCATAGGGTATAAATTTAAAATAACTCCCAGACATTAGTGGAGGCTTCTAATCCGTTTTTAGAGAAGCTTTGTAATTAGCTTAGAAGAGAAAACAACAAGAATCCTAGTTTTTATATCTTTGATTCCAGTTCTGCAATTCAAGTAATTTTATTCCAATTCTTGCTTTCATTATTGCAGTAGTTATTTCTTTAGTAGTAATTTCATTCTTCTTCTTCACCTTCAATTGTTAGTAAAAATGTTTTCTTACATTCAAAACACGTTTTCTTCTAATTTTAATATGTCCGACTAAGTTTTCAAGGGTTGGGGTGCATGAACCCCACCCGATGTAATTCATGATAGTGGAAATAGAAGTTGGAATTAAATTCTTAGGTGAATTGTATCGTAGTTAATACGATGCTGCTTTAATTCATCCTTTGCTTACATACTGTGCGGGCTACGATCCCTCATATGTGTAATACTTAGGAGCGTTAAGGACCGGGTTTTAATTTATCCTTTGCTTACATACTGTGCGGGCTACGATCCCTCATATATGTAATACTTAGGAGCATTAAGAAGTCGGATTCATTTAAAGCTTTAATTCTGAATCTAGTATCCTACGAAGTGAATTACTAGGGTGTGGGGGATTGTAACCCGACCTATCTTTCTCATTTCTTAGTTAAAGTTTTAGTCAAATCATCATTAGTACTTTAGTTAATTAGAGTAGTTGCATTTCATTTATTCATAATTTCATTAGTTACTCAGTTCCATATTTGCATTTAGTTGTAGTCATTTCATAATCCAGATCACCTTTTTCTTCTTTCTAGAATCAAAGTTAGGTTACCTTCGTCTTTCCAACGTCGTTACGACTTCGTCGTCCTGTTTCCCTGAGGATCGATACCCGACTTATCGGATTATTACTTGAGTGACAGGCTTGCATTTGAGCCTAAATAGCACGCACATTAGACACATTTGTGGTCGCATCAAGTTTTTAGCGCCGTTTTCGGGGATTTAGGTAGACTTAGGTTAGATCAAGCAATCTAAAACTTTGACCAAGAAAATCCAAAAACATAACAAAAATAAAAATAAAAATTCATCTCTCGAAGGCCTTTAATGCAAAATCTTGAACATACTCAGACTCCTCACAATACTCCAACCAGATTCCACGAAAACCCAATTGTTGAGTATAACTCTGAAAGCCCCCACACACCTCGCGTTCCACAATTTTGGGTTCCACTTCCTACTCCTAAGCACTCCATAAGTAGTTACACCCTGAGTCAGCCTTCGAGTCATACATCTAGGACACCGAGTGAGTATACTGAGTCATTTAAAGCGAGCACGAGCGCGATGTCTGACATAGTAAGTTCGGTACTGGAGAGGGAGATCTACCCTATCGTCCCAAGAAAGACTTACTATTTCCTGAGCGGACTGTCACCCCTGGTTTCATTTTACTTCTGTATAATATCGTTAAGTTCCACTTTTGCAATGGGATGATCCAGATTCTCCCTACATTTCATAACATGGATTCGTAGAAACCATACCTGCATATTCGTGAGTTCGAAGAGGCGTGTGACACATTTAGTGATCAAGCTTGCACGCAGGATACCATTCGCCTAAAGCTTTTTCCTTTTTCCTTAAAGGATAAAGCCAAGACCTGGCTATGGTATTTACCACCGAACTCCGTCACTTCTTGGAGAGATATGCAGTCTAAGTTTGTCTCAAAACTCTATCCACAGCACAAGACCAACTCTGCCAAAACTCAAATCCAAGCTTTTTGATAACACGATAATGAGTCTTTTGACATATGTAGGGAACGTTTCCAAGAGTTAGTAAGCGCATGCCTCCATCATGGTTTTGACAAACACCTAGTGATATCTTTCTTCCATAATGGGTTGATAATAGCTTCAAAATAACTTGTGCAAACAATGTGTGAGAGACCCTTTTAGGATTTAAACTCATATGATGCTGAGGCCCATCTTAAGTATGTCGCAGAGATTACTCAAGCATGGGACACATCTGATCCCAACCAAGCTCGACCTAGACAACCATCTATCAATCAGAATGCATCCGGTCTATACCATTTAGATAGCAATACCTTAATAGACCGTTAATTCGATCAGTTTCAAAGAGATATGAAAGAGTGGTTTGATGGTCGGTTGAGAAATATCTCAGGATCCAGCCATGGTTCGAAAGAAAAAGTGTGTGCTATCTGTGAGGCGGGACACTCCACAAAAGCATGACCAACGATTTCTTCCTACAAGTCCATGCACACCGAGTAGGTGGATTCCATAGGAGTATTCAAAGGGAATTTTAATGCCCCGCATGGGAACTCTTACAACCCTTCGTAGAGAAACCATCCTGGTTTTAACTACGAACAACCACAAGCTGCAATGAATCCACATTCACAGGTTGTCCCACATCCGTAATACCAACAAGCACCACCACCTCCAGCCCCATATATAGCTCCACCGAGGAGGAGGCTTGAGGATACAATGAACCAATTCATAAATTCTTAACGTGCAAACAATGCTAGATATGAACGCATGTTCGCCGAAATAAATGTGAATATCTCCAAGATGCAATCCTCATTAAGCGTCCAAGAGAAGGGAAAGTTTCCAGCCCAAGGCCAAAGACCTCCTTAAGGTCAACCTAGTGTTAGCCCCACCTCTACAGAATAGCAGGAGCACTGCCAAGCTGTAACCACTCTTCGTAGTGGGAGAGTTATTGATTTGTCACCTCTTCCACATGAAATTTCAAAAGACAAGGAGAATTGGCCCGGCATGAAAGAGGCCGAATATATCTCCTTGAACGAGAGTGAAAAGGAAAAAACTAGTGAACTCGAGGTAGTTATGAAACCACCCTCCGCTGCGCCATTTCCTCAAAGATTGGTGCATGCCCATAAAAGGACCATAAGTGAAGAAGCGCTAGAGGTGCTTAAGAACATGAAGTTGAACTTACCTTTCCTCGATGCAATAAGGCAAATCCCATCCAATGCAAAAGTCATAAAAGACTTATGGACAGTCAAGAGGAGGATGAAGGTAAAAAAGAACGTGTTTCTAGCACAAAATGTGAGCTCGATCCTTCTTAATGATCTCCCACCTAAATATAAAGAACCTGGTTCACCCACCATTTCATGCACCATTGGAGAGAACAAAATCAAAAAAGCCTTACTCGATTTGCGGGTAAGTGTCAACATCCTCCCTTATTCGATTTATAAGAAACTTGATTTGGGTGATCTTAAGCCCACAAGGATCACTCTCCAGTTAGCGAATCGAACCGTGAAGATACCAAGGGGTATTGTTGAGGATGTGATAGTCCAAGTAGACACTTTCGAATTTTCGGTAGATTTTGTCATTTGGGACACGGATCCCTCATTTTCCTAGAAAAATCATATTCCCATCATCCTTGGACGCCCATTCTTAGCTACGGCTAACGCAGTGATCAATACTAGAAATGGGCAGATGCAACTCACTTTTGGGAATATGACTTTAGAAACAAATATCTTCAACATAGCCCAACAAGCAGGGGAAGAAGATGATCTTCACGCGATAAGCTTAATTGAGGAGATCGTAGAAGAACAGTTTGAGGAAAATTACTATGGCGATGCCTTAGAAGCTTGCCTAGCTTCTAGTCATAAGAGTGAGGGAGCCTACACCGAGTTTGAGAGGGAGATAGAGGAGTTGAGAGGCTCACTCGATGAGAGAGCGTCGGATGAGGACACGAGAGATGTTAATTGGGTTTCTCGATTCGAAGAGTTACCGCCAAGGGAAGCATGCATAGTGCCCTCTAGCTACACATTCCCGACTCTCGAGTTGAAGAAACTACCCTCCACTGTTAAATATGCTTTCCTAGGTGAAAAAGAGACATTTCCTGTTACTGTCTCATCTAGCTTAGATGAAGAGCAGAAGGGTAAGCTATTGAAGATTTTGAGGAAGCACCAAAATGCTTTTGGTATGTGTATAGCTAATTTATAAGCCCTCTAATTTTCACCCATAAGATTCACCTCGAGGAGGACGTTAAGCCTTCGAGAGAAATGCAAAGACGGCTAAACCCCACTATGAAAGATGTGGTGACGACTGAAATTATAAAATTATTGGATGCCGGGATTATTTATCCAATCTTGGATACTAAGTGGGTGAGCCCCATTCAAGTCGTCCTGAAGAAGTCGGGTATGACTGATTTAAAATGCCAAGGGAGAGTTAGTTCCCCAACGTACCACCACTGGATGGCGCGTCTGCATTGATTACCGAAAACTCAATGCGGGAACTAGGAAAGACCATTTCCCCTTACCATTTATTAATCAAATGCTTGAAAGAGTAGCGAGCCACCCTTATTATTTCTTTCTAGATGGTTATTCATATAACCAAATTGAGGTAGATATACTTGATCAAGAGAAAACAACCTTCACTTGCCCCTTTAGAACGTTTGCCTATAAATGTATGCCATTTGGTTTGTGTAATGCACCGGCGACCTTTCAAAGCTGTATGTTGAGCTTATTCAGTAACATGGTTGAGAGAGGACTAGAGGTGTTTATGGACGACTTTAGTGTTTTTGGCACCTCGTTCGACCTATGTTTAGCCAATCTTGAGAAAGTACTAGCCCAATGTGTGGAAAAGAACTTAGTGCTGAATTGGGAAAAATGCCATTTCATGGTAACCGAGGGTATAGTTCTTGGCCACATCGTGTCATCCAAAGGGATCGAGGTTGATCGAGCAAAAATAGATGTCATAACTGACCTACCCCCACCTAAATTGCTGAAAGACGCGTGCTCCTTCTTAGGCCACGCGGGATTTTACAGAAGGTTCATTAAGGACTTTAGCACCATCGCTAGACCCTTAAGAAATATTCTCATGAAGGACACCCCATTTGAGTGGACGAAAGCATGCCAAAGTACGTTTGAAAAACTGAAAAATATGCTTGTGTCCGCTCCCATTATGCAAGCTCCGGATTGGTCCTTACCATTCGAACTTATGTGTGATGCTAGCGATTATGCGATAGGGGATATTTTGGGCCAAAGAAAAGACAATAAGGCTCATGTCATCTACTACGCTAGTCGGACCCTTATCGGACCATAACTCAATTACTCCACCACGGAGAAGGAGTTGCTAGCGGTAGTATTTGCTCTTGACAAATTTCGGTCCTATCTTATCGGTTCTCCCATTACCTGTTTCACCGACCACGCGGCTTTAAAATATCTACTCGCAAAGAAAGACGTAAAGACGCGCCTCATAAGGTGGATCCTACTCCTACAAGAGTTTAATCTCTCCATTAAAGACAAAAAAGGAGTAGAAAACGTCATTGCCGATCACTTATCACGGCTTTAGTCCGACGTACCTAGTGATCCTACACCCATAGACGAGTATTTTCCAGATGAGCAACTCTTTGCCACCTCTTCTTTTCCCTGGTTTGTGGATATAGTGAACTATTTTGTCATGAGAGTCGTCCCTCCCGATTGGACACCGCTAGATAAGAAGAGATTCATCACTTGGTCGCATATGTTTTTCCACGATGACCCATCCCTTTTTAGATATTGCGCCGATCAAATCATCTGACGATGCATACCGAAAGACGAAATTCTAAAAGTCATCCAATTATGTCATTCGGAAGCATGTGGAGGCCACTTTTCATTAAAAAAGACAGTCGCTAAAATTTTCCAAAGCGGTCTGTACTGGTCCACAATATTTTGGGATGTTAACAATTATTACAAATCTTGCGACAAGTGTTAATGGATGGGGGCGATTACCCGACGAGACATGATGCCATTAACCCCGATTCTCATCATTGAGGTTTTCGATTGCTTGGTTATTGACTCTGATGATGCTGAGATTTAGCACCACCGGATAAATGATAATGAGCTCAAACAGTAGCAGCTATGGCAGCCATAGAGATGTATGAGTGTATAAGTATGTAGAAGGGGATGAGTATAAGAGGAACTAAGACAATGATGTATAGTGGTTCAGCCAATTTGGCCTACATCCACTGTGAGTGTGTGATCCACTAAGTATGGGCACTAATGGCCTTGGATATAATGCACATAACCCTCTCTCTCCCTACTGTGTATATCAGCAGAGTTTTAGCTAGGGTTGCAGTTAATGGATCGATCACCTGTAGGGTTGTAGGTGACAAGTATATATAGGTCTTGGGGGGTGTAGTGTACCCCCCAAGTATGCATGGTGCATGTGAATGATGATCTAGCCAATCCCCTGTTGACACCTGTAGATGCCAAATGATGACATAATATTCCCTCACGTGAGGGTGTGATTTGGTTATAACGGTCTCCCCTGTGCCATGTCAGCCTCACGCGCACTGTTCCACGCGTCTCCCGAACCACGCGCTACGATGATATCACCCTCGGCCTATGGGCCGAAGCCGAGGGCAAAGTTCCCTCCGGTAGTGAGTCTGGTCCAATTCTGGCCTCGTACTGTCGGCCCCTCGTAGGGTCGTCTGGAGAGTGGTGAAGGGTCGGCCCCTCGTAGGGTCGGCTGGAGTCTGGCGAAGGGTCGACCCCTCTGAGGGATCGTATGGAGCCCGTTGGAGGGGTCGGCCCCTCGTAGGGTCGTCTGGAACATGATGAAGGGTCGGCCCCCGAGGGGTCGGCCGTTTGGAGGTAATCCTCAGCCAGGCCGAGGATATAAACGGGTATATCAATCACCTCCCAGCCCTTAGCCATAGGTTTTGTTGAGATGGCTGAGGGATAGTGTTTTAAATGAGATGCATGTATGATCAGTTAGGTGAGTGACACCTGGGCAGACACTCATTGCTATTCCAGTTTCCAAGGCATGGCGGCTGCACACTTTGCTTGGGGCCTTGCACCCTAATGATGCCTTCCTCGTGGGCTGTGTCCTGTCCTAGTCAATGGGCCCACTCATTGCTAAGGTATTTAAGAGATTTTCAAACTCTCTCTCCTTCTTCTTCTTCTTCACGCCCAAGCCTTCTCTCTCTAGAGTTTTATCAGTTTTCATCGTCATTTTCTGCAGCCTTCAATCCTTCAAGACTAGCAACGTTCTTGCTCTCTTTATCAGGTAATCTCTTTCACCCAGCGATCTCTTTTGCCTTCATTTCTATTTGCTTTTTAGGGTTGTGGGGCTGCATTTTCTTTGGGTTATCCCATAGCTTTTTTCGGTGTCTTCTCCGGCAACTGTTTCTTGGATGTTCTTGAGTGTTCTTGAGCGTTCTTGAGTGAAAATCATCAATTCCCTTTTTAATCCAAAAGTCTAATTCGGTCAACTAACAACTTGTTTGTAGTTAAGTTCCTCAAATTCCTCCAAGTGTAGGATCTTCCCTTTTAATGCTTAGGAAGCTTTACAGTTTAGCGTCTGAATTCCCATCCTTGAGAGAAAAGCTTTTTGCAGAGATCAGACGAGTAGAAGAAGATGAAGAGAGGAGACGAGGGGCCGACCCTAATTGGGTACGACCCATCTTTCCCATTCCTCTTGCCACCATAAAACCATTTGAACCGTCTGAGTCCTATGGGTCGTCCCATCGTCCAGCCGAGTGTCATTCAAGCGAGATGGACGAGAGAGCATCCTCGCCAACTGGCGTTGGACCTTCCGGTAGGCGTGAGACATCTGACCTAAGCCCAGGCCGAGAGGCCAAGGGCATGTTCCCCTCTGAGGCAGTCCCTGTAACAACCCTTTCTCCCCATGCCTTCCAAGTGGCTTTCCCCCAGGGCCCTCCGGCAGATGACGGGATGAGGACGAGGACGATGATACAGATGAAGAAGTTGATACCTCCCATGCCTCGTCCTTTATCTCCTCTGTTAGGGATCGCGACCTCCTGATATGGAGGCATGCCTATGGAGTGCCCCCCAGCATGACTATGAGGGTTCCCTCTGAGAATGAGAGGGTTTTTTATTATGGCGAGGGAGAGGTTGCAGTTTACGAACAGATGTTCAAAGTTGGAGTCAGATTCCCTTTACATACTGCCATCGTAGATATCCTATCTGCCCTTGGTGTTGCTCCCTCTCAACTTCCCCCCAACTCTTGGAGGACGATCCTGGGCTATATTTCCTTGTGGAAGAATGCCTTCACCGACGAGCCCTCGGCTGACCTATTTTTGGGCTGTTACAACATCACCTCCTCGTCCAAACAGCCTGGTTATTATCACCTGGGGGCAAGGAGGTCTGAGAAGAAACTCCTCCATGTGGCACAAACTTCCAACCATGATTGGAAAAAGAGGTTTTTCTTTATCTCTGGGAGTGGGAGCCTGTCGCCGAGGGTCCGAGGGTCCCCAGGAAATGGTCTAACCCCTCCATGAAGGCCAGATCAGACCCTGGACTTAGCCTGGAGGAGAAGGACATTGTTGATTACCTGAGAGGGCAAGGGAGAGAGGGTGAACTTGCAAAATTCGAAGACCTAATGACCCCTCGGTTCCTCAAAGAAGCTGGTCTGAGGGTCGGCCCTCTGACAGAACTATATGAGTTATACTGAACATTTTCCATTCTTCACCTTTTTTTGAAGTGTTTTCTCTTTAGATCTGCATTTTTCTAACGTGTCGTCCTTTTATCAGGTCGTCCTGCAGGTACGTCAGACTATCTTTGGGAAATGACTGCTCCCAGCTTATTATCTGGATTGGCCAAGAAGAAAGGGAGGGAGCCTCAGCAGGCTCCGAGGAAGACAAGGGCCGTCGGGCCGACGGTGGTGGAGCCGACCACCGATAACAATAAAAGAAAGGAGCCTGAGGCCCCAGTTGATCCTCGGCCTGATTCTCGGACGAGGGCTAGGGTCGAAGCCTCTGAGGGGACGGCCTCTTCATCCAGCATGGGGGCCTTCTGGTCTCAAAACCAGGCACATCTGAGGGCCGAGCCCTCATCACTCATTGCAAACTTGAGGGCAGCCAAGGCCTCAATGTTTTCTGTACCCTCGGCTGCTGACTACGACTTCTTGTCAAAGATGCCTTCAGCCAAAGTGTATGACTACGGTCTGCATGCCCTTGCACAGGTATTGGTCTTGACCCACCTCTTTAATTTCATTCTTTCACTAACTATTCCCTCGACCCCTCTTGACATCTGTTTATCTTTCGTGTAGTCTGTTTGTGCCTTCACCTCAGCCACCAAGTGGATGGCTGAGAACCAACAGAAGTTTCATGAAGTTGAGAAGGCCATTCAGCATGAGGATGACTTGCAGACAGAGCTCGAGACTGCGAGGGCTGAACTGGAGAGTGCTAGGACTGAGCATGCCAGGGTCCTAGATGAGCTGACGAGGCAGCATGATGCCGACCAGCAGGCCAATGACTTGCTAATAAAGGAGAAGGATGAGGCTTTACTCAACATGTAGGTCAAGCACAAGACTGATCTCGCAGAAGCTGTCAGAAAAGCCGAGGCCGATGCTGTTGAGGCTTACAAGGTTTTTGACGAGTTTCAGGGCTTCGTACTTGAATATCTAGAGAGGGGGATCAGGACGGCCTGTCGATGGGTCGTCCTCAGATTTGGCGACGTCGTCTCCTCGGTCCGCCCTTCGATTGAGGCAGTCGGATTGGACGACCCTATGATCGCCGAGGCTCTGTCCCAAGTAGAATCCCAAGTGCAGGTTGAGGGGGTCGGCACGTCTGAGGATCGGCCGGTTATGGTTGTTGAAGAGACCCCTTTGGTGGATGTTGAGGCTCTGCCCTCTGACATTGTCCCTTAGGGTGGCTGTCTGTAGCCCACACCCTCATAATGTACCTATTATTTTTGTACTCTTTTTTGTAAAACACTTGGATATCTTGTATCTCACTTTCATTAATATCATATCGTCTCCTTTACTGTCTTCTATATCAGCTTCTTGCATGATTTGCTGTTTTTTGTTAGCCACTAACCTTTCCCTCGTCTTTTTTTAGGACAGTGGTGGGGTCATCCCCTCCACTAGCCCTCATTATAGCCGAGGGATTAAATTACCAAACATGATTTTAACAAAGTCTACCCTCGTCTTTCTTGAGGACAGTGGTGGGGTCGTCCCCTCCACTGGCCCTCATTATAGCTGAGGGTTCAACTTACCAAATTAATGGTTTTTAACAATGTCTACCCTCGTCTTTCTTGAGGATAGTGGTGGGGTCGTCCCCTCCATTGACCCTCATTATAGCCGAGGGTTCAACTTACCAAATTAATGCTTTTAACAATGTCTACCCTCGTCTTTCTTGAGGACAGTGGTGGGGTCGTCCCCTCCACTGGCCCTCATTATAGCCGAGGGTTCAACTTACCAAATTAATGGTTTTTAACAATGTATACCCTCGTCTTTCTTGAGGACAGTGGTGGGGTCGTCCCCTCCACTGTCCCTCATTATAGCCGAGGGTTCAACTTACCAAATTAATGGTTTTTAACAATGTCTATCCTCGTCTTTCTTGAGGACAGTGGTGGGGTCGTCCCCTCCACTGGCCCTCATTATACCCGAGGGTTCAACTTACCAAATTATTGGTTTTTAACAAAGTCTACCCTCGTCTTTCTTGAGGACAGTGGTGGGGTCGTCCCCTCCACTGGCCCTCATTATAGCCGAGGGTTCAACTTACCAAATTAATGGTTTTTAACAATGTCTACCCTCGTCTTTCTTGAGGACAGTGGTGGGGTCGTCCCCTCCACTGGCCCTCATTATAGTCGAGGGTTCAACTTACCAAATTAATGGTTTTTAACAATGTCTACCCTCGTCTTTCTTGAGGACAGTGGTGGGGTCGTCCCCTCCACTGGCCCTCATTATAACCGAGGGTTCAACTTACCAAATTAATGGTTTTTAACAATGTCTACCCTGGTCTTTCTTGAGGACAGTGGTGGGGTCGTCCCCTCCACTGGCCCTCATTATAGCCGAGGGTTCAACTTACCAAATTAATGGTTTTTAACAAAGTCTACCCTCGTCTTTCTTGAGGACAGTGGTGGGGTCGTCCCCTCCACTGGCCCTCATTATAGCCGAGGGTTCAACTTACCAAATTAATGGTTTTTAACAATGTCCACCCTCGTCTTTCTTGAGGACAGTGGTGGGGTCGTCCCCTCCACTGGCCCTCATTATAGCCGAGGGTTCAACTTACCAAATTATTGGTTTTTAACAAAGTCTACCCTCGTCTTTCTTGAGGACAGTGGTGGGGTCGTCCCCTCCACTGGCCCTCATTATAGCCGAGGGTTCAACTTACCAAATTAATGGTTTTTAACAAAGTCTACCCTCGTCTTTCTTGAGTACAGTGGTGGGGTCGTCCCCTCCACTGGCCCTCATTATAGCCGAGGGTTCAACTTACCAAATTAATGGTTTTTAACAATGTCTACCCTCGTCTTTCTTGAGGACAGTGGTGGGGTCGTCCCCTCCACTGGCCCTCATTATAGCCGAGGGTTCAACTTACCAAATTAATGGTTTTTAACAATGTCTACCCTCGTCTTTCTTGAGGACAGTGGTGGGGTCGTCCCCTCCACTGGACCTCATTATAGCCGAGGGTGGTTCTCTGTAGATGTTTCCATGCGTGTTAGAACTGACAACCACAGGATGAGGGAAACACTGATATTTCTCATTAATTTTCCAAAGTGTTCTGTTGGAGCAACTCTCATTACAATTATGGTCTTTCAAGACCTTTCAACATTACTGATAGTATTTTTTCAAATGATTTGCATTCCAGGGGTTGGAAAAAGGTTCCCCTTCTAGGTTTTCTAGTCTATAGGTCCCAGGGACAACTTCATCGATGACCCTATATGGGCCATGCCAATTAGGATGGAACTTGTTGGGCTTTTGCCAAGTCTTCTTGAGGACCAAGTCCCCCACTGCGATAGGCCTCTGTTTCACCCTCTGATTGTAAAACCTTGCGGTCCTCTGCTGGTAGGAAGCCTGCCTTAGCTCAGCGTCCTCCCTCCTTTCCTCAATCACGTCTAAGTCGAGTCTCCCCTCTTCCGCATTTCCCTGGGGGTCGTACATTTGGACCCTATGAGTAGGAAACTCAATTTCGGTGGGGATGACGGCTTCTGAGCCATAAGCTAGCATGAATGGGGTTTCTCCGGTAGAGGTCCTTATTGTCGTTCTGTATGCCCATAGTACGGCATATAACTCCTCGACCCATCTTCCTTTTGCCTCCTCAAGCCTCTTCTTGATTCCATCTAGGATTGTCCTGTTTGTAACTTCGGTTTGCCCATTGGCCTGTGGTCGGCCTGGGGTGGAGAAAAATTGTTTGATACTTACCCTCTCGCAGTACTTCTGTAGAGAGGCATTCTTGAACTGAGTCCCGTTATCTGAGATGAGGGTGTTGGGTAGACCGTATCTGCATATAATATTTTTCCAGATGAACTGGAAGGTCTTCTGCTCTGTAATCGTGACCATCGGTTCGGCCTCCACCCACTTTGAGAAGTAGTCAATCGCTACAATGAGGAACCGATAGTTATTGACCGCTCTCGGTAAGGGTCCTACCAGGTCAATCCCCCACACTGCAAACGGCCACGGAGATGTAACGGAGGTAAGAGGCTGATGAGGTTGATGAGGGATGGTAGCAAATCTTTGGCATTTATCACACTTTTTTACATATGCTGCGGCATCTTTTCCCAAGGTCGGCCACCAGTAGCCTTGGGTGATCACCCTCTTTGCTAAGGATCTACCCCCGATGTGGCTTGAGCACGACCCTTCATGCACATCTTGCAAAATGGAAGGGACTTCTGAGGGATGTACACACCTAAGTAAGGGGAGCAAAAACCCCTTTTTGTACAAGGTGTCTCCGATGACAGTGAATTTTGTAGCCCTGTACCTCAGCTTTTTCCTTTCTTGCCTTGCTTTTGGCATCTCGCCCTCTTTAATGTATCTGATCAGGGGGTCCATCCACGAAGCTTCTTGAGAAACATTTAGGCAATTGCTAAGTGTTCCCTCAGCGTCCTCAATAGTCGGCCGAAGCAAAATTTCTACGGGGACTGTCCTCCTGATGTCTGTTCTTGTTGCCGAGGCCAACCTAGCAAGGGCATCAGCACGACCATTGTCGAGCCTAGGTACCCTCCTTAATTTCACTTCTCTGAAGCCCTTCAGTAATGACCTCACCTTCTCAAGGTACCTAGCCATCCTCTCATCCTTAGCCTCGTAGGCTCCAAGTATCTGATTCACTACTAGCCTTGAATCACTATGGACAAAAATCTGGCCGACACTAAGAGACTTGGCCAAGGAGAGGCTTGCTACAAAGGCCTCATATTCAGCCTCGTTGTTGGAGGCTTTGAAGTTAAACCTCAGGGCGTATTCAACGTCTGTGCCATCGGGTGCTGATAGTATCAGTCCAGCTCCACTCCCGCTGTCACAGGAGGACCCGTCAACGAAGAGGCTCCACAGAGTCTTTCCCTCTGAAAAATTTTCCTCAGAGAGGGACCCCTGTATAAAGATGTATCTTCCCTCTTCGTTTTCAGTCGCCTTCCTTCTAGCAGTTCCTGTCTCAGCCCTATCTGCGGGTGTGTCAGCGGGTCTGTCTTCTGTATCCGTCTTCCCGAGAGTCTCACCCTCGGCCTCATCATCTTCCCAAGTGAACTCAGCCACGAAGTCTGCCAACGCTTGCCCCTTAATGGCCGTCCTAGGCTGATACACAATGTCAAACTCCCCCAGCTCTATAGCCCAGGCCATCAACCTACCTGATTTTTCTGGCTTGTGTAGGACCTGCCTAAGAGGAGAGTCGGTGAGGATGACCATTGTATGGGACTGGAAGTACGGCTTCATCTTCCTTGAGGCATGGATCAAGGCGTAGGCTAGCTTATCCATCCTTGGGTATCTTTGCTCTGCCCCCTGGAGTGCCTTGCTGTTAAAATACACAGGCTTCTGTATCCCGTCTTCGTCTCTCACAATGGCTGCACTGATGGCTGACTCTGAGACGGCGAGGTACACATAAAGTCGTTCACCTTGCACGGGTCGTGACAGCAGCAAGGGAGACCCTAAGTATGACTTTAGGTCCTTGAAAGCCTCATCACACTCTTCACTCCATTCGAAGGCCTTCCTAAGGATCTTGAAGAATGGCAAGCACTTGTCTGTGGCCCTAGACACGAACCTGTTCAAGGCAGCAACTCTCCCTGTGAGCCTCTGAACGTCTTTAATGGACTTGGGGGTCTTCATTTCAACAAGGGCCTTTATCTTTTCAGGATTGGCCTCGATGCCTCTTTGATTGACAATGAACCCCAAGAACTTCCCTGCTCCGACCCCGAAGACACACTTGGCCGGATTAAGCTTCATCTTGTATTTGTCCATCGTATTAAAGGTCCTCTCCAGGTCTGCCACATGATCCTCGGCCTTTAGACTCTTAGTCAGCATGTCATCTACGTAGACCTCCATAGACTTCCCAATTTGGTCTTCAAACATTTTATTTACGAGGCGCTGGTACGTTGCCCCCGTATTTTTTAGGCCAAAGGGCATGACCCTGTAACAATATGTCCCCTTGTCGGTGATGAAGGCTGTCCTCTCCGAGTCTTCAGGGTTCATGAAGATCTGGTTGTACCCTGAATAGGCATCCATAAAACTCATGAGCTCATGGCCTGCGGTAGCGTCTACCATCTGGTCAATACGGGGGAGAGGGAAGCTGTCTTTCGGACAGTGCTTGTTGAGGTCTGTGAAGTTCACACACATTCTCCACTTGCCGTTGGCCTTTGGGACAATGACTGCATTGGACAGCCATTCAGGGTAGATGACCTCTCTGATAAATTCAGCGTCTTCTAATTTTTTGACCTCGTCCCTGATGACCTCATATTTTTCTCTGGAGTAAATTCTCCTCTTCTGCTTCACCGGCTTCACTCCCTCTACCACATTGAGCTTGTTGCACATGATTTCAGGGTCAATCCCTGGCATATCTACATGACTCCAGGCGAAAACGCTTCGCCTTCTCCTCAACAGTTTAATGAGGTCTTCCTTGATGTTGGGCTTCAGAGACTTGCCAACTTGGACGATTTTTTCCGTGTCATCCTCATCGAGGATGATGGATTCTACCTCTTCCGCAGCCTCTCCTTTCTTCAGCTTCGTTTCATCTCTGGGGTCTAGGGTATCAATATTATTAGTGGTTGTAACCCTCTTGTGTGCCTCCCTTTCTTCAGCGGAGTTGTAGTAATATTCTCTCGCTGTCGTCTGGTCTCCCTGAACTTCCCCCACCCCGTAAGGGGTTGAAAATTTGATCATCTGATGGACCGTGGATGGCACGGCTTCAAACCCTTGAGGGCCACACGCCCCAGTATGATGTTGTAGGCCGAAAACACCTACTCATCCATCACAAAGAAACTGACCTTCTTGGTGAGCCATCTTGGCCACTCGTCCCCCATCCTCACATCGGCCTCATATACCCCAAGGGGATGAACCTTTTCCCCACTGAACCCAATCAATGGATGATGGTAGGGGACGAGTCTAGCACGACTGAGACCCAAGGCTTTGAAGCATGGCCAAAACATCACATCTGCAGAACTACCCCCATCTACCAAGATCCTCGGTACCTCGCATCCGTGCACCCTGGTAGTGATGACGAGAGGGTCATCATGTGGGGCTAAGAGGCCTTTGAAGTCCATTATTGAAAATCCCACTATCAGTGTGTCCATATCAACCTTCTTCATTTTTTTTGACTTGACCTCCAGGGAGGTCGCGTGTACCGTCTTCGCCACTGCCTTGGCCTCAGCCACATGGGCCTTCCTGTCGGCGACCTCAGACCCTCCCCATGCAAGACCCCCGGAGATCATTCCCACTCCGAGCGAGATCATATTAAGCCTCTTGACAGGGCCGTGGTCGTCTCTCGGCGGGAGGTCAGGGTCGTCCTCATCATCAGAAGGGTCGTCCCCTCTTTTTTGAAGACCTTCTTTGCATGAAGCGCCTCGCTTCCTTCTGGGGTCGTCCCCTCGGCCCCTCTTAAAGGCA
This sequence comes from Sambucus nigra, assembly GCA_949130495.1. NCBI lineage: Eukaryota > Viridiplantae > Streptophyta > Magnoliopsida > Dipsacales > Adoxaceae > Sambucus > Sambucus nigra. Next base: position 86,888,780 of record OX422223.1, on the reverse strand, counting down.
CCTTTGTCGACGTACTTTCTGAGCTTCCCTTCCTTCAGCATCTTCTCAATCTCGTCTTTCAGAGCAAAGCATTTGTCCGTTACGTGGCCGTGGTCTTGGTGAAATTCACACCACAGGTTCTTATTCCTCTTGCCGGGGGCTGCCCTCAGCTTCTCAGGCCACTTCAGGGACCGGTCACTCTTAATCTCATTGAGAATCTGTTCACAGCTGACCGTCAGAGGGGTGTATCCAGCGAACTTGTCATCCGTGGACCTCTTCTTCCCTTCTTTGTTCTTCTTAGGGTATTTACTCCCACTAGCACCTCCTCTTTCGTCTTCATATTTTGCAGCCATCGCTTCTTCGGCGTTCATCACCTTTCCTGCTGTCGACAACAGTTCGGCCATCGTCCTCGGAGGGTCTTCAGCAAGCTTCCATAATAGCTTCCCCTTTTGGAGTCCTCCAATCAGGGCTGTCATGGCTATGCTCTCCTCATAGTCTTCCACCTCCAGCTTCTCCTTATTGAATCTGGCTATATAGTCCCTCAGAATCTCACTCTTCCCCTGTTTAACATAGAGCAGGTGGGTGGTCTTCTTCTGTGGCCTCACCCCAAAGCATAAATTATGGATGAACAGGTCTGCCAACTGCTTAAAGTTTCCAATGGAATTTTTTGGAAGAGACGTGTACCAGACATGCGCAGCCCCTGTCAAGGTACCAGAGAAGGCACGACACCTCATCTCATCTGAGATAGAGTATATTTCTGCTGCTGACTGATACATCTCCACATGGTGGACGGGGTTGGTGCTCCCGTCATACCTTGGGGTGACCACGGGTGGCCTGAACTTTGATGGTGTGGGGAAGTTGACTATCTTTGCCACAAAGGGTGAGCCTATGGTGTACCCCCTCTGAAGAGGGTCTCAGCTCTTCAGTATATCACCGATCTTATCCTTTAACCGCTGGATTGAGTCATTCCAGGGCCTCACAGGGTCGGCCTGGTCGATGTTATCCCATGCCGCCTCTCCGAGGTGGACGGAGGGTTCTGCTGCAGCAGGCCTGTGTCGGCTGTTCACTTCCCTTTGGTCGTCGTCTCGTCCTCTGGGCCGATCATCTGCTGCCTCCCTCCTGGATCTCACAGCACTTCTTGGCCTGGATAACTGTTCTCGCAGGTCATTTACTGGGCCTAGCCTCTCAAAGGCCGACCCCCTGCTCAAGCGATCAAAAGCAGAGCCCCTCGGGCGATCATCAGGGTTTGGTCTCCCGAACTTTCCTCTACTGTCCTGGAGAGGTCGTACAGTATTGTTGGAGACCTCATAGGGTTCCCAGCACTCTATAGGGGCCTCCTCTCCTTCCGGATCGTCATACCTGTCCTCAGGGCAAGGGTTTCCTTGCCTCCTCAGGCGTAGACGCCGGGGGTCAGCAACATCCCTACGCCGCTGAGGGGGTGGCAGGTCTTTGCGTGGTGCCTGGGGTGGTCCCCTGGCCTCATGCTGTCCTGGAGCTGCTGCCGGAGTAATCATCTCAGGTGAAACTCCTGGTGCCCTTAGTATGTTCTGGCTTAGAGCTGTGAACTGCTCCTGCATCATCCGCTGGCTTGCTGCCAGAGACTTTAAGGCTGCCGCTACATCAGCCATCTCAGACTGAGGCAGCGGCTGACTGGAACTGGGTCTTCCCCCCTCATCAGGCGGGGGAAGTGGTGGTGGTGGCATCTCAGGTGCCATGTTCTTGAGCTATGAAAAGTTGAACTGAAGAAAATACTGGTGAGCTTGGGAACCTTAGTGGGTCTCTTTCAATGGTGAAACACCTCCTCTCAGGGGGAGTGTTGGTTCACCACCAGAGTACCCAGTGAGGTCAAGCTGTACAAAGGAAGAGATGTCTTCTCGTTCCCACAGACGGCGCCAAACTGATGATGCTGAGATTTAGCACCACCGGATAAGTGATAATGAGCTCAAACAGTAGCAGCTATGGCAGCCATAGAGATGTATGAGTGTATAAGTATGTAGAAGGGGATGAGTATAAGAGGAACTAAGACAATGATGTATAGTGGTTCAGCCAATTTGGCCTACATCCACTGTGAGTGTGTGATCCACTAAGTATGGGCACTAATGGCCTTGGATATAATGCACATAACCCTCTCTCTCCCTACTGTGTATATCAGCAGAGTTTTAGCTAGGGTTGCAGTTAATGGATCGATCACCTGTAGGGTTGTAGGTGACAAGTATATATAGGTCTTGGGGGGTGTAGTGTACCCCCCAAGTATGCATGGTGCATGTGAATGATGATCTAGCCAATCCCCTGTTGACACCTGTAGATGCCAAATGATGACATAATATTCCCTCACGTGAGGGTGTGATTTGGTTATAACGGACTCCCCTGTGCCATGTCAGCCTCACGCACACTGTTCCAGGCGTCTCCCGAATCACGCGCTGCGATGATATCACCCTCGGCCTATGGGCCGAGGCCGAGGGCAAAGTTCCCTCCGGTAGTGAGTCTGGTCCAATTCTGGCCTCGTACTGTCGGCCCCTCGTAGGGTCGTTTGGAGAGTGGTGAAGGGTCTGCCCCTCGTAGGGTCAGCTGGAGTCTGGCGAAGGGTCAGCTCCTCTGAGGGATCGTATGGAGCCCGTTGGAGGGGTCGGCCCCTCGTAGGGTCGTCTGGAACATGATGAAGGGTTGGCCCCTGAGGGGTCGTCCGTTTGGAGGTAATCCTCAGCCAGACCGAGGATATAAACGGGTATATCAGACTCCATGGGCCCTTTTCCCCCATCCATTGGGTACCTATACATCCTAGTCGCAGTAGACTATGTTTCTAAATGGGTGGAAGCTATAGCAACCAAGACTAATGACAATAAAGTGGTGATAAAGTTCATGTACGAACACATACTTTCTCGCTTCGGTGCACCTAAAGCAATAATCAGTGATAACGGCACCCACTTTTGCAACAAGCCATTTGAAAGACTTATGAAAAATTATGGTGTCATTCACAAGGATGGAACGACATATTACCCACAAATGACTGGGTAGGCCGAGTTGGATAATCGTGAAATTAAGCACATACTAGAGAAGACCGTCAATCCCGACCAGAATGATTGGTCCCTTCGATTAAACGATTCGCTATGGGCCTACCGTACCACTTACAAGAACACACTCGGAATGTCCCCATTCTGCTTTGTGTATGGAAAACCTTTCCATCTTCCCGTTGAGTTAGAGCACAAAGCGTATTGGGCAATTAAGAGGTTAAATTACGATATGGACAAAGTCGGTGAAGCTCGTAAGCTTCAACTAAATGAGTTAGAGGAGATACGCAATGATGCGTATGAGAATGCCAAGATTTCAAAAGCCCGGATGAAACTAGCACATGATAAGATTATTCGACGAAAAGAGTTTCAACCAGGACAAAAGGTACTCCTCTATAACTCCCGGCTTCATTTATTTCCACGTAAATTGCGGTCCCGATGGACTGGCCCATTCGTTGTGAAAAGCGTATTCCCCCAAGGAGCAGTAGAATTGGAAGATCCAAAAAGGGGGAACGTGTTCAAAGTCAATGGACAGCGCCTAAAGCTACATGTTAAGGCGTGCATAGAAGAGATCGACACCATTTGGTTATCAGACCCCGTTTACGGGGTAGAGTGAGCTTGAATTGAGAGATCGTTGCACCCCCGACGTGTATGGGGTGAATTCTTGTGTATAGTAGTTGCACGTAGGTTAAGATAGCGGAGTCCGTATGATCACATCACAAGTGGAGAGGAATTAGAGCACCAGTACGCTTTACGAGGAGAGCATTTTAGAGCCACAATATCGAGGTGAGAGGTAATAAAGTAATATGAGTCTCGGATCGTAGGTAGGAGCAGCCGAAAGTCATAGGAGGAGAGTATATCATCCCATGGGAGAACTAGAGCCATTCTGGGGACCGGATCGATCCGGTCCTGGGCACCCAGATTGGTCCGGTCTGGAAAATCGAAATAAAAAGATACAGGACTCGGATTGGTCCGGTGTCTGCAACTCTTTGCTTTCCCTAGGTTCACCCCCTTTTCCCCCAATCCCTCAAATTCCCTCCATTTTCGTCCCCTCCCTTCCCAACACCCATTTTCCCTCCGAAATCCCTCCCCCTTTTCCCTCCAAATCCTACCCTACCCTACCCTCTCCCCTCACCACCTATAAATTCTACACCTTCCCCCCTCCCCCATTCCCCACCCCCCAACTACTCACTCTCCTCCTCTCTTTCACTTATTCTTCCCACCACTCTTACTCAATCCCATACCCATAGCCAACCAACCACCTCCCCAAAAATGCGATTCCATCGAAATTCTCGACGACGGAGCCGCCGGCTACCGCTCTCGTCAAGAGCAACGGTGGTGTGAACGTTTCTTCGGCCAACCTCGCAAACTCCAAATCGAGCACCAAGTCATTTGGAATGACATGCCTAATTCTATCACCGCTCTTTCCATGGCCTGGGGTTGGTGTCGTTTCCTCAACGAGCCTCATGACGCGGTCTGGCTCAACATGGTGCGCACCTTCTATGGCTCCCTTGTTCGCACCGACCACCACGTGGATGAAGCTTACATTGACGGCATCCACGTCCCTTTCTCTTGGGAACTTCTGTCCCAGAAGTTGGCTGCCAAAGATGTCCCGACCCCACAGCAATATATTTACCCAAACCCTCTTACCCCGCTTGAAAAAGACGTGCGCATGTCTCGCATCAACCTCAATGCTAATTAGAGTACCTAAACCTACCCGGTGAGCCAGCTAAGTGACAAAGCAAGCCTCACTTTCAAAATAGTGTGCGCTAACATTCTCTTCACGGGCAATCAGTCGGCGATGCGCCCGCATCAAGCCACCCTCATCTACCACCTCTTCGATCACAACACCCCCATTATCCTAGCTGCGTGCATTTATAAGGATATCTTCTTCACCGCCACATACAAAAAGGTCATCACCCCTCTCCCCTTCCCCCACCTCATCACATCCATGTTAGTCGACGCCGGAATTTCACCCCCGCAAGATTTCCCGTGCCTCCCAACTCCTTTTGTGTCCACCACCCAAGCCAAATAGGAAAGACAACAATCCTACATCCAATCCCGATTGGAACAAGAAGCTAGTGATACCGAAGAGGAGGATAGTGATGAAGAAGCGAAAGATAGCGGTGATGATGAGAGCAGTGATGAAGAGGAGGAAGACACTGTGAGGGCGACGCCTATTATGACAGTGATGAAGATTCTGATTTTTCACCTGCCAATGCAGAAATTAATCGGCGACTCTCGACAGTCGAAGCACGGGTTGACGAATTCATCACACAATACAATAGGGACCAAGAGGCATATCAACGGGATCAAGCGGCCTACCGAAGGGATACGAGCATGATGCATCGTGTCCAAACTCACATGCACAAACTCAACTTCGGTGGACCTCCTCTAAGCTTCTTCTATGACCCGTATGACCCCAGCACGCCCGAAAGCTCCAACCCCCTGCCCCAGTGATGTTCTTTCTGAAAAAGTGGTTGTTTAATTGTTGCCTATTTTCACATGGTTGTTTGATTTCCTTTCTGTTTGTAACACATGTTGTTCTGTTATATAAAATTCTGCATTTTCCATATTTGTGTTTTTTATTTATTCGCACTTTTAATTCGCTTTGAGTTAGATTTTAGTCCTTTTTGCTTGAGGACAATGCAAAAGCCTAAGTTAGGGGGGTCACAAGTGCGTCTTTCTACAACTTCACAAATTTTCAAAACTGCCCAGAAATTTCAAAAAAAAATTGAAAATTTTTGAAAAATCCAAAAATATTTTTCTTCGAAATAAATAAAAATTGGAATTCATTTTTTTCAAAAATATCATTAAAATTAGGTTTAAAGTCTCAAATTATAAAAACATAATACACAAAGCCGAACTGGACCAAAGATGGAAATTGAGTGAACGTAAAAGACTTAACGAATAAATGTGGAGATTAACAAACCCGGTGAGATTCGAGCCTTTCATTATTGTGAATTTATAAATCAATCCGAGTTAATTGTTAACTCAAGGTTCTTTTCAACGTTCTATTAAGTCATCGAGGATCTCAATTCTTTCACTTTGACCGGTTATGGAAAATATGTGTGATGTTGCCTTGAAAAAAAAGTGCCAAATAAATCTCTAAACTAAATTAATCTCGAAACGCTTACGGTAATGCAATTAGTATTTCGAACAATGAAATAGGCCATCATTTGTCACCCAAAAATATTGGCCAGAAAAAGTAGCGAAAAAATTATCCCTTTTGTAAACCAAAATTGAGCCGAATAAATTTCTCCCTTTCGTTTGACAACCCGAAAAACCCCAACTGGCTCAGAATTGTGAAAGTTAATAATCCCAGAAATAAGTCCGGAAAGTGCATAAAAAGGAGCAAAAAAAGAATAGATATGCTCAACAAAAAAAATAGCAAGAAAAGAAAAGCATTGAAAATAGAAAAAATAAAAAAAGAAGAAAAAAATGAGCAAAAGCCCGAAAAAGCACAAAAGGACATCATAAGAAAAAAATTCAATTCTTAATTTCCTTACCATTCCCATTTTACCCAATACACCTTTAACTCGAAAAAGTTCTAACAGCATCCAATCTGCGAAATTGCCTACCACGTGGAGAGCTAAAACACAAAAAGATAATAAAAGAGGTTAAAGATATGAATTAGAGGCAATGTTCCCATTTTCTTATAACCGGAATCCAATGACGAGATTCGTTTACCATAAAAGTTTCTCTTTCTATTTGTGTGCGTGAACTTGGTTCCAATGCATTTACTCTTATGAATCATGCATACCGAGAGAAAATAGCCGCCCTTTCGAGAGATTCGTTTGTGAGAGCATCCCGTGAGATTTTGAAATCAAAACGAATTTTCGGATAAGTATCGTAATGGTCAATCGGTGGAAATCCGTGGTTAAATTTCTGGCTCCGCACACACGCACTGTGATTTGAGACTCTTGAACATGAATTGATGATGACTATTTTCTATAAAAGTTTGAGTTATACAATTTTTGCATATTTTGAATTTTCTTTGATCGAATGTTGTGGGTATATTCGTTGTAAACCCTCACGAGACATAACTCGTCCTACTAGGGTAACCTAGGGGTTTAAAGGTTTGTTGCATACGCTAAATGCAATCATTTGACCACAAAAGAGGTATTCTATCCCATTTTAGAGTTGGATCATGTTTTGATTCTTTTACATTGCAAGGGACGATCAAAGTTCTAAGTTAGGGGGTTTGATTAGGCATAAATTCTTCCAAATTTACCCCTTAATTTAGAGGCTTTTATTACCTCTGACAACGTAAAATGAATTAGTTTATCTCATATCTTTGCTAACGGTTTTGTCTAACAAGTATCCCGATTTTCGTGTATTTTTTACTAATTTTACAGGTATTTAATACATGAAAGAAAGAAAGAAATCGGAAGAAGCAAGAGAAAAGAAAGAGGACGAATCAAAAGTGCAAAAGGGTAATTTCTACCAGGAATCTTATTGAGGACCCAAAATAAAAATAAAAATCGAAGATCTCGAATTTATGAACACGTAGGAAGAAACGGCATCCCAATCCGATTCTGGATTAGAAGTTATGAAAACCCGAAGATGTGAGATATTCAAGAAATTTTGAAGAGATATTCAAGATAAATTGAGAAGCCAATCCGGACCAATCCGATTTATTTGAAAAACAAACCAATCCGAGTACCAAAGATCTCTGCATAAAAATACATTTACTGGACCAATTCGGTCTTCCACAAAAATGGATCGATCCAGCCCCAAATTTCATTGCAAAGAGACTGGACCAGTCTGATACATCCTGACCGGACCGATCTGATGTTCAATATTTGGGATGATCTTCTTCTTGATAGAGTTTTGTATGAATCCAACTCTTGTAATTTTCGTAGGGTATAAATTTAAAATAACTCCCAGACATTAGTGGAGGCTTTTAATCCGTATTTAGAGAAGCTTTGTAATTAGCTTAGAAGAGAAAACAACAAGAACCCTAGTTTTTATATCTTTGATTCCAGTTCTGCAATTCAAGTAATTTTATTCCAATTCTTTCTTTCATTATTGCAGTAGTTGCTTCTTTAGTAGTAAATTCATTCTTCTTCTTCTTCACCTTCAATTGTTAGTAAAAATGCTTTTTTCATTCAAAACGCGTTTTCTTCTAGTTTTAATATGTCCGGCTAAGCTTTGAAGGGTTGGGGTGCATGAACCCCACCCGATGTAATTCATGATAGTGGAAATAGAAGTTGGAATTAAATTCTTAGGTGAATTGTATCGTAGTTAATACGATACTGCTTTAATTCATCATTTTCTTACATACTGTGCGGGCTATGATCCCTCATATGTGTAATACTTAGGAGCGTTAAAGACCGGGTTTTAATTCATCCTTTGCTTACATACTGTGTGGGCTACGACACCCCTCATATATGTAATACTTATGAGCATTAAGAAGCCGAATTCATTTAAATCTTTAATTTTGAATCTAGTATCCTACGAAGTGAATTACTAGGGTGTGGGGGATTGTAACCCGGCCTATCTTTCTCATTTGTTAGTTACAGTTTTAGTTAAATCATCATTAGTCCTTTAGTTATTTAGAGTAATTGCATTTCATTTATTCATAATTTCATTAGTTTCTCGGTTTCATATTTGTATCTAGTTGTAGTCATTTCACAATCCAGATCACCTTTTCCTTCTTTTTAGAATCAAAGTTAGGTTACCTTCGTCTTTCCAACGTCGTTACGACTTCGTCGTCCTGTTTCCCTGAGGATCGATACCCGACTTATCGAATTATTACTTGAGCGACAGGTTTGCACTTGAGCCTAAATACCACGAACACTAAACACATTTGTGGCCGCGTCAGTTGCATATTAGATTACCTTAAAGGGTGGAATGCAATTATAAGCTAGCGCTTGCTCTGTTTGTCATGGACGAGTGATTTTCGCCCATAGTTGACAGGAGGAGCGGGATCAATTGTGGGTAGGCCGTTACTAAAAACTTGATGGAAAGAATACCTCACTTTAAATTATTTGCTCTTGCAATAATCATACTATTCATATATGTTTGGCTCACATTGGTTCTATTGAGATTTGTTGCTGTTATAAGTTATAACTGTTATAAGTAGAACTTGTGCACATGTTACCTATTTGAGATTTGTTATCTGTAAGTTGTACTATTATATAGGGGTTGAGATTTGTTTTCTCTTTGATAGTACATTTGGGGTTTATCAAATATATCACTTTTTTTTAAGATATTATAAACTATTTTGGATTTTGGAGTTGCAAAATTTGGTATGTTATGTTGATTTGTTATAATGAAAATAATGCAATTTTCTTTATATTAAAAAAAAGGGGTTCCCCGCGGGGAAACCGATACCCAATTGACGGGAATCCCCGAACCCGTTATAACGGGAAATGGGGCGGGGACGGGGAATGATACCCGTTGTTCAACTTGTTTTCTATCAAAAAGTTTCACATGATAAGCAGGGTTTGTAGTAGTTATAACAAGTCAATAGTAGCATTTAAAATTACTATGTCCCTTAGGTCCTTGTTGCAAACATGAGATACCTCATGAGTTGCCCCGGCAACAACAAAATCCATACAGGGGATCCTTAGGTAATAAATCCAACTTAGGTTGGTCGTCAACTGTGTTGGTCACAAAAAACCTAGTCGGGCGGATGGCCCAGTTATCAGGTGCATTCTCGCCATCATCCTACTTAGGCCTAAGGAACTGTAACGACATGACCTAAAAGGTAAAATAGATGGAATGACACGGCTAAGGCATGTTGGACTAGGAGAATGTTCAAACACAAAACAACGTGTGGCTAACATTATCCTTTAATACCATTTAATTAGCTAAGAAGCTCAAAATGATAAAAACCAAACAACAAAGGACCAAAGGTGGCCAATCAATACTATTTTCTTAATAAGTATGATAATTAGCAAATCAATAACACATATTTAGTTAGCATGAGCTCAAACATTGAAGATTGGTAAATAACACTTTGTCATTAACTGAAATGGGAATTACATTTATATCAAAACCAGAGTACAGAAAAGATCTACGACGGCCCACGATGGCGAGCAAGGTAGTCTGCAATGCGCTATCTTCGACCACCATCTGGTTGAGAGACAAACTATTCTTTGGCATCTTCTAAGTAATGCTTCAAAAGCTGGACGGGAATAGCATCATTGGGATCCACCGGTGATCTCTCGAAAAGGGATTGTGGTGATAGATCAGGCAGTCGATTTGATACTTATACCCCAAGTTAGACTCCTTAGGTATTTTTAATTCCCCACAGGTGTTAATCCACCCCCGGGTAAAAGCAAGGTCCTCTGCCTCCTTCAGTTGTGCTGGAGCATTAGTCCAACCTTGGTCATAACCATCAGCCCAGGCATATCGAGGACCCCTTCAGACTAAGTGCCCCGGCCTTGTCACATCTCTTTGAACTTAGGTAGTGATAACGTAAGCTCGTTTAAGGTCACTCTTGAGCTCAATAACCTCCCTCTATAAAGCTTCATTTTCAGATCAAGTTATCCCAGTAGATAATGAAGAAGATCCTCGAAGCACTAGGGAGGACACTGAGGGAATGTTCTCCCTTAGCCGAGCAATTTACCTCTTCAGTTCATCATTCTCTGTTTGAATTAACTCCCCCACTTGATTGACTTCGGAGGCATCCGGATCTTGTGTTTCAAGGCATCCACTTCCTCCTTAACCGAGCTCCGATATCCTCTATCTCCTCAACTCTGTCTTTTAATTTGGCGACCATGTCAGCCTGATACTTATACAATTGGGCCCTTGTCTTCAAAGATTTGCAATTTTTTATAAAAGCTTTACGAGCCTGCACACTGATGTTCGAGCCTAAGATCTGCCTTAATCAAGAATAGAAATGAATATACTCATCTAAGTCTATAGGCTATAATCAACAAAAGAAGTAGTAGATTTGGCAAGCATCAGTAACAAGACAAAGCCAGCAAGAAAGGAAAGTTTTCTTTTCATTGAACATAATTAAGGTATACGTCGGTACAAGTTTGGGAGAATTACAAACACAACACCAACAAAAGAAAAAAGCAGAAACCCTAACTATAGAGGTCTACACCATAATCGCATCAAGGCCACCCGCAACTTAATCAATAGGAAGATCTATAGAAGTTGAATCAATGGGCTCTATATCAGCTCGAATAGCAAGCTGGCCGACCGGAGGCGCCTCAGCATCCATGGGATTTGGGTCTAGCACGTGTTGGGTGAACAGGAAAAAATCTGCAGGAACCCCAGCTGCGACCAAGGCCTGGTTTCTGCCTTTTTTGATACCCACCTACCGAACATAGGCTATCTGGCGTTCGGTATCATCATATGCCGCCCCTCAGACTTTTTTGTACCCACTTTCATAGACGGTCGCAGCCTCACCCTCCAGATTCTCCACCTTGGCAGTCAGGTCCTTATTGGCCTCAACCATCTTTAACTTATCAGCGACCACCAGACCATATGCGTCTCAGAGGTTGGCTAACTCCTTCACCGACTGTTCCTTAAGGTTGTCAAGGACCTTCTGCTTCTCCTGCTCAAAAGCGGCCTTAGCGTTGGCCAGATCCTTGTCAAAGTTCTTTAGGGCCCTTTACAACTTGGAATTTTTTCTTGACTGGTCCACCCGACCACGAAGCAACGTGGTGAAATTAAAAACAAACTCGAAGATGAAGAGAAGCACAAATTAATTTATGGGAACTCGTAAAAAGAATTAGAGAAGTATAGAGAGAAGGGGATGTACCAATGCAAGACCTTGAGTGGACTTGAGGTCCAACTGGTCAGACCCCATCTTCATTGATCGCTCACCATCAGCGATGAGCATAGCCCCCTTTAGCAGTGCGGGGGCAAGCTAGGGAGTGTTAGCAACACTTGTCCCCTCAGGAACAACAACGAAAGAAGGCACAACATGGACCTTTAAGTCATGTGCGCTCTTCTTTTCTTCTTCTCTCTTTCTTTCTTCCTCTCTCTTTTTCTCTATCTCCTTCCTTGTCTTTTCTTCTTCTTCTCTACCTCTCTCTCCCTGGATCTTAGCTTGGAACCACCAGCCATGGGGGGAGTCTTCGTCCTTCCTTTTCAGGGACTTCATTTGATCAGACAACAAATCATCATCATCATACTAGATGATCAGACACCTTCTCTTTAGTGGGGCCATTTCTTCTTCTTCTTTACGGGTTTCCTCCTCGCTACCCTCCTCTAATCCTTCATCTTCACCTTCTTCTTTCCCTCCTTCCTCTTCCTCTTCCTCGCTTTCTTCTTCATCTTCTTCTTCTTCTATATGAACAGGTTCAGAAGGACCACTAACCTCTTCCTCTGAAAGTTTAAAATGATGGATTGTATGCATCGGCTAAGCAATGAAGTTGTTAGTGGTATCCTTATATTCAAGAAAGTACACCGTCGCGCGTGGATGCTTGAAGTCAGAGAGCCTTTCCTTAACTTTCCAAGCCTTCAGCAGGTCAGCAGGCTTTAGCTTGCGAGGGGTAGGTTCTCGCTTTTTCTCCTTAGCTGCAAAACAAGAAGAAAAAGAAATGAAATCGAATAAAGCAATTTACAGGAACGGGCAAACGAAGAGCTAAGAGAGAGGCAATATCATCAACATATGTATTCCTACCCAAAGGTGGGGATCCGAGGTTCCCTAGACCTTATGCCCTCAGACTGGGGAGGATATTGCCAAATCCTAGCAATGAAGCTATGGTTCCAGTAGTCCTTGTGGGAATCAGGCAAATTCACCACCAGGACCTGTTAGCACTTCTCACATTCAAATATAAGAGTCCATCTTTTGTGCGTGAGAAGACATAGCAATAATAAATTTCTGGGAGCCCTAAGTCGGTCTCATATAATTCATTTAACCTGTGTACTCCATTCATAATTTTCCAAACATTTAGAGTACATTGAGTAGGAGCAATGTCAAAATATTTAAAGAATCTCAAAAATAGGGGATTGGGGGAAATGTCAAACCCCCCTCAGAAACTAATAAAGTATGAATCCGGTGACCATCATCTATTGTGGGGACAGTTCGAGGAATTGGAATGCATTCAATATCTACCCAGACCAAAATATTATAACATGTTCTGAACTCATAAATGGGCTTAATATCAAGTCTTTCCATTAATGCGACAGAGAAAGGGAAACCCTAGCTACAGTTATAAACTAATTTGAAGAAGAAAAATTGAGAAAGTGAAGACTAGAACTTACAAGTACTGGCAAAGCTTTGAGAAAGCGCAAAAGAAGAAAAACTCTAATTTTGAAGCAGAGAATAAGAGGGAAGCTTAGAGACAAAGTATGCGTAAGAATTACCGGAATCAGTGAACTGAAGGTTAAGTTACACACGAACAAGTTTCAAATATCTCAAATGATGAGTCGCTTTTCCTCAGGAATATCTCAATGCTTCATTTTCTCTTAAGGACAAGCCTACTTCCTTCGGCCCTTGTGAATTACAAACGTGTCATGCCGGTTTTGGATACTGTTCCAAGCCTTGGGCCTTGGACTTGTTTAAAATCTATTGGCCCAAATTGTCAGCCCAAAGATTTTAGGGGTAATTGTGGGGACCCATTTAACATAGCCCATCAGAGTAGTCGACCAACTTAAATCCATTAGAACGTTGCCCGGCCCAAATCATGATTTAATTCGCACATGAGTATTTCAAACACACTAGAACACTTATGGATTTAGTCAAAACAGTTACCAATAATCTCGGAGGAGATATTCAGGTACTCCTTGATATATCCAATGTATTAATTGAGTTCCTTGTACAACTCAACCTCTACTTTGATACATATATAAATTGTACACCTTGACCCGGGGCAAAGGGATATAACTTGAGATCTTGAGAGACACTTAATAAAAATAATAGTTTCTCTATGGACGTAGGCAGATTGTCGAACCACGTATATCGATGTTGTGTGTGATCTTTACATTCTATCTTTGTGATTGTTTTCGCGAATTTCTTTTTCGTGATATTTTCTATACTCACATTATATATTCAAAGTTCGGGCATCGAGTGCAATTCGGACTTGGCAAGGTTTAGCTCAAACTCGGCCCGAAATTCATTCAGGCTTAAAACTTTGGCTCAAACTCGGCTAAACTCAAATTCAAATAAAGATCGATCCGAAAATAACAGACCGAATAAACGTACTTCAAACTTGCCTGATTCAATATAGAGGCTTATTCCTACCATGGTTGCACATGCTTTGTTCTTCAACTTCATATTGAGTGACCAAGTTATCTGCACGCTATGCGATGTGTGTATTTATTGGGTATTGAGGTAGACAAAAGTTTATAATTTTTTTAACCACTCGCACAATAATTGTATGTATCTCACCATGTTGTATTTATACAACATAGCTAAATTATGCATATTCAAATTATTATCAGGGACTGCCCCAATAACTCAAAACACCGAGGGACCAGAACCCAAAAAATATTTTTTTAAATTAAAATTAGCAAGTACGCAAGTACTAGGGATCTACTTATTACAATATTTGTATATAAGAAGAACAATGAAAAGTTAAAACACATTTTTGTATCATGCTTTTAGAAAAGTAATAACATAACAGTTGAGAAAAAAAAAATCCTAAATTTTTCTTTTAAATTAATCTTTTTAATAGATCAAAAGAAAGAGAAAAGGGAAAGAAAAAAAAAAGGAAGTGCACCCCCACAAAATTCAAGTACATAAGACGTTCCAAAATACAAGAAAGTGAAAAGAAAAACCTAAAGGGAAATTTTCAAAAGAACTTTACACCAAACTGTATGTATAGAGAATCGAGCCCTATAGGGGTGGTCATGGGCAGATTTTGTTCGGTTTCACCCAAAACCTAATTCATAACGTATGTAGTACAATTTTATGATTTTGGCACCAGAACCAACTCAATTATATAACGTAACCAAAACAAACCAACCATGGTTCGATTTGGTTTTTCTTCGGGTTGCTTTGGATTGGTTCATAGTTATATCTATTGTTAAACAAAAGATAATAATATCAAACTAGCATTAGTATTCTAAATTTGATCACAAAAGTATAACTTAGTTAAATATAACATTCCTACCAAGTTTCAAGGCCCAACCATAAAAAACAAATAATTATATACATGTTAAGAATACAAAGAAAGTGAACTCTCACAGGTGTTATATAGTAATAGAATACAACTTTATTTATTACTCAAGTCCCATATATATACATATATATATATGGGTTTAGGTTTGGTTTTATTTCGTTTTTACATTGATTTGGTTATCGGGCTAGTTTGGTGTGGGTTAGGGATAAAACCATGAACCAAACCTATCTATTCGGTTTTTTAATTTTGGAAACCATAACCTGCCACCAATGGTGGAAAAAACTCAAGCCAAACTAAACCTAGCGATTTGGTTCAATTCTGTGGTTTATAGGTTCCGTTATCCACCCCATCTTATGTCTAGTTTCTATTCCAAGCTTTTCTTAATTTTCCTTTCTTATACATCAAAAAAATTAATGCATATGGTTTTAAAGTTGGATGTTTATTTTATTTATTTTTTAGGGTTCATTACACCTAGGCCCCCTAAACTTTGCCCCTATTTGCACTTTCCTCCCATTCTTTCAATTTTGGCACATAACACCCCAAACTTTGAACATGACGACAATTAATCCCCCGCCGTCTAAATTCATTAACTTTAGACAAAAATCGTTAGTCATGTGCACATGACATTAAGCAAGGGAGTCTTTGTCCAAACCTAATTGTTTTTTAAATAAAATCTTTAAATAACAAAAAACATTTAAAAATTACAAAAATACCAAAAATTATTTTTAAAATATAGAAAAACTTGGGAATAAATTTTAAAAATGTGAATATATATTTAAAAAAGCTAAAAATGCCAAAAAAAAAATTAATGTAAACAAATCTTAGAATAAATTATGAAAATATGAATATATAATTAAAAATTCTGAAAATACCAAAAATATAAAAAATATATATAAAAAAAACATGGAATAAATTCTGAAAATATGAATATATATTTAAAAATTCCAAAAATGCAAAAAAAAATATTTTAAAAATATAAAAAAGCCTTGGAATAAAAATTATATCAGAAAATTAATTCAACAAATAAAAAATGATTTTCAGCAACAATAAAAAATCTTTAAATAACAGTAAAAACATTTAAAAATATCAAAAAACATTGAAAAAAATCCTAAAATTCTGGAAAAAACAAAACAAATATGTAAAATCTGCAAAATTATAAAAAATAATTCAAAAAATGATTTCTAGCAAGCAAACTTATAGAAAAATATTTTATTTCCAGAAAATTTCTAGCATGCAAAATTCTAAAAAAATAATTCAAAAAATATATTTTGGGTTTTTTAAATAGGGGTAAAATACCCAAAATACTCTGTTGAAAGAGTCAAAAAGGTTGCCACGCGTCAATTAACGCCAGAAGTTAACGGATTTAGACGGCAAGGGGTTAATTGTCGTCGTGTTCAAAGTTTGGGATGTTATTTGTCAAAATTGAAAGAATGGGAGGAAAAGTGTAAGTAGGAACAGTATAGAGAGCCCAAGTATATTCAACCTATTTTTTTATCACAAGTATGTTTAATTTTTTTGGATCATAAGTTCGATGTTTGTTTTTAATCAGTTGAACCTTCAAAGATGTCGCAAGAGAGTATTACTAAATATAAAATATGAGCCGCATGAAATGTTCTCTTAATTCACTGGTAAATATTGGATTCCAAAGAAAAATTAAGACATCTTCCCTACCCCTATCATCCCCGTTTTCAATTTATCATAAAAATGAACTTTTTTATTTATTTTTTTATTCCCAGCATTGCAATCAAATACCACCTTATTTGGGTAAAGGAAAAAAGAGTATAATTCAACTTAAACTACTAAATTACTCAATATGACAGTAATACAAACAGCCCAAAAAGGCTTATTTGGACTAAATACAAATAAATATAGTAATATCTTTCTCATGAGTTTTGAGGCCAATGAACCCATACCATACCAGCCACAACCAATTAAACTAATATCTTTCAATCATTCTACCTTGAAGAGAAATGTAAACAAATCACTTCCCATTCTACACAAGACTGCACAATAATGTAAACAAATGCACATTAACACAAAGTTAAAGAACACTTTCTATTTGTTTGTCCAATTGACCTCGGACATATTCGAATCCAACTTTTCACGCCATCGAACTGAGTGCTTCATATTTCTCTACCACCCTTACCCCCCCCCCCCCCCCGGCCCACCTCTCTCTCTCGCTTGAAATTACACTTGTGCACATGCTTCATATTCTTAGGCTGTTAGTGAAACGAAGAGCCTACTACTCATGTATATTTCAATTTCACGAAGCCATATCGTTTCTGAGTTGTTGCTCTACAATTGGTGGCAGGAGAAGAGCAAGCCTAGTTTTGTACCTCGCAATCCGTTTTAGTCTTTCTTCTCTTAATCTGAAAAGAAAACAAAATAAAAAAGTAAAATGGCCAGATGTTTATATTAATGTTTATCCATGGGAAAAACAACAATCATGTTACAATATCATATAATCAGATCGCGTAAGCATGCGGAAACCAGCCGATGTAAACAAGATCAAAGACGAAATATAATAAAATAATTACGCACACAAGAGGGAAACCCATAAAACATGCAGGGAGGAACGCATATAGAAGTTTCAAAAGGACTGTTTGCGATATTGAACAAGGATTATGCCAGCATGCTTCACTTTTACCATTAGCATAAGTGATATACCTCTATGACACTAGAGTGTTGTTCAGTTGCAGACATTTTTTTCATTTTCATATCCATTCTTTCGTTTCTATGGAAAAATGTTTAAACAAGTTGAAAAACGCATTCATTGGTTAAAAAAGAAGACCTGGGATTTAGACGGCACGGTAGTATCTCCAGTTATTTTTAGCACAATCGATTAAGGCTGCTCACATCATGCCACAGGAGATACTACTGTGCTTTCAGTTGCCCGTACACATATTGGAAAGCGTGCCACTGTTACCGCCGATAATTCAGTCCATCCAGTGCTTAAAGAAGGTCATGTCGAGGTTACAAACTCGAATGGCAATGGAGTCTCTCTAAGAGATGTTTATCCTGTTCCTGGACTGGCAAAAAACCTCGCGTCAGTTTCACAAATAACTGGTAAAGTGTATTATGTTCTTTTGGGTCCAAATGATGTTCAGATTCTTACAAATTTGAAGAATCTTGTTGCTGATGTTCTTTTCATTGGGCAAAGGAAGGAGTCTTTATACGTTTTGTCTGTCAGTGAAGCGTATGTTGAAAAGACAAGTCAAAATCCCAGTGCCTCACTTTGGCATGCTCGACTTGGCATGTTGGTTATCAATTATTGCAGCAAATTTTGATGAAGAGATTGCTTGAAGGTGTTCCTTTCTCAAGGACAGTTGATCCGGATGTGGTTTGTGCCGGTTGTCAATATGGTAAGTCACATCGTCTTCCATTCCAGCGATCCATGAATCGTGCATCTTCTATGTTCCAATTGGTGCATTCAGATCTCGTGGGACCAACTAGAACATCGAGCTACAGTGGTTTCTGACATATGATGATAATTGTTGATGATTTCTCTCACTATAGTTGAGTGTAATCTTTGGAGAACAAGAGTGAAGCTCTCTCCCACTTCATGCAGTTCAGGTTAATTGTTGAGCACCGATAAATGGGGAAAATATCTATCTCATGATTTTTCCCAGTTTTGCAAAGGTATTCATCGTCAAATGACATGCAATGATACCCCCACAACAGAGTGGAGTCATTGAGCGCAAGTTGGCACATCTTACAGCAATGACCCTATCTTGGTTGCATGACATAAACCTTCCCCGGGAGTTATGAGCCGCAGCTATGCAAGGCCGGGTACATCAAAATCTCTTTTTGAGATGTTACATAATACTAAGCCAAATGTGAGTTATTTCAGAATATTTGGCTCGTTATGTTAGTGGACCTAAGCTTGACCCCAAGGACAGAAAATGTGTGTTTGTTGGTTATGATTCTCGCAGGAAAGGTTGGAGATGTATGGATCCTGTCACTAAAAAGATTGTTACCTCTCGAGATGTTGTATTTGATGAGATGTCACCTTTATACTCAGCTCCTGTCCATGGAGAAACCTCTGAACATGTGCCACTAATTGACTCTCCTCTCAAGTCTCCTCCTAGTCAAGCAGATTACAGTGATAAGGGGGAGGATTGAGTTTTCGTCCGAAAATAATAATCCACATGGCGAAGTCATACTACAAAGGACGTCAAGGCAAAGGAGGCCGCATGACTACTTAACTGATTATGAAGTTCAATTAAATCAATGCACCGTAGTTTCTTGTTTTATGATGGAAGGTACATGTGAAAATGAGCCTACAACTTACATTGAAGCTCAAGGGAATTCTAGTTGGAAGATGCAATCCGAGATGAAATCGCAGCTCTAAAGAAGAACACTACCTGGGACCTTGTACCTAAGCCAAAGGATGCCGACCTTGTCACATGCAAATGGGTTTACAAGATAAAGAAGGCAGCAGATGGGACCATTGCAAGGCACAAAGCTCGCTTAGTCGCTCGTGGTTTTTCTCAACAGTATGGCTTGGATTACGAGGAGACCTTCAGTCCTGTAGCAAAGATGGTCACAGTTCGTACTATAATTTCCTTGGCTGCAAGCAAAGGTCGGACTCTTTGGCAACTAGACGTGAGGAATGCATTTCTTTATGGAGAATTGGATTTGTCTCTGAATAATTCCCTGATCATGTGTGCCGACTTAAGAAGGCGTTGTATGGTCTCAACCAAGCAACTCGTGCATTATGATAAGATAGCTGAGTATTTTTCATTTTGTGGCTTTCATCCTTCCAGTTTAAATCCTAGCCTCTTTGTTAAGGTGAAGGCATCATTGTCAACAATTATTCTTCTCTACATGGATGATATTATAATTACGGGAGATGATACAGCTGAAATCATACGTCTTCAAGATGATTTATCTATCTGCTTTGAAATGAAAAATCTAGGTAAATCCCATTGTTTTCTTGGTTTAGAAGTGAAACGATCAAATGGTTATTTTCTCTCCAAAGGGGATATGCTACAAAGTTGTTGAAGCATTCCGACATGGAAGACTCGAATGATACAACCACTCACATGGATCCAAGCCTCAAGTTACAAAAGATTGAAGGAGAACTCGTGGATGATGTAACCAAGTACCACAAACTTGTGGGGAGTCTGTTGCACTTAACAATCACTCGTCCTAATCTTGCCTAGCCTATGCTGTGGGAATAGTATCTCAGTTTATGAATCAGCCATGTGTTGGTCATATGATTGCAGTAAGACGGATATTGCGGTATGTGAAAGGGACCTTAAATTATAGGTTATTTTATCAACATAATACCGTATTTTCTTTACATGGTTATGTTGATGCCGACTGGGGCGACGACCAGGCGCTCCACCTCGAGCTATTGTTTCACTACTGGTTCAGCGATCATCTCTTGGTGCAACAAAAAGCAAAGTATTGTTGCACATTCAAGTGCAGAGGCTGAATATGTCACAGCCATAATGGATACTCAGGAATGTATCTAGATTACAAGGCTACTTCAAGACGTCAATGAGGTTTTCAAATCTCCTATTCCCATCTCTTGCAACAGTGAGAGTGCCATCAAACTTGTTGGAAATCCGGTGTTCCGTGCTCGCACAAAACACATTACTATTTACTATCATTTTGTTCGAGAAAAGGTACTCACTCAGGATATTGAGTTGCAGGCGATATGCACAAATGACCAGGTCGCAGATGGCTTTACAAAGGCACTCTCTAGAGCTAAATTTGAGAAGTTTCGAAGAGCATTTGGTCTTATTGATCAAGGAAATGCACTAAGGGGGAGTGTTACAAGTTAATGCATCCTCTCCCGGATTCTATCCTAGTTAGATTGGTGTCCTGTTATTTAGGAGTCTTTTATTTGATTTATTAATCAGTAGCTTAATTATTTGAATTGATCTTTAATCGTTAGATAGTTGAGCAAGTCTAGGAGTTTGTTACGGAGTAAGTTGAGCTTACTTCAAGGAATCAGCTAGCTATAAATTAGAGACCTGTAAACTCAGTTTGAGCATCTAATTTGATCAATAGAGTTTTGGATTTCTTCTTTATTTTTTCATTGAGTAATAAAATCAGTTCTACTAAATTTGTTCTCAAGCCTCTGCACTTTCTGTGTTTTTGTGTTAGATTTAGACCTATTTCAATGAAGCCCTCTACACACATGCATATTTTTAGGGTGTAATATTCTGATGTAAACTTGTGGGAATACAAACATAACTCACACAAAATTAGGGTTTATTTCATCTCTCTCTTGTTAAAGAAAATGAGAGGGCACCACCACCTCTCTCTTTCTCCCTTCTCTCCAGCAGCTTCTTGCTCTCTCCCCACTCCTCTTCTTGTGAAGATTTCTCTAGATTGTTCCTAATCTCGAACATTCATCCACCGCCACTATTTTGTGGCTGAAATTGGTGTAACCCACAGTATAAATAGGAGATCTCTCTTCCCATTTGGGCATCAAGTGAGCAAACAAAAGTGTTGTAAAGAGTGTCCAAATAAATAGTGAGTGAGGTATGTGTTTGAGTAATAAAATTATGTCCTAAATATTGGGTGAGTCTTGTAATATTAGTAAGTCATTTGAGTGTGTATTTGTGAGTCAATAATTGTACTAAAAGTTTTGTACAATTGTCCTTAAGTAATAATATAATTTTTTCTGTGGTTCACCTCTTGTGAAATTTTTTACTCAACATCTATCTCGTCTCTTTCATGAAGTAATAATAATGATGATGACAAAGGGAAGGGGAAGCATGGATTCAAGTTCGGCTCGCCGAGACATCTAATTAACATAAACAAATTAATGATAAAAGAAGTCATAACAATAAGTACTATCTCGTATGTCTCGTAAGTAACAAAATATATTAGGGAACAAGGAAATATCCCCCCCTCCCCACCCCACCCCCCTTTTTTCCAGAAACATCGTATGATTCCAGCTATACTAGGAGGAACATGTCTCCCGCGCACATCATATTCTCTTCATCAACCAAGAGAAAAGATTTCTACTCACTAACAATGGCTTAATTACACGTACTAAATGGTGAAAAGTTATGAATACCTTGCCCGAACTCTTTTAGCACGCTTTATATGAATTTGCAACAGTTCCTGTGGAGATAAATCCTCGACATGTTCCTCATCCTAAAAGCAAAAAAAAGACAAATTCAACTTTCCTCGTCAATTAGATAAAAGCAAATTAAATTGTTATATATATATGTATGTGTGTGTGTATCTAGATAGATATATATATATATATATATATATATATATATATATATATATATATATATAGAGAGAGAGAGAGAGAGAGAGAGAGATGGGTAAATTAACTGTGTTTTGCTCGGGTTTTGGATTGGGATTGCCCCCAATTTTTTAAACAGACATCAAAATAAGAATGCGTGTAAAGTTAATTAAAATCAAACAATTCAATTAATGTCTGTTTAAATTGGAGTTTTGAAGCCAAAAAGCCTCCGTTAGTTTTGTAGGTTTGCAAACCACGTCTCTTCTTTCACAATTCCAATATTTACCGGAACAAATACATTTTTGTACCTTAATATAAAACCCAGATCCCCAATATAGAAAAAACTGCAGTCTACTCTTACCAACAAACAACAACAATTTAGTAATTTGAAGTGCTAACCTCCTCTTCTTTATCACCTTCCTTTTTTACTGGCGAATGTTCTTCCCCTGCGGGTATAGGCAGAGGTCTGGGAAGGGATTTCACACCGTCCATGTATTGTGGCTGCCAAAGAATGGGGAAAAATATAACAATAATAAAATAAAATATATCAACTTTCACAAGAAAATGAAAATTCCTCAAAGAATATAAAGTGAAAGGAGATACTGCACAAACTTCAACCATATAGCTGTATTTCAGGTAACTGGGTCAATTTAATACAAATGACAGGATGTGATCTGCTGAAACAGTTACAAAACAAATTACCTTTGATAGAAGATAATTAAATACCAATCAATTATTGGTTAAAGAAGAACTGTGTCATAAGGTTGCAATAATCAGTGTTCTAAAAGGCGCGCATATGCGTGATGCCTTTTAGAAACGCAACGCATTAGGAGTATGCGTGGGAAAATACGGGGTCAATGATTTTTAAGACGGTCAACGGGCGTGAGGTGCGCATATGCGTGCAATGCGCGCATAATGCATTTTTTTTAAATCAAAACGATGTCGTTTTACTGTTTTTGCTAACCTTGCCGAAACCCTAGAACCCAAGAAAACCTTGCCGAAACCCTAGAACCCAAGAAAACACCTCCGGCCGAAAACAAAAAACAGGTCTACTCCGGCCGAAAACTAAAAACAGGTAAGTTTTCTTATTTCTTATTTCTTTCTTTTGATTTCTTATACTCTGGCCGAAAACAACCCGAAATGTTTCTTTCTTATTTTTTTTCTTTCGTATTTCTTATTTCTTTGATCATGAAAAGAATTTAGTTTTCTTATAATTAATTAAAAGTCAAAATCATTCCAGTGTAAGTCTTTGATGTTAAGTTTTGCTGATAAATGCTTATACAGTTAATGTTGTTTTGCTGTTAAATGCTTATACAGTGTAACCCGAAATGTTGTTTTTGATGCTTATACAGTTAGTGCATAAATGTGTTACAAGTATGAAGACAAAAAATGGAAAGTCAAATCTTTGGTAGTTGAGAATTAGCCAGGTGAACGGTGTAGATTCAGTCTCATGTAACAACTTAACTGAATAGTTAAGTAATTAGTTTTGTTAGTTAGAAGAAAACTACAAAGGTACTGAACGGAATTACATAGTAGTTCTTTGGGAATAATACAAAATTCTAATCTTTCATTTCTCAATCTTGATTCTGTGTTCTTTTTCTTCTTCCTATTCTCTCTAATTCATTCTCATCTTCTCTATAATTCTTCTTAAATCTTCTCCCTAACTCTTCTTCTTATCTCAGCCCAAAGGTTATAATTCTTGATAAGATTTTAGAATGTTTGTAAAATTGTTCATGAGACAGTTTAGAGTTTTCAAGGCATGGCAAACTTGGTATCAGAGCCAAGCCTTCCATACCACCCTTCTGCTGCCATGGGAGATGAAAATAATTCGTCCAATTTCCATAGTGGCGAAGAAGAAACCCACTAAGAAATTGAGGAGCTTAAACGAAAAGTGGCAAGCCTGCAAGAAGGATTTGTCACCATCACAAATCAATTGCAAGTTCTTATCAATCAACAAGGTCAAGGTTCAACACAATTTGGAGCAACTATGGATGGTAGGAGAAGATTTGAACCACCGTTATTAACAAATCCAATTCCCAGAGCATATAGGTGGGAAGAAAATCAAGGATTCAATTACAAGAACCCTAGAATGGATTTTCCCAAATTTGATGGCCAAGCTCCGAGAGGGTGGTTGCGGAAATGCCACAAGTACTTTCAACTATTCCCTATGGTTGAAGAGCAGAAGGTGACATTTGCTTCTATGCTTTAGATGGCAAGGCCGACCATTGGTTCCAAACCTATTTTGATCGCATGAAGGGGTGTATTGGAGAGAATTTGCAGAGGCTGTAGAATCAAGATTTGCGGACCCAGGCCAAGAGGATGTTATTGACATATTCAATAAACTACAGCAAACTTCAACTGTGGAGGATTACCAAGAAAGGTTCGAGGAGCTGCGTCCCTTAATTTTGGCCAAGTAAAGGGGGTTATCGGAGGACTACTTTATTTCCAGCTTCATTAGTGGGCTGAAAGAAGAAATCAAATGTTGTTTTAGAATGTTCAGCCCACCATCCTTAGCCAAAGCTATCAGCATTGCACGATTGCAGGAGTCGGCGTTGGGAATCACAAATAAGAAAGAGAAATGGGGAACAAGAACCACGTATGGAGGAGCCCACGTGACCCCTTATTCCAGTAACTCTAACTCGAAACCTTCTTTCTTGAGTCCCCAGAATTTGCAACCCATAACCCCTAACCAGACTGTGCCCAAGCCCAATGATCCTTTAACTCAAAACTTCACAAGAAATCCCACACTACCTCCTGTCAAGAAACTTACACCAAATGAAATGCAGATTAGACAAGAGAAAAATTTGTGTTATAACTGTGATGAAATTTATCGCCCGGGACATCGTTGTGCAAATAAGCAGTTGTATATGGTAGTCAATGAGGAAGAAGGTATAGATCAGCCCCTACAGTACCTGGAAGAGGAAACCCAAAAGGCAGATATGAAGATTTCACTCCAGGCAATTTCAGGCAGTTCTAACCCCCAAACATTGAGGCTCCAAGGAAAAGTAAACAACCAGGTCATCCACATCTTAATAGATAGTGGAAGCACCCATAATTTTTTGGATCCAAAGGCAGCCAAGAAGACGGGTTGTGTTATAAAACCCACTTCACAAATGTGGGTTACCATTGCAGATGGCAACAAAATATGTAGTACATCATGCTGCCCAGATTTCAAATGGTGCATGCAAGGGGAGGAATTTCAGACAAGTATGAGGATATTACCTTTGGGGGCAGCGATGCAGTACTGGGTGTGAAATGGCTTCAAGAAATCAATCCAATGGTGATGGATTTTAAAAATATGAGTCTATCATTTAATCAAGATGGGAGAACCATAGAATTGCAGGCTCAGGAGGAGAAGGCAGAGTTGAAATGTATATCAGCAACTGCATTGCACAAATTATGCAAAAAGAAGACCACCACAATCATGGGTCAATTGTTTGCAATCTCCACTCAAACCCCACAAGTATCCCAACATCCTTGCATTTCCAATTTACTCCAAGAATTTGGGGATTTGTTTGAGGAACCTAAAGGACTACCCCCAATCCGAAAACATGATCACCAAATCACTTTAATCCCTAACCATAACCCAGTCAAAGTTAAACCCTATCGTTACCCCCATGTTCAGAAAAATGAAATTGAGAAGATCGTAAAAGAAATGCTAGACTCAGGGATAATACGGCCCAGCACAAGCCCTTTTTCTTCCCCAGTACTTTTGGTTAAGAAGAAAGATAATTCGTGGAGATTTTGTCTAGACTACAGAGAATTAAACAAGATTATAATTAAGGGTAAGTATCATATCCCAGTTATAGATGAATTGTTGGATGAACTTCATGGAGCATGCATATTTTCTAAATTGGATCTCAGAGCCGGATATCATCAAATTCGGCTACATGGCCCAGACATTCACAAATCAGCGTTCACAACACACCACGGGCATTACGATTTTTTAGTGATGCCCTTTGGGCTCACTAATGCTCCTGCGTCATTTCAAGCTGAGATGAATTGACATTTTCAGTGCTCATTTGAGAAAATTTATTTTGGTTTTTTTTTACGACATTTTGGTATACAATCCTTCTTTGAAAGAGCATGTCAAACATTTGCGAATCACCTTGCAAACCTTGCGTGCACATACTTTATTTGCAAAGTTGTCTAAATGTTCATTTGCCCAAGAAAGAGTAGAGTATTTGGGCCATGTGATTTCAGGTCAAGGTGTAGCAGCAGATGAAACTAAAATTGAAGCTATGACTCAATGGCCGCAACCTAAAACTGTGATGGATTTCTGGGACTCACGGGCTACTACCGAAAATTTGTCAAGA
Source organism: Sambucus nigra (assembly GCA_949130495.1). Taxonomy (NCBI): domain Eukaryota; kingdom Viridiplantae; phylum Streptophyta; class Magnoliopsida; order Dipsacales; family Adoxaceae; genus Sambucus; species Sambucus nigra. Next base: position 86,862,223 of record OX422223.1, on the reverse strand, counting down.
ACTATGGTACAATCAGTAGACCCTTGACAGACCTATTGAAGAAAGATCATTTTAAGTGGGGGGAAAAAGCTCAAATGGCTTTTACAACCCTTAAGAAGGCTATAACTACAACTCCAGTTTTAGCCTTGCCCAATTTCAAGAAGTCATTTACAGTTGAAACAGACGCCAGTGGTACAGGTATAGGAGCAGTTTTATTACAAGAGGTGCAACCCATTGCATTTCTTAGTAACGCTTTACCTTCTCGGAAGAGAGGTATGTCCACATATGAGAAGGAATTATGGGCAGTGGTCTATGCTGTTGAAAAGTGGAAAACATACTTATCGGGTGTCCATTTTATCATTCGCACTGATCATCAAAGTTTAAAATTTTTGCTTGAGCAAAAATTGACAACAACTGTGCAACAGAAATGGGTAACGCGATTACTAGGATATGACTATGAGATACAATACAAAAAGGGGAAGGAAAATACGATTGCCGATGCTTTATCAAGCGCACACGAAGAGACACCTTTGTGTTTGGCAATTTTAGAAATAGTTCCCCAATGGATGACAGAGTTGAAGTTCAGTTTAGAGGAGGATAATACCGCAGAGGCTATCGTTGCTCAACTACTATTGGAGCCAACAGACAATGGAGATTTTGCATACCAGAATGGGCTCCTTCGTTTCCTAAACAGGCTATATGTGGGATCCAATGGCGGAGTTAGGCAGAAAATTCTGCAAGAAATACACTCTACACCAAATGGGGGGCATGGAGGTATTAAGGCAACCACACAACGCATTGAAAGATTTTTTTATTGGCACTCTCTTAAACAAGATGTTAAGAAATTCGTGCAAGAGTGTGATATCTGTCAAAGGAGCAAGGCCGAACATGTGCCGTACCCGGGGTTGTTGCAACCTCTCCCTATTCTAGAAGTTCCTTGGAGACAAATCTCCATGGACTTTATTGAAGGATTACCAATATCAGATCGCAAACAGACCATCTTAGTAGTCATAGATCGGTTGACGAAATACGCACACTGTGGTTGTCCCTCACCCCTACACGGCGTCAACAGTGGCTGAGCTATTCTTTACACACATCCACAGACTACATGGCTTACCAGTGACAATACTTACTGATAGAGATTCTACATTCACTTCAAATTTCTGAAAACAATTGTTCAAACTTGTGGGGACAACACTTCTCTTTACCACAGCATACCACCCCCAAACTGATGGTCAAACTGAACGATTGAACCAATGTCTGGAGGGGTATTTGAGATGTAGGACAGGGGATAGACCGCGGCAGTGGCATCATTGGCTACCAATGGCTTAATGGAGTTATAACTCCAACTTTCACTCTTCGTTAGGGATGACGCCTTTTGAGGCTCTTTATGGGTACAAGCCGTCTCAATTTTCGCTCAATCAGCCCTACAACCAAATAGACGCAGAAACCCATCAGTTTGTGAAACATAGAACTGAAATTCAGTCTCTATTGAAAGAAAACTTATCCTTTGCAGAACAACGAATGAAATTGTATGCTGACCGGAACCGAACGGAGCGCGAATTCGCTGTGGATGACTGGGTATATTTAAGGATCCAGCCGTATCGTCAGACGTCGGTTGCCTAAGAAGAAACCTAAAACTCAGCCCTAAAATTTTTGGGCCCTATCGCATTTTGGCTCGGATTGGTAAAGTTGCTTACAGATTGGAGCTCCCCGAGTCATCACAGATTCACCCCATCTTCCATGTGTCACTTTTGAAGAAAAAGCTGGGACAATCGGCTGTTCCTTCACCGATGTTACCGCCAGTTGGTCCTCACGGACAGGCGAGAGTGGAGCCTGTGGCAATATTAGATCGACGAACAATTAAACGCGGAAATGCCCCAGTGTATCAAGTCTTAGTCCAATGATCGACGAACGATTATTCGGTGATCGCCGCTCACTTTCCAACTCTAGATTCTTGAGGACAAGAATCGTCTTCAGAGGGGGAAGACGATTCAGTCAGTTAGTATGAAGACAAAAAATGGAAAGTCAAATCTTTAGTAGTTGAGAATTAGCCAGGTGAACGGTGTAGATTCAGATACTGCATAAATGTGTTACAAGTATAAATGTGTTGCTATCCGAAACCCTAGAACCCAAGAAAACACCTCCGGCCGAAAACAAAAAACAGGTAAGTTTTCTTATTTCTTATTTCTTTCTTTTGATTTCTTATACTCTGACCGAAAACAACCCGAAATGTTTCGTTCTTATTTTTTTTCTTTCGTATTTCTTATTTCTTTGATCATGAAAAGAATTTAGTTTTCTTATAATTAATTAAAAGTCAAAATCATTCCAGTGTAAGCCTTTGATGTTAAGTTTTGTTGGTAAATGCTTATACGGTTAATGTTGTTTTGCTGTTAAATGCTTATACAGTGTAACCCGAAATGTTGTTTTTGATGCTTATACAGTTAGTGCATAAATGTGTTACAAGTATGAAGACAAAAATGGAAAGTCAAATCTTTAGTAGTTGAGAATTAGCCAGGTGAACGGTGTAGATTCAGTCTCATGTAACAACTTAACTGAATAGTTAAGTAATTAGTTTTGTTAGTTAGAAGAAAACTATAAAAGGTACTGAACGGAATTACAGAGTAGTTTTTTGGGAATAATACAAAATTCTAATCTTTCATTTCTCAATCTTGATGCCGTGTTCTTTTTCTTCTTCTTCCTATTCTCTCTACTTCATTCTCATCTTCTCTATAATTCTTCCTAAATCTTCTCCCTAACTCTTCTTCTTATCTCACCTCAAAGGTTATAATTCTTGATAAGATTTTAGAATGCACACCAGCTGTTTGTAAATTGTTCGTGAGACTGTCTAGAGTTTTCAAGGCATGACAAAATGTATACCTTTTATGCAGTGTTAACAGTTATAAATGTTGTTTTTTATAACAGTTATACAGTTAGTGCATAATTTAGAAGATTATTAGTCCATTACTTTAAAATTTTGATTGCATTCACATTATATTTGAAATATATTATTTTCTAACTTGTTTTTAATTTTAATTGGATGTTATAGGGCGATATGGACTTATGGAGCATGGATATGGGAAAAGGGATTACCAAATATACGAATATAATTTCAAATTTCAAGGTATGTTTTATTTTATTCGTAATTTTGATTCAATGTTTATGATTATGTTTTTTATGTAAGTTATGCTTATATTTCTACTTTTATTATTTTACAAGCCTCCGTATAATTAAAAAAGGCAAAACGCATTTTCACGAATATACTTCGCATATGCGCGCCTATGCTCCTAATGCTTGATGCTTGATCTCCACGCATCGATCACGCATCGCGCCTTTTAGAACATTGGCAATAATTATGAGCAAATAACTATAAGTCAGAATTGCAATAGCAACAGGATTGCAAGACTCCATTTCCCTATTAACTTGGAAATAAAACTGGAAAAAGATTTGCAACATTTTATGATTTAATCAAAAAAAAAATGTTGACAACTTTGTGGGACTTGTCTCAAATGGATTTTAATAATGTTCAAAAGCTTTATCCTATACTCCTTACATGCAGTAATCATAGTTGGTCTTTTATGTTGTTCTATTGCTCATGACATCGGATTGGAATTATTTAGGGTTTTACACTTTCACTCCTAGAGTATGATAATTAAAGCCCCGTTTGTTTAAGGGTGACATGATTATCATCTGGGTTAAAATGGTGAAAATAATTTTCAATTATCTGGTGTTGGGCTTTTTGTTCGTATAAAATTGTAAAAGAGTGTACGAGCTAAAATTGTAAAAGAGTGTACGAGCTATATTACATTATTTTAGACAAAATGGTGAACAAAATTTTACTCAGCAAAAGAAGGGTGCTAAAATTCTCTCCTCTCTCAGAGAGAGGTAAAGGCATATATATATTAAAACCCACAAAAGGGGCAGGAACCATAAGTACAGAGAAAAAGGGTCTAGCCGAGCACTTCAATTAGACATGTTACAAAAGCAAACTAAAGGTCCATCAAAAAAGGTAGATACAAATCAACAAATATACACAAAGGAGTTAGTGGAGACAGGAGAGTCTCCTCAGGCCAAAGATAATGCAAATTCAAGGTAATAAAAATAAAATAAAACTCAAGAGGGTGAACTCTACGCCTTCAAAGTATCTCGTATCCCTCTCCAACCAAATTGACCAAAAAAAGCACGAAGGGGCAGTGTTCCGCATGCTCCTCCTGCATCCATCCCCATTTTCTTCAAGTTTTCCCAAGTCATAATGGCACTTAAAGTAGTCGTCCACCCAAAAAAGCTACTTTAGGAGGAGCTTAGTCTTCCAAATCCCTTTCCACGAAAGATAAGGAGTAGAAAGACATAACAGAATATATGTCTCTCACCTAACTCGCAATTGGTTGCTTCCGATACAAGTCCTTCCAACACCATAGTATCATACCCGTGGTTCGTCACCATCGAAAGACATATGTATTTGCTAAACTTCTACAAAAATCCTCCTATATGCTTCCACAAACTAATTCCATGAGGATCCCTTGAGTTTCCCGTCCTATATGTTTCCACAAGCTCCCCTCCTCTTGAACAAATATAAATAGCAATTTCCCTAAGAGAACCTCTTTCGAAAGTTTAGGATCCTTGGCTTTGGCACCTCCTTGCCAAAGTGGATGACAAGTAGCTTTCCACCCCCACCAAACTATACTTGAACTCCACCTCATTGTCTCTCCATAGAAAATCTCATATACCTATAAAGCACATGCTTCGTTAGAGGTTCCTTACCAGTATCAAATACACGGCTACATACATGCCCGATATGTAGCCGACGAGTTTAGAAGAAAATAAAGATATATGGACATGTATCCATGCATCCTAATTTTATTCGGACATGTGAGGATATGGCGAGATACTTAGGAGATACAGAGGGAGCACTATTGCAACTTTTTGATATAGCCATTTTTGTAATTTAAAAGACTTTTTTAATATATAATTTGTTTTTCCATCAACTAAACCCAAATTAGTTTGATGTGAATAAAGAATAATGGTTATTTTTTAGTATTTATAGGATTTTATTGTATTTTGTTATTTTCTTTGTTTGATAAATTTTCTTTTATTGGTTGTTTGTTTAGTATTTAGAAGAAGGAAGGTTATTGACTACTAAAGACATAATTGTAATTAGATTCTTAGTTTAGAGGCCAAGCAACCTCCCTCTTGTAAATACTCATATGTAGCTTCATTTGAGGCATTCTTCCATTTTATGAGATAGTGATTTGAGAGAGTTTAGAGAGAGAGATCTTTTCTTGCTCCCATTTGGCGTCATTTACGTCATAGTCATTTGTGACGATAAAAAATAGAACGGATATTTTGAAATTAATACGACCCATCTCTTTCCCTCTATCCTAGGTGTTTCCGTTTCGCATATAAGCAAGCAAAGTTTGAACATTTATGATGAATATTGTATTTTATTTTCTCTTTCATATAATTGTTATTAACCACGTGTTTTCTCTAGTCATATTGGTCAAATAGGTGTTAAATTAAAAAAAATTAAGTATATTTAAAGATATATTATAATATTATTTTATTACCATATTATATCTTTGTTTCTTTAGCTTTGATGTATCCAATGTCCGTATCAAATCAGATATGATATGTGTAGTGTTCTAAACTCCCAGCCTAGGAATTGCTTTGCACTACCACATCATCTCACCTTGCCCAAATATATACATTTGACTACTATTTCGATAAGTGTATTGTTATTGAAATATTAACTTGACTACTTGGACATTATTTTAGCCGTTAAGTTTATGCTAATAGTTGACTTTTTGTAATATTATATTTAAAAAGAAAAAGAAAAATAATAAACATGTAGGTGACCGCCTAGCTGCCTAGGCTCTAGGTGGCCTCCCACTGCTCGCTTCCGCTTAGCTCCTTTTAAAACATTCGCTACGTGTATTTGTATCTGTGTTTCCTAACCACATACACTTGTCGACCCTCTTCATCAAACATGTAAAGGAATGATAGAGAAATAGTACGTCTTAAGACATGTGTTAGTACTTCAAATGAGAGTGAATCGTCTCTTTTAAGACAGTCTCCTTTCAATTTTCTCAATCATAGGCTCACATATCTCGTTAACTTTACGCTCCACATCCAGTGGCCACCCCAAGTATGTACAAGGTAGCAAACCAACTGAACAGCCCAATATCTCATCTAATGCTTCTAGATGTAGAATGTCACATTATGTTCACACTGAAGCGCCGAAAACAAATCAGCACCATCCTAAACGCTCCTTACTCCCTCTTCCGCACCGTAAAAAAGAATAGTGTCAACTGCATAAACCAGTTAAGAAACAGCAATAGGATCCCCTCTGAAACAATGTTATTTGTCACGTGGGTCACTCTGGTACGCGGTATGGGAAGAGTATGAGGTACGTTCCTTTAGCCGGTACCCGGTACGGTGGGGGTAGGATTACTTGTTTCACTAGACATGATTATAGTGTTAAAAGAACACTAAGAAGACTCCACTAAGAATGTATGTAGTGTGTAATCTCTATATTCTACAGTATATTAAGAAGATATATAAACCATTCTTATATTATATTAGTTGAGAAGTAATTTTTCTTCACAATTATCATGTTATTGGAGTAAAAAATTCACTAATTATCAATAATAGCTAAAATCATCAATGTTAAAATTGGGAACGCCACATTTACTAATCCGGATCGTACGACCCCAGATCGCGGTACGTAGGGTGGTATAGTGATTCCGGTAACTATGCTCTGAAACTACCCGTGTTCATGTGACATTGATGAGTCACCCTCCAAGCTCGAGGATGAGCTTTTTCGAAGACGGGGAGAATGATGTGTATGGGATTTATAGCGACACATGGCGCGTGGTTGTGCCTACGAGAGACGACTATCTTTTATTTTCCATTTTTTAGTTTAGGGTTTATTGTAATTTTCCTTTATTTTTAGTGTTTAATTAGTCTCCAAGCACGTTTGGGGCTAATGAGTCATTTTTAGTTATTAGTTGTCATTTTTAGTCATTTTGGATATTAGCTTGATTAGCAAGCTAACTCTTCCTATGTGCTTAACCTTGAATATTGAGAATTGAGAATAGAGAGAGAAAGAAACCCATTTCACTAGTCTAATTTATTAGTTGTTGTTGTTGTTGTGTAGTGTAATAATAACACTTACTCATTTGAAGATTTATATCAAATTGGTATCAAAGCTTGGTTTGTTCTTGGTGTTCATCGGCGTGCGTGAAGCGGGTCACGAGTTGAGATTCCAACTCCGGCAACCCTTCAATCGAAAGATTGATAAATGCCCAATAGAGAATCGGGCGAATGGAAACCCTAAATTCCATCACCAATAAAAGAGGAGATACCAACTCTTTTAGCTCCTCTATCCTCCATCTCCACCACCACTATCCTCCACCTCCACCTCCTACCGCCACACAACCACCACCCCGTTTACATGAATCTCCATCTTCATTTTTTTTACCCAAACCCTAACCAAGAAACCCACCAAAACAAAAATTCAAACCCTAACCCTAAAATACTAAAAATAAACCCTAATTTCTCATTCACATCATTCTCTCTGCCTTCGAAAAAGTTCGTCATCGAACTTTAAAGTTGAGGTCGAATGCAAAAATTTCCCAAAATTGCAGAAGAGGCAAAACTTGAGGGGTCAAAACTGAATTTCTGAAAACTTGAGGAAGGAGAGGGCATTCTTCAATTCTTGCACTAATCTTCATCTTCTTCCTCTTGTCGCACATGCCCAACATCAAAATTATTTACCACCCGGATCAAAAACCAAGGTTTTAGTTTCAAACGAGAATTTGTTCTTGATAGGATTGGGTCAAGATGGGCTCAAATTGGATTGAATTTGTGGGAGAATGGTTCTTGCGGGCTTGTGGGTGGATCTTGGATGGATCGTGGTAAAGAAACGCAAGTTCTTGAATGGTGGGGCCAATTTCTTGAATTTTTGGTGGTTCTTGAAGCGTGAGAGGGGTGGATTGCACCCTGATTGGAGTAGAAGGAACTGAAATCTGGTCGGATAGGCCTTTGTGGGTTCGGGTTGACCCACTTATGGTTCTTGAAGTCATCGGGAGTGAATCGGAGCCTCATTGGTGCTGTATAGCAGCTGCTGAAATTTCCGGCCAGCTTGGACAGCTGGAAAGTCTCGGCCGACCACCGGAGTGGTGATCCGGCCATATCTTGGAGAGGAAAACATCAGGAAGGGGCTGTCGGCACCGGACAACTTTCCTTTAAGCAGGTTTGCTGCTTCAGACCTTGGATTTGGACAGTCGGAGCATCTGTCTTGGCCGGAGGTTGGATTCAATCCATCAAACTTGGTCCTTGATGTTGGTGGCTTCGTACGTGGTGAGCAATGGATGGAGAGGGATCGCCTGTCATGGGAGGGGTATTCCACCTATGTTCCGTGGCAGATTGTGTCAGAAATAGGCCGGAAAATGTTGTTAGCGCTAGAAGGGACTCGCCGGTGCAGATCCGGCTGCGTGAGGCCTGGGTCGTGAGTTCTTGGACTGAAAATCCACTCTCTGGTGCCGGAATTGCTCCCAGAAGAGGCGTGGGTGGTCGGCCAATGTAATTGGAGGCCGGGAATTGATTTCCGGTGGGGTGGGGGTGATTAGGGTTCGGAACGGGTGGGTTTTGGGTCGGGGCTGTGTAGCTTGGGGTTTCGATAATGGGTGGGGCCGTTTTGGTGTGGTGGTGGTTTGGGGATAAATGGGGCTAGGGCTAGGGCTAGGATTTTTTGGGGGTAGAAAGGTGGAAATGGATGCGGAATGGGTTGCGGAAGCGTGGGTGGGGTTTGGGGGGCTAGGGTTAGGGTTAATGGTGGTGGGTAACAATTTGGGTGGTGGTGGAGTATTTCGTGCTTCGATTTCATCAAACCGGGTCGTCAATCGGTTGAGGGCCTCCAGGATTTGATTGAAAGTGTTTTTGTCGGAGGTGTTCATCATTTCTTGAACCCACCTTGACGTTGTTTACGAGTTTTTATTTTACAACAACGGGTGGAACGACTAGGCTCTGATACCAATTGACGTAAATGACGTCAAATGGGCGCAAAAAAAGATAATCTCTCTCTAAACTCTCTCAAATCACAATATCTCAAAATCAAGGAATGACCCAAATGAGCCTACATAAGGGGTATTTATAGGAAGGAGGTTGCATGGCCTCTAAGCTAAGAATCTAATTACATTTATGTCCCTAAGAGCCAATAACCTTCCTTCTAAATACTAACAAAACAACTAATACAAGAAAATACATCTAAAAAAAGGAAATAAAAGAAACTAACAAAAATACAATAAACCCTAAAATACTAAAAATAACCCTTAATTTCTCATTCACATCAAAAACAATTCTATCCGACCTCCACTGACTGCTTTATCAATCAACCTACTAAAAGCCTCCATAACATTGGGGAAATTGGGCCACCCTGTCTAATACCTTCAGAACTTAGAAGAAAAAAAATGTCTAATACCTTCAGAATTGGGCCACCCTGTCTAATACCTTCAGAATTGGATCAAGTGTGAATCACTAAGATGAATAACATTGGGGAAATTGGGCCACCCTGTCTAATACCTTCAGAACTTAGAAGAAAAAAAATGTCGGTGTCTTATTGATAAGAAAAAAAACTCACCGAAGTGATTCACACTTGATCCAATTCCTCCACCTACTCCCAAAACCTGTCCTCTCCAACAAACAAATGAGGAATCCAAATCGTAGGCCTTCTAAATGGCCAGCTTGCAAATAAAACACAACATTTGAGAGCAAACTCTGGCCTCAAAAACACTCATTAGCCACTAATAAGACTGAATCTAAAATTTGTCCAACTCCAACGAACGTATGATAAGACTCGAGATAATGGAATCCATCACTCTCCTCAGGCAAAGAGCCAAAGATTTAGCTTACAGCTTGTATACGCTCCCCACCAAGCTAATAGGACTAAAATCCATACATGATGTCAAGAGCTCCCCTTAATTTGGAATCAGCGCAATCAACAAAGCATTAAAGCTCCTCTTGAAATAACAGATGGAAAAAATCTCATGAATGAGCACCATCACATCCTCCTTAATCACCCCCAACAAGACTGAAAAAACAGCCATAAAGAAGCAATCTAACACTGGGGGCTTCGTCTCCGCAACAAGCCCCAAACGCCTCCCGAACCTCCTTTTGAGTGAAGGACCACTCAAGCCAATCCCGGTTCTCCTCAAAAATTGCAGGCTTGCAGCACAGTGAAAATCATCCACCTTAAGTCTCCAGTAACTCCTCCACGAAAAGCCTCCTGCAGTAATCCATAATGCCATTTCTCATCTCAGTGTCCTCACTTTCGCCAAGAAATCTCATCTAAATACTCTGATGAGGAGAGTAAAAAAACTAAAATAATGAAAACCGACTAGGCTCAAAATCAGGACAATGTCAAAATCACGTTCTAACAAGCTTTTATAGACCCATTCTGCCAGAGACGTCCTCTACAGTTTCTTACACTTGGGTAGCCATGAAAGCCCACTCAAGTTCCCGTAGTTCCCCAATTCGCCATGAAACATAGTTTAGGTTAAAGTTTAAGGACGAATATTTTCACCTTATATAGAAGATGGAATTTATTTTCTTTTATCTTCCCTCATAAAAAATATTCCTCAACTTCAAGCTTTCTATGAGAACACTTCCCAGCTTTCCTCCTCAACCCTAAGTCTCTCGTGATCACCATCTCTCTTTTCAAACCAACAAACTAGAAATTGTAACAGGGTGGTGGGATAAGAAAGAGTCTCTCTCTCCAAGTGTCCTTATGCATGTAAACAATTTAAACGAAGTGTGTGCACAGTGTTTGTCCTAGAATTTACATTCTATTTAAATTTTTCATTATTATAACTAAGTTCAAATCTTTTAGCAGTTGCAGATTTCAACTATGTAACAATAGAGTAGCTGACGAGCACAGCTATCCTAGTTATGATCTGAAAAGATAGATTTTATTACATATATGTAACAATAGAATATATGTTATGATCTAAACTTTACATATATAGTATAAATCACAGCTAATTATAAATAGGCAAATGATAATATATTTATAATAACTCAAATAGAAAAATTAAAATAAGTTCAAATATAAGATTCTCAATAAAATTACAAAGCAATTACATCATTTTCAGACCAATCCCGGGAATTTATGCAAGTTCATTAATTGAGTAATTACAGAAATTTTACAACTTCCAACAAATTACAGAGAAATTAAAGCAATGTCAGAGCAATCACAGCAATTTCATAACAAATAACAAATTTTCAAAGCAACTGCAGCCATTCCTGAGCAATTATATGATACTTAAATGATAGCTTCAGGCCAATTTTAAAGAAAATAGCGCATATATTATTTGCCAATAATTTAAAAATGCAAAATTTTCACACACCCTCTATGATCTACACCATGAAGTATTGCTGATTAATTGCCACCACAATTTTTCCTTTCAAGTAGATGGTCGTAGTTGTAAAACTGATCAGACAGTCAGGTGAGAGAAACAGTCATTGCTCCTAAAGCCTAGATAAATTACGGGGGGTCAACTTAACCTGTGCATATAAGCTTCACCTGTTTAAAGTTGTGGCTGTGTAATCTTTCAACATATATGTACAAAACTAAGCTTTAACAACTTATGATTCCTCTAATCTCCAATCAGTAATCGCACTCTTCATATGAACCATTAAAAGAAGACGGCACATTTGACATGCATACAAAAATAGTTTTCATGGCACAAACCTGAGTTTCTTCAGGAAAACCATTCCTCAACCATGATCGGCAGAGGGCATAAAGAGAAGAGTCGTCAGATATTTTAACCTACAAGTAGAAACAAAGGTAATCAAGGCTAAGAAGAATATTACACTCAAAGCAGAATATATATCTATATAAATCGATGTGAATTAGGAGGCTTATATGCTATTTTTAGTCATTTTAGTACATAGTGGCATTTTGATCATTTTCTCTATTATGATGTGCTTTTATTTTGTTAGTTGTTTTGCTTAGTATTATAGGTGGAAAATATTAAAGGCTAGTAAGGGCATAGATATAATTAGATCCTTTTCTTGTCGCCCAATTTAGATCCTTCTACATCCCCCTATAAATACTCAGAGCCTCATTTGAGACATTCATTCATTTTGAGATTTTAAAAGAGAGCTGAGACAAGAGTTGAATCTTCTTCTTACTTTCCATTTGACACTCCTTTACGTCAATTGGTATGGGAGTCTCATTGACTCCACCAGTTGTTGTTTGCTGTTGTATAACAAAATAGTAGACGACAGCAAATGGGACCTAAGAAAAGGTTTGCCCCCGTTGATTCACGCACCAACATGTTTGAGGAGGTTTTAAACCGCCTAGTAGCGAGATTTGATGCTCTCGATGCGCACCTTCCTCCACCCGACGCATCCTCGAGCCGCCCACGCTTCGCCCCCACCACCGCACAGAACCCTAATATCACTTACACTAATTCAGCACATTCCACCCCTTCTACCAAAACAAAAAAAAAAAACTACCAACTCCCGCCACCGTCTCTACCTCCACCGCAGCGGTCGAAAAGACGGCAGGGGATGGCGGCCCCATCGAAAACCTCATCCAGCCAGCCAAAAACACACAAAAAAAACTAGCAGCCCTTGCGATCGCTGCCCGCCACTATCCGTAGTCGCCGGCAGCTGCGCTAGCTCCCCGCAAGGTGCGGCTCCACCTCCTCCATCTCCGGTCAATCCGTCCTACCAACTCAACCCTAATTTGACTACTTTAACCAAAATCCAACCCATTTTCATAATCCTTCCATCCAAGATCCAATTCAACCCCATTCTAAAGTTCCACCATCCATTTCCCAAACAAAACTACAATTTGTAAACCCTAGTCTCCAACCCTACAAAGTTCCTCCACCACCACCCGATCCAAACTTATACGATCACCGACCACCGTCACCACACCTTCCACCACCACGTACCCTCCAACCCACCACTTTGCCACATCAAACCCTAAATCCCACCCCTATTGACTCCCACCGTGATTCACACCTTGTACATGTTTCCACATACCCCCGCCACCACCCCCAACGACATCATGATTTGTACCATCCACATCCTCTTCCGTCCATACTCCCGCCTCTACCTACTTATATTGACCCACACCCACATACTACTTTCGCCACGCCTCCCCTCCCCCCCTCCCCCACACACACACCTCTACTACATTACACCTTGCCTCCACCCCGCCACAGAGGTCATGTTCACCACCCGTTCAGTATACTCTACTTCAGCTGATACTTTTGAGCGTGTTCATAGTTGGCTAGGTCATCCCCAGCAGGACGGTCCCCCTTGCCCTAAGCCACAGTCGTTACCGGATTTTGTGCTACCCCGGCTAATAGAGTGGTGCACAGATATGTCACCTTTCGACTCTTTGATTTCGAAGGTCACTCCATTTGTGCTAATTACTGATAGGGACTGCTTTTTGTGCTAACAAAAAGGACATTTGATGGATCAGTACCCACAACGTCAGCTAGTTGTAGCAGTTCCACCTCTTGCACCTACGGTGAGTGCGATTCCTCCATACGTCCACCTCCAGCCCCGATTGAGAACCATCCTCCAGTCCTAGTTCCCGCTCATCCACCTCCTCGGAGGCAATACCACCGAAACCCAGCTGAGTATCCTCCGCTAAACGAGGACGAGTTCGATGAAGATGATCTAGACCTTCAGGGGGCAACCCCATTACTCGTATAGCTCTTCGGATGCTTTCTCGGAGCATGCAAGGGGATATCAAGGTTGATGTGCTGATGCTTGATGGCCATCTCCAATCTGATGCAGTGATTGATTGGCTTGCTACCATAGAGCGTATTTTTGTGTATAAGAGGTTGAGTGGTTGTCGTTGTGTCCTTGCGACGACAAAATTCCAGGGCTATATTAGTGTTTGATGGCATGATTTTGAGCAGCATCGAATAATTGACAGCCTCTTATCCAATCTTGGACCGAGTTGCGAGCAACTATGATGGCCTCATTCGTCCCCGTCACGTACAAGCGAGACCTATTTCTCCGAGTTCAGGTACTCCGACAGGATACGTTTGTATTAGACTACATTAAGAAATTTCAAATTGTGCACACAAGCTCGCCTAAGAGAGACCGAGGAGCAGAGAATCAGCCGTTACATTCATGGGCTTCAGGGCTATATTCAACGGGACCTTGCATTACGTGACATCTCCACCTTTGCGAAGTCGGTGGAGTATGCCACGAAGGTCAAGACGTATTATCAGCGCGGTTCCTCCACTCGTACATGCACTACTACCTATGTTCCCCCTTCTACTACCAGTGTTCCACCCTCTACTACTACGATGGCAGCACCAGCTACTACTCCTCCTTCATCCTCTTCCCATCCTGTAGCATTTGAAAACTACAATTATGGGGGAGTAAGTCATTGAGCTTCGGATTGTTCCTTGCCACGTCATCGTGCCTTGCTTGCTTCTGGAGGCCCAGAGTATCTCGAGGAGAGCGATGATTCCGCGCTACAGCATGCTCTCATCACCATTCTGGAGGGCGACTCCAATGGCATTCCCCAATGAGTTCGCGGATGTGACCCCTCGCCTAATGAAATACCGGGTGATCAGTCCTATACCAAATTAAAATAAGAATCCCAGTTGGTTCATCTTTAGCATCACTGTCGAAAACCTTTTTAAAACTTACTAACCACCTAGTATTCCAAAAAGCTGGTGCCAAATTTTATCTTATTAATTAAACCAAACACTACATGCGGAAATAAATACAATCCATTCACACTACTGAATTAAATCAACTGAATAAATAATAACTACATGCTGAATAAACCATCGGTCACCAAAGTAACTAATCCAATACAAATATTCAACACTGGAATAAATAAATCTGGAAACTACAACTGAAAACCCTGGGCGACATGCCCTAAGTAAAACTGAAACTGATAGATGATTCCTACTCTAAGAAAGAATGAATGAGGCATTTAATCCAAGCTCCTGCTAGCATCCACATATGCCGCAGCTCCGTGTCCCTGGAATAGAATATCAATCCTGGCGTCCCTATGGCTGGACACCTAAAAGGTTTCGAAAATAGTTTTATAGCAAGGGTTAGAACCCAAAACATTTTGAAAATATTTAACAAGTGAATTTACTGCAGTAATTTAAAATGCATGAATGCGCTTCATAATTAAGTTAGTGTCGCACTCCCTTGAGGACATACTCACCCCTCCACTTATGTGCACACCTAACGGTTACCTTAACCCCACCTAGTTGTACTACCCCGTCCAACTAGTCCTGGTAAAATCTCCCCTTGCCATACTACTCTAACCCGAGTATAATAATTCCTGGATTAAAATTTATCTCACCAATTAACTCAATTAATTTCTTTTAAATCATAACATGTAACCGTAACACAAGTTATATAAAGTATATACATCACACATTGTATTATTTCCCGCATATAATATATACTACCATTATACACGTACTTCTACTAAGAACAACCACACATATATATATATATATATATGTACATCCATCCCTCCGAGTATACCCTCACCGGATGATTCCCTCTAAAGTGCTATCTTACTAGGTGTGCTCACATAACCTAGATACCCGAGTTGGAATCGCTCACCAACTTGGCCAAAAATATAAACGTAGTGGAGGCGGTCATATTCCTTCCCTGAAAGTGAGAGAAATCCCCCACCCATATACCGGACGCTATGACCGGGGGATATACTCACCCTACTCCTCAAGCTAGGGGATTCACCCACATCGCGCAACCTCCCTTTATAGCACTAGAGTAAATAAATTAAATAAATATTTAGTCACTCATATTTAATAGCACACACAATAAATATACATATATATATACTATCACTATACCGTATATATATAATATGAATCCCGGCTTTACCGTGTACTCAAAAAACCGTAACACTTCCGAGTCTGTGGCCCGACTCAACTTAATTAATTTTCTCACTTAATAACTTATCATCTCCCCGAGTCTATGGTCCGACTCTAATTTACTCAATTCACACGTCAATTAATATAATATATTTCCTCGAGTCTATGGTCCGACTCTTATATAAATACTTTGCACATTAATTTATATAATATCTACCCGAGTCTATCATTCGACTCTGATTTAATTTATTTACAGATTAATTAATTATTACCAATCCGAGTCTATGGTCCGACTCCTATCTAATTAATTTATACACCAATTAATTTAACACTTAGTGTCACCCAACCGTTATACCCGGACTCGCTTACTTGGCCCGTACCATCGTTAATACCCGATTCTATATTCCCCCCCCCCCTTTAACTAAGTAATTACACTTCGATTTCTTTAATAATGTAGTGCCACTCAACTACAATATCCGAACCTTCTCCCTCGGTCCGAAACCAATATCTACGAATTAATTCCCGAATTTGAATCGTCCCGTGACATACAATTATCACCCTCCTAAACCCAATTATATCCCCTTATAATTGTTAAGGAATATGTGTCACATATGCATTTATCACTAAATAGAAGTAGGGGATTAAATCCTAAATTAATTTCCCTTATATATATATAAACAGGCCGAACTGCCAAAATTCTGGAACCTTCGATCGATCGATCCCATGGGTCGATCGATCGATCGAACAGGTATTTGTCTTCTCCGGCTTGTTGTTTCAGCCATTGATGAACCCTCAAGCTTTTTGTTTCATTCCAAACCCTTACCCAATCACATTCAACATTGTCTCCACATAATAAAAGGGTCTAAACATCCTAGAGACCTTAATTAATCAACTAATTTCCATTAATTCCAATATTTTCCCAATTTGGGCTTTATCCGGGGTTCAAATCTCCAATACGATTTTCATTCCTATTAACAGAAAATTAACCATCGATTCTTACTGGTTTTAACATACGATTCACACCTCTACATTCCAGAATCATAAACATAAATAAATTTCAACCTTAATCCCATTAAAGTGTATCAATTACTGAAAACCCAATTTTACATGAATACCCACCCAAAACGAATTTTGGTTTACACCTCCCATAGTATGAATTGATTATCATCAATTTAAAATCACAACAATTAACCACTTGCCTGGAATCGTTCGTAGGGTCTGATCCGTTGTAGGGAATGGTTTGATGACGAACCCTCACTTTTGGCTCCAAAAAATCCCCAATTCGCTTCTAGATTTGTTTTCTCTGTGTCTCTCTCAAACCCTAGGTTTAGAGTTGTTAACTGCCGTTCAATCAGTCCCTTAATTTGGTTAGAAACCATTAATCCCGTTTTTGGCCACAGGGGCCTAATTAATATGGCCCGAACCACTCCGTGTGGGTTCGGCTATGCCCAAAATTTGCCCCGAGACCCGATTACTATCCCCGAGTACTTTCTGACTATCTCGACCCATCTGAACTTAATCGCGCACTCAGAATCGTCATCCGAAATACTTTATAACATTCTCCAATTTTGACCTCGAAAATGCGACACACATTAATTCGGACAATTTACTTAAAGTCGCCCAATAATAAATAATTCTTCCCACTCAAATAAATTCTCCAAATCATAAATTTAAGTTTCCCCAATTTAAATATTTTTATTTCTCCCAAAAATAATTGAATTTTTAAATCCTCTAAATTACGGGGTGCTACATACTTCCCCCCTTACAAAGGAATTTCGTCCTCGAAATTAAGATAAGCCTAGTTCTCCAAGCTTCAAATATCACTCTCTAGTCATGTGCCTCTAAGTTCTCTATATCTATCTCTCCCGCTTCTAACTATAAATTACACAAATATGCATTTTAATTAACCAGGGCGCCCATACATCCTGTACCCGTGTTTGACCGCACAAAAGTTGCCTTAATTAACCCGGGTGCCCATACACCCTATTCTCGTGCTTTACAGCACGAAAGTTACCCGACTATGTTAGTCGTGACCCGTAATATTACTACCAACCCGTAGTCATATCACATATATATATATAATGGCCGGGGTACCCAACCCATGTACTAACAATCAAACATCTCTCAACTTCCAACGTTGCGCTATGTTTCATGCATGGGACGTCTCGCAAGCGAAATCCAAACAAGGAACTCCCCCGATACACTACTACCTAACATTGTCGGTCGTTGAAATCCGTTAGACCCTCAGTTCATAGCACGTACCCCCAAATACTTGTCTCTTAAAACAAAAGTATACACGCCTACCCTTATGCTACAAAAGATAACATAAAATACTGCGCCCTTACTATCACTAGTTCTTGCGCAAAATAAACCCCGAGCTATCTCTCCCTGCTCGAAAATAAATCAAACCACCCTGATTCACTTCAGTAAACACCCCTAATTACCGGGATAAATATGAGAACACAAGACCTCATTATGTGTCTATCGCACCACACAATACAACATATATACACACACATATATAGGCTAGACGCCCTCTCAGGTGATACCATGTAAAAATCATTCATACCCTAGTGTCGCGAACACCAAAACTTACCCCCACTATTCACAATAGTTCAAATCCATCGCTATCCAGGCAATATAAAAAAAAATCATATACCCTACTTCCATAATTATCGAAAGTAGCGACCCCTCGCATAATTCAAACATTCTCTCAGTGTGCACCTCCACTCTCTCGTGGTTAACACCAAAGGACTCCGCTACCTCACGGAAAAATCTTATATACATACTATGGTTGCTACAGCCAGCGCACCCACTAAATTCGACTCACTCGCGAATTTTAATGAAAAATAATTTTATATTGTGACACCCTCACTGTCACCCAAAATATACCACATGCCCATTAAATAAAAAGATAATTACCTCCATACTCTAGCTGCAATGGCTGATCCTCGAGTTCCTGAGCAGCTTCCCCCTGTCCGAACCCATGACTTGTTGTAGTGGCTGCACATCCAGGACCTCGTCCTATAGTTGACCCCTTTCTCGCTGAGGACAATCTTTCTTCACGTGTCCTGCTTAACGAAACACCTCCTAATAAATTCACCCTGCCACTGATCCCTTCCCTGTTGGCCTTGTCGGAAGTCCTGGCCATCCTGTCGATAGCCTCCAGACTTAAATCGCTTGGCCTGATTCCCCTGCCGGGAATCCTGCCCCTGATGTCCCCCTGTCTGCTGCTGAGATACCCCACTGGTACTGTTCCCTCCCGCTTTATCCGACTGACTGGGTTCCCCTCCCCTCTTGCTTCCTCTCACGTGGAAGCGATATTCTTGACAGTGCATGAGTGTTGCATTTACGACGTCCATATAAGCTATTAATGCGGGATTACCAATCAAATGTTGTCTGATCCTCCAGACTAACCCATCCACGAACTTTAACTTCTTTCTTTCTTCATCGCGTACCTCATCCGGTACAAAATTTGCTAAACGAGTGAATTCTTCCTCGTAGTCGACCACTGAACGGTCCCCCTGAGTCACCTCTCTGAATTTTCTCCTCATTTCGGTCTCAACTGCTGGCGGAAAGTACTTGCGATCGAACCGCACCCAAAACTCTGCAATTGTTAATGTATCCCTTTCCTCAACTGTGGTGATCGACTCCCACCACTGTAGCGCTGCTCCCATTAACCTAAAAGTGGCTAGCATTTGCTTCTGCACTTCATTGCAATCTACCATGCGTAGGTGACGCTGGATATCTCTCTTCCACTGACACGCTAGCACCACATCTGAACCCCCTCGAAACTCTGGTGGGTGGCCCTTTTGAAAGACCTCTCGTACTTGTTGCCAGTCCGACTGCCCCGGGTGGGCCTGAACATCCGGTACCACTAACGCCTGTGGCTGATCTCGTGGAAAGTACCCATTGCGATCATTGTTGCTTCAACTGCCTGCGCCACTAATTCAGTTACCTGTGCTGCCGAAATCATCTCTGGCAGTTGTTGCGGTAACTCTGGCTCTTGATGAGCCTCTCTAGTCTCATCTCCCCCTGCTGCCCTAGCTGCTTTATCTCATCTGGGCGGCATCTGAAATGAGAATCAAATCATATGAGTTCACCCTCAAATATAAAGTACTAGGAAGAAGAACGTAAATGCGCATACGTATGAAAATACACAAATCCTATGATAGGGTTCTACATCAAAGAACGTTAAGCTGAAACGTGAAAAGCCGCACATATCCTAAAGACACTAGAACCTGATGCTCTGATACCATCTGTGACACCCCGCCTAATGAAATACCGAGTGATCAGTCCTATACCAAATTAAAATAGGAATTCCAGTTGGTTCATCCTTAGCATCACTGTCGAAAACCTTTTTAAAACTTACTAACCACCTAGTATTCCAAAAAGCTGGTGCCAAATTTTATCTTATTAATTAAACCAAACACTACATGTGGAAATAAATACAATCCATTCACACTACTGAATTAAATCAACTGAATAAATAATAACTACATGCTGAATAAACCATCGGTCACCAAAGTAACTAATCCAATACAAATATTCAACACTGGAATAAATAAATCTGGAAACTACAACTGAAAACCCTGGGCGACATGCCCTAAGTAAAACTGAAACTGATAGATGATTCCTACTCTAGGAAAGAATGAATGAGGCATCTAATCCAAACTCCTGCTAGCATCCACATATGCCGCAGCTCCGTGTCCCTGGAATAGAATATCAATCCTGGCGTCCCTATGGCTGGACACCTAAAAGGTTTCGAAAATAGTTTTATAGCAAAGGTTAGAACCCAAAACATTTTGAAAATATTTAGCAAGTGAATTAACTGCAGTAATTTAAAATGCATGAATGCGCTTCATAATTAAGTTAGTGTCGCACTCCCTTGAGGACATACTCACCCCTCTACTAATGTGCACACCTAACGGTTACCTTAACCCCACCTAGTTGTACTACCCCGTCCAACTAGTCCTGGTAAAATCTCCCCTTGCCATACTACTCTAACCCGAGTATAATAATTCCTGGATTAAAATTTATCTCACCAATTAACTCAATTAATTTCTTTTAAATCATAACATATAACCGTGACACAAGTTATATAAAGTATATACATCACATACTGTATTATTCCCCGCACATAATATTTACTACCATTATATACGTACCTCTACTAAGAACAACCACACATATATATATGTACATCCATCCCTCCGAGTATACCTTCACAGGATGATTCCCTCTAAAGTGCTATCTTACTAGGTGTGCTCACATAACCTAGATTCCCGAGTTGGAATCGCTCACCAACTTGGCCCAAAATATAAACGTAGTGGAGGCGGTCATATTCCTTCCCTGAAAGTGAGAGAAATCCCCCACCCATATACCGGACGCTATGACCTGGGGATATACTCACCCTACTCCTCAAGCTAGGGGATTCACCCACATCGCGCAACCTCCCTTGATAGCACTAGAGTATATAAATTAAATAAATATCTAGTCACTTATATTTAATAGCACACACAATATATACACATATATATATTCTATCACTACACCATATATATATAATATAAATCCCGGCTTTACCGTGTACTCAAAAACCCGTAACACTAGTCTGTAATTTTCCGAGTATGTGGCCCGGCTCAACTTAATTTTCTCACTTAGTAATTTATCATCTCCCCAGTCTATGGTCTGACTCTAATTTATTCAATTCACACGTCAATTAATATAATATATTTTCCCGATTGTATGATCCGACTCTTATATAAATACTTTGCACATTAATTTATATAATATCTACCCGAGTCTATCATTCGACTCTGATTTAATTTATTTACAGATTAATTAATTATTACCAATCCGAGTCTATGGTCCGACTCCTATCTAATTAATTTATACACCAATTAATTTAACACTTAGTGTCACCCAACCGTTATACCCGGACTCGCTTACTTGGCCCGTACCATCGTTAATACCCGATTCTATATCCCCCCCCTTTAACTAAGTAATTACACTTCGATTTCTTTAATAATGTAGTGCCACTCAACTACAATATCCGAACCTTCTCCCTCGGTCCAAAACCAATATCTACGAATTAATTCCCGAATTTGAATCGTCCCGTGACATACAATTATCACCCTCCTAAACCCAATTATATCCCCTTATAATTGTTAAGGAATATGTGTCACATATGCATTTATCACTAAATAGAAGTAGGGGATTAAATCCTAAATTAATTTCCCTTATATATATATAAACAGGCCGAACTGTCAAAATTCTGGAACCTTCGATCGATCGATCCCATGGGTCGATCGATCGATCGAACAGGTATTTGTCTTCTCCGGCTTGTTGTTTCAGCCATTGATGAACCCTCAAGCTTTTTGTTTCATTCCAAACCCTTACCCAATCACATTCAACATTGTCTCCACATAATAAAAGGGTCTAAACATCCTAGAGACCTTAATTAATCAACTAATTTCCATTAATTCCAATATTTTCCCAATTTGGACTTTATCCGGGGTTCAAATCTCCAATACGATTTTCATTCCTATTAACAGAAAATTAACCATCGATTCTTACTGGTTTTAACATACGATTCACACTTCTACATTTCAGAATCATAAACAAATAAATTTCACCCTTAATCCCATTAAAGTGTATCAATTACTGAAAACCCAATTTTACATGAATACCCACCCAAAACGATTTTTGGTTTACACCTCCCATAGTATGAATTGATTATCATCAATTTAAAATCACAACAGTTAACCACTTGCCTAGAATCGTTCGTAGGGTCTGATCCGTTGTAGGGAATGATTTGATGACGAACCCTCACTTTTGGCTCCAAAAAATCCCCAATTCGCTTCTAGATTTGTTTTCTCTGTGTCTCTCTCAAACCCTAGGTTTAGAGTTGTCAACTGCCGTTCAATCAGTCCCTCAATTTGGTTAGAAACCCTTAATCCCGTTTTTTGCCACATGGGCCTAATTAAAATTCCCTTAACCACTCTGTGTGGACCCGACTATGCCCAAAAATGCCCGGAGACCCGATTACTACCTCCGCGCACTCTTTTCTGACTATCTCGACCCATCCAAACTCAACCGCGCACTGAGAATCGTCATCCGAAATACTTTATAACATTCTCCAATTTTGACCTCGAAAATGCGACACACATTAATTCGGACAATTTACTTAAAGTCGTCCAATAATAAATAATTCTTCCCAGTCAAATAAATTCTCCAAATCATAAATTTAAGTTTTCTCAATTTAAATATTTCTATTTCTCCCAAAAATAATTAAATTTTTAAATCCTCAAAATTACGGGGTGTTACAGCGGACGAACTCTTTTCTAGTAGGGGAGAATGATGTGAAGTAGGAGGCTTATAGGCTATTTTTACTCATTTAAATAGTGGCATTTTGGTTATTATAGGTGGGAAATATTAAAAGTTAGTAAGGACATAGATGTAATAAGGTCCTTTTCTTGTAGCTCAAGTTAGATCCTTCTACTTCCCCTTATAGTTACGCCTCTTGTAGCCTAATTTGAGGCATTCATTCATTTTGAGATTTTAAGAGAGAGTTGAGACAATAGTTAAATCTTCTTCTTACTTTCCATTTGACGCTCATTTACATCATAAACAGTGCAACCTCGTGATAATAAATACTTCGTAACCTATGAAGTACGGACACTTCCCCGAAGGCCCCGTACGAGTGTTGGACACTCGAGGGACACGAACACGCTTTGGACACGGTTGGACACGTGTCCGACACACCACATGGCGTGTCGGACTTACAAGTTATTTAAAAATTGTTGGACATGGCTGAGACACGTAAGGGACACAGTTGACTAAAAATACAATAACTTTAAAAAAAAAGGGGGCAGAAAACATAATAAGTTACAAAATAAAATGAGGTAAGTTTTTAATTTTAAAAACTTAACTTTGTTTGACTAAAGTAGGTTTTTCTCAAAACCCAAGACTATCTCAAAAAACTAAACTAGGGTTTTCTCTCCACGTCGCACCTCTCACCTCTGCCGGCAGCCTCCCCCTCTTCTCCGGCAATTTCTTCACTCAAATCCAGCAGCGGAAGTCTTCTCCTCACCTCACCAGTGTCACCACACATCTGTCGGTAAGTTTTTTTTCATTTTTGGACTTCTGATTTTGCTACCACACCATTGCTTTTGCTTTTGCTTTTGCTTTTGCTTTTGCTTTTGCTACCAAACTTATAACTTATGCTTTTGCTACCACACCAGAAATAACATATTACTTCTTTTGTTACTCAAAAACTGAGCAGCTTTTTTTTTCCTCTGTCACAACTTTTTTTTTCTTTTTTTTTTCTTATTCTCATTTGTTTAATCTCTGTTCAATATATTTTGTTTGTCTCTGTTTAATCTATGTTTAATTTATGTTTATATAAATTCTATTTAATCTCTGTTTGTTTATATAAATTCTATTTATTAGTATAGGATTTAGTATTATTGTGATGTTTAATGTTTAGAACGCATTTAATACTCTTAATACTTATATGTTTAATGTTGGCCTTAGTATGAGATTAGTATTAATGTGATATTTCAATTTTTTATATATAAAAATAATTATAAAAAATATTTATTTGATGTTGTGTCCCCGCCGTATCGTGTCCTGATTTTTTTATATTTGTCGTGTCGGCGTGTTCGTGTCGTGTCGAACGTGACACGCGTGTCCGTGTCCGTGTCCGTGCTACATAGTCCGTAACTAAAAGATTAAAATGTTCAAAAGTTAATGGAAGGTTTATCTTGTAAGAGGTGCAAGAGTAATCCTAGTCGATACTATATTTACAGTATAAATAGGGCTTCCAAAATAGAGTGTCAATTACCTGGACATAAAACAATATGTAGACAATATACAAAGCTGTATTAATTTATGCATTTATCAAAATGAAGCTATTATCAAAAAGTACTAATTTTGGTAATAATGGTTTAATCAAATACTAGAATTGTGATGATGGCATGGTTCAAAGTCTCGGTATCGATCCCGGTATCGGACACCATATTTTCAACTCGGTCGCGGTATCGAGGGCAGTATCGATCGCGGTATCGGGCGATACGCAAAGATACACTATATAGAAAGCGCAAAGAAATCCGGAAAAAATATAGAAAATTTTTAAAAACTAAGATTAATAATGTTGACCAATCAGACACGCTCAAAACCATCCTTTAATATGCATTGCATTGTACAATTGGTTGTACTAAAGCGCAGCGGACTTGTCAGATTCAATATTCCATAATAAACCAATTTTAATATAGAAAAAAAACAATCTAATGACACATATAACTTGATTAAAAAATTACATTGAAGATAAATATAAATGATTATTGAGTTGGTTATTGAGTTTGTAAAAAAATAACCTACTAAAAAATAACATTTGTATCCTGGATTTTTGAGTTGGTTATTTTTTACAAAAAAGATGCAAATGTTATTTTTTTACAAAAAAGATACAAATGTTATTTTTTTACAAAAAGGATATTCATCATTTTTGTAAAAAAATAACTGAATAAAAAAATAACATTTATATCATTTTTGAGTTGATTGTTTTTTTTATAAAAAGGATGCAAAGGCTAATTTTTTACAAAAAAGATACAAAAGTTAATTTTTTACAAAAAGGATATTCATCCCTTTTGTAAAAAATAACCTACTAAATAATAACATTTATATCTTTTTTGAGTTGGTTGTTTTTTATAAAAAGGATGCAATTGTTATTTTTTTACAAAAAGATACAAGTGTTATTTTTTCAGTAAGAGAAAATGTTAATTTAGTATGTTATATTTTTATATTATAGACATGTTTTTCTAATATATTATTTTTTCTTAAAACATGATATAAATGTTACTTTTAACAAAAACACTACATTTTTTTAATCTCCTTTTAATAAAACATGATACAAATGTTACTTTTTTTTATATATATTACTAAACAAAATGAGGATACAAGGGTCCTTTTTTTTTAATTTGTACGCTCCCTGTTTTATATTACTTTTTTTTAACAAAACAAGAAGGGTTATATATTACTATATACTTTTTTTATAAAAAAACGTACAAATGTTACGTTTTTTTAAACAAGTGCAAGTGTTAAACAAGTAGGGTTAGAAATGTTTACACAGACAACATGTAGAGAGAAAGAAGGGTTAGGAAAAAACGGAGGTTAGGTTTCTTACACAGCCAGCAACTCAACAACTTCTTCTTCCTTAACAGGTTTCTTCCTTTACACAACAACTTCTTCTCTTACACAGCATCTTTTTCTTCTTTTTCTTTTTACGCAGCAACTTCTTCTTCTTTTTACACAGCAGCAACTTCTTTTTTTTGCAACAAAAACAACTTTCCCATATCTAGTCCGTTCTTTTTTGTCTCAGTCGATATATCGGGTAATATCTCGGGATCGCCGAGAAATCGCTGAGATCGTGCGATATTTTATTGATTCATATATTTTTTTTGAATAGTGACACGGAATCGGAACGGTGACTATCAAGACCAAGTCAACTCGGCCGATACCGAGTCAACCCGGCCAAGACTTTGAACCATGGACGATGGCATGTCAAATTATTCTAAGATATAAGGAAGTGTTATTTCTTCCTCAAACTCAACTACTATCTCCCGGGACATCCATATTGTTCAATCAGATGGCCCATGTGCTAATCTAAAGCCGTTCACTTTCAATATATAAGATCATAAGGTCGTCCCACCCATTACTAATTAGTTTTAAATTAGATGCTCCAACCGTAACATGATATAAGATTAGGTAATTCCATCCACGAATCAAGACTAAATTGGTGACATGCATTTCACGTCACCCAATATAATTCATCCACATGTGACTACATCACGCCACACATGAAGGCATATTGGGAACACCAAGCCTTTCATCTCAACATCTAACAACTAGCACATACCAACCAAAAAAAATTATTTTTGGGTTGGATGTGCCATCTCTAACAATATATCGATGCAAAAAGGATCTTACACAAAGAATGTCCAGGGGATCATGCGCTACTTAGTGTTTCTTTGGGTGGTAAGATTTGGATTAGCACAATTAGAGCTTCTAATTTTCACTTGATTAATTAAAGAACGTCTCCACTCGTGTCACCCTCTCATCCCATAATTACTTATTTCCAGTTGACAAAGGGATAGAGCTGAGAGAGGGAAAGTTTTGTATTAGCGAGAACGAGTGATGGAGAAAAATAACATGGCCTGTTTACACGTCATCGAAGGTGTTTAAAGGTGCAATTCCATCCAAAATGATTATGCGATCACTCCAATGGATAAAAGAAATAAATAAACTAAATTTTTTTTTTTTACAATAAAATCTATAATGAAGACTAACTTAATTCTTCCACACACATACTGCATTTCCTCCTCTTCAAAAAAATTGTCATTCCTTTCCATCCTTAGTCCAAACTACATAATGCCGAAAGAAACCATCTCAAAGTATAATCACCTTGTTATTAGACCCAAAAACCAAATACTCCACAACCTTCAAAGAAAATTTCTTTAAAGAGTCAAAGCACTTACAACCTTGTGAAATAACTTGACTCGTAGCGTCGAAGTGTAAGGGCAACAAATAAAAACATGATCAATCGTTCACACAATCCTTTGCCAAGGATACACTATTGGAGAGACTTTCAAAATTAGGGGTGTTCAGAAAACCGAATGGACCGGTGGACCGAACCGGACCGCCCTAATTTTACCGGTCTTTTTTTTTAATCGGTCCGGTCCAAGTTTTTTTTTTTGACAAACCGGTCTAATCGGTCCGGTCCTCGGTCCCCCCCTATTAAATACCCGGTCTGGACCGACCCGGACCGGTTACTATTAATATATATATATATAATTATATTTATATTTATGTATATAAAAAAAGAAGATGGGATATTGTAGTTGGGGGTACACTGGTCATAAAAAAAAAAGGAAAGAACCCTGATCTATATCTCGTTCACACGCACACCTCACTCATTCTAAGAAAGAAACCCTAAGAGAAGAAACTCATCTGAGAAAACCCACCATTCTCTCTCTCTCACTCTAAGAAACCCATCGCCGGCCTCTGACTCAGAGACACTAGCGCCGCTGCCTCTGACCCATTCGCGCCGCTGCCGCTGCGTCGCTACCTCCGGCGCCACTGCCGCTGCTCAGCTACCTCCGGCATTGCGTTATGTTGTGCGTGCTACCTTCGGCGCCGCTGCGTTCTGCTGTGCGTGCTACCTACCTCGTTCTACTGTGCATCGCTACCTCGTTCAACCATTACCTACCTTGTTCTGTTGTGCGCGCTACCTCAAACAGAGGTAACTTTTTTTTTTCTTCGATTCAAATACAAATACATTAGTGAGTTCTTTTATTTTTCTCAAATTTGTTTTCTAAGAAACAACAAAATAGAGGCACTTGTGAGTTTTTTTCTTTTTCTGTTAAAATAAAATTTTGTTTTTATGGTATTTTTTATATTAGTATTTGTTAAAATAAGATTCGAACAGAGGCATTATGGTATTTGTTAAAATAAAAATTTGCTAAAAAATAGGCTGCTTTTATGGTTAAAACTGCTCAAACTTTCAGAGGTCCGTAAGGGTTGATGATGCTGAAATCTAGTACCACCAGATAAGTGATGATGAGCTCAAACAGTAGTAACCATGGCAGCCATAGAGATGTATATGTATAAGTGTGTAGAAGGAGATGAGTATAAGAAGAACAAGATAATGATGTATAGTGGTTCAACCAATTAGGCCTACATCCACTGTGAGTGTGTGATCCACTAAGTATGGGCACTAATGGCCTTGGATACAATGCACATAAGCTCACTTTCTCTCTCTACTGTGTGTATAAGCAGAGTTTTTGCTAGGGTTACAATTATTGATCGATCCCCTTGTAAGGTTGTAGGTGACAAGTATATATAGGTCTTGGGGGTGTAGTGTACCCCCCAAGTATGCATGGTGCATGTGAATGATGATCTAGCCAATCCCCTGTTGAAACCTGTAGATGCCACCTGTGATTAATGATGACATAATATTCCCTCACGTGAGGGGGTGATATTGTTATAACAGTCTTCCACGTGACATGTGAGCCTCACGCGCACTGTTCCACGCGTCTCCCAAACCACGCACTGTGATGAAGTCACCCTCGGCCTATGAGACGAGGCCAAGGGCAAATCTCCTTCCTGTAGTGTGTCTGACCCAATTTTGGCCTCGTCCTGTCATACCCTCAGAGGGTCGTCTGGGCCTGATGAGGGGTCGGCCCCTCGGAGGGTCGTCTGGGCCTAATGTTGTATAAGAGGTCATCCTGGCCCCGTCCAGGTGCAGGGCACCCTCGGCCTGGCCGAGGGTATATTTGGGCACATCAATCACCCCCCCCAGCCCTTAGCCATCGGTGATACTGAGATGGTTGAGGGATAGTGTTGCTTTTGAGATGGGTGTGGTCGGTTTGATGAATGACACCTGTCAAGCTGATGTGACAGATGTCCACTGTCGTTCCAGCTGCTTGGGACTTTGTGCCCTAATGATGCCCACCTCGTGGGTTGTGCTCTACCTTGGTTACTGGGCCAACTTAACAGCTAGGTATTTAAGCAAATCATTTGGAGTTATTTCTTTCTTCTTCTTCGCGCCCAAGCTCTCTCTCTCTCTAAATTTTCCACAGCTCCATAGCCATTTCCATTTCTGCGACTTCTGCATCAAGCTTCGCCGTCCCTTCTCAGGTAAGCCTTCTGAGCCAGTGCTCTCTTTACATTTCCATTGCTTTTTAACACTTCGACTGCTTTAGGTCTGTTGGACTAGATTTTTCTCTGGCTATTTCATAACTTTCTGGCGTTCTTCTCCGGTGGCTTGTTCTTTTGTGTTCTTAGTTAAAGCTACAAGCTTCCTTAGTTTCAATCCACAAATCCAATTTTGTCAATTGCCAACTTGTTTGTACTTAGGTTAGCCAAATTCTTCTAAGTGTAGGGTTCTCCCCTCGATGCTTAGGAGGCTTTACGATTTAGCAGAGGAGTTTCCATCCCTGAGAGAGAAGTTCTTTGTAGAGATCAGGCGAGTAAAGGAAGAGGAAGAGAGGAGACGAGGGGCCGACCCTAATTGGGTACGACCCATCTTTCCAATTCCCTTAGCCACCGTGGTACCATCTGAGTTCGGAGGGTCGTCTGGTCGTCCAGTCGAGAGACATCCACACGAAGGAGAGATGGATGATAAAGCATCATCTCCGATAGGTGCTGGCCCTTCTGGGAGGGGAGAGGCATCAACTCTCAGTCCAGGCGACAAGCCGAGGGCGCGGCACCTTCTGAGGCTGACCCTGTGACAGCGCTGTCCCCCTATGAATTTCAAGCAGCCTTTCCAGGTGGTCCCTCAGAGGTCGGAGGATCTGGGGACGAGAGAGATGAGGATGACAGAGAGGGTTCTTCTGATAGTGATGATAGTCAAGTTGACACTTCAACTGCTTCCACTTATGTATCGTCAGTCAAAGACCGTGATTGCTTATTATGGAGGCATCTCTTTGGCATACAACCCAACATAAGTATGAGGGTTCCCTCGGAGTCTGAGAGAGTTTTTGAGGGTGATGAGGGAGAGATCGCCGTATATGACCAGATGTTGAAGGTCGGCGTTAGATTTCCTCTGCACCCTGCCATAGTCAACATACTGTTGACCCTCGGTGTCGCCCCCTCTCAACTTCCTCCCAACTCCTGGAGGACGATCCTCGGCTACGTCTCCTTGTGGAAGAATACTTTCACTGACGAGCCTTCAACCGATGTGTTCTTGGCTTGCTACATTATCACTTCTTCGTCCAAACAGCCTGGGTATTATCATCTGGGGGCGAGGAAGTCTGATAAAAAACTTCTCCACGTGGCTCAAACCTCCAACCACGGCTGGAAGAGGTTTTTCTTCATTTCTGGAGAATAGGAATTTGCTGCCGAGACTCAACCTTTGGAAGACGGTCCGAGGGTTCCAAGAAGATGGTCTAACCCCTCGATGAAGGCTAGGTCAAACCCCAAACTTAGTCTGGATGAAAAGGACATAGTTGAGTACCTGAGAGAACGAGGGAGAGGGGGTGGACTTGCAAAATTTGAAGATCTTATGACCCCTCGGTTCCTCAAAGAAGCTGGTCTGAGGGTCGGCCCCTTGACAGAGCTATGTGAGTTATTGTTATTTTTTTGCTCAATCTTTACTTTTTTCCAAGTGTTTCATCTTTGCCTCTATACTTTTCTGATGTGTCATCTTCCTTTCAGGTCGTCCTGCAGGTATTTCTGACCATCTCTGGGAAATAACTGCCCCCAGCTTGTTGTCTGGTCTTGGCAAGAAAAAAGGCAAAGAGCCTCAGCAGGCTCCGAGGAAATCAAAGGTCGTGGGGTTGACGCATGTTGAGCCGACCACTGATAGTCATAAGAGGAAAGGGCCGGAAGTCCCCGTTGACCCCCGACCTAATTCCAGGACGAGGGCAAGGATGGAGCCATCTGAGGGGGCTGGTTCCTCATCCAGTATGGAGGCCTATTGGTCTCAGAACTTAGCATTCCTGAAGGCTGAACCGTCTTCTCTTATTGCAAACTTGAGGGTGGCCAAGGCCTCGATGTTTTCTGCTCCGTCGGCCGCGGACTACGAATTCTTGTCGAAGATGCCCCCGGCCAAGATTTATGATTATGGCCTGCACACATTGGCCCAGGTATTTGTTTTTACTTTATCTCCTTAGTTGTATTTTTCACTAACTGTTTCCTCGGCCTCTTAACAAGTGTTGTTTTTTTTGCGTGCAGTCTGTTTGTGCCTTTACCTCGGCCACCAAGTGGATGGCTGAAAACCAACGAAAATTTCATGAAGCCGAGAGGGTCATTCAGCAAGAGGCTGATCTGTAAACGGAACTTGAGACTGCAAGGGCTGAACTGGAGAGTGTCAGGACCGAACATGCCAGGGTCTTGGACGAGCTGACGAAGCAGCACGATGCTGACCTGAAGGCCAGGGACGATTTGTTCAAGACGAAGGAAGAGGCTCTGTCTGCTCAGTTCAAGAGTGATCTAGCCGAGGCTGTGAAGAAGGCAGAGGCCGATGCTGTTGAGGCCTACAAACTTTCGGACGAGTTCCAAGGCTTCGGCCTTGAGTACTTGGAAAGGGGAATTAGGACGGCCTGTCGGTGGGTCGTCCTAAAGTTCGCTGATGCAGTGTCGTCTGTCCGCCCTTCCATCGAAGCAGTTCAACTGGACAATCCCCTGATTGCTGAGGCCTTAGCCCAAGTGGAGTCCCAAGTGCACGTCGAGGGTACCGGCACGTCTGAGGATCAGCCTCTCTTGGTCGTAGAAGAAACCCCTATAATCAATGTTGAAACATTGCCCTCTGACGTTGCTCATTAGGGTGGCTGTCTGTAGCCCATACCCTCTTCATGTAATCAATATTTTTGTACTCATTCATCAAACAAACATCGACATATTGTAATATAATGCCTCTTTTTGTCTTCTTTACTTCTCTTGTATTGCCTTGTGACGTTTTCAAATTAACACACTAACCCCTCCCTCGTCTTTCTTGAGGGTAAATGATGGGGTCGTCCCCATCGTTTTCTCTCATTATAGCCGAGGGTGGCTTCCACCAAATTAATGTTTTTAATCAAGTTCTCCCTCGTCTTTCTTGAGGGTAAATGAGGGGTCGTCCCCACCATTTGCCCTCATTATAGCCGAGGGTTGTTTTTACCAACTTAATGGTTTTTCAAGTCCTCCCTCGTCTTTCTTGAGGGCAAAGGAGGGGTCGTCCCCTCCATTGACCCTCATTATAGCCGAGGGTGGCTTCCACCAAATTAATGATGTTTTTAATTAAGTTCTCCCTCGTCTTTCTTGAGGGTAAATGAGGGGTCGTCCCCACCATTTGTCCTCATTATAGCCGAGGGTTGTTTTTACCAACTTAATGGTTTTTCAAGTTAGGTTCCTCCGCAAGGTTCGTCCACGGAGGGTGAGTCAGGGCCTAAGATCAGGCCGAAAGGCGTAGTCGATGGACAACAGGTGAATATTCCTGTACTACCCCTTGTTGGTCCCGAGGGACGGAGGAGGCTAGGTTAGCCGAAAGATGGTTATCGGTTCAAGGACGTAAGGTGACCCTGATTTTTCAGGGTAAGAACCCCTCGTCTTTCTTGAGGGTAAATGAGGGGTCGTCCCCACCATTTGCCCTCATTATAACCGAGGGTTGTTTTTACCAACTTAATGGTTTTTCAAGTCCTCCCTCGTCTTTCTTGAGGGCAAAGGAGGGGTCGTCCCCTCCATTGACCCTCATTATAGCCGAGGGTGGCTTCCACCAAATTAATGATGTTTTTAATCAAGTTCTCCCTCGTCTTTCTTGAGGGCAAAGGAGGGGTCGTTCCCTCCATTGACCCTCATTATAGCAGAGGGTTGTCCTTACGAGCATCATCCCAATCATACACTAGAATTAATCAAATACAAAACGAGGGACCAATGTGGCGTTCTCATTAACATTCCAAGTATTCTGTTGGAGCAACACATTCATTACAACTGTTGTTTGATAGGACTACAAAATTACTGATAGTATTTTTTCAAATGATCTGCATTCCAGGGGTTGGAAAAAGGTTCCCCTTCTAGGTTTTCTAGTCTATAGGTCCCAGGGACAACTTCATCAATGATCCTATATGGGCCATGCCAATTTGGGTGGAGTTTGTTGGGCTTCTGCCAAGTCTTTTTGAGGACTAAGTCCCCCACTACGATTGGCCTCTGTTTCACCTCTGGTTGTAAAACCTTGCAGTCCTCTGCTGGTAAGCGGCTTGTCTTATCTCGGCGTCTTCCCTTCTTTCCTCAATCAGGTCTAAGTCGAGTCTCCTCTCTTCCATATTTCTCCGGGGGTCGTACATTTGGACCCTGTGAGTAGGAAACCCTATCTCGGTGGGGATGACGGCTTCCGAGCCATAAGCTAGCATGAATGGAGTCCGGTAGGGGTCTTTGCCGTCATCCTGTAGGCCCTCCTCAACCCATCTTCCTTTTGACTCCTCAAGTCTCTTCTCGATCCCGTCTAGGATCGTCCTGTTTGTAACTTCCGTTTGCCCATTAGCCTGAGGTCGGCCTGGGGTAGAGAAGAATTGCTTGATACTCACCCTTTCACAGTACTTCTCTAGGGATGCATTCTTGAATTGAGTCCCGTTATCTGAGATGAGGGTGTTGGGGAGACCATATCTACATATAATGTTTTTCCAGATGAACTGGAAGGTCTTCTGTTCAGTAATCGTGACCATCGACTCTGCCTCCACCCATTTTGAAAAATAGTCAATTGCCACGATGAGGAACCGATAGTTATTGACTGCCCTAGGTAAGGGTCCTACTAGGTCGATCCCCCACACTGCAAATGGCCACGGGGATGTAATGGAGGTAAGAGGCTGATGGGGTTGGTGAGGGATGGTGGCAAATCTTTGACATTTGTCACACTTTTTTACATATGCCGTGGCATCTTTCCCCAAGGTCGGCCACCAGTACCCTTGGGTTACTATCCTCTTCGCCAAAGACCTACCCCCAATGTGGCTTGAACACGACCCCTCATGCACATCTTGCAAAATGCGTGGGACTTCAGATGGGTGCACACACCTAAGTAAGGGGAGCGAAAACCCCTTTTTTAACCATATGATGAACCGTATACAGCACAGCTTCAAACCCCTTGAGGGCTACTCGCCCCACTATAATGTTGTAGGCCGAGAAGACATGTTCATCCATCACAAAGAAGCTGACCTTCTTGGTAAGCCATCTTGGCCACTCGTCCCCCATTCTGACATCGGCCTCATACACTCCAAGGGGATGAACCTTTTCCCCACTGAACCCAATCAACGGGTGATGGTATGGGACGAGTCTAGCACGGCTGAGACCTAAGGCTTTGAAGCATGGCCAAAACATCACATCTGCAGAGCTACCCCCATCTACCAAGATCCTCGGCACCTCACACCCGTGTGATGACGAGAGGTCATCATGTGGGGCTAAAAGGCCTTTGAAGTCCATTCTTGAGAACCCCACTATCAGAGTATCCATGTCGACCTTCTTCCTCTTTTCTGACTTTGCCTCCAAAGAGGTTGAGTTCACAGTTTTCGTCACTGCCTTGGCTTCAGCTACATGGGCCTTCCTGTCTGCGACCTCTGACCCTCCTCCTGCTAGTCCCCCGGAGATCATCCCCACACCGAGAAAGATAATATTAAGTCTCTTGACAGGGCCGTGGTCGTCTCTTGGAGGGAGGTCAGGGTCGTCCTCATCATCAAAAGGGTCGTCCCCTCTTTTGGGAGGACCTTCTCTACATGCATCACCCCGCTTCTTTCTGGGGTCGTCCCCTCGGCCCCTCTTAAAGGCACTCTTATCAACGTACTTCCTAAGCTTCCCTTCTTTCAGCATCTTTTCAATCTCATCTTTCAGAGCAAAGCATTTGTCTGTCACGTGACCATGATCTTGGTGAAAATTCACACCACAGGTTTTTGTTCCTCTTGTTGGGGGCTGCCCTCAACTTCTCAGGCCACTTCAGGGACCGGTCACTCTTTATCTCATTGAGAATATGTTCACAGCTGACCGTCAGAGGGGTGTAATCAGCGAACTTGTCGTCCGTAGACCTCTTCTTCCCCTCTTTGTTCTTCTTATGGTACTTACCCCCTGAAGTGCCTCCTCTTTCATCTTCATATTTTGCGGGCATCGCCTCTTCGGCGTTCATCAGCTTTCCTGCTGTCGACAGCAATTCAGCCATCATCCTCGGAGGGTCTTCAGCAAGCTTCCATAACAGCTTCCCCTTTTGGAGTCCTCCAATCAGGGCTGTCATAGCTATGCTCTCCTCATAGTCTTCCACCTCTAACTTTTCTTTGTTGAATCTGGCTATGTAGTCTCTTAGACTCTCATTCTTCCCCTGCTTAACATAGAGCAGGTGTGTGGTCTTCTTCTATGGCCTCACCCCAAAGCAAAAATTGTGGATAAACCGGTCTCCCAGCTGCTTAAAGCTTTCAATGGAGTTTTTTGGAAGAGGCATGTACCAGACATGTGCAGCTCCAGTCAAAGTACCAGAAAAGGCACAACACCTCATCTCATCTGAGATAGAGTATATGTCTGCCGCTGATTGGTACATCTCAATATGGTGGACAGGGTTGGTACTCCCGTCATACCTTGGGGTGATCACAGGTGGCTTAAACTTTGATGGCGTAGGGAAGTTGACTATCTTCGCCACTAAGGGTGAGCCTATGGAGTATCCTCTCTAAAGAGGGTCCCGGCTCTTCAGAATATCACCGATCTTATCCTCCAGTCGCTGGATCGAGTCATTCCAGGGCCTCGTAGGGTCGGCCTAGCCGATGTTATCCTCTGCCGCTTCTTTGAGGTGGACGGAGGGTTCTGCAGCAGCAGGCTTGCATCGGATATTTACTTCCCCCTGACCGTCGTGGGGTCGGCCATCTGCTGCCTCCCTTCTGGACCTCGCAGCACTCCTTGATCTGGACAACTTTTTCCGCGGGTCATTTACTGGGCCCAGCCTCTCAAAGGCCGACCCCCTACTCAAGCGGTCAAAAGCAGAGCCTCTCGGGCGGTCATCAGGATTTTGCCTTCCACACTTGCCTATGCTCTCTTGGAGAGGTCGTACAGTGTTGTTGGAGACCTCATACGGCTCCCAGCACTCTATGGGGGCCTCCTCTCCCACCAGATCATCATACCTGTCCTCAGGGCAGGGGTTTCCTTGCCTCCCCAGGCGTAGACGCCGGGGGTCAGCAACATCCCTCCGCCGCTGAGGGGGTGGCAAGTCTTTGCGTGGTGCCTGGGGTGGTCCCCTGGCCTCATGCTGCCCTGGAGCCGCTGCCGGAGTAATCATCTCAGGTGAGACCCCTGGTGGTCTTAGTATGTTCAGGCTTAGAGTTGTGAACTGCTCTTGCATGATCCGCTGGCTTGCTGCCAGAGACTTCAAGGCTGCCGCCACATCAGCCATCTCAGACTGAGGTGGTGGCTAACTGGAACTGGGTCCTACTCCACTATCCGGTGGAGGAAGTGGTGGTGGTGGCATCTCATGTGCCATGTGTTTGAGCTATGAAGAGCTGAACTGAAGAAAAGACTGGTGAGCTTGAGAACCTTAATGGGTCTCTTTCAATGGTGAAACATCTCCTCACAGGGGGAGAACCGGCTCACCACCAGAGTGCCCAGTGAGGTCAAGCTGTACAAAGGAAGAGATGTCTTCTCGTTCCCACAAACGGCGCCAAACTGATGATGCTGAAATCTAGCACCACCAGATAAGTGATGATGAGCTCAAACAGTAGTAACCATGGTAGCCATAGAGATGTATATGTATAAGTGTGTAAGTGTGTAGAAGGAGATGAGTATAAGAAAAACAAGATAATGATGTATAGTGGTTCAGCCAATTAGGCCTACATCCACTGTGAGTGTGTGATCCACTAAGTATGGGCACTAATGGCCTTGGATACAATGCACATAAGCTCACTTTCTCTCTCTACTGTGTGTATAAGCAGAGTTTTTGTTAGGGTTACAATTATTGATCGATCCCCTTGTAGGGTTGTAGGTGACAAGTATATATAGGTCTTGGGGGGTGTAGTGTACCCCCCAAGTATGCATGGTGCATGTGAATGATGATCTAGCCAATCCCCTGTTGAAACCTGTAGATGCCACCTGTGATTAATGATGACATAATATTCCCTCACGTGAGGAGGTGATATTGTTATAACGGTCTTCCACGTGCCATGTGAGCCTCACGCGCACTGTTCCACGCGTCTCCCAAACCACGCACTGTGATGAAGTCACCCTCGGCCTATGAGACGAGGCCGAGGGCAAATCCCCTTCCTGTAGTGTGTCTGACCCAATTTTGGCCTCGTCATGTCGTACTCTCGGAGGGTCATCTGGGCCTGATGAGGGGTCGACCCCTTGAAGGGTCGTCTGGGCCTGATGAGGGGTCGGCCCCTCGGAGGGTCGTCTGGGCCTGATGTTATATAAGAGGTCATCCTGACCCCGTCCAGGTGCAGGGCACCCTCGGCCTGGCCGAGGGTATATTTGGGCACATCAGGGGTGTTCAAAAAATGAGACACAGGTTCGTAAGTATTAAATCTGAAAGTTTGAGCAGTTTTAATACTTACGGACCTGTGTCTCATTTTTTTTTAAATCTCATATGTATTAGAACCGACAAGTTAGACCGGACCGACCATATAAAAAACCGGACCGATTAAGCCCGGAAAACCGGCTTAATCGGTCCTGTCTTGGTCCTTTTTTTTAGGACCGGTTAAATCGGTCCGGTCCTTAAAATTACTAAAAACCAGATCGGACCGGACCGCGAACACCCCTATTCAAAATCATCTTAAAGGCTCAAAATCAGGATCGGAAGGATTCGAATGAAGGAACCATATGTAGTTTTTGGCATAAAGTCGTATTTTAGATCACTATTCCATATCGCATGTAATGTTGAACAAAGTAAGAGGACTTACAAGGAGTGCACATGGACATCTGAGGAATAGAAAATGAGAAGGTTACGGAGAGGAAATGGCTCACCCTCACAAGGGAACGCATTCCATAGAGCACGAAGCTTTAACTCAAAATCAACTCTAATGAAAATGTTGGGAATTAAATCACTATGTATAAGCTAATAACCATTGATTAATCAAAATACCAAAAAGGCCGAAATACTGTAATTGAAGTAAAATACCCTAAACAAATTAGAAGGCCCAACTAAATATTAATCTTAAAAAAGTTTATTTCGACTTTTTATGTTTCCCACGTCATTCTTTCCAACATTATAAAAAACTCATTTTTTAAAGAGGAAGAATGATAACCATGAGTAGTAGTGGCAAAATGTGGTCCAAATAATAAAACAACTCATATTAGCCCACTCATCTAAATATGGGGCCCATATTTAAAAGCTATGAGTTAAATATGGGCCCCATATTTCAAAGCTATGAGATAAATATGGGCGCATATTTCAAAGCTAAGAATCAAATATAGAGCCCAATTTTAAAAGATACAAATCAAATATATTACTCATTTTTAAAAGTTGTGAGTAAAATATGAGTTTTTTTATATATACCTCGAATTGTAATACCTACTTTAGTAAAAAAACAATGGATTGACCTAACCCATATTTGGTCCGTCCATATTTGGCCCGGCCCACATTTAACCCAACCCATATTTGACCCAACCCACATTTAGCCCAACCCATATTTGACCCGCCCAAATTAAGCGCAACCCATAATTTTGCCAGTACTAACCATGAGCTTGGACATCCCAAGGGTTCGCGTTGAGGAAAATGATAGTAATTTCGGATAGTGATAATGATCAAACCATCAGTATGAACAGTAGATATGAAAACATAAAAATTAAACTCTTAAAATATGAATGCATAAAAATCAATCAAATTCAATCGTATATGAAAATAAAATTTGACTTAGTGCATCGGCATTAACATGTCTCTTCATGTATAGTTGCAATTGTTACAACTTTATCTCTCAACTATAGTGCCAATGTACTCTAGCGTAAATCCAGAAGAGAGTTTAAATAATGAAAATGTAATCTTATCATTATGGAACATTTGAAAATATTAGGCGCTAACAAACTAATTTGGATGCATATACAGGGCCCCAAGGGTTTAGTTGTAAATTTCCTTTCAACTTATTATTTTAATATTATTAAAATAAAGGAAGTTTCTAAATTCAGTTAGTTAGAATTAGAGATGTCATATAGTCACTAAGTCTATGACATCATAGGTTAGCTTGGCCAGCACGAAGTGGGTCCTATATATATCATCATATTCTCTCTATTTGGGGCAGCTATCAGCTATCAGATGAATATGAATGAATGAGAATGAATAAAACCCTAGTTCTTAATATGAGTTGTTGTTGTTGTGTCTAGTTCCATTGTGTTTATATCAAATTTTAGTGTTTACATCTTTAATTTTCTCGTAATGCTTAGTAACAACTATATGAGTAAGAAACATATGCTAACTAGTAGGCAATTCAACTCAAACTTATCTTTGGTGCATATTATCCACTATACTAAACTCAACAAAGCCTTTTCACAAACATTTGGGGTCGGCTACATGAATCCTATTTTCTCATTCCATTCTGTTAGGTGCAATATCTTCAGTTAAATCACGTGATATCATGTCCTCTTTTACAATATCTCACCAAGTCAATTTACGCCTTCGATTACCATCAATATTAACTAAATCACTCTTCCTTCCAGGGGAATATTATCCACATTCTTGTGACAATTCTAACTTTCAAATTAAAATGCATACGTAAAGTAAAAAATAAAGGATGCTCACCTTCCGATCTCTAACGGTCGAAATACTATCATCCCTACGTCTATCCCTACAGGCACGAAAAAAAAGGTGTGACCATATGGATACCAGTATATAAAATAAAAACAAGGAAATCGAATAGTAATATAGTACCTTATGTCTTTGTATCCATTACAATCAGAAACTGAAGATGGAGGAGGAGGAGGAACAACCTAAAGCACGGAAACACAATATCAAAGATTGGTTTCAAATTTTTTGCTAACCGTTAACTTCATAACAAATTAACGCAATAGACCACAATTTGAAACAGTGGCGTGCTGAAAATTGAAAAAAATAAAGAGGGAATTAAAACCTTGGGGTGTCCAGAGAGGGAAATTCCCTTAGCTGGAGCAGCATTAGAAGCAAGCAAAGTATGTTGCAAATGGGTGGGTCTAATCAAGTTGACAGACTGAGACGGAGCCGGAAACCCGAAGGGTATACCCCCACGCCGGTAAGCGGGTAGGGGCGGAAAGCCGCCAGTAGTTTGATCGGCGGGTTGGGTTTGGGGATGAACGGATCTGGGTAAAAAGCCACGAGGCGAGAAGGCAATTCCCTGGGTTTTGGGTAATTGGGGACGGGTGGAGCTCCGATTGTAAACGGGTTGTTGTTGTTGGATAGTGTAGAGTGGGGGTCTAATGGGGTTAGAGAAGAGACGGGTAGTTGTTGCTGTGGTTGAAGAAGGGTGAGGATCTGGTGGAGAAGACGAAGGGAGGCTCATGTTGATGCTGATGCTGGTGGGGGGGAATTTTGGGAGGGCTTTTGAGTTGAGTTGAGTTAAGGTTGGGGGG
This sequence comes from Sambucus nigra, assembly GCA_949130495.1. Classification (NCBI taxonomy): domain Eukaryota; kingdom Viridiplantae; phylum Streptophyta; class Magnoliopsida; order Dipsacales; family Adoxaceae; genus Sambucus; species Sambucus nigra. Next base: position 86,821,319 of record OX422223.1, on the reverse strand, counting down.
TTTGGTTTGGTTTTGGTTTGTTTGAATTTTTGAAGTGTTTTTTGTGATTTTATCATTTTAATATGGATTCTGACCATGAGAATCAAAGAGTTTGAACTCACAAGAATGTTCCCCCTAATTTTTATTTTATTTTTTACCACGAGAAAACATTAATATTAATTAGATGAATCTTCATACAAAAAGGCCATAAGGGCATGGTTCTTAAGTGAGAGTCAATATTTACAATCACTTTCAATTGTTGCATTAGGAATATTATAAGAAGAGATAAAAAGATAAGTTAATCTAATAGATTTCGCTTTAGAATAAGTAGTTGAAACTGCAATAAGTTGATTTGCAAAATCATTCAAAAGTCTTCCTTCATGGTTGTGTGCCATGACCTTGGCTTGAGCGATAACAATTTAGCGCTATCACAAGTGATTTTAAAACACCTCACGTGAGGAGGGTGCTAATGAACTTTTTATGCCCCACCCGCCAAAAGAGTGTTGTTATTAACACATGCATTGGATGCCACGAATTCCCCCTAATAAGAGATAAAGGAACACCAAATAATTGATGCAAAGATGAGTGGCCTTCAAAAATCAATGCATTGCGATCATTCTTCACAAACTAAGCAATATTCGATAGGGTATATGTTGCATGGGACAAGGAAGCCACTTTTGTCACCAAATTCAAGGTTCACCTAATCAACGAAACATCATTTGGAGCATCAATATTACATAGAAAATTAGAAAAATTCCCCATTTTAATATGTTTATATCCAAAAATAGTATGCTTAACAGTCTCCACCTCCGTGTTACACCCGGTGCATAAAATGAAAGATGCACATTTTCGAGCAAGATTGCCTCTGGTAGCAAAGGCATTCGTGCATGCCCTCCACCCAAAAAATTGGATCGTGGGAGGGGTATTGAGTGACCAAATGCATTTCCAAATTAATTTATGAGGACAAGAGGATGGTGAGCGTGAGGTGTGTTGTGCATTGTCACTAGCACGAATGGCTTCTTTATAACCCGATTTCATCGAATTAATATCATTTCTCGACGGGATCCACATAAAGCCATCCTTATCCATTAATTTCCCAATAGGAATCTTCAAAATGGCCTTAGTTGAATTCTACTCAAAGATTTATTTAATCATATTGGAATTCCAACCACCACCACCCAACATAATGAGATCATTCACAACATTCAAAATGCACCCATAGGTTTAGGATTATCAACTTCAAATCCCTTAATTAATGGAATTCAAGGATCCTCCCAAATGAAAATCGTCGAACCATCACCAACCTTCTTACAAAGCCCTCGAATAAGGAGATCACTGGCTTTTAACAAACTATTCCACACCCAATATTATCTCGATCCTTTTGTGGCTTCAAAAAATGAGCAATTAGGAAAGTAAATTAATTTAAGGATACGGACTCAAAAGGAATTGGGACATGTTAAACGCCTCCAATATTGTTTAGAAATAAGGAAAATATTAAAACATTGGAAAACCCTAAAATCCAACCCACCATCATGTTTGTTCTTGAAATATGATCCTAACTCTTTTAATGGATAGGGTATTTTCCACTTATGTTACCCCACCAAAATCTACTAATAAGAGGATTAAATTTCTTGCACAAAGATCTTGAAAGAAGAAAGACAAACATAACATAAGATGGGATGGCTTATAACATGACTTTAATAAGGACATCTCTACCGGCATGCACTACAAAAAAAATTATCTTTTGAGACGGTGCTCCCGCCGTCTCAAAAAGTCATTTGACCGTCTCAAAAGCCTTTTGTGACGCCATTTGAGACTGCAAAGGAGTGTCATATTAGACCCCCATTTTAAAAAGTTTTTTTTATACGGGAAATATGTCGTCTTAAAAGGTCATTGCTTATAGGACCCTTTTGAGACAGTGAAAATGTCGTCTTTTAAAGTTACTTTTAGAGACGGTGTATGCCGTCTCAAAAGTTCCTCGATAATGGGATCATTTTGAGACGGCAAAGAAGTCGTCTTTAATCATTTTTGCGCCAAAGTTAAAATTTCATCATTTCCATAATATGCTCAATATACTTTTAAACAAACACTCTTAAAAATAATATATGACATATTTGGCATCCCATTTCAACAAATCTAACACATAATTTTTCATTCAACTAAAATTAGAATCAATACAAAGATAAAATAGATAATTTCAACATTGTGCCCACCAGACTAAATATCTCTACAAAATTTCACTTGTCTCATTAGACTAAATACATAAAAACCCATATATTCCGAACATAAAATAATGTAAGCAAAGTAAACTCGCAATCTTGAAGCATACGACCTCCATTAAAACGTGTGTTGCCTTGTCCACAAAAGATTTAGGCCTACAATAAAATTTATTTAGTGTCAGTTACCGTAACAAATAACTAATCTTTTTCAATAGTTCCTATTGATAACAATCTTTAAAAACCTTATCAAATTTGTATATCTTCGTTTTATTTACTTTTAAACACTTAATATTTTTTTTTAAGTTCGGCAGAGTCTCCTTTGTTTATTCATGAAAACCAATTTATTTAAACATCAAAATTAACTCAAAACAGCTACAATTTTAAATGGAGAAAGTGCATCAAAATTAAGGCTGATGTTCAAGCTTTAAATGGACCAAAATAATGCCTTAGATACAAATATTTATGACTTACCCCAATATGCTGCCTTGTCGAATACTTCACGTTCCTTCTTGAGCATTTACTTAGCTTTATTGAACTAAAGTTGCATCTCTTGCAAAGCAGATTGTTATTTTGCATTTCTTGTATTTTCACTACTTCCACATCAGCCCACGAACAGAGGATACAGGTGCAATCCACATTACAACTTAGATCATTTTATGCAGACTAGGATTTGGAAGTAAAGTAGAATTCTAGAATAGCAGCAAATTTGATAAGCATCACTAGTTGATTAGGCTCAAATTCTTCCGAATTTATTCCCTTAATTTAGAGACTTTTATTAACTCGAATAACGTAAAATGAGTGTAATTATCACACTTCTTTGATATTAACTCCTTCTAACGAGTACATCTAGTTTCGTGTATTTCTCATAAGTTTTACAGGTGTTTGAAGCATTGAGGAAGAAAGAAACTGGAAAAGCAATGAATGAAGTCAAAGGAGGAAAGTCAAAGGGGAAATTTCGTAATTTTACAGCCTTCGTTCGGAATTGAAGCCAACTAAAAAATTAAAGAGAAATTAATTATAAGAGCATTGGAATAAACGATAAGTCAATTTGAGCTATAGTGAACAAGTGATGAAGATTTGAAGTTGAGAAGAATCACGAAAAGATCCCTGCATAAAATACCAAGGCGATCTAGACCTTTTTCCAGAAAAGGGTCTGGACCGGTTCCAAAAAAAATTCTCTGAATAGAAAAGCCAAGCAATCCGAACCTTTTTCCCCAAAAGGATCCGAACCGCCTTGATAAAAGAGTCGCTGTAAAGAAAAGGGGTGCGATCCGGACCTTTTTCCCCAAAAGGATCCGGACCGCCTCAAGATAAGGAACTCTATATGAAATAAGGGGGCAATCCGGACCGCCTCCCCTGATGGGTCCAGACAGCATTGGATTTCCATGAATTTTTCTATTCTTTCCCAGAGTTTTATGTGGGTCTAACTCTTGTAAATTTCAGAGATATTTTGTGACAACTCGGATATAATTATGATATATTATGTTTAAACCATGCTTATATTGTGGGATGGGGATAATGTGTTATTGGTGTATATAACATTAAGTTATTATGATTATTCTAATCTTACCTTCATAACTCATGAGGTATCGAATTAGTTACAAACACAAATTTTTGAAGTTTTTGGAAGGAATGTTCAAGTTGGAGACTAGTTTTGACCTTTATAATATAATAACTGATTTGAGGTGAAAACTACATAGTTGTATATATATGAGTTAAGTCTGCAATACAATAAACGGTGTATAAAATAGAGGCCTGAGAAAGGAGTTATGATGAAATTACGAAACAGGAGAAAATCTGTCCATCTGTGTAAATGGTATTTTGTCCTTTATCTACAACAAATGTCTTAATTTGATTGGTTGGAAGGTGGGTGCAAGCTTAGCCGACTTAAACAATCTTAAATAACCTTCTACTTCAGCCAAATGCAACCATTAAAGAGTTTGGCCTGAAGAGAGATAACCGAAAGTCTTAGGAAGAGAAGGACGAGGAAAAGTTGGAGAAAAATCCATAGAAAATTACGTAAACGTCCCTTAGGTAATTCTATCCATAAATCTTGTTTCTTTTGTTGATATTACTGATTTAAAGGATATAAATCATCAATTTTTTTATTAAACTTTCATGCCTTTGTGGGTATGCATGGATGGATACACGTTTAAAGAAAGTCGAAGGTGTAAATCATTTATATGGCCTTGTTTAGAACCCTTATGTGTTCAAACTTCTATATAGTTTTTTGTATATTTGTTGGAATTGAATAATTCCAGTTGGAAATGAAAATAGACTCATATATATATAACATATCCGAACATTATGTGCAAATACCAAGAGATGAATCTTTGGTGATAGTTTGAAGTTCATGTATAAAATCTTCCCCAAAAGTGTAAGTATGGACACCATGTCTTCGATATTTTGCTTGACATAGCAAATGAACCTTAAATATTATGAAACTTTCATTTTGTATTTTTCAATAAGTTTATTGATGTTGGGTGAAACATCATAGAAAGTTATGATACAAAAAAATTAGAAAAATTCGTGGAAGTATGGGCATATCTTGCTCTAGGAAACTTGAAATGATATTTCGTATTTTGGATTTGGATCCCAATACATTGAGGATGAAACTACTACGAAGAAATTAAAATATATTTGACCTATGATTTGGGTATGGAAAATATCTTACCATGAAGTTAGATTGGACTTCATTTACGATATATGATTTGAATGGGATTATATGATGCTTATAAATTGGGCTAAGTTTAAGTTATTCTTTGGATTGTTAATATTCTTATGATGATACTAATATTATAAGAACTTATATGTGAAAGGGAAGAAGAACCGGTTGAACAAGTGCAAGACAAAGGCAAGGGAAAAATACATGAAATGGCCAAGGTGAGTGTACTCACCGAAAAGAGATGTATTATACATAGTTATGAATACGATATGAATATCACTCTCTGGTAAGATGTATTATATATGGTTATGGATACGATCTGAATATCACTAACTGGTAAGATGTATTATACATGGTTATGGATATGATTTGAATATCACTTATTCGCAAGATGTATTATACATGATTGCAGATATGATCAGAATAATATTGAATATGAATTTGTTCATTTCGGTTTACCAAAATGGGAGGTTAATCCCCGACCCGGAATGGGGGAGATTTGTCTATTAGAGACACAGGGTTACTCTTCGACCAGGAATGGGGGATAATTGTCTATTGCAGAATGATATGTGAATCATGATTCAGATAAGTTGGTCATTCTTTATGAATGAGCCAGATAAGTATATAATTGGTCATTCTTTATGAATGAGTCGGATACGTATATGATTGGTAATACTTTATGAATGGGCCGAATAAGTATGCATATGTCCTCACGGAGATATGATTTATTGCATTTAATTTTATGCAATAGTGTAGTAGTGATGCATTTGCTGAGCAATTTTGCTCATGATTCCTATGTTTATATTTTTCAGGCATTGTGATACCACTGCCAAATCTATGAGGTCGGTAGGGTTAGCAATGGATGCATAAAACCATGATTTAGTCAAACGTAAATGGGATAATTTAAGCCTACTTATCTTTTCAGTAAGTTTTAATAAGCATAATTACCTTAAAATTGTAAAAGGCTTTTAGTTTTACTGACTCATGTTAATAATTGAAAAAGGATACTCGTGTTTATGGTTTGGTTAAGGTAATTATGATTTGACTCACTTTGACTTTCAAACTTAATTATAAGTAACTGGGTTGGAGTGTGTCAGCTTTGGTATCAGAGCCTAGGTTTTAGAGGTTCTGGGGTGAGGAGCGCCTAGATTTGGCAGTGGAAGTAGAAATTATTTTATGCCATCAGTAAATTGACTTTATTGACTAACATCTGTTAATTATATATATATATTGTTGTACGGTATATGAAATGTAAGTATCTTGCAGGAAAGGGAAATGAGATGTTAAGGTTTATTCGGGGATGACAGCGGATACAAATATTTTAATATGAATTATTGCTTTGTTTTAGTTATGGTATGGATAAACATGTCATTAAAGGAAACTTTTTAAAGACAAAATGTGGTATACAAAAATTGTGAAGTATTGGAAGTGATATCTTCTTATACTGGTATATGTGAACTTGAGTTGTGTCACTTATTAAGTCATGGTTCGCTGTGTACCCCATTTATGTGGGAGAGTGAGGTACGGGAACCCATATTCCATTAAAGGATAAGATGTGAGGAGAATTACTATCACATGATTATGATGAGACTTAAATTGTTAGAGTGTGAATAAAATTAAGATTCACATGGTGAAGGTGAAGTGAGAAGACTAATAGTTGTATATGTTTAAATTTAATATGTGAAATGGTTTAAAAATTCAATTACTAGTCAATATATCACAATTGATCCGAATATGGGTTCATATTGAATTATGATAAGTAGAAGAAAAGAGTAATAAGAATTAAGATGCACTTCTTTAATAGTATGAGTATATGTAGTGGATATTACCCTTATGATGTTTTGAAATGCTTAAATAAATAGTAAAGTTTAGACGAGGTCTTAAAGAGTTAGAAGTTTAAAAATATTGAGAAGCCCTTTTAAGAGTATATGTTTTGTATGAGTATGGGTAAGATGCTAATCGAGTTGGAATATCGACAACTGGTTTGGGTGGATATTGAGTTGTATTTGTCATTGTACGTACGTGCTATCACTAAGAGTACGATATATAATGAATATGATTGACAGTATGCGGGGTCACCAAGAAGTATGTGTAAGGATAATGTGCTATGTGAGATACCACAATGTGATATATTAAGGTATTTGTATAGGTTATTTGAAAGAAATACGATATATGATAGTTAGAGAAGTATTACGGGGTTGGTAAGTACGGTTAAAGTTTTAAGTGATGATGGTAGGTTTAACATCCATGTTACCAAACGGGTAAGACGAGTGTATTAATGATATTGCATAAGAATATCATGTTAATAAACATTGGGATAAGATTATGATTATAAAGTTATTGTGTTGGATAAATGACTTGCTAAGGTCATTGTATGTTTTAGTTAAAGAACAATCAAATGATACTGAAAAGGGGAATATAGTGAGAAGTTAGATTGATTTCATAGTGCATGACTGCATAATATACACAAACGTGAATATGAAATCTTTGTTAAGAAGAAACATTTAGTGAATGATTGTTCAGTTTAGATATATGAATAGTAGTGAGGATATATTTGAATTAAGAAATTTTAAGGATGATATTTAACATACTCTTAAACTTCAGACATGATACAGAAAGTAGTTAAGGTCAAACACGTGTATTTGGTGTTGGATGGAAGATGGAAATGTGATGTGTAATAAGTTAGTTTGATAATATGATATTTATGATTTGAAATATTACACGATGATAAGGATAGACTATAGGAATGAAGGGACAAAGGTAAATAATGATACTAGGTTTGTTAAGAATGTTCACTCATTATGAATATATGCTAATACAACTGATAATCTATTATATGTGAATGTTCGACATATATAAAGGCATGAAGTAATATATGTGTTGGTAATTGGTTTTCATTGATAATAAATCATTAAATGATTATCCTTATGTGTAAATGATAAAGAAACTGAAGAGAGTATGAAAGAAGATTTGTCGTACACCGAATAACCAGTGGAAATTTTTTATCGAAAGGAGCAAGTATTAAGGAATAAAGTTAGTCCCGTATTCAAAGTGTTGTGGAGGATCCATGAAATTAAATAAGAGACTTGGTAAAGGGATTATAGCATGAGGAAATAGTATTCTCAATTGTCTAGTAAGTTAAATTCATACTAAATTTCAGGGATGAAATTTTCTAAGGAGGGAAAGTTGTGACAACCCAGATATAATTATGATATATTATGTTTAAATCATGCTTATATTATGGGATGAGGATAATATGTTATTGATGTGTATAACATTAAGTTATTATGGCTGTTCTAATCTCACCTTCATAACTCATGAGGTATCGAATTAGTTACAAACACAAATTTTTGAAGTTTTTGGTAGGAATGTTCAAGTTGGAGACTAGTTTTGGCCTTTATAATATAATAACTGGTTTGAAGTGAAAACTACATAGTTGTATATATATGAGTTAAGTCTACAACACAATAAACGATGTATAAAACAGAGGCCTGAGAAAGGAGTTATAATGAAATTACGAAACAGGAGAAAATCTGTCCATCTGTGTAAATGGTATTTTGTCGTTTATGTACAACAAATGTCTTAAATTGATTGGTTGGAAGGTGGGTGCAAGCGTAGCCGACTTAGACAATCTTAAATAACCTTCTAATTCAGTCAAATGCAACCATTAAAGAGTTTGGCCTGAAGAGAGATAACCGAAAGTCTTAGGAAGAGAAGGACGAGGAAAAGTTGGAGAAAAATCCATAGAAAATTACGTAAACGTCCCTTAGGTAATTATATCCACAAATTTTGTTTCTTTTGTTGATATTAATGATTTAAAGGATACAAATCATCAATTTTTTTATTAAACTTTCATGCCTTTGTGGGTATGCATGGATGGATACACGTTTAAAGAAAGTCGAAGGTGTAAATCATTTATATGGCCTTGTTTAGAACCCTTATGTGTTCAAACTTCTATATCTTTTTTTGTATATTTGTTGGAATTGTATAATTATAGTTGGAAATGAAAATAGACTCATATATATATAACATATCTGAACATTATGTGAAAATACCAAGAAATGAATCTTTGGTGATAGTTTGAAGTTCATGTATAAAATCTTCCCCAAAAGTGATGTCTTCGATGTTTTGCTTGACATAGCAAATGAACCTTAAATATTATGAAACTTTAATTTTGTATTTTCAATAAGTTTATTGATGTTGGGTGAAACATCATAGAAAGTTATGATACAAAAAAATTAGAAAAATTTGTGGAAGTTGACTGAACGATAAAGGAGCCTATAGGGTAGATTTGCTACGTAGCAAAGAAATGGGCATATCTTGCTCTAGGAAACTTGAAATGATATTTCGTATTTTGGATTTGGAGCCCAATACATTAAGGATGAAACTACTATGAAGAAATTAAAATATATTTGGCCTATGATTTGGGTATCGTAAATATCTTACCATGAAGTTAGATTGGACTTTATTTACGATATATGATTTGAATGGGATTATATGATGCTTATGAATTGGGTTAATTTTAAGTTATTCTTTGGATTGTTAATATCATTATGATGATAATAATATTGTAAGAATTTATATGGGAAAGGGAATAAGAACCGGTTGAACAAGTGTCAGACAAAGGCAAGGGAAAAACACATGAAATGGCCAAGGTGAGTGTACTCACCGGAAAGAGATGTATTATACATGGTTATGGATACGATCTGAATATCACTCACTGGTAAGATTTATTATACATGGTTATGGATATGATCTGAATATCACTCAATGGTAAGATGTATTATACATGGTTATGGGTATGATTTGAATATCACTTATTGGTAAGATGTATTATACATGGTTACGGATATGATTAGAATAATATTGAATATGAATTTGTTCATTTCGATTTACCAAAATGGGAGGTGTAACACCCCATCTAATTAAATACCGGATAGCTACTCCTTTATTAAATTAATACAGAATATTAAGTTGGATCAGTCTTAGCATCACTGCCAAAAAATATTTAATTAATTACTAGCCACCTAATATTTAAAAAGAGAGATGTCAAATTTTATTAATTAAGTTATCAAAAACCAAGAATTAAATCATTAACCATTAATCGCATACACAAAACTCATATAAATAATCAATGAAATGAAATCAACTAAGTCTGGAGTAAACACTCCAATAATAAAGATGCCAGAGTAAATAATGTCCCAATACAAGAGTCTGAATAAATAATAAACCAAAACTGAAATAATGAAAGTCTGCAACTACAACCTCTAAATAAGAATGGGCGACATGCTCTAACTGATACAAATGACTCTGAAGGAATCAAGGATAAAATGTGAGCGTCTACTACCAAGATCCTGTAACTTCCACAGCAGCTACAGCACGTCATCAGAATGGAACTCCTATGCTTGGCATCCCTGTGGCTGGGCACCTAAAATGTTTTTACAAAACAAAATAGATTTGGAGGAAAACGGGTCAGAGCCCGATTGTGAAAACAGTTTAAAAGTTTAGCAAGTGTTTAAATTACAATTAAACAACACATATTATAAACACATTAGTTGCGTACTCTCACATGAGTTTCTTACCTCTCAACTACTGTGCGCGCCTAACGTATATCTTTAACCCATCCTAGTTATGACACTATCTAACTAGTTTGTACCCCTCCTGCCTTCGCATTTTAACATAGAGTATCTACTCGTAACACCCAAATAAGCCATATTTATAACCCATGTTCACATTCATTAAATTACTTATCTCAAGTGTTAATTAAATTCTCATTCTTAACCCATTTAAATATCTTAGTTATTCACATCTACTAAGCAACAATGAACCAGTCACAAGTATATAAGTATATCACTCTCAGTACATAAATACATATATGGCACCCCTAGGCTAAGCTGCGGATCACGCATACTCTGCTACCAAATCCATGTACATCACGTACGTAAGGATCACGTGTTCCGAATCACTCAGGAACCGTCTAAATACAAATCACACATATTGGAGGCGAACATAGTTCACATACCCATGGGTCACGCACATACCTACGCTCCCATGGTCAGCTGACTTATCAACTCACAAATAAATCATTCACAGTTCTATGTCCTTAAGGTACCAGTCTAAATCCCCCTCGAAGGCACACAAGGATAAGAGGGTCCTTTTCCAAAATAAAACTAACCTCCCGTGATAGGAAGTATGGTAGGTATGTCATACACATAAGAAATCCATGCACTAAGCATTCACATAACCTAAGTAATCATATTACCATATAAGTATTCACACATTCCATCTAGTAATGTCTCGTACATAGTAAGTTTACCCCGAACATAATACGTAATATATTTCCAGCTTGATAACTCTCTCGTTGTATCAATTTGAGTACTTAAACCTATCTCAAAAGGTTATTAGGTTTCTTATTAATTTCTAATGTTATCTCAGCACTTAAAGTCACTTAGTTCCTGCCCTTAACCTTATATCATCATAAATTCCCATTATAGTTTTAATTCGAACACTTTCTAATCGTACCTCACTCGGTAGACCCTCGTAAGCAATAGCAATCAATTTCATAAGTTATAACATTCTCCGATAATAACTAAGACCCTACTGACTTATCTAAGTCCCTCAATATTATATTAATCACCCTAATAACCAACATAGGCTTTGGAGTAATTATTAAACCTTAAAGAGAAACAATTGTCAAAAATCAGAAGGGGTCGATCGATCGATGGTTCGATCGATCGACATTCTTGAGTCGATCGATCGATCGACATTCTTGAGTCGATCGATCGATCAAGCAGGTATCAGCCCAGAATTTCTTAACAGTTACGGGGTTCTACTATTTTTACACCTCAAATTCTTCATCCCAACGTCCAATACTCACAACTAAGTACACTAATTATCATACTAACGTGTTTACATCATTCCCCACGTTTTATATTCATCAAATCAACATAGAACATCAATTTCTTGGATCAAAATACCCAATTTTCATATAAAAACTCTACTTTTCCTATTCCTTCAAGAACATCACATAATTCAATAAAATTTCATAATTCTCTACCCATAAATCAAAATTTCGTGCCTATTATCATCTCCAACATTAAACTACATGCAAGATCTACCAAGATTATAATTTAAACCCTTCAAATCCATTCATTTTTTATTATTCATGATAAATCTTCAATTCTATAATAACATGTAAAATATATGCTTTTAATCTTTGCAAGATAAATCACTTGCCTGTAAAATGCCGCTTCTGATTCATTGATGATGTTAAGGGTTGGTTCGTTTCCTTTCTCCGGCCATAATTTCGTTAAGATATGGTGGTGGTGGTTGGTGGCAAGGTTTTGAAAACCTCCTGCAACTTTTCCTCTAACTCACGTACCCCACTCTTTATTTTTGGCTGATAATGGCCCTAATGGCCTTTTCAATAATAAATAAATAAACACTAAAATTCGTGGGTCTTAATTCCTTAATTTTTAAAATGATCAAAATACCCTTCCGGGTTGGTCTAAAAATGCCCCGAGACCCAAATTAAACCCCCGGCTAGCGTTTTCTGACAATCTTGAACCTTACGGACACGTTGACGCACTCAAAAAGCTCATACAGATGACATACAAATAAAATACTTTTAAATCCATTAAATTGGGTCCTGACACGGCTGACACGCGCGTCCCAACTAAATTATCGAAACTGCCGTATTTTCAACCCACGACAATTTTAATAAATTCAATGATCACATATTACCATACTCACACAGTAATATTCAACAACATAATAATAACCAAATACTAACTCTCGTCTCGCTAGCATTTAAATCCGAATTAATTTTTGAATTAATTAATTATCCCAAATTAATTTTATAAATCCTACAATTAAAAAAAAAAATCCATTTCATTATCCTCATAATTAAAAGCCATAAAAATACGGGGGTATTATAGGAGGTTACTCCCCGAACCGGAATGAGGGATATTTATCTATTAAAGACAAGAGGTTACTCCTCGACCAGGAATGGGGAAGAATTGTCTATTGCAGACAGGATATGTGAATCATGATTCGGATAAGTTGACCATTCTTTATGAATGAGCCGGATAAGTATATAATTGGTCATTCTTTATGAATGAGTCAAATAAGTATATGATTGGTAATAATTTATGAATGGGCCGAATAAGTATGCATATATCATCACGGAGATATGATTTATTACATTTAATTTTATGCAATAGTGTAGTAGTGATGCATTTGCTGAGCTATTTTGCTCATGGTTCCTATGTTTGTGTTTTTCAGGCATTGTGATATCACTACCAAATCTAGGAGGTCGGTGGGGTTAGCAATGGATGCATAAAACCATGATTTAGTCAAACGCAAATGGGATAATTTAAGCCAACTTATCTTTTCAGTAAGTTTGAATAAGCATAATTACCTTAAAATTGTAAAAGGCTTTTAGTTTTACTGACTCATGTTAATAATTGAAAAAGAATATTCGTGTCTATGGTTTGGTTAAGGTAATTAAGATTTGACTCACTTTGACTTTCAAACTTAATTATAAGTAACTGGGTTGGGGTGTGTCATATTTATTCAGATTAGTTACAAAATAATAGGAGTTCATTTTTTTTAGGTTAGATAAGTAGGAGTTGAGGGTTTTTGTAGTAAAAAACCCTCATTTTTCATAAGAAGATTTTGTTGTAAGGGTTTGAATTTAATTTCTGCAATTCAAGTAACATCTTTTCCTTTAATTTTCAATTGCTCTGTAGTTTAATTGTTAATTTAAATCTGTAATTATCTTTTCATTTAGTTACTTTAGAGTTAATGTTCTATTCTTATAAATCTTGTTTTTCTCTAAGTTAACCACATCTAGATAATTTTTGAAGGGTTGGGGTGCATGAACCCCACTCGATGTAATTCATGATAATGGCAAATCGACGTTTGAATTAAAATCTTAGATGAATCGTGTTGCTTAACTGTTGCACCCATCGTAGGACTTTTGATTTCGTTTACCCTAGGTAACCGGGATGCTTAAGAGTGCGACGCATGTATCGGTTAATGCGACACCGCTTTGTTCTTACCTTTGATTTCATATGGTGCGGGCTACGATCCCTCATAGATGGAATGCTTAAAATTAATAAAGACTATGTTCATTTAAAATATTAATTCTGAATCTAGTATCCTACGAAGTGAATTACTAGGGTGTGGGGGATTATAATCCAACCTCTTGTTTTCATTTTATAGTTAACTTTTAGTCCATTTATCATCAGCAATTTAGTTTAATTATCATAGTTATAGATTGTTCGTTCTTAGTTTCATTAGTAGTTAATTTAAAATTTGCATCTAGTCGTAATAGTTTCATCTCCCAAATCATCTTTTCGTTTCTTTTAGAGTTAAAACTAGGATTTCTTCATATTTCTAGCGTCGTCATGAATTCGTTCATCCTTTTTCCCTGAGGATCGATACCTGACTTATCGGGATATTACTTGAGCGATAGGCTTGCACTTGAGCCTACATAGCACGCACATTAGTCACATTTGTGTCCGCGTCAAGTTTTTGGCGCCTTTATCGGGGAACTAGGTAGACTTAGGTTAGATCGAGTCAATTTAAAGCTTAGACCCTAAAAAAAAATCTCTCAGAAGATTTTAATGCAAAATCCTGAACAAACTCAAACTCCTCAAAATACTCCAACCCGAATTCACAAAAATCCAATCGTTGAGTATAACTCTGACAGTCCCCACACGCTCCCCCTCCACAGTTTTAGGTTCCACCTCCTACCCCTGTGCACTCTATTGCTAGTTACCCCCTGAGTAAATCCCTGAGTCACACATCTAGGACACCGAGTGAGTATCATGAGTCATTTGAAGAGAGTGTGATGTCTGACGCAACTAGTTTTGGCATTAGAGAGGGACATCCACCTTATCGTCCCATGAAAGACTTACTATTTCCAGAACGAACTGTCACCCCTGGTTGCATTTTACTCATGTATAATGCCGATCAGTTCCACTTACACAATGGGATGACACATATTTTCCTTACTTTCTATGGCATGGATTCGAAGAAACCATACTTGTATATAAGAGAGTTCGAAGAGGCGTGCGACACATTTAGTGACCAAGCTTGCACATAAGATGTCGTTCGCCTAAAGCTTTTCCTTTTTTCCTTAAAGGATAAAACCAATACATGGCTATGGTCTCTACCCCCTAACACTGTTATTTTCTAGATGGATATGCAAACCAAATTTATCTTAAAATTCTACCCACCGCACAAGACCAACTCTGCCAAGACTCAAATCCAAGGTTTTCGATAACATGATAATGAGCCTTTTGACAAGTGTTGGGAACATTTCTAAGAGTTGGTAAGCGCATGCCCCCATCATGGTTTTGAAAAACACAACTTGATCTCTTCTTTCCATAATGGGTTGACGGTGGCTTCCAAACAACTTGTGCAAACAATGTGTGAAAGACCTTTTTGGAACTTAGACTTCAGCGATGCCGAGGCCCATCTTAAATATGTCGCAAAGACTACTCAAGCGTGGGACTCATTCGATCATAATACCCAAATCTGCATTAGACAAGTATCAATTATGCCTAATGCATCTCGTCTATTCCTATTGGATAGTATACCATAATAGACCGACGATTTTATCAGTTTCAGAGAGAAATGAAAGATTTAATTGATAACCGATTGAGAAATATCTTCGGATCCAGTCGTGTCGCGAAAAAAAAGGTGTGTGCTATCTGTAAGGCGGGTCATTCCACAAAGGCATGCCCGATGATTTACGCCTACAAAGCCATGCACACCGAGCAGGTGGATGCTAAGGGAAATTTTAACTCCCCATATGGTAACTCGTACAACCCTTCATGGAGAAACCACCCTGGTTTTAACTGCGGACAACCACAAGCTACGATGAACCCACATACTCAGGTTGTCCCACCTCCACCCCCTCCTCAATTCTAGCAAGCACCACCTCCTCCAGCTCCATATATTACTCCACCGTCGAGGAACCTCTAGGATACAATAAACCAGTGTATATGCTCCCAGAGTGCAACCAATGCTAGATATGATCGCATGTTCGCCGACATAAATGCGAACATCTCAAAGTTGCAATCTTCGTTGAGTATCCAAGAGAAGGGCAAATTCCCTGCCCAGGGCCAAAGACCTCCCCAAGGTCAAACTAGTGTTAGCTCCACCTCTACAGAACATCAAGAGCAATGTCAAGCTGTAACCACTTTTCGTAGTGGAAGAGTTGTTGATTTATCACCTCCCCCACACGACGCATGAAAAGATAAGGAGACTTCACTCGTCACGAAAGAGGCCGAAGATATCTCCTTGAATGAGAGTGACAAAGAAGACACTAGTGAGCCCGCGGTAATTGTCAAGCCACCCTCCGCCACGCCATTCCCTCAAAGATTGGTTCTGAAGCACCTTATACTCTTGACTCATTTGAGTCTATCTTGTATAAGTGTTCATCTAGTTTGAAAATTGTGACAAAATTGTGTCAATCCTAGAAACCAAATAACCTCTAAATTTGTTCTTCATTTTATTCCTCTTACTTGATTGATCTAGATACTTTTACTAACACTCACACACATTAGAATTGCATTCATACTATCCATATTGCATATAATTGTGTGTATATATGTTAAGAGTGTATAAATCCCCTAATTTGATTTTTTAACATTTTTTGGGAATTTTATAAACTTTTAAAATAAGGTTTTTATTAATTAAAATTTGGTTTTAAAAAGTTTTTGGGTCATTCTGCAATTATGGATTGTTGGATATATTGATTGAAAGTTCCCCTGGGTAGAATCCAAAAGCGACAGAGACTTCAGGGTGCATTTATAATTATTTTTGGACGCGCGTTTGTTAACCTCTTTTTGCCCAACATCTGTTGCATCCTTATTGGTTGAATTTGTGTTTTCTTAAAGAGAGTAAACCAGCGAATGTTAACATCCCTTGGATCGTTTTAATCAACGATCTGCATGCGTTCTTACATAATCCATGTGAACCTCATTTGAACCAATCAGGAGAGTTATAATCACCGCGCATCTTTAACCCTTGGATCAAAGTCAATACACCTTGACTCAATCTAAGCTATTGATTTTGAACCAAAGTCTCGAATCTTCTGAGCCCCCTGTAAAAGGAACCCTTCTCTCAGCCATCTGAGACTTTTGCCATTTCGTCCTTTCCAGAGAGAGAACGAGAGTAGAGAGAGAAGAGAGAAGAAAGAGAGAAAAGAGAGAAACCAGAGAAGAGAGAGAAAGAGTTAGAAACCTTAACCCTAACCCTAAATCGTCCAACATTTTTTTTCAAAGCCTAACCTCTTTTCAAAACCAGTATATACCAAACATAACCTTGAGTGTTTGAGAGTTTGAGAGTTGGTTTGATTAGTTGTTTGATGCTGTAACCTCTTCGTTCTTAGATCTTGTGTCCAACTTAAGCATTTCACTTAAATTTAAGTTTCTGCTTCATAGAAATATTAGATTTGAGAATTTTATGTTACATTTTACTTAGATCTGCATATTTTGTTTCTCGTCTCGAGAAATCTACTGTTGATTATTTTCTATAAATATTTTTAACTTCAAAATCAACAATAACATTTTCTGTTTTTAGTTCTTGTAAAAACAGCCTCTCTGCGTATGCAGGGGTAAGGCTGCGTACATCCAACCCCCCAGTACCCCGCAGTGGCGGGAGCCTCGTGCACTGGGTTTGCCCTTTTTTAGTTCTTGTAAAACAAAACCTTCGACCTAGTTGGAATCACACTTGTTGATTTTCAATCTCAAAAATATTTTTAAAACTTGAGATTGATTAAGATTTTGATACGTCTTTCGAGCAAGATAGCCGTGGATTTTGGGATTATAATAAAGGTAAAATAAGGCTAAGTTTTATAACGAAAAGAGAAATAGAAAATCACAGCATATATACCTTATATGTAATTTGATAAGACTGTTTGTATAATATCAGTGTGAGTGTGTGCATGCATGTGTTAGAAAGCACCTTCACAAACACTATCACCCTAGCTACCACACTAAAAGTGTTGGTAATAAGATCTCAAGAACAAGAGTCGACGTAAAGAACTTGAACAAATTGGAAGTTAGCAAACTGGGAGAACAATATCAACAATCAGAACTGCAGAGAAGTTATAAGGACACCAGTAGGTACATTCCTAAACTTGTATAGGTCTGAGTTGTGTGCAGGTTTATTATATAGTTTGTAACTGTTATAATTTGTTTTAGTGGATTTTTTTTTGTTACTCCGTAGAGGGAGTCGTGGATGTTTCCTAAGTTGGGTGAGGTTTTACCGCGTAAAAAATCCCTTGGTCTTAATCTTTCTACATCTCCTCATCTAATTTTTGGTTGTGCTGAGTTTAAAGTTTTTAAACTGATTTATTAATCCTGTTAACAAATCTTGAAAAAATCTCGTACATATTTTTGTTAAACACATCTTGTGATTAATTTGTTTTGGCTTTAAGAAAAGAGTTTCTTCAAAAAAACTGTTCGGAGTTACTTAAATAGTTTAATTTTATAATATTAGAAAAATAAGATTTACGCGATTACCCCTACGTTGATCGTTATAATGGAACGATAACGCATGTGGAGTAATACGTCCTTAAGAGTAAATATATAGAATATAAGAAGATTAGATTTAGAGAAGATAGAAAATGAGAGAAAAACTGGGGAAAAGAACTCGAGTCTCGGGTTTTACCCCGAGACGCCTACGAAGCCTATAAAGGCATCAAAGTCCACGTAGTTCGCATACAAAACGAGGGGTGGAGTTTATCCCATAAATCCAAATGGGGGATCTCTTATTTGTGAGAGTGTGTGTGTGTAGAAAAAGTGTTTTAGTTGTGAGAAAAGTGTGAGAAAAATATGGGAATCCCTATTTGGAATTTATGAGCAAACTCACTTTTTCTTGTTTTTTGGGTTTTTATTTATATGAAAATAGGAGATGTGAAATAATACTAAATGAAAAGTATATTATGATGTGTGAGATGAGATAATAAAAGTGCTAACTAATAAAACAAGTTATTGAGAATTTAAGAGAATTTAAGAGAGAGTTTGAGAAAGTTGGACCTTCTTGAAGATCTTGAGTTTGATCTTGAATGTTGGAGAGCAGCCCTTGCACTTGGATGGTGATGGAGAGTGGCTAATTCACCAAGTTTGATGAAAAGGATGATGAAAAGTTGAAGTAAAAAAGGGATTTGGATGTTGAAATCGCGCTGCCTTCGAGAGAGGTTTTTGGGATTCGTTGAGAGCGATTTTGATCAGATCTGGGCTCTTCCTTGCAAATGAGGTGAAGGCCTCCTTTTATAGGCCCAGGTCACTGCCGATCGGTATATACCTGATCCTGCCTATCGGCACCTGCCGATGCAGGGTCTGGAACCTGCCATTTGGTAGTGCGTTTCAGGCTTTTTTGGAAAATCGATTGCTGAGGGCAAACCATTGGTCAGAATTATGCACGGGGGCATACCTTTGGAAAGGTAATTCAGACACCTTTGAAAGTCCTTTAGACCGCTCCCGAGTTCGAGAGTTGACTTTGGGTCAAATATGACTCGAAAACATTTATCGGTCCATTAGATGGGGAATCGTTCGGACGCAAACGGATCGTTCGTCCGCATAGTAAGTTCGAATCGTGGACGAGGCGGACCGTTGGAAAGGTTAGGATATGTACTTCGACATTCCAAAGAGTTTGACCCGGTTTGGAGAGTTGACTTTGATCAACCGGGCCCGGGAAGCATTCGGTGACCTCTTGGAGTCAAACGAATCGTTCGTCCGCATGGAAAGTCGAAATCGCGCACGGGACGGACCGTTGGAAAGGGGATTCAATGACCTTCGAAGATTCATTTAGCCTCGGTCGAGCTGAAGAGTTGACATAGGTCAAACAGAGACCGGGAGCGCCTAGTGGCCTTTGGGTTAAGTTTCGGACGCAAACGAATCGTTCGTCCGCATGGTAAGTCGGAATTGCGCACGGGGTGATCCATTGGAAAGGGGATTCAGCGCCCTTTGAAGATTCATTGAGTCTCAGTCGGGATGAAGAGTTTGAATTTTTGGTCAAACTGAGCCAGGGAGTGCCCGATGGCTTCTAGGTCGGTACTCGGGACATGACCTAGGTTTGTAGTGATGAAAGGAGGTGCTAGGGACATAGGGAGAGTTGGGGATAATGAATTGGGGTGCCTATAAGTTAAATGAAACATAATATTTGAATTTAGGACTATCTCAAATCATCTTTATTTAACTTATTTTCCCATTATTGGTTCTCATGTTTAACTTTCTATTTTGCATAAATGACGGGTCTGTTTCCGTGTTAAAAAAACAGTGAAGCAGTCTACTTAGTTTCTATCCATTTAGGAGAAAGTATGTATTTTCAATTTTGGGTAGTGTGTTGCAATATGATGTATATGACATAATATGTCACTATGTTATACATATCCATTTATGAAAAATCAAACGAGATCAAACAACAACGATTAATCATATAAAAAAAATCCAATTCCGTCAAATGTTATTCAAATCCCACTTGGCTCAAAAGCATATCTAGCTCAGAGTTCACAAATCAAAATTGTGACTGGCTCTCATAAAGTAAATTCAGAGATCTTTAGGAGGAACAAGCATTGGGAAAGAGCAGACAACCTTGCACTTATAAAGTAGATTCTTATTGTATTAAAAATTTGTTCAAAAGTTGCAGACAACCTTTTTTTGTAATGTAAGGAATGAAAGAAACTCATGTTTTTATCTATCTATATATGTATATTTAATATTTGTACTATATATAAAAGAACAAATGACTAGGAATGAGTGACTCTGTTTTAAAGTTTTAATGAATGGACCAAAATTGAACTCCTGAGGTCAATTATTTGCTCTCAATCTGTTTAAAATTTCTAGGCATGTTCTCAAAAGCATGTAAAACGTATGACAAATAACATTATTTGACATTGTTTAAACTTTACTGATAAGATGTTAAGATGTTATTCAATGAAAATTTTTGACTATTGGCCAACAGATCATCTAGACATGACCCTTAACAATTGGGGACAATGTCAGAGAAAATATTGATATATTATTACCATTTATTTTTGCCAGTATAGTAATATTATTCGATTAACTATTTTCATATATAAAAGCCAACTGACCTCGCCTCAATTACATTATGGTGAAAAATAATCCAACTGCAATAAGTGACAAAGCCAGTGGAAAAGATAGCAAAATAAAGAGTATGCAATCATAATTAGGTGGAAACATTATTCTTCCATAATTTATAGGGTGTGTGTGTTATTGGGAAATTCACAAACTTTGGAGGCATTTGTAATTTCATTTTACTCTAACAAGCAAAGGAAAATGTAAGGAAAAGGTCAAGGTGGTAGTAAATTTCAATTATTATGCTAGGACCAAATTTATTTTCCTACGGAAGAAGGGGGTATAAATTGCAGATTGATGGACGATGTTATTATATCTTGAAGCATATGGATTTATTGGAATCTCAAAGTTTATAAAGGGCTTTTAAGTTCATTCATGAAGCATAAGTACAGGGTCAAATTAATAAGTGGGACATATGGATCCAACATAATTAAGAGATTTAGAGAAGTTATTGATGTATCATATGATCACATCATAGAGATTGTTGACTCTCTTATTTGGTCTCCAATACAAAAGGTACTTTATCTTTTAAGTCAGTAATTGATATTAGTAGAAAAAAGAGGCATGCTTCTTTAAGTTGGATATTATTATGGCACAAACATTGCCTTATCAAAGTTTCAGTATTTATATGGAAGCTTATCATAATGATATCCCTATTGACTCCAAGATTAAGAAAATATCCATCAGATTAGCCTCCGGATGCAATTATTGTTTCACATAAGAAAAATCCATTAATCACACTTTCCTTCATAGTTTTTGTGCTAGATCTACTTGGGATTTCTTTGGCAATCCGATAGGGGTTAGATCTCATTTGAATATCAAATCATGTGTGGGAATATGATATTATCGGGATGTTCATACTCCTAATATAGACTACTTAAAATTTATTCACCACTTAATTTCCCTTATATTCCTAAGGGAAATTTGAAAGTCTAGAACTATTTTCTCATTTGAAAGGAAACAAATGAAGAAGGCTACAATAATTATTTAAGTGATTTCTATGATATCCAACAAAGCACCAAATGCTATTTTCAAAATTTTGGGCTCTGAAGAAAATTTGTTCCTGATTAGTATGTTTCATCGCAGAATCATTCCTAAAGAGAAAACATTTAGAATAATTTATTGGATTTAACCAGTTGTGGAGAATTCAAATTGAATGTTGATGGAGCTTCAACCGGTCTCTTTCACCGAAAGAGACTTTCGATTTTAAGTCAGCTAAGCAGTAACACACAAAAAATAAAATAAGGAAAAATGTTTTCTCCACCAAAAGAACCAATCTAAGATTAGATGTAGGGACTTCCTTTTCCAAGCCAGAGTCAGTGAGGTTAAAGTATTAAAAATCTATGAGATTTAGTATCTACTAGATAAAACTTTAGAGAATGAAAGCATAAATGCTACAATAAAGAGGAAAATTTGCGAGATTTAGCATCTACTTGACAAAATTTTAAAAATCGTGAGTTTTAGTCCAGTGCACTAGAGGGTCATAATGTTACGCAACCGATATTCATTAAGGATTTATATCACCTTCTAGTGAAACACGACTTGCAACTATTAAAGAACCAAGTTCCTTTTTATCCGGGTAATTATCCCGGTGTGTATTGCTCTACAACTGATCCTGACGAGGCAGGCATCAAATTTCGAAGCGAGCGAGGGATCAGACTCTCTACTTGTGAAATTTAAACTTCTTGTTTATTGTCTTCTTGTTTGATGAATCCTTATCAAATCACAACTTGTTTGATTGTATATCCTTACCAAATTGTATCTTCATTGCGAGACCCTAATAATACAATTTAGATGAGAGAGGACTCCAATATTACTTATGGACGTGGCAAAGGAGACGACTCCAACATTACCTGTAGAAGAGGAGACGGCTCTAATATCATGTAGTCATTGTTTGGTGTCAGGGTTGTTGAATCTTCTATGTCATATATCAAAGTTTATTTTTGTTTATTTAGCTGGTTCTGTCAAATGTGTGGTACACATCGTTTAGAATTACCATCGTTGTGTGTTAATAAATTTCTTCACTGAAACATTCTTGAGGAACCTGATTTCTTACAAGTAGTGTTCCCCTTGTGTATAACATTTCATCACATTTTATGCTATACACATGGACACACTCATTGATTCTAAGGAAGATGTGGAATTTTTTGTAAAGTAAATGGTGTGGGGCGCTGTCTTCTACATTACCCATAAATATCTTATTTTTAGAGTATCAACACATTTTCCCAGTGAAAACACCTTAAAAGGACAACAAACTTGCGATTTTGGTTAGTCAAAAAAATGTCAGTGAATCAAATTCACCCACTCGTACTAAAGAACATTTAATACAAACTTCTATTAGATACTAGTGGTAACTCGTGCGATGCGTGGGAAGGTGTGATTTAAAAAGTTACTATTTTTTAAATCGAATATGGTTATTCAAATAACACTCCCCATCAAGTGCAGAACTAACAAAAGTTCGGGGAAGAAACTAAGTAAGTTCAGTTAAATATCACGTGAAAGTAGACCACAAAAATATTTAAGTTTCATATACAGTGAATACGATTTGTTCAGATTGATAATCAATATTCACTATTTGTCTTGAATTAAAAACATGATATGAGTCGCCACATAATTATCAGTAATAACTTCACCTTTAGAAATTCTAGGATGTTTTAATCTCCCAAGAAATTTCCCACTACAAACATTAGACTTCCTTCAAAAAATAACGTGAGAGTGCGCCAGCAATCAACGTCAAACTTATTTAGTTAAATTCTAATTTTAATCCCAACAAGTCTTAACTCTTGTAAACAAACATGATTGAATAAAGAAATAAACTAAGCATGCAAGACAATCACGGTTGAGGAAAAATCCCCCACAGGGGCAAAAGCATCTTTTTTCACTATAATTTATAAAGAACGATTTACACGGATTACAATGAAATACAAGTAGTGACATACGAAATACCCTCAGGCGTCGGTTTCGATGCCGTAGCTAGAGTTCCTGCAAGATCTCCAGAAGGTCAGCAATGGAAAAGCTTCGTCTTCTGCACAAGAGTACTCCAGATGAGTAGTATAATCTTCCTTGGGGTTTAGAGGATTCACATAAAGAATTGGAAATTATTTGTGAATAAAAAAGCTATTGAAAACCTTAAAATATGAAGTCTAGAAATAGGTACTGTTTTGCAGAAACGGAGGTATGCAGACTTGGAAAAATGTGTAGCACGAACATTGTTGAAATAGCCAAATTGAGGCGGTGCATCGTTCGAGCGAGACGGCATCTCGTTCGAACGAGATACGATGTCATTCGAATGACATCAGTGACGTGTCTCAAAAAACCTCCTTAAAAATATTTAGCGTGTTTATCATCTTCTAGACTTCGAAAATTTATTAAAAAAAAAATTCCAACTATTTATGCAAATAAATTAACACTCCAATTAAAATTATTTTTACCATAAGTACGTGGAGTAGTGGGAACTTTTGAAGAATACGTTGCTTAACACATGATGCACGTACGAAGATGATGGATGCATGAATTGGGATCAAGGTCGTTATGGATGATCATGGAGGCGTGCTGAATGTAGCGGTATCAGACATACTTAATTGTGATCTAGGACACTTAGAAAATTCCTAGATTCTACCCCGAACATTTTTAAAGCATGTCCTTACAAATCTTCCACTATGTCTATGCCAGTACAAACATCAAAATATCCAAATTATGCTGCAAAAAAAACTGACATACAATCTAATATCCCCAT
Organism: Sambucus nigra; assembly: GCA_949130495.1. Lineage (NCBI taxonomy): Eukaryota > Viridiplantae > Streptophyta > Magnoliopsida > Dipsacales > Adoxaceae > Sambucus > Sambucus nigra. The sequence goes on along the minus strand of OX422223.1, from coordinate 86,796,602 downwards.
TAAACCCAAAAACTGGAAATACTAAATGTGTGCCTTCACAAATTTGATCATCTTCAAATCTTTAACTGTTCAAACTTTCTTTGTCATCATCAGGGTGTGCAAAAATGATTCTCCATTTTGATACCTACACATATGAGATAAGAAACAAATACCCATGACGCGCAACAGTTTGAAATATAATGATACGCAGAAATAAATATCAATAATGAGCAAGCAAATAATTATAAAAATAAACAAGCAATTCTCCCCCATAATTCGTTCCCCCCTTTTTATGATGTCCCCAAATAGACAAATATGAAGAACATACACAATGCAAACAGAGAATGTCACATGGAAATAAACTTTCTCTTTTTGAATTTTTCAAAATTTTTAAAGCAAACAAAATCACATCATGAAAGAACACAAAAACAACCAAGTCTATGATAGGGAAAATGTAGGGACGCGAATAAATTCAACACGAAAATCAATACAAACAACCGTAACATATGTGCACGATGAATGTTGGATATTTCTAACAAATAAACTCAACATCTTCCTTAGGTTTAAAAAAATACGGAATTAATAGAAATTGACTCAATCAAATCATCAAATCAAAGCTCAAAGTGATTTCCATACCAATAACGTCCAAAACATGTGAAACGCTTTTTCATGACTTTCAAGGATGTGCAAAACCGTTTTTCATTTATTTCCATCCAATATCCCTCATAAATAATTATACATTATATTTTTCTTTTGAGGTGATGAAACTGAAACCTATTGGCCCATTTGAGTTGGCATGAGATTCTTTTTATTGCCATTTAATTTTTTCGGGCTCTTTTTCAAATGGTGGCTTTCTCGATGAGTTAATGTTTAAACTCTCATAGCCCTTTTTCGTGATTCACTCAACATATTTTGTTGCAATTAATTCCTCACGATAAAGGGTTTTTACATGCACTATTATCTTGTCAAGTTTTATCGCATTTTTGTCGTTGTATAGATAGAATTGAGATGGAAACACTCAAGCCAATATGTGATAGACAAGTACAATACTCGAATAATACCGTGCATGTGTGCAATAAAGGCGATAAGGAGCCAAATAGTAGAAGATATCACTGATCACATCTCAAAGATATCAATCAATGTAAAGCATATGGATGAAATGATGTAGCATCTCAAATCATTATCAAACAGTCACGAGGAATATGGAATGAAGTTGTCACTATGGTTATCATAAATGTTCATCCATAAACGATGTAAACAAAATACAAAACTCTTTTTGTGTTTTTCAATTTTTTTTTTCAAAATAAAATCTTTTTGGATTTTTTTTTCAATGTTAAAAATAAAAATCAAACAAAGAAATATACAAATGATACAATCTAGAGATAGGAATCAAATTATACGATCAAGGAAAAATGTATCCTACTCTAGACCTGGTAACCACCCCTCAGTTAACTGTGCAAATTCCTAAAGACTTCCCAAGACTCTCGAATCTAAGGGCATGTAAAGGCTTCGTGAAGATATCGGCTAACTGGAGGTTGGTAGATACAAAACTCAATGATACGACCTTTTCCTCTATAAGTTCACGGATAAAGTTCTCGCACATCCTAATGTGTTTTCCCCACAAATGCTGGACTGGATTACGGGATATATGTATCGTGCTCGTATTGTCACAGGAAATAGTCATGATGTCCTGTGATATCCCATAATCCTCCAACATATGCTTCATCCACAAAAGTTGTGTGCAACAACTCTCGACGGCTATGTACTCAGCCTTCGCAGTGGACAAAGAGATGGAGTTTTGCTTCTTACTCAACCAAGAGACAAGAGTAGAACAAAAAAAGAAACACCCACCAGAAGTGATCCTATATCCATCTGCATCCCTGGCCCAATCGGCATCCGAATAGGCGGATAAACGGTCACTAGTATCAAAGGAATACCAAATGCCAAGTGAGAGAGTCCCACTCACGTATTTGATAATACATTTAAGAGAGAGTAAGTGTGACTCTTTTGGAGATGCCTAATATCGCGCACAGACTCCAACACTAAAGGATATGTCGGAACGGCTGGCAGTCAAGTAGAGAAGACTACCTATCATACTCCGATACAAGGTTTGCTCGATACCCTTACCTGAAGTGTCCTTGCTAAGCTTAGTTGAGGTACTCATTGGTGTATGTGCGTGCTTAGAGGAGTCTAGACCAAATTTCTTCACAAGGTATCTAGCATACTTGGATTGGGTGATGAACATCCCATCCTCTAGATGACGAACTTGGAGACCAAGGAAGAAAGTAAGCTCACCAACCATGCTCATCTTAAACTCACTCTTCATCTGCTCCTCAAAGTGCTGAGCATGCTGGGAGCACGTGGATCCAAAGAATATGTCTTCCACATAAACCTGGGCAACCAAAATAGAACCGCCATCTTTTTTGATGAATAACATCATATCAACTCCCTCTCTCTTGAAACCACGGGCTAAGAGATAGGAAGTAAGCCTCTCGTACCAAGCATAGGGTGCTTGCTTCAAACCATAAAAGGATTTCCTTAGATAGTAAACGTGATCAGGGTGCTTAGGGTCTTCAAACCCTTTTGGTTGTTCCACGTAAACCTCCTCCTGTAGAATGCCATTCAGAAAGGCACTCTTGACATCCATATGATATAACTTGAAGTGCAGATGACATACGATGGAGAGTAGTAAGCGAACGGACTCAAGCCTCACAACAGGAGCAAATGTCTCGTCAAAGTTTACACCCTTAATCTGTGTGTAGCCTTGAGCGAACAACCTAGCCTTATTTCGAATAATGGTACCAGTCTCATCCACCTTATTCTTGAAGATCCACTTGGTACCTATCATATTTGTCTCATTAGGTCGGGGGACCAGTTCCCAGACATCATTCTTTCTAAATTGAAGCAACTCATCTTGCATAACACATATCCAATGTTCATCTTTGAGTGCTTACTTATAATTTTTGGGCTTGACTTTGGACGTGTAGAAAACATGGCTAACAACTTTCTTTAGCTGAGCATGAGTATTGACCCCAAGGATGGGATCTCCTAATACAGTAGAACAATCATGACTCTTGCGAATCTAAGTAGGAGTGTCCCCTAAATCAGGAATGGGATCTACTCTAGGTTTGGGAGGCACAATGGGATCATTAGTAAGTGTGTCACCCTCACCCAAAAGGTTAGAATTAATAAACGCCGGTGGTTCGTCATCTTGCACAGTGACGTTTATTGACTCCATAACCTTAGATATAGTCAGGTTATATACCCGATAAGCTATACTAGATGATAAATAACCTAAATATATCCCCTCGTCACTTCGAGAGTCGAACTTTCCTAATTTCTCTCTATCCTGTAGGATGTAGCATTTGCTCTCAAAGACACGAAAATATGAAAGGTTGGGCTTCTTTTAGTCCACAATTCATAGGGCGTCATAAGTGTGTGTGGAAGAAGATATACCCTATTCACCATATGGCACGCGGTAGACACCGCCTATGCCCAAAATCTTCTTATAACTTTACGACCCAAAAGCATAGATCTAGCCATCTCCTGAATCGTCCGATTCTTCCTCTCAACAATACCATTTTACTGAGGTGTCCTAACGGTCGAAAATTCGTGTTTGATTCCGAGGCTATCACAGAAAAGATATACTTTTGCTTATTTAAACTCAGTGCTATTATCACTACGTATTCTATTGATAGTGACACCGTGTTGATTTTGCAGGACACGACTCTTGGTCGTAAGATGTAAAAACTATAACTGTGTGATAATTGATTAAATTCGCAAATTTATAATTTGGCACACTTATTTAATTAGAGTCTATTTTTAAACCAAATCAATTCAGCCCCTAAATATGCAACTACGTATGTGTGTGTGTTAATCCATAAATAAATAAAGTATGTAACACAAAATTCAGGAAAAATCCCCGAAGGGAAAAGCCTTTTATTTATATAACTTTGAAGAATTCACAAGACCATCGACTTACATACAACCTGATAATCGCCCCACAAGTGTAACGCACAGTGTCTTCATTAAACCTTAAAAGCAACGGCTAGAAATTTGTAGTGGTTCACATGCAGCCATACCACAAGGACTCGTAGTCTTCACGGTATAGGTTATCCTCCCCACAAGAGTATCTTCATAGAGACTCCCTCCACAATAGAACGTATCTCTCTGGTTGTAGAGTTCTCCCCACAAAGGTAAACAAAAGCAAAGAGTGTTCTTGAACACCAAAACAATTCTCCAAAGCATATGGGATTTTTGTGAATTGAAAACAAAAAGGGATTAAACCCTAAAAGAAGAAGTCAAAAGGATTCTGCAGTTCTATCTTTCAAAACTGTGGGACTTCTTTATGAAATGAAACCATTTAATGAGTATTTATAGAAAAATGAATCGCCTCGGTTGTCGAGCTCGTTCGAACGAGAAAGCTATCTCGCGCGAATGAAGTACAAATGTCGTTCAAACGACATCGCACGATAGCCACATGTCGCTTCGAACGAGATAACATCTCGCTTGAACGACCTGAGCGTCAAAATCGAGGTACGCTTCAGCACTTAGAAAAAATACTCATTCTCAAATTTTGACAAAAAAGTCCGCTCCAACACTTGGAAAATATTTTGTAAAAATACCCCAAAAGCTCCAAGTGTAAAGTTAAGGTATTTAAAACATAACCTTACCAAAGTAAACTTCACAGAGTCTTTTTGATGAAGAACTTTGATATTCGGATCCGTCTTTGATGCTTGAATGTTCTTGAATGATCTTCGACGGTGTAGCGATATATGATATACTAAATTGATAACGGATTTATAAAATAATGTCCTTACATAAGAAAATCCACAACATCAAATTTCTCTTGCAGAAAGCCTACAATCGAGTAGCGTGAGAAATCATATACCATCATGATAATGTACCTCTTACCACCTAAACTCTCAATAAAAGTAGAACCCATAAGATCCATATGTATCAACTCAAGGATGCGAGAGGTGGTAATGGAATTCAAATTTCGATGAGGGCTACAAATTTGTTTTCCCAACTGGCAGGGTCCACAAACTGTGAAAGTTAGCTTTCCAAGCGATTGTAAGCCACGGACTAGGTCCTTTTCAACTAAATTTTCTAAATCTCAAAAGTTCACATGACCTAGACGTTGGTGCCACAGATCCATAGTAGTAAACGTGGCGCTATTGCAGATAAATGAGGACTCAAGCATGATCCCATAACAATTATTTTTAGTTCTCACCCCTTGCAATAGAAGTTTATCGGTTTGATCATAAACGTGACATTTATTCCGGTCAAATTTTACTGCAAAGTCAGCGTCGCACAACTGGCTAATGCTGAGTAAATTTGCTTTCAATCCCTTGACGTACAACACATTTTTAGCTTAGGAAATCCTGGTAACTCTACTGTACCTCGTCTTACTATGCTAGACTTTCTGCCGTCTCCAAAAGTGACTTTACCTTCCTTATGATTCTCGATGGAGGTAAATAGAGAGACATCACCAGTCATGTGCCTCAAGCACCCACTATCGAAGTACCACTGTAGAGAATTATGTTCTTTAAGAGTAGAATGAACAACAAGGGATTTTGCATTGTGTTTAGGCAATCTTATGTTTGCCCTTGTCATTGTTGATTCTAGTCGGGATTTTAAAAGTGTCCACTGACGACATAGAAATCCGTTGGAACTATTCCACTATACTCTGAGATGTGGTGACTAGAAACTTAACTCGCTCTCTAAGACTCTCAAAATCAGTAGTGGCATGTGGCGGAGCAAAAGTATGCCGTGTCTGACCCAAACTATAGTAATACTCATGAAGATGGCCCCTTCTTTTGTAGCAAGTATAGAAATATGTAGACTTAGGCCGACTTCGGTTTGCTTTTTTAGTCGAACTCTCTTCTAGTTTCTAGGTGGGCGGCCGTAAGGATTTGTAATAAACTTGAGAACCGGCTCTAATGTCGTATGGCATGTGGAAGCGCCATCAAAACCTATTCCCGGCTTCTCACCTAAACCCAAAGCAGGGGCGAGGAGCATCTTTCCCATCTTACCAGACCGATCCTCAATTCTTACCTTAACTTCCCGGGCTCTCTTAAGGTCCTGAGTGAGTTAGGCTATAAGGGCTTCCAGTTTCTTTCGAGTATCCAAAGAGGAATGGAGCTCACTCGTCAGATCAGCCACTTGCTTAGTCAAGTCCCCTTTTTCTTTCACAAAAACACTTTCTCTCTCTAAGAACTTTCTCTCTCAAAACACAAACGGTCTCTCTTTCTCGCAATGTAGTGGACATGGAGGTCTCTCTCTCTCTCTCTCTCTCTCTCTCTCTCTCTCTCTCATCTCCCCTAATTCCTTCTAATAGTTGTTATCCTAAGAGCTAATGCTTTGTTATGCTTTTGGTTTTGAAAGTATCAGCATATAAATCAGTTTACGCGCGTCGGAGAACACCCTCATTAGCTTCTTCCTCCCCCTCGCTCACACTGCTATCACTGTCGAGGTGTCCTTGTGAGCTTGCATCCTCATCGTCGTGAGGATCCCTGTTAGTACTCACATGACTAGCCATAAATGCGGTAAAGTTACATTCATGCGATGACTCATCTCCATAGTCCACCGACTCGACCTCGCTATCATCACTAAGGGTGGTGTTTAATGCAGATTTGGATTTTTCTTGACGTTTCAACCTAGTTGCACACTCAAACTCCCTATGACTTCTACCGTCGCACTCAAAACATCTCTCACTTTCTTTCTTAGATGTGTCCTTTTTATCTTTCTCTAATTTCTTTTTCTCAAAATTCTTTTTATCTTTAAAATTTCCATTTTTCTTTAATTTGAGGAATTTCTTGAAAGTTTTAGCAAAAATAACCAAATTATCTAAGTCAAAATCTGAATCTGAATCAGACATCTCTTCTTCTCTTTTCTTAGATGGCTCACCTCTCTTTGAACCCTCACTCTTTTGGGCCCAGGCTTTAAGTTCTACCCCTTTATCGTTTGATTTATCATGTTTGGGAACATGTCAATTTCATAGGTCTATAGGTCTCCAACTAACTCCTCTAATTTCAGCGTATTCAAATTTCCTAATGAATTTAACACAGTGACTTTGGGGATAAATCTCTTAGGCAGTGATCTCAAGATTTTATTAACTACCCTAGCATCAGGAACGTGTTCTCCCAAATTAAAACTAGTGTTCATGATATTAAATAAGCGTGTATAAAATTCATCGAAACACTCATTTTCATGCTTGGAGATAGTTTCAAACCGTGTAATTAAGTTTTACAATTTATATTCTATCACTGCATTTGTGCCTTTATGGGTAAGTTGCAAAACATCCCATGCCTTTTTATACGTGGTACACGTCATGATGCGTCGGAACTCATCAGGGGTGACATTTTCGAAAATGGCACTAAGCCCACATGAGTTATATGTACTCCATTTAAATTCATCCTCAGCCCATGAAGTCATAGATTTTAGAGTAGTTACGTTATCTACAGTGACAGTGGGAGGCGTCCACCCTCTTTCACATATAACCCAGACACGTTCATCAATAGCCTCCAGGTGAGATTTCATGCATGCTTTCCCTTTAGGCATAATTTGACCAGTAAAAATTTGGGACTCTATTATATAAGTTATCCATTGAAATTGTGCTTTTTCAAAAATCAATTTTCAGAACAAAATTGATATCTAAAAAAATTTTGCAGAAAAATTACACGGTAAGTTTGTGTAAATGGCTCTGATATATATTTGAGAGTGAGCCAGCAATCAGTGTCAAACTTATTAAATTAAATTCCAATTTTAATCCCAACAAGTCTTAACTCTTGCAAACAAACGTGATTGAATAAAGAAATAAACTAAGCATGCAAGACAATCACGGTTGAGGAAAAATTCCCCACTGGGGAAAAACCATCTTATTTTCAGTATAATTTGTAAAGAACGATTTACACGGATTACAATGAAAATACAAGTAGTGACATATAAAATACCATCAGGCGTCGATTTCGATGTCAACGGCTAGAGTTCTGGCAAGAGCTCTAGAAGGTCAGCAATGGAACAAGAGTACTTCAGATGAGTAGTATAATCTTCCTTGGGGTTTAGAGGATTCACATAAAGAATTGAGAATTATTTGTGAATAAAAAAGGTATTAAAAATCTTAAAATTGAAGTCTGAAAATAGGTACTGTTTTGCAAAAATGGAGGTATGCAGACTTGGAAAAACGCGTAGCACGAAAACTGTTTAAATAGACAAGTTGAGGTGGTACATCATTCGAGCGAGGTGGTATCTCGTTCGAACGAGATACAATGTCGTTCGAACGACATCAGTGATGTGTCTCGGAAAACCTCCTTAAAAAGATTTAGCGTGTTTATCATCTTCCAGACTTTGAAAATTTATTTTAAAAAAAATTCTAACTATTTATGCAAATAAATCAACACTCCAATTAAAATTATTTTTACCATAAGTACATGGAGTAGTGGGAACTTTTGAAGAGTACGTTGCTTGACACATGATGCACATACAAAGATAATGGATGCATGAATTCGGATCAAGGTCGTCGTGGATGATAGTGGAGACGTGCCGAATGTAGCGGTATCAGACATACTTAATTGTGATCTAGGATACTTGAAAAATTCCTAGATTCTACCCCGGGCATTTATAAAACCTGTCTTTACATAACGAACTTCGTTTAACATACTTGTTTGAATATTTTCCTCTCAATTGTGAAACTTTATGCATCTTGGTCACGAAGACAACATTTACGCATTTTGACCTTCTGATTGGTTTAAGATTCACCATTAAAAATCAATTCAAGAACATTAATAACTAATAAGTGAGCCACGCGATCAATGGATCAAAATAACCTTAAACTATATCAGATAATTAAAAATAATAACCATCATTAGATCTAATCTAATCCGGATCTGATTTCACAAAAAACTTACCCATCTGACAGAACCATCCACGAATGCGAAATGATTTGAGATCTGAGATTAATCCAAAAATGATGAGGTACCATAATTTGGTACACGTTGGGGTGTCCGTGCCTCTTTTTAGGCCACTCGATCACTTCACTTAGGTTATTTTTGTGTTTATTGGGATATTCATGCCTCATTTCGTGCCACTCAGATCGTGAAATATCACGTTTTTCTTTTTAGATTGTTTAAATACCACGACATAACTTTTTGTGTTTACTAATTTTTTATTGAAACTAGAATTTTAACTCATGCTTGTGTTTTTATTTATTGCTTTCGAGTACCTCCTCATATGTTGGAGTTTGTGTCCCAACACTTAGTGATTTGAGTGTTAAATATTTAGCATTTGATATGGTGTTGGATAACATTGACAATTTTTTCACCGGTGATGCATATTTGAGTTAATTGGGTCCATCACATATATCACAAAATAAAATCATAATCGAATAGTAAATCAAATTAATGGCAAAAACTACTTGCAAATGACATGAATTAATTAACGAAAACAAACATATCAATAATTCTAACTAAAATTCAAATAAACAAGTATACAAATATTATTGAAACGACACGAATATTGCACATTTGTGCCCGTTAACTTTATACATTCTAGCACTTTTACGTTCCTTATTGACTATATTTATTCTCATTAACCAAACAACCTCCGATTTGGTCATATATATGTTTTGTAGGGGTTAATTGTGTTGTTGTAGGTATTTAAATGCTAAAAGTGAGGGTTGTTTGCATTTCAGAGAAGTTTCATCACCAAATGATATTTTAAGGGCATTTTAATCAATTCACTCTTCATCTCCGGTTCATGGAAATCCGTGGATGCTTAGTTCATTGATTTAGCATCGCGTGGCCATAAACGAGGCATCGTTTCAAGTTCGGATGATCAAGTTATGGCTATTTCCGTTATGAACCTTTTCTCCCATGTGAAAACCAATGAACACCAGAGTCGACCTCGTTTTGCCATTTTTCCTTGGGTCGGAGATATTGGGCTTAACTTAAGGGACCGATCGATCGCACCCCTGATGCCAGTCGACTGGTAGAGCAGTTACCCGACAATTTCCCATTTCTTTTCTTTTTCCTTTATTTCTTTTGTAACTTACTATATAAGCCAATTTACCTTGAAATAATAGGTCATTTTAGCTTAGTTAGGGGTTTTAGAATTTAGGGATTGGAGAGTTTGGTGGGTGAGTCACTTTCTCCCTCCAAGGGTGTATCCGTATAGTGGGTTTGCCCATCGCGGTTGTGTAGAGCACTATCCATTATCTTCTTCGTCAATCCAAGCTTTCATTTGTTTGTATTTCTTATTTACTTGCTTTCTAATTAGTTTACTTGCTTTGTAGTGTAGATTTACCATTTATTTACATGCTTTCTAGTGTAGATTTATCGCGTTTTTATCATGCTTTCTAGGTTAAATTAGCCTAGGTTGTGTTGGATCAAACTTGACTCGTGTTTAGCGCGTTGCTTTACTTTGGTGATAGAAGATACGTGTTTATTTCGATTGCGTTGCCCTAGTTATTACGCCTAGGAGATTTAGCGGGGTATATCATGTATGCTCCGCATTTATGACCTTGCGTGCGTAATTTTTGGGATATTTGTTGATGCCAAAATCTTATTAGATTTTTATGCGAATTTAGGGGCGTGACAACTCTGGATTTAATTAACTCTCGAAACGAGACGCAATCTTACTGGGTTTGTATAACCATGTAACCCTTTATACGCGTTAAGCCGAGGTGAGGGATATTCGACGCAACCTATAGTTTTTACCGCTTTTGTTAGTCTAGTTTAAATACATGTCTAGATTAACTTTTCTTTTCTTTTAATCACCTTTTACATTTTTATTCCTGAAATAATTATTTGATTATATTCTAGCAACATTCTCTGTGGATTCGATATCCGGACTTGGCCGCTATACTCCCTTATTGAGTGTAGTCATAAGTTTAGATTTTTGTATTAAGGTGGTGAACAGAAAACAACGATCAACGTTTGACACGCGCTACTTTTCACGCTTAATCAAAATGGAGCCGTCGAAGGGGAGTGTTTTGTTTTAGATTCTAATTGTGTTATTAGTTCGTAGTAATTTTTTTGTGTATTTGTATTCGTTGTTTTAACTTTTTTTTGCATGATAGAATATTTGAGCGCTAAGAAACTTGGATTCTTGGTCGCGCACCTTCCTTCTCGGATTCTCCATCTACAAACAATTCGGTAACCATGTTCTATTTTATAGCTTTGTCGGTAATTCTAATGTTTCATTTGGGATATGTTATCGAATCTGGGCTCGCGAATGTTTCATTTGGGACCTGTTCTCGAATCTTGAACCATTAGAATTACCGGTGGATTTCTCTGAGTCGGTAGAAATTATTTAAAACTTTTAAACCATTTGCCGATGAGGACTCTTTGCCGCTCTTGTTTTCCATGATGGATGCTATCCCCACGTGTGCACTATCTCCCATTCCGATTGAAAAACCTTTGGGAGATGAGTAAATTTTTCTTGGACCTCAAGTGTGTCTTTATCCCTTGTTATTTGAATCCCCTATCGTCCGCTCAAAATTTCAAATTGGCGACGGTTCACTTTTTCCACCTCCCACATGCCTTCCGTTTCTTCCAGGAGGCATGTTGTAAGCAGAAGGTTGTAAATAATTAGTTTTTTTCTTTCTTTCTTTCTTTAGTTTTTTCTTTCCTTTTTATTTAGTCTAGTGTAATTAGTTAACTTTTTGTTATTTGTTCTTGCTATTCTTGGTACTAACTTGTTTTGTAGATTTATTTGGACTCGTGCTTATGGAGATCGCTCCAGTTTGGGGTAATATCATTCTTTTCCTCTCTTTATGTTGTGTTCTTAATGGACGCATTGAGGACAATGCAACATTTAAGTTAGGGGGTGTGGGATATTTTTATCCATTTCTTTGTTTTATCCATTGAGTTTATCACATGTTAGTACTAAGTATGCCTTTCTTAGAAAAATTAAAAATTTCAAAAAGATTTTCTTTCTTTTTCTCCTTTTTTGGGCATTTTGCCTTTGTTTTCGATGATAAATTTTAATAATTGCCCGATCCAATAGACAACTCAATGATGCAGGTTCTCGATTTTAGAAGTTATTAGACTTTAGTCCTCAATCATTGGTATTATGAATAACTTCATGAATTAAACTTTAATCCCATGAGCACATGCGCTTTTCTTGTTCTATTGATTTGGTTTAAGATTTTGATAACTCGGTAATATTTTGTTGCATTGTATATACTTACACCGAGTGGGCTTTAGGCTTTTTTTCGTTTGTGAGTGTTTATACACTATTCTTTCCTCTTTGAAAACGTTGAATTCTTCGGTACTCTCGTTATTCTTTCATTGATCGTTCATTAATTGAGTTTATATGTTGAAATGTGTTACTTGAGCATGATTTTCATATATTGTTTTGACTCGAGAATTGCGTAAACTTTAGGAAATGATCATATGCCATCTTTGTTATATCACCCATATTGACCTTGACCTCACCCTATATATTTTTCCCTCGTCAATCCCTTTGAGCCTAAATATTAGCCTTTCATTTCATTACCCAAAATCCATAACCAACTCCACATTGGAGTTTTAAGCCATACATGTTACCTTCCATACCTTTGTTTGTAATGTTACTTGGGTTTGAATGTTGTTCTTGTGTGTGGTTGCAATTTGTGCATGAAAAGAGTAAGAAAAGAAGAAAGTGTAGTGAAAAACAAAAGAAAAAGAAGAAAGGAAAAGAAAACTTGAGAAAAAGAAGAAAAGAAAAAGAAAGAGAAATTTGTATATGTTGTATATAGTTCAATAAGCTTTGATTGCTCTCCATTGTCACATTTAATGCTTGATTGTGGAACTTGTTTTCCATTTTTATTATTGCCCGCATTCTTTCCATTATTATAAGTTTTAATTACGAACACTTTGAATCCGTACATACATTCCATTCATTTCGCACCCTAACCTAGCCTACATTATAACCCTGTCAAGTCCTATGTGATCTTAGGGTGAGTTCAATTTAAAAGTTGAAATAGTTTTAATAATCCGTGAAAATGCATTTTGCCTCTTCTAATGAGCGGTATCTTTCATTGAGATTACATTTTTTTATTTTCTACATAACGTTCTTCATTTGTGACATGTGTGCGGCCTAGTTTTCGTTTACATTTACTCTCTATGCCCGCATGTTCCGTGTGTTACCTCTCTGTTTTGAGTGAATTCACTTTATGAGTGTAATGCCCGTGAGAATGGAATATATGCTTGCTTTAATTTTTATCCGATTTATTTAAGTTTTTGCCAAATCACACTTTGTATGTGCTCGCTCCCCTCCTATATTTTAAGGTTTCAATTCAACAAAGTTCATTCTATAATGTTAATAATACGGACTGTTGTGTGAATTAGTTCACTTTGCTAATAATGTGTATGGAATCATTTTTGTTGTTATTGGGTGTGTCGCATGTTATTGGGCATATTTTGAGGAAACTATATGATGTTTGTGGGTTTCATCCCTGAAAATCATCCCGAGATGATACTTGTCCGCTAGGGTAATCTAGGGGTTTAACGACTTATTGCATATGCTAAATGCAATCATGTTCCCTACGAAAGTGACTTTTATATTTCGATGCATATATACGTTTTGTACCGCCTTCGGTGGACTGGTTTTGTTTGTTTCATCAATAGGGAATAGCAATGTCTAAGTTAGGGGGTGTGATACGACACAAATATTGCATATTTGCGCTCATTAACTTTATTCATTCTAGCACTTTTACCCTACTTATTGCCTATATTTATGCTCATTAACCAGACAACCTCCGATTTGGTAATATATATGTTTTGCAGGGGTTAATTGTGCTATTGTAGGTATTTGAATGCTAAAAGTGAGGTTTGGTTGCATTTCAGAGAAGTTTCATCACCGGATGCTATTTTAAGGGAATTTTAATCAATTCACTCTTTATCTTCATCTCATGGAAATTCCACGGTTGCGTAGTTCTTTGATTTAGCATCGCGTGGTCGCAAACAGCGCATCGTTTCGAGTTCGAATGATCAAGTTATGGCCATTTTCGTTATGAACCTTTTCTCCCATGTGAAGACCAAAGAACACCAGAAAATAGAGTACCGATTGACAGTGTTGTGCCATTTTGCCTTAGGTCGGAGACAGTGGACTTAACTTAAGGGACCGGTCGACCGGAACCCTGATGCCGGTCGGCCGGTAGCAGTAGTTACCCGATAATTTTCCTTTTCTTTTCTTTTTCCTTTATTTCTTTTATAACTTACTATACAAGCCAATTTCAGTTTGTATTTTCATTACCTTGATATAATAGGTCATTTTAGCTTAGTTAGGGTTTGGAGAGTTGGTGGGTGTGGCACTTTCTCCCTCCAAGGGTGTATCCGTATAGTGGGTTTGTCCGTCGCGGTTGTGTAGAGCACTATCCATTATCTTCTTCATCAATCCAAGCTTTCATTTGTTTGTATTTCTTATTTACTTGCTTTCTAATTAGTTTACTTTATTTGTAGTGTAGATTTACCGCTTCTTTACATGCTTTCTAGTGTAGATTTATCGCATTTTTATCATGCTTTCTAGGTTTAATTAGCCTAGGTTGTGTTGGATCGAACTTGACTCGTGTTTAGCATGTTGCTTTGCTTTGGTGATGGAAGATACGTGTTTATTTCGATTGGTTAGCCCTAGTTATTACACCCAGGAGATTTAACGGGGTATATCATGTATGCTTCATATTTACGACCTTGCGTGCGTAATTTTCGGGGTATTTGTTGACGCCAAATCCTATTAGATTTTTATGATAATTTAGGGGTGTGACAACTCTGAATTTAATTAAGTGTCGAAACGAGACGCAATCTTACTGAATTCGTATAACCATGTAACCATTTATACGCGTTAAGCCGAGGTGAGGGATACAAAACGCAAGCTATAGTTTTTACCACTTTTGTTAGTCTAGTTTAAATACATGCCTAGATTAAATTTTCTTTTCTTTTAATTACCTTTTACATTTTTACTCCTGAAATGATAATTTGATTACAACCTAGCAAAATTCTTTGTGGATTCGATACTCGGACTTGGCGGCTATACTCCCTTGTTAAGTGTAGTCATAAGTGTAGGCTTTTGTATTAAGGCGGTGAACAGAAAACAACGATCGGCGTTTGACATGTGCTACTTTTCACGCTTAATCAGTTATTATATTTTAATTTTAAAACTATACTACAACAACCAATTGACAATTCGGATATTCAATTGGCTCACCCTCAACCTCCTATCATCATTACAAATCATTCCTATATAAAAACTAATGATATTAGTCAATGACCAATAATTAAAATTACCTTTAATCTATATCAATTTGATGATACTAACTTGAATGCTCGGAATTAGATTAACTCAGTCGATCACATCATTTAATAATTTGTCTTCTTGCCAAAAAACACAAATAAATAATGACAATACAAAGAGAATAAGAAAGTTCCCAAACATCAATTGAAATAAACTAATAATCTCAAACATAAGTTTTCAGTCCACAACATGCAAATCCTCAACAAAAATATATATAATTACACCCAACAGGTTTATAGCAAACTCAGCGTAACCAGCAAACTTAGCTTCCCTCTAAAGCTATTAACCATCTTACCTCGGCTTCCATCTAGTGTTATTTTATTAGTAATAAGGAAAAAACATAGGATGCAATATGACTTACCTCAGCTTAACCGGTGACATGGGTGATGGCGAGGGCTGGTACTAGGGCTATTGAGATAGGGAGACAAGGGGTGGGTGCGGTGAAGATGAAGGAGAAAAATGGTGAGGGTTATTTTGGTGTATTTTTATTTTCTTCGGCTTAGTTATAAGAATTGGGAGGCTAAAATTTTAGAAGGGGGCAGCGAAAATTGTTATTGTCGTCTCATAAGGTATACCTTTTAAGACGGTTACTAATTTGCTATTTTTTTGGTAATGTTTGTTTAGACGGGAAACAAATGCGGTCTTAAAAAGAATAGTTTTTAAGACGATTAATTTTTGCCGTCTCAAAAAGTGAGTTTTAGAGACCAAAATTTTTACCGTCTCAAAAGGCTTCGTCTTAAAAAGTACCTTTTTGTAGTGATGGGAAATAAAAGAGTGTTGCCAATTTTGAAATATATTTCTCATATGATCAAAAATAAATTTGAACCCCCCATTTAGATCTCCCCCAAGCAGATGGCAACCGAAGGTATTTTACACTAAGACCCGTAGTTTGGAACTCGAGGATATTGGTAACATTCGCTTTTTTTCTCATCCAAAGTATCAGGAGGGAAGAAAATACTCGATTTACCAAAGTTGACAAATTGACCCGGAGCATGGGAATATGACTTAAGAAGAGAAAGAAAAGGGGATGCTTGAGTTGGGCAACTTTTAAGGAAAATAATGTAATAGTCCGCAAAGAAAATGTGCTAGAGGATTGGGCTTCCCCTACGAATATTAATACTCGAAAGATATTTGAAGTCAATTACAATTGTCAAAGCTTTAGAAATCACATATTGCACAAAGAGAAAAAAATAAGGGGATAGAGGATTCCTTTGTCTAATCCTCTGTTGAGGCACAAAGTGGCAAGTAGGATCGCCGTTAAGCATAGTGGTGATTTAACTATACTAATGCATTGCCAATTCAATTGGATCCAATAGAAACAAAATCCCATTTTGGATAAAATGGCGATGATGAAATCCCATTCCACCCTATTGTAGCCTTTATTCAAATAAGGATTTATACCCCTCCGAACCATCTGTAATACCCCGTATTTTTATGCATTAAATTAATTATGAATTATTTTATATGCTTGTGTGACATGTGAGTAAAATTTTTATATTTTTTATATAAATAAATTTAAAATTGGACTTAATACACGATAACATCAATTAATATTTTTAATGTGACTGTGTATTATATGTGACTATTGAATAGTCAGGGACTTGGTATTGAGGATTTTTTAATTTGAATTATCTCCTTGGTGTCGGATCCCACCAATTGTGAAGTAGTTCCCTATAATGCCATGTCAACCCATGTTAATAAATAATGAAATAATCAACTTTTGGAGTTGTATCGAATTATTTAATAAAATTTGTGAGCTAAATAAATAATTGATGTGCCATGTTTTAAGGTGCATATAATATCTATTTTTAACTCAAAAATGATGAAACTAGGCTTATTGGGTTAGTGTAGGGCTTGAGTAATGTTTCAAGTCATTTTGAGGTGATTTTGGACTCTTTTAGATGAGTTCCACTTATGGCCCAGATATAATTTCAAGATTAAAGGGTTATAATGAGTTATTAGGGAATTCATAAGACACGTATCATAATTTTGGAAGCACCTTAAGTATAAAGAGAATAAACTTGAAGAGAAAATGAATAATTGGGAGAATATTGGCATAGATTTCTCCACATACAAATTGAGGCAAGTTTATTTATAATTGATTATATAAGCTTTTATGTTAGATTATATCTATACATTGAAATCTAAACTTAATTATGTTTTAATCTGAGTTTTATATGATTTAATAATTAATTTTCATAATCAAGATATTAATCATATCGATTTCCCTCTTATATTGATTGATTTACTCGTAAACTTGAATTGAAATTATTACAAACATGTTAGGACCTATCTTAGATTGTAAATCCTTTAAAAGTCCTAGAAATAAATCATGAAAATCCTATGTCAATTGAAGTAAATAATGAAACTAGGGTTTTAACACCCTTCATTATACGCGGGTTTGTGTTAGCCCATTTAAGTGTACGTGTTCGGGATTGTATTTATGTAGATAATAGATGTTGTGAGTATTTTTACTTATTTTTTTAATACATCTGAGATGTTTATTGTTGCTTTATTATGAATTCATTAATCATATTCAATTGTGTTGAATAATGTTTAATTATGGGTTCACTTGGTTTTGGGATTTTAAATGTATGTGATATTTAGGATTGTTCGGGTTGAGATAATCTTAAAAATAACTAAACTACGAGATGAATATGCGTAGCTATATTTTAGCCCAAATTCAATTATAATTTTATTCTAAGTAAACTCGATGTTAACGTTATCGTTAACTTTACATTTCAGGACCTAGGCCATTATTGTCACCTCAACCTTGATCTTGCGATTTGCATCTCATCCGTTGTTGCTTATTATAGGATGTGGGTGTCGGGCCTGCGTGCCCATTCTATTACTGCTATTTTCATTTCAGACGAGTCGAATTATATAGTAGCTTTACTTTCAATTGTTGGGATAATTGAAACATTTGTGGTTGTGTTGCATACAATTGTTTATGTTAGATATGGTATGCGATGCGATTGGGTTTCCACTTATTGTTATGCAGTTATTTACTTTAGTATATTTCTTTATCGTGTTCGTGCTAACAATGGTACTCCATTGTATAGACCCATGTATTATTTATTTTAGACTTAATTAATCTATCATTAGATTATACGAGTGGCACGCCATCCTTTTTTATTTTTAATAAAATGAAAAGCTTCATAAACTAATACAATGATATCTTGCATAAGGTGGTTAAGGACAAAAGTGGATTGATTTTGTATGATCAAGGAACCCATAAAAGGTTTTAATCTATTTCCATCATCTTTGAAATTATTTTATAAAGAAAATTCGTGAGACTAATGGATCAAAAGTCTTTGATAGTTTGGGGGATTCTTGGGATGAGAACAACATTCGTGAGATCTAGTTCCTTAAAAATAAAAGTGACATTAAAAAAGCTCTTAACCGCAACAATGATATCGTGGCCTATGATAGGCCAATATTTTTGAAAAAAAAAATATCAGGAAAACCATTCTGGTCCGGCGTTGTGTGAGAACCAATCTATTTGGTTAGGAGGATTTAATAACTTCAACATCCTCAATGGCTTGGTTCAAAAGCGTATTTATCTCATCAGAAACACACATCGGGGCCATATTTACCAAGTGAATGAAATCGCACACCCCTTGTGACTTAAAAAGATTGGTAAATTATATCGAAATATGTGATACAATATCCTCACCATCGTGTGTATCCACTCCACACTTTGGTTTCTCAGCGTTGTGAAATTATTCCATTTTTCCTTGTGAGAGCCACCTTATGAAAAAAACTTATATTTCTTTCCCCCCCGCTTAAAGCCACCAGACCTTCGATTTTTGGGCTTTCAAATGTTTATCCATTTATGAAATAATATCCCTCTCCATCTCTCTATTTTCCTCCAAATATTCTTTGCTTTGAGCTGTTTTAAGCTGATCTTTGAGCCTTTGCATATGGTTTTTATGGTTTCCAGCTGAATTCTTTCGCTGCATTCCTTCAGTTTCTTCACCACTTTGAACATGTTGGACCCTTAGAATCGATATTCCACCCCCTCTCAATCGCCTCCTCGTATCCTCTCTCCTTCTTTTAAGTCACTTCAAATTTAAAAGATTTCATTTTAGTGGGTTCAAACTCCATAAGCTTGATCCGATCCACGACGAATCCATAAATAACTTGTGCATTGGGGTATAAGTTGCAGCAATCACTATTAGATAAACCCTGGTCAATACGTTCTTAGACATTACCTTCCCTTGGATGACCATTCTTCCATATAACTACCTCACCATGAAAGGCGAAGTCCATAAAATTGTAAGAAGTTCTACTCTTCCATCTTCCTTTCATTAGCCTCATAACCCCCAACTTATCACTAGGCACTCTATAGATGTTGAGACCCCCACCAATAACCAAGAACCATGCTGAGGAAGGACACTCATTAACTAATTTGATCACAAAATAACCTTCTTATCCTCATCAGTGCTAGCGTGGATAAAAGGTAAAAACCACTCATTGTCACCCCTTTTGTCCAAACATTTGGCAAGTATAATGCTTCTGGTTTTCTTCAGTATTTCAACATGCAATCATCATTCCACCATAAACAAAGGCCATCAGCCTTACCAACTGGCTGACATAAGTGAAATAATCATACCTTACACTTCTTTGGGTATTTTCCAACTTCGGGGTTTTATTTTTGGTCTCCATAAAAAATAATGGAGGGGAGATGGACATTAATCAAATCCTCAAAAAGAAAACTATTAGGGGTCTCCCAACTCCTTGATAATTCCACGAGAGTATTACATGGCTTGAGTGGCCGTTGCGGGACAACCACCACAACCCTTATCACATCTTGAGCTATATTCATAGTACGCTAACATTAGCCATCTAATATGTGTCCATAGTAGTTGTTTATAGTTTTCCTTTATCTTCCTTGTAAACAAACTCCCCTGCAGATTTAGTCTCCCTCCCATCTTTCTTCCTTCCCGTATACAACCTGGTATGGGAGTGATGATTGCTCTCAATGCAAAAGTTAGGAGAAACAGTAAGAACCTCACCTTTTTTATTCATGAATGTTGGAGAAAGACGAATCTGATTTCCCATATTGGTATCAATATTATCTTCATGCTTCCTTTTCATTTCTAATAAATCCAACTTAAAAGTTAAACCACTAACAAATGCTGGATGTATACTAGCATCGTGGTAAAAAGGTTTGCCAAGAAATGGATTTGGCCCATTGATCATCTTGGTGGCTGACGAGGTTGCATGGATTTTCAATAATGAGTGTATGGTTTTTTGCTTGGTTGATTTCAGAAAGATGAAAGTAGTTTATCCCTGGTCCATTAATGGATAAATGCAAGCTAGAATCAAAGTGGTTTAAGTAATTGGGTTTGCATTGTTCAGTCATAAAATATCCATGGTTTAGATAGAGGTCTTGTGGTTTACTCAACAAGATTAGCGTGTTATCACGAACCGGGTTATAAGACTTTTGGGGGTGAATGGGTGCTGGTTTTTTATCTTATTACGAGTAGGGTTCATTGGAATTAGGCTTTCGAGAGCTTGATAGGATTGATAATTGGGTCATATTTTTATTAGGTTTTTACGATTTAGTCTCTTGATTGGACATTTTGAACTTTTTAACCGGGTCAAACAAATTTTAAACGATTAGGTCCATATAAGTACCTTTCCCAACATTTCATTCATTTTGTTATCATTGACCTAATCAACGATTGACAGTATTTTCAATAAGCCAGGATCTTCTCTTTCTTCCTTCCGCTTCTGTCAAACAGATTCGTTCTCTCCAATAACTTAAGATCTTATAATTTTTTTTCACTTTTGTTCAACCAACTTTGTTCTCTCAAAGAAGGAAGTTATCAATTTGTTAGAAGAAATCAATTCTTTTCGCTTTATTTAACCTAGATTTTCCTTTGCATTAATTCGATCATTTGTAAGTTTATACTTGTTATGAAGAAATATTTTGCATGTCGACCGATTAAAATAGGTTGATGTATTTCCTCTGCATTAATTCAATCATTTGAAAGTTTATACTTGTTATGAAGAAATGTTTTGAATGTCAGTCAATTAAAATAGGTTGATGTATTTATTTTCGATTAATTAAATCATTGTGATTGTGTAAATCATATGCTGAATTGACTCGAATACTGAATGAATGATTTGATTGTGTATTTTTATAATTTTATTTTAATTTTATATGTATATATTTTGACTTTGTGTTTTGATTTCGCAACAAGTTGTGTATGCATATGTTTTGATTGTGTGTTCATGTGTGTGTACTTTATGTATATTCAAGTTTTTCATATATATATATATATATATATATATATATATATATATATATATATATATATATATATATATATATATATATATATATATATATACCTCAAAGGATCATTGCATTAAAGTACACACAATTTGATATAAAGTACACATGAATTTTGGATTTGATTAATTCTGATTTTTTCTTTTGACATTAATTTTACATAACGTTAATGTGAGTTTACTTTGTTACTTTTGACTAATTACTTAATAGGCTAGTCATGTATTATATGAGCATGTGTTTGTGGGTCCGCACTAGCGGCATTGTTCAATCTTGATGTTTTACAATAGTAAAGTACTTTGTATATACATGAGCAGAAAATTGCAGTAAAGTATACATGCAATTTGATATAGAGTACACATGATTTTCTAATGATTAATTCTCATTTGTTCTTTGACATTAATTCTTCATAATGTTAATGTGCATTTACTTTGTTACTATCGACTCATGCTTAATAGAGTATTCATGTCTTTGTTGGACATGTGTTTATGGGTCCGTACCAGCGACATTAATTAAACTTGAGTTTTAACAAAATCATTAGATTTCAGTATAATCCAGGATCGTATTGCATTCTTGATGTCGAATTGGAGAGCAAATTATTCAAAAGAATATTTGTAATGTTTGCAGGATCCATTAATGGATTTCAGTACTGCAGGCCTGTTTTGTTTCTTGATGGTGCCTTTTTGAAGAGCACGTACCGTGGAACGATTTTGTTGGCAACTGCAAAGAATGGGAATAGTGGTAAATGTGAAGCATTGAAATTTACTTTACAATATTATGCCTTTATTTTGGCATCCTTTGTATAATCTTTCAACAGAATATAAAGTACACGCATGAGATTTATAAAGTACACATGAATATATGCGTGTACTTTGAGGTCTATTTTTGTTATTTGCATAGAATCCCAAAGTACACATATCAGATAAAATAATATACATGAATTTCTATTCTATGTCACGTGCTCTTTGTAATGTCGTGCGAGTACTTTAGGATTCCTTGTTTATTTTGGGCCAACAGTGCAAGGTACACGCATATCATTAGAAAGAACACATGAATTTCTATTATATGTTACGTGTGTTTTGTAATGATATGTGTGTACTTTAGGATTCCTTGTATTTTTTGGGCCAACAGTGCAAAGTACACACATATCATTACAAAGTACATGTAAAATCTTGTTTACACTTTATGTGTAATTTGTAATCTACTTTGTGATTCTTTATTTGTTATGGTTAGATGAAATAATAAATTACACACATATATATTAAAGTATAAGCATAGTATGTTTATACTTTACATTTGTGTAGCCTATCACTACAAATATATTTATTCTCTTGTATAGCCTACGTGTTTATTGGTTCGCGCCAACGACACCATTTTTGGAGTTCATCATAGAATCTGTATGTACTGATATATTTCATTAGAATTTTAGGCCTTTATCTTCTTGCATATGCAATTGATGATTTAGAGATGGAGGATAATTGGATGTGGTTTCTCATTAATTTGCATGATACACTAGCTCATTAAGATCGAAACATCGCATTCATATCGAGTCAGAACAATGGTCTTATTGAAGGTGTTCCTAAGGTTTTTCCAATGTTTGCACATTCTTACTGTATACATAATTTACAATGAAATATAAAGAAGAACGTTCAAGATTTCATGCGTTTTGCATATGCTGTAACAGTTGATGAATTTTAGAAGAACATTGATGCCCTGTAGAAGGAATGTGGAGTTGGTGTCGCTGATTTTCTTGGTAATTTGCCTCCGGATAATTGGTCTTGTGCATATTTCATCGCGAAACGTTATGGTGACATGGCATCAAGAATTGCGGAATCATTCAACTCTTGGATCCTAGAGGAAAGGCATTTACTGATAATTAATATGATGGATAAAATGAGGATCAAGATTATGAATTTCAATGCAAACAAACTTGTTGAATCTGAAACATGGTCAAAGGAGTTGTGTCCTCATTTTGATAAATTACTCACTGAAAATTGGAATTAAAATAGACATTGGAATATTAGCCGTTCAAGTAAACATGTATTCGAAGTTCATTCAGATATTCAGGCCACAGTTGACTTAGAACAAGGAATTTGCTCTTGCAGTAGTTGATAGCTACGATGTTTTCCATGTTCTCATGTTATTTCTGTCGTACCAAAGATTGGTGGAAGTATTTATGATCATATTGAGGATTATTATAGGTTTTTTTTTCTACAAAAAATCATAGTCATCACATATAGTTCATCTTCCTAATTTGATGTCCCTAAATATTTCATTACCTTAAAATCCAGCAATCCTTCCTTCATTAACAAAGAGATCGACAGAGAGAGGCCAGGAAATAAGAGAATAAAATCTGTTGGAGAAGTCATAATAAGAAAAGTTACTTGCTGTAGGTGTATTAAAACGGGTCATTACAGGTCCACGTGTAAAGAACCAATTTGATTCCTTTTAATATTGTTCCATTCATTCATTGTAATAGTAGTTTTAATAAAATCAATCAACATTCGCATTTAAATAAATTATTGTAATTTTATTATTGAGTGTTCATTTCTTCATTATTTGTTTGGGAATGAGAGCAACACAAAGTACACGCACATTGTAATGACCAAATCTATTCAATATACGTGTACTTCATGTATTATACGTGTACTTTTATAAAGTACACGCATAATATATAAAGTACACGCATTTAAAAAATAGCTTTGATTAGTTAAATGTGTGTGTACTTTATGTATTGTATAACTTATAATTTATGTTTTTCACTTGTACTTTATGTATTATTGTATTTACTTTAGATTTATTTTATTCATTTTTTACATTATAATTTCTATTATTAATTTTTTAAAGGTTTTGCTTCTATTATATTATTTTCTAATATATAATGAATAAGTCACTCATATTCTCACATTCCTATGTGTATTATGGTCCATGCAGCGACATTATTATCTGAGTGTTATCAGAATATTATTCATTTAGAAAATATGCATACTCTGCATATTTAATACATGTATTTCAGTAAAAAAATGTATTTAATGTACATTATAAAAATGTTCTCTCCATATTTAATGTATTTCAGTACGAAAATATACTTTATAAAAAATATATTTAAATCATTGTCAAAGTGCATGTACTTTAATAAATAATGCATGTATTTAGTTAAAGTACACGCATAAAATACAAAGTACATGCACATTGAATTTTTTTAAGGAATCTTAAGTGTTTAGTTTCATTTTTAAAGATTTATTTTGTATCCACTCCCATGTATTTTTTTAGTATTGGTACTATATTAACCACTATGGGACAAGTTTCATTCTCTGTAAAAAGAAAGATGAGCAACAAAGTAATTATCGGTAGTTTTGGGTGGTTATGAGACTTATTACAAATGTTTAATCCTAATTGATTTTAGTTCTGTTTTTATCATTTTTATATAATTGTCAGTATTTTAATCATCAAAATAAAACGACATGAATTAAAAGAAAAGATAATTTCATTCATTAATAAAAAAAATTACAACTGAATTGAAAAAAAATTATAATTGATAAAGAGAAAAAATAATATCATCTAGAAAATGAAGGAAACTGTCGACGGGGTCTAGAAGAGCGCCGATAAAATTTGAGATCACCCGGATTCTATTCTCTAGCGGCAAAAGGGCCTCTGTGGTAAAATCCCTATCCTTCATACAGTTTTCCAGAAATATTTTTGCCTCATATGTATAGATATTGGCGAGGGCTTCGTGGGTTTTCGGCGGCGGCACATTCTCTTTAAATAAGTCGTACGAGATGGATGGGAGTCCGGAGGAGCCTTCTTTAACTATTCGTTAAAGGAGTCGATTGCTCGAATGATTGAGAAAATTTCTTCCTCAATCATTCGTAATTTATCTCTATAGTTGTTTGCATTTTCCAGAGCATCTATCAAAGACTCTGCTGGAACAATCATTTTGACATTTTTGTGAATGAAAATTCGAATGGTAAACATTACAATGAGGTTATATTTTTTATAGAATATTTTAACCCTAATAATTATGGTAGGTGGTGGTTGTATTGATAAATGAAGTAAATAACGTTTAAACTTCCAAGGTTTGAATGCATTTGGCATATGCTGACTTAATAAATAATGTAGTATATGGTGTACACATGTAATTCTTTTAAAAGAATCTCGTATATGTTTAATTCTTTTCTATTTTTGCGTGTACTTTTTAATATCATGCGCGTACTTTAAGAATATTAGTTTAGACAAGTAAATAAGGCAAAGTACACGCATAAATATAAAGTAAACATGAAAATCTTTAAGGTAGCACATATACTTTGTAATGTCATGCGTGTACTTTAGGATTCCTTGTTTGTTTGTCAGATTTTTGGGGTTTAGTCCCAGTTGCCAAGAATTATTTGGTCTAATATTGAAAAGTACACGCATATCACCCCAAAGTACACGTGATATTATTCTTACTTTTACGTGTGCTTTGTAATGTTTCACATGTACTTTTGGATTATTTCTTTGTTATGGGTAAACAAAGCAAAGTACACACATAATACTACAAAGTACACATATCATATGCTTGTACTTTACATGTTAGAATATATTTATTACCATTTTTTACTACAATTTATATGGAAGTACATTGAATAAAACGAAAATATACAAAATAAAAATTACAATCATTTGTGCTAACAAAAAATTTCAAAAAAACGTTAGAATTGTTTTTCCTCCTATTAACAACTAGGGAATAAAAATTTATTAGCTATATATACTATTTGTTGGAGGTTATCTTTGTCTTCAAGTGATGTTTTGAGTGCATTTATTTTGGTAGTTTGTTTCGTGAAGTATATACAGTACATCCCGTAGTCAACACTGAAATTAAAATAAAACATATATATCGGTTAACATAATGTGAATGAAATTTGTTGAAATGTGTTGTGATGAATTATGCGTGTATTTTAACAAAACTGTTTGATCTTACCCATTATTTTGTCTCGCATATTTATTATATTTGAGTAGTTCAAAATTGACATCATGACTCAAGAGCCAGTCTATTATTATTTTTTTTCTCGTTGGATAGTTCATCTTCAAATTCCAACCGTTCAAAGTATCTTTTTATTGTACCTCTTTGACTTATTTGTGGTGCTTGGTGCTTCAATTTTTACAACTTTTCTTTGAAAGAAGAAAATTGTTAAGAAAAAAAATCATGAGTATATATAAAATATAAAAGTGTATGTAATATAAATTAGTTTAGAGCGTAACCATTTTATTGGCCTTGTTGTAGTATAATGAGGATTCATTGATTTCCAACAGGCGGAGAGAGTCCATATGGACAACTTTATTTTCTCCTTTGTAGATAACTAGCAATGCAAAATGTCCTGTATTATCTCCAATTCAATGCCTCATGGGAATGAAAAGACTATTGAAATTCCAAAAAGTATTAAAATGTGTTTTTCTATTTGTTCTTTCTGCATTTTATTATCATTATTTCGAACGGCTTCTTGGTAAAAGTAATAGATTTGTTAGTACGAAACAATATGATAATATATATATCAAGGTGATGGAGAAAACTTTGGATTTTATTTTTCGTACCTAAGTATATAAGTTAAAAGCGTGCATAGGTCGAAGCCCATTTTTCTTCATTTTTGTCTCCATCAAACGGGAAAAACATTGAATAATCTGTTTCACGGATTTAAGAAGGTAAGGATATAAAGATGCAAATTTAATCTGTTTACTATGTTTCAATTACATACTTGGTTTGATATTTCTTCGCCTTTCAGCAATTATTTAACATCGTCGACACAAATGAATGACGAGTCTTCTATTGTATAGAGACAATTGCTGAATTTCAAGACAGAAAATAATGTTAAAATAATAATTGAAATATGTATATAATCTATTATCATTAAATAATATGCGTGTACTTTATGAAATATGTGTGTACTTAATAAAGTACACGCATAAAGTTCAATACAAAAATGTGTGTGGTTTATAAAAATAAGTGCATTATAGAATAAAAATAAGTGCATTTCAAAATAGAAATAAGATAGTATCAAAATAAATGATTAGAAGATTTACCGTGTATACTTCTCCTCTGTCAAATATTCTTACAATTTATTTTGGGCTTCTTCTGTAAGGTGTTTTGTACACTTGTAGATTTGCAGGTCTACTTCATATATTGCTATTGAAGAAGACTTGCCTTTATTGTTCTGCCATTTTCTTTTTCTTTTTATGGCATAATAGTAGCCTTACTGGTTTGTCTCTTTCTTCCTTTTGGTTGCAATTTAGCAGGAGCATCATTCGAAGGATTTTTATTCCTATATCCTTTTGATAAATCATGAATAGGATGTGAATATACAAATTTTTCATAAATATTTTGCTTCCTGTCAACTCTTTCTTGGATTCTCCCAATTATTGAGTTCTGAATTGAAATTATTTCTTCATCCTTTTTAGAAATGGAGATTGATAATTTTATTTTTTGTTTCGTGGAGAAAACAAAGCATCATGTTTAACTATTAAACATACCATAAACCTCAATGAAAATAAACAAATGTCAAACAACAAGCGAATTTGTGGGTTTACTAAATTGATAATGCGTGTACTTTATTAAACTATGAGTGTACTTTATCAAACTATGGATGCTTATCATTAGAAAATGCATGTACTTTATGAAATATGCATGCACTCTCCATTATTTGCCAAAGAATACCTAAGTACATGTGAAAAATTTCAAAGTACACGTAAATGTAAAAATAATTTCACGTGTACTTTGGGGTGATATGCGTGTACTTTATAAAATACACGTATCGTTATACTACAGTATAAAACTTGTGTACTTTTATCAAAATACCGCGTGTATACTTTATAAAATAACTATTTGTATTCTATAGAATTATGATGTTTAATTCGTGAAGATTCAGCCTCAACGTCACCATTACTAGGTCACTATCTTTCAATTTTTGCACTATATCTTTATACATTTTTTTTAGATTTTATTATTCTCAGATATATATGCATTTGTTTGTTTAACATTATTGATGACTTCCTATTTTTTCAATGATTAATCTAATTATTTCATTCTATCTGAGTCATTTATTGTTGTTTGAACAAGTTTTTATTCAAAGAATTGTTTATGATAACAAGGATGACATTTTCCACCTCCAACTTATTTCGTAACTCTTTTCGTTTCAAAATTTGAGAATTTTCCAATTACAACTTCTTAATTTCCTTTGTGTTTCAACAAGTTGACGATTATCTAACTCCAACTGTACATTCAAAATAATAAGTCTTGCATTCTTCACCTACAAAGTCTTCACCTTTTCAAGTGCACAATCAAGTGCTTCAGTTGCTTTAGATAGTTAGAATTTTTTTTCCAACAACGCCTTTTTCAATTCAGCTTTTTTCTTGCAAATTTACCTTCTCAACATTATCAGACTCTCCTGATTCCAAATTTTGAGTATCTGTTGGTTCATAATTCCTAACATTCTCAAATTTTTCACAATCTCTTAAATCAAAATTCCCAGTATCTTTCGGTTGATTATTTCTTTTTTAAGGAATCACATATTTTTTAAGGCGAATATTCTAACCTGATGAAAGTGCATTGCCATCAAAATCTTCAGCATCTTCATCGGACGATGAATCAGTATGCATAGGACTTACTTCAGAAATGTTCAAAGAGAAATGGGCCCTTCACTTTGAGTTTTATTCTTTTTGATGCCCTTGTTTATACCAGCTTCACTTTACATTGCACTGCCCTTACTGGATGCTTTATTTGTAGTCTCCATCTTCAAATTTCCTGAAGCGATGTCATTCTCAGATAACTAATTTTTCAAAGATGACAAGTTCCATCTAAGAAATTTTGGTGTTTTCTCTCCCATCCCTTTAACGATTGGAATGATATCAAACTTCTCACATACCCAATACCGCGATCATGAAAAAAAAACATGATATTAATAATTATATTATCTAGTTTTCATAATTGGAATAATGCGTGTACTTTGTAAATATCATGTGTACTTTCAAAGTACAGGTGATATTCCAACCATGGTTAATGAAATTAAGCATGTATTTTATAAATATCACGCGTACTTTCAAAGAACACGTGATATTTACAAAGTACATAATGGCCAATGAAATTATCACGCGTATTTTATTAATATCATGTGTATTTTGAAAGTACACGTGATATTTTTATAATACACGTGATATTTCAATGATCATGGTTAATAAAATTATGCATGTTCTTTATAATAATAATGTGTACTTTCAAATTACACGTGATATTTACAAAGTACACGTGAACTCAGGTTTTCAAATAAAATTTTCAATTTGTTTATTGGGCTGCATTAATATATTTTGTTCACCAGTAGTGAAATGACACATCCACTTGTTGTGTTAGGTTTTGAACTTGCTGTTTTGTTGAGTGAATTTATGAGAAACCCATGCTCGACAGACCCAATCATAATTAATCATGTCATCAATACTGTTGATGTATAGTGTCAAAAATGATCCTAATGTGAAGTTTGAGTTGGAGAAACACAACATCGTCATGAAGTGGATACAAACAAGTTTTACAAAATCGATAATGCCCTCATCTGTGTCCAACTTTATCGATTCTTCAAACACTTAGATATTTCTGACTTTCCAATTTTTTTAGCTTTAAAGTATCAGGCAAGAAATCAGGTTCTTGAGATGTAGCCAATCTCTTTTTTCAGATCAATTGATTTTTTCCCTTCTATCATTAAGATCCTCAATATTTCACTTAAATCTTTTGGGCTTATTTCTGCACTGTTCTTCATCTTGAAACTACTCGTTTCAATTTTGTAGAGCTTGATAATGGATAAAATATTTTTATTGATTTTTTGTGTTGTGCTCTTACTACTTCCTCTCCATAGTAGGCATTGAAAAGCTCCCATAATGGAGTCTTCTTAAGCAGTTCACTATGCCTATCATTTATTTTATTTTTAATAGCATCAAAATCATGATAAAAGCCAACAACATTCGACCTATATACTGGTCGTGTTTATTCACACCACGCGTAGATTCCACCTCACTTGAAGAACTATCTTCAGAACTGCTCTTCTTGTTGTTATTTCCTTTTCTTGCCTTCATCTTCATCCCCATTCTAATAATCTAAACACATAAAATTTAATTTACAAACCTATAATGATAAATTAAATGCACAAAAAATAAAATACAATCTAATTAGAATAAAATACAGGCTCCAACAATAAAGTACAATCATAATTAACAAAAGTACATGCAATATTCTCATAAAAACTTCTTATAAATCTTAACAAAATACATGCTAAACAAGGTAATACATATCGTCCATTACATGGTAATACCTAATACATGTTGTTCGACAAGTTATAAACCAAGATTGTTGTTCCTAACTTATTCAGAAAAAAAAGTGTTACAATAGATCCATGCTCAACGTGCCAGCATTTTCAAAACCTCTTAAGCTATACTGATCAATTCATTCTGCTAAATCCTTCACTTTAGATTCAGTTACTTGAAGCTTTTCTACATCAAAAGTACACTTAATGTCTTCATAGTAGTGAAAAAAACAAAGTAACCTTTTCGCTATTTCATTTATGCGAAGCAGAAAATGAATTTCGTCATCATAAGTAGTATTGACTGTCAATGTGAAAGGTTTTGTATTATTAAGATCTTCAAAGGTGCAACCAAAATTTTTGTAGTTGAACATGCTTGATGGAATGATTACTAAACAATAACACAATAATAATACTTCTTACAAACTTATGGAAAATAATTCAAATACCGTTGTCTCAGACCACAACAACATATGATTGATTAAATATGGAGATGACATATATATTGTATAACGTACACGCATAATACATAAAAGTACACGCACATTGCATTGAAGCAAATCAATTTCAATGTGCATGTACTATTTGAAAGTACACGCAAATTCAAAGAGTACATGCAGTCCTAAATAAATGTCAGTGGCACGAACCACATTTAATATAGGAGCTGCAGAAATACAAAGAGTATGTAGGATTGATTAAATATGGATATGCCATATATATATTATATCGAGTACATGCATAGTATATAAAAGTACACGCACATTAGATTGAATCAAATCAATTTCCATGTGCGTGTACTTTCTGAATTTGCATGTACTGTTTGAAAGTACACGCACATAATACATGACGTATACAAATACATGACCTAAATTCAGAAAGTACACGAAGTCCTAAATAAATGCTGCTGGCGCGAACACAATTAATATAGGACCTTTACAAATACAAAGAGTATGTTCATATTACAATCATGTATATATTCCCAGTCCTCAATAAATTATGTATACAAGAGGAAATGTACAGTGATGAAATACATAAATGTGCAGTACTCAACATGCAAAAAGTGTGTTTTGCATTTAAAATCAGGGCAATAAATGTATTCTTTTTCATCAGTCCATGTATAATGTCTATAAATATATACATATGAGAACACAAAACACATAATAAAGTAAGGAAAAGTTATATAAAACCTAAGGACGTGACAAACAGGTGATATCAGAAACAAAATGCTAAGAACACACCATATACATAGTGTATGGTATAATCTCAAGAACATAATATTGCATTTAATTCACAATACAGTACATCAAATATATGAGCATGTATCCATACTTGTTAGTGTTGTTTGAAAGAATTTGTTTGAGAGTGTGAAATGCTTGTTAGAACTTCCACGATTAGGGTTTTGATCACTTTAATTTCTGTGAAATGTGTTTGTTTTGGAATTCAAGGGTATTAATATGTTGTTGTTGGACCAAAATTTGATTAAGAATGAGAATCATTTTGGGATTTTGATCGAAGAGACAATACGGCTAGGGTTTTGATCGAAGAGAGAATACACAGTTTTTGGCGCTTGAATTTCTGTGAAGTGTGTATTTGTTTTAAATCGGGGGTATTTATATGTTGGACCTAATCGTTTAAAATTTATTGGTCCCATTTTTTTGTCCAAAATTGTTCCAAGGACTAGATCGTAAAAGGCCCTATTTTTATTATAGGTTGGTGTACTAACTTTGAATATTGATTTAAGGTAGGTATTAAGTTTTATTATGTCTTTCGATGAAGGAGATAAAAAGATCATTCCTAATGAAAATTAGGGTTAAATTAGGGCCCAAACCCCAATTTTCATTGGGAATGGTCTTTTTATATGATAGTGATAAGACGTATCGGTGGGATTTAGGCTTAAAAAGTCACGTCATATCACTATTATACAAACTTTTACATACATATATTTACTATGAAAAATAATATAGACCTCAAACCATCTCTCAAAGTGCATGAAGTGTTTGTACATTGAGGCGGGTCAACTCAAGGTACATGAATTTAATGCATTTTGAGGATTTTTTTGTGGATGTTTTTTGGACTCATAGCATCACTCATATATTATACATATAGAGGCTGTCTTAGGTGTAGTTCAAGTGCGTCTCCCGTGCGATCATTTTTCTAACGTAGTAGAAAGTTGAATTTTGTAATGATTTGATTAGGAAATGAACTCCACAGTGAGGAAATCATATAAAAAAATCACCAATTCAATGTAAAACGGGGTGAGATGATTATTAAAAATTTGAACTGCCAAAAATTCATATATTCATCAATTTTCAATCTAATTTTTAAAATAATATAAATTTGAATCTTTTGATTTTTTTTGTAGATTTCCTTACGATGCATACATAAATGTGTGTCTATAACAATAAATTACATTTAGATAAATATTTAAGTTATACTTCTTCATTATTGATCACACTACATTGAAAATGTCAATTTGGTATGATTAAGATGGAGCCATCTGGCATAATTTAAAGCCGTGCCAACTTTGGAATGCTTTTAGCAGGGTTTGTAACCATGCCAAAATTTGATTCATTTTAAAACCGTAAAAAATATGCATCTCACTAAAGAGAGTTGATGTTTTTCACGGATTTTTTTTAAGTATTTGTCTCATTTTAGAACCGTGCCAGAAGGAACATATAGCAAGTTTTTATAGGTAAACGCGTCACATTCCAATTAATCAAATATAAAGGTACTAATATGAAACGTTAGCTAATGACATGCCGACATATGGCACATTTTTAGCACAATTCTAAACGTTTTAAAAGCGTGTTAGATTGTCACAGTATGGGTATGCTTAGGCCAAAATTTGGGTTTAAAACTGTGCTCGATTAGCGTTTCTGGTGTGGTGTCTATAAGTCACAGAGTAGTTATATATATAACCTTTCAATCAACACATGTTGAAATAATTAGGTCAAAATACGTTTTCTAGTTATTTTTATAAAATTCACAAAATTCTACTGACGCACACCCTAATAAATAAGGTATTTTTAGCAGTTGTTTGTTGGATTCTTAAAAAATAGCTAGAAATTGTGTTTTGGCCTAATTTTTTGAACATATATTGATTATAAGGTTAATTCCATGGGTAAAACTAAAAAATAAAAAAAAGTTTTTAAGGCCTAGAACTAGGCGTGATATATGAGTGATGTATGAAGCATGATGTATATGAGTCTCTCTCTCTCTCTCTCTCTATATATATATATATGTGTGTGTGTGTGTGTGTGTGTCTGTGTGTGTGTGTGTGTGTAATAATAATAATAATAATAATAATAATAAGTGTGCCAGTTTGATGCAGGTTCAAGTTCCACATATATAATTTCAGGACTAGGAGAGTTTTAAAGGTAAAATCCCAATTCTGGCGTGTAGGATGATTTTAATATTTTATTAAAAAGTTCAAGTTTTGCAATCCACTCCAGGTCATCCCTAATTCATAGAGAATTAAGGTGTCATGCATATATGAACTTCCCTTTAATGCAAGAATAGTCTCAGGCAATACGACATTTGTATAAAATCCCTTAGGGACATATTTATCTCATCTCTTGGCTCTTAAAACTTCTCTCTCTCTCTCTCTCTCTCTCTCTCTACACACACACACACACACATAAGGGCGGGGCTAGGATTACATGTAGCGGTGGGCTAGCATTAATCAATAACCAAATAATAAAAAAAGGAAAAAATAATTGAGCAACTGAATTTCAATAAATAATAGTATTTAAATAACACAATGATAACAAAATCTATAAGTCATTTTTGAATGACTAGTCTATTAAGATTAGAATTCATCAATTATGGAAACAAGATCAATATTTAAACTAAGATCTCTTTCAAGTTAGAGAGTCATGCAACCTACAAGAAATTCACCCCTTTTAAATTGCGAATCACTATTTTAACATGTTTCATCCTAGAAATTTCTCTCTCCGTAGTCATGATGGAAACATGAAGAGACAACACAAGACGAATCATTCTATCAACTATAGAGTAGGTCTCCGACTTTCTTGTTACAAATAGGATTTGACAAAAATGACTAAGAGTAAAAATATTTTGAAATTCGGAATCATTATCCAAATCAAGTTGATAATGCATCAGTTGGTATCTAAAAGTACGAATGTATGGTCCGGTAAAATCCATAGGATAGATTTTTTTGGCAAGTTTACAAATTTCCTCCATATCAAATTATATAAAAGCATCACTAGGATCCAAACCCGAGCTAAGAGTAAGAAGTTTCATTTCGCCCTCGTTGAATCTATTTTCTAACTCCATCAACTGAAAATCTATCGTGGAGTTAAAAATATTTAAGTGTTAATAATGTTTAACGGTGTTGTGATCTTATTACAAGCATTCACGTCACGAATCCTCATCACAATGAGAGCTCAAATCAGGTATAAAAATGTTATGTTATTGGTAAAATTCTACCACGTTCTCAAGGAAATTTCTCCATTCGTCATTTCTCAATTTTCAAATGAGAACATTTGTTGTAGAGACTAACTTTAAAGCATTTAAATTTCTTGAGGTTGATATTGTAAATCTTGGCAAAGTGTATCAGTGATTCCCATGATTTTTTTCATTAAGTGCATGATGAATAGGATTTCAAAACTCCGCATAACTTTAAAACACCACGAGCTTGTACATGTATTTATTCACTCGCCCCACTCTTTTTAAGAGTTTCAATAACAAATAAAGGTGTATCATCCATGACCCTTAAGGTCCGGAGATAATCATAATATGATCTCTAACGAGTAGCTCCAGGTCGATGCATGGTACCAATTTGATTAGCCCCCTTTTCGGATTGCCGTTGACCACTAGCTAACATACATTCTTTATCATCCCTTTGTAAATTTTCTAACTCACAAATACATTCAGAGAAGAAGGAACAACATTGAGAATATAAGTCAAGTGAGAAAAGAATTGCCAAACACTAATCTCATCTTTTGCGATCGCAACTAAAGGTAGTTGTAGTTGATGTGCAAACAAATGTGCATAATACGTATATGGGCAATCTTTAAGACGTAATGCTTGCAAACCTTTCCAGTGACCTCGCATATTACTAGCACGCCTATACCCTTGACCTCATAAGTTTTGAATCAGGAAGTTGTATGGAACAAGAATATCAACTATCTGTTTTTAAGAGCGGATGATGATCTATACTCAACGCCAACGATATCAAATAACATTATGTTAGCATAACATCATGAGTGGCATATCTCAAAACAAGAGCCATTTTTCTCTTTTTTAGACTCGTCCAATGATTTGTAAACAAGAATACAAAATTTCCCCCTTCCCACTTCATCACAAATCATCTTTCTTACTCTATGAGTGAGAATATCTAGAATCTCCTTTTGAATATGATAAGAAGTGTATTTTGCAATATGTGGGTCACTTTCGAAAATACTTGAAAGTTCTTCATTATATTCATCTTTGAAATTCAACAATTTGATAAAGTTTCCCCAATTCAATGAACTTGGGCTTTCATCATGACCTCTGAAACCTAATCCTTGAAGTGCAAGAATTCGAACAACTTATGCTTGCTCTGAGACGCATTCGATTCTTTAAAATTTCTTCTCTCAATTCTTGTTCAAAACTTTGTCAATATGTTGAGACGTTGTCTTTAAATTATTAAGGCACTCAACATATTTTCTATATGGTGAAGATGGAATCCCATCATATTTCAAAGACAAGTAATTTGTGCCATAATTAACTCTCTTTCAGTTGTCAAATCCACTGGTGATAAGTACAGAACGAATCCCCGACTAACTTTTTTCTTTAAAAATAAAGCATGGGAAACAATACGCTTTATTCACTGAAAGGGAATGCTCTAGCCATGAAAACTGTTTGAACCAGGCATATATTGCTTTCCTTTCTTTGTTCTTGGATACTCAAAGAGGTTAGGTTGATATGGCCCCAGTTTCACGTAAGCTCATATAATTATATCTCGTTGATATATTGGAATACATAGTGCAAGACCTTGTTCAATAACCATTGGACCAAATTTTTTTGGTTAAACACTTTCTGTTTCAGCTCGAGGTTGCGACTCCAGAATTGAGGTATCAATATTAGTTGCATCGAATGTATCCTCTTTCGATGAATCTTCACCTATTCGCTTTTTGAAGAATGAGAAAATAGTTTTTCCTCTCTTTGTGGGGGGGGGGGGGGGGGGGGGGGGGGGGTATTATGTGCCATTATATATATGACCCATGATTCCATCAAAAATAAATAAATAAATGAATAATTAAAAATATATGACATTGATTTAAAAGTCTCTGAATTTTTACTCCAATATTCATTATTCTTTATCAACATTCAGAATAAAAAATGTACAACACTACTTATAATTTAATAGTGTATTTAAATTAAAATAATACCTTACTTTGGACTCTAAAAGGAAGAATGCACCATAAATTGAAAATCCTCAAGTTAAAACTCTAAAATCATAAAAATTAAAATGAGTAAGATATAAGATTTGATATCCCAAAATGTAAAAAAACAAATACACTACAACATTGCAATCATATTGATAAAATTAATATTACAAATAATATAAAAGAATGTATTTTTTTTATTAATCTAAGATTCTAATAATGATAAGAAAAAGATTAAAAAAATTACTAGGAATCAGAGATATCCGAGCAAAAAAATTGCTGAAACAGGTGATGGGAGCAACCTTTCACCTTCTTGTTTTCCTTTTTGAGAGATGGATTGGAAAATAAGTCGGGAAGTTGGATATTTTTTTGAAAAAGACGCATGTGTAGTGGGTTAATTTTTGACTTCTAAGAGAGACGTGTCTTGATGTTTTTTTTTTTTGCAACTTGGTGATTTACTTTTAACAACTAGTGTGGTTTTTTTTTTTACATTGTGTGTATAAGTAAGTTTAATGGGCTAGGCTAGGATAAATTATATTTTTCTGTTCGGCTGCATATATAGGTATTCACAGTTTGTCTTTGGACCTACGATGTAGCCCAGGTCTGCTCCTCATATATATATATATATATATATATATATATATATATATATATATATATATATATATATATAGGGAGAGGTTCTCTAGTGGACCAAAAAAATGGATTTTTTAATGGACCTTAACAAAAAACACATAATAACACATTAATTTTAATTCCTATAGTGTAATTGGTCCGCGCCAGCGGCACTCGAGACCCCATTACCCCGGCCCCACCACCACCACCCCCCTTCCCCCCCACCCCCACCCACCACCATCACCATAGAAGCCCTTATGACTGCAGGGCTGCCATGGAGGTGGGGTGGGGTGGGTGGGGGGGCGATTGGGGGTCAATCGACACGCGTGTTTGGTGCTGCTGGCGCGGACCAATTACCCTAGAAGAATTAATATTAATATGTTATTATGTGTTTTTTGTTAAGGTCAATTAAAAAGTCCATTCTTTTGGTTCACTAGAGAACCTCTCCCTATATATATATATATATATATATATATATATATATATAGAGAGAGAGAGAGAGACTATTATACATCATGTTTCCTACATCATCCATATATCACACCTGGTTCTAGGTCATAATTTTCTTTTTAATTTTATCTATGGAGTTAACCTTCCAATCAACACATATTTAAAAAATTAGGTTAAAATACAATTTCTAGCAATTTTGAAAAAATTCAACAAAAACTGCTGAAAATACCTTATGTAATAGGGTCTGTGCCAGTAGAATTTTATGATTTTTTTAAAAATAGCTAATATATATATATATATATATTGACCTAAATTTTGAACATGTGTTGACTGAAAGGTTAATTTCAAGAGAAAAATAAGAAATTTGGAAAAAAAAATTCTTAGGGCCTAAAACTCAGTGTGATGTAAGAGTCTTCCTCTCTCTCTACATGCCTATATATATATATTCGGGATCTTATACGGACCCCTTAATATACATGCCTCACTACGTACTTAAAAATTGAAACGCAAAACCCATTACCCATTACCCAATGCACTCTCTCCTCTCTAAATCTGTCAGCCGCACTGCTAGACTTCTACACTGCTACACTTCTACGCATGGATACCAAGATACCAAATCTTGGCAAAGTAAACCTCATATTGAACAAACTATTATTTTATAAAGTAGAAAGCTCATAGAGACCAAACCTTTACAGACCTTTGATGAACAGAGAAGCTTGCATAATAGGTATGTTTCGTTTATCATTTAGCATTTGAAGATATCTGTTATCATTTATCATTTAAAGAGACCTGTTAAAAAATAGTGGTTTGCTTTTAAATAATGGGTTGTTAAATAATGGTTACCTTTTCAAAAATGGTTTGTTAAATAATGGTTTGCTGTTAAAAAAATGGTTTGTTAAATAATGGTTACCTGTTCAAAAATGGTTTGTTAAATAATGGTTCGCTATTAAAAAAAAGGTTTGTTAAATAATGGTTTGCTGTTAAAAAAATGTTTGTTGATACTTGTTAAAAAAAATAGATGTTAAAATAATGTTTGTCGATACCTATTATCATTTTATGTTGATACCTATTATCATTTTATGTTTTTAGATACTTGTTAAAAAAATAGAAAAAAACAGTTGTTAAATTAATGTTTGTCGATACTTGTTATCATTTTATGTTAAAAAAAATAGCTGTTAGAATTTTTTTTTTAAATAGCTATTATAATTTTTTTAAAAAAAATAGCAGTCATATTTTTTTTTAAATAGCAGTAAAAAATACCTATTAACATTTTTTTTTCTGAATTCATTAAAAATAGCTGTAAAAAATACCTATTATCATTTTTTTTAATTCAATTGTAGTTAAATGAAGAATGATTATGGTGATGTGGGGAGTATAGGGGTTGAAGGTGGAGACGATTTAGAGAGCCGGCATAATTTAGAATTAACTATTATGGATGAAGGTGGAGAGGTCCATGTTGATTCGAATTTGGAGGCATCTTCTTTAGAATATTATCCTCAGGTCCCGGAGGATATCATTCCCAAAGTGGATCAGGAATTTCAATCCTTAGAAAAAGTCCACGGTTTTTATAATGTGTATTCCAAAGTCGCGGGCTTTAGTGTTCGAAAGTGGAGCGAGAAAAAAAATGTGGGACTGATGAGATTATTAGGAAGGAGTATGTATATTGTAAAGAAGGCAAGGAAACGGTGATTGCAAAACCAAATGCTAAAAGAAAGTGAGGGGTAGTTAGAGAAGGTTGTCATGCTAGACTTGCCTTTGTGAAGGGAACAACTGGATTATTCATAGTTAGTCAATTTCTTGAAGGCCATAATCACCCATTGTTTACATCCAGGAAAACACATTTTTTGCAATCTCATTGTAGACTTTCAGAATCCCAAAAGTGTTTGGCCCAACAACTTAGTGCTATTAACATCCCAACACATCAACAATTTAATTTTCGTGGGTTGCAGGCGGGGTGTTTTGAGAACATTGGATATACGTAAAAAGGATTTGTATAATTACGAGAGGGACTTGCGAAGAGAGATAAAGGGGCATGATGGTAGTGTTTTTTGAGCATTTGAATCATGAGCAAAATAAAAATCCTTCATTCACGTTCGAAATAAAGTTTGATGAAGATAATGAAACAACACATTATTTTTTGGCCGATGCACCTTCAAGACGTTCATACAAATTTTATGGTGATGTTGTAATATTTGATACAACGTAAAAAGCTAATCGGTACGGTTTGATATTTGCACCATTATTGGGTGTTAATAATCACGATCAGACTATTGTATTTGGTCGTGCATTCTTGGGTGATGAGACGATCGATTCATTCATATGGCTATTCAAACATTTTCTCGAAGCTATGCCGGACGGAGCTCCAAAAATGATTATCACTGATCAAGATCCGGTAATGACAAAAGCAATATCATTACCCCTTTCTAATACGTTTCATAGATATTGTAGTTGGCATATATTGATAAATTTTTCTGAAAAGATAGACTCCATGACATATAATGCTTACTATAGTAAGTTTCTGGATTTCATTTGGAATACGGAGTTGAAGGAAGAGTTTGATATTACGTGGATTGATCTTATTGAGAGGAGTGGATTGACCGATAATAAATAGTTGTGCAATATGCTTGACATCCGTTCGGCTTAGATTCCTTGTTATGTAAATCACATTTTCTCTGCCGACATGTTGAGTAGCCAACGAGCGGAGAGTGCTCATTCATTCTTCAAAGGGTATGTGTCCCAAAAAATTCATTAAGTACGTAAAGAAATTTCATCAATAAAAACTATCGCAAATGAATCAACAAAAGGACGTAATACCCGATTCATAAGATCCATAAATACAGTTGGAGCAATGTTTACCCCAAACGGCATCACCAAAAACTCAAAATGTCCATACTAAGTACGTAAAGAAATTTTAGAATATCATTCTCCTTGACCCTCAATTGATGATAACCCGACCACAAGTCTATTTTTTAAAAACACTTTAGCACCCTGCAACTAATCAAACAAATCATTTATACGAGGTAAAGGATACTTGTTCTCAATCGTAGCTTTATTCAGTTGCCCATAATCAATACACAAATGCATAGTACCATATTTCTTTTCACAAATAAAACTGGTGCACCCCATGGGGATACACTAGGC
This sequence comes from Sambucus nigra, assembly GCA_949130495.1. Lineage (NCBI taxonomy): Eukaryota > Viridiplantae > Streptophyta > Magnoliopsida > Dipsacales > Adoxaceae > Sambucus > Sambucus nigra. The sequence continues at coordinate 86,755,140 of OX422223.1, read as the reverse complement.
TGTATGAACCCCCTATCAAGTCAATCATGTAACTGAATCTTGAGTTCTTTCAACTCAGCAGGTGCCATTCTATACGGTGCCATAGAGATAGGGGATGTCCCAGGTGCCAATTCAATACTAAATTCAACTTCTCTCTCTGGGCGTAACCCCTATAACTCACTGGGAAACACTTCTGAAAAATCCTTTGCAATAGGAACATCGACTAATATAAAAATCCCCCTTCCTAGTGTCAAGAACATATGAAATAAAACCCCTACAACATTTACTCAACAATTTCCGTGTCTGAATAGAAGAAATAATGAAATTGGGAACAATTTTCCTTTCCCCCATAAATTTAAATTCAGAATCACCAGATATATTAAAAACAACTTCCTTATAGAAAAAATCCATAGATGCATGATGTTTGGATAACCAATCCATTCCCAGAATTATATCAAAATCATAAATATCCAATGGCAGTAGATCCATAACTGTATCTCTAACCCCCACCATCAAAACACAATCATAAAAAACATATTCAGCTACGATCATATCCCCTATGGGCATGGAAATACCCAAACCCACATCTAAACGAGTACATGACCTATTCAGATATATAAAAAATGCACATGACACAAAAGAATGTGCGGAATCGGGATAAAAAAAACATACGCAATTCTATCAGTAACAAAAAGTGTACATGTCACCACATCCGAAGTAACCTGAGCTTCTTTCATTGTAAAGACTCATCCACTTGGCCTCGAACCACTTGCTTGTCCCATGCTCCAGGTTTCATCTATAATAATCGAGTTATAACAACGAACACCAACAATTTATAATACTAAATTATTGGTTAGTACATAAACAGCTCATAAATATGAAATCAACTCAATAACTGCCATCTAACCGTCACACACGTTCATTATTTATAACATAGATGCTCTGATACCACTAATTGTCACACCCCCAAGCCCAAATGCATTCTAATCATTTAATTTCAAAATAATTAAATCATGATCTTCAGTCCATTTGAAATATAATCCACTTATCAATATTTATATACATAATGAATATAATACTATTCTTGTACCATGACTTAATCAACATTAGAGTCATAATTAGCGGTTATACAATACTATGATTTACAATTACAAACATCAAATCAACCCATGCTAACGCAATATATACAATGCGTGAGTGTATCAAAATCTTCAATGTGACAATGACAAAATCCCTTATGTAATCCCCAACTCTGTCTACTAGTGCAATTCTCAAAATCTCCCATTATAGGGTATCCTAACTGACACCGTATAAACCTGAAAATGTTAAAATATAAACCATAAGTGTTAAGCTTAGTGAGGTACTCCTTCCATGAAATGAATTAATAGTTCTATAACAAATCCGTGGATATAAAATACAAACAATCCTGCACATTTGCAATAACAAATCCTGGAACATAAAGTTCCAACAAATCATTAGATCTTTGTCCAATTCCAATCCTGGATCATAAGACCCAAACAAATCCTAGATATTTGAATATCCAAACAAATACTGAATATCGAAGTATTCAAACCAATCCTGGATAATTTAATATCCAAACAAATCCTTCTCTTAGAGTTATATTCATAACCATCATATCATTTTCATATCTATATGTGAAACAATCAGAAGTACACTCACCTTGGAAATTTTACAAGATTTCCCTTTTCCTTTATCTGGATCTTGTTAAGTCGGTTCTTATTCTATCATTTTTACAATATTAGTATCATTATAAGAATATTAACAATTCAAAGAATAACTTCAACATAACTCAATTCATAAGCATCATAGGATTCTATTCAAATAATTCATCATAAATGAAGTCCCATCTAGATTCAGGTTATGATATCAACATATTCAAATTATAGCCCAAACCTACCTTAATTCTTCTTGGTAATCCAATCCTTATCATATTATATTTCCAACACAAAAGACGATACATCATTCCAAGTTTCCCAGAGCAAGATATGCCCATTTCTTTACTACATAACAAATCATCCCAATAGGCTCCTCTATCGTTCAGTCATATACCAAGAATTTTCATAATTTTTATACATCACAAATTTCTATGATATTTCATCCAATTTCAAAAAACATATTGAATAATACAAGAATAAAATTTCATAATTATTAGAGTTCCTTTGGTATGTAAAATGAAACTATAAACACAAGGTATGCATACTTATCCTTTTGGGGAAGATTTTACACCTCGACTTCAACTTATCACCCAAGATTCATTTCTTGGTATTTTTACATAATTTTCGGATATGATATACATATATGAGTCTATGTCAATCTTCAACTAGAATTAATCAATTTCAGTAAGTATACAAAAAGATATAGAAGTTCGAATACATAAGGTTTCTAAACGAAGTAATTTCAAGGGTTTACACGTTCAACTTTGCTTAAACATGCATCTATCCATACGTACTCATAAAGACATGGAAGTTTAGTTAAAAAAACAATATTTCTATAATTTCAAGCAGTAATACAACAAAATAAATAAGATTTATGGATGAAATTACCTTAGAGGGTTTTACGTAATTTTCTTTGAATTTTTCTTCAATTTCTCCTCTCACATTCTTCCTAAACTTCAAAATTCTCTTTCCTTAGGTTAAAACTCTTCCATGGATGAAATATTACGAAGGAAGAGCTTAATTCAAGGATTATAAGGCGGCATAAGGGCACCCCCCTTGGCTCAATCAAAATATAACATGTGACGTCATGTTAGACAAAATATCATTTAAAGCTAAATGACTACTTTACCCCTGTTCGTAAAAAGACGATATCTTCTCACTCGAATGCCCATTTGATGCACCGTTTGTTGTGTTAGAAACCTATCTCATATATCTAAAACTATCTAGCTTATACCTCAAGTCGATTATTATATCGTAATGTTCAAAGCTAGCCTTCAACATGGACATTCTTACCGAAAACTTCGAAATTTGGTGTTTGTAACTAATTCAATATTTCATGCTTTATGAAGGTAGGATTAGACTAAATATAACGACTTAACATTATATATACTAATAAAATATTATCCATATCACATAATATAATCATGATTTAAACATAATTTATCACAATTATATTCGGGTTCTCACAATTCTCCCCCTGTTAGGAAATTTCATTCCCGAAATTGACATACCTTGGTTGTTCGAATCAAAAGAATACGTACAACGCATATTCATGATATCTTCTCTCTCCCATGTAGATTATTTTATATAATGCCTTCTCCACATAACTTTCACAAGTGGGATCACTTTGGATCTCAATATCTGTTCCTTCCTATCCCCGATAGCAAGTGGTTCTTCCACATAGTTCAAGTCTTCCTTCAACTCAATAGGTTGTTCCAACAATACACGTGAAGGGACCGCTACATACTTTCTCAACATAGAAACATGAAAAACATCAAGTAATCGGGATATTTCGTAGGTAATGTTAACTTGTAGGCTACCACTCCGACTTTCTTAAGGATTTTATAAGGTTCAATGTAGCCTGGACTCAATTTTCCTTTCTTTCCAAACCTCATAACTCCCTTCTATGGCTATATCAGAAGAAACACATAATCCCCTTTCTGGAATTCCAAATCTTTTCGCCGTTTATCTGCATAACTTTTCTATCTTCCTTGAGCTGTTCCCTTTTTATCTTGAATAATCTTCAATTTTTCAGTGGTAACATCAATCAACTCTGGACCCTCTATCTTCCTTTCACGAACTTCACCCCAAGATATCGGTGTACGACACTATCTACCATACAAATCTTCATATGGAGACATACCAATAGTAGATTGAAAACTATTATTATATGCAAATTCTATCAAAGGGAAATATATATCCCAATTACCTTTGAAATCAAGCACACAAACTCTAAACATATCCTCCAAAATCTGTATGGTTCTTTCAGATTGTCCATTCGTCTGAGGATGAAAAGCTTTACTAAACTTCAAGTTAGTACCCATAGCATACTGTAACTATCCCAAAATCTGGATGAAAAAGTAGGGTCCCTATCTGAAATAATATAAACAGATGCTATATGCAATCGAATAATTTCATCAACATATAGTCTAGCAAACCTATCAATTTTATACGTAGTCTTGACTGCTAAAAAAATTAGCTGACTTGGTCAATCTATCCACCTTTACCTAAATCGAATCTGACCCCTTCTGAGATTGAGGAGGCCCAACCACAAAATCTATCGTTACATAATCCCATTTCCATTCCGGTATTGGCAATGCTGAAGAAGACCAATTGGTTTCTGATGCTCCACTTTCACTTGCTGACATATCAGGCACCTAGCAATAAAATCAGCTATTTTCTTCTTGATATTATTCCACCAATAATGCTCTTTCAAATCCCTATACATTTTATTACTACCAGGATGCATAGTATAAATGGAATTATGAGCCTCATCTAAAATTTCCTCTTTCAATCCACCCAACATTAGTCACACATAACCGCTACTTATACATTAAAGTTCCATCATTCACAATACAAAAATCTTCAGACTTACGATCTCGAACATTTTATTCTTTCTTATCAAGAAAAGAATCTTGACTTTGCAATTCACGAATATGGGTAGCTAATGAAGGCTTCACGCTTACATGAGAAAAGAACCTATCCCCATCTGCTAGCTTCAATTCTACTCCCATCAATCTCAACTCCATGATGTCGGAAACTCTAGCACACCGAATACAAGATAACCAGCCCGAAGCCTTCTACTCAGAGCATCTTCTACTATATTTTCCTTCCCTGGGTGGTAGTGAATTGTACAGTCATAATCTTTAATTAACTCCACCCACTGCCTCAAATTCAACTCTTTCTAAGTAAATAAATACATAAGACTCTAATGGTCAGTAAAAATTTCACATACTTCACCATACAAATAATGACGCCATAATTTCAGAGGCAAACACGATTGCAACAATTTGTAAATCATGTGTAGGATAATTACGTTCATGTGTATTCAATTATCTTAAAGCATAAGAAATAGCCTTACCATACTGCATAAAAACACAACCCAAACCCTGATGTGAAGCATCAGTATGAATAACAAAACCATCTCCACCATGCGGAATAGTAAGAACAGGTGCAGTTACCAACCTCTTTTTCAATTCATCAAAACTATTTTCGCAATCAGAATTCCACTCAAACTTAACATCTTTTTGGGTTAATTTAGTCATTGGCAAAGTCAATCGAAGAAAATCCCTTAATAAACCTCCTATAATATCCAGCTAAACCCAGAAAATTCCTCACCTCTGTCACATTATTGGGGCTCTCCCATTTTACAATAGCTTCTACATTTTTAGGATCAACACATATAGCATCTCTAGAAATAACATGGCCTAAAAATACAACTTATGATAGCCAAAATTCACATTTGCTAAACTTAGCATACAACTGCTTATCTTTCAACATATTCAAAATAGTTTTGAGTTGCTTTTCATGTTCAACCATATCACGTAAGTAAATCAAAATTTCATCAATAAAAACTATCACAAATGAATCAACAAAAGGACGTAATACCCGATTCATAAGATCCATAAATACAGTTGGAGCAATGTTTACCCCAAAAGGCATCACCAAAAACTCAAAATGTCCATACTAAGTACGTAAAGAAATTTTAGAATATCATTCTCCTTGACCCTCAATTGATGATAACCCGACCACAAGTCTATTTTTTAAAAACACTTTGGCACCCTGCAACTAATCAAACAAATCATTTATACGAGGTAAAGGATACTTGTTCTCAATCGTAGCTTTATTCAGTTGCCCATAATCAATACACAAATGCATTGTACCATATTTCTTTTCACAAATAAAACTGGTGCACCCCATGGGGATACACTAGGCTGTATGAACCCCCTATCAAGTCAATCATGTAACTGAATCTTGAGTTCTTTCAACTCAGCAGGTGCCATTCTATACGGTGCCATAGAGATAGGGGATGTCCCAGGTGCCAATTCAATACTAAATTCAACTTCTCTCTTTGGGCGTAACCCCGATAACTCACTGGGAAACACTTCTGAAAAATCCTTTGCAATAGGAACATCGACTAATTTAAAAATCCCCCTTCCTAGTGTCAAGAACATATGAAATAAAACCCCTACAACATTTACTCAACAATTTCCTTGTCTGAATAGAAGAAATAATGAAATTGGGAACAATTTTCCTTTCCCCCATAAATTTAAATTCAGACTCACCAGATATTTTGAAAACAACTTCCTTATAGAAAAAATCCATAGATGCATGATGTTTAGATAACCAATCAATTCCCAGAATTATATCAAAATCATAAATATCCAATGACAGTAGATCTATAACTGTATCTCTAACCCCCACCATCAAAACCCAATCACAAAATACATATTCAGCTACGATCATATCCCCTATGGGCTTGGAAATACCCAAACCCACATCTAAACAGGTACATGGTCTATTCAGATATATAGAAAATGCACATGACTCAAAAGAATGTACGAAATCGAGATCAATCAAAACATAAGCACTTCTATCAGTAACAAAAAGTGTACCTGTCACCACATCCGAAGTAACCTGAGCTTCTTTCATTGTAAAGACTCGTCCACTTGGCCTGGAACCACTTCCTTGTCCCATGCCCCAGGTTTCATCTATTATATCTGAGTTATAACAACCAACAATAACAGTTCATAATACTAAATTATTGGTTAGTACATAAACAGTTCATAAATATGAAATCAACTCAATAACTTCCATCAAACCGTCACATACGTTCGAAACTTATAACCTAGATGCTCTGATACCACTAATTGTCACACCCCAGGCCCAAATGCATTCTAATCATTTAATTTTAAAACAATTAAATCATGATCTTCAGTCCATTTGAAATATAATCCACTTATCAATATTTATATACATAATGAATATAATACTATTCTTGTACCATGACTTAATCAACATTCGAGTCATAATTAGCGGTTATACAATACCATGATTTACAATTACAAACATCAAATCAACCCATGCTAACGCAATATATACAATGCGCGAGTGTATCAAAATCTTCAATGTGACAATGAAAAAATCCCTTATGTAGTCCCCAACTCTGTCTACTGGTGCAATTCTCAAAATCTCCCATTATATGGTATCCCAACTGGCAGCGTATAAACCTGAAAATGTTAAAATATAAACCATAAGTGTTAAGCTTAGTGATGTACTCCTTCCATGCAATGAATTAATAGTTCTATAACAAATTCGTGGATATAAAATACAAATAATCCTGCACATTGGCAATAACAAATCCTGGAACATAAAGTTCCAACAAATCATTAGATCTTTGTCCAATTCCAATCCTGGATCATAAGACCCAAATAAATCCTAGATATTTGAATATCAAAATAAATACTGAATACTGAAGTATTCAAACCAATCATGGGTAATTTAATATCCAAACAAATCCTTCTCTTAGAGTTATATTCATAACCATCCTATCATTTTCATAGCTATATGTGAAACAATTAGAAGTACACTCACCTTGGAAATTTTACAAGCTTTCCCTTTTCCTTTATCTGTATCTTGTTAAGTCGGTTCTTATTCTATCATTTTTACAATATTAGTATCATTATAAGAATATTAACAATTCAAAGAATAACTTCAACATAACTCAATTCATAAGCATCATATGATTCTATTCAAATAATTCATCATAAATGAAGTCCCATCTAGATTCAGGTTATGATTTCTACATATTCAAATTATAGCCCAAACCTACTTTAATTCTTCTTGGTAATCCAATCCTTATCATATTATATTTCCAACACAAAAGACGACACATCATTCCAAGTTTCCCAGAGCAAGATATGCCCATTTCTTTACTACATAACAAATCACCCCTATAGGCTCCTCTATCGTTCAGTCATCTTCCAAGAATTTTCATAATTTTTATACATCACAAATTTCTATGATATTTCAACCAATTTCAAAAAACATATTGAATAATATATGAATAAAATTTCATAATTATGATAGTCCCTTTGCTATGTAAAATGAAACTATAAACACAAGGTATGCATACTTATCCTTTTGGGGAAGATTTTACACCTTGACTTCAACCTATCACCCAAGATTCATTTCATGGTATTTTTACATAATTTTCGGATATGATATACATATATGAGTCTATGTCAATCTTCAACTGGAATTAATCAATTTCAGTAAGTATACAAAAAGATATAGAATTTCGAATACATAAGGTTTCTAAACGAAGTAATTTCAAGGGTTTACACGTTCAACTTTGCTTAAACATGCATCTATCCATACGTACTCATAAAGACATGGAAGTTTAGTAAAAAAATGAACATTTCTATCATTTCAATCAATAATACAACAAAATAAATAAGATTTATGGATGGAATTACCTTAAGGGCTTTTACGTAATTTTCTTTGAATTTTTCTTCAATTTCTCCTCTCACATTCTTCCTAAACTTCAAAATTCTCTTTCCTTAGGTTAAAACTCTTCAATGGATGAAATATTATGAAGGAAGAGCTTAGTTTAAGGATTATAAGTCGGCATAAGGGCACCCCCCTTGGCTCAATCAAAATATAACATGTGACGTCATGTAAGACAAAATATCATTTAAAGCTAAATGACTACTTTACCCCCTATTCGTAAAAAGACGATATCTTCTCACTCGAATGCTCGTTTGATGCACCGTTTATTGTGTTACAAACCTATCTCATATATCTACAACTATCTAGCTTATACTTCAAGTCGATTATTTTATCGTAATGTTCAAAGCAAGCCTCCAACATGGACATTCTTACCGAAAACTTCGAAATTTGGTGTTTGTAACTAATTCAATATTTCATGCTTTATAAAGGTAGGATTAGACTAAATATAATGACTTAACATTATATATACTAATAAAATATTATCCATATAACATAATATAATCATGATTTAAACATAATTTATCACAATTATATTCGGGTTCTCACAATTCTCCCCCTGTTAGGAAATTTCATTCCCGAAATTGACATACCTTGGTTGTTCGAATCAAAAGAATACGTACAACGCATACTCATGATATCTTCTCTCTCCCATGTAGATTATTTTATAGAATGCCTTCTCCACATAACTTTCACAAGTGGGATCACTTTGGATCTCAATATCTGTTCCTTCCTATCCCCGATAGCAAGTGGTTCTTCCACATAGTTCAAGTCTTCCTTCAACTCAATAGGTTGTTCCAACAATACATGTGAAGGGCCCGCTACATACTTTCTCAACATAGAAACATGAAAAACATCAAGTAATCGGGATATTTCGTAGGTAATGCTAACTTGTAGGCTACCACTCCGACTTTCTTAAGGATTTTATAAGGTTCAATGTAGCCTGGACTCAAGTTTCCTTTCTTTCCAAACCTCATAACTCCTTTCTATGGCTATATCAGAAGAAACACATAATCCCCTTTCTGGAATTCCAAATCTTTTCGCCGTTTATCTGCATAACTTTTCTATCTTCCTTGAGCTGTTCCCTTTTATCTTGAATAATCTTCAATTTTTCAGTGGTAACATCAATCAACTCTGGACCCTCTATCTTCCTTTCACGAACTTCAACCCAAGATATCGGTGTACGACACTATCTACCATACAAATCTTCATATGGAGACATACCAATAGTAGATTGAAAACTATTATTATATGCAAATTCTATCAAAGGAAAATATATATCCCAATTACCTTTGAAATCAAGCACACAAACTCTAAACATATCCTCCAAAATCTGTATGGTTCTTTCAGACTGTCCATTCGTCTGAGGATGAAAAGCTTTACTAAACTTCAAGTTAGTACCCATAGCATACTGTAACTATCCCAAAATCTGGATGAAAAAGTAGGGTCCTTATCTGAATTAATATAAACAGATGCTATATGCAATCGAATAATTTCATCAACATATAGTCTAGCAAAGCTATCAATTTTATACGTAGTCTTGATTGCTAAAAAAATTAGCTGACTTGGTCAATCTATCCACCTTTACCTAAATCGAATCTGACCCCTTCTGAGATCGAGGAGGCCCAACCACAAAATCTATCGTTACATGATCCCATTTCCATTCTGGTATTGGCAATGCTGAAGTAAACCAATTGGTTTCTGATGCTCCACTTTCACTTGCTGACATATCAGGCACCTAGCAATAAAATCAACTATTTTCTTCTTGATATTATTCCACCAATAATGCTCTTTCAAATCCCTATACATTTTAGTACTACCAGGATGCATAGTATAAATGGAATTATGAGCCTCATCTAAAATTTCCTCTTTCAATCCACCCAACATTAGGCACACATAACCGCTGCTTATACATTAAAGTGCCATCATTCACAATACAAAAATCTTCAGACTTACCATCTCGAACATTTTGTTCTTTCTTCTGAAGAAAAGAATCTTGACTTTGCAATTCACGAATACGGGTAGCTAATGAAGGCTTCACGCTTACATGAGAAAAGAACCTATCCCCACCTGCTAGCTTCAATTCTACTCCCATCAATATCAACTCCATGATGTCGGAAACTCTAGCACACCGAATACAAGATAACCAGCCCGAAGCCTTCTACTCAGAGCATCTTCTACTATATTTGCCTTCCCTGGGTGGTAGTGAATTGTACAGTCATAATCTTTAATTAACTCCACCCACTGCCTCTGCCTCAAATTCAACTCTTTCTAAGTAAATAAATACATAAGACTCTAATGGTCAGTAAAAATTTCACATACTTCACCATATAAATAATGACGCCATAATTTCAGAGGCAAACACGATAGCAACAATTTGTAAATCATGTGTAGGATAATTACGTTCATGTGTATTCAATTATTTTAAAGCATAAGAAATAGCCTTACCATACTGCATAAAAACACAACCCAAACCCTGATGTGAAGCATCGGTATGAATAACAAAACCATCTCCACCATGCGGAATAGTAAGAACAGGTGCAGTTACCAACCTCTTTTTCAATTCATCAAAACTATTTTCGCAATCAGAATTCCACTCAAACTTAAAATCTTTTTGGGTTAATTTAGTCATTGGCAAAGTCAATCGAAGAAAATCCCTTAATAAACCTCCTATAATATCCAGCTAAACCCAGAAAACTCCTCACTTCTGTCACATTATTGGGGTTTTCCCATTTTACAATAGCTTCTACATTTTTAGGATCAACACATATAACATCTCTAGAAATCACATGGCCTAAAAATACAACTTATGATAGCCAAAATTCACATTTGCTAAACTTAGCATACAACTGCTTATCTTTCAACATATTCAAAATAGTTTTGAGTTGCTTTTCATGTTCAACCATATCACGTAAGTAAATCAAAATTTCATCAATAAAAACTATCACAAATGAATCAACAAAAGGACGTAATACCCGATTCATAAGATCCATAAATACAGTTGGAGCAATGTTCACCGCAAAAGGCATCACCAAAAACTCAAAATGTCCATACTAAGTACATAAAGAAATTTTAGAATATCATTCTCCTTGACCCTCAATTGATGATAACCCGACCACAAGTCTATTTTTTAAAAACACTTTAGCACCCTACAACTAATCAAACAAATCATTTATACGAGGTAAAGGATACTTGTTCTCAATCGTAGCTTTATTCAGTTGCCCATAATCAATACACAAATGCATAGTACCATATTTCTTTTCACAAATAAAACTGGTGCACCCCATGGGGATACACTAGGCTGTATGAACCCCCTATCAAGTCAAGTCAATCATGTAACTGAATCTTGAGTTCTTTCAACTCAGCAGGTTCCATTCTATACGGTGCCATATAAATAGGGGATGTACCAGGTGCCATATAAATAGGGGATGTCCCAGGTGCCAATTCAATACTAAATTCAACTTCTCTCTTTGGGGGTAACCCCGACAACTCACTGGGAAACACTTCTGAAAATTCCTTTGCAATAGGAACGTCGACTAATATAAAAATCCCCCTTCCTAGTGTCAAGAACATATGAAATAAAACCCCTACAACATTTACTCAACAATTTCCGTGTCTGAATAGAAGAAATAATGAAATTGGGAACAATTTTCCTTTCCCCCATAAATTTAAATTCAGACTCACCAGATATATTAAAAACAACTTCCTTATAGAAAAAATCCATAGATGCATGATGTTTAGATAACCAATCCATTCCCAGAATTATATCAAAATCATAAATATCCAATGGCAGTAGATCTATAACTGTATCTCTAACCCCCACCATCAAAACCCAATCATAAAATACATATTCAGCTACGATCATATCCCCCATGAGCTTGGAAATACCCAAACCCACATCTAAACGGGTACATGGTCTATTCAGATATATAGAAAATGCACATGACTCAAAAGAATGTGCGGAACCGAGATCAATCAAAACATAAGCACTTCTATCAGTAACAAAAAGTGTACCTGTCACCACATCCGAAGTAACCTGAGCTTCTTTCATTGTAAAGACTCGTTCACTTGGCCTGGAACCACTACCTTGTCCCATGCCCCAGGTTTCATCTATAATAACCGAGTTATAACAACCAACAATAACAGTTTATAATACTAAATTATTTATTAGTACATAAACAATTCATAAATATGAAATCAGCTCAATAACTGCCATCGAACCGTCACACACATCCAAAATTTATAACCTAGATGTTCTGACACCACTAATTGTCACACCCCAGGCCCAAATCCATTCTAATAATTTAATTTCATAAAAATTAAATCATGATCTTCAGTCCATTTGAAATATAATCCACTTATCAATATTTATGTACATAATGAATATAATACTATTCTTGAACCATGACTTAATCAACAACAGAGTCATAATTAGCAGTTATATAATACTATGGTTTACATTTACAAACATCAAATCAGCCCATGCTAACGCAATATATATAATGTGCGAGTGTATTATAATCTTCAATGTGACAATGACAAAATCCCTTATGTAAACCCCAGCTCTCTCTACCGGTGCAATTCTCAAAATTTCCTATTATGTGGTATCCTAATTGGCAGCGTATAAACCTGAAAATGTTAAAATAAAAACCATAAGCATTAAGCTTAGTGAGGTACTCCTTCCATGCAATGAATTAACAGTTCTATATCAAATCCGTGGATATAAAATACAAACAATACTGCACATTGGCAATATTAAATCCTGGAACAGAAGTTCCAACAAATCATTAGATATTTGTCCAATTCCAATCCTGGATTATAAGTCCCAAACAAATCCTAGATATTTGAATATCCAAACAAATCCTGAATACCAAAGTATTCAAAGCAATCCTGGATAATTTAATATCCAAACAAATCCTTCTCTTAGAGTTATGTTCATAACCATCATATCATTTTCATATCTATATGTGAAACAATCAGAAGTACACTCACCTTAAAAATTTAACAAGCTTTCCCTTTTCCTTTATCTGACTCTTTTTCAGTCGGTTCTTATAATTTTCTTATCATTCTTACAATATTAGTATCATCATAAGAATATTAACAATTCAAAGAATAACTTCAACATAACTCAATTCATAAGCATCATATGATTCTATTCAATGAAGTCCCGTCTAGATTCAGGTTGTGATATCTGCATATTCAAATTATTTCCCAAACCTACATTAATTATTCTTGGTAATACAATACTTATCATATTAGGTTTCCAACAAAAAAGACGAGACATCATTCCAAGTTTCCCAGAGCAAGATATGCCCATTTCTTTACTACATAGCAAATCGTCCCTATAGGCTCCTCTATCGTTCAGTCATCTTCCAAGAATTTTCATAATTTTTATACATAATAAATTTCTATTATATTTCATCCAATTTCAAAAAACATATTGAATAATACAATATTAAAATTTCATAATTTTCAGAGTTCATTTGCAATATCAAATGAAACTCTAAACACAAAGTATGCATACTTATCCTTTTGGGGAAGATTTTACACCTCGACTTCAAACTATCACCCAAGATTCATTTCTTGGTATATTTACATAATTTTCGAATATGATATACATATATGAGTCTATTTCAATCTTCAATTAGAATTAATCAATTTTAGTAAGTACACAAAAAGATATAGAAGTTTGAATACACAAGGTTTCTAAACGAAGCAATTTCAAGGGTTTACACGTTCAACTTTGCTTAAACATGCATCTATCCATACGTACACATCAAGACATGGAAGTTTAGTAAAAAAATGATGATTTCTATCATTTCAATCAGTAATACAAAAAAATAAACAAGATTTATGGATGGAATTACCTTAGGGTCTTTTACGTAATTTTCTATGATTTTTTCTTCAATTTCTCCTCACACATTCTTCCTAAACTTCAAAATTCTATTTCCTTAGGTTAAAACTCTTCCATGGCTGAAATATTCTTAAGTAAGAGCTTAATTCAAGGATTATAAGTCGGAATAAGGGCACCCTCCTTGGTCCAATCAAAATATAACATGTGGCATCATATAAGACAAAATATCATTTAATGCTAAATGACTACTTTACCCCCTCTTCGTGAAAAGACTATATCTTCTCACTCGGATGTCCGTTTGATTCACCGTTTGTTGTGCAACAAACCTAAATCTATATCTACAACTATCTAGTTTATACCTCAAGTCAATTATTATATTTTAATGGTCAAAGCTAGCCTCCAACATGAACATTCATACCGAAAACTTCAAATTTTGGTATTTATAACTAATTCAACATTTCATGCGTTATAAAGGTAGGATTAGACTAAATATAATGACTTGACATTATATATAATAATAACATATTATACACATCACATAAGCTAATCATGATTTAAATATAATTTATCATAATTATATTCGGGGTCTCACAATTCTCCCCCTGTTAGGAAATTTCATCCCCAAAATTGACATACCTTGGTTGTTCAAATCAAATGAATACGTATAACACATCTTGATGATATCTTCTCTCTCCCACGTATATCCTTCCATGGAATGCCTTCTCCACATAACTTTCACAAGTGGGATCACCTTGGATCTCAATATATGTTCCTTCCTGTCCACGATAACAAGTGGTTCTTCCACATAGCTCAAGTCTTCCTTCAACTCAATAGGTTGTTCCATTAATACAAGTGAAGGGTCCGCTACATACTTTCTAAACATAGAAACATGGAAAACATCATGTAATCGGGCTAATTTCGATGGCAATGCTAAGTTGTAGGCTACCACTTCGACCTTCTTAAGGATTTTATAAGGTCCAATGTAGCATGTAATCAATTTCCCTTTCTTTACAAATCTCATAACTCCTTTCCATGGCGATATCCGAAGAAACACATAATCCCCTTTCTGGAATTCCAAATCTTTCAGCCATTTATCTGCATAACTTTTCTATCTGCTTTGAGCTATTCTCATTCTATCTTGAATTATCTTTAATTTTTCAGTGATAACATCAATCAACTCTAGACCCTCTATCTTCCTTTCACCAACTTCACCCTAACATATCGCTGTACGACATCGTTTACCATACAACGCTTCATATGGAGCCATACCAATAGTAGATTAAAAACTATTATTATATGCAAATTCAATAAAAGGCAAATATATATCCCAATTACCTTTGAAATCAAGCACACAAACTCTAAACATATCCTCCAAAATCTGTATGGTTCTTTCAGACTGCCCATCCGTCTGAGGATGAAAAGTTGTACTAAACTGTAAGTTAGTACCCATAGCAGATGATATAAACAGGTGCTCCATGCAATCGAATAATCTAGATAAAAAAGTAGGATCCCTATCTGAAACAATATAAACAGGTGCTCCATGCAATTGAATAATTTCATCAATATACAATCTAGCATACCTATCAATTGCATACGTAGTCTTGATTGCTAAAAAAATGAGCTGAATTAGTCAATCTATCTACCTTTACCCAAATCAAATTTGACCCCTTCTGAGATCGAGGAGGCCCAACCACAAAATCTATCGTTACATGATCCCATTTCCATTCCAGTATTGGCAATGCTGAAGCAAAACTAGCAGATTTCTGATGCTCAACTTTCACTTGCTGACACATCAGGCACCTATCAACAAAATCAACTATTTCCTTCTTCATATTATTCAACCAATAATGCTCCTTTAAATCCCTATACATTTTAGTACTACCAGGATGCATAGTATAAATGGAATTATGAGCCTTATCTAAAATTTCCTCTTTCAATCCCCCCACATTAAGCACACAAAACTGGTGCTTATACAATAAAGTGTCATCATTCACAATACAAAAATCTTCAGACTTACCATCTCGGACATTTTGTCGTTTCTTCTCAAGAAAAGTATCTTGACTTTGCAATTCACGAATACAGGAAGCTAACAAAGGCCTCACGCTTACATGAGAAAAGAACATGTCCCCATCTGCTAGCTTCAATTCTACTCCCATCAATATCAACTCCATGATGTGGGCAACTCTAGCACTCCGAATACAAGATAACCTGCCCAAAGCCTTTATACCCACAGCCTCTGCAACTACATTTGCCTTCCCCGGGTGATAGTGAATTGTACAGTCATAATCTTTAATTAACTCCATCTACCGCCTCTGCCTCAAATTCAACTCTTTCTGAGTAAATAAATACTTAAGACTCTGATGGTCAGTAAATATTTCACACTTCACTATACAAATAATGACGCCATAATTTCAGAGGCAAACACAATAGCAGCAAGTTCTAAATCATGTGTAGGATAATTACGTTCATGTGTATCCATTTGTCTAGAAGCATAAGCAATAGCCTTACCACGCTGCATAAAAACACAACCCAACCCCTGATGTGAAGCATCGGTATAAATAACAAAACCATCTCCACCATGCGGAATAGTAAGAATAGGTGCAGTTACCAACCACTTTTTCAATTCATCAAAACTGTTTTCGCAATCAGAATTCCATTCAAACTTAACATCTTTTCGAGTTAATTTAGTCATTGGCAAGGCAACCTTAATAAACCTCCTATAATATCCAGCCAAACCCAGAAAACTCCTCACCTCAGTCACATTATTGTGCCTCTCCAATTTTACAATAGCTTCTACCTTTTTAGGATCAACACATATACCATCTCTAGAAATAACATGGCCTAAAAATACAACTTTTGATAGCAAAAAATCACATTTGCTAAACTTAGCATACAATTGCTTATCTTTCAACATATTTTGCTTTTCATGTTCAACCATATCACGTAAGTAAATCAGAATATCATCAATAAAAACTATCACAAATGAATCAACAAAATGACGTAATACCCGATTCATAAGATCCATAAATACAGTTGGAGCATTGTTCACCCCAAAGGGCATCACCCGAAACTCAAAATGTCCATGCTAAGTATGAAAAAGATATAGAAGTTTGAATACACAAGGTTTCTAAACCTAGCAATTTCAAGGGTTTACACGTTCAACTTTGCTTAAACATGCATCTATCCATACGTACACATCAAAACATGGATGTTTAACAAACAAGTGATGATTTCTATCATTTCAATCAGTAATACAAAAAAATAAACAAGATTTATGGATGGAATTACCTTAGGGGCTTTTACGTAATTTCTATGAATTTTTCTTCAATTTCTCCTCACACATTCTTCCTAAACTTCAAAATTCTCTTTCCTTAGGTTTAAACTTTTCCATGGCTGAAATATTCTCAAGGAAGAGCTTAATTCAAGGGTTATAAGTCGGCATAAGCCCCCCACCCTTTGGTGCAATCAAAACATAACATGTGGCGTCATATAAGACAAAATATCATTTAAGGTGAAATGACTACTTTACCCCCTGTTCGAAAAAATATGATATCTTCTCACTTGGATATCCTTTTGATGCACCGTTTATTGTGTTAAAAACCTAACTCATATATCTACAACTATCTAGTTTACAGCTCAAATCAATTATTATATTATAATGGTCAAAGCTAACCTCCAATATGGGCATTTTTACCGAAAACTTCAAAATTTGGTGTTTGTAACTAATTTAATATTTCATGCTTTATGATGGTAGGATTGGACTAAATATAATGACTTAAAATTATATATACTAATAACATATTATCCATATCACGTAATCTAATCATGATTTAAATATAATTTATCACAATTATATTCGGGTTCTCACAGTATGTTAACTGCCAAGATGTGAATTGACATTCTTTTTGTACCACAAATATTGTGTCTTATATCACAAGGTGTATATTATATCACAATTTTGCATACTGAAAATTAGGCTTTACTATAAAAACATAATAATTTCTTTAACAAAAACAATAAAAAGTAGCAACAACTACGACAACTACATCTACATTTTAACAACTAGACGAAAAAGATTGCAACACCTACGACACCAACAACGACAAAAAAACAGAATATTTTCTTCACTATCCCTCTCAACTTCTTATTCTTCGACTCCCGCTCAATCAACAACGCAAGTAGATACACATTCCACTCTCTTTCGATTGCAATCAACATTTAAAATTTTTCGCTTTTTTCTTTCTCGATATTATTTAGTTCAGACACTAGATCAACTTGGCTTTGAAGATTTCGGAATCGTTCTGAAATTGGTGTTTCTGTGTTGATCCATTTGAAATATCCACATGAACGCGCCTTATAAATTGGACATGCAACGAAACACCGTCCCTTGACAACTTGATCGGTGTTCCGTGTTCGCAATAGCACTAAAAGGGTGTTTTTTCCGACCCAATGCTAGATTTCATTTCTGCAATGATAAAACAATACAAAAATATAATAGCTAGTGCATGTTCAAAATTAACAGTTGAAAAATAAAAAAATTAAAAAATGAAATCTAACAAAAATTAAAAATTGTAAAAAATAAATTTAATAGTTGTTAAATTTTAAAAAAAATAATAAGTGTGTTTTAAAAAAATTAGCACTTGCGCAACTAAAAAAAATAAAAAATAATATTAATAACAAGTGTGTTATATGAAGAAATTTAACATCCACGCAACATAAATTAAAAAAGTGTGTTTTCGAAGAAAATAACGTTAACGCTACACACATTATAACAAAAAAATAACATTTACGCTACATGTGGGTTTTTGAAAAAATAATAATAGGCGGGTTTTTTAAAAAACTTAATAGTTTTGTTACAAAAAAATAATAATAACAGGTGTGTTTTGACACTTGTGTTTTGAAGAAATTAAGATTTTCGTTTCAAAAATTATAATAACGGTTGTGTTCTGAAGAAATTTTGTGTTGTTACCTGATGATTCGGAGACCATTTCGAAGTTGATCTACAAAAAAATGGAGTTACTTGATGATTTGGAGAAAAGATTATGATGAAGTAGAAAAAAAAAAAAAAAACTATGTGTTGTTACCTGATGAGAGAGAAGCCTTTTTAACCCAGTCTCTTTGTTTGTTTAGACAAAGGATAAGGCTTTGCGTGTGGGGAGTGGAAGGGGGGATGTGCTCTCTGTTGTAGACAGAAAAGTGAGGAGACATTTGATGTACTTGTGAGCAGTGCGACTGACAGATTTAGAGAGGAGAGAGAGAGATGAATGCTCACCTATATTATACTGTGCGGATCGGACATGTATCATCTGACGATGAGCTCAGAAAAGAGATAAAGCCCCTATAATTTAGGCGATAATTCTTTAACTCACCGTCAGGCGACACATGTCCGATCCACACGATTAAAATGCAAAATAATCCGCACAAGAGCATTATTATATATATATATATATCATTTTTTTTTCTAAACAATGGAATAAAGTATTTCTTCATCAGCTCATTGCTATTGGTCACCAAGAACAAAAATCAATTCAGTTGGAGCAAAATTGGTTCTTTTACAAAAGTCGTTGGCACATATTTCCCATTAAGCAAAAGATATTGAGAAATATAATTTTTTTTGAATAATTTTTTTTAACACAATTTAATTAATCACTATTAAAAAATATGCATTAATAATTTTTTAACTTGCACAAGGAGAGGGTGGAAAGAAGGGGAGTGAGAGATGAGAGATAGAAGAGAGATTGGGAAAAGAAAGTGGGAAGTTAGAATTTTCCTACTAGACACACCGGAACTTAGTACCGAATTAGCAGTGACAAAATTATGGGCTGGGTTTAATTTGGGCAGGTAAAATTTGGGTTGGGCTAAATGTGGGTTGGACCAAATATGGGTTGGGTTAAATGTGGGCTGCGCCAAATATGGACGGACCAAATATGGGTTGAGCCAACCCATTATTTTTCTACTAAATTAAGTATTACAATTCGAGGTATATATAAAAAAAACTTATATTTTACTCATAACTTTTTAAAATGAGTATTATATTTGATTTGTATCTTTTAAAATTGGGCTCCATATTTGATTTCTTGCTTTGAAATATGAGCCCCATATTTAACTCATAGGTTTGAAATATAAGCCCCATATTTAACTCACTACTTTTAAATATGGACCCCATATTTAGATACTTTGGCTAATATGGGCTGTTTTATTATTTCGACCACATTTTGCCACTACTATACCGAATTAGTACTAATATCGCTTTATTTGTTTGTACCATGAAGGAACCCACTCTATTGTACAAGCAAATAAAACGATACCAACACTAACCGGATATTAAGTCCAAGTGTGTCTATCACTATTCTTTCCTAAATATCCCCTTATCATTCCTCCTTTTTAGATTAGGAAGAAGAATTCTAATTTTATAAAAGATTGAAGTTTTCCGAAACACTAACCAAACAAACATTGTAACAATCTAGTCCCCTTAGCGACTTTGGATATCAATTTATATAATTGTGTGCAAGTGACCCAACCCACTAAAAATCCATGTTATGTAGCGCACTACAACCCCACAATATTCAAAACAACAACCGTACCCAAACCCAGTAATTCCTTAGCAGGGGTACAATACAAGCTATACAACCCCATAATCTATACAAAAACCCATTTTGCTAGGACAAGAGGTGCCAGCACGATATTTAGGGGCTCCTCAATTTTGTTTATAAGCTTTCCATCTCAACTGTTCTCTCCACAGGATTATTACCTGACTCGTAGACATGTGAAATGTCTCATTTTCCCACCTGTTCTGAGATAAAACCCCACATGATTTAACAAGAGTCATGTCACAATAACCTCGTACCAAAAATTCAAAATGTAAATCAAATATCTGGTAAACTCTAATACAATAAATGTCAACATTTAACAGAAAAAATAAATAAAAACAAAAACAAAAATATTAAACTGAAGCGACAAAATTGTTCAAGCCATTGGCCCTCGCATCTCGTTTGCCCCATGCGCAAAATGGCACCTGTCCCCAAACTTGCACGACCCCTTCGCAAAATTCTCGCACACCTTAGTCTTGAAATTGCTCGCCGGACCACCACCACCACCACCAGCCGGGTTAGGCATAGCACCAAAGTTTCTTGGGGGACCAGAGGCGGCGGCACCGGCACCGGCACCGAGGCTCATAATCACCTCGTGTACCATAGCGCTCGCCTGTTTGATCTGATCGAAAGAGCCTTCAAGTTCGATATTCCTTTGGTTCGGGTCCTTATCGTGCTCCCTAATCGCAAGCTTAACCCCAGTCATCCGACATATCTGCTTCGAGTTCACACCACCTTTTCCAATAATGGCCCCAGCAAGGGACGCATCTATGCTTATTTTAGCAGTAGCCGATGCACCAAAGTTGGATGGAGGTGGACCCCGCGGGGACGGATTGGGCCGACCTGATGACCCGTAGCCCATTGGGCCCGAGGCCCGTGGATCTTCGTAACCTGAGAAAGCTGGCCTGCCGATCTCCATCTCGCTGTGGGCGAAACGGCATTTGTCACCGAATTTGCAGCCTTCAGGGGTGTTGATTTTGTTGCAGAGCTTAGTTTTGGCGTTTGGTGGGGGGCCGTCGGCGAAGTGGGCTTGGGCAGGCTTCCTTGAAGCGGGCCCACCGACATTTGACATTTGGTTAGCTGCGCTATAGCCACCAGGAACGTAATGCAGGAAGTGACATCCCTCGCCGAATGAACAACCAGAAGTGCTGCATCATATAGAACAGATGAGAAACAAAACGGAATATACAACATTAAAAAACAAATGAAAAATTGAACCATGCATTTTGTTATAAAGACCCCGTCTAGGTATCACCTAAAACGTCGATAAAAGTCCCTAGAATGGATATTATTTGCAACAGAATGCATAAGTTCGGAGGGTTATTAGGACATTCAGGGGTTATTAGAAAATAATTGAAAGCTCACGACTTTGTAATTGAGTCAAAAGTAAATAAACTGGATTTCATGAATCACAGCAGCATACACGTAAAAATGATCAACAGTTAATCTTGAAAAGGTTGCAGAAGAATAAACTTCAGAATAAAGCAACAAAGAAATATAAATGACTATCTGGCCCAATTGGAAATGTAGAAAAGAAAGTAAATTGGTTTGTAAACAAGGTAATTCTGTGTTTGATAAAGCATTGGTTGAAATAAAGTGATTCCTGTGAGAAATATACATGAGTGACCATAGAACTTGGATTGGAAAACATAATTCAAACATAGTCGCCACGTTATATAATGCATTCATCATAAGACTGCCAAATTCACTCATTCATCTTGCTACAATTAAATTTTGTAAATCTAACATGTACACCCAAACACACAAGAAACCGATGCCATGATAAAAGAAAACATCATAAGCATGTGCACATTTAAGGAGATATTAGATTGTGTGTGTGTGTTTGTGTGTGTGTGTGTGTGAGAGAGAGAGAGAGAGAGAGAGAATTCAAATGAAAGGGAGGCTGTATAAGCTAGTCAAGGGAGGTGATTCCACGACAACGTGAAACACAACCTAATCCCCACTGAACTTTTACATTTAACTACGTGTGTAACATCAGGTGTCTCCTACTACTCGTACTCCATGTTACATATGACAAGGATGTTCAAGTATCTTCTAGTGATCAAGTCAAACAAGGTCTCATTAAATTTAATTCATTTCAGCAACTGATTAAATACACATACGGGCTTAAAGAGAGTGGGGGAGATCAATGAATAACTAAAAAGTGGTTCTTTGGTAAGCGGTCTTTTTCCTAGGAACTTATAATAGTTATACATTGACTGATTCAACTATTTGAACGTATCACATGTTTGATTGCACACTAATTTTTCCCGCCTGTAACAAAATGCACCAAGCACAAAGAAAAAACCAAGTTCATCGAGTATCCCCCAACGCACAATAAAGGCCTATAAAAGATGTTCCTCAACTAGTTAAGAGAAAAGAAGAAGGTTTATTTAATGGGGGGCTTCAAATTAAGAGCGGCTCAAACTAATTTGATATACCCACTATATATTAAGTTCCCGCAGAAAGAGGGGAAAGAGGCACGAAAATCCAATACCACAGCGACCTAACTCTACAGTATGATGTAGTATATATCTGAAAGAGATATGTTCATTACGTACATGAGTAATTATAAAAAGCGTGATGGTGTGAATTCTTATGATTAAGTATTCTTCCAGTAGCGAATAACTTCTGGTCCTTGCACAGGTATCTCACAATCAAAGATTTTAGTGTACCATACGATTTGTCTCCGTACAACTTGACAGTGTATGTAAATCCATATATATATATGATTATCAACAACAACAATATATATATATATATATATATATATATGTATATGTGTGTGTGTGTCTGTGCACATATCTGTAACAGATCCCCGAGGAAACAGTGGTATAATCCAAATAATTCAATACTTCAAGAAAAGCAAAGAGCTATTCATTCTTACCAGTCTTTCTAATTTAACTTGTTCAATTTGCACATCAACGCCGTACCTCATATATGTTGAGATCTCGGAGCTCACAGATACTAAGGATTAAAGCCAGTACTACAGATTTATGATGAGAAAGAACTTAATATTGAATAGTTGTTATATAAATATATGGGGAAATTCAGTTCACGCACCTCTAATACCTTTCATTTCCCATTATCCACCTGACACTAGAACCTTTAACATGAATGTATATAATTAAAAAAGCTGGAAGATGAACCCCGAGTTTACCTTCATTGTCACCCCCATTTTATTCTCTAGAAAAGACAATACCAACCTTATAGCATGAGCTAGTTGCGTATAATTTTGATTTTCTACTAACAGGTTATTCAAATATTTTCGCATAAGCATACATGATTTTCTGACATGAATTATTATACCTAAAGCATATTAGATAACTGGACACCAACTTCCAATTATTAAAGATCATAATTGCTAATGTATAATTGTATTTCCAACGAAAACCGCTACCTCTGTTCAATAGCCTTTTTTAAAAGGTTATAGATATACAATATATACAATGAAGTTTCGAATATTTGTTAGAATAGATTAGGATTATAACCTGAAAAACTTCATGCATGGCTTTGATTTGCTTCCTACACCATTTGCAAAGTTCTCTGATTCTGTTACAGAAAATTAATTACTTAATTTCAGTTGATATTTCAGTTATTTCTCAATTAAATAACTCCAAACAACATCCAAAATTCAAATCATTAAGTATTCACGCCATTATCAATATATTGGGGGATAAATAGAATTGGTGGTGTTGAGTTTTGTGGATAGGGTCACTCCCATCTAAAAAACCCTCTAAGGGTAAACCTAAAACAGAATCTTAATTTTGTGCATAGTGTCACGGGGTTAGTCTTTAGCTATTCCTTCATGCGGCACTTCACTCTAATAGCCGATGAGTATATAAAAATAACAAATATACCTAAAAGAATTGTAACCCAGGTAGAGAAACTAAAAATCATGCACAGAGACTATATCATATAAGTTGAAAAACAAGAATTGAAGAAACACAGTTGTAAAACTAACCTTCTTTAGATCTCTTATTGCCACCGTTCCAAACGCCCTCTTGTCTACCTCTTTTCCGCCCAATATCCATTACTCTAAATATGGGTTGTTCTATGTATCTCTGTATATATCAAAAAGAGATCTTAATTTTCAATGAAAAATATATAGAGAACAATAAAACAGCAAAACCCTAGGGTTAGCTGAAGTGGAGAGAGAGATAGAGAGGCGGTGAAGCGGAACTCAAATATCTAATTCAAATCGGATTAAGAGTTTGGGCTGGAGCCCGTGATGATATTTTGTGTTATATTCATATAGAAATTCTAGGTGTATCAAATTGAAACCGCATTGCCTACGTGGCGTATTGTGATTGGTTAATTCTTTATGGATATGGGTTCGCGCCAGCGGCATTAACCAATCACCGCTTGCCACATAGGGAATGCGATTTGAAATTACGGTACATGGAGAATTGCTCATATTCATATGGGTCCACTTTATGCCACGTCATATATTGAGCCAACATCGGCCTAGCCCCGGAAGATATCTCAAAAGTAACCCTAGTATTTTGAAATTTTATGAACGAACCCCTTTCACACTGAACTCTTGTTTAAAAATGTTTAGAGGAATGTCGAAATTAAAATCAACTATGTTTAACTTAATTTTAAAATAATAATATAAATACATTTTTTAAAAATAATTTAAGTGAACATTACATTATGGAGCTAAAAATTTTAAATCTTAATTAAGACATCTTCTCACATGTTTGACGACAGTGTCCTCAATTCGACCAAGCACTACATCTCATAAAAGTATGCTTGTTTGGCATACTTAACATAGTCCATGAAGCCCCAACCACTTTTCAACACCCTCATTAGTGAGAAATGGATATCGATGAATTTGGTGTCGACTTTCCATAAGGTCGTCTGACGGTTGGAAAGAAAACTGAAACTTTGCAACTCATAAAATATGTTGAACTCGTTGAATTGTTTGGGAATTTTCACCTAAGGACAACCGCTTATGAATCACCCATCCTCGAAAGTATACAAAAAAACTCTTATGGATGATACCTGAGAATTCCCAAGTGCTTAAACCAAACATGACAAGGCGGAATTTAGGGTTTACCTTTGAGATCTCTCTAGTTTGATCTTGTTTCAGCACGAAAGAACAGTTTATTATGTAGATTAATCAAGAACAAGGGCTCGATGTACCTCCCGATTTTCTATCGTATTCCCAATATGAACTATCACGAACATAATGTGGGCTCTTCCTTCTACTCACTTATGCTATCTCTCTCCTCCCCCCCCCCCCCCCCCCCTTCTCTCTCAAATTCAAATTAGGGGTTTTGAGTTCTAAGAGTGGCGAACTTATGAGAACAAGAGAGCCTTATGTGCATATCAATAGGCTACGATAGGGACCCGATGGGGGAGATAAGGACGTGGCTCCCAATGGAAAAAAAAACAATCTGACTCAAATTTCAATCCTATAGTCCATTAATTATAATTAATTTCACTAAATAATTGTAATTGCAACTCCACTCCTTAACCCAAAATTATATTCCGAGCTCCTTATTATTAAATACTTTATTATCCCCACATTAAGGTTACAGATACCCGTTAATAAAATAAATTATTGACAATTTATTTTGATTAACTTCTTTAACTCCTTAAGCGGTCCATCTTAACTTATATGTAGTGCGAGATTAACATAATTCACATGCACGATTTCAAATATAAAAAAACTTATAAGCATCTCAAGGGGGGTATAGCCAATCTTAACACCGAGGCGTGGATTCCACTCATAAAAGACTTTTACCATAAATTGATCACCACTCACTATCCCATATACTGAGAGTAATCATGGGAGATGGGTCACGGTTCAAATTGTGACCAGGGGACAAATTGTGAACATGGGGTTCAAGGTCGAAATTTGTGACCACGACAAAACTACTGTGACCAAGGTTATGACCTCTTCCAAGGGTGGCCTAGACACAGCAATGGTAATGGCTCCAAACCATGACTTAATTGTGACCTATATAGTGTGACCATACCATGATGAATCGTAGTGAAGCATGGTCATAATTTTGAATCGTGACCCAAAACGGTGACAACATTTTAACTCGAATTGATCACGGCCCAATAGTATTGTTTGGGACCGTGCCTAGATGAGGGTGACATAGTGGGCCACGGTTGAGAACCGTGACCATACATTGGGACTCGTGACAATATAATTGGTTACAATAAGAGTCACGATCTAGAACCATGAACAAGTATCGACTATAAATAAAAAAAACCTAGTATTATTATTTCATTTCACTGACCCTTCTTTCTCTCTCTTGCTCTTTGCTCACCCTCTCTCATATGCGCCAATTTTTCTCTACTTATATATATATATATAAAGTATAAAACTTATGTATGTCATAAGATTAAAAGATGATGTCACCAATATGATTTTATCCTGCAATGCCTATTTTACCCTAGAAAATTTTGAATTCTCCCTTTTGACACACTCAAATTTGTTTACCCCTTTTTTCAAAATTCAAAAACATGGGTAAAAGAGTAAACTGCTTCTACTCTCCTAATGCTCTCTCATTTTTCTCTACCTCATACACACATATTCTTGGTTGAGAGTAAAAGGATACCTTCTTTTTCTTTCTTACTTTAATTCAAACTTTTGTTTTCCTACATACCCAATTTCCTTCTCTTATTTCAATTTTCTTATCTTTTATCTATATCTTTACCCAAAACAAAATCACAGTTACATCTCATCGGAGATCTCTGAAACCTCGACGGATACCCTCTCCCTCTCATTTTTCATCTCTGACGGTACCATTATGTGACACCCTGCCTAATAAAATACCGGGTGATCAGTCCTATACCAAATTAAAACAGGAATTCTAGTTGGTTCATCCTTAGCATCACTGTCAAAAACCTTTTTAAAACTTACTAACCACCTAGTATTCCAAAAAGCTGGTGCCAAATTTTATCTGTTTAATTAAACAACCAATAACATGCGGAAAGATAATATGACTCATACACCACGACTGAATTAAATCAACTGAATAAATAATAAACTACATGCCGAATAAACCATCGGCCACCAAAGAAAATAGTCCAATACAAACATTCAACACCTGAATAAATAAATCTCAAAACCACAACTGAAAAGTCTGGGCGACATGCCCTAAATAAAACTGAAACTGATAGATGATTCCTACTCTAGGAATGAATGAACGATGCGTCTAATCCAAGCACCTGCTAGCTCCACATATGCCGCAGCTCCGTGTCCCTGAAATAGAATATAAATCCTAGCGTCCATGTGGCTGGACACCTAAAAGGTTTTGAAAATAGTTTTATAGCAAGGGTTAGAACCCAAAATATTTTGAAAATATTTAGCAAGTGAATTAACTGCAGTAATTAAAATATATGAATGCGCTCCATATTTAAGTTAGTATCGCACTCTCTTGAGGACATTCTCACCATTCCACTAATGTGCACACCTAACGATTACCTTAACCCCACCTAGTTGTACTACCCCGTCCAACTAGTCCTTGCCTTTCCACTCTAAACTGAGTATTATTATCCATGGGTTATAAGTTATCTCACTAATTAACTTAATTAATTTTCTTTAAATAATATCATATAACTGTTACACAAGTTATATAAAATAATTACATCACACACTGTATTATTACCCGCATATAATATTTACTACCATTATATACGTAACTTTACCACAACATCCACACATATATCATATGTATATCCATCCCTTCGAGTATACCCTCTCCGGATGATTCCCTCTAAAGTACTATTACACTAGGTGTGCTCACATAACTTAGTTTCCCAAGTTGGAATCGCTCACCAGCCCGGCTAAAAATATAAACGTAGTGGAGGCGGTCGTATTCCTTTCCTGAAAGTGAGATAAGCCCCTCACCCATATACCGGACGCTATGACCTGGGGATATACTCACCCTACTCCTCAAGCTAAGGGATTCACCCACATCGCGCAACCTCCCTTGATAGCGCTAGAGTATATAAATTAAATAAATATCTAGTCACTGATATTTAATAGCACACACAATATATACACATATACATATATATACTATCACTAAACCGTATATATATAATATAAACCCCGGCTTTACCGTGTACTCAAAAACCCGTAACACTATCCTCTAATTTTCCGAATCTTTGTTCCAACTCAACTTAATTAGTTTTCTCACTTAATAATTTATCATTTTCCCGAGTCTATGGTCCGACTCTGATTTATTTAATTCACACGTCAATTAATATAATATTTCCCCCGAGTCTATGGTCCGACTCAATATAAATACTTTGCACATTAATTTATATAATATTTACCCGAATCTATGATTCGACTCTAATTTAATTAATTTACACATTAATTAATTTATTACCTTGTGTCACTCAAACAACATACCCGGACTCGCTCACTTGGCCCATAACTTAATATTTTTCGAGTCTATATTTCGACTCCAAATTAACTTGTTTATCTCCATAGTTAATTTAACATCGTGGCGTCGCTCAACCAATATACCTGGACTTGCTCACTCAACCTCTATATAATTAAATTTGGAATCTAATTCCCCAAATTTATCCATAAAGTGCCTCACGTAAATCCTCCCTAACTCCAATTACTTTTTCCCATACTTGTTAAGAATAGGTGCCTCCAATTTATTTATCACTAAATAAAGCATAAGAATTGAATTAAATATAATTTCCCCCTTATATATAAAACTGGGCGAACTGTCAAAAATCTGGGACCATCGATCGATCGATCCCCTGGATCGATCGATCGATCGACCAGTTCCCTTTCTTCTTCGGCTTGCTATTCAGCCATTGACGAAATCTAAGGTTTCTTTTCTCAAATTCCAACCTCAATCCAACCTATTTATCATCTTTTTACATCTATGATGAACTATAATCATCATCTAAACCTTTTAGCATAATTGATATTACGAATCTTTATCCACTCAAGAACACAAATTCCTATGATAAAATCCCAATTATCATTCACCAATATGATCCCATAATCATAATAAATTCAACTCTAGCACTCGTGTTCTATCATGAATCTTATACCAATCAATACTGAATACTTCTATCACATTAATTTGACTGTCAAATCACCCAACAGATTAAATTTCATAAAACCCCATTTCGTGAAATAGCCCACCCAAAAATGAATTTAGGTATTTACACCTCCCATAATATGAATTGATTATCATCAAGAATAATTACAATAGTTAACCACTTGCCTCTAATTATTCGTAGAGTCTGATCAGTTGGCATAGAGTCTGACCAGAAAAGAGTACTTTGTGTCTAACTCAAACCCTAGGTTTAGAATTGTTAACTTCCGTTCAACACTTTCCCAATAAGGTTTAAAACCCCTAATCCCGTTTTTGGCTACATGGACCTAATTAAAACGGCCCGAAACGGTACTTGCGAGAAACCAGGCTTGGCAGGGCCTGGGAGAGCTTTCATGCTCTATCGAATGACCTTGTCGTGGGAACTTTAGAGGGACTTGGTTTGGAGGATTGATAAGTGAGGCACCGTTGGGGCTTGTCCTGACCATCTTAGATACACCTGGTAAAACACCGAAGGACCCTGACCGTGGAACCTCAGGTGGAGCAGCTTGGAGTTCCATCGGGCGTTGAGTTATGAACCAAACAACCCTCTACTTAATGTCACATCTACTGTAGGTGATGTCACTAGCCAGCTAAACAATGTCAGACCTCCACTTGAGTAAATCACCGTGGTATTTAGGATTGTCAGGCAGTTGGTGAGCCAGCTCTGCGACAACAACCCCCTGACACACAGTGGTTAGGCAAAAGGCATGTCTTGACATTTAATGTTTATGACGTGGAGACAACTAGTGCATCAGGCATTTAATGTTGTGACGTAAAGTATGAGGGATGTCTTTTATAGTCTTTAATGACTGAGTTGCCTCGGGGGTGGTGTGGGGGGCTATTTAAGGACCCTAACCACCTTTGAGAAGATGATGATCTTTTGAGAGTTCAGAAGTTATTTCTGGAGAGAATATACATCAAACAGAGTTATTACAAACCAAAGGGTTTACTCACTCACCATTGTTATTCATTACAAAGCTTTTACTGCTTGACAGATATTCTTGAGGGTGTTTGGTGTGTTTATCACCTGCCTAGCGAGGTGTATCTAAGGTGCTTACTTCTCACTCCCTCTAGCTAAGTTACTTCTAAATTTCATTACTAGTTTCTGAGTTATACACGAGAGATTTGTGAGTTTAAACTGAGTCTTATCTTCATTAAGTTTGTGTTTGCATGCCCTATCATTAATCCAAAGCTTTGGCCAATTAGCTTATCATTACCATACTCGAACAGGGATTACGCCTCCATCTTGTCTAAACTACCCTCTTACACAATGTGTTCAATATTTTCATAATGTTCACATTAATTTGCGTTTTTCGAGCCAAGGCTAAAGCCCTGAACTTAACCGTCCATTTTTCACTATTCATTTAGGAAAAATCATTATATTCCGTTTTCTCACGAACGCATTGATGTTTATCCCGAAAATCATTTTCGCTTTAAGGACTTAAATTATTCTTTCCAAATTAGTGCCAAAGCACTCTTTAGTATTTTATTTCATAAAAACGTCACACTTTAAGTAAATTGCCAATTTACCATTTTTCTTTACCAAAACGTGCAACCTTATCCTTTTCAAGTGTTATTCGCAAAAATACCCCTTTCATGTTCCAAGCTCAACACTTAGGCATTTTACACATTAAAATACTTGTTCAACTTCTCACTTTGCCAAAATTACACATTTTGTATTTTAACCCTTTTTAATATATTAAATCACACTTTTTACATATTAAAGTCTTATTTCTCATATTTAAGCCTACACACTTTAATTATGTCTTTTGACAAGTTAAAATTCATTTCGTCAATATTCAAACATTTGACACTCTTATCTTTAGTGTTACACACTTTAATTATGACTTTTTGTATAAAGACTCATACTTAGTCATTTTATTCACATTAAGTCTTCTAGACTTTTATTATTTACATTTTCATGCAAAGTTTGCAAGAAGACTACACTTTCACTTATTTACACTTTTAACCCTAAAACTTAGTTTAACAAACTAAATAGTACACTTTGTAAATGAAACTCCATTTGCTCATTTAATAATGATTCATCAACATTAAAATTACTATATTAATCTCTTAAAAAGGGCATATAGATATCAAGTGTTCTTCACATCAAATAAATCATTTATTCACCTTAAAACTGGAGTTTAAAATAATTTATTTCATAAAATATTTGTGAATAGTGGACTGAAAACTATCCATTTTTAAAACCCACTCAATCCTTCATTTTAAGTGCCCATTTTCATAGAAAAAAGTGAGAATAATACTAATAAGTATATTAGTGCATTTATAATCTTAATCAAATTATTTTAAGCTCTAAATATGTAGAAAAATCAAGCTAAACATAGATTTACTACAAGACTCATTTCAAGGATAAAAAAATCTCATTTTCTTCTTAACTATATCTTGAAATCATGTAGTATTTAATCTTTAATCATGGATGACTATTTCTACACACCTAATATCAACAAGATACAAAATACTCATACTAATATCATCATCAACTTAACTTAGTAAGAGATAAGTATTTCCCACCTCAAAATGTCCTTAAATAATGGTAGAGAAGGTGGGTGACTCCCCCACCTCCAAAGGTGGCCCTAAAGGGAGTCACAATAGCCCCCTCTTCAAGCTCCCAATTAATCTTCAAGATCTATGAACTACTCTTTCTTCTACTATGAGAAACTCCTTTTAAATCATCCAGCAACACTTCCTTTGAGCTCTAAAAACTTATCTCAAAATCTCCTATGAGTTGTCCCAACTTTGAGAGGTGTTTTAATGGAGTTTGGGGACCTCCAATGTGGTGTTTTAATGGTGGAAAAGTGGTGGCAAAGGAGGACCACGAATTTGGAAGGAAGAACAACTCTTGTAAGAGATAAAAGATGGAGATATAATATGAAAATGTTTGAGAGTTTTGGTTTCAAGTATTTCCCTCCCATTTATCTTATAATGTAAATATGGAAGCTTTCCACAATTGACCAACAAACTCAGGGTTTTAAATGCCCAAATGGGTGTAATTTGGTTCCCCAAGATCTGCATAATAAGTCTTGAAAGAGGCTACACATACACCAAACATGTGACCCCCAAAATT
Source organism: Sambucus nigra (assembly GCA_949130495.1). Taxonomy (NCBI): domain Eukaryota; kingdom Viridiplantae; phylum Streptophyta; class Magnoliopsida; order Dipsacales; family Adoxaceae; genus Sambucus; species Sambucus nigra. The sequence goes on along the minus strand of OX422223.1, from coordinate 86,722,075 downwards.
CATTTGAAAAATGCCCAAAAACACCCACAAAAGGTGATTTACGTCACTTTTGTTACCAACCCCAGTTTTATTTTACTTTTTTTGAAACTTTTAACTTAAGAATCATATTCCTTGCTTTTGTTTGGCTAAAAAAATCATATTTACAATAGTCGTTTGGTCTCCCGAATTGTCCTATACAAGGCGCGCAAGAATCAGGACCTCCGTACAAAAATATTTTTTCTCGATTTTTCTCTTCATAATAATATTCCTTATATTTTTGTGAGTTAAAAAATATATTCACAATATTTTTTTGACCTCCCGAGACGTCCTAAATAATTTTCACAAGAGTGGACTTTCGCTGTGTCGCGCGTCGTAAGACAATTAGTACACATGTTTGCGTAGCATTCGTTGCTTGTCCGAATCGCACGAAACTTTATCAAAGTGCTTAAAATAATTATATAAACTCAAAATAAAACTCGTGTGAACCATGCAACATAAAACTGTCTCGTTTAACCCATATTGCGATATTTTGCTTTTCGTACCATTTAAATGTCGCGTTGTATTAACCTTGTCCGTGTCATATCCGTTCCTTGATATTTTTTTCCTCAAACTTAATGGGCATCCTAGCCAATACTATTAGAGATTAAATACGCATTAATGCGACACATGCATCATTGGATTTTTTTTATTTTGTTTAAACCATTTACGTAATACGCCACCTTACGTATTACTTGACGTGTTACACTTGGATTATTTATTCCTCCAATTTTTCTTTGGAGAAAACACTTCAAATAACGTTAAATACCTATTTTTTAGGATGGGGTATTACAATCTATGTATCATGAAACAGAGATTAAATAAATGTATCATGAACTAATCCTGGAAAGTTAACAGTTCTTAAGACATTCACAAAGAAGCAAAACTCTAAGTAGGCCATAAGTTCTAATGGAAGAAAAAGAGTGCATCCATCCTCCGGGATGTCAGAAGTCCATAACGTGAGGTTGTCCCTTTAGAACTGCATAATTAATGTTCTATCTTGATATGATTCCTCACTGAGAATATCCAATTCTGATATAGCTTCATCGAATGCTTGATTGGCAAGGTGATAGGCCATGGGATACATATTGGCAACTCAATAAATAAGACATTGGTTTTCACCAGATATAATTCCAAAAGATAAAAATACATGCATAACTTTTAGCAGAGTTCATGATTTGGTAATAGAAAATGGAGAAGTTCAAGGCCAACCCCAAACGAATGGGGTGCGTAGGGGATAGAAGTGAAGAGAATTTCGTAATACATTGCATTTTGAAGATAATTTTTTCATTATTTAGGTCAACATGGAATACCTTCTCTATAACTCAACTTACAACATTACCAAATTACAAAAAATTGAACTTTTGACACAACACAACACCACTCATTTTAACCATCCTGCATAAAGCCCAATTTTGGACGGGATAACCTTGTGTCATACCAGCTACAACCTTATGTCCAAGACACCTGAAAGGTAAAGAAAACACAAGACCTAAAATCAATTTGAATGATCAACTGATACAAAAGCCTCAAATCAATCAAGCTCTTACAATATGACATGTTAAAAGCATCCCCCTCCTCACCACAAACAATATGACCTGTTATAAAAATTCAACAATCCAACAAAAATGTTAAACTGAAAATCTATACAAAAAGAAGAACTAATGAGTAATTAATTAAAAAAGAGAATTATTAGAATTCATAAAAATAAAATAACAGGATCCCTAAATGCATAATTCTTTCTAAAATGTCTTAGTAATGAGATGCACAAAATATTGTGCTTAATAAGTATATGAGGTTGTACTAAATAATATGGTCCCAAGATGAGTCTGTTTTTAGTAAGAACCAAACTATGAAGCTTTGGCAAGAATTCTGCAATTCCAAGCACTAATTTTATGTCAACGTTTTTTTGGCTAACTGAACCATCATATAAAGTAAAGTTATTGGATCTAAGGATACGCGTTAACTGAAACACATCCAAAACTATTTAAAAATATCATTGGATGGTGTAAGGACATAATTTTATAAATGTTCGGGGTAGAATCTAGGAATTTTTTTTTTCCCTAGATCACAGTTTGTATGTCTGATACCGCTACATTCGACCCGTCATCACGATCACCCACGACGGCCTTTATCCGAATCCAATGCTTCCATTATCTTCACGTGCATCATGCTACATACGACGTGCTGCTCAGCTCATTCCCACTACTCCACTACGCTATATTGGTAAAATGGTTTTATTGGAGTGTTAATATTTGCATAAATATATGGGAAATTTTTCAAAAAATATTTTTTGAAGTGTGACATATTTTTTATCAAAAGAAGAATTTTTTCTAAGTGTAGAAGCGGAGTGCCTTGGTCGAAGAGCTCATTCAAACGAGCTGGAACTGTCGTTCTAGCTAGATTAGCATCTCGCGCGAAGTTGTTCGAACGACACATGTCCTTCGTTCGAGCGAGATGCCTATCTCATTCGAGTGACGTCGCCGCCTCGATTTTCGTATAAATACCAGTGTACCTTCTACACGTTTTTCAAGTCTTTCTGCAAACACGAATTCTGCGAAAATAGCCCAGAATCAGACTTCGGCTTTTAAGGTTTTCTTAATCCTTTTTATTCACATAATCACTCCCATTTATATATGTGAATTGTTAAACCTTCAAGAGGATCATTTACTCTTCTGGAGTACTTTGTGGAGAAGTCGCTCTTTTCTTCATTGCTGCCCATCTGGAGTTCCTGTGGGAGATTCCTGTCGACGACATCAGATCCGATGCCTGCAGGTATTTTTGTGTCTCACTTATTTTCATTGTAATCCGTGTAATCGTGTCTTACAAAATTATAGTGAAAATAAAAGGTTTTGCCCCTTTGGGGGATTTTTCCTCACATGTGTCTGTTTGAATGTTCTTGCTTGAGTTTATCATCTTCAATCACACTCAGATGCATGTTTAGGACTTAACTGATAAAAACTGAGTTTAATCAAATAATTTCTTTATTTGAACATACACGCACTCTTTCAAATTGGTATCAGAGCCAATTACACAATTATACCATGTAATTTTCCGTAAAATTTTTCTATGATATCAATTTTTAAAAAAATTGATTTTTGAAAAAGGGCGTGTTCATAATGGAGAAGTTATATAATAAAATTCCAGTTTTTGACGGATCAAGCTATGCATACTGGAAAGCCCGCATGAAATCTGCTTTAAAATCCATTGATGAATGTGTATGGATTTTGGTTGAAAGAGGGTGGACACCTCTCTCCGTCACTGATGAGAATGTAACTAGTTTTAAACCTGACACTACATGGACTGGAGAAGAATTTAAATGATCATCTTTAAATTCTGAGGGTTAAAGTGCTATTTCTGGATCTGTCACACCTGATGAGTTCAAACGGATAATGACGTGCACCACGTCAAAAGAGGCATGGGATGTTTTCTAACCTACCCATGAAGGAACTAATGCTATGAAAGAGTCTAAATTGCAAAATTTAACAACTCAATTTGAAACAATCATCATGTTTGGGTCTGAATGTTTTGATGAATTTTATGCTAGACTGTCTGATATTGTTAACACTAGCTTTAATCTTGGTGAACACATTCCTAATGCTGGAGTTGCTAAAAAGATTCTTAGATCACTGCCTAAGAGTTTTATCCCTAAAGTCACTGTGTTAAATTCTATGGGTAATTTAAATATGCTTAAATTGGAGGAACTTGTAGGAGACTTGCAAACGTATGAAATTGATATGTTTTCTAAATCTGTCAAGTCTAAAGATAGGGGAATTGCACTTAATGTCTAGGAGAGAAAGAATGAGGGGTCGTCAAGAAAGAGAGTTGAGTCATCTAGAAAAAGGGAGATAGAAACGTCAGATTCTGAGTGTGACTTTGATTTAGATGATTTGGCCCTGTTTGCTAAAAATTTCAAGAAAATTCTCAAATTCAAGAAAAATGGTAATTTCAAAGATAAAAAGAAGTTTGAGAAAAATAAGTTTGAAAAGAAAAATGAAAAAGATTTTAAAGATCCTTCTAAGAAAGAGAGTGACAGATGCTATGAGTGCAACGGTAGGGGTTATAGATCTTTTGAGTGTGCTACTAGACTGAACAGAGAAAATGGAAAAGCTGTCCTTAATGCTACCCTTAGTGACGACAGTGAGGTCGAGTCGGTGGACTCTGGAGACGAGTCACCGCATGAGTGTAACTTCACCACATTTATGCCTAGTCATGTGAGTACTTCTAGTACTCCTCGCGATGATGATGATCTACTTCACAGGGACACCTCAACAGTGAGAGCGATGTGAGTGAGGGGAGGTTGATGCAAGTGAGAGCGAGAGTAATCTTCAACGCGCCTACGCTGAGTTATATAATGAGTCATTTAAAACCAAAAAGCGTAACAAAGCGTTAGTTTTTAGGATCACCACGTTAGAGGAAGATTTAAAAGAAGCGAGAGAGAGATAGTGGTTTTGAGAAAGAGAAAGGGGACTTGACTAAATAAGTGGCTAGTCTTACGAGTGAGCTCCATTCCTCCCTGGAGGCTCGGAAGAAACTTGAAGCCCTTGTTGCCCAGCTTACTCATGATCTTGAGAGAGCACAGAAAGTCAAGGTTCAAATCGAGGACAGATCAGGAAAGATGGGAAAGATGATCCTCGACCCCACTTTAGGTTTTGGTGATAGGCAGGGAATAGGTTATGATGGTGACTCCACGTCCCAAATTGCACCTGGACTAGTTCCTGAGTTTACTACGACTCCATATGGCCATCGTCAAAAACCACGAAGGAGAGTTCGACTAAGAAAAGCAAACCCAGGTCCGCCTAAGACTGCGTTCTTATGTACGTACTGCAAAAGAAATGGCCACCTCAGAGAGTTTTGCTATAGTTTGGGTTGGACACGACGTATTACTACTCCACCACATCGTACTGATGATTTTTCTAGTCTGAGAGAGTGTGTTGAGTTTTCAGCTGCCACATCACAGAGTTTGATGGAGGAATTTCGAGGGATGTCTTTGTCGTCTATGAATGCTTCTCGCGTACCAGCTAAAACCAACAAGAACAAGGGCAAACAAAAGGTTACCACTTCTTGGGTGCCTAAGAAAGATAAAAAGTCTCTTGTTGTTCATGTCGCTCTCAAAGCACATAATACCTCACAGTGGTATTTTGATAGTAGGTGCTCCAGACATATGATAGGTGATGTCTCATTTTTTACCTACCTAGAGGAGTATAAGGAAGGTAGAGTTACCTTTGGAGACGGGAGCAAGTCTAGCATTGTAGGACGAGGTACGGTAGAGTTACCAGGATTTCCTAAGCTAGAGAATGTTTTGTACGTCAAAGGTTTGAAAGCAAACCTTCTCAGCATTATCCAGTTGTGCGACGCTGACTTCGCTGTAAAGTTTGATTCAGGACGTATGTAATATCTATAATCAATCCGGTAAACTTTTAGTGCAAGGGGTGAGGACCGAGGATAATTACTATGGGACTGTGCCCACATCCTCACTTGTTTGCAACAGTGCCACGATCACTCCTATAGATCTGTGAAACCAATGTCTAGGTCATGTGAACGTTAGAGATTTGACTCGCTTAGCTAAAAAGGACCTAGTACGTGGCTTACCATCACTTGGAAAGACAACTTTCACGGTTTGTGGACCCTGTCAGTTGGGAAAGTAAATTCGTAGCCCCCATAGGAAGTTGCAATCCATTACCACCTCCCGTGTACTTGAGTTGATTCACATAGATCTTATGGGTCCTAGTCGTACTGAGAGTCTGGGTGGTAAGAGGTATATCCTCGTGCTGGTGGATGATTTCTCTAGATATTCGATTGTAGGTTTTTTGAGAGAGAAATCCGATGCTGTAGAGTTTTTAACGACTAAGTGTCGTGTCCTATAAAATCAACACGGATTCACTATTAAAAGGATACGTAGTGACAACAGCATAGAATTTAAGGATGCAAAGGTAGATCTTTATTGTGATAGCCCTGGGATCAAATATGAGTTTTCTGCTGTGAAGACTCCTGAGCGAAATGGGATTGTTGAGAGAAAGAATAGGACGATCCAGGAAATGGCTAGATCTATGCTTCTAGGTCGTAAGGTTGCCAGGAGATTTTGGGCAGAGGCAGTGTCTACTGCATGCCACACGGTGAATAAGGTTTACCTATGTCCACACACACTTAAGACGCCTTATGAATTATGGACTGGCAAGAAACCCAACCTTGCATATTTTCGTGTCTTTGGGAGTAAATGCTACATCCTACGGGATAGAGAGCAATTAGGAAATTTTGACTCTCGAAGAAACGAGGGAATATTGCTAGGATATTCATCAAATAGTAGAGCGTACCGAGTTTTTAACCTGAAGAGCTCTAAGGTTATGGAGTCAATAAACGTCATCGTGTAAGATGACGACCCTTCGACGTTTATTGATTATAGCCTTCAGTGTGAGGATGAGGACTTTTCTGGCAACGATTTACTTGTCCCTCACCCACACCCTATGGACCCTACTCCTGTGTTAGGGGACACACCTGCTTGGGTTCGCAAGAGTCATAATCCCTCTGCCATTGTTGGCGATCCCACTTTAGGGGTCAAGACTCGTGCTCAGCTAGAGAACATTTTAGCCATCTTTGCTACACGTCCAAGGTCGAGACCAAGAATCACAAAGAAGCACTCAATGATGAACACTGGATATCTTCCATGCAGGATGAGTTGCTTCAGTTTAAAAAGAATAATGTCTGGGAACTTATCCCTCGACCTAGTGAGACTAATATAATCGGTACCAGGAGGATTTTCAAGAATAAAATGGATGAAAATGGTACCATAATCAGAAACAAGGATAGGTTGGTCGCTCAAGGCTACACACAGATAGAGGGTGTAGACTTTGGGGAGACATTTGCTCCTATTACGAGGCTTGAGTCCGTCCGCTTACTACTCGCCATCGCATGTCATTCGCGCTTCAAATTATATTAGATGGATGTCAAGAGTGTCTTTCTAAATGGAATTCTACAGGAGGAGGTTTATGTGGAATAACCAAAAGGGTTTAAAGACCCTAAGTACCCAGAGCACGTCTACTATCTGAAGAAATCCTTGTATGGTTTGAAGCAAGCACCCCGTGCTTGGTACGAGAGGCTTACTTTCTATCTCTTAGCCCGTGGCTTCAAGAGAGGGGAATTTGATATGACGTTGTTCGTCATGAGAGATGATTATGCTATTTTAGTTGCCCAGGTCTATGTAGACGACATATTCTTTAGATCCACGTGCTCCCAGCATGCTCACCACTTTGAGGAGGAGATGAAAAGTGAGTTTGAGATGAGCATGGTAGGTGAGCTTACTTTCTTCCTTGGTCTCCAGGTTCGTCAGCTAGAGGATGGGATGTTCATCCCCCAATCCAAGTATGCTAGAGACCTCGTGAAGAAATTTGGTTTAGACTCCGCTAAGCATGCACATACACCTATGAGTACTTCTATCAAGCTTAGTAAGGACACTTCAGGCAAGGATGTAAAGAAAACCTTATATCGGAGTATGATAGGTAGTCTACTCTACTTGACTGCCAATTATCCCGACATTGCCTTTAGTATTGGAGTCTGTGCGCGATATCAGGTGTCCCCAAAAGAGTCACACTTACTCGCTCTAAAATGTATTATCAAATACGTGAGTGGGACTCTCACATACGATATTTGGTATTCCTTTGATACTAAAGACCGTTTGTCCGCCTATTCGGACTCCGATTGGGCAGGAGATGTAGATGGTTGTAGGAGAACTTCTGGTGGGTGTTTCTATTTTGGTTCTGCTCTTATCTCCTAGCTGAGCAAGAAGCAAAACTCCATCTCTTTATCCACTGCGGAGGCTGAGTACATCACCACTGGGAGTTGTTGTACGCAGCTCTTGTGGATGAAGCAAATGCTAGAGGATTATGGGATTTCACAGGACACCATGACCATTTCCTGTGATAACACGAGTGCGATACACATATCCCACAATCTAGTCCAGCATTCGCATACAAAACACATCAGGATACGCGAGCACTTTATACGTCAGTTAGTTGAGGAAAAAGTTGTATCCCTGAGTTTCGTACCCACCGACCTTCAGTTAGGCGATATATTCACGAAGCCTTTAGATGCCCTTAGATTTGAGAGTCTTAGGAAGTCTTTGGGGATTTGCACAGTTGACTGAGTGGTTGGTTCATGTCTATGATAGGATGCATTTTCATGTTCATATCATTTGATTCATATTCCTAGGTTGTATCATTTGTGTTATTTTTTTTTGCTTTTTCTATTTTTGAAAAATCCAAAAAGATTTTCTTTTTATAAAAATTTGGAAAAAGCACAAAAAGATTTTTGTATTTTATTTTTCACCTTTTATGGATGAGCATTTACGATAGTCGAGTCACAAATTTCATTCCATTTATCCATATGACTGTTTGATAGTGATTTGAGACGCTACATCATTGCATCCATGTGCTTTACATTGTTTGGAGTCTTTGAGATGTGATTAGTGATATTTTCTACATGTTTGGCTCCTTATCTCCTTTATTGCACACATGCATGGTTTTATTTGAGTATTTTACTTGTCTATCACATATTGTCTTGAGTGTTTCCATCTCAATTCTGTCTATACAACGAACCATATGAAATAAAACTTAACAAGATTGAAATGCATGTAAAGAACCATTTGGTGAGATTATTTTTTTTCTAAACGGTGAAGGGCTACGAAAGGTAATTATCTATCCATTACAATTAAGCCACCGTTAAATTGGACCTAAAAAATTGAGGAATTTTATAATCCGAGGTCCAAAGAGGTTAAAAGAGCCCGAAAAAATTTAAAGGCAATAAAAAGAAATACATGCCAAATATGGGCCATTTAGGTTTCACCATCAATTCTCCAAAGTTTGAGAATTTAGATCACCTCTATTAAAAATATGAATCTGAGGGAGTTTTGGTTGGAGAATTTAAACGGGTTTGCACTTCCTTGAAAGTCATGAAAAAGCATTAAATCATTTTGGACGTTATTGGTGTGGAAATCATTTTGAGCTTTGATTTTTTGATTTGATTGAGTCGATGTCTCATATTTCCATCTTTTTACACCTAAGGAAGATGCTGAGTTTACTCGTTAATAGTATTCGATATTCATCATGCACATATGTCATGTTTGTATGCATTGATTTTCCTATCGAATTTGATCACACCCTTACATTTTCGGTTTCATCGACTTGGTTGTTTTTGTGTTTGTTCATGGTGTGATTCTTTGTTGAAAATTTTTGAAAGATTCAAAAATAAATTGTTTTTACCATGTGACATTTTTCATATTTATGCTTCTCATATCTGTCTATTTTGGGACAACATAAAAAGGGGGAGAATGAATTATGGGGGAGATTTGTTTGGTTGACTTATCAATGATTTTGCTTAAGCTTAATTGATTTTTTATTTTAGCATATCATTATATTTCAAACTGTTGCTTGTCACGGGTATCTGCTTTTTCTCATGTGTGTAGGTACAAAGTTGATTTATTGGATTGCACACCCTGATGAGAAAAGCTTTGGGAGTTTCTGAAGAGCTGAAGATTTGAAGATGCTGAAGTTTGATTGAAGACATGTCATGTAGTATGCTCAGTTTGAGGGTTTAATGGGGATATTATATTGTATGTCATTTGTTTTAGGTAGATTGCATAATTCGAATTTTTTATGTATGTACCAGCATAGACATCGGGGAGATTTGTAAGGACATAATTTTATAAATGGCCGAGATAGAATCTAGATATTTTCTATTTTCCCTAGATCACAGTTTGTATGTCTGATACCGCTACATTCGGCACGTCATCACGATCATCCATGACGGCCTTTATCCGAATCCAATGCATCCATCATCTTTACGTGCATCATGCTACATGCGACGTGCTGCTCAGCTCATTCCCACTACTCCACTACGCTAAATTGGTAAAATGTTTTTATTGGAGTGTTAATATTTGCATAAATATATGGAAAAAAATTCAGAAAATATTTTTTGAAGTCTGAAATATTTTTTATCAAAAGAAGAATTTTTTCTAAGTGTAGAAGATGAGTGCCTTGGTCGAAGAGCTCGTTCAAACGAGCTGACACTGTCGTTCGAGCGAGATGCCTATCTCGTTCGAGCGATGCCGCCGCCTTGATTTTCGTATAAATACCAGTGTACCTTCTACACGTTTTTCGAGTCTTTCTGTAAACACGAATTCTGCGAAAACAACCCAGAATCAAACTTCAGCTTTTAAGGTTTTCTTAAGCCTTTTTATTCACATAATCACTCCCATTTATATATGTGAATTGTTAAACCTTCAAGAGGATCATTTACTCTTCTGGAGTACTTTGTGGAGAAATTGCTCTCTTTTTCATTGCTTCCCACCTGGAGTTCCTGCGGGAGATTTCAGTCGACGACATCATAACCGACGCCTGCGGGTATTTCTGTATCACACTTATTTTCATTGTAATCCGTGTAACCGTATCTTACAAAATTATGGTGAAAATAAAAGGTTTTGCCCATTTGGGGGATTTTTCCTTACATGTGTGTGTTTGAATGTTCTTTATTGAGTTTATCATCTTCAATCACACCTAGATGCATGTTTAGGACTTAATTGATAAAAACTGAGTTTATTAAATAATTTCTTTACTTGAACATACGTGCACTCTTTCAGATGGATAATTGGAACCCAAACATAAAGAAAAACCCATGGAAGATTACTTCCCTATCATGCACTACACCAAATCTGCCCATTTGTCAAGGTCATTGACCTTGACATATTCACCTTGTCAAGGTCAATGACCGTGACATTTCGAGGCGAGACAACTTTTTTTGTCACGGTCGTGTCACGGTCATTGACCTTGACAAAAAACTCGCGTTTTGTGTCACGGTCGTGTCAAGGTCAATGACCGTGACACGTTTGTCACGGTTTATAACAGTGACAAAGTCGTGACCCTTTTTAAAAAAATTGTCACGGTCAATGACCGTGACAATTCTGGGCAGAATTAAAAAAAAATCTGCTGGGCAGTATGGCCACTGCCACTGCCCAGCAGTATATTTGTACCTGTTATAGCAACGTTGTACCTGTTCCAAACATCATATATCCAACACAAACTAAAGATAATGCAAATATATATTCATGACAGTATAATCCAAATCTTCAAAGTAAAAATAATATACATGACGATATAATCCAAATATAATTAAAATGGACAAACTAGAAAATAATGTTACTACATGTCTTGGATAAAACTGAGGAGGTGAGTAGGCCACACGACATACGAATTGACGCACCCACTAATATACGTCGTGCCGCATTGTTCGCGCAACCACAATAGGGAGTTCTCCTTCCCGGTTATGACATGCGTGACGAGCACCCTGGACTCCATCTGTTGAAGCACACGTCCATGGACTATTCCACCCTCGACGATATTCGGGTCCCTCAACCCCCGCCCTATCCGCTGGCCATCAAATATGTCCAATATGAACACGCTCGGCCAACCAATTGTCGATAATGGTCTGTTGGAGGGCGTCAAATAGGGAAGTGGATCGTCGAAGTACGAACGTGTCGGTGATGAAGCAACGAGGTCCACATCCTCGTCATCCTGCGCCTCGTCCTCCCGCACCTCCTCGTCCTCCCGCACCTCCTCCTCCACCGCCTTCTCCTTCCCTTTCCCTTTACCTTTCTCTTTACGGTCTCCACCCAACGTACGCTTCATGAATGCGTGCATATCTTGACCGTCGCCTCCAAACGGGACAGCTTCGCGTCGTGTGAATCCCCCGTTCGAGCCAACCCGGTGTCGCTCGTCTCCAATCCGATGATCCTAGATTTGGCCACCCGCGAGCTCACTCCCCTTGCGATCAGAGCCAAGCACTTGGCTGAGTGCGTCTGTGGACAAAGATGCCTTGTCGGCATCAGACTGCGACTCATGCACTTCCTTAAGCTTTGCCTGAAACGACAAAAAGCACATGATTAGTAAAATAAGTAAACTAAAAAATTATAACGTAATTAACAATAATTAAACTGTCGGATTACTTACAATCGTGGCCGCGACGCTCGGGGACACCTCCTTGTCCTTCCCCTTTTTCGTCCGAAGAGCCACATAAGTATCGAGCCTATGTGGCTTACCCCCTGGCCCACTCCCTACCCCCTGAAATAAAATAAAGTAAAGTAAAATTAGTATCGGCCCCGCAAAGTAAAATAATATCCAATAATATATTTCTGTAGTTATAGATAAATTAAATATTACCTTCATCCTATGCTCCACCTCAGCGTAAGAGGTCCGGCCGGAGTAGTGGACGTCCGTCTTTTTAGCCCGATTTTCCCTCCCCGATTGGCGAGATGCCAATTGTCGATCCTCGATCTCATTGTCAATGAACTTTTGCCATTGTGCCAATGAGATCGGCTCCTTGGGCGGGACGGATCCGCGCCATTGTAAAATGGTCTCTCGTGTTTTTTCAAAGTACCGTGTCCGCATATTTTTTTTCCACGTCTTGTGTTGCTCCCTCAACTGCTCCAAGACGGAATCGCGTAGCTTTGGATCCAAGTTGAATTGTTCCTGTCCAACAAATACAATGTTAGTTGCGAATAAATATAAATATAAATATAAATATAAATATAAATATAAATATAAATATAAATATAAATATAAATTGAAATTGAAATATTCATATAAATATTACCTGTAGTGCCGCCCAAACAGCTAACTTGAGCTCATACGGCACCTCCTTCCAACTCATAAACCCCGGGCCGATGACCGTCTTTAGCAGCTCGAGGGATCTCGCTAAAAGCTCCGACTTGTTTTCGACGGTAATCCCAAATTTTCCATATTTGGGGAGCCTAGGGGCGGAGGAGCCCTCGTCGCCTCCGCTACCACCGAACCCAGACGACGACATCATCATAAACATCATCATCATCTTCGCCCTAACATCTGAAGGAGACATTTTTGCTGTAAAAAAAATGTTATTAGTACAGATAAAAAAAATGTTATTAGTACAGATAAAAAAATGTTCCGTCTATATTATAACGTATGTGTAAGTTCCGTCAATACCATTTCGTTTCAATTTTGTAATATTATGTTTTTTCCAAATATTTAAAGAGTTATTAAATGGGTGCCCCACCCCTGCCCCCTCCCCACGCCACACACACACGCACACCTACGCACACACACACACACACACCCCACCCCTACCCACCCCACCCCCACCCCCTCCCCCCACCACGACCGTGACAACTACATATATTGTTTATCAATAAAATTATGACATGAGATAATTATAATTGTAGCATAAATTTCATTATCATGGGTTTTACCTAATTGAATTAAATGAACAATACTTTTAGCCCTTGTTATTCATCAAATTTGAGGCAAGTTAATTAGAATATTTGTATCGAGCCTATGTGATTTATATGGATTAATTCTATTACATTTATAATTTAACTAATAGAGTTGAATTTTAATATTAATCCTTTGGTTTATTTAACTAACTTTGGTTTGGTTTATTTCTAGTTGAATCTGAGTTATAATTTTTAGATTATGTATAGGAATTGAATTTTAATATTAATCCTTCATAAATCCCTTGAATACATGCATAAATTTGTAGAGATTGAAATTAAATTGCTTGAGATTGAATTTCTATGTTTCGGGGTCATTATTTGAAAATACTTAATTACCCTTTGAAAACCTTTCATAACACACCTATGTATTAAATATGGGTTAGACCTCTTAGCTTGCTCAACCACCCAATTACACACTTACTTTACCTTTTATTTACATTATGGATATTAATCAATTCACACGTTTTTTGTCCACTTCAACCTTTACTGAAACATTTATTAATTCATTCAAGTTAGGTAAAACCACGCAAGTATCTAATACAAATATTATCATTCAACAAATTAAGTCCCATCGATAATAAACCCCCTCCCCCACCCTGCCCCACCCCGCCCCACCCCAATATTTTTCAACACTGTATCCCCCAATAGTAATAATGAATTAACATATAATTTTCAACTCCAACAATATATGCTTCAACTTAACCCAATCTTCCCAATAATACCAACTAATCAACACCCAACATCCAAATCCAACAACATAGGTCTAGAACCAAAGTTTGTACATAATAATTTATAGTCTCCAAGAAAGTACCATTTTTATTCATAATATTTACGATTATCAGTTTCTCGTGTATTAGCCAAATTTCCACCCCACCTTGCCCCCCTCCACCACACCCTGCCCCCCTCCCCCACTCCCGCCCCACCCCGCCCACCCCCTCCCCCACCCTGCCCCACCCCGCCCCACCCCCACCCCCACCCTGCCCCACCCTGCCCCACCCCGCCCCACCCCCTCCCCCACCCCGCCCCACCCCCTCCCCCACCCCCTGCCCCACCCCCCACACACGCACACACATACACACATATATATATACACATACCCCCCACCCCCACCCCCTCCCCCACCCTGCCCCACCCCGCCCCACCCCCTGCCCCCCTCCACCACCCCCTACCCCCATCCCGCCCCACCCCCCACACACGCACACACATACACACATATATATATACACATACACACATAAATATACAGACAAATATATATATATAAATGGAAGAGAGAGAGAGAGAGAGAGCAGCGTCGAGAGAGAGAGAGAGAGAGAGAGAGAGAGAGAGAGAGAGAGAGAGAGAGGGAGGGAAGGGCGCGGGAGGGAAAAAAGAAGGGGGGTAGGATTTTTGTTGGAAAAGTTGTCACGGTCGTGTCAAGGTCTTTGACCGTGACACGAATTGTCACGGTCATCGACCGTGACACGACCGTGACAAATTGAATTGTCACGGTCGTGTCACGGTCAATGACCGTGACAATTCGTTGTCACGGTCATGTTAAGGTCAATGACCGTGACATAAAACGCGTGTTTTTTTGTCACGGTCAATGACCTTGACAAGGCTGGCCGGCTGAAAGGTGACAATTTGCCCATTTGGGTGTAGTGATGAAGAATATTTGAAGAACTGCTTAGAAATTGGATCTAAGAATTCAATCAATCAAATTAAACATCATCGAAAAACTGACGAATGCCACGTGACACTAAAAATCCATATGCCTACCTTGGTGAATTGAAGTATTTGAACTGTTAGATCTAATCCAATAATTAACCTTGAATCAGTTAATGCGATGAAGCGTCGCTGACTCATTAATCCAATGGATATCTAAAATATGTTTCCTCTTGATCAAACATGTGACCTGTGATCCTCATCGTTCAAATCACAATAGAAAAACATGTGATCCTAAAATACCATCAACAACCACGTGATCCTATGTAGTGTATCAAAGCGTGAACTGTCCTACACCAACAACATCATAATTGTGATCCATTCATAATGGATCTGATTCGATAAAATCCAATTCGATATACCCATAGATCAAGAAGTAAACTTGACCTGAAATCAATCCACATAGACGATAATGGATCCCACCATCGAACCCTCATTAACATACAAAGGAAAAGTATATGTGATTTGTAACTAGATTAATCCCCAAAACAGGTGGGATTAACCCAAAAAAGAAGTCGATATGCAGTATGCCTTAAATCATGGGTGGATAACTTAATTGTTATTTGACATTTAACAAATCATACAATAACATATTCAAGAAAGCTCAAGAAAAAGAACGGCGAGCTTGTAAGTGAATGAATTTATTTGTGAACTAAATACCTTTGAATAATAATCAACTGCATTCGTGAAATCCTTGTCCCTAAATGCAACATCTCCAAACTTTTTTATGTTTAACATATCCTGCACTTGTTGCGTTAAATATTAGAAAGATAAATACTTAGAGATCATAAAATCATAAACATAAACCATGATGGAAGACTAATATCAAAGGAGTGAGACAAATAATAAGGTGAATATTAATATTTTCAAATATTTTGCAAGAAATAAACAAAGTTAAAGGTGAATATACTTTTTAATGTACAATGAAAATCATGGAAATAAGATATTAGGTATACCTGAGATTCCACTTAACATGTTTCCCTAGCTAAAGTCGGGTATTTTGGGTGAAACTAGTGTCGTGTGTTCATTGCCAAACAGAGTAAGAAAGTAAGACACAGTAAGACACGGTGGGTCTATCAGTTGGATTTTCTTGAACATACAAGAGACCAGCGGTAATGCGCCGAGTGACATAGATGTTGAACAAGGTATTTTCATAATTGTATCAATTAGCTGACAAAAATTTAACATTAAATGGGCCACTAATAGTGAGGTTAACTCTAAATTCTTCCACACAACGGTTAAGTCTAGGAATGCTACCAATTACGTTCACAAAATTAAGGACCAACATGGTGTTTGGATTACTGATCATTACAAGCTCAAAGAAGAAGGGGTAAATTTATTAAAGAGCAATTTTTTGGGAATGATGATGGTAACCAAGATGATTGTTCACTCAACCATGTCCCCAATACGGTTAATGAGAATAGTAAGGTTTTAGATTAGGATGATGTCAGGGGTAATGGATTACATTGATATAGGTACCTCTAAAAAATCTATGAAAAAAAGTATTATAACATCCCTTATCCTTCGTGCTCGTACATTACTATCATTTGTGAAAGTATATCTCATTTGTGAAAGTTGAAGTAGCTATAATTTCAAAGTAATTCTAAGAAGATTACACATAGCCGGACAAACAAAACGAGTGAAAGAATATGAACTATATAGCACCCATATTAATAATTCAAGCATAAGGAAATGTCATAACAGGAAGAAAAATAATAGTAGCTAACATTTTCATCTGGCACTCTCTCATTCTCTTCAAGTTCCTCCACATGTCGTTACTTCACAATGATCTCCTTAGCTTGAGCTTCCTGATGCTGCTACAGTAAACTTGCTTATGTTCTTCCGTTCATTCAGTAAAATAATACGCAACATACAACCACCCACAAGTCAGCATTTGTAATGCAAATATTTTCAACAACAAAACTAAAAATATTTTATGGCCACTTATTCATTTCAATCATTCCAAAAAATAACAAAATCTCGTAGGGCATGGATTTGATATGGGCATGAATTTGATAATGAACTAAAGTTATTGAATGTGGCATGGATAATGAATTCAAAATGTGTCATGGAATGTAAAAAAAAGGGAAGTTACCCCAACACGCGCGACAACTCAAACTCTTTAGGTCAAGAAACATATGAATTGTCTGCATCTTTAACATTATACATAGCTGCGTTAGGTACTGGTATAGGAAGATTCGCTTCGGGAGAGTGAACATCAGTTATTGATATACGTATATACTTATCCCCCAAGTGAACGTTATAGATGGTATCATTAGGTGAAATACGATAAAAAAACACTCCGAACGCAACAATATCCGCACGTGAATTCAATGCCAATCTACAGTAAAAGCTACAAGATGTTTATCCTAGTCCTAGTAGTGCTCCCCCATTGCCTCTTAGTAGTGCAAGCTTATGGTCACCCCCTTCCTCCCACTTTCTTAAAAGTAAACTGTGATGGATCTTTTTTGCTCTAACAAAAAAAAAGTTCTAATGGTTTAATTTGTAAGAATTCTATGGGTAGTCTTATTAGTGGCAAGATGGACCCTACCCCTAAGGTTACATATGCTTTAGCTATGGAAACTCAAGCCATGGTCTCGGTCATATATTTCATTAGAGGTAATCATTTGAATAAGGTCATCTTAGAATCGAATTCCCAAATTTTAATAAATTGCATTCTTCAAAATCAAAAATCAAATTAGGAAATTAATATATGGATCAAGCAGATTAAAGAAATTGTTATAAACTCGCAAACGTTTTTCCAGAAGCTTTTGATAGTACAACAGATCTCAACCCAACTTGTTCACTCTCTTACATTTGTTTTTCATACAATCAAAATCAAATTCATTACCTTCTAAATCGAAACTCAAATCAATCAAAATCTTTAAAAATGCACAAATCACTCTACCGAATCAAAAATTGCTTAATCAATATGTCATAAAATCTTAAGCTGCTAAGTCTTTTGCATTGGCGAAAAATATAATAATCTATCAGCGTTTTTTGTATTTGCTTCTCATATAATCTAAACTCAATCAATCAAAATGATTTTCAACTTTTTTTGAAGAATCTTTGAAAAATATGAATGTGTAAAACCCAATTGTTCTTTTATACAAATCAAAATTATTAGATTTAAAACCAAAACTCAAAAACTCAAAATATTTCTTCAAAATCACTTTAATAAATGATAGTGCACTCTTTCTTATGAAAATCAAAATCATTAGCATTAAAACCTAAACACAATCAATCTTAACATCTACTCATAAAAATTCAAATTTTGCCAAAAGTAAATCAAAATCAATCATCTTCACAGCTTTTAAACCTAAATACAATCAATCTAAACATCACGAATCAATCCAAATTTTGATAAATTGCATCCCGCTAAAGCATTATTGGTGAAATTAACATCCAAGAGATGCATAATCCTAAGATTTGGTAAAATAATTAACTTGATGTAATTATGTTGAACACTATTCCAAAACTGAGATTTAGATGCTCAAGTGTCTCACAAGTAAAACAGTGTCGAGACTTTGTTTGTGTATATAATCATGGAATTATTTATTAATCACTAATCTAGACAGAACGATCTTGATACTAAAACCCACCAAATCCTGGACATTACGTCCAAAAACATCCCAAATCGAAGTATTAATGTGAAACTTATCAACTACTCCGATACAATGAAGATGGAATTTATGTATATAAGGTTGGCAGATGAGGATCAATACCATGTTCACTTGATATGCCCTTAGTATAAAAAAGTCCCAAAGATAGGGTCAATTACTTCAAGAGTTCAGCTTAATCAAGTTTGAGGTCTATCACTACACCAAATTAGAGCGTACCTTTCAAGCGTTTCAATTATTGAGGTCTGTCACTACTTCTTATTTTTATTAATCTTATTTCAAGCACTTCAAGCATTTCAACCTTGAATCGTTTCAATCTTGAAGCATTTCAACTGCTTCTTTAATCTCGTTTCAATCTTGAAACAGTAGGAAAACTAAAGTAGGAGAGATAAAGTGTACCATCATTAGAGAATAGAGAAGAGATCGTCCAGAGAATGGAGATTAGATTGTGAGGGAGAGGGAGAGGGAGTCCAGCGTGAGGGAGAGCGTGATGGATAGGGGTTTTGAAGGAACCGGGAAGTTGTGAAAGCCCAAAAAATATTTTGGGGGGGAAAACTCCGCTTCTAAATTTTGGTGGACAAAAAATGGTCATAATATGTACCCTAGAGTAGAAACTCTTAAAAAAAGTTCATAATATCTATAATCAAACATGATTTTTATATTGAAATTGTCATAAAAAATAATACTAATATGTATAAAATGACATTTTATATTAGAAATGTCACATTAATAATATCATTAATCTTTAAATGACATTTTTGTAATAAATGTATTTAAATTATTTTTTCAAGCGTCATAAAAAGGTGTTTTTCTTGTAGTGTAGGAAAGGTCATCTTAGGTGTTTTTGTTATGATCTTGGAAGAGGTCCTAAGAAGTTAAAATCTAGTGTCTCGTTGGTTCCCAGAACCCCTATTCATTGTTTCACATATATTTGGGTTAAGAAATCGATTTTAGAGGCGCTAGATGGTAGACTTGTTGATTCTCACATGCTTGCACATGATTCTTCTCTTGACATATCTTATAGATGATTGCTTGCATGATTCATTTTGTCATACTCTAGTTGTGCTACATGATATATGTTTTACTAGTGTTATGACATGTGTATTTTTTTGTTTTTATATTTTTCTTTTATTTAGTCATTATTGAAAAATACAAAAAGATTTTTTTTTGAAAAATACAAAAAGAATTTTAGTTTTTGTGTATTTTAGTTTCACATTTGGTATGACATATTGGAGTGTTTGAATCCAATTCACTTCGCAATTTCTATGCGGCCATGACATTTGATTATGACTTTAGATGGTTGGATTGATCTTAACCATGATTATGGAGTTGTTTCGAACTTGATTTGCTTTACGAATTCGACTTTGTATATCCCTTCACACAAACATGCATGAGCTTATTGGATTTTGACTTCACTATGTATATTTGAGCTAGGTGATATGTTCTTCAATCAATTTTGTCATCTACATGTTTATGTGACTATGGGGGAATTGTGCATGTAAGAATCGTTACATGTGAGATTTTTTATAGTATTATAAAAAATGTGAGTGAACATGGGAAAGGGCTGTGAGAGACAGGTTGACTCATTATGAAAACCACCATTTGAAAAGAGACTAAGAAAAAATAAAGGCAATAAAAAGAGCAAAATTTGCCAAAAAGGGGCCAAAATATTTTAGTTTTCTTGATCATTCAAAATAAATCACTTTAATAGAAAAGAATAGAAAATATGATCATGTTTATCTTTTGAGGGTGTTTAGTTGAAGATCAACGGGTTTGCATAATGATACCTAGATATGCTTATTTTGTCATGACGCTATTAATTTGTAGAATCATTAATATTCTAGGCTTGTGTGCATCGTGCTTATTTTGTTCATTAAATTCAACATTATTTGTCAAAAGAGACTAAAGCTTAGGTTGATAAAGTTTTGCAATCAATTAAAACTTCTTAAACATATTTGAGTATTTGGGTCATAATTCATTTGTATCAAGTTCACACCTATTTATTCCATCCTACATGTTTAGACACATCGATACTATGCTAGTGTGTAAAGGTTATGTATTTTGTGTCATATTTTGTGGTTGTTTATACCTATATATGTGTGCCAGATTTTTTTGATATATTTTGCATATATTGTATATGGTATTATATGTTGTATTTATGAAATTTGTTTTTTTTAAGAAAAGTTGAAAATTTTCAAAAATTATTAGTAGTGTTTGTCTTTGAAAAGATCATTACACATGCTTGATTTATGTCTTTTTGTGATGATATCTTATCTTCTATGTGATGCTTCGTATTTCAAGTTTATGTTTCTACTTCTTTATCTATTTCGGATAAAAATAAAGGGGGAGAGTAAACTAAAATGAGCTTGATTTATGGGGGAGAGTTTATTAATGAGTTTACTTTATTTCAAACTCGATGCGTCACGAAGGTATTTGTTTTTATCTCGTGTGTGTAGATACTTTAAGCGGAATTCAGGACATACGAATGAAGACAAGGTTTGACAAAGAGAAGGAGATTATGGGAAGAAGAAGAAGAAGTTTGAAGACAGAGATTCATGCCATTCTGTTCTAGGGTTAGGAAAGGAGTTAGGAATTTTTTCATAGGAGATTTTGATTTCAATTTGGTGTTCGATTATATTTGTTAGTTTTGTACTGGAATAGACAAAGAGGGAGATTTGTAAGAACAGTATTTCCAACATTGTTCATAGCATAGTTTTAGACTAGTTTGGCTTATCCTGTTACAAACCGTTACACACTGTCAAGACGAACCGAACTCAAATATATCCAAGTTTAAAAACTTCCTAACATCTCGTAAAGGTATAAAGCAATTTAAAGTTTAAATTTATTTATAGAATTAATGTTTGGGATTTTTATATTTTACCAAAAATGACAAGTCTTTTTATTTTTAAATGAAAAATATTTTGTTTCTAAAACTTGCTCAAACGATATTGGCATCTCATTCAAACGAGAGTGCAAGTTATTAGAAGGTCGTTCTTTATGCTTTTCAAACGAGGATAAAATGAGATCTTACTTTCTAAGATTTTTTTGATCTTGTTTGAAGCGAAGTTTATCTCGTTCGAACGACATCGGCATTGTAATACCCCGTATTTTTGAAAGATTTTATTATAATTATGGGACTAGGATTAATTAATTTAAATGGAGAGAATTTATTTATAATTAATCCGAATTTAAATTAAATAATTACTAGCATGACAAGAGTTAGTATTTATTGGTTATAATTATGTTGAATATTATTTAGCGAGTAAAGTAATATATAATTGTGAAAATATATTAAAGTTGTCGTGAGTAAAAAATACGACAGTTATAGAAATTAAGTCGGGACGCGCGTGTCAGTCGTGTTGGGAATAAATTAATGGAATAAAAAGTAAAATATTTTTAAGTCGCATATATGATCATTTTGAGTGCGTCTTTGAGTCCGGAAGGGTCGAGATAGTCAGAAAAGTCTACCCGGGTGCTTAGTTTGGGTTTCGGGGCAGTTTTAGGCCGAACCGGCACCCCGGAAGGGTATTTTAGTAAATTGTATTTTTGGAGTAAAATAAAGGACAAAAATTAGAGAAATAAAAGATCTCTTACGTGGGTTAGATTATGTTATTTTTCGTGAAAAAAAAAGTTAGACACAGAGAGAGTCCAAAAAGAGAGAAAGAAGAAGAAAAATCTAAGGAAGAGCCACCATAAGTGCACCTCTTCCACCACTGAGACCACCATCGCATAGATCGAAGAACGAGGGTCACAACCATGCCAACAACACCAAAGGATCATACCATCTTTCTAAGGAAAGTGTTTAAATCTTTCTCTTTTAGCATTAAATGTGTTCATGTTAGTGTAGGTAATGAAACCCACTTAAATTGCATGTAATTTGATAAAGAATTCATGATTAAAAGATATATTATGGTTAAATTGATGCCAAGTTGAATGGTATATGTAATTTAAAGATTAACTACGAATTTATGTTGATAATTGCTGAGTAAATCTAGATTAAATAGGGTTAATTGGAAATCTTATGAACTAGGATTTTATGAATCTGAAATTTGGGGATTTTTGGTTTGTGGGTTAATTAATCATGAATTGATGTGCTTAAGATGTTAGAAATCATCCTTTTATGTGGGAAAATGAGTTGGATTTGAATGGAAGGTGTTTGGGACTGATTTATAGAGGTTTTAGGGCTGTTTATGGATGAAAAACGTAGCAGGTGCAGATTGGGGGAAAAACTGTTTAATCTCGTTCAAACGAGATTGAGCCTAGTTCGAACGAGAACCCTTATCATGCGATATGTCGTTCTAACGACATGCTATCTCATTCAAACGAGATAGCTTATGGTTCAAACGACAGGTCCAATTCTGGGAAATTTTCATCTATTTCAAATCTGGGTAGCAGGTTTATTTGAAGTGATACTTAGCAGTAAAATTGTGATTCAGGTTAGAACAAAATTATTGGATAATAAAATGGGTATGATATTTTATGGCAATTGGAGCGAAGAGTTATCTCTAAGTTACGAGCGAGAGAGTATTCGTAATCTAGTATGTGTAATGCAAGTAATAATGAGAGATATTATGTATAAGTTAAATATTTAGGTTGTGTGTATACCTAATTAACCTGATAGGTTACGTGAATGCCTATAATGGTATGTATTCAGTGTATGACATACCTACCATACTTGCTATCATGGGAGGTTATGAAAGGGGACAGTCCTATCTTTAGGAGCCTGGGGGGGGGGGGGGGGGAATTTGACTGGTACCTCAAGAGTATAAAACCTAGGTACGGGCTATCTGAGAATAATAGTGTTGACGGCCATACGGGTGCGTAGCCCATAGGCTTGGAACCATGTTCGCCTCCAATATGTGTGATTTTTAAACTTATGGTTCGTGTGAGATTCCAAACCCATTGTCCTTATGCAATGCGAGATGTACCGGGACTAGATAGTAGAGTATGATGGCACAGTAACTGAGTCTAAAGGTACCTTTTTAGTATATATAATATATAGTGATGTATATACCTGTACTGATACTTGTTGTGTGAAAGTATGTGGATAAGATATATATAATGATGAAAATCTCTGAATAACTTGAGTAAGCGAGCACTTAACGTGATTTATAAATACTTCCCAAATTGAGATAACAGTCGTGAAAACATTTAATATGGTATTGTGTGAAAAATGCAGGTTGGTATTGCGGGTAGTGATTAGAAGGATTTTGTCGACAGTCTAGTTATGTGATAAAATAATTA
Organism: Sambucus nigra; assembly: GCA_949130495.1. Lineage (NCBI taxonomy): Eukaryota > Viridiplantae > Streptophyta > Magnoliopsida > Dipsacales > Adoxaceae > Sambucus > Sambucus nigra. The sequence goes on along the minus strand of OX422223.1, from coordinate 86,698,198 downwards.
GAATGGGTTTAGAGGTGCGTCAGGTATGCACATTAGTTGAGAGGTGAGAATCTCAAGTGAGTGTTAAACAATCTAACATGCGCATACTATTTGCTTTACTGTAATATTTAAATACTTGCTAAAAAATTTAAATGTTTTACACTTGGGGTCTGACCCGTCTCTTGAAAATCTCTTTTCTTGTGTTAAATTATTTTAGGTTCCCAGCCACAGGGACACCAAGCATAGAAGTTCCATTTATTTGGCATGCTGTAGCTGTTGTGGAAGTTACAGGACCTCGGTAGTAAACGCTTCCATGATTATCATTCCTTCATCTTGAGTTATTTCCTTCTATTAGGGCATATTGCCCCTATCTATTTAGACAGTCAGAGATTAAGAATTTATTATTTATTCCTTTCACTTTTTGGATAAAATCTGTTGGATTATTGTATTCGGTACTTAGGCTGGAAGTGTTTACTCTAGCCACATTTATTATTTCAGTTATTTTCTTTCATATGAGATTGGTTTGAATGGTGAATGTTTAATTACTCGTTAATTTGGTTTTACACCACATTTATTATTTCAGTTATTTGTTTTATGTCTGTACTCTTGTTATCATTTGGATTGGATGGTGATATTGAAATAATTAAACTGGAGAGTTTATTCCAGTTATATTTTATTGTTGGCTTATAATTCAGTGGTGATGTGATATTTTATTCTTGTTCAGTATTGTGGAACGGAGTTAATTAAATTAAAATTGGAATTTTTTTTACACTTAGCTTAATTAATTATTAAGTGAATTAATAAGAAATTATTTTTCTGACAGTAATGCTAAGAATGAACCAACTGGATATTCTAATTTAATTTAATAAATGACTGATCACCCGGTATTTAATTAGACAGGGTGTCACAATTATCCTCCATCTATTAAGCGATGGGCTTGATTTAAAGAGATGGGTCTTCAGATCCGTATTCTGTAGTACTAGAGTTCACCCCTGAGTTATGGTCAGGTAATGGATTATTGATGACATTAGGCTTTGGGATTCGTATCCCATAAATATATATATATATATATATATATATATATATATATATATATATATATATATATGGGATTGTACAGAGTATGGAATGTTCATTGGATTCTTTCAGTACTCCACGGTACAGGTGCCAATGTTGGTGTTTAAATGACAATGATAGTGGTTGTATTTGGCTTGTCAGTTCTCTTGATTGGGTAGGGAGGAACATTTATTCCATTATTAGGCTCAACCTTAAGAGGTTGATTCATGAGATTGTCTTCAAATTGGGATCATGCGTCCATCAGAGTTTTAAAGTGGGGTATATACTGCATCTTCACTTGATACTAGTATAGATGAATTAAATTCCTCTTTACATTGGACACGTGTTCCTCTTTCGAAGGTCAGTTTACCATTTGAGCATCCTCATTCCTCCAACGAGCAATGAAGGTGCCCAATTTCTCATTGATTACCTGCATCGTCATCTCCAGATCCCGACAAGTGATTTCAAGCTCGTTATTTTACTTGAATGTTTCATAAACTCTCTACATATATCTCTCCGGCTTATGGTTCTTCTACCATCTATGGATATGAACCATTTTAGTTCTCCCCCAAACAGTGTGTGCCCGAACATCTGTGTCGTGACTTCTTTAAAAGCCCTTAGATCTTGCATTACTCAGACATAGAGTTTGAGGTGAATCGTAGGTGGTACCATTCCCGTGAATTTCTTAATGTCTAGAATTTTTAATATATCAGGAAGCCTAACATTAGGATATAGGTATTAGTGTTGGATATCTACATGGCCATAAGCATGTTAGAGTTGTTAAAAATACTATTAGATTGTTTGGAACTCCATTATAAGGCATCAAAGATCTGTTGGAGCCTCAATCACATTGGCAATAACCATGATTTTTATAATTCTAGTTGTAGGATTATTGGTAGCCTAGACCTTTGCTGGTGGGGTATGGCGTTTGAGGGGTGTAGATTCACCTCTTGTCCTTCAGTATTATCCAATCAATTGAGTAGAGAGACATGCTCTTAACCCATATTTGACATTTCAATTCTTTGGGCAGTTATGTTGGCCATAATTTTGGCCAATGATATTCCTTCTTCATTTTACACATTGTCAACAATATGAGATGTGGGAGTTATATAGATGCATCTTCGGTCTCTCATCTAAGACAGTAACTACGATGTTTACAGGAAATATGGAATTTAGCTTTTTTCGCGTCATTCTAATAAGAACAAAAAAGGTTGTTTTATTTGGTTAAGCTCGAGTAATAATTCATTTCCTATAGTACTCCTCACTTAGCTTGAAGCCTTTGGTTAGGAGTTGTGAAAAGTTATTGGATTTTTCCAAACCCTTGAGTTCCATCCTATTTTAGGAAACCTTTTGGGGGCATAAAAAACCCTTTGGGGATATATCACCATTTGGTGAATATTCTTGGTTGTGTTGTAAGATTCTGCTACATGAGGTTACGAAAGACTTTTTATGAGGCTAAAGGCTACCTTTTTTGTCTATGACCCCTCACTATATACCTCAGGGGGTACGTGTGAGAGTGGCATTTTGATATACTTGAATGTACGTGAATCGATCCCCCTAATATACCTCGTGGAGGCAATACGTAGGAGAGCTGACTCTATATACTCGAGGTAAATGAGTGATGTTCACCGAGAATACACCACTCTATATACGCCGAGGGTATGAGACCAAGAAGAGTGGAAGCGTTCCCTAGGAACTTGTGTTGTTTTGACCCGAATCCCATATCTAGAGTTACCAGGGTGATGGGGTATGCAGTGATATGAAAATGTTATGCAGTGAAGTAGTGTTCATCTTTTGGAAAGTCTTTTATTTTTGGTACGATCCATTTTCACTTGAGATTATTATGTATCTTGGCTTACATATCATAAACAAGGTTCAAGGGATGCCTAGGGTTTAACCTTATCCCTACATTAGCATGCAATGCTAATGTTTTTATACCTAGTAAGATAACCAAAAGAGAAAAAAGTAGTGAAGAACAAAATATATAGGAATGTACAAGGATAACATGCTAAAATAAATCTAAATCTACATTAAATTGATTTCAGTTCACTTAAAAATAATTTTCCCCAATAGAGTCAACACTGTGAGAACTGGACTCGAGGTGACACGCCTCCTTCATTCCCCCACGTTCATCCATTTGCATAAATTATTGGGGAAATGGGTCTTTAGTGGTGATGCATTATCATTGTTTCGTTCTCTTTTGAAAGTAATGGAGTCTCTAGCCTATTTTACATGTACCAGACAAGAAGGAGGTAGAACCCCATGGAGGCCCAATAAAGGCAAGCGGTCTGTGTGTTTAACTAAATAGTCAAAGACTCGAGGGTTGGGTTACGGAATGGGAACGTGTTAGTCACCCGTTCTCCTCCCTTTCATTCACAATTGTAGATATAAATGTTTATATTAACATGTTATGGTGTAAAAAGAAATAATATGATGAAAATAGTTAGTATGTAAATATATTGTGCAGTGCAGTGTTGGATCTGTGTATAGATAATACAGATAAAGGATAAATATGTAAAAAGTCAAATTTGTTCACTCGGGCAATAATCGGAGTGAGCATACGTACTCACATGGAGAAATTCAAAGTCCATATACTTTATATTGAGACAATAGGGATTTTACCGTTTATAGAGGCCCGATGTGAGAGATCTAAGCTTTCTTTGATCTTTTATGGGTTTTTAGAGTAAATCAAGACTACATCTGAGGATGTAAATGAATTATGTTCATGAAAGGGATTGAATGAAATAGATTCACTCATAAAGTCGCTTTGACGATGAGAGAATGTTGAGACTTCTGACATTAAGATCAAAATAATAGGTACAATCCCCAAATATAGTGATTTTCTAACATATGTCAGAGTATTTCATGGTTTTAAAGCTTTTTGTTTGGTTTTTGGATTTTTTGTGAGAATAAAGGTGAAAATAGATGAATATGTACAAGATCTAACTTGAGTTTTAGAGACAGACCTCTCTAATATGCCTACGTATCCACCGTAGGCGAAATCAATGTCAACATAGTTCGAGTATACCCTTTAGAGAAAATTTGAGTCTTAATAAAAGAAAAGGATGAAGAATAGAGAAGAGTTGGGTGGTGTTGCAGCACAACACCAACCTTTTTAAGTCGAGATTTCTAAATAAAGGTTTAGGAAGAAACATGTATGTAATGTTACCCTTGAACATTTTAGGGGTGAGGCCGCTCTCACTGTAGTTTCACCATCAATCGTACTCTAATGCCAGTTATTTCTAACCAGTCACCCTATGAACATCTGTATGGAATCATCAATGCTTACTCTCCCCTCAAAGTCTTCGGATCTGCTTGTTTTATCATTCTTCAACTACACAATCATTCAAAATTAGAACCTTTCGCTCGTCTTTGTTGTTTCCTAGGATATGGGATAGAGCGTAAAGGTTATCGATGTTGGGATCCTAATTCTAAGTGAGTGTGAATCTCCCATCATGTCATATTTTGGAAACACGCCATCTTCTCCTTTCTTTCTCCGTTTCATATATCCTCCTCTACTACACAGACATTCTTCACTGAGACCACCGTCGATATATTCCTTGATGATCTTGACACTCCCACTAATACTAATGTCACATATTACTTTCTCGCATTCAACTCATATCTAAAAAATGACATTATGTCCTTCCCCCAAAATACTAGCCTTGAATCTGAGCTCCTAACACCAGTCTCTCCCAATGATCCTATCGCACCTACTACTATTGGCCCTAACCCACCCTTTTTTCATTCTAATCGGATAAAAGAAACCACTCACCACCTCCATGATTATCACTTCTTGTCTACTAAACTGTCCCATCATGAGCCTAAAACCTACAAAAAAGCAAATTTTGATTCTCAATGGTAGCATGCCAGGACAGAAGAATTACATGCATTACATCAAGACCATACTTGGGATCTCGTTGATTTTCCTCCTAAAAGGAAACTATTATATGAAAATGGGTTTACAAAATCAAAACGGGTTCATATGGCTTAGTGGAATGATACAAATCTCGTCTAGTTGTAAAGGGATACACTCAAGAGTATGGCATTGATTATGAAGAAACTTTCGCCCCTGTTGTTCACTTGACCTCGGTCCATAGTTTTATTGATGTAGATGAAACTCGCAAGTGTAATTTATTTGAAATGAATGTGAATAATTCCTTCCTCAATGGTGATCTTATTGAGGATGTTTATATGAAACCGCTTGCGGGTTATACTCATTCATCATCTCATGTTTGCAAGCGATGTTCGACTCTCTATGGTCTTAAGCAAGCCCCTCGAGCCTGGTTTGCCAAATTTATCTCCACAATTCAGTAGTATGGATTCACTACATGTTCTTATGACTCTGGGCTCTTTATCTGCAAAACCACTTTTCGTAATACTCTTCTTCTTCTTCTTCTTCTTCTTCTTCTTTTTCTTTTTCTTCTTCTTCTTATATATGTGGATAATATGATCATTATTGGGGATTATGTTAAAGGTATTACTGATCTCAAGGCCTCTCTTAGTTTCCATTTTGACTTGAAGTATCTTGGTTGACTCAGCTAATTTTCAGAACTTAAAGTTCTTTTTTATGCCAATGGATATTATCTTTCTCAAGCTAAATACTTTTATGATATATAGCTTACCCGCGTCTTACTGATTGCAAAGAAACTCCTACTCCTATTGATCCCACTATCAAACTCACTACTTTTGATGTCACCATGCTCAGTGATGCTACTCTATAACACAAATTAGTGGGCAGATTGGTCTATATCACAGTTACACGTCGAAAAATTACCTACGTTATTCATATTGTTAGTTAGTTCTTATCAAACCCTCTATCCACTCACTACAATGTTGTTATGCGTATTCTCCGCTACATCAAAGGCGCTATGTTTCATCGTCTTTAATTTTCTACTCACTCCTCCTTGGTTTTACGTTCATATTCAGATGATGATTGGGCTGGAGATCCCACTAACTGTTCTACAACTGGCTTTTGTTTCGTCTTAGTTGACTCACTTATTTCATGGAGAAGCAAAAAATAATCTGTCACTTCTCGATCGAGTACAGAAGTTGAATATTATACTCTTGCTGATACTACACAATAATTTATTTGACTTCGTTGGTTACTTGAAGATATGTGAGTCTCTTCCTAAACTGTAACTATCCTTTGTTTCCATAATCATAGTGCTATTCATATTGCTCATAATGACATCTTCATAAACGAACCAAACATATTGAGATTGATGATTATTTTGTTCATCAATAAATTTTATGTGACACTATTCGTCTGCTCTCCGTCACTTCCTTTTATCAGATTGGCAATATCTTCACCAAAGCTCACCCTCCAGCATGATATCTTCTCCAACTTGACTTTAAGGGGGGATGTTAGTGTGTATATATATATATATATATATATATATATATATATATATATATATTTCCCTATCCATGTTCCCTCTTCGTGTTTCCCTCTCTTATGTCCCCTTAACTCTTTTATAAATTGTGACACCCCGCCTAATAAAATACCGGGCGATCACTCATATATCAAATTAAAACAGGAGTCGCATATGGATCATTCTTAGCATCACTGTCGAAAACCAATATAATTACTAATAACCTATTAGGCTGGTGTCTAAATTTTACCTAACTACTCTTTTTAACAACTAAAAAAAACATCCACACAGTTTATGCGTAAATGAAACTAAAATGAAATAAAATAACTGAACACTCGGTCAAAATATACAACCAAGTCGAATGCTGCTAAAAGAATAACTAAATGCAATTGGGTTATTAGCCCGAATGTTTATATAATACATTCTATCCAGAGTACAAGGATAGAAGCGTCTATTGAGAACCCGCAAGCATCCACAGCTGCTGCAGCAGACGTTTGACTCGAAAGAAGTGTCATTCAGGCGTCCCTGTGTCTGGACACCTATATATATATATATAGCAAGAGAGGAAAAGTAGATAAACGGGTCAGAGCCCGAGTTTGAAAATATTTTGCAAGTGCATAAATGCTTTATTTTTAGAAAAATATTTTATCTCATATTTAAATTGGTATCGCACTCCCATGAGATACCCCTCACCTATCTTCTAATAGTTCACTCCTAGCGCATCCTAACAAAATACCCTAATCAAGCTACCCCGCCTAACTAGTATGTCACCCATCTTCTAACAACCCTAGTTAATCCAAGTACTAAGGCCTAAACTTCTCCCCAGTCTCAACACGAGGCCATATTCGTGCGTGGGGTGTCACGCAGAGCGAAATCCAAACAAGGAAATCCCCCCCGATACACTACTACGCGGCAAGGTCGATCGTCGAGATCCATTAGACCCTCGGTACTCAATTTATACCTACATATTCATATTTTATATACATATCATGTTACACGTCCGAATATATCTCCCAGAATGAGAATTCATTTACAACATGTTGACCAATTTCATTTTCATTTTCTTTATATCTCAAAACTTTCCATTTCCTTTCTTATATCCAGGAAATGTATTTATAAGCCAATTTTATTATCATAAAAATGCTTTTCATCTCATATGTTCCCATTTCCCTTCTTCCATCCAGGAAATGTATTTAAAACCAATTCATTTATCCCATTTCCCTTCTTCCTTCCAGGAAATGTATTTAACTTCCCATTTTATTATCATAAAATGCTTTAACACCAATAATGTCCCACATTATTGAGAATAGTTATATTACATATCATATAAGGTTTTCTAAGATCGCCCGTCCGGGTTTTCCCACTGTGCGCTCCCCTAAATGGCTATCATCTTCCAGGGCCTATCATCAAGACAACCTGGGATCCTACAACGCAAGACGTCGGGAAGCGGCCATATGCCTGCGGAATAGTCATGACCACACCCAGAATCACCTAACCAGCGCAGAAACATAAAATAATCGCTCATATGGCCTACATGACTATATCCACCCTGCATTCATTTGCCAGGGGGATTCACCATACGTATGCAACTTCCCTTATGATAGCGATTTAGAGAGGTGTGTAACCATATTTATTATTTATGAAAATCATTTCCTTTTCCATTTTGAAAACATTCATCTTTACATTTTCAAAAGTCATTTATCTCAAATCATATATATACTTTAATCACATAGTATACATATACCATATATTCCTCCTTGAATATGTATAAATGGCCATATTTTCCAAACACATCTAACGATGACCAATAATCCCAAAGATTCTCTCAAAGAATCATAATCATGCACTCATATTCGCAAGATACTAAACCCAAAGTATTTTCCTTACTTTGATAATCAATACATACCTTAATCCCATCTAAGGATTTATTGGATATTTCCAATTATAACACTCCACACTAAATGGATATATATCTATATTCCCCATTTATCCGAATTATCTCGTAGGATACACCCACTCCACAATTGATTATAATTATACTTCATATACGCATAATTATATGGGCCTAAATGCCCACTAAAATATCCTGGGGATTTATCTTTCCCGAACAACCGTAGATTTAATGGGTTAGGGATTTCATTTCCATAAACCCAAGGACTGCATCTTGTCCATATAATCACTTAAAGGTCCCCACCCTAAGTTAGGAACCCTAAACCTTCAAACTTCTACAATTATTCTATTTTCCTAAAAAATATAGTTTAAGGGTTATACATTTAAAACCCTCATTTAAGCCTCTTATATTTCCTTAATTAGAGGACCAAATAATCCTAACAGGTCCCCCATATTACCCCACAGTTAGCCTCGAAGCAAATGTGAATTAGAATCTATCCCATCCAAGTCACCTTAGAAAAATTGCCATTCTGTTAGCAGTGGTCGATCGATCGACCCTTGGCCGTCAATCGATCGATGGCTCGATCGATCGATCCCTCATGATCGATCGATCGATTGATCATGGCGGGCAGCTTCTTCCCCGAGAAGCTGTTTCAGCCATTAAAGCTTCTCCCAAGATTTTGTCGCCTTACCCAATGACCTACAACCTCAAACAACAAAATCTACACATATAATATGGGTTCTAAACGCCCTAGAACCCGGAATCACCAATTAATTTCAATTAATTTCTAAGTTTCTCCAATTATGAAATTTTAGGGGTTTATTCGTTTTAACTCCCGAAAACCCGATTTATCCACGAAAACCCAACCCAAAATCTTTAAGGTTTGTTTATACCAAACTACGATATAAGATTTATGCTCAAAAGTAAATAAAGAAAGTAAACACTTGCCTCGTGGATATAATCCGACGACCTCGAGCCGAATCCCGCGGAGTTTGGCCGGAACCTCCCCTTTTCTCTCCTCCTCTTCTCTCTTCTCTCTCTTTTCTTTCTTTCTTTCTCTTTTCTCCCTCTTTCCCTCTTTATAAAGAAAGAAAAAGGGTTTAACCCCTTAAAACCCAAAAAACGACTCGTTTACTCAATTACGAGCCCGTTTAACTCCAAAATTCCTCGAAACTCAATTTCGATAATCGGACACTCTTTTTCGACTATCTCGGCCATTCCGAGACTCATGGCGCAGTCGAAATTTCTATCCGAGGTACTTGACCGCAACTCTCTATTTTAACCCCACATGACTTAATGCGGTTTTCCAATTAAAATCTTATATCTTGTCGCTTTACTCAACGACGACATATAATTAAAATACTCCAACATATTTACTTAATCCCAAAAGTAAATATTTCACCCATCAACGGTCATCAAATCCTTGAAAATCCCAAAAATTACTATTTCAGGAAACTCCCTAAATTCCAATTTATACTCAATTATGGAATTTAATTATCCCCAAGGGTATGGGTTGTTACGTACTTCCCCCCTTACAATGGAATTTCGTCCTCGAAATTCAGTTACAACCTACACCACCAATCCTGGGATCACTCTCGTCAGTGTCCTTTCTTATCTTGGGCGCGACGTTCCATCCAACGTACTCCACGTCCATCCGTGACTGCCTTACAGCGTAAACTTCAACTTTATATTCTACGCCCCTTCTATTTCAGGCGGTATATAAACCAACTTACTAAGGTGCCCATACACCTTTTTAACCCGTGCACATCTGCACATCCATTGTGAATGTTCGACACGTAACACTCTCTCTAAATAAGGATCTCCTTTCCTCGGTGTAATACTCACATATGGGTCCTCCTAACCCGCGAAACTCAATTCTCCTTACATCAGCGCCAATAACTCTATTGAACTTACATCCTAATACTGCTATGGTCTATGCGTTACCCTACTTACGCGAAACGAGTATAATCCTAAGTATATCCCTAGTGCCCAAGGCCTCTCTCAACTTCCGACATTTGCTTGGTTTCATGCGTGGGATGTCTCGCCAAAGCGAAATCCAAACAAGGAACCCTCCCGTTACACTACTCCCTCGCATTGTCGATCATCGAGATATAGTGACCTAAGGCACACCAGCGGGACGTCCTAAATCCTACCACGCTAACCTATGAACGCATTCCTACTATTCTATCCTCCCGCCCAAGTGGAAAGGAAATCTAACTAATCGAAGTGCCCAATCTCTGTAAGAGCATTATGTACATCATACCCAACACTTACCTTCTCAAAATTTGCCTTTTCATTAAGGCCTGACTATAATCCTCAAATCAATTTCTCTAAGTCCTACTTTACCCACTCACTTGTGGTGAGAGAACCACTTTAGTGCTTTTCCATAGCACAATATTTCCATAAGTATATCATCATCACATGACTCATAGTCTATAGTGGTTCATCCACGCTATGAGACTTTTCCACAAAACTAACATCCTTGCATCCTATAACATCTCTCCACTCCCGACGTCGTTAAGATTCATGCGTGGAGCATCTAGCAAAGCGAAATCCAAACAAGGAACCCCTCCACACACTGCTTTAACTTCGTCGGTCATGGAGGTCCGTTATTTCAAGCATGCAACCGGGACAACCCTATCCCCTATTCCAATAAAAAGGTGGTCTGAACTCCTATCTCTAACTAAGAGTCACACCACTAAGCGCATCGTACTACACTCAGTCTCTGCTCAATCAATAATGAGCTTAGACTCACAGCTTAACAATAATCCTATGACCTTAAATCATATCTATAAGGTCGCCATATACTCAAATCACGATAATGAAACCTCTGCTCATCTAAGTTCCATCTACCTATAATAATAAAGGCGAACTCAACCTGTATCCAGGTGAGATATCGCAACAACAACCCGTTCCACCCTGGAACCGTGGACACAATAGTCTTGCAATCATTAGCCTGCTATCGCTCCGAACAATGAGGGATATAATATACTCATAATATTACCATACTCTTATAAACATATAAGACGAGTATCACAAGCCCGATATATATTTAAAATATTAACACCTCCCTTCATAGAGAATGAAGGAAAATAAAACTCCACTATCGCGAAAAAACACGTAGGCCTACATTATATAATGTTATCGAGACCGACACAAAACTCAAATTACACACACAAGTCTAGGGCTAACGAACACCACGACTTTACTTAGCCATGCCAATTATACCTCTTCCTTTTGAGGTGAAACTCCTAACAACAACTTTGCCTTTATCTACTCCAAATGGTTCTTGGACCTGGTACACTTGCCCAAACCGAACCAAAATTTTCTTAACTCTTTGCCCCATCTAGGCACCCTAATCTTATCCTTTATTCTCATCGGTAAAGTACACCCGTGCGGCTCCGCACTCCACATTACTATTTTCATCACTGGCCTTCCTGACTATAATAGAGTTATCAGTATCTTGGACTCCATTTCCACGATCCTGACAATCACTTTACTAATTCCCTTTAACTTCTTCTTTGTTATAAGGAGATTCCACTACCGACCTCAACAACCCCGTTTTAACAAATTCTCCAGGTGGATGCCCACCACTGGGGTCCTCGAACATACACATTCTCCATATTACTCTTTATCCACTGTCGGCCTTTGACCGATCCTCATGTGAATAATTCGAAAACTGCATTCTTCTCATTCCTACTAAATAATGGGGACTCACGGTTAAAACTATTCGTAAGATCCCTTTCGAACCCTTACTTCACTGGAAAATTCAACTTTAGTACCACACTCTACTATGGCGGTACTACGATACTCATAACTACTATACTTTAGTAGTCGTTACAACAATCCTTAACACACACTACAAAGGAAGTGACCACTACTACGATCCAAGTTCCCGTCTTCTACCAGCTGCTCCAGCTAAGCCCCGCCTCCTTCTGCCTTCCAAGCCCCGCACACGATCTAGAATGAGCACGCAAAAGATTTATATAATCTTATACTATGGCAAGAGAACGAAGTCTCACAAGAGAAATCAACAATCCTAATCTTGAGGCTCTATATCAAATCGAGAGCAACGCTGAAATCGTAGTACGTCCGCACAGATTCCTAAGGACACTAGAACTTGATACTCTGATACCATCTGTGACACCCCGCCTAATAAAATACCGGGAGATCACTCCTATATCAAATTAAAACAGGAGTCGCATATGGATAATTCTTAGCATCACTGTCGAAAACAAATTTAATTACTAATAACCTATTAGGCTGACGTCAAAATTTTACCTAACTACTCTTTTTAACAACTAAAAAAAAATATCCACATAGTTTATGCGTAAATGAAACTGAAATGAAATAAAATAACCGAACACTCAGTCAAAATATACAACCAAGTCGAATGCTGCTAAAAGAATAACTAAATGCAATTGGGTTATTAGCCCGAATGTTTATACAATACCTCCTATCTAGAGTACAAGGATAGAAGCGTCTACCAAGAACCCGCAAGCATCCACAGCTGCTGCAGCAGACGTCTGACTCGAAAGAAGTGTCATCCAGGCATCCCTGTGTTTGGACACCTATATAATATATACATATATATATATATATATATATATATATATATATAGCAAGAGAGGAAAGTAGATAAACGGGTCAGAGCCCGAGTTTGAAAATATTTTGCAAGTGCATAAATGCTTTATTTTTAGAAAAATATTTTATCTCATATTTAAATTGGTATCGCACTCCCATGAGATACCCCTCACCTCTCTTCTAATAGTGCACTCTTAGCGCATCCTAACAAAATACCCTAATCAAGCTACCCCGCTTAACTAGTATGTCACCCATCTTCTAACAACCCTAGTTAATTCAAGTTCTAAGGGCTAAACTTCTCTCCAGTCTCAACACTATGCCATATTCATGTGTGGGGTGTCTCGCAGAGCGAAATCCAAATAAGGAACCCCCCCGATACACTACTATGCAGCAAGGTCGATTGTCGAGATCCATTACACCCTCGGTACTCAATTTATACATACATAATCATATTTTATATACATATCATGTTACACGTCCGGATATATCTCCCAAAATGAGAATTCATTTACAACATGTTTACCAATTTCATTTTCATTTTCTTTATATCTCAAAACTTTCCATTTCCTTTCTTCTATCCAGGAAATGTATTTATAAGCCAATTTTATTATCATAAAAATGCTTTTCATCACATATGTTCCCATTCCCTTCTTCCATCCAGGAAATGTATTTAAAACCAATTCATTTATCCCATTTCCCTTCTTCTATCCAGGAAATGTATTTAACTTCCCATTTTATTATCATAAAATGCTTTAACACCAATAATGTCCCACATTATTGAGAATAGTTATATTATATATCATATAATGTTTTCTAAGACCGCTCGCCCAGGTTTCCCCACTGTGCGCGCTCCTAAATGGCTATCATCTTCCAGGGCCTATCATCAAGACAACTTGGGATCCTACAATGCAAGACGTCGGGAAGCGGCCATATACCTGCGGGATAGTCATGACCACACCCAGAATCACCTAACCAGCACAGAAACATACAATAATCGCTCATATGTCCTATAGGACTATATCCACCCTGCATTCATTAGCCAGGGGGCTTCACCATACGTACGCAACTTCCCTTATGATAGCGATTTAGAGAGGTGTGTAACCATATTTATTATTTATGAAAATCATCTCCTTTTCCATTTTGAAAACATTCATCTTTACATTTTCAAAAGTCATTTATCTCAAATCATATATATACTTTAATCACATAGTATACATCTACCATATATTCCTCCTCGAATATGTATAAATGGCCATATTTTCCAAACACATCTAACGATGACCAATAATACCAAAGATTCTCTCAAAGAATCATAATCATGCACTCATATTCGCATGATACTAAACCCAAAGTATTTTACTTACTTTGATAATCAATACATACCTTAATCCCATCTAAGGATTTATTGGATATTTCCAATTATAACACTCCACACTAAATGGATATATATCTATATTACCCATTTATCCGAATTATCTCGTAGGATATACCCACTCCACAATTGATTATAATTATGCTTCCTATACGCATAATTATATGGGCCTAAATGCCCACTAAAATATCCTAGGGATTTATCTTTCCCGAACAACCGCAGATTTAATGGGTTAGGGATTTCATTTCCATGAACCCAAGGACTGCATCTTGTCCATATAATCACTTAAAGGTCCCCACCCTAAGTTAGGAACCCTAAACCTTCAAACTTCTACAATTATTCTATTTTTCTCAAAAATATAGTTTAAGGGTTATACATTTAAAACCCTCATTTAAGCCTCCTAGATTTCCTTAATTAGAGGACCAAATAATCCTAACAGGTCCCCCATATTACCCCACAGTTAGCCTCGAAGCAAATGTGAATTGGAATCTATCCTATCCAAGTCACCCTAGAAAAATTGCCAATCTGTCAGCAGGGGTCGATCGATCGACCCTTGGACGTCGATCGATCGATCGATCGATCGATCATGGCGTGCAGCTTCTTCCCCGAGAAGCTATTTCAGCCATTAAAGCTTCTCCCAAGCTTTTGTCGCCTTACCCAACGACCTACAACCTCAACCAACAACATCTACACATATAATACGGGTTCTAAACGTCCTAGAACCCAGAATGACCAATTAATTTCAATTAATTTATAAGTTTCTCCAATTATGAAATTTTAGGTGTTTATTCGTTTTAACTCCCGAAAACCCGATTTATCCACGAAAACCCAACCCAAAATCTTTAGGGTTTGTTTATACCAAACTAAGATATGAGATTTATGCTCAAAAGTAAATAAAGCAAGTAAACACTTGCCTCGTGGATACAATCCGACGACTTCGAGCCGAATCCCGCGGAGTTTAGTCGGAACCTCCCCTTTTCTCCTATTTTCTCTCCTCCTCTCTCTCTTCTCTCTCTTTTCTTTCTTTCTTTCTTTCTCTTTTCTCCCTATCTCCCTCTTTATAAAGAAAGAAAAAGGGTTTAACCCCTTAAAACCCAAAAAATGACTCATTTACTCAATTACGATCCCGTTTAACTCCAAAATTCCCCGAAACTCAATTTTGACTATCGGACACTCTTTTTTGACTATCTTGGCCATTCCAAGACTCACGGCACAGTCGAAATTTCCATCCGAGGTACTTGAACGCAACTCCCTATTTTAACCCCACACGACTTAATGCGGTTTTCCAATTAAAATCTTATATCTTGTCGCTTTACTCAACGACGACATATAATTAAAATACTCCGACATATTTACTTAATCCCAAAAGTAAATATTTCACCCATCAACGGTCATCAAATCCTTGAAAATCCCAAAAAATACTATTCCAGGAAATTCCTCAAATTCCAATTTATACTCAATTATGGTATTTAATTATCCCCAAGGGTACGGGTTGTTACATAAATATGTCTCTCTTGTAACACTTTTTTACATCAATTCATATACAATCTTCTCTCATTCTCTCTCTTTTATATTATCTCACATAGAAAATAAATTACTAGAGGCAATTGGATATTTTTCAGAATAAAAACTCTAACACTAATATATTTGGTTATACATGTTATGATACAAATAATATGTCTAATCTACCTAGATTATGTTAAAATAAAAATGATATGTCTAATGGAGATCATTTCTCAAAAGCTATTGAAAATAAGTTATTTATGGGGAACCATTCAACATTATGTGTCTCTCTTTTAAGAATGTTTGTTTTCATCTCATTTGATTGAAAATGGAGCGTCCATGAGATAATAATGCATACTTCCACCATTTGGTAAGCATATAATTGGGAAGCTTAACAACATAAAGCACTTACAATCGAGGGTAACATTCATTATGCCATCGGCACGAATATACTTTTTTTGTATGATTTTTTGTAGTGTATGTTTCTCGCCAATTAGATTTGAATGGAATTTGGCGATAATGTAAATTATTCTTACATTCATAGTGCTTTGATTGGGTGCAATGGTTACATATATTATATTTGAGGTTGTGCTTTTTTGGGGGTGGGGGGAGGCAAAAAACACTAATGATTCTTTGTAAGAAAAAAACATTTGTAACGGTCTAAAACACTTATAGATAGAAATAAATATAGTTAGAAAATTGACATCGTAAGTGTTAAAAACCGTTATGAGCTCAATATCAGTAATGGTTTTAAACATTAACACATACAATATAGTACCAATGTCATTAACAATTGTTTCAAGTAAAATTTTTCTAGTGTTTAAAGTATTTAGACACTAACATAAGTTGTTACCTTGACTAATAAACAACAAATGTGAGGACAGAATGAACTATTAAAAATTAACATTTATAACAGTTTTAAACCGTTGAAAATTAACAAACCCACCTTTACAATCGTTATAAAGGGGTTTATAAGTGTTTAAAACACTTATATAATAGCGTATTTGATGTAGTGATTAGTTACAGGCATTGATGTATTTAATAAAAAAAATTAACCATAAGTTAATTTGGAACCTCATTAATAAGAAGAAACCTCTATGGAGAAAAGTGATGGAGGACATTTACTTTAAAGGAAAAAACATCCTCAAAGATGCTTTCAAGAATAAAAGATATACTACATGGAAAAATATCATAAAACACCACAATCTCTTTAGACAAGGGATTGAATAAAATATTGGCAGGGTCCACATAAACATGTGGAAATCATCTCAAAAACTTGCAGGTTAAGGTTCTTAGGGATCACACATAATATAGGTGGATCGTTAAGGTCTTAAATTACATTGTTCCAAATGATCTCATCCATAACATCAATTTCATTTCATGACCCATCAATGAAGATAAAGATCTTGTGTGTAAGATCCTCAATACCCAAGGAAATTTTACCATTAAGCCTACTTATAATTGGCTTTATAATAATATATGCACTACTTGTGGGCAAAACTTACCTTGGAAGCACTTGTGGAATATGAAATGCCCTCCTAAATTCAAAATTTTCCTTCGGATAATCTTAAACAATTGCCTTCCTAAGTTGATATATTTTATACAAAGATAACTATGGCAAACAACCTTTGTCCATTATGTCTTAAGAAAGATAATAATCCTCACCCTTTTAACTAATGCAAAGCCTTAAGAGAAACTAGATAAATGGTTCATATGGTAATCCTTTTCTCCAATCCATTTCACCCAAAACTATAAACACATTATTGATAACCATAAGGTTTTGTTTATGATTTGAAACATATGGAATTTAAAAAAAAAATCACTTTCACAAATGGAATATCTCCTCCCAACAAACAAATTAATGATGTAACCCTAAATTACCAAAAAACATATTAAGATTCAAACGTCCAGATGAATAGTAGAAAAATCACCATTAATATCAAGTTGAAACCATCACAACATACTGAGATCAAACTCAACATTGATGCATCTATTGATAACCTAAGCAAAAATGCGTCATCAAGAAAAGGAAAGGACAAGCCATACTAACGATGGCCAAGAACAACTTCTCACCTGCTAAACTCTTGGCTATTATATATGACTTATTCATGAGTGTTAATAATAATATTGATAATATTCACATCTAAACATATTCACTCATTCAAATGTTATGCATGTTGGAAACGAAAAATAGCTTTCTTAATCAAATTTTAGAGGACCGCAAACATCTCACAATGAGGCTCAAGAATACATAGGTGTAGTTTTGTCATAAAAAAGCTAATGAATTGTATATTTTCCCAGAAAATATTCAAGGAAAGTGAACACATATATCTTTTACACCTTACTTTTTAAATTAATATAAGTGTTTGTTCTAGTTTTAAAAAAAAAAAAAAAAATTCATAGTTATTTTAAGACTAAAGAAAGATGGATTTGGGTTGGCTAAGATTGAAGATAATTGTCGCATGTCTGAGTCATGAATTAGTTATAGGTCAAGCGTAGAAAAAGACTTGACTATTAGATTTTAATTATAATTTAGGAACTAAAATAACACCTACAATTATGTGGTCCTAATAACAATCCGAAATTTGAAGAGTTTTTTGGAATAATGAAAGGTTAATTGGGAAATATCAAGCATTTGATTTGATGGCTAATCAAAATAAAGGATTAATTTGGAAACTCTTGGATCCTACCTTTACCTTTAAATAAGTTGTAGTCTCTCCATCATTCTACATACTTATTGGCAATTTTGAAATTTAAAGGGTAAGGGGGAGAAAACTCAATTCTGCATTTCATTATACTTTGAAGGGTTCAAGATTATTCCAAATTCGAGATTAATTTAGACAAGAGAGATGAGTTTAAGATTAAGACCTGAGGCGATATGGACTGAGCACATGTCTTTATAATCCCGTTTGTTGAACTCATATGAGATTAAAGGTCCTTATTAACATGCATGACTTGTTATAATTGATTCTAGATTACTCTTCATGTCTTATAGAATAAATTAAACCTTTATTTGGTATCAGAGCCTTGTTTTAATCTTATATAGTTTCATTTATATTATGTTCTAAAGAGATCCATAAATCAAAATGAAAAACATGAATTATTGATTTTCAACGACAACATTAAAGACGATTTTTAAAATTTTTATCTGTTGGAATTAATTGAAAACATGGTTTGATTGGAAACGACATTTTGTAACCATCACAGTAGCTTTATTACTGACGAACATTATTTTTTTGGCCATTTGAGATTGTTTTTAGTCCTCTAAAAATCAGTTTTATATTTTTAAATGACGTAAAATTATTGTTTTACAATGATAAAACCATTAAGTATTTTTAAACCACTAATTATTGAATACACTCATTATGTACAACATGATTATGAATATTAGAAGCATACCCTAAAGGTTTTCACATTGGTACTTTATATTATGTTTAGATTATGATTCCACCAAACTGGTCTAGTCTAAAATGGTAAATACTGAACTTTGAGATAACATTCAAACACTGTGTTTAGGTTACTCCAAAGAGTCTAGATATGGTTTTTGAATGTTCCGATTAATAGTGATTTCATTATGGTAATGAAGCCACTGTAATTTGATTAGTTCAAAGAATCCAATCGCAATGGTTAAATTAAATTAAGGGGCAATATATACTATCAATTTAGGTTAATATATCGATTGCTCTAAAGAGTCCATACATTTCCTTAATTTATAAGCATAGTGCCAACTCATGATTTTTTAAAACCATTAATGTTTGTTGAAATTATTGTACGATCCATAAAATTTGTCCCTTGAAAATTATCATTTTTATGTTTATTGCTAATTTTTAATATGTAAGCATAATTTTACGACAACAATGTTGGTTAGCCTTTTTAATGCAACTTCATCCACTCTAAAATTTGATGGAACCAATTTTTATGATTGGATTTAGCACGTGTAGTTCACCCTGGGGGTTCTTTACCTGGACATATCCTTTCTTATTGAACACCCCGCTGTCATTATTGATGAGAGAAACGATACTAAAAGGAGTTATCTAAAGCGTGGTAAACATTCAGTAGGCTGAGTGTAATATATTTGAAGTTGACTGTTATTCAATCCATGAAAAATTATCTACCCAAGACTAACGAATTTTTTAATAATATTAAACAGAGATTTCAGTATGCTGATAAGTTCCTGATAGGGACACTAATGGGAAAAAACTCTACAATGATATTAGATAGCACTCGTACTATAAACGAGCACATTCTGAAAATTATCAACCTTGCTGCTAAATTAAGGAATTTGGAAATGCAATGGGATGATGCCTTTGTCATTCAGTTTAGTCTTAACTCTCTCTCAGTACGCATTATTTGTGATAAACAACAACACTATAAAGGAAAAGTGGAGTATGAATGAGGTGACGTCTAAACTGATTCAGGATGAGGAACGTTTGAACCAATAGAAAAGTCGGGTAGCTCATTTCACTTCGCCAAAGAATTTTGGGAAGAAGAATGTACTAAAGAATGCTACTGGGAAGGGCATAAAGCGAGGTTAGCCTAGTGGATCTGAACCAGTGTCAATTCAAGTGCTGAAGAAGAAGAATATAAAATGTCACTTTTGTAAAAAGAGTGGCCCTTTTCAGAAGGATGGCCTGAAAAGGAAATCTTGGTTTGAAAAGAAGGGTAAGCCATTAGCCTTAGTATGTTTCGAATCAAACTTTACTAATGTTTTTTTTTCAAATTCTTGGATTTTAGATTCTGGATCAAGCACTCGTGTTTCCACATCCTTATAAGGATACTTTTCAATCTACAACATAAGACTAAATGAAGTTTTTTTTATACATGGGAAACAGGAAGACATCTAATATTGAAGCCATTGGCGCTTTTAGATTTAAAAGACATTCTTTATGTTCCTAGTCTTTCGAGAAACTTAATTTCCTTATTAAAACTTGATGTTGATGGTTTTTCATTTGAATTTAAGAAAAAGGCTTCAACTTATTCAAAGAAGTTAACTATGTTAGTTCTGATTTTATGATTGATGTTTTGTATCAAATTAATTATAATAAAAATTTAAACATGCATTACTTACTCTGCAAACCAATTATGGAATTAAACTTGCTTTAGCTAATGATAATTCTTTTTCCTTATGGCATAAAATATTAGGGCACATATCCAGGAATAGAGTTCAAAGACTCGTAAGAGACGAAATATTGCATTAAAATAAAACAAACAAAACATATAATGAAAGGAGCTATAAGAAGTAATGATCTCCTAGAATTAACACACACAGACATTTACGATCCTTTTGACATCCATCCTTTGGTGGAGAAAAGTACTTTATTACCTTTATAGACGACTTTTTGCATTTCTACCATCTTTATACTTTTCATGATAAATCTCAATCACTTAAGTTTGTTGAAATTTATATAAAAGAAGTTGAAAGACAAATATGGAAAAAGTGAATATTATTAGCTCAGGGTGTTGAATATTATGGTAAATATAATGAAACATGAAAACATCCTGGCCCATTTGCTAAGATCTTTAGAAATGTAGGTATATGGGTACATCCCAGCAGAATGATGTGGATGAAAGGCGTAACCGTACACTTATGGATACGATTAGGAGCATGATAGGTAATATTAATATGCCTTTATCCCTATGGATTGATGCTCTCAAAATCGTTGTATATATCTTCAATAGGGTTCCTGGTAAGTCCATTCCAAAGACTCCTTTTGAACTGTGGACATAAAGAAAGCCTAGTTTAAGACACCTGCATGCTTGGAGTTGCTCGACGAAAGTAAGAATTTTTAATCCACGTGAAAAGAAACTATATCCTAAGACTATTAGTGATTTTTGTATTGGGTACCCGAAAAACTCAAAGGGATATAGATTTTACTATCCTAACCATAACACTAGAAAAGATGAAACTGGTAATGCTAAATTCATTAAGAATGGTGAAGTCAGTGATAGTGAAAAAGTTGGGGAAATGGTTATTAAAGAAGTCGGGATATCAATTCCCTTAAATCGAGTTCATAATGAATTTGTTGTTCCTAGTAATATTGATTTAGGTAACAATAATGAACAACAAATTAATAATCAACAGTCCATTTATGAATAACATAGTAAACTCCACCTTGAAGCTGTCACCAATGAAACTGTTATCGAAACACCACCTGAAATAACATTAAGAAGGTCTCAAAGACCTAGAAGGCTAACTATTTCAGATGATTATGTCGTGTATTTACGAGAAACTGAATATAGAATAGCGGATATAGATGATCCATATACATATGAACAATCCATTGATAATAAGAATTCAGAAAAATGGATTGATGCAATGAAAGATGAATTAAAATCTATAGACTATAATAAAGCCTTGGAGTTGGTCTATTTTCCTCAAGGATACAAAATAATTGGGTGTAAATGGGTCTTAAAGACTAAATGCTATTCAAAGGGAAATATTAAGCGACATAAAGCAAGACTAGAAGCAAAAGTTTTAATAAAAAAGAAGGCATTGATTATAATGAAACATTATCTCCTATTTCTAATAAGGACTCACTCAGAATTATTTTGGCATTTATATCTCATTATTATTTAGAACTTCATTAGATGAACATCAAAAATGGATTTTCTAAATGGGAGTTTAGACAATGAAGTCTACATGGCACAAGCCAAAGGCTTCATTATCGAAGGTAAAGAAGATATGTCATGCCTGTTAAAGAAGTCAATAGACGAACATATAGAAGCTTCTTGACAATGATACCTTACATTTCATTATACCATTACCTCATTTAGGTATGGATCTGTGTATATACCTGACGATAAGTGAGAGTAAGTTTGTATTCTTAGTTCTATATGTTAACAATATATTGATAGACATCAGTGATCCTCGTTTGTTACGAGATACCAAGAACTTTCTTTCTAAAAAATTTGAAATGAAAGATATGGGTGAGGCATCCTACGTGATCGAGATAGAAATATTTTAGGATAGATCAAGTGGATGGTTAGGATTTTCTCAGAAAGCTTACATTAACAAAGTTTTGAAGAGATTTCCATTGGCTATTTATGGTTCTCTTACTGTTCCAATTATAAAATAAGACAAATTCGGCTTAAGTAAATGTCCCTAAAATGACATAGAACGAGAACAAATGGAGAAATATCCTTATACTTCTATTGTAGGGCGTTTTATGTATGCACAGCTTTGCACAAGATCTAACATTAGTTTTGCGGTAGGAATGCTTGGAAGATACCAAAGTAATCTAGGGCTAGATCATTGGAAAACTGCAAAGAAATTATTAAGACACTTGCAGGGGATTAAAGATCACATGCATACATGTAGAAGGACTCATCACTTTGAGGTGGTCAGTTATTTAGATTCAAATTTTGGAGGATGTTTAGACAACAGAAAAAGCACTAGCAGTTATGTGTTTCTTCTTGGAGAAGGTGTGATTTCGTGGAAGAGTGCAAAGCATACTATTATTACATCATCCACCATGTACGCCATGGATTATGGATGAAAAATTCATTCCAAGGCTTCGTATTATGGGCCCCATTACTAAACCGCTGAAAATCTATTGTGATAATGTTGCGACAGTCTTCTTTTCAAAAAATAATAAAGACCCTAAAGCAGCCAAGCACATTGAGGTGAACTATTTATCAGTGAAAGAAAAAGTTTAGAGAAAGACAATGTCTATTGAACACATTAGCACGAATATTAATACAATAGATCCACTCACTAAAGCACTACCCATAAAAACCTTTTTGCAACATATTGAATCGATGGATCTTAAGCATAATGTCTACATTATAATTGTGGATTTATTAGTGTTTATTGTCCAAACACACTATGTTATGATATAAATAAAGTTATTTTTTGAATATTCATATTTATGTCTTGCAATATTGGTTACATGCATGTTATTGTTGGTATATTTGACAGAAAAGTCTCTTGCGAGACATTTACGAACACTTAAAGAAAAACCTAACTTATAGGTCTTATTAAATAAGTCATTAATGTTGTGGTACATGGAAGGGAATGTACTCTTGAATTAGTGTGCAATCACAATGACTCGCATTAGTGATTTGTTCAAATAAGGTATTGGAAACCATGATCTAAAATTATTCCAATATATACCGATGTTATGTTACTCGATAAATCATCAGATTGTTATTTGGACCAAGTGGGAAATTGTTAAATTATAATTATAATTTAGGAATTAAAATAAAATCTACAATTATGTGGTCGTAATAACCATTCGGAATTTGAAGAGTTTTATGAAATAATGAAAGGTTTATTGGAAAATATCAAGAGTTTTCTTTGATAGCTAAGAAAAATAAAGGATTAATTTGGAAACTCTTGGGTCCTCCCTCTACCTTTAAATAAGTTGTAGTCTCTCAATCATTATGCACACTTTTTGACAATTTCGAAAGTTAAAGGGCAAGGGGGAGAAATCTCAATTCTCCATTTCAACATACTTTAAAGGGTTCAAGTCTATTCCAAATTTGGAATTAATTTTGGTAACAAAATTGAGTTCGAGATCAAGATAGGAGGCGATATGGACCAACGTATGTGTTCTTATAATCCCTTTTGTAGGAAGATTTCGATGTGAACTCATATAAGATTAAAGGTTATTGTTAACGTGTATGTCTTGTTATAATTAATTGTAGATTATTGTTCATGTTTTATAGAATAAATTAAACTTTCGTTTTTTATTTATGTTTACATTGACCTCTAAATATTTTGGTAATTTAACATGGTTAGTAATCAATTGCTAGTTATGTGGAAAAAAAATGAAGGCCAAATATTAGAAATTTAGATATCAAAGTAAATTTGCGCACAAATTTGTGATGAAAGTAAAATGTCTTTGTAAAATAAATTGGCATTGCCACATCACATAACTTTCAAGTGTCCAAAACACATGATGTCCTATTAAGTGTTCGTGATGAAATAGGTCATACAACCTTTATTTTCATTAGATGAGTCCTATTTTTTAATTTACAAATTTTTCCTTAATAATATACTCCTCTCTATATATTCCCTCCAAATTTAAAGTGATAATTATTTTTTTTCTTTTTAAACAACTATAACTTTCAATATACAAATCCAAAATTTACGAAATTGATTTTTTTGAAAGCTACTAATCGAGCTCGATAAATTAAGATCCATATTCAAAATAAAATATTAAAAAAATAAAAATGTCATGTTTACTTCATTTTTATGCTAAGAATAAATATTTATTGTACGTGTAATATTAATAAAGTAAATATTTAATATATATGAAAATGTTCCAGATATAAAACATTTTAATTTTTTAGTGAATATAATAAATATGTATTGTGTTAATATTTTTTTCTTTAAATTTTTATAGTCATTGTGGAGCTTGTTTGATAAGTCTTGTTGCGCATGTTTCAAATATATCAATTTTGTGAAAAACGAATTTCTCAATTAGAAGTTATAACATTTTAAAGTTTGCAAAATGAGGAAAAGTTGTAACCGCCTATAAAAAAATCCCACCAACTACGGATGAGTTGGTTATAAAATGTATTTATATTAAATAAAAACTCAAAAAATACGGAATAAAACTTGTTAAAAACTAAAAAAATAATAAAAAAGCGAATGGAGCTTATATAATGAAAAATATTCATATGGGAAACCTCCCAAAAAAACTCCTCGGTTACTGTGTTAACACTAACACTAGTATTCAACATATATAAAATGCAAAAAAATAAATAAAGGATAAAGATATGTGTATCCACTTTGGTACACATATTCTATACTCAGTGCTTTAAAATCTTAGGGTCCGTTTGGTTGACGCTTTTTGCCTAGACAAATGCCAAAAAATTGACAAATATGAAAATTTGACCACATTTTAGCTGTTTGGTTGCATAATTTGCCGTGACATTATTTGTCAATGTACAACATCTCATATACACAATCTGTGGGCAAATTTTGCTTACCTATTTGCCAACAAATTTGCCAACTTCTTAAACGATTTTAATGATTTAAAAAATAATTTAAAAACCGTTTTAAATAATTAAAAAACTGTTATGAATATTTAAAAACTATTTTGCAATGTTTTAAAAACTGTTTTTAATATTATAAAAAATTGTTAAGAAAATGTTTTACAATTTTTTTTTAAAAACCGAATTAACAAAATATTGTAAAAACTGTTGTGAATATATTATAAAAACAGGTTTAAAGTTTTAAAAAATAATTTTAAAAACTGTTTTAAATAGTTAAAAAAACTGTTATAAATATTTAAAAACTGTTTTCTAATGTTTTGAAAACTTTTTTTGATATTAGAAAAATTGTTAAGAAAATATTTTATAATTTTTTTTAAAATCATATTATAAAAATATTGTAAAAGTTGTTTTTAACAATTTTAAAAGTTGTTTTGAATATATTATAAAAACTGTTTTAAAGTTTTAAAAAACCTTTTTTAAAACTTTTTTAAATAGTTTAAAAAAACTGTTGTGAATGTTTAAAAATTGTTTTGTAGTATTTTAAAAAATGTTTTTAATATTATAAAAAATTGTTAAGAGAATGTTTTACAATTTTTTTGAAAAACTGTAATATAAAAATATTGTAAAAATAGTTTTTAACATTTTTAAAATCTGTTTTGAATATAATATAAAAATAGTTTTAAAGTTTAAAAAAAAAAATTATTTTAAATAGTTAAAAAAAATTGTTGTGAATATTTTAAATTCTTTTGTAATATTTTAAAAACTGTTTTTAATATTATAAAAAATTGTTAAGAAAATGTTTTACAATTTTTTTTAAAAACCGTAATATAAAAATATTGTAAAAATTATTTTTAACATTTTTGACTATAATATAAAAACTGTTTTTAAATAAATTAATTGGATTGATTTTAATTTCTTCTAATGGTTGTTTGATAGCGTCATGTGAAAAAAACTAGGTAAAATTTTTCTATGATAAAATTTGCCACTCTTTTACCTATTTTCAATCAAACGGACCCTTATATTTTATTATTGTGGGTCTTGTCAGGGTACAAAGTACAATCATCTATTGCTTTGTCTTGTTAACCGTGTATGAAAGTGGGTTTGTATAGTTGGTGTTCATAAAGAATAAATTAGCTCACTATTCTCACGCACAACAAAATACTACAAGCTGTAAACCAAAAATACATATTTTCTACGTAAATAAACTCCAGCGAACAATGTAAATGAAACCCAGAAGGGAAAAAAAAAATGTAAATAAATCGTGGGTTTTTAAATTAAAAACAAAATGCTTAATCATTATCTACGCAAAACACCACATTTATCCGTACAGCGGCCCCGTATCTGTTGCTATAGAAACTTTGCTAAAAAGTCCAGAAAAATAAGATATTAGCAACAACATACATGGTTCAAAGGGTCATATTAAAACAGTTAGCGAGTTGTTCACAAAAACTGAAAAAAAAATATCCCTTCTTTTTTATCTACTTTAGCCGAAAGTAAAGTATAACAATACTTACTATCATCTACCCTCCTACCCTTTACAAAATAGACTTTAATGACCTAGCCTTAATCCTCTTTCTTACTCTCTTCTTTCCAATATTACCCTTCTCATTATCTTCCCCTTCCTCATCGTCTATACAGTTCAATTCTTCATTAT
Organism: Sambucus nigra; assembly: GCA_949130495.1. Taxonomy (NCBI): domain Eukaryota; kingdom Viridiplantae; phylum Streptophyta; class Magnoliopsida; order Dipsacales; family Adoxaceae; genus Sambucus; species Sambucus nigra. The sequence goes on along the minus strand of OX422223.1, from coordinate 86,670,842 downwards.
TAGTCTGTGAAACCGGTAAAAACATTCTTTCTTGAGCTTCAATAGCACTCTCCTCAATCATCTTCTTATTGGGTCCCCTCTTTTTCCCCCACTGTGGCCCAAAACCAGAATAATAGTAAAATTCATGAGAATCATATCTATTATTGTAATTACATGTAGAAGACCCTTTCTTTCCCCGAGGTCGCCCCCGTCGATCCTTTGGCTCAGGCAAATGATGGTCACATAAATTAGGTCCCATTTGGCACGCTTTATCCTCCTCAGTTTTTCCAGAGCTTATAGCAGAGATTTTCATCGAAGCAGCACTGCATAGAAAACAAGTATACTTTGAATTTTGGGTTCAAAGTTCAGTTTTTTACTATTTTATAATCAGTTTTTTTAGATTTACACCTAATAGATGATGGATTTTTTAGGGTTTAAGACATTGCGAAAAATTATTCTAAGTATGAACGCAACGTGTAGCGTATATTTTATTTTTTCAATAAATATTGCGTAATTTTTTTTAACGAATACATGAATTTTATCAATGTATACATGAACTTTTATAATTTTTACGTAAATTTTTTAATATATACACGAAATTTTATAATGTACAACATGCTAAGATTGCATTTGGACCCGACCTTTAGATATAGTCCAGCTAAAGGCTTGTATGACTCGGAGAGGCTCTTTTTCTATTTTCTAATTTTTAAGAATGTGTGGGAGTTTCATCCCTCTTCCCTAAAAAATATGTTAAGATTGCATATACTTTAACAAAAATCTTATTGGTTAGGATTAAACTGAGAAAAAAGTACCATTCACTTAGTACAATACGTGTTCGTACTCAACATCAATAAAGACACGATACAACAATGATATGATATGCATCCCACGTGTTCCCCACTATAAAGACTATTTTTATATGTACAAATGTGTTATGTCTTTATTAGTGTTGAAATGAATACATGGTGTCCTAAGTGCATGATATTATTTTTCCCTTAACTAATGGCATTGAGACACCGTTTAAAACATAATTTGTTTAATACATTGGTCAATTAAACTATAATATGCACATTACGGGTCCAATTGATTTGTGGTAAAATATTTTTTTCACCTCACTGAAAAGCATAATGCTGAAATATGTTTTCATCTATTTAGAGTTAAATTTGATCACTATTTTTGTTTAAAGTTTAATAATTATTGGTTTTAGACTTATTTAAAAAATTTAACCAATAAAAATTTAATTTTAAATATGTGAACAAATATTTCACCATTTTATTTTTTGTCGTGGTTAAAAAGATTTTATCCCGAACCAAACGACCCTAATGCACTAGCTAACAAAATGAATATTAGTTAGTATGTATATGGCACAAATTAATTACTGTATTAAAAACATACCCTCGATCAACTAAACGGTGATATTCCAATGAAAACCCTAATTATTGTTGATAATCGAAACTGAGCGAGAAAATTGACTAAACAGATTGCAATCGGAGAAACAATTAAATGTTACCTCTCAACAGCTCCAATAGAGTCCCCTAAGCTTCCATTTCGGGAAAAAGTATCATCCCCATCCACCTGCGTAGCCTCTCATCAAATTCAATAAAAATAATCTACAGAAGCAATATATATGTTTGATCATAGAGAAAAACAAGAAAGACCCATTACAATAATTGATTATTTATTTAGTTCTCAACACACGGTGAAAATATTGGGATTTTACATTTTAGGGTTTATCAAGAACCCTAAAGAATATTATATTAGAAACAATAGAAATGTAGCTGGAGTAAATGGTGTGATAGAAATGTTGTGTTAAAATAGTAAATGTGGGAAGATGAGAAATGAACTAACCTGGTATGAAAATGTTGGTGGTGTTGAATCTGAAGGAGAGAAGATAATGATATCCCATGGTGATTGGTTTAGCTGGCATATGTGGGTTTGAAGAAATGTGTCGGATGAAGTAGGAGAGGTTGAAGATAATAGTGACGAGATTTTGGTGTGTTTTCTAATCCTCATACTTTAAATTCCAACTTCTCTTACGCTCTCTCTCTCTCTCTCTCTCTCTCTCTCGTGGCTTGTTTTGCAGATCTCACGTAGTTCGATGTTACTTTCTTGGCCCTTCATGTTAATCTACTTGTCTACGTCTTTTACAACAACGCCCAATAGATTTCTTATATTACAGAATTAGGCTTCCAAAGTTTGAGAAACTAAAAACTAGGACGTTTGACTAAAATGACTAAACACTCAGATCCTGAATCCAACAAGATTTCATAGGGCCCCGTTTAAATTTGAGAGATTTTAACAATTAGTCTAGTTTATTAAGTATTAGATGTGCCCACGTGCGTTGCACGTGTAGGCGAGTTCCGATATTTGTCTGTATGAATTAAATCACGAATAATAATGTATGAATTACAATGTCCTCTATAAAATTAAGGATCGTTAAGTAAGTTAAATAATTAACAATGTAGTTATGTTGACGCAATAAGTCGTGCATTACGACCGAATCTTTGAAATCACTATCCATAAATCCAAGTTATAAGAAATGTAAATTGCATAAGGTTCAAAAAATTGAAATGTAATCGTCAAATTTGTTGCTTTTGACGTTTGTTAGGATTCGATGTTTCTTCTTCCTCTTCAACCTTCAGAGCTACAAAACGTGCAAGCCTTCGATCGGATGCTTTAAGTGATTTCCTTTTGATGTAAAATCTGTATATTTTTCCAATGCACGTATATAACTTTCGAACATAGTCCGAGTGCAGAATTCCCTGTGTAAATGAACTAATTGATATGAATCTTAAGTAAATATAAATGTTATCGATCTTATTGAATAAATGTATGAATTTGAATTGTGAATAAGAATGATATTACCTTGTCTTTAGAAGCGATGAAATTTGGAATGTTGCAGCCAATGAAAGCTTCTGCTTCCTCGAATAGTGTCACTGATGCTCTTTCATCTTCGTCTTGGACGACAAACTGAAGTAAGTACCTTATATTTTTTTGAATAATGTATTAGTAAAATTTTATATATGAGTTTTATCATTAATATTGAAAGATTCTTGAACTTATTAATTTACCTTGTTGTGTAATTTGAATTTGAAGTACCACAATTTAAGCATGTGCCAATTCCATTTTCAACGGTAACTTTTTTGTTGCATCCATTGCAAGCATCATACCATGGATTTTCTTTGTTTCTAACCTTCATAATCATTCCCACGAAAGAACAGAAAAGATTCTGTGGTTTGTGAAAAATTGTATATGTTATGTTATTAAATTAAGGATATTAGAAACGTAAAAGGGAATAATAGTAAACGAATCATCACCTCTGTAGTTGATGGGATTCCATTAATAATATCACGAATAGAAACAGTGTCCGCATTGTTTATTATTTTTTGGGGAGGCGAAGAGAATTTGTTGAAATGAGGGGATGATGATGAGGTTGACAACCTGTAATTGACATTTTTGAAATTAATACATATAAGGGAGAATTAATATTTTTTTTTCAAAGAAATTGTCTAACCACTCCTTTAATTCGGTAGCTTGTATAATATCGGGGTCAATCTGAATTGTAGTCTTTGATACACTGCTCAAGCTATACTCCCCTGTAAAGAATGTATTGATTTATTTTGAGTGAGTAAGCTTTTTATTAATTGTTGCTGAGATGATAAATAGCATTGTACCTTCGTAGGATGAACGTTTAGCTTGAGAAACTGCTATTATAGGAAATGTTGTTGTTAAGTCACTTAGTTTTTCGCCTTCATTCTCTGCTAAGTCGCCCCATAGAGTGAATTTAATTGATTGAAACCTATCATAAATAATAAATAATAATATTGAATTTTATATTAAAGACTATGAATAAAAGTGACAAATATGAGAGTAAAATTTAAGTAAGTTTTTTTATGAATAGATAATTAAAAGTATAGAATGCATACTTTGTATCTCGGAGTGTTATATCACGCAGATTCATTTTAGCAGAGTTTGATGGTTTTGTAATTGTCCTCATTAGTTTCACATTTATGACAAATGCAAGGACATTTGTATGTTTGAGAATTAGAAATAAGATAATATAAAAAATTATACCATTGTTTTATAGAAATATATTTAGTAATAAATACCATATGCTTTATCGTCCTCTGTCTGAGCGAGCAAATCATTAAAGGAGGTGAATTTGTAGAATGCTGACGGGAATTTGAAATTACGATCTCGTTCAACGATCTCAGTGTATTTGTTGAATGAAAGCTCCATTTTGTCGTGAACGGTTGTGTAAGCATCATTCACTCCCTTGACCAAACCATTAGTAATGGAATATTATTTCTGAATTTGAAGCAACCCTTCCAGTCTTTGTATGTCTTCATTCCATACGACTGCTTGAATCTTAGTGCCCTGTAAATTTTTTTAGTAGAGTAAATTTACGGTATAGAAAATATAATCATATAAATGCTTGTAAATAATGGAAGTTGAAAAATTTGTACCTCTTCATCCATCAATATTATTTTTAAAATACTTCCAGCCCCTTTTGAATTTTTGTAAGAGTCTATATTTCCTCTTCGCATGACTTGAGCAACAATTTGCCATTTTGATTCGAGTCATTGTAGATTGTTGATCATTTTGTAGTCCTCAATTTCGACTTTCGTTGATGCCATCGAATCAGTAAGATTTTGGCCTATTAAAAGATGATGACAATATGTCTAGTATATTAATGTAAAGTGATAAGAAAGGAATTTATTTTGAATAAGAAAGAACTTAAGTAACAAATGTTTTAGTGAATGAGTGGGATAATAAATTCACTTGTACCTTGATGCCAATAAAACTTCTTTGTAAACGATATTTTTTGTCACATTATTTTTGTTTGATTTTTCAGATTGGAGAAGTACTTTTGTGGTTGCCATTGAAGTTCCTCTCGATAAAGCAACGAACAGTTGGCCATGTGAGAAGACGTTTGTTGGTAAGTAGACACAAACATTAGCAATTGTTTGTCCCTGGGCTTTGTTTATTGTCATAGTGAAACATAAACGAATAGGAAATTGTTTCCTTTTGAACTGGAAAGGGTATCCCTCATTTTCTGCTGGTGATAATGGAATGCGTGGCAATAGAACATTTCTCCCCTTATGCTGACCCACTGAAATTTCTACGTGTATGACATTATCCGAAGAACCTTTGTACAACATTCTTGTTCCATTACATAATCCAATTGAAGGATTTATATTCCATAGAAGAATGATTGGACAATTAGGTTTAAGTTTCAATGTGTGTGGCGGCAATCCATTCGGCATTAAAGAATTTAAAAATTCTTCTTGGTAATAGTTGTGCGTGTCATCTACAGCTTCATCAAAGCTATTTAAGTTCTTCAACTCTACAGGGAACATATCAATCATCATGTCATTAATGGAGTCAACGTGTTCGTTTGTTGTCCCAAGAATTGCTCTATCTGTCAAGAAATTTGGCAAGGTCGCATTGATATTTAATGATGGAAAGATAAAGTCAATGAGAGCTTTTTCGGGACCATTATTTTCTAGTGGATGTATGACCATTTCATCCGAAAGACTTATCAGATCATCATGTGTTGATGATTCCGTCCCATTGCCAATTCTTAGAAGGAAGTCGCTGAATTGTTCATCATTTCTGGCACGCATATTTAATGTCAAAGGTAATACATGCATTGTATTCCAAAGCGGTGACATCACAATGATAGAGTTTACTGTTTCCAATCTTGACCCTTGACGTACTACTGGCAGGACCTGTCTGAAATCTCCACCAAAGACAATGACCTTGCCCCCGAAAGGTTGAATACTATCCATTAAATCCTTTAATGTCCTATCAAGAGTTTTAATTGCGAATCGCTTTGCCATCGGTGCTTCATCCCAAATTATGACCCTTGCTTGCCGTATGAGTTCTGCTGTGCCACTTTGCTTGGGAATGTTTCATAAGCTTGTCTCAGTGGCTAGAATAGGTATTTTGAAGCGAGAATGTGCAGTTCGACCTCCAGGTAATAATGATGAAGCTACCCCTGATGTTGCTGTAGCAAGTGCAATCATACCTTTATTTCTAATTTCAGCAAGTAACGCTCTATACAGATATGTCTTTCCAGTTCCACCCGGCCCATCAACGAAGAAGGAACCCGAATTTCCAACCATCACCCTCTCGAGTATAACCAAGTAAGCATGTCTTTGGTCTGCGTTTAAATGCGTACGAAAATTGTAGTCTTCTTCTAGTGTCTCGATGTGGAGTTCATCTGTAATTTCTCTTCGATTGGTGATACTTGATGATATTTGTGTACCGCTAATTAGAGGCTGGTCATAGTCTTTAATCGATTTTCCCATTGAATCTAGAAAGAAGCTGATGCTATTTAATGTGCAATCTTTTTGTGGAGCCAATGTATTTGGGTGGAGTCTTTTAAAATCTCCGGACAAAAACTCAAAGTTTGTTTCCCATAATTTTCTCACATCGGAGGGCTCACAATAAACTAAAATAATTGCGAACAATCTTCTTAGTGCTTCAGGCATTTGGAAAGTGGCAGCTTCCGAGAGGCAATCTGCAATGCTATCATCTGATTCTAGCAGTCCCCGTTTTTGGGCAACTTCTTTAAATGTCAAGTAAGTGATTCCATCATAAGTTAGAAGGTCTTCAAATGATGTTGGTCCTCGAATGTGATTTAGAAGAAGTCTTAAGTAATATCGTTCTCCTTCTACAGGATTTGCACCATTCACCTGGCCAATTGCATTGAGTTTATTCTTCCTTTTAGACCAAGTTTTTTCTTTATTATCCCATACGTAGTGCTCAGGGAATTCCCTGTACAGATATTGACGTGTTATCTGGAACACCTACTGAAGAATTCAGTTAGCATTGTCTTGCTAATGTTCGGGGTGTCAAGCACATTATTTAAGTTTTGGTTCTCCCCGTATGTGACAATATGCTTATTTGGCAAGTGGAGTTGAAGGTTTATCACCGATGGCTTGATTTCATTTAGCTCGAATTAAAAAATTCTCCAAATGGCTTCTTGTGTTGATACCCATCTTGCATCTTGGAATTGTTTGATCTCATCAATAGTGGTTGTGTCATTTTCATCCAATGAAACATGAACAACCACTTTATCATGCCCTTTGTAAATGTACTTGTAAAGGTACTTCACAGCTTTTAACCCCGAGTAGACTTCAACGTTGATATGATAATTATATCTTGTAAGGAGATATGGATTGTAAGGAACAACCCATTGATTGTCTAACAACTTGTTGCGCACGCGTACTTGTCTTCCATTATTTCTGCATCGATAAATAGGATATGAGTCTTGTCCTTGAGAGGTAGAAGATGCGAATTCGCGAGGGTAATGAAATTTATAATTCCCATTTATCATACAGGGGTTATTTTTATTCAATTCTCCACAGGGACCATGCATCATGTGCTTGATGACTAATGAATGAAGCAATGGGTATTCATGAACATCAAGTATCTCTGCAGAAATGAATTTATCGTAATTATCTGGAGTATTGAGCTTGTAATCTTTCTTTAGAATTACCAAAATATGAGCATGTGGCAATCCTCTCTTTTTGAATTCTATTACATGTACATGTGCTGCTACCTTTCCAAATATGTGTTTCTTAAAGAGTTGATCTTTTAGGTCCTTTAATTTAGCTCGAAATACTCTCGAAGTTAGATCAGGTCGATCTTGAGGTACCTGACATGGATGAAGATTATCAAGGATTTCTTTTCAATCAGGGTTGCAAGTCATTGTGATGAATAAATTTGGTTTCCCATATCTTTGAACTAAAGCCATTGCATCCAAGTGTCTACGACGCATATCTCTCAGTCCACCAATGAATGATACTGGGAGAACAATTCTTTGACCGACTTTGTTGGCTCTTGTCTCACCTGCTGTGACGCTGTCGACCAAGCCTTGGTATAATTCACCTCTTATTTTTTTCTGTTGCATACGATAGAAGTCAAGTCGGGTTGTTTCTAACTTTATGTACATGTCGACAGAATACTGTTGTAGTAGATTGCCAGCGAATAACAACGTTGATTGTCTATTATTTCTGATCTGCAATTTGTGTGCGTAGTATTCTCGACATGATACTTTAGATGATTTCTCTCGCTGAACACCTGGAAGAGTGTATTGTTATGGAAATTGAAAAATAAGAATAATTGTTAAATGTAACAAATTTGAATTTAAGAATGATAGTTGTAAAATATATTTTATGTTAAATTTATACCTTCTTACTCTAATGAGAGAATGTCCTCTGTACATGTGATTGCAGGTAGGGATTGCTGGATGTTTGTAGATGTGGTAGATGAGGTATCATTTTGGCGCTTTATGTATTGATGCCATCCAACCTCTCCTTTGGGAAAAAACAATGGGTACTGTAATGGGTCATAACACCCAAAGTAGTGCTTTATTTGGTGTCGTTGACCGGAGTGAGACACGATAATGATGTCTCGCTCAAAAGGAATATTTGCATTGTTTATTTCAATCCATATTGCAGCAACTTCATCGGATGTAGGCGCATTGTAAACACGTTGATCAAGGTTAACATGTTTACTGATATGAACTTGAAGTGCATCGAGTGAAGGGTAGTCCTTTAATCGTCGTAAAAATTGAGAGTATGGATTTTCATTTAGTACATTCAAGAGCTTTTCAACTATATCAACGTTTAAGGATAACGTTGGTAAGATTCCCATTCGGTTTTGAACCTCATTGCTAGTGTCATGGAAGTAGAGTTGGAAATAACAGGGGTTGTTTGTGGGTTCCAATGAGGGTAAATGATGATAAACTTGGCCTTGAACTCGAAACGTGTATACACCACATCTTGATGAAGCTAGTTGCTTGTCAAGAGTAACTCCAAATGAAGTGAAGGCAAATATATTATTGTAAGATCTGATATTAGCATGAAATTCTCTTGATTCAGAAGAATTAGATGTGAAAAGATGAAATAGAACCTCGGGGACCAATGTTTCAGCGAGGGATATTTGACCTTTTTGACAACAAAATGTTGGGGTTTCATATTGGAATCTTATGGCATTGCAGTGATGGCAATCAGGAGCTTCTTCTAGTTCTAGCAACGTAGAGCAGAGAGGTTCATATATGGTTTCTCCTAACATGAGAGCAATTGTAATATTAAATATTCATTTCATAAGTGTAACACGATTTACTTAAGCGTAAACTATATTTTAGTTATTTCTCGCTAACCTTGATATTGGTAAGAATTTAATTGGGCTCGAAGTAACCAAGTAATTCTCTGTCTTTTCCTTGTATTGGTTTTGCCAGATACATTTTCGGATGGTGGAATGGATGACATTTGTAACAATTTGGGAATTGACGTGTCTGAAAGATTTAAAATAAATGTATAATCTTCCAAATAAATAAACCTAAGAGTTTAGAGAAAAAAAAATAGTGAAGGGAAAAGGAAATCAAAGAATTACATTAAATATAAGACGACTATAATTGTCAGTCGTACAAACTACTTAATGTATGAATTGTTAAATGCATGGAGAGGATTTATAATATTGGTGTTTGTAACTCAAAACATTTGAAGTTTGACCGAATTTTTTAAAATAACCAAAAAAAAGTGAGATTTTTTGTAACACACAGCTACTTTGCTTTGGTAATCAGCAAGTGTATTAAAATAATCTTTACAGTTTCATATCCTAAAATATTTCTCAAATGAAATATATGTATCCAAAGCAGACACGACAATAGAATGGTTGAAGATTTAAGGCAAGATAGTATGGTATTTTATTTTTCAGATGATTCAGTTATGTGTGACAAATGCAACATATGAAAATTTCAGTTTTCAAAATGTTCAGAAATGTGTAATTTAAGAGTTATTTTACACTGTCAACTACTATAGTTGATATGCTATACAATAGCATATTGTATATTTTCTGATTAAATTAAAGCAAATTGATGTCAATATGATAAAATAGCTGATATGTAATGAATTTGGTAGTATGCGAGCATGCAAAAAATTCTTTCTCAATCAGTTTAATTTAAGATAATTTAGAAAAAAATGTAATAGGATAAAAACATAATGTTTTACATCTGTTAGAAAAAGCAGGGGATGCCCTGTTATTCAAAACAATGGCTCTGCAAAGTGTGGGGAAAAACTAATGTTGTACCATTTCCGCGGAACTGATATGTAATGTAGATGTCATGAAATTGCCACATTTGACAATCAGTTTTTAGGAAAAAAATCTTGGTGTTTGTCCTTGGTACAAAACTAGAAGTTATTGTAATTTGTACAACACGTCTTTTACATTTTATAGGTTCTGAAAAATCGACTAAAAGAAGTTTGTGATATTAACGTTGTCTGAATTTTGATAATCGATTATTCGTTTTGTGTGCATTTGGATAATAACTATTTGTTAATTGTCATGTGAACTTCCATTAAGGTGTAAACATAAATTTTAGGTACCTACGAATCATGGACACTTCTCCGGAGCTGACAATCACTTCGATGTGCATACGACACAATTCAGACACTCACGACAAGCCCATACGAACTAATATAGTTTCCAGATCAAGGATATGTCTTGTAGTTCAATCTAATCTGTGGTGTATTAATCATGCTCTAGCTCATCAATCTACAAAACTGGAAGTTATTGTACTGTGTACAACACGTCTTTGACATTTTCTAGATTATGAAAAATCGACTAAAAGAAGTTTGCGATGTTAACGTTGCTTGAATTTTGATAATCGATTCTAAAAGAAGTTTGCGATGTTAACGTTGTTTGAATTTTGATAATCGATTATTCATTTTGTGTGCATTTGGATAATAACTATTTGTTACTTGTGATGTGAACTTCCATTAAGGTCTATTAACGTTGTCTGAATTTTGATAATCGATTATTCATTTTGTGTGCATTTGGATAATAAGTATTTGTTAATTGTGATGTGAACTTCCTTTAAGGTCTAAATATAAATTTTAGGTACATACGGGGGAGAATGTGTAATGTTACTATTGTGTTACATCATAAGTTGTTTCTATTTGTTCTTGGTACAAAACTGGAAGTTATTTTACTGTGTACAGCAGGTCTTCGACATTTTCCAGATTCTGAAAAATCGACTAAAAGAAGTTTGCGATATTAACGTTGTATGAATTTTGATAATCGATTATTTGTTTTGTGTGCTTTTGGATAATAACTCTTTGTTACTTGTGATGTGAACTTCCATTAAGGTCTAAACATAAATTTTAGGTACCTACGAATCACGGACACTTCTCCGGAGCTGACAATCACTCCGATGTGCATACGACACAATTCAGACACTCACAATAAGTCCATACGAACTAATATAGTTTCCAGATCAAGGATCCCTCTTGTAGTTCATTCTAATCTGTGGTGTATTAATCATGCTCTAGCTCATCAATCCGTTAGTCGCAACCATAACAATCTTCACACATTAGTAGTCAGTCCATTCTATGATGTCGCTGAAGAAGGTTCGAAGTGACGATCTTAGGGACCTCTTCAAAAATGAATATTGAGGAAGGTTAAACCAAAATTTGGAATGAACTCCGAAGGATCTTTCTAGGAGAGCATTGGCGTATGGCGTATGTATCCAAAGCAGACACGACAATAGAATGGTTGAAGATTTGAGGCAAGATAGTATGTTATTTTATTTTTCAGATGATTCAGTTATGTGTGACAAGTGCAACATATGAAAATTTCAGTTTTCAAAAGGTTCATAAATGTGTAATTTAAGAGTTATTTTACACTGCCAACTACTATAGTTGATATGCTATACAGTAGTATATTGTATATTTTTTGATAAAATTAAAGCAAATTGATGTCAATATGATAAAATAGCTGATATGTAATGAATTTGGTAGTATGCGAGCATGCAGTAAAATTCTTTCTCAATCAGTTTTGTTTAAGATAATTTACAAAAAAATGTAATATGATAAAAACATAATGTTTTACATCTGTTAGAAAAAGCAGGGGATGCCCTGTTATTCAAAACAATGGCTCTGCTAAGTGTGGGGAAAAACTAATGTTGTACCATTTCCGCGGAACTTATATGTAATGTAGATGTCATGAAATTGCCACATTTGACAATCTGTTTTCAGGAAAAAATTCTTGGTATTTGTCCTTGGTACAAAATTAGAAGTTATTGTAATGTGTACAACACGTCTTTGACATTTTCTAGATTCTGAAAAATCGAGTAAAAGAAGTTTGCGATGTTAATGTTGTCTGAATTTTGATAATCGATTATTCTAAAAGAAGTTTGCGATGTTAACGTTGTTTGAATTTTGATAATTGATTATTCGTTTTGTGTGCATTTGGATAATAATTATTTGTTACTTGTGATGTGAACTTCCATTAAGGTCTATTAACGTTGTCTAAATTTTGATAATCGATTATTCGTTTTGTGTGCATTTGGATAATAAGTATTTGTTAATTGTGATGTGAACTTCCTTTAAGGTCTAAACATAAATTTTAGGTACATACGGGGGAGAATGTGTAATGTTACTATTGTGTTACATCGTAAGTTGTTTCTATTTGTCCTTGGTACAAAACTGGAAGTTATTTTACTGTGTACAGCAGGTCTTCGAAAATTTCCAGATTCTGAAAAATCGACTAAAAGAAGTTTGCGATATTAACGTTGTATGAATTTTGATAATCGATTATTTGTTTGGTGTGCTTTTGGATAATAACTCTTTGTTACTTGTGATGTGAACTTCCATTAAGGTCTAAACATAAATTTTAGGTACCTACGAATCACGGACACTTCTCCGGAGCTGACAATCACTCCGATGTGCATACGACACAATTCAGACACTCACGATAAGTCCATACGAACTAATATAGTTTCCAGATCAAGGATCCCTCTTGTAGTTCATTATAATCTGTGGTGTATTAATCATGCTCTAGCTCATCAATCCGTTAGTCGCAACCATAACAATCTTCACACATCAGTAGTCAGTCCATTCTATGATGTCGCTGAAGAAGGTTTGAAGTGACGATCTTAGGGACCTCTTCAAAAATGAATATTGAGGAAGGTTAAACCAAAATTTGGAATGAACTCCGAAGGATCTTGCTAGGAGAGCATTGGCGTATGGCGTATGTATCCAAAGCAGACACGACAATAGAATGGTTGAAGATTTGAGGCAAGATAGTATGTTATTTTATTTTTCAGATGATTCAGTTATGTGTGACAAGTGCAACATATGAAAATTTCAGTTTTCAAAATGTTCATAAATGTGTAATTTAAGAGTTATTTTACACTGCCAACTACTATAGTTGATATGCTATACAGTAGTATATTGTATATTTTTTGATAAAATTAAAGCAAATTGATGTCAATATGATAAAATAGCTGATATGTAATGAATTTGGTAGTATGCGAACATGCAGTTAAATTCTTTCTCAATCAGTTTTGTTTAAGATAATTTACAAAAAAATGTAATATGATAAAAACATAATGTTTTACATCTGTTAGAAAAAGCAGGGGATGCCCTGTTATTCAAAAAAATGGCTCTGCTAAGTGTGGGGAAAAACTAATGTTGTACCATTTTCGCGCAACTGATATATAATGTACATGTCATGAAATTTCCACATTTGACAATCGGTTTTCAGGAAAAAATTATTGGTATTTGTCCTTAGTACAAAACTTGAAGTTATTGTAATGTGTACATCACGTCTTTGACATTTTCTAGATTCTGAAAAATTGACTAAAAGAAGTTTGCGATGTTAACGTTGTCTGAATTTTGATAATCGATTATTCGTTTTGTGTGCATTTGGATAATAACTATTTGTTAATTGTGATGTGAACTTCCATTAAGGCCTATTAACGTTGTCTGAATTTTGATAATCGATTATTCGTTTTGTGTGCATTTGGATAATAAGTATTTGTTAATTGTGATGTGAACTTCTTTTAAGGTCTAAACATAAATTTTAGGTACATACGGGGGAGAATGTGTAATGTTACTATTGTGTTACATAATACATTGTTTCTATTTGTCCTTGGTACAAACTGGAAGTTATTTTACTGTGTACAGCAGGTCTTCGACATTTTCCAGATTCTGAAAAATCGACTAAAAGAAGTTTGCAATATTAACGTTGTATGAATTTTGATAATCGATTATTTGTTTTGTGTGCTTTTGGATAATAACTAATTATTACTTGTGATGTGAACTTCCATTAAGGTCTAAACATAAATTTTAGGTACCTACGAATCACGGACACTTCTCTGGATTTGACAATCACTCCGATGTGCATACGACACAATTCAGACACTCACGACAAGTCCATACGAACTAATATAGTTTCCAGATCAAGGATCCCTCTTGTAGTTGAATCTAATCTGTGGTGTATTAATCATGCTCTAGCTCATCAATCCGTTAGTCGCAACCATAACAATCTGCAAACAGGAAGTTATTGTAATGTGTACAGCACGTCTTTGACATTTTCTAGATTCTGAAAAATCAACTAAAAGAAGTTTGCGATGTTAACGTTGTCTGAATTTTGATAATCGATTATTCGTTTTGTGTGCGTTTGTATAATAACTATTTATTAATTGTGATGTAAACTTCCATTAAGGTCTAAACATAAATTTTAGGTACCTACGAATCACGGACACTTCTCCGGAGCTAACGATAACTCCGATGTGCATACGACACAATTCAGACACTATGCAGACATGGCATGTGGCTTATTGGACTTGTTTGTCATATTAAAGAAGTTGGACCCTTAGCGGACATAAAGGGGCGCCAAAATTTGAAGTAAATTAAGAAAAATCGTTTCATATTAAATTATACGTTTTAACGGCATTTTCAACTTCTTGGTCTGTTATACATATTGGGAGAGGATGAATTGTATCCAAATGTATAATACATTTATACATACGAGGGATAATGTGTAATGTTTCTATTGTGTTACATCATAAGTTGTTTCTGTTTGTCCTTCGTACAAAAGTGGAAGTTATTGTACTGTGTACAACAGGTCTTCGACATTGTATAATATATTTATATTTATACATTTTCCAGATTCTGAAAAATCGACTAAAAGAAAATTGCGATATTAACGTTGTATAAAATTTGATAATCAATTATTCATTTTGTGTGCATTTGGATAATAACTATTTGTTACTTGTGATGTGAACTTCCATTAAGGTCTATTAACATTTGATGTGAACTTCCATTAAGGTCTAAACATAAATTTTAGGTACAGACGGGGGAGAATGTGTAATGTTACTATTGTGTTACATCATAAGTTCTTTTGATTTGTTCTTGGTACAAAACTGGAAGTTATCTTACTGTGTACAGCAGGTCTTCGACATTTTCCAGATTCTGAAAAATCGACTAAAAGAAGTTTGCGATATTAACGTTGTATGAATTTTGATAATCGATTATTCGTTTTGTGTGCTTTTGGATAATAACTATTTGTTACTTGTCATGTGAACTTCCATTAAGGTCTAAACATAAATTTCAGGTACCTACGAATCACGGACACTTTTGCGGAGCTGACAATCACTCCGATGTGCATACGACACAATTCAGACACTCACGACCAGTCCATACGAACTAATATAGTTTCCAGATCAAGGATCCCTCTTGCAGTTCAATCTAATCTGGGGTGTATTAATCATGCTCTAGCTCATCAATCCGTTAGTCACAACCATAACAATCTGCACACATCAGTAGTCAGTCCATTCTATGATGTCGCTGAAGAAGGTTTGAAGTGACGATCTTAGGGACCTAGAAAATTATATGTTTTAAGGGAATTTTCAACTTCTTGGTCGGTTATACATATGGGGAGAGGATGAATTGCATCCAAATGTATAATACGTTTATACATACGGGGGATAATGTGTAATGTTCCTATTGTGTTACAGCATAAGTTCTTTCTATTTGTTCTTGGTACAAAAGGTGAAGTTATTGTACTTTGTACAGCAGGTCTTCGACATTGTATAATACATTTATACATACGGGAGAGAATGTGTAATGTTACTATTGTGTTACAGCATAAGTTCTTTCTACTACATCTATTCAGAGTCCTTTCACTTTATGAATGTCAAAAAAATAAGAACTCCATTAGAAATATTAAAGTTACGAAACTTCATCGTTATTACATTCAATATTGGAAATCAATAAAGCACGACAATTAAGCCCTTAAATCTGTTCAGGGTTAATGCTACATAAGTCCAAATATAGATGACATTGTATATTTTCTAATGAAATTTACAAAAATTCAGAAGAATATATGAAGAAATACCTGATATGTAAGCAATTTTATAGTCAATTGGGTAGTACTGCAACTGACCTCCAGGAAAAACCTAGAACTGATACGCCATGAAAGCAATTAACGTAACGAAAAAATAATATATTCGGATGATATAGCAGAGGCTAATTTAATTGAAGAAAATATTTATTTTTTTCAAACCGTACAAATGAAAATCTATAAAATTTGTTCGGATGAAATACTTGTTTTAAATAAAAACGCTGAAAATATTATCTGAATTTTAAATTTGTGATAAAATTCTAAACAACTTTAACATGTTTTCATAAAAATATCTATAAATCTTTTATTTTTAAAAATTACATTTAGATCCCTAAATTTTTGGAAAATTACATTTCTTCAAAAAAATATGAATAAATCTTGTATTTTTTAAAATAACATTTACACCACTAAGTTTTTTTTAAATTATATTTTCCTGACTAAAAGTAAAAATAAGTTTTAGGAGTACAGTTTGGCCCTTAAAATTATTTTTCAAAATAATTTATAAATATCATTTCTTGTATTTTTTAAAATAACATTTACACCACTAAGTTTTTTTAAAATTATATTTTCCTGACTAAAAGTAAAAATAAGTTTTAGGAGTACAGTTTGGGCCTTAAAATTATTTTTCAAAATAATTTATAAATATCATCTACTTATTATTAAAAAGTACATTTAGATCCGTAAATGACATTTTTTGGCAATGTAAAAATCTGAAAATCCAATAACTTTTGTGACAACAGCTGATAAATTTTAGAGGGAAGTAGGAGTACATACCTATTTTTCAAAGGATAACCGAAAGCAAAGAAGGAAATAGAGGAGGACACTTGAATGAAATAGACACAGCTTATATACGATTCCATTTGAGAGTATGAATGAATATATACAATGGATGAATGTGTAAGATGAAGGGGCTGTGATTAATTTCGTGAAATGAATAGATGCAATAGATGAATATGTAAGATGAAGGGGAATGGACCTCTGATTTGATGAAGGAGAACGGACCTCGTATTTCGACATTGATACATCCGAAGCAACGATTTTCTATCATCAGGGTTTACGAGGGGATAAAATAGGGAGTTTACAAAAAACGAGGGTATTTTAGAGATTTTATATTTGAAAACTAACTCCCCTCTTTTATAGTAGAAGAGATGTAATTCAATTGATCTTATCAATTTTTTTTTTCAACAAGTCCCATGAATTTTGTTTTTGCTACCATACATCATATTTATAAACATACAGTGAATATTCACTATATGTATAAATAAGACATTGAAAAAAAAATGTTAGGATAGGATCTTTTAAAAAATATTTTATGTAAATAGAACTTATTTGTATTGTTTTCTTAATTTTATCCGACACGAACGTGAATACAAAGGTGAATACGGACGTGAACCCTTTAAAACACGACACGACACGACATATCTTGTAAGTTTCGTGTAAATTTTGTATTAGGTCGTGTCGTATTTTCATGCCGGGTCGGAATTTGTCAATCTTACATTTTATATATTTTTGCTAATTGACCCAAAAGTTAATTCCATTATTTAAAATTGGATCATTTGACTTTTGGCTCTCACTAATTTGTTCAAATTATAGTTTGGCACTAGAAATTTTTTATATTATACCATTGACCCCGTCTTATATGGAATCCATCAAAATCAAAGTTTTGACCATTAAGTTTTATATAAATATCCATTTTACCCTAATTGTTGGGTGCGACACTATTATGTGGACATATTAGTGGGGACACAATCTCACAAGACCCATAAATTAAAATATTAAAAACAAAACGAACAATTTTTTTTGGATTTTGTAGTCCAATAAATTCTACCCGACAAAAATTTGTTGTTAAAAATCTTCATTTTTTATTAATATAGATTTTTAATTTATTAAAAAAGTTTAACAAAACAATTATTCGTGTTCAAGCCTATTTTTTCCTTTTTCCTTTTGTTTACAAACACGAAAATAGAAGTTTTGTTAAAATAAAAATTGTTAAAGAAAATATAATAAACTTGAAAATAAAAAATAAAATCCATTTTAAGAAATTGTCATCATTATTATTTTCTAAACAACAACTCAATAAAAATAAGAAGAAGAAAAAAAGTTTTTTTCCTGTTGAGCGGGAAAACAATGGAAAAAATTATTTTTAAAAAATGTTAAGCACCTTAAAATTTTCCTTAGAATTTCATTTTAATTTTTTTATACGGAACTATAAATGAAAAATAAATAATCGTAACACATTTTTCTGTTAAATGTTAAAAAAATTAAATTTTTATTGATTTGTTTAGCATCCATTTTTTAATTGAACTATAAATGAAAAAAATAAAGCATAAAGCATTTTATTTATTTATTTATTAAATAAAAACTAGAGAATCATAAGCTATTTCTTAATATATTTTTTCAAATTCTGATTTTTTAAACTATTAAGAAAAGAACTTTAAAAAAATGTTTTTCGGTTACAAAAATTGCTTTAAAAATATTTTTATACTTATTTCTTTTTTTTAAATAATTAAAATAATATATTAAAAGAAATAAAATGTTTTTTAATAGTTTTGGTTTTCTAAAAAAGTATCACTTTTTTAAAGCGATTAAATAAAGTTGTGGCCTTAGTGTTGGGTAGGACCTTTGATAGAGTGTCGGGTTAAACCGGGCATGGATAGAGACCTTTTTAGGGGCCTTAGTTTTGGCCCATTGGGGAACTCTGAATTTAATCCAATTAAAATGATATTTAAAAGATATTAGATCAGCCCCAGGGTTCCATTACCACCCATACTACTTTTTGAGGCCACACACCTTGGGATAAAGGAAGAAGCACCCTAGGAGGACGAAAAAAAAGACTCCTCTACTATTTCAGGCAATGATTCTCTTGTCATTATTATTCAAAATGCTCTATTATGTATTAATGTTCAATCCATGTCTAGAATATGATTTGAATTATGATTTGAATGTTGCATATCTAGAGGTTTATTAAATGGTGCAACGATTGACGAAAATTGTATGATCCATATGTAGATCCATAAACCCCACGTTAGATTTGAATTCATGTTATTTAATTTATGAATTTGATTGTAGAAATCATGTTGTAGAACCTTCTCTTAAATCTGGAATTTTGTTGAAGTTTAAGATGAGATATAAAGACTTGAATGTTTATAGAATTCTTGAAAGAATCTTGATGATTTAATAATAATCTTAGAATGAATTAGATGTTTAATCATATTTAGAATGATCTCATGACGTCATGAAGATCATATCCATCCTATATATTAAGTTTTTGAAGCCTTTTGAAGATTGGAGTCACATATTAATTTTTTTGGAAGAATCCCGTACAAAATTTCATAGCAGATTTGGGTTGCTGCCCAGATCCGAATCGATTCGGTCTCCAAGACGAATCGATTAGGCCGGAGGAGAATCGATTTGGCTTGAAGGACGAATCGATTCAGACTTGTTCAGAATTTAAGTTGGCTTATTGATTATGGTTTATGCATTAGTCATTGATCTAAGTAAGGGACAATGGTTGTTAAAACATATTGAGAATATTGTTATGAACTTATATACGTAGTTAAATCGGGATGGTTTGTGATATGGGGGTGCATACGTGATGACTTAAAGTATAATTTAACTATATGAACAAGATGATTCACGTGGAATTCTTGAATAAATCGATACGAAATAAAAATATTAAAAGGTAGGGATGTGCTTAAATGATTGATGAATGTTGTAAGGGGCACATAGATGATAAGATCCTAAAAGATACGATGATAATTTTATGATTTAGATGAAGTAAGTTTAAATAAAGTAATTTCGTATTAAAGAAACATGGAATGTTTAAGAATATAATTAATGGTTTGCTTCCTTAAAATATTCCCGTATAAGGATATGAAGTGGAAATATATCCTAAGCCTAGTGGGCTAAGTTTAAATGGTTAGTATCGGTTGCGATAGTAGTTAGGGTGAATTACTTATTCATATCAGTGAATCTCTTATATATGTACATATAAACCTTATTGTGAAGGAAACTAGAAGTGAATAATTATTAATAATCTAGAAGGATTAAATTATACACCAAGAGGGAAACATGTGAAATAATTAATTGTATTGGTAAGGTTAGTTTGGGGATAATTATACCTATATATTTATGGAGAAATAAACGATGAAGTGAATTTGATTATTAAGCCTGCGAGGCAAAACACGGGACTTAATATTTAATTGGGGTGTAATCGTAGGATAGTGATTTAATATAGTTATATAATAACTCACAAAAATGTTATGGTTAAGCCGAGAAGGCTAAATTTATATGGATGGGGTTCCTTAGTTAGAAGTAGGTGTAGAGTAATTACTTATACATATTGGATAATAATATGTATTAGTTTATTTAGTGTGGGCATACCTGAGTTCGTGGCTTGTCCTATCGGTTAGGATGCACGCGTGGAGCACACGTCGACACATGTGGGCTAGGCGTAGTGTTAGGTAATATTATAGGTACTACGTAGGAGCGTCACTTATGAGAGATAGGCGTAGATATTGGGATCGTTTATCACCGTTGGGTATATGTCGTGAACTGGTGTACTGCGTAGGTACCGCCCCACTGGCTTGTGTTATGTTTTTACCCGTTTTGGGATGAGGGACTCCTTCGAGTATTACCAATAGAGCACGAACGAGATGCTGAATATAGGTGTCTTCGTGTGTCATATATATATATGTGCGAACATATGTATTTATCTATATACACATTACGATGTGCCTTATATGAAAATGCATTTCACAGTTTATGGATGTAAACAATACTTAATGATTACAAAGTTGGATTAACATACCGATGTAGATAAATGGTAACGAAAATAAGCTCTAGTGGTCTAATGCAGTAGACAATTATTAATGAGAATAATAATTGGGCCGTCTAAGAATGTAAACGAAAATTAACAAGAATAAAATCTATAGTCTAACAGTGTAGACGATAATTGGTGTGAATAGACTAAGGTTAAGGTACATTAAATGCCGTAAAAATATGCATTGAATTTATATAGAACTTAATGGGAAGCCTTATGAAGCTAATTCGGGGGTCGAGATGGTAGGTGTGAATAATCACTTTTCGTTGATGCATATCTAGATAGCTTTAATGTTGCCTGTCAGATTAGACAATGGAGTTCGTAATTGGTATTTGTTTGAGGATGTGAGTAAGATTGCTTCTAGATGAGAGGTGAGATACTCGATATATGCGACTATTGATGGAGAGATGTGAAGTATGAGTTAGTTACAGTTTGCATATTTATCGGGGAAAAATCCTTGCAACTTTAGGGCTCTTACCCAAAATTATAAACATTTTCCCCAAGGTTTTCTCATGAACAAGGATAGCAGGACTGACGATGGATCAGACTTGCAATTTCTTTGGATGTAGCGAATTATATTCTATTGATTCTAGTATAGGTTGTACTTTTTATTTGGTTATTTATATTAGCTTGTACTTATCTTTACATTATGGACGTTGTATGGTAATTCAGTTTTGCATTCATGTATTAATTCAGTTTTGGTTCTGATGTTTTTATTTATTGTAAATTTTGGTAAAGAACAAAAGTTATTTCTATTTATCAGTGCTGAGAATGGTATAAATTGTTAATAAGCTCCATCTTCGGCGTATCATATCTGGCCAACATTTACGTAAAAAATGGGAGTTGCTACATATATGGAGCAAAGTGTTGGGCTTTAAAGAAAAAATATAAATAAAGTCTCCATGTCAATGATATGACAATGCTCTAATGGATGATAGGAATTATAATAAAGGACAAAATTAAAAACCAGTACATGAGAGAAAAGTTAGGAGCTGCTCCCATTAACGATAAATAAAGAGAAAGTAGACTTAGGTAGTATAGACATGTGTTGCGTCGACCATTAGATGGACCTACAATAAAAGGAAGATTATTGAAAATAGAGGTTAAAAGAGAAAGGGATTGCCCTGAGCTATTGCGGGAAGAAATTATTATAGAAGATATTAAGGAATTAAACTTGAACGATATTATTGCATATAATAGATTAGAATGGAAAAGAAGAATTCATGTGGCTGACCTCATATGATGGGATTAAGGCAAGGATGATGATGATGATGATGATGATGATGATGATGATGATGATGATGATGATGATGATGATGATGATGATGATGAGAAAAAGAAGTTTTCAAAATAACTTTTTCTTTAGAAAAATACTTTAAAACTATTTATTTATAATCATTTCCCTTTTTAAACATATAATAAGTTGTTCATTTTTGTTTCTTTTGTTGTTTATAGGGGTAATTTGGGTTTAACAAAAAAGAAGTGTCATTTAACCGTCAACATAGTTTACTTGATGAATTTCGTCCATAATGGAGGGAAAATGTAAATATGGAAATTATTGGGTGCCAAACATTAAACTGGACAAATTAGTGAGGGGCAAAGACTAAATTACCTTTTCAAATGTTTTAAAATAAAAGTAAAATTGAGAGTATTTAATAAAATTTTGATTCAACTTTTAAAAAATATTATCAAAATGTTATTTACATCCAAAATATTTCTTAAAACATAACCCTAACTCCACCGCCACCATTTCCACCCAAAGTGACCTCCATTCACTACCACGACTAAACCATCATAAAACCTCCATATTTCTCTAAGAACACCAAATCATTACCCAACTACAAAAAATATAATAACCAAAAAGACATTTAACCACCACCAAAGTGCATCAAAATCGTTTGTATACATTATATATACAAGGATCAATGTATATACACCTATAAATAGGTGTATCAATTTGTTTACACCCATAAATTAACAGATCAATTGCGATAGTATAAAATCCCGTATTGTTGGAACCAGAGTTAGTTAATTTAAATCGGTTAATTAATTATAACAAACATTTTAGTTAGAATTTAAATTTAATTAAAATTATTTGATTTAAATGAATTTGGTAAATTTTGGCTAAGTAAATGAATATTTTTTACATTTAATAAATTATTGTTTAAAATTAAAATTTTCTAAAAGCCTTAAGGGCTTTAGAGTCCTCTTGTTTTGGCTTTGACTCTAAAAAAAGAAATTATTTTGGGCTTGTGCATTTTTACTTAGAAAAGTTTAAAAAAATTTCAAACTGAGTTTTATTTGGATTTAGTGGGTCATTTGACTCTAGAGGTGTTTATGGTTTTCAGTTGGAGAGATTTTATATAGTTTACTTTATTTAATTTGAGTTTTATTATTATTAGAGTTAGGATTTAGCATTGTGATGGATCTTATTATGGTTGGATCCAGAGGTGTTTATGGTTGGATTATCTCAAAATATATTTTATGGAAGACATTTTAAGTGTCTTTGTCACATGCTTATAATGGTATTTAATTTTAATGACTTGCATATTTTGGTATCGGTGTTTGATCAACTTCAAATCTGTATACATTTCCATGATAGAACTAACTAATCCATGAATCAAAAAATAATAATACAACACAAATTAACTAACTAATAATTCATATAATAATACAACACCAGCTATATACATTTCCATAAATAATAATACATACAGCCTATATACATTTTCACAAATAAATATTTAAAACTTCAATGTGTTCCTTTCACAAAACATGTGCAAAATGTTCAAAGTGTTTATTCTCCAATTAGACCTACAAATATTTTTAAATATTTCAAATTGGTAAGAAAGGACTTAATCTCAAAATGACTTTGAGATGCCTACATAACCAAAAATGGAATCAAAGTTCACGTAATTCATATGGTGAACAAGGTTGGGTGTAATCCATAACCCGAATCTAGTGGTCACTTTTGGTTTATGAAAATAGATGTCAAGCGTATTGGAAATGTAGAAAATTCTATTAACACTCTATAATGAGAATTGTGGTATAAGCCCCCTTTTTGCATTTTTGTTTTATGAAAATAGGTTTTACTATAAATATGATAATAAAAAGAATAGGATTAGTAATACAAGTATTATATACAAGCAACAAATTGAATAAGATCACTAAAATATGCATTTGTAGTTTTGTCGTAGTATCCTTCAATAGTTTCTTGGAGGTATATCCAGTCCAACGTATCTGGAGTTTCTATCTTCATAACAAGACTATGAAATAACCTTTTTAGAGTTGAATTCCTGGATGAATTCGGCCAATTAGACCCCCCCCCCCACCCTCCACCCCCCGAGAAATTATACAATGGTACTCACACAAAACAAAGTAGGTTAGTGATAAAAGGATATTAGAAAATAGAATTAGTATTTACCAATAAAATACTTTGATCCCTTGTGTCTCAGTGAACATCACATAGCACAAATAACCAATCAAGGCAACCATATAAATAATGAACAACAACAAAAATCGTGTCCATTCGTGTGCTTTTCTCAGATTGGAATTTTTTTTCAATGTCGCATTCCAAACTTAATAATATCTACAGAACAATTACAAAATGTTAGTGAAAATAAATAAAGTGCAAAAGAACTAAATATATGAGTAGAAAATTCATAAATGTAAATAAATACAAGAGTTGTTCCAATACATATGATACAAATAGGGTTGCCAAATAAGGGTTAACTAAATAACATTAAAATAATGTTTTCAAAGTCAATTTTCATCTAAATCATCTGAAAGATCCTTCAAATTAGGGTTGTAGCCAAGATAAGACTAGAACTCTGTTAGGGCATTTAATGCGCCTGTTTGAGTAGTCAAACCCGTTGATGCATGCATAACAATAAGCGAATTATCGTCATTTCTGCACTTTGAGTAGAATACATTTTTCATGTCTTGAAAGGCACAAATAAAAGGCTCATTTACCATGCAATCTTTAATCTTCATCTTAGATAAATCTACCATGACAACTTTTGAAGCAGGATCAACATTACAACCATTCGTAGTGTCATCCACCTTCACCCAGTCATATTAGAAGACGACTTCTTTGAAATATAAGTAATCTAGTTCCCGTTGTTAGATAATACCATAATGGGTCAACACTGTATCCTTTGGATTTTTATTTCTTTTGCTAACTACACAAGAAGTCAAGGAAGAAATTAAAATTCTTGTATTTTGCATCAATAGTTTGTCCTAGCATAGGTATGAGACGAAATCAAAACCGTTGATATGGAAAATTTTAAACTCCTTCGCATGAAAATTGGCACCTTTGGCTAGGTGTGGAAGCCTTGAAAAGACATCACCTCTTTTTAAAAGATTCATTTATTAATGTATTTGTATTAGTAAATGTTTTACATCACATACATAAATAATTACAACAGTAGAGGTGGCAATTACCTATTCTAATACCCATGCCCAATGTTGATTTCTAAATTTGGGTTAGATATTTTGGCATAATCTTAGATCAAGTTACCCAATATTTATAATCACATATAAATACGTTAAACTAAAGGAATAAGATAAGTGTAAAGAGACAAAAAGGTTTTACGTGGTTCAACCCAAATGTGGTGCCTACATCCACGGGGATAATGTCACTATATGGTTTAAGGTTTAGTACAAATCTATCCCTAACACTTTTTAAGGATATAACGAGGTGGTTCTGTCCCCCAACTAGGAGAAGTGGTACTCTATTTATATTAGTTTAAAGTTAAAGAGATGGAATACCTTTATATACTAGGTATACACATCTTTACAATAATATGTAGTTGGAAACTGATTCACATGCATGTGCATGGTGACTGCTGAATATCCCACTTGTGTCTGTTCACATTACTGATGGTTGAGTGGCCAACCACAAGATATCTAAGCCATCCAGGCTTATTCACTCTTAGAGATTTAATGTCAATGTTAATAGGTGTTATTACTTCAGTGGTCCATGTGGCCTAATTATTTTAGGCTACCATAAAAGCCCCAAATACTTCATTCTTGATGGGGTAGTGAAAGGATAGAGTATTCTTCTTCAAAAGCTGCTCGGCGCCTTGGATAGGTGTTAGTCGACTGTCGACCTCAAGGACTTGTAAATTTCAATATGTCACACTTAGGAGGTGGCAATTTCGTAAATAATAAGAAAATAGTGAAATGTCTAAGGGTACGCTAGTCTTTTGAAAGTATAGGGAAATGGGACACCATCGATATCTAAAACGTTGGTACATTTGATCATTTTAAACATAGAACTTAAAGGACATCATCGCACCTATAAAAGGTCTCTTCCCTATCAATCTCATTTTACCTTGAATTTCAAACTCCTTTCCTTTCTATCGAGCTTTCCATTCACTGTTGAGAAGAGAACTGCGTGCAAGGACACAAATTTCCAATTGAGTTCATATGTAGTTTTGGCTTAATTCCGAACAAAATTATTTGAGTCATAGGGTAGATGTCCTTGTGTATCCTTCCAAGCCTATGACGAGTGTATATTGAAGATGTAGCGGCCTAGATATTCAAGTTCATCCTTGTCGGGTTTTCGTGCCACGTTTCACGTCATCAACATGAGGATTCCAATGTCTCCAAAAGGTATGAATGCATTTAATATATATAGGGAGACTTGGAATATTTTTATGGGTGTTATTTTTGTCTAATCGACTTTTGTTAATTTTACAACTTTGTATAAAAAGTTTTGGGCTTAAAATGAATTTTTAAGGATTTTCTAAAATTTTTGAAAAGTCGTTCGAACGACTTCTTCTCGTTCAAACGAGCTCGTTCGAACGACATTGCTAACGAGGTTCATACGACATTTATTCAAATTCTCTATTTTTTCGTTCGAAGTTTCAGACCTGTCAAAAAGTACGATAACTCGTTAACACGACACGACACGACACAAAATTATAAGTTAATGGGTTTACATTTATTTGATTTGGGTCATTAATGGGTTAACACGGCAGACCCGTTAACATTAACGGTTTGGGTTTGAAAATTTACTTGTACCTGTTTTAACTCGTTTCTGCCCGTTAACACTAACGGGTGCTATAGGGTCACCCAACCCACACCCGATAAGAATAACCATTAAAACCCATTATTTCTAAATCCTTTAAGACTAACGGGTACTATAGGGTCACCCAACCTATACCCAATAAGAATTACCATTAAAACCCATTATTTTTAAACTATTAAAGACTAACGGGTATTATAAGGTCACCTAATCCATTACCCATTTAGACCCAAACTGATTTTTTAATATTAGCGGGTGGTAACGGTTCGGGTCGTGTACCCATTAATATTAACGATTCGTGTTTTGGTATTGTCATTAGACCCGTTAGCCTTAACGAGTCGTGTATGGGTTAGAGGTGTTTTGACTCGTAACCCGTACATGACTCAAACCGACCCGTTGACAGGTCTACGAATTTTCATTCAAACGATCTCATTCGAATGAGTTCTTTCCAACAAAATTTTGGCCTTGTTTTGCCTCTATTTTCTCGTTTGAATGACATTTCAGCGAGAACAGTTTTTACTCACTTTCCCACTTTTCCCACTAACTTTTGGACAAACTTAATATGTGTGGGAAACACACTTTTTTAAGTAACTTTTGACACAATATCTTCTACACTTTGAGAGCAAAAAGGGTTTTCATCAAAAGTTCATGCTTTGTGTCTTTGATTTATGGATTAAATTCTACTAAAACACATACACCCATATGTTTGTTTAAATCCAAGTTCTTTCATATATATATATATATATATATATAGCTTGGAGAGTTTGTTTGGCACCGAATTTTCTCTACACCAACAAGAAGAGAAGTTTGGGTTCATTCTCTACCCATAAAGGAGAAGAAGTTTGTGTTGCGGCTTTCTCACATGGTGAAAGGCACAATATGTGGTTGACGGTGGGTTGTGCCACCATTGGTGGACTTCAAGACTACGATGGACGTCGTAGTTATCAACTAGATGGATGTATTTGCAAGAAGAAGCGTCGGGGCTTGAAGGGTGTCAAGTCGAGTGTTGTAAGTCTTTTGTGTTGTAATTGTAAGACCGTATCTAGTGGATTTGTTAGGCCAGGGCCGTCCAAGGTTTTTTCCCATTTGGGTTTTTCTCGTACATCGTCGTGTAGTGAGATTGTTTCTTTTATCTTGTTTAACTCACTTAGAACGCATGCTTAGGTTAAAAATATAAAATTTGGTTTAATTTGAAATCTTACTTTAATTTGGTGTTAAAATATGTTTGGGTGAATTTAAGTTAATTTAATTCAAGTCACACAATTTAATTAGGTCAAATTTGTGTTAATTTAGTTTGGCCTATATTGAAAAATGAATTAATTATTGTTAGGCAAATTTCAGGACTTGGGTTGAGTTAATTGGATTTAAGTGAAAATTAATGTTTGAGTAGTTTTTATTTCACTTCTAGTTTAGTTGAATTTGAATTTGGAAGAAATTAAAATTTGAAGGTTGTTTATGTTTTAAATTTGAATTGAAATTTTAGTTTGGAATTTAATTGAACCATCTCTTAAATTTAAAGAATTTAAAATTTGGGAGCCTTGTGCTCCAACTAGTGGTACCAGAGCTAGAAGCGCTAAGTTATTGTGTTTAGGTCCTTTTTGTGTCTAGCTTAAAAATGGAATTTTTCCCGTTTTCAAAATTTTCAATTTTTTATGGTTCTAATTATGCGTACTAGAAAGCGTGTATGAATACAACACTAAAGTCCTTAGATGAGATGGTTTGGCAATCTGTTGTTACCGGGTGGTCCCCACTTACGTGTTTAGTAAAAAATGAGCGTGTCCCAAACCCCGTAGAGAGATGGAGTGAGAATGAACTGAAATTAGCAAATTTTAATTCTCGAGACTTGAATTCTTTATTTAGTTCGGTCACTGTAGACACCACATTCTAGGACCCCCTAAATCTCTCCTTAAACTCCTAGCACTAACCCCTTCCACCGTAAACCTATGTCGCACTCCGGGTACCGATCTAAAGACCATCGGGCTCCTATGATCCCCATATGACTCCGGTCAACTCCACTGTCAGAGTGAAAGATCTTTGAATATTCAAAGGGCACTGAAACCCCTTTTTAACAGTCTACCCCGTGCGTGAAACAGCATAACCGTTCGGACGACCAATCAGTTTTCCCCCAAAAATCTATCCGGAGGCCACCAGGCGCTCTCGAACTCTGTTTGACCAAATTTAGCTCTTCATCTAGAACGATACTGCATGAATTTTTGAAGGTCACTGAATACCCTTTCTAACGATCCGCTCCATGCGCGATTCTGACCTACGGTACGGACGAACGAGTCGTTTTAGTATGAGACATTACCGGGCTCTTTCGGGCCCCGGTTGGCCAAGGTCAACTTTCCAAATCAAGCGAAACTCTTTGGAATGTCGAAGTACATCTCCTAACCTTTCCAATGGTCCACCCCGTGCGCGATTTTGACTTACCATGCGAACAAACGATCCGTTTGCGTCCGACGATCTCCCGTCCAAAGGACAGACATGCGCTTTCGAGCCACATTTGACCCAAAGTCAACTCGCGGACCTGGGAGAGGTCCAAAGGACTATCGAAGCCTATAAAATTACTTTTTAAAGGTATTCCTTATGCATGATTCGGATCAACGGTTTGTGCTCTATAGTTGTTTTTTCAGAAAAGTTCGCACGAAACAGCTAATTTGCAAGTCCTGAACCCTGCCTATCGGCACGGTGTCAAGGGTGACCTGCCGATAGGCACTCCTTGGGGTAGGGTGATTGTCACCCCCTGACCCTATAAATAAGGTCCGTTACCTCATTCCCAAGGAGTAAAAAAAACTCATCAGCATTAGTGATCTCAGTAACATTCTCTTGAAGTCAACAAAGTTCTATATGAGAAATCTCATTCAAGCCTAAATACCCATCCTTCTCACACCCAATTTGGCAAATATCCTTCTCTCTCATCAACATCCATCAACATTCAAAGGAGTTCATCCAAGATCCAAGCTCAAGCTCTAAAAGAAGGTCCAATTCCTTCTCCCTCTCTTTCAAATCTCTTGTTTGCATAAATTACTTTAGAGTCATAATCTAGTTTCATTCTAGTTCATACATATTAACATCTACGCTTTTATTAGTATATTGCGCATAATTTATTTTCAATAAAAAAACAAAAATAAATAAAAGAGGGTTACACCCGTAAATTCCAAACGGAATTATCCACCACATTTTTTCCAAAACTAGAAACACATTTTCTACACACACACACATAATAAAATTACGTTCGAATCTATGGGATAAACCCCACCCCTAGTCTATATTCGAACTACATGGACTTTGATTCCTTTATAGGCTACGTAAGCATATCGGATTAAAATCCGAGACTTGAGTCCAACTTTTCAATTTTCCAACTTCTCCTGTTTTTTCAAATTTCTCAAATCCCTCATTTTTATCATACATATACGTATAATATGATTGTTCGCGCTTCATCCCACATGTATTATCATTTCCCCATAACGATCAATATCTCGATGAACGCTCATATTCTATCTTCTACATTTGTTATTACTTTGGGAATATTCATATGAATGACCTCACCCTATCTTTTCCATGGTATGGGTCGAACGATTCCAATCTCCATTATATAAACACATGCATACACTCCACGGGGATAAAAAGAAAAATATTAACATTTGCCCATGAGAAACCAAAAGGGAGGAATGGGTGCCTAACACCTTTCCATTCCGTAACTTATCCCTCGGACCTCCAATCTATTGGTTTTGCATGCATCAGTTTTGTCCTTGATGCCGCTCTCTTGAAGTGGCAACATATTCTTTTACCTGTTTTCAGAAAAATAGGTTGTCGACACTATCTCTTTACATTCACGCCATACCAACGACGACCAAAGCCCCCTTTTCAAAGAGAAGGGTGCGAGACCACAACGCAGTTTCTTCCCCGGGGGATACTCTTTCTTCCCTTTCCCACCGGAACGAATGCCGCGTCGACCGGTATGGCCACAGTGGCAACTCTGCTGGGGACTATTTTTAAAAGGGATAGACTCTATTCACATGGGTGTTTTATTTTCTTGTGCATTCCCCTATTTTCATGTTCCTCTTTATTATTTGTGTGTACCTCATTCTTATGCTACTATTCACATGCTTGTAGAAGATTCTCCATGTACACTTCACACCACCTGCACCTAGGATCACGTATATCCATATGTTGCATACACCACTTATCCATGCTTGGTATACTATTAGTACCTGTACTTTGCTCCCTATTTGTCATGATCAATAAAGATACTCTCACCATAGGATACTAATAAGAAAACCATGCATGATTCACACGACATCACCCAAGAGCATTGTTATTTACCAAATTTTGTCCCATAACTGGAGAGTCACTTCGTGATGGGCGCTGGTTCGGCAGGGCACAGTTAGCCTAAGCGATATGACTCGCACCTTTCATTGGCCAAGTACCTTCGACGTATATCGAATGGTTCCACCACATCGTACCGCTTGACCGAAGTTATGACGGGAGGTATATTGCAGGGAACTCGTTCACGTACGTCGACTATATCGAATTTGCTCTCACACGTACCGTCCCCACGAGGTATATAGTGAGGGAATTCACGTACACCCAGGTATATCAAATGGATTGTTCACACGTACCGATTGCCCTCAAAAGCAAGACGTATATCGTGGAAGTCATGCCAAAGGGGGGGACCCCTTCCAATTCACCTAACCAACTGCATACCCGCATATAGGTGTCAAGCCTAGGACACACATGTTAGATTGTCGATTTCGAACCAAAACTCTGCCAAAATTTTAGGTCGGCCTGCCGCCCAAATTTTTGCACATTTTTTAAAATGGGACCCTGCCTGTGAGCCTGGTTACAAGTCTAACCATATCTTTACATATGTTGCGAAACCAAATTTTCCAGGCTCGGGTCCCGTCTGGAATTTCATTTTGCATTTAGGAGAACTTAATACAAGTGAGAACCTACTAAACATAATAATCATGCTGAGACCCGTCTCTAGTCTTTTCCTCTCTCTTTTTCTCAAAGGGCATCCAAAAACAATATTTTTTTGTCTTTTATTAAAAATTTCAAAAACATTTTCGTTCTCATCTTTTCCAAAAATGTCAAAAATATCTTCCTCCTCCTTTTTTCCCAAAGATAACCAATTTCACTTTTTATTTTTCGAAAATAAATTCTAATTTTTCTACTTCTCATGTCGATCACATACCCTTGGCCTGGCTCCCTATTGGATTTGGTCTTCAATCGAACCGCCCCGAATTTCTGTTAGTCCCTTTACTTCCTTCGAGTTCGAGACTCACCCGCCTTTCATAGAGAATACGAATCAAGTACCGAATATATAGCCAGATTTGTTGACGGTTATGGCTCAGCTCACTGCCAAAATGGACAACCTTCAAACCAAGGTTCATGAGATGCAAAGAAACCAGGTCCTAGTCCCCGAAGATCCTGAGGTCATTTTCCCTCGCGCCACGGGTCCGCATACACTCGAATCTATTTGGGTTCCTAAAGAATACCATCATGCTCTGCGTGCTCCTCCTGCTAATGGGCCGCCACCAGCCCAGCTTCTTATGCCAAACCGTGCTCAGATTGGGGTTAATTTACCTGTAACTGTTGATTCGAAAGAGGAAGAACTGAACAAGGTCAAGGAAGACCTCAAGATACTAACCAAGAAATTCAACCATATCAGAATCTCTGGGAATTACATGGACGATATCCACATGTCTCCCTATCCTAAAGGCAGGTTACCAGAAAAAATCAAAATGCCCAATATCGAGAAGTTTGGAGGCAGTGGACCCCCGATCGTTCATCTCCGTAGCTATCACCGAGCCATGACTCTCCTAAGGGTTTCCAAAAAAATAATGCCTTAGGTGTTTCCAGCAGACTTTGAAAGATAACGCCCTTCGTTGGTTCCTATCCCTTGAAGAATCCAGAATCTGCAGTTGGGAAGACGTTACCTGTGAGTTCATATCACAATACAAGTATAACGAGGAGCTAGAGTTTACCCGTCGTGACTTAGAGGAACTCAAACAGAATCCTGGGGAATTAGTTATCAACTTAATAGCAAGATGGAAAGAAAAATAAGCTACCATAACAAATCGGCCTTCCCAAGAAGAACAAGTCAGCATTATGAAGAAGAACTTCCAACTCCATGTTCGAGCAATAATGGGAGGACAGTATTACCCTCACTTCCAAGCCCTCCGAGAAGCAGGAGTAGAAATCCAAGAAGGTCTTGCCAAGACAAAAGTTGAACCGAAGAAATTATCGGGACAGTTTTCTCCTTGTAAATTTGAAAAGCCTACTAGTACCGCAATCTCTACTATTAATAATATCTCTCAGCCTACCGCTTCATGGGTACCAGAAAGTTGCCCAAACCCAATTCGAAAAGAATATACCGAGCTTCACGCTCCTCTCTCCAAAGTCTACCAGGCTCTCTTGAACTGAAACCTAATTAAACCCTTGGACCCCCGTCCATTACCAAACTCTCTTCCGAAGAATTTCAAACCTGATGCCCATTGTGACTATCACCAAACTGCTGGCCATACCACAGACCAATGTTTCAATCTCCGAAACACAATCCAAAGTTTGATTGACTGGGGTATCATCACCCCACCAGCTAATCCCAAACCAAAAACTACCCATAATCAATTCCCAAGTCATACAAATGCCATCTTCCTAGAAGAAAACTCAGAACTCGACCCATCTACCCAAATCATGCTAAGTAAATCACCAATTATGCCCATATACTCTCCTAAACCTCTCCAAATATGCTCATATTTCCTATTACACCCTACCAACCTTACCGATCAAACCTTATCACTCCTCACCAGCGCCTGCATCATTGTCCACACCCATTTTAGAGATAAAGACATGGAATTATCAGAAGTGCTGAACCAACTCCTAGAGTTCGGGCTGAAATTTCCCTCCCAGATGACCATCGACTGTCAGAGATTCAGTGGGATGTTTTTAGAAGCTCAAAAATGGGCTTGGGAGTCAGAAACCTGGGTAGTGCCAGCTGACGAAGTTAGTCTAGATGACCTGGTCGAGATCATGGAAGATTGATTTCGACAGACTGGTGATATTGTAGCATATTCGAGCTACTTTTTGCCTTAAAATTACAAGGGCACCTGGTCCCCTCAGTGTTGAATTTCCATGCCTAGGGGTGCAATCGGTATGGTATGGTCGGTAACGACCTCTTACCAATACCAAAACCACATTCTATATGGTAAAACCGTACCGTACCAATTTACCGACCGGTACATCAAAAGAAAAACCAAAACCAAACCGACCGGTTTTTCGATTTTTTTGGTATTTTCGAGTTTTTTTGGTTTTGGTAATTTTGGTTTCAATTCGATTTTTTCTCGGTAAATACCAGAATTTCAAATCGATTTATGCATTCGGTAAATCTGGTATATATTTCGATATACCTATTTCTAGCTGTTACAATTTCTAGCATTTCTAGCTATTATAATTTCTAGCATTTCTAGTTGTTTGGAACAATTAGAAACATACACAAACAGGTACAATTTCTAGCATTTGTAGCATTTGGAACAATAGATTTAAACAGATACGAGACCAAACTAACCGGTTTGCTTTTGTCGGAACCGGAGGAGAGTGAGACGAGACCAAAATGATCGGTTTACCTCCGTCAAAGACGGATGAGAGTGAGACGAGATCAAACTGACCGGTTTGCCTCTATCGAAGCCGGAGTAGAGTGTGATGAGATGAGGGAGCTGGTGCCTTAGGAGAGTGAGCCAAGATGATGAGC
Organism: Sambucus nigra; assembly: GCA_949130495.1. Taxonomy (NCBI): domain Eukaryota; kingdom Viridiplantae; phylum Streptophyta; class Magnoliopsida; order Dipsacales; family Adoxaceae; genus Sambucus; species Sambucus nigra. Next base: position 86,636,054 of record OX422223.1, on the reverse strand, counting down.
CTCAAAAAATGAGGGAGCTGTTACCTCAAAAAATGTTCACCGAAAAGTTAAAATCATCCACACCTCCAACACCGGAAAAACAAACCTTTGCCGGAAAAGGCAACTCGTCGAAAAAAAAAAATCATCGAAAAACACGGAGGGAACTCAGATCTGAATACAGCTGGTGCCGAAAAAATTTTCACCGAAAACCCGATCTCAAAACGAAGTAACTACACCAAATCGAAAGCCAAATCTCAAAACAAAAAAAATGGTGTTCTCAATTAAAGTCCCCAAAAAATTATTTCTCAAAATCAACCCAAGGTTAAAGAAGAAGAAAAAATGAGAGAGAGAGATCAAACAAAAATGACGACCACTCTTTTTGAGAGAGAAAGAGGTAAAAAAAATGAAATGGAAACCCTAAAAAAAGATCTCTACACAAACCACAATATAAAGCCCAAAAGAAATAAGGGCAAAACGAAAATATAGCCAACAAAACAAATGGCTCTTTTTATTTTAACAAAATGCTGCCTAATTAATTTTGTGTTAAATGTTTGATTAATTAAACAAAATATATGTTTAATTAACATGATTATTTAACACTTAAACCAAATACTGAAATAAATAAATTTAAATTTAAAGAGAATATAAAAACTCACTCATGAGAAATAAAATAAATAGAAGTAGTATCATACCCAAAATAATTTGACACTGCACAAAAAGTTTGGTACGGTATTTCAGTACGGTAATTTTGGTACGATATCGATACGGTAAATTCGGTAAATCAATTTTTTGTATCTAAAAACCAAAACCAACCAAATTTTTTACGGTATTTTCGGTTTCGGTAAAATCCGTTTTTGGTATTTCATAATATGAAACCAAAACCATTTTTTTTGGGACCAAAACGGTACGATACGGTAATAACCCGTACCGGTTGCACCCCAATCCCTGCCAAATGGAAGGAATTATACGAAGAGGCCATAGAAGTTATGGAGTGTATTGACTTTACATGGAAAGATAATAGCGTTGCCACCGGATGGGGAGATGATTCTGAAGATTCAGATAAAGAGCCAGATTCAAGAAAGACTAGTGTGATAGCCAACCTATGCGAAGTAATATCATTTGAGAAGATGCTAGGAGAGGTCAACCAAATAGCTGAGCAACTCGACATCGATGAAGAAATAGGGTTTCTATTTCCCCCCCCCCCTTTCATGACCCACATGACCAGGTCGGGGAGACATTACCAGAATCCAAACCTACAACCATCAATAAGCGATAAAGGGAAAGGTGTTGAGAATCTCCCTATGCCAGAAATGACTCTTGAAGAAACTAAGGTCCTTAATCAACTGAAGAAAACTCAAGCTAACATCACTCTATGTGGACTTTTTAAGTCTTCCCAACTGCACCAAAATGACCTAAACAAGCTACTCACAGGACCCACAGTTTCTCCTTTAACTACACCAGGAGAAGCAGTGAATCTAGTTCGATCCCTGACCTCTACTTGAATTCTCTATTTTCGAAGAGTAAATCCCTAAGAATGGTACCAACCAAAATCATTCTCTCAATATATCTGTTGAAGTTATGGGGAAAATTATCCCCCTCTCACTCGTCGACAATGGATCAGCTCTGAATGCTTGCCCATTAAGAACCCTCAATTGTTTGGGACTAAAGGTGAGCGACCTTGCTACAACATCTACGACCGTTCATGCCTACGATAACACCCGCCGAGATGTAATGGGATCTATCAAGCTTGCAATAAGGACTGACCCTATAAATCCTATTGTTGAATTCCAAGTCATCGACATCCCAGCCTGTTTCAATCTGCTGCTCGAAAGATCATGGCTCTATAGTATCAAAGGGGTGTCTTTTTCCCTTCATCAAAAATTGAAGTTCTTTGCCAATGGACAAGTTCTCACCATCTTGGGAGATAATGACAACACTGAGAATGCAAGCACAAGTAATTCGGTACTCGAGATATAACCCGGGGTGAACGATATGCTGCTATCAGGATTCCAAGTCGAACCACTCCAACTCCTAGCAGGGGCCGACTTCAAAGATAGGGTTTGTCCAGAATATAATCCTCATGGAAATGTCAATGTAATCCAAATGTTCAAGAACATGCACTTTATACCCGAACTGGGGCTAGGTCAAAGACAACAAGGGATAACTATACCTATTATGTTGAAGGAGGCCTTCCCTCCCTATGGCTTGGGATATCAACCATCAAAATAATAACTCGAATTGATCTGTCAGCCTCGACTGAAGAGAAAGTTAGTTAGTGCCAAGACTATCCTGAGAGATTCCTTGAACGGAAGATTCATCAAAGAGGGCAAATATTTCCCCTTTTGTGGCTTCCCTGAACCTTGGTATGACCATGTAGATAAGAGAATGAAACCAAGGATGGATATCCTTTTCCAAGATATCTACTCGTGGACTGAGAGTTCCCAACACTGTATGGAATCCCTTATTGAGGAGACCATAGCTGATATCGGGGATTCTGAGGGCAGAGACTCCGAGGACTCTTTCAACTTCCAGATACTAGGGCTGGCACTTTGCATGATCCACTCAAGGACTACATCATCCAATCCATCTTACCTCATAAACAATGCTGATGCACCTATTCTCAACTAGCATGCTAAACCTATGCCACATGTTGATATTCAACCTAACCTTGATGTTTACCCCCCTTTCCCCTGTAGTTGTTTCCTCTCACTCTGATGTGATCGAGACCTGCTTTGATGAGGTTCTCAATGTTATTTTTCCTATCAATGAAATAAATGAAGATTTTGAGTATCTTGTTGTGCCTTAAATTAATTATATTGATTCTAATCAAACTCTTGATGATGATGACTTTACAAATGAACAATTCTTAACTGGTCTAAATAAGGTTAATAATAAATAATATAATCGCGTTCAAGTTAATGAAGATGAAACTGTTGTTATTAATCTCGGTTCTAGTAGCCAAATGCACGAGATTAGGATAGGGGCTACCCTTGATAAACACGAACGCACGTAACTCGAAGAGCTACTGAAGGAGTTCGTGGATGTCTTCACAAGGTCCTACGATGATATGCCTGACATTGACCCCGAAATAGCACACCATGAGATTCCAACTCCCCTGGAATGTAACCAGTCAAACAGAAGCTACGAAAGCTCTGCACCGAATAGTCACTCAAAGTAAAAGAAGAAATAGTCAAGCAAGTGAACGTGGGCTTCATTCGTGTGATTGAATATCCCACATGGCTAGTTAATATCGTACTTATGCCAAAATCAGGAGGAAAGGTCCGCATGTGTGTCGATTATCGAGACTTGAACAAGGCCGCTCCGAAGGATGATTACCCGCTACCTAATATCGATATGATTATGGAAAACACAGCCAGTCATGATCTTAAGTCATTAATTGACAGATTTACTTGATATAACCCAATCAAGATGCACCCTGATCATCAAGAGAAAACCACATTCATCACCCCTTGGGGAACCTTTGTTATACTGTCATGCCATTTGGCCTAAAAAATATAGGGGCTAACTACCAAAGGGCTACCACAACCATTCTGCATGATCTGTTACACAAGGAAGTCGAGGTCTATGTGGATGACATGATTATCAAGTCCAAGACTAGAGAAGGTCATGTTCCCGCTGTCTGGAAATTCTTTGAACGACTGCGACAGTACCAAATGCGGTTCAACCCACATAAATGTGTCTTCGGCGTTACCAAAGGGAAACTCTTGGGATTCATGGTCAGTGAGAAAGGGATAGAAGCAGATCCTGCTAAGCTGAAAGCCATACTTTAGATGCCACCTTCCCGAACGGATAAAGAAGTCTAAGGATTCCTTGGGAGATTACAGTACATCAGTCAATTCATCAGCCAATTGACTTCCATCTGTGAACCCATCTTCAAACTCCTACGAAAGGATTCAACTAAAGTCTGGAATGAAGCGTGCCAAGAAGCCTTCGATCGATTTAAGCAATACCTAACCCGACCTCAGGTGCTCATGCCACCGCAGCCTGGTCTTCCCTTACTCCTATACCTAACCGTGACCGATACTACAGTCGGGGCTTTGCTAACCCAATACCTTGAAGAAACCAACAAAAAAAATTCCATCTACTATGCCAGTCAGAAATTAGCCAGTTACGAAGTTAACTACACCGCCTTAGAGAAGGCATGTGTCGCTTTTGTCTGGGTTACCCAAAAATTACGGCACTACATGCTCGCATTCCCCATCACACTCATATTCCGAATGGATCCCATTAAATACCTACTCGAGAATCCCTCCCTATCCAGTCGAATGTCCCAGTTGTTGATGCATCTAGCCGAGTTTGATATCACTTGTGTCACACAGAAATCCATAAAAGGAAGAGCCATCTCTGACTACCTTGCTGACTACCCTATGGAAGATGCCGATGTTTGGATTTCTGAATTCCCAAACGAGAATATCCTTTGAGCCTCCCACGAAGATCTTCGATGGAAAATGTTCTTTGATGGCGCTGCCAATAAAAAAGGACATAGCATTGGGATTCTCCTAATTGCCCCTAATGACTCCCATACCCCCATTGCCATCAAATTGGATTTCCCCTACACTAACAACATAACTGAATACGAGGCGTGCAAGGTAGGCCTTAAAGTTTCCCTCAAGAAAGGAATTAGATAACTCGATGTCTATGGGGATTTATCCCTCGTCATCGGTCAAGTACTCAGGAAATGGAAAGTTAATAACGAAAAACTCCTACCCTTCCATGCCCACCTTGAAGAACTGGTTTTCCAATTCTAAGAAATCACCTTCCACTACCTGCCCCGGGTAAAGAACAACCTAGATAACGCCCTTTCCACCTTAGCCTCCATGATTTACATGCCCGAAGGAATAACCATGGCTCCCTTACTTGTCCAAAAATAAGATAAACCAACCCACTGCTACCACGTCAAGCTCTGCATGGAGGAAGAATTTGAAATAGTCGACTGCTGGTACTATGATATTTGGTGCCTCCTCAGACATGGTAGGTATCCTCAAGGAGACAAAAAGAAATATTGAGCAACTCTCTGTAGACTGGCCACCCAGTACATTGTCTATGATAAAGCACTGTTTAAAAGAAACTTCGATGGAACCCGTTTGCACTACATCGCAGGGGTTGACGTTGAAGAGATGATGCAGAAAATCAACAGTGGGGAATGCAGACCCCATATGAATGGCCATATGCTCTCCAAAAAGATCATCTGACAAGAATACTACTGGACTACCATGGTACAGGACTGCACAACCTATGTGCAGAGATGTCTCAAATGCTTGTGATTCTCCAACTTACAGCATCTGCCTCCATGGAAACTGTACAACATGACTTCTCCCTGGCCGTTTTCCACATGGGACATGGATATTATAGGAAAAGTCTCACTGAAGGCATCCAATGGGCATGAGTTCATCCTAGTCTCTATTGACTACTTCATCAAATGGGTCGGAGTCCAGTCATACACAGTTCTAAATGCCAAGAAAGTAGCCAAATTCATCAAGAAAAACACCATCTGCTGATATGGAGTCCCACACAAGTTGGTATCAGATAATGGGTTACATTTTGAGGCAGAGGTTATGAAAATGGTCGACGAGTATGGAATTCAGAGACATAAATCCTCTCCATACCGACCTCAAACCAATGGAGCAGTTGAAGCGGCCAATAAGAATCTCAAAGCCATCATCAGTAAAATGATTGAAAGTTATCGTAATTGGGCCAATAGGATCCCTTACGCCCTCTGGGGCTACCACACGTCAGTCAGAACCGCTACTGAGACTACCCCTTACTCTCTAGTCTATAGCATGGAAGTAGTCCTACCCTTGGAGATGGAAATACCCTCGATGCGCGTCATGCTGGAAAGCAAGGTCAGTGAAAAAGACTGGTACCAAAGTCGTCTTGATGAGTTGGCCCTCCTAGATGAAAGGAGATTGAAATCTCTATATCACATACAAGTGTACCATCGTCGTATAGCGTAATCTTTTAATAAGTGAGTCAAGGACCGCGGTGTCCGAGAGGGGGACTTAGCCCTCAAAGAAATAGTAGAGCCTATCTGGGACCCCAGAGGGAAATTTAAGCCCAATTGCAGTGGCCCCTACATTGTGAAGAAGATCTTATCGGGCGGTGACGCTGTGCTCACCGACCTCAATGGGGAAGAAATGGTGCTTCCAGTCAACCTGGACCTTCTCAAGAAATTCTACCCTAGTTCGAAATCTCAGCGCGCTATGACTCTTCTCATCTCCCTTCTATTATAAAAAAAACTCTCTGTTTCCCCTTACCCAGAACTACGGGGCCTGATCCTCTAAAAAAAATTCAAAAATGAATTTCAAAAATTTTCAAAAACCCTTAGAGGAACGTAGGCATCTCTTTTGCTTCACATGAGCCCGACCCCCTTCTGTTTTAAAAAAATGTTATTCTTTTCTTATCCCCGAGAACGATAGTTCATTTTAACATAAACATGAACAAAAGGATTATGTATGCCTTAGCGATTGGTATAGATAATTCAAAATGAAAAAAGTCATCGAAAGGCACAACTAGGTGATCAAAAACTTATTTATATTATTATTTGAAATTTTCGTACAGTTACATCAGCGTAAGGAGTCAAACAACTTCCCTGGCAAAAAAAAAACCTAAATTATAACAAGCCCCCACTATTCCTTAAAACCACTCCAATTATTTTCACAAAACACAAAACAACACCCTTTAACAAAAAGCTTCACAAAACCCTACCCACAACTGCCAAAGGAACCAACACCATCATCAAATGCATCCTGGACTCCCCAAGCCTCCCTTGCATGAACGGAGTATCGCAGATGCTTTAGGGAGCAATAATCCCGAACCAACTTGGGGTATACCACAACGACCCCCTCCATGGTGTGAGATTTGTCAAACCATCTCTTACTAGTCTCCACAGCTAGCATCCTATCAACTACCTTCTTCCACAACCACTTCATGTAGTCGCCAGAGAAGTGCCAGACTCGTCCACTAGACTTAGAAGGACGGGTTGACGGACGACGATTCTCCCACAGGAAAGAAGTTTGGCGTCCGCGGTGGCACAATTTGCTCCCACCCATATTAGCACAGCAGCTGCTGGGGAAAGTAGAAGGAGGTCTGCCTAAGGCCAACCAATCTGACGTACTAAACTTGTTCCAGAATGGACAACAGCTCCCCCCATCAAGGCACAGACCAACGTAAGCCTCGATCCCCATGCTCTATAAACTAGTTCCCCCAACTCCCAATGTCCAGGCCTATGCTAACAAAATAGCGCGGGAAGAAGTTTAGCACCGCAAACAAAGGATACTTAGGTGGGACTCCCATACGAAACCTCTCTGATAGCGACATAAACAGCATTACAGGGCTCCCTCTTAGAAAGTCAAAACGACCCTCCCGCCAAGCATCCAGGCCATTTAAGGTCTCCGCAGTATCACCGCCATGGGATTGCGATGGTACGACTTCCAAGAAATAATAGCATTTAGTTGGGGGTCCACCAACGTCTCCTCGGTCACCAATATAAATTTTAAAACAATGCCTAGGATGACGGCCCAGGTGTATCCAACATCACCCATGTCCTGCAAATGCGGAGACTGTAACACCGTCGAGAGGGAAAACTATGGGTGATGCTGGGGATAATGTCATTCCTCCCACAGTATCACCGCCCCGGAGTTTTCTACCATGCTGGGGATAATGTCATTCCTCCCGCGACCAATGGCCTGGCTATCGAAGGAAAAATATAAAGAAGCCCATCCAATAATTCCCTGGGAGAACGGGAAAACTAGGGCAGAGCCACAGCAACGCTGGAATTTATCCCCAGCATGGCAAAAAACTCCTCGTAGGTAGGACAAATCTCATCCAGCCAGAAGTGAAAGACATTATCCTCGGGATACCAAAACTCGACGGCTTCCATCAACATCGTCCAATCAATGGTTCGGTTGCACCACAAAGATATTCGTCGCATGTGAAAGGTGTCATAATCAACATTGTAAGAACACATTGCTTCCAAGGCTTCGAGGTAGTTAGCAAACTCAATGCTACCAGGGAGATCCATCTTGCAAGACTAAGAGATAGTAAGCAAGTAAGAATGTGGAAAAGAAAGAAAGTGAAAGTGTGAGGAGGAAAGCCCCATCCACACCCCCTTTTATACTTGGAAATTTTCAAGCCAAGGCAAGGAACCCTGCAGAAATCGGAGTAAAACTTACCCCACCAAGTACTAAACAATTAAAGAAAGTGATATCAAAGCCTTGGATTAATTGGACTAGACTGACATGCTTACAGGCTGGACAGGGGTCATAACGATCGACAACCTCCCATTTCGGGAAATTTCCCTTTTTCCTCTTTTGTCAAAAATAAAAAATAAACAAAAATAATTTTTATCTTAAGGGAATTCCAAATTTCCTTTATACTTATGCTTTACTAATCTCATTTCAAATAAAATCCTTCTCAAATCAATTTTCAAAATTCCTTTCACGGTCTCAGCAGAAAAGTAAAAAGAGCATGTGCATTAATCACTAAACAAGAAAATTAACAAAAAACTTCATTTTTCATTTGCATATATTTTGCTGTGTTATGTTAATAATTTGTAGGAAAAAGCAGAAAAAATTCAGGACTCAGACCAAAGCCAATCTCTCTATCTCTCTTCCCTCTATTCTCTCTCTCTAGGATCCCCCATCCCTACGGTGAGCCCTCTTCCCCCTGTGAGGAGACACGTACCCCCCCACTGCTAGAGCTCGATCCTTCCTCAGACGAGGCAGAAGGCACCAAGCAAGAAGGAACCGAAACTACCTCATGAATATGAGCAGTCGCTGAAGATATCCAGTCCCTGATGTCCTTCATCCAGGTGGTTGAAACACTGATAAGTTGCAAGAAAGAATTAAAATCAGTCAAGCATGAAGAGAGAGAGAAAAATCATGGAAGTTAAAAAAGATGTACCGCAAGCCGAAGAACCTCCTTCTTCAGACCCAACTCCTTCAGGTCCATCACATGAGGGCGATGATACAGAGCCCGAATCCCCCATCAGCTCATCGAAGGTTGTAACTAGGGGAATGCATTTGCATGAAAGAAGGCCCTGAAGTCGTCGTCTCCATCGCTGACGTAGACGCACCACCTGAACTATGAGAAAACCCCACCTGCCGACTCGAGACCACCCTAGGGAGGGGAATCACTTCATAAATGCTAGGGGGCATCAGCCAACTCGTGACGAAGTCCATATACTAATACATCACCACTATGTCAATGTACAGAGGGTATGGCTCTCCTATCATTGTAGCCACCCGAGCATCATCAGACATCTCCCACACACGCCTCATGAATATAAGGGGCCTCACCGATGGTAAAGAAGCCTCATCCTCCATGATCTGAAGGACTACCCTCTCCCCAAGATACCAGCAGGCGCCGCATTTGCGCATGTCCCCCAGTCACCCCGATGTCCTGAATAGCCGTCCCCAGGGATAAAAGGTCACCTACAAATCCCCAGCAAAAGTGAAGGATCAATATAAATAAAATGGTATCAAAGGAAAAGAACGGTCTCAAGGCCAAAAGAATGGTTACCCGCTCGCTCATCAGGCCATTCAAGACCTGACGCACTGCCTCCAGAGAAAGATTCTTCTTCTATTTTCGATTAGACCTCTGTCATTGGAACATCCGACAAAAGTCCCCAATGGAGTCATCCTTCAAAGAAATCAGTTGGGTGTTCAACCCAATCATCTCGTAGAACCACGTCTGCAAAAGATAAGGATAAGCATTCAAGAAATCGAAAGGAAGTGCATGAATGGAAAATGCGAATGCGTAAGGGAAAATGCACAAAATAGAATACCTCCAGAAGATGCATGGCCCCAATAAAAGTCAGTTGGTAGCGCCGGCTGAATGCATCCAAAGAATAATAAAGTCTCCAAAGACAAGTTCCCCTAGTCATAGAGGTAGATGTTCGAAAACATCCTCGGAAATGGAAGAAATCACAAGTGAACGAGATCGCCACTCGCAGCCACCAGAAAACCTCCCAACACCAGCAAGATAAACAGACGGGCCATCTGACGCACTTGTTGTCCGTCGTTCTCGTCAATCCTCCTCCTCAACAAAACCTCCCTCAAAGAAGACAAGCGGAGGGAATCCCCGAAAACCTCCCTCTCCACATCACCAAAAGTCGTCGTCACCGCCTCCGGCGTCACCCGCAGCGTCATGTCCACCTCAATCTGGGCACCCTCACAGTCTAGCCCAAGTAACTGTTGAACATCAATGGGAGTCACCATCATCTCCCCGAAGCCAAAATGGAAGGTTTGGGTAGTGTCCCACCACCTCTCTCCCAAAGCACATAGAACCTCAGTGGAGTGGGGCGTCTCATCCAATGTCGACGCTAGCCTCACAAAACCCGTAGAGGACACCATCCAGCGCACCATAGCAGGAAGGTGCTCCAAAACGTCCTCCAGCCCTATCGTACCACGGGCACGAATAATCGACATGGAGACATCAAACTGTCAAGAAATGAAGAAAATCCTCATCAGATTCAGGAAATAAAGCAATCTCGTCAAGAAAATAAGAAAGGAATACTAAGAGTCATGCAAGACTTACATAGCCACCAGGGTTCACAACACTTAAAGAGCGATGACGCAAAGGATCGCGCAGAAGAGTCTGATCATCCTCTATGGGCTCAAATGAGTCAAAACAATTCTCGCTACCCAATGCGAGGGGCACCCTAGCCCTCCACTCCAACCCTGCCCAGTCATCGGCATTAAGCCACGCCATATGGGCTGCACTACTTGAGAAGTCAGTCATTTTATACGTCAGGACAATTTATAGAGGTTTGTAACATAAGGAAATAAGTCAAAAAGATGTGCAAAATGAGGAGAACCTGCCCCTTTTTTATAGGAGGCTAAAGGTCATGCCGATCGGCAGCTCCCTATACCCACCGATCGGTACTGAGGCTTTCACCTGCTCGAGACACCCCAAAAGTTCATGCTAATGCCAATTGACACACCTACACCCATGCCGATCGGCACACCCCTGAAAATTTTGTACAAAAAGTCCAAGAAATACCAGAAAATCTCGAATAATTCCTGAAAAATTCCTAAAATCGCCAAATCCATTCTAGCACCTTTCTTTAAAAAAAGAGAGCATTTTTTACCTCCCCAGCATAATTCTAGAGAATCATTCTCCCCAACAACGTCTCCAAAGGACACTCCAAATTTTCCCCAATTAACAAAATCCTCGAATCATCAACTCTTCCCCAGCGGAACCTGAAATTCAATCCTCATCCTAGTGGAATCCCTAAATTTCCCAAAGGAAAAGTACACCTCTCTTAGGTCAGAATTGATATCGGTCTTGGATCGTCACCTTAGTTAGGTCAGAATTGACCTCGGTCCTCGATCGTCACATTTCTTAGGTCAGAATTAACGTCGGTCTTGGATCTTCACCTTAGTTAGTTCAAAATTGACCTCGATCCTCAGTGGTCACATTTCCTAGGTCAAAATTGACCTCGAACTTAGATCGTCACCTTAGTTAGGTCAGAATTAACCTCGGTCCTCGATCGTCACCTCTCTTAGGTCAGAATTGACCTCGGTCTTGGATCGTCACCTTAGTTAGGTCAGAATTGACCTCGATCCTCAGTTTTCACCTTTCTTAGGTTAAAATTGACCTCGGCCTTGGATCGTCACCTTAGTTAGGTAAGAATTGACCTCGATCCTCAGTCGTCACCTCTTTTAGGTCAGAATTGACCTCGGTCTTGGATCATCACCTTAGTTAGGTCAGAAATGACCTCAATCCTTGGTCGTCACCTCTTTTAGGTCAAAATTGACCTCGGCCTATGGTCAGTACCTCCTTTTAGGTTAGAATTGGCCTTGACCCTCTGAATCGGTCATCCACGTCCCTTAGGTTTTGCAGAACTAACCTCCTTCTATCATGAAGTGTCTATTCGACATCCATCACTTGTTCCAAGCTCACCTGTCGAGGGTCTCTGTAGACACCACATTATAGGACCCCCTAACTCTCTGCTTAGACACCTAGCACATCCCCCTTCCACCGCAAACTTAGGTCGCACTTTGGGTACCAATCTAGAGACCATGAGGCGCACTCGAGCCCCATTTGACTCGGGTGAACTCCACCGTCAGAGTGAAAGACCTTTAAATCTTCAAAGGGAACTAAAACCCCTTTTCAACGGTCCTCCCCGTGCGCAAAACAGCATAACCGTTCGGATGAACGATCAGTTTTCCCCCGAAAATTGATCCAGAGGACACCGGGCGCTCCCGAACTCTATTTGACCAAAGTTAACTCTTAAGCTCGAACGAGACTGAATTAATCTCGCATTGTCACTGAATACCCTTTTTAACAATCTTCCCCATGTGTGAATCTGACCTACGGTGCAGACGAATGAGCTGTTTTAGTCCGAGAGGTCACGGGCACTTTTAGGCCCCGATTGACCAAGGTCAACTTTCCAAACCGAGCGAAACTCTTTGGAATGTTGAAGTGCATCTCTTAACCTTTCCAATGGTCCATATCGTGTGCGATTCTGACTTACCATGCGAACGAACGATCCGTTTGCGTCCGACGATCTCCCTTTCAAAGGACCGACGTGCGCTTCTGAGCCAGATTTGGCCCAACGTTAACTCTTGGACTTTTGGTCATTCCAAATGACTCTTAAAGGCCTTTTAAATACCTTTCTAACGGTATTCCCCGTGCACGATTCGGATCAACGGTTTGAGCTCTACAGTCATTATCCTGGAAAAGTCCGTATGAAACTACCAATTGGAAGGTCCAGAACCCTACCTATCGACACAGTGATAAGGGTGACCTGCCGATAGGCACCCCTTGGGGTAGGTCGATTGGCACCCCCCTGACCCTATAAATAAGGGCCATGACCTCATTCCTAAGGAGTAAAAAAAACCATCAGCGTTAGTGATCTCAATGACATTCTCTCGAAGTCAGCGAAGTTCCACATGAGAAATATCATTCAAGCCTAAATACACATCCTTTGCACACCCAATTTGTCAAATATCCTTCTCTCTCATTAACATCCATCAACATTAAAAGAATTTCATCCAAGATCCAAGCTCAAGCTCCAAAAGAAGGTCCAATTCCTTCTCCCTCTCTTTCAAATCTCTTGTTTGCGTAAATTACTTTAGACTCATAATCTAGTTTCATTCTAGTTAATACATATTAACATCTACGCTTTTATTAATATATTGCACATACTTTATTTTTCATAAAAAAATAAAAAATAAATAAAAGAGGGTTACACCCATAAATTCCTAAAGAAATTATCCACCACATTTTCCAAAACTAGAAACACATTTTCTACACACACACATAATAAAATTTCGTTCGAATCTATGGGATAAACCCCACCCCTAGTCTATATTCAAACTACGTGGACTTTAATGCTTTTATAGGATATATACGCATCTCGGATTAAAATCCGAGACTCGAGTCCAACTTTTTAATTTTCAAACTTCTCCTATTTTTCCAAATTTATCAAATCCCTCATTTTTATCATACATATACATATAATATGCTTGTTCCTGCTTCATCCCACATATATTATCGTTTCCCCATAACGATCAATATCTCAATGAATGCTCATATTCTATCTTCTACATTTGTTATTACATTGGGAATATTCCTATTGATGACCTCACCCTATCTTTTTCATGGTATGGGTCGAACGATTCTAATCTCCATTATATAAACACATGCATACACTTCTCGGGGATAAAAATAAAAATATTAGCATTTGCCCATGAGAGATCGAAAGGGCGGAATGGGTGCCAAACACCTTCCCATTCCATAACTTAGCCCCCGGACCTCCGATCTATTGGTTTCGCATGCATCAGTTTTTTCCTTGATGCCGCTCTCTTGAAGTGGCAACATATTCTTTTGCCTGTTTTGAGCAAAATAGGTTGGCTACTATATCTCTTTACATTCACACCACATCGACGACGACCGAAGCCCCCTTTTCAAAGATAAGGTTGTGAGACCGCAACGTAGTTTCTTCCCCGAGGGATCCTCTTTCTTCCCTTTCCCCCGGGAACGAACATCGCGCCAAACGGGATGGCCACAGTCACACCGTATGAATTTCGACGTATCATGGCGTCTGAAATTTCTAAAGAAACTTGGGATATTTTGTAACTCGCTCATGAGGGAACTAGTGTCATAAAAGCTTTAAAACTCCAAAACCTCACCACTCAATTCGAGACCATAAAAATGCTTGAAAATGAAACTTTTGATGAATTTTATGTTAGACTTTTCGATATTGTAAATTCATTTTTTAATTTGGGAGAAAAGATACCGGACGATCGAGTAGTAAAGAAAATTTTAAGGTCCCTACCCGACAGATTTATTCCTTAGGTGAACGTATTGAATTCTTTACCCACTTTAGCCTCTACGAAATTAGAAGAGCTCGTAGGTGATTTACAAACCTATGAACTTGACATGTTTTCCTCTGAGACCTAAAAGAAGAAAGATAAGGGCATCTCTTTGAAATCCTTAAAAGAGGAAAAACAAGTTTCGGATGATGAGAGTGATTTTGACTCGGAAGATATGGCTATGTTTGCTAGAAAATTTAGAAAATTTCTTAAGTTTAACAAAGATAATCTTAAAAATGATTTCAAGAAATTTGATAAATCTAAGTATGACAAAGCCAAAAAAATCCTAAAAGGAAAAATGAAGATCTAAATAGGATAAGTTAAATCGTTGCTTTGGTTGTGAAGGGTATGGTTATAGGGATTTTTAATGTCCCACTTAACTAAGGATAGAGGGCAAGCAACCAATTTCATACAATGCTACCTTTAGTGATAGTGATAAGGAAGAGGGACCCAATTTCCCCATTGAGCGCAACTTTATCGCGTTCAGGGCAAGTCATGTAAGTGATAGTGAGAACTCATCCAATGATGACATTATAATACATGACACTTCCGAGGCCAAAGTTTGTGAATCCCATATTTTTTATCATTTAGAGAGTGGCGAACAGAGAGAGAGAGTGAAAGTGAAGAAGAGGTTGATGAGAGTGAACTTCAAATTTCCTTTAGAGAGTTATATGAAGAATCGATGAAATTAAAAAGGTCTAATTTGAAGTTAGAAGCTAATTTGAGAGAGCGTGATAAGGTCATTTATGAGAGTGCATTACTGAAAGACCTTAGGACACGTGAGAGAACTCTTCGATAAAAGCTTGAGTATGTAGAAGGTAAGAGAGATAGCCTTAGAGGTTTAATGGAGGCTATGAAGAAAGAGCTTCTCAGGTTTGAAGATAGTAGGTGTTTGCTTGAGTCACCCATTTTAGAGTTGGAAGAAAAATTAAGAGACTCAAGTCGAGTCAAATTTGATTTGGAGTGTAGGTCCGATAAATTAGATAAAATCTTAGGCACGGTCCAAATAAAAAATGACGCTTGTTGTTTAGGCTTTAATTCTTATAATGCTTCCGCTAATAAAGCCAAAACCACTATTTTGAGAGGATCACCTAGGAACACTTCTAAAGGTCAATCCTTAGGTACCCCTTTTCACCGGGTCTTTACTTTCTCACATTGTGGTCGAAAGGGTCATCTTAGGAAATTTTGTTTCGATCTCAAAAAGGATTCTAGGAAATTCAAGGGTAGAGTCACCACGGTTCTCATATCCCAAGAGCATCATGTTTTACTAGTTTGGGTTAGGAAATCCGATTTGAGGGCTTTACAAGATAGGATTTTTTATTCTCATTTGATTGCACTTGATACCTCCCTTGCAAAATCTATAGGTTAAATGTGTTAGCTTTGTTTACATACTCTAGCGATTTTGTGCTTCATGATATATTCTTTTGCTAGTTGTACGTTTTGTGTGTCATTTCTAGTATCTGCTCCATGATTAATCACATGCTAGAATTATGACTTGTGTATATATTTTTTATTTATTTGTGTCTTATTGAGAAAAATACAAAATATTTTCTTTGCTTTCTTTTGAGTTGAATTTTTTTTTGGTTCAAAAATTACAAAAACTCAAAAGGATTTTTTTTTTGTGTATATTTTAGTTTGACACACTTTATGTGGCATATACTTGTGTTTGAATCCTTTCCCTTTTCTCTTCCAAGTGGATAGAACTTTTGGTTAAGATTTTCAATCCTTAAAATATTCTTTGACATGCTTGCATGGAGTAGTTGGATTTTGTGTTGCTTAATGGATTCTATTTTTATATGTCTCGATTCACACATACATGATCTCATTTGTAATTTAAACTTCACATGTATATTTGAGCTAAGTGAGATGTTCTACCATCAATTTAGTCATCTACATTGTGTTATGACTATGGAGGATTTTTGCATTTAATAACTATTTCCTGGATGTAAAAAATTAGAAAAATATTTATCCAGTGTTGTAGTTGTTTATCAATGGAATCGAGCTGCGAAAGACAAAATTACTTTGTGTGAAAAGCCACCATTGAATATTTGGCCTTAAAAAAATATGGCATTATAAAAGAAAAATTAGCCAAGGCCGGTTTAGTTTAATTGATATGTTCAAAAGAAAGGAAAAAAAATTATGAGGAGTTTGGTTGGATATATCAACGGATTTGCACAATGACTTTGCATCCTAGTTATGCTTTTATTGTCATGACTCTATTGGTTTGTAGAATCATCGAAATTCTAGGCTTGTGTGCATTGTGTATGTGTGTTCATTAAGTTCAATTTATATTGTCACATGAGGCTATATCTAAATGTGATAAAGTTTTGCAATCAAATGAGAATTCCATGAACATGTTTTAAGTGATTGGGTCATATTTAATTGTCACTGGTTCACATCCCTACACTTCCATTTACCATATGTATTTGGACACACTTTTGCCATACAAGTGAGAAAAGCTTAATGTATTTTGTGTCGTATGTGGTGTTTATACTTATGTATGTGTGCGTTTGTGATATTCATTGTGTATATATATGGTATTTTTTTATTTTTGAGTCTTTGCCTTGCTTGCTAGTCCATATATGCTTTGATGTCATAATTGGTATTAATAGTGTTACGAATTTTGGTTGATATCCCATGCTTATGTTAATACATTTTAATTGGTATCATTTTTTTTATCATCGCATCATAGTTGATATTAATGTCTCTTTATGTAGATTAGTTGTACTTCATTATTGCCCATATGGTTAAATGTTCTTATCACCTTATTCATCACTTCATGTTTAACTTATTTTTCCTTATTCATATCCCTTGTCTAGTTTAGGGGGAGTGTTTGATTTAATTTGGGAGAAATAAGTTCGTTTATAATTCTTTAACCTTTGTCTATTCCTGAACAAAAAGGGGAGAAATGGTATTTAAACCTTTAGTTTAGGAGATCTATCTTGGGGGAGAGAGCTATCTTCTTAGGTAGATCATGTTAGATAAACGGGGGAGAATTAATAAAGGGGGATTATTTATTTAAATTGTATTTAATCTTTTCATATTCCCAATGCGTTTAATGGTTTGTTTAAGTGTCCAGGAATTATCTTTCTAGTGGAAAATTCGAAAAAGCGATTCAAGTCATAGCGTCTGTATTTTTTTGTTTTGGGTGGGATGTTGTGTCTAAATGAGATTGACGGTCCTTTAGGATTTTTGGTTGGGTTTTGTCCCGGAATAACCAAAGGGGGAGATTTGTGAGGACATAAATTTCCAATTGAGTCCATATGTAGTTTTGGCTTAATTCTGAACAAAACCATTTGAGTCATAGGATAGATGTCATTATGTATCCTTCCAAGCCTATGGCGAGTGTATGTTGAAGACATAGAGGCCTAGATATTCAAGTTCACCCTTATCGGGTTTGCGTGCCCCATTTCACGTCATCAACATGAGGATTCCAATGTCTCCAAAAGGTATGAATGCATTTAATATATATAGGGAGATTTGGAATATTTTTATGGGTGTTATTTTTGTCTAATCGACTTTTATTTTTAGAAAATATTTTTAGAACTTCATATGAAAAGTTTTGGGCTTAAAATAAATTTTAAAGAATTTTCTAAAATTTCTTAAAAGTCATTCGAACGGCTTCCTCTCGTTCCAAAGTGCTCGTTCAAACGACATTTCTAATGAGGTTCAAACGATATTTGTTCAAATTCTCTGTTTTTCATTCGAAGTTTCGTTCAAATAAACTCGTTTGAACGAGTTCTTTCCAATGAAGTTTTAGCGTTGTTTTGCCTATGTTTTCTCGTTCGAACGACATTTCAGTGGGAACAGTTTTTCTGACAGTTTTTACCCACTTTTCCCACTACCTTTTCGATAGACTTAATATGTGCGGGAAACACACTTTTCTAAGTAACTTTTGACACACTATCTTCTACACTTTGAGAGCAAAAATGGTTTTCATGAAAAGTTCATGTTTTGTGTCTTTGATTTTATGGATTAAATTCTACCAAAACACATACACTTATATGTTTGTTTAAATCCATGTTCATTCATATATATATATATATCTTGGAGAGTTTGTTTGGCACCGGGTTTTCTCTACACCAACAAGAAGAGATGTTTGGGTTCATTCTCTACCCATAAAGGAGAAGAAATTTGTGCTGCGACTTTCTCACATGGTGAAAGGCACTATGTGTGGTTGAGGGTGGGTTGTGCCTCCATTGGTGGACTCTAAGACTGCGATGGACATCGTATTTATCAACTAGATGGAGGTATTTTCAGGAAGAAGTGTCGGGGCTTGAAGGAAGTCGAGTCGAGTGTTGTAAGTCTTTTGTCTTCTAATTGTAAAACTGTATCTAGTGGATTTGTAAGGCCAGGGTTGTCCAAGATTTTTACCATTTGGGTTTTCCTCGTACATAGCTTTGTAGTGAGATTGCTTCTTTTATCGTGTTTAACTCACTTTGAACTCATGCTTAGGTTAGAAAGATAAAATTTGGTTTAATTTGCAATCTTACTTTAATTTGGTGTTAAAATATGTATGGGTGAATTTAGGTTAATTTAGTTCAAGTCACACAATTTAATTACATCAAATTTGTGTTAATTTAGTTTGGCCTATATTGAAAAATTATTTAATTATTGTTAGAAAAATTTTAGGACTTGGGTTGAGTTAATTGGATTTAAGTGAAAATTAATGTTTGAGTAGTTTTTATTTCACTACTAGTTTAGTTTAATTTTAATTTGATAGAAATTAAAATTTGAAGGTTGTTTATGTTTTAAATTTCAATTGAAATCTTAGTTGGTAATTTAATTGAACCATCTCGTAAATTTAAAGAATTTAAAATTTGGGGGCCTTGTGCTCCAACACTGCGATTGAGTGTTAGTCTTCGCTGTAAGAATATTTGTCTCCTCATTTTTTCCTTTATGTGTTTATACAATGGTTTATATTGTTGATGAGAGTTCTTTGGAGGGGTTTGGAGTATAACATAGGATCCTTGAATGGATAGTAACTGAACTAGTCACCAGTCTATAGGACTTGTGTGCTTTGGATGAGGACCACTGGCTTTCGACTATATTTATAGCAGAGTGTGCAGCCTTTCTCGCCCAATCATTTGTTTCTTGAATTTTGTCAATATTTTGATGTGGTCCCTGCCAAAGTGGCCCCAAATACATGTAGATTCGTAAATGGAGTTATTCGTATTAATGAATTGTTTGGAACCCACATAGGCATAACATAATTGATGTATTGTTATAGCTAGGGGACCACTACTGACAACGCATATTATCCTAAGACAATATATTCCAGTAGGGCATTGGTGGTTAATTTTCCTAATTATATTAAAGATTATTAAGAGTATGGTTTAATTGTTAAGAATTGGCAGTTTTCCCCTCTTCCTGAGGATGAAGAATACACTGGGTCACGTTGCCCACAGAAAGGGCGTGGCATAGGTCGGCATCCTTATTATTTTCATATCTTCTACTTTACTTGTTTCAAATTATTCATTTAATTATCAGTGTTTTTGTATTTGTGTTTGGCAAAGAGAAGGAAGAAATACATTCCACCTAAATGTGAGGTGAATTTTGTTGATTTGAAGCTTGTGTGATCTATTCACAAAGACTTGGGAAACATCATCCTCGCTCATCTTCAGCACTGTTGGAGTATCAAAGTTCAATCACTTCATTTTTTGCCCGACTAATCGAAGACATTCCTATTGCCCATATTAACTTAAAGGAGCCGATCTCATCTTCATCGGCGACTGGTTCAGAATCTTCTCCCAAGTTAGAGGGGAATATTGTTATTGGAGGTACTTCATCCTCCTTCGAGTCTTTGGACATAAATTTGGTGCCGATCGTGAATCCTTACCCAGAAGAGATGGTGAATAGAAAGATCCACAATCTCTTCACTAAAGCTAAGTCTCCTTCACCGACAGAAAAGAGGAACATTAAGGAGGGTAGTTCTAATCTCCCTATTGTGATTGTTCTTTATGAGGTTAAAACCCAGGAACCTCAATTTAAAATATTGAAGAAGGGGTCTGCCAATCGCCAAGAATTTCCAGGAAATAGCCAAGTCGACCAGGTTACTATTGATGTTACTTATATTGTAGTGAACCCTAGTCTCGCTAGGGGATGGATAGGGTCGAGGGTCCTTCCTACTGACGAGTGTACTGCTACTTCCCTTCCAAGGGCAAAATTTTTGGAGAGGGATAACCATAATTTGGCCTTAGTACTTACTTCATCTCCTGACTTTATTTATTTATCTATGCGTTAATGCTATGGTTTACTCACTTCCTTGTTTTTCTTGAATTCTGTAATTTTTAGTTGACTGTGATCAAATTCTGTGAAGAGAGGACCAACTGAGGGAGTCCTCAAAAGATGTTAAAGTTTCCTTCAAGGGCTTAAAGGATTCCTTGGATACCTACAAGAGGGAACGTGTGAAATACAAGGAGAAGTGGAAAGGGATTATGGAGAAGGCTTAGAAGTATAAAAATATTGCACTAAAAGCTACCAAGGAAGCTGCTAAGAAGGCTGAGAAGACTGTTGTCGATGTGGATTGAAAGTATCGGGGTTTAAAGGCAATGCTTACGAAAGAAAAAGAGTACACTGATGCCCAAGGTTAGGATAAGTCCTTTTCTACTATTATTGTGAAAGTGGAGTTCTTGAAAAATTCATCCTTCAAGGAAGGATGAAATATAGCTCTGAAGAAGATCAGTACAACTTCAAACTCTGAATTATTTCTGTAGTACAATCCTGATACTCCTCCAATAGTTAGTAAGGAGATAGATAATTATGAAGGAATGGTTGAATTGTCCGTGGCCCTAAGATGGCAATGACAGTTGTTTATCCTGAGCATGAGGTTGCTCAGGACAAGGAGAAGGTGTAGCCATCTAGAATTATTTCTATAATTTCTTTCTTGTAATATCGCACCTTTTGTAACCTGGACTGGTTCCCCTTTTTTTGTATTTCCTTCAATAATTTTAATGAAATTTCTATTTCTTTTATACAAATGATATTAATGCATGTTATGACTTTTCTTTAACTTTTCATACTCATTCCTTATTTTTCAGTTTAACTCTAGGAGGGCCATTATGGCCCCTGTCGAGAGTGACTTGTATAAAATGAGTGTTCAGATCTTAGGGCAGGTCATGACGATTGTAGTGAGGAAGAGCTGGAAGAACTACTCAGTATAGATGCTTCTAACCAAGTTATAGAAGTAAATTTTCATTTACATAGGTTATTCAGCCAAGTTGTGGCGACTAATGCCTCTTAGCATGAAATGATACTCTATATGCAGAAGGATCACATGGAAGCTTTTACCAATATGACAGTCGATTATAAGAAGAAATTTACTCAACTGAGCAATGAGGGTGGTTTTGATAAAAAGTTAAAGGATATATCCTTATCTTATAGTAAAAAGTCATTTGTGATGAAGTATGAGGTAAAAAGTGCTCGAGAAGTATCTAGTTTATTGGAGTAAGAGAATAACATGTTGAGGGATTAAAGAAGTTTGTAAGTGTCGATCATAGTGAAGGGATTTCTTTTTTAAAGAAGGAGAATAACATGCTAATAAAGGAGATTGATAAGTTAAAGAATTCCAAAGGTGGCCAATTATCTGGGCAGGTTGTGACTCATTTCCCCAAAGTTTAAGAGGAAGGGATCAAGAAGACATTGGTCGACCAGGTCAACTTAATAAAGAACCGATCGGCTAGCATCAAGAAATTGAATGAAAAGGTTAATCTACTGACTTTCCATTTTCATAAGCAACTGCGCACCATTTGGATAAACGGGTATGATGAAGACTTGGGACATATGGCTGATGAACTGGAGAAGGCTGGGAGAAAAGGGTACAAATGGGGTTGGCTTATTGCTCTAACAGTATTGAAGGTGCCTACAAAAGATTCTTTATGGTATCAGCATGACCCTGGGTGTTTAGATCACCCTACACCTCCTTTTAAGTGGGATGTTAAGTGGATTCCCACTGATGTTATCCCCATAAGCCTGGTTAGGAAATATCTTGAAGGTTATGGCCTTTATGGATAAGACTCTCTCATTTGACCTCTATATTCGGTGGACAAACCCAACTCCAGTAGACAAAATAGACTTAGAGAGTTGGGATCTCTACTGTTCTTCCTTCGACTCTGGACGTCCCTCTTGAAGGTATTAAGAAGTCCTTGGGAAAATGTCTGGTAGAATGAGAAGCTCTTATGTTGATTTTGCGTTGAGTTTGTAATGATGAACAAAAAATTGCAATGATATCATATTTTTCTTTTTCTTGACTAAAATTTGAGTTGTTGCTAATGTTTGTTTGTATGGTTATGGCCTACTAGTAACTTAACATTATGATTATTTGGTCGGTCGTTGGCCGACTAGTCTACTTGATTCGTTACCAATTTAGATGAACCTAAGTTGTCCAGCCTTAGTTTCTACTAACACACTTATAATTGTCCAAACGTACCTTGTCATTTTTTACTAAGTGTTTGCATTAGGTACCATTAGTGATAAAATATTACAGGATTTTCCATAATTTCGTCTGGTAAAACTTTTTGTTCTTGATTTTAAGAGGTCATACGAAAGTTTTAAAGTAGAAACGTCTTATTCATGACTTGTCAAAGACGAAGTCATACATGAAGTTTTAAGATTTCTCTTGTTGGTTACAAGATTTGGTCCTCAAATTTACTTTTTTTTGTTTATTTTTTAGATATATGAAATTTCCCATCCCCCCGAAAAAACATAAAAAAGGAAATCAAATGCCGATGAAGTGATAATTTTTCATTGATAATGAAACCGATGTTCTACAAAGATATTGGAAACTTTAATTCATAATCATTGATAATATTTCCTCAAATGTTCAGCATTCCAGGGGTTCTTGAATTTCTCTCCTTCTAGGGTTTCTAGACAATAAGTATATGGTATGGACCATGTCAGTTAGCCTCTAACTTGTTTCCTTTATGGAGTACTTTCTTCATAACATAATCTCCCTCCTTTAGGTTGCTTCTCTTTACTTTCCTATTATAGAATCTAGCCTTATGTTACTGGTAGGCAGCCTCACGTAGTGTTGTATTTTCTCTCACTTCTTCTACCAAGTCTAAATCTAGTCTCCTCATGAGATCACTCTTAGGAGAGATAAAGTTGAGCACTTTATGACTGGGTAGACTAATTTAAATAGGGAATCCCAAATTCCAGTATATAAGGAGTTTCGCCGGTAGCTGTCCTTTGTGTTGTTCTATCAACCCAAAGCACACTACATAGTTGGTTGATCCAGTTTCCTTTAGGGTCTTCTAGCCTCTTCTTCAAGCCATCAAGTAGTGGTTTGTTGGTTATTCCTGTTTGGCCATTGCATTAAGGATGCCCAAGTGTAGGGTGCAATTTTTGAATTTGGGACTGGATGCAGTAGTCCTCAAATTCCTGATTATTAAATTGAGTTTTATGGTCCATTATAAAGGAATATGGCATATCGTAGCGGCATGTGATATTCTTCCATATGCACTGGAAGATTATCTCATAGGGCATTTCCAATTGGGGTTCAGTCGCCACCTATTTGGTGAAATAATCTATAGTAATGATCATATATTTAAAACCTCCTCTTATCTTTAGCCAGGGGTCGACCAAGTTCATAACCCATATGGAAAAAGGCTATGGACATGTGATCAGCGTTAGTGCAGCCATCGATCTTCTATAGATAGCGATAAACTTTTTGTATTTGTCGCATCGCCTAGCATATGAAGCACAGTCTACCTTCATGGTTAGACAATAATATCCCTGCATGGTCACTCGTCGTACCGATGATCGGCCTCTCGAATGAGATCCACATGACCCTCCGTAGACCTCTTTAATAAGGTCTTATACTTTTGAAGGATGAACACATCTGAGCAACAAGACAGTAAATCCTCTTTTATATAAAACACCTCCCTCTAAGTCATTGCTAGCTGCTTTGTATCTTAACTTCCTAGCTTCCCTTGGGTCTTTTGGTATAATTACTTTTTCAATATATCCCTTGATGGGATCTATCCATGAGGGGCCCAATTCCACCTGCAATTAGATTAATAGTTTTTTTATCGATACTCCTATTTATTTAATTTCTACAGGAATGGTCCTTCTTAATTCTATTCTAGTCACTGAAGCTAGCCAAGAAAGTGCATCTGCTTGGGCATTTTCAATTCTGGGTATTCTAACCATTATAACCGATGGAAACTTGGATATTCTATCTTGGGACTTTGTCAGGTATCTTGTCAGCAATTATCCTTTGACTCCGTATATCCCCAGCACTTGATTGATGATCAACTGGGAATTAGTGTGGGTTGTGAACTTCTCGACACCTAACGAAAGAGCTAACTTGAAGCCTGTGATAAGCGTTTCATTTTCTACCTCGTTATTAGGAGCTTGGAATTAAAAACGGAGCTCATATTCCATATCTATACCATCAGGAGTATTAATGATTAACTCGACACCGCTACTAGTAGCACATGAAGATCCATATACGTACATATTCCATACAAGTAATTCTCCATTAGAGTTACTTTTACTCAAGGACCTCAATTTTTTGTTTACTCCAAGTATTATTTGGTTGATTCTTGCGTAGTGAATGTTTTTAGTTTGTGTGTATTGGAGCTATCTTCTAGAGAAGTTTGATCGAGATGGATTGCCTTTGATCTCTCTTTCGAAGAATTCTTCTCGGTTGATTTTTCTTTTGCTATAATTTGGTCAGCAGGAGCTTCATCATAAATGAATTCGAGTGTGAAATTTGCTATCGCTTGGCACTTTACTAGTGTCCTGGGTTTATAGTGTATACTGTATTCTCCTAACTCCACCACCCATGCCATTAACCTCCCTGACTTCTCTGGATTTTGAATGGCTTGGCGTAGCGATAAGTCTATGTAGAACACAATAGTGTGGGCCTATAAATACGATTTCATCCTTCGTAAGGCTTCGATGAGGGACAAAGCAAGCTTCTTTAGTCGTGGGTATCGAATTTCAGCTCCTTAAAAGTCCATACTGGTGTAGTAAACTGGTTTTTATACCCCATTCTTAAATCGGATGAGTAAGGAGCTAATAGTCGACTCAGATACTGCTAGGTATAAGTATAATTTCTCCCCCATGAGTGGTCGAGAGAGAAATGGTGGAGATACTAAATATTTTTTTAACTCCAGGAAGGCATTCTCGTATTTTCCATTCCACACAAAAATTTTCTGATCACCTTAAAGAAGGGTAAGCATTTGTCAAATGCTCGAGAAATAAACCTGTTAAGGGTTGTTACTCATCCAGTTAGCTTATGTACATGCTTATTGTAGGAGGGAGACTACATGTCAATCAACACTTTGATCTTGTTCGGATTGGTCACAATGCCTCTCTAATTTACTATGAATCCCAAGAACATTCCTTCTTATATGTCGAACACACATTTGGTAGGATTGAGCTTGATCTGGTGTTTCTCTAATTGATCAAATGTCTGTCCTAGGTCCATGATGTGATCGGTGGCTTTCTTGCTTTTGGTAAGCATGTCATCAACATATACGTCCATGTACGACACCAAAACTAGCAACTTGCCATGGTAAAAAACCTTGACAAGGTAATCTTGTCAAGATAAAAAATCGTGGCATGGCCGGGGTGACAACAAATTTATCACGGACATGTCACAATCAAAGTCCGTGATAAGTTTGACCTTATCACTGATGTGTCATGATAAAAAATCGACAAGTTTGTGACATGGCACGGGGTGACAATATAACTGTCACGAACATGTCACGGTCAAAGGTCGTGATAACGTATACTTGTCACGGACATATCACAGACTTTGTTCGTGATAAGGCCGAACTTATCATGGACTTTGACTATAACATGTCCTTGACTATTATACTTGTCACGTACATGTCACGGTAAAAGTCCGTGACAAGTTATCCTGTTACGGCCTTGTCACGGTCAAAATTCGTGATAAATCTGGGCAGTAGTATAAAAAAAATTGTTAGGTAATATGGCCACTTCCACTTCCCAGTAGTATATTATCACCTGTAACACTAAATATATGACATATTTTCTCAATAAGCAATAGCAATCAACATTCAAAAACCATAATAATCAAACACTAAAAAAATATAAACAAGAAACTAGGCTATATAATATTCATTCATTATCAAACACTAAACACTAAACAATATTCAATATTCATGATAATCAAACACTAAACATATAATAATTAAATTATTACATATTGTTCATTCATTATGAACTTGAAGGAGAAATCAAGGCCATACTAGATAAGAATTGACACAACCTTCAATAGTCTGTACGCCGCACTGTTCATTCAACCACATGACTTCATTCTCTTTTTTCACCAACACTTATGTGATGTGAACTCTAGCCTCGTGTGGTTGCAATGGAAGGTTTTGCACCAAGGGACCCGGGCGTATATTAGGATCCCTCAACCCCCTGTGTATTATATCGCCACCCTGTAAGTCTATTAAATATACTCTATCCCAACCAATTATAAATAGCCTAGTTGGTAAGATGGGGTATGGGAAGGTGTGGCGAATATGTCATATGGAGACGAGGGGGTATTGGTGAGGGTGAGGGTTAGAAAGACGGACCAGTGGTCCCCTCATTCACCACTTTCTCCTTGCCCATCCCTGAGTTGGACCCATATCGTCCTTGAAGAGCATGCTTGACAAATGAAAATGTTTTATTCAATATTTTCTCTAGGTTCTCAAACTTCTTGGCGTTGTTAGTCTACAACTCGTCCACCTTGCATGCTAGCCCAGTGTTACTTGACGCAATCCCCGAAGCCTATACTTCCCCATCTGAAATCTCACCCCCGAGTATGGCCCTTGTGATCTCACCCGAGCACTTGGCTAAGTGCGTCCATACTCAGAGATGCCGGGTCGGCATCACTTGGCGAGCTATAGACTTCTACGAGTTTTTCTAGAAACAACAAAAAGTTCACTATTAGATGAATTAATAAATAAGTATACGATTATAAATTTTTATTTTAATAATGTAATTTAAATTATAACTTACAATAGTGGCGGCCACGGTCGGATTCACCTCCTTATACTTCCATTTCTTTGTTCGAATTGCCATATAGGCATCAAGCCTATATGGCTTACCCTAGGACCACTCCTTGCCTCCTAAAATAAATTATTTCAAAATGAGTAAATTATTGTATAATTACAACTAAATAGAATAAAATAAAACTAAAATGAAATAACATTCAAAACTTACCATCCTATGCTCCACCTCGGCGTAAGACGTATGTCTGGAGTAGTGTAAGTTGACCTTTTTGGCCCGATTTTCCCTCCCCCATTCTCGACAGGACAATTTCTTATCCAATATCTCATTATCAACAAACTTTTTCCATCTTTCTAATGAGATTGTCTCCTTCCCTGGTGGTACCGTGTCCCTATATTATAAGACGATCTCTGGGTCCCGACCAAAATACTGTGCATGCATTTTTTTTCCAAGTTTTCCATTGATCTCTTAGTTGTTCCGGTATGGAGTTGCATGCTTTTGGGGGAAAGTCAAATTATACCAAAGGATCCAAGTAGACATCGATGTCTTCAATTGGTTCCTTTGGCCCAAGTATCAACAAAGAAAACATCAAAAGCCCAAGTCTCATACATTGTGAAGGAGGGAGGTTGAGTGGTGCTAGAATCACTAGCCATACACTCAGATTGGTTATTATATTTCCAAATGAATTGAAACCATCTGTTGATATTGCCAAATGAATGTTACGCTGTTCTCGAGAAAAATCGGGATACTCATAATTTAACCTCTTCCTATCTATAGAATCAATAAGATGATGCATGAGATTATCCCCTTCTTCTACCCTAGTATGCCAATTCATTTCCTCCATTATCCATGGTATTTTAAAAAAATGGTTCAATATAAGCCCAACGGGAAAATATTTCAATACTTTTTAGGCACTTTTGAGCTCGTGCCTTCCTTGCCAGTAGATTGCACATATATATACCAGACACTGATCAAGATTTTCATACTCCTTTCGGTATAGTATACAGTTATATATACAAGAATGAATTGATTTATACGCCAAAACCAAACCTTTCAAACTGTATTTCATATTAGGATAGTTATTTGGAAGCTTATTCTGCTTGGGTAGCAATTCTTTCACCCAATTCATAATTCCTATCACACTGTTGCCAGACAAACTATATTGGGTCTTCAAACTAAGGAATGCAAAGTTGTTTGATCTTTGTCACAGCCAAGGTGCAACGATTGGGTCGCCTTAAATTTCAAAGTTTGATAGTCATCGTCAAGGTTTATCCCAATATCTCTATGAGCACCTAGACCTTGTACATCCCCAGTGACCTCATTTTATTCCACTTCAAGAACTCCATACGCATCATTAACTAAATCCTCTAGCATATTATAATCTACATTATCATCCTGGCCTTGTACATATATCCTACTTGACAATTATGTTGAAGGTCGCTCGGGGACAAAGCAAACATGAAATTCACCATGAAAATACCACAACGGATAACTATCTTGCATACCCCACGTTAATAGGTGCAATTTAACTATTTTCCACTCAAACACCTTACCATTCCTACACCTAATACATGGACACGGGAACTCTTCATCATTACCACATCTCTCTGCGAATTTCACAAATTCATTAGCACATATATGAAACCCATCCCTTAGTTTATTTATCTCACCTATCCACTCTTTGTATAGAGGGTATCCCATCATAGCTACTATGAATAATCACCTATTATGGGTAAGAAACATATATTCATTGATTATTATAAATAAAAGTGTGAAAAATTCAATAACCCTATTATGGGTAACAAATATAACATATTTATATTTTAAAGATAGAAAACAAATCGATTTGGTCCCTTAAATTAATAGGTTTATATTTTAGAGAGGGAGAAAACAAATCGATCTAGCCGCCTGAATCGATGGGGTTATATTTTAGAGAGAGAGAATAAATCGATCTGGTCACCTGAATCAGTAGGGTTATGTTTGAGAGAGAGAGAGAGAGAGAGAGAGAGAGAGAGAGAAAAATCTATATGCTCTCCTGAATCGATAGGGTTATATTTTTTTTTATCACAGTTGTGTCAGGATTAAAGATCATGACAACAAATAATCGTTATCACGGCCTTTGACCGTGACACGACCATGACAAACACATTTCATCATTCAGTAATTCTAGACCAATGATTCATGGATTAGTATAAATAAAAGTGTGAAAAATTCAAGAACCGTATTATGGGTAACAAATATATCATATTTATATTTTAGAGAGAGAGAATAAATTAATTTGGTTACCTAAATCGAAAGGGTTATATTTTAGAGAGAGTAAAAAAATTGATTTGGCCGCCTGAATCGATGGGGTTATATTTTGAAGAGAGAACAAATCGATTTGGTTACCTGAATCGATAGGGTTATATTTTAGAGAGAGAACAAATCGATCCAGTCACCTAAATCGACCGGGTTATATTTTAAAAAGAGAGAATAATCGATCTGGTAACCTCAATCGATAGGGTTATATTTTGTCTTTGTTATCATAATTGTGTCAGGGTTAAAGACCGTGATAACAAATAATCGTTGTCACGGTCTTTGATCGTAATATGATTGTGACAAACACATTTCATCTTTCAGTAATTCTAGACTAACGGTTAATGGATTAGTATAAACAAAAGTGTGAAAAATCTAAGAACCCTATTAAACGTAACATATTTATATTTTCGAAAGAGAGAATAAATCGATATTGTCACCTGAATCAATAGGGTTATACTTTGGAGCGAGTGAACAAATCGATCTGGTCACCTGAATCGATAGGATTGTATTTTAGAGAGATAGAGAGCAAATCGATTTGGTTGCCCGAATCGATAGGGTTATATTTTAGAGACAGAACAAATTGATCTGGTCGATCTCGTCGCCTGAATCGATAGGGTTATATTTTAGATATAGAACAAATCGATTTGGTCACCTGAATCGATAGGGTTATATTTTGTTTTTGTTGTCATGGTAATTGACCATTACACAACTGTGACAGACACATTACATATTTCAATAATTTTAGACTAATGGTTCATGTAGTTCATGTACTTGGGTTGAGGTGGACGCATAATTTATTTCATAAAATTAATTTTGAAGTAAACGTTTTACTTCAAGAATGACATAAAGAAACATATTTCTTTTTCAGTAATTCTAGGCCTCATTTTGTGCTAACACATTTATTAAATGTGACATTGGATTGGTTTTTTAGTTTCATTTTTCTTACAAATATGACACCACTCCCCATGATTCCAAGCCTAGGCTCCTCAATTGAATTTAGTTACATTATCAATCTTGTATGGATTTAGTGGGGGGTACAAAATCATTTCGACAAATATTATCATACTAAAGGAATTGCTACCTCCAAAACATGAATTGCGACCTATCGAAATGAATTCCAAATTGCTACCTACAAAACATGAATTGAAACCTCCAACCCATTTAGTAATATAATTATCAGTTATTAAAATGCAAATAATCAAATTCATATCAAATCAAATAAATCGAATTCATATTCAGACAAAGAGGATCAAATAATAATTTCTAATCGTAAAATTGGGTCATTAAATTACAAAACATGAATCCATACACTAATCTATAAATGCCTAGGGCTAACCAATGCAATGGCCACCTAAATGTTCAAATTCACCAGTCAACAACAATTCAAGAACCCCAAACAACAATATGATCACAATTCGGCAGAATCACAACCAAAAAGTAAGGAAATTATAGAAAATAATGCAGAAATACACTGAACAATTCAAATTTTAGAGCATTGGTAAT
This sequence comes from Sambucus nigra, assembly GCA_949130495.1. Classification (NCBI taxonomy): domain Eukaryota; kingdom Viridiplantae; phylum Streptophyta; class Magnoliopsida; order Dipsacales; family Adoxaceae; genus Sambucus; species Sambucus nigra. The sequence continues at coordinate 86,604,960 of OX422223.1, read as the reverse complement.
TTTAGTATTTTTTTCAATTATAGGTTTGCATTCATAGATATAACCAAATCTAAAGGGAAAAGATCGTACCAAAATTGGGTCCAATATGTAGTACAATACTTGGACTAAAGTAAGGACTGGAATCCTAATAGCCATATACAACAATTATTGTTATTTTATAGTCCTACGGTAATTTATTCTTTAACTAAACATTATAAGAGATCATCATTAAACAAATCAACATTCATAATTTATTTCAAAATGTGTGATATATATATATATATATAATAAAGTATAAAACTTATGTATGTCACAAGTTTGGTTCATGATGTCATCTATATGAGTTATTCATGCATTTTCTATTTTACCCTTAGATATTTTTGTTTCCCTCTCTTTTGACACACTCTAATTTATTTTCCCCTACTTTCAAAATTCAAAAAAAGGGATAAAATTGTATTTTACCCATTTTGGGGTCTCTTTCGTAAGGAGCGGGTGTATAGCACTGTTTCATATGAGAAAATTTGTTCCAAATTCACATCTCAGTCATCTCTCTCTTACTCTCCATCCCCTCTCAGTTTAACGACATTTTTAACACCGCTACCATCTTCAACACCGCTACCATACACCGGAAACCATCTTCACGCAGTTCATCCATACTCCAAGATGGTTGTCCCGAGTCAAAGAAGAAGGGCATTGGAGGCATGGGGAGACCATCTCCGTTTAAAACCACCAGGGGGTTTGTAATCAACCCCGCTCTCATCGACGCAGAGCCCTAGACTCAAGATACTCAGAGATCGAACACAAAAGCTCTCATCGGGCATTTCTGGGCAAAAAAAAAAGTTATGAACATTTATCTTTACAAATCTCCTTTCGTATTTATTTATTGCGTTAATTTTTAGTTTTGATTTTATGGATTTATGCTTTTAAGTGGTTTTAAGGATGTATATAGACTCAGAGGCGAACCGCGGTCATAAGAATACAAAGTTTGTAAATTTCGTGATTTATTCTGTGTGCTGTGATTTCTTAATGCAACAGACCTCTCCTCGGTTTTGAATTTGTTGTAAACTGATTTTGAATATATAGTTAGTTTTTGGATTTTCGGGTTTTCTATCTGATTTCCGATTTGTCTCTAATTTTGGATACAAAGTCAAGCTTTTTGGTTTTCCGATTTGTCTCTGCTTTCCGATTTGTTTCTATTTGTATGCTTTCTGTATCTGATTTTTAATTTGTAACTTGGGTTCATGTAATTTTTTTTGATTTCCGATTTGTCTCTGATTTCCGATTTTGGATACAGTCAACTTTTTGGTTTTTGGTTTTTGGTTTTAGTTTGTTGTGAACTGATTTTTTTTACTTTTTGGTTTGGTTTTTAGTTTGAAGTTGGATCTATTTCTCTTTGTAATTTTTTTATTCACGGATGTATGCTTATACTACACTGGGTTGGATGATTAGATATCTAATAAATTTATAATTCGCTGTTTTACTTGGAACTATTTCTCTTAATTTTTTTTCTGTGTTTGTATGCTTAGATGTAACTGGGGTTCATGTAATTTTTCTGTGTTTGAATGGTTAGATGTAACTGGGGTTCATGTAATTTTTATTTGTGAATTTGTATACTGATTAATTTTTATTTGTGAAGATATCTGATCAATTTATACAGAGATCAAGTCATGTAGATCACAGAAAGTTCTCATTAGTGGTGATTAAAAGAGGACTCAAAGACGACTGCTATTTTTTTGTTCTTAGGTTTAGTTTATGTGCGAAAGATCTCGGTTTAATTGAATTTGTGTTTTTGATACATGTATAGCTTTTCATAATCAACCCGATGCCATTCGTACATATTTCTGGAAAGGAGTAATTTTGTAGCTGTATTTTATTATGTTTTATTATGTTTCAAAGAAAGAAACCAACGACTTTTTCTCCTATTTTCCAATTTTTAATTTTTTTTTTCTATTAAGACCAACGAATTTTTCTCCTATTGAAGTAGCCTTTTTTGTTGCTTTTTCCTATTTAAATTAACCACAAGGTTAAAGGGGAAAGACGGTTCAAAGAAAATATATTTTCATTCTTTCAAAAATTGGAACGATTTTCTATGATACCTTTTCTCCTAGCAAAGGCACAAAGCCTATGGCTCTAGGTATTTCCTTGGCACTGTTATCCTTGGCACTGTTATCAAAAGACTTGATGTGTTGGGGGTAGCAAAACTAATAATGTCATTCAAAGGACAATTGCTATCAAAACTAGCGTGGGTCTATTACCCATAAATCTGCCCAAAGAAGATTTATATATAAAAAAATATTTTAAGATAAAAGGCATGAGGTGTTAAAAACTATACAAACAAGTCAAATTCAAAATGAGTATTACCCACACTGCCAAAGCAGTTATGAGCGGTCAAGATTGTGCGCGGCTCGAGGCAGTGACACAACTTTCAAGGCACTTCTTAATGAACAGAATTCTTAAAAATCATTTTGTTTTGTTAGAAATTATTTTTTAATTATTTTTTTTGTTATAAACTGTTTTTATTTTTTTGACAAGTAATCTAATTAAAATAATTAGTAATGTGCTAAAGTCAAAAATTAAAAAAATAATAATAAAGAAATTATATTTTGTTTTAAAATGTAAATTTTGTCTGACCTACAATATTCTATGTTTTGAAGTGTAAAATATTCTTTACAAGTTAGTAAAACAAACTAATGAGTTTGTAACATCGTCGAACAATTTGGGCGTCAAATAATTAAGTCACAAACTAATGGGTTAAGTTTAAATGACCCTAAAATAAGAAGTGGTGGGTAATTAATACAACCAGAAATAGAAAACTATACAAATATAGTAACATTTCGGGCCATATTCGACATTGTTTGAGGGGTTAAAATTTGCTTTAAAGCCGGAAGTTCTATTTTTTATTTTCCAGATTTGGTTCGTGTAAGGTTTTTTCATCAATGTTTTTACATATTCTAATTGCGTCATGTGCTACGTGATTCAACTCTAAGAATAAGTTGTTGGATTATTTATTATTTATTGCCAACTAAATAAGATGTATGGTCCTATCAACGATGCACACTTTCGAAAATTAGCGTGGAATAAATAATTTTGAAAAAAATATCCGACCTTAAGAAAAATTTACCCCGATTGATATTTTGGAAAATTATACTATAATACAATTTTTTTATGACTTGACCACACGATTTACACTCGGGAGAATTGTCCTTTCGCCACACGCCCAACTTTGGAAATTATGAACCATTATTTAAAGTTACACTTTGTTTTGTTGGGGAACGAAATTTTTTTCGTTCTGCAATTTCGTACTTTGAAATTTTTTACCATTTTGCAATTAAGTACTTTTTGAAAATTTCCATCGTGCCTTCAGGCACGGGCATACCCTAGTATATATATATATATATATATATATATATATATATATATATATATATATATATATATGCAAGAGTTTAAACACAAAACAGAAACACTTTCAAAATCATACCTTTGTTGAGAGAGGACGATCGTTGCCTTGAAACGATTATTGCTTTCAATCGTTTGAGAGAGGGAGAGAGGAGAGAGAATTTGTCTAATTAACTCGAAACTAGGGTTCGCTAGCCCGAAAATAGAAACAAGTAATAATTCAAAAATAAAGGACAAATTAATAAACCTGTCCACTTTGCCAACAAAAAAAATGTCAATAAAATTCCTTTTCCTTGCATATATGTGGGATAATAAATTACATAAAATAGTACTACAAATATGAAATTAAAGAAAAATTGATAAAACTGAAGATTACACAGATATATATTACACACACACACACACACATACACACACACACACACACACACACACACACACACACATATATATATATATATATAGAGAGAGAGAGAGTACCAAATAGTTAAACAACGACTGAAATCTTTAAAATATTTGAAATCACAAACTGAGCAAAAGCAACGGCTGAACACCAAATAGTTGAAATCTTTGAAATCGATTACAACAAATAGTTATAATCTTTGAAATCGAATGAAATCACGAACAATGGTTGTACAAAATCATGAACAATGGCTGCCTAAATTTGGGGTTTGGGAGAAAGAACAGCTGAATCGTTTGAGAGAGAGAGAGAGAAATAGAGAGAGAGAGAGAGAGAGAGAAATAGAGAGAGAGAGAGAGAGAATATAGTGAAACGGATTAACAAAATAAGATATAGAGTTTTAATTTTTCTCTTATTATCGTGTTCATGTCAAGGTCAATGACTGTGACGATAGACAAACGTTATCATTGTCTTTGACATTAACACAACCGTGATAACATCCTTGTCAAGGTCTTTGATCGTGATACGATCGTGACAAATTGTTATCATGGACGTGTCATGGTCAAAGATCTTTATAATAGCTCCATGTTTTTTTGTCAAGGTTTTTTACTGTGATAACCCTTTATGATTGAAAAGTGAAAAAAAAACTTTTTGGGTGTAGTGATGTGTTTACCAATTTGTTCTTCAAAAATTTTATTCGCCAACCTTTGATATATTGCTCCAGCATTTTTGAGCCCAAAGGGCATAAATTTGTAGAAGTAAGTCCTTCGTCTGGTGATAAATGTGGTCTTCTCCTTGTTCTCTGGCTTCATCTTGATTTAGTTATATCCTGAGTAGGCATCCATGAAGCTGAGCAACTCATGTCCGGTTGTGGCATCAACCAATTGATCAATTTTAGGTAAGGGGAAATGATATTTTGAACATGCTTTATTAAGATATGTAAATTCAACACATGTACGCCCTTTGTCGTTATTCTTCCTTACCATTCCCACATTGGCTAACCAATTAGGTTATTTTACATCATCAAAGAACTTTTCCTTCTATAATTTGTCCACCTCTTTCTGGATAGCCATATTCTTCTCGGGACTAAACATGCGCGCTTCTACTTGATTGGTTTAGCATCTTTTATGATATTTACCTCGTGCACTATGAATTTCGGGTCGATCCCTGGCATATCCTCATGACTCCAACCAAATACACTTTTTCGCTCTTTAAGGAATTTTATCAATTCCTATTTGAGGGTTAGCTCTAGAGATGAACCGATTTGTGTAGTCCTTCCTAGATGATCGTCGTCCAATGCAATCATCTTTGTTGCTTCCCCGACCTATCCTTTAAACAAATTAGCCTCCTCACATGGATCAAAGGTCTCAATCTGGTAGGTGGTGGTGAGTTTCTTTACTTATTCCTGGTCAGCTGATGTATAGCAGCATTCCCTAGCTTCAATTTGATTTTTCGTAATAATGGCGACCCCATAATTTGTGGGGAACTTTATGCATTGGTGGACATTAGATGGTAGTGCTTCAAGTTTCTTCAATCCAACCCTCCTAAGGATCATGTTGTACGTTGATCGGGCGTTCTTATTTAAGACGAAGAAATAAATCCTTTTGTTGATGTCTAAAAATGGATGGGGTCCAATTTTATAATCACATGTAAATAAGTTTAAGCAAGCGAGATAAACACACGAGAGACAAGGTTTTTAAAGTGGTTCAGTTATAAGAAAATCCTACATCCACTGTTAGTATTATTTCAGGTGATTACAATAGCCAAGTATAGGGTGTGCTTGTGCTTGATCCAATCATTCGTTTGAGATAAGGGAGAACATGTATTTATATTGGTTAAGAAATCAAGAGATGGAGTGCCTTTATATTTCTAGGTAGTTACATATGTGTACAAAAAATGAGAGTCTTAATATTCAGTGTTGATCACTATTCCACTCGAGCAACCTTTGCCATTCCTGATGGTTCACTTTCTTAGTGTTGGTCGGCATTCTAGCCGACTAAATGTTTTTAAAACTGACTAAGATAGCTGAGTGTCCACCTAGGAGGACAAATGTCTACTTTTCATTGGTCCACGTGGGAGAATAATTTTAACATACAACAAAAGCCCTCAATGCTCCATACTTGATGATTGATCGAAAGTAAGGAGTATTTGCTCAAAATTTTGCTCGGCATAATGTCTAAGACTTAGTTAACAGCCGACCTCCCGAACTTGTAAAATTTTCATCAGTACTGTTGATAATGGCATTTTTGTAAATTACTCAAACTTTATCGAACCGCCAAAGGGTATACTGGTAATTTACGCCTTGAGAAGCGCACAGTCGACGGTTGTTCAAACGTTCGTGGAATTAATCATTTATTTTCTATTTTCGAGGCAACCTATAAAAGGACATAAGTTTACCTCCATTTCATTATTCCTCAAACCTTCTGCACTTAGCTTTTCTTTTCCTTCTTAAGCTTTTCTTCTCCGTTATTTGCTGCTTGTAATCTACTGTCATATTTTGATCTTTGTAATCTCTATAGGCTATCTTTACTCACTTTTTTTATTTTCCTCCCTTTCAAGTATGGTGTACATCATTGATGATAATTCCTTAGAGGAATTTAGGGAAAAGAGGAAATTCCTAGTTGCATAGGTTAAGTGATTGCTCATGGCCCTGTTGGTGTGTATTCTTTAGCAAAGGATCACTGGATTCCCACTCTTTCATTATTGAGTGTGGCATTACTTTTCCTCCAAACCCACTTTTTCTTCAATTATGTCAATATTTTGATGTCTTTCCAGCAAGAATAGTCCTAAATATATTGAGGGTTGTGAATGGAGTGAGTGGATTAAATGAAATTCATAGGTCCCATATCGGGATTCCTGAATTGATGCTCTCCTATAAATGGGGAACTATTAGGGATAGAACCTATTACTTGAAAACTAGGCAAGCTAATAGAGCTTTGGTGATCAACTTGCTAGATTCCAATAAAGACTACTGGAATTATGGTGTCATTGTCAAAAAATTTCAATATGCCCGCTTTTTAGGGGGTAACATATACTGAACCCAGGTTCCCCCCAGGAAAGGCGTGGCACATGTCATACTTTTATGCTTAAATTTCCTCCCCTGTTTATTAGTTGTTCAAAGTTTTGCTGACTAACTATCTTGTTCTGTTTCCGGTGTATAGCAAAGCAAAAAGAAGCGTCCCAAGGAGAATGAGGTTAATATCAACGATCTCAAATATTGGTTTGGTATTCATTAAAGAGCAGGAGAGGAGCATCCCCGATCAGCTTCTACCATATTGGAATACAAGATCACTATTACTTCTTTTGTTGCCCGACCTGCACTTATCGTGGCCCTATATCTTTGACTCACTTGAATCTATAATATATAGGTGCTCATCTAATTTGAAAATAGTGATAAATTGAGTCATATCCTAGTCTACCAAAAAGCATTCATACTCTATATTTTAATTCCTCTAAAGTTCTTAAAGGTAGAACGTAAACACATTCACCTAGGATTGCATTTATGTGTTGCATTCTTCATAATATGGGTGTGTGTGTGAGTTAAATCCCATCAAAATGATTTTCTACAATTTTAGGGATATGTTAAATAATTTTAGGAATTTTTCAAATAATTTTTAGACATTTAAAATTAGATTTTATAATGTTTGGGGGTTATTTATAATTTCCCTAAGCACCTAAAACTTTGCTTTGGTAGAATTCGAAAGCATTAGATAATATTGTGGGGGAAATTTGAATTCTTTCAACTTCTAAAATACATGTTTTTCAGTTGATCATAGCCTTACACGTGTTGGTATTATAACGGCTAGATTTGTGTGTTCTCTACCCCACATATCTGAGATCTTAGTTACACCGTTGGATCAATATTATCAATGGTCTGCATGTCGTCTAACTTGATCCATGTATTAACCTTTTGAACCAACCAGAGTGTTTTTAATAGCGGTGCATCGTCAGCCATTAGATTTACTTCGATCAATTACATTCAATCTTAATCGTTGATTTGCTTCGACCCTCCAGAGCCTTCTATGCTTTAGTATAAATAGATCCCATACGTGCAACTTTAAAATCTTTGGATCAATCCACTTATGAGAGAAAAAAAGAGAGAAGAGAGAAAGAGAGAAAAAGAAATAGAGAGAGAAATAAAACCCTAACCAACTCCATCCAAACTCTCACCTAAAATCCCTTTTGTGAGTTGAGTTAGTTCGAGTTTTGAGAAGATCCATCCTCTCTAGTTCTTAATCTCTTGTCCAACTAAGTCACGTAGTCGCGATCTCATTTTCTTTCAAAGAAAGTTGAGATTTAAAACTCAGTGATACATATCACGTAGATATTACGAAGTTTGATTTCTTCTTTCGAGAAATCTAGATTTTCAAATTGGATCAAAGAAAAGAAAAGGCATCAACGGTCTTAAAAAGGTTTGCTAAATTTGAAAATAACTCTAAATGTTTTTAAGATTGTGTTGCTGAAAGTAAGACTAATTCTGATGACAGAACTGGAATAGTTTTTTACCCCAACAATTCCAATCAAACAAAAACTTTTGAACCTATCAAGTTTGTATCTGGTGGCAAAAGACTTGTTGAAACTTATCTAGATTTTCAAATTTTGAAAAATGATTTTGACTCAAAGCAACAAAAGTTGGACATTGGAGAATCAAGTAACTCTAAGCATAATGTTGAACATAAGGCTAGATATGTTTGCCCCCTATTAGACAAGATGATTCGTTATATCATCCTGTGCCACCTAGGAACAAGACTAAATCTCAAAACTTAGACAAGCCTTCGAATAATAATTTTCCTAAGGTTATGAGTTCTACGTTCCATCTTTACTGCTCTTATTGTGATGTCTATGGACATTCCCTTGATGGTTGCTATTCCAAACGTCTATATAATCCAGTCTATTACTCTCCTGTTTACCATAACTTCAACCATTCTAGGAGAAGCCGAAACAATTATGTCCTTCCTGGATAGCCAGACAAGAATTCCAACTATCAAAATAGGAAGAGAAGAACAAATACTAAAAGACCATCAGCAAGAAGGAATCATAGATTCTTTTTTAAACCAAATGCTCAAACTGTTTATAATCTTTATAAACCTACCCAAATTTTTTTTAAAGAAAATACTGGAGCTTGCAAGTTTTATCACATACGAGCTAATAAGCGCAAATTGAAAACTAGAGCAATTTAGGTTAGAAAAGATGATCTATTACCTCAGATGAAATGCAACATTGTGATCAGTACTTTTAAAGCTGAACATACAACATCTGGATGGTATTTAGACTCTAGATGTTCCAAATATATGACCGGGGATGATACCAAACTTTCAAACAAAACCAACTTCTCCGAAGTAAAAGTCTTGTTTAGAGATGGTGTATCAACCCAGATCATTGGTAAAGGAACACTCCATGAAGATGATTACCTATTCTTGAGGATGCTCTCTTGGTAAAAGGTTTTAAAGCTAATTTACTAAGTATATCAAAGTTTTGTAATTCCAACCATAATGTCACCTTTTCAAAGAATAATTGCAAAATTTTAAATGAAAAAGGTGATTGCATTATTATAAGACTCCTTACTCTAGATAACTGTTATACAGTCAATCTAAGAATAGAGGTTTGTACCATTGCCAGAATGGATGACAATGAGATATGGCATAATAGGTTGGGTCACATTAATTATAACAATCTTAGTAAATTGTCCTCCCAAGAGATAGTTAGAGGTTGTCCTAAGATCAAACCAATTTCAAACATCATATGTGGTCCCTGTCAAGAAGGAAAATTGTTAAGGCTCCCCATAAGAAATTTAAAGAAGTTTTATCCACTAAACCTCTAGAACTCATCCATATGGACGTAATGGGTCCTTCTCATACTGTTAGTCTATGTGGCAACAGTTATATCTTAGTTAAGGTTTATGACTTCACTTGATTTACCTAGGTTGCCTTTTTAAAACACAAAGCAGAAACTTTCCGTAAGTTTTTGAAAATCTTAGTTCATATAGAAAATGAAAAGGATTCCTAAGTAGATAGAATTCGTAGTGATAGAGGAGGTGAATTCATAGATTCGGGTGTCATTGACTATTGTGACTATAATGGTTACAAATATGAATTTATTTCCCCTAAGACACCTCAACAAAATAGAATTACTGAGCGTAAGAATTGCACTCTTCAAGAAATTACCCATGTGATGATTCATGTGAAGAATATACATAAATATTTCTGGTAGAATCCATTCGTACTGCCTGTCATACAATCAATCGAGTTTATCTAAGGAAAAATACCAAACAAACATCCTATGAGCTTTGGTATGGGAAGAAACCTAACCTAAAATACTTTAGAACCTTTGGTAGCACTTGTTATGTCTGTAAGGACAGAGAGCATCTGTCTAAATTAAAAACCAAAGGCGATAAAGCTATTTTCTTAGGATATTCTCCAAATAGTAGAGCCTACCGTGTCTAAAACCTTCGTACCAAAACCTTAATGGAATCCATTAATGTGGTTGTAAGTGACACAAATGTAGAGTGTAAGATCAAAGGACCAACTATAGTGGATGAATCCAAAAACATTTTAAATTATGATTCTCTAGAGATAGATGAGTCCTTACCAACTGAGACCCCTGAAGTGCCTACTGGGTTTCCAAAGATCATCATTTAGATAGTGTAGTTGGTAATCCTACTGAGCCATTTCGTACAAGATCCCAACTACGCACTCGTGCTCATTATGCATGCTTTGTTTCTCTTATAGAACCAAAGAATGTTAATGAAGCACTGAATGACCCATTGTAGACAAGTTCTATGCAGGAGGAACTTCTTCAATTTTTCATACATAATGTATGGTATCTTGTACCCCGACCTGAAAATAAAAGGGTTATCGGCACACGTTGAATTTTTAAAAATAAAACAAATGAATCTGGGATGATTATTCAGAATAAAGCTAGATTAGTTGCCCAGGGCTACTCTCAGATTGAAAGAATAGATTTCGAGGAAACGTTTGCACATGTAACTCACCTTGAGTCTGTTCGCTTACTCTTTCCTATAGCTTGTCATTTGAATTTCACACTATATCAAATGGATATTAAATCTTCTTTCCTTAATGGCATCTTGACTGAAGAGACCTACGTAGAACAACCCAAAGGGATTATTGACCCTCATCATCCAAATTATGTTTATCGGCTTAAGAAAGCTCTTTATGGGTTTAAAACAAGCTCCTAGATCTTGGTACGAACATTTATCTACCTTCCTTCTAATCAACGATTTTAAATGAGGAGGGAATGATCAAACTTTATTTGTCAAACATTTGTATAGAAACATTACCATAGCCTAAGTATATGTAGACGATATCATTTCTGGATCTACCTCCCCTACAGATGTCAAAACCTTTTCTGACACTATGCATAAAGAATTACATATGTCTCTTATGGAGGAGTTACAATTCTTCTTAGGACTCCAAATTAAGGAAAATTCAGATGGCCTATTTGTATCGCAATCTAAATACTCTTTAAAGATTGTCAAGAAGTTTGGCCTAGAAACAACAAAAGAAGCTAGGACTCCTATGAGTACTTCTATCAAACTTTTAAAAATGAGAATGGTAAATCTATCGATTCTACTTTATACCGTAGCATGATAGGAAACTTACTTTACCTTACTACCTCCCACCCTGATATTATGTGCTTTATCTGCGTGTGTGCCCGATATCAAAACAATCCTAAAGAGAGTCATTTAGTATGCATTAAAAGAATTATCAAATACATTAAAGGCACTCTAAATTTAGGACTTTGGTACACTGAAGACACTTCTAATACTATAGTAGGATACACTGATGCTGATTGGGTTGGGTGTTATGATGATAGTAAGAGTACTTCAGTCGCATGTTACTACATTGGTAACAATCTGGTAGGATGAAATAGTAAGAAACAAAACTGCACTTCCTTATCAACTACCGAATCCGAATATATTATCGCAGGAAGTTGTTGTGCTCAATTACTTTGGCTAAAGCAAATGATGAAAAATTACGGTATAACTGAAGATAAGTTACATCTCTATGTGATAATCAAAGTGCGATTAATATTTCTAAAAATCCAGTTCAGTACTCTCGTACCAAAAATATTAAAATCAGATATCATTTCATACGCGAGTTAGTTGAATATAAGGAGTTAGAAATCAATTACCTGCCTAGTGAATTTCAATTAGCTAACTTATTTACTAAACCATTGGATTATCTTCGATTTGAATCTTTGCGCAAATCTATTGGTATGGTTATGGCAGAATAGTGATTTATTCTTTTATATTGTTTTCTTTGCCCTTTGTTCATTTGAGACAAAATGGGGGAGAAATTTGAGTCTACTTGGAATTTCTTGTTGAATTCTCAACTAAAAATCTTGATCTTAGTTATCATATTTTCAGGAATCAATACCTTCATTTACATTAGAATTTTGATAGGGTATTGGTCTGTAACTAGTTGAATTATGTAATTTTCCTTTTCTAGGATATTGGGTAGATAGAATTTTTATATAGGAATAGAATTTTCTTATTTTTTGTATCCCTACGTGTCCTCGATGACTCAAAGGAGATTTTGTGTCATATTTCCAAAGGGGGAGACTGAAGCACCCTATATCTTTTACTCACTTGAGTCTATACTATATAGGTGCTCTTTTAATTTGAAAATAGTGACAAAATTGAGTCATGTCCTAGTCTACCAAAAAGCCTTCAAACTCTACATTTGAATTCTTCTAAAGTTCCTAAAGGTATAACACCAACACATTCACCTAGGATTTCATTTATATGTTGCATTCTTCATAATATGGGTGTGTGTGAGTTAAATCCCATCAAAATGATTTTATATAATTTTTGGGATATTTTAAATAATTTTAGGAATTTTTCAAATAATTTTTAGACATTTAAAATTGGATTTTATAATGTTTTGGGGCTGTTTTATAATTTCCCTAATTGCCTAAAACTTTGCTTGGGTATAATTCGAAAGCGCTAGATAATATTGTGGGGGAATTTTGAATTCTTTCAACTTCAAAAACACACGTTTTTCAGTTGATCGTAGCCTCACACGTGTTGGTATTATAATGGCTAGATTTGTGTTTTCTCTACCTCACATATCTGAGATCTTAGTTACATCGTTGAATCAATCTTATCAATGGTTTGCATATCATCTAACATGATCCACGTATTAACCTTTTGAACCAACCAGAGTGTTTTTAATAGCGGTGCATCATCAGGCAATAGATTTACTTTGATCATTTGCATTCAATCATGGTCATTGATTTGCTTCGACCTTCCAGAGCCTTCTATGTTTTAGTATAAATAGAGCCCATACGTGCAACGCTTACAATCTTTGGAGCAATCCACCTCTGAGAGAAAAAAGAGAGGAGAGAGAGAGAGAGAGAGAGAAATAAAACCCTAACCAACTCCGGCCAAATTCTCACCTGAGTGAGTTGAGTTAGTTCGAGTTTTGAGAAGATCTATCCTCTCTAATTCTTAATCTCTTGTCCAACTAAGTCACGTAGTCCTGGTCTCATTTTCTTTCATAGAAAGTTAAGATTTAAGACTTAGTGATACATATCACGTAGATATTGTTGAGTTTGATTTCTCCTTTCCAGAAATCTTTATTTTGTTGGCTATTTTTAATCTTTTATGTTGATTTCAAAACCTAAACCAACAAAATCATTTTTTATTTCAGTTTCTGATAATATCCAGACTTAGATGTAGTTAAGATCTTGATTGGGGATTTACACTCTCTTATATTTAACATTTTGTGAAATAAGTGTACATTTTTTAATAAAGAAAGTGTCTAGGATCTTAGCTCTTTTATATAGCATGATTCCCTCTTGATCTGTGGATAAATTTAAAGGTAAAAAAGTATGGGAATTTTTTTTGAATATTAGATCTGTGTTTGTAATTTGATACTCTTTATGTCTGCAATAAGTGCGTGTGAGTTGCATACATGTGTTAGGCACATCACATTACAACACTTTCACACTACAACACTAAAACGTGTTGGTAGAGAGATTTTTGACTTTAAGAGTCGACGTAAATCTAAAAGGAGTGGAGTTAAAAAGCTGAGAGAACATCTACAATATCATAGCCTTGAGAGAAGTCGGAATAATCCAAAGGAGTTGGTAAACATTCTGAACTTAGATTAGGTCTCATTGTGTGTTTAGATTGTTAAATAGTTTGTAATTTGTTACTCTGTTTTAGTGAATTGTTGTTTTGATGTGTAGAGACCTCCGTGGATGTTTCCCTAATTGGGTGGGGTTTTACCACGTTAAAATATTGTGCACTTTCATACTTAATCTTCCTCTCATCACCTTCTATTTGCGTGATGATTTAAAACTATTTTAGTTTGTTTTCAAAACTTAGATACATAATACCTGAAATATCTCGTTCATAATTCTTTTTATACACATCTTGTGTTAATTGTTTGTTTTAAGAAAACAGTTTCTTCAAAACACTGTTCGGAGACATTTAGACTATTTAATCTTGAATTAAAGAACTTAAGTGGTACTTTTTCAGAGTCTTGTTAGTAATTTCTCTCTGACCATTACACTGTGGATGTCCAGGTGCTGAATGAAGCTTTTAAATTCCAGATTGGATGCAATATTCCTCAAACTCATCGTTTTCAAATTGGGTACCATGGTCGGTGATGAAAGCATAAGGCATCCCATAACGGCATTGTAATACCCCATATTTTTATGCTTTCTAAATTTGGGGATTTATTAAATTTAATGTGAGATATTAATTTAATATAAATTTGAAAATTAATTATGTTTTTTTTATTTACTAACGTGACGAGAGTTAGTAATCTTTGGAAATTTGTTGAATATTACTAATGAGTAAAGTAATATATGATATTGGTTCTATTAAATGTCACGAGTGAATAAAATGACAATTTTGGAAATTTAAGTCAGGACGCGCTCGTATCGTGTCGGGACTAAACGTTGATTAATAAAAGTGAATAAATTATAAATCACCCGTATGGTCATTTCGAGTGCGTCAAAGTGTCCGGAAGGGTCGAGATAGTCAAAATAATGTACCCGGGGGTTTAGTTTGGGTCTCGGGGCGTTTTTAGGCCTAATTATCACCCCGGGAGGGCGTTTTGGACATATCAGATGCTTAGGGTTGACTTCTAGGGTTAACTTAACCAAAAATAAGAAACGGCCATTAGAGAAGGAAGGAGAGAGCTTGCCCAAGAGTTCTAGGCCGAAAACTCCTCCGTTTGCGCCGCCGTCGCCGCCAAACGATAGATCACGTCACAAGGATCACAACCACACTAATTTCAGCCGCAAATCAGAAACAAATATTCCCACGCAAGTATTTATCTTGCTTAATTTCGTTAATGCTTCATTCATGTTAGTTTAGGGTTGATTAGGATGAGTTTCTATGAAAGAAAACCCATGTTCGAGATTAGAAATTGCATGTTGTAGTGATATAAATGATAATCTGGAAATCCCCTTCACATGTAGAGATTGAACCACGGATTTATGATGGATTAGAAGTAGAAATTATGGAAAAAGAATGATTTAAATTAAGTTAAAGAAAATTTTAGGGTTCATAAGAATTGTATAAATTTTGGCACTTTAATCCATGATTCTTGTTGAAAACTCACATGCCTTACGTTGAATATTGTCCATTTGAGTTTAGAACGTTTGTGGTATAAATTTCTGGGAGTTTGGGAGTTAAAAGTTTGAGTTTTGATGATGTTGGATGATAGAACCCGTAACTGGTATTCTGCAGATTCGCCATACCTGTTTGATCGATCGATCGAACCAGGAGTATCGATCGATCGACGCATCAATCGATCGAGCTCCTGCCATCGATCCATCGACCCCTCCTGGCAGACTCATATTTCCCTTCTAAATAGTTGAATTTAATTTAAATGAGTAATATTCTTTGGACATCCTTATTATAATATTTTGGGAGATAAAAGAAGACCAGTAGGACTTATTAAAAATATGAGACATTTAATGTAAGACGAGATTTACATTTTTCGGGGATGTTTACATATAAGGGACGATGGAACTATGTACTAAAGTGGGGAGACGCGTAAGGTAGTTATGTTGGAAAATAAATAAGAACCTACTGAAATTTCACTTTGGAAAGAGAAGAATCCATGAGTGTTACGTAGTAAGTTAGAATAATCCCTCAAAATTAAAGTAAGAAACGAACCGTTATATGTGATAACTAAATAATGAGAAATAAGGATAAATATCATAATTATGGGTTATGAGATGTACCTAAATTTGATATAGTAATAGTAGTATATTTATATGACTGCGTTTATGCATATACTATATACGTGTGAAAATCATGCCCGCGCTACTTGCTATCCCTGAGGTTACCACGCTGGGACAGTCTTATCTCGATGGGCCTTTATGGGGGATATTGACTCGTACCCTAGAAAATAGAAATCCTTTGGTACAGGCTATCGGATCGATAGTCAGACGGTCCTAAGAGACGTGGGGGCATGTGCTGACCTCTTAGAGACTTGAAATCTATGCTTCGCCTCAATATTGTTTGTGTTTGTGTTAATACAGTTCGAGAGTGATTCCGAACTTGTATTTCCCTTAGTACGAGTGATACGGGGACTGGATAGCAGAGTATGCCCGCACCATAATTATTATATGGGGTGCTGTTAGAATATTGATAAGCACCCAAAACTGTACATTTTATACCCCGAATAGACGTACTTTTGTTGCAAATTCTCGGTAATACGGGTCTTATGTGATTAATTATTTATTTTGTAGGCTGAATGCACATTGCGGTGTTCAAACGCGTATTTCAAGGCAATTGTGCATTTTATGGAGCTAAATACCAATCCCGTAGCATTACCCGAGCCTAAACCTAGCCTAACTCGAGCCTCAACCTAGCCCAAGCTTAACCCAAGCCTGTGTGTGTTTTGTTTGTGTCTTTTTATTATTTTTTAGATTTTTAGTTTGAGTCATTTTTATTTTTAGGATTTACTTTTGATTTATTTAGTATTTTCTAGGTTTTATTTTCTATTTTTCTATTTTATTTTTATTAGGATTAGTTTTTATTTTATTTTTATTTTTATTAATTTTTAGTTTTATTTTATTTTATTAGGATTAGTTTTTAGGAATTTAGTTTTATTAGATTTTATTTTTTTAGGACTTTTGTTTTTAAGTTTAATAGGTTTTTAATTTTTAATTTTATATCTTTTTATTTTTTGAGTTAAGAATTTATTTATTTAGTTCTTGTTGTTTTTCTAGATTTTATTTATTATTTTTATTTTTAGTTGTGACTTTTTATTTTTTTATTGGTGTCCAAATAAAACACACACACACCCCTTAAATCTGCACACTACCACACACAACTTATCCTACACCTCTCTAACTCTCACACCCTGCCCATAACCCATACACCCTCACACACCTAAACCCTCCCATTTCATCTTCAACCTTCATCTCCCATCTCCTCTCTCATCAATCCATAACCAAAACACCCAATACCCATCACCCACATTCTAAACCCCATGACAACAGTGACCCCCCCTCTTGCCACCGCCGGCGGCCGCCCCTCTAACCGCCGATCGCATCTCTGCCAACCCCGCCGGAATAAACCCAGAGCCCAAAACCGAAAACTCCGGCGACCTCTGGCCTTGTCCCTCGCCGGCGTCGACCTCTCATCCTTTAAGGAAAATGGGAAGAGTTTGAGTCGTGTGACGTCTAGAGGGCAATTTTGGTCGCTAAAAGTAGCGCACACCTCCTCAAACTCTCTCACGTGAAGATAAGGTTGTTCACTTTCCATGCCGTGGAAAGTTGGAAGTAATTGGATCATTCCATTTCGGAAATGGAATTGCGCGGCATTGTATGGAAAGATGATGCAAGACGGAGAGGTGGTCCTCTCCGGTTGTAAGTAATCACGCATAGTCCTATAAGGGGGATCGGGTGCAATCCCCTGACTACCATGTTCACTTACATTATCGGCCATTGTTGTGGGTTCAGAGTGAGCCCAAGTGTACGAAGAAGATGAGATCGAACTAGAACGAGAAACCGATGGTAAAGGTCTCCAATAGTCCGAGGGCTCACTAGACGAGGGTTCGCAAACAGGATTTAAATTGCTACTACGCTCGTCTTGCATTTACAAGTGCTTTTGGATTGATTATTCTGGAAACCGTGTTGTCACGGTGACCACAGGGAACGATTAGTGTAAAGAGAATTTCTAAACCCTAAGTTAGTTGCCAATCCCCGGCAACGGCGCCAAAAACTTGGTGCGCCCAAAATATGGCTTGTGATTCAAGTGCAAATCTAATCGCAACAAGTAGAATCCGGTAAGTACGGAATCGTGATCCACAGGGATTGAACGCTCCTAAGAGAACTAGATTGGGGCAACGAGATTCTCTAAACGTCACAAAATGTTAAAGTGTAAAAGATGATTTGTGATTTGGAAAGGTGATTGAGATGTAACCTCTAAACTAACATGCTATTAATGAACAGATGATTAACAACTAATTACGGAACTAATGAAAAGAACTAAGGTAAGCTTGAGTTCAAGAAATTAAGGGGATTGAGGATCATTCTCCCACCTCGGATTCACAAAGAAGGGGATTATAGGGCTTGATTAAATTAATTCTAATCGAGCATAACTAATTAAGTCCGAACATCAACCATGTAGAGAATGAACTCAACAATGGAGGATTAGGGTTTAATTAATTATTGCTAGATGGGTTGAGTTTGTAGTAAAGCTTCAAACACTAGCCCTTGCATGACAAGGGAAGTTAAGAAACTATGATACTCCAAAACCAACACATGAAGTTCCATTAGAACAATTAAAAACCAAACCCTAGATATTAAGTTCAAGCATCCAAGGTGGGATATTGATCCCCAATCACAAGTCTAGCTACTCATAATTAAAACTAAACTACACATGCTAGTTAACAACATACTTGAATTAGTTATCTAGTCAAAACTCAAATCAATACAAAGGATGGAATTCAATGCAATTTAAAGCTAGTGGAACAAGAAGAGATGGAGTAATTGAACTTATCTTGCATTAATCACAACTATTCAACAAGCAATCAAAGCCTTACAAGTTGGTGAAAGCCATAAATGAGCTTGACCTAGGAGAGAGAAGAGAGTGTTTTTCTATCTTACTAAATATCCAACAAAAGTCATCCCCCTACCAAAGAGGAAAAACAAGGGATAAATCCCCAAAAATTCCACCAAAATGGCAAACTAGTAATAAGAAGAAAGCTGAAAATGCAGGGCCGAATCGATTCGGTGCCAAATCCGAATCGATTCGGTAGTGTAGAGAAAAGCCCCTGTAAGTGACCGAATCGATTCGGTGGTAATGGCGAATCGATTCGGGCCTTCTGCAAAAAGAAGAGTTGCCTATATAGGCATTAATTGTTCCATGCTTCACCGAAACTTCCGTAACTTTTGCGTTCGAGATCGGATTCACGCACCTTCGGAGGCCACGCGAAGAGGAGAAGAAGGTCTACAACTTCCGTGAAGAAATCGGGAACAAAGCCCGAGTGCTGAAATTACTAAAATGCCCCCGACTGTGCAAGTGTCAACGGAACTTTCCGGATCAAAACCAAACTTCCCAAAATGCATTCCTGAGACCTATAAAAGCTCAATAAAGACACAGACAAAGTATATATGATGAATTTAGGGGTTAGTCAATAAATGAGTATAAGAACCGGGAAATACATGCACGGGAATGCTAGAATGTACAAATTAACGGGGAATAAAATACAATAAAAGTGACGAATCAGCTCTGACCCGTTTCTATTTTCTTTTCTCTCTTGTATATATATGTATATATTTCAGGTGCCCAGCCACAGGGGCGTCTTGCATAGGATCCTTTGGAAGGAACGCGTTGCAGCTTAGGTGGGAATTGCAGGCCTCTTGCTTAGACGACCTCACTTCTTGATTCCACTCCTAGCATTTATTTTATCCAGTTGGGCATGTGTCGCCCTTTTTCCATCATTCAGTTGCTTTATTGGATATTGTGATTCATTTATTTCCAGTATTTACACTTGGGATTTATTACTGTCAGGATGTTTTCCTTTAAGTTTTAATGTTGGAATTACTTAGTTGGATGTTTATTTATTTGGATTGGTTGTTCTAGTATATTTGTTGGATGATTCTTAAATTATGAATTATGTAAAGAGTTAAATGTTGAATTATAAAATAAAATTTGGAATGTAATGTCTAAAAATGGTTTTGACACTTAGCTTAATTATTTAGGGTGTTTAAATTGGAAAAGTTATTTTTACGACAGTGATGCTAAGAATGAACCAACCGTTCACCTTGATTATAATTTAATAAAGGACTGATCACCCGGTATTTAATTAGGCGGGGTGTCATAGGCATATGATATACTTCCATATAAACTGAGAAACCCTTTAATAAGGCATATCCACTAACGGTTCAGCCTCCACCCATTTGGTTAAGTAATCCACTGTTATGACCAAATACTTGAACCTTCCTTTGGTGATCGACAATGATCCGAACAAGTCTATTCCCCATATAGCAAATGGCCAGGTAAAATATATTGGAGTTAGGGTATCCCCTAGTCTTCTATGGATAGTAGCAAATTTTTGGCACTTATCACATTTTCTGACGAAAGAAACACAATCTGCCTTCAAGGTTGGCCAGTAGTAACCTTGCATGGCTATCCTTTGTACCAATTATTATCCGGATGAATGAGACCCACATGAGCCTTCACATATACTTTCTTGATCAGATCATTTACTTCGATTAGATTAATACAACGAAGTAAAGAGATAGTGTATCCTATTCTGTATAATATGACCTTCTCTAAAAAATAATTGGTTTCCTTGTATCTCATCTTCCTAGCTTCTTTCTGGTCGGATGGTAGAAAACCATTTTCAATGTAATCTTTTATCAGATCCATCTATGAAGGACCCAATTCTACAGAAATTATACTGACAGCTTCCTCATCAATACTCCTATGGGTGAGAATTTCTACTAGAAATGATTTGTCTAAGCTCCATTTGAATTATTTAGGCTAGCCGAGCAAAGGAATATGCTTGAGCATTATCCATCCTTAGAATTCAAACCATCTTGAATATAGGAAATGAAGAGATAACCTCCATAGCCTTATTCAGGTATCTTACCATCATTTCTCCTGAAGCATCTAATGGACAATAAGTTGAGAATCACTATGCACTATCACCTACTCGGCACCAAGTGATGAGGCTAGTTCCAAGCCTGTAATTAATGCTTCATACTCGGCTTCATTATTGGAGGCTTAAAATTGAAATCTCAATGTATATTCTACATTTAGCCATCTGGAGTGTTGATGATGAGTCCATCTCCACTCCCAGTGGCACCTGAAGATATGTCTACAAATAATTTCCATACTGGGATGTCATTGTTGAAGTCTTCCTCTTATAGCACTCCATGTTTAAATATCATCTTTCTTTGTTCATCCAATCGTTGAACTCTTTCTTTTTTGTAGCCGATGATTCTGGTTGGTCAGCGACAATCTCTATTTACTTTTGAGTCGAGCTATCTTTCGAAAAAGTTTGCTCGGCAGGCAAACCTGGATTATTTAGTAACTCTGCATGTGTGAAATTTTCAATAAAGTCTACCACTGCTTGCCCTTTTTAATGCAGTCCTTGACTCATAAATAATCTCATATTCTCCAAGTTCAACTGCCCAAGACATCAATCTCCCTAACTTTTCAAGTTTGTGTAAATCTTGTCGCAAAGGTAAATCAGTGTATACCATGATAGTGTGGGCATGAAAGTATGGTCTCATTCTTCTAAAGGCTTTGATAAGTGAAAGTGTCGTCTTCTCTAAGTGTGGATAATTCATTTATGCTCCTTATAATACTTTGTTGGTGTAGTATACCGGCCTTTGAACTCCTCCCTCTAATCAGATCAAATCTAAGATAACAGCAAACTCTGAAATAACCAAGTATAGATACAATTTTTCGCCCAAAACTGGTCAGGAGAGGAGCGGTGGAGATTCCAAATATTTCTTCAAATCCAGAAAAGATTTCTCGCATTCCTCATTCCACTAAAAAGTCTTTTTAAGCACTTTAAAGAATGGGAGGCATTTATTTGTTGCTCGGGACACGAAACGAGTTAAAGATGCCACCCTTTCAGTTAGTTTTTGCACATCCTTCTTGA
This sequence comes from Sambucus nigra, assembly GCA_949130495.1. Taxonomy (NCBI): domain Eukaryota; kingdom Viridiplantae; phylum Streptophyta; class Magnoliopsida; order Dipsacales; family Adoxaceae; genus Sambucus; species Sambucus nigra. The sequence continues at coordinate 86,583,069 of OX422223.1, read as the reverse complement.
TGGTCGTGGATTTCATCTCCATTAAAGCCTTTATTTTATCAGGATTGATTTCAATTCCCCTTTGATTCACAATTTATCCTAAGAACATTCTTTCTTGTACCTCAAATATACATTTAGTCGGGTAAAGCGTCATTTGGTGTTTCTCCAACTGATCAAATGTTTGGGCCAAATATGCAATATGGTTGGCAACAACCTTGCTCTTAGTGATCATGTCGTCCACACAAACTTCAATGTTCTTTCCAATTTTGTCTTCAAATACTTTATTTACCAGTCTCTGATATGTTGCTCCAATATTTTTTAGACCAAAGGCAAAATATTTTTGCAATATGTTCCTCGGGTAGTGATAAAGGATGTGATCTCCTTATCTTCTGGCTTCATTTTAATTTGGTTGTGGCCAGAATAAGCGTCCATGAAGCTATGTAGATCATGACATGCAGTTGGATCTACCAACTGATCAATCCTTGATGAAGGAAAATGATCCTTTGGGCATGCTTTATTGAGGTCAGTGAAGTCTACACACATGCGCCATTTGTTATTCTTCTTTTTTACTATCCCCATATTGGCCAACCAACTAGGATATTTAACATCTTCTATAAAATGTGCTTTTTACAACTTTTACACTTCCACTTGGATTGCCATATTCTTTTCGGGACTAAAAACTCTATTTTTCTGCTTGATCGTCTTAGAATCCTTGTAAATGTTGAGCTCATGGAAGATAAAATTAGGATCAATCCCTAGCATATCCTCATAGCTCAAGCGAACACATTCTTATTCTCTCTAAGGAATGTAATCAATTCCTATTTGAGAGAAGGAGTTAATCTCGATCCAATTTGAGTGGTCCTCTCTAGCTTCTCATCATCAAGCACAATAATCTCTATTGCTTCAATAATCTGTCCCTTCACCAGATCTTCCTCTTCCTAAGGATCCAAAGTGTCGATATGATAAGTAGTAGTGCCCCATTATACGTCCTATTAATCATATGATGTATAGTAGCATTCTCTAGCTTCCATTTGGTTTCCATTCACTATGTCGACTCTATAATTGGTAGGAAACTTCATGCACTGATGCACGGTAGACAGTACCGCTTCTAATTGTTTCATTCCCACTCTGGCGACAATTCTGTTTTAAGTTGAAGGAACATTTTTATTTAGTATAAAGAAACGAATCCTTTCCTTTATGATAGCTGGCCCAGTGTCGACCAAGACATCCAACTTGATTTTTCCCAAGGGATACACCCTTTCTCCTAAGAATCCTATGACAAGCCTGTGATAAGGTTCTAGCTTACTATCTCGTAGCCCTAGGCTGTGGAAACAGTTATAGAACATGACGTCTATCGTACTCCCATTTTTTACGAAAATTCTTTCCACTCTACCATAGTGAACCCTGCAAAGCTATGAATAGTACTCAAATCATTTTTACAGAAGTCGATCACCAATATATCCTTGTTAACCTTCCTAGGCCGACCATCTATGCATTCAAACATATCAATCTATCTTACAGTAGGACATGCCTTGGATTCATTTAGATAAGATTTTCTTTCGGCAATCTCATCTCCTCCACTAGCGTCTCCTCCTCCAATGAAGTGATGGCCAAAGGCGATCATCCCTACCTCTACTTCAGGTTCATCAGGTTTCTTCAAAAGGTCAAGATCATCTTTATAATTATTATTGCGTACCATTTTCATGTCATCCTTTCCATGGCCAAGTGACTTGGGTCTTTTTCTGGCATCTCAGCTACCATTTCGATCAATAAATTTAGTTAATTTTCCTCGCCGAATAAGATTCTCAACTTTATTCTCCGAGGCAATGAAATTCTCAATTATGTGTCGATGATCTCTGTGAAAATCGCAATACTTGGATTTATCTTTCCTGTTGGGAGGTGATTTTAGCTTCTCAAGTTAATTTAAATCTTTGTTGCCCCTGATTTCCTCTAATATGTAATGGAAACCTTTGGTGATATGAGGATATTAATCGTACTTCTTAATCTTGTCAACCTTCTTGTCTTTATAATCTTTTTTGATCGGATTCTTCTGACTTTCAGGTTTTATCTCTGGAATTTCCTTAGTAGCCACAGCTTCCTCGACATTCATAATCTTTCCAGCCTTAGCCATCAGCTCTGTCGTAGTTTTTGGAGGATTTTTTGCAAGAGCATAGTAAAGATCTTTGGTGACTAATCCACTCATTAATGCTACAATGGTTATCTTTTCTTCGTAATCTACCACCTCTAGTTTCTCATTATTAAAGCGTGTGATGTACTCCCGAGTATTTTCTCCAGGTTTTTTGATGCACGGTCAAATGACGAGTAACACTTTTGATCGGCTTAGCCCCAAAACAAAAGTTTTTGATAAATAGTTCGGCCAACTGATGGAAACTAGAAATTTACCTCTAGAAAGATTATTGTACCATATCTGGGCTACACCTGGGATGGAACTAGATAAATACCTGCACCTCATCTCATTGGGGACATAATAGATATTAGCAGCAGTAGGGATGACAATTCAACCCGACCCGTAGGAGCCCCGAACCAACCCGATCCTAATGGGGTTAGTTTTAAACCCGCTTAATGAATTAGGAGCAGGTATGGGTTTTAAAAAAAATCGTTTATTAAATCGATCGGGTTAGGAGTTAATTTAAATAAAGTCGCCCCGCCTCGTTTAACTTATGCCTATATAAATACCCTTTATATATATGTTAAATACAATTAAACCATCCAATTATATACACACACACACACACTAAAAAACCCTTTATGTGTATGTCAATTTTGTAAAAGATCTATGTGGAAACATGGATTGACAATTGGGGGACTGTCTTAAATATTTGAATTCGAACCATTATACACCTCTAAGACTATAATGTAATAATTTTAGTTTTACTATTTTTAAGATTATCCCAACCCGTAGGAGCCTCACCCAGCCCCGTTTATTAAATGGGGCAGGTTAGGGTTTTTAAAATTCAGCCCCAAATCCGCCCCATTCCTATTCCTAAGCATCAGCCTGATACTGCTCAATATGGAGGATTGGATCAGTCTTTCCATCATACTTAGGAGTAATGACTGGTGGCTTGAATTTGGAAGGCGTGGGGTAGTCCACAATAGCCTAAATAAAATGTGATCCCTCAACAAAAATTCTTTGCAAAGGATTCATAGTTTTATCCATTTCTCCCACACGATCTTCAAGTCGTTGTATGGATCCTTTCCTGTAATGTTCCTCTAGTTTAGACTTGGCTGAAGCAGATTTTGTGGCTTTACTGTGCTCATGCACTAAACTCTCTTCCAAAGAAGTCTACTTGGCGCACACAAAGCCTCTCATGCTATCCTTCTCTGCGCTCGTGAGGACGATCTTACTCCCTATGATAATCTTTGGTTGCTTGGGGACCCAAACGATCGAAAATAGATTCCTTGCTTAGACGTTCTAACACATTCGCTTGTTTATTGGAAACAGATTGACCATCGTAGTAATCCATTGATTAGAATGATGATGTTGCTGCAGGACGGTATAATCTATCACGAGAATATCTTGAGGGATAAATTCTCTCATTCTTTGCTGACGGAGGTGGTATATCCTTTTTGGAAGATTCATTAGTGGATTTATCTTACAACGTATGAGTCAGTTGCCTAACTTACTCTTGCATGGCTTTCTATCCCCTAGCCAAGTTGAGCAAAATTCCTTATAGATCTATCACGCTAGGAGGAGCAGAGGGATTTGGATTGTTACCTGCAGTCGTATGGATACTCTCAGGAATAGTGATCATTCTTTAGAAAAGAAACAAAAAAAATAAAAGAGATAGAGAACGATGACAAGAAGTCTTTCCAAAAAACGGTGCCAATCAGTTAATTTCTAAAAATGGATGGGGTACATATTTATAATCACAGGTAAATAAGTTTAAGCAAGTGAGAAAAACACACAAGAGACTAGGTTTTTAAAGTGTTTAGCAATAAGAAAATTCTACGTCCACTGTTGGTATTATTTTAGGTGATTACAATAGCTCATTATAGGGGGTGCTTGAGCTTGATCTATTCATTCCTTTGAGCTAAGGGAGAACATGTATTTATATTGGTTAGGAAACCAAGAGACAGAATGCTTTTATATTTTCATGCAGTTACATCTGTGTATAATAAATGAGACTCTTGATATTCAGTGTTGGTTGTTATTCTACCCAAGTAACCTTTTCCATTCCTGATGGTTCAGATTCTTGGTGTTGGTAAGCAATCTAGTTAACTAAGTGTTTCTAAAACAAACTGAAACGTAGTGCGCGTGCATTCAAATAGAGATATTATTTAATTAAACTCAGTTTTTATCAATTAAGTCCCCCAAACTCTCAGTACGAGTAGGACCCATAAGATCCGTGTGAATCAGCTCAAGTACTCGGGAGGTGGTAATGGAATGCAACTTCCTATGAGGGCTCTGAATTTTCTTTCCCAACTGACAGGGTCCACAAACCGTGGAAGTTGGCTTTCCAAGAGATGGTAAGCCACGTACTAGGTCCTTTTTTGGCTAAACGTGTCAAATCTCTAACGTTCATATGACCTAGACGTTGGTGCCACAAATCCATAGGAGTGATCGTGGCACTATTACAAGCAAGTGAGGATGTGGGCTCAGTCCCATAGAAATTATCCTTTGTCCTCACCCCTCGCACTAAAAGTTTACCGGATTGATTATAGACCTTACAAACGTCCCGGTTAAACTTTACCGCAAAGTCAGCGTCGCACAGCTGGCTAATGCTGAGAAGGTTTGCTTTCAAACCTTTGACGTACAAAACATTTTCAAGCTTAGGAAAACCTGGTAACTCTACAGTACCACGTCCTACAAAGCTAGACTTGCTCCCATCTCCAAAGGTGACTCTGCCATCCTGATAGTCCTCAAGAGACGTAAAAAACGAGGCATCACCTATCATATGTCTCGAGCACCCACTATCAAAATACCACTGTGAGGTATTATGTCCTTTGAGAGCGACATCAACAACAAAGGCCTTTTTATCTTTCTTAGGTACCCAAGAAGTGGTAACCTTTTATTTACCTTTGTTGTTGTTGGTTTTAGCCGGAATGTGAGAAGCATTCACCATCGGTAAAGACATCCGTCGGAATTCCTCCATCAAACTCTGAGTAGTGGCATCTAAATACTCAACTCTCTCTCTCAGACTGGTAAAATCATCAGTATGCTGAGGCGGAGCAGTAGTACGTCTTGTCTGACCCATACTATAGCAAAACTCCCTGAGGTGGCCTTTTCTTTTGCAATATGTACAAAAGAACACAGTCAAAGGCGGACCTTGGTTTGCTTTTCTTGGTCGAACTCTCCTTCAATATTTTTGACGATGTCCATAAGGGGTCGTAATAAACTCTGGAACTGGTCCAAGTGCAATTTGGGATGAGGAGGCACCATCATAACCTATTCCCTACCGATCACCAAAGCCTAAAGCGGGGCCGAGGAGCATCTTTCCAGATCTGTCCTCGATTTGAACCTTGACTTCCCGTGCTCTCTTAAGATCATGAGTGAGCTGGGCAACAAGGGCTTCAAGTTTTTTTCGAGTCTCCATGGAGGAATGGAGCTCACTCGTAAGACTAGCCACTTTTTTAATCAAGTCCCCTCTCTCTTTCTCAAAACAACTCTCTCTCTCTCTAAACAGGCTCTCTTTCTCAACACAGGCAGACTCCCTCTCTCTTAAGGTAGTGCAGGTGGAGGACTCTCTCTCTCTCGCTTTTCTTAAGTCTTCCTCTAAAGCGGTGATCCTAAGAACTAACGCTTTGTTACGCTTTTAAGTTTTAAAAGACTCAGAATATAGCCCGACGTAGGCGCGTTGAAGATCACTCTCGCTCTCACTTGTGTCATCCTCCCCCTCACTTACATTGCTCTCACTATCAAGGTGTCCCTGTGAAGCAGCATCCTCATCGTCGTGAGGAGCACTAGAAGTACTCACATGACAAGCCATGAATGCGGTGAAGTTACACTCATGTGGTGACTCATCTCCAGAATCCACCGACTCGACCTCACTGTCGTCACTAAGGGTAGCATTAAGGACAACTTTCCCCTTTTCTCTGTTTAGCCTAGTAGCACACTCAAAGGCTCTATGACCCCTACCGTCACACTCAAAGCATCTCTCACTTTCCTTCTTAGGAGGATCTTTACAAACCTTTTTATTTTTCTTTTCAAACTTGTTTTTCTCAAACTTCTTTTTATCTTTAAAATTGCTATTTTTCTTGAATTTGAGAATTCTTTTGAAATTTTTAGCAAATAGGGCTAAATCATCTAGATCAAAATCACACTCAGAATCTGACGTATTAATCTCTATTTTTCTAGATGACTCTCCCCTCTTTCTTGCCAATCCCTCACCTTTTCTTTCCAGGGCATTAAGTGCAATTCCTTTATCTTTAGACTTGACATATTTAGGAAACATATCAATCCCATAAGTTTGCAAATCTCCAACAAGTTCCTCCAATTTTAGAGTATTTAAATTACCCATAGAATGGCTTTTAATGCATATCTCATGCGGGCTTTCCAATACGCATAGTTTGTCCCGTCAAAAACTGGAATTTTATAATATAACTTCTCCATTATGAACACACTCGTTTTCAAAAATCAATTTTTCAGAAAATTGATATCTTAGAAAAATTTTGCGGAAAATTAGGAATATGCGATAGATTTGCGTAACCTGCTCTGATACCAATTTGAAACGTAGTGCACGTGCATTCAAATAGAGATATTATTTAATTAAACTTAGTTTTTATCAATTAAGTCTTAAACATGCATTTAGGTGTGATTGAATAAGATGATGAAACATGCAAGAACATGCAAACACACACGTGTGAGGAAAATCCCCCAAAGGGGCAAAACCATTTATTTTTATTATAATATTTTAACATACAATTTCTCGGATTACAATGAAAATACAGTGACACAGAGTTACCCGCGGATGTCGAATCTGTAGTCGGCGGCTGGAAGTTTCCCTTTCCAGGAGGGAAGCAATGAAGAAGAAGAACGGCCTTCTCCACAAGAGTATGAACAGACACACGAATGTGTACTTGGGTTGCAAACGGATTCACAAAGGTTTGGGAAAGTTTGTGTGAATCAAAACATGAGTCTAGGGACTCAAAAAGGTGAAGACTTGAGGTATTTGGACTCTCAAATTCGTCTATCAAAGTCTTGCAAAATAACTCCCCCAAAGTTGGTATTTATAGGGAAACACATGAAGAGTTCCACGTTTTAAAAACTCTGAAATTCTATCCAGCGTATAGGTACCCCGAACCGGTTTGGGTCCCCTGTGAATCGGTTTGCCCCCCCAAACCGATTCGGGCTGGGTTCAGGGAAATTCACTGGAAAAAGGGCTTTCAACACTTAGTAAAAATTCCAAGGTTTTTCTTGGAATTATCTCCATTATCAATAGGCCATATCTTTATCACCGTAGCTCGAATTGAGGTGTAGTTTCTTCTAGTATCTTTGTTGCGGCAAGCTATTCAACTTTCCAGTTAATCGGTTCTCCAGACGGTGGCTGTAAAATTACCAAATTGCCCTTGATCTTCCCTATCGTGCCTTGTTGCACTTTGTTTGACTTCTCTTGCGTACCACTTGCATTACGAGCGTAAAATCATGGAACGTGAAGTCGTTGAGGCAGATGTGGAACACATGTTGGAGATAATGAATGCTTGATTCCAGGAATTCGGATTGAGGCCGTCGTGTGAGATCGTGTAGAGACGTGCCAAATGTAGCAGCTTACGACATATACAAATGATACATTTCGGACATGATAAAAATGTCCTTAGAAATCTCCCCCTATGTCTATGCCGATACATACATAAAAAATCCGAATTATCGAATAACAAAATTGCCTATACAAATCTACCCTTCCATGAACCCAAAACTGGAAAGATACAAATGAATAAGACTTCATCGGTTGTTCTTCAAATCTTCATAACTTCCAAAGCATTTCTCATCAGGGTGTGCAATTCAGTGATCATCAATGTAGTACCTACACACATGAGAAAAAGCAAATACGACGTGACATATCGATTTTGAAATGAGATAAATATACATACCAATTTATGATGATGAAAGCATAAGTCAAATCTCAAACCTCCCCCCAAATTCAAACTCCCCCATAAAATGATAATTCTTTCTCCCCCTTTTTATGATGTCCCCAAATAGACAGATATGAGAAGCAGAAATAGATGCACATGGAGAATATCACAAGGTAATAAACTTTCTATTTTTGAATTTTTCAAAAAAAAATTCACATGAACTATATAAATAGAGAAACACACCATGAACAAACACAAAAATAACCAAGTCGATGATAGCGCAAAAGAATGGGTGTGAACAAATTCGATAGAAAAATCAATGCATACAAACATGACATATGTGCACGATGAATATCGGATACTCCTAACGAATGAACTCAAAATCTTCCTTTTGTGTAAAGAGATGGAAATATGAGACATTGACTCAATCAAATCAACAAGTCAAAGCTAAAAATGATTTCCACATCAATAACGTCCAAAACGATTTAATGCTTTTTCAGGACTTTCAAGGAAGTGCAAACCCGTTTATATTCTCCAATCAACCTCCCTCAGATTTATATTTTGTATAGAGGCGATCTAAATTCTCAAACTTTTTAGAATTGATGGTAAAACCTAATGGCCCATATTTGGCATGTATTGCTTTTTATTGCCTTTAAATTTTTCGGGCTCTTTCAACCTTTTTGGACCCCGGATAATAAAATTCCTCAATTTTTTAGGTCCTTCCCCGTTTTCAAATAAACACACAGTCTCACCAAAAAGGTTTTTACATGCATTCCAATCTTGTCAAGTATTATCGCATATTGTACGTTGTATAGACAGAATTGAGATGGAAAGACTCAAGCCAATATGTGATAGACAAGTACAATAATCAAATATAGTCGTGCATGTGTGCAATAAAGGAGATAGGAGTGAATCATGTAGAAAGATATCACTAATCACATCTCAAAGACTCCAAACGATGTAAAGCACATGGATGAAATGATGTAGCGTCTCAAATCTCTATCAAACAGTCACATAGATAAATGGAATGAAATGGTGACTCGGCTATCTTAAATGCTCATCCACAAAAGGTGCAGATAAAATACAAAAATATTTTTTGATTTTTCAAAAAAAAATTATCAAAAAAAAATCTTTTTGAGCTTTTCTAAAATTTTATAAAAAGAAAATCTTTTTGATTTTTTTTTAAATAAGAAAAAAACAAAACATATGATACAATCTAGCAATAGGCATCAGATGATATGATAAAGACAATGCAACCTATGCTAGACACGAACCAACCCTTCAGTCAACTGTGCCAATCCCCAAAGACTTCCTAAGACTCTAGAATCTAAGGGCATCTAAAGGTTTTGTGAAAATATCGGCTAACTGACGGTCGGTGGGAACAAAACTCAGGGATACGACTTTCTCCTCAATTAACTGACGTATAAAGTGCTCGCGTATCCTGATGTGCTTTGTGCGCGAATACTGGACTGGATTGCGGGATATGTGTACCGTGCTCGTGTTATCACAGGAAATGGTCATGGTGTCCTGTGAAATCCCATAATCCTCCAGCATCTGCTTCATCCATAAGAGTTGCGTGCAATAACTCCCGGCGATGATGTACTCAACCTCCGCAGTGGATAAAGAGATGGAGTTTTGCTTCTTGCTCAACCAGGAGACAAGAGCAGAACTAAAATAGAAACACTCACCAGAAGTGCTCCTACAACCATCCATATCCCCGGCCCAATCGGCATCCGAATAGGCGGACAAACGGCCATTGGTATCAAAGGAATACCAAATACCATATGAAAGAGTCCCACTTATGTATTTGATAATATGTTTTAGAGCGAGTAAATGTGACTCTTTCGAGGACGCCTGATAACGCGCACAGACTCCAACATTAAAGGCTATGTTGGGATGACTGGCAGTCAAGTAGAGAAGACTACCTATCATACTCCGATACAAGGTTTGCTCTATGTCCTTGCCTGAAGTGTCCATACTAAGCTTGCTAGAAGTACTCATAGGTGTACGTCCATGCTTAGTGGAGTCTAGACCAAATTTCTTCACAAGGTCTCTAGCATACTTGGATTGGGAGATGAACATCCCATCCTCTAGCTGACGAACCAGGAGACCAAGGAAGAAAGTAATCTCACCTACCATGCTCATCTCAAACTCACTTTTCATCTCTTCCTCAAAGTGGTGAGCATGCTGGGGGCATGTGGATCCAAAGACTATGTCATCCACATAGACCTGGGCAACCAAAATAGCATTGTCATCTATCCTGACCAACAACGTCATATCAACTCCCCCTCTCTTGAAGCCACGGGCTAAGAGATAGGAAGTAAGCCTTTCGTACCAAGCATGAGGTGCTTGATTCCAACCATACAAGGCTTTTCTCAGATAGTAGACATACTCCGGGTGCTGAGGGTCTTCAAACCCTTTCGGTTGTTCCACACAAACCTCCTCCTGTAGAATGCCATTCAGAAAGGCACTCTTGACATCCATCTGATATAACTTGAAGCGTAGATGACATGCGATGGCGAGTAATAGACGGAAGGACTCAAGCCTAGCAACAGGAGCAAATGTCTCCCCAAAGTCTACACCCTCTATCTGTGTGTAGCCTTGAGCGACCAACCTAGCCTTGTTTCGGATTATGGTACCATTTTCATCCATTTTATTCTTGAATATCCACCGGGTACCTATCACATTAGTCTCACTAGGTCGGGGGACTAGTTCCCAGACATTGTTCTTTTTAAACTGAAGCAACTCATCCTGCATAGCAGATATCCAGTGTTCATCAGTGAGTGCATCTTTGTGATTCTTAGGCTCGACTTTGGACGTGTAGCAAAAGTGGCTAACAACGTTCTCTAGCTGATCATGAGTTATAACCCCAAGAGAGGGATCACCTAAAATGGAGGCAGGGTCATGACTCTTGTGAACCCAAGAAGGTGTGTCCCCTAACACAGGAGTAGGGTCAATAATGTGTGGGTGAGGGACAAATAAATCACTGCCAGAGAAGTCCTCATCCACACATTGAAGGTTAGGATCAATAACCGTCGGAGGTTCATTATCTTGCACGATGACGTTTATTGATTCCATAACCTTAAAGCTCTTCAGGTTAAAAACCCGGTATGCGCTACTATTCGATGAATATCCCAACAGTATTCCCTCGTCGCTTCGGGAGTTAAACTTTTCTAATTGCTCTCTATCCCGTAGGATGTAGCATTTACTCCCAAAGACACAGAAATATGCAAGGTTGGGTTTCTTGCCAGTCCACAACTCATAAGGCGTTTGAAGTGTGTGTGGACGCAGGTAAACCCTATTCATCGTGTGGCATGCAGTAGACACTGCCTCTGCCAAAAATCTCCTAGAAACCATACGACCTAGAAGCATAGATCTAGCCATTTCTTGGATCGTTCTATTCTTTCTCTCAACAATCCCATTATACTGAGGAGTCTTCACAACAGAAAACTCATGTTTGATCCCAAGGCTATCACAATAAAGATCTACCTTTGCTTCCTTAAATTCAGTGTCGTTGTCACTACGTATCCTGTTAATAGTGACTCCGTGTTGATTTTGCAGGACACGGCACTTGGTCATTAAAAACTCAACAGCTTCGGATTTCTCCCTCAGATTACCTACAATAGAATATCTGGAGAAATTGTCTACCATCATGAGGATATACCTCTTACCACCCAAACTCTCAGTACGAGTAGGACCTATAAGATCCATGTGAATCAGCTCAAGTACTCGGGAGGTGGTAATGGAATGCAACTTCCTATGAGGGCTCCGAATTTTCTTTCCCAACTGACAGGGTCCACAAACCATGGAAGTTGACTTTTTAAGAGATGGTAATCCATGTACTAGGTCCTTTTTGGCTAAACGTGTCAAATCTCTATTGTTCACGTGACCTAGACGTTGGTGCCACAGATCCATAGGAGTGATCGTGGCGTTGTTGCAGACAAGTGAGGATGTGGGCTCAGTCCCATAAAAATTATCCTTTGTCCTCACCCCTCGCACTAAAAGTTTACCAGCTTGATTATAGACCTTACAAACGTCCCGATCAAACTTAACGACAAAGTCAGCGTCGCACGGCTGGCTAATGTTGAGAAGGTTTTCTTTCAAACCTTTGACGTACAAAACATTTTCAAGCTTAGGAAAACCTGGTAACTCTACAGTACCACGTCCTACAATGCTAGACTTTCTCCCATCTCCAAAGGTGACTCTGCCATCCTGATAGTCCTCAAGAGACGTAAAAAATGAGGCAACACCTGTCATATGTCTCGAGCACCTACTATCAAAATACCACTGTGAGGTATTATGTGCTTTGAGAGCGACATGAATAACAAAGGCCTTTTTATCTTTCATAGGTACCCAAGAAGTGGAAACCTTTTGTTTACCTTTGTTGTTGTTGGCTTTAGCCGGAATGTGAGAAGCATTCACTAATGGCAAAGACATCCGTCGGAATTTCTCCATCAAACTCTGAGTAGTGGTAGCTAAATACTCAACTCGCTCTCTCAAACTGGTAAAATCATCAGTATGCTGAGGCGGAGCAGTAGTACGTCGTGTCCGACCCATACTATAGAAAAACTCCCTGAGGTGTCCTTTTCTTTTGCAATATGTACAAAAGAACATAGTCAAAGGCGGACCTTGGTTTTCTTTTCTTGGTCGAACTCTCCTTCGAGATTTTTGACAATGGCCATAAGGGGTTGTAGTAAACTCAGGAACTGGTCCAAGTGCAATTTGGGACGAAGAGGCACCATCATAACCTATTCCTTGCCCATCACCGAAACCTAAAGCAGGGTCGAGGAGCATCTTTCCCATATTTCCAAATCTGTCCTCGATTTGAACCTTGACTTCCCGTGCTCTCTCAAGATCATGAGTGAGATGGGCAACAAGGGCTTCGAGTTTCTTTCGAGTCTCCACGGAAGAATGTATCTCACTCGTAAGACTAGACACTTGTTTAATCAAGTCCCCTCTCTCTTTCTCAAAACAACTATCTCTCTCTCTCTAAACAGGCCCTCTTTGTCAACACAGGCAGACTCCCTCGCTCTTAAGGTAGTGCAGGTGGAAGACTCTCTCTCTCTCGCTTTTCTTAAGTCTTCCTCTAAAGTGGTGTTCCTAAGAACTAATGCTTTGTTACGCTTTTTAGTTTTAAAAGACTTAGAATATAGCTCTGCGTAAGCGCATTGAAGATCACTCTCGCTCTCACTTGTGTCATCCTCCCCCTCACTTACATCGCTCTCACTATCAAGGTGTCCCTGTGAAGCAGCATCCTCATCGTCATGAGGAGCACTAGAAGTACTCACATGACAAGCCATGAATGCGGTGAAGTTACACTCATGCGGTGACTCATCTCCAGAATCCACCGACTCGACCTCACTGTCGTCACTAAGGGTAGCATTAAGGATAGCTTTGCCCTTTTCTCTGTTCAGCCTAGTAGCACACTCAAAAGCTCTATAACCCCTACCGTCGCACTCAAAGCATTTCTCACTTTCCTTCTTAGGAGGATCTTTAAAACCCTTTTTATTTTTCTTTTCAAACTTCTTTTTATCATTAAAATTTCCATTTTTCTTGAATTTGAGAATTCTTTTGAAATTTTTAGCAAATAGGGCTAAATCATCTAGATCAAAATCACACTCAGAATCTGAAGTATCAATCTCTATTTTTCTAGATAACTCTCCCCTCTTTCTTGCCAATCCCTCACCTTTTCTTTCCAGGGCATTAAGTGAAATTCCTTTATCTTTAGACTTGACAGATTTAGGAAACATATCAATCTCATAAGTTTGCAAATCTCCTACAAGTTCCTCCAATTTTAGCGTATTTAAATTACCCATAGAATTTAGCACAGTGACTTTAGGGATAAAACGCTTAGGGAGAGAACGAAGAATCTTTTTAACAACTCTAGCAATAGGAATATGCTCACCAAGATTAAAGCTAGTATTAACAATGTCAGATAGCCTAGCATAAAAATCATCAGAACATTCAGTTTCATGCATGGTGATAGTTTCAAATTGAGTTGTTAAATTTTTCAATTTAGACTCTTTCACAGCATTAGTTCCTTCATAGGTGAGTTGTAAAACATCCCATGCTTCTTTTGACGTGGTGCACGTCATTATGCGTTTGAACTCATCAGGTGTGATAGACCCAGGAATAGCACTAAGACCCTTAGAATTAAAAGATGACCATTTACATTCTTCTTCAGTCCAAGAGCTGACCAGTTTTAAATTGGTCACATTTTCAACAGTGACGGAGGGAGGTATCCACCCTCTTTCAACCAAAATCCATACACGTTCATCAATGGCTTTTAATGCATATCTCATGCGGGCTTTCCAATATGCATAGTTTGTCCCGTCAAAAACTGGCATTTTATTATATAACTTCTCCATTATGAACACACTCGTTTTCAAAAATCAATTTTTCAGAAAATTGATATCTTAGAAAAATTTTGCGGAAAATTAGGAATACGCGATAGATTTGCGTAACCTGCTCTGATACCAATTTGAAACGTAGTGCATGTGCATTCAAATAGAGATATTATTTAATTGAACTTAGTTTTTATCAATTAAGTCTTAAACATGCATTTAGGTGTGATTGAATAAGATGATGAAACATTCAAGAACATTCAAACACACACGTGTGAGGAAAAATCCCCCAAAGGGGCAAAACCATTTATTTTCATTATAATATTGTAACATACAATTTCTCGGATTACAATGAAAATACAGTGACAGAGAGTTACCCGCAGGTGTCGAATCTGTAGTCGGCGGCTGGAAGTTTCCCTTTCTAGGAGGGAAGCAATGAAGAAGAAGAACGGTCTTCTCCACAAGAGTATGAATAGACACACGAATGTGTACTTGGGTTGCAACGGATTCGCAAAGGTTTGGGAAAGTTTGTGTGAATCAAAACATGAGTCTAGGGACTCAAAAAGGTGAAGACTTGAGGTATTTGGACTCTCAAATTCGTCTATCAAAGTCTTGAAAAATAACTCCCCCGAAGTTGGTATTAATAGGGAAACACATGAAGAGTTCCACGTTTTAAAAACTCTGAAATTCTATCCAGCGTATAGGTACCCCAAACCGGTTTGGGTCCCCTGTGAATTGGTTTTGCCCCCCCGAACCGATTCGGGCTGGGTTCGGGGCTTTCAACACTTAGTAAAAATTCCAAGGTTTTTCTTGGAATTATCTCCATTTTCAATAGGCCATATCTTGATCACCGTAGCTCGGATTGAGGTGCCGTTTCTTCCAGTATATTTGTTGAGGAAAGCTCTTCAACTTTCCAATTGACAGTCCTTCAGACGGTGGCTATAAAATTACCTAATTTCCCTTGATCTTCCCTATCGTGCCTTGTTGCACTTTGTTTGACTTATCTTGCGTACCACTTGTATTACGAGCCTAAAATCATGGAACGTGAAGTCGTTGAGCCAGATGTTGAACACATGTTCGAGATAATGAATGCTTGATTCCCGAAATTCAGATTGAGGCCGTCGTGTGAGATCGTATAGAGACGTGCCAAATGTAGCGGCTTACGACATATACAAATGATACATTTCGGACATGATAAAATGTCCTTACACAAACCAAGATAGTTGAGTGTCCACCTAGGAGGATAGGTGTCTACTTTTAATTGGTCCTCGTGGGACAATAATTTTTACATACAACACTTTTCAAACCTATTTCCCCCAATCTCTTCCAAGATGTGATGTACACCAACAGTGATGGGGGTATATTCATCATACTTCTTTGTATTTTCAGCCTTCTTATCCTTTTGGTCCTTCTTTTTAAAGTTCTTTTGGTCATCGACCTTGGAACTAGGGGCCTATTTGGCATCCATAGATTCCTCAGTATTCATGATCTTGCAATCTTTAGCCGTTAATTCAGACATGGTCTTAGGGGGTCTTTGGACAGAGCATAATACAACTTCTCATGAAGAAAATTTCTCATGAAGGTAGTGATAGTTGTCTTTTCTTCATAATCTACCACTTCCAACTTTTTATTGTTAAAATCAGTAATATATTTGTGAATGGTTTCCCCTGGTATCTGACGAACACTTATTTAATGAACCACCCTTTTGATGGGTTTGGTTCCAAAGAAAAAAATTACTGATTAATAGCTCGAAAAGTTATTAGAAGCTAAATATTTGCTAACGAGGCAAATTGTTATACAAAATTTTCAACAACCCAGTAATAGTGCTTGAAAATGCTCGGTAACGCATTTCATCTGGGACTGAGTAAATGTTGGCTACAGCCCGATATTGGTCTACAAGAAGGACATGATTAGTTTTTTCATCATACTTAGTAGTAACCATATGAGGTTTAAATCTAGCAGGCGTGGGGAAGTCCATAATAGCTACAACAACGTGTGATCCCTCCATAAAACCCCTCTGTAAGAAATTTTAAAAATTGGTCATTTCTCCCAAGCGATCTTCCAGCTATTGGATTGAGCCCTTCTAGGGATGGTCATCTGGATTGGTTTTATAGGAAGTGTTTTTAGCATCTTGATCATACGATTGTACTAATCTCTCTTCCTGGAAAGTCTGCTAGGCACACGCAGATCCTTACAAGTTGGTTTTTAACTTGACATAATCTTCTCGGTGGTCTTGAGATCTGGATGGCTCCCTATGATTGCGTACATTATTTTCTTGGGGACTCGCTAATCAAAGGTAGAGCCCCTTCTTATTCTATCTAGGGCACTCGACCATTCTTGAGAGAGAGAAAGAGAAAGCCCATCATTGTAATCAGTGGATTTGAGGGAGGAGGTCACGCCAGGGTGGTAGGACCTATTATTTGAGGATCTCGAATATCTGGATCTATTTCTTTATTTCCTGGGAGATGAAGGTAGCATCTCCCTTCTTGAAGATGTAGCGACAGTTGGCTTGGCTTAGAGCGTTTGATTAAGCTGTGTTATTATTTCCTGCCTTGCTTGTTGTCCCTTAGCGATGTTTAACAAGATTACTTAAATATCTCCTATGCCAGGAGGGGAAGAAGGGTTGAAGGTATTGCTTTCGATAAGACTTCCTTCTTGGATGTCTATCATATTTCAGTGGTATGATTGAAAAGTAAATAAAGAAAGAAATGGGTAGGAAACAATAATAGCTTGTCGAGTCCCACAGAAGGTGACAATCTGTTGATGTCTAAATTTGGGTTTGATATTTTGGAATAATCTTAGCTCAAGTTACCTAATATTTATAATCACGCTCAAATATGTTAAACTAAAGGAATAAGAAAAATGTAAAGAGACACAAAGGTTTTACGTGGTTCATCCAAAATATGGAGCTTATATCCACGGTGATAATGTCAAAAAATGGTTTAAGGTTTAGTACAAATCTCTCAGTAACACTTTTAAGGGTTAGACCGAGGTGGTTCAATCCCCCGGATAGGATAAGTAATACTCTATTTACAGTATTTGGAAGTTAAAGATATTGAATACCTTTATACAATAGGTATTTACATATTTACAATAATATGTAACTGAAAACTTATTCACATGCATGTGCATGCTGACTGTTGAATATTTCGCTTGTGTCTATTCACATTATTTATGGTTCACCTTTATGGGTGTGGTCGGCTGAGTGGCCGACCACAAGATATTTGAGCCGACCAGGCCTATTCGTTATTAGAGATTTAACGCCAATGTTGATAGGTGTCATTACTTCACTGGTCCACGTAGCCTAATTATTTTAGGCTACAACACCTTAAATCATTCACCGTGTAATTTATCTTCCGATTTTGAGAAATTTTTCTCTCATACTTCCTAAATGTGTTCCTGAAATTGTATAGCTTAGATGGTAATAATATAGAAATTACATATAATAAAATAAAAATAAGTTGTATATGTAGCTACTTACTCTCTTCAATCTTTAACTTCATCAAGTGATTTAAAGACAGAACGAGTTGTTTGATTGTATTGTAAATTAGTGAGCCTCACCTATTTAGGGTTCTTAAAGAAATTTCATCCTCAAACTCATCAGTTTCCTCTATCACTCATTCTCCATGAGGATTGAACCTCCCAAGCCTTATTCTGACGTATGTTCCCGAGCGTATAACATGATTATTCTATTATGTATTCTTCTGCAATTGATCCTATGTATACCGTGTATTCTTAATGTAATATTTTAAGTTTTTAACAAGCGCTCAAAAGGATACATCCAGCGATACTTGACGGGTCCACACAATAAAGTCTCATCGCATAGATGCACACGTAGGTGGACGCTGATGTCAAACAACTACGGAGGAAAATATTTCTCTATGACCCAAGTCGCCTCGACTAAAGTAGACTTCATAACCATTATGTGCTTCATGTTTACCACTTTTTCACAAAGTATGTGAAGCACAAATTAATTTTCATAATTACCATGCAGAGATCTTTGTGCTCAGAAAAGAAATACCTAAATAACAAATGGATTAATTGAATGATGATGTGCAGTCGTGAGTGAAAGCACCCATAGGAATCGAATATCTTCCTGTTGTAGCATCAGTTTTTAACCACTTTTTTTTATTTTCATCTCCTTTAGATCGCGGTGTGACCAATCTCCATCTTTCGAATGAGATCTACCCAGATATATTCCCCATCAGATATTTCACAAAATTCTTTTATGTGTGCATCACATCACTTACATGCCTTACACGGTGCTCTTAACAATATGACAAGTTAAATAAGATTGACCGTCTCTACCATGACTTCATTTTACTAGGATCTTTCGGTCCTCCCTAAATTTATGTTTCTGGCATGAAAAACTGAGGATTACTCCCCAAAGTCGCAGACTTTGCCATCTCCTCGATTCGATAACTAAAAAGCCAATCAGGTTTTGTCTTATGCTCATGATCGATGCATAAAAACATAAACTTGTTATTCCTAAAAGGGTGACTGTTCGTCAAAAATACACAATGACCAACATAACTCATCTTACCATTATGATGTAGCCAAATAGATTCAGTTTCCTCCCTATATATGGGACATACATACTATTAACATTGCAATCGCATAAGGTCCCATAAACAGGAAATCATGGATTGCCCACAACACCATTGCATTAAGTGTGAACTCTTCACCCTTATAAGCATCAAACGGCCTCATTCCTTCATCCTACAACTTTTTAAGTTCATCAATAAATGGAGCTAAGAAAATATGAATAACGTCATCGGGAACCTTTGGCTCGGGTATCGACGATGACAATAATGTGTACTATTTTCTCATGCACAATATTGGAAGGAGACTTAAAGGCGCCACGAAAACTGGACAATAATTATGATTAGTGCTTTAATTATCGAACGGATTAAGCTCGTTGGTTGATAATGCAAGACCAACATTTCACAATTTCTTTGCAAATTTAAGGTGTCGTGCATTTGAAAGTTGCCAGATGATTGAATGAACCGAATAACGCATGAGATTCACACCTACCTCAGCTCAAGCGTGTCCTGCCACGTTCTTTACTATTCAAGGTACAATGAAAAATATTTTTAACCATGGTCCGAAGGAAAAATACTTCAATACCTTTTGTGAAACTTGCGAGCACTTCTTAAATTTGTTAGGTTTTTCTTTTCCACTTTCACAAACCATATATCTTGGCTCATTGCATACAAGACACTCATCATTTAGTTCGTGTTCATTCTTTTACAATACGCAATCATACTTGCATGCATGAATATATTTGTGGTTCAAACCCAAATATTTTAAGATCTTCTTTATGCTTGGATAACAATCTGTTAACGTGTTCTTTTTTGGGATAATGTATTTTACCCACTTAAGAATTTTGGTTACGTTGTTTCCCGAAAAACCAAATTGACTCTTTAAATTATGCAAACCCATCATTGCGTATAATACCCATTGATTTTCTTCACAAATTTTATAAAAAAAAGTCCAGCCGCATCATCTTTTAACTTTACGTATTCTTGATCTTCGGATAACTCAGCATTAGCTTGTTCATTGATTTAGTCATAATGCACAATATTCGTATCCATAGGCTGATGGTTTTTATGGTGGACTTTGTAAGCATCATCAATTAGGTCAGTCAAATGTTATTGTGCTAGAGAATCATTCACCACTTCCACACGGTGGGGATCCGCTATGCGGTCAAATACCAGTAATTATTTTGGAACAAATGGTACATTCTTTTCCATGGAATGTCCATATCTTATAGTCTTGTGACATACCCTACCTTAGTAAATGCAACCTAGCGTCTTTCACAAAATTGAATTTTTCGTTCATACAACAGTTGCACGGACATGAAATATTGTCACTGTTAAGATTTCTATTAACAAATTCACGAACACCCTTTACATGATTATCAGAAACTCTATTACTCTCTCCCATCCACTCTATGTATAGTGGGAAAACCATTCAATATTCTTCAAAATTTAAGTCACATATATAAATAGGTTGAAACGAAGGTCATGTTGGATACAATAACTCTCAATTTATGATTAAAGCAAACTCATTCAACCTGAACATTTAGATTCATTCGACCCGAGCATTAAATAAATACGAAATAAAACCAAACATATTAGTATGTTATTAAACCATTAAAAAGTTGTGATTTCAATAGATGTCCCATATAATTAAAACATTATATACTTGTTCCCATATAAAACATTATTCATCTTCTAGTCATGACCAACAAATGAACCGGCAAGATAATGTAACAATTTTGATAATATTTTAAAATAGGCCCTTCATCGGAGTCAACACGCACAGGCTCCTTTCCACAACCATCCTATATTTTATAAATCGATATATGAGCCTCACCCATCCTAAAGGGCAACCATGACAGGTGTTCCAGCATTCATGGAAACGAGCCTGCCCATGACAATGACCCTACTATTGCTCAAGTCACTTATATAATATTCCTCTCCATATTTACCATGCATGGACGATGATGATCCAGTGAATGTATGTTGCAAGAGGAGGCCATTAGGAGAGGAAATCTTGAGACATAAAAAAATTGGAATGTTTAAGGAGGCATTTGGTTGGGGAAACCTGTTATTGATTAAAATATTAGGTCAGCCCTTTGATTTTATTTTTCAGTAGTCGCACGGTATTGGTAACATCGACCGTGTTGTTCTTAATATCTAACACTTCCCCTTATGTCCTGGCCTATTTTTTTGCCTGGCTCGACATATGACTCTTTAGCGAAGACATTTCATCTAATATACATGCACTGTGATTTAATTTGGTGCGTGGAATATTTGAGCCCACACATCTTTTCCTCCCTCTTTTTTCCTTGCCAAAAGACTTGGATATGGCATCTTCTTCAATATTGAGAATACAAGTGATTTAATGGATTGACTTGTAAAATAAATTGCCACACACACAAATCCAATTTTTATCAAATTTTATCTTTAATTAAATTACGTGTGTATATAATATGTTTCCAATTTCCAATTTTTCAAACAAAACATGTAATCAACACAAGTGATGAGGAGAAATCCCTAAAAAGGGCAAAACTATATATTTGGCACTATTAAATGTTTTGAACGAAAATCAACTTTCAAAACTTAGATAATCTAAGTGAGACGCGCAGACCTTTCAAAACCTTCAATAGAATACGACTCGATCCAGAGTCATCCACAAGTAACGGTCTACTCTTGGTATCTACTGATCAGCCTTGTACTCTTCAGCAATGGACCTTCAGTTCCACAGTTCAGCGGGAGAGATTTCTCTATGCAAAGGTTTATGATCATAGAAACCTTCTTCGTGACTTGGTAAAGTGATCTTAATTATTCTAAGAGGTTTGGAATGTTTATGGAGGTGTTTGATCACAAAAGAGAACTCTAAAGAGGTGTTTTTAATTATGAAAATAGTCAATAAAAAGTCTAATCCCGTGCATCCTATTAATAAGAAGGTATAGGATAAGCATGAAATATTTGGATTAGATCTAATTAAAAAATTATTTCTCAACTGGTCGTTCGAACAAACCTGTACCTCATTCGAACGATACCCATGATCTCATTCGAACAGGAATCGAACGACACTTCGAATGAGATTCAAGATGATGCCAGAAATTTTATCGCTAAAAACTAAATGTAACTCTTTCAAACGCCTGGTCAATTTCATTCGAACGACTGCTAATCTCGTTCGAACGAGGCGACGCAATTTCAAAATGTTTTTCTATAAAAATTTAAACACCTTTTTAGAAAAAATAACCTCTTTAAAAATTCTAAAACCCCTAAAATAATAAAGTAAATATTTCACCAATCAAAACCATAATGTCTTCTTAAGTGTTGAGACGTACGATTCTTCAGTCTTCTAAATGTCTTCAACTTTGCCTTCGAGTCCCGAGAAGTCACGTGGTTCCAGTAATTATGTAATGGGATACGATAATATAAAAATTGAAAGATGAGCAGTTATGAAACTTGCTCTTACAAACCTCCCCCTTTTCCTATTCTGGTACAAAACACAAACTGAAACAACATTGTATCCTAAAGATTAAACAACAACTACCCTCTCAAATCAAGAAACGAAAAGTAATTTTTGTGCAAGTCTTCAAATGCAATGGATCTTACCATATGCTAGATTCGTCTTCATCTTATATGGGCCCAAGAGATCATCATGAAGTGGAATATCCTACAAACGTGAAACAAATAAAATACAGTGATGCATATGAGTTTTAATAAATAAATAAAAACTCCCCTCAATTTGTTCTCCCCCTTTTTGTCCGTAATAGATAAGAGAGTCGAAACTAGTTATGAAATATAAGCATCGCGTCAAGAAGTAAGATATCATCACAAGAATAATCAAGATTGCATAAGTAATGATAATCTCAAAAGGAAAATAAGGAAGAAACCCGATTGAAAATTTGCCTCTATTTTCGAAAATTTTCATTTTTCAAATAAAATGTACAAATACAACACACCATGGAATAACAGTAAAATTTCTGAATCATGAATGTTGAATGAAATTGTGTGAACATTTTCCATAGGTAAATCAACATAAACATTCATAACAAGTGTGCACGAAGTCATAAGACCTCCTGATGAAAGAACTCAAAGTCTACCTTAGGTGTAAAATTATGAACTCGTATGAAATCGACTCAACTTAATCAACATGTCATGGACTTAAATAAATCTTACACTAATAACGCCAAACTATTTAATATTTTTCAAGAAAGTCTATTGTACAAACTCCTTGATCTTTAACTTTAACTCTCTCAAAATCTGACATAAATTAGAATTCACTCTCAATTAATTTAAAGAAATCATTGTGCTCATATGTAGTGAAGCATTCAGGAATTTAAACTAAATCGGCCTGACACTTTAGTTTTTATGCACCCCTAATCTTTGTAGGCTCTATTATGCAAATGGTGGATTTTCATGCAAAGAACATTTTGATCTTTTGTAGCCACTTTCCATTGCTTAACATATAACACCAATCTTGGGATTATAAATGAAATCCAAACAATGGTTCTTATATGCACAACTTTATCTATTTTTACATTTATTAAGCATAATTGAGATGAGAAAATCGTATTCGATAAATGACAAGTAAGCACAATATTCATAAATCTCATGCACATGTTCAATAAAGGTGACAAGGAGTCTAACATAGAGATAGTAGTTGTTAAAGATCAAAATAATTATATCCACACATCATAAGCACGTTGTTGAAACAAAGTCATGTCTCAAAACACTATGAAAAAATCGCGCGAATGGATGAAATGAAGGGGTGATCCAAATATCTTAAATGTTCATCCATATACGATGAAAAAGAAAATACAAAACTCAGCCTTTTTCAAAAAATTTGTCAAAAAAATCTTTTTCACTTTTTCATTTTAAAAAAAACGAAATTCCTTTTTGTATTTTTCAAACTTTTTCAGAAAAATAAAACTCTTTTTGGATTTTTCAAAAAATATATATCAAAAGGAAAACATATAAATATACAATGATAATACAATCTAGTAATAGGGATGTAAGATATGAACATGATAAGCACCCTATTCTAGAAACAATTCTCAACCTCGATCATTAGATTCGGAGGAGTTCTCAAAAGGAGAAGACATACTAAGAAAATACTCCATTAAATTTTGTGAAGTCGTGAATAAATACTCTACTTGATCTTGAAAACTCTCAAAATCTCTATGATGATGTACAAGAGCATGCGGAGTAACACGTGTGGGAGTGTGTGCAGGAACATGTATAGAAACATGAGTGGGAGCATACCGTGGAACACGCATATGAAAAAGTTTCCCTAGCTAAAATAACTCTCTAAGGTGACCTTTTTGTTTGCAATGGAAACAAACATACACGGGCTTAAATCCACCTTCTCAAAACATTTAGGACGATCTCTCCTAGGTGGGTTAGGTCTCCTAGGTTGGTTAGGAAAAGGGCCATAAGGATCCATCACAAATTTGGTAACCGGCTCGAGTGCATCTTTGGAAGTGTTTGCACCGTCATAACCTATTCCTTGACTCTCAACAATTACCTAATACGGGATCGAGGAGTATCTTTCCAACCTTCTTGGATGTGTCCTCTTAAGTGACCTTGACCTATAGGGTATGTTCGAGATCACTCTCAAGTTGTGATACACGGGCTTTAAGTTTCTCACGAGTCTTCAATGAAGTTTGAATATCTTTCGTAAGACTAGCCACGGTGTTGGTCAAATCAGTCTTCTCCCTACCTAAAACCATCAACTGCTCACATAAAAAAACTTTCACCTTCTCGAGTTGACTCACCAATGCCTCACTCTCTCAAAACATTCGCATACTTATCCAAATCAAAACGCCCTAAGAGACAAATCTTTATTAAGCTTTTTCATTTTTCAAGTCTTGGTGTAAAGATCACTAAATTCTTTTTGGATTCCACCTTCTCCCTCACTTAAATTTCATCCTCACTCTCTCTCTCTCACTCCAGAATGAATTGAAACATCATCGAGGCACTCACATTTAGAAATGTTCTCATCGATACCGGACATACTAGAAGTAATAACGTGACTAGACATGAATGCAATACACGTATCATGTGGTGATTCATTCCCGAAATTCACCGACTCGACTTCACTATCACTAAGAGTGGTCGTATTTGTAACTTTCTTACCCTGTCTCTTAAGCCTAGTGGGACACTCATGTGCCTTGTGTCATTTTCCCTCACACTCATATCATCTTATCTCATCTTTCTCATAAACCTTATCACCCTCATTGTTATTTTTCTTTTCCTCAAAAGTCTTTTCTTTAAAAAATTTGATAAATTTTTTTGCAAAAAGAGCTAAATCATCCAAGTCAAAATCGTACTTGGAATCAGACGATACTTCCTCTTTCTTTTTAGATTGAACTTTTAGTGTAATTTCCTTTTTCTTAGGTTTAACAGTTTTGGGAAACATATATATCTCATACATTTGAAAGTCTCCTAGGAGTTCTTCTAACCTAAGAGTTTATAGTATCCCTAACGAATTTAGCACGATAACCTTAGGAAGAAAGTGGGCCATAAGAGATATCAAAATTTCCTTAACAACACGCGTATCAGGCATTTCTCACCTAAATTGAAACTCGAGTTTACTATACCAGACAGACGTGCATAAAACTCATCAAAAGATTCAGACTCAAACATAGTGATAGTTTCAGATTGTGTGGTGAGATTTTGCAGCTTCGAAACTTTTACATCATTGGTTCCCCCGTGAGTGAGATGGAGGGTATCCCAAGATTATTTAGATATGGTGCACATCATAATGTGACAGAACTCATCAGGGGTGATGGCTCTCGAGATGGCACTCAGACCACTCTAGTTAAAATTGCTCCATTTAAAGTCATCCTTTGTCCACAAAGAGACAGGTTTTGGGACAACGACATTATCAACAGTCATAACGGGTGGTGTCCACCCTCTTTCACAAATCAATAAGACACATTCATCGATCGATTTTAAAGTTGACATCATCCTATTTTTCCAATACGTATCGTTTGAACCATAAAAAATGGGCATTCGATTACACAGATTATCCATTAAATCAAAAAAAAAAATTAAAAGATCAAAAATTTTGAAAAAAAATTGATATCAAATTAATTTAAGTTTTGTAAAAAGGATCACATAGTAAATTAGTGCAACTGACTCTGATACTAATTTGAGAATGCAAGTGATTCCATGGACTGATTTGCATAATAAATTTCTATACACACAAATCCATTTTTTATCAAATTTTATCTTCAATTAAATTAGGTGTGCATACAATATGTTACCAATTTTCAATTTTCAAACTAAGCATGCAATTAACACCAGTGATGAGAAAAAATCCCTAAAAAGGGAAAAACCATATATTCAGCATTATTAAACGTTTTGAATGACAGTCGACTAATAAAACATAGGCAATTTAAGTGAGACTCGTAGAGCCTACAAAACCTTCAATAGAATACGACTCGATCCAGAGTCCACAGGAAGTCGTCTACCCTCAGTATCCATAGATCAACCTTGTCTTCTTCAGTAGTGGAAGCTCGATTCCACAGTTCAGCAGTAGATATTTCTCTACACAAACCGTGACATCATAAATGAATCTTAATTATTCAAATGGGTTTGGAATGTTTTGTAACACCCTGCTCAATTAAATACCAGGAGATCAGTACTATACCCAATTAAATCAGAGTATACAGTTCGCTCATTTTTGCATCACTGTCGAAAAACATTTTCTTTTTGTTAATCACCTAATATTTAATTAAGCTGGTGTTAAAAACTTTGAAATTTTAATTGAATACAATCTCATTTTACCATTACAAATAATTTCATGTAATCCATTTCACAGCAATGCATAATAGTTAAGTAACATCACAACTGAATCTAATGTAACTAGAATAAAATCCCCAGTTTAAATATCTCAATACAATAATCCAAATAAACTGAATGTATCAAAACTGACTTAAGTAATACCATTGTCTGAGATAGAATCGAAATAACTAGAATCCTTAGGCGACATGCCCTACATGAACAAACTACTAAGGATGTATGAATCAAGGGAATGAAAGCGTCTAAGAAATGTCTGCAACTCCATAGCATCCATAGTACGTCAAGTATCCAATCCTTAATTCCTGACATTCCTATGACTGGACACCTAATATAGAAGATACAAGGGAGGCGAGAATATGCAAGAAAGCGGGTCACAGCCCGATTGTAAAATATTTTTAAAAATAACACGTGATTAACAAGTGCAATTAAGCAATTACTATGTACATGTTAGATTCTCGAACTCTCTCTTGAGATTCTCACCTCTCATCTAGTGTGCACACCTAACATACCTTCAAACCATACTAGTTACTATTCCCATGCTAACTAGTTCTTTCCAGTCTAACATCTAAATATAGCCCAATATCGTTCCCACGTATTTATCTCACAATATAAGCAATACATATATATCCAATTTCTCTTTAACATAGATAAGCACTTTTTCAATTTAATATAATTAAGTGTTCACTAACTTAATTCATTTCAGATTTCATTATCATCCATGTCTCCTTAATTCACATAGTAGATAATATCACAAGTATATATACACATTCACTCTACTATATATATATATATATATATATATATATATATATATACAACACTGCATCTCGAGACTCAGCTACGATGCGTGCATACTCTGCTATCATGTCCAGTTCATCTTGTCACTGTACAAAGGACTGTCGGTTCGGTATATTCCTTGAACCATAAATAACAAACACAAAAAATTGGAGGCGAACATAGTCCTAAGCCTTTGGGCTACGCACCCAAATGACCATTCAATACCATTATTTTCACACATGGCAATCCAACCTAAGTCATATGTTCTGAGGCACAAGTCAAAAATCCCCCCTAAGGCTCATCAGGACATGACTGCCCTCAACGCGCAAACCTCCTGTTGATAAGAAGTAGTCTAGGTATGTTATACACACAAATCATCATATAGGTATACACTCAACCTATATATATATATATATATATATATATATATATATATATATATCAACAATAGGGCATAAGCACATCCCATATTACAAGTCTCATACGTAGTATAGTTATATCTCGAATATCCTACTTATCATGGTATTTTAAACCTCAATTATATTATAGGTATTCGCTCCACCTATGTATATATATCAACAAATGGGTATACTCTCATCCCATATACAAATCCCACACGTAGTAAATTTACAGTTTATCCCATATACTGATAATTCACATTTTATTCACATATCCCATTACTATTAACATCTCTTATTAGCTGAAAGGATTTAATTAACTATTCCAGTAGCTACCTTCGACCCATACTTATTGGTCCAAAACTCATACTCATTATAATAATCCCGGATTATATTTTAATGGGGTTTTTATTGTTTAGTCCTTGGACTAATAATTTTGGACTAAAAAACTGGGCCCAACAAATTTTAAACGATTAGGTCCAACATATAAATACACCAAAATGAAAATGAAAACCCACTTTTCAGAAATCAAAGAGCAAAATCGAAACACCAAAGCCCTAAGACTGACCCTACTGTCAATTCAATCAAAACACCAAAACGATTTTCATCCTCAATCAAAATTTAGTCAACAATCACATATAACCCTAACCATGCAAACAAACGTCGCAAAAGTTAAAGGGATCAAACCCTAATCGTGGAAGTTCTAACAACCATTTCACATTCTCAATCAAATTCTTTCAAACACCACTAACAAGTATGGATATATTCTCATATATATGTTCTTAAGTTTTCTACTTAAGATTATACCATGTATATGTTGTGTTCTTAGTATTTTATTTCTGATATCACCTTTTTGTCCTTATGTATTTTGTGCTCTCATATGTATAAATTTGTAGACATTACATATGGACTAATGAAATTACATTCTTCTTCTTCATGATATGAAAAAATACATTCGTTTCCCTGATTTTAAATGCAAAACACACTTTTTACATAATTGGAATAATGTATATGTACAAGCCCTATTTTCTTGCGTTTACTCTGTTAATTTTTCCTGTACTTTCAAAAAGTACACACAAAATTAATAGAGCACACGCACATTAAAATTGAATTTGTTGTCCAATATGCGTGTACTTTTTTATATTATACGTGTACTCTATTTAAAATATATTTCATATCCAGATTTGATCAATCCTATGTGATTTTAGGTGCTCGTGTACTCTGTGAAATAAAATATGCCATGATGTAAATCTATACGGGCTATAAGGATATTGAGCATTAATTCAACATCCAAGCGTCATCAGGAAAGGAACTGCAAGTATTGCGATGCAAGTATGAAAGATATTTACCCCTCTATCTGTAAAAGTAATTGGAGCGCGCAGTGAATGACAATCCGACTTTGGGATTGCCTAATAGAGAACTTCTCAGTTTCTTTCATATGGGGCCAAAGATATTAGAGAATGTGATGGTTACTTTGGGTTATTTAGATTTTTGTACACATCAATGTATATGTATTTTATATCAAAAGTTGTAAAGATTTTAAAAAAATAATGCCATGAGGTATTTGTATATCTCCTATATTAATTGTGGTCCGCGCCAGTGGCATTTATTTATGGATGGATGTATTTTATGATATTAGTTGTTGTATTTTAAAGCCCTGAATTATTGCGTGTACTTTGGAATTTTTACGTGTACTTTGGGATTTTTGCATGTACTTTGGGATATTTGCGTATACTTTGGCTTTTTGCCTCTAATTCACAAAGTACACGCAAAAATCCCAAAGTACAAGCAAAAATCCCAGAGTGCACGCACATTGAAATTGAATTTGTTCAATCCAATATGCGAGTACTATTATATATTAGGAGTGTACTTTTTTGTATTGTTGTTTCTTTGGGATTTTTGCATGTACTTTTTCTTTTTTGCTTCTAGTATTTTAAAGTACAAGAAAAAATCACAAAGTACATGCACATTGAAATTGAATTTGTTCAATCCAATATGTGTGTACTATTATGTATTATAACTGTACTTTTTTATATTTTTGTGTTATTGTTTAAGAATCATACCATTAAGCATGTTCAACTACAAAATTGTTGCTTGCATTGACAGTCAATAGTATTAATGATGACGAAATTCATTTTCTCCTTCGCATGAATGATGGAGCTAAAAGGTTACTTGGTTTATACAACTACTATGAAGACATTAAGTGAATTTTTGATGTGCAACAGCTTCAAGTAACTGAATCGAAAGCGAAGGATTTAGCTAAACGAATTGAGTAGTATTACTTCAAAGGTTTTGAAAATGTTGGCGCTTTTAGCATGGAGATTCGTATCACTTCTTTTATGAATATGTTAGGAAGAGAGAATCTTGGTTTTTGACTTGTCGAATGTAATACCCTGTATTTTTGAAAGATTTTATTTTAATTATGTGTTTAGGATTAATTAATTTAAATGGAGAAAATTTATTTATAATTAATCCGGATTTAAATTTAATAACTACTAGCGTGACGAGAGTTAGTATGTATTGGTGATAATTATGTTGAATATTACTTAGCGAGTAAAGTAATATATGATTACAAAAATTTTATTTTGGTCGGGAGTAAAAAATACGGCAGTTGCAATATACTTAGTTGGGACGCGCATGTGAGTCATGTCGGTATTACTTTATTGGGTTAAAGTAGATAATTTATTTTTAAGTACCTCGTGTGGTCTTTTTGAGTGCGTCAGTGTGTCCGAAAGGGTCGAAATAGTCAGAAAACACTACTCAAGGGTTTTATTTGGATATCGGGGCATTTTAGCCCAAAACGACACCTCAGAGGGGTATTTTGGTCTTTGGGGGATTTTTGAGAATTAAAATGGACGGAAATTAGGAATTAAATTAGGGTTGTATGTGGGTTAGTAGGATTTGTCAGTTTCCAATCTACGAGAGAGAGAGAGAGAGAGAACCAAATAAGAAGAAGAAGAAGAAGAAGAAGAAGAAGAAGAAGAACTCCACAGGAGCCTGGGATAAACTCAAGATTTCACACTAAAAATCACACCAACGCATAGATCGCAACAAGAGGATCAACCCCATACCAGTTTCAGTCAGAGATTCGGAAATCCGCAAAAAGGAAAGTGTTTATCTTGCTAAATTGTTGAGCATATGTGTTTCATGTTAACTTTAGTTGATGAGATAACCATGATACTATGAATTTGAGACTGATTTGTCAATAAATTTTGAAGTTTCAATATAGGTTTGCATGTAGATGAATAACCCTATTCTAGTACTGATAATTCTAGAAATTTTAGGTTAAAATCACTAAATAATTGGGAGTTGAATGATTATTAATGGTGGGTTCTTTATTAAGGGACTTTTAAAGATTTAGGAATTTGTTTAGATTCCATTAGATTATATAAAGATTTGTCATTTAAATTATGTTAGAAAGTACCCTATTATGATTAGGAATAGTTTAGAATCATTTGATTGGGAGTTGGGATGAGTTTGAGACGAATTGGGATGAGGAAACGATTGGAAAAATAAATTTCGAAAGAACATGGGTGATCTCAGAATTTTCGTTCGAAGACCTAGGCAGGTCTTCAAACAACCTCGTTCAAACGAGAATTCCAACAACCATTCTAACGAGATTTCTGAGTTCATTCGAAGTGAGAATTTCATTCAAAGTGAGAAGTTCGTTCGAATGACCTCGTTCGAACGAGAATCCTGGACTTCTAATGAGATTCCAGAATGTTTATTTATGACCCGGTCAAGTTAAAATCCTTCTAGGTTGGTCCAACTGAGAGAAAGTAACCTACGCTATCATCGAATGGCTTAAATTCCTAGTTAGTAGTGAGTTGAGATCGTGACTATTCAAGGGGGTATAGTGGGGTAATAGTGCCTTAGAGAGAGGGTTTATGTTAGAGAGATAAGTTGACGGGTTACAACAATGTGAATAGTAGAGACGATAATACTATCTATAAACTCGAGGTCCTTGGTTGCGAGAATACCTATCGTATATATATTAAGTTGTGTGTATGCTTATTGAATAAACTATTATGTGTATAACATACCTACGCCGCTTGCTATCAAGCGGAGGTTGTGTTGTGGACAATCATGCCCTGAGGACCCTTCGGGTGGGATATTGATTGGTACCACTAGAGCATAGAACCTAGGTACGGACTATCTGTGAGAACGATAGTGATGGCAGTCGTATGGTGCGTAGGTATGTGCGTAGTCCATCGTCTTGGGACTATGTGCGCCTCCAATGTATGCGTTTTTAATGGTTCGTGAGAGACTGAACCTTTAGTCCTTTATGCCATGATTGATGCAACAAGACATGATAGTAGAGTATGCGAGCACCGCAGATGTGTCTTGGGTTGCAATATTTTATATATATAAGATAGAGTGTATGTGTATATACTTGAAATGATGTCTACTGTGTGAATTAAGTAGGTGGGATTATTAATGAAATTTGAAATGAATTAAGTAGCAAACACTTAATTATATTAAATTGGAAGTGTTTTTTTATGATAAATAGGAATTGGTTATATGTATTATCTTGCGAGGGAAATCCATGGGAATGATGTCGGATTATGATTAGTTATTAGATAGGAAAGACTAGTTAGTATGGGATTAGAACTAGTGGAATTTGAATATTCTCTTGGTGTGCACATTAGATGAGAGGTGAGTTCGATAACTTAACATGAAAAATATATGTCCTAATAAATCATTTTAAGCACTTACTGATTTTTAAACTGTTTTCAACTCGAGCTCTAACCCGTTTTCTGCAAATCTCTTTTCTTGTCAAAATATTTTCGGTGCTCGGCCAGAAGAACCCCAGGCTTAGGAGTTCCATTCATTCGACAAGTTGTAGCTGTTGTGGAGGCTACATGATCTTGGTAGTAGACGCCTTTGTCTATCATTTCTTACTTTTGAGTTATTTGCGTTAGTTAGACATGTCGTCCCTTATTATTCTTATGTTCAGTAATTTGAGATTTATATCATTACTCTTCTCAGTTGTTGGTTTTATTTAGTTGGATTACTGTATTGGATTTTTTACTGGAAGTGTTTACTTCAGCACCTTTATATTATGTCAGTTGGTCTATTTCTTATGAATTTAATTTGAATGGTGAATGTTGAGATATTTCCTTGAATGCTTTATATTAATTGAGAAGATAAAATTTTGACATCAACCTTTTTAAATGTTAGGTGGTTAGTATTTTATAACAAGTTTTCGACAGTGATGCATAATCAGAGCATAAGGTTCTAGAGTCCTTAGGATCTGTGCGGCTTATTATTCTTCCAGCGTAGCTTTCTTTGATATAGAGCCTTATATGTAGGATTGTTGATTTATATGGTGAGATTTCGTCCTCCTGCCATAACGTATATATTAGTGAATCTTATTTTCATTTGGGTGTGTTCCTGTGTCGAACAATAAAGCATGACAAGCGAGGGCCGTGGGGAGGACAACAAAAGGAAGGGATCACTAGTGGTTGTAGAGTATTTTTGAGGGTGATGACCGTAGTAGATCTCACCCCTATTATGGCATGGGAAGTTAGGACTGTAAAGACTGCTAGGGTGCAGCATATAATTTTCAAGTATCGCTATAGTTGGAAGTAGTGCCAAATTAGACTCACCCAACATGGTTAGAATGAGAGAGAGTTAGATGAGTCTTTAAAGAGGAACATCAGTGGAAATTCTAGAAATGCGAAGATTGTGTGTGTGTGTGCGTGTGTGTTAGCCAACGGAGGTTAAATATCCAAGGGCATGGGCATATGGTGGAGAGTGGTTAACTAAAAGTGAAAATTTAGGGAATTTTTTCTTTGGCTCGTAGGAGCAAAGTTATAATGGCAAGAGTAAACCACCACATTTAGAAGTGGAATGTTGTGTCAATAGAAGGATCTTAGGTACGATTGATGTTCATGATAAAATGTGAACGTTGTTTTGAACTCATCAAGGAAGGTCGGATAAAGGTCCGTTTGTAAAAATGAATTTAATTATTTAGAAAATTTTGTACCGGATGAAGTATGTACAATGAAGAAGAGGATTTTGAGTGGTAAATTGACTCGTGAGAAGAGTTACCAACACTTTTGAGGAATTCTGCTTGGACGGCCAATGCAGATAGCGACAATGTCGCATTTTATCAATAGAGATGTTGACACTTCCTTGTGTGTGGAGCTAAAAGAATTGAAAATTTTAGTTAGAGAGTAAGACTGGGTGAAACAGTGTTAGTGAAACACCACACGGGGGAGACCCATCAGGGAACACATTTAAATGATTCGGATAGCTAAATCTTTACCAAGTGATGGTGATTTCAGTCAGGGTTGTTGAGGCCAGAAGTGTATTTCTTATGAGAAAAAGAACTAAAAGAATAATAGGGGTAGCCATCAGAATTGAGACTACCAGAGTCTGAGAGAAGGGCAACCTTAATATGATCAGTATAGCCGCAGATAAGTGGATTATACAAAGAAGTATTTTGTGGAGAGTAGGCCCACATGAATTAATTTTGCCTGGAGAAAGTGAAGGAACAAGAGTATGGTGACTAGTGAGGGTATTGATTAAAATATTTTCTGTTGGTTCAAATAAGCGTGTTATGTCCGGGGAGCATTTGAGCAGCCAGGGAGATCGATAAGGTAGAAAATATGAGTTTTATCCTCTAGAGGGAGGTATGTCTTGTGTGACTCAAATGAGTCACGATACTTATCTACTCTAGATTTGCGAGTGAGATGAGTTTAGTGCATGTATCGATAACATTATCATTGTGTGTATGTTTCCCCCGATATAACGGGGTTACATCTGGTGCCATCGCGGGCGAGCCAGTGTATTGATAGTGGTATATATTTTGTTGAGACTACTTATTTTAGTAATGTTTTATACAAGTATGTCCTTATCCTGGATAAGGATTTATGGTAATGGTTAGAACGATAGTGGGCAGTTATTGCAAGGCTATCGAGGTTGATGCTCTAGGGCAGGATGTGTTATTTTGGTGATGCCTCATTTGCGATAAGGTTGAGCTCGAATCCATATTATCTTGTTATAGGGACTTCGAAAAATACAGTGTCTTGAAATGTTTGATCCCAGTGTGTAGGGACTTTATTGATATGATTCTAGGTGTATTCAGTTTCCTGTCGAGCGGGGAGATTCAGCTTGTTATTATGTTTAGCGCTCTAGGCTTGGTGATAAGAAGAGAAAATTATTATATCACCCCTTTAGAGATGTGGGGGTTGAGATTATATTTGTTTGTCTGAGGACAAGAATTTGAGAGTCCCGATTGTATTCGAGGTTTATGGAATTTGGTTACCACCAATGTTGAGTGATAGTGCATTAAAGGGGGAGTTCCTTGTGTAAATGTAATCGTAGGAGGAGATATAGCTTTTATGTCAAGAGATTGAAATTTAGGGGTACATGCTATGGACTGAGGGCCTAACGGATTTCGAAGACCGACAATACTAGGTAGTAATATATCAGGGGGTTTCTTTGTTTGGATTTCTCTTTGCGAGACATCCCACACATGAAACTTAGCGTCAGGTTGGAAGTAGGGAAATGTTTGGTCATTTGTCCAAAGTCTGGTACCTCGATCATTATAAAAGTATGTAGTTATAACTGTAAGTTGGAAGTTATATAACTATATAAGGCCAGTGGAGCCGGTTGTGCGATGAGGAAGTATTGAAAAATTTTGCTTATCACCGCGAGTTGAAGGGTGGAACGATGTTAAGGAGAATTTAAGATTTCAATTTCTGGGGTGATTGAGAATACCCAAGTGTTGTAACCCCATTGTGGATGCAGGGGCAATAAAGAATTGAGTGTTATGTATGAAGTGTATGTGATGTTTAAGCCAGTAGGCGCGGTTTATAGGGTGTGTGGGTGCCCTGGTTAGCTGATGTCAGAATCATCTGGATTAAAGGGACATGAGAATAGATATGTGAAATATATGCATGTGGGGCTTATATAACAAATTGGAAGTGGTAGAGTGGATTAATCGTCGTGTAAGAAGAATAGTAATCGATATTTATGCATGCGATTAGGGTAGTACACCTGAATTTGGTTGAAAGGCTATGGGAAGCCATTTAAAAAGGGATATCTCTTAAGAAGAGGAAAACTTAACTATTATGAAAATTTGGAGCGAAGTCCTACCCAATCGAATGTTGAGAGTGACTTGCGCATAAGTATAATGATGATGTCAATAAGGTATAAAGAGTCCAGAAGTGCACATCGTCACGAAAAGTGCACGGGTCAGAACTTTAGTTATACTCGAGGGGAGAAGGAAAGTATTGAGTGTCGCTTAATGTGAGATGCTATAAGTGGAAATCGGTGATGAGTGGGACATAGTGAGTAGTCTCTGCATGCACCACTCATAGATAGAAATCGGTTGGAACGAGATGATCAACCAGAAAACTTTGTATTAAGCCAAAGA
Organism: Sambucus nigra; assembly: GCA_949130495.1. NCBI lineage: Eukaryota > Viridiplantae > Streptophyta > Magnoliopsida > Dipsacales > Adoxaceae > Sambucus > Sambucus nigra. Next base: position 86,546,822 of record OX422223.1, on the reverse strand, counting down.
TTTTAGAAATGGAAGGGGGTAGTCATGCTGGTATTTTCGTTGATGGGTTGCCAACATCAAGATAAAGTTACGATTTCCTTCGAATGTGTGGAACAAGTTGACCAAAAAGAAAGTAATTGTTATTCCTTTGGGGTGATTTACACTATTAGATAGTGTGCCCCAGTCTTTCTTTGAAAATAAGGATCACGTCGGCACGTGATCCTGTCCAGTATTATTGTGAATCGGGATGAGATCCTTGAACTCCACCTTCAATATAGGATTTTAGGAAGTAGTGGGGATGACGTTTCATTTTGCGCAGGTCGTATCACCTATAGCCCGAGGAGTGATGAAATGTGATTGACGACTAATGAAGCTGTATGAATGTGATTTTGGAGTCACTGTGATTATTTCATTTCCAAAACTGATATAGCTGGTAAATGAAGTATAGTACGGTAATTGGGAGACAATATTTCCTAAAGGTAGAGTTGTGTGTAAACAACCGTACCTGTTTGTTATGAACAAGGAACTTAATGAGGTTTTGTGTGGAAGAATCTTAACCATTCTCCCTTTGGTTGTTTAGGGGTGAGCGGATAATCAGAATTTTTGGATTGGTCAAGAGTTAGAGTCCGATGACGAAAGGGGAAATAACTACAAACTGTCTTTAGTGGCTTTTGACTGTCGCTAGAGATACACCGTCAAGGACCAAAATTTGAAGGGCTGACAAGAGTGGTTATATGTTCATTTAGTTTCCCTTGGGATGGGAGTTTTGTGTTGAGATGAATATGGGAAGTTGGCACGTAGTGATGTGCGGCCTTCCAATAATATTAAAGATAATAGGGCCAATGATGTATGGGTTCGTCGTATTCAAATGTCATGGGTAGGAGCACAATGTGAGGTACCGTTATTGAGATGTGACCTTATAACTGATGAAGAATGTCAATATCAAGAGAGTTAAACAAGCTTGCTGTGAAGCTGGGGCTATAGTGATCGAGCCTAACTTTGAAGTTGGTTTTCAGTACTGGAGGATATGATGTTGTAAGATCCTCAATCTTAGTAGCTATTGTATCTGAATTTCAGGACGAAATTACGTTATTAGGGGGGAAGTATATAATACCCCGTATTTTTGAAAGATTTTTTTTTAATTATGTGTTTAGGATTAATTAATTTAAATATAAAAAATTTATTTATAATTAATCCGGATTTAAATTTAATAATTACTAGCATGACGAGAGTTAGTATGTATTGGTGATAATTATGCTGAATATTACTTAGCGAGTAAAGTAATATATGATTACAAAAATATTATTATGGCCGGGAGTGAAAAATACGGCAGTTGCAATATACTTAATTGGGACGCGCATGTGAGTTGTGTTGGTATTACTTTATTGGGTTAAAAAGAATAATTTATTTTTAAGTAACTTGTATGGCCGTTTTGAGTGCGTCAGTGTGTCCGGAAGGGTCAAAATAGTCAGAAAGCACTACTCGAGTGTATTATTTGGATTTTGGGGTATTTTAGCCCAAAACGACACCCCGGAGGGGTATTTTGGTCTTTTGGGATTTTCGAGAACTAAAATGGACGAAAATTAGGAATTAAATTAGGATTGTACGTGGGTTAGAGGGAGTTGTCAGTTTCTAACCTATGTGAGAGAGAGAGAGAGAGAGAGAGAGAGAGAGAGAGAGAGAGAGAGAGAGAGAACCAAAGAGGAGGAAGAAGAAGAACTCCACAGGAGCCTGGGATAAACTCAAGCTTTCACACCAAAAATATACCAACGCGTAGATCGCGATGAGAGGATCAACCCCATACCAGTTTCCGTCAGAGATTCGGAAATCCGCAAAAAGGCAAGTTTTTATCTTGCTGAATTTTTGAGCATATGTGTTTCATGTTAACCTTAGTTGATGAAATAACCATGATACTATGAATTTGATACTGATTTGATAATAAATTTTGATGTTTGAAGATAGGTTTGCATGTAGATGAATAAACCAATTCTAGTAAAGATAATTCTAGAAATTTTAGGTTAAAATCACAAAATAATTGGGAGGTGAATGATTATTAATGGTTATTAAGGGACTTTTAAAGATTTAGGAATTTATTTAGATTCCATTAGATTATGTAAAGATTTGTCATTTAAATTATGTTAGAAAGTACCCTATTGTGATTAGGAATACTTTATAATCATTTTATTGGGAGTTGGGATGAGTTTGAGACGAATTAGGATGAGGAAAAGATTGGAAAAACGAATTTCAAAAGAACATGGGTGATCTCAGAATTTTCGTTCGAAGACCTTCCCAGGTCGTTCAAACGACCTCGTTCAAACGAGAATTCCAACGATCATTCTAATGAGATTTCTGAGTTCGTTCAAAGTGAGAAGTTCGTTCGAAGTGAGAAGTTCGTTCGAACAACCTCGTTTGAATGAGAATCCTAGACTTCTAACGAGATGCCAGAATGTTTATTTATGACCCGGCCAAGTTAGAATCCTTCTAGGTTTGTCCAAGTGAGAGAAAGTAACCAACAATAACATCGAATAACTTAAATTCCTAGTTATTAGTGAGTTGAGAGCGTGACTATTCAAGGGGGTATAGCGGGGTAATAGTGCCTTAGAGAGAGGGGTTTATGTTAGAGAGATAAGTTGACGGGTTACAACAATGTGAATAGTAGAGACGATAATACTATCTATAAACTCGAGGACTTGGGTTGTGAGAATACCTCTTATATATATATATATATATATATATATTAAGTTGTGTGTATGCTTATTGAATAAACTATTATGTGTAGTGTTGTGGACAATCATGCCTTGAGGAGCCTTCGGGTGGGATATTGATTGGTACCACTAGAGCATAGAACCTTGGTACGGACTATCTGTGAGAACGATAGTGATGACGGTCGTATGGGTGCGTAGGTATGTGCATAGCCCATCGTCTTGGGATTATGCTCGCCTCCAATACATGTGTTTTTTTTTATGGTTCACGATAGATTGAACCTTTAGTCCTTTATTCCATGAGAGATGCAACATGACATGATAGCAGAGTATGCAGGCACCGCAGTTGTGTATCTAGGTGCAATATTATATATATATATATATATATATATATATATAAGATAGAGTGTATATGTATATACTTAAAATGATGTCTACTGCGTGAATTAAGTAGTTGGGATTATCAATGAAATTTGAAATGAATTAAGTAGCGAACACTTAATTATATTAAATTGGAAGTGTCTGTTTATGCTAAAGAGATATTGGTTATATGTATTATATTGTGGGCGAAATCCATGGAAACGATGTCATATTATGATTAGTTATTAGAGAGGAAGGACTAGTTAGTATGGGATTAGAACTAGTGGAATTTGAATATTCGCTAGGCGTGCACATTAGATGAGAGGTGATTATCTCAAGTGAGTTCTATAACTTAACATGAAAAATATATGTGCTAATAAATCATTTTAAGCAGTTGCTAATTTTTAAACTATTTTCAACTCGGGCTCTGACCCGTTTTCTGCAAATCTCTTTTCTTGTCAAATTATTTTAGGTGCTCAGCCACAAGAACACCAGGCTTAGGAGTTCCATTCATTCGACGAGCTGTAGCTGCTGTGAAGGCTACGGGATCTTGGTAGTAGACGACTATGTCTATCATTTCTTACTTTTGAGTTATTTGCATTAGTTGGACATGTCGTCCCTTATTATTCTTATGTTCAGTAATTTGAGATTTAGATCATTACTCTTCTCAGTTGTTGGTTTTATTTAGTTGGACTACTGTATTGGATTTTTGACTGGAAGTGTTTACTTCAGCTCCTTTATATTATATCAGTTATTCTATTTCTTATGAATTTAATTTGAATGGTGAATGTTGAGATATTTCCTTAAATGGTTTATACTAATTGAGAAGATAAAATTTTGACATCAACCTTTTTAAATATTAGGTGGTTAGTATTTTATAACAAGTTTTCGACAGTGATGCATAATCTGAACTAACTGGATATTCTGGTTTTAATTAATAAAGGACTGATCACCCGTTATTTAATTAGGCGAGGTGTCACATCGAACAACCTCTATTAGGTATTACCATGAAAGAGACGATATATATATTATCGCCTTTAGCATGTATTTTGTTGAGACTTGTATGAATTATTTGTGAGAATATTGCATGTATTTTAATTAAATACGCTTGTATTTTATTGTTTTAGTCTATGTTATATTCTAATTCGCATGTATTTTATTTTTTTGTACATGTAAATTATCATTAAAGGTTAGTAATTCAAATTTTGTTTATAGATCAATAGAATGGGGATGAAGATGAAGGCAAGAAAAGGAAAGAAAAAAAAAGCAGTTCTGAAGAAACTTCTTCATCCAATTCTAGTTCTAGTTCTAGTGTTGCATTGAAATCTACACGTGCTGCAAAGAAGAATGTCCAATATCGATCAAATGTTGTTATCTTTCTTCATGATTATGGTAAGATTGAAGAGAAAATAAATGATAGGCATATTGAACTGCTTAAGAAGACTCCATTCTGGGAGCTTTTCAATGCCTACTACAGTAGGGAAGTAGTAGAAGTGGACCACAAGAAGACTGATAAAAATATTTTTCCAATTATCAAGCTATATAACAAGGAAACCAAAAGTTTCCATATTAAGAGTAGGACTGAAATAAGGCCAATAGATATAAGTGAAATATTTGGCATACCAATGGTTGAGGGAAAAAATCAATAGAACTGAAAAAGGGACCGACTATGTCTCAAAAATCTGGATTACTAGCAAAATTCTTCAAAAAAAATAAGAAAGTCAAAAATATTGGAGGGTTTGAAGAAATCGGTCAATTTAGACACAGATGAAGGCATTGCCGATTTTGTAAAACTTGTTTGTCTCCACTTACTGACCATGTTGTTTTTCTCCAACTCAAACTTCACACTAGCAAAAAAAAATTAAATACATCAACAGTATTGATGAAATGAATAACTATGATTAGGCATCTGTTGTGCATGATTTTCTCATAAATTCACTTGACAAAATAGCAAGTTCAAAACCTAGCACAGCAGCTGGATGTGTCATTTCCCTACTGGTGAGCAAAACAACATCCTGATATTTATAAATATACAAACCAATAATCACGTGTACTTTGTAAAAATCACGTGTACTATTATAGTACACGTGATTTTTACAAAGCACGCATGATTTTTATAAAATACATATGAACCTTAGTACTATTACATTTACCATGGTTGTAGTATGTATTTGTTACTTTCAAAGTACCACAGATATTTAAACCAATTCACGCGTGTAGTTTATAAACATCACATGAATTTTAAAAATACACGTGATATTTACATGTGTATTTTGAAAGTACAAGTGATTTTTATAAATTACATGTGTACAATGTTTTGTAAATATAACATGTGTACTTTATAAATTATATGAGATATTTACAAAGTACACGTGTACTTTGTAAAAATCACGTGTACTTTCAAAATACACTTGTTATATTTACAAAGTACATATGTAACTTCGCGTGTACTTTGTAAATATCACGTGTACTTTCAATTATGAATAACTAGGTAATACAATTATTAATATCATTTTTTTTTTGCATGATCACAGTATTGGGCTTGTGAGAAATTTGATATTATTCCTCGTGTTGAAAATTTAAAGAGAAGACGCCAAAATTCCTTAGGTGGAAATTATCTTCTTTGAAAGATTGGTCTGCTGTGAATGACATAGCATCAGCAAATTTGAAGGACGCTACAAATAAACCAGCTTGTAAGGACAGTTCTGTAGAAAGAGAATCTCAGTTTGAAGGGCCCAGTTACTCTTTGAACATTTCTACAGGAAGTCCTATACATACTGATTCATCATCAGAAAAAGTTTCTAAAGAATTTAATAACAATGACATTTCATCAGGTTGGAATATTCCCCTTAAAAACATTGTGAGTCCAAAGAAAAAGAAGGAAAATGATAAACCAAAGGGAATTTATAAACCAACAGATGCTGAAAAGCCTCAGAAGGTTAATTTGGAGGAATAAATTTCTAGTTTGAAAAGAGAATTGTTGGAAAAAAAATAACCAACTATCTAAAGTAACTGAAGACCTTGATTGTGTACTAAAGAAGGTGACCTCTTTGGAGGTGGAGAGTGCCAACCTTACCATTATGAATGTACAGTTGCAGGTAGATAATAATTCACTTTTGGAAGCTCAATAGGAACTAAGGAAGTTGAAGGTGGAGAATTCCAACCTTTTGAAAGAAAAAGAGTTACTAAATAAGTTGGAGGTGGAAAAGGCCCAACTTTCCTTGTTAAACAATTCTTTGAAAGAAAAGCTTGATAAAGCCACAATGAATGACTCGCATAGAATTAAACAACTGGATGAGTTATTGAAAAAACAGGCGGAAACATCCAGAATTTTGGAACAAAAAAATGCATATATGTCTGACAGTAATGAAAATCTCAAAAATAAGTTTGAAGATGTAGTGCAAAAATTGAGAGATGGGGGTACATTGTTGCTGGATCTTCAGCAGTCATAATTGAAAAGAGATGAACAGGTACTTTTGATTAATTTTCAAATGGACTAATTTTATAAAATACAGTTGTATTTTACAAAGTACATGCATATCACCCCAAAGTACACGTGGAATTATTTTTATATTTACTTGTATTTTAAATTTTTTTCACATGTACTTTGGTATTCTTTTCAAATAATGGAGTGTACACGCATTTGACATAAAGTACACGCATAGTTTGATAAAGTACACGCATATTTTATTTATTATTATTGAGGTTCATGGCATGTTTAATATTTAAACATGATGTTTTCTTTTCACCGGGAAATAAAAAATAATAATCCCAAGAAAAAGATAGAAGATTTATCATGCTCCATATCTAAAAAGGATGAAGAAATAAATTCAATTCAGAACTCAATGATTTTGAGAATCCAGGAAGAGTTGATAGGAAGCAAAAGATTGATGAAGACTTTATATATTCACATCCTATTCACGATTTGTCAAAAGGAGATGGGAATAAAAATTCTTAGAATGATGCTCCTCTTGAATTGCAGCCAAAAGCAAGAAATACACAACACAATAAGTCTTCTACTGTCACATTTAAAAGGAAAAAAAGGCAGAACAATAAAAGGCATGATAAAAAGGGCAAAACAAATGCAACACATGAAGTGGGCCTGAAAATCTACAAGTGTTCAAAACACCTTAAAGAAGAAGCCCAAAATAAATTGAAAGAATATTTGACGGAGGAGACGAATACAGGGTACAACTTCTAATTATTTATTTTTGTATTGAACTTTATGCATGTTCTTTATAAACTACACGCATATTTTATAAAGTACACACATTTTTGTATGTAACTTTATGCGTGTACTTTATTAAGTACAACCATTTCATAAAGTACAAGCTTATTTTTAAGAAGTATACGCATTTTTGTATTGAACTTTATGCGTGTACTTTATAAAGTACACGCATAAAGATAAAATATACGCATATTATTTAATGATCATAGATTATATACATACTTCAATTATTCTTCTTGTGGTGACAATTAAGTTCAACATAAATTAATAAAAAAAGGCAATCACCAAAGCAAATAAAGAATGTAAAGAACGCCAATCACACGACACAATATTTACGTGGTTCAACAAGAATTCCTACGTCCACGGTGGTGCTCTCGATATTATTTCTCTATACTTCGGGGAGTGTTTTACAGGAAAAATAATGCAAGCCTTTTTTCCCTGGCTTAAGGTTTGTTATATACAAGTTTGTTCTCAGGGAGTGGGGGTGTTGTACTCCCCCACGTCAATCCATAACCCCTAGAATATCTACATACGAGATTTTCGAAACTTGACTGAGTAGTAACTGAATTGATTGGGATGTGAGGCTCCCAGACTTTGGGCCATTTTTATTGGGCTACTCGTCTTGGGCCAGAATGATAAATCAAGTTACCCACAATTGCCCCTAAAGTTATTGGGCCACAATTCGGGCTCAATAATTTTAAATAATTTGTTATAATAGTGTTTTTGTAAATTGTGCAGCACTTTCCAAGATTGAAGCGCCTCTTCTGAACTGATTTAGGTGGCAGCTCGCTTCGTTTTCTATGCGCTATGATTAAAAACGTTTAAAAATCCTTCGGAAAAGTGTTTTCTTGTTGTCGCTTCAGGTTTTTCCATATTGATAACCTTTTCCAAGCTCCCGCTATTGCGCTTTTCATTCTCAGGTCTTCGTCGTCCAATTTCACTATTCTTCATCGTCTTTGCTTGTGATTTTGCATCATCCCAAGCTAAGTTTTCACTTCGTAAGTTCCTCTTGCTCTTTCTTTTTGCTTTTTCTGGTGACATTTCTTTGTATCTGTAATTAGGGTTTGTGAATGACAAAAATAGGCAATAGAGCAGTACCCGAATTTTGGAAGTTTTATAACATTCCAAATTGGGTAGATAATGAGTGTGCCCCTGTCCCTCGTAATGTTAGAGAGATTGAGGATCCTCATCGGATTCATGTTCTCTTATTGTCCCAAGGGGGCATACTTCCCTCCCAAGAAATTTGTTTTTGCATTTTTTTGGTTATTTCCATATTGTCCCTGCATAGTGTTTGCCAAACGCCTAGAAGATTATTAATGGTGTCCATAGAATAAATCAGCTCTACGACACCAATCGAGGGCTTGCTGAGATCTGTTTTTGTTATTCTTTCTCGCGAACAAGTTCTGGTCTTCTTTACCTCAAGGCTAGAAGTCCTGATAGGGTATTGGTAGTAAATCTACCTAATTCCCATAAGGATTACTGGCAAGAGGGTTTTCTTACTAAAAATTGGCAATTTCCTCCCCATACTGAGGGGCCGAGGTTTGACAGGTTCACGGTCCCCTTTTATGGGCAGGAGTACATAGGTAGGCTTAGTTTTTTCTCTGCTCATCGATCCTCTTATTAATGTATGATTTCTATGATATTATTCTTTATTTCTTTTCAGCGAGAGCAAAGAACTTGGAACCTGCTCTCAGTGAGGTCCAAGCTGCTGAGTTGGTCAAAGCCTGGAATATCAGGGAACTCTTGGCTGACGGTGAACATCCTCAATCAGAGGCTTTTCTCTTGTAGTACAAGAATGTTGGGTCCAGCTTTATCACGCGCCCTGTAGACAGCGTCCCTGAGCTAGACATCACTGAAGAAGTTTCTGTAGATCCCATCCACTTGGATGAGGAAGAGAGCAGCTCTGATAAGGATAGAAAAGGTGACAACGGGGGCGGTGTTGAAGGTGGTTCCAGTGAAGAGAGCACTGGTGGTGAAGGATCTTCCAGCTCGGAAGAAGTTTTAGAAGATCGAGAGTCTTCTAGTGAATCGATCAGTTCCAGCGAAAAAGATATGGCTCCTCCCAGGAAGAATCTGATTCGGGATGATTATGGTGATGATGTGCTTCTTTCTTGGCAGTTGAAGAAGTAGAAGTCTGGCAGTGGGGAAGTTGCCACTTGCTCTCGGCCTACTATCAACGAGCAGGAAAAGAAGAAGAGGGAGGGAGAGCAGTTGAGAGAGAGAGAGATAGATAGATAGAGAGAGAGCGAGAGAGAGAGAGAGAGAGAGAGAGGGAGGAGGAGAAGAATATGGAGGACAGAAGGAGAGCTGAGAGGGAAAAAAGGAGAGAGAAGAGGAAATAAGGAGAGAGGAGATGAGGATGAAGGCAGGGTAAGCGTTGGTGTCTGTGTCCGCCTTGCCCGAGGGGTCCTCTGTCGTAATCTCTCCTCAGTTGGCTCCTGCATTGCTCGAGAGAGCAATTTTGCCTACTGATCATCAGAAGGCAATGAGGACCGACTAGTTAGCTCTGCAGGTGAGTCAGAGGCTAGCCTTGGTAAGTTTGTCTTCGCTTTTTTTTTCTTGCAATATTCTGTTTAATGCTTCTCTTTCTTAATGTTTTCTCTTTTTTTACAGTTCGTGAATGACTTTTCCGTCCTCTATCGCATCCGCGGCGAGCTGGTGAAGAGGAATGCTAATTTGGAGAAGCAAAATGTTGAGCTAAAGGGGAAGGGTGTCGTGCTGGAGGCCAATTTGAAGACTGCCAATGATGCTTAGTGATCTTTCGATCTCTCCCTCACTGAAGCCAATCGGGTGAAGGAGGCGGCAGTCAAAGAGCTCAACGAGCTACGGCAGTCCTACGACTTGGTCTGTACGAGCAAGTTAGCTATGGTCGAGAAGAACAGGGTGCTGGCAGAGAAGGTGAAGAAGGTGGAGGAAAGCTCGTACAATGCCGGGTGGGCTACTGCGTACGAGGACATTGAGGTTCAGATAGGCTACATCAATCGACTGAACTTCAAGAAATGCTGGAACAAGGCTCTTTTAGCTGCTGGAGTGGACATCGATTCTCCACTATTTAACAAGCATGATCCAGGCCTGAAGCCAATTATGGATGAGGCTCCTGCCTTAACCATTGACGGTGTCTCTACTTCTCAGACCGTTCCTGCTAGTGCTCCTTCTACCCAGGGAACAGTAGTTGCTCCATCTGAGGGAGGTGTTCCTGATGCTGCAGATAAGGGAAAGTAACCAACGACCTCGGAGTAAACTGAGGTTGTCAGCTAGCTTGTTCTGAGGAACCTCTTTGTATTTTTCTTTGTTTATTCTTCCCTTCTAATTACTGATGTACTTGTAACATTACATTTTAATGAAATGAAAACACTTTCCTTTCTTCATGCTAATGCTTGTGCTTTTAAATGCTTTTTATGGCTTGTAGTTGATTGATATGGATGAGTATATACCTGCTACCTCTCAACTGGGAAGGATCATCGGTCCTAATGCGAGCAATCAAGTTCGCCAAGCCTTTGTTAGGATTTATAAGTCCCTTAGGTCAAGGAACAAGAGCTTTAAAGATCAGTACGAGCTCATCGCCAAACTGAAGGATAGACTTCAGGAGATGGAGGAGGTTGGTGCTTCTGTTCAAGAAGAAGTGAACCTTCTGAGGGCTAAACTTATGGATGCCTCCGAGATCAATCAAGTCGGAGAAGTTATTCAATAGGAGAATGAAACTCTAAGGAGGGAGGTGTCACGACTCAGGGAGCATGCGTCGAGTGTTTCACCTTAAGTTTTGCGAGGTTCCTCTTCATTTGCTGGTACGCGAGCTAGTAAAGTGTCGAGTGCCATTCCTCAAGTTTTGTGAGGTTCCATTTCATTGGTTGGTTCGCAAGCTGGTAAAGATGATGGGGGTCCAGATAGGGAGATGGACGAGCTTCGAGGAGATGTTTATCGAACTTATGTGATAGTTGTTGGACTTCAAAGAGATGTCACGCGACTGTGGAATCTGTTCAAGAAAGGACCTCGGAAAGTGTGGGCTAATGGTTATGACCAGGGTTGGACAGATGCTTCGATGAGGTTGGTAGAGGTCAAAGAGCTATCCTTTATTAGGGGATGGTTGAGTGCCCTCACGGAGCTACAGGTCCCCAGGAACTCAGTGCTCTAGTATCGTCATGATATCTCTCCTTCAACTCTAAGGCCTAATCCTTTCAGGAGGGACAACCAGTGGGCCCCTATAGATGTTATCCCTAGGCAGCTATTGGAGCCAGATGCGAATGAAGTTGAGGAAGAAGTAGCTCCTCATCCGGACGACGTTCGAAGAGCACAAGTGGCTGATTATCTTGCTCATAGGAATAATCCTCATTAAGATTTACTTAATTCATTTAATGTAACTCTGTTGTAAATGAAGTGAAGTAATAAAATATTTATATTTTGGGCGATTCATCGACTAAACATGCGTTGTGTATTTTCTACTTCACTGATTTTTGTTTGATTATCTTGGGCTCTTCGTAGCTGACTAGATTTGATGTGGGTAGTGTTGTTTTATTGCGTGAGTATCCTTCCAGTCCAGTATGCTTATGAGATACCATTCTTCCCTACTTTACCTTTTAGGTCGTGTCGTCACACTCCCTTAGGCCTAAGTTTGGCAATGGCGAGGACACACCTGGTGTTGGATGTTCTATCCGATCAGATTTTTTGAGCCAAACATCATTTGGCGACCAATTCAATTTGGTCGAGCTGCCTAAGGGTCCCCTGTAGGGCTTCATATATTGTCAAGGGCAATGCTAAGAGGTTGTTCGTGTTTCATAACAAAAACCTGAGGGGGGAGGCTCCCTGCTTTTATATATTGAGTAATGTGCCTGTCTCTTGGAAAAGATGTGCAAGTTATAAAGTTTATAATATACAATTAACACTTTATGGAACGCTACTTCCAAACAATATTTTATTAATCAAGCATAATAAAAATGAGTTTCCAATTCTAGTAATGTGATAAAAGATTAATAAAGAGAAACTAGAAATAGAATTTCTTCAGGTTGGCCCTGTTCCAAGCTTGGGGTATCTCTCTGCCCTCCATCATTTCTAAGTGATAGGCTCCTTATAGGTCGTCTCTTGTCACCTTGAATGGTCCCTCCCAGTTTGGACCCAGCATGCCATCAGATGGTTTTACTGCGCTGCCAAGAACTTTTCTTAGGACGTAGTCCCCAACCTGGAATGTTCTTGAATTGACCTTTTTATTATAGTGCTTTGCTAGTTGTTGCTGATAGCTCGCTAGTTTCACTAGAGCTAATTCCCTGCGTTTGTCGGCTAGGTTAAGTTCAGCGAGTAATGTTGCATCATTCTGGCCTTAGTCGACCAAGGTGGACCTTATGGTTGGGAGGACAGCTTTTAAAGGGATGATTGCCTCCATTCCATATATTGGTGCGAAGGGGGTTTCCCCAGTTGCTCGTCGTGGGGTAGTGCAGTAAGCCCATAAAATATGGGGCAACTCGTCGCCCATGCCCCTTTAGCTCGCTCTAATCGCTTCTTCAATCCATCGATCACTGTTTTATTGGAAGATTCAGCTTGATCGTTGCTCTGAGGGTATGCTATCGAGCTAAAATGGTGCCTGATTCCATGGTCATTGTAGAAACCCTGGAATAGGCCGCTTTCAAACTGGGTTCCGTTGTTAGTGATGATCGTTCTGGGGATCCCAAAATGGGTAATTATATTTTCCATATGAATCTCATCATTTCTGCATCCCTGATGTTCGCCAGGGGCTCTGCCTCAATCCATTTGGCAAAGTAGTCTACGGCGACCAACAAATACTTACGATTACCGGCAGTGGTAAGAAGAGGGCCGACAATGTCCATTCCCCACTAGGCAAAGGTCCAGGGGCTGGTAAGTGATTTTAGGTCACTAGCAGGTTAGTGGACCATAGGAGCATATAGTTTACATTTATCGCACTTGGGAGCATATACTCCAAAATCTCTCTACATGTATGGCCACCAGTAGCCTTCATTCATTGCTCGGAAAGCTAGCGATCACCCTCCAATATGGCTCCCACAGATTCCTACATAAAGTTCATGCAGAACTTGATCGACGTCCTTTGGGTGAACACGTTGGAGGTAAGGGTTGGTGAATGATCTCTTATACAACTTTTCCTCAGGAGATAAGTGAAAGCGGGCAGCTTTGACTCTTATCTGATGAGCGACCTTCTTATCGTCTGGTAGTGCACCATCCTTCAAATCGTCCCTCAGGGGGTCCATCCAACTGGGTGCTGATTCAATCTGGAGAATATGGCACATGTTTGGCAGCTCTTTGCTCTGGTTGATGCTCGGCTGTGCGAGGAAGTCTATAGGGATTGTTCTTTTTAAGTCGGGGTTGATTGCTGAACTCAAGGCTGCTAGGGCGTCGGCATGGCTATTTTGTCCTCTGGGAAATTGTTGGACACTGACTTCCTCAAAGTTGGACATTAACTTTTTTGCTAAGGCGAGGTAGGCTACCATTCTTTCATCCCTCGCGTTGAAGTCCCCACTTATCTGATTGGAGACCAATTGTGAGTCGCCGAACACCTGTAGCTGTTTCGCACCCAACGCTTGTGCCTTCTGTAGGCCTGCTATCAAAGCCTCGTATTTCGCCTTATTATTGGAGGCTTCAAATCCAAGTCTGATCCCCTGCTCGAGAATTTTATCTTCTGGGGTAACGAGCACAATGCCTACTCCTGCCCCCTTTTGAGTTGGAGGCTCCATCAACAAACAGTCGCCAAACGCCTCCTATTGAGTGATCTTCCCTTTGATCCATGGATTAAAGTTGTTCGCAAGGTTGTTCACCTGTGAACTCCGTGATGAAGTCGGCGAGGACCTTCCCCTTGATTGCATTCCTTGGTTTAAATTGGATGTCAAATCATCCGAGCTCGACTGACCACTTTGATAGTCTGCCGAACAGATCCGCTTTTCGCTGGACTGCTTTAAGGGGGTGTGACGTGAGGACGATGATAGAGTGAGCTTCAAAATAGTGCTTCAGTTTCCTCAAGGCTACCACTAGTGCAAAGGAGATCTTTTCTAGGGGTAGGTATCGTTGCTCGACGTCCAATAGGGTCTTGCTCGTATAGTAGACTGGGTGCTGAATTCCTGGTTTTTTGCATACTAGTGCAGATTTAACGGCGTGGCTGGAGATGGCAAGGTACAAGTGCAAGGAATAATTCTCTTGAGGTATTACGAGCAAGGGTGGTGTGTTAAGATAACCTTCGAGCTCTTCCAATGCTCTCGAGCAATCTTGATTCCACGCCACTGTTTTTCTTTTCTTCAATAGCTGGAAGAATGGATGGCACTTTTCAGAGGACTTTGAGATTAACCGATTCAAGGCGGCGAGCATGCCCATGAGCTTCTGTACGTATCGTATCGTGCAGGGAGGCTGTACCTTATTGATTGCATTAATTTGGTTCGGGTTCGCTTCAATGCCTCTCTCGCTAACTAAGTACCCGAGAAATTTTCCTGACTGGACACCGAAGGAACATTTGCTCGCATTGAGTTTCATTCAGTATTTCCTAAGGATTTTGAAGGTCCGTGATAGGTCTGAGAGGTGGTCTTCTTTGTGCCTGATCTTGACGAGCATATCGTCGATGTAGACTTCTATAGTATCTCCCATTTGGTCTTTAAACATCTTGGTGACCGACCGCTGGTAGGTTGCTCCTGCATTTTTTAGCCCAAAGAGCATAACTTTGTAACAGTATAACTCGACGGTGGTGATGAACGTTGTCTTGTCTTGGTCTGGTGCACACAAAGGAATCTGGTGATACCCCGAGTATGCATCCAGGAAACTCATTCTTTCATGAGTTGTTATGGTGTCCACCAACTGGTCGATCTTTTGGAGGGGGAAACTGTCCTTAGGGCAAGCCCTGTTAAGGTCAGTGAAGTCAATACAAACTCTCTATTTTCCATTATTCTTTGGAACCACTACTAGGTTGGACAGCCATTTAGGAAATTGAACTTTACGTATGGATCCTGCATCCGGCATCTTCTCTATTTCCTTTTTTACAGCCTTGGCCTTCTCGGTCGCAGTTCGTCGTGCCTTCTGTACGATAGGCCTAAAGGTGGGGTCGATGTGCAACCGATGGCAAACCACACTGGGGTTAATTTCAAGCAGCTCGTACGGTTCCCACGCGAAAACATCTAGATTGCTCCTCAATAGTACCGTCAATTCCTTCTTCTCTCGATCTATGAGAGAAGCTCCAATCAAGAACATCCTGTCTTTTTTGCTACCATCGGCTGCAACCTCTTCCAGGATCTCAATGACCCACTCAGAGGGGAGGAGCCTGGTCTCCTCCACTCCGGGTCTTCCATACTTTAACTGCTATTTTGAAGGTATCAAACCTTAATATTCCTCAATCTTCTCTTTGTCCTTCTCGACCTTCTTCTCTAGTTTTGGGCGGATGGCTGCTATAAAGCACCTTCTTGCCATCGCTTGATCTCCGTGGATCTCCATCACTCCTCACTCAGTCACGTACTTGATCTTATGATGGTAGGTCGAGGGGATAGCCCTCGTCGCATGTAGCCATCCTCTATCGAGGATAGCTTGGTAGGGTGAGTTAATGTCGACTACCAGTAACTCGATCATCTTGGAGACACTTCCTGCCCTCACTGGCAGCATGATCTTTCCCAAAGGGATAGTTACTTTCCTAGCGAAGCCAACTAGAGGGATAGTGGCTTCCCTCAAGTCAGCAATGCTTAACTTCAGATTTCTGAACAAGTCGAGATACATTACTTTGGATGAGCTTCCCTGGTCGACGAGTAACTTGTCGACGTCATAGTTGGCTATCCTGAGGGTAATGATCAAAGCGTCATGATGTGGAGTTCTTACCCCCACTAGGTCTTCATCCATGAACACGATGTGTTTGTTGTAGTCAACGTCATCTTCTCGCCGTCACTTCCCGAACTGTATCTTTTTTTGATCGATCTGAAAAGCTTGCATTACTACTATAAGCTTCTTCACTTCTAAAAAACGTCGCTAATGTCGTTTAACACAAGGTTAAACTGTATAAGCAACTCCGAAATGTTTGTTGGAGAAACCCTTTTCTTTTGAAAATAAAAATTATAAACAAGATGTGTTTACAAAGAAACTTATGTATGAGAGTAATTAAGATTGTGTAATCAGCTTTTTTGAAACTAAGGCAGTTTCAAAAATTCAGCACACTTATAGAATGAGATGAGTAGATGAAGATAATCAACACACAGTTTTTAACGTGGTAAAACCTCTCCCAACAGAGGAAACATCCACGGTGACTTCTAAGTCACAAAAACAAAAATCCACTAATAACAAAAATCAGTTACAAACAATACAACATGAAAACACACAAATCAACCTATTCTAAGTTTAGGAATATACCCCATTTGGTGTCCTTCTAACTTCTCATAGATCTGATTTGTTGATGATGTTCTTCCAGTTTGCTAACTTCCTTTGCTTTAGCTTCTTTACGTCGACTCAATGATCTCTGATCTTATACACAACACTTCCAGTGTAGTAGTGTGTTAAGTGTTTGTGAAGTGATCCCTATTCACATGCATGAACTCACACACACTTAGATTTACAGACAGTCCTATAAAAATTACATATAAAGTCTATATGCTGTGATTTTGTTATTTTTCTTTCTTACAAAACTAAAAACCTTTTTGACCTTTAATATAACCCAGATTCCACGGAGATCTTGCTTCAGAAATTGGTCAAGACCTTAATCAATCTCTTTTGAAAATATTTATGAGATTGAAAACCCTCCAAGTGCGAATCCAACTAGGTCAGGTTAAGTTTTGTAAAAACAGAAACGATAAAACATTTTAAAACCAAATCAAAAATGATTTTCTTAAACCAAGTAGAAAATATGCAGATCTAGTGAAAAATGTAACATGCAGAGTATAGATCTAACGTTTCTATGGAAAAAGAAACAAGATCTTCACTCTAAAGTTTAAGTTGTGAACAAGATCAAAAGATCAAGAGGTTACAGCAACGATATGAACAAACCACTCTCTCAAACACTCAAGGTTGTGTTTGGGGTTGAATGTATACGAAGGTTTGTTTCTGAGTTGAGGTGTTTAGGGTTAGGGTTAGGGTTTGGCTAACTGTTTCCCTTTCTTTCTCTTCTCTCTATTCTTTTCTCTCTTCTCTCACTTCTCTCTTCTCTCTCTCTTCTCTCTTATTTTTTTTCTCTCAGAAGACGAATGCCCAAAAGTCTTTTAAGGCTGAGAAGAGGAGGGTATATATAGGGCTGAGGGAAGGTTCTGGACGTTCGAGGGAAATCAAGGGTTGTGATCAAGTCTTGTAAGGTTTGACTTGATCCAAAGGTTATAAAACAGCGGTGGTTTAAAATGATTCTGATTGGATCATATGGATAGCACCGGGATTAACCAAGAACACATGCAGGCCCTCGATTAGGAATGATCCAACGATCATCAAACATTCATCCAGCCCTCTCACATAACAAACACAAATACATTCACCCGGAGGATGACAAGTGTTGGCCTGTGAGTGGCTTTCACATCAAATTAATTACAAAACATCACCCTGAAGTCTCTAGCGCTTTGAGTTCCTACCCAACCAAACATTTTAATGAAAACAGAAGTTTCCAAAATAGAATATTAACCCCACAAACTATATTATCTCATTTTATTAATAAAAACATTTATAAAAAAATGTTTAAAATGATTAAAAAGGTTTAAAAATAAGTTAAAAATTCCCAAAAAATTATTTAAGCACCAATTCAAGGGGAATTAAACACACACTCAATTTTAAGCAATATGAACACATGTATGCACTTCTAATTGTGTGTAGTGTGATTCATTTTATACCTTCATGGATCATTGAGGAGGATTAGAGAGATTAGATCTGAGGCTTTTTGGATTCTAGGATGGACAACCAATTTTGTCACTATTTCCAAACTAGTTGAACACTTATACAGTATAGACTTAAGCAAGTCAAAGGTATAAGGTGCTTCAATCTCCCCCTTTGGAAATATGAGACAAAAACTCCTTTGAGTTAGCTTAAAACTCGTAGGGAACAAAAAAAATAAAACCTAGTCTTATACAAAAGATACTATCTACCCATTTCCTAGAAAGTCAAAAATTACATAACTCAACTATTTACAAATTTTTACTCTAGAAACGGTAGACAATCAGTAGAGGAGATTCCTGCAAATATACACACTAAGATCAAGAAGTTTAGATGAATTGTGAACAAAATATTGAACTCATAAAACTCAAATTTCTCCCCCATTTTGTCTCAAATGGACAAAGGGTAAAACTTAAGGTTTTAAGAGTTTAATCAGCGCATACCATGCCTATAGAATTTCGCAAATACAGAAATCTGTTATAGTCTAAAGGTTTAGTGAACATGTCTGCAAGTTGCAGATCAGTAGGCAGGTAATGAATTTCTAATTCCTTAGTTTCAACAAGTTCGCGTATAAAATGATGCCTTATTTTAATATGCTTAGTTCGCGAGTGTTGAACCGGGTTTTTAGATATGTTAATGGCGCTTTGATTGTCACAATACAATTGTAATTGATCTTCTTTAATCCCATAATCACTTAACATCTGTTTTATCCATAATAATTGAGCACAACAACTTCCTGCTGCTATATATTCGGACTCAGCCGTAGATAAAGATGTGCAATTCTGTTTTTTGCTACTCCATCCAACTAAATTATTGCCGACATAATAACAGGCACCTGATGTACTTTTACTATCATCAGTACAACTGGCCCAATCAGCATCAGTATAACCTATGATGGTGCTACAGGTATCCTTAGTATACCTAAGTCCAAGATTGAGAGTGCCTTTTATGTACTTTATTATACGTTTTACACACAATAAATGGCTCTCTTTAGGGTTATTCTGGTAACGAGCACACAGACATACAGCATACATTATGTCTGGTCGTGAGGCAGTTAGATAGAGTAGGCTACCAATCATACTACGGTAAAGTGTGGAATCAACTGACTTACCATTTTCATCTTTGCTTAATTTAATGGTAGTACTCATAGGTGTTTTGCCAACTTTAGCATTCTCTAAGCCAAATTTCTTAACAAGGTCTAAGGCATACTTAGTTTGAGAAACAAATAGACCATCAGAATTCTGTTTCACTTGAAATCCTAAGAAAAGTTGTAGCTCCCCCATAAGGGACATATGAAATTCCTTATGAATAATAGCAGAAAAAGATTTAACTTCAGAGTTTAAAGTTGACCCAAAAATGATGTCGTCTACATAGACTTGGGCTATAATAATGTTTTTGTCAAAATGTTTGACAAAGAGAGTCTGGTCATTTGCTCCTCTCTTAAAACCCTTATCCAACAAAAAGTTGGAAAGGCGTTCATACCAAGCTCTAGGAGCTTGTTTTAAGCCATACAGAGCCTTTTTTAGACGAAAGACATGATTAGGGTATTTAGGGTCAATGAACCCTTTGGGTTGTTCTACATACGTTTCTTCGGACAGGATTCCATTTAGGAAAGCAGATTTTACGTCCATTTGATAAAGTGTGAATTTTAAGTAACACGCTATGGCGAAAAGAAGTCGAACAGATTCCAGACGAGTGACAGGGGCAAATGTCTCGCTGAAATCTATCCCTTCTATTTGAGAGTAGCCTTGAGCAACTAGTCTAGCTTTGTTTCTAAGAATCACCCCATTTTCATCAGATTTGTTCTTAAAAATCCAACGCGTTCCAATAACATTTTTGTTTTGAGGCCGAGGTACAAGATACCAGACATCGTGAATGACGAATTGTAAAAGTTCTTCCTGCATAGCAGAAATCCAGTGTGTGTCATTCAATGCTTCATTAACATTTTTTGGTTCCACAAGGGAGACGAAACATGCATAATTAGCATAATTTCTTAACTGAGATCTAGTACGAACTGGCTCATTAGGATTACCGACCACGTTATCAATGGGGTGATCTTTAGATACCCAGCCAGGTACTTCTGGACTCTCAATGGGTAATGAGTTATCTATTTCTGGTGAATCAGTTTTGAAATCATTTTCAGATTCAACCATAATAGGTGATTCAGATATCTTATTTTCGACAATAGTGTCACTTACAATTACATTTATCAATTCCATAAGGGCCTTAGTACGCAGATTGTATATACGATAAGCACGACTGTTTGGGGAGTATCCTAAGAAGATGGATTTATCACCACGAGTCTCGAATTTAGACAGATGTTCTCTGTCTTTACAGACATAACATTGACTTCCAAAAGTTCTTAGGTATTTCAGATTAGGCTTCTTACCATACCAAACCTCATAAGGGGTTTGTTTAGAGTTTTTCCTAAGATAGACCTTATTAGTGATGTGACAGGCAGTTCTAATGGATTCTACCCAGAAGTATTTAGGTAGGGATTTGGCATGCAACATGACACGTGCCATCTCTTGAAGAGTTCGGTTTTTCCTTTCAGCAATGCCATTCTGCTGAGGAGTTTTAGGGGCACTAAATTCATGTTTGTAACCGTTGTAGTCACAATATTCAACTATTCCTGTGTCTATGAACTCTCCCCCTCTATCACTACGAATGCGATTGAGTTGTGTGTCCTTCTCATTTTCAATTCTTAGAAGAATTTTCAAAAAATTCTGAAACGTGTCAGATTTATGCTTTAAGAAGGCAACCCAAGTGAATCGTGTGAAATCATCAACCATGACAAGGATATAACTGTGTCCACAAAGACTAACAGTTCTAGAAGGACCAATAAGGTCCATATGGATGAGATCTAAAGGTCTAGAGGTGAGAATGTCTTTAACCTTTTTATGCGAAGTCTTAACTATTTTTCCTTCCTGGCAATGACCACAGACAACACTTGAAATAGGTTTAATTTTAGGAATACCTCTAACAATCTCTTGACTAGACAATCTACCAAGGATATCATAACTTAGGTGACCCATACGATTATGCCAGATCTCATTGTCATCCATTCTGACAATGTTACAGATTTCAGAACTAGTCTTGACAGTATAACAATTGTCAGGTGTTCTAAATCCTGTAATAATGCATTCACCTTTATCATTTAGAATTTTACAATTGTTCTTGGAAAAGGTGACTGTATGGTCAGAGTCACAAAATTGTGATATACTTAGGAGGTTGGCTTTAAGGCCTCTAACTAATAGAACATTTTCGAGAACAGGCATTCCTTCTTCTTTTAGGGTTCCTTTACCTATGATCTGAGATGAAACACCATCACCAAAAACAACTTTCCCACCAGCAAATCTGGTTTTGTTTAAAAGTTTGGTTTCATCTCCTGTCATATGTTTGGAACATCCTGAATCTAAATACCAACCAGATGAAGTGTGTTCAGCTTTTAAAGCAGTGATAACAATGTTACACTTTATTTGGGGTAAAAAATCATCTTTTCTAACCCAAATAGCTCTAGTTTTAATTTTGCGCAAGTTTGCCCTCATTTGATAAAATTTTCGAGACACAGCTTTTTGTCGAGAAACATTTGGAGCAGCAAACTGATTATTGTGAAAAATTTGAGCTTTTGGTTTAGGAAAGTTTCTGGGAGCCTTTCTCTTAAATGAACTTTTAGTTTTGGTCTTTCTATTTCTGTAGTTAGAGTTCTTATCAGGTTGTCTTGGAAGGACATAATTGTTACGACTTTGCCTAGAATAGTTAAAGTTCTTGTAGACAGAAGTGTTGTAAACAGGGCTGTTTAGACGCCTAGCATAACAACCTTCAAAGGAATGACCATAAATGTCACAGTAAGAGAAATGTTGATTGCTTGAGGGATCGATTTCCATAGGAAAACTTCTAAAAATGGGTTTAACAACATTCTGTCCAGTAGTGCTATTCCTAGGAGGGGTGGTCTTAAAGGTAGGATCAGCCTTTCTGATCAAAGGACAGACGTATTTAGTCTTAAGTGCAGTCTCAGCCTTAGAGTTACTAGACTCTCCAATGTCTTTCTCTTGTTGCTTTTGATCAAATTCCTTTTTAATAAAATGAAAGTCTGGACATGTTTCAATTGGTCTTTTTCCCCCAGACACAAACTTAATAGGTTCAAGTTTTGTAGTTTGTAGTTTGTTCTTAGGGCAAAATCCAATACCGGTTCTATCATCAGAATTGGTCTTGGAGTCAACAACAAAATCAGTAAAACAATTTGAATTGTTTTCAAACTTAGAATTTTTTTTGAAAACAGTAGCTGTCTTTGTTTTTGCTTCCTCCAGTTCTAATAATGTTCCCTTGTATTTCATTTCCAGGGTTTCATTAGTTTTAGTCAACTCTTTTAATTTTTGATCAAAAGTTTCAATTTCAGATTGATGAGTCAGACACTGGTTAGTGTACTCTTCAGCATTCAACTTCACAATAAGACTTAGATCATCTAATTTCTTAGTCAAGTCTCTAATAGTCTTCTCCAGTCTAGTGCCTTTTTTAAGAGTCTTAGCATACAAAGTATGGATATCAGGGAGGTCATCTATGTCTGAGTCGCTAAGTGAAGTGTGTGTAGTGACCCCTAACGATTCAGTTTTAGTACTCACGCACCCATTTACATCGTCGTTATCGATATCACTTTGACTCACACACACGGAACTAGAACTAGCAATATTTTCAAATAATAAAGCATCTAGGCCAATCAAATGAGTATTCACACAAGCAAGAGTAGGAGCATCATTATCACACACAGGCATATTATCATTGTAAATGATCTTAGCATAAAAGGACATGGAAGGGTCAAGTACATTAGATGACTCAAGTTCCTCTTCATCAGAGTCACTTGAATCATTCCAAGTTTTACAGACATTGGCTCTATTGTGTGTGTTGGTTTTATTCAGATTAACTCTGCAATCGTGAGCAATGTGACCTAGTTTCCCACATCTAAAACATTCAATCTTTTTAAGGTCTCTAGTGGGTCTGGAATTATTATCCTTAGGATGTTTGTCAAGACCTCTCTCATGAGGTTTGGGATTAGACAGAGTAGGATAATTAGGCTTGCCTTGTTTAGTTGCCTGTTTGTTTCGAAATTTGACAATTTTCTTAAATTGTTTAGACATCAAGGCAATCTGATTATCTAGTTTGTCTATATCACACTCCTCATCAGAGTCAGAGTTGGTCAAATTAGACTCAAGTTTGGGTATCTTAGAGGCAAAACTCAAGTTAGAGTTGGGATGTTTCCTTTGTGAATGATTCAATTGTTTCTTAAAGTCTAATTCCATTTCCACAATCCTAAGTTTGCTACTGAGTAACTTAGGGGTAAGGTTTTGATCATTCATTTCCTCAATAGCATACCTCTTACTGTCAAACTTTTGTGGTAATGACCTTAGGATTTTAGAAACAATTTCATTTCTATCATAAGTAATACCATTAGCATGCAACTTAGTGACTATATCAGTCAAGTTCATGTAAAAATCATCAAAAGACTCAGAATCAGACATGATCAAAGAGTTGTACTGCTGGATAAGCATTTGAGTTTTAGGAGCTTTAACTCTTGAGTCTCCTTCATGGGCAGTGATTAATGTGTCCCATGCTTCTTTAGAAGTGGCACAAGATGAGATTCTCTTGAACTCATACTCATTAATAGACATAAAAATGGCATTCTTGCCTTTATTGTTATTTCGAGAAATGGTTTTCTCTTCTTGGGTAAATTCACTTAAGATTTTCTTTACCCTCTCATCACTTCCTTCAGTGGCTGGTTTAGTAGGATAAGTGTATCCATTTTCGATAATGTCCCAGACATCATCTCCTAAAGTCCCTTGGATGAAGTCAACCATTCTTACTTTCCAGTAAGCAAAGTTGTTTCCATCAAAGAGTGGAGGTCTGGACAGATTACCAAACCTTTCATTCTTCTCGTCCATAGTTAGGTTTTTCAAAAAACGATTTCAGAAGCACAAGATCTTTTTGAAATAAAAGTTAACAGGGCTCTGATACCAATTGAAAAACGTCGCTAATGTCGTTTAACACAAGGTTAAACTGTATAAGCAACTCCGAAATGTTTATTGGAGAAACCCTTTTCTTTTGAAAATAAAAATTATAAACAAGATGTGTTTACAAAGAAACTTGTGTACGAGAGTAATTAAGATTGTGTAATCAATTTTTTTAAAACTAAGGCAGTTTCAAAAATTCAGCACACTTATAGAATGAGATGAGTAGATGAAGATAATCAACACACAGTTTTTAACGTGGTAAAACCTCTCCCAACAGAGGAAACATCCACGGTGACTTCTAAGTCACAAAAACAAAAATCCACTAATAACAAAAATCAGTTACAAACAATACAACATGCAAACACACAAATCAACCTATTCTAAGTTTAGGAATATACCCCACTTGGTGTCCTTCTAACTTCTCATAGATCTGATTTGTTGATGATGTTCTTCCAGTTTGCTAACTTCCTTTGCTTTAGCTTCTTTACGTCGACGCAATGATCTCTGATCTTATACACAACACTTCCAGTGTAGTAGTGTGTTAAGTGTTTGTGAAGTGATCCCTATTCACATGCATGAACTCACACACACTTAGATTTATAGACAGTCCTATAAAAATTACATATAAAGTCTATATGCTGTGATTTTGTCATTTTTCTTTCTTACAAAACTAAAAACCTTTTTGACCTTTAATATAACCCAGATTCCACGGAGATCTTGCTTCAGAAATCGGTCAAGACCTTAATCAATCTCTTTTGAAAATATTTATGAGATTGAAAACCCTCCAAGTGCGAATCCAACTAGGTCAGGTTAAGTTTTGTAAAAACAGAAACCATAAAACATTTTAAAACCAAATCAAAAATGATTTTCTTAAACCAAGTAGAAAATATGCAGATCTAGTGAAAAATGTAACATGCAGAGTATAGATCTAACGTTTCTATGGAAAAAGAAACAAGATCTTCACTCTAAAGTTTAAGTTGTGAACAAGATCAAAAGATCAAGAGGTTACAGCAACGATATGAACAAACCACTCTCTCAAACACTCAAGGTTGTGTTTGGGGTTGAATGTATACGAAGGTTTGTTTCTGAGTTGAGGTGTTTAGGGTTAGGGTTAGGGTTTGGCTAACTTTTTCCCTTTCTCTCTCTTCTCTCTATTCTTTTCTCTCTTCTCTCACTTCTCTCTTATTTTTTTTCTCTCAGAAAGACGAATGCCCAAAAGTATTCTAAGGCTGAGAAGAGGAGGGTATATATAGGGCTGAGGGAAGGTTATGGACGTTCGAGGGAAATCAAGGGCTGTGATCAAGTCTTGTAAGGTTTGACTTGATCCAAAGGTTATAAAACAGCGGTGGTTTAAAATGATTCTGATTGGATCATATGGATAGCACCGGGATTAACCAAGAACACATGCAGGCCCTCGATTAGGAATGATCCAACGATCATCAAACATTCATCCAGCCCTCTCACATAACAAACACAAATACATTCACCCGGAGGATGACAAGTGTTGGCCTGTGAGTGGCATTCACACGCGCGTCAAATTAATTACAAAACATCACCCTGAAGTCTCTAGCGCTTTGAGTTCCTACCCAACCAAACATTTTAATGAAAACAGAAGTTTCCAAAATAGAATATTAACCACACAAATTATATTATCCCATTTTATTAATAAAAACATTTATAAAAAAATGTTTAAAAATGATAAAAAGGTTTAAAAATAATTTAAAAATTCCCAAAAAATTATTAAAGCACCAATTCAAAGGGAATTAAACACACACTCAATTTTAAGCAATATGAACACATGTATGCACTTCTAATTGTGTGTAGTGTGATTCATTTTATACCTTCATGGATCATTGAGGAGTATTAGAGAGATTAGATCTGAGGCTTTTTGGATTCTAGGATGGACAACCAATTTTGTCACTATTTCCAAACTAGTTGAACACTTATACAGTATAGACTTAAGCAAGTCAAAGGTATAAGGTGCTTCAACTTCCATCCGAGCTGAGTTTCCCTGAATCTGCTTTAGATCAGATGCCCCATTAATCACTGTGAGCTCATGGCCAGCATCGTCCTCGATCACGTTATCGGGCTTTGTGTCTCCATTGGCAGCAATTTTCTCTGCCTTCTTTTCCACAAACTCGTTCAGGTGCCCGGTTTGGGCAACTCTTTAAGGTGAGACTTAAGAGCCTTGCAGTGCTCAGTCTTATGTCCTCCTTCCTTGCGCAAAGTGTATCTCAGCGCGTTATTCCTCTTTGAGGGATCTCCTCCCATCTTTCTAGGCCACTTAACAAATGGCTCATCCTTGATCTTCTCTAGGATCTTGTAAATTGGTTCTTTGAAGACAGTGTTCACTGCCTGAAATGCTTTTGAAACATCGTTCCTATTTTCGTTCTTGGAGCTACCCTTGCCCCCATTTTTTCCCCTTTTCTTCTAGTTTTCAGCCTTGTCGTTGCCCTTGGCAGTGAGCTTAGCTCGACCATTTTCTCCTGCACTAAAGCGGGTCACATCTTCAACTTTGGCGTACTTCTCAATGCGAGCCATAAGGTCATCAATGGTTGTGGCCTCCTTCTTAGTGAGGGATTAGTGCAAGAGACAAGAGTTGGGTAGGCTAATCTTAAAAGATGCTACTGCTACCTGCTCCGAGCAGTCCTCGACCTCATAGAATAACTCCCAGTACCTTTTTACGTAGTCCTGGAGGCTCTCCTTGGGTGTCTTTTTCATTTTTAGCAAGGCATCCATCCTCTTTGTATGGGAGCTGCTGGTAATGAAGCGAGACGTGAAGAGCTCTGCCAGGGACTCAAAGCTCCTGATGGATCTATGAAGGAGTCTCTCGAACCACTTCTGGGGCACATCATGCAAACTCGAGGGAAATATTTGGCACATTAGGGCATCCCTATGGTTCCAAAGAGTCATGGCCTGCTTGTACTGCCTAACGTGATCGATAGGGTCAGTCGTTTCGTCATAGATCTTGAATCTCGGAATCGTGAACTTCTTAGGGGCTTCCTCTTCTATCTCCCTTGAGAAAGGGGATTTCATCTAGGTCCTGAGATCTCATCGGTCTAGATCTCTAGTCGATCTGGCACCCCGATGTGCTGGGTACTGGTCTATTTCTCTTCGGACCAAACTTCGTATGTCATCATTTCCTCGAGCTGGGCTCCTGTAATGGTGAGCTGGCCGCTGTTGCTTGAGCAAGTCATCATCTGACGAGTGTTCATCGATCCTTTGGGATCCGCGTCTAGGGCTCCTTCCTCGGTTACGAGACTTGCTCGTCTGAGGGCTAGGAGTACGATATTGACGTCGCCTGGTGCTACTATGGAGCTCTTTTTCCATCCTTTCCAATCTACTTTTGAGGCGAGCATTCTCAGCTTCTTGCTTTCTAGCGGCCTCTCTTTGCTCCTGGAGCCTTACCTCATAGGCATCGATCAACCTGGAGATTTGTGTGGACTTGGAATGTCCCTGACATCCCTCTGAGGCTTGCCGCTCTGGGCGATTCCTTTGATCTGAATGTCAAACTTTAGATCTGATCCTGCGAGGGGCAGGCTTCTCTTGGATGTCCCCTGCTTGAGGGGCATTGCTACTATGACCAGACATTCTAAATTCTTTATTGGTGAGGTCTTTCTAAAAGGAAGACAAACGTTTCCCACAGACGGCGCCAATTGTGGTGACAATTAAGTTCAACACAAATTAATAAAAAAAGGCAATCACCAAAGCAAATAAAGAATGTAAAGAACGCCAATCACACGACACAATATTCACGTGGTTCAGCAAGAATGCCAATGTCCATGGTGGTGCTATCGATATTATTTCTCTATACTCCGGGGAGTGTTTTACAGGAAAAATAATACATGTCTTTTGCCCCAGGCTTAGGGTTTATTATATACATGTTTGTTCTTGGGGAGTGGGGGTGTTGGACTCCCCCACGTCAATCCATAAATCCTAGAATATCTGCATACGAGATTTTAGGAACTTGACTGAGTCGTAACTGAATTGATTGGGATGCAAGGCTCCCAGACTTTGGGCCATTTTTATTGGGATACTTGTCTTGGGCCATAATGATAAATCGAGGTACCCACACTTCTAACATCATTTTCTGTATTGAAATTCAGTAATTGTCTTTTTACAACGGAGGACGCATTCGTTTGCATCGACGATATTAAAGAATTGTTGAAAGGCAGAGAAATATCGAACCAGATAATTCAATGCTTCTCTCGTTTCGTGGAGACAAAAATGAAAAAAAATGGGCTTCGACGTACGAACGCTTTTATATTATATGCTTGGGTAAGGAAAATAAAACCTAAATTATTGCCCATAATTTTAAAATTTATATTATCATACTTATCTTACTAACAAATCTATTACTTTTAACATGAATCTATTCGAATTAATGATCATCAAATGCAGAAAGAACAAATAGAAAAACACATTTTAGAATTTTTTGGAATTTCTGATATTCTATTCATTCATATGAGACATTCAATCTGAGATAATGCAGGACATTTTTCATTGTTAATTATCTACAAAGAAATAAATAAAGTTGTCCATATGGACTCTCTCCACCCGTTGGAAATCAATCGATCCTCATTATACTACAATGAGGCCAATAAAATGGTTACGCCCTAAACTTATTTAAATTACATGCACTTTTGTATTTTATATAGACTCATGATTTTTCCTCTTAACAATTTTCTATTTTCAAAGAAAAGTTATACAAATTGAAGGACCAAGCACCACAAATTAGTCAAACATGTACAATAACAAGATACTTTGAAGGGATAGAATTGGAAGATGCACTATCCAACGAGGAAAAAATAATAATAGACTGGCTCTTGAGTCACGATGTAAATTTTGAATTACTCAAAGATAATGAATGCGCGAGAAAAAATAATAGGTAAGATCAAACAATCTTGAATAAATACATGCATAATTCATCAAGTTACATTTCAACAAATTTCATTCGCATTATGCTAACTGATATATTTATTTTATTTTAATTTCACTGTTGACTTTGGGGTGTATTGTATATACTACATGGAACAAATTGTCAAAGGAACTGCTCTCAAAACATCATTTGAAGAGGATGAAATTCTCCAACAAAGAGCATATATAGCTAATGAATTTTTATTCTATGGTTGTTAATAGGAGGAAAAATAATTGTAAAGTTTTTTTTGAAATTTTTTCATAACAGATTATGTAATTTTTTTCTATATATATATATTTTTTTTATTCAATGTAGTTCCATATAATTTCTAGTAAAAAATGGTGTAGTTGGCACGGACCATTCAACACGTAGGAATAAAACTACTGTATATATTTATTCAGCAGGACACAATAACCAAAATAATTCATTAAGCTCAACTACTCACTATCCCAACTACTTCTGGTAAAAGAAATATATAGCTTTAATTTTACCTATAAAAGAGTAATAATTATTCGTTTCTTAACCATTACATCTAGGGTAAAGATTACATAATGTGTATCCCATCAGAAAAGTTACGATCTGCTCTTGAGAAAGATGAAAGAAATAAAAAAATAAGGGAAATTGAGGAAAATCGTTCCTCGTATGAAATTGCCTTTAAGAAGTTTCAAACATATGTGAGGGAAGGCTATTTTGGACATCCACCCAATCCCATAGATTTATTTGATGTGGATGAGGACCCTCCTCAAACACATGAAGCATTACTAGAAAAATGACAATTAAGGACAGCTAATTTGTTGTCCCAAAAGCCCATTTCATGTCCCCAATAGTATTTAGGACAATCATAGGGATAGGAATAGTTGTCCTATCAGGTGGCGTCATAAAAGGTTAAAAGGACAGCAAGTGTTGTCCTTTTTTAGTTTTTAAGACAGCAATAAGCTGTCATTTTAGCCCTGTCCTTTAAAATCCAAGAACTACTATACGTTTATAAGGACAGATGTTGTTGTCCTTTAAAACGGAGTATTGGGGACATCAATAGCTGTCCCAAATAGATTTTGGCACGTAAAATGTGGCTCCAAATTAATATTTTAAATGACAGTTGTAGCTGTCCTAAAAGATAAATATATATGTTTTTTAAAAATTACATTTATTATTTGAAAACAAATCAACAAAATCAAGAAATTTCAAATATGAAAGAAAAAATATTTATTATTTGCAAAACAAATAAAGAAAATTCATAAATTGTGAATCTCACACGTTGATAAACTAATGTACATAGATACAAATGTAAAAATATTACAAGTCTTAATAGTTCACAGATCAAAAAAAATTTG
Organism: Sambucus nigra; assembly: GCA_949130495.1. Lineage (NCBI taxonomy): Eukaryota > Viridiplantae > Streptophyta > Magnoliopsida > Dipsacales > Adoxaceae > Sambucus > Sambucus nigra. Next base: position 86,516,475 of record OX422223.1, on the reverse strand, counting down.
GACAGAGCCTCCTCTGTTTTATGGACATTATAAAACCTGTTAATACAAAACATGCGCAATGTAAGGCACGCACGGTCGTAAAATTTAATAATAACATTACAAAATCCTGCACGACCATAAAATTAAACAATAAAATTGCAAAAGTTCGTACAATCATAACACATAAACAATATCCCTATTGTAAACCACCGACTCCTTCGTGTGTTCAACGCGGATAAAAGCTAACGATAAAATATTATCCTGCAAAAAATAGGATACAACAAAGAGATGATATCAGTAATCAAATAATTTAAAAAAAAATCATCTTCAAGCTGAAAAATTGCATAACACTTATCGTCATAATAACAAATTATCATTATATTCCCTAACAGGGAGTCCCGTGACTACGTGGTTAGTTCTTATAACTTACATTAGTCCCGAGCGAGGTATTGGTTCCTCTCACGAGGCTGTTTGGGGTTTTCGCGCTCTAACGGCATGTTTTTAAATCTAAGCCTGGAAATTTAAAAAATTGTTATATTCTCAAACCGAGAGTCCCATGACTACGCGGTCAGATCCTATGAGCTACATTGGTCCCATGCGAGTTGTTCGTGCCTCTTACAAGACCGTTTTAGGGTTATTTTGTATTTTTTTCCCTCTAACGGTATATTTTTAAGCCTAAGTCTAGATATTTGTAAATTAACATCATATTCTCAAATTGGGAGTCTCGTAACTATGCGATTAGTTCTTACCAGTTACATTGGTCCCGAGTGAGGTGTTTGTGCCTCTCGCGGGGATGTTTAGGGACTTTTTGGATTTTTGCCATCTAACGGAATGTTTTTAAGCCGAAGTCTAGATATTTTCAAATTATCATCATATACTCGAACCGGGAGTCACTTGACCACGCGATCAATTCCTACGAGTTACATTGATCCCCTGAAAGGAGTTCATGTCTCTTGCGGAGCCATTTAGAGGTTGTTTTGGATTTTCGTCATTTAACGGCATGTTTTTAAGCCTAAGTCCAAATATTTTCAAATTACCATCATATTCTCAAATCGGAAGTCACGTGACCACGCGCTCAGTTCCTTCGAATTATATTGGTCCCGTGCGATGTGTTCGTGCCTCATTGGGCCATTTGAGGACTATTTTGTGTTCTGGCCCTCAAACGACATGTTCTTAAGCCTAATTTTAGATATTTGCAAATTATCATCATATTCTCAAACCGGGATTCCCGTAACCACGCGGTCAGTTGCTATGAGTTATATTGATCCCCTGTGAGGAGTTCGTGCCTCTCGCGGGGGCAGTTTGGGAACTATTTTGGATTTTCGCCCTCTAACGGCATGTTTTTAAGCCTAAGTCCATATATTTTAAAATTATCATCATATTCTCAAATCGAGAGTCTCGTGACCATACGGTCAGTTCTTACGAGTTACATTGGTCCCGTACGAGGTGTTCGTGCCTCTCACCGGGTCGTTTGAGGACTATTTTGTGTTTTTGCCCTCTAACGGCATATTTTTAAGCCTAAGTCTAGATATTTTCAAATTAACGTCATATTCTCAAATTGAGAGTCCCATAACTACGCGGTTAGTTCTTACGAGTTACATTGGTCCCGAGTGAGGTGTTTGTGCCTTTCGCGGGGACATTTAGGGACTTTTTAGATTTTTGCCCTCTAACAACATGTTTTAATCCTAAGTCTAGATCTTTTCAAATTATCATCATATAGTCAAACCGGGAGTCACATGACCACGCGATCAATTCCTACGAGTTACATTGATCCCCTACAAGGAGTCCGTGCCTCTCACGGGGCCATTTGGAGGTTGTTTTGGATTTTCGTCGTCTAACGGCATATTTTTAGGCCTAAGTCTAAATATTTTCAAATTATCATCATATTCTCAAACCGGGAGTCACGTGACCACGCGATCAATTCCTACGAATTACATTAGTCCCGTGCGATGTGTTCGTGCCTCATCGGGCCATTTGAGGACTATTTTGTGTTCGTGTCTCACCGGGCTATTGGTCCCGTGTGGGGTGTTCGTCCCTCTTACGGGACCGTTTGGGGACCATTTGGGGTTTTCATCCTCTAACGGTGTGTTTTAAGTATAAATCTAGATTTTTAAAAATTATCATGTTATTCTCAAACTGGTAGTCTCGTGACTACGCAATCAGTTCTTACATGTTACATTGGTCTAGTGCGAGGTGTAAGTGTCTCTTACGGGGTCGTTTGAGGGGGGTTGTTTTGTTTTCACCCTCTAATGACATATTTTTAATCAATTTAAAACGTTTCTTAATTTTAAAAAATTTCAAAACAAATTCCTTTGTTAATTCAGTAAATCCAAGTTGTTTTAACATTTAAAATAAACTCAACAGCCACAGCAACAAATTCTACAACCAAACCACCAACAAATCCCTTCCACCAATTTAACTAAATAAGGTCATAAACTAAACCATTTTACGTTCGGCTACTTTTTGCCGCTATTTCAGGACACTTTACCATCTAATGCTGCAATTTTTAAAGAGAATTTGAGACTTTCAAGGTTCTACCGAATAAAGATTACATGAGCATACAATTCGAATGTGATATTTAACTAAATGTGCCCATGGGCTACGAGGGCATACAGTGGAAGCGTTATTCTATTAGGTTTTAAACTAGTCTTAGTAATAGTTTAAATAGTCTTCATTAAACTAGTCTTAGTAATAGTTTAACTAAAGAAAATTAGTTATTCTATTAGGTTTTGAACTACAGAAAAGATCAGGTAACAAAGTTATCATACCTGGGCTATAAGGGCAAACAGTGGAAGTGTTATATAGCGGCATAAGATTAGAACTCCCATACTGAAATGACAACGATATTTTTTTAATTAGTCAAAGGTCAAGTCAAAAGCTCTAGAAGGAAAACATCCCATTAGAAAAAATGCTTACCCTAAAGTAATTTTTGCAATCAGAAGCTTGAAATTGTCATGGAAATAAGAATTTAGTCCAAATTCATATTGCACGATAAAAAAATTATGTCATTTGTACAAAAGGCATTAGGAAGGAATGAGATGACTAATGAAAGATTTTATTGTGAACATACGAAAAACATTTAATTACCCATGTCCACAAGAAATATGTAACTTGGAATGCATTCTACAATCAAGGTGAATATAATTCAATTGTCATTAACAAAAGAGGGAAAATTAAAGTATTAATACATATGAATAAGAAATTGTCAAGTTATATACACTCCTCTATCAGCAATCCAATGTTATATGCTAGTTCCAATTTTATTTGGAGGTTATATAAACTCTTACTTGAATGGGAGAAGAAAATTGAATACCTGAAATAAAGCGAAGTGGATAAGGTGAAGAACTAAATGAGGCCTACTGAAATAACAATGCTAGGACTACACCACGAATACTCATACAAATAAATACTCAAACAAATAAATTCACTAAAATAACAATGCTAAGACTAAAGTCACAACTACTCTTAAAAACTACAATTGCACATCTACGTATGAATCGGGTATAATAACTCCAATAACTCAATAACCCATAAATTTACTAAATATAATCTATTAAAGTAGAAAACCCAACTCATATAAATCAGGTATAATATACTTAGGAAATTAAGATCATGTATTTAAAATAACCAAATCGCATAGAAATAAACCATTTTTGTTTTGAAAACTCAGATCGATTTTGAATCCAAAACATAGAACAGTTTTAGAAGCAACAGATCAGTTTTACAAAAATATCGTATCTAAAAAATCACAACTCAGATCGATTTAGCTAACAAACTCGAATCGTGTGTAAAAGAACTAAATTCCAAGTCTGTGTCGTTCGATCCAGGTTGTGGGATCCGGAATGAGATTGTCCAGTGTCAGATCAAACGTGATATCGAGTAAGAGATGTGAGATCCTGTGTGATATTCAGAGCAGTGTTGTTAAAAAAATTTGGCAAAAATGGATTAAGACAACAACAATAAATTTGTAAGAAATCTCAATCGAATAGAAAACCAAAATGACAGAACCCTCTCTTCAATGAAGTCAATTGAGTTATGTATGTATGTCAAATCATCATATCTGAAGCATTTAGAAAAAAATGCCTTTGATAAATAAGATCGAGTGGAGAACCTATTACTTGCAAGCAGATGACCATCGAATATCAAACCAAACACAAAATATCTTGTGGAAGCAAGCAAATTACCAAATGACCATCGAACTTATTACCAGCAAGTAGCGTGCATCTATTTTTCAGGCATACTAATTATATATATCTCGTGGAAGATTGACTTTGCACTGTATGAGTATAACTAAACACAAAATCAATTCTAAACACAAAATCAGTTCTTCTATAATCAAATACAAAATCAAATTGAAAATAAGTTATATACAAATCGCAAAATGAAGCAAAAAAAATAGATCACAAAATCAGAGGGAGAGAGTATACCTTTATTCTTCACGAGTTTTTCTAGGCCAGAGGAAGAGAGAATCCGACCTTTTCACGAGAGAGTTATCTGATGGTTTATTTCTTGAAAATCCGTCGTTTAGGGACATCCGTGTTAAACAAAGTATCAAAACACAATCAGATATCTAGGTTTATTTTTCGGTGGATTTAAAACGAGACTGGAATCACAAAGAAACTAACGATTTTCCGATCATCTCCGAGGGGATCGCCAATCATCAGAACAATCCAGTTGCCTTAACTCCTCGCCGGTGGAGTAACGCCTCAGCGTGCGACAATCATCTTGCCGGCCGAGTCCCAAATTTTTTTTAATCTACTACCTCCAATTCTCTCCAACCCTCCACCTGGAGCCAAGAAATTTTTTTAAGCATCCGATCAGCTTGGAGACCGTAACCGCCATAAAAGGCAGACCATATCCTTCTAATTAGCTTCCTACATGTAGCGATTTTTGCATAGATATGACTTGAGTAAGTGAATAAAGATACCGTTGATGTAATGTACTCTTTAAATGACTCGGGGTATTTGTCATACAGCTGTTGAGAGTAATAATGAGGAGGTTTCTGAGTACACATGTTATATATAGTTTTGTAAATTAAATTAAGGAAAAATAAAAAAAAAATAACAACAAACACATAATCTAACAAAGTAATAAAGTAAAAAAGGATACGTATAAAGCATCATGTAGTCCTATAACCTAAATTGAGGCTCAGGAAGACCTTCTAGAATGTTCTTTAGCTTCAAAATGCCTTTGTGCATAAATTCCCATCCTTTTTCTAAGTCAATTGTCTTTCTCTCATTCATTGCGATTCAAATCTACAAAACAAACTGCATACATCAATAAGAAACCCTAAAAATAAAATCGAATCATAAAAAAACTAACATAAACCCTAAAAATCAACACAATCAACTTCAAAACTCAAAACCTAAGCTCACAAACACGGAAACAACAAGAGCTTAATCAGAACTCATCATCCATCACCAAAACCAAAATAGAATTGAACATGGATATACATGTGTGCATATATATATTAATTTGTGTATAAAGGGAGATACCTGGAGACGGGAACCGCCATGAAAGTCGACGAGCGTAAGGCAAGGCCCCTATTCTCATAGCCGACCAGCCATTTACACAATTCGAGAAGAACCGATTGGACATAGCAAGTGATCGGACACAATAATCCCTCATAATATAGATGCAATATGACTGTGAGATCGAAACTTTGTGCTTAGACTGGGCCTCTATCCCTCAAATTCCCCCTCCGACCAGGATGCTTGCAATAACATCAAGGATATTCTTTGTAGAGAGAGGAGAAGGCCAACGAACATAAGTATGGAAAATATTCTTCGTAGATGAGAGATATGGAGACGAGGTTTCACAGTTGTCACTTTCATGAGAGAGAGGGAGGGAGAGCGAGCAAAGGTGGTTGAGACGACGTGAAAAAAGGTTTGGCTTTAATCCGGTGAGAGAGGAGAGAGAAGGGGATGAGTAAGTTATTTGGTCATAAAAAATTGACCAAAAAATAGAAGAGGGAAAGGGAGAAAAAAAAAGAGGGAACGAAATACTTTAAAGGTCGGCATATGTTGTCCTTTTAGCTCTATTTAAGGACAACAAATATTGAATGTCCTTAAAACCATTATAAATGATGCCAAAAAAATAGTTGTCCTTTATAGTATATATAAAAGGACAGTAATTTTCATGTCCCTTATACAGTTTTTTAAAGGACATCTTAAAAGTTGTCCATAATACATGTTTCCTTAATTATCATTTTTCTAGTAGTGAAGACCTCATGTCTTTCTATGCACAAGAAGTTCCATTGAAAATTGCCAAGCTGAAGGAGAAAAAGGCGCACCATGAAGGCCTTATACCTGTCATAGAAGAAGAAATTCTACTATGCTCGAATTTAATCGACTCTCTTCCTGACACCATAGATGTGTTTAACAGCTTTCCCTAAATGAAGCCTTCTTTATTTTTTTTCAACTTTTGCTATGTGAAAAAATTGTACTTTATTACTTTGTTTTAATAAAAATTTTATTTCTTTCATGCATGTATTGTGACTTATATCATACACCAAAATCTACATAATATAGTGTTTTCTCGAACCATAACATAGTGTAAAAATGTAAAGTACACGCAAATAAGGTAAAGTACACGTGAACATTAGGAAAAATGATCACGTATATTTTACTAAAAATGCGTGTACTTTGTTGAACTGCAACACACAAAAAAAAGAACTAACCACATTGTATTGTCAAAATATGTAAAAAAATGTGTATATCAAAAAATGGGTATGTCAAAAATGTAAACATTAATATTACATTCATTTATTGTACAAAAATTGGTTGTCAAAATATGATTGTATTGTCAAAATATGTCAAAATATGATTGTATTTATTCTAAATTATAATACACACATGTTTTATAAAGTACATGCACAAGGTATTGTCCAAAACCATTATTAAATGCGTGTATGTTATAAAGTACACGCATAATACATAAAGTACATGCATATTGAAATACCCGTATAATAATGTCGTTAGCGCGGACCATAATACACATAGGAATTTAAGAATATGAGTGACCTAATTGTTTTTTATAAAGTACAAGCACGTTGTAATGTTGAAAACCATTTTATAAATAGTACATGCATTTATATACGTGTACTTTATAAAATTACATGTATAATACATAAAGTACACGTATATTGAATTAGATTTTGGCCATATCAATATGCGTGTACTTTATAAAAACATGCATGTACTCTATGTTGATTCCATTCCAAAACAAATAATACAGAAATGAACACTCAACAATAAAATTACAATAATTTATTCAAATATGAATGTTCATTGATTTTATTTTAAACTAATGTTACAATGAATGAATTGAACAATATTAAGAGGAATCAAATTAGTTCTTTACACGTGGATCTGTAATGACATGTTTTACGACACCTAGAGCAAGTTACTTCTCTTATTATGACCTCTCCAACATATTTTATTCTCTTATTTCTTGGCCTCCCTGTCGGTCTCTTTGTTAATGGAGGAAGGATTGCTGGATTTTCAGGTAATGGAATCTTTAGGGACATCAAATCAGGATGAGTAATTATAGGTGATGAGTATGATTTCTTGTAGAGAAAAACCTTATAATAAGTTCAATATGATCATAAATACTTCAACCAATCTTCCTTACGACAGAAACAGCTTGAGAACATGGAAAACATCGTAGTTACCAACTCTTACAAGAGCAAATTCCTTTTTCTAAGTCAGCCGTGGCCTGCACATTTGAATGAACTTCGAATACATGTGTACATGAACGGCTAATATTCCAATGTCTACCTTTATTCCAATTTTTAGTTAATAATTTATTAAAATGAATACACAACTCTTTTGACCATGTTTCAGATTCAACAAGTTTGTTTGCATTGAAATTCATAATTTTGATCCTCATTTTATCCATAATATTAATTATAGGTAAATGCATTTCCTCTAGGATCCAAGAGTTGAATGATTCCGCAACACTTGATGCCATGTCACCATAACGCTTACCGGTGAAATATGCACAAGACCAATTCTCCGGAGGCAAATTATCAAGATAATCAGTGACAGTAACTCCACCTTCCTTCTTCAGGGCATCAATGTTCTTCTGAAATTCATCAACTATTACAGCATATGCACAACGCATGAAATCTTAAACAATATTCTTTTGGAAGTTCGCTATACCCCGTATTTTCTTCTTTATGTTTCCCTGTAAATGATGTATATAGTAGCAATGTGCAGACATTGGAAAACCCTTGGAAACACCTTCAATAAGACCATTGTTCCGATCAAATATGAATGTGATGTTTCGATCTTGATGAGCTATTGCATCACGCAAATTAATGAGAAACCACATCCAATTATCCTCCGTCTCTGAATCAACAACTGCATATGCAAGAGGATAGATGTCTGAAATTATACTAACATATATCAGTACACACAGATTCTAAGATGAACTCTGAAAATGCTGCCGCTGGCGCGGACCAATAAACGCGTAGGCTATACAAGAGAATAAATATATTTGTAGTGATAGGTTACACAAATGTAAATTATTAACATATTATGATTATTTCATTTGACAATAACAAATAAAGAATCACAAAGTGCACGCAAATCATTATAATGTAAACATTAAGTGTAAACATGATGTCACGTATACATAGTAATGAAATGTGTGTACCTTACAAGGAATCCAAAAGTACACGCATGACATCACAAAGTACACGTGACATAGAATATAAATTCACTTGTACTGCGTTTACTTTGGGATTCTAATGCAAATAAAAAAACTCAAAGTACACGCGTAATTCCCAAAGTACACGCATATATTCACGTGTACTTTATGAATGTCATGCGTGTACTATATTTTCTATTGAAAGAACATACAAAAGATTGCAAAATAAAGGCATAATATTGTCAAGTAAAGTTCAATGCTTCACATTTACCATTATTCCCATTCCTTACAGTTGCCGACAAAATCATTCCACAGTACCTGCTCTTCAAAAAGGCACCATCAAGAAACAAAATAGTCCTGCAGTACTGAAATCCATTAATGGATCCTGCAAACATTATAAAAATTCTTTTGAATAATTTTCTCTCCGGTTCGACGTCAAGAATGCAATGTGATCCTGGATTATACTGCAATAGAAGTTCCCTATAATCATTAATTAATGCGTACGAAACTTTCTCATCACCATGCAACTCAGCAGCAACCATCTCTTTGCCACTCCATGCATGATGATAACATATATTAAGACCATAGTTCTTCTTCATATCTCTAACTACATCAATTGATTTCGGCAATGGTTTATCCCTTAACTCATCAACAAGGAATGTAGAAACAAATTTGGAGTCCATCATTTTGCTTAGTGGACTACGATATACACCCCTACAAGTATGCTCATTGTTCATAATTCTTATATAAAAGTGACCATTTAATGTTGATAATGAATCATGAACTCGCCACATGCGATTCTCAGTATTCCTTTTAGAACACTCTGCTGTCACTCGAGTTTTATCATTCTTCAAATATATATACTTGAAACCAACCTCAACAGCATACTTTTGTAAATTATCACAAAACTCAACCACACCTCCTTTGAAACACTACTCTTCATGACTAGTATATGTAATCCAATCATTAGAGAGATAAAGTTTTGACGTACTCGGCTCCACGCCTCCAATATAAGCATCATTTTCAACACCACTACTAATATCAATCGCAATGGATGATGATATATAGTCTAACCTTTCTCCACTTTGTAATACCCCGTGATTTTAATGACTTTTAAAATGGGTTATATTTTAAATTAATGGATTAATTGGATTTTATTATAAATTAATTCAGTTGGGTTTTATCCGAATTACGGATATTAAAATGAATGATTCTGAATATTACTTAAAGATATTTAGGTAATATATGAATGTGATGTTATTGATATGGTTGTGTGATATAAATTCAGTAATTTGAATTTTTAGTCGGACGCGGTATGGGACGTATCGGGACTAATTTGTTAAATTAAAAAGGAAACATATTTTTACATCAACCTTATAGTCATTTCGAGTGTGTCGTTGCGTCCGGAATGGTTGAAATAGTCAGAAAAGTCTATTTGGATGTTGGTTTTGGGTCTCGGGTCATTTGGAAATGAAAAGACAACTCAAAAGGGCATTTTGGTCATTTTTACAAGGGGATGAATAGTGATTTTGGATTTTGTCTTATTATAAATATTTGGAGATGAGTTGTACGTGGGTTCATTCATATCTTCTACACAAAATTGAGAAGTCATCTTGTGAGAGAGTGTGAAAGGTTGCTTGGGAGAAGAGAAGCTTGCTTGGAAAGGAGGAGAACCAAAGAACCAAAGGTCACCACCACCAACTACCACTGGAAGTGATCGTAGAAGGGGATAACCACCTGTGATATACAATCCCAAAGGATCAGACCTTCATTAGAGGCAAGTATTTGATTATTTCAATCTAAGTTTGTATATTGTCCATGTTAGGATAGTTATAAAAAGATGAGATTTTACATGTTTGGAAGATAAAGATAGAGTTGTTAATCGATTTCTGGAAAATGAAAATATATAGGAATCAAACTCATGTTGTAGATTGATAGTAATCCACGAAATAATCATAAATCTGTTGAAGAAATTCTGAGAATCAATGGTGTGTTCTTGAAGATATCATGTATATAATTTTCTGGAAAAAGAGGATAAACATATGCTTTTAATTCAAACTCTTGATGATTTTAGGATGTTTAGAGCATTATAAATCATTCACATATGTTGCTATATCATGTAGTAAGGTTTATAAGGAATTTGGGTAATTAATATGAAGGTTTGAATGATCAAAAATGATGAAACCCGTAGTAGCAGAAATGCTAGAAAACTAGGTTGTTATCTGGGTGATCGATCGATCGACCCCCTGCCTTAGATCGATCGACCTCCCCAGAATTTGTGAAGTTATTTCTTTTAATGCTTGTTTTTATCCCAAACCTTTTCTAAATCTTTGGTGATTATTAATTGGATATAATGGGACTTAGGAAGGTTCATTAATCCCTAGATAAGAATCGAATTAATTTGATTGGGATTTAATTGATTAGAATTATGATAATTAAATTGAAAGAAATTTCGGTTGCTAGATTCATGGGTTGGATTCTAATTTATATGCATGAGGATTAAGGATAGGTCCAGTAGGGGGGATTTAATAATCTACCTGGGCAGCCTTAGGTTTACAAGAGGGTTTAATCCTAGGTGATAGATGATGTGTTTATAAGAGATTAGAAACTATCGGTTATAACCCTAATTAAAGGAGAGTTTAATTCGTAGTATTTCGGGAGATAAGATGATATGAATCACTAGGATATTAGTGATTTCTTACTGAATAAATATAATGAGGAGTAAATTATTTAAACCTTGAGTAATGAGTGAGACTCTGAGTTATAAAATTAGAGAAGTAAAGTCATAATAATTTAATATGTAGAATTTAAAGAGATATAATGCTACCTATGGGAATTATCTTAGGGTAGTGTGAGAACCTTGTTGATATTATATCTATAGGTAGATGATAATGCCTATTTGATTGATTGATGATTTATGTGTATGACATACCTAGCTTACTTGCTATCGATGGAAGGTTTGCGCGTGAGGGCAGTCATATCCTGATGAATCCATGGGATTTTTTATTTGTCCCTCGAGAACATAGGTCTATGAAAGACTTATCGGGGAGTTGATAAGTCCGCTGACTATGGAAACGTAGGTATGTGCGTGACCCGTGGGTATGAGAACTATGTTCGCCTCCAATATTTGTGTTGTTTGTGGTTCGAGGAATCCTTACCGAACCTTTAGTCCCCTATTCGGCGACTAGCGATATTGGGATATGATAGCAGAGTAATGCATGCACCGCAGCTGTGACTCGGGGTGCCGTATTATATATGTGTATATATATATATATATATATATATATATATATAATGAATTAAATGAATGTATATAGTGGTTAAATCAATCTACTGTGTGATAATTGTAGATGACGGTGAATAGAAAAAGAGAATGGAATTAAGTTAATGAATATTTATTCTTATAGATTTGAAAAGCTTAATTCATATTAATGAGAAAAGTATATGAATGATTATACGACGTATGGTATGGGACATACGGGGTTATGATGTAGGATAGAATAATATTATGGAAACTAGTGAGGAGGAACCATTAACTAGGAGGTTAATAGGAAACGTTAAGTGTGCACTCTAGATGAGAGGTGAGAATATCAAGTGAGAGTCTGGATACTAACATGTACATAATAAATGTTTTATTGCACTTGTTAAATACTTGTTGTTTTCAAAATCATTTTACATCGGGCTCTGACCCGTTTCCTTGCATATTCTATTTTCTATTGTACCTTCTATATCATGTGTCCTGCAGCAGGGACGCCAATCTTAGAGGATTATGACGAGCTATAGAGCTATGGAGTATTGCTTAGACGCCTATCTTCATTTGATTCACATTGTTCTTTTATTTAGGACATGTCGCCCAAAGGAATTCAGTTATCTCTTTTCTATCTGAGTCAAATACTCTTGTATTCGTGTCATTTTAATACATTTACTATTGTTGGGATTACTGTATTGGATAATTATTTGGGAATGTTTATTCCAATTGCATTTAAATTCGTTTGTGTTATTTGTTCGGTTATTAGTGTTGTAGAATAATATGTGTAGTGTTATTCATAAATTAAAAATAGTTTTTGTTGAAATTAAAATTTGGAAAGTTTTTAACACCAGCTTAATTGGGCTTGGGTGAGTTGTAAATGTTTTCGACAGTGATGCTAAGAATGAGCCAACTGTATATTCTGTTTTAATTTGGTATGGGACTGGCCACCCGGTATTTAATTAGGCGGGGTGTTACACACTTGTACCATTGCACTCAACCCTCTCACAGCTTGCATAACTATGGTCAACCCGATCGTAAATTCTATACGTGCAGTCGACCCGTTCATGAATTGTACTGGTGGCAAAAGTTGCTGAATCAAAGATATATATCCAAATAAAATCAGCATTGAGAATCACTTGAGACCGCAACATACAGTGAACATATTTATCACAAAGCAACATAGAACGACTTTCATCACCAAATATGTATTTCAATGAAAAAGATCCATCTTTCAAATCCATAAACCTACTACATAACTCATTGCATATGAAATCTAATGAGTTGTCTTTAAAAATTTCAATGAAAGCCATATTATCCAAATAATAACACCTAGCCATCCGACAACTTTCCATTATCACCTGAATTATATTAAAACAAAAAAAATGGTTTTGTTAAAGTTCAATTTTAATTAATGCTGCAGGCGCGAACCAACAAACACATGGTCAATAAAGACATGATTATTCTATTAAACATGACTTAATAGTAACAAAGCAAATGCACATAAACATTATGAACAATTAATATCAAAAAATAAATGAAAATTAATCAATAGAAAATCACGTGTGCATTAGATCAAATTGCGTGTACTTTACTGCTATTTTCTGCTCATGTATATACAAAGTATTTTACTATTGTAAAACATTAAAATTGGTCAATGTCGCTAGCGCGGACCAACAAACACATGCCCATCTAACACATGACAATTATATTATGTAATGAGTCAAAACTAACAAATTGAATACACATTAACATTATTCCAAAGTAATGTCAAAAGAAAAAATCAGAAATAATCAAGTCCAAAATTCAAATATACTTTACATCAAATTGCGTGTACTTTACTGCAATGATCATTTGAGGTATATGCATGAATAACTTGTATATACATAAAGTAGACACACACATGAACACACAATCAAAACATATGAATACACAACCTCTTACGAAATCAAAACACAAAGTCAAAATATATTCACATAAAATTAAAATACAATTATAAAAACGCACAACCAAATCATTCATTCAATGTTCGAGTTAATTCATCACATGATTTACACAATTACGATGATTTAATTAAATGAAACATATACATCAAGCTATTTTAATTGATCGACATGCAAAACATTTCTTTATAACAAGTATAAACTTACAAACGATCGAATAAATGCAAAGGAAAATCTAGGTTAAACAAAGCGCAAATGATTGATTTCTTCGAACAAATTAATAACTTTTTCTTTGACAGAACAAATCTCGTTGAACAAAAGTGAAAAGAAATCATAAGATCCTAAATTAATGGATAGAACGAACCTGTTTGACAGAAGCGAAATGAAGAAAGAGAAGGATGTGCTTATTGGAAATCCTGTCAATCACTGATTAGGTCCATGATAACAAAATGACTGAAATGTCGAAAAAGGTATTTATATGGACCTAATCCTTTAAAATTTGTTTGACCCGATTAAAAATTCCAAAATTTTTGGTCAAGGGACTAGACCGTAAAAACCTATATTTTAATTACCAATAATCCTTTTTTTCTCTATAAAGTTACATTATGCCCAGAAAAATATAATTACAATTTGAGGTTTTTCTGCTCCGATTTTGAAAAAACTTAAAACTACAAAATGGTGCAGAACGTGATTTTATATAAGAACACCCGAGCAGACTACCAATTTCTGCTTAAAACAGTCCTAAAATTATCATATAATGTTTGTCCTTTTTCTACATACTTCTACCTACGAGTTACAACATAATTCATCCTCAAAACCTCTACCAAATGATCCCAAACTCCTTATAATTCATCCCAAATGATATACCCAAGTATGTACATGATTTATAACACCAAATCATATCAAAATCATCATGGAATTTCAATTAATCGTGATAATCCCATTTTAATTCAGAAAATCTGCATTTTATCATTCTTACTCAAGAACACGTATAAACCCCAAATTTATTCATCAAATAAACCCAAGTTTCGTGATGTTAATTATAACATCAACAAGGGATTAATCCTACATGGTTTCCATTTCAATGATTAAATCAAAATCCCCACAATTCATCTTTGATTTATAAAACTTAAAAAAAAATCTTTTTCTATCTACTATGGACAACATACATGCTATAGATTGCAAGAGTTAAAACACTTGCCTTTGATTTTGTAGGTCTGAACCTTTGGAGAAGATGATGTTTTGGTGTTCCTCTCATTTCCATTCACTCTCCGGTGGCGGCCGTGGTGGTGAAAGGTGCCTTTGTCCCTTGATTTTCCTTTAATAACCGTTCCTCTCCTAGAGAAAACTTTCCCTTCCCTCAATGGATGTCTCTTAGAGTTTTGGTGAATAAACCTTTGGCTAACATATCTCTTAACTTATATAAAAATACCCAAATTTCGTAAGTACTATTCATCTTCCAAGTAGAATGACCAAAATACCTCTTTGGGGTGTCTATTCGGTTCCAAATTGACCCAAGACCCAAATCAAACCCCCAGGTAGACTATTCTGGATATTTATACCCCTCCGGACACTTTGACGCACTCTAAATGACCATTCGAATGACATAAAAATAATTTACTTTTCATTCTATTTAATTATAGTCCCGACACGACTCACACGCGCTTCCCGACTTAATTATCGTAATTGTCGTATTTATAAATCCCGATAGTTTTTATAAAGTCATAATCATATATTACTTTTAATCACTAAGTAATATTTAATATAAATCACATATTACTTTATTCTAGTAATATTCAATCCGGATTCATTCCAATTATTTTCACATAAATAATTCCATTTAATCCCCATTGATTCAACCCATTTACTTTTAATTTATTTCATTTTAAAAGTCTTAAAAAATACGGGGTATTACATAATCCCCCCCCCCCCCCCCCAATAACGGAATTTCATCTCGAACTTCGAAAATTAAGGCATATCTGGTAAGGACAACTACGGGTATTAATATCACATCTTATGTAACCTCCATCGTACTTCCCATACAGTACATTACCAAATAACCCTAATAATGAAAATCTCACTCATGTTATAACCCAAGCCTTACCATTTAAGTTTCACTATTTAAATTTAAATTTTAGATAATCACTATCTATCCTCCTACTATTTTCACTATAGTAGATTAATATGTCTTTAGGTACATACAAGCTCGTCTTACTACTATGTGACATCAGTAGTTTATTCTTGTTCGTGCGGTATATACTTTACACATAATATATACAATAAATGCCAACACATTTCCGCAATACTACCTCAGTAAAGGACTATGGACCCAAGCCTGAAAGCTACCGGTCCAATCTTTACAATAATAGGAAATGGTCCTACGTATCTCGGCGCCAATTTCTCTTTTTCCAACATGCAATAACGTAACACCAAATCATTTTAATTCTGGCTTACGGGACCTGAATCCCTCTGGCCCGAGTAGCTCATTATCCTCCACCTCTAGCTAATAAGCAGAAGTACGACAAGGTCTTTTATATAACGCCTAAAATAGAGTAATACTATAAATGAGCTGAGAGGAGTTATTGTACACGAACTCCAAATATGACACTAAATCTTCCCATAATCGAAAATATAACATATCCCTCAATATGTAACTAGAATTCTAAGTTTGCCCGTCCATCTGTGGGTGTGTTAGGCCGTATACATTCGCATCTCGATACTCATGGCCTTTCGAAAACTCTTCCCAATAATCGAGACATAACTCTTTTGTCTTTATCAGACATAATGTCGAAATGTACCCCATATAACATTATTATCTCAGGAATAATGATTGGGGTATACTGTCACACATTATGATTAGTCCTAACTGGCATAACGTGAGCTACTGGGATTACCCGACCCACTATCACCTATATAGGATCGTGATCCCTTTGCGAAGTAATTAACTCTGTGATAATTTAGGGATACGCTCTCCCATTTCTACCAAGGAATTCTCAACGGCTGAAGGAACCCTATTAATTTCTGATGGTCTAATTTTAATTAGAACTCAGTAATGTCTTGCTTGGTTTTATGCCATCACTACTACAGTTTTATATCATGATGCATTTTATCTTTCGCACAAACGCATCCACAACCATGACTCGTGTGATGATGCCATCACCGTGTGTCGCAAGTTCTCCCCCTTTCTTCAAATTTTAGATTCTCATGAAACATAGCCTCCACATACCTTACCATGTAAGTTTAAACTTTTTTGATTTAAACTTTATCGAATTCTTCCTATACCATCCTCGTGGAAAATTTGGGTAGTAGCGGTCCTAACTGACGTAAACCATCAAACAGCTAAGTCCTGAAGTCACAACTTCTACATTTATTTACCTCAAAAATACGTATTGTGACACAATTCTCAATTATGGAAAATACTACAATCCAACTATCTAGGGCACCCATACACCATATGTTGTGTACATTTCAGCATATGATCTAAATGGATGTGATATCATACACTAGACGTGATTACTCTGTAAGGTTACACTTTACCAACTAACTACTTATTATATAATCCGTATCACACTGGCTTTCACATTCACATTTGGAAACTCCACTGGCCTCAAATCATATTATAGCCCATAACTCTCAGTTTTAACAGATGCATATTATAACAAAGGTTCTAAACCCATATCCTAAAGACCCAACTTACTTTGACTCCCAGCGTTCGCTAGTTTCATGCGTGGGGTGTCTCGCAGAGAGAAATCCAAACAAGAAACCCCCCCGATACACTACTACCTAACCTAGTCGGTCATCAAAACCCCTTCAGGTCCTTAGTCCACAGTACGTACCTTCCCAATAAGTTTTATTTATTTATATAAAAGTCTACTCATCTACTCTCATATCCCTCAAAAATAATATTAAACATGGCGCTCTCACTAACACAAGTTCTTGGTGATATAAAATAACGAGAAATATCTCTCTCTGCACGAATTAAGAACACAATATATCCTGAATCACATCAGCAACAAGTCCCTACACACCGACATACTCACAGATGCCAAGTGTAGAATACCATATATAAATTTATACACTTAGGACCAACCTTATTTCAGGTGGCGGCTAACAGAACTAATACATTTCACTCTGAAATAACAAATACGATAGTCTTATTACACAATTTACCATCGTTTCAATACTCGAAAATCAGTCACTACACATTACAGTAATAAATCCTACGTTCCTCACTCACAAATGTAGTATATAATAACATAATTCTTAATGATCCTACCCGTTTCTCCCTACGGGTGTCAACAAAGGGTTTTGCTACCCCAAAAACATATATGATGATATCCATACCTAAGATTCACATCTACTATTTCTAGTCTCATAGGTCCCAGTCACTTTCTATGGACTCATTCAATATTAATAGTCCCAGTTTTTTTCTACACCTGGAACAAATTTTTGTGTCATTTCCCCTATCCCTGGTCCTACAGACCATTTTGAACCTAACAATACTAGCATTAATTGTTGCTCTACTCATTTCTTCGACTCCACTTTCCCTATGGAACTCGTTATCGACTATACTAGTCTTGACTGAATCTGCCTCCATTTAGTAGATACTCAATTAAACCATATATATGGGTCCCCCTACTGGGTATGACCCTAAGTGGTGTTCTACTATCCTCGTTCACCCTAGTCTCACTTTGCGACTAAATTTTCCAACACCCTTAACTCCCTTCTCACAAAAGCATTGATATTGATTCATAAATGTACACCTTTGACGACATCGTCACTAGTCATCTAAATCCGATTTTTTCGTTTGCACATGGGTATTTAAATCATGAACTCTTCAACAATAAGTAACTCATTTTTTTCAGGTACATCCCCTTTATGATAAGGTCCAAAATTTCATAATTTTATTCGCATCTCTGTCACAACTACAGATGGACGATTTTACGATCAAACCGTACCCCAAATTCCACATTTATCTCAATACGAACTTCTTTATATACAAAGTCTAATTTCCATCAATTAAGATTGCTCTTATGAGCGAAATGTTATCGAAAATTCTTAAATCCTGGGTGTTGCTACACTTCACCCTATATAATTGCCTTTGGATTTCTACTTCCATTGGCCCCTCACTCTTATTTCTTCACAGATTTTATAAATGTTCTTTTTTTGGATAAATCCTCCCAACTCCGCCACCCTTCACCGATAAATGCTGGGTGAGACTGGAACGGCACCAACGACGGTGTTTAAGGAAACTATAGTTCCCAAGCTATTTCTTTGTTTCCGTCAGCTTGAACAATAATTATGGTGAATTTTACCTCGATCAACATTTTCCAAAATACAATAAGTCTCCTATTGAGCCTTTCCTCCTGCATTTTGTCCAACGGCCTTCGCTGGTCGTCCTATTCTGTTCGGTGTACGAAGCCCGATCGAACTTGTATAAGAATTTCTCTACTTATGTTTAATGGCAAGAGAATGTAAATCTTCATGCGTGAAGGAATACAACAATCATAATCATAAGACTCTACATCAAAGGACGTTATACTGAAACGTAGATAGTCGTACATATCACAAGGACTCTAGAACCTGATGCTCTGATACCACCTGTAACACCCCGCTCAATTAAATATTGGGTGATCAGTCATATACCCATTTAAATTAGAGTATACAATTGGTTCATTCTTAGCATCACTGTTGAAAAACATTTTCTTTTTGTTAATCACCTAATACTCAATTAAGCTGGTGTTAAAAACTTTCAAATTTTAATTTAATACAATCTCATTTTACCATTACAAACAATTTCATGTAATCCATTCCACAACAATGCATAATAGATAAGTAAGATCACAACTGAATTTAATGTAACTAGAATAAACTCCCCAGTTTAAATATCTCAATACAATAATCCGAATAAACTGAATGTATCAAAATTGACATAAGTAATACCACTGTCTGAGATAGAATCTAAATAACTAGAACCCTTGGCCGACATGCCCTACATGAACTAACTACTACGGATGTATGAATCAAGATAATGAAGGCATCTAAGCAAAGTCTGCAACTCCATAGCATCCATAGTACGTCAAGTATCCAATCCTCTATGCTTGACGTTCCTGTGACTGGACACCTAATGTAGAACATACAAGGGAGGCAAGAATATGCAAGAAAATGGGTCAGAGCCCAATTATAAAATATATCAAAATGGCAAGTGATTAACAAGTGCAATTAAGCAATTATTATGTACATGTTAGATTCTCGAACTCTCTCTTGATATTCTCACCTCTCATCTAGTGTTCACGCCTAACATACCTTCAAAACATGCTAGTTACTATTCCCATGCTAACTAGTTATTTCCAGTCTAACATCTAAACATAGATTAATATTGTTCCCACATATTTCTCTCACAATATAAGTAATACATATATATTCAATTTCTCTTTAATAGGAATAAGCGCTTTTTCAATTTAATATAATTAAGTGATCACCAACTTAATTCATTTCAGATTTCATTATCATTCATGTCTACTTAACTCACACAGTAGATAATATCACAAGTATATATAGACATTCACTATATATATATATATACAACACTGCACCCCGAGACTCAGCTGCGGTGCATGCATACTCTGCTATTATGTTTGGATACATCTCGTCACTGTAAAAGGATTGTCGGTTCGGTATATCCCTCGAATCATAAATAACAAACATAAATATTGAAGGCGAACATAGTCCTAAGCCTTTGGGCTACTCACATACCTACGCACCTAAATGACCGTTCAATACAATTGTTTTCACACATGGCAATCCAACCTAAGTCCTATGTTCTGAGGCACAAGTCAAAAATCCCTCGTAAGGCTCATCAGGATATGACTACCCTCAACCCGCAAACCTCCCGTCAATAGCAAGTAGGCTAGGTATGTCATACACACAAATCATCGTATATGTATACACTCAACATATATATATATATATATATATAAGGAATAAGCACATCCCATATTACAAGTCTCATACGTATCATGGTATTTTAAACCTCAATTATATTATAGGTATTCGCTCCACCTTTGTATATATATCAACAAATGCCTTTGTCCCTTGGTTTTCCTAGAACAACCCTTCCTCTCCTAGAGAAATCTTTCCCTTTCCTCAATGGATGTCTCTTAAAGTTTTGGTGAATAAACCTTTGGCTAACATATCTCTTAACTCATATAAAACTACTTAAAAGTACTCATATAAAACTACTATTCATCCCCCAAGTAAAATGACCAAAATATCTCTTTGGGGTGTCTATTCGGTTCCCAATTGACCCCGAGACCCAAACTAAACCCCGGGTAAACTATTCTGAACATTTAAACCCCTCCAGACACTTTGGCTCACTCAAAACGAGCATTTGGCTGACATAAAAATATTTTACTTTTCATTCCATTCAATTATAGTCCCGACACGACTCACACGCGCATCCCGACTTAATTACCGTAATTGTCGTATTTATAAATCCCGATAATTTTTATAAAGTCATAATTATATATTACTTTTAATTACTAAGTAATATTTAATATCAATCAAATATTACTTTATTCTAGTAATATTCAATCCAGATTAATTCCAATTATTTTCACATAAATAATTCCAATTAATCCCCATTGATTAAACCCATTTACTTTTAATTTATCTCATTTTAAAAGTCATTAAGAATACGGGGTATTACATGTTTATGGAGGTGTTTGATCGCAAAAGATAACTTAAAAGAGGTGTTTTTTTATTATGAAAAGAGTTCTTAAGAAGTCTAATCTCGTGCATCCTGATGAGTGCATTATTTTGTATAAATTATGCCTAAATCTAGACCTTGTTAGGCCCCTTATATTATAAATAATGAGTTTTTAGAATTATTTTCGTAAAATAAAAGAAAAATGCAAGTTTGAATAAAATTTAAGTTAAAATACAATTATAGTAACTCTAGGGTGAAACCATAATTTCAGAAATTTTATGGGTCTGAAAATAATTTTTAAATGCTTATGTAGGCAAAATAAAGTTCTCCTTGAAATTTAGTTGAATTCAGAATTAGAACGGAAAAGTTATGAATTTCGGGGGCTAAAATGCAAAGAGGGGTAATTTTATAATTTTCAAAATATTTATGTTTCTAAACTTGAATTAATTATTTTTATTTTGCATTTTTACAGGTACCCCGAAAATGTGGACAACAAAGGAGTTGATGTGAAAAAAGTGTTATGGTACGTCGCGATACGACATGACATGACACGGTTGACACAGTTGTACTAAATATTTTTAATAAAATCGTTCGAGTGTCCGTTGAGGCCATGCCATAGCTTTTAGAAAAGTTCTTGACAAGACTCACAGCTTTGAAATTCAAACGAAAATGAGATTTTGAAGTATTGGAGGTCAAAAATACGATTAAAGATGATGACATGAATAGTGACGTGAATTGGGGATAATTTTTTTTTTTTTAAAAGACTTCTCAATTATCTCCAACTCTTCCTAAGACTCCAAGAGATAATTATCAGCTCAACTACAACCAATCAAAGAGAGTTTCACTCCATCTTAAACACTTCATTCATAAGCCTATAAATAAGACCATTTGGCTCATTCTTTTGTTAGACAAAGATTAGAGAGCTTAAGAGATAGTTTTTGGTTCCTTTATTTTGAGATTATATTTTTATTGAGGGCCAAGAATTATTCTTTTGTGGGAGAAGTTTTGTCAAGATCAATTGTAAAACTCGATTATTTTTGTAAGTTGATTTATTAATGAGAATTAATATTCATTCTTGCATTTATATTTTGTCTTCAGTTATGCTAGCTTAATTTCTTTACTAGGACTAGGTGAAATTTATCATGTTTGATTAATATTATTTGTAGTTTAAATTCGTCTTTATTTCCCAACATGTTCTAAAAGTTCTAAAAATTCGGTATTCATTTTAAAGCAACACGAGAGTGTGTTTTAAAACCTTAAATATTATTTTGTCAAATCAAGTTTTGAAAATTAAAACTAGTAATTTTTGATGGATTATGCTTGCACTTTGATTGTTTTGATAGTCCATGTTTTAATACATTTGCGAACTTCAAAACTTGTACTTTCTAAGGGAATAGGTATTTTAGGCGTCTAAATTTAGATACGTTAAATTTTATTGTTAACTTAACTGTATTATCTTCCGAATTAAATACAACGAGAGTCGATTTAATTTGAGTTATAAAATTGGGAATGACGAGTATAAACTATTGCATAATATTAGTTGAATGTGATAAGTGGATCCAACGTCCTAGTTTTCACGCTCACTTGATTATATCTCTCGTAGTCATTCTTTTTGTTTGTGTTTGCTTAGTTTAATATTACACCTCTTCTTTACACCCATTTCATCTAGTTGGACAGTCACAATTATTTTGAACGAAAAAATTAAAAAATCTTTGTAGGTTCGACCCGTACTTACACTCCCTATTCTATAATAGCCCGTGAACTTGCGGTATTTTATCAAATTCACAACACATCCTATTTATAATAATGTTGGTTATAATAGGATAAGCATGAAAGATTTAGATTAGATCTAATTGAAAATTAATTTATCGCCCGGTTGTTCAAACGAACATATACCTCGTTCAAATAACACCCATGATCTCGTTCGAACAGGTATCGAACGACACTTCGAACGAGATTCCAAAGGATGCCTAAAATTGTGTCGTTTGAAGCTAAATGGAACTCATTTGAGTGGCTAGTCAATCTCATCCGAACGACTTCTAATCTCGTTCGAACGAGGCAGCGTAGTTTCGAAATATTTTCCTATAGCAATTCAAACATCTTTTTAGAACAAAATAACTCTTTAAAAATTCTAAACCCCCTAAAATAATAAAGTAAACATTTTACCAATCAAAACCATTACTTCTTCTGAGATGTTGAGATGTACAATTCTTCAGTGTTCCAAATGTCTTCAACTTTGTCTTTGAGTCCTGAGAAGTCATGTAGATGCAGTGTTTACGTAACAGGATACACCAAAATAAAAACTAAAACATGAGCAATTATAAAACTTGCTATTACAAATGTTATAAGGGTTACACTGGAACTGACTGCTCATCATGCCTTAGATTGTTTCCTGTAACATAATATTATATTTAGGACTATGGTTTTAATATCATTTTATTATAACGTGTACATATATGTAAAATAACTAAATTCAAACTCACTGGAGTCGGAGCAAACTTGTCAAGGAATTTATTGTTCCCTTTATTCTATTGGCGAGCAAGTACATGTTGACCCTATTAAGGGCTTTACCATATTTCGGAGTCCCTTTAGTCTAGTCCACTCATTCACCCTTCAGACCATCATATGATTTTTCCTCAAGTTTGTGGGCATCAACTTTCTTTTCTCTATTTTGTCTATTTTTATGCTTTTTGGTCATTTTTTCCTCACGAGCCTCATTCTCCAAGAAGTTACTCCATTGGTCGATGAGCATTTTAATATTTTGGGGAACTCTATCTTTTAACCTCAAAATATCACAACTTGATTAACCTTTAGGTAAACATTTCTTCTAAAGATTATTTTGATAGGTTTTTATATGTCCACCTACTCGGGAAAGAACCTTTGCCTTGAAACTAGGTGGGAATGTAAAAGTATTACAAAGTTTATCCCACACAACATCCTTTATGGAAGGATTAAACTTCTTCCAGTTGTTTGAGACCAGACACCCACACTCTTTTTGAGAGAAACAACGAGCTTTAAAAATTCGAATGTCATTTTTTATCGGTAAGATTCCCAAAATTGGAGAACCCAATGGGATTTTTATTATTTTCTTTGGACTCCTCGATAGACGGAGGTAGGATTGTTGGATTCTTAGGAGTTTAATGAGTTTGATAACTTGGAGATGAAGTGGCAGACTAAACCTATGGTGGAGAATAGTATTTCCAACCCGTAGTTAATGAGAATTGAGGTTGGGGTGTAGGAGAGGATTAATATGGAGGTGTTTTATTTTTTTAGCATCTTCGTTCATGTTAGACATTACCTATAATAAAAATTAGTTACAAATGTACTAGAGTCATGTTTACGACTATATACATATATATAACTTTTCAACAGATATTAAAACATGTTCAATGTGTCTAATTATCGTCTAATCAGTATTAGTTTTTAAAAATTTATGAAATTTTATGCATGACCAACTGGGAAGAAGTGTATTTATGATTGACATACAAAGGTCCATGACATGAACTTGAAATACTTTCTTCTTTAACTTATTTTCAAGCTCACTTTTAATGCGTATATGTCGTGAGACATCACAATCTGGGTGAATGCTCTATTTATGGAGTTGGATCCACAATGGATGAATATTTTTTTCTTCCGTTTCTAACACTGTCACTAACAAAAGTTCCATGTCAGGTTTATGAAGGTGAAATATATTCTCTACTGCCTCATCCTAGCATTCTGGCAAGGAAAACACAATTCGATCGAACATGAATGCTTGCGATAAATCAACTCCACGATTTGTATGATAATTACAGTGTTCAATTTTTCTATTTCCATACTTGTAAATAGGAGTTACCTATATATGGCGCGCACTAATAAAAGATGTTTTGGTGCGGTCTAATTCCAATCTCTCGTATTCTTGTTGAAAGTAATTATTATCGTGACTTATTTTTCCTAAGAAAATATATAGAAGGAGGGTGTGAATATGAGTCCTAGAGGTAATGGATCTAATTAATCCCAAACTAATTATTATTTTCCAACCAATCAATCATACACAAAAAGTACAATTTAAATTAATTTTAATTAAGTTAATCCTAAAATTACTCTACGTTCACCAAATGCGCAAGCCCTTCCACCAATTTGTATTCACCGAATCAACAACCACTTAAGGAAGGGGTGAACAAGATTACAACAGTTAACCAAACAAACATATGCATCAATATTCATCTCCGCGATATCAATAAGTCCAATTTAAGTTTATTTTAATTAAATTAATCCTAAAATTAGTATGTGTCCACCAAATATGCAAGCCCTTCAACCAATTTGTGTTCATCCCAACAACAACCACTCAAGTAAGGGGTGAACATGACCACAATAGTTAACTAAACAGATATATGCATTAATATTTATAAGCATAGTAACAACAAGTGAAATTAAGTTTATTTTAATTAAACTAATCCTAAAATTACTATGTGTCCACCAAATGTGGAAGCCCTTACACCAACTTATGTTCACCCAAATAACAACCACTTAAAGAAGGTCTGAACACAGCCACAATAGTTAACCAAACAGACACATGCATTAATATTCACCCACACAATATCAACAAGTCCAATTTAAGTTCAGTATAATTAAATTAATACTAAAATTACTATGTGCCCACCAAATGTGCAAGCCCTTCCACAAATTTATGTTTATGCAAACAACAACCACTTAAGGAACTAGTGAACACGATCACAACAGTTAGCCAATAAGTTATGACTATATGTAAGACTATGTTACATAAAATAAAAGATAAGTAAAATTACCTAAATGAAGAAAGCACCTAAATAAGTTGAGCTTCAATAACCGTTATCCAATTGCATGCGCACATGGAACGAGAAGAAAATGTGTTCACATATTATTCAATCTAAAATGTTACCAAATTACATTATTCTAAATATGTAATTGACGTGTCTTGTGTTACTCAATACTTTCATTTAGTTAGAAAGTGTATGTCGTATATATGTGTGTATGTGTTATACGTGTGCATATATGTGTATATATATGTGCCTGTGTGAGTATATATATACAGTTTGCTCTTGTACGGACTATCCCGCATGTTAACAGTGCGGATTGGAAATGTGTCACATGACGGTGAGTCAAGAAAAGAGAGAGAGCCTATAATTTATAGGCATACTGCCAGGCGACACATGTCCGGTCCGGAATAGTCCGCACAAGAGCATTATATATATATATATATATATATATATATATATATATATATATATATATATATATATATATAGAGAGAGAGAGAGAGAGAGAGAGAGGATCTCATGTGGTCCCCCAGTTTGAGGTCCCTCGATGAGGTCCATTTTTTTAACATAGTATAAAAAAAAAATTGGGCTGATTTTTTTATGATTTTTAAACATTTTAGTAGGGTCATATAAAAAATCAACTCAAAATGATTTTTTTTACTATTTTAAAAAAATCGGTCAAACTTTAAAAGTGTGTATAAACGATATGATACCACTTGTTGGAATATATACCCCCAATTTTAAATTTCTTCCTTTTTAAATTTTAAATTTCCAAGTGCGGAAGGATGGTTCAACAAAATATTTAAAAACAATTATCTTTTCAAAATTAAAATATTAAATTTTAATTTCTTCAAAACTAAAATTAAACTTGAACAAATATGTGAATATTTCTTAACTACAAATTTAATTCAATCCAAGTCCTAAAATTTGCCTAATGATGATTTATTCAAATTTGCAATATAGGCCAAACAAGGTTAACATAAATTTCATCACATTAAAATTTGTCGACTTGAATTAAATTAATCTAAAATTCAGCCAAACTAATTTAGCACCAAATTAAACAAATGTGTGATTTGAACTGATTTTTATTTTGATTATCCTAGCATGGATCTATGGTGATTTTTACAAGAAAAATAAATAAACTAATCACACTACGTTGCGATGTACGAGAAAAATCCAAATGAAAAAAACCTCGGACGGCCTGGACTAACAAATCCATAAGGTACGATTGGTTTGCAAAGACTATGATAAGAAAACTTACAACACTCGACTCAACTCCTTCAAGCTCCGATGCTTCCTTCGCTCTTCAACCTCTGCCTTGTAGATAACTATGTAGTCCACCGGAATCTTGGAGTCCACCAATGGATGCACAACCCACTGTCAACCACACATGGTGCCTTTAACCATGTGAGAACGCCGCGATAAACTTTTCTCCTTTTAGGGGGTAGAGAAGAACCCAAACTATCTTCTTTATGGGTATAGAAGAAAAACCAGTGCCAAAAACTCTCCAAGCAAAGATATATATTTATGAGAACTTGGATTTAAACACAAACAAATATTTGGGTGCACAAGAATTGATTTTGTTCTAAAGATAAAAGATTTTTACAAACGCCAAGGGAACTTTTTCTTGGAAGAATTAAGCTCTCAAAACTCTCTAAGAGAAGAAAAAAATTATGTGAAAAATTTGTTTCTCGCACTTGTTTTATCATGTAAAAGGTTAGTGGAAAAAGTGGTAAAGTGGGAAAAAAATGAAAAAATAACTGTTCCCGATGAAATCTCGTTCGAATGACTTTTCGATGTCGTTCGAACGAGCATGTTCGAACGAAACTTCGAATAAAAAAGTAGGGAACAAGTCGTTGGATAAATCGTTCGAATGAAACTTCTAACAAGATTTTAGAAAAGATCTTGTTAGAATTGTTGTTCGAACGACCTCATTCGAATGAGAAAAATGCCGTTCGAACTACTTTTCAGAAATCTGAATTTTGCTTTTTAAGCCCAGAAACTTTTATATAAAGTTTTAAAATGATTTTCTGTAAAATAAAAGTCGTTATATAAAAATGTTTACACCCAAATAAAGTATCCAAGGTTCTAAATATATATAATTTGCATTCATACCTTTGGATACCATGGAATGATATAATGTTGATGATGCGAAACATGGCACTTGAACCCCGGCAATGATGAAACTTTAAACTCTGGCCGCTACGTCTTCAACACTTCAAACACATCATAGGCTTGATAGGAACAAACTTCTATCCTATGACTCAAATGATTTTGTCCGAAATTAAGCCAAACCTACGTATGGACTCAATTGGAAATTTGTGTCCTTACAAACTTTGTCAGTTTTTAATAGCTTAAAAACTGACACGGTTTCACCGATTTTTTTAAAATAGCAAAAAAAATTATTTTGAGTTGATCATTTTTTTATGGTCCCACTGAAATGTTTCATAAAAAAAATCAGTCCAAAAATATTTTTTTTACTATTTTAAAAAAATGGACCTCATTCAGGGACCTCAAACTAAGACCACACTTGATCCTTTCCCTATATATATACATATATATATATGTGTGTGTGTGTGTGTGTGTGTGTGTGTGAATGTGTGTATATATGTGTGAAATTATGTGTGTATATATATATATATATATATATATATATATATATATGCGATTGTGTAAAATTATATGTGTGGGTGTGGGTGTGGGTGTGTATCTGTGTGTGTGAGAGAATATATGAGGAACTTCATGTTTATGTAAGAATTCA
Organism: Sambucus nigra; assembly: GCA_949130495.1. Classification (NCBI taxonomy): domain Eukaryota; kingdom Viridiplantae; phylum Streptophyta; class Magnoliopsida; order Dipsacales; family Adoxaceae; genus Sambucus; species Sambucus nigra. The sequence goes on along the minus strand of OX422223.1, from coordinate 86,487,407 downwards.
TATATTATATGTGTGCGTGTATATGTGTGTGTGTGTGTGTGTGTGTGTGTGTGTGTATATATATATATATATCTGTGTGTGTACACAATCGCGATTGTGTATATATATATATGTGTACACAATCGCGCGCACACACACATATATATACACATAATTTCACACACATATATATATATGTTTATGTGTGTGTGTGTGTGTGTGTGTGCGCGCGCGATTGTGTAAAAGTATATATATATATATGGGGGGTATTTATATGTGCGCGTGTGAGTATATGAGGGTCTTCATGTATATATAGGAACTCATACGTTATACGCAGAGCCGGCCCAAGGGGTAAGCCAACGAGGCAACCGCCTTGGGCCCCAAAAAAACCCTTCCAACTAGGCACATAAAACCATAAAAAGCTTTACCTTCTCTTCTCCCAACCAACACAAGAATCCAAAAAAAAGTTCCCTAATCCCCTTCATCAGACTTTTGTTTGTTGTTCTCATTCCCATCACCCCTTTTCTTCTATTAAGGTATTTCTTTCTTAAAAAATGAAAATCATTCAAAATTCCTATGTTCAGGTATTAATCTGTTGTTAATTTTATTATTAATCTGTTAATTTTTATGTTTTTGTAGAAACAATCAAATTAATAAAACTTATTATAGGCCCCCAAAAAATTAACAACACATTTATTAATCTGTTGTTAATTTTTATTATTAATCTGTTGATTTTTTTTTTGTAGAAATAATGTTGTTAATATTTTTTGTTAGGTTGTTCTTGTTAATGGTATTTTTTTTATTATTAATCTGTTGTTAATTTTGTAGAAACAATGCTGTTAATTTTTATTAATTTGTTGTTAATTTCTATTATTAATCTCTTAACTTTTATTTTTTTATAAAAATAATTAAATTAATAACAATTATTATAGGCCCCAAAAAAATTAACAATACATATATTATTTTCTTACAAAAATACATAATATATTTTTCGCAAAAAAAATCATTACATAAAGGGCCCCATTTTACAAGTTTGCCTTGAGCCCCCAAATCTTAGGGGTCGGCCCTGGTTATACGTGTGCACATATTTATATAATAAAGGAGGAGGGACTTTTGGTCTTTCCCAACTAATGGTTCAGATCGAAAGTTGATAAGTTTGGTCTTTATCAACTGATGGCTCAGATTTAATCTTGAGAATTTCAATCTAATGGTTATTAATACTTTGAACTTGAGAAGATTATTTGATCAAAGATGTACAGAGCACATGGCTCGAGACGTTATTGGTACCGTAAGGTTTGTATCATTTGGTTTCATTTCAAGGAGAAATGGTCCCTATCTCTCTCTTAGAAACCCATCTCACTCACGGTCAGTTATCCCCACTTTCTCCCTCAACCCCAGCTAGTCTACATCCATCTGACGCCGACTTCCACTACTGCTGGTGTTTTATCTTCTGCACCGCTAATTTCTACCGCTACTGGTGTTTCATCTCCGGCGATGACCTCCATCTTCCACCGCTGTTAATTTCCACCGCTGCTGATTTCCTTTGGTTCAAGCACAATTACTTTACTTCCCTCCTTTATATATATTTTTGCCTTTTTCAGGTGAGAGTACAAGCATAATTACTTTGATTTATGGGTCCATAACCCCTTCTCCATATCTGTCTTTGTGTGTTTATCTGTGCAGATCTATGGACGATCTTCTGAAATCAAAACATAGAATTTGTTATTGATTTAATTGACAAGACTCTCAAGACAGAGACATATAATGGTTCACTTGGTACACGCCTATTTCTCTCTCAAAATCAGCCACAAACAAAGCTCAAAACCCATATCTCTCTTTCTCTCTGTCTCTTCAGCAAATCCACCACGGCTATTTACTCGGGTACTTCTTTGATTTTACTCAGGTACTCAGTCTCTAACTTACCTTGCGGATGCTGTTGATCAAATTTGCTACCATGAATTTACTCAGTTTTTATTTTTTTTCAAATCTACTACAATGTTTGCTAACTTGCTGATGCTCCATATTAAACCCTTAACCTTTTTATTTTTTACAGATCTGCTCACCTTGCACATGCTGTTATCTGCTACCTTCTTTATTTTTTTCAGATCTATTACAATGTTTGCTAACTTCTATAATTTTTATGTTTTTTCAGATCCGTCTTTTGAGGTAATCAAAACACTTCGCTTCACTGTGCAAAGTTTTACATTTAGATGTGTATTTTATTTCATAACTGTGTTTGGATGTGTACTTTATGTGGGTATCTCTGTTTTTATGTTGTGTTTTTTGGGGGCTTTGATGTTTTCTTAAAACTAATTTGCAGGGATGATCCGGTTTGATGTGCAGCAAGAACTTAGTATTGAGTTTAATATCCGGTTTTGGAAGGAAAAAAGATGGGTTTGTGGGTTTGATTGGTGTTAAATTAGTCGAAGCTCTCTGTTGGATTTTAGTACGTGTACATAGGGCAAAATGATTTATTCTTATAGTTTTTTTTTTTTTGAAAAGTTATGGTTATAGTTTTATGTATGATATTAGTTTAAAATTTGGGAAGTGACGGGTTGATTGGAAAACATATTTCGGAGTTTTTTATTGGTACTTTAGCCAGCCATAGATCTCTTCACTTCAGGGAGTTGTGGTCCATAAGGGGTTGAGAATCTGCATAAATTGTGGAAAGTATTCCTCTCACATCAAGTGCTCTCACTCTTTGTCTATCTAATTCTTCCATCACAGTATATTAATTTCCCTATTTTCTTTTGTTTTGCTTCCATCACAGTATCTCATATAATTAAACAAACATTTTAATATAATTAACTTCAAATAGTTTATTGGCGACCTGCAATTATGCCATTTCATTTTCAAATAAACTATTGAAATTCACATAACTTTATCATTTAACAAATTTGGAGTAAGGTTCGGTGAATTTTTATATAATGCTAAATGTAATCCATTTAATTTCTTTTTAAAATATAATGGATTTATGAAAAATGTAACCTTTCCATTGGTTTGCTCAACTAGGACAACTAATCACCTGATTTTAACTAATATATGTTCTCAATAGTCAACAGTTATCTCATTATGCTATTGTATAAACTCTTAACTTCAAAAAAATAAAAGTCCAAAAACTCTAACCACAAACTATTTCTATTATGAACAATAGTTATCAATTTCTTCACATTCTCTTTCCTCCCCATTTTTCATCAAATGTTTACGGCCCAACATCCATGTGCGGTCATAACAACTTCAATATCAAATTTTCCTTCCAATTATAAGCCCATCGGCCACAAAACTGTAGTTACCCGGGGTTTAATATTTCATTTTCAAGCGAGTTTTTCGTTTCCGATTATTGCGCGTTGGTGAACAAAAATACTTTAATACTAAAAACGTATCCGACCAAAATAAACACGACATAATATGACACGACATGAAATAATATATTTTTAATCGATCACGAACGCTTCTCAAGTAAAAGCGGCAAACACAAAATGCTTTTCTACCAATAAAACCCCAATGAAAATACGCACGACATGACATGAAATACTATTTTTTTTACCTATTTCGAACACGATCGAAGTAAAAGTGACAGAAAATAAATATTTTTTTAACAAACAGCAAACCTCACAAAAATAAACACATGTTGACACAATACAACACGACGGGTAATATTATTTTTTTTACCAATTACGAACACTACCCAAGTAAAAGTGACACAGCACAAAAAAATATTATAAACCAAAAACGAATCTGGCAAAAAAAAAACACGACACGACATGAAATATTATTTTTTTACATATCTTGAACACGATCCAAGTAAAAGTGGCATAAATAAAGTAGTTACAAAATTTTTTGTTTTGGCGAGACTCTAAGAATACAACATTTATATATGAACGACACTATTTTGTTTTTCGCCAATTAAACGCGTGTTAGGTAATTAATATTTTTCTCACAATTGAACATGTAAAGAAAAAAAATTAATGAAAGTTGTACCATTATGTAAATTTGGATCAGTTTGATGGCTTTCATATCGTGTCATGTCTAAATTTATAAGTACTTATATAACCGTTAAAACATATAAATCAGATAAATATAAAATCAATGGTATTTTTTTTATTACTAGTGTTTATTTTTAAAAAAAATAATTCTAAATTTTTTTACGTTATCATGTTAATCTACTTAAAATACTAACTCTTATACACCACTCACACGAGTCAAAATTTTAAAACGAACATGACACGTTCATGTCAGTAAATCCCAATATAAATACGTCTTTAGAATTATCAATTTTGAATCAATGTTTTGATATTTCTTTCATTTATAAAATTATCAACTACTCTATAACGATTAAAACTAATAAATTTATGGAGTTATAAATCATTAAAATATTTTCCCGTGCCATCGACATGGGTACATACTATGTTATTCAATTTAGAATCAATGTGTTTATTCATATTTTCGTAGCTTTTATGAGGCTCGAGAAAGGGTGACATACTTATATTATCAGAGTACAAGGAAAACTCACAATGTTAGTAAAATTTATAAAATTTGGTTCAGTAAAGTTTAAAATGTTATAACAAAAAAATACTAATTATAAATCTAAACTAGATGTTCTTAAGACACAAATGCATCGTATTTAAATCGTAACCATACCGTAAGTGTACAATGGAATGACCAATAGTATTTATATTTGCACTATTGCTGACACAAGAACAAATTTATTACAGGAACAAATTTATCGTCGTGCCATCGGCACGGGTACAAAATATCACAAGAACAAGTTTATCGTCGTGCCATCGGCACGGGTACACCCTATTGTGTATATATACATGCACGTGTGAGTATGTGGGTATATATGTACATATGTGTGAAATTGTTGTTTGTATATACATGTGTGATTGTGTAAAAGTTTATATATGTGTAGGGGTGTATCAAATTTACTATTTTAATGCGTATGAAATATCATAACTCATCAAGGGTGTAACTAATTTCAAAGTTTTTATTCTAATGCGTATAAAATATCCTTATACTAATCACATATATGGTTTTAGATTTCAATATACCTAAATGAGTCAAATTTCATGTATATACCCCATTTTAATATCAAATTCACACTTACACAATTAAGTGGGTTCAATTTCATGTATATACCCAATTTCAATATCGATTTCATATTTACACAATTAAATGGCTCCAATTTCATGTATATACCGAATTTCATAATCAATTTCACATTTACACAATAAAATTTGTCAAATTTCATGTATATACCCAATTTTAGATTTTAATTTCATATTTACACAACCTTATACCCAATTTTATATATATACCCAGTTTCAATTTTAATTTCAGATTTACACAATATTATACCAAATTTCAGATTTATACCTAATTTTAATTTCAATTTCATATTTACACAATAAAATGGCTCCAATTTCAAATTTATACCCAATGTTTGTAAATAATAAATTAATTTAACATAAATACAAACACACACACAAACCCTACACACACACACACATAAAAAAAAATGTAAACACACACAAAAAAAAACCATAAATAAACACATACACACACCAATATACATAAATACACATGCATATATATATATATATATATATATATATAGAGAGAGAGAGAGAGAGAGAGAGAGAGAAAGAGAAAGGGAGAGAGAGTATTACCGTATTCTCACACCCTGATTTTTCGAGTGTGAGGTTTATCTTAATACATACGAAACCATAATAAAATCCATAATTTCTCGCCAAATATGAGGTTGTATTGATAATCCACTGGGTTACAATACATAGTTTCAATTATACATAACTTTATATTCCATTGATCTTCTTATAATTATAGTTGAACCAACGTATCCCGTGTTACTCATATTCACCCGTGTTACTCATCATTGCCTATAGGTACTTATTTAAAATAACTCAAGGGGGTGGAAAAAGAATAAGCTAAACTTCACCGAGTAGATAATTTCAGTTATATAATGACAAGTTTAAAAATAGATGAGAAGTATTGGTTTAGGTAAATAAATATGATGAAACGAAAATTGAAATATACTTCAGTTGGTATAATAAATAAAATGAAACAATATAAAATAATAGAGATATAACGTGTGTAAAAGTAAAACAGCTGATATAAATAAGAAAGTCTATAATTGGATATCCCACAATATCAAGTTACTGAAGTTTAAGTGGTTTAAATGTGTGTTACAATAACTATGATCAATCAATATATGGTATTTGGAGATAAAATAATCAAACATAATTGGAAATAAAGGAACGCTACTGAGCAAAAACTCCAAAGAGTAACATATATATGGTTAGCAAAACTAGGTACTTAATACCCTGAATTCTAAGGCTAAATAGAACTTCTGTGGGTAGAACAGTAGTCTATTCCCTAATCATACGTTATGCAATTGTACCTGATAAAGGATAGTGTTGTAATCATGGTTGAAAAAGCAAATCATTTAATGACTTTAGATAAATAATCATCATTTTTACACATAATCCCTTATCAGGTTTAAATAAATAATAGGCATTTTAACAATCTTTAAATGTGTCATGTACAATAACAAATATTTTCAAATTATGATTTTTTGTAACAATAATTTCATAATAAGAAATTTAAAAGAATTACATAGTGATATAAAAAACTGAATTTTGAAATTTTAAAAATAATATTGAAATAAAGAACCTACCAACATCCCACGAACACAAGCTTGCTTGGTATATATTGAATTTTATATCTCTAGCTATGATTTAATGGAAAGGTTACAACGGATAATTTCCAAAAGAGATAATTCGCTAGGTTATGTAAAATTATAATGATGGGGTGTTTACGATTGGTTTATTAAAAGATTTCATTGAATATGTAGTTCGGTTTATTATTGAATTACAATATTTCGGTAATTCTAATACTGAACCAAATTTTTTTAATAAATAATTTCAATATTGTAACTGAGTTTCAATTCTCATAAAAAATGATAATTGTGTCAAAATAACTATTTATAATAAGAAAGAGGTGAAAAAAAATCATGTTTCAAGGTTGTAAATGGATATTTATGTTATATCCTAAAAATATTAAGTAATGTACGAGAATAGTTGGGCGTCAATTAGATAGGTTAAAATGACACTTTTTGAGGTGTATTGGGGGACCCTTAATTGACATGAAGGATTAAAATATGATTTTTATCCAAACTACAACAAATACAAATGTTTCATATACCAACAAAATCTACTCGTCATGACGAGTCCAAAGTTATTTTTCTTATATTTTTTTATATACATTTTTAAAGTTATGGTTTTTTTAACTTTTTAATATTAAATAGTTTTAATATTAAAAAGAAAACTATATATATTTTTGTTACCATTAGTATTTAAAACAAAACATAACCCAAAATGGTTTTTGTTCTCTCCGGCCAAACCTACAACCAGCTGACCCATTTGCCGGGAAACCCAATTTTTTGGTCACCTCTTATCTCTTTCTCCTCCCTCTTCCTTCTTTTCTCTCTCGGCATCGTCCTCTTTATATCTCTCGACTTCTCCTCTCACACACACCTGCTAACACACACACACACACACACACACACACATATATATATATATATATATAGAGAGAGAGAGAGAGAGAGAGAGAGAGGATCTCATGAGGACCTCTGTTTGCATACCGCTGGCGCGGATCAATTTTGATAAAATAGTAAAAAAAATATTTTTGAGCTAATTTTTTATATAGTTTTTAAACATTTCAGTAGGGCCATATAAAAAAAAATCAGCTCAAAATATATTTTTTTACTATTTTAAAAAAATCGGTCAAACTTTGTCAGTTGTTAACAACTTAAAAATAACTTAAAAACTGACAAAATTTGATCGATTTTTTTAAAATAGCACAAAAATTCATTTTGAGCTGATTATTTTTTTATGGTCCTATTGAAATGTTTAAAAATCTTTAAAAAAATCAGTCCAAAAATATTTTTTTTACTATTTTAAAAAAATGGTCCTCATTCAGGGTCCTCAAACTGGGACCTCACTTGATCCTTTTCCTATATATATATATATATATATGTACGCACACACTCACACAAAGTATGAAAAATAACCCAGTTCATAAAAAAACTCACCAAAACTTCCTCCATTATTCCATCGTGAATCCTAGTTGCTTATACTACTGGCAAAAACATAATCTTATACATGTATGCACATCCATAAAACCCACAATACTCAATCATCTATATACATTGGAAATGATAACACTTAGAGTGTATGTATCCATATGCACATAAGAATGAATGAATGAGTTTACATGGAGATAGTTGTGTGTTTGTACTTAGGTTTATGTATCTATTTATAGAAAAATGGAAGCATGTGATTTGGTTTGTAGGAAGTAACTGTTAATATAAACAATGGTGGGGGAACTAGTTAAATGGGTTCATGGTTACTTTAATTTTGGAGAGGAAGAAATATACTGGTTAAAAATATCTAGATATTTCTATCAAAGTTTATTTATTTTGTTTTGCCCCCCTAAAGTTTAAAATTAAATTAAACTTTTTACCACTATAACTTTATGTTTTTATTTTTAGTTTCAACCTTGTGATTTTAATTTTTTATTGGGTTTAAACCTTGTTTAGTTTTTTTTAATAAATCACATTTGTTTGATAATTCAATTATATAGGAGGAATTATTTTCTAATGTAATAATTTTAAGATAAGTAATTAATATTATATCACTTATGAATTGATATTGGTACTAACAACTAGGAATAAGTACTATAGTAAGTTTGTGAGATTTTTTTGTATAATAATTTCTATAAAACTATTAAATTTAGGAATTTAAAATAAAATAATCTTTTCTTCAAAAAGTACAACAACTTTAGATTGCTTAAATGATATCCAAAAATATGGGTTATTACAAACTCGTTCACTTTATCAGTACTAATGTTGATGCCTTCATTTGGAAGCCCTACAATCTCCATGGTATAGATTCAGACATTGCTTGTCATCAGATACATGTTGATCCAACCATCTAACCAATCAAACACAAGCCAAGGGATTTAACACCAGAGAAAGTAAAAGTTGTGGAAAGTGAGGTTGAGAACCTCATCCAAACTGGATCCATTAGAGAAGTCCAATTCCTAAATTGGATTTCTAACACATTTGTAGTAAAAAATAATAGCGAAAAATGGAGGGTATGTATGGATTTCACCTACCTTACAAATATTTCTCGATGAATAGTTTTCTTTCTCCCTGAATTGGTCATCTTGTGGATTTAATGGTCGAACATCAGTGTATGAGCTTCATGGATGCTCACTCTATGTATCATCATATACCGTTGCTCATCCCAGACTAAGAAAAGACATCATTCATCATAACCTTAGGGTTTGACTGCTACAAAGTGGTTCCCTTCGATCTGAAGAATGTCTAAGCAACTTACTAACATATTGTGACCAAGATTGTTAAGAAGCAGATCGGTGCAGCCATGGAGGTCTACATCGATGACATGTTTATTAAAAGCAATAAAATTTCGATCATATCAAGGACATGATCAAGACTTTCAAGATCCTAGGAGACTACAATATGAAGCTGAACGCATCTAGTGTATTTTTATACTAAGCTCCGATAAGTTTCTGGGATACTTAGTGACACAAAGTGGGATATAAGCAAACCCTGATAAAATTAAGTCTCTAAAGGATAACAGAATGCTGGCCACCATCAACGATGTACATGTCCTCATTGGAATGCTAGACTCACTCAATCAATTCATATCTCGGTCATCGAATAAATTTTGACCTTTCTTTCAATCCTTCAAGAAGTTCAGCACAACGGTCTGGATGGAAGAATGCAATCGAGCACTGAAAGTAATTCAGCTGTACTTGGTATCCCCTCCCTTGTTGTCAAATCCTACCACCGGAGAGAATCTCTGCTTATAATTAATTGTCTCGCAGCATGCCACCAGCGTAACATTGGTACGGTTGCAGAATATGGAGCAGCTTCCAATTTACTATGTCAGTCATACTCCCTTGAGGTAAAAACTATATACATGTCTATTGAGAAGACGGTGTTGGCATTGATGACATTGGCCAAGGAAGTTGTGATACTACTTTAAATCTCACACAGTAGTCATTACGACAACTTATCCGTTAAAGGAAATTCTCAAAAAGGTTGATATCTCCAACAGAATGACAAAGTGGTCTTTGGGGCTGGTGAAATTCGACATCAAGTAAGGAGAAATTATGTCCGACTTTATTGCCAAATTCTCAGTATCACCACCTATGGATACCTTGATTTCTAATCGGGTGTGGCTCGTTTTACCCCACCCTAATAAAATACTATAAACCTCACCTCGATAAAGTCCCAGAGATACAACCACAAAAGGGGAAACCAAATGGACCAAAACTCCACAAAATAAAACTTGTTGGGGGTAAAAAATACAAAATTAATAAATTACAGAAAAGCCCAAAAATAATCCTTGGGTACCTTTGTCGATCTGCAAAAGGCCCTCAAAGTCCTTATGCAATTGGCAATCCCCCAACCCCGAGTAATCATTACTAAATCCAGTGTATCCCCCCCCCAACCGTCCATGTGGTACTCCATCTAAATCTAACGACCCTTCTCCTTCTGTCGTTCGGCAAAAGGGCTGATTCAGACCACTATAAATAAAGGTCCCCATCAACCTAGAAATGAGCATCAAAATTTGAGATCGATCCAATTTTTTTCACTTTCCTCAAGCGTCTGAGTTAATCGATATCATTCAAAAAAATCCCAAAGAAGTTCGTACTTTGAATAAGTCTTTTTCCCTTGCGAAAGTCCATACTTTTGAAAAGTCATTTCAATCCCAAAAGAGGTTCGTGCTTCTGAAAAGTCGCCTCATAAAGAAAAACTGAGGCAAACCTTTGTGCGCATTTTACGAACGTAGGCACTTTTAAACAAATCTTTGGCCGAACTAAACAAAGCTCTGCCTACCTCGGATACCTCAAGTGGGGACACTCACTTGGGAAAAATTATGTTCATGCTACAAGGACAAGGAAACTCTGCCCTAACTTTGAGTCCAACACCCCTATATATCAAATAACCTCTGTCAAATACGCCATATATATTGTGATAAACTATCCATATATATTTATCTCTTTTAGCCCGGTCCTCATTTAGGGGACTGTGACACCCCGACTAATTAAATACCGGGTAGCTACTCCTTTATTAAATCAATACAAAATGCCAAGTTGGTTCAGTTAATAGCATCACTGTCGAAAACATTTTTATAATTACTAACCACCTAGTATTTAAAAAGTAAGTTGCCAAATTTTAATTTAAGTCTAATTAACATGCAATAAAAGAATAATGGAATAACAACATAACCCATTCACCATAATGAAGTAATGAAATAACCAACAAATAAATATAAGTCCGGAGGAAAACTCCTCACAACAATCCCACAAATGAAATAATAACATAAGTCTGAATCCTGAATAATTACATGTCCGAAATCTGAATAACTGAAATAAAGGAAATGTCTCTAAAAGAAATGGGCGACATGCCCTACAACTCATAACTGATAAGTATCGAGTCAAGATAGATGAAGCGTCTACAAGCAAAGTCCTGTAACTTCCACAAACAGCTACAGCTCGTCACCTGAATGAGAATCCTAAGCATGGTGTCCTTGTGGCTGGGCACCTAAAATGGTTTTTACAAAAATAGATTTGAAAGCAAATGGGTCAGAGCCCGAAAGTGGAAATCATTTTGAAAACAGCAAGTGTTTTAATAACATTAAAACATTAAATGCAAAATACATGTTAGGACGTGCACTCTCATGAACTTCTCACCTCTCGAATACATGTGCACTCCTAACGTACCGTACCCATCTAAATAACATACATATCTAACCAAACCGTAATAAGTTCTACCCCTTACTACTCGATTCCCATATTACATTCTAGCGTTATCAAATAAATAGAGGGCTTTACTTAAACTCAGATTCTCAATTAGTAATACCATTCACTATCGGTTAACCCGTTATGTTTTCTCAAAACATTACCATAATTATATGCACAATATCAACATGAAAATTCCCATTAATTAAGTGTATATTAGTCACATCATAAATATACAATACAAGCACCCCGAGACTAAGCTGCGGTGCACATATACTCTGCTATCCATCCCGGTACATCACGTACATAAGGATCACGTATTCCGAATCTCTCAGGAATCGTTCTCAGATAACAACATCACAAATAATGGAGGCGAACACAGTCACATCACATGGGTCACGCACATACCTGCGCTCCCACGATCAGCAGACTTATTAACATCCCAATAAGTCCTTCTCTGACCTATGTTCATCGAGGTAACCAGTCTAAATCCGGGCAACACAAGGATTAGAGGGCCCTAAGCGAACGCAAACCTCCCGTGATAGCAAGTATGGTAGGTAAGTCATACACATAAAATCAATACATATACTAAGTATTCACACATCTTAGTAGTCACCATAATATATTGGGGGTACACTTCTCACTCTCGTACCGACATATAATACTACACAATTTATATGTTCCCGGTTAATATAATAAATTAGACCGTCAATAGTTCTCACATCGTAATAGACACTCACGTCCCACTTCATATTTTCCCTTACGTTCAAACTACACAACTAGGTTTGACTCCTCATCATATCCCAAACATCCCAAATATCACAATTAATCATTAAGGGAAGGTTATCTCTATGTATACACAAGGTTACGGGACACTCGGGATCAAAACAGGCTAAAAAGCCTAAACTGTCAACTCGTTCGAAGTCTCGTTCGAACGAGAGTTCGTTCGAACGATCTGGGCTATCTAACGAGGTCTCGTTCGAACGAGATTATCGAACAAACTTCACCCTCGTTATAAATCAAAAGTCAACTCGTTAGAAGCTCGTTCGAACGAGCTCGTTCGAACGACCTGGGCAGGTCTTCTAACGAGTGGCCAGTTTCGAGCCCAGAAATCCTTATTTGGTTTTTCCCAATCTTCTTCACTCCTAATCCCACATAAAAATCGACCCAACATCATTTTAAGGTTCATAATTCGTTCTAAACACTCATAGGTCATAATCAAACGTTTATATAGGGCTCACTCATCTTAAACATCATCAAATCTTCAAATCTCTTCATTTATCCCCAAATTATATGAACATGAACCCTAACATTTATAAATCATCATTGAACCTACTAAAATCCGTTTTTGTTTCATCCAAAATATTATTAACATCAGAATAATCACCTACATATAATTCTACATGCAATTCCTCATTAATATGTAAGATTCTATTTCCAATTTAATGGGTTTTTCATTAACTCCCAAGAACAATTAAATTTTTATCAATTCCTACACATGGAAGAAGCGTTCTCTGAAATTAATTGGAATTAAACCACTTGCCTTATGTATCTCTGAATTGATGACGAATTTCTGAAGTGTTCTCTCTCTCTTTCTGCAGAATTCCTTCTCTCTCTCTCTCCAAGCTTTCTTCTCTAATGGTGGCAATGGAGGCTAGGGTTTGTCTTAAGGACTTTTGCGTTAATTCTAATAACCCCCGTAGCCCTCTAATCAGATAATGGCTGTTAATGGGTTAGTGGGTGTTTTAGTTTTCCATTTAAAATTCTTAAAATTCGTTAATAAAAAATCCCATAATTCTAAAATTACCAAACTGCCCTTATACGTTGCCGGTATGGCCTAAAAATACCCCAGGACCCAAACCAAACCCCCGGCTAGTGTTTTCTGACTATTTTGACCCTTCCGGACGCGTTGGCGCACTCAAAACGACCATACGGTTTATAGAAATAAAATTCACTTTTTTAATTAAGATAAATATATTCCGGACGCGACTGTCACACGCGTCTCAACAAAATTTCCAAATTGTCGTATTTCAATCTCACGACAAATTTCATAATTCAAAATTCATATATAATCATATATGCACATTATAATCAAATACCAACTCGCATCTCGCTAGTATTTTAATCCGGATTAATTTCCAATTAATACACATTTAATTCAATTAATCCCATAATTTAAATATCACAAAAATACGGGGTATTACATACTTCCCCCCTAATAACTGAATTTCGTCCCGAAATTCGGAACTAGAAAGTACCTGGTAAGAACAACTCTGGGTAACATCTCGTCCTCGCGCTCCCATGTGGACTCCTCGACATTATGATGTCGCCACTGAACACGTACTAACGGAACTATCTTTGACCGCAGTTTTCGCTCACTTCGGTCCAAAATAGCAATCGACCCCTCCTCATAGGAGCTATCCGGATGGAGATCGATGTCCTCCAAAGCAATGTGAGAATGAGCCAAATCATCTCTAAGATATTTCCTTAGCGAGGAAATATGAAATACATCGTGAATCCGATGCAAATGCTTCGGTAATCCAAGCCTATACGCTACCGGTCCAATCCGCTCAATAATAGGAAATGGTCCCACATACCTCGGTGCCAACTTCCCTTTCTTCCCGAAACGCATAATCCCCTTCATAGGAGATACTCTGAGCAAAACCTGGTCCCCCACTTGGAACTCCCTGAAGAACCTCTTCGCATCAGCATAGCTCTTCTGCCGATCCTGAGCTACCCGAATGCGACTCCGAATCAATTATATCCTTGCCGAAGTATCCTGAATCACTTCCGGCCCAAGTAGTTTGTTGTCCCCCACCTCCAACCAACATGCTGGGTAACGACAAGGTCTTCTGTACAACGCCTCAAATGGAGCCATGCCAATAGTGAACTGGTAGGAGTTGTTGTAAGCAAACTCCACCAGTGGAAGATACTGCTCCCATCCACCCCAAAAATCAATGATACTCATACGTAGCATGTCCTCCAACATCTGGTTTGTACGCTCAGTTTGCCCATCCGTCTGCGGGTGATATGCCGTACTCAACCGCAATTCCGTTCCCATGGCCTCCTGAAAGCTTTCCCAAAACCGCGAAATAAATATCTTGTCTCGGTCAGACACGATATTTAGGGGCACCCCGTGAAGTCTCACTATCTCAGAAATAAAGAGCTGGGCATACTGTCCCGTAGTGTAGTCTGTCCTTACGGGTAGAAAATGAGCAACTTTGGTCAACCTGTTCGCAATTACCCAAATGGAGTCGTGACCTCTCTGTGACGTAGGCAACCCCGTGATAAAGTCCATGGATATGCTCTCCCACATCCACATCGGGACCTCCAATGGTTGTAGCAGTCCTGCCGGTCTCTGATGATCCACTTTTACTAGCTGACAAGTGGCGCATTTAGAAACAAACTCGGCAATATCTCTCTTCATCCCGCTCCACCAATACTGTCGTCTCATGTCTTGGTACATTTTGTCCCCACCGAGATGTACCGCGAACCGTGAGCCGTGCGACTCTGCCATCACCTTGTGCCGCAATTCCTCCCCTTCCGGAACTACCAATCTTCCATTGAAGCGTAATCCCCCGTCTGAGCTAACGGTATAGGACTCGGCTCCCTCTGCTAATAATCGAACTATCTGCCCCTGACAGAACGAGTCATTTGCCTGTACCCTTACTACCTTCGTGACAATCTGAGGTGTAACGGTCATCACAGACATGATCGATCGGGCCACTGCATCCTGGTGTCCCAATTCCTTCCACTTGGCCTTCCACACCTCTGCCACTTCATCTGCTGGCCTACGGCTCAACGCATCTGCTACCACGTTAGCCTTCCCCGGGTGATACTGGATATCAAACTGGTAGTCCTTCACAAACTCAAGCCACCTTCGCTGTCGCATATTCAACTCCTTCTGCATGAATAGGTACTGTAGGGACTTGTGGTCAGTGAACAATCGAAACTTCTCCCCCAACAGGTAATGTCTCCATATCCGAAGGGCAAATACAACTGCCGCCAACTCCAAGTCATGAGTGGGGTAATTCTTCTCGTGAGGCTTTAGCTTACGGGAAGCATAAGCTATGGCCTGACTCTCCTGCTGTAATACACCTCCTAGTCCTTGCAAGGACGCATCGGTGTAGACTAAATACTCAACTCCCGATCTCGGCAATGCTAACACAGGTGCTGAGGTCAACTTATCCTTCAACTCATCGAATGTTAACTGACAGGCATCACTCCAGATGAATGGCACACCCTTACGAGTCAGATGTGTCAAAGGACCCGCTATCTTCGAAAATCCCCGAATAAACCTCATGTAGTATCCTGCTAGTCCCCAGAAACTACGGATTTCTGTTGGTGTCGTGGGTTGTCCCCACTCCCTCACCGCGGATAACTTTCCCGGATCAACAGATATCCCCCGGTCGGAAATAATATGTCCCAAAAATTGGACCTCCTTCAGCCAAAACCCGCACTTCTCATACTTTGCATATAGCTCGTTCTGACGTAGTGTCTGCAAAACTTGCCTCAAATGCTCGGCGTGCTCCTCCTCTGTCTGGGAGTAAACCAGAATATCATCAATGAAGACAATGACAAACTGATCTAGGAAATCCCTGAACACCCTATTCATTAAGTCCATAAACACGGCTGGAGCATTGGTCAAACCAAAAGGCATAACCCAAAACTCGTAAGAACCATATCTCGATAAGAACGCAGTCTTCGAGACGTCCTCTTTCCTGATACGCAACTGATGGTATCCCGATCTCAAATCAATCTTCGAGAAGAAAGAAGCTCCTCTCAACTGGTCGAATAAGTCATCGATTTGAGGCAACGGATACTTATTCCGTATCGTGACCTTGTTCAACTCTCGATAGTCCACACACAATCTCAGTGAACCATCTCTCTTCTTCACGAACAACACAAGGGCACCCCACGGTGAAGTACTCCTCCGTATAAACCCCTGACCCAACAACTGCTCAATCTGATCCCGTAACTCCCTCATCTCAGCTGGAGCCATACGGTACGGTGCGCGTGTTATAGGTCTCGTATCTGGTAATAAGTCTATGACAAAGTATATCTCTAGACTGGGGGGTAGGTCTGGTATCTCCTGAAACACATCGGAATACTCCCTGACAACTGGGATCGAATCTAAAGGAATCACAACCTCCTTAGAGGTATCCTCCTCTATGTAATACAAATGAGCGGTCGAGCCTCCCTCTAGGCGAGACAACGCCACTACAAACATCTCTTGCCCCGGAATGGCAAAAATAATGCTCCCACCGAAGCAATCAATCATGGATCTATAATCTGCGAACCAATCCATACCGATAATCACATCGTGAACATGCATATCTAATACCAACATATCTGCAGGTAATACCAGACTACCAATCTCTACCCCCACTCCCCGGCATATAAAGAAAATAAGTGACCCACTCCCCAATGGTGAGTCTACACACGTCACTGTGCTCTCTGCCGTAGCTAACAACCCTAAGGCTTTCGCAAAATGTGTAGCTATAAAATAATGCGTTGCCCCCGTATCAAACAAAACCCGACCCATAGTACCATGGATAGGAAACATACCCTCAATCGCGGGTGGTGCCTGTGGAGCTGCTGCCTGGTGGACGTTATAGACACGTCCATACTGTAACTGTACAGGAACTGCTGGAATGGCTGGAAGAGTTGACACCTGGGCTGGAGCTGGGAGGGCTGGTGGAAAAAGTGGCCTCTGTGGTTCATGTCGAGCACCCTGCTGCTGCTGCGGGGCCCTGCCCCTATCAGGACAGTCCTGGCGTTTATGGCCAGTCTTGCCACAAACAAAACACTTCCCCGGGAAGTTCCCCCCTCTCTGTCCCTGCTGCCCCCGGCCCTGGTGGCCGTTACCGTTCCTCCACTGGCCCTGTTGGCCCTGCTGAAACTGATGCTGACCATTCTGACCCTGCTGGTTCTGATGGCCGTTCGGACCCTGATGGCCCTGCCGGAAACCTCCCTGTCCGTGCCTGAAATTTCCTGACCTGAACCTCTTGTGATCCCCCTGCTGGGAAACCTGATCACCCTGTCTCTGCCCCTGAACAGAATGTGCCCCACTGGCACCATTTCCCCCAGTCCTGCCCTGATGGCTGGACTCTCCTGACCTCTTGCCTTCAGTCATGTGAAAGCGATGATCCTGGCAATGGAGCAATGCAGCATTAACCACATCAGAATAAGTGGCTAACGAGAGGTTCCCTAACAAGTGCTGACGAATCCTCCACGTCAACCCATCCGTAAATTTCTGTATCTTCTTCTCCTTAGTCGGTGTCTCATCCGGAACAATGTTCAGAAGATCAGTAAATTCGGCCTCATACTCTACCACAGTCTTACCCTCCTGCTTGAGGCTCATCAACTTCCTCCTCATCTCCGTGTGAACAGCTGACGGAAAGTACTTGCGGTCGAACCGCACCCAAAACTCCTGGATAGTAAGAGTATCTCTCTCCTCCGCGGTGGTAATAGACTCCCACCACTGTAGTGCAGACCCTACTAGCTTAAAGGTAGCTAGTATCTGCTTCTGAACCTCAGTGCACTCGTACATCCTCAAGTGTCGCTGAATATCCTTCCTCCACTGACTCGAAACTACCACATCGGAGCTACCTGCGAACTCCGGAGGGTGTGCTTTCTAAAAAGCATCACGTACACGTTCCCAAGTAGACGGGAATGCATGAGCCTGAACTGGCGCGGCTATCGGCGCCTGAGGTGGTGCCTGCTGAACTACTGCTAGTGCGGCATTTACCGCCTGGGCCACTATGGCTGCAACCTCGGCGGCATTCATCGTGCCCTGAGCTGGTGCGGGCTGTGGTTCTGGCGTTGCATCCCTGGGAACCCGTTGTGCACGTCGTGGAGGCATCTAAAATAAGAATGAAGTTTATAAGTTTGCAGTTATAAACTCAAAATAGCTGAAGAACGTAACATATACAAAAGAATACAACAGTTTTAAAATATAGGGCTCTATATCAAAGAAAGCTCAGCGGAAAAACATAATAAGCCGTACAGATCCTAAAGGACACTAGAACCTGATGCTCTGATACCACCTGTGACACCCCGACTAATTAAATATCGGGTAGCTACTCCTTTATTAAATCAATACAAAATGCCAAGTTGGTTCAGTTAATAGCATCACTGTCGAAAACATTTTTATAATTACTAACCACCTAGTATTTAAAAAGTAAGTTGCAAAATTTTAATTTAAGTCTAATTAACATGCAATAAAAGAATAATGGAATAACAACATAACCCATTCACCATAATGAAGTAATGAAATAACCAACAAATAAATATAAGTCCGGAGGAAAACTCCTCACAACAATCCCACAAATGAAATAATAACATAAGTCTGAATCCTGAATAATTACATGTCCGAAATCTGAATAACTGAAATAAAGGAAATGTCTCTAAAAGAAATGGGCGACATGCCCTACAACTGATAACTGATAAGTATCGAGTCAAGATAGATGAAGCGTCTACAAGCAAAGTCCTGTAACTTCCACAAATAGCTACAGCTCGTCACCTGAATGAGAATCCTAAGCATGGCGTCCTTGTGGTTGGGCACCTAAAATGGTTTTTACAAAAATATATTTGAAAGCAAATGGGTCAGAGCCCGAAAGTGGAAATCATTTTGAAAACAGCAAGTGTTTTAATAACATTAAAACATTAAATGCAAAATACATGTTAGGACGTGCACTCACATGAACTTCTCACCTCTCGACTACATGTGCACTCCTAACGTACCGTACCCATCTAAATAACATACATATCTAACCAAACCGTAATAAGTTCTACCCCTTACTACTCGATTCCCATATTACATTCTAGCGTTATCAAATAAATAGAGGGCTTTACTTAAACTCAGATTCTCAATTAGTAATACCATTCACTATCGGTTAACCCGTTATGTTTTCTCAAAACATTACCATAATTATATGCATAATATCAACATGAAAGTTCCCATTAATTAAGTGTATATTAGTCACATCATAAATATACAATACAAGCACCCCGAGACGAAGCTGCGGTGCACACATACTCTGCTATCCATCCCGGTACATCACGTACATAAGGATCACGTATTCCGAATCTCTCAGGAATCGTTCTCAGATAACAACATCACAAATAATGGAGGCGAACACAGTCACATCACATGGGTCACGCACATACCTGCGCTCCCACGATCAGCAGACTTATTAACATCCCAATAAGTCCTTCTCTGACCTATGTTCATCGAGGTAACCAGTCTAAATCCGGGCAACACAAGGATTAGAGGGCCCTAAGTGAACGCAAACCTCCCGTGATAGCAAGTATTGTAGGTATGTCATACACATAAAATCAATACATATACTAAGTATTCACACATCTTAGTAGTCACCATAATATATTGGGGGTACACTTCTCACTCTCGTACCGACATATAATACTACACAATTTATATGTTCCCGGTTAATATAATAAATTAGACCGTCAATAGTTCTCACATCGTAATAGACACTCACGTCCCACTTCATATTTTCCCTTAGGTTCAAACTACACTACTAGGTTTGACTCCTCATCATATCCCAAACATCCCAAATATCACAATTAATCATCAAGGGAAGGTTATCTCTATGTATACACAAGGTTACGGGACACTCGGGATCAAAACAGGCTAAAAAGCCTAAACTGTCAACTCGTTCGAAGTCTCGTTCGACGAGGCTGTTTGAACGAGAGTTCGTTCGAACGATCTGGGCTATCTAACGAGGTCTCGTTCGAACGAGATTATCGAACGAACTTCACCCTCGTTAGAAGTCAAAAGTCAACTCGTTAGAAGCTCGTTCGAATGAGCTCGTTCGAACGAGCTCGTTCGAACGACTTGGGCAGGTCTTCTAACGAGTGGCCAGTTTCAAGCCCAGAAATCCTTATTTCGTTTTTCCCAATCTTCTTCACTCTTAATCCCACATAAAAATCGACCCAACATCATTTTAAGGTTCATAATTCGTACTAAACACTCATAGGTCATAATCAAACGTTTATATAGGGCTAACTCATCTTAAACATCATCAAATCTTCAAATCTCTTCATTTATCCCCAAATTATATGAACATGAACCCTAACATTTATAAATCATCATTGAACCTACTAAAATCCGTTTTTGTTTCATCCAAAATATTATTAACATCAGAATAATCACCTACATATAATTCTACATGCAATTCCTCATTAATATGTAAGATTATATTTCCAATTTAATGGGTTTTTCATTAACTCCCAAGAACAATTAGATTTTTATCAATTCCTACACATGGAAGAAGCATTCTCTGAAATTAATTGGAATTAAACCACTTGCCTTATGTATCTCTGAATTGATGACGAATTTCTGAAGTGTTCTCTCTCTCTTTCTGCAGAATTCCTTCTCTCTCTCTCTCCAAGCTTTCTTCTCTAATGGTGGCAATGGAGGCTAGGGTTTGTCTTAGGGACTTTTGGGTTAATTCTAATAACCCCCGTAGCCCTCTAATCAGATAATGGTTGGTAATGGGTTAGTGGGTGTTTTAATTTTCCATTTAAAATTCTTTAAATTCGTTAATCAAAAATCCCATAATTCTAAAATTACCAAACTGCCCTTATACGTTGCCGGTATGGCCTAAAAATACCCCAGGACCCAAACCAAACCCCCGGCTAGTGTTTTCTGACTATTTTGACCCTTCCGGACGCGTTGGCGCACTCAAAACGACCATACGGTTTATAGAAATAAAATTCACTTTTTTAATTAAGATAAATATATTTCCGGACGCGACTGTCACACACGTCTCAACAAAATTTCCAAATTGCCGTATTTCAATCTCACGACAAATTTCATAATTCAAAATTCATATATAATCATATATGCACATTATAATCAAATACCAACTCACATCTCGCTAGTATTTTAATCCGGATTAATTTCCAATTAATACACATTTAATTCAATTAATCCCATAATTTAAATATCACAAAAATACGGGGTATTACAGGGACCGGGTATGCACTTTACAACCTTTATATTTTAAAGTCTACCCAGCACCTCTATTAATTAACTTGACATGCTCATATGTTAAAAAAAATGTTAATCAAAGGCCACCAGCGACCATTACCAAACATAAAAACATAGTTTTAAATTTTTTTCTGAGGAAAGTGTTTGTGACCCAAGTTAGTCAGAAACTTTGCACCAAGCCAAAGTCTAAAATTTGACTACTCCCACTACTTCTCCAACCAAACAAAGATCATCCATGTAGTGTCAACCCGAATATGTATTTTCATATCAAATACTTGTCTAATTAGAAATATTTTTAACGTATAAATATATTAATCCTAAACAAAGTAAATCCTATATTAATGACTAGGCTTCATAAATACCTTAATGTTGTATATTGAATATTTGGTATCCCGCTACCTACACCCGTAAATATGCCCCGTTGTTGGAACTACGTTGTCTTTGATTCCAAATCTCCTTAGATACGTAGGCGTTATACCGAACTAAATTTGTGAATCCCAAGCCTTATAATACGTCTCTTGGTGTATTATCTATTAAGAATGCATCCATCCTCGGTCTAAATAAAGGAGTAACAAAACCGAGGATTACGACACCCTCTGGATTTTAGCTATGTCAATAAGGGATACTTAAATATTTATGGGTGGCTTATGGCCCACTCAAATACAAAATACACTATCCCCTCTCCCTATATAATTCCAAACTATCGCGAAGGTTCAACAACAGCTTCGATTTAGTGATCACCCGATGGACATGAATATCTTTGTCGATAATTTTTAGGGACAACTCCCATTCTTAACCTCCACAAAAGCTAACTTATATCCCACAATTAGCTTCTCTCCCTCCTAAGACAAGCCTTATTCTTACACACATCACATTGGAGCACGTGAACACCCAAGCTATATAAGCTTTGATCTCGTGGCTACACGAGTACGTAAGCGCAATATTGAGTCCTTATCGTGAACTCGATCCTCGACAATATGTATCATGATATATTGTCCCCACGGAGATGAAATTATCTCTCACCTACCTCTTACACCCTCTATCATATAAACTAAAAATGAGATATCAAACTATCTCAAATCCGCTATCTTTCACACACACCCGTATAAAATGCTCAAAATCATACATATTATACACAACCAAACAACATGGTCTTTGATCACAAGTCTCCTCGGGTACATAGTGCAATACTGAGTCCTTCTCGTGATCATGAACCTTAATAATGTATCTATTGATACCCTGTCACAACAACGATGCACCCATATCCCATATTACCTTTCTATCTCTCCTCAAACCATGAAATAAATATCAAGCTTGTAAGGACATATTTTTATAAATTTCCATCACAATTAATTATGTCGTATACCGTTACAACCATCGAAGAAGTTCAAGAGAAATCTACATCAAGATGGATCCGAATATATCAAGGTTCTTCATCAAAAAGCCTCCGCAAAGTTTACTTTGGTAATGTTATGTTTTAAATACCTTAACTTTGCACTTAGAGCTTTGGGATATTTTTACAAAATATTTTCTAAGTGTTGGAGCGGACGTTTTTCATCAAAATTTGAGAATGAGTATTTTTTTTAAGTGTTGGAGCGGATATTAAAATAATATTTTCTGACGTTCCAGTCATTCAAACAACTTTGCACTGTCGCTCGAATGACATTGCATTGTCGCGCGAAGTCGCTTGAACGACATGTGCATCTCGTTCGATCTAGATCTCCTTTTCGTTCGAACGACCGAGGCGGTGCATTTTTCTATAAATACTCATTAAATGGTTTTATTTTCATAAGAAGTCCCAGCGTTTTGAAAGACAGAAAACTGCGAATCTGCAGAATTCTTTTTTACTTCTTCTTTTAGGGTTTTTATCCCTTTTGTTTTCATTTCACAAAAATCCCATATGCTTTGGTGAATTGTTTTGGTGTTCAAGAACACACTTTACTTTTGCTCATTCTTTGTGGGGAGAGCTCTGCAATCGACAGTTGCGTGCTATTGTGGAGGGAGTCCTTATCAAGATTTTAGATTATGTGTCTGGACTGCGTGTCCGTGTGGTATAGCTGCGTGCGAACCATTGCTGAATCTGGATCCTTTGGAGGTTTAACAAAGACACCGTGCGTTACTCTTGCGGACGAAAGCAAGATGGTATGCAAGTCAATGGTCTTGTAAACTTGTCAGAGTTCTAGAAATAAAAGGTTTTGCCCTTCGGGGATTTTTCCTGAAATTTTGTGTCGCATGCTATATCTTATTTGGTTTGATACATAATTGCGTGTTTAGGGGCTGAATTAATTTGGTTCAAAATAGACTCTAATTAAATAAGGTTTAATTGGAAACTTGCGAATTAATTTAAATCGGTATCACACGCCGCACTTTCACAAATTGGTATCAGAGCGGGTTACGTTAATTTATCGCGTGATCCTGATTCTTCAAGGATTTTTTTTAGACAATTTGACTTCTCACGTCGTCAAATTGGTATCAGAGTGGGTTGCACTAATTTATCGCGTATTCCTATTTTTCACAAAAATTGTGTGATATTGATTTTTTTTTAAAAATCAATTTTGTGAAAAGTCGCAATTTTTCCAATGGAACGTTCATTTAATAAGGTGCTTATTTTTATGGGAAAAATAATGCCTATTGGAAAGCTCGCATGAAATCTAGTTTAAATGCCATTGACGAGCGTGTTTAGTTGCTTTGTGAAAATGGATGGAATCCTCCCACTGTCACCGTTGAAAATGTCACATCTTTAAAACCTGTGTCAGATTGGACTGAGAACAATTTTAAAATGTCAAATTTTAATTCCCGTGGACTGAGTGCTATTTATAGAGCTATCACTCCTGATGAGTTTCGTCAAATTATGACGTGTAGCATGTCTAAAGAGGCTTGGAATGTTTTGAAATTAACACGTGAGGGTACGAACGTGGTTAAAGAATCAAAATTACAAAATTTGGCCACCCAATTTGAGATTATCACCATGTCTGAGTCTGAATGCTTTGATGATTTTTATGCAAGTTTGTAGAACATTATAAACACCAGTTTTAATTTGGGTGAGGTGATTGATAACACACGTGTCGTTGAATAGATTTTGAGATCTCTCCCACAACGGTTTATTCCTAAGGTCATGATGATAAATTCCATGAGTACTTTAAAACATCTCAAGTTAGAAGAGTAGGTAGGAGATCCTCAAACCTATGAGATTGACATGTTTCCTGACACCCTTAAGCCTAAGGAGAGTGGAGATGCACTTAGGACACATTCTGAGAGGAGAGAGAAGAAAAAGAAAGAAAGAGTTTGTGAGTCCGAGTCTGAGGAAGATTTTGATTTTAAAGATATGGCCTTATTTGCGAAAAATTTTAAAAAATTTCTCAACATGAACAATAATAATTCCTCCAATTAGAGATTTTTTGAGAAAACTAAAAAGGCCAAAGAAAATGGTGAGAAAGAGAAGAAGAGAGAAGAAGAAAAGTAGAGTGAATAAAATTTAGAAAGTTTGACGCGTTTTGAGTGTGGGGGTAAAGGGCATAAGGCGTATGAGTGTGCCACTAGACTTAGGAGAGAGGGAAAGAAAGTGGCTATGCCTGCCACACTTAGTGATAGCGACATAGAGGCTTTTGATTCAAGTGATGAAAAATAGCACGGTATGTGTGTCGCATTTTTAGCTAGTCAGGTTAGCACACCTAGTTTGGATGGAGGTGAGGGGACTAGTTCTCGTGAGACCCCCGAGAAGGATGATTTGAGTGATTCGAGTGAGGGTGAAGGTGAGTGTGAAAATGAGATCCAAATTGCTTTTAGAGATTTGTATACTGAGACTTTAAAGACAAAAAAGTTGAATAAAGAGTTAAGTCTCAAGGTGAAAAATTTGGAGAGAGAGATTGAGATTTTGGGTGAGTTTGAGGCCAAAGCAAGTCAACTTGAGAAGGTGAAAGTGAGTCTGAGTGAGCAGTTAATTGATGTAGGTAGGGAGAAGTGTGATTTGACCAACACGGTGTTTAGTCTGACGACACGTGTATCCCAACTCGAGAGTGATCTCGAACGTGCCCAGGAGAGTCCCTTCAGAGAACGCATCTAACAAGGTTGGAAAGATAGTTCTCAATCCTACCACTTTAGTGTTAGATTCACATGTGTCTCACCCTAACCCACCTAGGCATCCCATTACTATTATAAGAGAGCGTCCTAGAGTTTTTGAGAGAGGTGTTCCTAGGCCTATATATGTTTGTTCCCATTACAAAAGGAGAGGACACCTTAGGAACTTTTGTTATAAGTTGGGTTATGTGTCACGTATTACTACTACACGTGTTTCTGCCACACATACACCCACACGTGATACTTTACATGCTCCTGGAGACTACATGAGAGAGTTTGCACATTTAGGTGGGCAAGTTAAGTTTTTGGTCAAAACTTTACAAAATTTGATGGAGGTTTTTCATAAGTTGGCACCACCTTTGGAAAACCCCTCTGCAGCTAACAATTGAGGTTTGACTTGTTTACTAGGATAGGATGTTTGCATAATGATATTATTTTCCTATTTCTAGTTTGTACCTTGTTTGTATGTTTTCTATTTTTTTGAAAAATTTTGAAAAATACAAAAAGATTTTATTTTGATAAAATTTTGAGGAAATCCAAAAAGAGTTTTGTATTTTGTTTTACACCTTTATGGATGGACACTTAGGATGACGAGTCACAACATCATTCCATTTTTCATGTGACTATTTGATAGTTTTTTGATATAATATATCATGTCATCTTTGTGCTTTATAATGTGTGGAGTCATTAAGATATAATTAACTGTTACTTCCTACATATTTGACTCATGATTTCCTTTATTGCACACGTGCACGGATTTGTTTGATTATTGTGCTTGTCTTATCACATGTTGGTTGGGTGTTTTCACTTCAATCATGTCTTTAAAAACTAACCAAGCGCGATAAAATTTGACAAGAAAGTAGTGCATGTAAGAACTGTTTGGCGAGGTTGTGTGCTTTATTTGAAAACCAGGAAGGGTTGCGAAATATTCATTTGGCCTTTGCAAATACTAAGCCACCGTTATATCGGACCTAAAAAATTGAGGAATTTTATTATCCGGGGTCCAAAGAGGTTTAAAAGAGCCTGAAAAAATTTAAAGGCAATTGTTGATGTAAAAAATTAGATTATATCTAATTATTTAATCACAGATAAAATAAAATGAGACAAAAGAAATTTTAAAGTGCTTCAGCCTTATAAGAATGGCCTACGTCCACTGTTTCTATTATTGCTGACTGTTTGGGAATTCTTTATAACAAGTTTTGTCAAGAAATTCCCGGTCCCCCTCCAATGAGGATGATACAATGTATTTATAGCCCTCAGGTTGTACATGTGAAAAGGGTAATACATAGCTGTCCATTAGGCGTATACATCTATATGATAATAATAAGCATTAATGCGCAGTTAATCTGTTGGTTATCCTGCTATTAATGCTTTGTTCGAGGTGCAGCTCGGACCGCCTAAGCTGCTCGGACCGCCTAAGTAGCTCGGTACTCATAAGTTGCTCGGTGTATAAAAGTTACTCGGAGACCTCTCGTTTGTCGGAGCGTCTGAGTTGATCGGGGAAGCAGAGGTCCTCGTTGCAGTATGGTTCCTCGGAGAGCATCTATTGCTCGGAGTATCTGAATGGGTCAAGGTGTTGTTCGGAAGTATTTGTTATTGCCACGCAGATTGCCACGTGTCTTCACTCAATTGAGCCATATCAGCAGACTAAATTTGGTATCAACAGAAGCCCCTAATGTTTCACAGTTCGAAATTTGAGGAGTGTGGAACATTCTTTCTCGAAATATGGCGGTTTTAAATGGTCATCCTGAATTTTAGGAGTATTTTCTTTTGTATTTATTTCTCCTTCCAAATTTGTAAAATCGAACTTTTTTATAATTTTTATAACCGCTTCGATTCCCGTGCCCTTTTTATCTTTTTAGCCGCTTGGTAACGTAACCGTATCTTTTAGTAATCATTATATTTACCCATTCCCAAGACAGGGTATTTAAGCGTTGCAGAAAATCCCCTCGTCTTCTACTTTTTCAAATTTGTCTCTTTAAGTTTGTCTCTCTCTCCTATGCGTTCATCCCTTTCATCATTCGTTGTCAACATACTCATCCTTTTTCCTGTAATATCTCCTTCTTTCTCTTTGATTTCCTTTACTCATCATGGTTTACCCTGTAGAGTCGCTTGATAAGTTTCGTTCTGATTTCTCTATTCCTTCATGGGTTATTTTGGAGGAACTTTCTGAGCCTTCAAATTATTTTCGTTTGGCTGAGGGACATTGGTTCCCCAGTCTCTTTGTCGCTGAATGTGGCTTTTCTTTTCCCCCAAACCATTTATGTCTGGAATTCTGTCAATATTTTGACGTGGTTCCTGCAAGAATAGCCCCCAATACGTGGAGAATAGTTAACGGAGTTCATAGATTAAATCAAATTCATGGAACTCATATAGGAATTCCAGAAATTATGTTCTGTTATAGATGGGCTGTTGGTGACAATACTTTTTATTTAAAAACTAGGTTTTTAAATAGGGCTTTAGTGGTCAATCTCCCAGATGCCAATAGGGACTACTTCGAGTACGGGGTTGTTATGAAAAATTGGCAACACCCTCCACTGACTGGAAATGATGTGTACCAGGGTCCTAGATGTCCTCCCTGTGGCAATGGGATAGGCTGTTTTTATTTTATTTTTGAAATTATGCGTCCTTTGTGTTTGATAAAATATGTCACTGATATTTTAATTTTCATTTATTTGCAGTTGACAGCAAAAGAAAGTCTCCAAAAGAGACAAAAGTTAATTTAAAACATCTAAAACTTATTTGGGGTTTGCATCAGACTGTTGCTGACGAGCATATCAGGTCAGCTTCATATTTGTTGCAGTATAAGAGTTACACCTCATCTTTTACTGCTCGTCCGGTGATAAGTGAGGTAGAACCAGTACCTGCTTCTGCAAGTTCTTCACCTGAGTCTCATATCCCTCTGAGTGAAAGAAAGAAGAAAAGAAGAGCTCCTGCCATCTTCGAGAAATCTGCCTCTGTTGCTGGAGAGGCAAAGAGAAGTAAACATGATGTTCCAGAAGAGGGGACAAGAAGATTGATGCACCCCTACGCCTACTACTGTGAAAGTTGCCGAGAAGCCCCCAGTGGCTCCGAGAAAGGCCGCTGCTCCAAGCGAGGTGATTGTTTCCAACTAAGACTACATCGTTAGTCGAGACCATTCCTGTTCCCCCGAGGAAGCTGAAGAAGAGTTCCTCGATCAATTTGGCTGAATCCATCTCTCAGCCCCCGATTACTGGAAGTGGTGTTCCCACTTTTGTTGCCCTGAGCTCTGCCATGAGCTCGGTGAAGTCTTGGATCATTCCCGAGATCCAAGGTATGGAATAAAATCTTTCTCGGGACATGGTTACCTCATTAGCTGCTCGTCATATAGCTTCTGTGAGTATCATTGTCCTCAACTTTCATTTTTCCCTTGTTACATCTGTGTACTGACTTGATATCATTTTCTTTTCCCGATTGGTGACCTATTTTAATACCATTTTAAAGAAAGATGAAGCTATTAAAGCTTCAAGCTCCTCGTCTGGTGTAGAGGAAGCTTTGGTGGGACTGACACAGTCTTTGAAAGATTCTCGTCAGAAGTATGATGATGATAAGGCTGCTTGGGAGGAGAAACTTGGTTCCACCGAGCAGGAGAAAAACCAAGTTGTTGAAGTCTCCAAAGGTTTGGAGAAAAAAGTAAAAAACTTAGAAGAGAAGAATAAAGAGCTCGATGAGAAGCTCAAAAATGCTAGTGAGCTTGAAAGTAAGCTCAAAAATGCTGAAGAAGAGTTGGGCCGACTTCATGAAGTAGGTCATCAAAAGGAAGAAATAGAGAATAAGATGAGGGCTACCGAGGATCTTCTTTCCGAGAAGCTTTCCTTGGAAAAAGCGAAAAGGAAGTTGGCTGTAAAAAAGTCTTTCAGCACTGGCTGGGATAAGGGGTGGAATAAAGGTATGGCTGCTATGATGTCGCAGGTGGAATATGGTAGCCACAAATACTTTAGGGATGGCTGGGTCGCTGCTCTGCAAGAGATGAAGGTCGATGAAAATTTTGACGTATTTCAGCGACACATCCCGGTCCCCCCTCCAACTCCTGAAGAAGAAGAAGAGGACGAAGCTGTCTCTGAGGAATCCTCTATGGTGATGGGAGATCAAATTCCTCATTACCCAGTTATCCAGTCGACCTGCGAGCAACTTCAACCATCCATTATTTCAAACGAGCAACTTCCAGCACTCCCCGAGCAACCATATGCTCCATCCGAGCAACCTACCTCCTCGTCCCAGCCTCCCGAGAAAGTTTTGGGAGACAAGGAAAAGGTGTAGAGTTGTTCGGATTTTTCTCTCTGTTTATTTTTCTTTATCGAATGTAACTCTGAATTTTGTACTTCTCCTTTATGATGTAATAAAATTTGAAGTTTTGCCTATTCATACTGTTGTTTCTCTTCTTCATGCTCTGTTTGAACTCTTATTGATTCTTGATTTCTCTTCCGTTACTAGTTTATGGCCAGGATGGAGTTATTGTCTGCTCATGATACAAAATTATTGAGGCAATGCAATGAGTACTTCAAAGCTGGTCATACAGATATGAGTGCAGCACAAATCGTTGACATCCTCGGTCAAGGTGCTTCAGAGCAAGCAATTTTAGCCTACCAGTATTTGAAGTGCCTGCTTGACCGTGCAGTGGCTAGCAATATAGCATATTATGAAATGATTGAATATCTCCAAGGAACTCTTGAAGAGTTTCAACAACAATATAAGGAATCTACAGCCCTTTTGCACGAAGGATACGAGAAGAAGTATCAGCAACTCAGTGTTGATAAGGGATACGATAAACTGTTTGCTGCTTACGATGTGAGGGAGAGAACTTTGAAGGGTGAGGTCGAAGAGCACGGACAGATAGCTGAGTTGTTAGAGCAGGAAAATAATAACCTGCAAAGAGAGGTGTCTCTCCCCTTTTTGCTAAGGGAATACATGTATTTATAGTGATGGGAGATAAAGAGATTCATTGTATGTAGACATTTATGTCTACATTCAACGAATCTAATTGTTGAATTGCATGGTATGCTATGTGTTGTCATCTATTAATACAGTATAAATGTACATTAAGGCTCATTAAATGCGTAATTATCCTTTGATCTTCTTGGTTGGTATGCCGACCAACTCTCCTCGAGTGCCGACTAACTCTCCTCGGGTGCCGACTAATACTCCTTGAGTACTGACCAACTCTCCTTGGGTGCCGACTAACACTCCTCGGGTGCCGACTAATTCTCCTCGGATGCCGACCAACTCTCCTCGGGTGTCGAATATTGCCACGTAGGATGACATGTGTCCTTTTCTGATTGGTCCTCGTAAATGGAGAATTTTTGCATTAACAGAAGCCCCTAAAGCTCCATGCTTGATCGTTTACTTGAAAGTATGGAGTATTTATTCTGCAGTGTTGCTCGGTTCTCGTGAAATTCTTGATCTACCTTCTTGATTTGTTCAACATAAAGTGCATTATCTCCTGGACGATATATGATGCAGACTGATCGATGGTTGCTAATATTTCTTTTGAGGAACTCCATGTGCTATGAATCACCCCTGGGAATTTGGATGCATCCATGTCATAGTATGCAGCTTGTAGCTTGTCATAATCTTCAAGTATGTCGATTGGTTTGCTAGCCGACCAACTGCCTCCTGTGCTGAGCAACTGAGTGCTAACTTCACGTGCTTGATTCTTCTGACTTATGACCCTCTGAATACTTTGTCGAGTAACATACTAGCTTTTGAACCCAACTCTTCAATCTGATTAGTACCAAGCTAGTGGTGGACTTCGAAACATTTTCATACAACTTCTTCTTCAATGTTGGTCGGGATAGTAGTAGTAAAGATCTCAGTGCGGTAGATGCTGAATTTGACTTCTGAACTTCAATTGTATGTGCATAATAACTCCTGAATATGCCTCCTAAACTTCAATATACCTCCTGAACTTCAATATTCCTCCTGAACTTCAATATACCTCCTGAATTTCAATAGCCTCCTGAACTTCAATATACCTCCTGAACTTCAATATCAAAAATAATTCATGAGCAAGAAAAACAACTCCTGAATGATGATTGGTCGGGGCCCCGATCGTCTGAGTTTGTGGAGTTGAATTTGATGCTCGACTGCATGATGTTATAAGAATGTGCCACCGAATGAACAAATATATCTGTAATAGAAGCCCCCAAGCGTGGAATGTGAACTTTGAATGCTTTTTGCTTGATCGCTTTCACATACTCATAAAATGTTTCCGATCAACTGTAGTTGACAGCTTCTTATTTCCGACCAACCTAAGTTGGTGGATTTTTTATTCCCAACCAACCTTAGTTGGCACTTTTGGGAAATATTTTTTCTTCCCAACCAACCTTAGTTGGCATTTTTGGGAAATATTTTTTCTTCCCAAACAACCTTAGTTGGCATTTTTGGGAAATATTTTTTCTTCCTAACCAACCTTAGTTGGCATTTTTAGGAATAGTTTTTCTTCCTAACCAACCTTAGTTGGCATTTTTAGGAATAGTTTTACTTCCCAACCAACCTTAGTTGGCATTTTTAGGAATAGTTTTTCTTCCTAACCAACCTTAGTTGGCATTTTTAGGAATAGTTTTACTTCCCAGCCAACCTTAATTGGCATTTTTTAGAATAGTTTTTCTTCCTAACCAACCTTAGTTGGCATTTTTAGGAATAGTTTTACTTCCCAACCAACCTTAGTTGGCTTTTTTAGAATAGTTTTTCTTCCTAACCAACCTTAGTTGGCATTTTTAGGAATAGTTTTACTTCCCAACCAACCTTAGTTGGCATTTTTGAGAAATATTTT
The DNA here is from genome assembly GCA_949130495.1 of Sambucus nigra. Taxonomy (NCBI): domain Eukaryota; kingdom Viridiplantae; phylum Streptophyta; class Magnoliopsida; order Dipsacales; family Adoxaceae; genus Sambucus; species Sambucus nigra. The sequence goes on along the minus strand of OX422223.1, from coordinate 86,454,684 downwards.
TGATAATAAATGATGGAGACTTCCTCGGAGCTGACCAACAGATTGTTGGGAATAAGATATAATAAATGCTGGAGACCTCCTTGGAGCTGACCAACAGATTGTTGGGAATAAGATATAATAAATGCTGGAGACCTCCTCAGAGCTGACTAACAGATTGTTGGGAATAAGATATAATAAATGTTGGAAACTTCCTTGGAGCTGAATATATATAGAGAGAAGAAATTTTTCGACCTCCATGCTGAGATAAATATAAAATATGCATAGACATAAAAATGATTTAGAATAATAAACTGTCTTGCTGATCTGTCGAGGCAAAATTGCATAATGCCGAATAAGGATAATATTTTCCACAATATAAGACTATGGCTGAGAACTTTGTTGAGCCTGAATATAAATAAGAATTACCCCGACCAACTATCCATTGGGGGTGAAATATAATAAATGTTGCAGATCTCTTTGGAGCTGAATATATATCTCGTCGAGCTCCATGCTGAGGTGAATATAGAATATGAATCCGAATGGATAAATAGAATAATTCGTGCCTGAGCAGATATCCGAGCAATAATACAATCAATAGTGCCTCATTTAGGTAAAGTTTCACAATGCCAAGAAATGATAATATTCTCCAGAAGCTTAAGATTATTTTCGAGCATTCGTCGGCACCAAATCTTGTACCTGTAAAAATTAATAACTTGCCCTACCATTTGTGTAGGCTGAATTGATTAGTCATGAGAATAATTTAATCATCCAATAAATGTATGATAGTTATATGTTTGAGAAATAAAAATATTAATTTCAAAAAATGAAATAATATATGTTGGCTGATATGTCGAGGCAAAATTGCCTGATGTCGACCAATACTAGTTTCCAGAGGTTTAAGATTGTGGCTGAGCTTTCGTCGGGATTAAATCTCGTCCCTATAAAATTTTAATAAGCTGCCCGAGCACCTGTCGAGACTAGATCAAATAATTATTGTCATGAGAATAATTATTCAGCCAAATAATATATAATGTGTATCAGCATAAAAATTTCGAAATATGAAATAATATGTTATGTGCCAAATGTGTCATGTGGGAAGATTTTTATAAAAAATGCTATAGGAATTTTAATTTTAAGTAAAAGACCAAAAATAAGTTGGTTTTAAAAATATTTTTGGGGGATGGACGTCTCAAGTTGCAAAATACATGATGACGACCAAGAAGCAAATGGTCCCCGACCAGCAGAGCGATTCCGCCGATCAACAAAAATGGTGCATTGATATTGCAGACTAGCTGTTGGATGGTCACCGAACAACATCAGGTGTCGTTGACCAAGAAGTGGATGGTTGGATAGTTGCCGACCTGATGCCAACCAAGTGTATGACAACTTTCGAGGAGAAATAGATGCCATCGACCAACAAATAGTAAGTCGTGGAGCTCCTCTTGATGTATAATACATGATAAAAGGATAACTGTTGGGGGTGAATCTTGTACATGAGGCATTTAATAAGTTGCTCGAACACCTGTTGAGATTGATTCTCATAGAAATTATCATTAGTAAAAATTTTCAGCTAAATATCATATAATATGTATCAGCTCAGACATAAGGCAATAAAAATTTCAAAATATGAAATAAAATGTTTTGTGCCAAATGTGTGTCAATGTGAGCAATTTTTTATCAACTAGAATGTCATAAGGTTCGTTTTGGGATTTTTATAAAATAATTTTATTTTTAAATAAATGCTCAAATATGGGATCGAAAAATTTATTCTAAGATAAAGTTCAGGGATATATTTTATTTAATTTTAAAACATTTATTTTGTTAGAGAAGTGTGAGAAAAATAAATAGGTATCAATGGTAATAATTTTGACTTTGTCAAAATTAATAATTTGGGCAAATAAATTTGTCACCAGCATCGTGTGACGTCAGTGTTGGGATGCCTTCGTTTTGATCTGCCGACCATGTACATACGATCAAGAAGCCTTTGTTTTGGCTAAAACTTGTTTCCGACCAACTTTGGCCTTTTAAGTTGTTGACCAACTATTTCTTTGTTATCAAAAGTAGATGTCGACCAGATGTTCTTGTTTTGAAACAACCACCGAGGTGTTGCCGATCTACTCCAATGTTGCTGATGGATCTTCACAGCCTACCACCGACCAACAAAAATGGTCTGGTAAACAAATTTTGGTCGGGTAACAACCAGATGTCGCCGACCAACAGTAGATGGTTCCGACAAACAAAAATGCTGAAATACTCATCCGGCGACCTTCTTCTGGATTTTTCATCCTCACACAATTGATGCTAAACAGTAGTTGCAGATTCATGAGACCTTTGAGCCCAAGGCAGGCAGACTTTGAATCGGAGAGTAATATAATCCTGGGAGTGAAATTTTTTGTTGATCTGAAACCGAACCAAGTTGTGAGGTGGATGATCATCCGGTTATTTTTTTTTATGCCACCCAGTTTCATTATTTTTGTTGCTGTAGACGCTTGAAGTCAAAACGATTGATATGAATTTAATAAATCAAAAATTTCTTCATCTTCCGGGGAAAGTTTCTCCATTGCCCTTTCTTGAGCGACTGTTCATTTTTCATCTTCTTTACGAAAGTGGGTAAAGGTTTTTCAGGAGAGAGAAGGTTATTATGGGTTTCCTTCCTATTTTCCATTTGTGAAGATAAAAAATACGGTGGATGATAAAAATCATTACGAAAATTATACCAAAAATCCATCATCGAACCAATAAATCAATCTTTATCAGAATTAATAAATCGTAACAAATCAAAATTCTTAGATCTAAGAGATAACCTATAGAAATCATCATATCTAAGAGAAAATATGATCAATATCCAAGAGGAAAAAGAATGGTTTTGAATTTTTACTCCCTTGTAGAAGATGTGAAATATGTGAATCAACATATGTCAAATCTTTTTCCTTGATGTAACTTAATACATAAACGTGTTTGCCCAGAACGTTTTCAAGAAGATTCATAGATGCTTAACGCCCATGATGAAAATTGTCTAACACTGAATATAAACATATATATATATATTATTATTTTTTTATGAATCAAATTGATGAGAACTTTTAAAGCAGATCTGGGTCAGAATTGTGATTATCGAGAGAGAGAAATTGTTCTTGATTTTAACTTTTCCCATTTAAAAATATGATGGGAATTTGAATAGACATCAAAGATCTTACAAAATTTATAATGAAAATTATCAAATCTTACCACCGTCATATATATTGGTATATGTGATCATTTAAAATATTTATTCCATGATATAAAATGGAAACTTGAGAATCAAGCAAAAAGTTATGATTTATGAAATCCATTATTTTTCAGATTTCTAAATAAGAATTAATCTAACAGTTATGATTTTAAAATCATGATATACAATATTTTGTAGATAAAAATTGGACAATTAATTTATGTATATCAACATAAAAATCATGGTTGAATCAAAAGACGTATGTATAATTGATTATACGTAGAGAAAATAAAAACTTAGCTTTTGATGGAGAACAATGCTTGTAACACGTTCCCACAGACGGCGCCAATCTATTGATGTAAAAAATTAGATTATATCTAATTATTTAATCACAGATAAAATAAAATGAGACAAAGAAATTTTAAAGTGGTTCAGCCTTATAAGAATGGCCTACGTCCACTGTTTCTATTATTGTTGACTGTTTGGGAATTCTTGATTACAAGTTTTGTCAAGAAATTCCCGGTCCTCCTCCAATGAGGATGATACAAAGTATTTATATCCCTCAGGCTGTACATGTGAAGGGATAATACATAGCTGTCCATTAGGCGTATACATCTGTATGATAATAATAAGCATTAATGCGCAGTTAATCTGTTGATTATCCTCTTATTAATGCTCTGTTCGAGGTGCAGCTCAGACCGCCTAAGCTGCTCGGACCGCCTAAGTAGCTCGGTACTCATAAGTTGCTCGGTGTATAAAAGTTCCTCGGAGAACTCTCGTTGGTCGGAGCGTCTGAGTTGATCGGGGAAGCAAAGTTCCTCGTTGCAGTATGGTTCCTCGGAGAGAATCTATTGCTCGGAGTATCTGAATGGGTCAAGGTGTTGTTCGGAAGTATTTGTTATTGCCACGCAAATTGCCACGTGTCTTCACTCAATTGAGCCATGTCAACGGACTAAATTTGGTATCAACAGCAATAAAAAGAAATTCATGCCAAAAAGGGGCCATTGGGTTTTTGCACCAATTCTCCAATATTTGAGAATTTAGATTACCTCTAAAAGAAAATATGCATGAGGGAGTTTGGATGGAATTTAAAACGGGTTTACACGTCCTTGAATACTTGAAAAAACGTTAAATAGTTTTGGACGTTATTGGTGTGGAAATTACTTTGACTTTGATTTGTTGATTTGCATAAGACGATGTCATCTAAATTCAATAATTTTTACACCTAAGGATACTTTTGATGTTCATTCGTTAGGAGTACACGTATACATCATGCACATATGATTAATTGAGTTGATTTACCTATCGAATGTGTTCACACCCATTCATTCCATTTCCATGACTTGATTGTTTTAGTTAAATCCATGGTGTGATTTTTGTAACATTATTTTTGCTTTGAAAAATCCAAAAATAGTTTGTGGAATCTTTTGAGATACTCCTTTGCATGCGCAGTTTGATCCATGTTTGCTATGTTTTTGTCATAACACTTCACGTTTTTTATTGTTTCTTCTTATCTGTCTATTTGGGGACATCAAAAAATAAGGGAGAAATAATTATCATGTTATGGGGAGTTTTTGGAGTATGGGGGAGATTTGATTTATTAATGATTTATTCTTATATCATTTCAAACTCGATATGTCATGAAGGTTTTTGCTTTATCTCATGTGTGTAGGTACAAAGATTGAAGATCATTATGTTTCACACCCTGATGAGAAAAGCTTTGAGATTTGATGAAGAGTTTTGAATAAAAGTTTGAGAACTTGAAAATTTATACCTTTTCAGTTTTGAGATTCATGGGAGGGTAGATTTGTATAGGCACTTTGGTATTTGATAATTCTGATGTTTTTATGTATGTTCCGGCATAGACATGGGGGGAGATTTGTAAGGACATATTTTTATAAATGTCCGTCATAATTAATTATGTCGTATACCATTACAACCGTCGAAGAAGTTCAAGAGCAATCTACATCAATACGGATCCGAATATATCAAGGTTCTTCATCAAAAAGCCTCCGCAAAGTTTACTTTGGTAAGGTTATGTTTTAAATACCTTAACTTTGCACTTAGAGCTTTGGGATATTTTTACAAAATATTTTCTAAGTGTTGGAGCGGACTTTTTTCGTCAAAATTTGAGAATGGGTATTTTTTCTAAGTGTTGGAGCGGATATTAAAATAATACTTTCTGACGTTCCAGTCGTTCAAACGACTTTGCACTGTCGCTCGAACGACATTGCATTGTTGCGCGAAGTCGCTTGAACGACATGTGCATCTCGTTCGATCTAGATCTTCTTTTCGTCCGAACGACCGAGGCGATGATTTTTTTTATAAATACTCATTAAATGGTTTCTTTTTCATTAAGAAGTCCCGGCATTTTGAAAGACAGAAAACTGCGAATCTGCAGAATTCTTTTTGACTTCTTCTTTTAGGGTTTTCATCCCTTTTGTTTTCAATTCACAAAAATCCCATATGCTTTGGTGAATTGTTTTGGTGTTCAAGAACACACTTTACTTTTGTTCATTCTTTGTGGGGAGAGCTCTGCAACCGACAGCTGCGTGCTATTGTGGAGGGAGTCCTTGTGAAGATTTTAGACTGTGTGTCTGGACTACGTGTCCGTGTGGTATAGCTACGTGCAAACCATTGTTGAATCTGAATCCTTTGGAGGTTTAACGAAGACACCGTGCATTACTCATGCGGCCGAAAGCAAGATGGTATGTAAGTCAATGGTCTTATAAACTTGTAATGAAAGGTTTTGCCCTTCGGGGATTTTTCCTGAAATTTTATGTCGCATGCTATATCTTATTTGGTTTGATACGTAGTTGCATGTTTAGGGGCTGAATTAATTTGACTTAAAATAGACTCTAATTAAATAAGGTTTAATTAAAAACTTGCGAATTAATTTAAATCGGTATCACACACCGCTCTTTCACAAAACTATCTCAAAGTTGAGCTCTCTCGCACATTTACATACATACTAATGGCCACCCGTTACACCCGCACAGAGTCATACGCAAGCACCCTTGTATACCTGAACCGATTTAAGTGACGTTCTTACACTCCTCAGTGACACAATTTTCCTCCCTAACTATTTATGTATATTTAAGGGATTATTAACCTAAGGTCTTTAAACATGTCTTAAAAATAACTAAAAAGTAATCAATTAATGTTAAAAGAAGTAATAAGCATATAAATAAGGAATCATACAGAACAAGTGGGTTGCCTAATACCTTCCCGACTCGTAACCCGACTCCCCACCTGGTATAACAAGAATCTATGGGTTAACTGTAACACCCCGCCTAATTAAATACCGGGTGGCCAGTCCTATACCAAATTAAAACAGAATATACAGTTGGCTCATTCTTAGCATCACTGTTGAAAACATTTACAACTCACCCAATACCCAATTAAGCTGGTGTTAAAAACTTTCCAAATTTTAATTCAAAAAAATCCATTTTTACTTTAGGAATAACACAACACATATTATTCTACAATACTAATAACCGAACAGATAACACAAAAGAATTTAAATGCAACAATAGTAAATGTATCAAAATGACACGAATACAAGAGTATTTGACTCAGATAGAAAAGAGATAATTGAGTTCCTTCGGACGACATGCCCTAACTATAAGAATACTGTGAATCAAATGAAGATAGGCATCTAAGCAATACTCCATAGCACCACAGCTCGTCATAATCTGCTAAGGTTGACGTCCCTGTTGCTAGACACCTGATATAGAAGGTACAATAGAAAAGAAAATATGCGAGGAAACGGGTCAGAGCACGATTGTAAAAATAATTTTTAAAAGCAGCAAGTATTTAACAAGTGCAATAAAGCATTTATTATGTACATGTTAGTATCCAACTCTCACTTGCTATTCTCACCTCTCATCTAGACTGCACACTTAATGTTTCCTATTAACCTCCTAGTTAAAAGGTTCCTCTTCACTAGTTTCCATATTATGATTCCATCGCATATCATAACCCCGTATGTCCCATACCATATGTCATATAATTATTCATATATGTTTCCCATTAACATGATTCGTTTCTCATTAATAGGAATTAAGCTTTTCAATAAATATTCATTAACTTATTTCCATTCTCTTTCTCTATTCACCGTTATCTACAATTATCACACAGTAGATGATTTAACCACAATATAAATTCATTTAATTCATTATATATATATATATATATATATATATATATATATATATATATATATATATAATACGGCACCCCGAGTCACAGTTACGGTGCAATGCATTACTCTGTTATCATGTCCCATCATCGATGGTCACCGAATAGGGGACTGTAGACACCCCATTATATTAAGCTTTAACTCTCCTTAGGTCCCTAGTACCTCCACTCATCATCGCAAACCCAGGTCACGTCCCGAGTACTGACCTGGAAGCCATCGGGCACCCCCCGGCTCAATTTGACCCAAAAGTCAAACTCCTCATCTCGACCGAGACTCAATGAATCTTCGAAGGGCACTAAATTCCCTTTCCAACGGTCTGCCCCATGCACGATTCTGACTTACCATGCGGATGAACGCGCCTTTTGCGTCCGAAACCAGACCTAGAGGCCACCGGGCACTCCCGGGATCTTCTTGACCTAAGTCAACCCTTCAGCTCGACCGGGGTTGAATGAATCTTGGAAGGACACTGAATACCCTTTCCAACGGCCCATCCCATGCACAATTCCGACTTTTCATGCGGACGAACGATCCGTTTGACTTCGGGAAGCCATCGAGTGCTTCCCGGGCCCGGTTGACCAAAGTCAACTCTCCAAATCGGGTCAAACTCTTTGGAATGTCGAAGTACATCTCCTAACCTTTCCAACGGTATGCCCCGTGCGCGATTCGGACTTACCATGCGGACGAACGCGCCGTTTGCGTCCGCGCGATTCTCCGTCCAATGGACCAACAAACGCTTTCGAGCCACATTTGACCCAAAGTAAACTCCCGAACTCGGGAGCAGTCCAAAGGACTTTCGAAGGTATCTGAAATACCTTTCCAACGGTATATCCCGTGCACAATTCTGACCAACGGTTTGCCCTCGGCGGCCAATTTTCCAAAAAAGCCTGAGGCGCACTGCCAAATGGCAGGTCCCAGACCCTGCCTATCGGCACCTGCCGATAGGTAGTTCCATGGTAATGCCGATCGGCAGACCCCTGGGCCTATAAAAAGGAGGCCTTGCCCTCATTTGGAGGGAGAGCCCAGATCTGATAGAAATCTCTCTGAACGAATCCCAGAAACCTCTCTCGAAGGCAACGTGATTTCAACTTCCAAATCCCTCTTTTACCTTCACTTTTCATCATCCTTTTCATCAAACTTGGTGAATTAACCACTCTCCATCATCATCCAAACTCAAGGGCTGCTCTCCAACATTCAAGATCAAGCTCAAGATCTTCAAGAAGGTCCAAGTTTCTCAAACTCTCTCTTAAATTCTCTTGAATTCCCAATAACTTGTTTTCTTACTTAGCACTTTTATTATCTCATCTCACACATCCTAATATACTTTTTATTTAGTATTATTGCACATCTTTTATCTTCATAAAACCCAAAAAATAAGAAAAGAGGGTTTACTCATAAATTCCAAATAAGGGATTCTCACACTTTTCTCACAACTAAAGCACTTTTTCTACACACACACACACACTTACAAATAAGAGATCCCACATTTGGATTTATGGGATAAACCCCACCTCCTTGCTTTTGCGAACTACATGGACTTTGATGCCTTTATAGGATACGTAGGCGTCTCGGGGTAAAACCCGAGACTCGAGTCCTTTCTCTCACTTTTTCTCTTATTATCTATTTTCTCTAAATCCAATTTTCTTATATTATGTATATGATTATTCTTAGTGACGCATTACTCCATATGCGTTATTGTTCCCTTATAACGATCAACGTAGGAGTAACCGTGTAAATCTTATTTTTCTAATATTACTTTATATCTTCCTACGGATAACTCGCTTTATCTTTTCCATGATACAAGTCGAAGATTCCTACCTCCATTCTATATATATACACATGCACACATATCACGGGGGGAAACATAAAGGAAAATAGCAAATATCCATGAGAGACCGAAAGGGCGGAATGGGTGCCTAACACCTTCCCATTTCGTAACTAAGCCTCCGAACCCTTCTCGAATCATCTTGGTTTCGCATGCACCAGTATGTCTTTGGAAGACATCATTCGGGGAGGCTTCCTCTGTTTCTTTTGTCTGTTTTGAGTAAAATAGACCGGCGACTCTGAATCTCTCTACATTTTTCACACCTCACAAAATCGACGCAGGCCGGAGCGCTCTCCCGAGAGGGGACGCGCGGGACCCGAAGGATTCCTCCTCCCTCCGCGGCGGGGATCGGCGGGGATGGCCACAGTGGCGACTCCGCTGGGGACTTTCATTTATTTGAGGGCTTGACTCTATTTACATGGATGCTATATTTTTTTATGCTCCCCCCCCCCCCCCCCCCCATATCTGCATGTTCCCCTTTCTCACATGTATATCCCATGCTTATGCTTATGTTCACACACTTTTAGAAAATCCTCCATGTACACTTCACACCACGTGCACCTAGGTTCACATATATCCACATGTTGCGCGCATCACCTATCCATACTTGGTGTACCTTTTGGGGTACTCATACTTTGCTCCCTGTTTGGCATAATCAAGAAAGGCATTCTCATCATAAGCTACTAATAACAGAATCATGCATGATTCACACGACATCACCAAAGAGCATTGATATTGACCAAGTTTCACCCAGTAACTGGAGGGTCACTTCGTGATGGGCGCTGGTCCGGCAGGTCGTAGTTAGCCTAAGCGATATGACTCTCACCTCCCATTGGCCAAGTACCTTCGACGTATATTGAACGGTTCCCCCTCATCGTACCGCTTGACCGAAGTCATGACGGGAGGTATATCGCAGGGAATTCGTTCACGTACGCCGAGTATATCGAATTCGCTCTCACACATACCGTCCCCACGAGGTATATGGTGAGGCAATTCACGTACACTCAGGTATATCAAATGGCTTGTCCACACTTACCGATTGCCCGCAAGAGCAAGACGTATATCGTGGAAGTCACGCCAAAGGGGGGAACCCATGCCGATTCACCCAACCAACTGCATACCCGCATATAGGTGTCAAACCTAGGACACGCACTTTAGATTGCCGGTTTCGACCCGAAACTCTGCCGAAATTCCAGATCGATCTTCCGCCCAAATTTTCGCGCATTTTTAAAACGGGACCCTGTCCGCGAGCCTGGTTACAAGTCCAAACCGTAGCTTTGCATATATTAAAACCCCACTTTTCCAGGCTCGGGTCCCGTCTGGCATTGCATTTAGGAGAATTAAATACAAGTGAGAACATAATAATCATAATAATCATGCTGAGTTCCATCTCCAAAAATATTTCTCCCTTTTTTTTATCAAAAATCCAAAAACATTTCTCCTTTTTTTTTATCAAAAATCCAAAAATAGTCCCTTCCCTTTTCTCAAAAATAAATCTCATCCTACGCCTTCTCAGGTTGATCGCACGCCCTTGACCTGGCTCCCTATTGGCTTAGGTCTTCAATCAAATCACCACGGAGTTTCGTTCGTTCCTCTACTACTTCTTCCGAGTCCGGAATCCATCCATCTTCCATGGAGAATGCCGATCAAGCACCAGTCATATAACAGGATCTGCCGACGGTCCTAGCTCAGCTCGTGGCCAAGATTGACAACCTCCAAGCTGAGGTCCGAGAAATGCAACGAAACCAAGTCCCTATTCCTCAAGAGCCCGAGGCCCTATTCCCTCATGCTAAGGGTCCACCCGAGCCCATCTGGGTTCCGGAAGAATATCAGTACGCTCCGCGTGCCCCTCCTGCTAATGGACCGTCGCCTGCCCAGCTTCCAATGCCAAACATTGCCCAGCCTATGGCTAACTTGCTTGTGGTTGCTGATCCAAAGGAGGAGGAGTTGAACAAAGTCAAAGAGGATCTCAAGATGCTCACCAAGAAGTTTGACCAAGACAGGATCTCTAGAAATTACATGCACTACACCCATATGTCTCCTTATCCTAAAGCAAGGTTACCCGAGAAGTTCAAAATGCCAAATATCGAGAAGTTTGGAGGGAGTGGTCCCCCGATTGTTCATCTTCGCAGTTATCATCATTCCATGACTCTACGAGGGGCTTCCGAAGAGGTGATGGCCCAATTATTTCAGCAAACTTTGAAAGGCAGTGCTCTCCGATGGTTTTTATCTCTTGAGGAATCCATAATCCGTAGCTGGGAGGATGTAGCCCAAGAATTCATGTCACAGTACAAATACAACGAAGAGCTTGAGGTCACCCGCCATGATTTAGAGTTGCTCAAACAGAACTCTGGAGAATCCGTCAGTAACTTTATAGCCCGATGGAGGGAAAAAGCGGCTACCATGACTAATCGGCCGTCTGAAGAAGAACAAGTCAGCATAGTGAAGAAGAATTCCTTGCCCCATGTTCGAGAAACCATGGGAGGAGAGTACTACCCCCATTTTTGAGCTCTCAGAGAAGCAGGAGTAAAAATTGAAGAAGGTCTTGCCAAAACAGAAGTTGAACCAATGAAGGTGTCCGGACAGTTCACCCCCAGAAAATATGACAAACCTGTCAGTGCCGCGGTCTCAACCATCAATAACATCTCTCAACCAACCACATCATGGGCACGGGAAAGCCGCCCTGCTCCCGTTCGAAGGGAATACACTGAGCTCCATGCTCCTCTCTCCAAAGTTTACCAAGCCCTGTTAAGTCGAAACCATATAAAACCCCTGGATCTACGTCCATTACCTAATCCACTTCCCATAAATTTCAAGACCGATGCTCATTGCGCCTTTCACCAAACAGCCGACCATACCACCGACCAATGCTTCCACCTTCGAAACATAATCCAAGATCTCATTGACCGGGGTACCATCGCCCCACCAGCCAATCCTAAACCAAACACTACTCATAACCCACTCCCAAATCACACCAATGCCATCTTCTTGGAAGAAAACCCAGATTTCGATCCATCAACTCAAATCACACCCGTATACCCTCCTAAACCCCTTCAACTTTGCCCATATTTCCTCCTACACCCTACTAGCCCCGCTGATCAGGCGCTGTCACTCCTTACCAGAGCGTGCATCACTGTCCGGACCTGTTCTGAAAGTGGAGGTATGGAATTGTCAGAGGTGTTAAACCAACTCCTAGAGTTCGGGCTGAAATTGCCCTCACATATGATTATCGACTGCCAGAGGTTCAGTACGTTGTTTTTGGAAGCACGAAAATGGGCCCGAGAATCAGATAGGTGGATGGTACCAACCGACAAAATCTGCTTAGATGATGTTGTTCGGATCATGGCGGAAGCATTCAGGCAAACCAACAACATTTGCAGTATCATCGAGTTACTTAACACTTTGAGGCTGCAAGGGCACCTGGTCCCTTCACCCTTACACATCCCCACAGAATGGGAAGACCTATATGAAGAAGCCGTTGAGGTTATGGAATGCATTGACTTCACAAGGGAAAATAGAATTGTTACCACCGTATGGGGGAAAGAATTCGAAGACTCGAATGAAGAGCAAGCTTCAGGAGGAAATGGCCCAATAGCTGACTTATGTGGGATGATATCATTTGAGGAACTCCTCGGAGAAATAGACAAGGTGGCAGAACAACCTGAGATTTATGAGGAAACCGGATTTAAGTTTTTCCCTTCTTCAGTAAATCACATGACCAGATCTGGGAGACATTACCAGATTCTGAGCTCGCTGCCCGTAAATGACAAGGGGAAGGGTGTTGAAAACCTTCCTATGACAGAAATGACCCTCGAGGAGAGTAAGATCCTCGATCAACTGAAGAAAACTCAAGCTAACATCACTCTATGGGGGCTTTTCATGTCTTCCCAGCTGCACAGAAACACTTTAATCAAATTACTCACTGGACCTGTAGTTCCTCCCTCTACCACACCAGAAGAAGCGGTGAACCTGGTCGGATCCTTGACCTCTACCCGAATGCTGTCCTTTTCTGAAGAAGAAACCCCCAAAATTGGGCCAAATCACAATCATGCACTCAACATCTCCGTCGAAATTATGGGGAGGGTTGTACAACTTTCTCTCATCGACAACGGATCCGCTTTGAATGTCTGCCCACTAAGAACCTTCAAATGTTTAGGCCTGAAAGAAAGTGACCTCGCTCCAACATCCATTGCCGTGCGTGCCTACGATAATACCCACCGTGAGGTGATGGGATCCATAAAACTTGTAATAGGGGTTGGACCTATAAACCCTGTCGTCGAATTCCAAGTCATCGATATCCCGGCTTGTTTTAACCTGTTGCTCGGACGACCCTAGCTCCACAGTATAAAGGGTGTCTCTTCCTCATTCCATCAAAAACTGAAATTCTTCGCCGATGGGCGAGTCATCACCATCTTGGGTGACGACGGTAACACCGAGGGTGCAAGCACCGACAGTCCAATCCTTGAGATACAGCATGGGTCAAATGATATGCTCCTATCAAGTTTCCAAGTTGAACCATCCCTACTCCCGGCAGGGGACGATTTCAAAGAAATGGTTTGTCCAGAATATAACCCTCATGGCAATGTCAATGTGATTTAGATGTTCAGAAGCATGCACTTCATGCCCGGACTGGGGCTGGGACAAAGGCAGCAAGGGATACTTGAGCCCATCGAACTGAAGAAAGCTTTCCCTCCTTGCGGCTTGGGATATCAACCATCAGAACCAGAGCTCAGAATGATCCGCCAGACTCGATCAAAGAGAGGTTTAGACTTCGTTCGAACTATCTCGGGAGATTCTTTAAATGGATGATTCATCAAAGAGGGCGAGGATTTCCCCTTTTGTGGTTTTCCATAACCATGGTATGACCACGCAGATAAGAAGATACAGCCTGGAATGGAGATATTTTTCCAAGACAGCTACCCATGGGCTGAAAGTTACCAATATCCGGCGCAACCGCTTACCAAAGATACTGAAGAGACTGAGGAAAGTGACTCTGAAGATTCCTTCAACCTGCAGACACTGGGGCTGACACTCTGCATGGTTCATTCAGGCACTACATCAAGGGACCCATCCCGTCTGATTAAAGCTGTTGATACACCTCTCCTCAACTGGCATGCTACGCCAACTCTACCTGTTGAAATCTCCCCTAACCCCAATGTTTACCATATTTTATCCACTGTTGTCCGTCCTTGCTCAAATGTAATCGAGACCTCTTTTGATGAGGTTCTCAATGATGTTTTTCCTATCAATAAAATAAACGAAGATTTTGAGTATCTTGTTGTGCCTTACATTAATTGTGTAGATTCTAGTCAAACTGTTGATGATGATGATTTTACAAATGAATAATTCTTAACTGATCTAAATAAGGTTAGTAATAAATAACATAACCGCGTTCAAGTTAATGAAGAAGAGACTATTGTTATTAATCTCGGTTCTGGTAGCCAACTGCGCGAGATTAGGATAGGGGCCACCCTTGATGAGCATGAGGGCGCACAACTCGAAGAATTACTAAAGGAGTTCGTGGATGTCTTCGCATGGTCCTACGACGACATGCCCGGTATTGACCCCGAAATAGATCAGCACGAGATCCCCACTCTCCCAGATGCCAAGCCAGTTAAACAAAAATTAAGAAAACTCCGCACCGAATGGTCGCTTAAGGTCAAAGAAGAGGTGATCAAACAATTACACGTGGGTTTCATTCGAGTAATCGAATATCCCACGTGGCTAGCCAACATTGTACCTGTACCAAAATCAGGAGGAAAGCTTCGAATGTGTGTGGATTATCGAGATTTAAACAAAGCTTCTCCAAAGGATGATTATCCGCTACCCAATATCGACATGATCGTGGACAACACAGCTAGTCATGCTCTCAAGTCATTTGTCGACGGATTTATCGGATACAACCAAATTAAGATGCATCCCGACCACCAAGAGAAAACCGCATTCATCACCCTATGGGGAACCTTTTGCTACACCGTTATGCCATTCAGTCTCAAGAATGCTGGGGCTACCTACCAAAGGGCTGCCACAACCATCCTGCACGATCTGATCCACAAAGAGGTCGAGGTTTACGTGGATGATATGATTATCAAGTCAAAAGCTAGAGAAGGTCATGTTCCCGCTCTCCGAAAGTTCTTCGAACGACTGCGACAGGATCAGATGCGACTCAATCCACATAAATGCGTCTTCGGCGTTACGAAGGGAAAACTCTTAGGATTCATGGTCAGTGAGAAGGGGATAAAAGCATATCCCTCCAAACTGAAGGTCATACTTGAGATGCCACCTCCCCGAACAGAGAAGGAAGTCCGAGGTTTTCTGGGGAAATTACAATATATCAGCCGATTCATCAGCCAGCTAACCTCCATCTGTGAACCAATCTTTAAGCTCCTCCGAAAGGATTCAACCAAGGTTTGGAACGAGGCCTGCCAAGAAGCTTTTAATCGAATCAAGCAATACCTAACCCAACCTCCAGTTTTCATGCCACCACAGCCTGGTCTCCCTTTGCTCTTATACCTAACCATAACAGACACTGCAGCCGGGGCTTTGCTAGCCCAGTACCTTGAGGACTCCGGTAAAGAAAAAGCCATCTATTACGCCAGTCGCAAGTTGGCCGGGTACGTGGTCAATTACACTGCTTTGGAAAAAGCATGTGTCGCACTTGTCTGGGTCACCCAAAAGTTACGACATTACATGCTCGCCTTCAACATTAAACTTGTATCCTGAATGGATCCCATCAAATACCTGCTTGAGAAACCCGCCTTATCCAGCCGAATGGCCCGACGGTTAATGCTCCTAATCGAGTTCGATATCGTGTACGTCACACAGAAAGCCGTTAAAGGAAGATCCATCTCTGACTACCTCGCTGACTACCCTATAGAAGAAACAGATGTCTGGATCTCCGAATTCCCAGATGAAAACATCCTCTGCACCACTCAAGATCGCTTCCGATGGAAAATGTTCTTCGACGGCGCTGCCAACAAAAAGGGATATGGCATTGGGATACTTCTGGTCGCCCCAGATGACTCCCATACTCCCATCGCCATTAAATTGGATTTCCCTTGCACCAACAACATGACAGAATACGAGGCATGCACAGTGGGCCTCCAGGTCGCTCTCGAGAAAGGTATTCAATACCTTGATGTATACGGGGATTCTTCCCTTATCATCGGTCAAGTGCTCAGAAAGTGGAAAGTCAAGGATGAAAAGCTCCAACCCTTTCACGCCCAATTAGAAGAGTTGGTCTCCCAATTCCGAGATATCACCTTCCATTACCTACCCCGAGCAAAGAACAACCTAGTCGATGCTCCCGTTACTTTGGCTTCCATGGTCGACATGCCCGAGGGAATAACAATGACCCCCTTCCTAGTTCAAAAGTAAGACAACCCTACCCATTGTTACCATATTGATCTTGTCACCACAGAAGATCCCGAACTAGACGATTGCTGGTACTATGATATCTGGTGCCTCCTCAAACATGGCAGGTACCCCGAGGGTTCCAATAATAATGACCGAGCTACCCTCCGAAGGCTGGCCGCTCAGTACATCATCTGTCATAAAGCACTACTCAAGAGGAATTTCGATGGAACTCATTTGCACTGTATCGCAGGGGCTGACATTGAAAAGATAATGCAGAAAATCTACAGCGGGGAATGCGGACCTCACATGAACGGTCGCATGCTTGCCAAAAAGATCATCCGATAAGGCTACTACTGGACCACCACGGCCCAGGATTGCACCGCCTATGTTCGGAGGTGACCTAAATGCCAACAGTTCTCCAATCTCCAACATTTACCTCCGCGAGAATTATACAACATGACTTATCCCTGGCCGTTCTCCACCTGGGGTATCGACATCATAGGGAAAGTTACACCAAAAGCGTCAAACGGGCATGAGTTCATCCTAGTTGCCATAGATTACTTCACCAAATGGGTCGAAGCTGAGTCATACGCAGTATTAAATGCCAAGAAGGTGGCCAAATTCATCAAGAAGAATATCATCTGCCGATATGGGGTCCCGCACGAGCTAGTGTCGGATAATGGTTTGCACTTTGAGGCAGAAGTCACAGAAATAGTTAACGAATACGGGATTCAGAGACACAAATCTTCTCCCTACCGACCTCAGACCAATGGTACTGTTGAGGCCGCAAACAAAAACCTCAAAGCCATCATCAGCACGATGACTGAAAGTTATAGGGATTGGGCCGACCGGATCCCCTACGCCCTCTGGGGATATCGAACCTCAATCCGAACCTCCACTGGGGTTACCCCTTAATCCCTGGTCTACGGTATGGAAGCAGTCCAACCTGTGGAGCTGGAAATACCCTTGTTACGTGTCATGCTCGAAAGCAAGGTTAGTGAAGAAGACTGGTGCCAAGGCCGTCTTGATGAGCTGACCCTCGTAGATGAACGGAGATTAAAAGCTCTTTACCACATACAAGGGTACCATCGCCGAATAGCGTGATCATTCAACAAGAAAGTCAAGGACCGCGGTGTCCGAGAGGGGGATTTAGCCCTCAAAGAGATAATCGAACCCATCTGGGACCCCAGAGGAAAGTTCAAACCCAATTGGAGCGGCCCTTACATTGTGAAGAAAATCTTATCCGGCGGTGCCGCCATGCTCACTGACCTAGATGGGGAAGAGATGGCTCATCCAGTCAATCTGGACCGTCTCAAGAAATTTTACCCCAATCTCGACGCGCTACGACTCTTCTCATCCCCCTTCTATTCTTTAAAAAAAAAAAAAAAAAACTCTCTCCATTTTTCTCTACCCAGAACTACGTGGGCCTGATCCTCTGCAAAAAACTATTTTCAAACAGATAAGAACTTTTTTAAAAAACCCAGAGGTACATAGGCAGCTCATACTCCTCACATGAGCACGGCCCCTTCTTTCTCACAAAAATATATTCTTTTCTTATCTCCGAGAACGACAGTTCATTCTAAACATCTGCTTGAACAAAAGGATTATGTATGCCTTAGCGATTGGTATAGATAATTCAAAATGAAAAACTCGTCAAAAGGCACAGTTGGATGATCAGAAACTTATTTATTTCATTAATAAGAAATTACAGTACGTATTACATAAGAAAAAGGAGCGGATAACTTCCTTCCCCCTACTACCATAAAAACCAGATAAAATCCCCCACATCTGTTACATAAATAAACTCCCCAGGAGTCCTACCCACAGCTACCCGAAGAGCCTGCACCCTCATCATCCACGTCCTGAGGACCCTAATTTTCTCCTGCCTGAATGGAGTGCCGCGAACACTCCATGGACCGATGAGCCTTAACCATCTTCGAAAAGACCACAACACCCCCTTCCATGGAGTCAAATAAAACAAACCACCTCCGACCGGTCTCTACTGCCAACATCTTGCTGACTACTTCCCTCCACAACCACTTCATATAATCTTTGGGGACATGGCAAACCTTCCCAACAGACTGAGAGGGACGGGTCGACGGACGACGATTTTCCCACAGAGATCCTAGCAACAGACGCAAGCGCTCAGTCAAATCTTCTACTGGAAAGAAATTTGAGATCCGAGGGGGCACGACCTGCGCCCAGCCAAATTGGCACAAAAGCCGCCAAGGAAAATAAAAAGAGGTCTGCCTGAGACCTACCAGCCGCACATATGAATATTCTCCTAGCTCCAGAACATGCTGAAACTGTCCCCACCAAGGCACTGACCAATACAGCCCACGAGCCCCGTACTCCACAAGCCAATTCTCCCAGTTCTCAACATACAGGCCCATGCGGATGAAGTAGCGCGAAAAGAAGTTGGGTACAGCCGACAAAGGATATTCTGGAGGAGTCGACAAACGGAATCTTTCAGAAAACCACATGAACAGCATCATAGGGCTCCCCCTTAAAAAGTCGAACGGCCTTCTCTCCAGGCATCCAGGTAATTCAAAGTCTCCGCCAATATCACCGCCGCAGGATTGCGACGGTATGACATCATGAGGTAATGGCTGCAGGTTGTGGGTCCACGCGCACCTCCCCAGTCACCAACAACAATTTTAAAACCAGGCCCAGAATAACGGATCCAGCATAGCCAGCATCACTTACTTCCCGCAAATGCACGGACTGCAACACCGCCGAGAGTGAGATCATCCCTCTAGCAACCAGTGACCTGGCCGCCGAAGGCAAGATATGAAGAAGCCCGGCCAACAAATCCCTAGGAGAACGGGAAAATTCTGGTAAAGCCGCGACAACACTAGGATTCACGCCCAGTATGGCAGAAAACTCCTCGTAGGTAGGGCAAACTTCTTCCAACCCAAAGCGGAATACATGGTCTTCGGGGTACCGAAATTGTACTGCCGCCATCAGCATATTCCACTCAAAAGGTCGATTACGCCACAAGGAGACTCGACGCATATTGAAGGCATCATAGTCGACATTATAAGAGCACATAGCTTCCAAGGCTTCGAGGTAATTGGCAAACTCGATGCTACCAGGGAGAGCCATCTTGCAAGACTAAAAGATGATGGGTGGGTATGAAGAATGTAAAAGGTGTGAGGAAAACACTCCACCCTTCCCCCTTTTTATACTAAAAAATCCTCACAAGGGACATAATCCCTGCAGAAATCGAAAGGAACCCTACCCCACAAGGTACTAAAGGCTGAAGAGGGTACCAATCAAAGCTTTCAATTGATGGGACTAGACTGAACTGCCGATAGGCAGGCCAGGGTGCTTGCCGATCGACAACCCCCCATTTTTGGAAATCTCCCTTTTTCCTCTTTTGTCAAAATCAGAAAAATAAAAAATTGATATTCTCAACAGAATTTCAAAATCCCTTTTCCTCCTTATATAATTCCCTTTTTTAAATTTCCTCCATTCCTTCTTTGTTAAATCAGAAAACTCCATAAAAATAAATTGATATTCTCAAAAGAATTTCAAGAATCCTGTTCCCTCCTTATGGGATTCCCCGTTTTGAATAAAATAACTTTTATTTGAAAGATTTCTAAAAATATTCCTTTTTTTTACGGTCTCAGCAGCAAATTAAAAAGCGCATGCATTCATTTCATCATTAAAAGATAGTCAAAAAAACGCATTGCATTGCATATATGTATTTTCTGTGTTACATCATTTTTATAGGAAATAAAGAAAAGCCAAAAATAACGGAACTCAGCCCGAACCCACATTCTCTCCCTCTCTCTATCTCTATCAAGAGTTTCCATCCCGGCGACGCGCTCTCTTTCCCCTACGGCGAGACGACGTGCCCCCACTACCCGAGCCAGAGTCTCCCCCGAACGAGGCTGACGGCACCAAGCAAGAAGGAACAGGGACAGCCTCCCGAATGTGGGCAGTCGCCGATGATATCCAGTCTCTGATGTCCCTGAGCCAAGTGGTCGACACCCGAATTTGCTGCAAAGAAAAGGCAGAATCAGTATCAAGCAAAAGAAATCAAGAAAAAAGAGAGGAAAGGGACTGAAAGGTTTACCGCAGGATGAAGGACGTCCTCTGTCAAGCCCAACTCCTCCGGATCCATCGCAAGAGGACGGTGTAGCATCGGCACTGTCCCTCCATCAGCCCGCCGGATGTGGTACGAAGGAGTGTGTAGCCGAACAAAAGGGACCTCCGAGGTCGCCGCAGGTGCCGACGGACCGCCACCACTGTGGGAAGACCCCACCGCCCGACTCGAACCAGCAGGAGGGAAAGGCAAAGCGTCATGTATACTGGGCGCCATCAACCAGCTCGTCATAAAGTCCATATAGTCATACGGCGCAGCCGTATCAATATACAACGCATAGGACTCGCCGATCATCGCCGCGACCCTCTCATCCTCCAACAACTGCCACTCCCGCCTCATAGACGTAGGAGGCTGCGCGGGAGGCACCACCACCTCCTCCTCAGCGATCTGACGAATCACCCTCTCCCCGAGGTACCAGGAATGGCCTAACTCATGCGCCAACAAACGCCTTATCTGCGCGTTCACCCCAATCACCCCCGTATCCTGAATGGCGGTCCCCCAAGGATAAAAGGTCACCTGAAAATCCCCAAGCAAGCATAAGTCAATACAAAATCAGAAGAGGCAAAAAACTAAGGCTGAAACGGAAAGAGTCTTACCATACCACTGGTCAGGTCATTCAAGACCTGACGCACCGCCTCTAGGGAGAGAGATCCCTTCGACTGTCGGTTGGCCTTACGCCATCGATACAAGCGACAGAAGTCCCCGACGGTGTCGTCCTTCAGAGCAATCAGCGGGGTGTTGCACCCAATCACTTCATAGAACCATGTATGAATTCACGAGCAAAAAGAGACGCATAAGGAAAATGCGAATGCATGAAACGAAAATGCACAAAGTAAAGAATACTTCAAGGAGATACGTGGCTCCAGTAAAAGTCTGTCAGCAGCACCGGCTGAACGCATCCAGAGAAGAGTAAAGGGTCGCCAAGGTCAGACTCCCCCAATCATAGAAAGGGATGTTCGAAAACATCCTTAAGTATGGCAGAAACCACAAATGGACGACGTCGCCGCTCGACACCACCATGAAACCTCCCAGCACTAACAAAATGAATAACCGGGCCATCTGCCTCACTTGCAGCCCGTCCTCCATATCAACCACCCTGCTCAGCAAAACATCCTTCAGCAAGGACAGCCGGATATAATCTCCAGAGACTATTCTCCTCACATCACCGAGTGCCGCATACACCGCCTCCGGCCTCATCCGCAAAAAGCGATCCACCTCTATCTGCTCCCCGTCACAATCCAGCCCCAGCAGTTGCTGCACATCTATGGGAGTCACCGTCATCTCCCCGAAGCCAAAATGAAAAGTGTGGGTAGTGTCCCACCACCTCTCCCCCAAGGCATATAAAACTGCTGTCGAACGAGGCGTCTCATCCAGCGCAGCCGCCAACCTCCCAAAACCCGCTGATGATACCATCCAGCACACCACAGGTGGAAGATGCTCCCAAACATCCCTAAGCCCCGTCGTCCCACGGGCACGCATGCTCTTCAAGGAAATATCCGACTGGCAAAAGGAAAAATTCAATCAAAGGTCAAAGAAAAAGGAAAAATCACCCAAAAAGGAAAGAATGCCAAAGGTCGGGTTACTTACATAACCACCGGGAATCACTCTCGAAGAGCGATGACGCGATGACTCCCGCAGTAAGGTCCGCTCATCCGCTACGGGCTCGAATGCATCAAAGGCATTCTCGTTTCCCAAAGCAAGAGGCACCCTGTCCCTCCAATCCACATTCGCCCAGTCATCAACGGTCAACCACTCCCGGTGGACAGCGGTGCTCACAAAAGAGGCCATTTCTTGAAGATCGGAATGCTAGAACGATTCGCAGAGAGAAATCGCAGAAAGAAAGAAGGCAAGAAGCTGTGAAAAATGAGGGAAATTCGCCCCCTTTATATAAGAGGCACCCCCCTTAAAATTTCGTACAAAAATTCCCAGAAAAAACCAGGAAGCCTCGAAAAATCCCCGAAAAAATCCTAAAAATCCTAGGAGGGATTTAGAACGTTTTCATCAAGAAAATTTCACACTCCTTCAGGCGACACACCGTTTTCCCCAACGGAGCCCTCAAAATCCAAGCGATTGACCTCTCGGGCAAGGCGCCCGAACCACCTAATCACCTCCTCATCAGACTTTACAAAAGACCTCCCCGGCCATCGGCTACCCGGTGCGATACATTATCACATGGTACTTTTTCCCAGTAGAAATCAAAAGAACCACTCGCCCCGAGCGATCTCTTCCAAGGGGCAATCCAAATGTTCCCCAGCTCCTTCATCGTTCCCCAACGGAACCTCAAATCCAATTCTTATCCCCCAAACGGAACCCCTCTTCCCCAGCGGAATCCTCAAAAACTAAGTGAAAACTCCTCCCGGCAAAGCTCCGAAAAATCCCGAAGGATCACCTGATCACTTCCCCATCGGAATTCTCTTACAGCACCTAAAATAGGTTGTTCTCCCCTGCGAGGTCTCCTAAAAGGCTTCCCCCAGCTATCATCTCCCCAGCTCAAATCGGAATCACAAATTTCTTTCTCCAGCAGAATCAAAATACAATCTTTATCTACTCTTCGGTCAGCATTGGCCCCGGTCTTGGATCGTCACCTTAGTTAGGTCAGAATTGACCTCGGTCCTCGGTCGTCACCACTCTTGGGTCAGAATTGGCCCCGGTCTTGGATCGTCACCTTAGTTAGGTCAGAATTGACCTCGATCCTCGGTCGTCACCACTCTTGGGTCAGAATTGGCCCCGATCTTGGATCGTCACCTTAGTTAGGTCAGAATTGACCTCGTTCCTCGGTCGTCACCACTCTTGGGTCAGAATTGGCCCCGGTCTTGGATCGTCACCTTAGTTAGGTCAGAATTGACCTCGGTCCTCGGTCGTCACCACTCTTGGGTCAGAATTGGCTCCGGTCTTGGATCATCACCTTAGTTAGGTCAGAATTGACCTCAGTCCTCGGTCATCACCACTCTTGGGTCAGAATTGGCCCCGGTCTTGGATCGTCACCTTATTTAGGTCAGAATTGACCTCGATCCTCGGTCGTCACCACTCTTGGGTCAGAATTGGCCCCGATCTTGGATCGTCACCTTAGTTAGGTCAGAATTGACCTCGATCCTCGGTCGTCACCACTCTTGGGTCAGAATTGACCCCGGTTTTGGATCGTCACCTTAGTTAGGTCAGAATTGACCTCGGTCCTCGGTCGTCACCACTCTTGGGTCAGAATTATCCCCGGTCTTGGATCGTCACCTTAGTTAGGTCAGAATTGACCTCGGTCCTCGGTCGTCACCACTCTTGGGTTAGAATTGGCCCCGGTCTTGGATCGTCACCTTAGTTAGGTCATAATTGACCTCGGTCCTCGGTCGTCACCACTCTTGGGTCAGAATTGATCCTGATCTTGGATCGTCACCTTAGTTAGGTCAGAATTGACCTCGGTCTTCGGTCGTCACTACTCTTGGGTCAGAATTGGCCCCGGTATTGGATCGCCACCTTAGTTAGGTCAGAATTGACCTCAGTCCTCGGTCGTCACCACTCTTAGGTCAGAACTGACCTCGACCCTCTGAATTGGTCACCCTCATTTCCTTAGGTCCTCAGAACTGACCTCGATCCTCTGAATTGATCACCCTCGCTTACTTAAGCCCGCAGATTCGGCTTTGATTCGTAGAATTGATCATCCCCAGCATACTTCTTAGGTCCTCAGAATCGACCTCGACCCTCTGAATCGGTCATACTCCCTCAAAAGGCATCATGCGGTGTCTAATCGACGGCTATCATTTATTCCAAACTCACCCGTCGAGGGGCTCTGTAGACACCCCATTCTGTTACCCTTTAACTCTCCTTAGGTCCCTAGTACCTCCACTCATCATCGCAAACCCAGGTCACATCCCGAGTACTGACCTGGAAGCCATCGGGCACCCCCCGGCTCAGTTTGACCCAAAAGTCAAACTCCTCATATCAACTGAGACTCAATGAATCTTCGAAGAGCACTAAATACCCTTTCCAACGGTCTGCCCCGTGTGCGATTCCGACTTACCATGCGGACGAACGCGCCATTTGTGTCCGAAACTAGACCTAGAGGCCACCGGGCACTCCCGGGCTCTGTTTGACCTAAGTCAACCCTTCAGCTTGACCGGGGCTGAATGAATCTTCGAAGGGCACTAAATACCCTTTCCAACGGTCCATCCCGGGCACAATTCCAACTTTTCATGCGGACGAGCGATCCGTTTGACTCCAGGAAGCCACCGAGCGCTTCCCAGGCCCGATTGACCAAAGTCAACTCTCCAAACCGGGTCAAACTCTTTGGAATGTCGAAGTACATCTCCTAACCTTTCCAATGGTATGCCCCGTGCACGATTCGGACTTACCATGAGGACGAACGCGCCGTTTGCGTCCGCACGATTCTCCGTCCAATGGACGGACAAACGCTTCCGAGACACATTTGACCCAAAGTCAACTCCCGAACTCGGGAGCGGTCCAAAGGACTTTCGAAGGTATCTGAAATACCTTTCCAACGATATGCCCCGTTCATGATTCTGACCAATCCTTTGCCCTCGGCAACCAATTTTCCGAAAAAGCCTGAGGCGCACTGCCAAATGGCAGGTCCCAGACCCTGCCTATCGGCACCTGCCGATAGGTAGTGCCATGGTAATGCCGATCGGCAGACCCCTGGGCCTATAAAAAGTAGGCCTTGGCCTCATTTGGAGGGAGAGCCCAGATCTGATAGAAATCTCTCTGAACGAATCCCAGAAACCTCTCTCGAAGGCAGCGTGATTTCAACTTCCAAATCCCTCTTTTACCTTCACTTTTCATCATCCTTTTCATCAAACTTGGTGAATTAACCACTCTCCATCATCATCCAAACTCAAGGGCTGCTCTCCAATATTCAAGATCAAGCTCAAGATCTTCAAGAAGGTCCAACTTTCTCAAACTCTCTCTTAAATTCTCTTGAATTCCCAATAACTTGTTTTCTTACTTAGCACTTTTATTATCTCATCTCACACATCCTAATATACTTTTTATTTAGTATTATTGCACATCTTTTATCTTCATAAAACCCAAAAAACAAGAAAAGAGGGTTTACTCATAAATTCCAAATAAGGGATTCTCACACTTTTTCCACACTTTTCTCACAACTAAAGCACTTTTTCTACACACACACACACACACACTTACAAATAAGAGATCCCACATTTGGATTTATGGAATAAACCCCACCCCCTTGCTTTTGCGAACTACGTGGACTTTGATGCCTTTATAGGCTACGTAGGCGTCTCGGGGTAAAACCCGAGACTCGAGTCCTTTCTCTCACTTTTTCTCTTATTATCTATTTTCTCTAAATCCAATTTTCTTATATTATGTATATGCTTATTCTTAGTGACGCATTACTCCATATGCGTTATTGTTCCCTTATAACGATCAACGTAGGATTAACCGCGTAAATCTTATTTTTGTAATATTACTTTTATATCTTCCTACGGATAACTCGCTTTATCTTTTCCATGATACAAGTCGAGGATTCCTACCTCCATTCTATATATATATACACACGCACACATATCACGGGGGGAAACATAAAGGAAAATAGCAAATATCCATGAGAGACCGAAAGGGCGGAATGGGTGCCTAACACTTTCCCATTTCGTAACTAAGCCTCCGAACCCTTCTCGAATCATCTTGGTTTCGCATGCACCAGTATGTCTTTGGAAGCCATCCTTCGGGGTGGCTTCCTCTGTTTCTTTTGTCTGTTTTGAGTAAAATAGACTGGCGACTCTGAATCTCTCTACATTTTTCACACCTCACAAAATCGATGCCGACCGGAGTGCTCTCCCAAGAGGGGACGCGCGGGACCCGAAGGATTTCTCCTCCCTTCGCAGCGGGGATCGACGGGGATGGCCACAGGGACAAAAGGTTCGGTAAGGATTTCACGAACCACAAACATCAACATACAAATTGAAGGCGAACATAGTTCTCGTATCCATGGGTCACGCACATACCTATGTACCCACATTCAACGGACTTATTAGCTCACCGATAAGTCTTTCATACACCTATGTTCTTGAGCGACAAATCAAAGATCCCATGGATTCATCAGGATATGACTACCCTCACGCGCAAACCTCCCGTCTATAACAAGTAAGCTAGGTATGTCATACACATAATCATCAATCAATCAAATAGGCATTATCATACCTATAATATAATATCAACAAGGTACTCACATTACCCTAAGATAGTTCCCATACGTAGCATTATATCTCTCAAATCCTACGTATTAAAATATTATGACTTTACTTCTTTAATTCAATTATCCCCGAGCCTCACTCATTACTCAAGGTTCGAATAGGTTTTCCTCAATAGTATATTCAGTAAGAAATCACTAATATCCTACTGGTCCATATCATCATATCTCCCGAATTACTACGAATTAACCTCTCTCTTTAATTAGGGTTAAAACCGATAGTTTCAAATCTCTTATAAACATCTTCTTTCACTTAGGATTAAACCCTCTTGTAAACTTAAGGATACCCAGGTGTTATATTAAATCACCCCTACTAGTCCTATCTTTAATCCTCATGCATACCAATTATAATCCAACAAATAAATCTAGCAACCGAAATTCCTTTGAATTTGATTATCATTATTCTAATTAATTAAATCCCAATCAAATTAATTCAAATCTTAACTAGGGCTTACTGATCTTCTCTAAGTCCCGTAATATCCAATTAATAATCACCAAAGATATACAAAAGGTTTGGGATAAGAATCAACATTAAAAAGAAACAACGTTAGGAAGTCTGGGTAGGTCGATCGATCGAAGGCAGGGGGTCGATCGATCGATCGCCCAGGTAACAACCCAGTTTTTCTGCATTTCTTCTACCACGGGTTTAACCATTTTTGATCAATCAAACCTTCATATTAACAACCCAAATGACTTATAAACCTTATTACATGATATATCAACATATATAAATGATTTCTAATGCTCTAAACATCCTAGAATCATCAAGAGATTGAATTAAAAGCATGTTTATATCCTCTTTTTCTAGAAAATTATCAACATAATATCTTCAAGAACACATCAATGGTTTTCAGAATTTCTTCAACAGATTTATGATTATTTCGTGG
Source organism: Sambucus nigra (assembly GCA_949130495.1). Lineage (NCBI taxonomy): Eukaryota > Viridiplantae > Streptophyta > Magnoliopsida > Dipsacales > Adoxaceae > Sambucus > Sambucus nigra. Next base: position 86,426,906 of record OX422223.1, on the reverse strand, counting down.
ATTACTATCTACCTACAACATGAGTTTGATACCTATATAGTTCCATTTTCTAGAAATCCATTTAACAACTCCATCATTTCTTCCAAACATGAAAAATCGCATCATTATAGAACTATCCTAACATGGACAATATACAAACTTAGATTGCAATTATCAAACACTTGCCTCTAATGAAGGTCTGATCCTTTGGGGTGGTGTATCATAGGTGGCTCTCCCCTCTCCGATCAACTTCCGGTGGTGGTTGGTAGTGGTGACCTTTGGTCTTTGTTCTTCTCCTTCCCAAGTAAGCTTTTCTCTTCCCAAGCAACCTTTCACTCTCTCTAAGAAGATGACTTCTCTATTTTGTGTAGAAGAGATGAATGAACCCACATTCACTTAATCTCCAAATACTTATAATAGGACAAAATCCGAAATCACTATTCATCCCCCTTGTAAAAATGACTAAAATGCCCTTTTAGGTTGTCTATTCATTTTCAAATGACCCGAGACCCAAATTCAACATCCAATTAGACTTTTCTAACTATTTCAAACCTTCCAGACGCAAAAATGCAGTCGAAATGACTATAAGGTCGATAGAAAATATACTCTCTTTTTAACTTAACAAATTAGTCCCGACACGTCTCATACCACGTTCGACTAAAAAAATTCAAATTACTGAATAAACAACTCACAGCAATATCAATAGCATCACATTCATATATTACCTAAATATCTTTAAGTAATATTCAGAATCATCCTTTTTAATATCCACAATTCGGATAAAACCCAAATGAATTAATTAATAATAAAATCCAATTAATCCATTAATTTAAAATATAACCCATTTTAAAAGTCATTAAAATCACGGGGTATTACATACTTCCCCCTTATAACAGAATTTCGTCCCAAAATTCAGAAGGATAAATCATACTTGTAAGGTCAACTCTGAGTATACATCTCACATCGCAAGTAATCTATATCGTACCGCCCATACAGTACCTTAACGAAAATCCCCATCGATGTTACACTAAGTCTCACCATATAGTTCCAACAGAATCGAATTTAAACTTTATCCAATCTTTCCTATACCGTCCTCGTGACAAACTTTGGGAAAAATGAGCCTCACGTATTTAAACAAATAAATCTTGAAGTCACAACTACTTACAGTTTCACAATTTTGAAAACTACTACAATCCAACCATCCAGGGCATCCATACACCCTATCGTACAACTTTCATTATAATATTTATCGCAAAGGTCATAAACTCATATCCTAAAGACATAACTTATTTCGACTCCCAACGGTTATTAATTTCATGCGTGGGGTGACTCGCAAGCCAAATCCAAACAAGGAACCCCCCGATACACTACTACCTAAAGTAGTCGGTCATTGAAACTCCTCAAGTCCTTAGTAAATAGTTTATAACCTCTCTACAGGTTTTATCGATTTTAAATAAAAGTTCACTCATCTACCCTCTTGTTAATGACAAGATGCTGGCTATTAGCTCTCATATACCACAAATAAATCCACGCCGATAGTCACATCATGATCGGACATGCCTAAAGTAAGTAATTCCGTGATAAAAATCAAACCCACGTGATAACATGAAAATATAGGTGTCCCACACCCCTCGGTGAGTCTACGTAAATAACAGTGCTATAGGATAAGTTTAGCAACCCTTTTGCCCACACAATATTAATTGCTACATGAATCAGTATACGCCTCATAATTCCTTAGATAGAAAACATACCCTCATTCGCGGGTGGTGGTTGTTGAATTTCTGCCTGATGGACATTATATACACGCTCATACTGACCCTGTTGCACGGGAGCTACTGGAATGGGGGGTAGTGCTAGTATTGGAGCTGGAGCTGGAACTGCAGCTGGTGGAAACACTAGTGTCTGTGGCTCCTGTTGAGCATTTTGTTTTTGAGGGAATTTGTCTTTATCAGGACAATCTTGTCGTTTATGGCCATACTTGTCGCACACGAAACATTTTCCCGCAAACTTTCCACCACTTTTCCCCTGTTGGCCCCGTCCCTGCTGGCCATTACCTCATTTCCATTGGCCCTGCTGAGCCTGTCTCTGGCCCTGATGACCTTGCTGTCCTTTCCCATTACCTCTATCCTCAAATCAAGAATCTCCAGATCATAAACGCTTAGCATAATCCCCTGTCTGGGAACCCTGCTCACCCTGATGCTGATGACTCAGTCCTGGCTGAGTCCCACTAGAACTGCCCCAGTAGTCTTACCTTACAGGCTTGACCCAAACCCCCACTTGACACCCTGAGCATGAAAGCGGTTATCCAGGCAGTGAAGCATTGCAGTATTAAGAACATCTGCATACGTACGTAGTGAAAGATTCCCCAATAAATGCTAGCGAATCTTATAGTTCAACCCATCAGTGAACATTAGAATTCTCCTATCCTCAGTGGATACCTCTGCTGGTACCAAATTAGTTAATTGCGTAAATTCTTCCTCGTATTCTGCCACCGTCTTCTCTCCCTACTTCAAATCAAGTAATTTTCGCCTCATCTCTGTCTGGATGGCAGAAGGAAAATACTTCCCATCAAACCGTATCCAAAAGTCTTGGATAGTCATTGTGTCTCTCTCCTCCATAGTGGTCGTAGCTTCCCACCATTGCAAAGCTGCCCGTACTACCTTGAATGTGGCTAGTATTTGACGTTGAACCTCAGTACATTCGAGCATTCTCAAGTGCCGTTGGATATCTTTCTTCCATTGGCTAGCAGTCACAACATCTGATCCTCCCTGAAACTCAGGTGGGTGTGCCTTTTGAAAAGCATCCCTCGTTTGTTCCCATGTAGTAAGAAACACTTGCCCTTGCGCGGGTGGCACAACTGGTGCCTGTGCAGGAGCCTGCTGAACAGCAGCTAGAGCTTCATTGATTGCCTGAGCGACAATTGCAGCAACTTCGGCCGCAGTCATCGTACCCTGAGCTGGGGCGGGTTGAGGTGCACGTCGAGGAGGCATCTGAAATGAGAGTACACTATCAGTATTTGATATAAAAAAAATAGCTGAAGATCGTAGGCGTAAATAGAAAAGCAATAATTCTACTCATAGGGCTCTACATCAAAGAACACTAAGCTGAAAACACAATAAGCCGTACAGATCCTAAAGGACACTAGAACCTGATGCTCTGATACCACCTGTAACACTCCGCCTAATTAAATACCGGGGGGCCAGTCCCATACCAAATTAAAACATAATATATAGTTGGATCATTCTTAGCATCACTGTCGAAAATATTTACAACTCACCCAATACCCAATTAAGTTGGTGTTAAAAACTTTCCAAATTTTAATTCAAAAAAATCCATTTTTACTTTACGAATAACACAACACATATTATTCTACAACACTAATAACCGAACAGATAACACAAAAGAATTTAAATGCAATTGGAATAAACATTCCAAAATAATAATCCAATACAGTAATCCCAACAATAGTAAATGTATTAAAATGACACGAATACAAAAGTATTTGACTCAGATAGAAAAGAGACAGTGGAGTTCCTTCGGGCGACATGCCCTAACTATAAGAATACTGTGAATCAAATGAAGATAGGTGTCTAAGCAATACTCCATAGCTCCATAGCTCGTCATAATCCACTAAGGTTGGCATCCTTGTTGCTGGACACCTGATATAGAAGGTACAACAGAAAAGAAAATACGCAAGGAAACGGGTCAGAGCCCGATTGTAAAAATGATTTTTAAAAACACTAAGTATTTAACAAGTGCAATAAAGCATTTATTATGTACATGTTAGTATCCAACTCTCACTTGCTATTCTCACCTCTCATCTAGATTGCACACTTAACGTTTCCTATTAACCTCCTAGTTAAAAGGTTCCTCTTAAGTAGTTTCCATATTATGATTCCATCCCATATCATAACCCTGTATGTTCCATACCATACGTCATATAATTATTCATATATGTTTCCCATTAACATGATTCGTTTCTCATTAATATGAATTAAGCTTTTCAATAAATATTCATTAACTTATTTCCATTCTCTTTCTCTATTCACCGTTATCTACAATTATCACACAGTAGATGATTTAACCACAATATAATTTCATTTAATTCATTATATATATATATATATATACATATATAATACGGCACCCCGAGTCACAGCTGCGGTGCAATGCATTACTCTGCTATCATGTCCCATCATCGCTGGTCACCGAATAGGGGATAAAAGGTTCGGTAAGGATTTCACGAACCACAGACATCAACATATAAATTGGAGGCGAACATAGTTCTCGTATCCATGGGTCACGCACATACCTACGTACCCACAGTCAACGGACTTATTAACTCACCGATAAGTCTTTTATAGACCTATATTCTTGAGCGACAAATCAAAGATCCCATGGATTCATCAGGATACGATTTCCCTCACGCGCAAACATCCCGTCGATAGCAAGTAAGCTAGGTATGTCATACACATAATCATAAATCAATCAAATTGGAATTATCATACCTATAATATAATATCAACAAGATAATCACATTACCCTAAGATAGTTCCCATATGTAGCATTATATCTCTCAAATCTTACGTATTAAAATATTATGACTTTACTTCTTTAATTCAATTATCCCCGAGCCTCACTCATTACTCAAGGTTCGAATAGGTTTTCCTCAATAGTATATTCAGTAAGAAATCACTAATATCCTACTGGTCCATATCATCATATCTCCCGAATTACTACGAATTAACCTCTCTCTTTAATTAGGGTTAAAACCGATAATTTCAAATCTCTTATAAACATCTTCTTTCACTTAGGATTATACCCTCTTGTAAACTTAAGGATACCCAGGTGTTATATTCAATCACCCCTACTAGTCCTATCTTTAATCCTCATGCATACCAATTAGAATCCAATAAATAAATCTAGCAACCAAAATTCCTTTGAATTTGATTATAATTATTCTAATCAATTAAATCCCAATCAAATTAATTCAAATCTTAACTAGGGCTTACTGATCTTCTCCAAGTCCCATAATATCCAATTAATAATCACCAAAGATCTACAAAAGGTTTGGGATAAGAATCAACATTAAAAAGAAACAACTTTAGGAAATCTGGGTAGCTCGATCGATCGAAGGCAGGGGGTCGATCGATCGATTGCCCAGGTAATAGCCTAGTTTTTCTGCATTTCTTCTACCATGGGTTTAACCATTTTTGATCAATCAAACCTTCATATTAACAACCCAAATGACTTATAAACCTTACTACATGATATATCAACATATATAAATGATTTCTAATGCTTTAAACATTCTAGAATCATCAAGAGATTGAATTAAAAGCATGTTTATATCCTCTTTTTCTAGAAAATTATCAACATAATATCTTCAAGAACACATCAATGGTTTTCAGAATTTCTTCAACAGATTTATGATTATTTCGTGGATTACTATCTACCTACAACATGAGTTTGATACCTATATAGTTCCATTTTCCAGAAATCCATTTAACAACTCCATCATTTCTTCCAAACATGAAAAATCGCATCATTATAGAACTATCCTAACATGGACAATATACAAACTTAGATTGCAATTATCAAACACTTGCCTCTACTGAAGGTCTGATCCTTTGGGGTGGTGTATCACAGGTGGTTCTCCCCTCTCCGATCAACTTCCGGTGATGGTTGGTAGTGGTGACCTTTGGTCTTTGTTCTTCTCCTTCCCAAGTAAGCTTTTCTCTTCCCAAGCAACCTTTCACTCTCTCTAAGAAGATGACTTCTCTATTTTGTGTAGAAGAGATGAATGAACCCACGTTCACTTAATCTCCAAATACTTATAATAGGAAAAAATCCAAAATCAATATTCACCCCTTGTAAAAATGACTAAAATACCCTTTTGGGTTGTCTATTCATTTCCAAATGATCCGAGACCCAAATTCAACATCCAATTAGACTTTTCTGACTATTTCAAACCTTCGGGACGGAACAACGCAGTCAAAATGACTATAAGGTCGATAGAAAATAAACTCCCTTTTTAACTTAACAAATTAGTCCCGACAGATCCCATACCGCGTCCTACTAAAAAAATTCAAATTACTGAATTAACAACTCACAGCAATATCAATAGCATCACATTCATATATTACCTAAATATCTTTAAGTAATATTCAGAATCATCCATTTTAATATCCACAATTCTGATAAAACCCAAATGAATTAATTAATAATAAAATCCAATTAATCCATTAATTTAAAATATAACCCATTTTAAAAGTCATTAAAATCACGGGGTATTACATTAACGGTAGACTTAAACGTACCTTAGGGTTAGCTCAAAAGGGCTAGCCAGAATTTTTTGTTTATTTTTGTATAAAACAAAGTTGTGACTCTAAACAAACTAACTAAACCCCTTATTATACAAAACACACTTAGGCCCAGGCCTAAAACTATGGGTGTATGACTCAAACTAGATATAAAGTCAAACTTCTTCCAAGGGAAAGTCACTTCGACCCACGTCGAACCGATAAGCCAACCTCAGGGGGACACTATTGACCAGGATACAAGCACTCCCGAGCATCTACAATGAACACTCATATAAGAATTCTCCCCCCGAGCACTTCACCGCTTAGGGCCTGCAACGCCATAGTGGCGACTCTACTGGGGATAAATTAAGAGAATCGAACTATCTTTATGCTTTCTTCCTAATATTCTTAATATCGTTTTCCAACATAACTACTTTACGTAAATTTTAGAGCTGTTTAAAAGCCTTAGTTTTAGAATCCCTCAAAACATAGATAGGTGCTTTGTTCCAATCTACAACATTATAGATGCTTCCTAAACATATAGGTACATGCGAAGGACCTCCCGATAAAATAAACATCAAAATATGTAAAACTAAAGATTACATATTTTTGCATCACGCATTGCATAGTCTTGATTTTCATATTGTTTAAACCTTATACCCTTGAGACCAAAAGCAGTTTACCAAGAGGAAGCTCGTACCTTATAAATGTCGATTCACCCAAAAAAAGGCTCATTTTTTAGAAAATTCACTTCTCCCTCTAGGGAAGTTCATACTTTAGAGAAATTTCTTCCTCAAGTGAAGTTCATACTTTTTAAAAATTCATTTTCTTAAAAGGCTAATCGCCAAAATATTCTCACACTTTCCACCCACCCATTTGGTATATCGAATAATTTTTCTCTTGATCCCATCTTAGTGATAGGATACATTTAAAGTTTGTTTAGTATTAGGGTATATCGAATACCTTAAAGGTTGCTCAGTCCAAGCAGCCTGGTATATTACGATCCATAGCAATGAAAAGTGATCTACTGACCATCGAGTCATATCACCCTTTTTCATAAAGAAAAAATCTTTAGGAACGCACCCTATTACACAAAAAGAACATATATTTATGGCCTATACACTTTGAAGAAATTTTTCAAAAAATTCCTCAAATGGCCAGAGGCTGGTCTAAAAGCCCCCAGATTCCAGGTGAAATGCATTCCCATCTTTAGTGGAAGATAAACAGTATGAATCTGCAAGTTATCGCCAAAGCAGCTTTCCCTTACGTTGGATTCCCCTACCCACTTTTTTATTTAGAGAAAATAATAGACCACAATTTATTACTTCCTCGCTCCTCGCATGAAAATGAGATTCCGCCTAACTTTACCCGAATCCATTGGGATTATATTCACTTCTTCCTCTCAAAAAGTACTACTAAACCAAAAATGCAAATAAATAAAATACCGTACATGGTTAAAAATAGATAAAATAATTGCATTAGAAAATGCATACATATATGAGTCATTCTCCCCATATGTATTGTCCTTCTAACCACAAAAATCGAACAAAAGTACCCCAATTTTTTTTAGGTTATTATTATCAGTAGAGAATTACCACTAAGTTCTAACCATGGAAACCCAAGTTTGCACTCTGTGCGATCATCTAGTTTCGTCAGCAATCTCCCACCCAAAACTGTCAGGTCTGCACTGTCGCACATTCCATGTCTATCGAAGAAGATCAAGCTCCAACCATAACGGACCAATTTTTTAGAAAGCTCGAGAACATCATCGTCTCTCAAAATAGCATGGAGTCAAAAATCAGGGCACGAGGCCAAGCACAAGTCCGCCTGGAAGAGGCCATTTTTATGACTAGAAACAAAGATAACGTACTCCCACCCCAATCCCCAATATTAGTACACCGCCTGCGGTAGCTGTTAAAACAGTACCTACCATCCCCCAGGATCCACTTGCACTAATCCTAGCACCGGATCCCCTTCTTGCATCAGCACCCCTACTTCTAAGTACCTTTGCCTCACATGGAGACTTTTAACCCCACCATTATTATCCCCAGTAGCCATACACCGCCTTCAAAGTCCCCCTACGAGATGAGCCCGTAGCTCCTCCATCGACTGATGATGTGATCATAAGCCTCCTATGGGCAATGGAAATCTGATGTCTCTTCCATAGGGAACACTTGTAAATCACACCAACATGGCTAGTGAAGTTCACACTCGGATTTCGGATGAGACACCCACCCTACATCTCTATGGGGCTAGACTTATTGTTCTGCATGCATCCTTCGAGTAAAAATAGTTTACCCGAACTAAGCTTCTACATCCAACCTCAGACATCATCATCCATGAGAGATCACCTTTTCGAGGCCTGCATACTCTCTCCAGGTGCTTACCAGACACCCACATTCATGTAGGGCCTACTATGCCTAATCCAATTAAGGGAATTCCAAACCCACCACCATATTATTAAATGGATCTAAACCCCCTTCACCTACAGGGATTTTACGCCTAAATCTAACTGAGAAACGTGTGTGCTCGCGTTCAAATGATCAAATTATATATAAAACCCTTTAGACCCTAAACATGCAGCAGTATGTGACTGAATAAATTGATAATCTACGTAAGAACATTCAAACACATGCAATTAAGGAAAAATCCCCCAAAGGGGCAAAACCATTTATTTTCACTATAATTTGTAAGAGAACGGCTTACAATCGGATTACAATGAAAATACAAGTTGACTAAGAATTACCCTCGGGTATCGGATTCTGTAGTCGCGGCTGGAATTATCCCTTTCCAGTAGGGCTGCAATGAAGAAGAAGAACGGTCTCCTCCACAAGGGTTGAACAAACCAAAGTTGTGTTCTTGGGTTGCTAAAGGATTCACAAAGATATGGCAATGATATGTGAATCAAACCATGAGTTTGGGAACTCAAAAATATGAAGACTAGATGTATTTGGACTCTCAAATTCGTCTCCTAAAGTCTTGCAAAACAACTCCCCCGAAGTTGGTATTTATAGGAAAAAATATGAAGAGTCCCACGTTCTTAAAACTCTAAAATTCTATCCAGCGTACAAAAAAAATAGCATTCTTTAAGGAATTTTCTCTATCTTCAAAAGGTCATAACTCCTTCACCGTAGCTCGGATTGAGGTACCGTTTTTTCCAGTATCTTCGTTACGGCGAGCTCTTCAATTTTCTAGTTGACCAGACCTCCGAACTATGGATGTAAAATTACGAAAATGCCCTTGAACTCTCCTATTGTGCCTTTTTTCACTGTTTTGACTTCCCTTGCGTACCACTTGCATTAAGTCCCTAAAATCTTGGAACGTGAAGTCGTTGAGGCAGATGAGGGACACATTAGTGGAGATAATGCATGCTTGATTCCCGGAATTCGGATAGAGGTCGTCATGTGAGATCTTGAGGTGACGTACCAAATGTAGCGGCGTACGACATAAATAAATGAAACATTTCGGACATGAGAAAAATGTCCTTACAAATCTCCCCCTATGTCTATGCCGGTACATACATAAAAAATCCGAATTATCAAATATGAAATTGCCTATACAAATCTACCCTCCCATGAACCCAAAACTGGAAAAGGTACAAATGAATAGTCTTCATCGTTTGTTTTTCAAATCTTCAGGAATCACAGATCTTTTCTCATCAGGGTGTGCAATTTAGTGATCATCAATGTAGTACCTACACACATGAGATAAAGCAAAATACCAAGTGACATATCGAGTTTGAAATGATGAGATAAACATATATATATCAATTTATGAGCAAACTCAAATTTCAAAAAACTCCCCCATAATAAGATAATTCATTCTCCCCCTTTTTATGATGTCCCCAAATAGACAAATGAGAGAAATAAATCAAATAAGCAAGTGCGGGGTGTCACACGGATAAAATCACACCATGAATGAACACAAAGCAACCAAGTCAATGATAGCGTAAATGAAGTGGTGTGATCAAATTCGATAGGAAAATCAATGCATACAAACATGACATATGTGCACGATGAATATTGGATATTCCAAGCGAATGAACTCAAATGCTTCCTTTGGTGTAAAAGAGTGACAGTATAAGATATTGACTCAATCAAATCAACAAATCAAAGCTCAAAATGATTTTCACACCAATAACGTCCAAAATGATTTTATGCTTTTTCAGGACTTTCAAGGAAGTGCAAACCCGTTTATATTCTCCAACCAAACTCCCTCAGATATTATATTGAATAGAGGCATTCTAAATTCTCAAACTTTGGAGAATTGATGATGAAACCTAAGTGGCCCATATTTGGCATGAATTGCTTTTTATTGCCTGTAAATTTTTTTGGGCTCTTTTAACCTCTTTGGACCTCGGATATTAAAATTCCTCCATTTTTTAGGTCCTTTTTAACGGTGGCTTTTGCGCAAAGGATAGATGATTACCTTTCGCAGCCCCTCCCCGTTATACAAAAACACACAGTCTCACCAAAACGGTTTTTACATGCATTCCAAGCTTGTCAAGTTTTATTGCATATTGTACATTGTATAGACAGGATTGAGATGAATACACGCAAGCCAACATGAGATAGACAAGTGCAATAATCAAATATAGCCGTGCATGTGTGCAATAAAGGATATAGGAGTCAAACATGTAGGAAGATATCACTAATTACATCTCAAAGACTCCAATCAATGTAAAGCACATGGATGAAATGGTGTAGCCTCTCAAATCTCTATCAAACAGTCACATGGATATATGGAATGAAGTTGTGACTTGGCTATCTTAAATGCACATCCATAAAAGGTACATAAAAGTACAAAAATCTTTTTGGTCTTTTTCAAATATTTTATCAAAATAAAATCTTTTTGTGCTTTTCTTAAACAAAATAAAGAAAATCTTTTTGTATTTTTTCAAAAGAAATATAAAAAGCAAAAAGAATGAAACAAAGCTGTACAACTAAGCAATGGTACATATAAAACAGACTAGCAATAGGAAGCATATGATATGAACATGAAGAAGCATCCTATTTTAGACATAGACCAACCCCTCAGTCAACTGTGCAAATCCCCAAAGACTTCCTAAGACTCTCAAATCTAAGGGCATCTAAAGGTTTCGTGAAAATATCGGCTAACTGACGGTCGGTAGGAACAAAACTCAGGGATACGACTTTCTCTTCAACTAACTGACGAATAAAGTGCTCACGTATCCTGATGTGTTTTGTGCGCGAATGCTGAACTGGATTGCGGGATATATGTATCGCGCTCGTGTTATCACAGGAAATGGTCATGGTGTCCTGTGATATCCCATAATCCTCCAGCATTTGCTTCATCCACAAGAGTTGTGTGCAACAACTCCCGGCGGCTATGTACTCAGCCTCCGCAGTGGACAAAGAGATGGAATTTTTCTTCTTGCTCAGCCAGGAGACAAGAGTAGAACCAAAGTAGAAACACCCACCAGAAGTGCTCCTACATCCATCTACATCCCCAGCCCAATCGGCATCCGAATAGGCAGACAGACGGTCATCGGTATCAAAGGAATACCAAATCCCGTATGAGAGAGTCACACTTACGTATTTGATAATACGTTTCAGAGCAAGTAAATGTGACTCTTTTGGGGATGCCTGATATCGCGCACAGACTCCAACACTAAAGGCGATGTCGGGACGACTGGCAGTCAAGTAGAGAAGACTACCTATCATACTCCGATATAAGGTTTGCTCTACGTCCTTGCCTGAAGTGTCCTTACTAAGCTTGGTAGTGGTACTCATAGGTGTACGTGCATGCTTAGCGGAGTCTAAACCAAATTTCTTCACTAGGTCTCTAGCATACTTGGATTGGGAGATGAACATCCCATCCTCTAGCTGACGAACCTGGAGACCAAGGAAGAATGTAAGCTCACCAACCATGCTCATCTCAAACTCACTTTTCATCTCCTCCTCAAAGTGGTGAGCATGCTGGGAGCATGTGGATCCAAAGACTATGTCGTCCACATAGACCTGGGCAACCAAAATAGCACCGTCATCTCTCCTGACGAATAACGTCATATCTACTCCCCCTCTCTTGAAGCCACGAGATAAGAGATAGGAAGTAAGCCTCTCATACCAAGCACGGGGTGCTTGCTTCAAACCATACAAGGCTTTCCTCAGATAGTAGACGTGCTCAGGATGCTGAGGGTCTTCAAACCCTTTTGGTTGTTCCACATAAACCTCCTCCTGTAGAATGCCATTCAAAAAGGCACTCTTGACATCCATCTGATACACCTTGAAGCGCAGATGACATGCGATGGTGAGCAGAAGACGGACGGACTCAAGCCTCGCAACAGGAGCAAATGTCTCCCCAAAGTCTACACCCTCTATCTGTGTGTAGCCTTGAGCGACCAACCTAGCCTTATTTCTGATTATGGTACCATATTCATCCATTTTGTTCTTGAAAATCCACCGGGTACCTATCACATTAGTCTCACTAGGTCGGGGGACTAATTCCCAGACATTATTTTTTTTAAACTGAAGCAACTCATCCTGCATAGCAGATATCCAGTGTTCATCCTTGAGTGCTTCTTTATGGTTCTTGGGCTCGACTTTGGACGTGTAGCAAAGATGGCTAACAACGTGCTCTAGCTGAGCACAAGTCTTGACCCCTAGAGTGGGATCACCAACAATGGCAGAAGGGTCATGACTCTTGCGAACCCAAGCAGGTGTGTCCCCTAACTCAGGAGTAGGGTCTATAGAGTGTGAGAGAGGAACAGGTAAATCACTGTCAGAACAATCCTCATCCTCACACTAAAGGTTAGGATCAATAACCGTCAAAGGTTCGTCATCTTGCACGGTAACGTTTATTGATTCCATAACCCTAGAGATCTTCAGGTTAAATACCCGGTATGCTCTACTATTCGATGAATATCCTTGAAATATTCCCTCGTCGCTCCGGGAGTCGAACTTTCCTAATTGCTCTCTATCCCGTAGGATGTAGCATTTACTCCAAAAAACACGGAAATACGCCAGGTTGGGCTTCTTGCCGGTCCACAACTCATAAGGTGTCTGTAGTGTGTGTGGACGCAAATAGACCCTATTCACCGTGTGGCATGCAGTAGACACTGCCTCTGCCCAAAATCTCCTAGAAACTTTACGACCTAGAAGCATAGATCTAGCCATCTCTTGGATCGTTCTATTCTTTCTCTCAACAATCCCATTTTGCTGAGGAGTTCTCACAGCAGAAAACTCATGTTTGATCCCAAGGCTATCACAGTACAAATCCACCTTTGCTTCCTTGAATTCAGTGCCGTTGTCACTACGTATTCTGTTAATAGTGACACCGTGTTGATTTTGCAGGACACGGCACTTGGTCGTTAAAAATTCTACAGCATCGGATTTCTCTCTCAGAAAACCTACAATGGAGTACCTGGAGAAATCATCTACCATCACGAGGATGTACCTCTTACCACCTAGACTCTCAGTACGAGTGGGACCCATAAGATCCATGTGAATCAACTCCAAAACACGAGAGGTGGTAATGGAATGTAACTTCCTATGAGGACTACGAATTTATTTTCCCAACTGACAGGGTCCACAAACGGTCGAAGTTGACTTTCCAAGAGATGGTAAGCCACGTACTAGGTCCTTTTTAGCTAAACGATTAAGATCTCTAACGTTCACATGACCTAGACGTTGGTGCCACAGATCCATAGGAGTGATCGTGGCGCTGTTGCAGACAAGTGAGGATGTGGGCTCAGTCCCATAGCAATTATCCTCGGTCCTCACCCCTTGCATCAAAAGTTTACCGGCTTAATTGTAGACTTTACACGCGTCCCGGTCAAACTTTACTGCAAAGTGAGTGTCGCACAGCTGGCTAATGCTGAGAAGGTTTGCTTTCAAACCTTTGACGTACAAAACATTTTCTAGCTTAGGAAAACCAGGTAACTCGATAGTACCTCGTCCTATAATGCTAGACTTACTCCCATCTCCAAAGGTGACTCTGCCATCTTGATAATCCTCAAGAGTAGTAAAAAATGAGGCATCACCTGTCATGTGTCTGGAGCACCCACTATCAAAATACCACTGAGAGGTATTATGTGCTTTGAGAGCAACATGAACAACAAAAGCCTTTTTATCTTTCTTAGGAACCCAAGTCGAGATGACCTTTTGTTTGCCTTTGTTGTTGTTGATTTTAGCTGGAATGTGAGAAGCATTCACTAACGGCAAAGAGATCCGTCGAAATTCTTCCATTAAACTTTGAGTCGTGGTAGCTAAGAACTCAACTCGCTCTCTCAGACTAGAAAACTCATCAGTATGACGTGGTGGAGCAGTAGTACGTCGTGTCCGACCCATGCTATAGCAAGTTTCCTTAAGGTGGCCTTTTCTTTTGCAATAAGTACAAAAGAGCACAGTCAAAGGCGGACCTTGGTTTGCTTTTCTTGGTCGAACTCTCCTTCAAGGTTTTTTACAGTGACCATAAGGAGTTGTAGTAGATTCAGGAACTGGTCCAGGTGCAATTTGGGACGTGGAGGCACCATCATAACCAATTCCTTGTCGATCACCAAAACCTAAAGCGGGGCCGAGGAGCATCTTTCCCATCTTCCCAGATCTGTCCTCGATTTGTACCTTGACTTCCCGTGCTTTCTCAAGATCATGAGTCAGCTAAGCAACAAGGGCTTCAAGTTTCTTTCGAGTCTCCACGGAGGAATGGAGCTGACTCGTAAGACTATCCACTTGTTTAGTCAAGTCCCCTCTCTCTTTCTCTAAAACACTCTCTCTCTCTTTAAACAAATTCTCATTCTCGACACATGTAGATTCTCTCTCTCTCAGGGCGGTGCAGGTGGAGAACTCTCTTTCTCTCGCTTTCTTTAAATCTTCCTCTAAGCAGGTGATCTTAAGAACTAACGCTTTGTTACGCTTTTTAGTTTTAAAAGACTCAGAATATAACTCAGCGTAGGCGCGTTGTATATCACTCTCGCTCTCACTTGTGTCATCCTCCCCCTCACTCACATCGATCTCACTGTTGAGGTGTCCCTGTGAAGCATCATCCTCAACGTCGTGAGGAGAACTAGGAGTGCTCACTTGGCTGGCCATGAATGCGGTGAAGTTACACTCATGCGGTGACTCATCTCCTGAATCCACCGTCTCGACCTCACTGTCGTCACTAAGGGTAGCATTAAGGACAACTTTCCCTTTCTCTCTATTCAGACGATTGGCACACTCAAAAGCTCTATGACCCCTACCACCGCACTCAAAACATCTCTCACTTTCTTTCAGAGGAGGATTTTTGGAATCTTTTTCATTTTTCTTTTCAAACTTATTTGTCTCAAATTTCTTTTTATCTTTAAAATTGCCATTTTTCTTAAATTTGAGAATCCTCTTGAAATTTTTTGCGAAAAGAGCCAAATCATCTAAGTCAAAATCGCACTCAGAATCTGACGTGTCAGTCTCTCTCTTTCTAGATGACTCTACCCTCTTTCTAGCTGACCCCTTACTCCTTCTCTCTTGGGCTTTAAGTGCAATTCCCTTATCTTTAGATTTAGCATTTTTAGGGAACATATCAATTTCATAAGTTTGCAAATCTCCTACAAGTTCTTCCAATTTTAGCGTATTTAAATTACCCATAGAATTTAGCACAGTGACTTTAGGGATAAAACGCTTAGGCAAAGAACGAAGAATCTTTTTAACAACTCTAGCATTTGGAATATGTTCACCAAGATTAAAACTAGTATTCACAATGTCAGAAAGTCTAGCATAAAATTCATCAAAGCATTCAGAATCATGCATGGTGATTGTTTCAAATTGAGTTGTCAAGTTTTGCAACTTAGACTCTTTCACAACATTAGTTCCTTTATGGGTGAGTTGTAAAACATCCCATGCCTCTTTTGACGTGGTACACGTCATTATGCGTTTGAACTCATCAGGTGTGACAGACCCAGAAATAGCACTTAGACCCTTAGAATTAAAAGATGACCATTTAATTTCTTCATCAGACCAAGAAATGTCAGGTTTCAAGTTGGTCACATTATCAACAGTCACGGTGGGAGGAGTCCACCCTCGTTCAACCAAAATCCATACACGTTCATCAATGGCTTTTAAAGCCGACCTCATACGGGCTTTCCAATAAGCATAATTTGTCCCGTCAAAAACAGGCATTTTATAATATGACTTCTTCATTTGAACACGCACTTTTTCAAAAATCAATTTTTTCAGAAAATTGATATCTTAGAAAAATTTTGCGGAAAAAGGAATACGCGATAGATTAGCGTAACCTGCTCTGATACCAATTTGAGAAACGTGTGTGCTCGCGTTCAAATGATCAAATTATATATAAAACCCTTTAGACCCTAAACATGCAGCAGTATGTGATTGAATAAATTGATAATCTACGTAAGAACATTCAAACACATGCAATTAAGGAAAAATCCCCCAAAGGGGCAAAACCATTTATTTTCACTATAATTTGTAAGAGAACGACTTACAATCGGATTACAATGAAAATACAAGTTGACTAAGAATTACCCTCGGGTATCGGATTCTGTAGTCGCGGCTGGAATTATCCCTTTCCAGTAGGGCTGCAATGAAGAAGAAGAACGGTCTCCTCCACAAGGGTTGAACAAACCAAAGTTGTGTTCTTGGGTTGCTAAAGGATTCACAAAGATATGGCAATGATATGTGAATCAAACCATGAGTTTGGGAACTCAAAAATATGAAGACTAGATGTATTTGGACTCTCAAATTCGTCTCCTAAAGTCTTACAAAACAACTCCCCCGAAGTTGATATTTATAGGAAAAAATATGAAGAGTCCCACGTTCTTAAAACTCTAAAATTCTATCCAGCGTACAAAAAAAACAGCATTCTTTAAGGAATTTTCTCTATCTTCAAAAGGTCATAACTCCTTCACCGTAGCTCGGATTGAGGTGCCATTTTTTCCAGTATCTTCGTTGCGGCGAGATATTCAACTTTCTAGTTGATCAGACCTCCGAAATATGGATGTAAAATTACGAAAATGCCCTTGAACTCTCCTATCGTGCCTTTTTTCACTGTTTTGACTTCCCTTGCGTACCACTTGCATTAAGTCCCTAAAATCTTGGAACGTGAAGTCGTTGAGGCAGATGAGGGACACATTAGTGGAGATAATGCATGCTTGATTCCCGGAATTCGAATAGAGGCCGTCATGTGAGATCTTGAGGTGACGTACCAGATGTAGCGGCGTACGACATAAATAAATGAAACATTTCGGACATGAGAAAAATGTCCTTACACTAACCAATGGCTTCCCAATCCTCTGCATTTTAGGAGCCTTATCCTATTATGTATCCAACACTTGTTGATTTTTCTAAAGATAATGTTTATCAAAGTGATTTCTTAGAACTATCATCCATATTAGCCCACACATATTCTCCATAGCTAACCGATAATTTCTCATATTAAACAAAGAGAAAAAAATGAATGGTAAAATTGGATAAACGATCACTTATGACATTTGGGAGTCAGACAAAATTTTGAAATCATCAAATCAAACCCCCTTAAAAATTCCCAAATTACACCTCACATGTCAAAACTTTGAAGCCTCCATTCAATGAGCAAAGGCATCTCGGTCAAGACTGAAAAAAAGTATTCTTACATTACTGTCAAAATTTTGAAAATAAAACTTATGCTCATTCAAAATAATAATGGATTTTTAAAAGAACCCAATCCTACTTACCCCCTCCTCAATGGACCTTATCGATAAGACCACCTAAAGATATCTTAACTCCTCACCACCAAGACATCTTGATTTGAATAACTAATAATATATTAAGTTTACCTAGCTAAAAATCAAATCTCTCTATGTCCCCTAAGAGTCAGACTGCTCCAAGCCCTCTAAGTTATCTTTCCTCCCATTGATGGCATGATTAGTAGTGGTTCTAAGTACTTAGCATTGTGAACTTTGTGTGTTGAATTAAACATTCTAAGTGAATTAAATGACACGCCTATTAATCAAACTTTGCTGATCAAAGATACTTAAAGTACCCCAGAAAGGTTAACAAAGAAGAAAATAACTTTCTAACTCAAATAGAGAGAGATACAATGAGCAATAACTTGGAAATCATCAAGTATTCGAAATATATTTGCATGGTACCCTCCCTTAACTAATGGCGCTTCGCCATACCCTTTGATGAAAAATTAATTAGACATTAAAGAGGATAACCTAATCCTCAAAGATAACCTAAATCACTCTAAGACTTTCAGAGGCAAGTTCAAACTTTATAAGAGGGTCCCTATATTCTCCCCCAAACATCGACGAAGCAGCCACCTTGGCTTGTCCCAACGGGGTCACATTCTCTCATACCTCTAGCCTTGAGTGGTCAAAAAATTCATTATCCCTAGCTATGTCCTAAATAGGAGTATAAGCCAGCATGAAAAAAAAGCAAAAGAGCCACAAAAGGAAAATGAACGAAAAGGACAAAGACATAAACTTGGCCAAAGCTTCAAATTCCACTAAGATCTCTAGTCGGGACAAAAGAATAGAATACGAATGAGTTGAAAAGAAAATTACTGCAAATATACACATCCCTAGACCTACATAAAAAATCTAACTTAATCCACTAATCTTTCGCTTGAAGTCAGCTAAACACATTAAGCCCCCAACTATTTCAATAAACATAACTACGCACACCTGATTCTCCACTATATTATTAATCGCAGACATTTAAATAAAAACACATCGTTGTCTTTGAATCGGAGATACGTAGGTAACCCGAGGTGTCACTTCGGGCCCGGTCAGTCACTAAAAACAAACTACAACACAGTTTCCCGTGAAATATGGTCGTTATGTCTTAATTAATAAAGAATTTACATCTAATGAACGACGATAAGTAATAAAAGGCATTATAAGGTGTTAGAATTTCACATGATTCTCATTATTTAATACAAAGCAAAAAAGTCGATACACTAGGACCACACCTTATGAGGCCTAATGGGAAAGCACGTTCCCATCTCCTTAATTGTCCACTATAAAAATCCTTGTTCTCAAGACGGAAACATCATACACTACCAACATTCAGACAATGTGCACTACAAGCCACCAGACCCTTAGAACTATATTTGACCTTATTATCCTTAAGCAATATGTAGACAGTCTGCTCAGATACTTGGTCACACCATAAAATATATACCTCGTTTTTTCAAAGCCTTTTAATTTAAAGGCAAACCCTATGATCAAATCCATCGTCTTGGGAATCTTCAAATTCCAATGAATAATTTCATGTCAAAGAATGATCATAATAATTTTTTTTAAATCTAACTTTAATGTAAAAGTCCAGAAAGGTTTTCAAACTTACCCTCCATTTTTAAATAACCATTCATCCTTTTCACCCATAATTTTAACCAAAAAATAAAGATTTTGTGTCGATTATGCATCATACTTATGGCTCACCCGAAAGTTCCCTTTACCTTAGAAGTCCCCTTGCCTCCTAAAGAGAAACCACTTTATACATTCATGTTGTTTTAGATACGCCACTTACCCTCATAACTATATCGAAAAGGTATCAATCAATGATTTCCCACATCCTTATAATAGGCATCCATTGCCTCTAACCAAAATAAAGCCTCACACTCAACACCTCCCTAAAGCCTCGAACTCCACCCGAGACTCCTAAACAAAATCCTCGCTCATCCCTAAGCACACCACTTGAGCCTCAAAAACTACCTGAGTAAACCTATCCAAATCCTCAGACTCTGCTTAAGCAAAACCACTATAAAGCCTCGGACTGCACTCAAGCAAACAAAATCCTCACCACCCTGAGCACATCACTTAAGACTTAAATACCACTTAGAAACCACGACGAGACCTTAGGCTTCTATGAGCAAACATATCCAAAGCCTCAGACTCCACATGAACATATAAAAAGCCTAGGACTCCTTTAATATAACCTACCCAAAACCTCGGGCTCCAACTGAGCAAACCCCTACAAAGCATCAAACTCCTCTACGCAAAAGCCCCATTACCATTAGAAACCCACTTAAGCCTTAGACACTGCCTGAGCAAACCATTGCAAAGATTCAGACACCGCCAAAGCAAACCACTACAAAGCCTCAAACTCCACCTGAGCAAACCACTGTAAATATCAGACTCCTCTGAGCAAACCTCTATAAAGCCTCAAACTCCACCTAAGTAAAATAAATCATCACTACCCTGAGCACCCCACTTAAGCCTCAGACACTGACAGACTAAACCACTGCAAAGCCTCAGACATCGCCTGAGCAAACCACTATAAAACCTCAGACTCCTTTGATCAAACCTCACTAAAGCCTCGGACTCCACCTGAGCAAACAAAAGCCTCACTACCCTGAGCACCCCATTTAAGCCTCAAACATTTACTGAGAAAATCACTGCAAAGACTCAGACGCTGACTGAGCAAGCCACTGTAAACATTCAAAGACCGCTTGACCAAACCACTGCAAAGCCTCAAACTCCACATGAGCAAACCGTTGGAAAATCTCATACACCGCCATAGCAAACCACTGTAAAGCCTCAGACACTGCTTGAGCCAATCACTACAAACACTCGAATACTACTCGAGTAAAAAAAAGCCTCACCACTAACAAGCAACAAAATGTGTGCGCTGCGTATAAACGTGCGGCTCAAGTGCAAACTGGTCTCGCAAGTAATTAACCCAATAAGTGGGGGTCGAATCCTCAAGCAATAGAATGCTCATGACGAGAGTAAAGACGATTTCTTATATCTAGTATTTGACATGAAAAAAGAAGAAAAAGGTGATGTATAGTTATGTACACTGATTTCTAACTATCGAGACAGTTTAAGCTATGAAATTGAAAATTTAACTAATTTGTGCGAGACTAAATTTTTTTTTGATACAAATTTTAAAAAGGAGTTTGGGATCCAATCCCCCGTACCCTAGGGTTTATACGTTAAATGAAAAATTATTTGATTTAGTTAATTAATCAAAGGAAAAGTATCACATCAATTCGAAGCAACAAATATGTTTTGGCGTTAACTTGCGCAATAATTGGTCAACAAATTGATATACACGATTGATACATTATATGACACATATAATGTATTCTCGAATACTCGGGTTGCTTTCAAAAAATTGAGTTAAGATATATACACGATTAGTCCCAAATAATATATCAATCTCGAAGAATTAAATAATTAATTACTACGAATTCTTACATTCAAAGTTGAAAATCCTATGTTGGGTTCATGTTCCCCAACCTGTGAAAGAATTTATCTAGACATAAAGAATGATTGTAAATAACTTATACTAAGCATGTAGGAATTCATATCAAAATATAAAGAAGAGAAATATTTTAATTAGATACCAATTGACGAGAATCCAAAGTGCGGGAACAACGAACTTCAAACTAAGCATTAATTTCATAAATGTAATAATCTCCTCTTTATTGAATTGCAAATGTTAAAATCATCATGCGTTTGTAACTCCAACAATTATAGATGAATTCCCAACTTAATATTAAATGAAGTGTATCAATATAGACGCATAAATGTTCTATTTAAGGACCCAAAAATGACCAAGAGACAAAGTCCAAGCCCTAACCACTTTAGTTACAATATAGGAAAAGATAAAATTCCTGTAACAAACCGATCTTATGACCAATCCGAATCGATTTTGACCAAACCTCTTAGAAAAATAATTAATTCACTCCAAAACTAAACCGGTTCGTTTTTTGCTACTGGTCTGGCGCATTGTAAATGCATGAAACTTTTTCTTTTGCAATTTTGACCCCGAAACTTTTCTCAATCTTCAATATGATGTCAGTTCTTCACCGGGACTCGAAATGAGGTGTCTTTTCTTATTATGTTCTCGTGAAATCGAGGTCTACGATTTTCATGTTGTCTCCTTCTCTAGCTTTTTGGCTAGAAAATTACCGATTTGCCCTAGACTATCCTTTCTTGCACTGTCTTCCTCATTTTGCGCTATTCTCTTCCATTTACTTGCACTAATTACCTGTAAAACACATGAGGGATACACAAAATACAAAACACTTGCCAAAAAGGTTAGTTGTAATACATATGAGCAAAGTCCAGGATGAATGTGATGTGCATGGCTGTATAAATATTGAAATTAGAGAGATAAATATGAAATATTAATGTCGAAGCAACCCCCCTAACTTAAGACGTTGCTAACTTAGGAATCGAATACCTATTTCACGGGCAACCGATTTCATTGAGCATATGCCACAAGCCGTAAAACCCCTAGGCTACCCTAGCAGGAGGAGTGGTGTCTCATGAAGTTTTGCTGTGAATTTACCCATAAAATTTAATTTGTAATACATCCACAACTCGAGGGAAAATCAAAATAATTAAAAATTGTACAATCTAAATTCCACAAAAATAGCAAAAAAAATTGTTTGATAAATCTCAATTCATATTACGCGTGTACGAAGCCGAAAATTAACCGCTAACAACTACCGATTGATCATCATGTTACTTTCTGAAAATTTCCTTTGATTTTAATTTAACACGGGATGCACTCACAAACGAATCACTCGGATAGTGGCTATATTTTTTTATCGGTGTGCATGAAAATAAAAGTAAATATAATGGACACGAGGTAAATACAATGGACACGAGTTCACGCACACTAATAAAAAGATAGAAATTATTACGGTGAAAAGATCTCATGAACGGATTACAGTCGTTGAAAAAATGAAAAAATATCGTTCTTTATTCACACCAATTTGTCTCATTATTTATATTTTTTGTTTTTTAATCTCTATGCGATGATTGATTATGTTATTTGGACTCGATTAGGACATTTTACGGGCTAAGGGTGTTTTCAGAATTTTTTGAGTTGGGAAAATTTTCTTGTGGAGGTCTGTTGGTACTTTTTGGGGTTTTTGCTCATTTTTTTTCTCTTTTTTTCATTTTTTTTCTTTCCATTATTTCTATTTTTCATTTTTTTATATTAAACATTTTTTCTATTTTTTTGTCCTTTTTTATGTACCATGTGGACTAAAAATTCTGAATTTTTCAGGTTTCACAATTCGGGCCATTTTTTATTTTTTTAGGCTAACAAACAAAAGGGACATGAATTATTGGTTCAATTTGGTTTTCAAGTGTTAAACAATTTATGGGATTTTTCTAACTAATAATTTTTTTATTAACAAATGATGGCCTAACTTCATGTGTCCGAACACTAATAAAATTACCATATGTGTCTTGAGAATAAATTTTATTCTTATTTTTGAGACATTTTTCGGTGCTTTTTCAAAACAAACTCTCCTCATTTTTGTAATCGAACAAAACGATGAATTTGAGATCAAAGACGAATCATACCGAATTGAAGTTGAGTTATTAAAACTCAAAGTATTATTATTAACTTTCAAAATCAGAACGATTGGCTCGATAACTCACCGAGTTAAATCGCTGCAATTATTCGTAAGTCATCAATTCTCGTTCAATTTTTGTTTTAGGTCAATTTCGACTTAGTGAATAAAATTTTTACAAATTGAGATTGGAAATAGAAGATTTGTGATATTATTAAGAATTTTAAATTCCAATTTTTACTTATTTTCGAAAAAAAATATTTTTGACTTTTTGAAAATTTTCAATTTTTTTGACTTTTTAAAAATTTTCAATTTTTTGAGCATTTTTCAAATTGTGAAACCTTGCATTGTCCTCACTGTGAAGGACTAAAATCCAAGTAAGGAAAAAATAGGCACGAAATTTAAAACTAGCAATAATTAAAATGCATACACGACGCAATATAAACACAAAACGAGAAAGAAATTACATAGCTTATTAAAGATAAACATGTAAATCGAAGAAACTATATAACAAGTTGCATAACCCGAGGGCTACTCAATGCGAAGGGCTAGGAGAATTTAGATCATGAGGAGAGGTATCCATATATTAGGAAGCTAACTCGACTCTCGGACCCATACTAAGTCTATACATGTCAGCTTGGAGCCGCATTATCGTGAATGTGTCCCGGTAGTAATTGGCACGAAAATCATCTCGGTCTTGAGAGTAGTCCTCTAGGAAGTTGTGAATTCGGGACTAGGGATGGCAATGGGTCGGGTTTTTAAAAATCTTAACCCACCCCATTTAATAAACGGGCTGAGGCGGGGCGGGGCAGTTTTTATTTATATTAACTCCTAACCCTCTCCATTTAATAAACGGGGTGGGTCGGGGATCCTACGGGTCGGGATAATTTTAAAAATAGTAAATTAAAAATATTACATTATAGTCTTAGAGGTCTACAATGGTTCGTATTCCTATATGCGAGACAGTCCCCCAATTATCATTCCATGTTTTCAACATAGATCTTTTACAAAATTAACATACATATAAAGGTTTTTTTAGTGTGTGTGTGTGTGTGTGTGTCTATATATATATATATATATATATATATATATATATATATATATATATATATATAATTTTAATTAACATACATATAAAGGGTATTTATGTAGGCACAAGTTAAAGGGGTCGGGCGATTTAATTTAAGTAAACTCTTAACTCGCCCCATTTAATAAATGATTTTTTTAAAACCCATACCCGTTCCTAATTCATTAATCAGGTTTTAAACAGGCCCCATTTGGGGTGGGGAGGGGCTCCTACGGGGCAGGTTAAATTGCCATCCCTATTCGGGACTCCAAGTAGTCCATGCGGCTATTGATAATCGTCGTCTCATAAGCTCCCTCGTCAAACTCCCCCTCAAAGTCCTGATCCGCCAGATCATCATCTTCTTGTTCATTGGGGGCAGTATCCCCACTGACATTCTCTTATTCTCCGTCTCCTCTCCTTCCTCTCCACCCTCCCCCATTTCGACATCTTCAAAAATAGGATGGGGAGGTTGATTTCTGGTCTCCCAAATACTTCTATTCACCGATGTCTCATTGACGGGTTTAAGCACCCGTGCTTTCTCGCCCTAAGGTTCGACAACCGCCTCTAAACATAGTGCAGTGATCAAGAGGTTGTATGGAAAGGATATCATCCCCATTGGGTCAAATCCCACATGTGTAATCTCATCGAAATAAATATGCGAAAGGTTAATTTTCTCCATTGGATCGAACAAGAAGTAGAGAAGTATTCCATGCCGCATTCAAATGGCAAAATCATTCTTAGTTGGCAACATCGTTTCGCACATAATAAGATTGGCAAGATGAGTGCATGGAGGTAGCCATCTGGATGGGAAGGTCTCAGATACCCATGGCATGTTGGGTGCCCAACGATTTGATAGCTCAAACCGTGGGATGTCTTTTCGACTGTACAGGTAAGTGTATGATTGGTAATTTTTTACTCCCGCTACCAGCATCTTTCCTTTACTGATTTTGAGAGAAAAAGTAATGATATCCCATTGATGTAAACCTCATAATAGCCATTCGAGATATGGATTAGGGTCCCGTAAAAAGTTCGGGCAATTTGTTCATAAACTGAACACTCGTCTTGAGAGTACCAATTATGCCACCTAAATTTTGGGAAGAGAGAAAAAACATCATGTGGTAAGTCATACCATACGATCCGACGTTTGATGAATAATGTTCGACGTAAAGAAAAGGATTCAGCGCACTAAATATATTCTTGGTGTGAACGGTAGATATCATAACCCTCATTTTCGACTTCAGTAGAGTTGTATTTCTTGAGGTATTATATTGGTGCAATGGGGATTTCTAAAGTGAGAATTTAGGCTAAGCTTGGAAGAATTTTAGGAAGAAGAAGAATGGTGGATGAAGCTGTGAGGAGATATGGGGGTGAAGGGGGTATTTATAGGGTGTAATGGGAAGGAAAATGAAAGGTTTGGTTTGGGTAAGGGTTTGAATTAGGTTGTGATGAGGTGCGAAGATGGAGGGAATGAATTATGACGTATTTTTAAGTTTTGAGTGAAGGGGAAAGGTTTGGGCTGTAGGGAATATAAAAGGGTGAAAGGGAAATGAGAAAACAAGTGAAAAAATTCCAACAACCCATCAGAGAATCGAATTGGTTCGCTTTTTACTACTGCCCAAGTTGTTTTCTAAAACCAAACCTCTTCCCGAGGGTTTGGTTTTTGAGAGAATAAACTCGATTTTCTGAAGGGAACTTTTTTATGTTTCCTAAATTTTACTCGCAAATTTCACATTCTCTCAAACACAGATGGTGTGCTTCCTGAATTCTCCCGAAATTCTTCCTAAAAACACAGTTTTATAAGAATTTTCTCTAAAATCTCCATGGACTTGTTGGGAAACTCTCGGGACGAGACTCAAAATCGTAATACTCAACTGTAGCTTATACACGCACGAATGATTCCTATGTATAACAACACTCACCCCATGCACGTCGGGAGTGCGACGTCCTCTTTCCAAACCTAACCATCCCCATACTTGGGATTCGATAATAAAATTTTCTCCACTTACCTGATGCACACCATTACATATGGTTTTAGGCATTATCCATTAACCTCTAAATTGCCCACATCCTTCGGGTCTTCAACCTATATCTCTCTAAGTGGGAACACTTCTCTAAATACAAACGGTCCGGACCATCTCGACCTCAACTTTTTGAGAAACAAATGTAATCGCGAGTTATAGAGCAACATCTTTTGTCCTGAGTGAAAATCCTTACGATTACTGCTTTGATCATATGTGAGTTTCATCCGTTCCTTTGCAATTTGGGAGCTCTCATACGCATCATTGCATATCTCTTCTAACTCGTTAAATTGAATTATCCATGTCTCACCGGGAATATCTAAATTAAAGTTCAGCCTTTTGATTTCCCAAAATGCCTTATGTTTTAACTTGACAGGGAGGTGGCAGGGCCTTCTATACACAAAGAAAAAAGGACACATCCCAAGAGGGCTCTTGTAAGTGGTCCAGTAAGCCCATAGCGCATCAAGTAATTGAATAGACCAATCCTATCGATTAGGATCGACAGTCTTTTCTAATATATTCTTGATCTCCCGATTAGCTAGCTCGACTTTTCTGTTTGTTTATGGGTGGTAAGTTACCCAACCTTATGAATTACTCTATACTTTCTCATTAATTCCTCGAAAGTCTTGTTCTAAAAGTGCGAGCCGTTGTCACTAATAACGATTTTGGGAGCACTGAAACGAGAAAGTATTTACGCATGAATGAATTTTACCAACACTTTGTTATCATTCGTGCATGTAGTTATGGCGTCTACCTATTTAGACACATAATCTACCGTAACAAGGATGTAGAGAAAACTAAAAGAGGGAGAAAAGGTTCCTATCAAGTCAATACCATAATAGTCAAACATCTTAATAGTAAGGATAAGGGTCAAAGGAATCATGTCGCGGCTAGACATGGTTCCCATCTTTTGGCATCTCTCGCATGATCGATAACATCCGTGCACATATCGAAAGATAGTGGGTCAATAAAACACCATTGAAGAATCTTTATGGTCATTTTCTTCGTGGAAAAGTGGCCTCCACGTGCTTCCAAATGACAACAATGGATGACGCTTTAAATTTTAACATCCGGCACACACTTTTGGATTATTTGGTCCGCGCAATACTTGAATAAATATGGATCTTCATAAAAGAACATGCACAACCAAGTGAAAAACTTTCTCTTCTCTTGTGGAGTCCATTACGAGGGAGCGTAACCCGTCACCAGGTAGTTCACGATGTCCATAAACTAAGGTTGAGAGGAAGTGCCAAAAAGTTGCTCATTTGGAAAAAAATCATCTATGAGTACGAGATCTTGAAGAACATCGGACGAAAGCTTAGACAAGTGGTCGACTGTGATGTATTATACTCCCTTCTTATCTTTTATAGAAAGGTGAGATCTTGGAGTAGGAAGGTCCACTTAATGAGGTGCAGCCTGGCATCCTTCTTGGAAATAAGGTATTTTAGTGTCGCATGGTCGGTAAAACAAATCATGGGTGACCCGATAAGATACGAATGGAATTTGTCAAGGGAAAACACAACTACTAGCAACTCTTTCTCCATGGTGGAGTGGTCCAACTAAAGTTGTCCGACTAGCATAGTAAATGACAAGAGCCTTCTTATCTCTCTGTTTCCCTAAAATAGCCCATATCACAAAGTCACTCACACCACACATTAGCTCGAGTGGAAGACTCCAATCAGGAGCTTTCATGATGGGAACAAAGATGAGCATAATTTTTAACTTCTAAAATTCCTCTTGGTAAACCCTACTCCACTCGAATGGGACAATCATAGCAATAAATTTACTTAAGGGTCTAGCTATGGAGCTAAAGTCCTTAATAAACCTACGACAAAGTCCTGCGTATCCCAAAAATGAGTGCACGTCTTTGAGTGACATGGGCGAGGGAAGTTCGAAAATGATGTCAATTTTTGCCTTATCTACTTCAATCCCATTGGATAAAACTATGAGAACTAGAACAAATCCTTTGGTTACCATGAAAAGGCATTTCTCCCAATTAAGCACTAAGTTATTTTCCATGCAAGGAGCAAGTATTTTCTTAAGATTAGCAAGACATTTATCAAAAGAGGGGCCAAAAAATTCTAAAATCATCCATATACATCTCAAGGCCTATCTCAATCATGCCGCTAAAAATACTCAAAATGCACCTTTTAAAGGTCATCGGTGCATTACATAACGCAAATGGCATCCTTTTTTAGGTAAAAGTGCCAAAAGGGCGTGTGAAGGTGGTATTTTCTTGATCAAGCACGTCCACCTCTATTTGGTTATAACCAGAGTAACCGTCTAGAAAATAGTGAAATGGGTGTCCCTTCACCCTCTCTTGAGCATTTGATCCATGAACGGTAAAGGGAAGTGATCTTTGCTTGTGCCGACATTGAGTTCTACCTTAGCGTTCTCTATCACGATTATCCTCAACTTCTTAGGAACAACTTAGATCGGACTAAACCACTTACTATCCGAGATGATATAGATTATGTCTGCATCCAATAGCTCAATGATTTTCGTTCTAACCATGTACTTCATTATCAGGTTTAATCTTCTTTGCATTTCCCTAAAGGGATTCATGTCCTCCTCTAGGTGGATTTTATAGGTACAAATCAAGGGACTTATATCTTTCAACTCCTATATTAACCAACTAGCACCGTTGTGCTTCCTTAATATTTCCAAAAGCTTCCCTTCTTGTTATATATCTAGGCTAAAGGAGACAACAACGGGATATGTCTCATCCTCTCTCAAATAAGCATATTTTACAATTGAAGGTAACTTCTCCAATTCAAGTTTTGAAAATTTAATATCGAAAGGGACCTCGTAAGATTCCCTAGGTGGTAACTCTTTGAATCATGAGACCCAACTTACACTCCTCACATTATCCTCTACTTTGCCCTCATCTAACATCTCCCTTATCATATGCATCTCACGATCATACTCTGAATACTCCCTCTCCTCCTTAACAGTCGTCACAAAATATGCCTTTAGAGGATCCTCAAAATTAGTACCCTTAAAGTGCTCTTGTACTACCTCCTTAATAAGATCTGTGTTGTGTAGATCGTCTACATCACCCATTTGTTTGGTGGTGTTGAAGATATTCATCTCAAGCATCATGTTTTTAAAAGTTAATTGTATTTTCTCATTATGCATATTGATTAATGCGTCAGCCGTATCTCGAAAAGGGCGACCAAGAATGAAGGGGACCTAGTGGCTTGATGTGGAGGAGGGCTCCATGTCCCAAATGACAAAGTCTACTAAAAAGTAAAACGTGTCGACTGAGATGACCATGTCCTTAATTACCTCACAAGGAACCTTCGCAAAACAATCCATAAGTTGAAGAGTGATTTTTGCGGGCTTAAGATCTCCCAAATTGAGCTTTTAATAGATTGAATAGGGCATAGTGTTAACACTCACCCCTAAATCTAATAAGGATCTCTCTATCTTACTCTCTCCAATGATACACGAAATGGTGGGGGCTCCCGAATCTTTGCACTTTGGTGGGAGGTCGTTCAAAAGTACCGAGATAACATTCAAGAAAAAAAAAATCACCTTTAACTTTCATTTCATCGTGAGCAAGTCCTTTAAGAACTTAGTGTATGCAGGAATTTGCTTTATAGCCTCCAGAAAAGGTAGGTTTGACTACACTTACTTAAGCACTTCTAAAATGTCTTCCCGGGATGCCCTTTTAGGAGGAGGGACCAACCGTTGAGGGTATGGTGCAGCTATCGGGGTTTTTATCACCACCTTAGACCCGACTGTGTCTTCTTTCTTACTCTCGCTTAAGGGGGTATCTTCGGCCTCTTGCGTGTTAGGTAAAACTTCCTCGTCTTTTTATACATTTTGTGGAGAAGGTGACAAGTCAACAACTCTCCCATTATGTAGAGTGTTTACAACTTTACATTACTCTTGAATTTTATTGGGGGTAGATATTAAATAGTTTGACCTTGGGGAGGTCGTTGGGCTTGAGCGGGGAATTTCCCCTTCTTTTGGACGCTCAGAGAGGATTGCAACTTAGACAATGATGCCTTTAGGTTGGCAAAGTTTTGAGCATTTTGGGCATTAATTACCGACTGAGTTTGTATAAATTATGCAAGAGTTTCCTCGAGGCTCTTCCGTTATGGGATCACATAAGCAGCGGGAGGGGGTGCTTATATTTTTTGTGCTTGTTGAAATTATGGAAGTGGTGGCAATTGTTGGGCAACGTGTTGGTTAGGATTTAATGATGCATTTTCTTGCCTATAATTAAAATCGGTATGGTTCCACCACGAGGGATTATAAGAGTTCCCTCGAGGCTCGTTAAAATTCCATTTATAATCTCCCATCGCTTCAACTTGCTCTTAAATCATAACTTTGTAGGTGGGAATGGTTGGACATTATTTCGTTAGATGTCCCGCCTCATAAATAGCTCAAATTTCCTCCTTTAAACATCGAAAATATTCGGGTGTATCTCTCCCTTTACTTTCACCACGTCATTTAGTCGCTTGGATAATTGATTTATTTTAAGCTTCAGCTCGACTTCCTTATCCAATCTGTAGAGTTTGGATAAGGAAGGGATTATTGACGTGTTTCTAGCCTTGGGTTGGGTATTTGGATTCGATTTGTCCCGAGATTGAGTAGTCTCGACGACATACTTAAAGTGGGCCTCCGTATCATCCGTATTTAACCCTAAGAACTCTCTCGAGCATATTTTTTATTTTGAGCTTAGCGTAAGCCCATAATGGAAAAAGGATACGAGTCTCTACTTCTCAACCCCGTGATGTGGGCACATGTTAACCAACTCGTTGAACCTCTCCCAACACCTATCAAATGGCTCATTATCGTTTTGTTTAAAGGTTTGAATTTTGATAGAGTTGGTCCTGTGGGTGGAAAAGATCTTTTGGAGAAATATCGCTTGCATATCCCTTCACATACCGCTAAAGTTCGGCACTAGAGAACAAAGCTAAGTCTTGGCCTTGTCCTTAAGCGAGAAGGGGAAAAGCTTGAGACATGTGACTTCTTGTGTGCAAACTTGATCATTAAACGTTTTACACACCTCCTTGAACACGGATGTAAAAGATATGGCTTCTCCGACTCCATGTTATGAAATGTAGGAAGAATTTAGATCATTCTATTTCTAAAGTGAAATTACCCTGCATTATATGGGAATATGATGCATCCTGGAAATAGGGTTCGCTCCGAATATAAGAAGTCTCTTATAGGGAGGTACGAAATCTCACCCTCTCTCGTTCCAAAACTCGCATTATCAGACATAACGCTCATATTTGATTAATCATTACCCTCATCGGAGTTTCTCGACGTTCTACTAGGGGCATGGCTACTCGGTGTAGGAGGTGTTAGAGGTGGTACCCAAAAATTAGGAATGTTATTATTAGACGATGTGGGATTCTCTATTGGCTCGGGGAGCTGGATTGGGCTGTGTGTTCTGCGTCTAAGGACTTGAGTAAAAAAAATTATTTTACTTTTTATATATTATTATATATTTTTTAATATTTTTATTTTTTGTATTTTTGGGATTTATGATTTTTTTGGCATTTTAGGAATTATAGTCAAATTAGAATTAATTCAACCTAACCTACTATCTAATCCCCTGCAATGGTGCCAAAAACTTGACGAGCAACGAAATGTGTGTGCTATATGTGAACGTACGGCTCAAGTGCAAGTCGGTCTCTCAAGTGATAAACCCTCTAAGTCGAGGTTTAATCCTCAGAGAATAGAATGCTTTAAATCTAGACTTTGACTCAAAAAAAGAAGGAAAATGTGATGTATTATTATGTGAAGTGATTTCTAACTACTAAGACAGTTTGAGCTATGAAATTGAAAATTTAACTAATTTATGCGAAACTAAATTTTGTTTTGAAATAAATTTGAAAAAGGAGGTTTGGATCCAATACCCCATACCCTAGGAATTCTATGATAAATGCAAAATTATTTAATTTAATTAATTAATTAAATAATAACATCATATCGATTCGAAGCATCAAATATGTTTTGGCGTTAACCCATGCAATAATTGATCAACAAATTGATACGCGTGATTGATATAGTAACCGACACATATAATGCATTCTCAATACTCGGGTTGCTTTTAACAAATCGATTTAAGATATCTACACGATTAGTCTCGGTTAATATATCAATCTCAAAGAATTAAATAATTAATTACTATGAATTTTTACATTAAAAGTTGAAAAACCTAGGTTGGGTTCATGTTCCCCAACCTATGAAAGAATTTATCTAGACATGAAGAATGATTGTAAACAACTTATACTAAGCATAAACGAATTCATATAAAAAATATAAAGAAGAGAAGAGTTTAAATTAGATACCAATTGATGAGAATCCAAAGTGCAGGAGCAAAGAACTTCAAACCAAGTATGAATTTCAGAAATTGAATAATCTCCTCTTTATTAAATTGTAAATGCAGAAATCATCAAGTGTTTGTAATTCCAACAAGTATATATGAATTCAAAATTAATATTATATGATGTGTATTAAAATAGACTCCTAAATGCTCTATTTAAGGACCCAAAATGGCTAAGAGGCTAAGTCAAAGCCCTAACCACTTTAGCTACAATATAAGAAAATATAAAAATCCCCGCAGCAAACCAAACCTATATAGACCAAACTGAATCGGTTTGGATTGAACCTCTTAAAAAAACAAGTCGGTTTGCTCCAAAACTGAACCAGTTCGATTTTTGCTAATGGTCTAGTGCTTTGTAAATGCATGAAACTTTCTCCTTTTTGCAGTTTTGACCCTATAACTTTTCTCAATCTTCAAAGTGATGTAACTCTTTATCAGGACTCGAAATGAGGTGCTGTTTCTTTCTATGTTCTCTTAAACTTGAGATCTATGATTTTCATGTTGGCACCTTCTACAGGTTTTGACTGAAAAATTATTGATTTGCCCTTGACTATATTTTCTTGTATTATCTTCCTCGTTTTGTGTTATTCCATTCCATTTACTTGCACGAATTACCTGTAAAACACATGAGAGATACAAAGAATACGAAACACTTGCCAAAAATGTTATTTGCAATACATATGAGCTTAGCCTGGGATATATGTGGTGTGCGGGCCTGTAAAAATGCCAAAATTTAAGGGATAAATATGAAATATTAATGACAAATCAACCACCCAGAGCACCTCAAACACTGTCTGAGAAAACCACTGCAAAACCACACACTCCTCTTATCAAACTTCTCTAAAGCCTCAGACTCAACTCGAGAAAGTAAAAGCCTCACTACCCTGAGCACCCCACTTAACCCTCAGATACCGCCTGAGAAAACCATTGTAAAGATGCAAACACCATCTTAGAAAACTACTTTAAAGCCTTAGACACCACCTTAGCAAACCCCTACAAAGCCTTGAACACCGCCTAAGAAAATCTCAGAGAAGCCTCACTACCTTAAGAACCTCACTTAAAGCCTTGGACACCATTGAAACAAACCCCTGAAAAGCATTATTCATCCCTTAACAACCCACTTAATCCTCGGACACCACCTAAACAAACCACTTAAGCCTCGGATACCACCTAAGCAAACCTTAAGAAAGCCTCAGTACCCTTAGCACCTTACTTAAAGTCTCAGACACTTCCTGGGTAAACGTTTTGACAAAAGGCTCAAATTCCTTTGAGCAAACCACAACAAAGCTTTAAACTTCCCGATTAATATCATAAAATGACTCGAGCAAACCTCTCACCTAAACCTTAGACTCCTATAAGAAACCCTAATCATGGCCTCAGACCCATAAGGAACACTCTACCCAAGATCATATAAATGAAAGATCAAATTCCTTTAAGCATCCCACAATAGCCTCAGGCTCAACGCTTTAAAATAAAACTAAATCCATGCTCGATCAAAACCAAAGCAGTCATCTAAACCAATTTGGTCCCCTACATGGCCTTAAATAGGAAACCCTGCCTTTTAAACCACTTGATCCCCCCACACGCCATTAAATAGGAAGATATGCGCTTCAAACCACTCGGTCCCCTTGCGCATTAAATAACTCAGTCCCCTACGAGACCTTAAATAGAAAGCCCTACGCTTTAAACCACTTGGTCCCCTACATGACCTAAAACAAGAAGCCATGCGCTTCAAACCAACTCGGTCCCCTACATGACCTAAAATAAGGGAACCCTATGCCCCAAAATAACTCGGTCCTCTACATGACCAAAAATAGGAAGCCCTGCGCTTTAAACCAACTCAATTCCCTAAGTGACTTAAAATAGGAAGCCTTGAATTAAAAACCAACTCGGTCCCCTATGCAACCTAAAATAGGAAATCCCTTGTTGCAAAAAGATGCCATTGAAGCCCTGCGTCTTTATGTATGGTCTCTAGAGTGACCTAAAATTGAAAGGGGTTGGAATTTTCCAAATCTTTATTAAACAAAAGTCGAAAATTAGGATACCATATTCCCCTTCGAAGATTTATCCCTCTCGGTGTGTTAATCACCATACGTTCACGCTTAATCTCCTAACCCTCGATTCTCGCTGACCAAAAAGGATAACCATTCATGAGGTGATCCTACACCCCAATAGACATCAATGAAAATCATTATTTCTACATCTGTCCCTAAAGTGACCTAAACTAGAAAGGGGTTAAAATGATCCGAATCTTTGCTAAAACCAAAGTAAAAAATTAAGATACCTTGTTCTCCTCCGTATCTTTTTCCCTTTTGGTGTATTAATCACCATATGTTCACACTAAATATCCTTACCCTCGATTCCCACTAACTAGGAAGGATACCCGGTCGTAAGGTGATTTTACACCCCCGATAAACTCCATCAAAACCCTGTGTTTCTACACCCGATCCTCAAAGCGGCCCAAAATAAATAAAGGGATTGGAA
This sequence comes from Sambucus nigra, assembly GCA_949130495.1. Classification (NCBI taxonomy): domain Eukaryota; kingdom Viridiplantae; phylum Streptophyta; class Magnoliopsida; order Dipsacales; family Adoxaceae; genus Sambucus; species Sambucus nigra. The sequence continues at coordinate 86,391,452 of OX422223.1, read as the reverse complement.
TGTTTTGAATCTTTACTAAAACCAAATTAAAAAATTAGGATACCTTACCCCCTCCGGATCTTTCTCCATCTTGGTGCATTAATCATCATATATTCACACTTAATCTCCTTACCCTCGATTCTTGCTAACTAGGAAGGATAACCAGTCATAAGGTGACAATACACCACAATATATTCCATCAAAACCTTGGGTTTCAACATTTGGTCCCTCGAGTGACCTAAAATTGAAAGGGGTTGGAATGTTTCGAATCTTTGCTAAAAATAAAGTAAAAAATTGGGATATCTTGCGCCCCTTCGAAGATTTCTCCCTCTATGTGTGTTAATCACCATACGTTCACACTTAATCTCATTGCCCTTCATTGACCAGGAAGGATAACTAGTCGTGAGGTGATCCTATACCCTAATAGGCACAATCGAAAACCCACATTTCTATGCCTGGTCCCCAGAGAGACATAAAATTAAAAGGGTTTAGAATGTTTTGAATATTTGCTAAAACCAAAGTTAAAAATTAGGATTCCCCGTGCTCCTCCAAATCTTTCTCCCTTTTGGTGTGTTGATCACCATACATTCACATTAAATCTCCTTACCCACGGTCCCCGCTAACCAAAAAGGATAACCAGTCATAAGGTGATCTTACACCCGAATAGATGCCATCAAAACCCTGTGTTTCTATGTCTGGAAGGGGTTGGAATGTTCTAAATCTTTTTTAAAACCAAAGTCAAAACTTGGGATACCATGCGCCCCTTTAAATCTTTGTCCCTCTCTATGTTAATCACCATACGCTCACACTTAATCTCTTTACCCTAAGTTACCACTAATCGGGAAGGATAACTAGTCATGAGGTGATCCTACACCCCAATAGATGCCATCAAAACCCCACGTTTCTATGTTTGGTTCCCAAACAAACCTAAAATATAAAATGGGTTAGAATGTTCTGAATCTTTGCTAAAACCCAAGTAAAAAATCTGGATATCGTGCGCCCATCGGGATGTTTCTCCTTGTTGGTGTGTTAATCACCAAACATTCACACTTAGTCTCCTTTTCCCTGATTCCCACTAACCATGAAGGATAACTATCCGTGAGATGATCCTAAACCCCAATAGAAGCCATCGAACCCCTGTATTTTTATGTATGGTCCCCAGAGCGACCTAAAATAGAAAGGGGTTAGAATGTTCCAAATCTTTTTTAAAACCAAAGTAAAAAATTGGAATACCCTACACCCCTTCGGAGCTTTCTCCCTCCTAGTGTTTGGGTCACAATATATTCTAACTTAATCTCCCTACCCTCTGTTCCCACTAACCAGGAAGGATAACCAGCCGTAAGGTAATCGGGATCCCCCAGAGCTTTATCCTTCATGGTGTTCGAGTTAAAATATATTCACACCTAATCTCTCTACCCTCAGTTACCACTAATGAGGAAGGATAAACAGTTGTGGGGTGATCAGAAGCCCCCTGAAGTTTTCTCCCTCTTGGTGGTTGGGTCACGCTATTTCCACACTTAATCTCCTAACCCTCAGTTCCCGCTGACTATGAAGGATAACCTGTCGTGAGGTGATCAAGAACGCCCCCCAGATATTTCCACCTCCTAGGGATTGGGTCATGCTATTTAAACACTTAATCTCCTAATACTCGGTTCTCGCTAACCAAGAAGATAACCAATGGTCAGGTGACCCCCCCCCCCCCCCCCCCGAAGATTTCTCCATCGCGATGTGAGGTGATCAGGAAACCCCTTGGAGTTTTCTCCCTTTTGGTGGTTGGGTTATGCTATTTCCACACTTAATCTCCTAACCCTCGGTTCTCACTAACCAGGAAGGATAACCTATCATGAGGTGATCAGAAACCCCCCCGGATATTTCTCCCTCCTAGTGGTTCGATCACGCTATTTGAACACTTAATATCCTAACCCTCGATTCCCTCTAACCAATAAGGATAACCACTGGTCAGGTGAACCGACCCCCCCCCCCCCTGGAGATTTCTCCCTCCCGATGTTTAGGTCACGCTATTTCTACACTTCATCTCCTAATTATCGATTCCCAATAGCCAGTAAGGATAACTAGTTGTGAGGTGACTAGGAAACCCCATAGGAGCTTTCTCCCTACCGGAGTTTGTGTCATACTAAATTCTCACTCATTCACCCTTACCTCGGTTCCTGGTAAACATGAAGGATAACTAGTCATGACATGAACTAGACCCCCCGTAGCTTTTCCCTCCCGGTGTTTGTGTCACGCTAAATCCAAACTTAATCTCCCTGACCACAATTCTCGTTGACCAGGAAGGATAACCAGTCATGAGGTGACCAGGAAAACCCCGTAGCTCTCTCCCCCTCGTTCTTTTAATTATTGTGTGTTCACACTTAAGAAACCTATCTTCGGTCCCCACTGACCAAGAAGGTTAATTAGTCGTGTGGTAATCCTAAAAATAACTTTCCAATCCTTGATGCGACGTTAAGCACCCATCGTTGATCTGACATTAGGATATCTCTTACCATAGTTCTTTATATGACCTCAACAAAGACCTTTTGGGTATCGATCATAAATTCATACCCTTGGATAAATAACCCAAACCCTTGTGCCATTAAGAATCAGTCGGATCATCAATTTTGACGAAGAGTGTCCTCTTGCGCACACTCTTAGTCAACTGTCTCTATGGACACCCCGATTCCCAATTGGGGTGTGACTCGTTTCACCCCACCTGAGAAAAACACCATAAACCCGGCCTCAACGAAGTACCAGAGATAAAAACACACAAAAGAGGAACTAAAGGGACTAAAAATCCCCAAAATAAAACTTACTGGGGTTAAAAATACAAAATTAAGAGTCCCTCAAAGTCCTTCTATCGATCGATAATCCCCCTCCCCTAGTAATCATTACAGAATCTAGCGTAACTCCCCCCTAACCATCCCCGTGGCACGCCATCCGAATCTAACAACCCTCCTCCTTCTGTTGTTCTCTAAAAGGACTGACTCAAACCCTTATAAATAGAGGTCCCCAACAATCTTGAAATGGGTACCAAAACCCAAGTTCAATCCGTTTTTCACTTTTTTCTCTCCCGATCATCCGGGATACTCGATCTCATTCTAAAAAGCCCCGAAGAAGTTCTTACTTTGGAGAATCACTTTCCCCCCGAAAAGTTCGTACTTCTAAAAAGTTTCTTCTGTCCCAAAAGAGTTACGTACTTCTAAAAAATCACCTCTGAAAGAAAAACATTGGCAAGCCTCTGAGCGCATTCAACTAATGTCGACACTTCTAAACAAATCTATAACCGACTAAATGAGGCTCTGCATACCTCAGACACCTCAAGTGGGAACAATCCCCTGGGAGAAATTCAGTTCATGTTACAAGGGTAGAGAAATTATGTTCGAATTTTGGGTCAAGCACCCTTATATATCAAATAACCTTTGTCCAAATTTCAAGTCAAATACCCCATATATATTGTGATAAAATGTCCATGTCTATTTATCTCTTTTATCTCGGCCCCCGTTTAGGGGACCAGGTATGAACTTTATAACGTTTATATTTTAAAACCTGGTTTCTAAGACACCACCTCTATTAATAACTTAACATGCTCATATGTTAAAATAATGACAATTAAAGGCCACAATGACCATTAAAAAACATGGGAACATACTTTTTAAAATCATTTTGAGGAAAGTGTCTGTGAGCCGAGTCTGTTCAAAATTTTGCACCAAGAGAAAGTCTAAAATCCGACTACTCCCACCATTTCTCTAAATGAACAAAGCCCTTCCCCGCAACGGCATCCAAATATGTGTTTTCATATTAAATACTTATCAAATGTCGGCCTCTGATTAAACATATTTTTAACTTATAATTATATTAATCTAACACGATGAAAATGCTATATTAAGGACCATGCTCCATAAATACCATAATGATGTATATTGTATATCCGTTATCCCTCCACTTACACCCGTAAATATGAACCGTTTGTTGGAACTACATTGGCTTTGGTCCCAAGTCTCCTTGGGTACGTAGGCGCTATACCGAACTAAAATCGCGAAGCCTAATACTTATAATACGACTGTTGGTATAATATCTATTACGTACGCATCTGTCCCTAATCCAAAAAACAAAGTAAACAAGTGGAGGATTATAACACCCTCGGGATTTTAGCCATGTCGATAAGGGATACTTAAATATCTGTTGGTGGCTTCTGGACCACTCCAATACTAAATACACTTTCCCCTCTCCATATACACCTCCAAACAAGCCCAAAGTTTCAACAACACCTTCGAGTTAGTGATCGTCTGATGGACATGGATATCTTTATCGGATATTTTTAGGGACAACTCCCATTTTGACCCTCCGTCAAAGCTAACTTCTAGCCCATATATAGTTTATTTCCCTCCCAAGCTAAGTCCTACACTTTCACACACATCACGTTGGAGCATGTGAACACCCAAATTATATAGGCTTTGATCTTAGGGATACACGAGTACGTAGGAGCAATACTGAGTCGTTCTCGCGATCTCGAGTCTCAATAATATGTCTCGTGATATATTTTCCCCACATAGATGCAATCATCTCTCACCTCACTCTTACATCCTCTTTCATACATACTACGAACGAGATATCAAACCATATCAAAGTTGCGATCTCTCGTACACCACCATATAAACCCTCAAAAGCATACATAATATACACAATCGAATTACGTAAGCTTTGATCCCAAGTCTTCTTGGGTACGTAGGCATATTACTGAGTCCTTCTTGTAAGCATGAGCCTCGATAATGTATCTCTTGATATGCTGTCACAACAGAGATGCACCCATCTCCATATTAGATTTTTATCACTCCTTACACCTTGACAGAGATATCAAATTACCTAAAAGTCGAGCTCGCTCGCATACTTACATACATACTAACGGCCACCCGTTACACCCACATGGAGTCATGCGTAAGCGCTCTTGTGTACCTACACTGGTTGAAGTGACGTTCCTACACTGCTCACTGATGTAATTTTCCTACTTAATAACTATCTATGTGTAAGGGATTCTCAACATAAGCTATCTAAACAAGTTTAAAAATAACTAAAAAGTAATCAATTAATGTTAAGAGCAATAATAAGCATATAATTAAAGAAGCATACAGAACAATTTGGTTCTCTAATACCTTCCCCACTCATAACTCGGTTTCCAAACCCATATAATAAGAATCTCTGGACCAACCGTAGACTTGAACCTTGCTTAGCATTAGCTTGAAAGGGATAACCTAAATCTTTTATTTTTTTGTATAAAATAAAATGGAAAGTCTGAATGAACCAACTGAACCCCTTATCGCACGAAACACACTTAACCCTAGGCCTAAAATCAGGGGTGTACGACTCAAAATGGACATGGCGTCAAACATCTTCCAGGGGAAAGTCACTTCGACCCACGTCAGATTGATAAATTGACCTCGGGGGGATGTGGTGTTCTAGGAGATAAGGACTCTTTGACATCTATCATAAACACTCATACAAGAGTTCTCTTCCCGAGATTATCACCGTTGGAGGCCCACAACTCCACACTACTAAAAAAGGAGGAGTGATCGAATCTAATTCTGAAATCACCAATCGTTGCTTATGACTATCAAAGATCGACCATTTGTGTATATGAGGTACCCAGTGAACGTGTCACCACTATCGAGATCATCTTTGTCATGTCACATGGATGCCTTATTGAACAAGCAGTTTGGCTCGGGTTCAAAGGATTCAATAATGAGTATGAATATGATTCCATAATCCATGGACTGCAACAACCGATTAACCTAAGAACCAATCATGTAATAGTATATTATGACTCTCGTTTGACTGCAAATCAACTCAACGATGATTATAAAGCCAGAGATCCCAGGATAATCGCTTACCAGGACAAAGCAAGGAAACTTCTCAAACTGTTTAAGTCATCCTCAGTAAAGCAGCTACTGAGGAACAATAATAGTCATGAAGACACATTAACTACTATGGTATCTGCTATTGACACTGACCTAAAAATAATGATTGAGGTGGAGCACATAAATCGACCCAATATTAATGAAATAAAACCAGTTCAAGATGTCATGCCAATTCAGTTAGGACCATCATGAATAAATCTAATCATTGACTTTATAAATAACGAATACCTACCACCAGAAAATAAAAAATCCCATAAGTTTAAGATCCAATCGACGAGGTTCTTCCTTAATCCTAAATGCAAAATTTACCGAAGATCATTCACGGCTTCTCTCCTCAAGTGTGTCCATCCATATCAAGTGGAAATGAATCCTCAACGAAATGCACGAAGGTAGTTGTGAAGATTATGTAGGTCCAAGATTATTCTCATATAAGGTGATCTCTTTGGGATATTAGTGGCCTTTCATGTAGAAGGACTCTGTTCAGTTCATCCGTAAGCGCACCAAATGCTAGCAATTCTCCTCAATGATCAAGCAGTCGATCAGAGATTCGAACCCCCTCACAAGACCTTGGCCTTTTGCTCAATGGGGGTATGGACATCATGGGACCTCTACCTGTAGCTCTTGATAATTAAAAGTACATGATACCTGCTACCGATTACTTTGCAGAGTGAGTGGAGGCAGAACCACTCACCCACATTGAAGAAGCAGATGCTAGATAATTTATATAGAGGGATATTATCATAAGGTTTAGAATTCCAAGAGCATTGGTTGCTGATAATGGAATTATGTTTGGCAACAACATCTTTAGAATTTTTTATACGGAATATGAGATCAAGATCCACTATGCATCAACTGTGTTCACATAGTGTAATGGTTAGGTCAAAATAACTAACATGACTCTGCTGTCAATAATCAAACGTTGGCTAGAAAATATGAAGGGTATATGGAAGGACGAACTCCCCTCCGTCCTCTGGGACTACAAAATAATGCATAGGAGACAAATTAGGGAAACCCCATTCTCTCTAGCATATTGAATGGAAGTAGTCATCCCTTTCGAGAACGGTATTCTAACTCATAGAACATAACTCTTTGAGAATGTTCAAAATGATGATCGAATAACTCACGAGTTAGATATCACATAAGAATGAAATAATCAACCTCTTACACACCTGACCGCTTACCAATAAGAACTATCTAAGCAACATGACATTGGAGTCAAGGTTAGATAATTTTAGGTTGATAACTTAGTTTTTATAAAGCTTCTCCTAACAGTAAAAACCTATCGTGTAGAAAGCTAGCACCGAACTGGTAGGGTCCATACAGAATAGCATCAAAGGGAGGCGGTGGATATTATCACTTAGAAGAATTAGATAGCACATTAGTACTAAGGTCATGTAATGCCATTAACCTTAGGAAGTTTTAATCATTAGATATTTTTTAATTTTGTGCAAATTTTAAGATTATTTATGTAAATAAAATCATTCAGTTACAACTGTGGACTCGGTATAATTCTTCAAGCATAAAATCCACCTAAAAATGACTATACAACACAAGAAGGCTGGTCAGCCTAGAATAGGCATGAAACCCACTTAAGAATTGATTGGTACAATTTAGAAATAAGTTTGGGCCTACGTTTGGCATAAACACACCTGAAAATAGTGATACAACCCAAAAGGGTTGGTCGACCTACAATAGGCATAAACTCACGTAAGAATTGAATATTATAACTTATAAATAACTTGGTAGCCTACATTTGGCATAAAACCCACATAAAAATGATGGTACATCCCAAAAGGTTTGGCCGGCCTAGAATAGGCATACAATAATTTAATGGTACAATTAAGAAATAAGTTTGGGGCCTACGTTTAGCAAAAAACCCATCTGAAAATGGTAGTACAGCCCACGAGGACTAGTCAACCTAGAACAAGAATAAACTCGCTTAAGAATTAAGTGGTACAACTTATAAATAAGTTGCGGGCATACACTTGGCATAAAACCCACCAGAAGATGGTGGTACAGGCCAAGAGGGATAGTCGACCTAGAACAAACATAAACCCACATAAGAATTTAGTGGTACGACTTAGAATTAAGTTGGGGACCTACATTTAGCGTTAAACCCACCTGAAAAGGGTGGTACAACCCAAAAGGGTTGGTCTTCCGAGAACATATGCAAGTTCACCCTAGGGTTAAATGGTGTGACTTGGAAACAAGTTGATCGCCCCAATAAGTACACTTTGACTCTGAATTGAACTACTAATTTAACTTGAGATATATTTCTCAATATGATGTATGAGTTGAAATAATCGATCACAGAATTTCGTCAAAGTTTATTATGGGTTTAGCAAAGTTTCACTTAAACCTAAACCTAAACCTAAATGGAAATAAGGTTTAATAGACCAATTACTTTCTTACAACGTATTTTACATAAGGCGTAATCAGGACGATTAATAATAATCCTGTCACAAGTAAAAGGAAATGCGAGGAAAATAATGAAGGCAACATTGTTATTTTCATTAATAATAATATGGCTCAAGGCCCAAGGAACGGATGACCAAGTGGTCTACAAAAAGAAAGCAAAACTAGGGTAAGGGTGTTGTAATAACTCACCCAATATAGGAAATCAATCCCTTAAAAACTAAAATTCCTAGGTAACCCCCAAGCTTTGGTCAAATTACCAAAATACCCCTAAACAATAATCATGCTAATATTTACACCTTATCCTACCATTGAATCCAAACTTGAACCCAAAGTTTCATTAAATTTCATATACTTAGTATTAATATCATGAACCAATCCCATAAGTTTAAGATACTACACTTAAGCTCCTACAACTTTCAAAATTAATATATAAGTCCTAAAAATTAAGATATGAACTACCTAAGGACCAAATTAAAGCCTAAACTAATTTTTACTTTTGCCCCTGCTGATGTCGACCAGGTGGCAGCCCCCTTGGCATGTACCACATGGGTATCCCATGGTACCCTTATGTACTCACATGGTACCATGGTTGAAACTAGCAAGAACCAAGTTAAAAATCACCTAACTCTCTACCAATCAACTCTCCACCACGAACCTTATATCAACCCCCATTTACCTTTGTGAAAAACCTAACCAGCTCAGTGATAACACAAAATAAACTTTTGAGTTTTTTTTTTGTATCTTTATCATTTTATCCATGAATTCCGTTTCTTATCATTTGGTTATGTTTCTTAACTTCCTTAGAGTAAAAATATATAGTTACATGCAGGTTTTAACGTGTGTATGGCATTGAAAAGGCTTGAATGCCAGAAAACACCATTAAAGCTTGAGCTTTAATGATGGATTCTGTACTCTTGACTTTGAACTAGTTTCAAAGTGAGGGAACTCAAGCTCTGGGTCTAAGGAACCTAGGTGCAATGTTTGATTGAACCAAAAATAAGTTTTAATGTCCCAAATCAAAGTTTGAAATTTACGGTCCTGAGATTTTTAGAACTCAAATTCAGAGGCGATAATCAACCCAAACCCTTAAAACAAAACTCGTTCGATAACATTTTTAGTATATAATACAAATATCACCATGCAGGAACCCTAATCATAACCTATAACCATAAATGTTCAGGTCACACTTTCACAATTTTTACAAAAAACTAATAGCTCGAATCAGTCCATCAAAATCTTTGAAACTAATATGGTTGGATACTTCTAAAAAAAATTATGCAACTTTCATTGAGGAATCAACTCAAATGGTATTCTAAATATAGGGGCAAAGTTTTCAAGTGGTTAGGTCAACAAATCGAAGGTAGGGGATTATGTGGGCTACGCGCGCGAGAGTGGGGGTCAAACTAGGCGCATGTGGGATTTGACCTAGCGCGTGAGGGCATATCCCCAATCAGAAAAATCTGATTTTTTTTTTCCAAAAAATCTATTTTTTATTATGAACAAAATTGTATATTACATCACCCTGTTTGGATTCCTAGAAAGAAAAATCTCGAAAAAAAAAAGGTTTTAAGGTTAAATAATTAAACTTTCTATTTACATTTAACCCCTGGTAGTTTTTCAAGTATTTCAAAACAACCCCAAACTTTTACATAAATTCCCTAGGTTAAATATTGCCAATTTGTGTCTTTCCACTAAACCTAGATCCAACTAGAAAGTAGGAAAAGTTTACAACTTTAAACTTTTTGACATTATACATTTAAACCCTCACAATTATTTTACATTGACAAATTCATTAAATTCCACTCAACTGCATACTATAATTTTATATTGACAAATTCATTAAATTCACAATTATTCCCCCGTACATTTTTCAAATTATCTTAAGCAAACATATTGGACCAACAATAACCATTAAATATGTAATATATATATACTAGCGGATGCTCGTGCCCGAGGGCACGGCGATAAATTTGCTCCCGTGATAAAACCCACCACATAATAACCCGTTTTTTTTTTAAAAAAACTTAAAAAAAAAAAAAAAAGATTTAAAAAAAAAATATTTTAATAAAAAAATAATAATGTATGTATGTATGCATGCAAACATACAACACATAAAATGCCATACATATTTATCATGCATAAGTTACTATTCATAACACTATTATCCCATATTATTATTATATATATATATATATATATATATATATATATATATATATATATATATATATATATATATTAAGAAAGACCATATATTATTTTAAAACCAATTAATGAAAGTATCCCCAACACACACAACAGGAATGCTTTCATGCATCCACTCCCACCCAACCCAACCCTAACCTACCCAATAATAAACGACAAAATGTCCTGAATTCAAATCGGCGGTTCAAATAACTTCAATAATATTCAAGGGCAAATTTGTCATTGTTCCAAACAAGCTAAAATTCCTATAAAAACAAAACCCTAGCTGTCTCAAACACCGACATTAATGGAGGAAAACAACACATGGACTACTTGGGACGAGCTCTTGCTAACGTGCGCCGTTAAACGGCACGGCCTGAACGCCTGGGACTCCGTGACCACGGAACTCCAAAACCGAACCTCAAAATCTCTTTTACTAAATTCTCAAATCTGCAAAAACAAATATAAAGATCTGAAACAACGATTTATTGATAACAAAAAATCAGATGAGTTTGATGATAGTATTGGTATTAATATTCCCTGGCTTGAGGAGTTGAGGAAACTGCGTGTTGCTGAGCTTAAACAAGAGGTTCATCGTCACGATCTTTCGATCCAGTAAACTTTTCTCAATATATTACTGGTTTCGGTTATTTTGATCTTCTGTGTGTTTTGTAAATCATGTATTGGTTTATCAACAGATCTTTGCAGTTGAAAGTCAAGAGATTGGAGGAGGAGAGAGAAAACGACGACCAAAAACCAGATCTACAAAAACAAAACGGCAAATCAGATTCCGGTTCGAATGAAAAAACCGGTCCGATTGAACCGGTGAAAACCGGTTTGGAGGAAAAACCGGTGGGTGACGATTCGTGTAATGGAAGTTCGGAAACTGTGGTGAAGAAACTGAGTGAGTTGAGAAACTCGGCTGATGAGTCGACGAGTTTCACGGTGAAGAATCGCCGGCGAGGGGACGTTGCCGGCGGCGAGGTTTCTCCGGCCACCGATATTAGCGGGAAGGGTGAGTTGTCGGTTGGATTTTTGGATGTTTTGAAGGGACATAAACGGGGTTTGGTGTTTGAGCGCCGGCTAGATAGCCAGGTATGTTTCAATCTCTACTTTTGCATTTAATATCTTAATCCTCTTATTTATAATTAGTATGATAAAATGTGATCCAAATAATAAAATAATTCATATTAGCACATTCATCTAAATATAGTTTTATATTTAAAAGGTTCGAGTCAAATATGAGCTCATTTTAGAAAATTAGGAATTAAATATGAGCACAATTTTAAAAGATACGAATCAAATATAATACTCATTTTTAAAAGTTGGGAGTAAAATATGAGTTGTTTTTATATATATCTCGAATTGTAATACTTATTTTAGTAGAAAAACAATGGTTGCTTAACCCATATTTGCTCTGCCCATATTTGACCTAAGCCACATTTGACTCAACCCATATTTGTCCCAATCCACATTTAGCCTAACCCATATTTGACCCGTCCAAATTAGACCCAATTCATAATTTTGTCAGTTTATAACTATTTATAACTATATATAACTATAACATATTTTTATTTCTTAATTTTGAAGGGTTACGTCTAAATACAATATAAAATCATGTAGACAAGTTAAAAAAGGCCAATAGAACATAAGATTTCTCCTCCATAAGCAAAAACCTCGTGGCAATCTAAATTAGAGTGTAATTAAATAATTGAGCATATATCAAATGGTCCCTTGAACATTTTTTAATATACGTTCAGTCCAAGTTCTTTTCCATGCTGCTGACGCGGACCTTTACAAGTAAGAGAATAAAAGGCTGGAACTAAATGTGTATTAAAAAAATATTTGAGGGAATTTTTAGTGTTTGACCCTAAATAATTTAAGTTTTTTTTTTACTTTAATCCTCGAGTAAATATTATATTTAGAGATGCTCCTTAAATACTCAATAAATAGATTTACCCGTATACATAAAGTAAAGGTGAATTATTGCATAAAGTAAAAGTCTAATTTTTTAAAAAGCAAAAAATTATAGGATCAAATACCAAAAAGTTTCTCAAACATTTTTTAATACTCATTTAGTCCAAGCCTTTTAATTTGTACCAAAAAGTCCCTTATTCTCTTATCTCCAAAGGTCCGCGCCAGCAGCATGGTAAAACCTTTTTGGTACAAAATAAAAATGTTTGGACTAAACGTGTATTAAGAAAAATTCGAGGGACTATTTGTTATATTCCCCCAAATTATATCTAATTACGATATTATCTTAAATAAATACTGAATGATGTTTTAAGTAATCTTCACGTGGATGTCACACACTAGTTGATATGTGTTTTATCATTTATCTATGTCTATTGTGTATTGATTATGGTATTACAATAGAAAGGATGATAATGTGCAATGAAAGAAGAGTATAAAGGTCCGTTTGATAGCTTTCAAATTTCAAGGGAAATTCAGAAAACTTGAAATTTTTCGAATTTTTTTAGCTTTTAGGCCAATTGATAGCTATAATTTGTCTTGGAATTTGTTTTCCAGGTACAATATCCCTTAAGCACAATTTGCCACCTTTGGGTGAAATCCAATTCTTTCGGGAGCCACCTTTGAGTGGCAAACCAACCAAAACCAATTTTTTTTAGAACTCTATATATTTCATAAATATATATATATATACTAGCGCATGTCCGTGCCTATGACACGATTTAGCCCACCCATTTTTTAGCGCAACCCAATAAAAAGCCCCGCCTAATTTTTATAGCCCAACCCAATCAAAGCCAAGCCCAATTAAAAGCTCGACCCAAATTTTTAGCCCAACCCAATTAAAAGCCTGGCCCAATTTTTATAGCCCGACCCAATTAAAGACCAGCCCAATTTTTATCCAATTTTTATAGGCCAGCCTAATAAAAGCCCAACGCAATTGTTATGTATGTATGTATGTATGTATGTATATGTATATTATGCATCCATGTATATGTTTGTTATGCATGCATGAAGTACATAAAATACCATACATAAGAAATAAAATTCTTTGGGGAGTCAGGTTTTTGTTTGCCACCTTTGGGTGGCAAACCACTCAAAACCAATTTTTTTTAGAACTCTATATATTTCATAAATATATATTATTCATAAATTGTTATATATATATATATATATATATATACTAGCCTATGCCCGTCCCTATGGCACGATTTAGTCCAGCCTAATTAAAAGCCCAACCCACAATTTGTAGCGCAGCCCAATTAAAAGATCAACCCATTTTTTTAGCTCAGCCCAATAAAAAGCTCAACCCAATTTTTATAGCCCAACCCAGTCAAAGCGTAGCCCAATTTTATTAGCCCAGCCCAATTAAAAGTCCGGTCCAAATTTTTAGCCCATCCCAATTAAAAGCTCGCCGAATTAAAGCCCAACCCAATTTTTATACCGCAGCCCAATAAAAGCCTAATCCATTAGCCCAGCCCAATTGTTATGTATGTATGTATGTATATTATTTTTTTTAGAACTCTATATATTTCATAAATTTGTAAATATATGTATATATATACTAGCTCATGCCCGTGCCTATGGCACGATTTAGCCCAGCCCAATTAAAAGTCTAACCCAATTAAAAGTCCAACCCATTTTTTAGCACAGCGCAATAAAAAGCCCAACTCAATTTTTATAGCCCAACCTAATCAAAGACCAATCCAATTTTATTAGCCCAATCCAATTAAAAGCCCGGCCCAAATTTTTAGCCCAGTCCAATTAAAAGCCCGACCCAGTTTTTATAGCCCAGCCCAATTATAGCCCAACCCAATTTTTATAGCACAGCCCAATAAAAGCTCAGCCCATTAGCCCAACCCAATTGGTATGTATGTATATATGTATGTATGCATGGCGGATCCAGAAATGTGAGTAAGAGGGGGCCAAACAATATATATTAATTTTTCTGGGGGCCAAAACTATAAACATATAAAAAAAATTCACAAAATATTAAAATTATAGGGTTAAAATTTAAATTTCTTAGAAGTTTGGGGGGGCCAAGGCCCCCCCTCGCCCCCCCTTGGATCCGCCTCTGCATATATATTATGCATCCATGTATATGTATATGTATATGTATATGTATGTTATGCATGCAGTACATAAAATATCATACATAAGAAAGCAAAAATGTCATGCATACATTAATATATATTTCGTATATTTTATATGTGTATTTTGTATATTGCGTATATTTCATATATTTATATATATTTCGTATATTTTAATATTTTGTACATTTATATATTTCATATATTTTAATATATATATCTATATATATGTATATTTGATATATATATATATATATATATATATATATATATATATATATATATTCCGTAAATAAATTTTTCACATTGATATCTATTTTTCAGTTTTTGTGTTTGATAGAAAATGTGAAAAATTGATGATATTCCAACTTCTATCAAATGGACACATGTTGAAAAATATATATATGTCTTGGAATTGTTTGCCCTAGAAATAAACGCCATGGAATCATTTGCATTTTCCGAACAGACCCTAAGAGATGGATTTTTTAATGATCAAAAGGAAAAGGAAAACGTAAATTCAAAGAGAATATCTATTTAACCCGTCGTATGAGAGCACATACGAGTTATATGTGTTATTTCATTATTAGGCTATCCACAATGGGTCCTCTAAACCTATTGTGAATCCTATACTTCGGCAAATATGTGGTTGCATTGCAGTGGGCGGCATATTTGTTATATTTTGGAGAGGATCCGTTTAAGCTCCCATAGTTGGAGAGGGGGGATAAGGGATCCCTTAAGTGGCAGAGGGATGTCAGGCGGACATCTTTTGTCCGTCCCAGCCCAGCAGTAACTTGGAGCAATGGTTATATCTGCAAGGGAAACTTGGAGTTGGGTGCCACGTAGGCCGGGCGCACATCTTTTGTCCGTCCCATCCCAGATTTAGCGAATCCCCATTGTAGGATTCAACCTGCAACTCGTCCCATAAACCCATAGGTTTATGGGAGCCCACTGTGGTTGGCCTTAGGTCTTTCACTTTGATTCAATTTGCCTTTTTTTTTCCTTCGAATTTCACTCTAATCAATTCAAGCACACAAGTGAGATTCACAAATACTGACGTATAACATTTGAACATGATCAATTTAATAGTAAAATATTAAACCATTAAACACAATATACTAAAATCTTAAACACAAAAATAAGAAGAATTTAATTAAATGCTCATGATTTGTTTATTTTTTTCTTTTATCTAATTTTAGTTCAATATAGTTTGAAATATAATTTAAGTCTTTGATAGTGATATCAACTATGTTTAAGTTATTGTCACTATTTCTTTGATAATGTCACTATCACGAGTCAACATTATTTTTAAAAAATATGTTGACTAAATAATAAGAACATTTTTAGACAATAAGCATTTAATTAATGGGGCATTTACCAAATAGTCCCTCGAACATTTTTTAATACATGCTTAGTCCAAACCTTTTTATTTGTTCCAAAAAGTCCCCCAACAATACTGCTAGCGCGGACTTTAAAAATAAGAGAATATTGCTTAAATGGGTGTTTTAGAGAATTTTTGGAACAAAATAAAAAGATTTGGACTAAATGCGTATTAAAAAATATTTGAGGGACTTTTGGGTATTAAATCCTTAATTAATTTAGAAAATATTAATTAAACATCGTTTTAACGCTGATTTGTAAATATTAACATCACTTTAATAAAGAAACAATGAATGTAAAAATAGCCAAAAGAGGTCCCAAGTTTATAATTTTTCTTCGGCTTCCAATGCCTTAACATTATAAGGATAATAATGTTTGTTAATATACATAGTAGCGGAACCATACAATATATTTTGATGGAGCACTAAAAGATTTACAGGGTTTCAAACGTTCAAACCTTGAGAGGAATTTTTAGGGATTATTTTAGATTTCGTATAAACGTTTAATTGAAATTTTGTGAAATTTTAGGTATTATTTATAAATTTTGTACAAATATTTTGTTGATAATTATATTCATATTGCAAAATTTTACATGGGATAAAAAAAATTAGTGCCTACCCCACCCCACACACACACACACACACACACACCAAAATTGACACAAGTTTATAATCTTTGGTGAGTCACCACAAAACAATTTTAACACATGATACATATATACATGTTTAGTGCCTAATATAGTAGTGTTAGATGGATGACTAATATTTTTTCAGTTAATTGATGTTTGGTGCCTAAAAATATTTAATTCAATATTTGTCTAACATATTTAAAAAAAAGTCGGCTGCTATAGTGACATTAGCAAAATAATAGTGACATTAATTAACACATAATGTAACTATCAAAGACAAAAATTCTTTCTAAATATATCGAACTAAAATTAAAATATGGAGAGGTTTAATATTTTCTATTAAATTGATTATCATCAAATGATGCATGTGTGAACTTCGCTTGTACGGTTGAAATATTAAAGCAAAGTGCGAAGGAAATGAAGTGAACAGAATCAAAGTGTTTGGCAGTGGAATTCCACGTACAGTATGCGCTTTCTATGCGGTGACCATGACAGGTTAAATAAAATGTCTCATCCATTAATATAGAGAAAATGCACTTACTCTCTTTATGGAAAATAAAGAGTGTTTGTTCTTTGCAGAAATGAGTAAAAAAATACTTATGAATACTTTTACGCTGACTCACAAATGTGATACATTTGGTTCGTATTCGGGTTCGACAATTGTAGCGCCAGACACAAACAAATGCGAATGTGACACGTTAGTGTGTCGAATTGTTGAGTCAGGCCTAAAATTATGGAACAATTATTGAGAAAATTAATATTTTTTCTATTCTTTAAAATGAATGACGTGTAAAAAGAAACAATTAATATGGGTAGTTGTGTTTCCACCAACAATCTCTTTCCATGCACCTCACTTTTAAAAAATTCACATTCTTGAGATATTATACTTGTAATATCTCTATGAATATAGGTGTGTATATAAAATTTTTGCAATAACTTCTTGGAATTTGTTAAGCTTCACGCTCACCCAATTTGGCTAAAATCTTCTTGAAGACCTTAGAAATATTTGATATATCAACTTCCTGTGACTGGAATGTTATTGGCATTATTATGGTATAGATGTTGCAATGAGAACCTCTAATTGTATCAATGAACTAGTATGCAGCCCACACGATGATGCGTGGGTGGGTTTGATTATTAGATTATAAATGTAAAACGTAGGTAAAAATTGTTCTTAAACTTGAAAAATCAAACGGTGGGAGTAATTTTTCAATCTTATACAAATTACTGAGAGTATAACTACTGAAACAAAAAAAGGATAACTGACCTTCATAGGTATTGGGAAAATCTCCTTGATTAGACATAACACTCGAGGACTCTGCATACACTTGATATTTTAAACCAAACACCCAAATCAAACCCAAAACATATACCCAAATCGAATTTTTATACAATTTTTAAAAATGCTCCAAATCAAACCCGAAATACCTTATTTTAAAAAACAACACAGTCAACTAAAAGAACATATAAATAAAAACCCTAAACAATATCGAACAAAATATATATTGTCAACCAAAATAACATACAAATGAACCCCAAACAGAATCACACTCATATAGAGAAAGAGAGAGAGTGTGTAAGAAAAAAAATATAGTATCCCTGGATACTGTTGTCAAATCACTAGTCTACAAATCTGAGTTACGAAAATATATACTTTGAATGATGGTTAAAGAGAGATATATTGAAAAAACAAATATAATTGATGTAAAAACAAAAAAAATGGTGTGAACAAATAGGGTACAAAATATAAATCTAAACAAAAATAAAGCCCAATACTAAACAAAAAATGGTTAGATCTGCAATATTCAAACAAAAAAACACATGTTGTCAAAAGATAGAGCATTTACCGTGTTGCCTTGGGGGGAGGTGTTGGATTCAGTAGAAAGAATATGGAGTAGACATATTAACAATTTGATCATCAACACTCTCGTCATTTCATCCCCTTCGGACCCAAACACAATTCAATAAAATATACACAATTACCCAAAACTCATTAATCAAACACGCAATTTTTTCAACGGAAACTCAATAAATTTTGCATATTAAATTTTCATATAAATCAACAAATACCCACATGGACATGCAGTAAAAATGGCGGGTATGGGAAGAAACAAATCAAAAGGTAATTTGAATTTAAGGGTGAAGGAAAAAAAACTTACTTTTATTGGATTTTTGTAAGTTGTAAGTGTGTATGTATGGTTTAGATTGTTGCAAGTTGTTGTATGCAATTGGCTTACTCATAATTATCTTACAAATGAAAAAAGTGAGAGAGGCGTGACATAGAGGAGAGCTTCGCCGTTTAGGCGTGAGAGAGAAGAAAGAGCTTTGTTTGGTTTTTTAGTTTGAGAGAATGAGACGAATCTTTGATAGTTTTTTCTTTTGCTGGATTGATTTGAGAGAAGGTGGGTTTTGCTGTAGTATAGGTAAAGCTTTGGGCTCTCCATCCATTCCCATATGTCCTCACCTTTTCGTTTCCCATCCGGGTCAAGAGGTGGAAACTAAAAGGTTTTTTTAATGCCAGTCGTTTCCCATCTTGGTTAGAAGTGGAAACTAATTTTTTTTTGAACTTAATGGGTTAATTAATAAGATTTATTAAAACTGTATACGTGGCGATGCGAGGAAGTGACAAATGTCGATACCGTGTTTTGCTGTCAACTTTAGTTATATATTATAATTTTACTTTGTTATAATGTTATTAGATTGATAGGGGACGTTATTAAGAAAAGTGAATTAAAAAAATATATCTCAGGTATACCTATGTAATTAGTAGGATAGCTTAGTGCAAAATGTTATGTGAGGTTCCCTATCTTCTTTTTTACCCTTCGTAAAATTTCACACAATACATACTTTAATGCACAACACATTGGTATTCGATTTTATTACGAGTATGATTTTTATTGATTACCATTATCAATTATCTCCCAGATCATACAGTTAAGCGGGAGCCTCCCTTGTATACTAGGTACGACCTTTTTTTCTATTGTCATACATCCAAGTGTGTATTGTGTGAAAGTGTGAAAGTGTGATGAAGAGCAGACAAATCCGCAGGACCGACTTTGAAGTTTTAGGGGTCTTAGGCAAACAATCAAAATCGGGGCTCTTTTACATAAAAAAAAATCAAAACTGAACCTCACGGTACGACGATAACATCGTTTTTTCGGTAAATTCAAAAAATTTTGGAATAACCAAAATAACATAATATTTCAACAAAATTTTAACAAACAAAAAAATAACCAGGCTTAAAATTATTTTATATTTAGTCAAAAATTTATTGACTAAAATAATCACTATTAAAAGATTAGCCAACTGATTTTTAACGTGCACACTCAAGTCTATTTATAAGATCTCATAGCAAGGCAATACCCACATCCAACTAATGTGGGACTTGCGAAAATACTAGAAAAGCACTCATATTCATATACTCAAATTTCGCCATGAGAACTACCAAAGCACTAAGGTGTGTTGAAAATGGGTTAAGTTGTGTTGATTTGGGCTTATTTGGATTGGCGTATAAGTATATATGGGTTTTTAGGCTTTTTATTTTGGGCCTTTTCTGTTGTAATTGATTTTAAGTTGAACAAGTTTTATTTTTTTAAGAGGCCTTTTTAAGTGGTATACTCTAATTTTTTTTTCATAACAATTTTTATTTTAACATTTCTTTTTATACCTAAATATTTTTATACCATTTTTTTTTTAATTTGGGGGACCCGATTAATCGGGGGCCCTAGGCAACGGTCTAGTTTGCCTACACCTAGCGCTGGTCCTGCAAATCCGGTTTATGAAGTAAATCAATATGAGGCTTTGGCTTAGGTACAAAGGTTCTATTATAGTCTGGCATGACATTCGTTTCTCCTTGAATTGCTCAATCTTTAATTGCACGAGAGTATTGTGAAATAATCAAATAGATACAAAGTTGCCATTATTTGGGACGTCTCTTTTTCGGCAAATTTTGGTAAAATTGGGTGTGTCGAACCTTAAGACGCATTCAGTTAGGGCATAACAAGTTCGCCGATTTAGTCACCACAACATTTTTACATATACACATGCATTTTTGGTATGTGAATTAAATTATAAAAAATGTGGGTTTATTAAAAGTCGGGTGTATAGAAAAAAATATGCGTGGAAACAAAATTATCCATTAATAAACATGTCTTTGTTAATTAAATATTTCATTTTTTATTGTTTATATATAATGTGAATTATAATTATTTTATTCTAATAAATAAAATCTCATCTCACTTTCCTTATGTTCCTCGAGGCTTCAACATATTATTTGATTATAAATAATTTGAGAGATATACAAAGAACAAAGATTACTTTTTTCATTGGTGGTATGTGATTTACTTACCAGATGTGTGTGAAATAATTGAAATAATGTGAATTTTTTCACATTCACTCTTCATTGTTCTCATGGTGTCACATTTGGTGGTATGTTACTATTCACTTATCATTAAAATAAATCCATATTTATTAGTCTTTATCAATTTCACCATATTCTAATATTATTGCTTTCTATATGCCATCCCTATCACCTAAAATGAGAATATAGAATTTTTTTCCTTTTTCGTAAAAATAATGTCTTTTTTCCCATGATAAGAATACAACTCAACTCAACTCAACAAAGCCTTTTTCCAATTATTTGGGGTCGGCTACATGAATCCTATTTTTTCATTTCATTCTGTCCAGTGCAATATCTTCGGTTAAACCACATGATATCATGCCATTTTTTATAATATCCCACCAAGTTAATTTAGACCTACCTCTACCCCTTGGGTTACCATCAATACTAACTAAATCACTCTTCCTTACAGGAGCATCCATTGGTCTACGCTTAACGTGTCCAAACCATCTAAGTCGATTTTCTCTCAATTTATCTTCTATACGAGCTACTTTTACCGTTTCACGAATTTGTTCATTTTTAATTTTATCTTTTCGAGTTTTACCACAAATCCATCTTAGCATTTGCATCTCCGCCACACTCATTTTTTGCACATTTTGTTTCTTGGTTGCCCAACACTCTGTTCCATATAACATGGCGGGTCTAATGGCCGTCCTATAAAATTTTCCTTTTAACTTCAAAGGTATACACCTATCACACAGAACGCCGGTCGCACTTCTCCACTTAATCCAGGCTGCTCTAATCCTATGCGTAACATCATCACTAATATCTCCATCTTTTTGTATAATCGATCCTAAATAACGAAAATGATCATTTCTAGGTATTTCTTGACCCTCCAATTTCACCACATCTCCATTTGTCCTCCTATTACTACTAAAATTACACTCCACATATTCTGTTTTAGTTCTGCTTATTTTGAATCCTCTTGTTTCTAAAGTTTCTCTCCACAATTCCAACCTAGCATTTATCCCCATCTTAGTCTCATCGACTAAAACAATATCATATGCAAATAGCATACACCATGACACCTTATCTTGTATTTGTCCAGTCAACTCATCCATAACAAGAGCAAAGAGATAAGGACTTAATGCTGAACCTTGGTGTAGCCCTACCGTAATTGAAAATTCACTACTTTCTCCAGCTGATGTTCTTACTGTAGTCATCGCACCATCATACATATCCTTGATCACGTCAATATATCTGCGAGTCACTCCTCTTTTATGTAGAACCCACCATATTATATCTCTGGGTATCCTATCATACGCCTTCTCCAAATCTATAAAAATCATATGAAGATCCTTCTTTTTCTCTCTATACCAATTAATCTCCTCAATAAATAGATTGCTTCCATTGTTGACCTCCCAGGCATAAACCCAAATTGATTATCAGATACTGTTGTCTTCAATCTCAATCTATATTCAATCACTCTCTCCCAAAGTTTCATTATATGACTCATTAACTTAATACCACGATAATTTGAACAACTTTGTATGTCCCCTTTATTTTTATAAATAGGTATTAAAATACTTTTTCTCCATTCACCGGGCATCCTATTAGTCATTAAAATTCTATTAAATAATTTTGTAAGCCATGATACTCCATCCTCCCCTAAGCACTTCCAAACCTCAATAGGGATACCATCTGGTCCTAAAGCCTTCCCTGTTTTCATCTTTTTTAGAGCAATCCTGACCTCTGTTGTCCTAATTCTACGAAAAAATATATCTTCTCGAGTCTCCCTAAGTTCCTCTATATCTAATCTACTCCCATTATCTCCATTTAATAACCTCTCAAAGTAATTTTTCCATCTTTCCATAATTTCATCATCTTTGACTAGGACTCTCAAATCATCACTTTTGATGCACTTAACGTTATTAAAATCTTTTGTTTTCCTATCCCTAAGTTTAGCAAGCTTATAAATACTTTTTTCCCCTTCTTGTGTTCCTAATTTTGTATAAAGATCATCATACGCTTTTAACTTAGCATCTCTTACCACTTTCTTAACTTCCTTTTTAGCCCATTTATATTTCTCAAAATTCTCTTCATTTCTATTTATTTGTCATGTTTTAAAGCACTCCCGTTTAATTTTTACTATATTCTGTACTTCTTCATTCCACTACCAAGTTTCTTTAGACTGTAACCCTTTGCCTTTTGATTCTCCAAGAATTTCTTTTGATATTCTCCTAATACATGTGGCCATCTTATTCCACATTATGCTAGTTTCTTCTTCACAATTCCATGTTGCTTCATTTAATAGTTTATCTTTAAATAGTTCTAATTTCTCTCCTTTTAAATTCCACCACCTAGTTCGTGGGTTAATCTTCACTTTTCGCACTCGTGATTGATTTTTAATATTTATATCCAACACCATTATCCTATGTTGTGAGGTTAAGCTCTCTCCCGAGATAACCTTACAATCTTTACACGTTAATCGGTCTCCTTTTCTAGTAATGAAAAAATCTATTTGGCTCTTATGTGTTCCATTTTTATAAGTTATCAAGTGTTCAAGCCTCTTTTTAAAACATGTATTTACTAGTACAAAATCATAAGCCATCGCAAAATCTAAGATAGACTCTCCCCCGTCGTTCCTATCTCCAAAACCATGTCCTCCATTTACTATCTCATATCCTACACGATCTTCTCCTACACGGGCATTAAAATCTCCACCTATATAGATTTTCTCACCTAGGGGTATTTCTTGAATTAGTTCATCCATTTGTTCCCAAAATTGTACTTTAGTGTGCTCATCTAATCCTACTTGAGGTGCATAAGCACTAACAATATTAATTATGTTTTCACATAATACCAATTTTATAAGTATAAATCTATCACCTTTCCTAATAACGGTTACGATATCGTCCTTAAAGTTTTTATCTACTATTATTCCAACTCCGTTCTTATTTCTATGTTTTCCTGTATAATGTAATTTAAATCCTGTATTTTCTATTTCTCTAGCTTTATCACTGACCCATTTAGTTTCTTGTAAACAAGCTATGTTAACTTTTCTTCTTATCATGGTATCTACTAACTCCATCCCTTTTCCTGTAATAGTCCCTATGTTCCAAGTCGATAACCTAAGTTTAGTATCCTGGACTAGCTTCTTTACCCGCACACGTCCAGCTTGTTGCAGGAACCCTTGCGTATTTATCGTCGCATCCGGGCGCCGATGCGACGTCCCTTGCCTATTTTTCGAGACACCCGGTGGCAGGCGCAACGCCTTTTGCCTATTTTTCGAGACACCCGGTGGCAGGCGCAACGCATCGCTTAAGGGGAATGCCCTAGCATTAGCACGTATATTCATAGAATTCATGTTCATAAGGATCTGGCAAAGTTTTACGTTGGCTGTCAGCTACCTAACGCAACCCTCCTCCTTTTTCCGTGCTTGGGACCGGCAGTGTAAAAAAAAAAAAGAAGTTAAGCACGACACAGGCGGAGTTATGATAAGAATGAATGTATATTATATTTTTCTTTCATTCATTTTATTATTTTTTTGCTTACCATATACACTCTGAAGAAATGAAAAATAATGTTGGGGGGATCTCAGAGAAATAAATATGTACACTGTTTTATAGGGGTGGGTTGTATTTTGGCGATGATAACTTTGCCATGGAATTTTTTTCTATAATCCTTTTAAAGATATATCTTCATGTCAAATAGCCAAAACATGCATTTGGAGGATATTCTTTTGGCAAACGTGAAAAACAAAATTTGGTAAATATAGAAATTTTAGACTTTGCCATGAAATTCTTATTAAATAATCCGTTTGCGTCTAAATAGCCGGTAAACGAATGGCAGAACGAGAAGGTTTTGTAGCGATTCGCCCGCGATACGCTTTGTAACTAAAAGCTTTGATGCAATACAGTTTAATTTCATTTAATCTTTTTTAAGTCTTTAAATATGGGATGAGTCTGACGGGTTTCGTAAGAGTAGTTCTGGGGTGACTTAATTTTTGACATAATTTTTTTGAACAAACTGACATGCCAATTTGCTACTGGTTGGTTTTTGGGGTCCCAGTAGCAAACTGTCGCATCAGTTTGTGCCAAAAAATTAAGTCACGATAGCATTTTTGGTTTCGTAATTTTACTTTATTAATTGGAATGTGTACCTCATATACTGTCGGAATAATTATTTTGATAAGAGAAAGTAACTGCAAAAGATGTTGAAAAGCAATTAACTAATAACTAGTTCACGCATAAGCAGTAAAATAAAGTGAAATGGAACCCCAGTTTACCTATAAAGAGATTAAATTTCTAGTAAGAAATACACGGCCAGTCTGGGATCAAACTTGATGGGCCGTGGGACCCTTTCAGGGCAGTGCAAAATTGCACTCAGCTAGTGCTAAAATACCCTATCAAAACTAAGAAAACTGTTATGGGCAAGTGCAAATATAGTATAATGGTTTGAAACTGAAGTGAAACGACGGGGTTTGGTGTTGAAAATGGTGAGCCTTGGGCGGAACATTTTGGACATTTCTATTTTCCTCCCCAAAGTCTTATCTAATTATGTTTAGCAGCTAAACAGAAAACAGAAAATATTTGGTAATAATTAAAGCGAAAATACGAGACAGTGTTTTGAATAAAAATATTAATGGTATGATTTGTTATTTTTTATACAAGGAACGTCTAAATTTGCATTTTTATCCTGCTCATAACATACATATATACTAGTTTACCCTACCCGTGAGGGTTGCTCTTAGATACTTTGCATAACAGCTTTTCCATAATTGACCATACAAATATATGTTTTTGGGTGAACCCATTAGTCTCCACCTCAAGTCTTGTTATCCAATTTTGATTGGAATCTGATTAGAACCTGATGTATTAATTGGAAAAGGATTGTTGTTATGCAATCCGATAACTCAAGTAATTTGATTATCTGTTCATTTATTATTAAATGGGTCGAATTGGAAGTGATACAAATCTGATTCATTACAAATTTGATCTGATTTGGTATATATAGTATATCAAAAATTAAATATTATATAGTTGATACATTTTAACTATTACCATCATTTTCTAATGATTATTATTACACTTAAAATATAAATTGCTTATTCCATATTTTTCGAAGAATAATTTTTTTTTTAAGATGAGCTATGATTAAATTTGAAAAAATGGTATGTATTCAATCTTTGTTAATGGGATTGGATAATATCCGATTCGATCGAATCCATTAGTTTTCAGATATGTATTACTATAAGAGATTACAAGATCTGTTGTATGATCTGAATTCGATCCGGTTCGATAATTTTCTTAATAATTCAATATCGATTGACCTTGAGCTTTTGAGAATTCGATTTGTTTGACAAGCCTACTCGTGTTAGTATAGAAGAGGTGTTTGATGACCCAAATTTGTCATGATATTTTTTCCACTGATAAAGAATGTACAACTTCATAAAGCATGTAAATTTGTATTTTCCAACTTTTATTTCTTACTGATCACCGCAGAAAAAATTTCATGGTAAATTTTCAATTGTTAGGCCGTAATAAATTCATTATTTTCCATCTTTTTACACAACTATATAATCAAACAAATAATATAGCAAATTTTAACTTGGCAAAAGTTTTCATGAAATAATGTGACTAGGAAAAATTTAGGTTGGAAAATTTTGATTTTTTTTTCAAGAAAAGCTGAATTATATTAGAAAGACCTAAATTTAAAATTTCAGGGGGTTTCAATTACTATCTAAAGCTGTTAGTGGGCAGTTTGGTAATTTGGTCAAACGATTGAATGGCTGCATTTTATTTTCCCGCAACACTACGCCAGGTTGGGACGTCAGCCCCAACATCAGATTTCCGTGATAAAATCCTACTTAATTATCTCGAGTTACTTAATATTATTGGTCATGCTTCACCCTTACAATTGACCAAAAAAAAAGTGTATCTAAAATGATTAGCTTTTAAAGTAGACTTTATGTGTGTGAAAGTACAAATATTCTTTAAACTTGCAAAAATTCACCACAAAAGCGTTTTTGAAATCTAATACAATTTAGAAGAGATTTTACATTGTAATAGTTCAAATTTTTCATGCAAAAAGGGTATATTGAGGGAGTTTTCCTTTGCACTTCCCCTTCAAAATTCACTTATTGTAAGTGATGAATTAACTAGCTGTTTTGACTGACTTGCAGAAAACAGACAAGTACAAAAATATAGTACGGCAACATGTGGATCTCGAAATTGTTCAATCCCGAATTGACGATGGGTCCTATTCTTCTTGCATATCAAAATTCTACTTGGATCTCTTACTCCTCTGCACCAATGCCATTGTATTTTTTCCCAAACAATCCCCGGAATCAGTAGCCGGATATTCCCTCCGGGATGTCATTTTGAAGAAGCTAAAAAAACACCGAATCACCCACAACCCCAACCCTTCACCCGAACCCAAACCCAAACCCAATCTTGAATCTGAAAGACCCGACCCATTTCTCACAAAACGCAAACCCCCCACCCTTCCTATTTTAGTTTGTCGCAAAAGAAGCTCCATTTCAACCAAACCCTCTCCAGAGAATGAGAAATTACCTATTAAACAGCTTGTTAAACCTTCAAATGAGGAAGAGAGTTCGATAGAAATAAAGGTCATAAAGGAAAAACCCGTGACGGGTGTTAGGAGCATGAGAAGGAGCAGCAACAGACACCCAATTGTTACCACCCTACCAAGTAAAAAAACAAACACAAACCAAGGAGATGTGGTCCCTAAAGAAGAATTGGCAAAGAAAAAGAGTGGTGCTGCGGATTTTTTGAAGAGGATAAAGAAGAATTCTCCATTGAAGGAAAAAGCGGAAGAGGGTGGTGCTGGTGCTGGTAATAGTAGCTGTAAAAATGATGTCGATGTGAAGAAGAGAGTGATTGATGATGAAAAGAAAAAAGGCGGTAGTGGTAGTGGTGGTGGTGGTGGGAAGAGGAGGGTGAAGGAGGATAGTTCTTCAAAAAGGGCGGCGGGGAGGCCGCCAAAGGGAGGGAAGGAGGTGGTGGTGGTGGGAAAACGTGGGAAGGAAGGTGGAGAAGTGGATGTGGGAAATGAGAGGCCTAAGAAGAGGGCTAAAAGATAGTAGGGGGGAGGGTATGTAAATTAACATGGTAATAGTTTTTTTTTTCTTAACTTTTTGGTTTTAGTTTATACTTTGAAGGGATTATGGATGTGAATTTTTTTGGTTGGGGAGCATGTTATGTTTTAGTTCTGCTTTTCATTTGTGATTTTTTATTCTTGTAATGGAAATAGTTTTAGGTTTACATCATTTTAAGTCACATGATTATCCACAATTTTTCCATTACTAAAATAATAATACATATTTATGTTAATAAAAGTGTTAAAAGAGTTATTTTTTGTTTACCCTCCACTTTTATAGTAGGTTTTGTAACTCCCCCCCCCCTCCCCCGCCCCAACACAAAAAGGGTTGCTGATACAAAATTAAAAATAAAATGAAACTAAACTTTCAAAAATAAAAACTTGTCATAATTACAAAAAAATTAAAACGATGAATATTCCAAAATTATATATATATAGTATTGCTTTTGTGCGGATCAATTCACATTTTAAGAGTGCGAACCGGACATGTGTCACTTGACGGTGAGATCAGAAGAGGGAGAGTGTGTTTATAATTTAGCCGATAATTTCTAGGGTCACCGTCAGGTGACACATGATCGGTCCGCACTCTTAAAATGTGGACTTGTCCGCACAAGAGCAGTACTACACACACACACATACACACATAAAGTACTGTTCTTGTGCGGACTGTCTCGCATTTTAAGAGTGCAGACTGAACATATGTCACCTGGTGGTGAGCTCAGTAATTATTCGCTAAATTGTAGGCACTCTCTAGGTTACTGTCAAGTGACACATGTTCAGTACGCACTATAAAAATGTGGGATATATATATATGTGCACTCCAACATACCTCACTTATATTTTTTTTTGGCAAGAGGGATGGAATCCCCACAAGTTTTAGAATCTGATTTCGGGTGAAGACCACCCCCACTGAATAATGGGATGTTGAATTCCGATATTGGAAAGTTTATGAGCTACACTATTCCCTTCTCTAAAAATATAGAAACACAAAAGATATCCGAGATAAGAAATACTTATTCAAAGGACAAGGCAACAGCTAAATCTAAGGAATCTACCTCTAACCATATGTGATCCCATTTATAATTCCTAGCAAATTCAATCCCAACAATGATGACAAGTAATTATGCGTAGAAAGTAGTAAGAGAACCAAATTTTCCATAGTACGCTCCACGATCAAAGCTTCCAAAAGTTCAGAAAACACCACCTATAGCTGTGAACAAAGCCATTTAAAAAAAATAGTAAAAATATGTATTTTTTTAACTAAATTTAGTATACATGATCGACATAGTAAAAATATCATCTACATAAAAAATATATAAAAAAAATTCAACCTGAAAGTGAGTGAGATGATGAAAAAAATTTGAACGGTCGAAAATACTCATATATACTCACTTTTCATTTTAACCACTTTCGGATTGAATTTTTTGATTATTTTTTTTTTGTATAAGATCTCCTTACGATGTAGATCATGTATATTAAGTTTGGTTGAAAAAATATTTTTTTAAAATGGGTATGTTGCTAAGAGGTATGTTGGAGAACGTAACTCTCTCTCTCTCTCTCTCTCTCTCTATATATATATATATATATATATATATATATATATATATATATATATATATATATATATATATACTATTCTTGTGCGAACTGTCCTGCATTTTAACAGTGCGATTAGACATGTGTCACCTATTAAAATACGGAACAGTCCCCACAAGAGTAATACTGTATATATATATATATACACGTAAGTGATGTCTTTTGATGATGTATTAAGTTGCAGACCAAAATTTAATAATAGTAAAAATATTTATTTGAATTGATTTTTAAACAATGTATATAAACATTTCATAGATACCCAAAAGAAGGCAAAAAATAATTTTTTTACTATTTTAAAAAATTTCAATCAATAGACGTTTTTTTTATTATTTAAAAAAATGGTCTCCAACTTGGGACTTCTTTTTATCATGGATGTTAGCACATTTCTTTAGGAGAAAAAAATTCTTCTAAATCCTTTCCTTTTACCTATATGTATTCAAATTTTAATTTAGGGACCCACCTAAAAATAGGGCACTTGAACCCCAACACCATTGAAACATTAAAAATTGTGGAACCAAGACAACTCCTTATTTGATAATTTAATGTTTCTATAGGGTGACAATCATGACCCTCTCTAACATGCGCCTAACAACTTTGAACTTTAAATAGAGTAATTCTAGGGAGACCCTCAAATTGTATACAAAACAAAAACTCGATGATGTGTCAAACATATATTGGTTAATACCGTTGATGCAGATCCAAAAACACAAAAGCACCAACCAATACCCGTGTGACACATCACCGGGTTTGAGTTTTGTGTACAATTTTGAGGGTCTCCCTAGAATTATTCCTTTAAATATTGTATTTACCATTTAAGGCAGAGCATTCCTTTAATAGGACATGCTTATTGCCTCTCATTAACGTCGTTTACGTTATATCTTTTTTTTTTTAATTCGAAAACTATAAATAGATAATACGCTTATTTGTATTTATAATACTTTTAATTATTTTTTATTTTTAAAATTCTTTGCATTTTATTGTATTTTGTGATTCGATTTTTTTAAAGAAGTAAAATGGTCAAATATAAAAAGTAACGGGTTTAAAGATAGTTAGGGAAGATCGAGGGTAGTAAAAAAAAGGGGTTTTTATCCATTAGTCCCGTTTATTAAGTATGTAGTTTAATAGGTCTTAACATCCTTTTTTTGCTCCATTAGATCCCATGAAATAAGATTTTTGTTCCAATAGGTCCTATTTGTAAACATACAGTGAATATTCACTATATGCACAAATAGGACTTATTAAGGAAAGAATATTGTGATAGAACCTATTAGGAAATATTCCCTTCAAACATGACTTAATAGGAAGATCTCCTAAAAAAACTATAAAAGTGGTGGTGTGTGTGTTGGGGGTGGGGGTGGGGGTGCAAACATGTAATACCCCGTATTTTTATGGCTTTTAAATTTAGGGATTTATTAAATTTAATTGAGATAGATTAATTTAATATTAATCCGGAAATTTATTTTAAATATTTACTAGCGTGACGAGAGTTAGTAATTATTGAATTTTTTTGATTTGTTAAATATTACTTATTGAGTAGAGTAATATGTAGAATTGAATTTATTAAAATTGTCACGGGGGAATAATATGACAATTATGAAAATTAAGTCAAGACGCGTCTGTATCGTGTCAGGATTAAATTATTATTAGTAACAGTGAATAAATTATAAGTCGTCCGTATGGTCTTTTCGAGTGCGCCGATGTGTCCGGAAGGGTCGAGATAGTCAAAATATTATACCCGGGGGTTTAGTTCGGGTATCGGGGCGTTTTTAAGCCTAATTGGCATCCCAGGAGGGTATTATAGACTTTACATTTTTGGACAATTAAACCCACGAATTTCCTAAGAATATATCAGCCTTTAGGAGTTGTCTTCTAGGGTTAACAAACACAAAACCCAGGAACGGCCATTAGAGAAGGAGTTGGAGAGTTTTCCAAGCAACTCAAGGCCAAAGACTCACCCGTTTGCATCGCCGCCACCACCACCAAAGCGTAGATCGCGCGATAAGGAACACAATCATACCTCTTTCGTCCACAAATCAGAAACTCAAATCCCAGGCAAGTATCTATCTTGCTTTTCTTTTAGTTATTGTTTCATCCATATTAGATTAGGATTGTTATACACATGTTCCACAGAAGATTTTGAGGAATTTGAGGATTTAATCACATGTTTTGGTGGAAATAATTATCTTCTAGACATCCTAATCATACGTAGAGGATAACCTACGAATTGGTATGAGACTAGAAGCAAGAAATTAAGAAAAGAAATTAAAAAAAGGGAAGTTTTATGAAAATTACGGTTTTTGATAGTTAATACAAATTGGCCCTTTAATTCAATTCCGTTGAAGTAATTATACATGTTTTACGTAGAAATTCATGCATATATGTATATAGAACCAGTAGTAACCTTATTTGGGAGTTTGGGAATTTTAAATAGCGTTTTGGAGAAGATTATTGGTTGAAACCCGTAGGTTGAAATTGCAGTTTCTGGGCAAGAACTGCTTCAATCAATCGATCGACCCAAGAACATTGATCGATCGATCGACCCCTTCTGAAAACTGCATATTTCCCCCTTTTTTCTTTAATCCGGTTTAATTACGTAGCAACCCCTGCTTATTATTTATAGAATATGAGGCGCCGTGAGGAAGACCAGTAGGGTCTAAATAATCCCCGTTGAATGAAATTTAATATGGGAC
The DNA here is from genome assembly GCA_949130495.1 of Sambucus nigra. NCBI lineage: Eukaryota > Viridiplantae > Streptophyta > Magnoliopsida > Dipsacales > Adoxaceae > Sambucus > Sambucus nigra. The sequence continues at coordinate 86,359,152 of OX422223.1, read as the reverse complement.
GAAATAGTGGGTTAACGGGGAATTTCGGTACACATTACATATTGTGAGTAAATTCGTTAATGAATCGAGGGACTCGTGAAAGACTTAGGCCGGAAGGTTAAAGATGGTATACCTACTGAAATTATACTTAGTGAGATAGAATACTTCGAGAGATGAGAAGTAAGTATGAAATAAATTATATATGAGAATAAAAAGAGACGAATTTGTTATGCGAGATAATTGAGTACATTGTGCTACGAACGGATAATTTTAATTATGGGTTGTGGGCGCACCTAATTTAAAAAATGTGAATATTTATATATATGACTGTGTGACTGTGCATATATTATGTATTTGTGTAAAAATCATACCCGGGCTACTTGCTATCACGGAGGTTTGCGGGCCGAGACAATCTTATCTCGATTGGACCTTTATGGGGGATATTAACTCGTATACTAGAAGATAGTATCCTCGAAAATGATAGTAAGATGTTCTAAGAGACGTGAGGGTATGTGCTGACCTCTTAGGACCTGTAACTATGCTTCGCCTCCATTTGTTTGTGTATTGTGTTAATACAGTTGAAGAGTGATTCCGGACTAGTATTTCCCTTAGTTTGTGTGATATGAGGACTTGATAGCAGAGTATGACAGCACCATAGGTTTTATATGGGGTTCCGTTAGTATATATATTATATGTGTGACTAATATATATACGTATATCTATATTAGAACTTTCTATTATGCGTATAAGTAGATAAGTAATGAATAAATGCTTCAATTTTATTATAACTGTTCGGGAACTTTATAAGGGAAATGAGTTGTTCTAAATAACGTAAGAAATCTTAAAGAGAATGATTTCCTAAAGTAAACATCATAACCTCACTTTTCACCTGATAAAACCTTATGGAGAATAAGTTAGAGAAACTTATGAGATTTATTATTACGGTAGGCGTGCATACTAGATGAGAGGTGAGAATTCTCAAGAGAGTGTCGCACACTAACATGGTTGTTGCATTAGCCGGTAAGCATTTTAAATACTTGCTAAACTATTTTTAAAACTGTTTTACACTCGAGCTCTGACATGTTTCTTGTCTTTTTCTCTCTCTTGTATATACATATGTATGTATTACAGGTGCCCAGCCACAGGGGCGTCATGATTAGATTCCTTGGAATGGACGCGCTGCAGCTTATGTGGGAGTTGCAGGCCATTGCTTAGACGACCTCGTTGTTGGCTCTACTCTTAATTTAGTTATGATTAGTCAGGGCATGTGTCGCCGGTTTCCCTATTCAGTTGGAATTGTTAGAGATTTATGTTCATTTATTTTCAGTATTTGGTACTCTTTGGAATGTAATTCATGTCAGGATGATTTCATTTGTAGTTTTTAAACTTGGTGTTGGTACCTGAATGGTTGAATTCTTGGGTGTTTATTACCATTCTTCATATTTATGTGATTCTTAAACGGTTAATTACTAAAAAGGTTTTTATATCTGGATTCAATAAAATGGAAATAAGGTTTTAAATTGTTTTGACACTTAGCTTTTTTTTTTTCTTCAATAAATCAGGAATTTTATTGCAACTGAAGAGAGAAAAGCCCTCTCACATGGCTTACAAGCAAATCAAACAAAGACCTTTACTGAAACTACTAAAATGAAAGCTCTAATCTCTCTAGGGAGATCACAATAATTTTGAAAGCTAACAGAACTTTGATGATAGGATCCATGATTGGCAAGTAACACTGCAGTTTTATTGGCTTCTGAAGAACATAACTTTATGAAGCAATGATTAGTTTGGAGAAATTCATAGATCTCAGAAATTTCAGTCCTTATACACCACTGAGCTGTAGAAGAAGAAATAAAACATTGAAGAATATTTTCTGATTCTACTTCTATGTCAATATTAAAAATACCCTTCTCCTTGCAAAACTTGATCCCAACCAAAATAGCTTGAACTTGAGCTTCAATCAATGAATCTGTAGATAAAACATTTGAGAAAGCCCAAATGAATTGACCCGTATCATTTCGAATAATAGAGCCACAACCCATATTGTTCCCTGCCTTGGCAGCACAGTTGAGTTTGAATCTACCTTTTGGAGGACATTTCCAAGGCATAAATATAAAAGAAGACTTGGACATCTTGAAATTAAGAGAGAAGACATTGATAACCTCCGTGCATACATCATTTCTCCCACCTTTGATTTTGGAATGTTGGAATATCTCTGCAATTCTAGATATCACTCTAGATGAAATCATGTTAGCTTTCATAGTTATACCTTCAAAAAGAGCTTTGTTTCTGGCAAGCCAAATTTCCCAGATAATAGTGACTGGAATGATCTTATGAAGCCACTGAGATATATGAGAATTTCCTGCATGTAACCACCATTGAATTATCGAGATATGAATAGTGGATGGTCTAGGAGTAACTCCCAGTAAGCAGCAAAAATGATTCCAAACTTCTGCAGCTATAGGACCTGATATAAAGAGATGGTTCAAAGATTCCCCATCCTTATGGAAGCATTGACATCTTGATGCTAATTTCACTCCCACCTTTTGAATAAGATCTTCAACAGGAACACATTTAGATAAAGTTTTCCACATAAAAGTAGATATGTTAGGAGGAATATTAGGATCCCATATATAGTTAAAAGCTAAAGATGACAATTTATGCTTTCTTATAATCTCATAAGCTGATGAAAATGTGAACTTTCCAGTAGAAGAAGGTTGCCAAATCAGCTCATTGTCTAACCATAAAGAATTAGCCTCCATTATATTCCAAGCAGACCTGATTCTTCTAAAAGTCATTGATCCACTTCCAGTAGGAACATTAGAGTATTTAGCATTCATAAACTTAGCCCATAAGCTAGTATTCTTCTTCATATTCCAGGCCAATTTGATGTTAGAAGCTTCTTTGATATATTCCAAATTTTTTATGCCTAATCCACCTTCTTTAAATGGGAAACAAATAGAATCCCACTTGATCCAATGAAATTTTTTCCCATAATCTTTATTTATTCCCCAAAAGAATGAACTAATCAATTGAATAATTGATTTGATCACCAATTTAGGAGGCTGTAAAGCAAATAAAGTAAAGATAGGGATAAAATTTAAGACATATTGGATCAGAGTAACTCTACCAGCTAAAGAAAGAAATTTAGACTTCCAACTCTGAATTTTGGTTGCAATAGACTGAATTAGAGATTCAAAGTAAATAGCTTTCATTCTTCCTTTGAACAGAGGGCAGCCAAGATAGTTCATATAGCCATTAGAAACTTTGAAACCTGTGCAGGATGCAATACTGGATCTGACAGTCACAGAAGCTTTAGAGCTTAAAGAGAAGCAACATTTCTCTTTATTAAAGAGTTGACCTGATTCCTTCTCATAACAATCAATGAATGCCATAAGGTTTTTAAGACTTTGCATTTAGGGTGTTTAAATTTGAAATTTATTTTTGCAACAGTGATGCTAAGAATGAACCAACCGTTCACCTTGATTTTAATTTAATAAAGGACAGATCACCCGGTATTTAATTAGGTGGGATATCACAAAACACAACATAACTCTAATCAAAATATGCTTTACGCGCTAAAATATAATTTTAAAAAGTGTAATTATTGAGAGACGATCAAATTATACCTACAACACAGACCCGACTAAGTTGTAAGTTGTAAAGTTTCATATATTAAATGATTTTTTTGACAAAATTTGATTTGAAATATTGTACGGACTTGAGTCTAATGTTGGTCAATAATTATATATCGCAACAAAAGGTAGGGGTGTGCAAGATCCAAACCAAACTGATGAAACTGACCGATCCAATACAAACCAATACAATCTAAATACAAAACCAACCTAAATTGGATCGGATTAGATTTGGTTTGTTTAAAACCTGACCTCGATTGGATCAATTTTGATTTTGTATATGTGAGAACCGATGAAACCGATTCAAACTGACTATATATAAAAATATGTTAAAAAGAAATACGTATCATAATACTATTGGATATACAATTTTATTAGATTGTAGTGTTATACACCTTATCAGTTATATTAAGTTGAATGATTAATATTAAATTTTGTTGTATAAAATTTTATGGACTGGATTGGATATTTTTTTTTATTCAATCCAAAGCCAATTCAATTTTATTTAATAATCCCTAAAGTAGAGGAATCAAAGCCGATTAAAAATCCTGATCAAATCCAACCTTAATTGGATTGGTTCGAATTGGATTTCGAATGTGATTTGGATTAAATTGGATTCTGGACTTGAAAATCCGACTTTAATTGGATTGGATGCGGATCTCTTCAAATAGGTCAGTTTTGAATCGATGCACACACCGTTGTCCCCCCTCGATTCCTTTTAACTTTGGCCAAATTGCCCTTAAGCTAAAATTCATTGGTGCTAATATTCATTGCAGTCTATTATCCTTATGAAAGTCCATTTTAATTTAAAGATGGAGTTACCAAAATTAATTATTATTAAGTAGACGTTTGGGTATTATTAAAAAATGTTTGAATCCATTTACTTTAATAAATTCAAGGGTGAATTTGACTTTAATACATTACTAATTTTTTTTATTTTAGAGTTAAATATAATTTTGTTAAAAATTAGACTTTAATGCGAAATGACAAAAATCCTTTAACCTCAAATCACAAGTGACTTTTTTTAAAATTAAAATAATTGAAAACCCCAAAAAATCTTTTAAAAAGAAAAACAAAATTACTTAATAAAAAAGGGACATATACCAATAGTCCCTTAAACTTCTTTTAATACATGTATAGTCCAAGCATTTTTATTTTGCACCAAATAGTCCTTCACTATGCCAAAAAGACTTTATCATGCCGCTAGCGCGGACCTTTAAAGATAACAAAATAAGGAACTTTTTGGTACAAAACAAAAGGCTTAGACTAAATGTATATTAAAAAATGTTTAAGGACTTTTTAGTATTTGATCCAATAAAAAATCTAATTTTACTTCTAATAATTATAAATCAGGAAAAAGAATAAAAAAACCCTTTCATCTATCTTCTCCCATCACCTCCACCTCCACTCCCACCCCCACCCCACTACTTCACGCCGTCATCCACCACTACCACCCCCACCCCCACTGCCTATCCTATCGCCACACACCATAATCACCTCAACCGTTGCTTACAACCCTCGCAACACCACACATACCATAACCTCCACCCAACACTCTCTCCTCCCTCCGAAAATGACAAACCTTTGTTGGGTATAATGGTATATATATTTATTTTGAATGAACTAAATAAGTTGGGGTAAGTGGCCTAGTGGTAAGTTTATGGGGTTTGGTGCTTGAGGTCTTGGGTTCAATTCCTAAGGAGCACACTAATTATTAAGGGTCAAAGATTGGGCATTGGGGCATTTGGGGATTTGGGCTTCTCTTAAGTGCCCAGAATTTTTAACTTTTATTAATTCGTTTTTAATTTTTGACTTAGTCACCTATTCAAAGTAAACTACCCGTTAGTGGAGATATTAGTGAGTTAGTTGGCTAAAACCACTACCCACGTTTTTTACCAAAATTCTGGATAAATCAAAGGCTATAGCTTTGAGAAAATAACACAGAACAAATCAATCTCTCTCACGTTTTTCTGCAAAAATAATTTTGCTATTTTTTACTTTCGTTAATTTTTTGGGAGTGCTGGAGTATCCTGAGAGTTCAAAGATTTACCACAAGGCTGGTGTGTAAATCAGATCGTTGAATCCTGGGAGGTGTATGATCACGAGGCTGACAACTACAAATATCAACGAGCAATTTTACCTTTAGGACTTTGTGTCCAACACAAAACTCGATCGATAAGTCCTTCTAATTTTATCTATTTCGAATTTGGGATTTTTCGTTTATTCTGCATATATTAAATCCAACAATCTAAAGGTGAAATTCCTGTTGTTATTCTACAACCTGCTATGGAAAATCCTAATACAAAATACTTTGAAAAACCTGAATTGTTTGATGGAAAGAATTTTAAGAGATGGAAAATGAAACTGCAGTTTTACCTAACAACTCTTAAGGTCGTTGACGTTATTGCATCTGATAGACCTTCTTCACCTGAAGAACTGGTTGTTTGGAAACAAAGGGACTATATGTGTAGGAATTATATTCTGAACTGTCTTTGCCTTGAACTGTATGATGTTTATTGGTAATGTTATATTGCTAAAGAATTATGGAACTTACTGGATAAAAAATATGCAACTGAAGATGCTGGGTCTAAAAAATCTGTGGTTGGAAATTTTTTGGATTTTAAAATGGAAGATAATAAATCTGTTGTGTCTCAACTGGAAGAAATACAAATTATTATTCATGAAATTCTGGCCGAGGGTTATAATATATGTGAGGGGTTTTAGGTGTTTGCTATAATTGAAAAACTGTCACCTTCTTGGAAAGATTACAAAAACAGTTTGAAACATAAGAAAAAGGAGATGTCGCTAGAAGATTTGATAGTTCGTTTGAGAATTGAGGAAGATAATAGGAATGCAGAACTTAGGGAGAAAAATTCTGAATTCAGTTCTAAGGCTAATTTGGTAGAGGGAAAATCAAATGGAAACCAAAAACAGAACCAGTCCAAGCCTAACCATTCAAACCAGAAACATGGGCACCATAAACCAAAACAGAATTCGAGGTCCAACCATAAATTCAAACCTAACGATAAGAATAAAAATTCTAAACCTCAGTTTAAATCTAAACCTGCAGGTCAATGCTATGTATGTGGAAAACCAGGTCATTACAAAGATTGCAAGTTTAGGAAGAGTCAAGATGTGAAGCCTCAAGCAAATGTAACCGAGGAGGGTAACTTTTTTGCTGTTGTGACCGAGGCAAATATTGTGAGTAACATGACAAACTGGTGGCTTGATTCTGGCGCCACCAAACATATTTGCGGCACGAGAGGTGCCTTTGCTACCTTCACTGCTGTGGGTGAGGATGAACGTCTGTATATGGGAAACTCCTCTTCGTCTAAGGTTGAGGGCAAGGGAACCGTAGTTTTAAAGTTTACTTCGGGAAATGTTCTCACATTAAAAGACGTTTTTTATGTCCCTGATGTTAGGAAGAATCTGGTGTCCGATTTTATCTTAGTTAAGAAGGGTTTTAAAATTGTTCTAGAGAGTGATAAGGTAGTTGTGACTAAGGGAGGTGCTTTTATGGGGAAAGGTTATGTTCACGAGGGTCTTTTCAAACTAAATGTAACCGTGGATGATAATAATAAAACATCTACTTCTTCTGCTTATTTGATTGACTCTTGTGATATGTGGCATTTAGACTTGGTCATGTAAATAAGGCATCCATTAAAAAATTAATGTTTTTGGGAAACATACCAAAATCTGATATTTCTACCAACTCTAAATGTGAAATATGTGTTGAATCAAAATATGCTAAAAAACCTTTTCCAAGTGTCGAAAGAAGTTCAACTGTTTTAAGTTTAATACATTCTGATCTTTGTGATTTAAAAGGTTATGTAACACGTGGTGGAAATAAATATTTTGTTGCTTTTATTAATGATTACTCTCGTTATTGTTATATTTATGTCCTTACGAGTAAAGATGAGAGTTTCTCAAAATTTATTTCTTATAAATTAGAAGTTAAAAAACAATTCGAGAAATCCATTAAAACATTAAGATCAGATAGGGGAGGTAAATACACCGGTGATCTTGATAAATATTGTAAACAAAATGAAATAATTCATCAAGTTACTCCTCCTTATTCACCCCAATCTAATGGTGTAGCTGAAAGAAAAAACAGAACTCTTAAGGATATGGTAAATTCTATGTTAAGCACTTCGGGATTACCTTATAATATGTGGGGTGAGGCACTTCTTACTGCTTGTTATATTCTTAATAAAATACCTTTTAAGAATAATGATAAAACTCCTTATGAAATGTGGAAAAATAGAAAACCTTCTTATAAACACCTTAAAGTGTGGGGGTGTCTTGCTAAGGTTTCAATACCAGTACCTAAGAGAACTAAACTTGGCCCAAAGACTGTTGATTGTGTTTTTATAGGGTATGTTAAAAACAATAATTCTTATAGGTTTCTTGTAATTGATTCTAAAAATCAATATATGGATAAAAAACTATTTTTGAGTCGAGATGCTGAATTTTATGAGGACAAATTTCCTTTTAAAGTGAGAAGTGAGGGAACTAGTAGTTCTATTCCAATGGGTCCTTGTGTTAGAAATGAATCTCCAAATTCAGAAGATATTGAAATTAGAAAAAGTAAAAGACCTAGGATAGCTACTTCTTTTGGTCCTGAATTTTTAACGTACTTAATGGAAAATGACCCCGTCACTTTTAGCGAGGCAATGTCTTCACCCGATTCTATTTTTTGGAAAGAAGCTATTAATAGTGAATATGCTTCTATTATTTCTAATAACGCGTGGGAGTTAGTTGACTTGCCTAAAGGATGTAAAACTGTTGGATGCAAATGGATTTTTAAAAGGAAATTAAAAGCTGATGGTTCTATTGATAAATTTAAGGCAAGATTGGTAGCTAAAGGCTATAGGCAAAAGGAAGGAATTGATTTCTTTGATACTTACTCTCCTATTAATTGATATTGCTTCATTACATAATCTGACAATTCATCAAATGGATGTTAAAACTGCTTTTTTGAATGGAGATCTTGAAGAAGAAATTTATATGGATCAACCCGAGGGGTTTATAGTCCAAGGCCTAGATCAAAAAGTGTGTAGACTTAAAAAATCTTTATATGGACTAAAACAAGCTCCTAAACAATGGCATGAAAAATTTGATCAAGTAATGATCTCTAATGGTTTTAACATTAATGAAGCGGATAAATGTATTTATAGCAAATTCAAGGATAATTCTGGTGTGATTATTTGCTTATATGTGGATGATACGCTTATTTTTGGAACTGATATGGATGTAGTTAATAAAACTAAAAGTTTCCTTAATAAGCAATTTGATATGAAAGATTTGGGTGTTGCTGATGTTATACTTGGAATTAAAATCATTAAAAATTCTGATGGAATTGTTTTAACCCAATCTCATTATTTAGAGAAAGTTCTTAAAAAATTTGAACAATTTAATTGTATTCCTGCTAAAACACCTTATGACCCTAGTTGTCACTTAAAGAAACATTCGGGTCCTAGTGTATCATCATTAGAATATTCTAGAGTTATAGGTAGTCTAATGTATCTTATGAGCTACACTAGACCTGATATTGAATATGCTGTGGGTAGACTTAGCAGATACACTTGTAATCCTATTAATGAACATTGGGATGCTTTGATTAGAGTTTTGAGATATCTAAAATACAAAATAAATTATGGTATTCATTATATTAGATATTCTGCTTTAATTGAAGGCTTTTGTGATGTTAATTGGATTTCTGATAATGATGAATGTAAGTCTACGAGTAGCTATATTTTTGCCTTGGCAGGAGGCGCTATATCTTGGAAATATACCAAGCAAACGTGCATAGCTAGATCCACTATGGAGTCAGAGTTCATAGCATTGGATAAAGCAAGTGAAGAGGCTGAATGGTTAAGGAACTTCATATTAGATATTCAATTGTGCCCTAAACCAGTTCCAGCCTTGTCCATTCACTGTGACAGTCAAAGCAGCGATCGCAAGAGCACATAATAACTCCTACAACGAAAAGTCTAGACATATCAGGAGAAGACACAACACAGTGAGATAACTATTGAAAGATGGAGTTATAACAATCGAATATGTCAAGTCAAAGGAAAACCTGGCGGATCCATTGACTAAAGGGATAGCTAGAGAGATAGTTTATCAAACATCGAGGGGAATGGGCCTAAAGCCTATCAATATCTAAATCACCTATAATGAAAACCCAACCCATATGACTGGAGATCCCAAGATCTGGGTTCAATGGGATAAAAAAGTTATACGAGTGATTTGTGGGGGACAAATTTAAGTTTTTCTTAAAACCCATTCCAATGATGTAGTACCTCTGTATCGATGGAGGATGAGATTTAATCTCTTAATGCTTTCTATAGCTGTTATTCAGCGGGGTGTGAGATACAGTACGCTCTTGATAGAAGCACCTATATGAGTGGGTAGTGGGGCCGCTTCCTATGAGAATTAAGGCTAATTCTCTAGAGCACTCAAGAAACCTGGGCATGCTCAAGGCCGAAACGAGCACAACTGTGGGAACTCGATGATGATTTTTGGGAGTCACGTGTGTGTTCTATTAACTTAAGTTTACAACAATGGTGAAATAGTTCAAGACATTAGTTCACTATCAAACGGTAAACTCAATAGATCAACACAAAGTAAAGGTTCAAGTCGAATGAAACCTTTTCCTTATACGTCACTCCTTATGATACTCCAGAGCGTCGTTCCATTTTATTTATCTATTTATTTCATTCATGTGGGGGATTGTTGGGTATAATGGTATATATATATATATATATATATTTATTTTGAATGAACTAAATAAGTTGGGGTAAGTGGCCTAGTGGTAAGTTTATGGGGTTTGGTGCTTGAGGTCTTGGGTTCAATTCCTAGGGAGCACACAAATTATTAAGGGTCAAAGATTGGGCCTTAGGGCCTTTGGGCTTCTCTTGAGTGCCCAGAATTTTTAACTTTTATTAATTCGTTTTTAATTTTTTACTTAGTCTCCTATTCAAAGTAAGCTACCCGTTAGTGGAGATATTAGTGGGTTAGTTGGCTAAAACCACTACCCACGTTTTTTACCAAAATTCTGCATAAAACAAAGGCTAAAACTTTGAGAAAATAACACAGAACAAATCAATCTCTCTCACGTTTTTCTGCAAAAATAATTTTGCTACTTTCTACTTTTCTTTAATTTTTTGAGAGTGATGGAGTATCCTGAGAGTTCAAAGATTTACCACAAGGCTGGTGTGTAAATCAGATCGTTGAATCCTGGGAGGTGTATATTCACGAGGCTGACAGCTACAAATATCAGCGAGAAATTTCACCTTTAGGACTTTGTGTCGAACACAAATCTCGATCGACAAGTCCTTCTAATTTTATCTATTTCGAATTTGGGATTTTTCGTTTATTCTGCATATATTAAATCCAACAACCTCCACCCAACTCTCTCCACCCCACCACCCACTGCTGGCATCTATCTTCCCCCATACAAATATGAAAACAAAAATATTAAAAATACAAAATACAAAACCTAGAAGTTAGATCTCAAAAATCAGAATTTTTGCGACTCAATTTTTGTCATTTATGAGCTTAGTTGATTGGTTATTGCGGTGGTGTGTGTGGGTGAGATAGAGAAAGAAGGGGCTCAGGGGGGGGGGGGGGGGGAGGGGTTCTATTTGTGGTGGTGGTGGTGGTGGTTTGTGTTTGCGGGGGTTTGTGGGGGTAGGGTGGATGGCCGAAAAGTGTGGTATTGGTGGTGGATGGCCGGAGGGTTGGGGAGGGGGTGTGGGGAGAATGTTTTCTTTTTCCTTTTTGTTTTCTTTTGGGGAGATTTTGATTTATGTAAACATTGTTTTTTTACTTTTTCATTTGTTTTTGAGTTTTAACTTTTATTTTTTATTTTTAAGTATTTTTTGGGTTTTTGAATTATTTTAATTAAAAAGTTACCCGTCGTTTAAGGTTAACGATTTTTGTAACGTTTTGTATTAAAGTCTAATTTTTAATTATATTTTGACATTAATACTTACTTTTAATTAAAGTCTAATTTTTAATTAAAAATAAAGTCTAATTTTTATCATTATAGTCTAATTTTTAATTATATTTTTAATTATATTAATTTGACATTAATACTTACTTTTATCATTAAAATTCATTTTTTTTCAATTTTTGTAATTTCAAAATTACTTCCAAACGAATTATTAATTTTCACCATACCACGAGTTCCCGAAAACAATGTCGTGGTCCTATTTTGAGGAGAGCTTTGCGTCTCTAATTTATGGCTTATATATTGACATGCATAGCGTGCAATCAACCATTTGGACCAATTTTTTTCTGGATATAAGAACGTCAGTGCAAAAAAGTGTTTCATGCATATAAAAGCAAGCAAGTTAATTAATTAAATGCACTACTTATTTTATGATGAGATTAATTAAATAAATTCATTTTTTATTATTAAATTCATTTTTATTAATATAATTATTTTTTTCTTTTTTTGTTTTTTCAAAACTACTTTGTTCCAAAAATGAAATGGCAAATTTGATAAGCTATTTAGAAGTAATTTTGAAATAACAAAATTTAAAGAATTAAATTTAATAATAAAATAAAATATTAATAATAAAAATGAAATTATTGATTTAATATCATCATCAAATAATTAGTGTTTTCTATTAAAAAGATTGCTTTCTTTTATATGCTTGAAACGCAGTTTTTGCATCAATATTATCATAGTGGTTTTGTTTTTACAACCAATTTTGGTTCACGTACGATGCCATTAATTTTGATTTTCATAAGAGGTAGTTTTTTGGGCTCATATGTTGGGAATTTATGAAAGAAATAAAACAAAATAATGAATCTAAGTTACTATAAGGCACATTCTAGGAACGCCGTCTTTTAGGCAATATTTCTCCCCTTTCGAATAAAAGTCGCGAGTACACAAGGGAGTTTGTAGTAGAAATTTGCCTTCAAGATACAATCCAGTAATGTTACTTGTTCGATAAAAATTATGTATGATTTGATCAAACTAAGAACACTCTGAAATGTTTACCTAATAATGCCAAAATGTGGAGGACAGTGAGGATAACAAAGTAATTTTTGATGTCCAAAATAGAGGCCTGAAACTTTTTTATATAGCTATTTTAGTGGTTGTTCATAAACTCTCACCTACTTTAAGGTGCGGTACTCAACAACCATTGGATCGTGTCTATTTAAAATCCTTTTGATCGCACGATCAAGATTTGACGTCTCGTCATAAGAGAAAGTGCTAAATGCGTCATCAAGGTGCCTAATGCACCGTAAGTCACCCAATCGCCCTTTTGCATGTCGCGTGAACGAGCAACGCTTGTTGCGATTAGTGGTTATTTGTACCACTGCAATGTAACCCCCTGCTAAATTCTGGAGTCGACCGCCATAAAAAATAAGCCGGGCGTTAGTAAATTAAATATCATACTTAGCATGCGACAGATGTGAGACATATTAATTTTAATCCACAAGATGAATATTTTAAATCAATCCCAAATATTTAGAACATCCAACTGATTTCACCAAAGTGCGATATAAAGTCTGTCACATGCAATCTCCGAATATCTCAATTATTACAATAAACCAAACCAAACTGAAATCTTAAGACAACTTTGGAACCGAAACGCCCAATAAAAACCCAAAAATAGTCTCACAATAAACACGACTGAATATGAGAAGAAATAAACTACTAAAATAATAATATAGCTCCAGCTGCACTTTCGAAGGATCTCCAATAATTTCTATGCAGCTACTCCAATTAAATCGCTGAAAATATTAGTCAACGCATGTGTCAGAGACAAGGCCCTGAGCATGAATACCGGCTACTCCTTTAAATTATGGTCCTTGAACCCAAACAATAGTGCCAGACATATCGACCACAACAATAAAATCTTTTAATTAAAAGAAAGTCTACAATCCTTAACAATAAATTTTTAAGTACCCGCAAGGTTTAAATGTGCCACACAATTATTATTTTAAATTAACCCAAGTCGCACGATGTTAATGTGTTTGAATTAACCAGGATGATTTGTTCTCACTTTATTATTAGGTATAGTGGTCCTTTCGCCACGAGTGATTTACACAAAAATGACATTATAATAGCGGTCCTCTCGCCACGGGTGATTTTTACACCAAAAACACTTCCCCTTGTCATGCTCGTCGTCTAACCCGTTTTTATCCTGCGATCCTCGACATATGACAAGGTTCCACACACGACACGACATAAATCGCCCTCTGACCCAGCTAAACAGTCGGCCCTGGACACATTATGTCGCCAATAAATTTTAATACCAGTTTTAGTCTTACGGTATTAATTTCTCATACTAGTTATTCACATAAATTTTTCCCACCATTAAAAACGATGTGGAAATTCTCAAAATATTTCGTAGTCCCAATTAAAGGTTCCCAAAACACAACTTCGTCTCATCTTTAATAAATGATGATTATAACAATTTTACTTTACCTAAATATCAATCCTAGGTTATCGCAACAACGGTAAATATAGAGAATTTCCCCCCACCCCAATTTATATAATCCGCATGGACTCATACTAACTAGTCCCATACCTAATTAGCATAAATCGCAACTAAGGTCCACTTACTAGTCCCATACCTAACAAGTGTACTATAACAAGGGGTGAAAATCAATAATATACAATACCAACTTTCCCGAGCTATTCAAAATTATAATATTTCATAAGTGACACAATCAACAATTTATGATAATATTCTCAACAACACTAAATTTCCAAATAAACGATTTTTAATCTAAATAGGGAAAATCAAGAACACATAATTATTGCGATTTTCTGAATTATTATTTCTCGCAAGTTCCATATTAGCTATTATTTTTCTAGCATAAGTAATTTAATTAATTTAGTAATTTTTACATAAAACATCCAAATTAAATTTCTAAGGGCCCCTCTACATGTATATGCCCATAATATAACCAACTACGTAAATACAATCCAAATAACAACAAAGTTATAATTATTTGGTATCATTAATAATTTATACAAAACAATCCCGAAATTAAGTTCTTAAAAATATTATGTTCTTAATTTATTTTAGAACACATGAGTTTAATGGAGGCTACAATTAAGACACATAACAGTAAAGGAAAAACATAGGATAAAGAAGCCTGTGATTAAATGTAGAAATTGACTAGAAATTCGAGTTCCTCTTGAAAAAATTGAACAAAAACTCCTCTTGAACCAACTTGGGACAAATTTGTTTAAGCCTCCAATAAATTCTCCAAAACTCCAACTCTAGCTCCAAAATATAAGCTCCAAGATTTTCTTAAGCTATATACTCCCCGAGTGATTGTTTTGGGGTGTAAATATGTCACAAATATGAAGTTTTGGTGGTTGTTTAGAGAGGGGAAGGAAGAGCTACGAATTTTCACAAGTGTTTGAGAGTTGTGGGAGTGTGAGAGTGATAAAAATATGATTACTTTCTTCTCTCATCAATCCACATGGTTAATACATTATATAACCCCATAATTCATTAGTTTATTCATTAATTAACTTCAAAAATCTTACACCCAACCAATGTTGGTGAGGTTATTTAAAGGGGCTGGTGAGGGAGGTATAGACTAGGGGTTGAATCAATGGATGGCTTAAGATTAAGCCAAAATAAAAATAAAATCCCAAATTTATTAATATTTTTACAACTGAAAATAGCTCTAAAGTAGGTTGAAATGACGTTTTTTAGAGATGTCGAAGAAGAGAAAATTGCTCAAAATTAAATTTTAAGTCGATCAGAAATTTTCTGAGCATTTTATTTTTTTGACTAAAAATAATAATATTTTATTTATTTATTCATTTTTTCGATTTTTGATCCCATGGAACTCTTAGGCCTATTTTTAGCATCCAATAAATATGGTCAAATTATTTTGAACCCCAATAAAACGTCCTATAAAATTCACGCAAGTTCGCGTCTTGCGCGACACATGCTGATAAAAGTTCAATTTTATTTAAAAATACCCATTTAAAAATCCGGGTTGTTACATACTTCCCCACTAACAAGAAATTTCATCCTCGAAATTTAACAAAACTAAGTGTGCATAAAAAAAAAGGGTTCACGAGCCTAGCGTACTATAACGTACTATAATTGGGCGTCCATACACCTAATTCTAGCCGCAGAAAATCCCACTGTCGAAAATACAGTGCATATCACCTATATATATACATAACTATGAAAATAACGACGTACCACACGCTCTCGCGAATCACCACCCGATTAAATCTCCAAAAGTCATCTAAACACCAATGTCCTAAAATTTCTTCACATCATAAAAATCGATACTTACAATAACCAACAATTGCACTAGCAATATCCAAAATAACTCTCATCTCCAAATCACCTCTAAAGATACTCGCATAGAGATTATTAATTCTAACCTCAATTACCACAATCAACACAAAACTCCAAGTCATTCTAATGCTAACACATCCTTCTCATCGATATTCCTATTTCCAAACTTCGCTAACACGTATGCTAGGACCACTATTTTACAGGGTACGAATCAATAAAGGTAATCAAAGATCGGTAATGCGGAAGATAAATGGACTCATAACTTACAAGACCTAAGGCCATGCTCTGATACCATCTGTAACACCCCGCTAAATTCTGGTGTCCGCCGCCACCAAAATTTAGCCGGACGTTAATAAATTAAATAACATCTTTAGCATGCGATAGATGTGAGACATATTAATTTTAATCCACAAGATAAATATTTTAAATCAATCCCAAATATTTAGAACATTCAACCGATTTCACCAAAGTGCGATATAAAGTCCGTCACATACAATCTCTGAATATCTCAATTATTACAATAAACCAAACAAAACTAAAATCTTAAGACAACTTTGGAACCGAAAGGCCCAATAAAAACCCAAATATAGTCTCACAATAAACACGACTGAATAGGAAAATAAATAAACTACTAAAACAATAATATTGCTCCAGCTGCACTTCCGAAGGATCTCCAATAATTTCTATGCAGCTACTCCAATTAAATCCCTGAAAATATTAGTCAAACCATGTGTCAGAGTCAAGGCCCTGAGCATGAATACTGACTACTCCTTTCAATTAGGGTCCTTGAATCCAGACAATAGTGCTACATATATCGACCATAACAATAAAATCTTTTAATTAAAAGAAAGTTTATAATCCTTAACAATTTATTTTTAAGTACCCACAAGGTTTAAATGTGCCACACCAATATTATTTTAAATTAACCCAAGTCCCAGGATGTTAATGTTATTGAATTAACTAAGATGATTTGTTCTCACTTTATTATTAGGTATAACGGTCCTCCCGCCACGGGTGATTTTTACACCAAAAACACTTACCCTTGTCATGCTCGCTGTCTGACCCGTTTTTATCCTGCGATCCTCGACATATGATAAGGTTCCACACACGTCACGACATAAATCGCCCTCTAACCCGGTTAAACTGTCGGCCCTGGACACATTATGTCGCCAATAAATTTTAATACCAGTTTTAGTCTTGCGGTATTAATTTTCAAAAATTTCTCATACTAGTTATTCACATAAATTTTTTCTACCCTTAAAAGCGATGTGAAAATCCTCAAAATATTCCGTAGTCCCAATTAAAGGTTCCCAAAATACAACTTCGTCTCATCTTTAATAAATGATGATTATAACAATTTTACTTTATCTAAATATCAATCCTAGGTTATCGTAACAACGATAAATATAGAGAATTTCCCCCCACCCTAATTTATATAACCCGCATGGACTCATACTAACTAGTCCCATACCTAATTAGCATAAATCACAACTAAGACCCACTTACTAGTCCCATACCTAACAAGTGTACTATAACAAGGGGTGAAAACCAATTATCTACAATATCAACTTTCCCGAGATATTCGAAATTATAATATTTCATAAGTGACACAATCAGCAATTTATGATAATATTCTCAACAACACTAAATTTCCAAATAAATGATTTTAATCTAAATAGAGGAAATGAACAACACATAATTTTTGTGATTTTTCGAATCATTATTTCTCGCAAGTTCCATATTAGCTATTATTTTTCTAGCATAAGTAATTTAATTAATTTAGAAATTTTTACATAAAACATCCAAATTAAATTTCTAAGGGTCCCTCTACATGTATATGCCCATAATATTACCAACTACGTAAATACAATCCAAATAACAACAAAGTTATAATTATTTGGCATCATTAATAATTTATACAAAATAGTCCTAAAATTAATTTTTTAAAAATATTATGTTCTTAATTTATTTTAGAGTACATGAGTTTAATGGAGGCTACAATCAAGACATATAACACTAAAGGAAAAGCATAGGATAAACATGTCCGTGATTAAATGTAGAAATTGACTAGAAATCCAAGTTCCTCTTGAAAAAAATGAACAAAAACTCCTCTTGAACCAACTTGGGACAAATTTGTTTAAGCCTCCTATAAATTCTCCAAATCTCCAACTTTAGCTCCAAAATATAAGCTTCACGATTTTCTTAAGCTATATACTCCTTGAGTGGTTGTTTTGGGGTGTAAATATGTCACAAATATAAAATTTTGGTGGTTGTTTAGAGAGGGGAAGGAAGAGCTACGGATTTTCACAAGTGTTTGAGAGTTGTGGGAGTGTGAGAGTGATCAAAATTTGATTGCTTTCTTCTCTCATCAACCCACATGTTTAATACATTATATAACCCCATAATTCATTAGTTTATTCATTAATTAACTTCAAAAATCTTACACCCATCCAATGTTGGTGAGGTTATTTAAAGGGGCTGGTGAGGGAGGTATAGACTAGGGGTTGAATCAATGGATGGCTTAGGATTAAGCCAAAATAAAAATAAAACCCAAATTTATCAATATTTTTACAAGTGAAAATAGCTCTAAAGTAGGTCTAAATAACGTTTTTTTTAGATGTCAAAAAAGAGAAAGTTGCTAAAAATTAAATTTTAAGTCGATCAGAATTTTTTCAGAATTTTCTGAGCACTTTTATTTTTTTGACAAAAAATAATAATATTTTATTTATTTATTTAATTTTTCGATTTTTGATCCAATGGCACTCTTAGGCCTATTTTTAGCATCCAATAAATATGATCAAATTATTTTTAACCCCAATAAAACATCCTACAAAATTCACGCAAGTTCGCGTCCTGCGCGACACATGCTGATAAAAGTTCAATTTTATTTAAAAATACCCATTTAAAAATTCGGGTTGTTACATACTTCCCCACTAACAAGAAATTTCATCCTCAAAATATAACAAAACTAAGTGCGCTTAAAAAAATGGTTCACGAGCCTAACCTACTATAACATACTATAATTAGGCGCACATACACCTAATTCTAGCCGCACAAAATCCCACTATCGAAAATATAGTGCATATCATCTATATATATACATAACTATGAAAATGACGACGTACCACACGCTCTCGCGAATCACCACCCGATTAAATCTCCAAAAGTCATCTAAAAACCAAGGTCTTAAAATTTCTTCACATCAGAGAAATCGATACTTACATAACCAACAATTGCACTAGCAATATCCAAAATAACTCTCATCTCCAAATCACCTCTAAAGATACTCTCATAGAGATTATTAATTCTAATCTCAATTACCACAATCAACACAAAACTCCAAGTCATTCTAATGCTAACACATCCTTCTCATGGATATTCCTATTTCTAAACTTCGCTAACACGTATGCTAGGACCACTATTTTAGAACGTACGAATCAATAAAGGGATCGTGAGTGACCGTTTTGGATCAAACTTTTGGCACAAAATTATGCAGAAAACATATATTTATTTCCTCTTCTTTTTATATACACTTAGCCCCATTAATTTATGCTTTCAACCTTAGTTTTTGGAGGTGTTCTTGGGGTTGTTTTGGTGTTGGACCTTGGAGGAGTTTTGATGATATTTGAGAGATGATTTTGATGGGGTAATCTGACTTTTCTGGGCAGAATTATGTTGATTGCTTTTGGTGGTTTAAGGTATGTATTATTTCGAGAGACTATTGGTTATATTTAATTTGAAGAGATTTTAGATTAGTGGTTTCTCTTTGTTTTATTGTGGGATTAATTTAGATGCTCTATACCTTGTGTATTGTGGATTTGGTTAGTTTTATCGCAGTAGCGCTCCGCCCCGCTCTCCCTGGGCGCGGGTGGGGTGTTACACAACGTATCCCTCCTAAGGTAAGGTCCAAAGTGCGTCATTCAAACCAGAGGCTCCGCTGAGAGAGGTAGCTCTCCGAAGATAGCCAAGGGCCAGTTAGATACACACATATTTCAAGGATGATAGACGACTACGAGGCCATGCTTCAAAAATAGGAGGAAGCTACTCTGAAAAAGGAAGATGAAAATGCTCGCCTTAAAAGGCGACTAGAGAAAGTGGAAATGGATCTCCATCGTAACACAAGGCAACACTATAATAGAACTCCTAGCCCTCATGCGAGCAAACCTCGTAGCCGAGGAAGGATCCCAGGGCGTGGGTCACAGAGGTCTGAGAGACACAGGTCAGATGACGGCCACTCCGATCAATAACAATCAACTCGTCGATACAGGAGCCCTGACCGAAGAAATGATGATATACAAAGTTTAGTTCGGAGAGAAATGGACCAGCACCCAGATCATCGGGTGCCAGGTCAACAAGAGAGCTGTCTAAGTGAGCTCTCAGAACTCAGATGAAGTCCCCTTTTTTAAGGGCGATTGAGGAAGAAGAATCCCCGAAGAAGTTCGCGGTGCCCAGATTCAAGATTTACGTTGGCAAGACTGATCCCATTGATCATATTAGATAATATAGGGAGTCCATGACCCTATGGAACTAGAACGATGCACTCATGTGCCGGATTTTCCCGTCAAGTCTGCACGATGTCGCCTAAAAATGGTTCGAGAAGCTCCCTCACAGATCCATCAGGAATTTCAAGTCCCTAGCCGAGCTATTCATATCTCACTTCATTACGAGCAACTCTCATCCGAAGAGGATGGACGCTTTGCTGACAATAAAAAAGAAACCTCAGGAGAACCTCAGAGACTACGCGAAGAGATACTGGTAGGTGTTCAACGAAGTCGAGGATTATTCAGAGCAGGTCGTTGTAGCATCCTTCAAAATAGTCTTGCCCCACTCATGTCTCTTACACCAATCCCTCACTAAGAAGCAGGCCACGATCGTCGACGACTTGATGGTCTGTATCGAGAAATACGCCAAAGTCAAAGACGTGACTCATCCTAGTGCAGGAGAAAATGGTGGCACCAAGGTTGCCAATAAGCGGGGAGAAAAAAGTGACACTCAAAAGAAAGGGAATAAGAACGGGGGCAAAAGCAACCCCAAGAGTGGAAGCAAAGGCGACGCCTCGAAGGCGTTCCAAGCCGTGAATACTGTCTTCACAGAACCGATCTATAAGATCCTTGCAAAAATCAAAGACGAACCATTCATTAAGTGGCCCAAGAAGATGGGTGGAAACCTCTCCAAGCGAAATTATGCATTGAGATATACATTTCACAAAGAAGGTGGGCACAAAATTGACCACTGCAAGGCCCTCAAGTCCCACCTCGAAGAGATAGCTCAAAATGGGTACTTAAAGGAATGCGTAGAGAAGAACGCAGAGAAGGTGGTTACGAACGGTAATCAGAAGCCTGATAAAGTTCTCGAAGAGGATGTCGGCCATGAGTTCGCAGTAAACCATGGGGTATCCGACCTCAAGCAGATCCAAGGGAACGCAACTCGAATGGAGGTGAAGAAGCTGACATCAACAATGCAAGCTTTTTAGATTGATCCAGCCAAAACCAAAGCTGGGAGGCGTCGACGTCCAGAGGAAATCAACTACAACAAGCACATCGTGTTCACAGACGAGGATTTGGTGGGAGTGAGGACTTCGCACCATGATGCATTGGTCATTACACTCAGGATAGCTAACTTCGACGTCGACAGGTTACTCGTCAACAAAGGCATCTCGTCCGAAGTAATGTACCTCAATCTGTTCAAAAAGCTGAAGTTAAGTACTGCCGACCTAAGCGAGGCCACTATTCCTTTGGTTAGCGTCGCTGGAAAGATAACAATCCCCTTAGAAAAGATTATCCTACCCATAAAGGCAGGAAACATCTCTAAGATAATCTAGTTTCTGGTGGTTGATATTGATTCACCTTACCAAGCCATCCTCGGCAGAGAATGGTTGCACGCAATGAAGGCCGTCTCATCGACCTATCATCAAAAGTTAAAGTGTGTGACAGAGCGTGGAGTAGTTAAAATCCATGGAGATCATACAATGGCAATGAAGTGCCTCATAGCGGTCATACGCCCTAAATAAGAGAATAAAATGGAGAAAGCGAGAAACGAAGATGAAGAATAGGAGAGGCTGATGCCCTCCAAATAGAAGTTAAGATATGGCAGACCAGGAGTGGAGGAAACCAGGCTCCTCCCCTCTGAGAGGGTCATTGAGGATCTGGAAGAAGTCGCAGCCAAAAGTGGCTCTACTGAGAGAACATTTTTGATTGGAACATCCTTTACTGATTGTGAGAAGAAGGAATTGGTCACCCTCCTCCAAAGAAATTTGGACATTTTATCATGGGAGCCCTACGAGATGCCCAGAATCTATTCCAACATTACCTGCCACCGATTACATGTGGATCTAGCCTTCAAGCGAGTTATACAGAAGTCACGCCAGACAACCCTAGAGAAAGCGAAAGCAGTAGTGAAGGAAGTGGAAATGTTAGTGGATGCAGGGTCTATACGGGATGTTCAGTTCCTTGTATGACTATCCAACCCAGTAGTGGTCCCTAAGAGCAATAGGAAGTGAAGAGTCTGTATCGACTTCACTGATCTCAATAGGGCTTGCCCCAAGGATAGCTTCCCCCTTTCAAAGATCGACTAGTTGGTAGATGCAATAGCAACTCATAAAAGAATGAGCTTCTTAAACGCATATTCTGGATATTACCAGATCCCTCTACACGAGCCAGATCAAGATAAGACCGCCTTCATCACCAATGTTGGCTTATTCTGTTACAAGGTTATGCCCTTCGAGCTCAAGAATGCGGGAGCAACTTATCATCGGTTGGTTACTAGGATGTTCAAGGACCAAATGGGAGACACCATGAAAGTGTATATCGATGATATGCTCTTCAAGAGTAAGCTCAAAGATGCCACCTCTCCGACCTAGCAAGGACCTTTAAAATCCTCAGGAAGTACCGAATGAAGCTTAACGCACGTAAATGTTCCTTTGGCGTCCTGTCAGGAAAATTCCTTGGTTACTTAGTCAACGAGAGACGTATAGAAGATAATTCATACCAAATCGATGCTATCAATAAGGTGAAATCCTCACGAAATATGAGAGATGTATAGAACCTAACAGGAATGCTTGCTGCCCTAAACCGGTTCATCTCTTAATCTTCAGAGAAATGCCAGCCATTCTTCCAGCTGCTGAAGAAAACTAAGAGCGTGGTATGGAATGAGGATTGATCCAGTGCCTTAGAAGAGCTTAAGGCCTACCTCAGCAAGACCCATTTGCTCGTAATCCCTAGAGACAATGATTCCTTATATCTTTAACTTAGAGTATCAGATCATGCCGTGAGCCCTGCCTTGGTATGTGAGAAAGATGGGAGCTAGTATTCGGTCTATTATGCAAGAAAAACTCTTACAGATGCCGATCAGTGGTACTTGCCATTGGAGAAGCTCGCCTTTGCATTGGTGGTAGCCTCGATAAAATTGAAGCACTATTTTGAGGCCCACTCCATCTTTGTAGTTACTTCGCACCCCCTCAAAGTTGTACTAAGGAAAGCAGATCTCTCAGACCGACTATCAAAATGGTCGGTTGAGCTCGAAAGATTTGATATTATTTTTCAACCAAGGAATCCTATCAAGGAGCAGGTCCTCACCGATTTCTTTGCTGAATTCATAGGAGAACAACCCTGTGATCAGCCCAAGACCAGTCATCTGAAGGAAGTCCCATAAGAGCCAGGCATCTGGAAGTTATATATCGATGGAGCTTCCAATTCCAAAGGGGCAGGAGTAGGCATCGTGCTAGTTAACCCCCCAAAATACAGTGCTCGAGCAAGGAATCAGGCTTGGATTTGAAGACTCCAACAACGAATCAGAGTATAAAGCACTGCTTGTTGGTTTGCGGAAGGCACAGTTGCTTGGGGGAAGACACCTCTAAGTTTTTGGCGACTCACAACTGGTATCCAACCAAATAAATGGCGATTTCAATGCAAAATACGACAGGATGGCATCCTATATCGTCACTTTGAAAAGGTTAATGGCCAATTTTGACCGCATCAATGTTCAACAATTTCTCAGGGGACAAAACAACCATGCCGATACCCTGGCAGCTCTAAGCTCAACGATTGACTCCAACTTAAGGAGAACAATTCAAATCTATTTCCTTGCACAACCAAGCATCAACCAAAGAATCGAATAAAAAAACCTCGAGCATGTTCTCCATATAGAGAAAACTCCCAGCTCGATGGACCCCATAGTAGATTACTTGCAAAGTGGCGTACTGTCAAGTGATAAAAAGATCGCCCATCAGATAAGAGTCAAAGCTGCCCGCTTTTACTTATCTCCTGAGAGAAAACTATACAAAATATCCTTCACAGGTCCATGCCTCTAGTATGTTCATCCACAGGACGTCGAGCAAGTCCTACACGAGCTGCATGAAGGGATTTATAGAAGTCACGTAGGAGGAAGGTCGTTAGCCTTTCGAGCAATAAAGGAGGGATACTGGTGACTATACATGTAGAGGGACACTGGAGTCTACTCTTGAAAGTACGAGAAATGCCAAATGCATGCACCTATGGTCCACCATCCTATTAGCGACCTAAAGTCACTCACCATCTCATGGACCTTCGCCCATTGGGGTCTGGACATCGTAGGCGCTCTGCTAACTGCTGCCGAAAATTAGAAGTATCTGTTAGTCGCTAAAGACTAATTCACCAAGATACGCAAATATAATGAGGTTCATATTGAGAAATATTATTAATCACTTCGAAATACCTATGACAATCATCACTAACAACGGAACCCAGTTCGAGAGTGGCCTCTTCCAAATCTTTTGTAGTGACCATGGAATCAGGCACTACTTCAGCTCTGTGGCATACCCTCAAAGTAACGGTCAAGCTGAGGCTTCCAACAAAATAGTGATCGATGGACTAAAGAAGCGCCTAGAGCGAGCCAAGGGAGCATGGGTAAACGAACTACCCCATATCCTCTAGGACTATCGCACCACCCCGAGGCGAGCAACTGTAGAGACACCATTTGCACTCACATATGTAATGGAGGCAGTTATTACATTAGAAGTTGGTCTTCCACCATGAGGTCCACACTAATCGACAAAGGTCATAACGATGGAGCATTGCTCGTTGAACTTAACTTAGCCGACGAGCGACGAGAATTGGCTCTAGTGAAACTATCAGCCTACCAACAACAACTAGATAAGCAATATAATATAAAATTCAATCTAATGACATTCCATATTGGGGACTATATCCTATATAAAGTCCTTAGCAGTGCTCTGAAGCCATCAGATGGCAAGCTAGGACCGAACTGGAAGGGATCGTTCAAGGTAGTAAGGGACGACCAACAGGGATCCTATCACTTGAAAATATTGGAGGTATGGGAGATACTAAGAGCTTGGAATGCGGCCAACCTAAAAAAATTCTACTTCTAGATTTATCTTTCCGTGCATCATTAATTTAGGCAAATTTTTACTTTACAAACTTAATGTTGCTCTCTGTTCATAGCTCTGATTAATAAAATTTAATTGGCCTTGGCATTCTATGATTATTGGTTTTCTCCGATATATTTTAGTATATGAGTCCTTTCCAAGTTACAGGCTTCACTCTTAACAGGCAAAATAAAGATCAAGGGTTACAATAAGTTGATCAACTTATTCCAGTCAAATGATCCTATATCTCGCACTCCTACCATTGGATCACATTGGTCAAAGCATTAGCGGGGTTAAATAATCCTCCTCAGGCCTTTGTTACTAGCATAATTGGCCTCCTAGTTTTCCCCCGATAATAAATAAAGACCTACAAGGGATCCTTAGGCGATTTGACCAACTCAGTTTGTTCGCCAACACAGTTTGGCCCAAAAAACCATGCTCGGATGGATTGTCCGCTTACCAGGTATATCCTCGCCATTTCCCTAGTTAGGGCTAAGGCGATGTGATGACACAGCCTGAAAGGTAAAGTGATGCAGAATGGTATGTCTGTAATGTACTGGACTGGGGAGAAAATTCTCTAACAATTAGCTATATCTAAGTCATACTTGATCGACTATAAGATAATTAAAGACAAGGTTAGCAAAACTGAAAATGAAATAACACACGTTTAGTCGGCAATTTCCCAAAACATAATTATTTCATTACATCACTAAATGTATAAACAATTATGTGTATTAAAACAAATCAAATCCTAAAAAGGAATAGGTTGATGGTCCAGATAATCAGCTACCCACGCTCTTTGACCATAATCTGGGTGAGGAATAAGCTCATCTTCAACATCGCCTGAGCTCGGCTCCAGTAGCTGTCTTAGGATTGCGTCTATTGGGATCCAACGATCATCCCATCTAAATGGATTTGGATCCAAAGATGAAGGAGTAATCTTATATCTATACCAAAAGACAAAGTTCTGAGGAACCTTTAACTCCCTAAGAGCACTCAGCCACGTTATAATGAAGGATATCTCCTCAACCTCCTTTAACCTTGTGGGAGCATCTGTCTGCTCTAGTCGTACCCATTTTCCCACACCTACCGATGGCCTTTCTTAATAAGTGCCTCAGTAGGGTGACATCTCTTTGAATCCCAACGGCTATCACTTATTCCCTACGAATATCTCCTCGCATTTCAGCAAT
This sequence comes from Sambucus nigra, assembly GCA_949130495.1. Classification (NCBI taxonomy): domain Eukaryota; kingdom Viridiplantae; phylum Streptophyta; class Magnoliopsida; order Dipsacales; family Adoxaceae; genus Sambucus; species Sambucus nigra. The sequence continues at coordinate 86,332,682 of OX422223.1, read as the reverse complement.
CTCCCTAGCTGAACCATTTTCATCAGAACCAGCTCGTTGTTTAGTTGATGAAGAAGAGCCTCGTATGACCTGAGGGGCAATGCTCGGTGCATTATCCCTAAGGTACGCAAATTCCCTTCTTAAAGCATCATTTTCCCGTTGAAGGATTTCTCCAACCTAATTGATCTCAGAGGCATCCATAAGTTTGGCCTTCAGAGCATCCATTTCTTCTTGAATGGAGGCACCGATCCCCTCCATCTCCTTAAGTCTATCTTTTAACTTGGTAACCAGCTCAAACTGATCTTTGTAGTCCTGGTTCCTTAACCTGAGAGATTTACATATTTTAACCAAAGCTCGACAAACTTGGCCACTTATATTGGAACCAAGGATTTGGCCTAAAGAAGAGGAGGTAGGAATGTAATCATCAAGGTTAACAAACGATAAAATATAAAGGCACAAAAAGAAAATACATCAGCATAAATGCAAACCAAGTCCTTTTATTAAAAATGGCATCAGCCAGTTATATATACATGGAATAGCAGAGAAGAGAAAGAATAAAAAGGCAAAATACAAAAGCAATCCTAAAGGATTTATTATTCAACAGCGATCTGCTCTGTGGCAACTGGCTCATTCCCTCTTCTAGTAGCGACCTCACTTGGCTCTGGTGCAAGGGCTGGGGCATCGACAGAAAAAACAACAGGAGCATCAGAAGAAGGACCAATAGGTTGGCTCACAGTTGGGGCATCCTCAACAATGAGTTTGGGTCCAGCATTGTGGTCACCAAATAAGGGAGAATCAATAGAGATTCCAACAACGACTAAGGCTTTATCCTAGCCTTTCTTAAAGTTCGCCCATCAGACATATTTAATTTGCTTCTCAACGTCTTCATATGTTGCCTCCCAACTTTTATTATAGGTTTTCTCCCTAATCGTGGCCGCCTCTGCCTCCAAGATCTCCACATTCTTGGTAAGCTTTGTGTCCTCATTAGTAATAATGAGCTTGGCATCTACAACCAGCTCGTATGCCTTGTGAAGTTCCTGCAACTCTTTAGGCTCTCCCGCTCTCTCTTTGGTAAATGAGGCCTCAGCTGGCTTAAGAGCCTCCTAGGTACTATTTAGGCTCCCCTCGAACTCAACATTTTTCCTCGCTAGATCGTCGTGATTGCGATGAAGAAGGGAGTAGTCAGACAGAAATTGCAAGAGGAAAAGAGTATAAGTTGAGTAGAAAAAAAAAACTGGATAAGTAATAGAGGAGAAAAATAATGTCCTTACTAAAATAAGCCCTTGATCGGACTTCAAGGCTAACTGGTCGGGACCCATTTTTTAGGACTGCTCCTGGTCTGCTATCAATATCGACCTCTCGATCATCATGGGGGTAAGATAGGGGGACAGAGCCACATAAGCCCCCTCAGGTGAAGCATCAACAAGCACCAAGGAAACCTGTGCCTTCTTCGACCTCTCTTCATTTCTTCTTCTCTCTTCTTATTTCTTTTTCTTATCCTCCTATTTTTTAATATCTTCTTCTTTCTTTCTCTCCTTCTCTCTCTGTTCTTTTTATCTCTTCCTCATCACAAGCTCCTTCTCACGAGCTGTCATCTGAGAACCACATGCAGTATCCCCAGACCTAGTTTTTTGAATCTTCAGCCTGCTGGATAGTAGAACATCATCATTATCATCATCATCATCATCATCATCATCATCATCATCATTATCAGGGATCAAATTCCTTCTTTTGGTAGGAGCCATGTCTTCTTCACTAGAACCTTCCGAACCAGAACTACCCTCCTCGCTGGATTCCTCTTCACAAGATCCCGCCTTGTGACTACCACCTTTAGCAACACCTGATTCTGAGATGCTCTCCTCTTCCTCGTCTAGATCAATTGGTTAGATAACACCTTACTCCTATTATTCTTCCTCTGGGATATTAAGATAAGGAACGGAGTCAACTGGACGGGCAATAAAGCAGGAGGTAACATTCTTATCCTCGAAAAGGAAAGTTGTTGACCTGGGATTTTCACTGTCTACAATAGGATCTCTAATATTCTAGGCCTTAAGCAACTCAGTAGCGCGGATCTCGTGGAGAGCAAGCTCCTGGTTCTTGGACTTCGCTAAAAAAAAAAAAAAAATAAGGAAAACATTAGAGGGAAAACGCATTATAACATCAATAAAAGGGCAGAAAAGACTGAACAACAACCTATGTACTCTTCCCCATAAGTAGGAACTCGAGGTCCAATGTACCTCGCACCCCCTACCTGAGGAAGGAACTACCAGTTTCTAGAAACAAACCCTTCAAGTCAATAATCTTTATGGGAATCAGGTAAGTTAACTACCAACACCCTATCCTAACTCCTCACTTTCAAATAAAGGAGACCAAAGTTGGTGCGAGAAAAGGAGTAACAAAAAAAAAAAAATTCAACCAAGGCCAACTTGGTGCCATATAGTTGATTTATCCTATGGACACCATTAGCAATCTTCCAAACATTCGGAGAACATCGGGCAAGGAATATATCAAAATATTGAAAAAAATGTAAAAAGATACGATTTGGAGGAAAAGTTAAACCCTCTTGGGAAAGTAAGAGAACGTGAATCCAATGGCCGTTCTCAACATCGCGAACATTGTGAGGAACAGGGCACACTCAGTATCTACCCAACTAGGGATGTTATAACATTTCCTAAATTCTACCAAGGATTTATTTTCTATCCTTGCTATGAGAGAAACCCTAGCTACAGTAAAATCAAAGCGACGAGACGAAATACACAAAAAAGAGAAGACTGAGAACTTATAGAGAAAGGAATGAAGATATCAATAATGGAATCCACGAGAAAGTGAAGGTAATTGAAGCAAGAGATATCTTGAAAGATATGAAGGACGAACTTGAGAGCAAAAGGAAGCTTGAGAGTAAGAGAGAGTTTGAAAATGAAAGAAAACGCAGAAATGGCAAGACGAACCGTTTGGGTACCTCGATTTAACTCTTAATGATAATGTACAAATACTAAATAAGATTTTCCTCCTAAATCTCATGTGAAGAGACGCTTCGCACCCCAATCTTGTTATAATTCACAATAGTGCTACCTCGGAGCAATCGAAATCAGTGTTTAAATTTTTTTATCCCAAGTTGTAACCCTAAAATTTTAGGGGAAATTGTGGTTAACTTCTTTATCTTCTAGACCCTTGAGAGTAGCCATACCAAGCCCAACTAAAAACAAAGGATGTTCGACCCAAACTATGGGACATTCTAGATAACGATTAGAACTAAGAAATTGACCCATTCTATCCCCAAAAATCTCAGAGGATATATTCAAGGGATAATGGGCTAGCGGGGCAGTTACCAATGGCCCTTTCTCCATTTTATGGAATATGTATTGTACCCCTGTCCTGGGGCAAAGGGCACACATAAAGAACCTCGATTGAGGGTTACTTAATACATCAGAAGACCTTTTCGTGGACGTAGGCAATTTTCCGAACCATGGACATATTTGCGTTGTGTGATTACGACCTTTAATGTTCTTTCCATTTTTGGTGATTGTCTTTCATTATTGTTTGTGTTGAGATATTTTCACCACATATTAATACAAGATTAATACCCATTCTGTGTGGGACTTTGAGACTACACCTACCATAAAGAATACCAACACTAGGCACATAGGAATGGACGTTTACATATAAGTTCCTAGTGTTCTGTAACTATCATTTAACTTGTTAGTACCACATTGAAATTTGCATATATTTTCAATATGTAAGTTGGGTTCCCATTTAAATATAGACGCGTTATTTTATAGACATTAGTCCTGTTCCTTTTGAGGTGATATATATCATCTCTCTTACCAGACCCTTAGTTAGAGGATTTGCTAAATTCTTGTTCGTCTCAACACAATCAACTGTAATTACTCATTCTTTGAGTAATTGCCTCAAAATTTGATGTCTTAGACTAATGTGTCTAGATTTCTCATTACAGGTTTTGCTTGAAACCTTGTATATTGTAGCCTGGTTATCACAATTAATCATAATACCAAGAGATGGATTTTTTCATAAAGGAATATCAAATAATAAGTTTTTAATCTATTCTTCTTCTTTACTTGAGTCTGCTATGGCTATAAATTTGCTTGCAATATTAAATCAGACACACATGTTTATTTCTTAAATCCACAAGAAATAACCGCCCCCCTAGAATTAATATCCAACCATTCGTGGACTTGGATTTTGATTCGAGGTTATTCCAACTAAAATCCCTATTTCCTTATAATACATATGGATATCCTACATAATGTAAGTCATAATTTATAGTCCTCTTCGGGTATCTAAGTAATCTGGAATGCAATGATATGTTCAAGTCCTGGATTACTCGTAAGTTTACATAGTATACATATCGCATAGGTAATATTTGATCTGGTGAAATGCATTGCATACATAAAACTTCTAATTACACTGGAATATTTAAATTGATTCATTATATATCCAGTATTTTTATTAATTTGATACTAGGATCAGCTGGTGTGGATGTTGGCTAAAGTTCAAAATGATTACATTTATTAAGAACCTTTTCAATATAGTGAGATTGAAATCATGCTAACGTATTATTTTTTCTTACTATTTTTATTCCTATAATCACATCGGCTTCCCTAAGATCTTTTATATCTAAGTTTGATGATAGAAACATCTTAGATTCTTCCACATATTTAAGATTTGACCTAAATATAAGCATGTCATCTACATATAAGCAAATGATGATACCAACACCACTGTCAAAGTTACTATCGATACATTTTCAGCATCCTTTACTTTAACATCATGGGATCTTATCATCATATTAAGCTTTTCATGCCATTGCATATGAGCTTGTTTAAGGCCATAAAGATATTTAACTAGTTTACACACTTTCTTTTCTTGGCTAGGCAAAACAAACCTTTTAGATTGTTCATGTAAATCTCTTATTCTAAATTACCATTTAGAAAAGTCATTTTTACATCCATTTTATGAATCAATTAATTATAAATAGAACCAAGATATATAAAAAATCTAATAGAAGTTATACCTACAACGGGTGCATATGTGTCAAAATAATTAATTTTATGTTTCTGTTTATAACCTTTAGCAACTAGTCTCGTTTTAAATTTATTAATTAAACCATCCGGATTTAATTTATTTTAAATATCCATTTTTATCCAATTGGTTTTGCTCCAAGAGGGAGATCTATAATAACCTAAGTTTTATTTGACAAAATTGAGTTCATTTCATCATTGAATGCTTTTTTCCAGAAGATAGCATCCCCAGATGTTACGGCTTTATGAAATGTAGTCGATTCATCATCACATTCAGAACAAATTTTGTTATGTTCTTAGTTTCATTCATATCTTCCTCAATAAGATAAATTACAAAGTCAGTCCAAATGTCTTCTCAGTTCTTTGTCTCTCACTTCTCCTTGGTTTAATGTCATCCGTTAATTCCAAAGGTGATATTGGTTGTGATGAAACATTTAAAAGTGAGGCATCAATAGTAAAATTCTTAATTTTCAATCCTTGATTCAAAGTACTTGAGTTGTTAAATGTTCATAAAATTGCATATCTACCGACTCAATGGTTTCTCAGAGTTTCAAGATTCTATAGGTCGTACTATTGTTAGAGTATCTGATAAAACACATTTGTAAGTCCTATTTCTTAACTTGGGTCTCTTAGGTTCAGGTCTTCTTACATAAGAAAGACATCCCCAAACTTTGAGACGTTTAAGATTAGGTTTATGATTAAACCATATTTCATATGGGGTAATATCCTTGTTTTTCAACATAATTCAATTTAGAGTGTAACATACAAATAATACTACTTCACCCCACATCGACAAAGGCAATCGAGGACTGATTAACATTGCATTTATCATTTCAACAAAAATCTAATTTTTATCTTCCCGCTATTCAATTTTGTTGCGATGTGTATTCTTTCATAACTTGATGGATTATTCCACGAGTATTATAAAAATGAATAAACTCATTTGAATAATATTCACCACCTCTATCGGATCGTAGGACTTTGATTTTTTATTTTGATGAGTTTCAACTTCTGCTTTAAAAATCAGAAATTTCTCGAGTACTTCGTGTTTACTTTTAAGTAAATATGTATATGCATATTTAGAGTATTCATCAATAAAAGTTAAAAAATATTTATTTCCTCCATGGGTTACATTACTCTTCATATCATATATATAACTATGTATAAGATCAAGCTTTTCAGATGTACTAACAAATTTAAATTATTTTTCATTTATCTTAGATTGAGCATAAATTTAATATTCATCGTAATGGTCAATTTTACAGTTAGAAATTAATCTTAGATTAGTAATGTTTTTAATACTTCTATAATTAACACGACTTAATCTATTATGCCATAAAGAAATAAAATCAACCGTATAAACAAAACTAATGTCATTTATTATATTAAATTTGATCATGCCATTACAAGGGTATCGTTTTTCAATAAACTGACCATTCTTGGGTAGGACAAACTTATCCAACTCATACACAAGTTTGAAACCTCTCTTATAAAGAAGGTCTCCGAGCACAAGATTTTTACATAATTTTGGTACATGAAGTACATCAATCAAAGTAAGAACTTTTCGACACATCAATTTCACTTCCACTGTGCCGTTTTAAATTACTTTGGTGCGGAGGTTATTTGCCATTTTTACTTATTTTCCACCGATCTCTTGATATGTTTTGAAAAGAGAACTATCTCTGCAGATATAAATGGTTGCGCCGATATCTGACCACCATCCACTTTTATTATCCATAGAATTTTCTTCGCACAATATTGCAATAAGATTTTCGACATTGTCGGTTTCCTTTGTCATTTGTTTTCCTTTAAATGTCTTCCTTTTAAGTCGACATTCTCTAGCAAAATAACCCGATTTGTCACAGAAGTAGCATTACCCTTTTTCTTTTTATTTCCACCCTAGTTCTAAAAATTTGAATAATTCCTTGCTTTAGGTTTGGAATCTTTGGTATTCTCGGATTTTTTATCCTCAACCATATTTTTCTTGGAATGATTATCACTTTGATCTTCCCTTTTCTCCCAAATATGATAATCTTCTTCAATACAAAGATGTCAAAGAAGGGATTCAATTGTGTATGTCTTTTCATCATGATTAATTATCTTCTTAAAGACATTCCAAGCAAAAGGAAGTTTGTAAACAAGCACCAATATTTTAAATTCATCTTGAAGATATATTCCAGTGGCTTTACAATCACCGACTATTTGTTGGAGTTCATGGGTTGTGCAACAACAGATTTATCATTAGATATTTTATAATTCATATATTCAGAAATAAAAAGCTTACGGTTACTCATTTTCTCATTTTGACATTTATTCTCCAATGCCTTCTATAATTTCTTTATTATAGGAACCATCTAATGTGCACTATAGACAGTTTGAGATAATGCATTAAGAATGTATTCTTGACACACAAATTTATCTTATTTCCTCTTCACACATTTTTGCTTGATATCTTCAATATGTTCGGGTGTGGATTCGGGCAGAGGCTTAAGTCCATCATTAAGAACATACTCAAGTTTGAGAGAAGTGATAAAGAACACTATTTTGTCTTGCCAACGGGTGAATGTTTCTCCATCTAAACCATCTAGTCGAACCAAATATTGGCACATAACTTGGATAGATTGTCCCACTGCTCCTTCCATATTTTTTTCAGAAGAATTTTATCTAAAATAGTTGGAAAGTTATGAAAGAATAAAATAGAATAATGAATCCAAGTTACTGCAAGGCACGTTCTAGGAGCGCTGTCTTTTGGAAAATATTTCTCTTGATTCAGATGAAAACTGCACGTAGACAACAAAGTTTGTAGTAGAAATTTACCTTCAGGATAAAATGCAGTGATGTTACTTTTCTAATGAAAATTATATACAGTTTGATTAAACAAGGAACACTATGAAATATTAACCTGATAACGGAAAAATGTAGAAGACGGAGAGAGGAGAATAAAACAATTTTCAGTGTCCAAAATAAAGGCATGGAACTCTTTTTATAGCCATTTTAGTGGTTGTTCATGAAGAGTCACCTCCTTTTAGGTGTGTGACTCAACATTCATTGGATCATATCTTCTCCGAATCCTTTTGATCGTAAGATCTAGAATCGGCGTATCATCGTAAGGAAATGGACGCACCTTATACGAATTGCCATGAGTCAATCCAACGGTTTAGATAAACATGCATGCACAAAGTGCCAAGTGCTCTATCAAAGTGCCCAAATGCGCTCTTAAGCATCCAATCTCCCTTCCACACGTCGTGAGAATGTGCGAATGCATGTCACGTGTTGCGATTGTTGGTTCTTTTCACCATTGCAAAGCACCATATCATACCCTCTTTGACTATAAGACTAATAGTCATCTTTTGCCTTTTAGTTATATACTCTTTGACTTTCTTGTAAATTTTCTATATGGGACTTTGAGACCACACTCACCTCATTTACACCCATTTTCTTTATCTCTCTCTCTCTCTAAGAATACCCAATATAAAAATTTCAAAATAAAAACTCATTTACGCAATATTAATACATAATTATATTCCCAAAATAAAAACACACTTACACAATATAAATACCTAATACATTTTGAAAATTCCAAAATGTATATCATGAAAGCACATGTATGTGATGAACAAGAGGTAGCTTCAAAATGGGTTTGGGGTTCAAGGTTCATTTATTGAGTGAATAGTTTAGGCAGAAGTTAAAATGAATCCACTAAGGATTAAAAATGTGATTTTCTTAATTTATGTCTAATTATCGATCAAAATTTAGGTTAAATAAATACCATATTATTACATTGGATTTTTCTCAAAAAGGACCCTTTTCATTATGACGTTACTTTTATTTGATTGAAAAAATAAGATTGAAAAAACATGAATTGGCATGAAATAATTTATGTGTATATTTAAACATTATGATAATAATCATGTTATACTTAAGTCTGATGTCAACGTTCAAAAAGTAAATCCGTATGGCTAAGGTGTAGAAAAGCATCACGGACTATATCTATTTTTTAAGTAGATAGTTCTTTCAATTAAATTTTTTAATTAGCTAAAATTTTTACGATAATTAGGTGGCCTTCTTGAAGAAATTTATAATTCAAAGGAGTTTTTTACACTTCAACATATCCCTCATATATATGAAAATTTTAGAAATGATACAAAATTGCAAGTTTATAATTATGTCATATGCGTGTCAAAATTATAATGTCACTTGAGTTCTCGTGTCATTCGTGTTCCCGTGTCTTATCACATTATTTGTATACTCGTGTTTTGATGCATTGTTGTGTTTGTATCAATGATTCTTTACGTGTTGTGTATGGTCAAAACACAAAACAAAACACAAAGTGTCACCATGATTATTTGTTTATTTACTTAAAAATGATGAACATCCTCTTCACATGACGCGATTTTCCATTTATTTAGGGAGATACTTTGATCTTCACCACTTAACTCCATTGGTGATGAAACTTGTTCGTGACCATTTTTTTAGGATTAAGCTTGAAACAATCTCTTCAGATTTTTGTGATTAGTTAGATTGTTCTCCTTTTCTTTCAAGTTCATATCTTTCATAGATGCATTGGAAAGTCTACCAGATCTCCTTAGACGCACTACAAAACTTTATGAGATTGTAAATAATTAAATAAACAACAAAATAAATAACATGCATAACTCTTATATTTAGGCGCACTTGTTCTATTTCTTGTTCATCAAAATATTTTTATTCTTTTTAAATTTCTATTCCCTTCATCTTTTAAATAACAAAAAGACCTCCTCAATGACTTTCCACATTATCCAATCTATTTTTTCTTTTATGAATATTGTCATTTTTGTGTCCCACGTATGGTAGTCTATTCCTTTGAATAGCGGTGGAATTTGGAAACCATTAAAAATGATGCCATTATTTTCAATATTTATACTCAAAATCTAATTTTTAAAATAAATTTCAATGAGTTAGGCTCTGATTCCAATTGTTGGCCCAAAAATGTACCCAAGAGGGGTGATTGGGTATTTATCAGATTGATGAAAATTCCAAAACATTCAAAACTTTTATTCAACTTTATTGCAATTTAATGAATCAACATAAGTTTAAGCAATTAATCAATAAATAATAATTAATTAATTAAGAGGACTTTGGAAATCAAGATATTTTACGTGGGTTTGTGTTACTTATATCCTCGCTCACTTCACTATATTCAATTCACTAATGAAAAATCAACACCTTACAAGGAATTATAACACCTTGCAAACTGCAACCGAATAGAGAACTACCTCCTTCCTTAGCCAAGCAGACAAGAGAAAACATAATGGCTTATGACACATTGAATCCTGACAATAACGACACCACCGATCGTGAAGATATAATGAAGTATAAGCAAAATATCAGGAACAAATTATGTAAACAAAATCTAAAAAAATCTTGCTAAAAAGAAACTTTAATGAAGTGGGGTTACTTTCTCTGTCTAGAAATGTAAACTCTCTACCAATCACAAGTATTTTACTTAGATGAGTTTTTGGATGGATTCTTTAGCACAAGTGGATATTGGGTTTGGAAATTTTCTAAATAATTATTTTAATTTTAAACTTTAGGTTAAATTATCACTTTGAGTCGACTTAAAGTCCTAGGATTTGATTTCCTAAAAGTTTTAAAATAGTTTGAGTTGAGTAAGATAAATTTGCACTATTTGAGTCGACTTTAAGTGTTTTTAATGCTATTTGATTTTTGGTGATGAGAGATTGGGTTTGGGGTGTATGGACGTGTTGTTGATCGAATACTTACTTGTACAAGATTATCTACATTAGTACAAACATTCGCTAGCCACTCAATACTTTGGGATGAATTTTTAGAGCCTTGATTACTTTTTTTAATGCAAAGGAACTCGTGTGCCTTCTTTTGGTTGATTATGACTCTCATGAATTTTAGAGGATTGACTTGCTTTCATTGATGGTAGAAATTCATTGAATCTTTGAGATGTTCTCTTGAGGATGATCTAGTTGAGTTGTCCTGTGATCTCTTGACTAGCTAAGTTGATTGGGTTGTGATCTGACTATGTTGAATAGTTTTCTTGTTTGCCTTGCTTTATTGGATATGTATTTAAACAACTCATAGTAATGGATTGATTTTTTTGTTACCTTATCTCTTCTATATGAACTTCTCATTATTATTATGAACATATCATGACGAGGGATTGTTTACCTATACTAATATTGGATTTCTTTCTTTTATTTGCTATGAATGGATTTTATTGCTTGATACAAAGTATTATGGCTTGCGTGCTTTGATACATAATGCTTTTCATGATTAGTCATTGATCATGATCCTTCTTTGGTTGAGATAGGTATTTGACTAATCTTGATGTTGTGAATAACTTCAAAGACATTGATTGGATTTAAAACTTTTTTCTTTATATCATGTATCTTCTTGAGGTAATGGTTTTCATGTGGCCTTAGTTGCTTGGATGTTACATTCCTGGTAATAGGTCTCAAAATATCTTGGGTTCTTTTTTATATCAATAACATTAGAGAGAAGATAATGAAAGATTTCATATACAAATTGGATTGTTGTTACACAAAATCTTTAAATTAAAAAATACTTTTGTTTTCAGATAGACTGTTAATTTTGACAGGGGATTATTTGGAAATGAGGGAAACAAAAAAGGAAAGGGTAGTCTTCCCCAAATAGGGGGTGCCGACCAACATACCCCCTATCCTGCCTATCGACACATTTGTCACATTTATAATTTCTTTTTAGCATTTGTTGTATACCTTGTTGCACTCCTTGTGCGAGGATTCTTTTATTGCATCCACTGATTTATTAGCTTCATCACTTTGTGGAAGATTTCAAATATAAAAAGGGGATTGATATGAGGGTTTGAGTTACACCTCAACTCCTTCTCTTCGTCTTTTCATAGAGTTCTCTATGATTAGGCATAAATTCTTCGTATTTATCCCTTTAATTCGAAGGCTAATATTACCCCGTTTAGTGTAATTTGAGTTGATTTATCTCATATCATTGCTACTAACATCTTTTATCTAGTATATTGAATTTTGTGTATTTCTCTTACATTTTACGGGAATTTTGTGCACATGAAGGAAAGAGAGATACCAAAATGAAGAAAAAAATAAAAGAAGAGAAGTCAAGGGCAAAAAAGTAATTTTACACCCAGAATTCGGATGTGGAACCTCAAGAAAAGTCGAAGACCTTGAGTTCACAAGCATGTAGGAAGAAACAACATTCAAATCCGAGCCCCTGTTGAAATAATATGAAGATTCTAAATTGAAAAGAAATCAAAGAAGAAGGAAGAAAAATTCAGAAAGCGAACCGATCCTATCTGAAGAGAACCGATTCTACGCACTGGAAAGATAGAACCGAACCGATGGCTGAGAAGTAGAACCAGTTCTACAAACTAGAATGAGTGAACCGATTCACCCAAAATGAAGGAAAAATTAGAACCAATTCAACGTGATGGACTTTTGAATTTTATTTCTTAAAAATAGAGTTGTGCAAACACGTAACAAAACGTGAGAGTTTTATTCTAGGTTTATAGCAGACATCATATAGGAAGGTTTTACATAGTTTTGAGAGGATCTTGAAGGCAAGAACCCTAGGAGTAATATTCTTCAACAATTGATCATCGTCTACATTTATTTTATGTTTTTTCATCAATCCAAGTATAGTTTCATTATTACTTTCAATTTCTCTCTTCTTTTTGGCTTATTATAACAAGTGATGTGTCGTGTGCGATATCGATTTGAATAAACTCACAAATTCCAACTATAAACTTATTTAATTAGAGTCAATTTTAAACCAAGTTAAATCAGCCCCTAAACATACAACTACGTGTGTGCGTGTGTCAAACCATCATAAACACAAATATGCTAAGTCACAGATTTCAGAAAAAATCCCCGAAGGGCAAAACCTTTTATTTCACTATGAATTAAATCATAATTTACAATCACAATGAAATCTACAATAAGTTTAGCTCAACAAACCTATATAGACACGCAACCTAGAATCATCTAGAACCGCAGCTCTAATTCAGCCCAGGAACGCCCACGAGCACTCCTTATTGACACACAGTCATTTTCATCCCAATAATCCCCTCAAGAGCACCGAGACCAGCATTAGAGATTCTCTCTACAAGAGAAACTTGACACAATATGTGTTCTTGGGTTCCAAAACAACTCACATAAACTATTGGGATCTTGTGAATTGAAAACAAAAGGGGTTAAAACCCTAAAAGTTAGAAGACAAAGAATTCTGCCAAATAATCCCCTCAAGAGCACCGAGATCAGCATTAGAGATTCTCTCTACAAGAGAAACTTGACACAATATGTGTTCTTGGGTTCCAAAACAACTCACATAAACTATTGGGATCTTGTGAATTGAAAACAAAAGGGATTAAAACCCTAAAAGTTAGTAGACAAAGAATTCTGCCAAAGTAGTTCCGTCTCTATTAAAAAATCCCAGGTCTTCTAAATTAAAAACGAAGTTGAAAAAGCCTTTTTATAGAAAATCTAAGGCGGCAAGTCGCTCGAACGAGATAGCAGTGTCGCTCAAACGATGACACATGTCGTTCAAACGACTTCATGCGACATCAGTATGTCGCTCAACGAAGTCTTTTGTCGCTCGAACGAGAAAATTAAAAAAATATTTTTTTCTTTTCCTTTTGCCAGTAAATGTTCCACCTTGAAACTTCGAAAAACATAAAAAGTCCACTCCAACACTTAGATGAATTTTCATAAACAATATCCCAATATTCTAAGTGAAATGCTAATGGATTAAAACACAAACTTTACCAAATTTATCTCGCGGAGGCTTGAATGTTGAAGGACTTGATATTCGGATCCGTCTTGATGCATATGTGATCTTGAACAATCTTCGACGGCTTGTAGCAGTATATGACATACTCAATTGATAACGAACAATATAGAATTTGTCCTTACAAATCTCCCTGTGTGTTTATGCCGTTACAAAATAAAAACATTTGAATTATCAAAACAAAAAAACTATATAAATCTAATACCCTCCCATGAACCCAAAACTAAAAAAGGTACTAAACATGTAGATCTAAAACTTTTCTTCAAAAATCTTCAACATCTAATCTTTAAGCTTTTCTCATCAGGCTGTGCAAAATAATGATCTTCAATTTTGTAACTACACACATGAGACAAAGCAAATACCTCGTGATGCATCGAGTTTGAAAAGATTTAAAAATACATCAATCAATATAATCAAATTCCCCCCCCCTCCCATAATGCAAACATTCCCCTATAATTCGTTCTCCCCCTTTTTATTTGTCTGAAATAGACAAGGAAACGAATAAACAAAACAATCATGGAGTTGTTACGATAAAAAAATGCATATCAAATATGGATCAAACTACGCTTAGGAAACGGAGTAACTCAAAAGCTTCCACAAACTTTTTTTGAGTTTTCAATTTTTCATACAAAAATGAAAAAAAATTAATTTTACAAAAATCACACACCATGAATTTACACTAAGACTACCAAATCATGGATACAGAATGAATGGGTGTGAACAAATTCAAAAGGCAAATCCCTGCAATTAAACATAACATATATGCACGATGCATATGTGTACTCCTATCGAATGAATCTCAAAATCGTCCTTAGGTGTTAAAAAATATTGAATTTAAATGACATCGACTCAATCTATCAATACATAAAAGTCAAGAATGATTCCCACATTAATAACTTCTAAAACTATGAATGCTTTTTCATGACGCTCTCAGGATGTGAAAACTCATTTTTTTATTTCTTTCCATCCAAAATCCCTCATAAATAATAATCATTATATTTTCCTTTTTGAGGTGGTCCTTTTTTGGAATATTTATCTTTTTATTGCCTTTAAATTTTTTCGGGCTCTTTTAAACGGTGGCTTTCATGACGAGTTAATTTTGAATTCTCACAGCCCTTTCCCGCGATTCACTCATCATATTTCTTTGCAATTAGATTCCTCGCGATATGCAATTTTTACATGCACTACTTCCATTGTCGAGTTTTATCACATATGGTTTGTTTTAAAGACAAAAATGAGATGACAAAACTCCGAAAAATATGAGATAAACAAGTACAATAATCAAACAAATTCGTGTAAGTGTGCATTAAAAGAAATTATGAGTCAAACATGTAGGTAGTAACACTAAATTACATCTCAATGACTCCAAATATTATAAAGCACAAAAATGAAATGATGACGCATATAAAAACACTTTCAAATCATCATGTGGATATGGAATGAATTTCTGACTCGGTCATCCTAAATGTCCATCCATATATGGTGTAAAAACAAACTACAAAAATCTTTTTGTCTTTTTAAAAAAAATTATCAAAATAAAATCTTTTTGTAATTTTCAAAAAATTTCAAAAGGAAAAAAACTAATACAAATATACATACTAGCAATAGGCAAAAAAATAACATCATGCAAATCAACCTATGCTAGTAAGAAAGTCATAACCTAAACCGTTAGGTGCGGTGGAGTTTTTCAAAGGCTGTGACATCTTATGAAAAAAACCCATCAAATCATGTGAAGTCTTGACTAAAATTATTACCTGCTCCCTAATATGTGTATACTCTATCATGTAATCCTCCAGAGCTTCAGGTGTGGGTGCGTGTGTGTGAACTCGTGTAGTAGAAAAATGTGACACATGACCCAACTTAAAACAAATCTCCCTAAGGTGTCCTCTTTTGTTGCAGTGTGTGCAAACATAAACAAGCCTAGGTACACCTCTCTCAAAACGTCTCCTATCAGTTACGGGACGCCGAGGTGGGTTGGATTGAGTACCATGTGAGTCAAACCAGCTCAGGTGCAACATTTGAAGTGGAAGCATCGTCATTATTTATTTCTAAACTCTCACCACTACCCAAAATGGGATTGAGAACCATATTTTCTTTCTTCTTAGATGTGTTCTCTAAAGTGACTTTAACCTCCAGGGCGTGCTTAAGATCTCTCTCTAATTGTGACACACGGGTTATAAGTTCACTCGTTTCCCGGCCTAAAGCTATCAACTGTTCACTCAGAGAAACCTTCACCTTCTCGAGTTGACTCGCTTTCGCCTCAAACTCCCTCAAACTTTCTAACTCTGTCTCCAAATCTCGTAACCTAAGACTTAACTTCTCATTCAATTTTTTAGTCTTTAAAGTCTCGGCATACAAATCTCTAAATACGATCTGGTGATCACTATCACCCTCACTAGCGCACTCAGTCTCAGACTCGCTCAAATCATCCTCGGGGGTCTCACGTGCACAAGTATCCTCATCGTCGTGGGACAAACTAAGTGTGCTCACGTGACTGACAGAAAAGCAACAAACTTTCCTTGTGAAGACTCATCCCTGGAATCTTTCACATCATCCTCACTATCACTAAGGGTCACTGGCATAATAACTTGATTCACCTCTCTCCTAAGTCTAGTGGGACACTCAAATGACTTAGGCCCTTTGCCCTCACACTCAAAATATGTTACTTTTTCTAAATCTCCCTCGCCCTATTTCTCTTTCTCACCACTTTTTTTGGCCTTGTCTATCTTTTTCTTAAAAAACTTTTTATTTGAAGAATTTTGTTTTGAAAACTTAGAATTTTTTTTAAAATTCTTTGCAAGCATGGCCATATCAAAATCAGATTCGAACTCACAAAAACTCATTTTTTTTCCTTTTCAACTTGGCTTTAAGTGCTATCCCTCTATCCTTAGGCTTGATAGTGTCAGGAAACATGTCAATCTCATATGTCTTAAGGTCTCCAACCAACTCTTCTAACTTCAGACGATTCAAATTACCTAAGGTATTCAAACAATCACTTTAGGAATAAAACGTTTTGGAAATGATCTTAAAATCTATTTAACCACTCGTGCATCATGTATAGGCTCACCAAGATTAAATTAGTGTTGATAATGTCAGACAAATGTGCATAAAATTTATCAAAACATTCGGTCTCAAGCATGCTAATTGTTTTAAATTGAGGAATTAAAATTTGAATTTTAGACTCTTTGACCGCGCTATTGCCTTTGTGGGTGAGTTGTAAAACATCCCACGCTTCTTTAGACGGGGTTCACTTCATAATACATCAAAACTCGTCGGGGGTGACATGTCAGGAAATTGCATTAAGACCTTGTGAATTAAAAGTGCTCCACCTAAACTCATCCTCAGTTCAGTCCGACACAAGTTTTAAATTCGTGACATTATTTGTGGTGACAGTGGGAGAAGTCCAGCCTCTTTCACAAATTAATCAAACTCTCTCATCGATTGATTTTAAATGAGATCTCATGCGGGTTTTTCAGTAAGCATAATTAGACCCATCAAAATTTGGCAACCGATTATATAAGTTTTGACTTGGAAACATTGCGACAATTTTAAAAAATATGATTTTTCAATAAAAATCAATATCACACATATTTTGCGAAAAATAGGAATACTCGGTAAATTTGAGTAACCTGCTCTGATACCAATTTTTATTAAAAATGAAGCGCCATGTGAGATATCGATTTGAATAAACTCTCAAATTTCAACTATAAACTTATTTAATTAGAGTCAATTTTAAACCAAGATAAATCAGTCCCTAAACATACAACTACGTTTGTGCGTGTGTCAAACCATCATAAACACAAATATGCTAAGTCACAGATTTCAGGAAAAATCCCCGAAGGGCAAAACCTTTTATTTCACTATTAATTAAATCTCAATTTTCAATCACAATCAAATGTGCAATAAGTTTACCTCAACAAACCTACATAGACATCCAGTCTAAAGTCATCCAAAATCACATCTCCAATTCAGCCCAGGAATGCCCACGAGAACTCCCTATTGACACACGGTCGTCTTCACCCCAGTACTCCCCTCAAGAGAACCTAGATCAGCATTAGAGATTCTCTCTACAAGAGAAACTTGACATAATATGTGTTCTTGGGTTCCAAAACAACTCACATGAACTATTAGGTTCTTGTGAATTGAAAACAAAAGGGATTACAACCCTAAATGTGAGAAGACAAAGAATTCTGCCGAAGCAGTTTCGGCTCTATTCAAAATCGCAAGTCTTCTAAATTAATAACGAAGTTGGAAAATCCCTTTTTTAGAAAATCTAAGGCGGCGCATCGCTCGAACGATGACACGTGTCATTCAAACGACTTCATGCGACATCAGTATGTCGCTCGAATGAAGTTTTTTGTCGCTCGAACGAGAAAATTAAAAAAATAATATTTTCTTTTCCTTTCACCAGTAAATGTTCCGCCTTGAAACTTAGAAAAATATTTTTTGACGAAAAATATAAAAAGTCCGCTCCAACACTTTGAAAAATTTTCGTAAAAAATATCCCAATATTCTAAGTGAAATGCTAAGGGATTAAAACACAACCTTTACCAAATTTATCACGCGGAGGCTTGAATATTGAGGAACTTGATATTCGGATCCGTCTTGATGTATATGTGATCTTGAACAATCTTCGACGGCCGACATACTCAATTGATAACAGACAATATAAAATATGTCCTTACACTTATGATTCATTATTTCATTACTAGAAATATTTTCTATATGTTTAATTACACTTTTCACATAAAAATGATTTCATGCATAGTAGAGAACATGTTTAGTTGTAGTTACACCATGTATGGCTATGCTTTTATAGGGTTAGGGTTCATGAACAAACCCTAGGTATTAGTAATGGATTTAAAAGCAAATAAAATGTAATTAACAATTCAAAGGTTTGACCTTTATGAAAATAAAAGTTGTAGGTTTTTTAATTTCGTTTGCCCAAGGTAACCCAAATGTTTAAGGGTGAAATTGGCATTTTGGTCATTTATCATTCTCGTCAAATAAATATTTTGATTGATATTGGAAGGAGTAAAATCCGCATATGTCAAATGCTTATAGAGTATTTGATGTTTCTTTGAATTGAGAATTAGGTTTTAGAATTTTTTATTTTCCAAGTAATTACCCACGGTTAGGGGAAGTGTACCCTAACTCCATTTTCTCACATTTGATTTAAAACCTCTTCATTATTATTACATGTGTAATCAAGTCATTACTTTAACTTACTTGTTTTAGGTAGTCAACGGATCTCAAATCAATCATCATTTCTTATTTTCTAAAGTTGACTGCGAGGTTAATTATCCTCCCTATTCGTCGTCACGATTCTTCGTCTTAGTTCCTGTGTTCGATACTCATTTTTATCGGATTATTACTTGAGCGACCGAGTTACACTTGAGTCGATATAAGCATGCACTAGAGACACTTTTAAAGTCACATCAAGTTTTGGCGTCGTTACTGAGGACTAGGTAGACATTTAGGTAAGGTCGGGTTAATCCAAAATTTGACTCTAATTGTTAAAAAAAAAGGCAAAAAAATTATAAAACCAAAATTTCCAAAAAAACATTCGAAAAATAAAATAAAATGATTTTTTATAGCATTTCTCAAGTCCTTACATACAAAATCCTCAACCAACTCCTAAATCTACTCCAACACGAATTCACCAAAATTTCATAGTTGAGTACGATCCCGATATCCCACATACTCCTCGTGATCCATAACTTTGGGTTCCACCTCCTACACCATCTAGCACCATCACTAGTCACACTTCTGGGGCATCGAGTTAGGACTTCAAGTCAATTGGAGAGAGATGCATGCCGGATAATGCTAGTTTTCGTATAGGTGAGGGTGATTTGTCGTATCGCTCCATAAGAGACCTCTTATATCCCAAGCAAACCGTCACTCTAGGATCTATTCTACTTCCGTATAATTGGAGGAAATTTCATTTTCATAATGGGATGATTCATATTCTTCCCACGTTCCATGGTATGGATTTGTAAAAACCATACCTCCACATCCGCGAGTTTGAATAGGCACGTAAAATATTTAGCGATCAAACGTGCACTCAAGACGTCATTCGCCTCAAACTTTTTTCTTTCTCTTTGAAGGATAAACCCAAGACCTGGATATGGTCTTTATCACCAAACTCAATTGGATCGTGGAGGGATATTCAAGCCAAGATTCTTTTAAAATTCTTCCCCAACATCAAATGAATTCCATCAAAGCTCAAATTCAAATGTTTAAATAGCTAGAAAATGAGCCATTTGATCGATGTTGGGAGCATTTCAACGAGTTAGTCAAGACACTAACGTCTTAAATATTTCTTCCACCACAGACTACGAGTCGCTTATAAATAACTCTTTGAGACCATGTGTGATGGAAATTTTTTTGTGTTAGTTACTAATGATGCAGAGGCCCACCTTAAGTATGTCGTCGAGACTACTCAAGTATGGAACACATCCGATACTAATGCCCACATAAAAACTCGACAAATGTCAACAACTCATTCTGTGTCTGAACTCTATCAATTGGACAAAGAAGTTGAGATGAAGCTTTGAATAAGACAACTTGAAAAAATATTGGAAGACATAGTCGAGTCACGGGCAAGAGAAACAACCTGGTCCACTCGAGCAATGAAAAAAAGGTGTGTGCGATCTGTGAGGCAGTCCATTCAACGAAGGAGTGCCCAATGATACCTACCTACAAAGTCATGCTTCATGAGAAAGTGGAAGTGGTAGGAGGATTTAAGGGTGATTTCAATGCCCCCACATAAATTTTTACACCCCCTTCATGGAGGAACCATCCTGGTTTTAGCTATGGGCAACAAAATACCGTGTTGAATCCTAATTCACACGTTTCGCCTCCACCACCACCACCTTCGTATTTCCAACAAGCCTCACGCGTGCAAGCACCACCTCATGCACCGTATATCACCCCACCGCGAAAAAATCTCAAAGATAGGCACGAAAGAGACCGAAGATGCCCCCTTAAATGAGAGTGACAATGAGGATACAACTAGGCCCGAAGTCATAGTGAAACCACCCACTGCAGTGCCTTTCCCTCAACGATTGGTTCCACCTCAAAAAGGGGCCTCCCGCAAAGATGTGCTAGATGTGTTCAATCAAGTCAAGCTGAATTTACCTTTTCTCGAGGTAATAAAGTAAATTTCTGCCTATGATAAATTCCTTAAGGATTTATTGATGGTGAAACGTAGATTAAAGTTAAAAAAGAACATTTTCCTAACACAAACTGTGAGCTCCATTATGCTAAATGACCTCCCCCAAAGTTAAAAGATTCGGGTGCACCGACCATTTCATGCATCATTAGAGTAAATCTCATCAAGAAAGCCATACTAGATTTAAGGGCGAGTGTTAACATTTTCCCCTATTCCATATATGGGCAATTAGATTTGGGGGACCTCAAGCCCACTAATATCACTCTTCAACTCGCGGATCCTTCCGTGAAGATACCTCGAGGGATTATTGAGGACATGATAGACCAAGTTGACACTTTCTACTTCTCAGTAGATTTTGTCATTTGGGACATGGATTCCTCCATTCCCTCGAGTAACCATGTTCTCGTCATCCTTGGCCGCCCATTCTTAGATACGACTAACGCTTTGATTAATACTCGAAATGGGAAAATGCAACTCACATTTTTGGGAACATGAACCTTGAGATAAATATCTTCAACATCGCAAATCAAGTAGATGATGAGGATGGAGTTCACGAGATACAAGGTGGTAGTAGAAAAGTGAATTAAGGGAAATTTTAGTGGGAATTCGCTAAGAAAGTGTCTTATTTTAGTTAGTGAGAGTGACGGGATGTACACCGACTTTGACATGGAGGTAGGGAGTTGAGAGAAATATTAGATGAGTGAGCATCAAATGAGGACGTGAGAGAAGCTAATTGGGTTTTTAGATTCGAGTAACTACCACTGAGGGAGTCGAGCATAGTTCCCTCCAATGAGAAATTACCCACCCTCTAATTAAAGAAACTACCCCCAACCATAATATATGCTTATTTGGGAGAGGATGAGACATTTCCCATTGTTGTCTCCTCGAGCTTAGATAAAGAGCAAGAGGATAAATTACAAGAAATTTTGAGGAAGCACCGTCGTGCTTTTGGTTAGAGAATTACGGATTTAAAATGTATAAGTCCCCTAATTTATACCCAAAAAATCTACCTCAAGGAGGACGTGAAGCATTCGTGGGAGATGCAAAGGCGATTGGACCCACTATGAAAGATGTAGTGAGAGCGAATATTATTAAACTATTATACGGGGCCATAATTTACCCCATCTCGAATAGCAAGTGGGTGAGTCCTATCCAAGTCGTCCCAAAGATGCCAGGAATGACTGTGGTCGAGAATGCTAAGGGTGAGCTAATTCCCCAACTCACCACCACCGGGTGGAACGTTTGCACAATGCCGGCACGAGAAAATATAATTTTCCATTTCCATTTATCGATCAAATTCTAGAGCGAGTAGCTGGACACCCATTTTATTGCTTCCTTGACGGTTATTTCGGATATAACCAAATTAAGGTAGACATTCTTGATCAAGAGAAGATAACTTTCACATGTACTTTTGGCACGTTTTCTTACAAACGTATGACCTTTGGATTATGTAATGCACCCACGACCTTTCAAAGGTGCATGCTTAGTCTTTTTAGCGATATGGTCAAAAAGGGCCTTGAAGTTTTTATGGACGACTTTTTTGTCTTCGGACCTTGTTTTGACCTTCGTCTCACTAATTTTGAAAAAGTTCTAGCTTGTTATGTGGAAAAGAACTTGATATTAAATTGGAAGAAGTTCCAATTTATGGTTACCGAAGGAATAGTTCTTGGCCACATAGTTTCATCCAAAGGTATTGAGGTAAATAGGGCGAAAGTATATGTCATAACCGATCTTCCCCCTCCTAAGTCACTAAAGGATATGCGCTCTTTCTTGGGCCATGCGATTAAAGGTCTATTAAGGACTTTAGTTCCATAGCTAGGCCCTTGAGTAACCTACTAATGAAAGATGCCCCCTTTGAGTAGAATCGCTTTTGAAAAATAAAAAACCATGCTCGTTTTCGCTCCCATTATGCAAGATCCGGATTGCTCCCTTCTATTAGAGCTCATATGTGATGCGAGTCTATAGGGGATGTTTGGGCCAACGAAAAGATAAGAAGGCTCACATCATCTACTACGCTAGCCGAACGTTAACCAGACCGCAACTTAATTATTTTACCACAGAGAAAGAATTGCTAGCCATAGTTTTTGCCCCAGACAAATTTCGTTCTTGCCTCGTTGGTTCACTGATTACTTATTTTACCGACCATGCGATCCTTAAGTATCTCGTTTCTAAAAAAGATGCTAAATTGTGCCTCATAAGGTGGATCTTACTCCTATAAGAGTTCGATCTCTCGATAAAAGATAAGAAAGAAATAGAAAATGTGGTAGCCGATCATTTGTCCCGACTTTCGTCCGACGTACCTAGTGATCCCCTACCCATAGATGAATATTTTCTGGATGAACAATTATTTTCCACTTCTTCTCTCCCTTGGTTTGCGGATATAGTTAATTACCTTGTCGCGGGGCCGTTCCCTCTGAATGAACATCACAAGAGAGAAAGAAGTTCCTAACTTGGTCGAGCATGTTTTTCTATGACAATACCTATTTGTTCAAGTATTGCACAGACCAAATCATCCAAAGATGTTTGTCGGATGACGATATACCTAGCATCACTCGCTTTTGTCATACAGAAGCTTGTGGGGGCCACTTTTTGACGAATAAGAAGACTGTTAAGATTCTTCAAAACGGTCGCTATTGGCCCATAATTTTCTGAGATGTGGGCACTTATTGCAAATCTAGTGATAGATGTCAATGGATGGGATCCATTACATTATGTGACATGATGTCGTTGACCCCTATACTCGTCATTGAGATATTTAATTATTGGGGCATTAACTTCATGGGCCCTTTTACTCCCTCATTTATTTTTTTATACATCCTTTCCACGGTAGATTATGTGTCAAAATGGGTTGAGGCCATAGTTATTAAGACCAATGACAACAAGGTGGTGATCAAGTTCTTATAAGAACACACACTTTCTCACTTCAGAGCTCCGAAGGTACTCATTAGCGATCATGGCAAACACTTTTGTAATCGGATGTTTAAAAAACTCATGATAAAGTATGGAGTTGTCTACAAGGTTGGGACGACTTTTCACCCCCAAACGATTGGGTAAGACGAATTAGCTAATTGTGAAATCATACACATTCTCGGAAAGACTGTCGATCCTAATCGAAAAGATTGGTCTCTCCGTTTGAACGATTCTTTATGGGCTTATATAACCCCTTATTAAAAAAAACTTGGGATTTCCCCTTTCGCTTTGTGTATGAAAATCCTTGCCATCTCCCCGTGGAGCTAGAACACAAAGCCTTTGGGGCGATCAAGAGGTTGAACTACAACAATGATCAAGTCGGTGAAGCACACATGCTTCAATTGACTGAGTTAGAAGAAATGTGAAATAAAGCGTATAAAAATGCAAAAATATCCAAAGAAATAATGAAACTCGCACATGATATAATTATCCAATGAAAAGAGTTTCATTCGGGTTAAAAAGTGCTACTTTACAACTCACGTTTATACTTATTTCCTGGCAATTTACGTTAGCGGTGGATGGGCCCATTCATTGTGAGAGAAGTGTTCCCCCGCGGAGTTGGAGTTAGAAGATACAGGGGGACACATTCAAAGTAAATGAACAACACTTAAAGCCATATTTAGAGGCGTGTGTTGAAGAAGTCGAAACAATTATATTATCGAACCCCGTTCATGAGGTTGATTGAACTTGATAGGATAGGTCATCGCACCCTCAATGCATATGGGGTGATTCTTGCGTACATTAGTTGATTGAGTATGTTTGGGTCGTTAGAGGTCCGTAGGATGTAAGTTCTTAGAGAGAGGAATGTCGAGACACAACATGAGAGAGTGTAGAGCGATTTGAGGAGAGTTATCGCAAATAATTTGGGTTAATATGTGAGTGGGAACGCTTTAGGAAATTTCTAAAAAAGTTGAGATTCGAAGAATTCCACAATTAGTTTTTTTTAGAATGAAAATTTTAAGGGGCTTAACTGTCTTCCGAACCGGTTCATCCTTTTCTTCACTAAGGGCCCGAACCGGTTCGCTTCTCGGTAGATTAAAATAAAAATGGGGGCGAACCGGTTTGCCCCAGAACCGAACGGTTCGATTTTTTACAGACTTTCCACCTTCCTCCATTAGTTCACCCCATTTTCCTTCCAATTTCGATTTCCCTCCATTACATACTCCCTTTTCCCTCCATTATACATCCCCTATTCCCTCCATTCCATTTCCCACCGCACCCTCTCCTCACCTATATATACATATCATCTCCCCCATTCCACCTTACCCCTCTCATATCTTCTTCTAATCTCATATTTTTCCAGAAATCCTAAATCCCTTCCAATGGCAAATGATGAGCTTCCCACCCAATATAATTAGACTGACATCCTCCATGATGGAAATCACAACTACAGCTCTCTCCAAGAGCAAATTTCATGCGAGGCCTTCTTTTCACTGCCTGCTCTATGCACATTGAGTAGCAAGTTCGATGGGCCTAGCTCCCTCAAGTGGTCACATATATCTTCCGCCTAAGGGGGTGGTGCCTCTTCTTTGAGGATCCCGATCCGACGGTATGGGAGGACGAGGTGCGCACCTTCTATAGCACTCTCGTCTGTACATGCGACATGACCGCGGAGGCCTACATTGATGAAACACGAGTCCCTTTCTCGCTCAATATTTTAGTCCTTAAAATGCAGGCTATGGGGGTTTTAAGTCCTAACCGCTACGATTCTCCCATCGGGGCCTTTCCACTCCGCAAAAACATATGCATTAACCACATTTCCCCCACTCACTCTTGGAAAATCGATACCTTACCCGTAGGGAATCTTGATGCAAGGGGCCGCTTCACATTCCTCATTATTTGTGGTAACATTTTTCAAACTTCCAATGACTCGGCGATGCAACTTCGCCAAGCCAATTTCTTGTACCACCTCCTTGATCCGCGCACCACCATTCATCTTGCCCGTACTTTTTATGATGACATCCTCCACATCGCTATCGACCGCAAGGTCAAGGTTGCCCTCCCCGGTGAGATTTTGAGCCTATCCATTTTTGTGAGTTTTTAAATCAATCTGAGTTAATGGTTAACTTAAAGTTCAATTCAGTGTTGAAAAAAAAGTCTTTGAGGATATCTATTCCTTTGCTTTGATCGGTTACGAGAAATGAGTGACATGTCGTATTGAAAAGTGCGCTAAAGGTATCTTTAAATTCCATATAATCTTGAGATGCATATGGTAAAATAATGAGTAATTTGGAAAAGGAAGCAGGCCCTCGTTTGTTTAACCTAAAAATATGAGCCATAAAACGTGTGAAAAATTACCCCTTTTGCGAACCCAATTGAGCCAAATAAATTTCTCAATTTTGTTTGATAACCCGAAAAGCCCATTTAGCCCGAAATTATAAAAATTGAAAAATTCATCAAGCAAGTTCAAATGGTGCAATAAAAAGGGGCAAGAAAAAAATAAAAGAAAAATGCTCAACAAAAATAGAAAAAAACGAAAATAAATTTTTTTTTTCAAAAAATGAGAAAAATACAAGGTAAAAAAGTGGAAAAAAAAATGAAAAAGAGCATAAGCCCGAAAAAGCGCCAAGGACATAGTAAGGACAATTTTCTAGCTCCAAAATTCCCAACCATTCTCTTTTTACCCGATACACCTTATAATCCAAAAAAGTCCTAACCGAGTCTGAATAACGAAATTAATTACCGTGTGGAGAGCCTAAGACACGAAAAGATAATACGAGAGATCATTTGTTATGTATAAGAGGCGATGTTTCCCATTTTCTGATGATCGTAATCCGTTGAAGAGATCTTTTCACCTAAAATGATTCCATCTTTCATGTTGTGTGCGTGAATTCATGTTCCATTATATTTACTCTTATCAATCACGTACACCGAGAGAAATAACCACATTCCAAGTGATTCATTTATGAGAGTATCCCATAAGAATTAGGTCAAATTGAATTTTTGAAAAGTAACGTAATGATCAATCGCTGGAAGTTGAAGATTTAATTTTCGGCTACACACACACACTACGAATTAAGACTATTGAATATTAATTTACGGTGACTATTTTTGGGGAGTTTAAATTTTATAATTTTTAAGTATTTTGATTTTTTCTTGGAGTCAAAAAATGAATTTTGTGGATACATTCACTACAAACCCTCACGAGACACCACTCATCCCACTAGGGTAACCTAGGGGTTTAACGGCATGTTACATACGCTAAATGCAATTGTTTTCCCGCAAAAAAGGTATTCTATCCCAATAACATGTTTGCTAAGTGCTTTGAACTTGATTTTATTCTTTTACATTGCTCGGGATGATCAAAGTTCTAAGTTAGTGGGGTTTGATTAGGCATAAATTCTTCGTTTTTAACCTCTTAATTTGGAGGCTTTTATCACCCCATGCAGTGTAATTTGAGTTGATTTATCTCATATCATTGCTACTAACATCTTCTATCTAGTACATCGAATTTTGTATATTTCTCTTACATTTTACAGGTATTTGGTGCACATGAAGAAAAGAGAGAGACAAAAATGAAGAAAGAAAGAAAACAAGAGTAGTCAAGGAAAAAAAAATAATTTTACACCCAGAATTCGAACACGAAACCTAAGAGAAGGCAAAGACCTTAAGTTCACAACCGCGTAGGAAGAAACGACATTCAAATCTAAGTCCTAGTTGAAATAATATGAAGATTCAAAGTTGAGAAGAAATCAAAGAAGAAGGGAAAAAAATTCAGAAAAGTGAACTGGTTCTATCTAAGGAGAACCGATTCCACTCAGTGGAAAGACAAAACTGAACCGATGGCTGAGAACGAGAATCAATTCTACAAACTGGAATGAGTGAACCGGTTCACCCAACAAAGAAGGAAAAATTAGAACCAGTTCGGCGTGACGGATATTTGAATTTTATTTCTTAAAAATAAAGTTGTGCAAGGTACAAACACTTAACAAAAGGTGATAGTTTTATTCTAGGTTATTAACAGACATCAGATAGGAAGGTTTTACATAGTTTTGAGAGGATATTGAAGGCAAGAACCCTAGGAGTAATATTCTTCAATAATTGATCATCTTCTACATTTATTTTAAGGTTTTTTCATCAATCCAAGTCTAATTTCATTATTGCTTTCAATTTCTCTCTTATTTTTGGTTTATGATTCATTACTTCCTTACTAGAAATCTTTTCTACATGTTTGATTACACTTTTCATGTAAGAATGATTCCATGCATCGTAGAGAACATGTTAAGTTGTAGTTACACCATGTTCGTCTAAGTTTTTAGAGGGTTAAGGTACATGAACCCAACCTAGGTACAATAAAATGTAATTAACAATTTAAAGGTTTGAACTTTATCAAAATAAAGGTTGTATGTCTTTTAATTCCTTTTACCCAGGTAACTGGAATGTTTAAGGGTGTAATTGGCGTTTTGGTAATTTATCATTCTCGTCAAATACAATTTTTGATTTGACATTGTGAGGAGAAAAATACTTATATGTCAAATTCTTAGAGAGTATATGATGTTTCTTTGAATTGAGAATTCGGTTTTGAAAGTTTTTATTTTCCAAGTAATTACCGACGGTTCGGAGAAGTGTACCCTAACTCCATTTTCCCACCTTTGATTTAAAACCACTTCATTCTTATTGCATGCGTAGTCAAGTCATTAGTTTAACTTACTTATTTTCGTTAGTTAACAGATCTCAAATCTATCATTTTTTCTTCTTTTTTAAATTCAACTGCAAGGTTAATCATCTTCCCTATTCGTCGTCACGATTCTTCGTCTTAGTCCCTGTGTTCGATGCCCATTTTTATCGGATTATTACTTGAGTGATCGGCTTAAACTTAAGTTAATAAAAGCATGCACTAGAGACACTTTTAAAGTCGCGTCACTCTAAAGACATTTCTTACATACCTTGAAGGTCTACAATCCACGTGCTTGTACAATGTTAATTATGAGACTTTTCTCTTGTGCTCTACCACCTTGTGGCGTAACCACTCAATTTACTATTGGAAGATTCTTTAAGATTTTGGTACCTGAAGGACCACATGTTCCTCGAGGTGTGTCCGACCTATGAAGAATTTTTCCGTGTTAGGTGTTGACCCTCGAGTCTTTGCCACCATGCCATACTTTTCTCGTTATCCTTGGGTGATCCTAGATTAATTACTGTATATCTATCCTTTTACCTCCTGACCATTGGTGTATGGGGGATGCATCAAGATCCCTATATTTCTGGATTGTTTTTGCACAAAAGGGACTTTAAGGACAATAGCTTTGCCTACATACCCCCGGTCTACCTATCGCCACACCTATCACATGTACAATTTCATTTCAGTCTTTATTATACTTCTTGCTACACTCCTTGCACGAGGATTTTTTTTTTGCAAACCATGGTTTGTTAGATTCATCATTTTATGGGAGATTTTAAGTCTAAAAGGGTCTTGGGGTGATGGTTTGAATCACACCTCAATTCTTTCTACTCTTCCTTTTATATAGTTATGTATTATCTCAAGAGACATTTTGTGCATACCTTGAAGGCCTGACAACCATGTGCTTTTATAATGTCAATTATGTGGATTTTCACTTGTGCCCTTCCATCCCGTGGCGTAACCACCCAATTAACTATTGGATGATGCTTTATAATTTTAGTACCAGAAGGACCACATGTTCTATGAGGTGTGTCCACCTATGAAGAATTTTCTATAATGTTAGGTGTCGGCCCTGAGTCTTTACCACCATGACCAACTTTTCTCGTTCTCCTCGGGTGATGTTAGATAAATTACTATATATCTCTCATCCTATTGCCCGGCCATTAGTGCATGAGGTATTCACTAATCTCCCCGTAGTGTTGGATTTTGTACATAAAAGGGACTTTAAGGACAATGAATTTGTCAACACTATATCCTTGGGTCTGACTATTAAAGTGCTTTTAGTGACCGACTGTTCGAGTTAGAACACACGGGTAGCTACCATTGTGTTGTGGATGAGTTATCTCTACAAACTCGCTGCTACCATACTGTCAGAGACTTTGAACGATATCGATGATTGGAAAGAGGTTCGCTATACCTTTTTGTGAGGCAACCCTGTGATTTTGTACATGTGGTTATTATAGAGGCTTTGCCTGGTGGCTCCCCCTAAATACCTTTTGGCTGGTGTTCCAAATTTATTTCAGGGAAATTTTGAAGATTTTATCTTTTATGTGGAGAATTATGTTGAGTGGGTCTTAGAAAATAGGGCTAGAAGTCTTTTTTGGTCTGTGCCATAGTGGGACAAATTGTAGCTCATTTTGCAATTGGAGTACTTCTGATATTCTCGCCATGTGGGTATTTGGCAGACTTCTTTCTACATTCCTTAGTGTATTTTGCGTCAAGTGGTTGGGAGCAAATTGTTCCTCCGCCCATAACCAATTTCTTTCTCGTGGAGGACTTGATTGAGTCTTTAAGAATGATTGTAGGGCCTTCGTGGCAACATCGCAAGCCATCTACCCGTCCATCCCAATTTATGGGGGAATCTGAGGTAATGTCAAAGACTTATCTAATGTGGTAGTAGAGGGACGTGTAATACCCCGTATTTTTGGCGATATTTATTTTTGTGATTAATTAATTAAATGAGAATTAATTGGGAATTAATCCGGATAAAATACTAGCGAGATGTGAATTGGTATATGACTATATTGAGTATATATGATGATATATGAATATTGAATTATGAAATTGTCGTGAGATTGATATACGGCAGTTTGGACATTTTATTGGGACGCGTGAGACAGTCGCGTCAGGATATAATTATTTTAATCATAAAAGTGAATTTAAATTCTATTAATCGTATGGTCGTTTTGAGTGTGCCAACGAGTCCGGAAGGGTCGAGATAGTCAGAAAATACTAGCCGGGGGTTTAGTTTGGGTCCCGGGGTATTTTTAGGCCATACCGACATCTTATAAGGGTAGTTTGGTAATATTGTATTTTTGGGATTTAATAATGACGAAAATTAGAATTTGTAATCTGATTTGGGTAACTAACCACTAAACCCACTACCAACCATATTGACCCATAAGACTACGGGGAGTTTTAAAATTTGGTTTTCTAAGTTCCCAAAACAAACCCTAGCCACCATAGCCATTGGAGAAGAAAGCTTGGAGAGAGAGAGAGATAGAAAGGAATTCTGCAGGAAGAGAGAGGGAACTTCTTCAAATTGTCATCAAAATCTGAGATTGAATCAAGGCAAGTGATTTAATTCTATTTAATTCAGAGAATGTTTCTTCCATGTTAGATAAATTGAAAGATTTACATTCTTGGAAGTTAAATAAAAACCCATTTTAATTGGACTTAGAACTTGAATTTTGAGGACAAATTGCATGTATAATAGTATGGAGATGATTATTCCGATGTTAATATATGTTGGATGTAACAAAAACGGATCTAGAATGGACTTATTGAGGATTTAAAATTCTAGGGTTTATGTTCTTGAAAATTTGGGGGAAAGGGTAGAGATTTGATGAATTAATGATGTTTAGGATGTGTTAATTCCTTAAAAGATGTTAGTATATGACCTTAGTATGTTTTAGGATGATTAGAGACCTTAAAACATTGATTGGACGAATTTTGGTTGAGATTTGAGGTGTTAAAATTGGTGAAAAACGAAACTGGGGAAATCTGGGCCGAAACTGGTCCCTCGTTAGAAGACCTCTCCAGGTCGTTCGAACGAGCTCGTTCGAACGAGCTTCTAATGAGTTGACTAGTTACTTCTAACGAGGGGGAATTTTGTTCGATAACTTCGTTCGAACGAGATCTCGTTAGAAGGCAGTTCGTTCGAACGAACTGAATCTCGTTCGAACAGCCTCGTTCGAACGAGACTTCTAACGAGCTGACAGTTTAGGCTTTTTAGCCTGTTTTGATTTTTGGAGTCCCGTAAACTTGTCCAATTGTAGAGATGATATTTCAGTGATGATATAATGATATATTAGGGACATTTGGGTTATAGCGAGGAGAAAATTATATACGAGTGATTTAAACTAAATGGACAGTTTGGGATGAGACGTGAGTGTCTACTACGACGTAAGAATAATTTACGGCGCGTATAATTATAAACCGGGATAATGTGAATTGTATATATTCTAAGTTGGTACTGGATTGAAAAGTGTACCACCTATAAATTAGGGTGATTACTAAGATGTGTGCATACTTTGTATATGTATATGATTTTATGTGTATGACATACCTACCATACTTGCTATCACGGGAGGTTTACGTTCGCTTAGGACCTTCTAATCCTTGTGTGCCCGGATTTAGATTGGTACCTAAAGGACATAATTCAAGAGAACGACTTAATTGTGAGTTATTGAGTCAGCTGACTATGGAGCGTAGGTATGTGCGTGACCATGGATATGTTGAATTATGTTCGCCTCCATTTTTGTGTGTGGTGTTTATTCTAATAATTCTTGAGAGATTCGGAATTTGTAATCCTTTATGTACGTGATGTACCGGGATGGATAGCAGAGTATGTGTGCACCACGACTCAGTCTCGGGGTGCTTGTATTGTATATCAATGACGTGATTTATATACTCTAAGTTAATGTTGAACTTTCATGAGTTGTTGCGTGATAATATGAAAACGTTGTGAGTATATTTATATAAAGGGATAACCTAAAATGAATTGTATTGCTTTATTGAGAACCTGAGTTTAATTAGAGCCCTCTATTGACCCGATAACGCTATAATGTAATATGGGAATCGAGTAGTAAGGGGTAGAACTTATTACGGTTTGGTTAGTTATGTATGTCATTTATATGGGTCTGGTACGTTAGGAGTGCACATGTAGTCGAGAGGTGAGGATCTCATGTGAGTGTACGTACTAACATGTACTTTGCATTTAATGTTTTAAATGTTTTTAAAGCACTTGCAGGTTTTTTTAAAATATCTCCACATTCGGGCTCTGACCCGTTTGCTTTCAAATCTATTTTCTTGTAAAACCATTTTAGGTGCCCAGCCGCAAGGACACCACGCATAGGATTCTCAACTTCCGATGACGAGCTGTAGCTGTTTGTGGAAGTTACAGGGATTTGCTTTTAGACACTTCTTTCATTTGGATTCCATGTTCATTATTCCTCAGTTGTAGGGCATGTTTCCCAAATTCTATTAGAGACATTTCCATTTCAGTTTTTCAGACTTTGGCATGTAATAATTCAGTATTCTGTATTTCGTTACTTATTTCAGTTGTGGGAGATGTTGTGAGGAGTTTTTTTCCTCCGGATTTATTTATATCATGTGATGGTTATTCTATTATTTCGTTATGGTGAATGGTGGTATTATTCTTACTTTAAATCTTTTACTGCATGTTAATCAGACTTTAATTAAAATTTTGACAACTTACTTTTTAAATACTAGGTGGTTAGTAATAATAAAATGTTTTCGACAGTGATGCTATTAACTGAGCCGACTTGGCATTTTGATTTAATTTAATAAAGGAGTAGCTACCCGGTATTTAATTAGTCGGGGTGTCACAGGACGTGGTTGTGAAGGTTGGTTCTATGAAGACAAGTCATATATGGTGTTTGATGTTAAGGACGTGGAAGGGTGCGCAGTGATGACTCCCAAGATGTTCAAGGCATAACTCAAAATGTAACGTATGAGGATAAGTAATCAAGATCTGGATTTCTAAGGATTCTGAGGAATGGTAGCGATTACAGTGACGATGAAGCATAAACCTTTGGTAGTAGAGATAGTTTATGAAGATTTACTGGTGTAGGTTTAGCTGTTTGATGTTTTAGTTTGTAGGTTGTTTGGATATAGACTTGGGTAGGATTGATTATAGGTTTAGGCGTGTGTGTATGTGGGTAAGGTTTATGCAAGTATTTAAGCCTTTCTTATTACTGATACTTCATGTAATCACTAATGTTTGAAATAAAGGACAAAATAAATGATGATTTCGATGCATTTTGTTGCGCCTTTGCAAGAATTTCCTTTTGTTTGAATTATCAATACTGATCGCTAAGGAATAAATATTCCTTTTATTCATTTAAAAATGATGAAAGAGACCAAGTGTTTCCTAACAAGAGAAAATAACGACATTTTGCGAAAAGAAAGGATAGTTCTCAAAGTGATTTTATGGGTTGCCTACGTACCACTGTGGGGGTAAGAAATTATTTTCAAGTTATGAAAGATGTTTAAAAGGATTATGTCATACGTAATTCTTATAAAGGGAGAAAAGAAGAGTTTTTTAGAATATAATGAAGGTGAGAAGTGCGCAGCACGACGAGAATTAGATATATGGTAAAACTTTTTGAGACAATCCAAGTTAACTGGATGTGCCATCTCTTCTCCATAGAGGTCTATGAGCATAGTAACGCCACTTGATAGAATTTTATTCACTAGATACATCCCTATCTAATTGGACTTGAATTTTTCGCTTGGGTACCTGAGGGTTCGATAATTTCTTTGAGATCAAGGTCACCTTCTCGTACACTGCGGTACTTGACTTTATTTTTGAACGATCGTGCAATTCGGTGGTGATACGCTTATACGAGTTATAAAATTTTGAATCTCTTCTCATCCAACAGTGCAAGCTCTTCGTAATGACTTTGTTTCCAATCAACTTCTTCGACTTGAATTTTAATCATGATCTGTAGGAAGGGTATTCCAAGCTCAATAAGCAAGAGTGCTTCCATGCCATATACCAAGGTGTAGGGTGTATCCCTAGTGGGCATTCTCATAGACGTGTGATAGCCCCAAAGAGTATAAGGAGCTCAATCATATGAGTCCCTTCAACTCTCAGTCATCTTGATGATTAAGGATTTAAGGCTTTTGAAGTATCTTCAACAACCCCATTGGTTTGCAGTCGATAAGGAGAATATTTGTGCCTTTAAATCCCATACTCTTTGACCTCTTCTGTGACTTCATTTTTGAAGTGGATACCATTATCCGATACCAGTTCATGACGGATCCAATACTGATAAATGATATTCTTTCTGATAAACTTGGATACTTTCTTAACATTTAATATAACATGTGATTTTACCTCAACCCATTTTGTTAAATAATCGATGACAATGAGGAGGTAAGTGTTGATAAGGGCAAATAATTGGGTATATTATACAACTATCGAGGAAGTAAGTGTTGGAGATTGGCAAATTGCTGGCATTTAAGGCACCTTTTAACATAAGTAGCTCAGTCTTGGGCCATAGTAGACTATCCTTTTTGGATAATCTTCCTATCAAGCAAATGGTCGTTCATGTGAGGTCCACATTCCCCACTGTGGATTTTCTTCATTATATCTTCAATGCCATCCCCCGCTATGCATTGCAAATGGGTATCATCGAAGACTCTCTTGAATAGGGCTCTATAGCAAATTATGTACTGAATTACAAGATTATGAAGGGTCATGCGGTCTTTCTTATTAGACATTTGAGGATACCAACCATGATTGAGGAGGCACCATATATTGTAATAACACAACCCAAATTTGTCTGAATATTCTTCTGCAATGAGATCGATGTGGTAACAGTGAGTCAAAATGGATTGCCTCTAAACTTAAAAGGGAGCCATTATTATTCCCTTGGGAACATCGACCATTGAGGCCAAGGTTTACAATTCATCAGTAAAACTATTTCTCCACCAAGAGAGGTCGTGGAAGGTAACATCCTTGAATTAGGAAACAAGTTATTTAACGTGAGCATGAAAATGCAAGAGATTTTCGTCTTTGATGTTTTATTTTTGGAGGAATTGTCCTATGATGAGGGCCGAGTCTGTATACATATTAGATTCCTTTCTCGAAGGCACACTTGAGGCCCATAGTGAATGCTTCATATTCTGTCATGTTGTTGGTGCAAAGGAAGTATAACTTAAAGATGATGGGAGTATGAGAGTCCTCAATCACGATCAAGATTACCCCAATGCCATATTCCTTCTTGTTAGTAGCTTCATTAAAGAACATTTGCCATCAGAGCTCTACATAAGAGGTACATAAAATATACTCATTCGGGAATTGAGAAATCTATATATTGACTTCTCCCAAGGGATTGTTAGTTAGGTATTCAAAGATGGCTTTTACTTCGATGGCTTTTTGCGTGATATGGATGATATCAGACTCAGCTAACAATAACAACCAATGGTATATGGGACTCGATAAGGTAGATCTTTCTAGTAGTTACTTTATGGGATCCATTAAGATACCATCTTGATGGGTAACTCAAACATGTAGTGTCGAAGTTTCTAAGTGATCTAAACTAGGGTTACACACGCCTTTTCCAATGTGGTAAAGTTCACTTCGTACCCTTCTAGTTTTTTACTAAAGTAATAAATGTCTCTGTTGTTGTGTGATTCTTTATTGTATTGGGCCAGCATAGCCCCAATCATAGTATTCGTTATAGTTAAGTAAAAAATAATAGGTAAACCAGGTTACGATGTCAAAAGCACTAGAGGTCGGGTGATGTATTACTTGATTTTGTCAAAGGTTCTTAACATGACTCATTCCAGACTTTGTTTGAATCTTTTCGGAGGAGTTTGAAGATGGGATCATAGATTTAAGTAAGTTAGCTGATGAATCTGTTAATGTACTGGAGTTTCACTAAGAAATAATGAACTTCTTTCTCTGTCTAGGTGGGAATATTTTGAGAATTAATTTTAGTTTGGCAGGGTCTACTTCGATCCCTTTCTCACTGAAAATGAAGCCAAGTTATTTAAATTTTGTGGCACTGAAGACACATTTTTGTAGATTAAGATGCATCAGGTATTGCCGTAGTTATTTAAATAATTTCCTTAAGCCATGAATGTGAATTTCTTAATTCTTGAACTTGATTATCATATTGTCAATGTAAACCTTGAACTCTTTGTGGATAAGATCATGCAGGATGGTCATAAATTCTCTTTGGTATGTAGACTCAAATGTTTTAAGACCTAAAGGCATGATAGTGTAGTAAAAGGTACCCCATGGGTTGTCAAAACAATCTACTCTTAGTGTTTGGGATGTATCTTGATCTGATTATACCTTGCAAAGCCATCGATGAATGACTTGAGGGCGTGATTGGATGTATTATGGATGATAATATCAATATTAGGTAAATGGTAATCGTCCTTCGGGGAAGACTTATTTAGATTCCGATAGTCGACGCACATGCAAACTTTTCTTCCTGATTTTGGCACAAGGATAATGTTGGTGAGCCAAGTCGAATACTCGACTACGCTAATGAAACCTACGTCCAACTCCTTGACCACTTCATCTTTTACCTTGAGAAAATCATTTGGGATGGATCTTTCTCAATTTTTGTTTAACGTGTTTGAATTCTGGGTATATGGGAATCTTATTTGCACGATCTTTGGGCTGACGTGAGGCATATCACTGTAGGACCATGCAAAGATGTCTATAAATTCTTTCAGGATATCTTTGAATTACGATTGTTCATACTAGTTAAGGGTTGAACATATAACAAAGATTGATAATAATAGTCTTATCATCATTAGTTTGAACATGATTATGTTGTTTGATTTTTTACTTATTGAGATTAGTTAAGATTTGTTCATTAATTAGATTATCTTCATCAGCTGATTGATTAAAATCAATGGAATTAATATAAGGCACAATAAGATACTCAAAATGTTCATTTATTTAATTAGCAATGTTATCAAGAAATATAACATCGAGGACCTCATTAAATGAGGCGTCATTTACATTTGTATCAGTAATAGACAAAGGTGAAACATGTTCATTCTTCAAGAGATACATAATAGGATTTTGGATAGGTAAATTTTGGTTGACTGGAATGCCTCGCCAGTTGAGGAGGGGTTTAACAACATGAGTGATCTTCAGAATAAATCAGACGATACAGATTCAATGCGGATCATGTAAAGATCCATTCCCATTTCATTAAATCCAAATGACTCGCCCCTTTTTGTGAAATCTGTGCTTTTAGTGTTAGAGGATCTTGAGTCAACAAACTTGATTGTTAAGGGTTTCACCTGATGTTTTGTGCATTCTATTCGGTGAACTTATCTACAAAAAATGTCTCAAATCTCAAATTCAATTTCTTCTTGATGCCGAGTTTGCCATCTGAGTCGTCTAAGGGATATAAATTATCTTCCCATT
This sequence comes from Sambucus nigra, assembly GCA_949130495.1. Taxonomy (NCBI): domain Eukaryota; kingdom Viridiplantae; phylum Streptophyta; class Magnoliopsida; order Dipsacales; family Adoxaceae; genus Sambucus; species Sambucus nigra. The sequence continues at coordinate 86,294,667 of OX422223.1, read as the reverse complement.
CGGTATCAACAGTATTATTATTCCAATAAAAATTGATGCATTTCATGACTTTAACAACTTCATCGTATAAATTTTCCTATGCGACAGAGAAGTGTTGGAAGGAAGGGACCAAGTACCCCTTGAGTTTTAGTGTTGTAGTAGCTCGGGATCTTTACACATATTTTTCTTCTTAACACATTCTTTTGACAAGTTTTGAATGATGTTGTCTAAACTGCATTTCTCCAAAGGCACTAATTAATTATCGGACAAACGTTCCGGGCACACTTTTGGCCTCCATATATGTATCACTAATATTCTCACAATTCCCTTCTTCTAGGGTCACTTCAGATGATAATTTCATCCAAAAACTTCTGAGTTGTTCCAAGACAATCGATAACTTCATAGTTCCTATTTTTTATCGGGTTTGAATGATAATGCGATCCCTTTTCATGGGAGAAAAATCTTGGTCTAGAGTAGTCTCAGGATGTAAGAGGAAGGACGAGAAAAATTTGAGAGCCACATATGATTTGGAGGAGTTATCGGATGAATAGGATTAATGATGGGTTTGATTATTATAGAAAGGTCAAAATACGGGTCTTCCTTTGTGATGAAGGCGTTCATGGAAACTTGGTACATTGATATAGGATTTTAGGTAGTGTTTGACTTAGGATTTAGAGGAGGAGCAATGATGCCCTGTGGATGAGGCCATGTATAACCTTTCTCAAGTGATAGCATTTATTTACGTGTGCTCGACAATTTGTGGAAGTCGCAAAAAGCATTATTTTTTAAATTCTTGGGAAGTAATTTAGGTAGTGGATGGGGTGTAACAACCCCCATTTTCCACCTATAGGTTGGCCAGATACATTACACCGAAAATGGGGCTTGTCTAATAATTCATACCATTCTTAGGATCAAATCGTAAAAAAATAAAGTTTTAATTAAACCATACACGCACAATAAAACCATATGAAGTAATAACTGACAATAAATAAGTCTCAACTTCCTAGTCATAAAACATCCATGCCAAATATGACTTGAAAATAAGTGACTAAAATAAATAAATCTCGGGCTTATGCCCATATAATCTCTAAAATAATAAAAATCGACTGAAATGGAGAGTAGAAACCTATACTAGAGTCCATCAATTGAATCCACTACTAATCAAATGCAACTGGAAGTCTGATCCTCTATGAGTCATGTTGTCCCTTTCTACAAAAACCTGTGGGAAAACATTTTATAAGTTAGGTCAGCACACTAAAGTTACAAGAATTAATCTACATAACCAATATATAATTATGCAGTCAATTCACATTACACACACCCCATCGACACTCGCATGCAGTAAGCATCTCACCCCTCATCAAAATGTAATACTATACACATTTTCAACCCAAGCCTACATTTGAAACCTGGTATCTACAGTAACATGACAATATTAAAGGCATCTAGCACATATATTAAATGGGAGCTAAACATATACACATATGATTTCACATCCAAAATTAACCCCCACAATACTACCCCACAAAAAATACTATTTCTTCACATTATGTATCTTACGTAGCATTTCCTTCACTAACGGTTGTCTACATCATTAGAAAACGTTAATTTTTTTGTATAGATATGTCATTATATATTTACAACACACGAAGGCATCTACCTTCGGTGTCTAGTTCGTGCTCTATCAGTAAGCTAGGAGCAGTCCCTCATCAAATGGACGTAAACAAAACACACATTAGTGTGGCGGTCACTATGCATTAATTGTCTCATATCCCATACCCTTGACTACGACAATGGATGTGGATATTCTACTTCTCCCCTCATGAAGCGGTGCCACTGAACATAGAACCTAAAATAATGACCGACACTTCGCCTAGTCCACCTGTACTGGCGCGTGCTATGGTCTGAAGACGTACACAACTCCAGCCGATAGGCCGCGTACGAACACGAGTATGTTCACATAATTAATAACTACATATAGGTAACACACAATATATATAGGTAATTATCCCTATAACTACCTCAACTCTTTTTCATCAATCTCCAGATAACACCCTTGTCTTTAAGAATTAATACTTTAGTTGATTATTAAATTCCTCAATTATTGAATAGCGACACAAATCCATTTTTAATTAAATATGCACTCACTTGGATAACCTCCCACATACTCGCTTGAACTCAAAAAAATCCCCTGAATGTTTCCACGATTCGACCCTGACCCAAGCCTAAGAGCTGAATCGATTTGCCCTAGAGGTCAAATCGATTCATTTTTCGATAGTAGTCCAGATTTACTATGTTGTTCCTAACAGGTTTCATTCCCAAAAATCATATTTCATTCCTGAGGTTTTATCCACTTCAATTTCAAGAACTATAACGCTATTATAGTCAAGAAAACATGATTACATCATTATATACCCAATCTACGTATGGTAATCCCTCATAAATTCAAGAAATTGGATCTAAAATACTAGAATTTGTCTAACCTAATCAATATCATAATTCTTATATAAAACCTTTTTGAATAATGAGATCAACATATGATTTGAAATCAGATATAAACATAAATGATATTACGTGGATTTTAGTAGTAGTTTTTCCAATAAAATAATATCAATTTTAGGTTTGTCACCAAATTATTTAATTCTCAAAACACAATTATTCTTCGATTAATCCTAAACAGTCCTAGATTTAAATACATTTTTTCCATCTTCAAATCAATTTTTTCAGCTCGAAATTGGTATAAGAGAATATGCATATGAATCAAGAAACAAATTATAATTAGTTTAGCAATAAAGTTCTTTCCTTATTAGGATGATATGAGCCTCCTCTCTTGAGCCTTGTCCCTCCCTTCTTCCCCAACCTTGGTAAGTTCCTCTAGAGGGTGTAGGGCTGCTAGGTTAACTATAATATTGATGGAATATGTGATTAGGTTAGGTTATTAACCTAATTAAACCCCTAGTCCCGTATCTCCTTTTAATACCCACTTTTGGGACCCCAAATAAGCCCGAAATAATACTCAGATTGATCCAAAATCTCCCCTAAGGATATACTTAATCACCCAAGCCCAAGTTAAGATGTTTAAAATGCCTAAACGAGTTCACAAATCACTCCAGAATGCATCCAAAATGTCTATCACAAATTAAACATTTATATTACTAATTATGAGACAATAATAATTTAAGTGACATGCAATTTATTTATCTACCAATATATACATTCAACATAATTGAATCAAATAATCATGCATATCATATTCACATATGTTATTTATTTAAAATTTTCTCAATATAAATATTATAAAAACATAAGGTGTTGTATTCCCCCCCTCCCAATAAAGAAATTCCGTCCATGGAATTCAAAACGTATCTGGCTCGAAGAGTTCTAAATACTTTTCTCCCATATCATCCTCTCTCCCCCACATCAACTCATCGTCATTATTGTGTCCCCTCTATAGGCGTACTAAAGGGACAACCTTAGAATAAAGTCTACACTCCCTACGCTCTAGAAAAGTTACAGGTCGCTCCTTGAAACTCTCATCGGACTAGAGCTCCATCTTGTCAAGATCTATATGATGGTAAGCTACCTCATCTCTAATAAATCTCCGTAATTCCAAAATATGGAAAATAGAGTGGATCCTCTATAAATAATCTGGTAGAGCTAATCGATACGCTACCGGTCCAATCTTCTCAATAATAGTTAACGGTCCCACATATCGAGGAGCTAATTTGCCTTCTTTCCCAAATCACATCACTTTGTTCATGGGAGACACCTTGACTAGCACCGGATTACCAACCTCTAAAGAATAGTCTATTCGAACTGGGAAAAAGTGTGCCACCTTTGTCAAATGATCAACGATCGCTCAGATGACATCATGTCGCCGTTGTGATGCAAGTAACCCTGTAATAATGTCCATGGAAATGCTCTCTTATTTCCATATCGAAATCTCGAGAGGCTGTAGAACACCTGCTGGTCGCTAATGGTCCACCTTTACTAATTGGCATGTGGCACACGTGGACACAAAATGGTTATATCCTTCTTCATTCCTACCCACATATACTAGTTCCTCATGTCCTGGTACATCTTATCCTTACTGAAATGTACCAAAAAATGACCCACGTACCTCTGTCATAACTGGTCGTCGTAATTCCTCATCTTATGGGACTACTAACCTGTCATGGAATCTCAATCTATACCCTCTTCCAATAACTGTTTGACCTTCTCCTGGCAAAGGTGATCTTATATCTACGCCTTCAGGACCTGAATTATTATCTCAGGTGTGATTGTAAGAACTTCCATAAAAGCATGTGATAGCTCATTGTCAATGCGAAGAGAACTTCGCCTTCCACTCCTTTGCTAACTCAACCGTCGGTTTATGAATCAAGGCATTTACCACTAAATTTGCCTTGTTTGCATGATACTAGACATCAAACTAGCAGTCTTTCGCAAAATTAAGCCATCACCGCTGCCTTATGTTTAACTCCCTATGTCTGAACAAACACTGTAAACTTTTGTGGCATGTGAACAACTAAAATTTCTCCCCTAAGAGATAGTACCTCCAAATGCGTAATGCAAACACTATGACTGATAAATCCAAATCGGAGGGGGTTAATTATCGTCATAAGGCTTAAGATTTTATAAAGCATAAGCTATCGGCCTCTCTACCGACATCAATACAGCTCCATGTCCTCACAAGGATGCATCCGTAAATAACTAATAGTCTATCCCTTTACAAGGCAAAGCAAGTATTGGGGCCGAAGTCAACCTAAACTTTAGGTCGTTAAAAGCCTGCTGACATGCATTGCCCCAAATGAATGGTATATCCTTTCGTATCAAATTTGTTAGTGGTTCGACTTTGAGAAACCCTGAATGAATCGATGGTAGTATTCGACCAAACCCTAAAAACTGCGCACCTCCATAGGTGTAGTGGGTTGTCCCCACTCCATTATTGCTGAAACCTTTCCAAAATCCATTGATATCCCCTTCTTAGATACAACGTGGCCTAAGAATTGAACCTTCATTAACTAAAATCCTCATTTATCGAACTTGGCATACAGCTGATGGTCCCGTAACGTTTGCAGGACTATCCGTAAGTGTTGTGCATGCTCATCTACGATTCGAGAATTAATCAATATGTTATCCATGAACATGATAACAAACTGATCTAGAACTTCCCTGGCTACCCTATTCATCAGGTCCATAATCATGGTCAGTGAGTTGGTCAGGCCAAAAGGCATAACCAAGAACTCATACGACCCATATCTCATCAAGAATGCTATTTTTGGAACATCCTGCTCTCCAATCCTCAACTGTTGGTATCCCGACTTCAAATTGATCTTAGAAAAATATGATGCACCCCTCAACTGGTCGAAGAGATCATTAATACGGGGCAACGAATACTTTTTTTGTACAGTGACCTTATTCAACTCCCTATAATCATTTCAAAGATTCAATTATCTGTCTTTATTCTTCACGAATAGTACGGGAGAACCCCAAGGTGAATTAATCCTCCTAATACATCCCTGACCCAATAACTATTGTATGTGATCCTTAAGCTCTATCATATCCAAAGGAGCCATGTGATACGGTACACATGTGATCAGTATTGTACCTAGAATTAAATCTCCCTACTCGGTGGTAACCCTGGAATCTCCTTTAACATATATGAAAACTCCCTAACAATCAAAATGGAGTCTAGATAAACACTGACCTCATCAAAAGTCTCATACTTAATGTAATATGAATGCGTGCACCATCCATCTGGGTTTGACGTCATAACTAAGTATATCATTTTTCCAGAATGGCAAAGATGACGGACCTTCCATAATAATAAACACAATCCCTGTAAGTATCTATCCAATCTATCCCTAGGATAATGTCATACTTTGATATATCTAACACAAGTAGGTCTGCCATGAACCTAAATATCCCATTGTCAATCCCTATACCTCTGTAAACAGAACATATAAGTGCCCCTATACCCACGGGTGAATCCATGCAAAGTACTATATCAAATACTACGTCTACCATCCCCGATGCTTAGGCAGAGATAGCACTAACAATGAGTTTGATGCACCAGTATCAAATAAAATATGCTCTATATGCCTAAAAATAGGGAACATACCCTCCACTTCTTGTGTTGGTGTTGGTCCCTCTCCAAGTGAAATGTGATACACACGCCCATACTGTAACTGTGGCTGCTGCCCCTGAGGTAGGGCGGGTGGAGCTGGCAGTGATGGAACTGAAACCACTAGAGGGGCTTACAACTAGTGTTGCTGCTCCTGAGGTGCTTGATACCCATGATATCCTCCCTATTTGTGTGCCCCCTAATTGCCTCATGGGAACTTCTTCACTATGTGTCCCTTCTTTCCACAAACGTAGCAGTTCTCTGGAACTGATGCCCATCCTACTATTACCCTTACTGGACCTACTGGCCTCGACCCTACTATCATTTTTACTAGTGGACCTAACCCTGCTTGATCCAATCATCGAAACCCTCGTGCCTCTTATATTGATCTCCTGTAAGGGACCCCTTAAACTGATGGACCCCCTGATAACCATTCCTAAATATCTTACCTTGTTGGCTCGACGTCTGAACTGGATATCTTCTCCTCTTACTTTTCTAGAACGACTGGTGATCCTTAAAATGCAACAAACGTCATTCACCATCTGAGTGTAAGTGGTAAAAGATGAGTTCCCCAATAAGGATTTCCTTATGTGGCAAGTTTTCCCTAACACAAACTTTTCCATTCTTTTTTCAGTGATTACCTCATCTTCATCAAAAAGGACAATGCGATAAACTCTTCCTCATACTCTGCTATGGTACGACCCTCCTCCTTAGGGTCCATAAACTTCTTCCTCATCTCTGATTTCATGGAGGGTGGGAAATACCTTCCCTTAAACTTTACCCATAACTTATCAACGGTCAACCGATCCCGCTCCTTCAGTGGGGTGACAATCTCTTACCACTGTAGGGCCACTCCTATTAGTCATAATAAAGCAAACATCTGCTTGTGCACTGCCATGCACTTAATAATCCTCAAATGTCTTTGAATGTCTTTCTTCCACTGACTGGTCACTAAGATATCCATACTCCCAGCAAACTTTGGCGGGTGGCCTTTAGTGAAGACCTCCCTGAATCTCTCCCAAACTGAGCCTTGTGCTTGAATGGAGAACACCACCTGTTACGGGGGTGGGGGTGGGGGTGGTTGTTTCTCTAGATGGAAGTGCTGTAGCTTGGCATCCATCGTCGTAAAGACTGCCTATGTCACTATTGTGTAAATTTTTTTTGGAGTAACCATGGGTGGTATGAGTCGTGGCGGTGGGTGCGGTTGCGGCTCCAGGTAAACCATATCCTCTACAACCTTGGTGGTAACATGTCATGGCCTACTGGATCGAGTGTTTACCATCTGAAAGCAAACAAGATTTGTATTAGTAACAGATCGTAAATAGTACAATTATTCCTAATCATAGGGATCTCTATATAAAAATCGGAATGCAGAACATAGCGAGTGTTACATAGATCCTAAGGACACTATAACCTGAATGATTTGATACCAATTGTAATAAACCCCATTTTCAATGTAAAGGTTGGATAGACATATTACGCCAAATATGGGGCTTGTATAACAACTCATTCCAATCTTAGCATCAAACCATAAGAAAATATAGTTTTAATTTTAAAAATACACACAGAATAAAACCATATCAAGTAATAGCTGACAATAAATAAGTCTCATCTCCCATAAGCCATAAAACATCCATCCTAAATAAAACTGAAAAATAAATGATGGGAATAAATAAATCCTGAGCTTACTCCCATATAATCTCTGAAATAATAAAAATCGACTGAAATGGAGAGTAGCCTATACTTGAATCAATGAACTGGATCCGCTATTAATTTAATGCAACTGAGAGTTCTATCCTCTATTAGCCATGCTGATCCTATCTAGGAAAATCTAAGGAGAAAAATATTTTATAATTTGGGCCAGTGCCCTAAATTTTCAATAATTAACTTACAAAACAATATATAATTATGCAATCAATTCAGATTACACATCACCTATCGGCACTCATATACAGTAAGTATCTCATCCCTCATATAAGTGTAATACTATACGCTTTTTCAACCCAAGCCCAAATATAAAATTCGGTATCTACATTAACATGACAATATCAAAGGAATATTGAACATATATTAAATGAGATCTAAACATCTACACATATGATTTTAGTCCCAAGATTAACCCCCACAATACTACCTCGTAGAAAATACTATTTCACTACAATATGTATCTTACGTAGCAATGTGTTCATTAACGTCTGTCAACATCATTAGAATACGCTAATTTGTTCTTAATTAATTTATATGTATATGTTATTATATATACGTCACACGAAGGCATATACCTTCGGTATCCAGTTCATGCTCTGTTGGTAAGTTCGAAGGAGTCCCTCACCAAACGGACGTAAAAAACACTCACATAGGTGGGGCAGTTACTACGCCGTACACCATCTCATAGTCTATACCCCCGACTATGACAATGGATCTGGCTATACCACCTATCTCATCACGAAGAAGTGCCCCTAAACATGGGCCCTAAAATAATGACCTACACTAGGCCTAGCCTACCTGTGCTGGTGCATGCTACGATCCGAAGAAGTATGCAACCCAACTGATAGGCAGTCCACAAACATGGGTATGTTCACACAATTAATAATTACATGTAGGTAGCACACAATATGTATAGGGAATTGTCCCCATAACTACAAAACTAGGTTTCATCAATCTCCAGATAACACCCTTGTCTTGAGAATTAACACTCTAGTTGATTACTAAATTAAAATTCCTCAATTATCTAATAAAGAGAAAAATCTATTTTTAATTAAATATGAACTCACTTGGATAACTTCCCACATACTTGCTTGAAATCGTAAAATTCCCCTGAATATTTCCAGGGTCTGACCGTGGACCAAGTCCAGAAGCCAAATCGATTCGCCTCCCAGAGCTGAATCAATTCACCGGGCCGAATCGATTCCTTTTAGAGGTCAAGTCGATTCGTTTTTTGGCAGCTGCGCAAATCTTATATGTTTTTCCTATACGAGTTTCATTCCCAAAAATCCAATTACATTTCTACGATTTTATCCACTTCAATTTCAAGAACTATAACCCTGTTATGGTAAAAAAAAACATGATTACATCATTATATACCCATTTTATGTATTTCAACCCCTTATAAATTCAAGAAATTGAATCTAAAATATTAGAAATTGTCTGACCTAATCAAGATCATGATCCTTATCTAAAGCTTTCTAGAATGATGAGATGAAAGTACTATTTTAAATAAACTATAGACATAAAGCTTATCACGTGGATTCTAGTTGTAGTTTTCCCAATAAAATAATATCGATTCCGGGTTTGTCACCAAAGTGCTAAATTATCAAAACACAATAATATTTCGATTAATTCTAAACAATCCTAGATTCAAATTCATTTGTTTTCCATCTCCAAATTAATTTCTTTAACCCGAAATTGGTATGAAGGAATATGCATATGAATCAAGAAACAAATTATAATCAGTTGTAGGGGGGATTGAAGATAATCTCTGAATTAGAGGAAGCCTCCTCAATTAATATAAGAGACTCAAGGCAGTGAGGCATCTCAACGATGCAACCCAGTGAGGTAGCCTAGTAACGCAGCCCAACGAGGAGATTAGCCAAGAGAGATCTTTTTTATATTCCTTTCTTACTTAGTTAAATGGTACCTTTTAAGTAACATTGATTGTAATGATGTAACGATTATAATATTGAGTGTGAGGTCAAACGGTAATCGTGAGAGACCAGACCTGGCAGGGCCTGGGAGAGATTACATACTCTATCGAATGACCTCGCCATGGGAACTTTAGAGGGATTTGGTTTGGAGTATTGATAAGTGAGGTAGTGTTAGGGAATGCCCTGACCACCTTAGACACGCCTGGTAAAACACCAAGAGATCTTTTCACCATGGAAGCTCGTGTAGAAAAACCTTGAGTTTCATCGTATATTGAGATTTAATCTAAATAATCCTCTACCAAATGTCACATCTACTTTAGGTGATGTCACCAACCATCTAAACATTGTCCAATCCAAACTCGAGTAAACCACTATGGTATTAGGGTTGCCAAATAATTTAGTGATCCACCTTTGTGGTGACAGTCCTTTGACGCATAGTGGTTAGGCAAAAGGCATGTCTTGGCATTTAATGTTTATTACCTAAGACAGGCTGGCCCATTATGCATTTAATGTTTGTGACATAAAGTGTGATAAGGAGGTATTTCATGTGCAAATAGATTGAGACGTCTCGAAAAGGGGTGTGAGGCTATTTATGGACCTCAACCACTTCTGAGATGAGAGATTTCTTGCTAGAGATTTATTGCAAGAGAGGGAATATATCAGAGGAAAGTTATTGCAAACCATAGTTTACTCACCCACCATTATCATTTATTGTGAAGCTTTTAATAGCTAACCAGAGATACTTCAGAGGTTGTTGGTGTGTTAGTTGCCTGCCAAGGTGTATCTAAGGTGCTTACTTCTCTCTCCCTTTAAATGAGTTGATTCTGAGTTTCCTTTATTATTATTTAAGTTATACACGAGAGACTTGCGAGTTCAATCTGAATGTTGATTATATACAATATTGTGTGCTCATTTATATTTATTAAAAGAGCTATTGTCTTATTATTTATCACCATATATATAGGGTTTACACCTCAACTAGTATTACTATACTCCCAATCTTCAAAGGGACTACCCTCTTACATTTGACGACTCCGCTGGGGAGGTATTCTTTTAGAAGTATGGCTCAAGATAACGTTAACCATACCATAGATTTTGACGCTCTAGCGTAACGAGGAACAAGCAGCGAAGAGCTTGAGGCTGCCAGGGATGGTGTTCCTCGGGTGGAGGTTCCCCTTATTCAAATGGCGATAGGAACCCCAAAGATGCCATAAGCTTCCATTAGAGTTGTGTTAGGACAAGTATAGATGGCCTTTATCATGGGATAGTTCTTTGAGTTCTTGTAAACTCCCATAGTTACAATAACTTTCAGAACGGGATTTGACCCCAGCTCCTTCATAACACCAATGTCGGATTCGATATCCCCATCAAGCGTAGCTCCAATGGGACCTAGCCCCATAAACACTGTACGTACCCCTATAACAACGATGAGTACCCCAGGTGTGGCAGGTATTCTACCTGTGGTCCCTCAGCTCATTGTTCCAGTGGATGAGAAAAGTCCTGCACCTACCTTGGAAGAAATGAGGAAGGAGATTCAGAAGAAGATGCTAAAGATGATAGCAACATCCTCGCAGCTAGTAGCAAGGTAGCATTGGTGTATGATAATTTTCGTACTCCTTACCCTCAGTAATACAACAATGAACCTTACCCTAAGGACTACATTCCTTTTATCTTTGATAAGTACATAGGAAAGGTAGGAAACCCAAAAGAATATATCAAGCTCTTTATTGAGCATATGGGGGCTTGATGATACGTAAATATTGCATATCTCATCCTTTGAACCTTCGCATTTTAGCCCCCTCGGGTGCCTTAATCTCTATTTTTAAGCCCGTTAACCAGACAAGCTCGGTTTATATTGTTAACATGCTATATGAGGTATAATTGGGCTTTTGTAGGTATTTAGGTACTAAGTATGGAGTTCAGACGCATTATGCTCAAGTTTCGTACGCAATCGCATGTTCAAGGGCATTTTATTCATTTCATACTTGGGCAGCTGGCCCGACATCTCACGAAAGTTGTAGCCCTCCTCGCTAGCTTTCTGTGGCCGTGAATGGTGCGCGATTCCGAGTTCGTATGAAGAAGTTACGGCGATTTCAGCGGAGGGAAAAACATTTAAACCAAAAGAGGAGGAGAAGAGGAAGAAAAGAATGCAGTGTTCTTCCCCTGCTTGATCGATCGACCGACCAAAGGGGTCGATCGATCGATCCCCTATTTTCTACAGATATTTTGCCTCTTCTTTTCTTTTCTCTTTTCTTTTCTTTACTGATTCCAACTTACTATAAATACCCATTTTTATGTAATAACATATATACACGATTTTAGGGTAGAATAGCTTAGGGTTTGGGTGATTTGGTTAGTTCTTCTTCATTTCTCTTTGGTTTGACACCCCATTTGGATTGTAAGTTAACTATTCATCTCCCCTACCAATTAATATAGTTTGTATTTCTTCATTTCTTACTTTGTAGTGTAATTTCCATGCTTTCTAATTAGGTTTACATGCTTTGATTTACTCGCTTTCTAGGTAGATTTATCGCATTTATTTACTCGCTTTATTTATCGCATTTTTACGACGCTTTCTAGGTAATTTAAATTAGGTTGTGTTTGAATGGAACTCACTCGGGTTAACGCGTTGCTTTGCTTGGTGATAGTGTTTATGGGTCTATTTCGGGTGCGTCGTACTAGTTATTATGCCTAGGATATTTGACGGGGCATATCATGTATGTCCCGTGCTTACGACCTTTCACGCGTAATTCTTGGGATATTTATTGACACCAAAATCTTATTAGGCTTTTATGAGGATTTAGGGGTGTGACAACCCTTGATTTAATTAACTGTCGAAACGAGACGCATTTGTAATAACTCTGTTGATACCAAATTTAATCTGCTAACGTGGACCAATCACTTGAAGACACGTGTTAACCTACATGGAAAATACGAATACGTTTTACGAGCAACTCATACACTCTGAGCAGCTCAAGCGCACTGAGCAACTTAGGCTCCCCGAGCAACTCAGGGGCCCCGAGCAGCTTAGGCGGTCCGAGCAACTTAAGCGGTCCGAACTACTTAGCGTACAGCGCATCCAAATCAAGAGAATCAAAGAGACGACTGCGCATTAAATGCTCATTATTATCGTACAGATGTATATGTCTACTAGATAATAACGCATTGTCCTTTCATTTGTACAACCTTAAGGCTATAAATACATTGTAACCTCCTCATTAGAAGGGGACTCTGGATTTCTTGATAAACTCACTTATCAGGAATTCTAGGAAACCAGTCAGCAATACAAAAACAGTGGACATAGGCCATTCTTATAAGGCTGAACCACTTAAAAAATCCTTTTGTCTTATTTATTTTATCTGTGATTGATTAATTAGAGATAATCTAATTTTTTACATCAACAGATTGGCGCCGTCTATGGGAAATGACTATACTTATCGTTTTTCACCAAAACAATTCATCATCAATGGCTGATAATCCTGAATCCAGTAATCGAAATGCTGGGATCCCTCCAAATCTCTCTACTCCCCCAAATGTCCAAGATCTGGATGGTATAATGGCTAATTTGGCCCAAGGCCAGACGACTATGCAAGAAACCATGCGATAACTCATACAAACTGTTCAAGGTGGAATGCCGACCCAATCGGGGCAACGAAGTGTTCAGAGAAATACCCGTTTACCCTCTTCGAGAACTAGGCGAACGTTATTCCCAGAGGAATCTCGATCCAAATGCACCGACTCATATCATACGGAGAGATCTAATGATCCTTCTTATTAACCTGGTCGAACTTCATCAGTGCGAGCTACAGATTCTCAACGAAACGTCACTCTATCTCCGGAAAGGACCAGTGCTCTAGAAAGGTTGAGTAGAGTCTCTCCTTTTGATCATATGGGACCTAGGAGGAATAAAAGTCCTCCTAGGATTGCATCGAGGAACTCTCCATGATCATTCGATCTAAGGGAAGGCTCTGCCCAATCACTACCAACTGCTCGTAATGAAAGATCCCAAGAGGCAAATTCAACGCGATCAATTGCTCGAACCAATAGGCCCGAGGAAGGAAACGATGCATAAAAGGTCTCTATTCAGAGGTTGGAGGAAATATTAGGGGAAATGGCTAAGGCCAAGAATCCTCTAAGCCCCTGTGGTAATGCCTAAATATGATGGAAAGACTGACCCTGTCCTTTATATAGATCAATACCAAGCTGCTACCGATATCTATGCAGTTCCAAACGAGATGAGATGCAGGGAATTTTCAGGAACTGTTACCGGATCTGCCCAAATATGGTACAAGAACCTTCCTCGGGGGAAGATCGCGACTTTCTTTCAACTGGCAGAGCTCTTTATTGGGAATTCTTGTTTTGGGGCAAAACCAGTCAAACGAGTAGCTCACTTATTGAGTGTTAGACAGAAGACAGGTGAAAGAACCAGGGACTATATTACTCGTTTCAATAACGAGAAACTTGAAGTTATTGATTACGAGGAGAAAATAACAATTACTGCTCTGATGAGTGGACTGTTACCAAATAAATTGTACTACACTTTAGCCAAAGATCCGCGTATGACCATGGATGAACTAATGGCAAAAGCAGCCAAAATTATGATTGTTTAGGAAGCTATGGCTGCGAAGAAGATTACAGACACTAAGGAGACCAAGGTCGAGGCTGATAAGACTGAGAAGAAGGATCAGAAGAATAATGGTGGCAACAGGCAGTCGAAGGCAAAGCAAGCACTGGAACAATTGAAGAAGTTTAGAAATTATACTCCTTTGAAGGTAGATATAAACCACATTCTGGAAGAGATCAAGAACAGCGAGGAGCTAAAATGGACAGAAAAAATGAAGGCAGATCCTCACAAGAGAAATAAATCCAAATATTGCGAGTTCCACAAAGACCATGGTCACACGACTAAAAATTGTATAGCTCTCCAGAATGAAATTGAAGCACTCATTAGACGAGGAAAGCTGGATAAATATGTTGATCGTTAAAATGGTGGAAAGAGCAACGACCGAGCAAGGCAGAGGTCTAAATCTCCTCATCGAGAAAAAGAAGACAAGAAGAGAAGTCATGAAGAAAACCCAGAAGATGACCCCGATCTCCCCAAACGACCAAAGCAGCCAGAACGTGAGGTATTTTCAATCCATTTTGGATTATTTGAATGTAATGTTATTACAGGTGGAGATGCAGGAGGTGGAGATCTAACTGCAGAAAGAAAAGTTTACCTCAATGAGTCTCAAGCTTGCTCGTATATTCAGCGAATAAATCTAGCTGAAGATGATCGCCCGAGGAAGGTGAATAAAGACAAACTGGTCATTGGTTTCTCTATGAACGACCTGGAAGGTGTACTATATCCTAATGATGACCCATTGGTGATCAAGATGAGAATGAAGGAAGTGGTGATTTCACGAGTACTGGTGGATAATGGTAGCTCGACAGATATCATGTTCTATTCATGCTTTGACAGTTTGAATTTGAAGTTAGCCCAGTTGGAGCCATATCATAGGCCCCTCCTTAGTTTTACTAGCGAGAAGGTTTTTCCACTTGGGACGATCAAGTTGGATATGCTTATCGGTACATGGCCTGCTTGTCAAACAGAAAGAGTACGCTTTTTTATAATGGATAAAAATGTCCAATCATCTTACAACATCATCATAGGAAGAGTAGGTCTGAAGAAGATCGAAGCACTACCATCTACTGTACATCAATGTTTAAAATTTCCAACCAATTTTGGGGTGGGAGTTGTGAAAGGCGACCAAAAAGTAGATCGAGAATATTACTATTCATCTGCCAAACAGGAGGAACGTAAAGAATCTAAGAAGAAGACTACTACCTATCAAGTGGATGAAATAAGAGAGGTAGAGATTGAAACATTAGACCCTAGAGACGAGTCTCAACTCGTAAAGGGACAGGTCGTGGAGGCTATCAAAAATGTCATTCTGGACGACGAGCACCCAGAACAAACAACTCAAATCGGGGCATCACTGTATATATCGATAAAACAGGAATTGATAGCATTTCTAAGGCCCAGAAAGTAGTTTTTCGCATGGAGTCATGAAGACATGCTAGGGATAGACCCGAGTTTCCTGCGTCACGAGCTCAATGTAAACAAGGAAGTCAAGCCAGTGAAGCAGCAAAGAAGAGTGTTCAGTCCTGAGAAGAACCAAGCTATACAAGAAAAAGTAGAGAAACTACAAAAAGCCTCTTTTATTGAAGATGTCAAATATCCTGATTGGCTAGCAAATATGGTGATGGTGAAGAAGAAAAATAACAAGTGGAGGATGTGTGTAGACTTCACCGATCTCAATAAGGAATTCCCAAATGATCATTTTCCTTTCCCCCGAATCGATCAGCTAGTGGATGCAACCCGGGGCATGAATTGTTGAGCTTCATGGATGCTTATTCTGGTTACAACCAGATTAAGATGAAGCCTGAGGACAGGGAGAGTACCTCTTTTATCACCCCAAGGGGAACTTATTGTTATAATGTTATGCCTTTTGGACTTAAAAATGCAGGTGCAACATATCAGCGGCTGATGACCAAGGTGTTTGCAGAGAAAATCAGTCATAACATGGAGGTTTATGTTGACGATATGCTAACGAAGAGCAAGAAAGCTGTTGATCATCTAGTTGACTTAGGATAGACCTTTGATCAACTAGAGAAATATCAAATGAAGTTGAATCCCACCAAATGCATATTCGGAGTACGAGAAGGCATATTTCTCGGATATATTATTAACCAACAAGGTATCGAGGCCTACCCTGAAAAGATCGAGGCCCTATTGGAGTTGCGATCTCCAACTACGAAGAAAGAAGTTCAAAGTCTCACAGGGCGAGTTGCAGCACTTAATAGGTTTGTGTCACGAGCAACTGACAGATGCCTACCATTCTTCAAAACACTCCGAAAAACTATTGAATGGAATGATGAATGTGAGGAGGCCTTTCAAGAATTGAAGAAATATCTGGGGACACCTCCATTGTTGTCCAGACCAGTGAGGGGAGAAATATTATACTTGCATCTGGCAGTATCAGAGAATGCAGTTAGCTCGGCGTTGATAAGGGTGGAGGACGGACCAGTCTATTACACCAGCAAGGCTTTCCAAGGAGCAGAAATCAGATATCCAAGGTTGTAGAAGTTGGCACTAGCACTGATTGGAGCAAGCAGAAGGATGAGGCCATACTTCCAAGCCCATACTATAGTGGTGTACACCGATATGACATTATGACAAGCTCTGCATAAACCAGAGAAATCAGGAAGATTGATGTACTGGGCAGTGGAACTTGGTGAATATGATATAATTTATGAGCCTAGATTGTCGCTAAAAGGGCAGGCAGTAGCGGATTTTATCGCAGAACTTACTCAGGAGAATTCCTCCGACGAGCAAGAGGTGAAAACAGACCAACCTGTGGATGTTACACAATCATCAAATTTAAACCCCGACCAACTTACGTCGGTGGACGAGCAGCGAGAAGCGCTGGAGGAGGACAAAAGGAAGCATTAAATATTCTACCAAGGAACTCTGTCTGATCAAGAGTTCGATAATGAGGTACCTGTGTGGAATTTGTATGTAGATGGCTCTTCTTGCACTACAGGCAGTGGAGCAGGGATTGTTTTAAATAGCCCGGATGAGATTGATGTGGAGTATGCTCTGCGCTTTTAATTTAAGGCTTCTAATAATGAGGCTGAATATGAAGCTATGATCGTGGGTCTCAATTTGGCCAAAATCCTAAAGGCAGAGCAGGTCGTTATATTCAGTGATTCGTAGTTAATCGTAAATCAAATTCTGGGGGTGTATGCAGCGAAAGGAGAATTAATGATCAAGTATCATGCGAAAGCAATGGAGGTTGTATCGAGTTTTACTGCAGTTCAATTGATTAGAATACCAAGATTGGAGAATGCAAGAGCAGACGCACTAGATCGACTAGCATCTGCCCCACGCACTGAGCTACGAAGAATAATCCTGATAGAAATCCTGGTTGGTCGGAGCATAGACGAAGATCTGATGATAAACTTTATTGCCCTCGACTTGGGATCATCTTGGATGGACCCCATCAGGGCCTATATTAAAAAGGGGGCTTTGCCAACTGATAAACTCGCAGCCAAGAAATTGAAGTTTAAAGCTGCTCGTTATGTATTGACTAATGGCATTTTATATAGACGAGGAATTATAGTAGGGCTATAAAGATGTGTCCACCCCTCTGAAGTGAAAGATATAATCGAAGAGGTTCATGAAGGGTCTTGTGGAGCCCATGTGGCAGGTCGTATGCTTTTGTAAAGAATAACAACGCAGGGGTATTACTGGCCGATGATGAGAGATGATTGTGTAGCTTATGCCAAGAAGTGTGACAAATGTCAACGCTTCTCCTCTATCAGAAGAACTCCCCCAAGCATTGTTAACAACCATCACGTCTCCTTGGCCATTCGCCATGTGGGGAATAGACTTGATCGGGCCACTTCCAACGACCAGGGGAAGATTTAAATACCTTGTGGTTGCTGTGGATTACTTTACCAAATGGGTGGAAGCTGAGCCTCTCATTGATATGACATACAATAAAGTCTATCAATTTATTTAGAAGAATATTATCTGCAGATATGGTCTCCCACATGCATTCATTACTAACCATGGAACCCAATTTGACAACGAGGAGTTTGCTGCGTATTGTCATTAATCCAATGTGCTGAAGGTCCATTCTGCACTAGGTCATCCCCAAAGCAATGGGTAAACTAAGGTGACAAACAGAACGCTGCTGAATGGTTTGAAGAAACGACTAGATGATGCAAAAAGAAATTGGATTAACGAGCTACATTCGGTGTTGTGGGCTTATCGTACCACACCATGAACAGCAACTGGAGAGTCTCCATACATGCTGGCATTTGGGAGTGCGGTTGTCATACGTGCTGAATTGGGCCTACCCACATATAGGGTGCTTAATTTCAATTCTCCAGTCAGTGATTTGATGAGAAGATTAGACCTGGATATGCTTGAAGAAGTTAGGGAGGAAGCAGCAATTAGGAACACAGCGTATCAACAACAAACAACTTTGTTCTATAACAAAAGAGTGAAGAAGTGTGATTTAAAGGAAGGGGATTATGTGCTGAAGAAAGTAATACAGGAGAATAACAAACTGGAAGCCAACTGGCATGGACCTTACAGAGTAACAGAAGTTGTTCGTCCAGGGACATACATGATTGAAACATTGGAACGAGAAAAATTCAAGAATGCATGGAATGCAGAGCATCTGCGTAAGTATTATCAGTAATTGAAATTCCTATGTAATGCAGTTTCTTCGGTATGAATAAAGTGTTGGATGTTTTACCCAGTTATCTCTTTTTGTTGAATTTTTTTCCGGAATATTAGTGCTACACACTACACATCAAATTCAGAGCAATTATCACCAACTCCGGCTGGTCGGCAAATTAATTACCACCAACTCCGGTTTGTCGGGAACTAATTACCACCAACTCCGGTTAGTCGGTAAATAAATTACCACCAACTCCGATTGGTCGGCAAATCAATTACCACCAACTCCGATTGGTCGGCAAATCAATTACCACCAACCACGACTGGTCGGGAACCAATTACCACCAATTTCGGTTGGTCGACAAATCAATTACCACCAACTCCGGTTGGTCGGCAAATCAATTACCACTAACTCCGGTTGGTCGGCAAATCAATTACCACCAACTCCGATTAGTCGGCAAATCAATTACCACCAACTCTGGTTGGTCGAGAACTAATTAACACCAACTTCAGTTGGTCGGCAAAATCAATTACCACCAACCCCGGTTGGTCGGCAAATCAATTACCACCAACCCCGGTTGGTTGGGAACCAATTACCACCAACTCCGGTTGGTCAGGAACTAATTACCACCAACTCCGGTTGGTCGATAAATCAAATACAATCAACTCCGATTGGTTAAACTAAGCAGGAACATGTGATGCAAGTTATTCCATTGCTTAGGATCAAAAAGTGATAAGTCACTATAATCAAAAAACAAAATAGAATGTACATATATTCACAAACAAATAAGCAAGGACATTCTACAAATTATTTAGAAGAAAATGAAATGGAAAAAGACTAAAAATTTCTTCATTCAAATCAAGTAGAATTACATGTGATGTGGGAAATATACTTCATTACATAAAAACCCTATTCTATTGGCTTTTTCCCTGCTGCCTTTGAAATAGGTTCTACCCAAGCAGGAGGGTCATCTAATGCGTAAGGGGAATTTATAAAGTTTACATCTCAAAGCATTCTAACATTCATTACAGAAGGTCGCTCAAGCAAGTGCTCTGGGCGAGATATCTCAAAATTTGCATGAAGACTATAATCGTCGAGATATTTAGAGATCAAGCATTGAGGAATTGCCTGAGTAGGAATCCAACTAATGTCAAGCTTAAAAGGAGGCACGGGCAAATCGAGCACTCCAGGGTCATAATAATCCCATAAGTAGTGGCCCTGCTCCAATTTTAGCACACACAGTGCATTCAACCACCCTTGCTTGTACCCCTCGTTATTTGATTGCTGGATCCAAGCATCAAGATGGTAAAGGGCTTCATTATACCCAGCCATCTAAAAATATCTGGGTTATTTATGGAATTGATAAGTTAACCTCTCCAGTTGCTCGTGCAGATTCTTCACCAGAATTTCTTTATTTTCCAAGGCAGAATTCTGGGTAGAGAGTTGTTAGCTGAAATTCAGAATCTTCTTGGACATCTCTGCCAAAGCTTGATTCTTCGCCATCAACTGAAATGCATAATTCTCCAAGGCAGATTGAGTTCTAGCTTCTTCAATAGAAACCCGACCAGCCCTTGCTCGTCCACGAGTAGAGGTGGAGGGTCCAGCTCTTTTCAAAGTCTCCAACTCATCTCGCAAGTTGGCATTTTCTACCTCCAAGAAAGAGAAACCTTCATCATTAACAGGGACCAAGGCTCCTGAAGAAGATGCAGCAGATTTAAGTTGTTTTATCTTTTCTTGCAAGGCAATGTTCTCCTGCTCCAACAACTTAGCAATATGCATGTTCTCTTCAACCTTAAGCTTTAGAACGCTCTCTTTCTTCTCATAAGCAGAGATGAATTTATCATATCCTTTGTCAGCACTCAATTGCTGATATTTCTTCTTGTATCCTTGACGCAAAAGTGTGGAGGACTCTTTGTACTGCTGCTGAAGTTCCTCGACCGTCCTTTGGAGATCCTCAATCATCTCATAGTAAGCCACATTATTGGCAATAGCACGATCGAGAAAGCCCTTCAGGTATTGGTTAGCTTCAACTGCTCGTTCAGAAGCATCTGAACTCAGGATATCAATGATTTGAGCCTCATTAAGATCTGCATGACCCGCTTTAAAATAGTCATTGCATTTCTTCATTAATTCTCTGTCATGAGCTGATAAGAGCTCCATCATGGCCATAAACTAGCAAAGAGAAATAAAAAGAATCAATAAGGATGCAGACAGAGAAAGTAAAAGAGAAATTCGAGATGAACAACCAAAGTTTAAATTTTATTTCATCATAAGAAAAAATACAAAGTCTGAGGTTACATTCAATAGAACAACAAAATAAAAACCCGAGCAACTTTACACCTTCTCTTTGTTCCCTATGACTTCCTTAGAAGGTTTGGATGAATGGGGTGGTTGCTCGGAAGACAATGGTAGTTGCTCGGCAGAAGTACTGGTTGGTTGGAGTTGCTTGGTAGGCTGAACAACAGGAACAGTAGGAACCTGATCTCCAATCATCATAGAAGACTCATCTGAAGCAGCTTCATCCTCTTCTTCTTCTTCTCCAGGAGAGGGAGGAGGGCCATGAGTGTGCTGCTGGAATAACTCAGAATTCTCAACAACTTTCAGCTCCTGCAAGGCTGCAACCCATCCATTCCTAAAATATTTGAGGCTAGTATACTCAATTTGAGAAGACATGGCAGCCAGTCCCTTGTTCCAAACTTTATCCCAACTAGCACTGAAAGACTTTTTAACTGCTTTCTTCCTTTTTGCCTTATCCGAGGAGGTCCTTTCCCTAAGGAGCTCCTCGAAAACCTTCAACTTCTCTTCCACCTCCACTTTCTGTCGCTCAACATCTTGAAGTTTAACAACTTCCTCTTCAGCAGACTTGAGTTTAACTTCCAGCTCCTTGTTGCTTTGTTCAAAGTCTTTGCTTCTCTGCTAAAACTCTTTCAACTTCTTCTCCAATTCCTTAGAAGTATTCATAGCTTGATTCATATGCAACTCAATGGAATTGAGTTGCTTCTCCCAAGCAACTTTATCTTCCTCGTACATTTGACGAGAGTCTTTTAAAGACTGGGTCAGACCAACAAAAGCTTCCTCTACTCCTCCTGAGGAACTTAAAGCCTTGATAGCTTCATCCTTCTTCAGAATTCTATTAAAACACGTCACCAGTTGGAAAAAATAAATAACGTTAAATCAGTACATGAACATAGTATTAAAAAATAAAGGGGTCGAGTTAAAAATAGGGTCGAGTTAAAAATACTTACTGAGGAAATGTGTTGAGAAGAAAGGGTAGTAATTCTCTCATGAGAAAGGGAATCTTCAATGCCTTGGACTTCTGGGACAGTCCAAGATCTCACCAAACTCACAGCAGAGCTCGGAGCAACAAAAGATGGAACATTACCTTCAACAGTTGAAGGTTGAGAGACAGGTTCAACAGGTCTCTCAGAAGAACTCTTCTTTAACCTCCTCAGAGGAGCAGGAACATTTTCAACTACAGATGTTGTCTTTGTTGGTGAAATAACAATAACCTCACTCGTAGGAGAAACAACAACAACCTTGCTCGAGGCCATAGGGGGCTTCTCAACAACTTTCTTGGCAGCAGGAGGAGGAGGAGGTGCATCAATGGTTCTCGTCCCTTCTTTCGGGACATCTTGTTTACTTTTCTTTGCCTCCACATTGGCAGGGGAAGATTTATTAAAGAAGGCAGAAGCTCTTCTTTTCTTCATTAGGTCACTGACGGGAATACTCGACTCAGAGGAAGAACCCTCTACGCTAGTCTCAGAGGCTGGTACTTGGTCAAGACTAACCACCACTGGACGAGGATGAGCAGTGAAAGATGAAGTATAACTCTTATACTGCAACAAGTAAGAGGCAGTTCTAATATGTTCCTCGACAACAGATTGATGCAAATCCCAGATAAGTTTTAAATGCTTTAAATTAACGTCAGCTTCTTTGGGAGGTTTTCTTTTACTTTCAACTGTAACAAATAAAAACAAATGGCAGCGATGCATTTTATCAAACATAAAGAAAACAAGATTTCAAAAAATAAAAACAACCTATCCCATTGCCATAAGGTGGACATCTGGGACCTTGGTATACATCATCTCCATTTAATGGAGGGTGTTGCCAATTTTTCATCACTACTCCATGTTCAAAGTAATCCCAGATTAACAACTAAAGCTCTATTAAAAAACTTAGTTTTTAAATAAAAAGTAATATCGCTGATAACCCATTTGTAGCAATACATAATCTCTGGAATCCCTAAACGGGTTCCATGAAGTTGATTTAACCTGTGTACGCCATTAACTATCCTCCATGTATTTGGATCTATTCTTGCAGGTACAACATCAAAATATTGGCAAAACTCCAAGCACAAGGGATTCGACGGGAAAGAAAAGCCACATTCGGCTACAAAAAGACTCGAGAACCAATGTCCCTCAGCCAAAGAAAAATAATCAGAAGGTTCAGAAAGTTCTTCCAAGATAACCCATGAAGGGATTGAAAATTCAGACCGAAATTTGTCAAGCGATTCAACAAGGTAAACCATGATGAACAAAGAAAATATAAGAGAAGGAAGAAAATCTTACAGAAAAGGAGAGATCAGTTGACAACGAACAATGAAAAGAATGAAGGCACAGGATAGAGAGGAAATGAAGAGTTCAAAGATACAGATTTGAAAAGTGAAAGATGATAGGATTTGTGCCACGCTTAAATACTTTATCTCGAGAATAGAGAAAGACAATGATTAGAAGGGAAGACGTTTACGTTTCCGGCGGCTAAAAGAATAAAAGGGCACAAATATCGAAATGATCGTGGAAATTCAAAATATTTATGAAGCTTGATATTGTGCACTTAAAAAAGGGATTATAAAATTTTCCTAAAATTCATGAAGACCAATAATCCAAACAGTTTTCAAACAAAATGTTCCACACTTTACTTCAACCTCAACTGTGAAACATTGGGGGCTTCTGTTGATACCAAATTTAATCTGCTGACGTGGACCAATCACTTGAAAACACATGTCAACCTATATGGAAAATACGAATACGTTATACGAGCAACTCATACACTCCGAGCAGCTCAAGCGCACCGAGCAACTTAGGCTCCCTGAGTAACTCAGGGGCCCCGAGCAACTCAAGCGTGCCGAACAACTTAGGCGGTCCGTGCAACTTAAGCGGTCCAAACTACTTAGCGTACAACGCATCCAAATCAAGGGAATCAAAGAGACGACTGTGAATTAAATGATCATTATTATCGTACAGATTTATATATCTACTAGATAACAGCGCATTGTCCTTTCATTTGTACAGCCTTAAGGCTATAAATACATTGTAACCTCCTCATTATAAGGGGACTCTGGATTTCTTGATAAACTCACTTATCAGGAATTCTAGGAAAACAGTCAGCAGTACAAAACAGTGGACGTAGGCCATTCTTATAAGGCTGAACCACTTAAAAAATCCTTTTGTCTTATTTATTTTATCCGTGATTGATTAATTAGAGATAATCTAATTTTTTACATCAACAAACTCGTCGACACATGTAACCATTTTATACAAATTAACTCGAGTGAGGGATATTCGACGCAACCTATAGTTTTACTCACTTTGTTAATCTAGTTTCATTTCCCTTGCCTAGTTAAACATTTCCCTTTATGCATCTTTTCCTTTTTAGTTTGAAATCACCTTTTGCACTTTTATTTCGGAGTATTAAATCACTTAAATTCTAGCAACTCGTCCCTGTGGATTTTCGATACCCGATTTACCGTTGTGCTTGCCCTGCAAGTGTAGTAGTAATTTAGGTTTGTTTGTATAGTCGCGGCGAGACAGAAAACAACGACTGTGGCCTTACGCGGCCACACTTCTCGCACGCTATCAGGGATCATTGCAACAATAAGAAGCTAAGGTTGAGGGAGTTTTCCAAATCCCTAACCAATAAGGCTTACACTTGGTAGTCTCACTTAGCACCAAAGAGTATCTCAACGTGGGAGGAAATGCCTGTTTTGTTCATCCAAAAGTTCTTTCTGGAGGAAGATGATTCATGCTAACAAAACTAGGCAGGGATAAGCAACAACTAGGGGAGGAAGTGGTAGTGTACATCCAAAGGTTCAGGGAAAGGTCTCTCAATATAAAAGAAGAGGCCAAGGATTCCAAACTTCTTCATATTTTTATTGAAGGTTTGCTCCCAGAGTACATTTGTCACCTCATCAATGAAATGCACGAACGGACTTTTACGCCATTTCTAAAAGTAATAAGGAAAATATCATTGGCCATATGGCCAAACCCAGTCTTGGTACTTGTAATGTTTAGACAGCCCCACGAGTGGGGTACGCCGATGGAAGAGAGGGGGATAAACAACTAAAGAAGGATAATACGAGAAAGTTCGATAGAGACAAAGAGGATCCACCACCACTACATTGTACTGTTGAGGAGGCTGTCAGTTATTACAACAACATAGTCAAATGGGGGACAATATATGAACCCAAAGGTATTCTAACCGTGGATTCAAATCCAGAGACAAGAGTTAATCGCAATATATGCATATCCATCAAAAGGTTAGTCATCCAACAGTAACCTGCTTCACGTTAATAAAGTTCATATGCAAACATATGAAAATAGGGACTCTGCAGATCCCTCAGGATAATGTCAACAATAACCTCCTACCAGCACATGCGACTAACTTGATAGTTACTTAGGATGAAGAAGCTGAATGGGAGGCGAAGGAGGTAGAGATAAAATGGGAAGAGTTTGAGGAAGCATTGGAGGACTGCACCAGGGGAATGGCTAACGTAGTGATAGCTTACAATAAAGCTAGTGCCAGAGATATGGAAGATGTGTACAATTTGGATAATGAAGAGATAAACTAGGGGCTAGAATACCATGTTTTATCTCACTCGCCCAAGTTCTCATGGTTATTCGACTAAGTAGGGATGTCGAAGGAAAGCGAGATAGAGTTAACGCAAGCGATACTGGACATTGCACGAATGAATGCAGTGTCGTCACTGAGATGGAGGGGGCCATGGACAGATTGGTAAGAAATTTTTTATCCGAAGTAACTTTTAGTGATGAAAACAGGGCTGAAAGATTCCCACACAATATGCCCTTATATTTAATGGCTAATATTAAGTTTTACAAGGGCCTTGATGGATAGGGGAGCATCAATAAACATTATGCCCATCAGTTTCTTTCATTCATTAAATATTCTTGAGGCAAGGTTGATACCAATGCCTTTGGTGATTTCTGGTTATAACAACCAGTCTTCCAAATCGATTAGATATGTGAATATTAGAATTATGACGGGGAAACTCACTTCACACATTAAATTACATGTTAATGAAAGTGCTACTTCTTACCACCTTCTGATAGGATGGGAGTGGATGCACAATCACGATTTAGCACCTTCGATATATCAACAATGCACAATGGCAAAGGTAAAAGGGACTAAAATTATTATACATGTGACAAAGAAACCTTTTGCTACCAAATAGGATCACCAAGTGTATGCATTGTGCTACATAGAGCTAGAGGAGGATGCTAGAGTCCTAATGAGAAGAATGGAGGTATCTAGAGTTTCCTCTATCAGATAAAGAATGGGGTATGTGAATGGTCAGACCAACGAGGGAGAAGGAAGAAGAGAATTAGTTGAGGAGGTTCATTATAAGGATCCTAAACCCCAGAATATCTTGAAATAACTCAGAGATAGGATGAAGCCCAAGATGGACTCGATGGAGCATGAAGCCTAACGACGGAGCATGCTGAGTAGGTTTTCGAGAAATAGATTGGCAGAAGATTTTATGGAAAGGAAGTGGAAGGCGGTCGTAACGATCGATAGATAGTATAAGAAGAAGATAACAGAGGACGTGAAGGTGATTTATATCCTCTGAAGGTGTGAGCGGGCGATCGAAGGAGATATCCCAGAAGTTAATGAAGAGGCTGACTCGATATATGAATGATTCCTAGTAGACCAGTAGGGGAAATGTATGGTCATAAACAACTCTAACATACAAGTGTTTATGGAAGAAGTGTGAGAAGATCTAGAATACATGATGGATCTCCTGGAGCCACAAGTTTAGGAACTAGAACAACTGGATTTAGTCGAAGAATGAGAAGACCCAAGTCCCATCTTCATTTTGAAGGATTTGAGCGAGTAGAAATGAAGGGCCTTAATTGAGCTAATTTGGGAGTACAAAGACATTTTTTTCATGGAAGTACACATAGATGGAGTGGATAGATGAAGAAGTAAGTTTCCACAAGCTTAATATTATGCCTTCAGCTATACCGGTGATACAAGCCACAAGAACTTACAAACTTGAGATGGATTTAAAAATCAAAGAGGAGGTACAATGATAACTAGTGGTGGAGTTTATCAAACCTATACAACATCCATTTTGGTTATCAAGCATTGTCCCACAGGGAAAGAAAGACAAGAATCAGATGAAGATCTATATGGAGTTCAGGGATTTGAACAGAGCTTGCCTAAAGGATGAGTTCCCTCTGCCCTCCATTGATAGCTTAATCGATGCAAATGCTCGTCATGAAATGTAGAACTTTATGGATGGGTATGTAGGATACAACCAGATCAAGATGGATCATGCTGATGCAGAGAAAAAAGCATTCAGAAACTCGTTTGGCAATTTCGTGTACAAAGTGATTCCCTTTGGGTTGAAGAATGCTGGGACAATATATACGAGAACGATGATGGACATTTTCCATAACTTCTTTCATAATTTCTTAGAATTTTATGTTTATGATATGGTCATTAAGTCGAAGAAGGAGGAGTCCCATTTAGACGATCTGAGGAAGGTGTTCATCCAGTACAGAAAGTACATGCTAAAGATGAACCCACTGAAGTGTGCCTTCAAAGTTACAAGTGGAAATTTCCTGGGTTTTATGGTAGATTAGCAGGGAGTGCAGATGGACCAGGATAAGTAACGAGCGATTCTAGATTTACCATGTCCAAGAACAACAAAGGACCTCAAGAGTTTCCTCGATAAAGTCTCATATCTTAGGAGATTTATGTCGAGACTGGCCGAGTTGACTCATCCGCTGGTGGAGATGTTACAAAAGGGCACAAAGTTTAAATGGGAGGAAGCTCACCAAGAATCCCTGACCAAGTTAAAGAAGCTTCTCACTTCTTCACAAACGATGATTCCTCTAAGGGTGGGGATACCATTGTAACTCTACCTCTCATCTACTACAAGGTCCGTTGGAGATCTCTTGGCACAACAAATCGATGGGCGAAAAAGGTCAGTCTACTACCTGTGCAGGATTATACATGGACCAGAGGCAAGGTACAGTAGTATAGAAAGACATTGTCTAGCCTTGGTGTTTGTATCACAAAAACTTAGACATTATATGTTATTTTTCACAATTCATATTGTGACAAGATGTAACCCAATTAAGTTTTTATTGGCGAGAACTATTTGAATTGGAAGAGCAACTGGTTGGTTCCTCATCCTTTCAGAATATGACTTAAAATGTGCGGTACCTCATGCGATTAAGAGCTAGGCGTATGCAAACTTGTTGGAAATTTTTCCATCTGGGATATTTGAGCCGCCCCGAGCATTCCAGAGGATGATTTACAGACCAATTTTTTGGATGCAAAGCTTGAAGGATACACTATGATATTCCAGGGTTCTTCGCCAAAAAATAATGGAGGGGCAGGGGTTATACTTTCTACAAGGAAGGAAGAATTTTGCCTTTCCTAGAAGTTGGATTTTTCGTGCTCTAACAATGAAGCAGAGTATGAGGCATTATTATTGGGGTTGCTAGAGGCCCTCTGAAGGGGCATCCATTCACTATGCGTCAAAGGTGATTCGAACTTGGTGTTCAATAAGTGAACGTGAAATATGTGCTGAAACACCTCAGCTTGGCTCCCTATAGAACAATCATCCAACGGTTGATCAACCAGTTCCATCGGGTCAAGATAAGGAGGCATCCAAGAATGATAAAAAGACATGCTGATGCTTACGCCACCAGTGTTCAGAAAGTGGCCATGAAGATCGATACAACTATGGTGGTGATACAACGAAGAACGTCTCCCTCGGCAGTGCAATCGATCTTACTAATGGAAGGTGATTCGGATTGGGGAGGTGAGATCAAGAAGTAATTAGAGTCTAGGGAAGGCAAGATGGAACTGAAAGAGCTAGCACAGTACTTTGCTAATTAAAGAAATCTCTACTTCAGGAATGTGGGAGTATGGCTGTTAAGATGCATCGATCCAGAAGAAGCAGATCAGAAGTTGAAGAAGACACATGACGAACACCACAAAACAACTAACATCCCTCTATACAGAAGAATTTACAGAGAGGAATATTTCTGGCCAATGATGAAGCATGATGCAACAGAGTTAGAACGAAGGTGCTATAAATGTTAACTTTTCTTTCAGGCAACTTAATGTCACTTTATTAAAACTCAGAGAGATTAGAGGCAGCCTTACATTAATTTTATCAAGGATGGAATTATTCCTATGGAGAAAATTGATGCAATGGGACTCAAGCGTAGGGACCCACGGCTCTACATTTAAGAGGAACATCTCTATTAAAGAGGATACTTCAACGGGCTATTAAGATGTATCATAAAGAAGGATCCAATGGAAGTTTTGAAGGAAGTTCATGATCCAACTCACATTGAAGGGGCAAATTTATATGACTAGTTAATGACCTTAGGCTATTATTATCCAACCATGGAGAAGGATTTTACTGAGTTTGTTCAAAAATATAAGGCGTTCCAGCTACCTGGAAACATGATCCATGCTCCTTCGATGGACTTACACTCTTTGTACACTCCTTAACCATTCAACACTTGTGCGTTTAACCTGGTAGGGGAAATACATCCATCTTCTAGGGGAAAGATACTGATGTTAGTGGTAATAGAGTGCTTTACACATCGGGCTGAGGCGATACCATAAAAGAAAGCAATAATAGGTGTGGTGGCCAACTTCATTAGTGAGTACATAATTTGCAGGTTTGGGATTCTAAAGGTTATCCTCTCTAATAATAAGACCCCATTTCTCAATAAAGAAGTAACAATGCTCACAGACCAATACTCAATTATCCATCATACCTCAACGGTGGCATATCTTAAGGGCAATGGTCAAACTGAAGCAACTAACAAGACCTTCGTCAACATATTGGCCAAGACGATAGGAGACTTCCTAGGATCATGGGATGATAAGATTTCAGTAGTTCTGTGGCCCAATCGAACGACAAAGAGGAAGCCCACAGGTTATATGCCATTCTCTCTTATGTTTGGAGCCGAAGCAACTCTGCTGATAGAACTTAAAGTTCCTTCGACCCGATATGCCTTATGAAGCATCGTGCTCCCTCAGAGAAGGCATGTATAGTTGGAAGCACTGGATGAATACAGGGATAATGCGATGATGATTCTAGGATTAGCACCACCAGGTAAGGTGTTTTAAATCTCAACCTAAGAACAACAATGGAAGCATAGTTACGCAATAGGTAGGAGAATGAGATGAGGAGAAGAGGAGAGAGCACCGAGATATAAGTGGTTCAGCCTAAATTGGCCTACGTCCACTGTGTGTGTGTGAATAACCTCAATGTAATAAGGCACTGATGGCCATGGATACAATCTCTCAAGCTCTCTCTCTCTACTGTGTATCTAGACAGAGTTTCAGCTAGGGTTGTATATCTTTTTTTCCTTTACAAGGTAGAGGATGACCTCTATATATAATACCTAGGGGGTGTAATGTACCCCCCATGCATGTAATGTGCATGTGTGTGAATGCCTCACCAATATGGGAAAGCCATCTGTCACGGTCACATGTAGAGAATGATGATGCAAAATTCTCCCCACGTGTGGGGAATAATCTTATTATAACTGATTTGTATCCACGTGCCCTTATCCAAATGTCAGCAGATGCTCGGCTATCGCGCATGGTGTATGACCTCGGCCTGGGAGAGGCCGAGGTTGGTAAGTCCAGGTGCTCATTCAGTCCGAAGTGACGATGTAGGTCTCGGCTTAATTCTGGCTGAGTCAATGGACAAGGTCGGCCTGAGGTTGAGCCAAGGTTGAGCTGGTGTGTTTGGAGCATCGACTAATGTATTGATGAGGTTTCTAGTGGCTTCTTGCGAGCTCGGCCTATGTCTGGACGAGGTTGCCATTTCAAAGTTTACGATAATGCTGCTGATCCTTGTTATGCACGCGATGTCCTTTCGGGAGG
Organism: Sambucus nigra; assembly: GCA_949130495.1. Taxonomy (NCBI): domain Eukaryota; kingdom Viridiplantae; phylum Streptophyta; class Magnoliopsida; order Dipsacales; family Adoxaceae; genus Sambucus; species Sambucus nigra. Next base: position 86,263,519 of record OX422223.1, on the reverse strand, counting down.
CTGGTGGTGGTGTTGGCCTGGGCCGACCTTGCTATGGCTGAGTGCTGATGCCGCATGCCCAAGGCTTGTCCAGTATCGGCCATGATCTCGGCCGAGGTTGGTACCTCCTAGTCGAGGTCACACTTGGGGCATATCAATCACTCCCCAGCCCTTAGTGATATGCGAAAGCAGGTGACTGTGGGATTTGCACTTCTCCGAGGCCTTTCCAATATGAGCCAGTATTTGCTTGACACTTGTCCAGTGTTGAAGTATGGCTTGCTTGGCCAGCGTGTTGTCAGCTGCCTTTGGTGCTCCCAAGGCAATGATGGGACTTGGGAGTTGCGCCTGCATATTTAAGGGTTTTAAACCTTTCCTTTTCCCTCCATCCTCAATTATTTCTTCTGCGCAATTGCACTCAAGCCATTTTCTCTCTCTAAAGGCATTCTTCTTCGCGACTTTCTGTAGAGGTCTTAGGTGGTGCTCCCTCGGGTTTTCTTCACTTTTCCTTGCCGTTTCATCTTCAGGTATCTTCTTCCCCTCATTTGCCTCCATTTTCTCTGCTTTTTCCTTTCTATTTGAGTTTTCCGGCGAGTTTCTGGGTTTTTTGATGAGTCCACCATAGTTGCAGGCGAACTGTTCTTGTTAGGTTTGGGTAATTTGATCTTTAGACTCCTTTATTTTATCAGCCAATCTTATTTGTAGTTTAAGGGAGTTTCTCCAAGTGTAGTGTCTGTCTTTGATGCTCAGACCCCTATACCAACTTCTTGAGGAGTTCCCCTCCCTTACGGAGAAGACTTTAGAAAAATTCAAACAAATAGAAAGAGCACAGGAGGAGGCTCATAGGTCACAAGAATTCCCTATTAGACCCATCTTCCCACCACCCCTGAAGGTGATCTATCCTGATCCCTCGGAGTCTTTCAACCAGGCAGAGGTTCCTGTCGATCCTATACCAATGTCAGAGTCTGAGTCTTCCACCTCAGACCCCATGTATGTGGATTCCTTCCAGGAGGCCATGGACTTCTTAATTCGGGAAGATCAGGCCCCTGATCAGGCCGAGGTCTCCAGCCGGGTCTCATCTCATAACAACTCAAGCGCCTCAGCCTCTTCCTCAGAGGTTGAGATCGTTGAGCCGAGTGTCGCCATCCCACCACCACTTGACGCCATTCCTCTGTCAGCCTTCACCGGTGCCGAGTTCGCTCAGAGGTTCCCGAGTAACCCATCAACATCTGCTCCGGCCGACGTTGAGCTAGATGATGATGACGTTAAAAGTGATGTCGATGTCTCTGAGGCGGCCGAGATCGAGAGTACTGTAACTGAGGTAGACCTCCTCTGCTTCAGATATCTGTATTCCATTAGTCCCTCCATAAAGCTAAGGAGACCTCTGAGGGAAGAGAGGGCTTTTCACGGCCGAGACGGCAAAATCTACTTGTATGAGCAGATGTTCAAGTTGGGGTTTCGTCTTCCCGTCCACCCCATTATCAAATCTATCCTTGCCTATATCAATTTGTCCCCCTCTCAACTATCCCCTAATACCTGGAGGGTCATAATAGGGGCCATAGTCTTATGGAAGGCTGTCCACCACTCAGACCTCCCAGGTCAGGTCTTTGTAGGTTGCTATGTCCCTTCATCAGCCAAAAATCATCCGAGCTACTATCATTTTGTAGCTCGGAAGCCTGAAAAAGAAGATGCTTCAAATAACTCAGACTTCCAACCACAACTGGAAGCCACGTTACTTTTTTGCTTCTGGACCATGGGAATTTGGCCCGTGTGCTACCTCGTCCATTCTGGAGCCGAGGATGCCCCTTAGGTGGGGTAAGGTCACAATGTCTGCGAGGGATGACCCTAGCCTGAGCCCATCGAACCTTCAGAATGTGAAAGCCCTTCAAGATTAGGGGGTACATGGTCTGTTCCTCAGGTTCGAACACTTGATGACCCCCCATTACCTCTCTGAGACAGGTCTGGGTGGAAGTCCTCTTTCTGAGCTTGGTAAGCGCTTTCTATTTGAAGTTGAACCTCTGAGTTTATTTATGTCTGATCTTCTAACTCAGATCTATTGATTGTTGCAGAGCGTTCGAAGGATATCTCAGACGAACTCTGGGAAATGGCTGCACCCAGCTTGACGAGACTTGCGAAGAAAGCTGGACTTAATGCTCCTCCCCCAGCTCCCTCTGCCTCGAAGCCCCAAGCCTCAAAGAAGAGGGCTCCAGCTGATCATGCCCCTGAGGATCAGAGGCCGAAGAAAAAGAATGCTGATACTGCCATTCCCATCTCTTCAGCAGATTCCCTATCGGCTCGTCTAGAGCAGTTGAAGATTACTGGCAGCATAGTCGGCCATAGTCTTCAGGCCCTAGATGCCTTTGGCTCTACAATGACCGAGGCCGACAAGTGCTTCTTTAGGTCACTCGATACTCCTTTGTTGGTTGAGTTCGGCATTCACAGATCCATTCAGGTATGACCTCACTTTTATTTCCAATTCCTAAGTGTGACCTCTGATTTGTCTTCAACTCATTCCTGATCACAAAATATGCAGGGCCTGACAGCGATGCACCATCTCTCCAATTGGACTCTGAGGAAGTTGCCCCTCATCCAGAAGGGTCAAGAGGCTGAGAAAGTCCAGAGTTCTTTGAACGCAAAAATCAACCGGCTGAAGTCTGAGCTGGGTGAGTCTGATAAGAAGGTGAAGGGGCTGGAGAAGGAGGTCTCTCGGCTTAACAAGGACCATGCTGCGGCTTTGAAGACCAAGGACAATGTTCTACAGCAGAAGGTCAGCTCGGCCATGAAAGTAGCCCTTGATGATGCCTCAGAGGGGATAATAGCCGAATACAAAAGATCTGACGAGTTTATGAGCTTCGGCTTTGAATACCTTGAAAGAGGTGTCAATGAGAGGGAGGCGGGCACTTTGAAAGCCTCTAACTTCATAGGCCTTGGCTTTGTTGATCCTAAGTTTGCCCAGGCCCTTCAAGAGGTTGAGGAGGAGGCTGTCGCACCTGCCAAGACTGCCATAATGTACGACACTGAGGTTGGAGGGGCAGACGTTGCCGAGGTGACCAACGCTGTCTAGCCTAACCAAGCCGAAGATACCAGCATTCCCCCCTCAAACCCTTAGAGAATTTCTGAACATTTTGTAACTCTTGACATTGTAATCCCTACACATCTATAATTTATGAATGAACATGGCTCTTACTTTTCCATTCTTTGTAATCTCTGAATATTTATAATCTATGAATGTGTTATTCTCTGAAGAGGACCATCTTCTTTTGTTGTATGTATGTCATGATGTTTTTGCTCTAAAGCTTATGCAATAGTGTTTGCCTAAACCAAATTAGTAGTCTGAGCTCAGACCTCGTCACTATTGAATGGTGTTATGAAGTTCTGAGGTCGCCACCTAAGATGTCCACATAATCTCACCAAATTAATGATGTTAAGGGTCTGAGGTCATCCTATTGTGGTGTCTGAGCTTAGACCTCGTCACCATCGAATGGCTTTATGAAGGTCTGAGGTCATCACCTAAGATATTATCCCCATAATTAATCTCACCAAATTAATGATGTTAAGGGTCTGAGGTCATCTCATTATGGTGTCTGACCTCAGACCTTGTCACCCTTGATTGGTGTTATAAGGGTCTGAGGTCATCACCTAAGATGTTATCCTTACACTTAATCTCACCAAATTAATGATGTTAAGGGTCTGAGGTCATCCCATTATGGTGTCTGATCTCAGACCTTGTCACCACTGAATGGTGTTATGAGGATCTGAGGTCATCACCTAAGATGTTAGCCCCATTAATGAAACTCACCAAATTAATGATGTTAAGGGTCCGAGGTCATCCCATTATGGTGTCTGATCTCAGACCTTGTCACCACTTAATGATGTTGTAAAGATCTGAGGTCACCCCCTAAGATGTTAGCCCCATTAATGAATCTCACCAAATTAATGATGTTAAGGGTCTGAGGTCATCCCATTATGGTGTCTGATCTCAGACCTTGTCACCACTTAATGATGTTGTAAGGGTCTGGGGTCATCCCATTATGGTGTCTGATCTCAGACCTCGTCACCACTGAATGGTGTTATGAGGATCTGAGGTCATCACCTAAGATGTTATACTCACAATTAATCTCACCAAATTAATGATGTTAAGGGTCTGAGGTCATCCCATTATGGTGTCTGATCTCAGACCTCGTCACCACTGAATGGTGTTATGAGGATCTGAGGTCATCATCTAAGATGTTAGCCCTATTAATGAATCTCACCAAATTAATGATGTTAAGGGTCTGAGGTCATCCCATTACGGTGTCCGATCTCAGACCTTGTCACCACTTAATGATTTTGTAAGGATCTGAGGTCATCCCCTAAGATGTTAGCCCCATTAATGAATATCACCAAATTAATGATGTTAAGGGTCTGAGGTCATCCCATTATGGTGTCTGATCTCAGACCTTGTCACCACTTAATGATGTTGTAAGGGTCTGAGGTCATCACCTAGGATGCTATCCCCATTAAAAGCTGACATAAGTGAAAAATGAAGCAAGGACCACCATGGGAACTGATCTTTTATTAATAACCTCTTCATGATAAGATGGTACATTTACACAACTACATGCAACATCATATGTAATACTTCTTTAGGTGGTCAGCATTCCATGGATTAGCGAAAGGTTCTCCTTCTAGATTTTCTAGCCTGTAAGTGCCAGGTACAACCTCTTCTGTCACTTTTTAGGGACCGTGCCAGTTTGGGTGGAGTTTGTTTGCTTTCTGTAAGGTCTTCTTTAGTACTAGGTCTGCCACTACGATGGGTCTTAACTTCACCCTCTGGTTGTAGAATTTTGCTGCCCTCTGTTGGTAGACTGCTTGTATGACCTCTAAGTCCTCTCTTCTTTCTTCGATAAGATCTAGGTCTAGCCTCCTCTCTCCCCCATTATTATCAGGGTCATAGGTCTGAATCCTATGAGTTGGGAGCCCTACCTCTGTTGGTATGACGACCTCTGAGCCATGTGCCACTATGAACGGGGTTTCTCCTGTCGGTGTCCTTGCCGTGGTTCTATAGGCCCATAACACCGCGTAGACCTCTTCAGTCCATCTTCCCTTCGTATCTTCTAACCTCTTCTTGATTCCATCGAGAATTGTTCTGTTTGTGACCTCGGTCTGACCATTTTCCTGAGGTCGGCCAAGGGATGAGAAGAATTGCTTTATTCCTACTCTTAGGCAAGACTTTCTTAAAGAGGAGTTCTTGAACTGGGTCCCATTGTCCGAGATGAGAGTGTTTGGGAGGCCATATCTGCATATGATATTCCTCCAAATAAATTGGAAGGTATTCTGCTCTGTGATCGTTATCATTGGCTCTGCCTCCACCCACTTTGAAAAATAGTCGATGGCAACTATCAAGAATCTATAATTGTTGGCAGCTCTTGGCAGGGGCTCTACTAAGTCAATCCCCCATACTGCAAATGGCCATGGAGAAGTGATTGACGTCATAGGCTGATGAGGCTGATGAGGGATGGCGGCGAACCTCTGGCATTTATCACATTTCCTCACGTAGGCTGCAGCGTCCTTGGACAAGGTTGGCCACCAGTACCCCTGGGTGATGATTCTTTTGGCCAAGGGTCTTCCCCCTATGTGGCTAGAGCAAGAACCCTTATGGACCTCCTGTAAGACCCGGGGAACTTCTGTGGGGTGAACACATCTGAGGAGAGGTAGCAAGAATCCTTTCTTGTACAGGACGTCTCCTACTACCGAGAACTTAACAGCCTTATATCTCAATTTATTCCTTTCTAGCTTGGATTCAGGTAGCTCTCACTCTCTGATATATCTAAAGAGGGGTCCATCCATGAGTCTCCTAAGTTCAAATTGTGACAAGGGTTATATACCTCTTCTTGCTCAATGGATGCCTTCCCCAAGACCTCGATCGGGATGGTCCTTCTAACATCTGTCTTCGTTGCCGAGGCCAACCTTGCCAATGCATCTGCGTGGCTGTTACTTTGTCGAGGCACTCTCTTCAGTCTTGCATATTCAAAATGTTCTAACATTGTTTTCACCCTTTTCAGGTATTTGGCCATTCTTTCATCTCTGGCCTCATAGATTCCCAATACTTGATTGACAACTAACCTTGAGTCGCTGTGGAGTAGGAGACATTTTACGCGAAGAGTCTTTGCCAATGAGAGACCTGCTATCATGGCCTCATACTCGGACTCATTATTATAATCTCGAAAGTTTAATCTCAAAGCGTATTCAATGTTGGAACCATCTGGAGCTGAGAGTATCAACCCCGTATCGCTTCCATTGTCATAAGAAGAGCCATCAACGAAGAGGCTCCAAATATCTGTACCTGATGAGAAGCCCCCTTCTATCATGACTCCTTTTTTGAAGAGGTACCGATCTTCCTCGTTTTCTGCAACTTGGATCCTGGACCCATTGGATGTGATCTCTTCCTGATCTTGGAAGATGTTTGGTGTCGTCTCTTCCGAATTTCGGAAGACACCGTGATTTTTAACACCCTCTAGGCCATTCTCTGCCTCGGCCTCTTCCCATGTAAACTCAGTGACAGAGTCTGCGAGGGCTTGCCCCTTAATGGCCGTCCTAGGTTGGTAGGTAAGATCGTACTCCGCCAATTCAATGGCCCATATCATTAATCGTCCGGACTTCTCAGGTTTATATAGGGCCTGTCTTAGTGGGGAGTCAGTGAGGACAACCATAGAGTGGGCCTGGAAGTAAGGCTTCATCTTTCTGGAGGCATGTATCAAGGCGTAAGCTAGATTTTCCATGTTAGGGTAATTCTGTTCGGCCCCTTGAAGGGCCTTACTATTGAAATATATAGGCCTTTGGATTCCAGCGTCTTCCCGTATTATGGCTGCGCTGATGGCTGATTCGGAGACTGCCAGATACACGTACAGTTTTTCCTCTGCTACAGGCCGAGACAGCAATAAGGGAGACCCTAAATAAGACTTGAGCTGGTTGAAGGCTTTTTCGCACTCTTCGTCCCATTGGAAGGACTTTCTCAGCACCTTAAATAACGGAAGGCACTTGTCTGTTGCCCTAGAAATAAACCTATTAAGGGCAGTCACTCTCCCCGTAAGTCTTTAAACATCTTTGATACTCCTCGGTGTCTTCATGTTAAGTAAAGCCTTGATTTTTTCAGGGTTCACTTCAATTCCTCTCTGGTTAATAATAAATCCTAGGAACTTCCTAGCTCCTACTCCGAAGACACACTTCGCGGGGTTGAGTTTCATTCTGTATGAGTCCATAATGTCAAAGGTCTTCTCGAGATCTATTACATGAGTGTCAGCCTTCAAGCTCTTCGTTAGCATATCATCTACATACACCTCCATGGTCTTACCTATTTGCTCTTCAAACATCTTATTAACAAGACGTTGGTATGTCGCCCCTGCATTTTTCAAGCCGAAGGGCATCACTTTGTAGCAGTACGTCCTTTATCGGTAATGAAGGCCGTCTTTTTCGAGTCTTTCGCATCCATGAAGATCTGGTTGTAGCCTGAATACGCGTCTATGAAGCTCATGAGCTCATGTCCCGCCGTAGCATCGACCATCTGATCTATCTGAGGTAAGGGATAGCTGTCTTTTGGATAAGATCTGTTTAGGTCAGTGAAATCAACACACATTCTCCACTTTCCATTGGCCTTGGGCACGATGAATGCATTTGACAACCATTCCGGATATGTTACTTCTCTTATAAACTCAGCCTCTTCCAACTTTTTGACCTCTTCTCGGATGACGCCGTACTTCTCCCTGGAATAGACTCTTCACCTCTGTTTGATTGGCCTAGCATCTTTGGTCATGTTGAGCCTGTGACTCATAACTTCAGGGTCGATGCCGGGTATGTCTGCGTGACTCCATGCGAAGACACTCTGTCTCCTCCTGAGGAAGTTTATCAGCTCATCCTTGATTTCTACCTTTAGGGCTTTACCGACCTAAACCATTTTTTCTGGCTCGTCCTCATTGAGGACGATGGATTCTACCTCTTCCGCGGCCTCTCCCTTCTTCAACTTTGTCTCGTCTCTTGGGTCAAGCATATCGATGCTATAAGTGGTGGTTTCCCTCTTATGGGCTTCTCTCTCTTCGACCTAGTTGAAGTAACATTCTCGCGCTGTGGTCTGGTCACCTTGCACTTCCCCTACCTTATAAGGAGTCAAGAATTTTAGCATCTGATGGACCGTCGACGGCACAACTTCAAACTCTTTAAGGGCCACCCTTCCTATGATGAGGTTATAGGCCGAAAACACGTTCTCGTCCATGACGAAAAAATTTATCTTCTTGGTCAGCCTCTTAGGCAACTCATCACCCATCCGTACGTCCGTCTCATACATGCCCAAGGGGTGGACCTTTTTGCCACTGAAGCCTATCAATGGGTGATGATAAGGTACCAGCCTTGCTCTGCTAAGACCTAGGCTCTTGAAGCAAGGCGAGAACATCACGTCCGCCGAGCTCCCCCCATCTATGAGGATCCTCTGCACCTCGCACCCATGTACCCTTGTTGTTATGACCAGAGGGTCATCATGGGGGGCTAAGATACCCTTGAAGTCGAGTCTGGAGGATCCAACTACGCGGGTGTCCATGTATACTTTCTTCCTCTTCTGCACTTTATCCAAAGACGTTAGATTCACAACTTCAAGCTTGGCCACTGACCTGGCCTCTGCAACGCGAGCCTTCCTATCAGCTACTTCAGAGCCACCTCCTGCAAATCCTCCACATATGGTGTCAACACCAAACGAGATCGTACCGACCCTCTTCACCGGCGTGTTGTCATCTTTCGGCGGAAGATCCGGATCGTCTTCATCATCACCTTCTGAATCATCGTCTCTTCTGGCCGGGACATTGTCATAGCATCTGTCATTTCTCCTTTTCTTAGGGTCATCTCATCCACCCTTAGGAGTTTTACCGTCCACATACTTCCTCAACTTTCCAGATTTTAGCATCTTTTCAATCTCATCCTTCAGGGCGAACCATCTATCCGTGACATGACCATGATCCTGGTGGAACTCGCACCATAGGTTTTTATTCCTGTTATGTGGTGGGGCCTTCAGTTTCTCTGGCCATCTCAGAGTCCTGTCATTCTTAATCTCGTTGAGGATGTGCTCGCAACTTACAGTCAGAGTTCTTTGGGACTTTTTTGTCATCACCCTACCTCTTCTTCCCATCTTTCTTGCTTTGGGACTTTCCACTGCCACCGCGGTTCTCATCCTCATACTTGGCGGCCATTGCCTCTTCCGCATTCATTACTTTCCCTGCGGTTTCCAGGAGCTCCGCCATAGACCTAGGGGGGTCTTCCGTAAGTTTCCACAATAGCTTCCCCTTCTGAAGACCCCCTATAAGGGCGGTCATGGCTATGTTCTCTTCATAATCTTCGACCTCCAACTTCTCTTTGTTGAATCTCGCTATGTATCCTCTTAGGCTCTCATCCTTGGCCTGCTTGACATACAGCAGGTGGGTAGTCTTTTTTTGAGGCCTCACCCCAAAGCAGAAGTTGTGGATGAATCGTTCAGCCAAGCCTTTGAAGTTCTCAATTGAGTTCTTCGAAATGGAGGTGAACCAACTGTGCGCTACCCCTGTTAAGGTACCAGAGAAGGCCCTACACTTCATCTCATCGGGTATCGAGTAGATGTCTGCTGCCGACTGGTACATCTCGATATGATGTACAGGGTTAGTGCTGCCATCATACTTGGGAGACACTGTAGGAGGCTTGAACTTAGTTGGGGTTGGGAAACCCACTATCCTAGCCACAAATGGAGAGCCCTCTGAGTAACCCCTTTGTAATGGGTTCCTGCTTTTAATGAGGTCTCCTATCTTCTCCTTAGGGCACTAGATAGAGTCATTCCATGGTCTTCTGCCATCGACTTGGCCGAGGTTATCCCCTGCCACCTCCATGGGATGGACCGAGGGTTCCCCTGCCGCGACACGTCGGCTGTTGACCTCTTCCTGTTCCCTGCCTCTTCTTTCACAGTGTCGGCCTGGATCTGGCCGACCCTGCCTGTTGCCTCTCTGAGAGCCTGCTGCGCTCCTTGATCTCGACAGTCTCTGTCTTAGGTCATTCATCGGTACCAATCTCTCAAAGGCCGACCCTCTGCTCAACCTATCAAAGGCTGACCCTCTTTGTTAGGCCTCTTCACCTCTTCGGCCGATACAACCTTGACTTTGCCAAAGAGGTCGTACAGTGTTATTTAACACCTCATACGGATCCCAGCAGTCTTTCGGGGCTTCTTCCGCCTCTAGATCGTCATACCTGTCCTCTAGGCAAGGGTTTCCCTGCCTCCCCAGGCGTAAGCGCCTAGGGTCAGCAACGTCCCTTCTCCGCTGGGGTGCAGGATGGTCCTTCATTGGTGCCTGGGGTGGTCCTCTGGCGTCAGGATGAGTCTGAATAGCCATCAGAGTGATCATATCCGGTGAGACTCCAGGTGGCCTTATCATAGTTTGGCTGAGCTATGCAAATTGCTCCTGCATAGCTTGTTGTGTTGCAGCTAAAGATCTCAAGGCTGCAGCTACCTCCGCCATTTCGAACTAGGGCGGCGCCTGACTGGAACTAGGCCCCCCCGCACCAGGCGACGGAAGAGGTGGTGGTAGCTCCGGTGCCATGTGTTAGCACAAAAGAGTTGGTGTAGTAAATGAGCTTAATACCTTACAGGACCTCTTTCAATGGTGAAACAGCTCCGCGCTAGGGGGAGGCCTGGTTCACCACAAGATTCTCCGGTGAGGTTAAGCAGAAAAAGAGGAAGAGATAGCTTCTCGTTCCCACAGACGGTGCCAAAATGATGATGCTAGGATTAGCACCACCAGGTAAGGTGTTTTCAAGCTCAACCTAAGAACAACAATGGCAGCACAGTTACGTAATAGGTAAGAGAATGAGATGAGGAGAAGAGGAGAGAGCACCGAGATATAAGTGGTTCAGCCTAAATTTGCCAACGTCCACTGTGTGTGTGTGAATAACCTCAATGTAATAAGGCACTGATGGCCATGGATACAATCTCTTAAGCTCTCTGTCTCTACTGTGTATCTAGACAGAGTTTCAGCTAGGGTTGTATATCTTTTTTTCCTTTACAAGGTAGAGGATGACCTCTATATATAATACCTAGGGGGTGTAATGTACCTCCCATGCATGTAATGTGCATGTGTGTGAATGCCTCACCAATATGGGAAAGCCATCTGTCACGGTCACATGTAGAGAATGATGATGCAATATTCTCCCCACGTGTGGGGAATAATCTTATTATAACTGATTTGTATCCACGTGCCCTTATCCAAATGTCAGCAGATGCTCGGCTATCGCGCATGGTGTATGACCTCGGCCTGGGAGAGGCCGAGGTTGGTAAGTCCAGGTGCTCGTTCAGTCCGAAGTGACGATGTAGGTCTTGGCTTAATTCTGGTCGAGTCAATGGACAAGGTCGGCCTGAGGTTGAGCCGAGGTTGAGCTGGTGTGTTTGGAGCATCGACTAATGTCTTGATGAGGTTGCTGGTGGCTTCTTGCGAGCTCGGCCTATGTCTGGCCGAGGTTTCCATTTCAAAGTTTACGAGAATGCTGCTGATCCTTGTGATGCACGCGATGTCTCTTCGAGAGGCTGGTGGTGGTGTTGGCCTGGGCCGACCTTGCTATGGCCAAGTGCTGATGCCACATGCCCAAGGCTTGTCCAGTGTCGGCCATGATCTCAGCCAGGGTTGGTGCCTCCGAGCCGAGGTCACACTTGGGGCATATCATGGGATGCAACACTTCTAAATTTACATGAAGCAGCTCTGCGGACATATGACAACTTAATGAGGCCAAAAAAGTTTATAGAAGGGGATTTGGTTTGAAAGGCAGTAGTGAAGCACATTCGGGGGATCCCATTGCCTAAATTTACTACGAAGTGAGAGGGACCTTTCATCGTAAAGGAGGCTCACGATTCAAGGTACTGCTTAATCTCTAAGATGGAAGAGGATAAACCCTTTAATATAACAACAAGTGTCTGAAAATCTACCATGTTTAAGTGAGTAACCTCAGTTACAAATTTATTTTCTATTAGAGTTATGTTGTAATTCGTTATATGAGTTATTTCTTTTGTAATGAGAAGAAAGATTTTGCTTGTAAATTGTAAGAGTTTGATCTTTGCAATAAATAGAAACGTTGCAACAAAGTAGTACATGATAATGAAATACCATTTCTTTCATTGATATACTCAAAAGCATTACAAAATTGGGAACTATTGACCACGAATTATATTTGATGAAATATAGAAAAAAATTACAACACTAAATGTGACAACCCTGCTTTTTATATCTAATTCGATTAGCCACGCCCAATTAAATTAAAGCGGAGAGTCAATATGTTGGCATTAGAAACAAAATTTAAATAAACGCAGTAAAGTAGACATGTACACTCTCATACGTGTAACCAAATCACATCATAACAACTATAACAAGTGAAACCAACTCATAACTACTAAATGCAATAATCCATCAGTAATCTCAAACTGAACAAATAAAATGCCAATACATGCGTCCCAACACAAAACGGGAAAGAGTAATGCAACAATTCTCTCAAATCCCAAGTATAAATAAAGTGATATTAATCTCTGATACCACCCTCAAGAAAAGGGAAACAAATGACATAAATTAAAATAGAATAACTCCACGACTACAGGAATCATAAGATTGATATGAGCTCATCAAGATCCATAGTCTATTGTCCAGCGGGACGAGGACCTGCCATATATTATATATATAGGAGAGGAGCAAGAAGCAAGATAGAGGAACGACAAAGTAAGAAAACAAGCTATAAGATTATAAGATGTACTTATAATGAAAGCACACTAGTCATTACTCGTCTCCAGTAATTAAGTTGTTCAATTACCCAACAAATGCTCCTATATCGTGACTACCTAACCTAAAATCGAGTAACGTGTAGTCTCATATCGTATCATGATTAATCATTATTAATCTCATTTCAGTATTTAACGTATCAAAATATTTCCTTCAAGTATAATATCAAATGCATCGATTCGGGATAATAATTTAAGACATAAGCATAATATCTCACACAACAAGTCATATCGGGTCACTATCGTTACCCAGGGGAACAAGTCGTAACACTAGGCCTACACACGAATATTTTCCAATATTATGTGACAAGGGCAATCATACTAAGTTCTAAATGACATGGTGTTCCAAGGTCTTTCTATCCGACCCGCATTACAACCATGTGTCTAGTTCTGGTGGTTTACCTCCGACACGGCACTCGAGCGGAACCTAACCGGATCAATCACAAAAAATCGCATTCAACATTTGCCTACATCGACTAGAGGACTAGTCTATTGTATACTTGACAATATACATGTAAAACAATTTCACGCTTATGTATATATACAATCGTATCAAGTCTCTTACTCGAGTTATACAATAGTCATTATTTACAATATAACATAATTTACACCATTAATTTACCAATTCAACATCAAATCATTTCAAGGTTATTTATCCTTAATAACCATAGGTATATGATCAAGTTATAAGATTAAGTACAACACCATAATTATCTTTCTAAAAACATGAACACCCTTAGCGCTCTTATTTCAGTAACATGCTGCCTAGAATTTAAAATACATATTCGAGGCTCTTTCGATCCGTTTTTTGAAAAACTTAAAACTATAAAGTTGTTCGGAACGTGATTTTCTACTAGGACACGCAAGCACGTTACCATAGCCTACTTAAAATAGACCCTAAACTAACATATACAGTTCACCCCTATTTTACGACAACTTGTTGCGCAGATATATAAAATGCCAATTTGAGCCTTTTTTGATCCGTTTTTGGAAAAACTTAAAACTACAAAGTTGTTCGGAACGTGATTTTCTACAAGGACACTTATGCACGCTGCCATAGCCTACTTAAAACAGACCCAAAACTAACATACATAGTTCGCCCTTGTTTACGACAACTTTCTGCGCAGAACTGTAAAACGCATATTCGAGGATTTTCCAATCCGTTTTTGAAAAAACTTAAAACTAAAAAATTGTTCGGAACGTGATTTTCTACAAGGCTTCATGGACAAAACATCCATTTTCGGAATCAAAACAGCTCAAAATAGTTTTTAATATGACGATTTACTCAATTTCATAGACTTCTCAAATTCAAGAGGTTGTTCTACAACTCAATCCCTATAGTGATGTTATTGCATTTGAATCTACATGGAGGGTGATCCTAATACATTGCATATCATTTTTAACATCAATTTTATATTAATTTAGGGATCCAAATACATGTTCAGGTGAAATTTCATTATAGATACATATTATACACATATAGGTTATTAACTTGCCTTGGATTGTATGGAGAAGTTGAATCCTCTTGAAATCCTCTTAGATTTCTTCTCTTCTTACTCTATATCTCTCTACCAAACCCTAGCTCCCTTTTGTGAAATGAGAAAATGAAGACTTCTTCTCTTCTTTTCTATTTATACCTAGGGTTAGTTATTTTACAAAAATGACATTGCCCTAAATTTAACCCTCTCGATCCTTTTATGTGTTAATTCACTTCTAATATTTAAGTCGCACATTCGTATCTCAATGAATTCATTTTAAAATTTTCATTTCCAAACATTTTGAATATATATACTCGCATAGTTTCATTTCCAAATATTTCGAATATATATATATACTGACATAGTTTCATTTTTTTTTCAATTTCAATTCAATCAAAAATGCGGGGTATTACATTCTCCCCCTCTACGATCGGGATTTTGTCTTCGAAATCCAAAATAAAACAAATCAATTAAAGTCAAGTAAGTTAGTTTTGTACGTACTTTACATGAAGAGATATGGGTGACTAATTCGCAAGTCATCCTCTCTCTCCCAAGTGGCCTTAGACTCATCATGATTACTCCACATAACACGAACAAGAGGAATGACTTTTGACCTCAACTGTTGCTCACAACGATCTAGGATCATAACCGGACTCTCTTTGTAACTCCTATCGGGCTATAGCTCAACCCCGTTTAAATTTATGTGTAGGTGTGAGTCCTCGGGACGTAAGAACTTCCTCAATATAGATACAGGAAAAATATCGTGTACCCGCCGGAGCTAGTCGGGTAGGGCTAAACGGTAGGCAGCTGACCCCACCGTGTCCAACACTGTAAACGAACCCACGTATCGCGGTAAAAGCTTTCCTTTGGCACCAAAGCGAACAACGCCTCTCATGGGTGAGACCCTCAATAGCACTTGGTCCTCAACGGCTAACTCTAACTTCCTCTGCCTTATGTCAACATAAGTCTTTTGATGATCTTGCGAGGTCTTCATCCATGCACAAATAAAGTCAACCTTCTTCAAGGTCTCCCTAATAATATCCAGACCCAGCATCCGGCGTTCTTCGAACTCCAACCACCATGTAGGGGGTCGACAAAACCTGCCGTATAAAGCCTCGTATGGTGTCATGCCAATAGTCTTCTAATAACTATTATTGTATACGAACTCCACCAGTGGCAAATGTATATCCCAACCACCTTTGAAGTCCAACACACAAACTCGTAACATGCCCTCCAAAATTTGGTTTACCCGCTCCATCTGACCATCAAACTGAGGGTAGAACGCAGTATTCAAACTCAACTGAACTCCCATCGCCTCCTAAAGATTGCCCCAAAAGTACGAGATGAAGGCACTGTCATAGTCGAACATGATATCACGTGGTACCCCATGTAATTTCACAATCTCATTAATAAACACCGTGGCATACTGTGCTGCCGTATAATCCGTCCTAACTGGAAGGAAATGAGCCACCTTTGTCAGTCTGTCGATGATGACCCAAATCGAATCATGATCGCACTGCGATCTTGGCAACCCAATAATGAAATCCATGGAGATACTTTCCCATTTCCAACTGTACAACTGAACTCTCACCACGAAGCCTAACATAATTGAACTAATAAGTTGATCCAAAAATCAATAGCCCCAAGTCCATACTCACTAAGTTTCGTGCGTGGAGTGTCTTGCAAGAAAAATCTAAACAAGGAACCCCTCTGATACACTACCGTCAGCTTGTCGAGATAAGGAATTTTTCAACTCAAGACCCTTAGTGATACAAGAATCATCTAACTCCAAAAACCGCTTATCTCTGGACTCAACGGTTCATCACACAACAAATAATCCAACTTCGCCTATTCAATACAGATGTCACTATTCATCAATCATGCCTCGATACTCAACTCAGAATCAACTAACAATGTTGCCCCAGCTACACTGTGAGTCACGATTCCAGACATCAGATACCACATCAAATAGATGGCATTGAAAGCTCAAAAGCCAACTCTACTACGAGTTGTCAGTAACACTTACCTTGCACTTAAATTGATTGTGAGTCAACCGATATGGAAACACTTATGATCCATTAATATTGCACATGTGCATAAGCATACAACTTTTATGCACTTACGAATATTGTTCCATATTTCCAAGTCTGGAGTTAGGTAAATAATATCAACAAGATTCATACTCTCTCGTACAAGACAACACCGATAAAGTTGCATTCTGGGCGGTTAACGATCCCTCACCCAAAGGTTTAGAACTAACCCAAGATGCAATATGCCCCTTCTCACGGTTTGGTCGCTCTAATCCAAGACGACAGACCTTCGCTAGATTTGACTTACTGCTCTTTTGTTAAAAACACGTATAGGAATTCAACTTTCCGATAGGATTTTCCTTGGACTGTGAGTATATTAGAATTTTCTCACCGAACATGAAATGAACTTGGTTCTTCAAACCACAAATAAGGCTTGTACATTTTCCAAGCAACGAGGTAAGACCCAAACTCCCAATTATCATACCAAATCAGAATATCGAATTTGGCACACTCACCATCCGGAGACTCATCTTCCAGCACCCCAACGCTACCTAATCTTTATGAAGAACGGTGTGTTATCCAACAGGTCAAATGTTGTAAATACAAGGTAGCGGGTACCTTCGCATACCGTGACCCAAATTAACACTCAGTGCTCCACACATAACTGAAGTAAAAATTAAATATCTTACGAACCCATTCACGGGTGTTTGCCCAAGAGTACACACCCTCCTTACAAAACTTCTCAATAACGGTCGATGCACTATCTTATTGTCCCCCTACAATGGAGGTTATCACAACCATTTCAATGAATGGGTCCAACAATTGGAATCCCAAAATTTCTCAATCCTTGCCATTAATAACGACACTCACTTGGCATCACTATCATCAATCACGACTCTACCATTATCAAAAGACCATCAAGACCATTCGATGACTATTCACTAGTCTAAACATCACCTTGAACATCTTACACTTGGTTTCAGAACGCGTCTTTAATCACACATGATCTAAGTAAACATCATGTCACTAACTACTCACTCGCTCTCTAATTCACATTAATACATAACGAGGGCCACAACATAGCCACATTACCACATCTGATGGATTCAAAATCAAGCACCACCATTATCACAGTGCAATAAATTAGTACCACCAATCACCGGGTGATAATATAAAACCGAACTAGGGGATATATCACCAACTCAAGCGATAACACTCGCATAAAATGAAACGCCTATTGAACACTTCCTCATGATGTTCTCACTCGAAAACTCGTCCCTCGAGATTTTGTTACTCACCGTAGGGTTCACAACTGGTAACTCCAGCTTAAGTCCATCCCTTAGCACACCCATATTCACGTTTCGGTATCGATAACTTTTAATAAATATACCGGTATTACAAAGCAAGATAACCACATCTTATCGAACACCCATTCTAATCTAGGGCTTTACGAAGAAAATTGAACTCCAATCGTTACCAAATAAGGAAAGAATACTCCCTCAAAAATTTTGGACTTCTCCAATGTCAATCCTCATATGACCTTGCGATACGAACTTCCTCATCCCTAGTGTCCATGACCAAGACATCGCAACATTACTGATACATTCTCACAAACTTGTTCGGGATAATTAGCCTAATCATTCCACTCTTAACATGTGAGTACCCAACCCACTAACATATCTTATACATGATCGAACACATACCTAATCGACCTTAAGTTAATTATATTACGGATTTTATCTGATCACAACACTATGACACCCCAATATGATGTATATCGCTTGTGTGGACAACGTGTAGGTTTACACTCCTACCAAACATCCTTGATATCAACACAATATTTCAAGGATAATCACTTATCCATTACAGATTCAGGCTAATGAATCTCCCATTGAACATCATCAAATGGATGAATCTAGTTCGTGATTTTCACAAGTATAATAACACTCTTACGTACACCAAAATTTGACCCCTCAGGTCATCCTTTGACGGGGTGGGACATACACCGATTTGGAGTAGTTCTCCCTCAAATCACAACCCTTCCTTTACATGTTCGTGAGTAATAATGTACTCTTATTACCACAAGACTTACTTCGTTAACCATTCAATGATTCATACGTCATCAAATGCCTCAGCAGTTTGTCCATCACGGGTGGAGCACGATAATTCCTTCTCAGGAAAACGTCATAACAATAACTGGACGACATCATTTTGAGGTATGCCATATCTAAGCCTCTACCCTCCCACATTGGGAAAAATTTCAAACAACTACACATGCAAGTGGTACCAACAACTCAGTGGTACTACAGGGTGGGCTATAATTTATACCAACTTCTTTATAGCCATAAGAGCGACGATATTCAAAGTTGATAATGCATAGCAAATATACGGGTGTTTCCTCCCCCTAAAGCACCAAAAGTCAACTCAATCATTAAGTTCAACATCGGTTCTCTCGCCTACTGTGGGCGATGAAACTACGATAGTTGCACGTGAATTGCGGTCTCTTAAAATTCTTGGGCCCTTTGCCCTCCTAGAGTCCACGTCTCATCAAATCACCATCTTAAAATATAGTAAGTGAACACGTATCCAAAAAAACATTATTTAAGTGGAGCACTAGTCATAATTACAATAACTACTAACACACGGACCTCACGCGTACTATCCTATGGTCGATCGGAGATTCACCTCATGCGTGGGACGTCTCACGAATGAAATCTAAACAAGGAACCCTCCTTATACACAAGGCTAGCTCCGAATCTCCCATTGGAATCGTAGCGTGAAGATCTTCCAAGTCATCGAATACAATGCCTAACCGTAAGGCTCTACGTATCAAGGAAATGATGCGCGAAAAACGTAATGGACGCTCTCAGATACCTAAAGGCTTTAAAACCGTGCTCTGATACCAGCCATGACAACCGTGCTTTTTATATCTAATTCGGTTAGCTACGTCCAATTAAATTAAAGAGGACCGTCAATATGTTGGCATTAGAAACATATTTAAATAAATGCAGTAAAGTAAACATGTACACTCTCATACGTGTAACCAAATCACATCATAACAACTATAACAAGTGAAACCAACTCATAACTATTAAATGCAATAATCCATCAGTAATCCCAAACTCAAAATATAAAATGCCAATACATGCGACCCAACACAAAATGGGAAAGAGTAATACAACAATTCTCTCAAATACCAAGTATAAATAAATTGATATTAATCTATGATACCACCCTCAAGAAAAGGGAAGCAAACGACATAAATTAAAATAAAATAACTCCACGGCTATAGGAATCCTAAGATTGATATGATCTCATCAAGCTCCATAGTCTATTGTCCAGCGGAACGAGGACCTGCCATATATTATATATATAGGAGATGAGCAAGAAGCAAGATAGACGAACGTCAAAGCAAGAAAACAAGCTATAAGATTACAAGATGTACTTATAATGAAAGCACACTAGTCATTACTCATCTCCAGTAATTAAGTTGTTCAATTACCCAACAAATGCTCCTATATCGTGACTACCTAACCTAAAATCGAGTAACGTGTAGTCTCATATCGTATCATGATTAATCATTATTAATCTCATTTCAGTATTTAACGTATCAAAATATTTCCTTCAAGTATAATATCAAATGCATCGATTCGGGATAATAATTTAAGACATAAGCATAATATCTCACAAAACAAGTCATATCGGGTCACTATCGTTACCCGGGGGAACAAGTCGTAACACTAGGCCTACACACGAATATTTTCCAATATTACGTGACAAGGGCAATCATACTAAGTCCTAAATCGCATGGCGTTCCAAGGTCTTTCTATCCGACCCGCATTACAACCATGTGTCCGGTTCCGGTGGTTTATCTCCGACACGACACTCGAGCGGAACCTAATCGGATCAATCACAAAAAATCACATTCAACATGTGCCTACATTGATTGGAGAACTAGTCTAGTGTATACTCGACAATATACATGTAAAATAATTTCACGCTTATGTATATATACAATCGTATCAAGTTTCTTACTCGAGTTATACAATAGTCATTATTTACAATATAACATAATTTACACCATTAATTTACTAATTCAACATAAAATAATTTTAAGGTTTTATATCCCTAATAACCATAGGTATATGATCAAGTTATAAGATTAAGTACAACACCACAATTATCTTTCTAAAAACATGAACACCCTTAGCGCTCTTATTTAAACAACATGCTGCCCAGAATTTAAAATGCAGATTCGAGGCTCTTTCGATCCGTTTTTGGAAAAACTTAAAACTACAAAGTTGTTCGAAACGAGATTTTATAGACGGGTTCGCGTGCAAGCTACCATAACCTGCTTAAAACATACCCGAAACTAACATATATAGTTTGCCCCTGTTTAAGAGAACTTGCTGCGCAGATATATAAAACGCCGATTTGAGGCAGTGGAGTCGGACGGTGCTAGTGCTCTCACTTACGGAAAAAGAGGCTCCCGCATCAAAAAGAAGAGCGGCACCTCAACCAGCCACAGCCGCATTAGCAGTTCGCGTGAAATCAGACTAAACCAAGGTCGGAGATTTTTGGAAAACTTAAAACTACAAAATTGTTCGGAACGTGATTTTCTATAAGCACACGTGGGCATGCTGCCATAACCTACTTAAAACAGACCCAAAACTAACATACACAGTTCGCCCTTGTTTACGACAACTTTCTGCGCAGAACTGTAAAACGCATATTCGAGGATTTTCCAATCCGTTTTTGAAAAAACTTAAAACTGCAAAGTTGTTCGGAACGTGATTTTCTACAAGGCTTCATGGATGAAACATCCATTTTCGGAATCAAAACAGCTCAAACTAGTTTTTAATATGACGATTTACTCAATATCATAGACTTCTCAAATTCAAGAGGTCGTTCTACAACTCAATCCTTATAGTGATGTTATTGCATTTGAATCTACATGGAGGGTGATCCTAATACATTTCATATCATTTTTAACATCATTTTCATATTAATTTTGGGATCCAAATACATGTTCTTGTGAAATTTCATTATAGATACATATTATACACATATAGGTTATTAACTTGCCTTGGATTGTATGGAGAAGTTGAATTCTCTTTAAATCATCTTAGGTTTCTTCTCTTCTTACTCCCTCTCTCTCTACCAAACCCTAGCCCCCTTTTGTGTAATGTGAAAATGAAGACTTCTTCTCTTCTTTTCTATATATACCTAGGATTAGTTTATTTACAAAAATTTCATTACCCCAAATTTAACCCTCTCGATCCTTTTACGTGTTAATTCGCTTATAATATTTAAGTCGCACATTCGTATCTCAATGAATTCATTTTAACTTTTTATTTCCAAACATTTCGAATATATATACTGACATAGTTTCATTTGAAGACATTTCGAATATATATTTACTGACATAGTTTCATTTTTTTTCAATTTCAATTCAATAAAAAATGCGGGGTATTACACCAAAGAAGGGGTTTTAACCTAGAAGGAACCATAAGTCAGGTTGGGAGAAAAATTCTCCAGGCACCCCTAAGAAGCCTCCAAGCACGTTCTTTGAGCAGTGATGCAACATTTAATCCTGATATGGACTTGAGCACGCTCAATCAATAAGGCTTCATGTTTTTGTTTGCCTTTTGATAGATCTTCTTTGACAGCCTTAACTTTATCATTAGCTGCTACCAATAGAGGGGCCAACTCTAATAGCCTTTTATTCTTAGCTCATTGGCCCTCTACATGCTTCAGGTAAAGGTCCCCTGGCTCTCTATCTATTAGCTCTTTAAAAGTTTCAAATGGACAATCAACCAGTTCAGTTGAAAGCCGTCATTGCCTATCTCCCTTAAGCTGCCCAAGAACTAATTGATGAGGGGCCTAGCGAGGTTGGACGTTTGAGTAGTAACCACCTCAGGAATAACGAATGCCAGACCTTAGAGCCTATAACGCATCACCTAAGTGTTCGAACGAAAGCAATCGACGGTGAAGGTTTGAGGATAGTAGGTGGAAATTTGCTCAATGATAGAACGATTATCTGCAGATACTTAGGGAGACTGGTGAAGAACCATAAGGCATAACTCATGAGGATTCATGTTTAGTGGAGGAACCTCACAACCTGACTTCATATCACCTGGTAGGTCTGTAGTTGAATTACGGTTATTATGGCTTGAATCCTCACAAGGGACTGGTTCTTGATGTGTGGATTCAATATGTGAGGGACCACGTTGAGTTGACTTTTCGATGGTAGTAGGCTCCCCTATAACCTATGATATGATAACGTGAAATGAGTTTGAGAAAGAAAAATCTTAATAAGTGGTTTTCATTATTAAGTCACCGTTTTAGGTGGAGTTTATAAAAAATCTTAACAAGTGATTTTCATTGTTAAGTCACCATTTTAGGTGGAGTTTATGAAAAATCTTAATAAATGGTTTTCATTGTTAAGTCACCGTTTTAGGTGGAGTTTAAGAAAACTCTTAACAAGTGGTTTTCATTATTGAGTCACCATTATAGGTGAAGTATATGAAAAATCTTAACAAGTGGTTTTCATTGTTAAGTCACCATTTTAGGTGGGGCTTATGAAAAATCTGAACCAGTGGTTTTCATTGTTCAGTTACATGTTTTAGATCGACTTTATGGAAAATCTTCACAAGTGATTTTCATTGTTAAGTCATCATTATCGGTGGAATTTATGAAAAAAATCTTAACAAGTGATTTTCATTGTTAAGTCACCATTATAGATGGAGTTTTAGAAGAAAAACCTTAACAAGTGTTTTTCTATTGTTAAGTTACCTCGAAGGCATGATAAAGAGACTTATGAAAAAAATAGAGAAAAATCAGCAAATACCTCAGGAGCAACTGAAGCAGTAACGATGGCGGGAGTAGCAACTTCAAGCATAGTATCTGAAGGAATAACTCCAACATCCCTCTAACTATCAGTTGAACCTTCAGCAAAGGAAACCTCAACCCTTGGCGATGCACCTTCCTCACGAAAAGGCACAAGTGCCAAGTTGGGGGAAGGTTCCACCGACGCCGTTGTAGCTTTAGATGATATATTAACTCCCACAGGGGCCAAAGGAACCTATTGGTGAGAAGATGAACCTATTATGGAATGAGGAACTAGGGGGTCTTAGAAAAAAAGGGATGAGTTAGACTTGGAGAAAGCTGCACATGATATTAATGTGTTGGGCATAAGAAACACAATATGGAAAAGAGACTAAGGTACAAGGAGTAATCTTACCTCTGTGATTTTAGAAAAAAAGGGTAAACGTAATAATAGGCCTCCCCAAAGGGAATTGAAGTAGTGACCCAGCAAGAGATGTGGCTAGATTAGAAGCAGCTACAACCTGAAAGACAAAGAAAATACGAAGTACACAATCAAATGGAGGAAAATATAGGTAAAAGACAATCAATCTATTACCTCTGGAGGACTAAAACAACATCCACAGGGACCACAAGAAGAGGAGATGCCTCAGCCAAAGGAGTCTCCTCCGGCTGATAACAAGATCCAATGGATTCTTTAAAAGCAACTGCTCTCCTAGCAGCCTCCTCCACACGTTTAGAGGCAGGCCGATGAGAATAATCCATCCCATACATGGGATAACGGGGAAGAAAGGCATCAACCTCAGAAATATCGAAGCATCCTCCCACGAAAGGGCTCACAGGGGTGAAGGCCTTTTTTAAATAATTTTTTGCGTAGACAGAACAAATTTTGACCAAGTGTTAGAAAATATACCTCACTAAGCTTGAAATGGCTAAGTATGGGAAAACATAACTCTTTCTCTAGAGAAGAGTGAGGTGATATGACCATGAGCGAAGAAGGAGGTGAATAAACTAGAGAATACCTCTCAGTGGGACCACGCCCAAGTTCGGGACTATTGTCAAGGGTAATAGCCTAAACATGATCTAAAGGAGGAGAGTTCCGGGGAACAGAAGCTACAGGTGTTGGCTTCACTTCATAAGCACGCTTCCTCTATATTTTTATACCTATAGTCTTCTTCCTAGCACCAGGGCCACCAGCAGTAGAAGGGACTCTAGAACTGCGCCTCTTTAATATGGCCCCTCAGTGGGATTTACCACGATGGTGGGAAATGCAATAACATGGGGAATGAGGGTAGTATATCATGAAACTCACGCTGTACCTATTCAAACTCAGCATGAACTGCCTATCGAAGTTCCTCATAACTTTCCTCAGACATGGGAGGGGGAATGGAGGCAATGTGAAATTCATTCACAGGAGTTTGAGACTTAGGCTGGGGAGGTCATGGTTTTTTTAGAAGAAGGTTTTGAAGGCTCCTCTCTAGGAGCACCTTCAACAATGATAACTTGTTTGGGCGTGGGAGTTTTCCTAGACTTGGGTTTCGCAGTGGAGATCATGGAGAAATATGGTGGCAGCTCACTAGGAGGATCCTTGGGGGTACCACTTAGAGGAAACTCAACCCCCATAATGGAGCTGCCTTTGAGACCCAACTCCAGGACTGGGAAAGTGAAAACTCAGGGACTTAAAATAAGCTCCTTTATTCTTTCTAGCTGTAACGACTAGTACTTGGTGGTATAGAGAAGTCACATCGCCCTTCCTTATGATGGGGGGATGGTGATTCGTCCAACAATTGTTAAACAAATGGAGGAAACATCAACAAATGTGTAAAAAGAACATGCATCAGAAAAAAGTGGCCTTATGATAGTCGACCTGGAAAATAGGACGAGGGATCCCCTGGTTGTAGCTAAACTAGCGAGAATAACGGTTGGGATTATAGTGCTCTGAAGAATATCCCCAATGGTGTATAAAGGAAAATAACCTAGGGTGAATAGAAGCACCACGACAAGTGAAGGATCTTCATTAAAGAGCTCCTACGATGTAGCAAAAATCGCTCTGGCTTCATGAGTAAAGAACGACCAAGTTTGGGAAAATAAATCTTCATCATAAGGCCTCTTATCGAAACAACTGGGCCTGTCGATAACGGGAAGAAGTAATTTCCTTCTTTACTTCTTGTGAAACCTAATTAATCGATGGGGCTTAAGTTCTTCACGCACAGGGAAAGGTTTTTCGACGGCAGCTATATCAGTGAAACGACTATAAAGGAAACCAATCAGAATTATAGTATTGGAAAATTTTGCCAAGTTATAGCGATCGAGAGACTGTTCCATATCCAAGTGGGTCCTTTCTAACCAAGTGTAGAGAAATCCCAATGCCATGGACGCCGGAGGGATCTTAAACCCCTTGGCTAAATGAATTGAAATGTTGATAAGGTCCTATCCGGGCTGGTCTTTAGGTTTTCTAGGCAATACAAATCAAGAGAGGATAACAAGAATATAAGCTGGTAGCTCTAAGGGTGTACCTTTTCTATGGCCAATTACAAAAGGACCACATTTCACATAAGGGGCTTGAAAAAATAACTGATGACGGGGGGGGGGGGGGGGGGGGGGGGGGGGTAAAAGTAGCCTTGTTTGAAGTCCCTATACACCTTCGGTATATCTTATTTAATTCAGCACAAGAAGCAGCCTTTTCGACATCTAAAGCCTCATCGTCATAAGAAGAGGTACTTATGGGCTCAAGCCCAAGAAATTCATAAACATATTCCAATATCATTATGAATTCTCCCCATGCACCCAAGAAAGTTTGCATTGTGACGTTCCAATGAGAAATAAGTGCTTGCAAGGCAATGTTGTTTTTGGATAGAGTGAACTCACTAAACCAATTCTCCCGATGAAGCTCAAACTTGGTAAGAACCTCCGTGTAAGTGGACTGTATATGGTTATTCCAGTCAGGAAAATGTAGGGGGGGCCTCCAGGCTCTTCGAAATCGATCTGAGAAAGAGGGAAGGCACCACGGTCAAGATGAAAATTCAAAGTCCCCTTTGTGGGGGGGGGGGGGGGGGGGAGAAACCCCAATCGGCAGTTGACTCATCTTCATCACCAAGTGTTAAAGAATCACACTTAGCGTTCATAACCACAGTCTTGCACGCATCAAAGTATTCGTCTTCCTCACCAAAGATAGGAGAATGATGATAAAAATGCAGTTGCTCTTGGCGGGTTATCATTCAGGCAGTGGCATCCAAGGCAGGGGCATAAGTGGTGGTGGTGGTGGTAGGCAGAGCAATGGTGGTGGGAACAACTGGTACGTCTGATGCACTTGAAGAAGATGTCGTAGGATAAGTGTAGGGAGAAAAGATTGAAGATATTGAGAGTGAACTGGAAATGATGGAGTAACAGAGGTTGAAGACGACAAAGGAAGGAATAAATAGAAGAAAACCTTGAGCAACAACGACAGATAACACTTTCTATCTCTAAAAGCTCTGTAAGTATTGAGGCAAACAAAGAGACGAAAGAGAAAAATGGCCAAGTATTGAGTATTATACATTTAAAAATCAAGTGGATGTTTGAGTTTCCCACATAAGCACATGAATGGCCATCAAAATGATTACAATTGACACGTCGCACTTTGAGGAGTGCTCTGACAGTGGAAAAGACAACCTCACATCATTAATGAGGTGACATTTGGGGGAGAGAGAGTTGATTTCAAGAGAAGTAATGATTTTTGGCACCAGAATTTTTGATATGGGTATTTAAATCCAAAACGGTCAATTAAAGCAAGACCCTACGCTGCAAGAAAATTCTTGTCGTATTGGGAAGATATGATCCTTCTCTCTTGAGCCTTGTTCCTCCCTTCTTCTCCAAGCTTGTTAACTTCATCCAGAGGGTGTAGGGCTTCTAGGCTAACTCTAATGTGTATGAGATATGTGATTATGTTAGATTATTAACCTAATTAAACTCCTAATCCCGTGTCTCCCTTTAATGCCCACTTTTAGGCCCCCAAATAAGCCCATAATAATATTCAGATTAGTACAAAATCTCTCCTAAGGGTATACCTATCCCCCAGGCGAAACTTAAGATGTTTAAAATGCATAAACGAGTTCCCAGATTAGTCCAGAATACACCCAAATAATGTCTACCCAAATTATATATTTGTATTACTAATCATGAGATAATAATAATTTAAGTGACATGCAATTTAATTATCTACTAATATACACATTCAACATAATTGAATGACATGATCATGCATATAATATTCAAGTAGTTTATTCATAGTTTATTTATTTAAAATTTTACCAATTTAAATATTATAAAAATATGGGTATTACACGAGGGAGAAAGGGTTCATGAGGTTTTAGGATAAGAGATCTTAGTACACTTTAGATAGTGGAGCATGGATTTTAGTATATCTTTTTTATGTTGTAGAAGGATGAGCTTCCAGTGCCCATGAGGTGGTAGGTTGAGAAGAAATCTTGTTGATGGTAGCAGTAGCATGCTTGTCATATTTGTGACGAGTAAATTTCCCCATCGACTTCTTTAATTCGGACTCAGATTTTTTATTATTGACACTTTCTTCAATCTCAACCCAAGCCTCCCGAAGGGATCTGAAATGGGGCTAATACTGCATACCCATGGAAGTTAGGATGTGTGGAAATAAGTTACTCTTTATAATAATGAACTATTATTCCTCAAATGTCAACTTGGTCATAAGGGCAACTATCTATCTCCATTTTCTAATGAAACTATTCATTGTCCAAATTTTTTATTATTGACACTTTCTTCAATCTCAACCCATGCCTCCCGAAGGGATTTGAAATGGGGGTAATACTGCATACCCATGGAAGTTCGGATATGTGGAAAGAAGTTACTCTTTATAATAATGAACTATTCTTCCTCAAATGTCAACTTGGTCATAAGGGCAACCTTCTAGCTCCATTTGCTAATAAAACTATTCATTGTCCTTATAGTAATCCATAAATTCCCTCCTGATATTTGAGATTCTTCCAGTGATAGGAACCAATGGAGGGAACTTTCTTTGAGAGTCTGTAGGAACATATGAGTTATTATCTTCTTTATAACCCCTGATAGGCTCATAGAGCAGTGGTAGTTATGAAGGTGCACAATGGGAGGTCAACTACTCCAAACTTCTCGATATCAAGCAATTTTAATTTATCCGTTTACCTGGATTTTAGGTAAAGGGGAATGAGAGTGTAATCCACATAATTCTGTAAGATCTCAACTTTGTTGAATTTCTTCGAGATAAACTTAATATCCTCCATAACTCAATTCAATTCCTCCTCGTTAGGATTGATTAAAATAGGCATGGGTAACTTAGCCCCTGACTGAGAAGGATTTAACATCGGTAGATGAGATGGTGGTACGCCATTGACTAGAGAAACACACGGAGGATAATGTGATTGATTATAATCTTATTGAGACCATATTAGTTCAGGTATTTATGGTCCCATTCCATGGGGAAAAGAAATAGTTGGTTCAATTACCTCTGGGATTTGACCCTTATTTATATACATTTCTTGGACATCAACTTACAAGTTTTCAATTTTCACAGTAAGATGATCAAGTATGATCATCATATCTGGATGGGCATTAGTCTTATGATCAGGGTTATCCATGAGGAATCTTTTGCTAACTATTCGATTTCTGTTGAAGTGGTTGATGTTATAAAAATTTAAGTTAGTTTGATAGTAAATCTAATCCAATACAGAGCCAGGACAAGGAGTGTAGTCGTACCTGGGAGGGAAATACATTTTTTTTATGGAAAAAGAATATTTTGGGTATTTTTTAAAAAATGGCGAAAATATTTTTGGTATCTTGATAAAAGGGGGAAGGAAAATTCCCAGTGTAGTTGTTATTACTATGTTTCACTTGTATTATGTTCCACCTAGGGTGCAAGAGAAATCTTGGACATGATTGTCTCGAAAAAAAAGGGATTACGTGATGCAAGAAATGGTTTTCAGACTCATAAACAAGATCCTGTAGTAAAAATGGGTAAAATAATACAAAATTTGGGTTGTAAGACAACCCAAAATTTTGACAGGATTTTGCGTTGGAATCGTAAAATTAGATATGAATGTGATAGGTAGACGCCTATATGAAGTTTATGCATGGTAGGGTGGTGTAATGGTTCTTCCATTTGGCACGACTTCCACAATATACCTCTTACATGTAAGGGAAATCATTCACTAGTACATGTGCACAAGCCATTTTATATACCTGAGTGTATGAGAATTTCCTCGTAATATACCTTATTGTGACGGTACATGAACGAGTTTCCTACTTCATAACTCCCTCATGAGTTTTTTTATATTGCACGATGTGGGAGGGACCGTTCGATATACATAGAATGTACTTGTCCAATTGGAGGTGGGAGTTATATCACTTAGGTTAATCGCGCCTTGCAAAATTGGCAACCCATCACTAATTAACTCTCCAGTATAAGAAAAAATAGGGTTAAAATGTTGTGCTTACATGAAGTAGTGTACAAAATGCATGAGTATTAATTAGTATTTTATGCGAAGTTTTATCCAGGCTAAGAGGAATATATACAACTACTAACCATGGAATAAATCATGATAATATATAAGAATGGCATGTGATAAAAGAGCTAAATATACATGTGGGATAAAGCGTAAAAAGTATGGACAAGTAGCATGAAACATGAAGCATATATAAGCGGGCAAAACATGATGATTTTTGTAAGGTGTGAAATATGTGGATATACACAAGTGAGAGAGATACATGTACAAACTGAGAGTAATATGGGAATGTGTAAGTGAGAAAAACATTATGTGCGCAAATGATGTGAAATATATACATTAAACATGTCGTATATACAAATGATGTGAAGCTTGTGATAGGTGAATCATCTGAATATATACGAGTGGGAATGCGCATGGATATCTACCAGTGACCTTGATTATATGAAAATATGGATAAGCGAAGCGAAACATGGAAAATAAATACAAGTGTAAGTGAAGCATGGAAAATAAATACAAGTGTCATGAGGCATATGATAGAAATGATGGTATATACATGTGATAATAAGGAAAGTATGGCGGAGAAAAGAATATACATGGATATTGTGTCATGAGTATGACCATATATAATATGTGAGCTTCATAGAAAAGGTTGTACAAGCGAAAACATATATACATACGTGTAAAAAAGGAAAAAGGGAGAAAAGTGTAAACAAAGCCCAAGTAAATATAGTATAGTTCTATAAAATAAAATTCCATAGTGGAGTCCCCACTGTGGCCATCACGTGTGATGATGGGCCTTGCGATGAATGGAGTCAAGGAAAACAAATCTCCTTTCCACTAGTCAAGCGGCATTCGCAGGCTCCTAAGGACATAAGCAACCGTAGTAAATGGTGTGCAAAAGTGTAAAGATTGGAGTCACCAACCTATTTTACTCAAAACAGGCAAAATAAGTAGCCGTCCCCAAAAATAAGACATAAAAGACTACTAAAGCATATGAAACCAAATGGATCACGATTTTGGGTACTAAGTTACGGAATAAGTATGTATTAGGAACTCATTCCACCCTTTCGTCCTCTCATGGTCTATAAAAAAGTTCTCCTTATCCTCAAATGTGTAATTACATGTATAATGTGTATGGGGTGAAAAATGTATATATATGAACAATGTGTGAGGAGCTAAATCGTTCTCTCCACGTTATAAAAAGGTTAGAACGAATCATTCGATGGAGTAAAACTAAAAATAATAAAAAAATATAAAGGTATCCAAAGTATGAGTGATACGCCAGATAGTAATTCATTACAAAAGAGTGGATACGCATGTCTAACGGGATTGCTCAAAAAAGGGAAATGAAATAAAAAGGCTACACTATAAAAAAGTTCTCTTTATCCTCTATTGTTTAATTACATGTATAACATGTATGGGGTGAAAAATGCGTGTGTATATATATATATATATATATATATATATATATATATATGTGTGTGTGTGTGTGTGTGTGTGTGTGTGTGTGAACAATGTGTGAGGAGCTAAATCGTTCTCTCCACGTTATAAAAAGGGCGAGAACGAATCATTCGAAGGAGTAATACTAAAAGTAATAGAAAAATATAACGGTACCCAAAGTATGAGTGATACGCCAGATAGTAATTCATTACAAAAGAGTGGATACGCGTGTATAATGGTATTGCTCAAAAAAAGGAAATGAAATAAAAAGGCTACACTATGAGAATTACATTGGATCATGACTCACTATAAACAAGTGAGTATGTGTGTGCGATGGGATTGCTAAAAGGCAAATAAATAGATACGAATATATAATAAAAATTTGGCCATGACCGATGCACCAAATCATGACTCACTACAAAAAAATTAGTACGCATGTCAATGGGATTGCTAAAGAGTAAAAAGAGATAAAAACAATATATATGTGAAACGGTTGTGGAAATGAAGTGAGAAGAGTAAAATAAGGAAAATAAATAAAATGCTGAATTGAATCCCAAGATAAACTCGGGATGCCTATGTAGTCTAAACCTACATCAAATTCCACGTAGTTCAAAAAAATATAGGTGGGTCTAACCCATAAATTTAAAACTAGAGTTTTCTATTTTGAGTTGTGAAAAAGTGTGCACAAGTGGTGAAATTGTAAAAAAGAGAAAAAAATCAATTTGGAGTTTATGAGTTAAACGCTCTTTTTGGGTTTTTTATGTTTATGAAAATAGGTTTGTGAGTGTATATCCAATAAAAATGTGATTAGTGATGAGAAATAAAAATTAATTTAAGAAATATGATAAAAGTAATAAAGTGTAGGAAATGACACTAATTTAATAACTTTAAATAGATATAATTTAGACATTGTAAAGAGATTGCATTATGATTTTTTAGGTGATGCAAGTTGATTTTGATAGTGGTGCAACGGTGGAAAAATTGAGGTGTGGGTGATGTAAGGAAATGTTGAGAGAATATTTGAAAAGTGACTTAATCGAAATATACCGCATTGATTTTGAGGAAAAATTCCCGTGAACAATGAGGTCAGGGTTTCTTTAAACAGGAAACCCTAAAGGAAAAAAAGATCTGGCTACCCCTATGGGGGGTGCCAACCGACATGGACCATGACTTACCTATTAGCAGGCCTTCTACGCTTGGCAGATAAATGAAGTATCCTCTACCTGCAGGAAGGGGGGGGGGGGGGGGGGGGAGGGTGCCTGTAGGTAGATTGAAACATTTTTTCTCGAAAAAATAATCGTAAAATATAAACCATAAGTCCGTTTTGTGGATGACCTGGACTGTTGGAAAGAGTATTTAGATCTATATATAATTTTTTTAGATACGCTCAGATATAAGAGTTGACCAAAGTCAAACTAAGATTAGAATCATCTGGTGACCTCCGATTTAGGATTTCTGGGTAAAAATGCTTCGAAATCTGAACCGTCTGTCTAATTGTCGCACAATCGGAGCCATATGAATAGGGATTCAAATACCTATGAAAGTACGTTGATATATTCTAATGTACAAGGGTTGGGCAAAGTTAAAAACATTTCAATAAGCATCCGTTTTCCTTCGGTTAGTGGTCGAAGGAGGACAAGGGGTCCGAGGGCTGAAGGGACTATGTTTGGACACTATATATGTGTACGAAGGGTAATATAATGGGGTGTCTACACTTATAAATCGGGGTAAATGACACATCAAACTCAACAACATTAATTTGAGTGTATCCTTGTGCCAAATATAGTTGTATTTCTCAAAAGTACCATCTTCATCAAGGTCTCGGGACAATTCATCTTATTATAAAAAAGCCCAGGCCACATACTTCGGGAGAAATGTCGAGAAAACCTAACTTTTGGAACCTACACTAAAGTTTCAAGTGTAAAAAACACAAGAAACCAGAATACATAGGGCCAAAGTATAAACAAATAAAAAACTGAAAAGCTACTTAATCCATTAAAAAAATCAACAAATGCCTATCTGGGGACTTTATCCGATCGACTAAAGGATTTCCCATCATTGGTCGAGCGTCCAAAGGCATTAAGAGATCGGACAAAGCCCTCTGACACCAGATCTTATCCAACTTTTCTCGAGCGTTGATATAAAAGTAACAACCCTAAACCTTTAGTTGATCGACTAAACCTCCCTCTAAAACCCCTATAAATATATGTCCCCACCCGCCATTTCAAGGCATCCCACTTTAAATCCAGAGACAAAAACCCAACGTTGATTCGTTTTTTTTATATTTTTTAATCCCCAACACCCGAGATATGCAAGCTCGTACTTCAGAAATACTTTTCTGAAAGAAAAAGCCTGTACTTCTGCAGATTCGGCCCAAAAAAGGTTCCTAATGTTAAAAAGCCACTTTCGAGAGAAAAAATACAGCCAACCTCCTGCAAAAATTTCACAAAAGTCAACATTTCTTGCTGAAGATCTGCCCGACTGTGAAATACCAAAAAGCGAGGCTTTCCCCCAAAGCAAAAAGTTAGGTTTCGTCGTGAGGGTAAAGAACCTTTACCCAAATATCAGGGTAATATCCCCCCATATATATATATATATATATATATATATATATTGTTATAAATTGTGCATACTTTTGTACCATCTCTAACCCAACCCCCATTTAGGGGATAATGTATGCAACTTACAACGTTTATATTTGTTTAAAGCTTGGTTTCTAATTCAGTACCTCTACTTGTGTACGAATTGACATAGTCATATACTAAAATAATAGAATTCAAATGCCATGATTCCAAAACACAAACATGAAAACATATATTTCAAAACACATTCTTATGAGGGTACTATTGAATCCCAATCCTTATAATACATCACATGCCAAATTATTTACTAGGGATGCCTCCATCGCCAATGCTGTCCTGACCGACTTCTGCCTTTGCCTTCCCAACTAACGGATGTTTAACAAATGACATCCTTAACGCTACACCCTCAAATTAATATAAAGGATCACACATTCCGGCTTGTTACCACCCGACTATTATAAGGTAATGTCCAAATATCAGACATCTTCGGGTCGACTCCTATTTTGATATTCCATACACCATTTCTCCCATATCCAAACCAAATATTACACTTGCAAACACATCACATTTGAATATATGTTACTATCGAACTATGTAGTTTTTGATCCCAAGTCCTCTTGGGTACGAAGGAACAATACCGAGTCCTTCTCATGAGCTCAAGCTTAAAAACATGTCTCATGATGCATTGCCCCCATAAAGATGCAACCATGTCTTAATTTTCATTCTTATATCTAAATAACACAAAACGATATATAAAAAATATTTCAAAGCCGAAATCTTTTGCGCATCACTACACTTTCACACACATCACGTTCGAACACATGTTATAACCGAACTACGTAGGGTTTGATCCAAAGTCATCTTGGGTACATAGGCAGAATATCGAGTCCTTTTTGTGAGTTCTTGCCTTAATCTTATGTCTCTTGATATATTGTCTCCACCAAGATGCATCCATCTCTTGACTTTTTCCCATTACACCTAAATAATACAAATGATATATTAAACTACCTCAATGTTGAACCTCCCAAACATATACCTATTTTTAAATGTGCAAACACGTATATACCAATCACAAAATAGATGCAACCATTTCTCACCTTTCTATCTCTCATGAAACCCCTGACGAGATATCAAACTATCTCAAAAGCTGAGTTTTCTCGCACACTCATATTTACCATGATGGCCACCCATTACACAAAAGCACAGAGTCATACACAAGCAATGTTGTGTACTTGTATAAATTAAAGTGACGTTCTTATATCTCTCACTTATATCATTTTCTATCCCTAACACTTATCTACATTTTTTAGAGGTACCCTCACACCGAGGTCCCTAAAGAAATTCTAGAAAAAACTAAAAAGTAATTAATCAACACAAATAGAAGAAATATGCATCGAATTAAGGAAACATATAGAAAAAGTGGGGTGCCTAACTCCTTCTCGACTTAAGGAAATATATAGAAATAGTGGGGTACCTAACTCCTTCTCCACTCGTAACTCGATTCTCGAACTCACATAACATGAATCTCTTGACTAACCCTAGATTTTAAAACTCTCCTTAGGATTAGACCGAAAGGGCCAACCCGAATCTTTTGGTTTGTTTTATATAAAAACTAATGACTCTGAATAGCCAACGAAGCGTTCTTCTTCTGCACGAAGTCCACAACTACCAAAAGGGAGTGCACCAAACCTAGACATAGCGTCAAACAACATCCAAGGGAAACATCAATGGCATTTAATGTAAAACTAATAACACGACCTCTGGGGGATGGAAAAGAAGTGGGAGACAAGCACTCTTCACATCCTTGTGATGAAGTTGCCCCGAGCACGACATCACACACAACTCGCTCGGGGACTATAATGCCACAGTGGCGACCTCGTTGGGGAGAATTTTTCTTCTATTAGAATGCAACAATGTGTATCATAGCTACTTCGTCAGCTACTTCATAGTGGTGACTCCACTGAATATAAATCAAGAGAACCGAACTATTTATATCTTCCTTTCTACTATGCTTAATATTCCTCTCTCGCTTGACTACTTTACGTCAATTTTAAAACTATTTAGGGGCCTTAGTTTTAAATTCCCTCACAACATAGATACATGCTTAGGTATCTATGTACAAGATTATACATTTTACCAAACACATAAGTGTGTGTAAAAGATATCGTGATAAAATTAAACATCAAAGTATGTAAAACTTAAAGATTGCCTGTTTGCATCACACACTACATAATCTTAATTTTCACATTGTTTAAACCTTATGCCCTATAGGGCTCCCAGAATCTTCTAGTGAACAGAAGTTCGTACTTTAGGAAAGTCACTTCACCCAAGAGAATATTCATACTTTAGAGAAGTCACATCTCCTAATAAGAAAGGTTCGTATTTTCGAGAAGTCACTACCCCTGTTAAAGCTCGTACTTTCGATAAGTTACCCCACAAGGCTCGTTGCCAATGAGTGTCCTCACTCTTTTCATCCACTTGTCTGGTATATCTAACAACTTTTCTCTTGATCCTAAGGTCTTTGTGACATGGAAAGTTTGATTTTTTTTAATATTGGGGTATATCGAATCGGATTTCACAACTATTTACTACTAGGGTAAAGCAGTATCACATATACCTTAAAGGTTTCTCAATTCAAGAAGCCCAGTATATCGTGACCGATTGAAATGAAAAGCATTGAATTAGATTGAATCAGATTAAGTCATTACATATGTGAGTCCTTCTCCCCTATGTATTTTCCTTCCGTTTCCAAAAACCTGAGCAAAAGTGTCCCGACTTTTTTTATAGGTTATCGCCACTAGAAGAATAATCCCACCAAGTTATTACCCAGGAAACTAGAGTTTCTGCATCATACGGTCATTTAGTCTCATCAATGAGATACCCACCCATGATCGTCACATGTCACTATTGTATGATCCATGTCTACTAAAGAAGACCAAGTACCGTCAGCTATGGATCAGATTCTGAGATGGTTGAACACATCATAGCTTACTAAAACACCATGTATTATGAGATCAGGGCATCGGGACAAACCCAAGCTCATATGCATGGCCCCACACTATAATGGGAGAGAATGTCCTTCCTCCTCCAATCCCCAACATTGGTACACCGCTGGTGGTGGCTATCGAGAACCAACCCCCAAGAATCGCCTGCTCTAGTTCAAGTTCCGGAGCCCCCTGCTAACACCAGTGCTTCCCTATTTCAAGTATCTTTTCCCCTGCATGTTTACTTTAACCCCTATCACCAGTACCCCGAGTACTCGAATATCGCTTTCTAAGGCCCTTACAGGCTGAATTTGTGGCCTCCCCACCAGTCGAAGAGGTCATTCCCCCTCCATCAAACTAAGAGAAAACATAAGTCCACCCGAAACTACATCTCCTCCAAGAATCCATTAGTAAAATGAAAACCATGGATAAGCTTACTTAGATAAATAAGATGGCCCTCTATTCTGAATGCTGACACTCAAACAAGCTCAAGATTCCAGTCTTCAAAACATATAAAGGGGTAGGCTCTCTAACCATCCACTTATCTAACTATTACTACTAGATAAAGGTTTGAAATGTCAATCTAGAGGTGTTAAAAAGGATGCTCTCATCCACACTAGTCGGAGGAGCCTTCCTTTTGTACACGGGACTTAAACATGAGGGTATTACGAGGACCTGGGATGAAGTATGTCGTGCTTTCTTGAAGTAGTAGAAATACAACGAAGAATTAAGCATCACTCGTAAGGATATAGAAATGCTAAAATAGGAAGAAGGGGATGCTTCATTCAATTTTTGTCATTTTATATATGCAAATATCAATTTCTAACCAAGGTTATGGCGAGAAGTATTATCGTTGACTCATTTTGTGAAAGAGCTTTATTGTTTTCCATAACTTAATGATTAATGAGTATAGCGATAAGTTGGGTATCGTACCCACAAAGATTGAATTTGAGAGGATATAATTAATACTAATCGAGTTCATAAGTGAACTGCTAAAAGAAATAAGAGAAAAATGATTTGTTGTGTTTTTTATTAATACTACAAACTTGAACGAACATTAACATTCAAAGTCTTAAAGAAACATTATCAAAGTTTTAACAAGAGTTTTGTATTTACGAAAAAAGCGAGAATTAAGATTAATCCACCATTTTGAATTAATTACTATGACTTTAATTCGTTTTAAAATTTAAACATAAAGTAGGAATATATTAAAGTAAACAATCAAATATGCAAAAATAAATATTACATAAAAGATGAAAACTGGACTAGATTCCTTGAAAATAAATCCAAAAGTGCATTGAATATATATATGGATCTTCAACAATAATTAGCGGTTGATATTAAATATGAAGTTGCCATGTATTTTTTTTAACTAAAACTTTTCCAAATTTCTTTGATTTATTTCCATAAGTATGTTTTTGTATATATATATATATATATATATATATATATATATATATATATATATATATGGATTTTCAACAAAAAAATGGTACTCAACATTAAATATGAAGTCACCATGTGTTTATTTTAACTTCTTCTTTTAAGGTTTGGCCTTAAAGAATAATTAACTCCACACTAATAACTATAACTACGAGGTGGGTTCATAATTTGCAACTTTTAAGATCTTAGCTGCTCATACCTAAAATAGCGATAGTAACAACTAAAGAGTAAATACACACTATACCAAAGTGCATATTTTGTAACAAATTATTTTTTTGATTACTAACAATATTACACCATTACTATTTCTCTTAATACGTTACTGTTAGTAATCTCAAATAAGTGTTACTAATATTAGCTTAATATTTTAAGAGTATTTATTTTCTTTAAAAAGGGTTAATTTCCTCTCAACATTAAGGTGTCATTTGTTTTTACCTTAAAAGTCTGAATTTGAACCATTCAGATTTAAAAGGTACTAAAAAAATATTTATTTTTTTAAATGATTAAGAGATTAACGGTTATATATGACTCTTAATAATTAAAAAAAAAAATTACATCTAAAGTCTGAATCTTGAATCTGAATAAATCTAAATATATTTTTTAGATTCAGATTTCAGACTTGGTATTCAACGCAACCTAATAAATGCCCCAAATATACACACAAACTCTCCAAATTGGCTAATCCCAAGATGCAAGCTCTTTATCCAAATAGACTCCTAGGGTTCGGAAGAATTGACTCCTAAGGTTTGAAATAATTGCGACCTAGTTTTGGATGACTCTCCAAATTGCGACCTCGGTTCATTTTGCAGATTGATTTAGGTATGAAAACATCTTTGATTTGATATAAACACATATTTAATTTACTCGTTCAATTGTTTCCTTTCTTACCTCTCTGTATGATTCTATTTCGGGTCTTTGTCCATTATTTAGTGTTTAATATTTTTTGAGTTTCAGGCACTTAATTGATGTTGGAGAAAAGTTGAGAATGAAGCATTGAATCAGTTTGTCTTGATCTGGTTTTCTCTTTATCATAAAATAACTTCTTATGAGTCATTTTAGTCTAATTTATTATACATATCTTCTTTTTTAGCTTAACATTATTACTAATTATATATTTTTATTATTAAAAAATATTATGTTTTCTACCAACTAAATTTGGGTCTACTTTTTTTCAACAGTTATGTAATGCTGTTGTAGTTGCTAGGTTACTAAACGTAACTCTTGTTCTTAAACATTTTTTGTATTGTATAAGGTGATATTTTTCTTTCCTATATTTGTTTTAGTTTTCTTCTACTATCCCATGTCATTTTCTGCGTAATTATTATCTAGTAGTAATTGGACTCAATTGATTGAATATTTTTTTGTATTTCACGGGTTAGAGCTATGATGTGATAAAAAACTGCATGTTCTAGTTATGATTTTATTTATGTGCATGTCAATAGTTCTGTTTTTGTATATTGTCAAAGAACCTATGTGTAAATCATGATTCTTTTGATAGTGCAAAATGTCACAAACATTGCACAAAGAGTGGATAAATGAGAGGAATAAAATAACTAAGGTGTTCACAAATGGAGTTTTATCATTCCTTGATTCTACAGTTGCAAACAATGGCCTTCAATTCTCTACTTTCCTTGTCCATGTGTTAAGTGTCTAAATAAGAATCATTTAAGTGTGGTGGGTATCAAGAGTCATTTGATTATTCATGGTATAGGCAGGATATATACTAGGTGGGTTTTGTATGGTGAAACACTATCCTTGAACATAAGATGTCCCGTAGTAGATTCTATTAAATGTGAAGGACACGATGAAGATGATAACATTGAGAATGAAAGGCTTCAAAAATTTGTTAACACGTGTCACGGAGTACACAAACAACATAATGTAGAACCTGACCAGGTAGGATTCTCTAAAAAATCGTAATCGATAATGAGAAATACAATCAATACAATAGATTAGCGACCGATAAATTTTACCCTTAATGTGAGGGTCTTGAGTCTATCTCTGCAACTGTGGAATTGCATAATTTGAAGAAGATGTTCAGTTGGTCAAGAAATAGCGTGACCGATATCTTGTCAATCATAAAGAGGTGGCTTCCAACAGAAAACACATTACCAAAAGAGTATTCGCACATGAAGAAATGATGAAAGACCTAAGGATGAAAGATAATTATATTCATGCTTGCATTGACAACTGTATTTTATATTTTGGAAAGAGAATAAATATTTGGAGGAATTTCCTCAATGTGAAGAACTGAGATACGCACTGACCTGAAGGAAAGGGAAGAGGTTATGAAAAGAAATGAGGAAAGTGTTGAGACATTTCCCTTTAATCCAAGGGTAGTGAGATTATATACTATACCTTATATAGTTCATGAAATAACATAGCACCTTCAGATAATAAGTTCATGTGATTCATCCCAATGGAGAACGCTAAATAGTAGATGGCATGATTTTGCCAGAGAAGGGCGTAATTTTGGCTTGCAATAGCAATAGGTGGATTCAATCCCCGTGATATTTGGTCTAATAGTTATAGTTACTGGCTTGCCTTATAACATGGTCCATTCTTTATCCTTAAAGAGTGAGTTCCAATTCTTGTCTCTACTAATTCTTGGGCCAAAGGCATTTAGGCAAGACATTGATTTTTTTCTTCAACCATTAGTATATTAGTTGAAGCAATTATGGGGGGAGTTATAGATTTTGACATGCACAAAATGCATCCTTTTACATTAATCTCTATGTTGACGTGGGGGACTCATGATTTTCCCGCATATGGTAACTTATATGGGTGTGTAACACATGATTATAAAGGATGTACTACCTATGGTGATGTCACTCCATCCATTTGACTATAACACAACATGAAGATAGTTTACAAAAACTGTCATATGTTTGTTAAAAGTGATCATGCTTTTAGGAGTGGTAGAAGTTTGGGACTCAAGACTCAAGAATTTAGATGCCCCCCGGTTTGACTAAAAGGAGATGCACTTGTGGAGAAGTTAAGAAACATGAATTATGTACCTCACAAAGTCTCAAAAGTTCCTACTAAGAAGAGAACGTATA
Source organism: Sambucus nigra (assembly GCA_949130495.1). Lineage (NCBI taxonomy): Eukaryota > Viridiplantae > Streptophyta > Magnoliopsida > Dipsacales > Adoxaceae > Sambucus > Sambucus nigra. The sequence goes on along the minus strand of OX422223.1, from coordinate 86,222,409 downwards.
ATAAAGTGAATGAGACTAACAATGATGAAGTTAAATAAGCTTGGTATAAAAAATTCATTCTCATTCACTTGGAATACTGACGAAATCAAGTTTTATATGTCCTTAATTTGATGCACACCGAGAGTGATTTAAAGCATTTAATAAACACAATTCTTGATGCTAATAAAATAAAGGACACTAAAAAGGGGCGATTGGATATGAAGGACATGGGCATCCACAACCGTCAATGGATTCAAGTTGATGGACACAGTAGAAAAAAGATAAAGCCAACAACACCATTTAACTTGGATAAAGAAGAAAAAAGAAAATTCTGCCAAATTTTGAAGGACTTAAAGATTCCTAATGATATTTACTCAAACTCGAGAAATATAGTAAGTCTTAGTTCCCAGTCTTTGCACTATTTGAATTCACATGACTATCATGTCATAATGAAATATATGCTACCCATGTTGCTCCAACACGCATTTCCAAAACAACGAGATTTGAGAAGAGCAATCCAACAATTTAGTTTGTTCTTTAACATATTATCCTCTAAAGTCCCGATTCGACAAGATATCCAGATAGATAAATATATGGTTATTGAAGCATTGTGCGTGTTGGAAAAATATTTCCAACCTACGTTTTTTTATATTAGCATTCACCTCATAGTGCATCTAGCAAATGAATCATTGGCTAATGGACCAACCAATGCTCATTGGATGTATTCATTTGAAAGGTGATTTTTTTTATCTTTTAATATAATAGAATATGCAAAATTTAAGTTAATATTGCATGTTATTGATTTTTACTACCTTATACAAATAAGATGATGAAACATTTCAAAGATATACCCAACAATAAGCGGTATGCCGAAGGTTCCATTACAGACTCCTACGTTGTTATTGATTCTATAAGATATTTCATGGAGTACATGCCAAATCCATCATAAGGAAATCATAAACGCTCAAATTAAGCCTTTTAGAGGAAGATGGAGAGTTATCTGATGAAGGGCCTTTGCTTGATGATAAGGCTAGAACGTTGAGACCCGTACATTTTTAACAAATACGTCGAGATGGGTATTATTTGGAATTAATATCGATAGAGTTCAAGCTTACTATAGTTTTCAGTACTTTACTTGGTTTGTATTTAAAAATCAATTAACATCTTGAGTTTTAATTACTTGTATCAAATGACATATTGCACCGAGTATGAAATATCATTAAAATTCGTGTCTCGTGCTAATAGGAAGGGAATTGAAATGGCAGAGGTAAGAAAGACAAACTTATTTTATCCCTTGGTTATCTAACACGGTGATTCTATAAATACTAATATTTTAAGGGCATTTTAACATAACCCCTTGATAATCCCCAAGTCAAAATACTCTATTATCTTAGGGGTTATGTAAAAAAAACTTTTTTATTAAACTTTCCATTAAGTTCCCTTTGTAATTATGATTTTTTTCCCATCGAATAGTTGCTCAAATAAAGAGAGATAAAGACAAATGAAACATCGTGGCGGTTAGTTAAAGGGGAACAATTCACGACTAAAACATATAAAAAGTATCATGTAAATGGTTTTGTATTCTCTCCTAATTATCATGATGATACTATTGTCACACAGGATAGTGGTGTTTGCGTGAAGGAATACACACAATTTTGGGCTAGAAAAATTTATAAGAATCTCACATATACTTGGACTATTTGGTACGGAGTTATCAAGCAAATAATTGAGCTTGACTATACCTTATTTAAGGAGGTGGTGTTTTATTGTGATTGGGTGAGAGTGGAGGATGAAACTAGTGGTTGTAAGCTTTGTATGAACTCAACTTATTGATGGTAAAGTTTGATAAGTTTAAGAGCGTTGATAATGAGTATGACGAGCTTGCCATTCTCGCATCCAAGGCTAGTCAAGTGTTTTACTTGAAAGATCATAAAAATCCTAATTGGTGGATGGCTATACATTCGCCGAAGAGATTGACAAGTCAAGGAGATGACTTAGAGATACCAACAGTCTTCCAAACTATTCTTGAAGATCAATCATATTTGGAAAGTTTGCTCAAGCAATACGACTCCATTTATTTGTTTTTGGATTATAATCGTTGAAAGCTGTTTGTTTTGGCAATATGACTACATTTTTTTTTGGCTCCGTTGCTAACATATGAATTTGTCGGTGGTATAAAGCACTCAAGTAGTTCTTCCATATTGATTTGAATTTTAGTTAACATCCATGATATCAATATGTTAATGATGTAGTAATATGATAATTCAATACATATTATTTGTTGCTATGGGTCATTATTCATTTAATATTTTATATTGATGACTGTTATTTCCATTGTTGGTAGTTGTTTTTTTCTTTGACAATACTGTAATTGGCATTATGGCTTGAAGTGCAAGTGGTGGTTGGATGTAACAAATGTCATTAACTTCGTAACAAACATCATCTGCTCCACAATAAGAATTAGCCGATGGAGGTTTTAAGCAACTATGTTCAAGTGAAAGTAAAAAAAAAAGCAAAAATAAATAAAAAGGCTAAGAAATTGGCATATATAACCCAAAATGGTAAAATGATGATCACCGTTCTAGTGAATGGGAGTGTAATCGGTCCATAGAGTGGGAGATAGAGCACTCATGCCGATGATCTTGTTAGATCTTATATCCCGATAAATTATGAAGAATGGCTAGTTGTGTCAGACAACTACAGAGATGATGTTTGGAATGTTTTAATGGTAGGATTTTCATATATAAAATAAACATGTTAGGTGTTGATTATGTTGATTATTTTATTTATTTATAAATTGCAGCGACAATTTGAGCTTGATGTTGAACCAGACGTGTCTCACCTATTGATGGACAAGAGGTTACATAGAAGTTCAAGACGCAAAAAAATAATTGGGTAAATTACACCAAACACCCTGGACTATAGAGGTGTTGTAGATAGCCCCTAATAAAAAAAAAACTTGAAAAAGAGCCTCCCAAACAATTGAATTTTTACACCTAGCACATTTTCTTTGAAAAGAAGTTGATAAAAACATAATTCTAGGCATAAAAAATCTTAAACTTTTATGCATATTTTTTTGGTGTCAAAATCCAATACATTAGGGTGTTCTTTGTCGAGATTTATAGATTAGGGGGTTATCTATAAAATCGCTATAGTACAAGGGGTTTAGGGTTCCTAGAGTCCTGCTGGAAGGTGTTGATCCCGACATATGGAGATTGTTTTGTGAGAACGAAAGCAAAGCAACAAAAAAGACATAAAACATTAAAAATTCTAAGAATTGAACCAATTTAGAATATTCACATACACTTGGGCATCATACCTATGCTGATTTGAAATATGAAATGGTATGTATTATAATTTTTTTAATTATCAACAATAATTTTGTGTATAACATGTGATATTTAACTTGTAGGTTGAAACAAACCCAGTTAGAGAATTAATGCGAGTAGATACATGGTTTGCGAGACACGAGGACAAAATTGAGAATCTTCTAAATAGTGCTAATCTTTACTATGTGCGTATTTACATGGAAAACAACATTTTTTTGTATTATACGTTGCGTTTATAAATGGAATTTTCTCATTTTGATCTATAACCATCATTTGATAAGATAAAGTAAAGGATGAAGTGGAAAAAAGACAGAACGATAGTGGAGAGGGTAGTAATAAGAAGCAATGCCTAAAGAACAATGCATTGGCAAAGGTTTTTGGGAAGGAGAAAAAAAGGAGTAGTATGTTCACTTTTTCCCCTTGTACCGAAGAACCAGTTGATGCGTTTAAGTGTGACAAAGGCGAAACTTAAACATAAAAAAAAGAAGATAAATGATGGTGAAGATGCATTGAAGGAAGATATCATCTCTTCCATTAAGAAAAGATTCAAGGAAAATAACGCGCAAATTCTGGTATATATCTATGTTACATAGTTTTATTTATGAAATAGACCTATCGAGATATAATAGATATTAACTTATTATAGTTTGATCCATTTTGTCATATGGTTCAATACAAAGTTTGGTTCAGTCCATTAATACTCAATTAAAAGTGGTTCACCAATCACACCAATAAGTGGCCATGCATCCAATACAAGTCATCCACATAGGAATCTTTCTCAAAATTTGGATAGTATTTTTGCATCAACTTTTCATCCTTTTTGTGTGACCACACCTTCTCCTACCATTAATTCCAAAGTCATCTAACTTGACCGGTAAAATAAAGAATGGACAAAGGGGAATGTCGTGATAGATGAAACAAAAGATACATGTCATGGTAAGGGAGTTGGAGTTGGAGAGAGAAAAATATATGTGGAGGAAGTGATGAAGCCGATGCTAGGTTATGTGATCCTCCTCAAGGTGGACAATACACTTTTGATGACAAATTCTTGGGGGGTATTTAATTTGGATGGATTGTTGGCTTGAATATGTTTAGTTTATGGGTTTGGACTAGGCTTTTGTTTTGGACTAAGTTCATGATTTGGATTTGGACTTAATTTGCACTATGTTTTTGTTGTGAACTTTGTTTTAGCTATCAATATTTGATTCGGACTTAACCATTTTGTTTTTATTGTAAAACTCCTTTTAAATCTTCTAATGATAATATTTATTTGAGCATTGTTAGTCCCAAGACTAGGTAAAGGAATATGAAAATGGAAATATTGTTGTATTTTTTATGCCATTGGTTATTTTTTGCTTCATTTTTGAAGTCTCATTAATTGACAGGCCATGACCAAGAGTCACACGCTTAAGTCGTGGATGGAAATAGTTGAAATTTTAAATTCGAAGAATGAAGCACATAGTATAATTTCTGCAATGAAGATTCAGTAGGCCTTTAATAACTAGATCTACTTTTCAACTCAATGCAACACTCAACCAATACACCAATAATTTTGTAAATGATATCAACAAGGTATTGCATTTTGCACTTGGATCATGCTATTATTTTAATAAAGTCAATATGATATCCAAAAAAATTACTTAATTACCACAATATCCATACATTTTAAAACCATTAAAGGACTATTTGTACTCTGGGGTCCCGTGGTTATGCGTCTTGTTATTCTTAATGTGTTTTGCCTTTTGGTTTGTGGAATGCATAAACTGACAATCAATTTATTAGTACAAGTAGTGCACAAACTTATCAATTCAAAAATGTTCATTACAAAGTCCCTTGTTTGTAACTGTATTCCAAATCATTACCTAAGAAGTTGTCTCCCTAGATTAGGATAGACAAGGGTCGAGCCTTCCCATTATAATGAATTAATCATTAATGAGAGTTTAGCTTATATTGTGTGTTCACATCATTTGCCATTGTGTGGCTTTATATAAATTGTAAATAAATTTTGTGCCTCTGTACATTATCGTAATATTGATGAGAAGGTGAGGAATTTTTGGGCTTTTTTATAGACAAACGTCATTGAAAAATCTAACTGCATATGTTAATATATGATTCACATACTAAGAAACAATAGTTCATAATTAGCTAGTTGGCGACTTCATCCCGATTGCTATCTGTCAATTTGATAATTGATCTGCTATGGATTTCATCAATCCATGGGTTCACTTGTTTGATCCAACAGTTATGATAGATTTTATAATTGGTTATTTTTATATGCCCATGGGGTGTTGTTTGTTTGTTCAGATAGTCATCTTAGATTCAATCCAATGGTTATTATCACATAACAGTGCAATTAGAGATAAATTGTGGGCTATTTAAGAGGTTCTCTTCACATCACATGATTGTTGGTACGTTTGGTCTGATGAGATTGCTAGCCCATTGGTGAGTGGTCTTCAACATATGAATCAAAGAATCATGGATTATTTATTGCTTATTGTGGTGCTGATGCTTTCTCCCTAATGGTGGTAAAATATAATTCACAACCTTTTTTCTTGAAGATGATTTATTGATATCTGTTTAATTTGATAAAATATCATCGTCAAGTGGTCCCATTATGATAAACTTAGTATAATTTTTATCTCTTCCATTTTTGGCTTCTTATCAGCACTAGTTTATCTCTGTAAATATTTAGATATTGAGTATACTTTGTTTTCTTAAGAATTGTTGACCTTGGGGGGGGGGGGGATATGCAGGTGCTGGAAATTGAGAGTAAGACTGTGAAGGCACTTTACGGGAGGTCTCAAGCTTTTATTAAGCTAGTTGATATGGATTTGGGGAGATTGATATCAAGAAAGATCTTGAAATTGACTCTAACAATAGGTATGCTTAGTTTAAGCAATTCTAATTTTGATCTCCACTTCTTAGCAATTAAAAATATCATCACAAAATTGGCTTGGATTTTGGAAAAATCAGATTTTAAAAGAAAAAGCACCACTATGTTACAAGTAAATGTTAATGTTGCATCATTGTTTTCTTTCAAAGTAAGGTTGCGTGGTGTGCATCCACATGCTTATCAATTGACCTACATTAAGACTACAACACTATATTGCAAAAATTGATAAAAACCTAGTATGCATTGCATTTTCCTACCCAAAACTCACCCTTCTCGTAATACAATCAATTGACTCTTACCTCATACTCCCCTCTAATCTGTTGAAAATAATTTGTTTCTGGAATCATAATCTTAAGAACAACATTCTTCAGCACGACCACCATTTTATCAGGTTGGAAGGCATTTGAAAAATCTTAATGCTTATATTATATGTCCCCCCACAATCCTCATGCTTGGACTCTTTGCAACAGATTTCAATAAAAAGGACGCTAAATTTTATGGGAATATGTTTGTAAAATTGAATAAGCTAGAGTCTGTTGAGACTAATGTAAGCATTTATCATGTCATAGCACCCGAACCCATGAATACAATCATTAATTTCTATATATTTTCAACACCCATCTCTTTGTTTTAACATGGGCGTTTTTTTTCTTGTGACAAAATTGCTGGTAATTTCGAAAGGCCACCTTCTTTAGCTATTTGTGATTTGATTTAAACATCAGTCAAAATGATAAGTAGAATGGTTTTTATTTTTTTTTATTTTTTATGTTTTAAGCCCCTTCCAAACTATATTTTAGTTTTTTGGGGTTTGGGTGGTTGTTCAAGCCGTAAAAGACTTAAGGATAATTTGATGAAGTTCAAAGTTGATTATCTTTGCACGATTATGGACTACAAGCATAACATTAGTTATATGCTTGTTATTACTCATGTTGATCATGGTATTAAGCTCTGCTATTGTTCCTCACATTTTTATGCTCTTATATTGATACTCTTGATTAGCTTGGTTGATGCCCTGTTAAGCATCTAAAATTCATGTTATCCTTCGTAATTGAAGATGTGACACAAGAACTCAAAAGTGAGACCTTTAAATGCATTGGATGAATTTACAATATTAATGACAAACTTCCTAAATGAGTTTTGACAGAATTTATGTGTCACGGGAGTCTCCGACAATCAAAGTTCTTGAGAGATTAGAGGCAAGTAGTTCATTAATTAACTCATATGATAATTAACTTACTGATATATTGGTTTCATATTAGTGTATATATTAGTTGGCCAGTGTATTAAATCATAGTAGTGTACAAATCTCAGTATATGTTGATTGTATTTTAGGGATGCATCAGAATAGGATCTCCGCTCCGTTTCGAGCCCCCAAACCAACGGTTCACCTTGATCTCGACTCGTCTTCATCACTACAAGAAATTGCAATAAACAAGGAACAAATAAGATGGAACAACGCGATGGAAATTCATTTGATAAATGCACTTATGGGTGAGGTCATTAGACAACAAAATGTGTTGATAACGATTTCACCACTGCTCAAATGTGTTGTATATATTTTGATTTTTTCGTTGTTGTTTTTAAATAGAGATATTGTTCCAAACTGTTACTACATGTATTGGTTGCTCTCAATATTTAATTATCTTTTGTAAATAAAGAATGGGAGCTTATATAAAATGAAAATGTTTAATATTGTGCCCTTGTTTACTTGGACCATTTTTGAATATGTTCTTGGGATTTGAATAATGTGGTAAGCATAATTGAATTTATTTGAATTCAAGACATGTTAAAGAAGGATATCGAATGTTGAAAAATATATTTTTAAAATATTTATTAATATTATTAATGGACCTTTACCGTTACAAAATCAGGCAAAAGCATTGCAAAGATGATGTTTGAAATATATAAAAGAAAAATATAGAATGAATACTTGAATATCTTTTGAAATCCTCGTTTTACAACCCCTTGCCTTCTGTCAAAACTACAAACTACCAAATCTTTCAAAGCTATACGAATGGATGCGACTATAAAAACAGGGATAAACTAGTCTTAACCCAATTTTTGGTGTCCTTGAAATGGTTAGCCTGAGTTATATTTGATAGATTTTCCGATCTCACCTACTCGAATCGATTTGCAAAATCCGAATCGATTCGACCCGGATCCATTCGAAGGAGTTTAGATCAATTTAAAATTCTTCTTTGCTTTGATTTTCGTGTCTTTAGTTCCGATGTGTTCTTGACTTGATTATTAGTAACTTTCATGAAAGGTATGATTTATGATCATGAGTGACGAGTGGTAAGTTTGTCTTTGAAGTTCCCTTCTCAGTTTAACAAATATGGAAGTTTATGAAGTCCTTCAATAATCATCCCATAAACTATATATATTCACATAAACCTTGCACGAGCAATTAATTATAAATATAAAGATTATACAGTAAACAAGTATAAATGATGGGTTTTAACGGTGTTAGAAACCCAAAATTGCGTAACAAGTGGGGAGAATATATATAAAACTGTGAATAATCACACCACCTAACACATTATCCATTCTTGGGAATGAAGTGAAAAGATTTGTTATGTCAAATTTGCTATTTTATTCAAGAACTATAAAAAAGGTAGACATTCACGGTTGCATTTAGCTTATGCAACAAGCCATTAAACTCCTAGGTTACCCTATTGGAAGAGTTTTGTCTCATGAGAGTTACAATGATACTTACAAATATCATATTTTCGTCAAATAGTTGCCTATTTTCTAATAAAAAAAGCTCATACACAATATTGAATTTCAACAAGTAAATATCAATAACTAGCATATTTCTCCAATAGTTTATTTACTATAACCGTTATGTTAAATTAATTCCTGAGATTTATAAGTATTGACCGAGTGTGCGGTGTGCATCACAAAATTTACAAGTGAAGTTGTATAATAGCATTTAATGACCGATTCTTATAATGAAGCACACTACTTCAATTCTCACTGATGCTTACATTTAAAAAATAAAAACACTTTGAATTGGTGCAAGTCAATCGGAACATGTAAGGACAAAGAGTATATGTATTTGGGAATAAAGCCTTACGCATGTCAGTGATGAAAGGCGTTTATATAAAATGATAAAATGTAATCTCATGAACGGATACTATTTTCTAAATAGTGTGAAAATGTAATCTTTTCAATATGTAAAATCATGTTATTCTCGTGATATTTTAAGGACATTTTAGGATGAAAAATGTATGAACAAATGATAATGGCCAACATATCAAAATGATTTTCATTTTTGTAGAAAGGGTAAACTTTTAAGAGTTATTTATTTTTATTTTTTTTGAATTCGTTTATTTCTATTTTTCTTTTCTTTTCTTTTCTTTTCTTCTCTTAATTTATTTTTGTTCCGCCACTATTTCACTTTGCATTTCTTTTTAATCAATTTTTAGGATATTAGTAAAACGAATGAAATGATGAAGCAAATAGTCTTTGATCAAAAGTTAGGTTAAAATGAGATTGTAATTTTTTTTCTTCATAAAAGTTCACATCACCATTCTTTAATCGATAGTCAAAATAAGGATACTGAGATTACCAACAACTTAAATTTTTTTTCAAAAGAATAATGAATCATTCAGAATTTGAAAGAGAACACAAGCTCACACGATAAGTTTACCTATGGATCTTTAAATTTATTGAGTCGTTTAGCTTTAAACATTTGCTCAAGTATAATTCTTATTGTGCATATGGTGCCAATATGTGAATCATATGAATTAGTAAAGCATAATAATGACGGTGAATAAACTAAATAGATATTTAGGCAGGTCAATTCTTAGATACGTTTAATATTTTTTTGTGTTTAAAAGAATGTGGTAAATTAGAGAATAATATCTAAGAAATATTAAAATTTTATGCGAAAAGGAAGCCTAAAAAAGAAGTAAGAAAATATTTTTGATTTTTTTAAAATTTTTATTTAAATGATTACAGTGTGTTTCATAGAGAAACTTATGCCAATAATCACTTAAAGAAAATTTTATTTATTTATTTAATTTATATATTATTATTATTTTTAATTTATATATATATTCTTGATGATAACATGTACTTATAAAAATGAACATGATGAACATAAATACATAAATACACCCTTAACTAAAACTAAACATTATCCGCAATGTTTAATGAAGAAAAATAATTACGCCAAGAGTAAAGAGATAGAGTCGTGAGCCTATAGGGGGTGATCCCTTGATGGAAGGTGTGAAGTTATCACAAAAACATGTTAATTCCAAGCATGCAGTATAAATAATATAGTAAAGAAGGAAACAAAATGGCACATAAGAAAATGAATTATACACAATGCCATAAAATTTGAAAAAGCCACACCAAAATCCACAACTAACAATCAATACAACACAAGAACCTGTAAAAGATAGATATGAGGTGTAACAAGGGTGATACTGGTAGTGGCTAGGTAAGGTTTGTAAAAGGCGCTCCATATTGTAATCCATAGTCTGCTGAATGGAATGAATTTCCCCAAATATGGCGTCATACCCTTGGTGGTAATCGTAGCGTAGGTCCTGAATGTCCCTGCGCACAGCTCTCAACTCCTAGCACTATATTGAACTATCAGCATGCCCATGTTCTGCTACTGCTCGTGATGCTGGATTAAGTGATGGATCACCCACCGACTCCACCTCCATCCTCCTAATCTCTATCTCCTCATCCTCCTCTTCCTCCTCCACGTTTTTGCCCCTCTGTTTCTTCCCTTGCAATCGATTCTCCTAAGTGTCAACCAGACAAATTTTAATTGTTATTTTTTAGGGCTGATGACTTTTTGATTTTTATGTCCTTATTCTTTGATGGAAAACTGGAGGAGCTACAAATTTGCAAAATCAACATAGCATACGGTAAATGATCCCCATGTTTTTACTCATAGATGCATGCATAATGTGTTCCATAACAATGTGAGGGAGACTCATGTATGCAGTGTCATATAGCAACACATAAAGGAATAAGTCATAGTGGTAGAGAAGTTTAGCTTTGTGGATGGTGAGTTTAAAGCAGTTGACATTGATAAGGTGGAGAAGTTATTTTTTGTCTGACATCAAAGTTTGCTCAAACGTTTATCCGATTCAATTCACTTCCGGTGCCACCCCAAGAAAGAGATCCATCATAAAATCCTCAGTCTGGGTATTGGTGTGGAGTACAAAGTTTTCGGGATGCTCACCTGATCAAATGAATGCTAGACAAGTTGGCTAAAGTAAATGGTATCTAGATTCCTCGGACATAGGCCTCATACGTGGGATTCCCCATACAGATGAGTGAGGCATAGAATAGCCTCGACCAATTCTCATTAACTTTATTTTGTCGCGTTTAATGGTCATCCCAACGATGACGCTGGGTGATGGAACCAACGGTCGTGGGGAAGTCATCTAAGTAAATGGTTTGCTCGTGAGGAATTGGATGTTCTTTTCCAAAGTACGCAACAACCCACCTATTTTCCTCTCGACTCCTAAAGCCTTCAACCTCACCCAAAACAACTATTGAATTATACTTCTCGGGTGCCATTTGAGTTTAAAAAATAGTGAAAAATGATTACACATTGGTGTTTAGCAAAAATCAAATGAAGTTTGAGTGTTAATTGCTTACAAATGTGTCAAAAATATATTTCAGGCATTTTATTAAACATATGGTGTGCCTACTGTGAAAATGGTCATGGTGGTTGTATTTGTAGGATGTTCTTTAATAAAAATTTCAAAAACAACAAACATTGAATAACGATATGTGTGTATCCACGAATAAGAATGTAAATTATGTAAATATTTGCTAGGAAACGCCAAATAACAAACAAAACTACCATAAACACAATAACCATAGGTGTTGAATAATATCCAAATCAAACCCAAAATTGAATGTAAAAGATGGGAGCTCCTACCTGTGAGGATTATTTGTCTAGAGTGGTGAAAAATAGTCCAATGGCTTTAACTTATCTAGTTCAAATGACAACTCATGCGGATTTTAATTTCCTTTAGCCCTAGAACATGCAACTATGTGATTCAAAGTGTAGAAAAATAAAACATGCATTCAAACCAAGCAAGAAAATTTCAGGAAAAAACATCTTTCGGGTAAAACCTTTTATTCACTTTATAAAATTCACAAGTCGCCACTTACAAATTTTATAAATGAATCTACTATGATCCTCTCAAGATTCACAAAGCCACAGTCTTCCTTCAGCAATGATCCCGAAAAGAATCACAAGAACCACAATCCTCCTTGATCCTCACCGTTGGTCATCGGTCGTGATCCCCTCGGGTTTCACAAGTCATATATGAAGATGCCTTCTCCATAAGGTTGTGTATGCAAGGTGCAAACTATAGGTTTTAAACTGATTCACTCAAATATATGCTGGGGATGTGATTTATGAATCAAAAAGGGATTTTAATCTTAAAAAGTTGAAAACTTTTGCTAAAGGTATGTAGAAACATTTATGGCAAAAGTCTTAAAAATATGAACACGAAACAGGTATTTATATAATGTTCAGAAATTTTAAAGCGGCAACCCGTTCAAACGAATTTTGAAGCTCGTTCGAACAAATTTGGCAATTCGTTTGAAGGAAATAAATCTCGTTCGAACCAATCATCCATCTCGTTTGAACGAAGTTCAAAAGACCTTCAAACGACCTAAAGCAGTACGCCCCCGTTCGATGTTCGATCGAAGTAAACTTCAAACGAGACTTAGAATGAAAAAGTTATCTCGTTAGAACCATATTCCTATCTTGTTTGAACGAGATGCGTGAACTTCGAAAATTTTTAAATAAAGAAAAGTTGCCTCAATTTTTAAATAAAAAAATTTTGTTTCAGTTTTAATAATAATAAGCATCCTAAAATAAATTCAAGGAATAAATTCAAACACATAATAGAATTATACCTTTATAATGTGGAGATCCTTGAAAGTTGGAGATGTTGGAGATTCGGTCTTCATGATGGCTCGAGTTGAATGGTAACATGATATGCCAAAAACAACGTTAGCCTAAGCTATGAGCAAATGATAGAAATTTTGCTCTTACAAATCTCCACCTTTTTTGGCTATTCCATTACAAACATAAAACCGAAATCTAAATTACAATAAATTACCCTAAGATAAAAAATAATATCCTAATACCCTCCTAAACCCTAAAATGGATACGTATAATAATAATGATGTCTTCTCAAATGACTTCAAATCTCCACTTCTTCTTGGACTTCTCTTGGACACTTTTTTTTCATCGAGTGTAATGTGAATATGAGATTCTAAAAGTATCTACACAAATGAACCAAAGAAAATACCCCGTGATGCAATGAGTTTGACATATATAAAAAATAAAAAATTCTCCCCATAAATAAAACTCATTTAATCTCCCCTCTAATTTGTTCTCCCTATTTTATTTTGTCCGAAATTAAATCAATTGCATACAAATTGACTCGATTGGAAATTTGTCCATACAGTTTGGGACTTAAATGGTTTTGAAAATGAAGGGTTTTAAGGGTCAAAGGAAGGTTTTGGGAAGAATCAAGAAGGAAGCCAGTGGGTTGTGGGAGAATAGAGAGGTTGTGTTGTGTTTTGTGTGTTTTAAAATACTTAACGCAACACAACCTAAATGATTTACACTTGCGCTGGGTTGTCGGATCAATCTAAAATTGCATTATATATATATATATATATATATAATTTAGAAATATATACAAAGAGAAAAATGTTTTATTATTTTTATTTAAATTTTTAAATGATTAGAGCTGGTTTCACTGAGAAACAACCGTCAATAATCATTTAATTTCTTTATATATATTGGAGTATATATACACTAAGCAGTGTGCGAAAAATTTTGACTATGAAAAGTGAGACATGTGGATAGTTCTATTATTGGATGGGTGATAGTTGTCTTTACACAAAGCCTGAGATAGGATTCGTGGGAGGCTCGTCTAACTGGATTACCCCTAACCTAGGATCAAAACCTTTGAGAAACATTTCAGATGCTGATCGTTGACTTTAGAAATAGTTTCGGTCCTTCGGATTTTGACCTCTAGGGCACCGTGATCATAGACGCGCTTGACTATGAAACAATCCTTGCCAACATAAGTGAAGTTTTCTTGGGAAGAGATATCGGTAGAAATCATAAAGGAAAACTTTTTTCCCAACTTCAAAGTGCCTGGGCACTATTCTCTTGTCATGAAATGCCTTCTTCTTGGCTTTATATATACGAGACTTTTTGTATAGCTCATTTCTTAACTTATCCAGTTCAATGAGCTGGAACTTTCCCAAATCTCATCCCTCTTTGATGTCAAAATTGAGTTTTTGGATGGCCCAGTATGCTCGGTGCTCAAGTTCAACTGGCAAGTGGCACGCTTTACCATAATTGACGCAGTAAGGATATATCGAAGATGAGTCTTATAAGCTGTCCGATACGCCCAGAGTGCATCGATTAACCGATAAGACCAATCCTTGGTCAAGGGATCGACTGTCGTTTATAACATCCCTTTTATCTCCCTATTGGTTTGAAAATGGTATGCGGTGGAGACTTTATGGGTGATGAAATATTAGGGCATCAATCTGGTGAAAATCTCATTACATAAGTGAATACCCTGGTCACTAATGATGGCTTTAGATGTATCGAAAGGAGCAATGATATGATCTATTATAAACTTTAACACCATTTTCATAGTATTCTTTCGTGTTTTAATGGCTTCTACCTACTATGACACATAGTTAATAATGGCTAATATGTATTCGAATTGGTTGTATTTAGGGAACGCACCTATGAAATATATACCCCGACAATCAAAAACTTTGATCACAAGGATGGGGGAAAGAGGGATCATGTTCCATTTATTTATCTTCCCAAGTAATTAGCAGTGAGGGAAAGTTGTGCGAAACACTTATGCATCTTTGAAAAAAGTGGGCCAATAAAATCCGCAGTGTAGAACTTTAAATGCAATATTTTAGGTGGAAAAATGACCCCCACATGCTTCATTATGGTAGAAAGACAAGACACTAGGAATCTCATCATTGGGGACACATTTCAAATTATTTGGTTTGAGAAATATTTGAACATCTATAGGTCATCGGAGAAAGATGATGGGGCCACTAGCGAAAATATTTCCTTATCCTTAGTTGAAAATTGCAGTGTATATGCCCATGTGATAAGGAAATTGTGTATATAGGCATACCATGGAAAGATAGAAGCGACCATAAATTGTTCATAAAGAAAACACTCTCTAAAGGGAATTGGGTTGATGTGGTCGTGATTAAACATCAATCATTACAGGTGGTCCATGACTATGTTCTGTGACACCCCGACTAATTAAATACCGGGTAGCTACTCCTTTATTAAATTAATTCAAAATGCCCAGTTGGTCCAGTTAATAGCATCACTGTCGAAAACATTTTAATGATTACTAACCACCTAGTATTTAAAAAGTAAGTTGCCAAATTTTAATTTAAGTCTGATTAACATGCAACAAGTGTAATGAAAAATAATAACACCATTCACTATAATGAAGTAAATAGAATAACCATCACGCAATGTAAATAAAGTCTGGAGGAAAACTCCTCACTACAATCCCATAACTGAAATAAATAACCGAATACTAAAACAATACAAACCAAAGTCTGAAAACTGTAATAGAAGAATGTCTCTAATAGAAATGGGGAACATGCCCTACAACTGATAGATAATGACTCTGGAATCCAAAGGATAGAAGCGTCTACAAGCAAATCCCTGTAGCTTCCACAAACAGCTACAGCTCGTCACCTGAATGAGTATCCTATGCTTGGTGTCCTTGTGGCTGGGCACCTAAAATGGTTTTACAAAAATAGATTTGAAAAGCAAACGAGTCAGAGCCCGAATGTGGAGTTATATTTTAAAACCTGCAAGTGCTTTAAAAACATTTAAAACATCAAATGCAAAGTACATGTTAGGACGTGCACTCACATGATATTCTCACCTCTCGTCTAACTGTGCACTCCTAACGTAAGTACCCATCTTTAACGACACAAACCACTAGCTAAGTGCCATCATATCTAGCTAGACGGTCATAGGTCCTACCCTTATTACTCGGTTCTATTAACATTATAACGCTCGTAATTAAGTAGGGGTTTAATGTAAACTCAGCTACTCATCATGTAATATATTTCACTATCAGCTAACCCGTTATGTTTTTCTCGAAACAATACTGTAATTATATTCACAACATTAACATGATGATTCCCATTAATTAAGTGTATATTATTCACATCATAAATATACAATACAAGCACCCCGAGAACTAAGCTGTGGTGAACACATACTCTGCTATCCATCCCGGTACATCACGTACATAAGGATTACATATTCCGAATCTCTCAGGAATAGTTCACAGATAACAACATCACAAATAATGGAGGCGAACACAATCACATCACATGGGTCACGCACATACCTACGCTCCCACGATCAGCGGACTTCTTAATATCCCAATAAGTCTTTCTATGACCTATGTTCATCAAGGTAACCAGTCTAAATCCGGGCAACACAAGGATTAGAGGGCCCTAAGCGAACGCAAACCTCCCGTGATAGCAAGTATGGTAGGTATGTCATACACACAATTCATATACCAATACTAAGTAAACACACATCTTAGTAATCCCGTAGTTTAATCGTAGTACATATCGCATTCTCGTACTAACTTATAATTATCACAATTTATACTATTCCGGTTTATCATCATACGCGCCATAATTTATTCTCACGTCGTATTAGACACTCACGTCTCAACCCAAACCGTCCATTTAATTTAACTCTCGTATATAATTTCCCTCTCATAAATACCCAAATGTCCCAATTCTATCATTACAACATCAACGGAATGAAAACTATATCCTCGAACAAGTTTACGGGACTCCAAAAATCAAAACAGTCCAAAAAGGCCCAGACGGCTAGCTCGTTAGAAGTCTCGTTCGAACGAGGCTGTTCGAACGAGATTGGACTGTCAGCTCGTTAGAAGTCTCGTTCGAACGAGACTGTTCGAACGAAATTCCTTTTCGTTAGAAGCGACTGGTCAACTCGTTAGAAGCTCGTTCGAACGAGCTCGTTCAAACGACCTGGGAAGGTCTTCTAACGAGGGACCAGTTTCGGCCCAGAATTTTCCCAATCTCGTTTTTCACCATTTCTACTCCTCAAATCTCTTCTACAATTCGTCCCAATGATTATTTTAAGGTCCCTAATCAATCCTAAACATATTATAGTCATCTCCTAACACGTCTTAAAGGATTAATCCAACCTAACATCAATCAAATTTATAAATCTCTACACTTTTTCCCCAATTCCTCAAGAACATGAACCCTAACTTTTGAATCATGAATTAACTCAATATAAATCCGTTTTAATTTCTTCCAATCAAAAATATCATGAGAATAATTAACTACCTATCATTCTACATGCAATTTTCCTCAATATTTTCAAGTTCTAAGCTCCAAACTACATGGGTTTTCATTATCTTTCAAGAACAGTTGTAATTCTTCAATTTTCTAACATGGAAGAAACATTCTACGAATTTAAATATGATTAAAACACTTGCTTTGATTCGATTTCTGATTTTGGTGTTGGTTTGGTGAAGATTCTGCAGAATTTCTTCTCTTCTCCAAGCTTCTTCTCCAATGGTGGCTTAAGGTGGCTAGGGTTTTCTTTGGGAAAGTTGTAAACCTAATGATAGCCTCCGTAGCTTAATGGGTTAATATGGGTTGGTTAGTGGGTTTAGTGGGTTAAATCCACATCAGATTAAAACTCCCAATTTTCGTCACTTTTAATTCCTCAAAATGTAAAATTACTAAAATACCCTTTATGATGCCGGTATGGCTTAAAAATACCCCGGGACCCAAACTACACCCCTGGCTAGAGTTTTCTGACTATCTCGACCCTTCCGGACGCGTTGGCGCACTCAAAACGACCATACGGATAATAGAAATAAAAAATCACTTTTGTAATTAAAATAATATACCATGACGCGGCGGTCACACGCGTCTCAATAAAATTCTCAAATTGCCGTATATACATCTCACGATAAATTTCATAATTCCAAATTCATATATAATCATATATGCACATAATCAAATACCAACTCGCATCTCATTAGTATTTATAACCCGGATTAATTTCCAATTAATACGCATTTAATTAATTAATCCCAAAAATAAATATAGCCAAAAGTACGGCGTATTACATACTTCCCCCCTAATAACTGAATTTCGTCCCGAAATTCGAAAGTAGAAAGTACCTGCTAAAAATAACTCTGGATAACGTTCGCGCATCTCATCCTCGCGCTCCCATGTGGACTCCTCGACATTGTGATGTCGCCACTGAACACGCACTAACGGGACTATCTTTGACCGCAGTTTTCTCTCGCTTCAGTCCAAAATAGCAATCGGCCCTTCCTCGTAGGAGTTATCCAGCTGGAGATCGATGTCCTCCACAGCAATGTGAGAATGAGCCAAATTATCTCTAAGGTATTTCCTCAGCGAGGAAATATGGAACACATCGTGAATCCGATGCAAATGCTCCGGTAACCCAAGTCTATACGCAACCGGTCCGATTCGCTCAATAATAGGAAACGGCCCCACATACCTCGGTGCCAACTTCCCTTTCTTCCCGAAACACATAATCCCCTTCGTAGGAGATACTCTGAGCAAAACCTGGTCCCCCACTTGGAACTCCCTGAAAAATCTCTTAGCATCAGCATAGCTCTTTTGCCTGTCTTGATCTACCCGAATGCGACTCCGAATCAACTCAATCCTTGTCGAAGTATATGGAATCACTTCCGGCCCAAGTAGTTTGTTGTACCCCACTTCTAACCAACATGCTGGGGAATGACAAGGCCTACCGTACAACGCCTCAAACGGATCCATGCCAATCGTGAACTGATAGGAGTTGTTGTAAGCAAACTCCACCAGTGGAAGGTACTGCTCCCATCCACCCCCAAAGTCAATAATGCACATGCGTAGCATGTCCTCTAACATCTGATTTGTGCGCTCTGTCTGCCCATCGGTCTGCGGATGATAAGCTGTACTCAACCGCAATTCCGTGCCCATTGCCTCCTGGAAACTCTCCCAAAACCACAAAACAAATATCTTGTCTCTGTCAGACACGATATTTAGGGGCACACCGTGAAGTCTCACAATCTCTGAAACGAAGAGCTGGGAATACTGTCCCGTAGTGTAGTCAGTCCTTACGGGTAAAAAGTGAGCGACCTTGGACAACCTGTCCACAATTACCCAAACGGAGTCGTGCCCCCTCTGCGACGTAGGCAACCCCGTGATAAAGTCCATGGATATGCTCTCCCACATCCACACCGGGACCTCCAATGGCTGTAGCAGTCCTGCTGGTTTCTGATGATCCACTTTTACAAGCTGACAAGTGGCGCATTTCGAAACAAACTCAGCGATATCTCTCTTCATACCGCTCCACCAATACTGGCGTCTCATGTCTTGGTACATTTTGTCCCCTCCGGGATGTACCGCGAACCGTGAGCCGTGTGACTCTGCCATCACCTCGTGTCGCAATTCCTCTCCTTCCGGAACTACCAATCTCCCATTGAAGTGTAATCCCCCGTATGAGCTGACGGTATAGGACTCGGCTCCCTCTGCTAGTAATCGAACTATCTACTCCTGACAGAACGAGTCATTAGCCTGTGCCCGTACTACCTTCGTGACAATCTGCGGTGTAACGGTCATCACAGACATGAAAGATCGGGCCACTGCATCCTGGTGTCCCAATTCCTTCCACTTAGCCTTCCACACCTCTGCCACCTCATCTGCTGGCCTACGGCTTAACGCATATGCTACCACGTTAGCCTTCCCCGGGTGATACTGGATGTCGAACTGTTAGTCTTTCACAAACTCAAGCCACCTACGTTGTCGCATATTCAATTCCTTCTGCATGAACAGATACTGTAGGGACTTGTGGTCCGTGAACAGTTGGAACTTCTCCCCCAAAAGATAGTGCCTCCAAATCCATAGGGCAAATACCACTGCCGCCAACTCCAAATCATGCGTGGGGTAATTCTTCTCATGAGTCTTAAGCTTACGGGAAGCATAAGCTATGGCCTGTCTCTCCTACTGTAATACACCTCCAAGCCCTTGCAAAGATGCATCGGTGTAAACCAAATACTCAACTCCCGGTCTCGGCAATGCTAACACAGGTGCTGAGGTCAATTTGTCCTTCAATTCATCGAATGCCAACTGACAGGCATCACTCCAGATGTATGGCACACCCTTACGAGTCAGATGTGTCAAAGGACCTGCTATCTTCGAAAATCCCCGAATGAACCTCCTGTAGTATCCTGCCAAGCCCAAGAAACTACGAATCTCCGTCGGTGTCGTGGGCTGTCCCCACTCCCTCACCGCGGATAACTTCCCCGGATCAACAGATATTCCCCGATCAGAAATAATGTGTCCCAAAAACTGGACTTCCTTCAGCCAAAACCCGCACTTCTCATATTTTGCATACAATTCGTTCTGACGGAGTGTCTGCAAAACTTGCCTCAAATGTTCGGCGTGCTCCTCCTCTGTCTGGGAGTAAACCAGAATATCATCAATGAAGACAATGACAAACTGGTCTAGGAAATCTCTGAACACTCTGTTCATCAAGTCCATAAACACTGGTGGAGCGTTGGTCAATCCGAAAGGCATAACCCGAAACTCGTAAGAGCCATATCTCGAAAAGAACGCAGTCTTCGAGACATCCTCCTCCCTGATACGCAACTGATGGTATCCCGATCTCAAATCAATATTCGAGAAGAAAGAAGCTCCTCTCAACTGGTCGAATAAGTCATCGATTCGAGGCAACGGATATTTATTCCGTATCGTGACCTTATTCAACTCTCGGTAGTCCACACACAATCTCAGTGAACCGTCCCTCTTCTTCACAAACAAAACTGGAGCGCCCCAAGGTGAGGTACTCCTGCGAATAAAGCCCTGGCCTAACAGCTGCTCTATCTGATCCCGTAACTCCCTCATCTCAGCTGGATCCATACGGTACGTTGCGCGTGCTATAGGTCTCATACCCGGTAGCAAATCTATAACAAAGTCTATCTCTTGACTGGGGGGTAAGCCTGGTATCTCCTGAAACACATCTGAATACTCCCTGACAACTGGGATAGAATCTAAAGGAATCACAACCTCCTTAGAGGTATCCTCCTCTATGTAATACAGATGAGCGGTCGATCCTCCCTCTGGGCGAGGCATCGCCACTACGAACATCTCTTGCCCCGGAATGGCAAAAATAATGCTTCCGCTGAAGCAATCAATCATGGCCCTATAAGCTACGAGCCAATCCATACCGATGATCACATCGTGAACATGCATATCTAATACCAACATATCTGCAGGTAATACCAGACTACCAATCCCTACTCCCACTCCCCGGCATATAAAGAATATAAGTGACCCACTCCCCAACGGTGAGTCGACACAAGTCACTGTGCTCTCTGCCGTAGCTAACAATCCTAAAGCTTTCGCGAAGTGTGTAGCTATAAAACAGTGTGTAGCCCCTGTATCAAACAATACCCAACCCATAGTGCCATGGATAGGAAACGTACCCTCAATCGCGGGCGGTGCCTGTGGAACTGCAGCCTGGTGGACGTTGTAGACACATCCATACTGTAGCTGCCCCTGCTGAACTGGGACTGCTGGAATGGGTGGCAATGCTGCCATCTGTGGCGGTGCGGGGAGAGCGGTGGGAAACATAGGCCTCTGTGGCTCCTGGCGAGCACCCTGCTGCTGCTGTTGTGGGGCCCTGCCCCTATCAGGACAATCCTGTAGTTTATGGTCAGTCTTGCCACAAACAAAACACTTCCCTGGGAAGTTCCCTCCTCTCTGCCCCTGCTGTCCCAGGCCCTGGTGGCCGTTACCGTTCCTCCCTTGTCCCTGCTGGCCCTGGTGAAACTGCTGCCCATTCTGTCCCTGTTGGCCCTGATGGCCGTTTGGACCCTGATGGCCCTGACGGAAACCTCCCTGTCCCTGTCTGTAGTTCCCTGACCGGAACCTCTTATTATCCCCCTGCTGGGAGCCCTGCTCATTCTGTCTCTGCCCCTGACCAGATTGTGCCCCGCTGGCACCATGTCCTCCGGTCCTGTCCTGATGGCTAGACTCTCCCGATCTTTTGACCTCGGCCATATGAAAATGATGGTCCTGGCAGTGTAACAACGCAGCGTTAACCACATCAGAATAAGTGGCCAACGATAGGTTCCCTAGCAGATGCTGATGGATCCTCCATATCAACCCGTCCGTGAACTTCTCAATCTTCTTCTTCTTTGTTGGTATCTGATCTGGAACGATATTCAACAGATTCGTGAACTCGGCCTCATACTCGGCCACGGTCTTACCTTCCTGCTTCAAACTCATCAATTTCCTCCTCATTTCCGTATGAACAGCGGACGGAAAGTACTTGCGGTCAAACCGCACCCAGAAGTCCTGAATAGTGAGAGTATCCCTCTCCTCCGCGGTGGTAATAGACTCCCACCACTGCAGTGCAGATCCAACTAGCTTGAAAGTAGCTAGCACCTGCTTCTGAACATCCGTGAACTCATACATCCTTAAGTGCCTCTGCATATCCTTCCTCCACTGGCTCGAGACTACTACATCTGAGCTACCTGCAAACTCTGGAGGATGCGCTTTCTGAAAAGCGTCACGTACACGCTCCCAAGCAGACGGGAATGCATTTGCCCGTACTGGCGTGACAACCGGCGCCTGAGGTGGTGCCTGCTGAACAACGACAATCGCGGCATTTACTGCTTGGGCTACTATAGCTGCAACCTCAGCGGCGTTCATCATGCCCTGAACTGGAGCGGGCTGGGGTTCGGGCGTTGCATCCCTGGGAACTCGTCGTGCACGTCGTGGAGGCATTTGAAATAAGAACAAAGTTTATAAGTTCGCTGTTTATAAACTTAAGATAGCTGAAGAACGAAGCATACACAAAAAGAGTACAACAGTCCTAAAATATAGGGCTCTATATCAAAGAAACGTAGCGGAAACATAATAAGCCGTCAGATCCTAAAGGACACTAGAACCTGATGCTCTGATACCACCTGTGACACCCCGACTAATTAAATACCGGGTAGCTACTCCTTTATTAAATTAATTCAAAATGCCCAGTTGGTCCAGTTAATAGCATCACTGTCGAAAACATTTTAATGATTACTAACCACCTAGTATTTAAAAAGTAAGTTGCCAAATTTTAATTTAAGTCTGATTAACATGCAACAAGTGTAATGAAAAATAATAACACCATTCACTATAATGAAGTAAATAGAATAACCATCACGCAATGTAAATAAAGTTTGGAGGAAAACTCCTCACTACAATCCCATAACTGAAATAAATAACCGAATACTAAAACAATACAAACCAAAGTCTGAAAACTGTAATAGAAGAATGTCTCTAATAGAAATGGGCAACATGCCCTACAACTGATAGATAATGACTCTGGAATCCAAAGGATATAAGCGTCTACAAGCAAATCCCTGTAGCTTCCACAAACAGCTACAGCTCGTCACCTGAATGAGTATCCTATGCTTGGTGTCCTTGTGGCTGGGCACCTAAAATGGTTTTACAAAAATAGATTTGAAAAGAAAAACGGGTCAGAGCCCGAATGTGGAGTTATATTTTAAAACCTGCAAGTGCTTTAAAAACATTTAAAACATCAAATGCAAAGTACATGTTAGGACGTGCACTCACATGATATTCTCACCTCTCGTCTAACTGTGCACTCCTAACGTAAGTACCCATCTATAACGACACAAACCACTAGCTAAGTGCCATCATATCTAGCTAGACGGTCATAGGTCCTACCCTTATTACTCGGTTCTATTAACATTATAACGCTCGTAATTAAGTAGGGGTTTAATGTAAACTCAGCTACTCATCATGTAATATATTTCACTATCAGCTAACCCGTTATGTTTTTCTCGAAACAATACTGTAATTATATTCACAACATTAACATGAAGATTCCCATTAATTAAGTGTATATTATTCACATCATAAATATACAATACAAGCACCCCGAGAACTAAGCTGTGGTGCACACATACTCTGCTATCCATCCCGGTACATCACGTACATAAGGATTACATATTCCGAATCTCTCAGGAATAGTTCACAGATAACAACATCACAAATAATGGAGGCGAACACAGTCACATCACATGGGTCACGCACATACCTACGCTCCCACGATCAGCGGACTTATTAATATCCCAATAAGTCTTTCTATGACCTATGTTCATCAAGGTAACCAGTCTAAATCCGGGAAACACAAGGATTAGAGGGCCCTAAGCGAACGCAAACCTCCCGTGATAGCAAGTATGGTAGGTATGTCATACACACAATTCATATACCAATCCTAAGTAAACACACATCTTAGTAATCCCGTAGTTTAATCGTAGTACATATCGCATTCTCGTACTAACTTATAATTATCATAATTTATACTATTCCGGTTTATCATCATACGCGCCATAATTTATTCTCACGTCGTATTAGACACTCACGTCTCAACCCAAACCGTCCATTTAATTTAACTCTCGTATATAATTTCCCTCTCATAAATACCCAAATGTCCCAATTCTATCATTACAACATCAACGGAATGATATTTATATCCTCGAACAAGTTTACGGGACTCCAAAAATCAAAACAGTCCAAAAAGGCCCAGACGGCCAGCTCGTTAGAAGTCTCGTTCGAACGAGATTGGACTGTCAGCTCATTAGAAGTCTCGTTCGAATGAGACTGTTCGAACGAGATCCAGTTCGTTCGAACGAACTGCTCCTTATAACGAGATCTCGTTCGAACGAAGTATCGAACGAAATTCCTTTTCATTAGAAGCGACTGGTCAACTCGTTAGAAGCTCGTTCGAACGATCTGGGAAGGTCTTCTAACGAGGGACCAGTTTCGGCCTAGAATTTTCCCAATCTCGTTTTTCACCATTTCTACTCCTCAAATCTCTTCTACAATTCGTCCCAATGATTATTTTAAGGTCCCTAATCAATCCTAAACATATTATAGTCATCTCCTAACACGTCTTAAAGGATTAATCCAACCTAACATCAATCAAATTTATAAATCTCTACACTTTTTCCCCAATTCCTCAAGAACATGAACCCTAACTTTTGAATCATGAATTAACTCAATATAAATCCGTTTTAATTTCTTCCAATCAAAAATATCATGAGAATAATTAACTACCTATCATTCTACATGCAATTCTCCTCAATATTTTCAAGTTCTAAGCTCCAAACTACATGGGTTTTCATTATCTTTCAAGAACAGTTGTAATTCTTAAATTTTCTAACATGGAAGAAACATTCTACGAATTTAAATATGATTAAAACACTTGCCTTGATTCGATTTCTGATTTTGGTGTTGGTTTGGTGAAGATTTCTGCAGAATTTCTTCTCTTCTCCAAGCTTCTTCTCCAATGGTGGCTTAAGGTGGCTAGGGTTTTCTTTGGGAAAGTTGTAAACCTAATGATAGCCTCCGTAGCTTAATGGGTTAATATGGGTTGGTTAGTGGGTTTAGTGGGTTAAATCCACATCAGATTAAAACTCCCAATTTTCGTCACTTTTAATTCCTCAAAATGTAAAATTACTAAAATACCCTTTATGATGCCGGTATGGCCTAAAAATACCCCGGGACCCAAACTACACCCCCAGCTAGAGTTTTCTGACTATCTCGACCCTTCCGGACGCGTTGGCACACTCAAAATGACCATACGGATAATAGAAATAAAAATAACTTTTGTAATTAAAATAATATACCATGACGCGGCGGTCACACGCGGCTCAACAAAATTCTCAAATTGCCGTATATACATCTCACGACAAATTTCATAATTCCAAATTCATATATAATCATATATGCACGTAATCAAATACCAACTCGCATCTCGTTAGTATTTATAACCCGGATTAATTTCTAATTAATACGCATTTAATTAATTAATCCCAAAAATAAATATAGCCAAAAGTACGGGGTATTACATGTTCTTAACCCCCCTTTTATCCTTGATGGAGAGGTAAAATTCCTAGAGGAGTGGCACCCATTGAATAAGTCTAATCTTAGCATCCTTCTTAGAGAGAATGTATTTACAAGCAGGATGATCGGTGAAACAAACAATGGGTAATCCCACCAAGTAATCCTGGAATTTTTCTAGTGCAAGTACTATGGCTAACAACTATTTCTCCATCGTGGAGTAGTTAATTTTTGCACTATCGAGTGTGCCGCTAGCTTAAGAGATCACATGGGGATTCTTATACATTTTTTTATCTAGAACTTCCCCCATAGCATATTCATTAGCATCACACATCAACTTGAATGGAAGATACCAATCATATAAATGCATAATGGGGGTTGTGGTCAAGAGATTTTTTAATTTCTCAAACGATTCCTGACATGCGCCTGTCCATGGAAATGGATTATCTTTAGCCAGGAGACCACACATAAGGCATGCCATTGTGTTAAAGTTATGAGTAAATTTTCAGCAAAAGTCGGTGTGTCCAAGAAATGACCTAACACCTTTGAGGGTTTTAGGAGGGGGAATATTTGAAGTAACATCAATCATCACCTTTTCAACTTGTATCCACTCGTTGGAGATAGTGTGGCCCAGACGATCCCTTATGTTACAATAAAGTGACACCTCTACTAGTTAAGAATCAAAATTTTCTCAACTTATATTTCTAGCACCTGCTCGAGGTTTGTTAGATATATTTCATACAAGTTACCAAACATGCAGAAGTTATCCATGAATACTTCAACAATAATTTTCAACTTATCACTAAAGATACTCAGTATGCACCGTTGAAAGGTCGCCATCCAAATGACATTCTTCGAAATCCAAAGGTGTTGTACGAGCAAGTAAAGGTTGTTTTTAATGATATTTAAGGGCTATTTCAATATGATTGTACCTTGAGTACATATAAAGAAAAATGTAAAACTTATGATTGACTACCCTTTTTAAGATTTGATCGAGGATAGGTAGAGGAAAATAATCTTTCCTTGTAACCGTATTGAGCTTACGACACTCAATGCATACGCAATATCCGATAGGAACATGAAATGAAACAATGTCACCATCCACATTCTTTATCACTTTGATACCAAACTACTTTGGCACCACTCGGGTTGGGCTTACCCATTTTCTATTGGAGATTGGGTAAATTATCCCTACATCCAAAAGCTTAATTATCTATGCAATTATCACCTTCTTTATATTCATGTTTAAACGTCTTTGTGTTTGACATATTGATTTGAGATATTCTTCTAAGTAAACGCTATGGGTTCAAAGGGAGGGACTAATCCTTTTAAATTCAGTAATACACCACCCTATGGAATTTTTATGTCTTTTTAAGATTCTTAAAAGAGTCGTTTCTTGATAGGTGTCAAGATAGATAGAAATTATGATCGAAAATGGATTAAGACTCCTAATATATGCATATTCAAGATATTTAAGTAATTAAGAGTTGGAACCAATATAGTAGAGGGGAAAGGTAAAGTCTCCCTTGGGGGTAATTTCTCAAAATGGGAGACCCGCATTGAATCGTTGATAATCCCCTCACTATCCTCAATATTAAGGTCCACCTCCATGGTTTTTAATTCTATATCAACAAAGTCTTCCTCTCTCAGTTTGAGGTAACAATAAGTATCTCTAATCTATCCACACAATAAATAGGAATTTAAAGTGAGTAATTAATTGTCTTCATACTCATTACTCCATAAATCACTATTTAAAGAGTTAAAAATATACACCTCTAAGGGTTTCGTAAAACAAGAGAGTTTAAAGTATTCCTGGATAATTGTCTCTATATATGCGACCGTCTCATCGATGCAATCGGGTTACTTTAGGAGAGAGAAAACATTCACCTCAATGGTTATTTTGCCACAAGTTAATTTCATCACTCTATTCTTGTAGTTGACATTCGAATTAATAGTGGAAAAATGGTCATCCAAAGATTATCGAGATTTGGGAACTCCTTTTTGACGGGTTGCGTGTCTACGACAATAAAGTCTACCAGGTAGTAGAATGAATTTTACTTGGATGATAACATATTCTACAATTACACGAGGTATCCTGAAGGATCGATTGGCGAGTTGTAAAGTGACTTTCGTCTTTTTAATCTTGCCCAAATTCAACCTCTGATGTACGAAATGTGGAATAAGGATAACGCTAGCGCCTAAGTCAAGGAGCGCATAATCAATCTTTTGGTCTCAGATTATGCAAGTACTTATGGGGCATTAAGGATCTTTAAATGTTATAGAAAGCTTCTTAGTGATTATATATCTTGATTGTGCCGCCACATATGCCTTCTTTTGCGCATTTTGCTTTTTCTTTATTATGCACAAGTCTTTATGGAGTTTAGAATATTAGGGAACATGTTTAAAGATTTCTAAGAACCTTTCATAAGTGGATTTATCTTCTTTTTGCTCGAGTCTCTAAGGAAAAAGTGAATGCTTTGGATTGGTGTGGCTGGATTCATAATTAAACTCATCTCCCTCAGTGGAGATATCATTGTCTAATTCTTCCAGGCTATGAGGTCTTTCCTCCTTTGGGTCAATGGTTTTCCTTAAAGAGTGCCTTGGAATGACTTGTTCCAAAGCTGACATTGCGATAAAATTATTGACTTCTTTGCCACTACGCAAGGTGGTAATACCTTTTACATGTCAGTATGGGTCTCATTGGTCCCCTCAATGCCCATTGGGACTTTGTATTTTATTGGGTCTGATTAGGGAGACGATCTTTGTTCCCTCCCTGCTGGCTTTTAATCAATTGTGCTAATGATGGTTGTATTACTTACATGGATTGAACCATATGCAACATTTGCGATGATTGGGAATGGACAAATTATTCTAGTTGGTTCAGGAGTTGGTTCACAGTATGAGGCTCTTTAATTGTGGGTTGGTTGCTCTTCCTTTGAAATATAAAATTTTGATTGTTTCTTCATGAAAATATAGGATTTGACATTCTGTAATTCAGATTATAAGGAGGAATTACCGCTGTCGTTATAGAGGTTATGGGAGCATGTCCTTCAATATTCCATTATGGCATTGGCTTTCTCAACAATGACCCCCTGATGCCAGGAAGTACGGGGCATTCCTTGGTAGGGTGTCCAACCAAGTCACAAATATCACAAGCCTATTCTATAACATGTTCCTTGATTTTTTTCCTTATGTAACTTGCATCGCTTGTAGAGCACACTTTGTATGCATATCATCTTCATCTACATTAGCGAGGTAAAGATTTTGTTGTTGGCTAGAGGTAGAAACACTTGATTTTTAAGTGCGATCATATGGGTTGGAAACATCCTAACCTTGTGAGGTCTTACCCATAAACTCAAGATGAGCTTCAACTTGATTTGCACTCAGGGTAAGAAAACATCCCTCACACATTGTTTCAACCAATTACTTTATCATTGGGTTGAAAGCACCATGGAAAATAAAAACTTGTCTCATTTGATCATATTTATGGTGTGGACACTGGAACAATAAGATTTTAAAATGCTTCCAACATTAGTCGAAAATTTCTCCTTTCGTTTACATAAATTTCTAGATTTATTTCATTAAAGCATATGTGCTATGAATAAGAAAGAATTATATAAGAAATAAATCCAAAAGTTCATGCCATGTGACAATTGAATTGGGATGCAATGTTGTCAACCATTCTTTAGCCTTATCTTTCACCAAGAAGGAGAAAAATTTTAGTCTCATAAGTTTGGGATAACAATTTTCGTTCGAGAAAGTGTTGCACACTTCCTCGAAATCATTTATATGACTATAAGGATTCTTATTTTTCACTCCATAAAAAGTCAAAAGAAGGATAATCATGACGTTATATAAATGGAATGCACTAACATTATAAAGGTATTTAATACATCCTGGGGCCATAGTTGTTTTCGAGGAGAGATATTCTTGTAATGTTTGAGATGCATTCACACTTAGGTTACCTTGGAAATTGGCCATCGGGTTATATCGAGGTGGTATGGGTGGTGTATATGATAATTGGACAGAATGTGGTACGAATGATGTTTCGGACAATGATGTTTACGATAGGGATGTAGTGAGGGTGAATGGTAGGTTGGGTGATGATGATGGTCACCAAAATTGTGAACGATTATCATTATTACTAGAAGAGGCAAGGTCTAAATCGACAAACTACTGTTCAGAATTTGATCTTAGTTCATTATTAATTGGACAATAAACAAAGTTTATGTTGAGTTGAATATTCCTTAGCAGTTCTACCAGATTAATAACAATTAAAAATGAAAGGCAAATTAATTACAATCTAAATTAATTTTAGTTATGATCTTTTATCAATCCTTGACTATGGCACCATGTTGACATTCTCTTTTCGTTGTTTTCTAAAATATGTAATGATCACTTTCTAACCAAGTTTATGGAGAGAAGTAATACCATCGAGCCGTTTTGCGAAAGTACTTTTATCAATTTTCACAACATAATGATTAACGAGTGTAGTGATAAGTCGGGTAACATATCCATTGAGATTGAATTTGATAGGGCGTAATTAATACTTATTGAGTTCGTATGTAAATTGCTAAAAGAAATAAGAGAAAAGATGATTTGTTGTGGTTTTTATTAATACTAGAGATGTGAATAACCACAAAGTCTTAAAGAAATATTATCAAAGCTTTAACATGAGTATTTTACTTATAAAAGGGATGTTGTGGATTGGTCCCCCACTTTGAATTAGAATTACTATGGCTTTAATTACTTTTGAGATTTAAACACAAAGTAGGAATCTATTAAAGTAAACAATCACACATGAAAAAATAAATCATACATAAAAGATAAAAAGTTTCCTAGATTCCTTGGAAATAAATCCAAAAGTGCATTGAAGTGTATATATATCTGTATGTGTGTGTGTGTTGATCTTCAACAATAATTAACAGTTGATATTAAATATCAAGTCACCATATATTTATTTTAACTACACCTTTTTTATATTTCTTAGATTTATTTCCATAAGTATATTGAAATATATATATGGATTTTCAACAATAATTAATGCTTGACATTAAATATGAAGTCATCATGTATTTAATTTAACTTCCTCTTTTACGGTCTAGTCTTAAAGAATAACTAACTTCACACTATTAACTATAGCTGCAAGGCGGGTTCGTAATTTGCAACCTTTAAGAACTCAACTGCTCATATCTAAAATGACGATAATATTGACTAAAGAATGAATGAAAATGGAATCCATGTGTATAACGTTATCAAAGTTGTAATTTTAACAGCCATCAGAGAGGTCGTCCTTCATAAGGTCGGCTCCGCGTTGATCAACCTCGGCTCATCAGTATCCGAGTTCAACAACATTATTATGGGTTTAACTATGACCTCTGAATCGTCTTACTCTGCTTCAGCTGACACCATAGCTAAGCCTAGTGCCTAACCTCGGCCAGTCAATTAGGCTAAGGTCATACTTATGATTGGCAGACTAACACAGCTATCGGACTCGCTAACATCGTACTCGACTGAGTGAGGTTATAACCGATAACATCGCAGGTTCGAGCATACATAAACACATGGAAGACTTGGAAAACGTGTATAAAACTGTTATAAACAAATCATTTCCCTCATGTGAGGGAATATTCGGTCATCATTATCTACATGAGGGAAAACCAGGTGTCCACATGAGATTGGCGAAATCATCAAACTCATGCTCATTACATTCTTGGGGGTAAACTACACCCCCAAGCACTATATATACTTGTCTTGCCCTACCTTGTAGGTGGGTGAACATTATAAACCCTAGGGGGAGATCTGTTAAAATACATAGTAGAGAGAGGAAGCGAGTGCATTGTATCAAAAGGCTATTAGAGCCCTTATTTTATAAGTGAATATCACTCACCTGCACAGTGGACGTAGGCCTAGATAGGTTGAACCACTTACATTGGTCTGTTTATCCTCATCTCCTCATCTCCTTCTATATTGCTTACTTGCTGCCATTGTTATACTTGTTTGAGCTCCACAACCTTGATCTGGTGGTGCTATTTCTAGCATCATCAGTTTGGCATCATCTATGAGAATGAGAATCTATCTCTTCCTTCTTGAAGCTTGGCCTCACCGGAGACTGTGGTGGTGAACCAATCCACCTCCTTTATGTGGAGTTATTTCACCATTGAAAGAGATCCATTAAGGTTTTCAAGCTCACTAGTCTCTTAATCACAGCTCAAACATATGGCACCAGAGTTACACCACCTTCTCCTTGAGTTGGTAGTGGAGGGCCCAGTTCTAGCCAAGCACCACCACAGTCTGAGATAGCTGAGGTGACTACTGCCTTAAAGTCCTTGGTGGCTAGTCAACAAGCTATGATGAACAATTTACCCAGTTCAGCCAAAACATGATGATGAGTCCACCAGGAATCTCGCCGGAGATGAAAACTCCGGTAACTGTACAAGAACAACACCAGGAGCCCAGGGGACAACCCCAGGCACCACGCAAAGATCTTCCTCCTCCCCAACGACGGAGGGACATTGTTGACCCTAAGCGTTTATGCCTACGGAAGTAAGGACACCCTTGCCCTGAGGATCAGTACGATGATGTGGAGGTCGATGATGCACCATTGGAATGCTGGGAGACATATGAGATTTCCAATAACACTATAAGACCTATTCATCATAGTCGAGGTCAGTATGGTAGACGAGATTCTGATACTTGCCCAAGAGGCTCTGCATTTGACCGATTAAGCAGAGGGCCGACCTTTGAAAGGCTCATCCCAGTTAATGACCTGAGGGAGAGGCTATCAAGGTCAAGAAGTCTTGCTGGCTCTAGAAGAGAAGAGGAAGATTATTGGCCCCATCGTGGCCGACCACCACATGGCCGAGATGGGGCCAGGGGGAGGTCAATAGCCAATGTCGTGCTGCAGCGAGTGAACCCCAAATTAAACCCTTGGAAATGGCAGGGGACAACCTATGCCAGGACGACGTTCCTAAACCATGGAATGACTCAATTCAAAGGCTTGAAGATAAGATTATGGATATCTTAAAAAGTCGATACCCCTTGCATAGGGGTACTCAGAGGGTTCACCCTTCGTAGTAAAGATCATCAGCTTTCCTACCCCGGCCAAATTCAATCCTCCTGTAGTGTATCCTTAATACGATGGAAGCACTAACTATGTCCATCATATTAAAACATACCAGTCAGTAGTAGATATATACTCCATCTTTGATGAGATGAGGTGCTGAGATTTCTCAAGCACTTTAACTGGGGCTGCACATGTATGATTTACATCTCTTCTAAAGAATTCTATAGAAAACTTCAAAATGTTGGCTAAGCGATTTATCCACAACTTCTTTTTTGGGGTGAGACCTCAGAAAAAGACGACCCATCTGCTTTATGTCAAATAAGGTAAAAATGAGAGTCTAAGAGTCTATATCGTGAGGTTCAATAAGGAAAAGTTGGAAGTGGAGGACTATGAGGCAAGCATAGCTATAATAGCCCTCATTGGAGGTCTCCAAAAGGGAAAACTATTATGGAAGCTTGTTGAGGACCCTCCCAAGTCAATAGTTGAGTTGTTGGTAACAGCTGGAAAGGACATAAATGCTGAGGAAGTAATGGCTGTTTAAGTACGAGGATGATAAAGGAAACAACAGTGGAAAAAAGTTCCAAAAAAAGAAAGATGGGAAGAAAAGGTTGGCAGACGATAAGTTTGCAGACTACACTCCGTTGACTATAAGCTGTGAACACATCCTCAATGAGATCAAGATCGATCAGTCTTTAAGGTGGATAGAGAAGCTAAAGTCTCCTCCTCATAAGAGGAACACAAATTTATTGTGTGAATTCCTTTAAGACCACGACCATCTGACTGATAAATGTTTTGCATTAAAAGACGAGATTGAGAAAATACTGAAGGCATAAAAACTGAGGAAGTATGTAGATAAAGGTGCCTCACAGGATGGCCGAGCCTCCCAAAGGAAGAGAAGGAATTCCAAGTGTCGAGATGATGCCCCCGCCCGGCGTGATGATCCCTAAAATGATAACGATGATGACACGGATCACCCACCAAAGCACGACATTGTCACAGTAAAGAGGTTCAACATGATCTCCTTTGGTGTTGGTATGATCAGTGGGGGACTAGCAGGAGGAGGCTCTGAGATAGACGACAGAAAAGCTCATGTGGCATAGGCAAAGGCAGTAACAAAGGTCAAGGTTATGTATTCAGCTTCAATTAGTGCAAAGTCTGAAAAGAGGAAGAATGTGGACATGGACACCCTAATAGTTAGCTTCTCAAGACTGGATTTTAAGGGTATCCTAGCTCCACATGATGACCCTCTGATCATTACAACCAGAGTGCATGGATGTGAGGTTACAATGATCTTAGTTGATGGGGGAAACTCGGCAGATGTCATGTTTTGGCCTTATTTTAAGGCATTAGGGCTCAGCCGAGCAAGGCTCGTCCCCTACCACCATCAACTGATCGACTTTAGCGGAGAGAAAGTTCACCCATTGGGGATGTATGGATATAAGAATGGGGGATGAGTGGCCAAAATGGCTAACTAGAAAACTTAATTTTTTTGTCATGGATGAGAATGTCTTCTCAGCATACAACCTCATACTTGGACGAGTGGCTCTAAAAGAGTTTAAGGTCATGCCTTTAAGGGTCCACTAGATGATAAAATTCTCGACTCCTTATGGATTAGGGGAAGTTCAGGGTGACCAAACGTCAGCCCGTGAATGCTACTTCAACTCTGCTGTGGAAAGAGAGGCATACAAAAGAGCAACCACTACTTACAACATTGACACTCTTGATTCAAGTGATGAGATAAATCTTAAAAAGCGAGAAGTCGCAGAAGAGGTAGAATCCATCGTCCTCAATGAGGACGAGCCAGAAAAAACCGTCCAGGTCGAAAAAGCCCTAAAGCCTGAGGTCAAAGATGAGCTAATTAAGTTTCTAAAGAGAAGACAGATCATCTTCGCCTGGAGTCATGCCGATATGTCAGGTATTGACCCCAAGATCATGTGTCACAAGCTTAATGTGGTGGAAGATGACAAGCCAGTTAGGCAGAGGAGAAGGATTTACTCTTGTAAAAATTATGACGTTATCAGAGATGTGGTGAAGAAACTTGAAGAAGTTGAGTTCATTAGAGAAGTTATTTACCCACAATGGTTGTCTAATACTGTCATAGTGCCAAAAGCAAATGGGAAGTGGAGGATGTACGTGGACTTCATTGATATGAATAATTCTTGTCTTAAAGATAACTTCCCTCTTCCTCGTATTGATTAGATGGTTGATGCCACAGCGGGTCATGAGCTGATGAGCTTTATGGATGCATATTCTGGATACAACTAAATCTTCATAGACCCGGCTGAATCAGAGAAAACAAATTTTATCATAGATAAGGGTATGTATTGCTATAAAGTGATGCCCTTTAGACTTAAGAATGTCGGGGCTACCTATCAACGTCTAGTGAATAATATGTTTAAGGATCAAATTAGAAAGTCCATAAAGCTTTATGTGGATGATATGTTGACTAAAATTTTAAAGGTCGACACTCATGTGGCCGACCTTGAGAAAACCTTTGAAACCATGGATAAGTACATAATGACACTCAACCCGGCCAAATGCGTGTTTGGGGTCGAAGTTGGAAAATTTTTGGGTTTTTTGTCAACCAAAGGGGGATAGAAGCCAACCCGGAGGAGATAAAAGCTTTATTGGAAATGAAGATACCTGAGACTATTAATTATGTTCAGAGACTTACTGGACAAGTGGCTATCCTCAACATGTTTGTTTCTAAAGCTACTGACAAATGTCTTCTAGTTTTTAAAATCCTCAGAAGAGCTTTTGAATGGAATGAGGAATGTGATAAAACTTGTAAAGAACTTAAGTCCTACCTAGGCTCTCCCTTACTTCTATCCCAGCCAGTACAAGGAGAATTTTTTTATTTGTACTTAGCCATCTCAAAGTCAGCAATTAGCGTTGCTATAGTGAGGGAGGAGGATGGCGTACAGAAGCCAGTGTATTTTAACAACAAATCCCTCAAAGGATCTGAGTAGAGATATCCTAGTACAGAAAAGTTGGCTTATGATTTAATTCATGCTTCTAGAAAGATAAAATAGTACTTTCAATCCCACTCAATAGTCATCCTCACTGACTCACCGCTCAGACAGGTCATTCACAAACCTGAGAAATCAGGGAGACTAATGGCTTGGGCAATTGAGCTAAGAGAATTTGACATTGTCTACCAGTCGAGGGTGGAAATCAAAGGGCATGCACTAGATGAATTTTTGGCTGAGTTCACTTGGGACGAGACCAAGGCTGAAAAAGAAAAAGGTGATGTTGCAGATAACCAACCAAAAAGAAGTGTCGGCCCTTCCATGGATGAGGCCGAGATAAGCACAGTTAGAGGAAAGACAACCGAGAATGAAGAGGCAAGGTATCTCTTCAAACAAGGATCCCTGGCAGAGGGTAACTTTTCTATGGACGATGATGTATGGAGCCTGTTCGTTGATGGGTCATCCTGCGAAAATGGAAGTGGTGTCGGAGTAATAGTGTCAGCACCAGACGCCACAGATATAGAGTACGCTCTGAGGTTTAATGTCAATGCCTATGAGTTTGAATACGAAGCTTTAGTAGCAAGTCTCTCTTTATCCCTAGCTCTTAATATCATCAAACTCCTAGTCCATAATCACTCAAGACTTGTGGTAAACAAAATCTTGGGAGTGTATGAGGCCAAAGAAGAGAGAATGGCTAAATATCAGCATGGGAGTTACATCAACAGACTCATATTCGCTCGACCTCATCCATGACAGTGGGTCCGAGGCTCCCACATAGATCCAGCTCAACACTAGTAACTATCCTACCAAAGAACGTCGCATTAACTTCTCAGCCCAAAGACACTTTATCCCTCAGCCTTCCAGACACATTAAAGACTAAGGGCTAGGGGTAATTGATATACCAAATACGTCCTCGTCCTAGAGTAGGACCCCTCGGCCAAGTCTGACTAGTTATAAACCATCAATTTGGCACAAATATGACTCGACCATACACCCATCTTGAAGGCCGCATCCTCGACATATCCCCTTAGCCTCGGCTATTATGGCAGTAACCTCAACCATCAGGTAGTGAATTTGAGACCTTCGCTTAGGGGTCAGTGCAGAAGGCATTAGCCTCAGCTTATATGCTGGATCATAACCCCCACGTCTCATCATACAGTGTCAGTGACAGCATCAGTGACCTCAGGTATCCTCGGCCTTATCCACAACAGTGAAGTCGAGGCTCTTACTCAAATACAACTCAACCTTAATAATAATCGTATCAAAATACCGGCTCATCATCTCGATCGTGGACTCAACCTAAGTTGACTCGACCTCGGCCATTAGGAGTCTAGTAAAAATGACCCATAATATTGATCCTATGATCTACTACCATCGTGTCGTCCATCACCCGAACGACGAGGATAGGAGGTGATAGTTTAGAAGAATAGGTGTTATTCCATCAGTGGACTCAATCTCGATAACTCGGCCATGACCTCAGCTTGAGTATTCTCGGCCTCGGCCTCATGGATTTTATATTACATCTCGGCATCGACCTCATAGTTGTCATATTTCATCTCGGCCTTAACTCTAAATACTAGATCTTCATATACAACCCTATTGATCTCACTACAAGTATATACTCGGACTTATTCTCCTACTCAAGAGATGACGGTCGACCCCAGACATCACCATCATCAGTAAATACCATTAGGGGATTGACTCATCA
Source organism: Sambucus nigra (assembly GCA_949130495.1). Classification (NCBI taxonomy): domain Eukaryota; kingdom Viridiplantae; phylum Streptophyta; class Magnoliopsida; order Dipsacales; family Adoxaceae; genus Sambucus; species Sambucus nigra. The sequence continues at coordinate 86,184,452 of OX422223.1, read as the reverse complement.
TCTTAACCTCAGCCTGGGCGGTACGGTCGACAGTGACAGATAACAGAGATCATGGATTGGGAAATGCATGGAAGAGTGATCGTGGGTTATAGATCTCACGCATATGAAACCGTTATAAGAATATCTCCCTCACACGTGAGGGAATATTTCATCATCTTGATACACATTTGACAGGATAGTTTTCACAACCTCATTAGCTAGGAACATTCCATGCCTTCCTGGGGGTACACTAAACCTCCAAGCCCTATATATACTCTTCATCTTCTCCATAAGAAGAGGCCGATAATTCATAACCCTAGTAGAACTCTGTTAAACTAATTATAAGAGAGATAAAAGCTTGAGTGTTGTATTTACAAGCCATTAGTGCCCTTACTATAGTGGAAACCACCTTTCAAACTGCACAGTGGATATAGGCTCCGGCCAAACCACTTATATTTTCATGTTCTTCCTCTTATCCTCACCCCTATGCCCCATCTCTTATTTACATATCTTGTATGTTCCATATCACCATTGTTGTGTTATGATTGAGCTTGAGTTGTTCACACTTTCACAAGTTTGTTTACTGGTTCCATCCTTAGTATCATCAAATTGGCGCCTTATGTAGGAATGAATAGTATCATCTCTTCCCTTATCTAGCCTGTACTCACCAGAGTCTCTGGTGGTGAGAAATTTCTCCCATCTTGTGGAGATGTTTCACCATTGAAAGAGCTCTTATTGATCTTCTAAGCTTTTTTTCTCTAGTTCATAGATCATCTGTGGCACTTAAGATATGGCATCAGAATTTCCACCACCTGTCGGTGGTCCTAGGTCAGTCATACTCCACCTCAATCAGAGATAGAGGAGGTGGAAGTGGCTATGAAGTCATTATTAACTAGCCAATAGGCGATGTAAGAGAAGCTAGATGCCTTTAGCCAAAATGTGTTGATGAGCCTGTTGGAGTAGTGTCAAAGATGATTACTCCAACCACCGTAGAGGGCCAGCACCCAAAATCCAGGGGACCACCCCAGGTACCACACAAGGATCTACCGCCTTATCAATGGCGGAGGGACGATGATGATCCTAGGCATTAACTCCTGGGGAGGCAAGGTCACCCATGCCTAGAAGATCAGTACGATGACTATGAGGTCGATGATGTATCGGTCGAATGCTGGGATCCATATGAGATATCAGGTAACACTGTGAGCCCCATTCAAGTCAGTCGAGGTCACAACAGAAGGCCGAGCCAAGACGTACAACCCAAAGGACAATTTTTCAATTGATTAAGTAGAGGTCCAGGCTTTGAAAGACTCGACTCAGTGGGTGACCTCAGAGATCGATTATTGAGGTCAAGGTGCATTATCATCTCCTGGAGAAATGACGAATGTGCTGGTCATCAACCCCCATGTGGACGAGACAAGGTGAAAAGGGAAGTAAATAGCCGTTGAAGAACAGTGGGAAGAGAACTCATACCATGACCAACCGAGAGGAGGGGGTAGGAGATAATGTTCCTCCCGCCGAGGGAGAAAATACAGCCGAGGTCGATATGCCATGGAATCGTTCTATCCAAAAGCTTGAGGATAAGATTGGAGATCTCATGAAGAGTCAAGACCCTCTGGAGAAGGGTTATATGGAGGGGTCCCTATTCGTTGCTAGAATCATGAGCTATCCCACCCTGACTAAGTTCAAGCCGTCGGTAGTCACACCAAAATACTATGGGAGCACTAACCCTGTCCATCATGTTAATATGTATTAATATGTTGCAAACATCTTCTCGATTTCAGACGAGATGAGATGCATAGCCTTTTCGAGCACCGTCACCGACGCTGCTCATGTGTGGTATACTTCTCTTCCCAAAGGCTCGATTGAAAACTTCAAACAGTTGGCTGAAAGCTTCATACATAACTTTTTCTTTAAAATAAAACCCCAAAATAAAACCACACACCTTCTATATGTTAAGAAGGGTAAGAATAAGTCACTCAGATACTACATAGCTCGCTTCAACCAAGAAAATCTCGAAGTAGAAGACTATGAGGAAAGTATGACAACTCTAATGGGAGGGTTATAGAAGGGTAAGCTCCTATAGAAGTTGGTCGAGGATCCTCTAAAATCTATGTCTGAACTCCTGGCCATGGTCGGGAGAGTCATGATGGCGAAGGAGGCCATGGATGGGAAAGAAAAAGATGAGAAGGAAGATAGTGGAAGTAAGCCTTATAAAGCCAAAAGTAAGGATGAGAATAAGAGGTCGACTGAGGATAAGTTTGCTGACTATACTCTATTGACGGTTAACCTAGATATGATACTGAATGGAATCAAAGATGATAGATCTCTAAGTTGGCCCGAGAGGCTCAAAGCCCCTCCTCATACAAGGGAAAAAATTAAATGGTACGACTTTCACCAAGATCATGGCCATACCACTGACAAATGCTTTGCATTGAAAGATGATATTGAAAAGATGCTCAAATAAGGGAAGCTTTAGAAGTACATCGACTGAAGTGGTTCTAAGGAGGACAGCTGAAATATGCAAGGTGGTTCAAGAGATGAGAGGCCAAGACGAAATGCTGATAAAGAAGATGAGGAATCTGATGATGATGAATCCAACACCGATCTCCCACCAAAGGAAGTTGCTCCAAAAGGTCGGCTGGAATGATCTCCTTTGATGTATATGACCATCGACAGTTCAACTGCTGGGCACAAGATAATGGGCCTCATCCAGATCTTTATGCATGAAGTCGATAAGAACAGATAGTTATCAGTTGTCTTTCAGTTGTACGAATGTAACCGCTGTCAAGTGAGCTTTAGTATCTCAACTATTTGCATCATAATAAAAAGTCAATGAAAAATGGTATGTGTAATATCTTAATCTTTTCATATGAAATTTTCAACTGAATGCTTCAAGTCGCCCAAGACTAAAAAACATCATTAACTTGGCGATCTCATACTTGAAACATCATTAACTTGGTGATATGTGACAAACATCTAACTTGGTGATCTCATACTTAAAACATCATAAACTTGGTTATATGAGACAACAATCATTAACTTGGTGATCTCATACTTAAAACATCATTAACTTGATGTTATGAGTCAAAAATCATTAAGTTGGCGATCTCATACTTATAACATCATTAACATGGTGATATGAGACAAACATTATTAATTTGGTGATCTCATACTTGAAACATCATTAACTTTGTGATATGAGTCAAACATCATTAACTTGGTGATCTCATATTTAAAACATCATTAACTTAGTGATATGAGACAAACATCATTAACTTAGTGATATGAGACAAACATCATTAACTTGATGATGTCATATTTAAAACATCATTAATTTGTTGTTATGAGACAAACATCATTAACTTAGTGATATGAGAGAAACATCATTAACTTTATGATCTCATACTTGAAACATCATTAACTTGGTGATATGAGACAAACATCATTAACTTGGTGATCTCATACTTAAAACCTCATTAACTTGGTGATATGAGACAATAATCATTAACTTGGTGATCTCATACTTGAAACATCATTAACTTGGTGCTATGAGTCAAACATCATTAACTTGGTGATCTCATACTTGAAACATCATTAACTTGGTGATATGGGTCAAACATCATTAACTTGGTGATCTCATACTTGAAACATCATTAACATGGTGATATGTGACAAACATCATTAACTTGGTGATCTCATACTTGAAACATCATTAACTTGGTGATATGAGTCAAACATCATTAACTTGGTAATCTCATACTTAAAACATCACTAACTCGGTGATATGAGACAAACATCATTAACTTGGTGAGCTCATACTTGAAACATCATTAACTTAGTGATCTAATATTTGAAAAACCATCGACTTGGTTAGAGACAAACATCATTAATTTGGTGATCTCATATTTAAAACTAGCATTTTATGGTTAGACTCATATTGGCTAAAGACGAGAAGATATTACAATTACAAGTCAAAAGCAATCACACTCAACACAATGAAGAGAATTAGTAAGAAAGATGCTAATATTTGTATTTAAGTCGAAATCAGTAGCAACAGACGAAGGTACACTTCAGCTGTTCAACGCCAAAGTTAATAAAAATGGAATTATAAGACAAAGGGTATCAACCACAGAAGACCATCCTATAGAGTTGGCTCATCATCTCAGATTAGTAACCGACTCAGCACCACCATCCTCAACCAGAGACATATCGTCAATAATTAACCTCAGATACTTTATCCCTCATCCTTCCATTCACATTAAATACTAAGGGATAGTGGGTGATTGACATACCTAAGTATACCCTCATCCAAGCTTGGGACCCACTCGGCTAAGGCCGACCTTGACAAATCATCAGACAGAGAGATATTATGACTCGGCCTAGGGGTCGATGCAGAAGGCCTCGGCCTCGGCCATGATAGAACATCTTATGATCTCAGTACCAACAATCTTCCTACTAGAGGAAAGGCTCATCATGTCGACCGCGTACTAGACTGGATCCCCCTCGGCCAAGGCCAACCAACAGAAGACTATTATTTTTTACAAGTAATGATTTGGCCTTGCACATGTCCTCATAGGGCCACATACTCGGCCTCATCTCAAAGCACAATTAAGGACTCTAACATCATAGGTCTTATGACTCAAGTACCCTCGACCTCATCCACCACCTGGAGGATGAAGATCTACTGAAGATAGCTCAGTATGGGAGTTACATCAGTAGACTAATGTCCCCTCGACCTCGTCCACGACAGTGGAACCGAGCCTTCCACGCAAATTTAGCTCAACACGAGTAACTTTCCTACCGTAGAACATCTCATCACCTTATCGGCCCAAATACACTTTATCCCTCAGCCTTCTATCCACATTAAAGACTAAGGGCTAGGGGTGATTGATATACCAAATATGTCCTCATCTTAAAGTTGGACCCCTCGACCAAGTCTGATTAGTTGTAGACCATTAATTTGGGATAAATATTATTCGACCATATACCCATCTTGGAGGTCTCATCCTTGGCATATCCCCTTGGCCTCGACCATCATGGCAGCAACCTTAACTATCAGGCAATGAATTTGAGACTTCGACTTAGGGGTCGACACAGAAGGCCTCAGCCTCGGCTTATATGCTGGGTCATAACCCCCAAGTCTCATCATACAGTGATAGCATCGGTGACCTAAGGTATCCCCGACCTCATCCACGACAGTGAAGCCAAGTCTCCTACTCAGATACAACTCAACCTCAACAGCAGTCATATTAGAAGACTGACTCATCGTCTTGACCGTGGACTCAACCTAAGATGACTCAGCCTTGGCCTTTATAAAGCTAGTAAACATGCCTCATAACATTTATACTATGATCTACTACCCTTATCTCGATCGTCACCCAAATAATGAGGACAGGAGGTGACAGCTTAGTCGAACAAGTATCATTCCATCAGTGGACTCTAGCTCGATAACTCGATCATAACCTCAGCATGAGTCGGCTTGGCCTTAGACTCATAGCTCTCATATTACATCTCGACCTCAACTCTGAATACCATATTTGCATGTACAACCCCAGTGATCTCACTATAAGTGTATTCTCATCCTCGTCCTCCTACTCAAGAGATGACGGCCAACCCCAGATAAAACCATCATCAGTAAATCCCATTAGGGGATTGACTCAGCATCTCAACCTCAACCTAGGTGGTACGATCGACAGTGATAGTTGGCAGATCGTGTGGATTAGGGAATGCGTGGAAGTGTGCACGTGGGTTCCAGATCCCACATATATAAACTCATTATAGTAATATCTCCCTCGTACGTGAGGGAATATTTCATCATCATAATATACATTTGACAGGACAGATGGTAGAACCTCATTAGCTAGGAACATTCCATGCCTGCTTGTGGGTACACTACACCCCCAAGCCTAATATATACTCTTTATCTTCTCCATGAGAAGAGATCGATAATTCATAACCCTAGCAGAACTTTGTCAAAATGATTGTAAAAGAGAGAAAAGTTTGAGTGTTGTATTTACAGGCCATTAGTGCCCTTACTATAGTGAAAACCACCTTTAACGCTGCACAGTGGACATAGGCTCCGACCGAACCACTTATATTTTCGTGTTCTTCCTCTTATCCTCACCCCGTCTCTTATTTACATATCTGGTATATTCCATATCACCATTGTTGTGCTGTGATTAAGCTTGAGTTATTCATACTTTTACAAGTTTATGTGTTGGTTCAATCCTTGCTATCATCAGTTATAACTCTTTTATTTATTTCAAAGACTAAACTCTTACAATTTACAATCAAACTCTTTCTTCTTAACTCATCACACAACAAAAAAAGAAATAACTCATAATGAATTGCAATATAACTTTAACACAAAATAAATTTCTAACTGAGGTTACTCGCTTAAACATGATATACTTTTAACCATTTGTAATTAATCTTGAAAGGTTTACCCTCTTCTATCTTAGAGATTATGCAGTAACCTGAAGCGTGAGCTTTCTTTCGAATGAAAGTTCCCTCCTAATTCGTAGCAAATTTAGGCAATAGGAGACCTCGAATGTCCTTCACTACTGCCTTCAAAACCAAATCCCATTCTATGAACTTTCTTGACCTCACCAAGTTGTTATATGCCCTAGAGAGTTTCTTCATGTATATTTGGAAGTGTTGCATCGCATTATCCCTGTGTTCATCCAGTTCTTCTAACTATATGAGTTTGCTCTAAGGAATCATTCTGCTTCGAAAGGCATATCGGCCCGAGGGAACTTCTAACTCCATTGGAAGAATTTATTTGGCTCCAAACATAAGAGAGAATGGTACATACCCTGTGGGCTTTCTCTTTATCGTTCGATAGGCCCAGAGAACTGCTGAAATCTTATCATCCCATGAACTAGGGAAATCCTCTATCCTCTTGGCCAACATATTGGCCAAGGGCTTGTTTGTTACTTCGTCTTGATCGTTACCTTTGGGAATCCTGCTATTGAGGTATAAAGGAGATGAAGTACTTGTCTCTGAGCATCGTTACCTCTTTATTGACAAATGGGGCCCCGTTATCATAGAGTATAACCTTTGGGATCCCAAATTGACAAATTATATACTCTCTAATGAAGTTCGTCACCACACCCATTGTTGCTCTCTTTAGTGGTATTACCTCAACCCACTTTGTAAAGAACTCTATTTCCATTAATATCCAAATCTTTCCTCTTGAGGATGGATGCATTGCCCCTACCAGGTCAAACACCCAAGTGTGGAATGGGTAAGGAGTGACCAAAGAGTGTAATACTACCAAAGGAGCATGGATCATGTTTTCCTGCAGATGGCTGATGATACACAAATATTGCGTATTTCATCCTCCGAACCTACGTATTTTAGCCCCCTCGGGTATCTTATTCCCTATATTTATGCTCGTTAACCAGACAACCTCATATTTCTACGTTAACATATTTTTCAGGGGTTAATTGAACTTTTATAGGTAAATGGATGCTAAGTGTGAAGTTCGGACGTGTTTCGCTCGATTTTTGTACGCCATCGCACGTTTAAGAGAATTTTAGTCATTTTATAGCTTGGTCACCTGGCACGACATTTCATGGAAGTTGTATCCCTCCTCGCTAGCTTCGCGTGGCCATGAATGGTGTGCGACTCCGAGTTCGTATGAAGAAGTTACGATAATTTTATCGGAGGAGAAAAGCATTGAAACCAAAAGAGGAGGAGAAGAGGAAGAAAATAATGTAGTGTGCTGCTTGATTCTGCCCTGCTTGATTGATCAATCGATCAAAAGGATCAATCGATCGATCCTCATCGACAGTGGATATTTTGGTCATGATCGATCGATCCCCTGTTTTCAGCAGATATTTTTCCTTTTCTTTTCTTTTCTCTTTTCTTTTCTAATTTAATTCCAACTTAGTATAAATACCAATTTTGATGTAATAAACAAATATATATGATTTTAGGTTAGATAGGTTAGGGTTTTGGAGGTTTGGGAGCTCATTTCTTCATTTTTTCTTGGATTGACACCCATTTGGGCTTGTAATTTGTGCTACCATCTTCCATTTCCATTATAGTTTGTATTTCCTTATTTCTTGCTTTCTAGTTAATTTACATTCTTTCTAATTTAGGTTTACATGCTTTATTTCCTTGCTTTCTAGTATAGTTTTACTGCGTTTATTTATTGCGTTTATTTATCGCATTTTTACGATGCTTTCTAGGTAATTTAAATTAGGTTGTGTTTGAATTGAACTCACTCGGGTTAACACGTTGCGTTGCTTGGTGATAGTGTTTACGGGTGTATTTCGGGTGCGTTGTCCTAGTTATTATGCCTAGGATATTTGACGGGGCATATCATGTATGTCCCGTGCTTACGACCTTTCGCGTGTAATTTCTGGGATATTTGTTGATGCCAAGATCTTATTAGGCTTTTATGAGGATTTAGGGGTGTGACAACCCTTGATTTAATTAACTGTCGAAATGAGACGCATTTGTAATAACTCGTCGACCCATGTAACCATTTTATACAAATTAACTCGGGTGAGGGATATTCGATGCAACCTATAGTTTTACTCGCTTTCATAATCTAGTTTCAATACACACGCCTAGATTGACATTTCCCTTTCATGCATCTTTTACTTTTTAGTTTGTAATCACCTTTTGTACTTTTATTTCGGAGCACTAAATCATATAAATTCTAGCATCTCGTCCCTGTGGATTTTTGATACCCGATTTACCGTTGTGCTTGCCTCGCAAGTGTAGTCGTAATTTAGGTTTGTTTGTATAGTGACGACAAGATAAAAAACAACGACTATGCACTTTATACGCGCACACTTCGCGCGCGCTATCAAAATGGCGTCCTTGCTGGGGACTAGTTTGTTTTAGACTTTTATTTATTTAATATTTCATAGTATTTTCTTTCTATTTGTATTATTTGCTAACCTTTTTGCACGACTTCCACATTTGAGCACTTAGAAACGCTTGAATTTTTCCCGCGCGCACCTACTTTGTGGAATTTGCCACTTGAGCCATTTTTGGGGTAAGCATATCTCATTTCAATTCTTTCGGTAATCATTGTTATAATTCTCAAAATGCTCGTAGTCCTATGACTTTCGGCAAATACTTAGAATCCCAAAGTATAATAAATTCAAATATGACTTTGGGCGAGTATAACGAAAGTCAAAACTTAGGTTATTGGAATTTTGATGATGATGATAATGATTTTGGGCCTATACCTCCTTATAATAGGAATTTTGTAACGAATTGCAATAGTTTTCAAAATTCCTATAATAATGAGTTTTTGTTTAAGTCCGATGGTAATTTTCAAAGTTTTCATTTTCATGGATCCGCACCTCAACCTATGACATTCGGTGAGGGTTTGCGTATGTATGAGAATGAGAAACTTGAAAATCGTTATCGGGAAGAAAATCATTCGTGGGAACATGACTCGGATTTACTATTTGATTCCGACGACGATTTTGCTTCCGAGACTTTTGAGGTCGAAGAATGTTTTGAACCAAATGAGATAGTTGTGCCTACTTTGGAACAAATCATTCTAGACTTTGCCCATTGCATAATAGATATTGAAAGTGAGGATGAAAATGATGTAATATCTATTTGCAATGAAATGATTTCTTCTTTAGCCCCCAAAGAAGAACATTTCATTGAAAATGATATTATTTCCTTCAAAACTCAATCTTCATGCGATGATGATTCATCTCATGAGTTTGAATTTCTTTCATCCCCATTTTCATTCTCTATTATCACATCGTCTCAAGTACCCGATGATTCGGTTTCAAACTTTAATGTTTTAAACCTTTTCGCCGATGCATCTTTGCCTTTGTGTGTGCCGCCTCCCATTCCAATTTCAAAATCATTGGGAGGGTATTCGGCTTTTCTCGGTCCCCACATGTTTTTGTCACCCGTTCAATCCAAACCCCCCATCGTCCCTCTAAAACTTTTAATTGACGATGGTTCCTTTCTTCCACCTTACGCATCCCTTTCGTTGTTAAAACGGAATTCAATCGGTTACGCCTTACACATGCCTTCTGTTGTGTTTGAATGGAACTCACTCGGGTTAACGCGTTGCTTGGCTTTGGTGACGGTGTTTATGGGTCGGGTCTATTTCTGGTGTGTTGTCCTAGTTATTGCGCCTAGGAAATTTGACGGGGCGTATCATGTATGTCCCGTGCTTACAATCTTTCGCGCATAATTTTCGGGATATTTGTTGATGCCAAAATTTTATTAGGCTTTTATGAGAGGGGCGTGACAACCATTGATTTAATTAACTATCGAAACGAGACGCATTTGTAATAACTTGTCGACCCATGTAACCATTTTATACAAATTAACCCGGGTGAGGGATATTCAACGCAACCTATAGTTTTATCGCTTTGTTAATCTAGTTTCAATACCCTTGCCTAGATTAATCTTTCCCTTTTATGCATCTTTTCCTTTTTAGTTTGTAATCACCTTTTGCACTTTTATTTCGAAATATTAAATCATTTAAATTCTAACAACTCGTCCCTGTGGATTTTCGATACCCGACTTACCGCTAGACTTGCCCCGCAAGTGTAGTCGTAATTTAGGTTTGTTTGTATAGTCACAACAAGACAGAAAAAAATGACTGTACACTTACACGTGAGAATTCATTTCACCGCGTTAATACAAAAATCTAAATTACGACTGCACTTGCGATACAAGTATAGCGGTAAGTCGGGTATCGAATCCATAGAGAATGTTTGATAGATCGTAACAGATTATTAATCCAAGAATAAAAGTGTAAAAAGGTGATGTGTGCTAGGAAATAAACGAAAAGAATAAGTTAAGTCTAAATAAAAGTAAAGCGAGGATCGGGATATCATCCAACCATACGGATCAGAACAACTATTAATTAGAATTCCAGCTCGAGACCAATTTAATCGAGCATTATCAATTAATCATAAACTTCACACAATAAGTAATTTAAGCCAAAGTTGTGAGAATAAAGAATTAACCGAAAATTGGTCGCACGCGGATTAAATTCAGATTATCGCTTTAAAAACTAACGTTGCATGACAAAGAAAGTTAAACGCGTAATCCGACTTTAATTCGTGCGGGTTCAATTAAACGCAATTTTGCACGAAACCTAATTTTTGGAGCTCGGGGACCGTTAGTGGAGGAACGACATCCCGACCATATTTATCTAAGGGCACATAATGATTAAACTAGATTACAACTAATTAAATTAGGGAAGCAAGAAATAAAGCAATTAAACTAATTAACAAAGGATGAAAATTAATCTACAAAGCAAGAAATCAACAAGATAACTTATATAAATGGAGATGGAAGTGGAAAGTTGAACATACACAACCTATATGGTTGTTAACCCAAAGAGAAATGAAACCAATCTCTCCAAAAAGATTCAAAATTTTTAAAAATATTTTCTTTCTTTTTTTGGGCATTTTGCCTTTGTTTCCGATGATAAATTTCAATAATTGCCCGATCCAATAGATAACCCAATGATGCATGTTCTCGATTTTAGAAGTTATTAGACTTTAGTCTCACTTATTGATATTATGAATAACTTCCGGAATTAAACTTTAATCCCATGGGCACATGCACTTTTATCATTCTATTGATTTTGTTTAAGATTTTTATAACTCGGTAATCTTTTGTTGCATTGTATATAATTACACCGAGTAAGTTTTGTACCTTTCGTCGTTTGTGAGTGTATACACTATTCTTTTCTCATTGAAAACGTTGAATTCGTTGGTAATCTCTTTATTCTTTCATTTGATCGTTTATTAATTGAGTTTATATTTGAAATGTGTTACTTGATCATGATTTTCATATATTGTTTTGATTCGAGAATTGTGTAAACTTTGTGAAATGATCATAGTCATTCTTTGTTATATAACCCATATTAGCCTTGACCTCACCCTTATATGTTTACCCTCGTTAACCCCTCTGAGCCTAAATATAGTTGTTCGTTTCATAACCCCAATCCCATAACAAACTCCACATTAGAGTTATACACCATACATACACCTTCCATACCTTTGTTTGGAATGTTACTTGGGATTGAATGATGTTGTGATGATGTCGATTGCAATTTAGGCATATGAGAGTTTGAAAAGTAAAAGAAAAGTGAAAAAGAGAAAGCAAAAAGCAAAAGAAAACAAAAGAAAAATGAGAAAAATGAGAAAAAGAAGAAAAAGAAAAGAAAGAGAAAGTTGTGATGTTGTATAGTGTTCAATAAGCTTTGATTACTCTCCCCGATGATATATCCAATGCCGTTTTGGAACTTGTTTTCCAATTTTGATATTGCCCGCATCTTTCCATTATCCCGAGTTTTCATCCCGAACACTTTGAATCCGTACATACATTCTTTCATTTAGTACCCAAGCCTAGCATACATTACAAGCCTATTAAAGTCCTACGTTATCTTAGGTTGATGTAATTCAAAGGTTTAAATGGTTTTGATAATCTATGAAAATGCATTTCGCCTCCTTTAATGGGCGGTATCCTTTCATTGAGATTACAGTTTTTCAGTTTATATATAGCGTTCTTCATTTGTGACATGTGTGCGGCCTAGTTTCCATTTCCATTTACTCTTTAGCCCGCATGTTTCGTGTGTTACCTCCCTGTTTCGAGTGATTTCGCTTGATGAGTGTAATGCTCGTGAGGATTGAATGTATGCTTGCTTTAATGTTTATCAGCTTTATATAAGTTTTTGTCAAATCAAACTTTGCATGTGCTCTCTCCCCTCCCACATTTTAAGGTTTCAATTCTATGAGGTGCATTCTATAATGTTAATGATTTGGACTTTTATTTGAATTCGTTCAATTTTCTAATAATGTGTATGAAATCTTTTTTACCATTTTTGGGCTTGTCTCATGTTCGGTTGGGCATATTTTGAGGAAACCATGTGATGTTTGTGGGTACCATCCCTGAAAACCCTCACGAGATGACACTCGTCCACTAGGGTGACCTAGGGGTTTAACGACTTATTGCATACTCTAAATGCAATCGAATCTCCCGCGAAAGTGGCGTTTTACTTTTATACCATACTTTTGTACTATCTCCTATTTTGGTTTTCTTGTAGTTCTTGTTGCATCCTATTTCATTGCTAGGGACTAGCAATGTGTAAGTTACGGGGTGTGATGATACGCAAATATTGCGTATTTCATCTTCCAAACTTACGCATTTTAGCCTCCTCGGGTATCTTATTCCCTATATTTATGCTCGTTAACCAGACAACCTCGTATTTTACGTTAACATGTTTTGCAGGGGTTAATTGAGCTTTTATAGGTAATTGGATGCTAAGTGTGAAGTTCGGACGTGTTCCGCTCGATTTTCATACGCCATCGCACGTTCAAGGGCATTTTAGTCATTTCACAGCTTGGTCACCTGTCCCGACATTTCACGGAAGTTGTAGCCCTCCTCTCTAGCTTCGCATGGCCACGAACGGTGCATGATTCCGAGTCCGTATGAAGAAGTTACGACAATTTTAGCGGAAGAGAAAAGCATTGAAACCAAAAGAGGAGGAGAAAAGGAAGAAAAGAATGCGGTGTGCTGCTTGATTCTGCCCTGCTTGATCGATCAATCCATCAAAAGGATCGATCGATCGATCTTCATTGACAGTGGATATTTTGGTCATGATTGATCGATCGACCAAAGGGGTCGATCGGTCGATCCCCTGTTTTCAGCAGATATTTTGCCTTTTCTTTTCTTTTCTCTTTTCTTTTCTAATTTAATTCCAACTTAGTATAAATACCAATTTTGATCTAATAAACAGATATATACGATTTTAGGTTAGATAGGTTAGGATTTTGGAGGTTTGGGAGCTCATTTCTTCACTTCTTCTTGGATTGACATCCATTTGGGCTTGTAATTTGTGCTACCATCTTCCATTTCCATTAATATAGTTTGTATTTTCTTATTTCTTGCTTTCTAGTTAATTTACATGCTTTCTAATTTAGGTTTACATGCTTTATTTCCTTGCTTTCTAGTATAGTGTTACCGCGTTTATTTATTGCATTTATTTACCGCGTTTTTACGATGCTTTCTAGGTAATTTAAATGAGGTTGTATTTGAATTGAACTCACTCGGGTTAACGCGTTGCTTTGCTTGGTGATAGTGTTTATGGGTATATTTCGAGTGAGTTATCCTAGTTATTATGCCTAGGAGAATTGACGGGGCATATCATGTATCACCCGTGCTTACGACCTTTCGCGCGTAATTTCCGGGATATTTGTTGACGCCAAAATATTATTAGGCTTTTATGAGGATTTAGGGGCGTGACAACCCTTGATTTAATTAACTGTCGAAACGAGACACATTTGTAATAACTCGTCGACCCATGTAACCATTTTATACAAATTAACTCGGGTGAGGGATATTCGACGCAACCTGTAGTTTTACTCGCTTTCATAATCTAGTTTCAATACACACGCCTAGATTAACATTTCCCTTTCATGCATCTTTTACTTTTTAGTTTGTAATCACCTTTTGCACTTTTATTTTGGAGAACTAAATCATATAAATTCTAGCATCTCGTCCCTGTGGATTTTCGATACCCGACACCGATCTGCTTGCCTCGCAAGTGTAGTCGTAATTTAGGTTTGTTTGTATAGTCGCGACGAGATAAAAAACAACGACTGTGCACTTTACACGCGCACACTTCTCGCGCGCTATCAGTGGCATGCCTTGCATTTTAGAACAAACTCAACAAAATCTTTCTCTGTGGTTGGCCCATAATAACCAATGTCATTGGTCATATAATTTTCCCCCTTCAATGTGAGATGGACTGTGAGCTTGCTTCAATACTTTCATTCCCTCCTCCTTTGTGATGCATCTTAATGACCTGTTGAAGTATCCTTTGTGATAGAACTGTTCCTCTTGGATGTAGAACCGTGGGGACCTTTGCTTGAATCCCATCGGGTCAATTTTCTCCATAAAACAACTCCATCCTTAATAAAATTAATGTAAGGCTGCCTCCTGTTGCGCTAAAGCAAGACTATCTCTAGAGACCAAGACGATAAAACTCACTCGGAAATTTATCAAACACTTGGTGTGCGAAAACACCCAAGACCTTGTTCCCAAAATGAACTAGTGTGAAAACTCCCAATCAATTCAATCAAGGATCAATGAAGAGACAATAAGAACATACAAGCAATCTTCAAAGCAAAACAACAACGATATAGCGTGGTTCACCCAAATTTGGGCTACATCCACCAAGGAGGATTTCTTCTTTCTATAGATAAATGGAGGAACCCAAAGGTTATACACACACACACAATTTATCTCTCTTAGAAAGTCACTCACAACCTCACAAGAACTCACCCCTCAAATGGGAGCTCTAACTTTTTTTAACTTTGATAACTCTCAAAATAGCTCTCAAACTTGTCCTCTCCCAAAACCTATAAATAACACCTGTATTTATAGATTTGAGCCAAAATGGCAAATTTGTAAATAAACCAAAATTGAAAAAATAGGAGAGCTAAAACCAACAAACTCCACCTTGGCGATCCTGACGATCCAACCAATGTCTAGAATGCTGAAATTGAACCCGCTTAAAGACCGTCCCACCATCTACCAAGCTAATGTGATTCCCCCAGGCAATCTTCACGATCCAACCAAACTCGAAATATAAACATCGAATCCGCTCGAAGATCATCCCGACGTCTAACAAGCCAATACGCTCCACCCGACGTTAAGCCACCCCAAACTTCAACCATGAAGTGAGATAGCGCAAGTCTTCACTCCAAGACTCCAAACGAATCCCCACGCTGAGGAACCAAGTTCTAAACTAAGAACTCTCCATCTCATGCATCTGAATGTTTCCCATGTAACCATACGGTGAATCTCGCTCCTCATGTAACCCGGTGAGTACACCCCCACACAATACATATAGCATACACCCTCTTTACACGAAACATTCAAACATATCAACACCATCTTCCACCATCAGAAATAACCACGGATGAGAGGGAAAATTCCTCACCTCTCATACCCTCCAAATCTCACCCTCGAAAGATGTACCAAGTCTTTGTCACGAAAAACTCCCGTTTGACAATGCTCGCAAATAATAACTCATCGACCCTCCTTGAACTAGCTACATACACCTCGAATCCATCACGGTCCTACACCTCCTCAATTCTAATCAGCCAATGCATGTGTGCAACTAAACCGAGTTAACATCACCCGTTGGCCCCGGAGGGGGACTTCGATCCATCCCCTCCACTAGTAGGTATTATCCCATCACTACCGTCTACTCTCGGAAAGATAGCTCCCAATGTCTCTGCTTTGTTCACAAATGAGACATGCCTCGAACGTTCGATCACCTGTGCACACAACTTCCCCATATTTCTCAAAATCTGATTTAGACGATACAACCCCTCTCTCTCCTCTCCCCTCGCTAGAACCATACAACCGCGTGTGACTTTCAAGACTCCACCCGCCACCGCCACCCGACAACCTTTGGAATCCAAACGGCTAATGGATATAAAATTCTTTCACAACTTTGGGACATAGGCCACACCACCCAAAGTTCGTTCCACCCCATCGAACATCTTAAGTTTCACCGTCCCGACACCCTCAACGACAACCTTCTCTCCGTTAGCCAAAGACATGGAACCTTTTCCATTTTTCATGAAAGTCTCAAAATATTCCCTCTTAGATCAAACGTGATCCAATGATCCTGAATTTAATATCCAATCATCTTGGGAAAGAGAGTTAACCTTGGAGATTGTGAGAAGTTCTCCAAGTTCATCTTCATAATTCGCACTCTCTACCGTTGCCCTCTCGAAATCAACCTTGCCCTTAACCTTGTCATTCCACAAAGGACATTCTCGAATCATATGACCCCATTACCGGCACTTGTAGCATTTCGGCCCTTTACCACCAACACCCCTCGATCTAGACCTACTACAGTCATTAAATCCTCGGTTGGAGTTCCTCCGGCCATTTTGCCCACCTCCGTCTCTCGCTGTAAGGCCTTAATTATGGGAATACCCGTCACCTCCACCTTCCTTCTTTCTCATCATGACATGAGATTGAATATCTTACACAACCTCATTACACCGGAGCGTAGACTTCCCAAAAATGAGAGTGGTCACAAAATGCTCGTATGAATCGAGTAATGATGCAAGCAACAACAATGCCCAATCCTCATCAATGAATTGAAGATCTATCCGGTTCAAGTCATTTATCAAGGCATTAAAAACGTTGATATGCTTCATCATATCCTCACCCTCCTTCTTCTCAATCTTGAAGAGTTTCTTCTTGAGGAACAATTTATTTGACAATGACTTTCCCAAATAAATCTCTTCTAGCTTATCCCACATGCCTTTAGCCGTGGTCTCCGCTATCACGTTATTCAACGCATCATCCGTGATAAGAATCTCAATACACGAAGCTTCTCTTTGATCAATATCAGTCCACTCGATATCGGTCATGCCTACCGGTCGTCCCTCTACCCCCGACAATGCTAATTCCAAGTTCTGTTGGACAAGAACGCCTCGCATTCGTCTTTGCCATAACTCGAAATTGATCTTCTCATCAAAAGCCTTCATGTTACTCTTCATTGAGCCACTCTATCCATAACTCGGATCCCATCTCTTAGAGCCTCCGCTCGTAGAGGTTGATTCTCGAGTACTCTCCACATTTTCCATCATTTGGAACAAAAAACAAAAGTTATGCCAAAATTGCCAAAATTAATTCAACATCGAACCAAAATATCGGGTAAATAATGCAACTAAAGTTCTGATACCACTTGTTGCGCTAAATCAAGAATATCTCTAGCGACCAAGATGATAAAACTCACTCGGGAATTTTATCAAACACTTGGTGTGCGAAAAACACCCAAGACCTTGTTCCCAAAATGAACTAGTGTGCAAACTCCGATGGGTTCAATTAAGCATCAATGAAGAGACAATAAGAACATACAAGCAATCATCAAATCAAAACAGCAACGATATATCGTGGTTCACCCAAATTTGGGCTACATCCACCAAGGAGGATTTCTTCTTTCTATAGATAAATGGAGGAACCCAAAGGTTATACACACACACACAATTTATCTCTCTTAAAAAGTCACTCACAACCTCACAAGAACTCACCCCTCAAATGGGAGCTCTAACTCTCTTTAACTTTGATAACTCTCAAAATAGCTCTCAAACTTGTCCTCTCCCAAAACCTAGAAATAACACTTGTATTTATAGATTTGAGCCAAAATGGCAAATTTGTAAATAAACCAAAATTGAAAAAATAGGAGAGCCAAAACCAATACCTCCAATCTACCTGAGTTTCAAAGAAGTGACATTCAGTTGCCTGAATGAAAAGTTGACATTTATTGCACATTCGTTGTAACTCTTTTACATTTTGCTTCATCATTAGCCAGAAGTTTCCCTCTCTCTGGATTCTTCTGTACAGAGGGATCTCAATTATTTCTCAGTGTTCGTCATGTATCTTCTTTAACTTTTACTCTGCTTCCTCTGGACTGATTCACCTTGATATTCATCCTCCCACGTTACTGAAGTAAAGACTTCCTTAGCTGGAAAATACTACGCTAGCTCTCTCTATTCCATCTTGCCTTCCCCAAACTCCAACTACTTCCTGATCTCACCTCTCCAATCTGAATCATCTTCCATCGGCAAGATTGTTTGTACCACCAAGTAAGGTGTTCTTAGTTGTATCATAATCATTGTTGTGTCGCTCTTTATGGCCACTTTATGAGAAATGGCGTCATAAGCATCAACATGCCATTCATCGTTATAGGATGACTCCTTATCTTGATCTGATGGAACTGGTTAATCAACCACTGGATAATTGTTCTATAGGGAACAAGGCTGAGGTGCTTCTACCCATATTTCCCATTCACTTATCGAACCACCAAGTTTGAATCACCTTTGATGCACAGTGAATGAATGCCCCATCAAAGGGCATCTAGAAATCCCAGTACTAACGCCTCATACTTTGCTTCATTATTAGAGCAAGGGAGATTTAACTTGTAGGAAAGGCAAATCTCATCCTTCCCTTTTAATAGAATAACTTGTGCCCCCATTCTTTTTTGCCAAAGAACCATCAAACTGCATAGTCCATTCTTTAAGGTTTGCATCTAAAAAGTTGGCATGTAAATCATCTTCATGAATGCTCTCTTAGGGTGGCTAAAATATTCCAGATGGAAAGATTGCCAATAAATCTTCATATGCTTGGCTGTTGATCAAAAGAGGGACCACAAACTTCATATCATATTCTGAAATGATGAGGAACCACCTAGATACTCTTACAATAAAAATAGTTTTTTCTAATAAAAACTTAATGGGATCACATCTTATCATAATATGAATTGTGAAAGACATCATGTAATGTCTAAGTTTTTGTGTTAAAAATACCAAGGCTAAGCAATGTCTCTCTATAGTACTATACCTGGCCTCTGGTCCATGTATGATCCTACTCAGATAGTAGACTGGACATTATTCCCATTAACTTCCTGCGCTAGGAGAGCTTTGACAGACCTGGTAGTAGATGTAAGGTAGAGCTACAATAGTATCCCTACTTTTGGAGTAATCATCGTTTGTATAGAAGTGAGCAACTTCTTTATCTTGGTGAGAGATTCTTGGTGAGCTTCCTCCCACTTGAACTTTGTCCCTTTTCATATCAGTTGCATTATGGATGAGTTATCTTATCCATACCTAGCACAAATATCCTAAGGTAGGAGACTTTACCGAGAAAACGTTTGAGCTCTTTCATTGTTCTTGGACATGGAATCTCTTGGATCGCTCGTTCCTTATCCTGGTTAATCTACACCCCCTGTTGATCCACCACAAAGCCTAGAAACTTCCCACTTATAACTCTAAAAGCACACTTCTGTGGGGTTATCTTCAGCTTGTACTTCCTGCACCGAATGAACACCTTCTTCAGATCAACTAGATAAGACTCCTCCTTCTTCGACTTGATTACCTAATCAAACATATAAAATTCCAAAAACTTATGAAAGAAGTCATGGAATATGGCCATCATCATTCTCTGATATGTTACTCCAACATTCTTCAATCCAAAACGTATTACTTTGTACATAAAATTTCCTGACGGGGTTCTGAATATTATTTTCTCTATATTTGTCGGATCCATCTTGATCTGATTGTATCCCACAGACCCATCCATAAAGCTGTACATTCCATGCCCATAAGTTGCACCGATCAAGCTATCAATGGAGGGCAGAGGGATTTCATACTTTGGGCAAACGTTATTCAAGTCCTTGAAGTCCACATAGATCCTTATTTGATTCTTGTCCTTCTTTCCCATGGGGACAATGTTTGACAACCAAAGTGGATCGGTTTTGAGAACCCCACTTTTAGCAACCGTTGAACCTCCTCCTTAATTTTTAGATCCACCTCAGGCATGTAAGTTCTTATAGTTTGATTCACTGGTATGGCTGAAGGCATAACGTTCAACTTGTGTCAACTTACTTCTTCATCTATCCCCTCCATCTCTGTGTACTTCCATGTAAATATGTCTCTATATTCCCGAATCATCTTAATTAAGTCCCTTATTTTCTTTTCACTCAGATCCTTTGAAATGAAGGTGGGCCTTGGATTCTCCTTTTTCAGCTAGATCCAGATGCTTCAGCTCTTGTACTTATGGATTTGGGCGATCCATCATATACTCTGGTTATTCTCCCACTTCTTCCACATACTCTTATATGTTTCAGTTATCTATGACCACGCACTACCCCTGCTGGTCTACTAAAAACACTCATACGTTAGGTCAGCCGCTTCATTAGCCTCTAAAATAGCTCCTTCGTTTGCCCCGTCACACCTTCAAAGGTGATAGATCACCTTCCTATCCTTCGTTATAACTTTCTTGCACTTCCTATTGGCCGATAGGGATACCTTTTATTTTATCTCTCTTAAAGCTTTTGCCAACCTATTTCCTAAAAACTTACTTAGCATACTCTAACATTGGGCCTCATGCTCCATAGTTTCCATCATAGTCCTTATCATATCTCTCAGTTATTTAGATATATTTTGGGGTTTGGGATAAGCATGATTGATCTCCTGAGCTATTTCTTTTATTCCTGCTCCCTCGCTGCTTTGACCATTTACATGCCCCATCCTTTCTCTGATAGAGGGAACTTTAGCTCCCTCTATTCTTTTCGTTAAGACTCTGGCGTCCTCTTCTAGTTTTGTGTAAAATGCAACATCCACCAGGTGATCCTCTTCGGTGGCAAAGGGCTTCTTTATTGCACGTATAACTATCCCAGTCTCCTTCACATTTGCCTTAGCTCATTAATGATATATCGAAGGGACTAAATTATGATTGTGCATCCATACCTTTCTTATCAGAAAGTGGTAAGAAGTAGCACTCTCAATCACATGAAACTTAATATGTGAAGTGAGATTATCCATTACAATACCTACATTCACATGCCCAATCAACTTGAAGGACTGATTGTCATAACCGGAGATCACCAAAGGCATTGGTATCAACCTTGTCTTAGAGATATTAGATACGTGGAATGAGTTGATGGGCATTATGTTTATGGATGCTACCCCATCCATTAGATCCCTTGTAAAACTTACACCGTTGATACTAGCTATCACATATAAGGTCCTATTGTGTGGGAACCTTATAGTTCTATTAGTGTCACTAAAAGTCACTTCGGACAATAACTTCCTTACCAATATGGCTATCGTACCCCTCCATCTCAGCGATGGAACTGTATTATTTTATGCAATGTCTAGAATCACTTGGATTATCTCTAGTCTTTTTTCCTTTGGCATTCCCACCTGGTCAAAGAACTGTGAGAATTTGGGCGATTATGATATAGCATGGTATTCTAGCCCCTGGTCTACTTCCTCGTTATCCAGATTGTACACATCCTCCACAAGTCTGGCGCCAGCTTCATCGTAGGCTATTACAACATTATCCATTAATATGGTGCAGCCTTATAAAGCCTCATCAAACTCCTCCTGCTCTAACACCATTTCCCTTCCACCCCCTTCATAATATTCGTTATAAGCAACTATAAGGTTAACTGCATATGCTGGTAGTGGGTTGTTATTGACATTGTCCTAAGAGATCTGTAGAGTTCCTACCTTCATCTTTTTTTTTTACAGAACCCTCAGCTATGATTTATTAATGAGATGCGAAAGAGCCTCTCCTAGTGGTATGTACATGAAAAAAGCATTGAAAACTTGAAAATTGAAACTTAGTTCTTTATACTAGCTACATTACATGGATGATATAAAAGATACATTTCTAATATAGAGGCAACCAATTTTGTCAAGCTTAAGAGATCCCTGAGCTAAGGTAGGAAGATTCCCAACATTGTAATAGACCGAGAGAGAAGTAGTGTGAACTCCATGATTAGCTAGAGCATCAACAACCATGTTTTATTTCCTATAGCAGTGAGATAAGGTGAAGTTATGATTCTTTAATGCAGTCTTAATTTCTTCTAAATAATGAATCATCTTCCACGGAGGCTTCCAGTTCTTGTTAAGCAGGTTCACAACATAGGTAAAGTCTGATTCAATATCCACATCTCTGAAGTTGACATCTAAGCATAACTTGACACCTTGCCAAATACTTTTAATATCCACTGCAGAATTAGATACAATGCCTTTTGGACAAGCATAAGCAAAGATTAGATCCCCTTTGTCATTCCTTATAATCCCTCCTGCGCCACTTATACCTGGGTTTCCCTTTGAAGCCCCATCAATGTTATTCTTGAATATCATTCCTTTACAAATGTTTGATATCATAGAAATTACCTGCTGGATGATACCCTTTTTACTAACAAAAGAATTTTCAAAGTAAGCTTAGTTTCGAGATTTCCAAATTTCCCAACACACTATAATGGGAATACACTTGCCAATAAACTTAGCATAATCTTTTGGACCAGACTTTATCCACCAGCTCAGAATCATAGATGAAATGTTTGAAGTATTCATATCAACTCCCATAAATTTAGAAAAGAATTCCCAAACAGGTAAAATGCTAGTACATTTTAGGACACGTGGTCAACGGATTCAATTTGGCTTTGGCAAGCTTTGCACCTTAAACATAATCTAATACCAGTTGATTTAATATTCTCATCAAAGGGTAGACAGTTATTAAGAATTTTCCAAAGGTTAATAGAGCATTTTTTAGGAATATTATGATCCCAAATAAGGCTATTAACTGATGAAGATGGAAAATTAGGACTGCAGATGCTGTACATAGAATAAAGGGTAAACAAACTTGTTTCTTCAGGAGTCCAGATCCACTTGTCCTCTATAAGCTTCATGTTGTTGAGGCATTCATCTTTAACTAACATCAAGTTACTCCAAGTGTGGGAGATACCGAGGGAATGGGTATCTTAATTTCTGTATCTATTTGAAATGAATTCAAACTACAGAGAATGTTGAGTGTAAAACTTCCAATATAGATTCATAAAGGCTGCAAATGAGAGAGTGTGAAAGTTTATTAGACCAAGACCTCCTTGTTTTGAATCCCTACAAAGGAATTCCTAGCTTTTCCATTGATGTTTCCATCTTTGTTCCTCATTACGTCCCCAAAAGAATTTGTTAAGAATTCTATGGAGCTTTAGAACTACTATTTTGGGAGGAGAAAGAATAGCTAAAAGATGAGAGGGCATAAAAGTGAGAACATGTTTTAAGAGAATTAGCTTGCCTCCAGTGGAAAGAATTTTTGATTGCCATCCTTCTATTCTTGATCATATGGAATTAACGAGGCTATCATAATATTTTATTTTGTTTCTGTCTTTGAAAATATGATAGCCCAAATATTTAATTGGCAAAGCCTTGAACTTAAGACCTATAAATGCAGCTACTTTGGATCTGAGATAAGGTCTGCATTTAACATCTACAGTGAAATAACTTTTTTGAGTGTTTACTTTTTGTCCTCACAGATTACAATATAGGCTTAAAATCTCTTGGATATTTTGTAAACTTCTTTTGTATCCTCTAGAGAACACTATTAGATCATCAACAAATCCTAGGTGTGTTATGAGAGGGCTTCCACTTGGATGGTAGAAAGGTTTTACAGTTCCTGAAGCCATTAAATTGTTAAGCCCTCTACTTAGGTAATCAACTGCTAAAATGAATAGACTAAGGGATATGGGATCCCCTTGTCTAAGACCCCTTGTAGAATTGAAGTAGCCACACCTCTGACCATTAATGATCACTGAAAACCAATTATTGGATACAAGCCTTCAAATAAAGTCTATCCACCTCTCCCCAAATCCAAATGCTCTTAAAACTTGCAATAGAAATCCCCATTGGACCCTATTATAGGCCTTCTTCATGTCTATCTTCAAGATAACATTACCACCATATGAGTTCTTACCCAAGTTATGAACCATCTCTCTAGCAAGAAGAAAATTTTCTTGAATAGATCTTCCTTGTATGAAACCTCTTTGATTCTTTGATATCAACATAGGAAGAAGTGAGGACAGCCTTGTATTCAAATTTTTTTAAATTATTTTGAATGAAAAGTTACAAAGGTTGATTGACCTTAGATCCCCATACTTTTTTGGAGTTTTAACCTTAGGAATTAAGATCACAGTAGTGCTTGTCCAACTTTGGGGAAGATTTGAACCTGCAAAAAAAGAACTAATTGTAAAAATAAGATCGAATTTAATTAGATTCCAACAGCTTTTAAAAATTTTTCCCCCAAAGCCATCTGGACCTGGGGCTGAGTCTTGACTCAGAGATTTAACTGCATCTAGAACCTCTTCTTCAGTTGTAAAAGCCTCAAAAGTATCATTATTCATAGAAGAGAGAATGGCAGGGATGAGGTTTGAAAGGTCTGGCATTACCATGCCATGATCTGATTGTAGTTAGTCTTGGAAGAATTGGACAATATGGTCTTTGATATCTTTCCCTTCTTCAAGCAGAATTCCATCCATGTTCCTAATTAACTTAATCATCAACTTGTGTTTTTTGTTTTTGACACAGTGATGAAAAAACTTCAAATTGGTATCCCCAAGATTAAGCCATTTAGTTAATGATTTTTGCCTCCAAAATTCTTCTTCATATTTGTAAACTCTCATTAACTCATCTTTTCCTTTATTCATGGCTTCTCTGTTGGCTGCATTACTATCCAACTCATAATTTAGCTTCAACTGAATATTTTCATCTTCCAAATCTCTCACGTTTTGGAAAACATCCTTAAAGATTTCCTTATTCAATACTCTAAGAACTCCCTTTAACCTTTGTAATTTTTGCAAACTTCTTCAGAACTTCTTCATGTAAATCCTTATTCAGGGCGGTTGCACCACATGTTCTGAAAGATAAATGGTTTAGGAAAGACCTCCATATTGGAATTTAAAGAGAGCAAAAGGGGGCATGATCTGAACTTAATCTATTCAAGTGTTTAAGACTTGAATTAGGAAAGTCAGATATAAATTTTTGGCGAACCAAGCATCCGTCTAATCTTGTCATTATAAGAACTTCATTTTTTTCATGATTACACCAAGTGAATTTGGTTCCTGTGTACCCCAAGTCAATGAATCCACTATCTTTGATGGCTTGAATGAATTCCTCTACAGTTACTGAATCCACATCATTTCCACCTAATTTTTCATTTTGAGAAGTTACCACATTAAAATATCCAATTACCAGATGAGGTTCATCATGGTAGATTGAAGATAAATGAGATAATTCCTCCCAGAGTTCTTTCCTATCACTTGTGTTACACTTAGCATACACAATGGTCAGAATCAGGAATGACTTCACAACATGATGACTAATTATCATAGTCATATGTAGAGGATGATAACTAATGCATTAGGCAATCACATTGAATCTCCAAAGAAGCCATATATTTCCACTCACATTGTTGCAGCTACCATCATATCCCCATTTAATTATGTACTTATCTATTTTTAAGGAGTCCACTTTTGGTTCAAGAATAGTAAGAAAAGGTAATTTATGGATCTTACTAAGAAGTTGGATTCGCCTGGAAGATGACCTTTTTATTTCTCCTCTGATATTCCATACAAGACGGTTAATCATTGAGACTTTGGGGAGTGGGAGTTATTGTTACCTTGCACAATAGATCTTGTAATTCTCCTGAATATTGGATCTTGCATTCATTATGGCTTGACTTTGCTGTTGTTTGCTCCAGCTTGCACTATCTTCTTGCATCCTTCTTTGTTTTTCTTCTTATATGAGCTTATCTTGAAATCCAAATGGTTGGAGAACAATTGAAGTTCCTCAATGAAGGGTGTGTGATAGTACTCAGCATCTTCTGCACCTTCATTGTTAGTTGTGTATTGAGTCTTGGCTGCTGGATTCTTTCTAAACTCTGGGATATCTATTCCTTTGGGAGACAGGGAGCATTGATCAACTATTTGGACTTCCTCAATGCTTAGATCTTCATTATGAATTTTATCTATGTGATATTGGATTCTTTTTTCCTTCTCATTCCACATCTTCTTCTGAATCACTGGAGTATTTGTTTTCTTTAGAACCTCTTTAATAAGTTGCCCATCTTTTAGGACCTCTGTAATTTCTCTAGCATCAAACTCTTCTACTTTCCTTTTAAATTCATGGGTTACGACTTCTTGAATTATTGTAACAGTTAGCCTTGCTTTATATTATTCCTGATTATGATTATCAGTCCTCTTCAATATCTTCTTGATGTTTGACTAGTCCCTTTTAGTTTTCTGATGATCATTGTTGTCCATTAAAGACATGGAACTCTCCTCATCATGTCCTTTCTTTGAGTAATTTTTATAATACTTTGGCTTATTTTCAATCATCACTTTCTGCAAGAATCCCTTCATTCCACACATAATCTAAACTCTCTTTGGCAGCCTTTTTATCAGGTCTACTTCCATGCATACATGAGCAGTACTTGGTCTGTGGAGTTCTAGGGTTGAGGCATGTAAGGACACAAATTTCAAATTGAGTCCATATATAGTTTTGGCTCAATTCCGGACAAAAACATTTATTCATAGGATAGTATCTAATTGTAATACTCTCAAGCCTATGAAGTGTTTGTTGAAGACGTAGCGGCAAAGAGTATAAAGCTTCATCAAATACGCCGGTTTGCGTGCCTCGTTTCTACGTCATCAACCATAGTTCCATGCTCCCAAGGTATGAATGCATTTATATATATATAGGAGCTTGGAACAAGTTTATTGGGTGTTAGGTTTTATAAAAACTGCGTTTTTGTTTTAAGAAAGAATTAATTAAAACTTTAAATAAATGTTTATAAAGTTTTCTGGGCTAAAATTTTTTTTTCAAACTTTCTGGTGGTTCGTTCGATAGGTCGTTCGAACGAGAATTTTCGTTCGAACCAGATGTCGTTCGAACGAGTTTTGCCAACGAGTTCCCACTAAGGCATACTGGTCCGTTGTTAGAAATGTCGTTCGAACGAGATTGTCGTTCTAACGAGATTTCCAATGAGATTCTAACGAGTTCAATCTGGAACGTCGTTAGAAGTCTCGTTCGAACGAAATGTCGTTCGAATGAGCTGTCAGGCGGGAACAGTTATTGGCAGTTTTTCACCCACTTTCCCACTTGGTTTTTAACCAACTTTTTCAGACTTTATTATGTGCGGGAATAACATTTTCCAATCTAACTTTTCCAATCTATTTCCATCTCTTAGAGAGAGTTTGAGAGCAAATTTGTTTTAGGAAAATGTTCATGTTTTGAGTGAGATTTTTAGAGAAATATTTTCATCACTCTAGTGTTTACACCCAATTGAGTTTATTCCAAGTTCTCATATACATATCAATTGCTTGGAGTTTGGCACCGGTTTTCTCTACGAGGAAGCTATTATCATCTTTAACATCTCTTTCTGCATCTTCTTCCTTATTTCTTCCAAGGCAAATGCAGGAGTTCTCTGAGCCACTGGAGCAATGGGCTGAGGTATCATAAGTGGAATACTTGACATGCCTAGGTTACTCCCCGTTAGGATAAGGGTAGGTAAAATATTCATGGGGGTGGGTCCTATTGGAGTTGCACTCGATGGGGATATTGAAGCCGCCATTGGGGTTATGAAGGAGCTGGAGTCAAATCCGCCTCCAAAAGCTGTTGTAACTACAGGAATTTGCAAAAACATAAATAAAAATCTCATGAGAAGGGTGATTTGTGCCTGTCCCATCAAGACATTAGTAGAAGCCTGTATCATCACTGGGATTCTTATCGCCATTTAAACTTGGGGAACCTCTACCCGAGTAACCCCATCCCTGGCGGCCTTAAGCTCCATTATTGGGTTAAGTGGTTTTAGATGACCCTCTATCTTCAGTGACAAAGATGCGACTAAGGGGGGATTATAAATTAGTGAAGGTTATTGGCCTAGTATGAAAATATTTAGGAGGAGGCATGGTTTGATAACTTCAAGGAGGGGTCTTAATGCGAAAGGTCTAATGGTGGGTGCCATATTTGGGCTAGTATTGCCAACCAAGCATGATCCTTGCAGTGAAATATCTTTGAGGGTTGTGATGTGAGATATAGAAGACCTATGAGGGTTTCTATGGGTTAAAAATTAGTTCGTATTGCGACGACATTCCTCCATGATTTTAGCATCTTTTGCAGCTAGGCTTTCTTTGATTTACACCCTATACAACTGAGGGCTTTGAAATGTAGGATCTAAGTGAGCCTAAGTTCACTTTGTACATCCCTCTGAAGATTTCTTTTTACCATATCTATCTGGTCCTGATCTACGAGATGTTTGAACATCTGATTGGCTCCAATGAGTGACGAAGATGACAGATATCTCCTGATTAGTCATAGTTTTTGTATATGTTCTCCCCTCTTGCTACACGGTTTTAGGTTCCTAAGATCATTAAAATCAATAATTTATACTGATTTATTGTATAACCTTTATATTCATGATTAATTTCTTGTGCAAGGTTTATATGAGTATATACAGATTTTGGGATTCTTATTGATGGACTCGATAAGCTTTCGTACTTTTATGATTGAGAACAGAACTTCAAATAAAGAATGATCGATCATCACTCATGTTCGTAAATCATACCCATCAAAAAATTTATTAAGAATCAAGTTAAGAACACATCGGAACTAACAGCACAACAATCGAAGAAAAGAATAATTTCGGATTGATCCAACCCCCTCCGAATCTCTACGGCTCGAATCAATCTGAATTCTTAGAATCGATTCAGTTAGGCGAGATAGAAAAATCTATAATATAAATCTCGGGCTAACCATTTCAAGGACACCAAAAACTAGTTTAAGACTAGTTTTCTCTTAGTTTTATAGTCTCCTTATAGTTCCATTAGTATAGCGTTGAAAACTTTAGTAGTCTGTAGTTTTTGGAAAAATCATGTGGTTGTAATACGAGGATTTTGGAACATATTCAAGTATTAATTCTATTTTCCTCTTATATATATTTCATCCATGATCAAGTAAGTGTTTGAGAACTTCTTAGTGACTCGGCTGTGAGGTTTGCCGATGTTGTTGCTCAGAGTATGAGGGTACACTTTGGGCATATCAATAGGGTCTGATTTCATAGATAAGGTGTTGGGTTGATTGTTTTCTCCTATAATATTCCTTCCCAAGTTGTGTGTGGTGCAAGAACACACTCCAAATTCTTCCAAATCTCTTCCTTAGGCTTCATAATGATTCTCTCTGGGTATCCAATGGATTCTTTTGGTTTTATATGTTTTTAATCCAAACCCCAATCTGTAATCATTAGATATAGGGCTCTAAATTTCGTAGGTCCCTTAATATCTATTTTCTAAATGATCAAATTCCCCTCAATAGGTGCCGATTTGGTCTAAAATTGACCCGGGATCCAAACTATACCCCCGAGTACACTATTCCGACAATTTTGAACCATTTGGGATCATTTGTGACCTCTAAATTATCATCCAATTCATTTAAAATATATTTTCTATCTTGACCTCAAATTAGTATACAGACGACTCCTGGTTGAAATAAAATAAAATACGCACATATCACTCGCTATGTCCTATAACACTAATCATCAATTATTTACTATTCACACTTAGTAAATATTATATCATAATATTAATCAGTATTTATCTCTCCATTAATATTCAATAATCACATTCATCATTTAATCACATTAAATTACTTCACTCGCGTAATTTAAATAAGTATTTTCTCAATTAATTTTTGAATTAATTAAATTATAAATACGCAGAAATACGGGGTATTGCACTAAGTTTTCTGTTAAGTGGAGAAATTTATCTCGTTATCAACTTAGTGTGGGAAAACTAGTGATAGTGAGATCGTCGTGTTGTATAACTCCTTTAGTGATGTAGGAGTGGATGGCTAAACTGGTACGTGGAGATAGGATTTTTGGATATACTGGTTATGTGCATAGGACCTGCGGATCTCGATGACCGACAATGCTAGGTAGTAGTGTATCAAGAGGGTCCCTTGTTTGGATTTCTCTTGCGAGACATCCCACGCATGAATCCCAATGAAAGTCTAGAGTTGAGAGATGTGTTGGTCACTAGGGCATGAGTTTATCATTTTAGTTGTTACACGTGTATGTGGATGAAAGAATGCGCTGGGAGCTATTCTATAATATAAGACCTGTAGTGTCGAGTAGTGCTGTGTGGGGTGCACTGGGGAAACTTTTTTCACCACTAGTTGATGGGTGGGGCAGTCTCGGAGGGGAATTAAATCATTTTAGTAGGCTAACTGAGGTTAGTCATACAATATATCCACACTAAAAATACGGAGTTAGATTTGAGATAAGTATATTACGTGGGAACGTTAGGGATGATTGTGTAATTATGCACGAGATATAGGGTGTATGGCCCCCCTAGTTCATTTGACTTTTGACATCTTCTGTGATAAGAAGGCTTAGAAATATGTTGTAAATGTGTCTATAAGACAATTATAAAAACAAGTGCAAACGTAGGAGAAGCTGAACGTCATTCGAGAAAAGGAGATGGTCTCATTGTGTGTATGTCATGAGAAAACTCCCATAACCTAGATGAGTTGAAAGGTGAGTCAAAATACGTTGGTAACAAATGGAGTGTCACCTAGTCGAATGCGTAGAGTGGTTCGCGTATAGATATGTTGCTAAAATTCTGATAGACAAAAAAGGCCTAGGAAGTGCGTAGTCTTGGAGCAAACGCACATGCCATAATTTTTGTATATCTCAAAATAATGGGAGTAAGATGTTCCACGTGATGTGATATGTTGAGTGTATTGGTTAAGTGAGACATAGTGAAGTTGTTTCCAAGTGCGCCACTCGAAAAAGGAAAAAGGTTGGTCCGATACTACCGACCCGAATGTTGTGATAAATTGAAGATTCTAGGGATGGAATGGATACACAAATTGATAAAGTTCATTATTGGATTATCAAGAATCGCGTAGTGGGCATGATTTTCTTTGGGTTGTGAAGTGAAATGTTCAGGAACAAAAATAATTGTTATTAGTTTGGGATTTGTTATATTACCAGGCAGTGTGCCCAGCATGTTACTAAAGAGAAGAAATGAACCGAACAAGGTACCGATCAATAATTTTGTAAATCAAGACGAGACCCTTGAGTCCTACCTTGAATAGGGAGTGTCAGGAGGTCATGGGGAGGAGTTGAGCCCTGAGTGAGGTGTGTCAACTGTAGACCGATGGATAGTCGCGAGGGGTGACATAAAATGCGACGGAATGCATGTTTTTGATTTTTAGAGTAATTAGAAATATTACCTACAAGTGGTAGAGCTGCATATAATGACTCATAACAGGATATTAATCGCAGAGTGACTTCTAAGACTTAATAGGAAGGAAATTTTCATCCACCCTTTTGATAGTTAAAAAAAGGGAAATAACAAGTTTCTCGGACCCATAGTGATCCATGGTCCGCTGAAAAGGATTGAGTCAATCCACATCCTTTTCATATAGTTCAGAAACGTATTGAGTATACATTAATGTGATCTAAAGTTTTGAGTCTTGACATGAGTAGTCAGGGATTGCTGAGGGTGTATCCCGCAAGGAGAGATGGCTTGGTATGGAAATAAAGGAAATTGGTACATATAGAAGTGAGCCTTTTCTAACATAGAGATGATAGTGCCAGTGGAGTATAGGCTCGTCTTTTGAGACATTATGATCAAATTCACAATAGTTTTGCAGGTCATTATATAAGTGAGACCTTAATCATAAAGGAATATATCGATATGTAAGGGTTTGAATGAACTTGTCACTAATCTTAGGTTGTAGTGAGTAGACCTTCGATCAAAAAGGTACCATTGGTGTATGTATAATGGGAATAACAAAAGATTATTGCGAGTAAGTTTTTAATACTTTTAAATGCAGTTGTGTCCAAGATTATGAGGTGTTAATATAGGGAATCATAATGACAATGAGTCTATTTAGGAGCGTGAAGATAAGATGCGCTACAAACATCCAGAGTTATTCATACTAGGTATTTTCTTTCCCTGAATTTCGGGACGAAATTCAATTATTAGGGGGGGAAGTATGTAACACCTCGTAATTTTAATGATTTTTACATTGGGATTTATTAAATTAAATTGAGTAATTAATCAGGATTAAAATAAATATTAATTAGAGAGACAAGGGTTAATGTTGATTTATATTGAATGTTACTTTGTGAATAAGTAATAAATTGATAAGGAAGTTTTATGATTGTCGTGAGTGAGAAATACAGTAGTTACGATAAATTTAGTCGGGATGTGTGTGTCAATTATGTCGGGACTTAATTTTGGGAAATAACAGGTAATTTCATTTTAGATAATTCAAATGGTCATTTTGAGTGCGCCAGTGTGTCCAAAAGGGTCGAAATAGTTAGGAAAGTGTACTCGGGGGTTTAGTTTGGGTCCCAGGGCATTTTTAGGCGAAACCGACACCCTGGAGGGGTATTTTTGGCTTTTGAAATTTTTGGGAATGTAGACTTACGAATTTTATAAGTGTATATCAGATTATGTGTTGGGGAAGTTAGGGTTATCAGTTACCAAACCAAAGAGAGGCTACAGGAGGAGGAAGGAAAAGGATTTTTAGGGAGACTTTAAGGCTTTTCCACCATTCTTGCACTACCACCACCACCGTTGGGTAGATCGGAAGGAGAGGACTGACACCCAACCATTAATATCCATAGATTTAGACCTACATAGAGGGGAAAGTGTTTATCTTACTGATTTATGATTTGATATATCATCTATATTACAGTAGGATGATTTCCTTATGAATTTTATGGATTTTAGCCTTAAATTGGAAAGTATAACTCATGTTCTTGGGTAGAAAATTAGATAAACTTGATCCCTTATACATGTAGTAAAAAATTGATGAATTAGTATGATAAATTTAAGAACAAATCTGGAGATTCATTATGAACAAAAAGTATAAACTAGTATTTTTAAAGTTTAATTTTGAATTAACCCAATTTGAAGTTGTTCTTTAAGGATTTTATGATTCTATCACATTGAAAATCGTTTATACTTGCTGCTATGATGTTTCAGACCTTTGGTTTGGAGTTTGGGTTAGTGTAATGGTGGTTTAGATGACTAAAAATGATGAAATCCCGTAACAGTAAAGGGAAGAAGATGATACTTGTTACAGCGTATCGATTCGGCTCCTTGGCCGAATTGATTCAGAAAAAGAATCGATTCCGACCAAGTCCAAATCGATTCGATTTCCCAGATTGGCATAGTTTTTCCATTTTTTTACTTAGAACTCATGGGAAATGAATGGGTTGACATTTGAAGTAGTTCTAAATCCTAATGAGAGATATTCTAATTTTCAGTAGGCTAATGTTGGGATTGAGAACTGTTACACGAAGAGAACTTAAGGCTATAATCAATTAGGTACTGTGGTAATCAAACCTAATTTAGAGAATTACACCATGTCATGGACAATTAAGGGAACATATGATTAGACCAGTATGGAATGAGTGGGTTACCTAGTTAAATTACTTATGGGACAATTGGTAACCTTTCGAGTATTGGGAAACAACCAGCAGTATACTGTGAGAAGTGTGATGGTAAAGTAATGATACGTAGAACATTCAAGAGTAACATACTACGTATGGGATATCTGAGATAGGTTATGTGTATACCTATACTGAATATATGTATATATATGGGTGGCATGAATACTTACAGTTTAACATATTATGTGTAAACATACCTTGGTTGCTTGCTATCACAGAAGGTTCCGCATTTGGGACAGTCTTATTTTAATTAGCCCATTGGGAGAATATTGACTTGTACCTCGGGACATAGAACTTAGAGATTGAGCACCACATGTTTGAATAAGTGTGTGACCAGTCATTTGGGTGCGTTTGGTATGAACATAGACAAAAGGCTTGGAACTATGCTCGACTTCAATATATGTGATTTGTTTATGGTTTAAGGGAGATTATCCGAACCGATGTCCTTAATTAGTACGTGATGTGCCAGGACTTGATAGTAGAGTGTGCCCGCACTGCAGGTCTCCACCTAGGGGTGTTGTATAAGTCTATATAATAAGAGTGATGATATCTATCTATCTATCTATATATATATATATATATATATATATATATATATATATATATATATATATATATATATATATATATATATATATATACGTGTGATTGATTCTACTATGAGTGTATTAGTAGATAAGATAGATAGTGATATCTAAATTACTCAAAGCATATGAAAACTTAATCATTAATTAGTAATCCCTTAATGAATATAAAGAATTGAAAAATTTAGTATCCTATTGTATGGGCAATACGGGTGGGCGCCATAACTTATTAGATGAGAGAAGAGATGTAAGTCATACTAGTTAGGCGGGTAGCATAACTAGGTGGGTTAGAGTAGTACACTAGGTGTGCACAATAACTGAGAGGCGAGGACGCAAAACTAACATGCATATAATATCTTATATTATCGCATTTTAAATTCTTGATAATTTTTTTTCAAACGTTTTAGTTGGGCTCTGCTCGTTTGAATTCCATTTTTTGTAAAAATATTTTTAGGTGCCTAGCCATAGGGATGCCAGGCTTAAGAGTTCCTTCATTTGACGTGCTGAAACTGTTGTGGAAGTTGCAGGGCTTTGATAGTAGATGCCTCCACACTTATTCAGTTCTTAATTATCCTTATCCATCTCAGTCGGGCTTGTCGTCCATTCCTAGTTGGTTATTATCTACAGGGACATTGCATTTCTAATTATTTTCAGTATTTGATTTAAACTTTAATCGTGGATGATTATATTGGGATTTTATCTGGTGTGTTATTCCAGACTCATTTATTTATTTATGTCATTATATCATTATATCATTATTCATTATTATGTGTATGGAAATGGTGAATGTTATTTATTCAGTTTATATTAGATTGCATGTTAATAATAAAGATTAAAATTTTGACATCGGGCCATTAGGATATTAGTAATTAATTGGATTTAGACATTGATACTGAGAATGAAACCATTAATGATTCATGTTTAATTTAATAATGTAGTGATCACCCAAGATTATAATAGGCGGGGTGTCACAAGAACCTCACAATTGGACTCATTATCATTCGATAAATCTATAGTGGAACTACGACCATTGGGAATGGTTTCCTCTGAAGAGACTGGCCTTTGATCAGTAGAGGCAACGGGCGAGGGACTACCCTGAGTTGACTCTTCGATAAGAGCGAGCTCCCTCACAACCTGAAACATGATAAAGATGAATGAGTTTGAAAAAAATCTTAACAAGTGGTTTTCATTATTAAGTCACCGTTATATGTGGAGTTTGAGAAAAATCTTAACAAGTGGTTTTCATTGTAAAGTCACCGTTATATGTGGAGTTTGAGGTAAATCTTAACAAGTGGTTTTTATTGTTAAGTCACTGTCATACGTGGAGTTTGAGAAAAATCTTAGCAAGTTATTTTCATTATTAAGTCACCCTTATAGGCCGAATTTGAGAAAAAATCTTAACAAGTGATTTTCATTGTTAAGTCACCGTCATAGGTGGAGTTTGAGAAAAATCTTAGCAAGTGATTTTCTTTTTTAACTCACCGTTATAGGTGGAGTTTACCAAAAACCTTAACAAGTGTATTTTTCATTGTTAAGTTACCTTGATGGTGAGAATTTGCGAAGAAACTTAACAAAGGGATTTCGTTATTAATGAAGCTATACTTTATACTCCGTTTTAATAGGTATAATGATAGGCCTTATGCAAATGAAGAAGAAGGCATTAGTTACCTTAGTGGAAATTGCATTAGTAACGGTCGCATGAGTGATCTCAACATTCCTCTGAGTTTCAGTCGAGCTTTCAGAAGGAGGAACCTCAACCCTTGGTGACACACCTTCCTCGCGAAAAGTCACAAGTGCCAGGATTGGGGAAGGTACCAATGAAGTAGTTTAAGTTCTAGCTATATCAACTACCACAGGGGTCGAAGGAACCCCTAGACGAGGAGATGAATCAACGATAACCTGAGGAACCTGTGGGGACCCAAAATGAAAGGGGGGGGGGGTGTTAAACAGGGAGAAATCTGAATAATATCAAAGTATTAGACACAAGAAACACCACATTAAGGAGAGAAAATGCACAAGAATGGAGCTTACTACAGTGATGGTGGAAAAAGGGGCAAGCATAACGATAGGCCTCACCAGAGGGAACTGCGTCAGTGATTTAATAAGAGATGTGTCTAGGTTAGAAGCAGCTACAACCTGAAAGGAAAGAAACTACTAAGGATACAAGACAACCAAGTAGAAAAGATAGCAAAAAGAGAAAAAACTATTACCTCTAGAGGACTGGAAGATACTGGAACGACGTCCAAAGCACCTACAGGAAGAGGAGATGACTCAGAAGAAGCCAAAGGAGTCTCCTCTGGCTAATAGGATGCTCCAACGGATTCTATAAAAGTAGCAGCTCTCCGTATAGTCTCCTCTTCACGTTGGGAGGTAGATCGGCGATAATAGGCCAACCCATACATGGGAGAATGGGGAGGAGATGTAATGGCCTCAGAATTACTGAAGCATCCTCCCACTAAAGGGGTCATGGGGGGAGAAGGCCTATCTCTTTCAACCTCCTACATAGACAAAAGCGATTTACACAAGTGTTAAGAGAATATACCTCACCAAGTTATAAATAGCTAAGTGTGGGAAAACATGCATCTTTCTATCGAGAAGAGTGGGTCGAAATGACCATGGGAGAAGAAGGAGGTGAAGGTAATGCAGAAGCTCCCCTAATAGGACCACGCTCAAACTCAGGGTTGTTATAAAGGGTAATGGCCTCAACGGGAGATGGAGCAGGAGAAGTCCTAGGAAAAGAGGCAGCAGGTGGTGGTTTCACTTCGTAGGCACGTTTCTTCTGGGCTTTCATACCTATAGTTTTCTTCCTTGCTCCAGAGCGACCATCATTAGAGGGGACTTCAGAAATTCTTCTTCTTGATGTAGCTAATGGGATCTACCAGTATGGTGGGAAATGCATCAAGTGGTGGAACATGAGGAGTATGTCATTGAAACTAACATTGCACCCGTTCAAGTTCTGCTTGGCACTTCACTCATATCTCCCCACTCAGATCTGCAAACATTGCATGGGGAACATAGGAAATAGGGAAGGCATAAATAGGGGTTTGGGACTTGGAAGAAGACTTGGATATTGTAGAAGTCCCACCTTTCGTTATCCTTGAATTTTCCGAAAGGGGTTAAGAAGGCTCCTCCCTAGAAGCATCCAGTGTAGAGGTACCTTCCATAGAGACTCCTTAAGTAGAAGAACCTTCGGTAGTGATATGTTTGTTGGGAGTTGGATCTTTCTTGTCCTATGGAGTAGAAATGGGGATTATGGGGTAGTATGGAGGTAGCGCGCTGGGAGGACCTTTGGGGGTGATGCTTAGAGGGAACTCAATCCCCAAGATGCAATTTACCTTGAGTTCCAGCTCTAAAGGGGGAAAATTCTGAACAACTGGATAAATAGGTGGACCTTGAATAAACTTTTCAATCTTGGCTAGCTGCATCGGCCAATACTTCAATACAAAATCCAAAGTCACATCCCCCTTCCTAGTAAGGGCAAGAATGGTAACTCAGTCTCTAATCGCTAAACAGATGGTGGAGGTTGCTGAGACAGTGTAGAAGGCACAAGCCTCATAAAAAGGTGGCTCTTGCATGAGACTCCTGAAAAATGGGTCGAGGAATTGCCTAGTCATAACCAAAAACTGATGACTACAACGGTTGGTGTTGTAGTGTTCAGACATATATCCCCACTCGGTATAGGAGGGAAAGTAACTTGAAGCTAAAGCCAAAACAACTAGGAATGGAGGGCCCTCCATGAAAAGATCCTTAGAAGTGGGTTGGACCACTTTAGCTTAAAAAACTTCGAAGTGTGGGAAAATAAGTCCTCACTGTAAGGCCTCATGACGAAGCAGCTTTATATGTCAAAATGGGAATAATGTCCTTACGACTCTGCCTCTTGTGAAAATGAAATGAGCGATGGGGCTTGATGGGTTCTCCGGTTGGAAGTGGGATTGCGTTGGATGCTATCTCAAGAAAACGGGTGTATAGGAAACCCATTAGGACTATAGCATTAGCAAAATTAGCCAAGTTGTATCGACCCAAATGCTGTTCCATGTCTAAGTGGGTCATATCCCGCCAAGTGTAAATGGATACTAAAGCCATGGCTAGAAGACGGAGCTTGTACCCTCGGACAATCAGATGGAAAGATTGATATCGGGAAAGACAAAATGGGAAAGAATCACAAGTATGTACGCAGGTAACTCAAGGGATGTACCTTTGCCTTGACCAAAATCAGATTAAGCAAAGGAAAGGAAGAAATAGCTAATGAGGGGGTGAAGGTACCTTTGTCCAAAGTACCAATGCATTTCATGCAGTTTGGTCCAAGTTCGCTCGGGCTTTTGTCTTTTCGGCATCTAAAGCCTCATCATTGTAGGGTGAAATACCTATGGGCTCAAGCCCAAGCAACTCACAAACGTCCTCAAGTGTAACGGTGAATTCCCCACATGAAGAAATAAAAGGTGTGGGCTATGGTGTTCCAATGAGAGTCCAGGACTTGTAGCTCAACATTGTGTTTGGATAGAGTGAACTCCCCAAACCAGGTGGCACGATGAAGTCCAACCTTAGTGAGGACATCAGCATAGGCGAACTGCATGAAAGTTTCTATGCAACAAAGTGGGATAGAGAACCACTAGGACCTTCGAAGTCAATGTGGGAGAGAGGGAACCTCAGTCAATACGGAACCTCATAGTTCCCTTTGGGGAAGAAACCCCAAATGGCAAAGTCTTCCTCTACGTGACCCACGAGCAAGGGCTCGCGCTTGGCACTAAAAGTGAAAGTTTTGTAGACACCCAAGAAATCGTCACCTTTTCCAAAAATAGGGGAGTGACGGTAAAAATGGAGTTTCCCTTGACGAGCGTACATCAAGGAGGTGGCATCCAGGGTGGTGGTAGGATCAGTGCTGGTCGGAGCAACCGGTGCGCTGGAAGAAGCCATGGGGGAAGCTTGGAGTAAAAGGCTGGTGGTAAGAAGAAAAAGTGGACTCAAAGTGGTGGAGTAGCATTGGTTGAAGGTGGCAAAGAGAGGGAAGAAAGAACACCGACAAAGAAAAGTTTGAGTAGAACTCAACAATGGGGAAAATGGGTCTGTTTTCTCTTGATAGCACTTTGAAGACAATAACAACAAACTTAAAACATGAAAAAATGGAAGAAAATGACATTAAGAATTATATCAGTTAGTGCTTATAATAATTTTATCTCTGAAGTTTTGTTAAGTTTCAATTATGTCGATCACGTGAGTGACACGTGTCAATTTCATTAAAGGAATTAACATTTCGTTAAAATTTGGACAAAATTAAAATCAAACGGTAATTTGAGGGCTTGATTGAGAAAATTAAAGCATCAGGGTCCAGGGACTCAACTGAGGCTAGTTCTAAACTTCGGGGAACAAATATGTTATTAACCCTTAAAAGATTTACAAAATTTATATTGTAGTTGGAAAAACCCATATTCAAATTCGTAAATGACATGACACGCGGCAAAATCCCACAAGGAACATGTGATTAAGGCTAATAAAAGTTTATGTGTGCACAACTATCAAACACTTGTCAGGCACACACACACCATTATAGTTTGTTCAAAATTTCCCTTTTACTCTTACTTTATGAATTTTTGACCCATATGGCCCCAAATCTATATAAGTGGTTTTATTTCAATTAACCTTTAAAGTTAACGACAAATATAGTTTAGGAACCATAGGAGTCAAAATACATATATATTTTTACATTATATACTTATATGTTATGTATACACACATTATATATATGTAAAAAACATATGTTAAAACTATGTGCTAAAAAACGACACGACACGACACATAATCGTATTTTTTTACCTACCCAATTAAAACACGACACAATGTGAGTGGGAATTTTTATTTTTAATTAACACGAACACGAAATAAATACAACGCGGCATGACATACAATCATATTTTTGTACATTATACAAACACGGCACGATACGCCACAAACTCTTGTCTTTTAACTCGCTGGAAAACTTCCCAAGTAAAACACAAAACAATATGAAATATTTTTTTAGCAAAACACTGAAATCATCAAACTAAGACTCGAGACAAAATATTATTTTTCCACCTAACACGAATCAAATAAAATATGACAAGACACGAAATGAAATCTTTTTTTATGAACACAAATGCTACCAAAATAAAATGTGATGTGACATGAAATTATATTTTTTGACTTATAGCAAACATGACTCAATTAAAAACAGGGCACCATACGAAATGGTTTTTTACCTAACATGAACATGGCTCAAATAAAATATACGATACAAAATATTTTTTTAAATAACACTGACATGACACAAACACTAACCCAAATAAATCACGCCACGATGTTTCTTTTTTTACCTAACACAAATATGACACGGTAATAAATCTGTTTTTCAATCCCTAACACGAACACGACCCAATTAAAATATGACACCTTGAAATATTTTTTTTGCCTAGCACGGATATGAACCAAAAGCGATTTCATGTCTTGTCATTTTTGAATTGGATTGTGGTAATTTTAGGTTGAAAAAAAGAAGAGAGAATGTGTGTCTTGTCTTGTTTTAATTGAGTCGTATCTGGGTTAGGTAAAAAGAAATGATTTCGTGTTTCGCCATTTTATTGAATCGTGAATGGATAAGTAAAAAAATAATTTCATGTTGTTTCTTGTTTAATTGGGTCATGTTAATTTTAGGTAATTATATGATTTCATGTGCTTGACATTTTAATTGGGTTGTATTCATGTTAGGTTAACAAAATATCTCGGGTCGTGTTTTATTTGGACCGTATTCGTGTTAGATAAAAAAACAAATATTTGTGTCGTGTTTCAATTGGATTATAATTGTATTAGGTAAAATAATACAATTTAATCTTATCTCTCATTTTATCTAGTTCATATTAACTAAAAAAATGTGCCATGTCATGCTTTACATTGTTCATGTCGGGTAGCAAAATAATATTTTGTATAGAATTTTAGTTTGATCGTGTTAGTATTAAGTAAAAAAAATATTTTTTGTCGTATCGTGTTTTATTTGGGTCGTTTTCATGTGGGTAAAGAATAAGATTACATCTTATATTGTGTTGTGTTAGTGTTGCGTAAAAAAAATACGATTTTGTATCATGCCGCATTTTTTTTTGGATCGTGATCATGTTAGTTAAAAAAGAAAAGATTCCTTGTCGTGCGTTAATTCGTTCGTGTTAGATAAAGAAATATGATTTTGCATCGTGTTTTAGCACATAGTATTATCATATAGTTTACATGTATATAATGTGGAGATATATAACATATAAACATATAATGCAAAAATATACTAATGTTAAAATATAAAAATACATCATATATATATATATATATATATATACACTGACTCCTATGACTCCTAAACTATTTTGCTGTTAACTTCAATGGATTATTTAACAAAATCACTGAATTGGTTGTAATTGAACAATTTAGGAGTTGAATTGACTAAAAATTTAGTTCAAGGACTAAAATGAAACTATTTACGTAGTTTAGGGATATAAGGGTAAAAAACTCTTACTTTTTTTAAGAGCATGTTTGATAGCATCACAAATTAAATTTTGTTATCATAGACATAGAGAGTGACTGTCTTACAATAGTATTCGGTCTCTCGGGATGTCCAAACGGTTTAAATAAAGGAAATAGAAAAAACTAATTTTTAAAAAATCAGCATAGATTAACAGTAATGGATAAGAAATAAGAGTAGTTCTATAGAGCCTGAATTTTTGACTGAATTTTGGCCGACACACTGACGTGTCGGCCTGCTATTGGTTGGTTTTGAGGTTCTGCTGGCGCGGACCCCACAAATCAACCAATAGCAAGCCGACACATCAGTTTGTCGGCAAAAATTCGGTCAAAAATTCGGGCAAAATAGAATTTTTGAAGAAATAATTGTTTGACGTAAAATAGATAAATATATAAAGGGAGAAAAATAGAGATATAAATGAAGAGAGATAGAGAAAAGTGAGTTTAATAAAATGGAGAGGGATATAAATGAATGGATTGAAGAAGAGAGACAAAAATGAAGGAAGATTTCAATGTAATAAATTGCATGTTTCAAAATTTTGAGAGGGGATAAAACGAGAAAATCCAAAAATAATCTACTGTACTATATTGTACATAGATTTGTCTTTTCTAGATGAATACTGATACGAGTACAAATTTTTTTATAAAATTTGACATGGATTTCACTTATTCTCTCGTCTATCTATTAAACATTGTCTTGTGGTATGGGATTCGACGAAGACACTAATAATACTAATTTTTACAAAAATTTTATAAATTTAATTTGTACCCATTACACTACCGCGTGTAAATAATATCACTTAAAAGCTACAATATTAGGTAGATGTGGTTTTATGATCATGCCAATTACTAGCACAGATCCGTGCCCACATACATCAGCATCTTTATTTCCCTGCAGTAGTACAGAGGGCATCGACCTAGTGACCCACATGCTCCCAAATAACTCAGACACCAAATATCCTACTTCCACGACCGTTGCATGTAGCGAGGACCCATCGGTGTACGTGGGAGGGACTGAGAAACAAAATATGGACAATAAAATCCCACAAATAGTACACATGTGATTGAATGACTATTTTGTAAACAGCACTGGTAGTCTTACCGATCTCAATTACCCATCTCGAACGAAACCTTATGTCGACAAACATTTGTCTCATAGTAATCAAACATATTTTGTTTTTTTTAAAAAAAAAATTTAATCTATTATTTTAATTAAAAAACTGTTTACAAAAATGTGAAAAATTGTTTTGTACAAAATTAAAACTTTTTTTACAAAAGTAAACTGTGTTTTTATAATAAAAAAAATGGAATACGAACATGACTAAATTAAAATACCAAAATTCGACCCAAATAAAGGCGACAAAAAACAATCTCTTTTTACCAAATGCGAACATTATCTAATTAAAACACGGCATAAACTTTTCGGTAGTAATTTTTATTCATTAAAATCAGTTTATTTTGGTAGCTTTTTTTTATTTATAAAATTAGTTTTACGTCCTATCTAATGTCAATTACATCGTGTTAGGTAAGACACGATACGAGTTTTTGATTTTGATAAAATCAGTTTTAATAAAAAAAGATGTGCTCAATTTGATGTCTTAGATTCACAATTAATTAGTGTCGCTGACGCGGACCCACATTCAAAAATGATGTGGCTCCGGGAATGTAGTTCTCCGTCAGTGGCACTAATCAATCGCAAATCTAAGACATCAAAATAAACTATTTTTTTGTTTGTTAAAATTAGTTTTATTTGATATGTAATGTCAACTAAATTGTGTTACGTAAGGGATGGTAGGATTTTTTTTATCACACATAACATAATTAAGACGCGACACCATATAAGAGAATGTTGGGAGTGGGGGTGGGGGTGGGGGGAGTATGCACGGACCCACACGCTGACATGATGTGTCGTGATTGGTTCACATCTATAAGACACTAACCAATCGCGACATCCCACGTCAGTGTGTCGTCTTTCTTATATACGAAAAAATGCGATTACAAAGGGAAAAAAAGTTTTTTTAACATAGAATAATTGGGACAAAAAATTAATCTAAAAAATATTTTTTTATATACGAAAAATTGGGACAAAAAAGGAAAAATTAGATCTTTTTTAAAAAAAATTGTACAATTATGTATTTATAAAGATCTAATGCATTGTTTTTGAAAAGAGATCTAGTACATTGTTTTGGAAAAGAAATTAAGGGTCAAAATTATATTGGGTATTAAATCGGTAGGGTTGATTCGGGGAGTATATCATTATTCTTTTGTAAATTCTAATTGAAAAAATATGCTATATTTGAAATTATATATGTCCAACAAGTGATTGAATGTATTGTAGTGAAATATATGAATGCTAAAAAAATAATTTCAGCTTAATAATTAAATACTCAACACTCTATTATGCATTTGATGTTAGATATATTTATATGCGCCTTTATATTTTGGGAAAATCAAATATGAGATATATTTACATGAATAAAAAAATTAAACAGTAATAAAATTAACACACCAAAGCTCATAGACCATATGAATGAATTTGATGTCCAGATGAGG
The DNA here is from genome assembly GCA_949130495.1 of Sambucus nigra. Classification (NCBI taxonomy): domain Eukaryota; kingdom Viridiplantae; phylum Streptophyta; class Magnoliopsida; order Dipsacales; family Adoxaceae; genus Sambucus; species Sambucus nigra. The sequence goes on along the minus strand of OX422223.1, from coordinate 86,139,948 downwards.
GTTTCCAAGTTTTGATGAACATGTGTCTCTCAAGATAGAAAGATATTTTCGTCTTTAGAGAAGTCACACTTCTATCTATAAAGTTCCAGAGGATCAAATTTTATATTGTACTCTCTCATAGATTGACTCAAGATGGGGCAGAAAAGTGATAGAGATTTAATACTCAAAATTTAAATAGTTGAGAATGAAGGATGGGGCGTTCTATTTATAGAAAGATAGACACTATTTCCGAGTAGATACACCATTTCATGAATAGTTATATATTTTTTCGAATGGTCACAACTTTTCATGAACCATTGTATCTATGCAAAAAAATGTAAATATTATTTTTAGTCAATTAAAATTATTAAATATATTAATAATTTCAACAATGTCCCACATGGGAGAAAATTAAAAACAAAAGGAGGAATAACTGATAAACAAACAAACACACAGTTTAGAGAGTATCGACAAGAAATAATTGCATCGTGATAAGTAGCTTTTGATTTTGAACTTAAGCTAATTTGAATCTATCGAATTTACTTGGCTAATTAGTTGACGTGTTTCTTTGAACTTTCACTCATCTGTGTAAACCAAGACAATAGAAATCACACAGTTAATTCTCTACATAGTTTGGTCCTCACATTTGTGTTCGTTTTGGTCTTGAACACCACTTGCAACTATTAGTGCTTTAGAGAATTATAGCATTTTCAATTCTCACATAAGCAACCCATTCACACTCACTTAAGTGATCTCTATATATAGTATCCTGCAAATACTCCACTAGGACTATCTAAGTCTCCAATCTATAGAGGTCAATAAAATCATAACTTACTATGATTACCATGGCATATGTTCACTGTATCATCATAAGAATGAGAAGGAATAAATATAACATTAGTGTTAACTGAGTCACTAACACAGTTTTGTTATCCCTTTGAACTTAGATCTTGGGATCTTCAGTCAACTAGATTGGACTGCCACCATTACGACTTTGTTCACATGTCTTTTACGTCGCACTTTAACTGTCGTACATGACAATAAAATGTATAATGACGCAATGCTCATCTGTGTGGTCACATGCATATGTGATAATATAATTTAGTGCCAAAAGTTTAAATATTGTATCAAGTGTGTTTTTTCCATTTTGATAAAATTCATTTAATAAAATATAATGATTAATTATACATTACGATTTTTTTTAAATGACATTATCATTAGTGGCTAACTCGATTTGTTTAACAAAATGACAAATTTTGTGATAATATTTTATATGTTATCTTTATGCACTACCGATCATCTTGTATTATACATTTAGATATTGCATTGCAAGTGTAATTTTAATCGTTAAATATAAATATTAGTTATGAAATGTTAGCAGTGCATTTAAAATTGCTTTAATACTTGTGGGGGAATTATACGGACAATCCGAACAACTCGAATTGTGTGTCACCTGCCCAAGAGTTATTGATAAAAGATCACAACTTGGGATAAGAACAAAGGGGAACCTGATCAACAACAATCTAAGGGGAGATATAAGAGTCCTAGCATCCTACATGATTTATCCTCCTTCTATTCTTAATAAACATAACCCCCAACCCTAGAAAAATGGACATGTAATTCTACTTATTTTGAGTTGATCAATAAAAAGAGATAAGACACCCCGTGGACGTGGGCACGTTGTCGAACCACATATATTCTTATGTTGTGTAATTGAGTCATCATTTATTTACTGTCCGAATCTGTTTGTTTGAAATTAATCTGAATAGGATTTTAGTACCTACAATTGGCGCCATCTATGGGAATCGAGTTTCCTTCTTTCAACTTACCAAGCTAATGGGTAGATATGCCTTACCCTCCCAATGTACATGCGCCATTTAATGGAGAATATTAGGACTAGCAGAACGAGCCTCTAGTACCTAGAGTTAGGTCTGAAGTCCACCCCAACAAGATTCTGTAACAACCCGAGACTTTAAAGACAACAATTTATTTATTTTGGGAGAAATAATAATTATTTTATATGGAGAATTATTAAATTGGCAATTGAGGTCAAAATTTGAAGTTGTTAGAAAGTGTTTCGAATGGCAATTCTGAGGGTGTAGTTATTTCCGGAAGGGTCGAGAAAGTCAAAATGATTGTACTTGGGGTCTATTTAGGTTCCGAAATAATTTAAGTGCATTTGACTCGAATTAAAGTTACCGAGTCATTTAAAGTGTGTATTATCATTTAAAGTTGTGTATCTTGGGAGATAAGGCTTATTAAACCTACGGGAGAAACAATTATCCTTAGAGAGAAAGAGAAATAGAAAGAAAGAAAGAGAGAAGAAGAAAGAAGAAGAAGAAAAAGAGAGAGAAAGTGGAGATTTCTGGCCAATACGCGATCTCGAGGACGAATCAGACCCTACGAACTTGAGGCAAGTGATTAAACTTGCTAAATAATTGTTGTGTACCATTTATCTCATGATTTGTGGATTAAATCTTTGCATTTTAGGTTTAGTTTATCAAAACCTAACTTTTGGGTAAAATTTTAGATTTGTTATGTAGAAGACGAATTTGAGGGTAGAAATTAGTTTAAATGTGTTCTTGGATGAATATTAATGATATATATGTGATTGGGTTGAAGAGAAATGAAGAGAAGATGATTAAAATGAATTTTGGGATTTTTGTCTTAATAAAAAGTAGCCATTTTCGAGGTTTCTGAGGAGCTGAATCAATTCGGTCCCGTACCGAATCAATTCGGAAATATCCCGTTGCCCAGGTCTGAGTGATCGAATCGATTCGGACCCCAGCCGAATCGATTCGACTTGAGAAAGAGTCCCAGGTCTTAGGTCCCGAATCGATTCGCCTTGGAGGCCGAATCGATTCGGATTTGGCCCAAATCGATTCGAAAACAGGGCTTTTTGAGGGATGTTTTTCTAAGGAGAATTTCATTCCGGTTTGTTCGAGGTTATCGATTGGGAACCTCTATAGGAATCATATGGAGTACGTTTTGGAGATTTTTAGGGAGTTTCCCTCATAAGAAATTATTGGAGTCGTATTGATTTAATTTGAGGAATACCGATTAAAGAATATAGCATATACTAAGTGGGGAAGCCCACTAACATTGAAGATTCCTATTTGGAGATAATTATGAAATTTTATGAAAGAGAGAGAATGCGTTTAGTGATATTGGATTTTAGTATCAAATACCAAATGGGACAAATTTAAAAGGTTCACATGATTAATTGAACCATATTTCAGATGGAGAATGTAAATGCTAATAAATGTGCATACGGATATAAAAATATCCTTAATGATGATTGATTTGGGAGATGTCTCACACAATGAGAAATGCTAATCGAGGTGCATTAGGATAGAGAATATCCTTAACATAAATAGAATTGAGAGACAATTCATAATCATGAAGTACTGCGAAAACTTCAAGTGAGAAATAGTATAGTGTATACTAAGTGGGGATGATGTGTGAGAATTGACGATTAGTATGTCAAGAGAGAGAGATATACTAAATAATGATATTAATTCAACTATGCCTAAGTGCGTACTATGAATATATAAACAATGTGATAGGTATACCTTATATGATGGTATATCTTTATACGATATGATGATGTATGTATGCCTTATGTGATGGTATATATATATAAGTGAAGCATACCGATTAAAGAATATAGCATATAAAATGTTTTCACCTCGGGCTTTGACCCGTTTATACTTTCTCCTGCTATGTATATATATTGTATTATTTTAGGTGTTCCTCCGCATGGACGCCGTTGGGGTTTATCCATCCAGTGTATTCGTGGAGCTGTAGCAGCTGCGGACTGTTGCGGCACTTTACTCTAGTCGATTCCTATCTTTTGTATATCTAGATTAGGATTCAGTTTGTATTTCGGGTTTATACCCAAGTGTTGTAGATTAACTCTTTTATATTCTCTCTCTCAGATTTTTGTATGGTTTGTGACCCGACAGCATATTCGGGTATTTTACTTTGTATATTTTATTGTACTCTTTTATACATTATTGAAGCATATGTGTTTCCCTCATCATATTTGTATGTGGTATTGTGGTTATGGTTGCATGGTTGGTTTTATATTAGTGTCAAATAAAAGTTTCAAATTTTTGACATCCGCTTTTATTAGTTTCGGGTAGTTAGCCTTATATTATTTAGTATTGTTAGTGTTGGCCACCCGTTATTATTTTGATCGGGTTGTCGCAGATGGTATCAGAGCATCAGGTTCTAGTGTCTTTAGAATCTGTGTGGGTTACCACGACCTTCCGTAAGCATTCTTGATGTAGAGCCTTAATATTTGCAATGTTGTATTCACACGTCTATATTTCTTCTGTGATTTGAAAGCATTTGAAAGGCGTTCTGATACACTTGTTCTTGCTTCAGATTCCACCAAAGAGAGGTCGTTCAGTCAGGGAAAACAAAGGGGCAGAGAATGTGGAACCCCAATTGCCTCCCAGGACTATAACTATAGATGAAGTTGCCAATATTGTGGCACACGCAGTAACTGCTGCCATTTCTACGATGGCGCAGTAATCTGCTGTTCAGGCAACCCAAACCCATTTAGGATTGTATTTTTGGGAAAGAGTGAAGGAAGATTTTAGTAAGGGGCCTCCTCCAGAGTTTTCAGGGGGATTTGATGCAATGGCTGCAAGTCGATGGAAGAATAGTATGCAGAGGCACTTCCGTATGGTTGAGTGTAGTGAGGTGCAAAAGCAGTTTTTAGCCACCTTTAAGTTAACGGGCTAGCTCTCCAATGGTGGGAGTCTGTCACCACGTCAGAACAGAGAGATACTTTACCTACAATAGATTTTTAGGAACTTTTTGATCGAAGGTACTTTCCTTCCCCAATTCAGAAGGAAATAAGGAGGAAATTGATGGATGTGTTTCAAGGTAATAGAACAGTGGAAAAATATGAAGAAGATTTTTCTAGATGGGTGAAATTAGTACCTGATGAGGTAAATACGGAAGAGGAGCGTATATCGAAGTTTATTCGAGGTTTAGATTGGAGAATTCGGCAGCATTTGTTAGAGGGCCTAGTGTTAGTGACTTTCGTTGAGGTAGTGAATGCGGCACTGTTGAAGTGTCATGAATATCGTCTTCGTTCACAAGAGGGTAAGAACTTCAGAGATTCGAGCTCATCAAGTAGGTTTGGCGAAGAGAATGCCAGTAATACCAGCGGGTATGAGTCGAATTATAGAGAGTCACAGCGGCGTTTTGTTCCTCCATGTGGTTCGAGAGGATTCGCGGGTAGATGTTTCTTTTGTAAAGAAATAGGTCATGGAAATAGAGATTGTCCTAAAAGAGGTAAAGGACCATGTTCTGATGAAGTTTTGGAAGTGCAACCCCTACAACAGATTCGAGGTCATTTTGGACCAGGGGACTTTGTATGGGAGCCCAATGATGAGGAAGGGCAATCGGACTAGAAATGGATGGTGTAAGTTACTTTCCTTTGTGAATAGGAATATTAATATATGAAGTTTTTAGGATATCGTATGGGAGATAATTCTGAGAGGGTAGTGCTATAACCCTATTATGCATGTAATGACCTGAAAGGGAATTTTGAGCAAGTTAGGCTCTTATATAAATTATCTTTTGAGAGAATAGATTATTTTGTAATGTGCTCAAAGAGAGCTATAAACCTTGTTATGAACGTAAGAAATGTTCTGTGTATCAAGTAGTAATGATAAAGCTACTTATTTGTATATAGTCATGTTAGACTTGTATAATTGTTGTATTCCAGCTATGAAAAAGCCTAATAAATGGCAATATATTAATATGATGAAAGATATTATTACTGATAAGAGTTCAGAATTTGTGGATTGTTGGGACGCAGGGAAGTTTAGCTCATGATTATGCTAATTTTATGAGATGTATGTTATTGTATGTATGATGATTGTTAAGACCTTGTGTTAGGAACATAAGGCATTTTATATATGTATCGTAAGACCTAAACTTTTTCTTTATATAAACTGTTTTCAAAATCAAACTTTTTATAGGCCTTTGGGCCATTTCAAAATGATTTATACAAAAATATTTTCAAACTCTAGTCCGGATCTAACAAACTCTCAATCCCCGACGTCGCTACATATTAGTGTATTGGGAGGGTTCCTTGTTTGGATTTCTCTTGTGAGACCTCCCCCGCATGACAGTGGCGAATGTCAGGAATTGAGAGGAGTTATTTCCTTGGACCATTCAAAATTTTTATACCATTAATATTGTTAGTATAATCTATATATCTTTGGAATTATGAAACTTTGGAGGCAAATGAAGCCTCATTATGATTGGTATGAGTAAATCTCGAATAAAGGGTGTATGTGCGCCCTAGTTGTTAAAATTGGATTTATAAAACTTAAAATGAATTAAAATAAATTCGTCGTGGGAAGTTAGAGGTTGAGTATAGGATTATTGAGGATGAGTGTAATAGGAACTAGTTGAGCTTTGGAGTATTAGGCTTAGCTAAATTTCGAGGACAAAATTTTTGTAAGTGGGGAAGTTTGTAACAACCCGAGATTTTAGAGACGATAATTTATTTATTTTGGGAGAAATAAATATTATTTTATTTAGAGAATTATTAAATTGGCAATTGAGGTCAAAATTTGAAGTTGTTAGAAAGTATTTCGAATGGCAATTCTGAGGGTGTAGTTATTTCTGGAAGGGTCGAGAAAGTCAAAATGACTGTACTTGGGGTCTATTTAGGTTCCGAAATAATTTAAGTGCGTTTGACTCGAATTAAAGTTACCAAGTCATTTAAAGTGTGTATTATCATTTAAAGTTGTGTATCTTGGGAGATTAGGCTTATTAAGCCTATGGGAGAAACAATTCTCCTTAGACAGAAAGAGAAATAGAAAGAAAGAAAGAGAGAAAAAGAAAGAAGAAGAAAAAGAGAGAAAAAGTGGAGATTTCCGGCCAATACGCGATCTCGAGGACGAATCAGACCCTACGAACTTGAGGCAAGTGATTAAACTTGCTAAATAATTGTTATGTACCATTTATCTTATGATTTGTGGATTAAATCTTTGGGTTTTAGGTTTAGTTTATCAAAACCTAACTTTTGGGTAAAATCTTAGATTTGTTATGTAGAAGACAAATTTGAGGGTAGAAATTAGTTTAAATGTGTTTTTGGATGAATATTAATGATATATATGTGATTGGGTTGAAGAGAAATGAAGAGAAGATGATTAAAATGAATTTTGGGATTTTTGGCTTAATAAAAAGTAGCCATTTTCGAGGTTTCTGAGGAGCCGAATCGATTCGGTCCCTTACCGAATCGATTCGGAAATATGCAGTTGCCCAGGTCTGAGTGACCGAATCGATTCGGACCCCAGCCGAATCGATTCGGCCTGAGACAGAGTCCCAGGTCTTAGGACCCAAATCGATACGCCTTGGAGGCCTAATTGATTCGCAGGGCCGAATCGATTCTGAAACAAGGCTTTTTGAGGGATGTTTTTCTAGGGAGATTTTTATTCCATTTTGTTCGAGGTTATCGATTGGGAACCTCTATAGGAATCATATGGAGTACGTTTTGGAGATTTTTAGGGAGTTTCCCTCGTAAGAAATTATTGGAGTCGTATTGATTTAATTTGAGGAATACCGATTAAAGAATATAGCATATACTAAGTGGGGAAGCCCACTAACATTGAAGATTCCTATTTGGAGATAATTATGAAATTTTATGAAAGAGAGAGAATACGTTTAGTGATATTGGATTTTAGTATCAAATACCAAATGGGACAAATTTAAAAGGTTCACATGATTAATTGAACCATATTTCGGATGGAGAATGTAAATGCTAATAAATGTGCATACGGATATAGAAAGATCCTTAACGATGATTGATTTTGGAGATGACTCACACAATGAGAAATGCTAATCGAGGTGCATTAGGATAGGGAATATCCTTAACATAAATAGAATTGAGAGACAATTCATAATCATGAAGTAATGCGAAAACTTTAAGTGAGAAATAGTATAGTGTATACTAAGTGGGGATGATGTGTGAGAATTGACGATTAGTATGTCAAGAGAGAGAGATATACTAAATAATGATATTAATTAAACTACGCCTAAGTGCGTACTATGAATATATAAACAATGTGACATGTATACCTTATAGGATCGTATATCTTTATACGATGTGATGATGTATGTATGCCTTATGTGATGGTATATATATATATAAGTGAAGCATACCCCCTCCTTGCTCTCAGTGGGAAGTTGCGCGCGATGAGGGTGAGCACCCTGGCTCGATGAGCAGTGTGTGGATATTCTCCAGGTCATAGTCGTCCATGTTGATTATTATGTGATATACATTTATTATTTTGGGGGTGAGAAGTCGTGGGTATGTGTCGTTCTCACTTACCGGTTAGGAACTATGACCGCTTCCCGAACGCTGTGTGTGTGAGTTGATCACGAGGTAGGTGTCGTTTAGCCCTACCAGGTGGTCCCCAGTTTGCTATGTGGTTTGGGCAACTGGAAGATGATAGCATTGAGAACCCGCGTCCTCGAGTTATAGCTCGTTTCGATGGTTATTATATTATGGATGTGATTGGTTACTTGGGTATCGAGGGCATAATGGACCTCAAAGACCAACATTGCCATATAGTAGTGTAACGGGGGGGGGGGGGGGGAGGTTCCTTGTTTGGATTTCGCTTTGCGAGACGTCCCACGCATGAAATGCAGTGTAATGTCGGGAGTGAGGAGAAGTTAGTCCTTAATGCTCATATATATATAGTATATACATCTCGACGATCGACAGTGCCAGAAGTAGTGTGTCGGGGGGTTCCTTGTTTGGATTTTGCTTGCGAGACGTCCCACGCACGAACCGCAGTGCACTGTTGAGAATTGAGAATAATAAATTAATTAATGGAGTAATAAGAATTTGGGTTACATGCATCATGCATTGAGGGCATAATAAATCTCAAAAATCAATACTGTCAGGAGTAGTGTAACGGGGGGGTTCCTTATTTGGATTTCGCTTTGCGAGACGTCCCACGCACGAAACGCAGTGCAGTATTGAGACTTGGGAGAAGTTTAGTCATTAGAACTTAGATGCTAATAACTCATATATAATTATATGTGTATTGTTGGTATAACTAGAATATGAGAAATTCTAGTAAAGAGAAGGTTTATGTATATTGTATGTTGTGTTAGTAAGAGAATGGTTATGTAACCTTTATATGTTAAGTAAATGCATAAATAAAAGAGAGCAACAACATTAGAAATTGAAGTATATGATTTAGATGAAATTCAGATAAGTGTAGATTGGGAGATAATTAGATGATTGTAATCAAATATTTATATTGGGATTTAGTTAGATTTATTTGCCTAATTATAATTGGGCATTTATTTGGATATCACGTGCATACGTTTAGTTGCGCGCTTTAGTTGAGAGGTGAGTTGGATTATTATGGAGAGTGCGACTCCATTAAATCATGTCATAATGCATTTATAATTATTATGCATTTTAATGCACTTGCTATAAAATGTTTTCACCTCGGGCTCTGACCCGTTTATACTTTCTCCTGCTATGTATATATATTTTATTATTTTAGGTGTTCCTCCGCATGGACGCCGTTGGGGTTTATCCATCCAGTGTATTCGTGGAGCTGTAGCAGCAGCGGACTGTTGCGGCACTTTGCTCTAGTCGATTCCTATCTTTTGTATATCTAGATTAGGATTCAGTTTGTATATCGGGTTTATGCCCAAGTGTTGTAGACTAACTTTTTTATATTCTCTCTCTCAGATTTTTGTATGGTCTGTGACCCGACAACATATTCGGGTATTTTACTTTGTACATTTTGTTGTACTCTTTTATACATTATTGGAGCATATGTGTTTCCCTCTTCATTTTTGGATGTGGTATTGTGGTTATGGTTGCATGGTTGGTTTTATATTAGTGTCAAATAAAAGTTTCAAATTTTTGACATCCACTTTTAATAGTTTCGGGTAGTTAGACTTATATTATTTAGTATTGTCAGTTTATGTTGAGACTGATCCATCTGAGATGCCTGATTTAATGTAGTATAGTGCTGGCCACTCGTTATTATTTTGAGCGGGTTGTCGCAGATTCGTAACACTCCTAACTCTTACTATACTCCTCGGGAAGATCACTCTGAGCAAAGCAACTAACATCCCTGTCTACCCAGATCTCACGAGTCACTGATGCTTATGAGCAGTGACTCAGTCAGTAGGAAGAAGCCACCCTCCTCTAGGAGGAGGAGAACGCACGGTTGAAACCTCACTTTGAGAAAATGGAGAAAGATCTCCATGGAGACAAGCGCAAGCATCACGCTCGACCCCTATCCCTCAGGCTAGCAAAACTCGCAGTCGAGGAAAGAGTTCATGGCGCGATCGGAGCATTCCAAACATAGGAGTCCACTGATGAGATGAGATCAGGATGGAGGTCATCACAAGCATGATCTCTGTAACCTTATTCGAAGAGATATGGATGAGCATCCTACTCATCATGGGGTAAGGTCTACTAAAGAATTGTTCTGAAGGGTCTTTATCATTCAGATGAAGTTTCCATTTTCTAGGTTAATTGAAGATCAAGATCCACCTAAAACGTTCGCCACCCCTAGATTCAAAATCTATGATTGAAAATTTGACCCCATCGATCACGTCTTCCAGCAATGACGCCCTCATGTACTGCAAATTCCTCTCCAGTCTGGGGTTTATCATGAAAAGTTGGTTTGAAAAACTACCACGTAGGTTGGTCAATAACTTCAAATGCATTACGAACGCATTCACTTCTAGGTTAATCACCAGCAGCGCCCATACAAAAATTATAGATTCACTTAGGGATAGCAACAGGTTGGGTTTGGGGTGGGTTTATCAAAACCTGAACCCGACCCGTGAAATGTGTTAAAGGGTTTTTTTAATCCGCCCCAAATCCATTTAAGTATACCCCCCCTAAACCTTCCCCCTTCCCACCCCATTTACATTAAGCAGGTCAAAACACCGCTTGCGACAGGTTAAAATCTGCATGTTAAACCCTCACACCGCATATATATAAACTTTGAGTGTAAATAATATATTCAATATGGATATTATAGTAATTATAAGAAATAAACGAGGCGGGGCAGGGGGTGCTATGCTTACATATAGTAAACCCGAACCCGCCACGTTTAATAAACAAGTTTAAAAAAAAAACATAACCACCCTATTTATTTTAAATGGGTTTTTAACCCACTCCATTAGGTGCGGAGCGAGGTGGGGTAGGAACTCGACGGTCTAAGTTAAATTTCCATCCCTAGATACACTTCTCACTATGAGAATGAAGACCCAAGAAACCTTATGGGAGTGTAGTAGGCGATACTCAGAAACTTACAATAGGGTCAAAGATTGCTCAAAACATGTAGTTATCGCTTCATTCAATATTGGTATGTCGAGAAACTCTATGTTTCACTAGTACCTCACAAAAAGGAACCTAACACCATTGATGACCTCATGCAAAGAATATAAAAAGTATGAAAAGGTGGAAGACGTGGTCATAGGCGTCCAACACGACAATGGCCGACCTAAAATGACCAAGAGCTGCAATAAAGAGAATGTCCCCAAGAACGAGGGAAAAGTGTAACGAAAAATCCAAGAACATGATAAAAAAGATCCTACCAAGTGATAAACTTAAAATCCAATTTGAATAACAAATAGATAACAAATAAATGAACAATAAAATGTAGATGTATACAAATAGAGGTGAGAATAACAAGGATTACACACAAAGTTATGCGGTTCAACCTTCAAGAAGGATCCGATGTCCATAGGTTATCATTTAGCATTACAAGAATAGTACAATGTTTCCATCTCTTTCAAGACAATGAGAATATTGGAATATCTCTCTCTGTATTGGTATGATAGTTGGTTTCTTGCTTGCCCCCTCTAGATTACTCCGTGCCCTCTTAAATATGAGTGTGGCAGTATTTGTTAATAGACTTATACAGCTAACCCACTATAATATGTCAGGGGTCTTGTCTTTATAAAATAAAAAATACGGTAGTGGGAGAATAATTATAAAGTTTGAATGTGCAAACATGGGCGGGAGAATGTTAATTATTTCTAGTGCATGAGTGCATTAATGACATCATCCCACTGTCTGATTCATTGGTAGTGAATGTATATGTGACACCCTGCCTATTAAAATAATGGGTGGCCAACCCTCTACCAAAATAAAACGTTGGTCTCATATGTCTCATTCTTAGCATCACTGTCGAAACATGATTAATTACTAACCACCTAATTACTTTAACAAGTAGTGTCAATTTTTATCTTTCCTTAATGTACAACAAGATTAACTAATACCTAATAAATCTGTACACATTGTCAATATAAATGAAACACCAGATAAAGTCTGAAGCTAAAATAAATAATTAAGGTTCCCGAATAAACCATCGGGTAAGAATCCAATAGAATAAATCCAACCAATTAAAAAGTCTGAAAACATATGTCTGAATAAAAGGGGCAACATGCCCAATAATAATAGAATAGAGAACCTAATTTAGATTATCAATAATGAAATTGGCTACTCAAGAATCCTGCAAGCTTCCACATTAGCTACAGCTACATGTACCTAGAAAGAATAGTCATCCTTAACGTCCTTGTGGCTGGACACCTAAAACTTTTGAAAATAGATTTGAAACGGGTCAAAGCCCAAAACCTTCTAAAAACATTTAGCAAGTAATTAAAATGCAGTAAATAATTATGCACTTAAACTTACCATATTTAGGCTGGTGTCGCACTCTCATGAGATTACCCCTCATCTCTCAACTATTGTGCACACCTAGTGCCTATATCTTAACCCACCTAGTTATATTACCCTGCCTAACCAGTCTTGTTGTAAAACTCACTAGCACACTACCCTGACTAGAGTATTATCTAACTTTTATTTCTTAATTTGCCATGTCTCTAATTAGCTTATTAAATTATTAAGCATTTTAAAACTTTACTCCAGTTATTTACTCATTCTCATCATTAACCTATTAAGCCTACAAATACCTTACTACACTATTATATACGTTTATATGACATGTCAAACCAAGACAGTATATACATATATATCACTCGTAATATATACAATCACAATTCCAAATGTCCTCCACATTTTGAAAGCGGCCTCACTAGCATGCTATCGTGCTCCAAGGATTTTCACCATATTTTGGGCAACTGGGCAGGAATCTCACCACCAGACCCAAAACTCACAAACGAACATTGGATACAGTCATGGCCTTAAGCCATGGTCATAACCACACCGCATTATTCCACGATACTCTGACCCTACATCACACAGGCGCGCGCATCACCTATGACTCTTGGGAACGATACTACCTCTGTTGGGATTCTCCAGAGTGACCTCCCATGGTGCACAACCTCCCTGATAGCATAACAACTAGAATAGGTATGTTTCATTTAAATAACAAACACATAGATATTATTCACATTCGTATATATACTCTCTCTATACCCGTATATATAAATTTAATCACAAAACCCGGTTAACCCGTGCCTATCGCTTAAGCACTAGCCTATAAATCTTGAGTCTATCTCACGACTCTTAATTAATTAAATTATCATCCATTAATTGATTAGAATAGTGTCACCCTGCTAACATGCCCTGACTTAACCAACCAGCCCGTCGTATAATCATTCAAGTTTATCAAGTAATATCAATCCGATAAAAACATCCAGACTTAACCCAACCAATCCATTCATTTATTCTCGAATATAACTCGTCAATTCGATATTTAAACTTTATCATCAATTATATCTATCATGATTTCTAATTTAAATTTATTTACCCATTCACCCCTAGGAAATAAATCTCTTTAAATCATTCCACTAAACTCTCTCTAGCCTTTAGGGCTTATAAATTTTATTTGGAATTCCCCGGAATTTACCCAATAACCATACCCCAAAATTCTCCAAAAATTAGCTTTTATAGATCGATCGATAATCCAAAACTAATCAAGTTATATTTACAATAATATTTTTTAGGTTTACTCCTAAACTAACAAAATTGCCATTTTCTAAGCAACCGAATCGGGTCGTACTTTTTTTGGCAGATTAAACAACCTGTTGTAAAATTACGATTTCTCCCTCTACAAAACTCCAAATGACCTCATTCAAATCTCATTACAAAGCTAAGACATAGAACTTTCCAGAAATCTATGACACGTAGTCTAATTCTAAGTACAGTTAAAATGGAATAAGTTTAAAATAATGTCAAAAATTCTGACAGATTGATATAGTGGCAGATTAAACACCATGTAGTAAAATTACGATTTCTCCCTCTATAGAACTCCAAATGACATCATTAAAAGCTCATTACAAAGATAAAACTATAACTTTCCAGACATATTTGATAAGCAATATAATTTTAAGTACAATTAAAATGGAATAAGTTTAAAATAACGTTAAAATTTTTGGCATATTGTCCTTAGTTATTCAAGATTCATGTTCTTCAACCAAGAACCCAACAAAATTACATATTTATGTTTCTTAAAAAATCAAATTTTGAAATATAATATAATTTCATCAATCATAAATGGTTTTACTTCATCAATTGATCATCTAAACTACACATGATATCAATTTCATAAAAAAAAAACCCATTTACATGTGAGAACCCTTCCCAAAATTTCTTTTGTTCTACACCTGCCATGATAAGAACATGAATACAACTCAATTTGATTTAAATAAAGTTTATTACTTTTCTTGAATTATTTGTAGGGTTTGGTCTCTCTCTTGTGTGTGTTGATTTGATATTAGAATCCTTGAATCTCATCCCCAATTATTCTCTTCTAGCTTTCTCCTATGATTTCTCTTCTTCCTCCTCTATCCCTTATCTCTTAGGGTCTAGAATATATGTTATGGCTTCCTCACATCTTTAACATTTATATTTTAATTCACTAGTCCTTAAATTAGGTTATTAGACTACATCAAAATGACCCAATTACCCCTACGAGAGCCCGGGCTAGTCTAAAAAGCCCCCGAAACCCAATTACTAACACAAAGTATATTATTTCGGATCAAACGTGCACTCAAAATCACCATCCGAGTCACTAAACATAATTATCCTATTTCATCCCAAAAATATCCCATACAAATGCTCCGATTGCGATACCGTCAATTCCAACCGTTTTCACTCACATACGACGCACTACAATTGACTTAATTAAATTTACTTAAACAGGCTACTAAATTTAACACATATATATTAATCTTATTCTCACAAATTAATATTTATTAATTTCTCATTATTTTCTCATTTAAATTAAATTATGTCACACATGCTATTTTCTCTGAAGTATTATATCTTCTAGGTATGTATTGAGAAGATTAAGTGAGTGAAGTGTTTATTGGAAAATGTGGTCGTCCTTCATAGTTCTGGTCATCTTTGAATCTTCTCGACGTGCGCCGAGTAAAAGAAATTACGAGATGTTTTGCTCGAATTTAAAATTTTCACATGTCAGAGGATGATGGTAGCATGTGGCACATTCATGATGCGCGTGACTGAGAAGCTGGTGTGGGCCTGATCTATGTCAATGCATTTTCCCAAGCATGTTATCATGTGCTTCATTAATAAGGGTGATGATTACTTCCTAAAAAGTATATAAATCCATTTTCAAACTGTTTTAAACTACTTTAGTTTCATTTTCCCACACGCGATTGTCTTTAAAGAGAGAAAGTTTCCTTCATTCCCAAATCCTTTGTTCTTCGGCAAAACTCCTACCTTCATTCGCCATTTTGAAATGGTTATTTGTCTACAAACTCTTTTTCATCAAGCTTTTGCATCTTTTTTTCATTTGTTATCAAAGTTTGAGCATTGTACGGTATTCTTCAACTTTTTTAGGGTTTTAAGTATGTCGTCCTTCTTTTAGGGTTTTAATTTGAGTTTTTTTTTAAAATTTGTTTATTTATGAGCATCGATTTGTTTTCGTTGTTGGTTGATTTATCCTCTAATGGGTGAATCGTGCGTCTTTAGGTGGACATTTAGTTGGTTGGCACATGGTTAAACATTTTTAGGTCCTTTAAGGCTTTCTAGGTGTTCTAGGGTTTCATTTTGTCCAAATCATTGATTTCTGGGACCAAACAACCCCCAAGTATATGTTTACCTTTAATAGGCTTCGTTTTACATCCTAATTTTGTTATTTTGATGAGTTATGAGCTATACGTTTCGTGGTTGTTAGATTGTTTGGCTTAATTGGAGCAATCTTGCCCTGTCATTATCGCTAGGAGATCTCCCAAACTTATCCAAATTGTTTGACCTGAAGATGAGCCTGGTCACCCTAGGTACACTCCCATAGTAGCCTCTTACATTGGTTCTTCACAAAAGCACCCATTTTTTAAGCGTAGTTTTTTTGAGTTCTCGAAAACAATAGGTATTGCTTAAGTGAACCACCCTAGAGGTGGTAAGAGAATCATAAACATGGTGTTTGACATCTCCATCATAGACTTAGATGCCTCCACAGAGAGAGAAATGCCTAAAAGGTCTAAAACTTAAAAATCTCCTATGGTTGTAACTCTCATTGAGGAGAGTACCTCAGGGAGCTCTTACTCTTAGTATCTATCCAATATCGATGCCAAAAACTATGGTTGTGATATCACTGAGGATGAATTAGAGGAGTTGAAGGATAAGTATGATATTCCCATCAATATTTCATTATGATTGTCAGAATGCGATGAAAGAGTCTATGAACAACCTAATGCCGATGATTTATGTTTTTGAGTTTGGGCCCTATAATTAGGAGTTTGGTTACCCCTTCACCCGATAATAAGAACTATTCTGAAGAGGTATTGAGTGACTCTAACCAATCTTCCACCAAATGCCTATAAGTATATTTTAAAATCGAAGGTATACTGGCAGACCCGTGCTAGTTTCAAGATGACTGGGGACATGTCAGGATTTGTATATAGCAAGGAAGATAATGCCAAGGTCAATGGTTATTATTACTTCCCCCAAAAAAGTGCAATCTGAAGATAGTGAAGATTGTTTACATGAGAAGCCATAGCTGGAAGAATTAGTTCGTGTACATTAAGGGTGATTAGGAATTTTGTTCTGGGGAGAAGAATAGATCATATAGTGTCCCTCATGACTGGAGTGGGCCAGATCATATCAGTATATAACTTACTATTATGCTTAGTAATTATTTTAACTTAGTATGTGCTGATTTTGCTTTTGCTCGGCCTTTCTACAAAGAAGAGAGCTCCCAAATTTTCGATCGTTCTGAAAAAGTTGGCGCGGGACATTTGCACTGCCAAACTAGTTACAATTGAGAAGCTTGGTGGTTAAAGGAAAAATTTTTACTAAATAAAGAGAATGAGTTGAGCAAAAAGAATCAATTGAGAAAGGGGGTCCAACCGATTAGGAGGTCGAAGAAGTTATAAGGATCTTCATTAGATTATCTTCTACTAAGAACTATGAATTTTCCAAATGACGTGTTTTTGTGTAGCTTCCACTCCCACTTCGTCAGCTTTTTGGGTTGAACCTTTGTCAAGCATAGCCCCTCCTGTACTTAACTGTGCTTATACGGAGACTGACCAAAAGAGAAAAGTTAATGCTGAGGCTAAGAAAAAGAGGGTCGATGCCGATGCTAGAGCGAAAAAGAAAAATGATGCTGAGAAAAGGTCCAATTTGGAGACTCAAAAGAACAATAAGTATGCTGCCAAGAGGTACGCCAATGCCGGTACTACTACTGTTGCACATGCCAAGGGCAATGAAAAATAAGTTGCTTCTAATAGTAGGCCACCATCCTATAATAAGAGGCCAATGGATGGTCCCATGCCTCAGCCTGGCCACAAACGCCAAATGACCAAAGCCTATCGGGAAAGGGTCCAAATTCTTTATACCCTTGCTTAGAGCTTGGGTCGAGGTGTGGGATTATCCACTCCTTATGATGAAGTAAACCCATTAAATTTTTACCCCAATCACCTTGGAGTAGCTGAAAAATGATAAGAACTCTATCTTTTATCACACAGATAATGCTGCAGTGGTCAGCTATCATGAGTATGCCCCTGATTTCTATTTTCTCAAGGGTTTTAATGATGAGTAATTGCAGAATATAGTGCAACACCAAATTTTTAATGCTAATTTCTTAACCAAACATGTAGTTTCTAAACTCTATTGAATTATATTTTATATTGTGCCGATCTCTGTCTTTTTTAGGTTGCTATGAGTGCCTGAGGGAACAAGTAGCTTCATGCGGGAATGCTTATGATGAGGTGAAGGAGGCCAACTCCAAGCTCTTTAAACACCATGAGACCATGCTAGAGGAATTGAAGGCTGACTATGACAAGGTTTGTGTAGAGTGACGTGACTAAATAATTTTGACTCTAATGCTTGTGATTACAACGCAAGTGTAAGTCGGTCGCTTAAGTAATAAATAGGTGAATCGGGTGTCGAACTCAGGTAATAGGATGCAGAATCTAATGACGAATAGGAAAGACGGTTTACCTATTGGTTGAATTTGAAAAAGAAGGAAAAGATGATTGTTTGGTAAAGTTCCTATGAACTAATGCAATTTAAGTAAACTAGTAAATTAACTATGCATGTTAGAATAACTAAGCAAAAATAAATAAATGTGAGGAAATGGAGTTTGAGTACACTCCCCCAAACCGTCGGTGATTACTTACAACATAAAAACTCCAAAAAGTTAATTCTCAATTAAAAGAAACATAAAATATTTTCTAAGCATTTGACATATGCGGATTTTACTCCTCACAGTATCAAATCAAAAATTGTATTTACAAGAAAGATTAATTATTGAAACTCATATTTCATCCTTAAACATTCTGGTTGCCTAGGGCAAATGGAATTAAAAGACCTACAATGTTTATTCCGATTATAAATTAAGCCTTTGAATTGGTAATCAAATTTCATTCGCTTTTAAATCTATTCGTAACATCTAGGTTGGGTTCATGTTCCCGAACCCGCTTATAGCTTAAATGGACATGGCTACGTGGGTAACAACTGAAATTCTAACGTTACATGCGATTGAAATCATGATGAACTTATATTTAAACATGCAAGGAGTTGTTAAATTACTAGAAATTAAATAAAACATGCAAAGAAGAAGAATGTTCAAGAATTAAGGTAGAGAAGATAAACTTGATATATTAAACCTTGAGAATTAATCCACAATTGTGTAACTCTAATGCATGAATTCAAAACTAGGGTTCTTGGCTATTCTTCTCTCTAATATCGGTTAAAACCTGATTAAAACTTAGTCCAATATCAAACTACAACATTACATGGTCGTTTTTGCAAGAGACCTAACGTAATATAACTCTAAGAAAAATCATAAATTAAAAGAAAATTTGTGCATCAGGTGAGTCAAACCGATTCAGGTGAATAGGCGAACCGATTCGGACTCGAACCGATTTTTGTGGTTCGGTTTGGGGAAACATGCTGCATTAGCTTGCTTCTTCTCTTATACTTTGGATTTCTTTCTCAACTTTGAATGCTAAAAAATTCTTCACCGTAGCTCAGAATTAGACGCCATTTCTTCTAGTTTTCTTGTGACTTCAAGATCTTCAACTTTCTAGTTGGCTCCACTTCCATACTAAGGCTGCAAAAATTACTAAAATGACTTTTAACTCCCTTTTATTGATTTCTTTCATTGTTTTGATTTCTCTCTCACACTAACTTGCATGAGATACTTGTAAAACACATGAGAGATACACAAAACACGAAACACTCGCCAATGAGGGTCAGTAGCATAAAGATGAGATAAATCCAAGTTAATTGTGATGCACGGGATCATAAAAGGACTGAAATTAAGGGGATAAATATGAAATATTTATGCCTTATCATTTATCTTAAAGATAAAGATGATCATCTTGTAGTGAACGTTGAAACTTTGAGTCGGGCTAAGGGAAAAATAATGCTAAAAGAGTAGATCAACACCGACACTGTGAAGCTCAAAAGTTTGAATGAAGCACTTGTTAACGAGTCTCAGGGTATTTAAAAAGACAATAATGATTTTATAGTAGCCACTGAAGCTCTTGAGAAGGCTAATGTCTCATTTTCCCATGCTAAAGAAGAAGGTGTCAGGAAGTACAAGGCCTCTGCCAACAAAATAAAGGAAAATTTCCAAATCGATTAAATTTGATTGGCATAATTACAAATGAAATTGTTTGAGGCTTAGGTTAGTCATCTGGTTGTGATCCCATAAAGCCTATGACATGTTTTGTTGAAGCTGTTGCGGCAAAGCTCTGAAGATGACATCGTGCCATGTTTAGTGCCTACATTAGCTTCACACACTTGGATTTATTGTAGATCTCTCAGGTGTCAATGCTAATGACTTTTGAGATTTTGGATAGTGTTTATGGATGTATTTTAAACTTGAAATATTTTGTACTTGAAAAAATAATTTTGAATACGTATTTTTTAAATATTTTCTGAGTTGTTCTTATTTTATTTGATTTAAAAATCGAGGTTATTTCACTACACCAAAAATAATAATTTGGCACACCTTGATATTAAAAATCTGGTACACTTTAAAACATGCCAAATTTTGGCACGGTTTAATGACAATCTGTCACAGTTTAAAACCGTGCCAAATTTTGGCACTGTTTAAAAGGTTGCCAAAATTGAGTACACCTAACTAATATATAAATAACCTAAAAAGATAATATCCCTCCAATTTTTTCATCTACCCCACTCTCATTTTCACACAAGATAAAAAAGAGTTGTGCAAGTAAGTCCAAACTCTCTCCCTCTCTCATCTGGACATGAGACAATAAAAGGGACCCTAATTTTCAACCACCGTACAAGTCCACCACTCTCAATCGCTGTCCAAGCCAAGTCTGCTGCACTCGACCGTCATTGCTCCACTCTCATCTGGTATCATTTTTTGTTTTTTAACCCTAATTTTTTAACCTGATTTATGTTTTTTCGTCCTCAACATAGGGGTTTTGTTAGATGGGACTTAAATAGGAAAGGGGTTTCATCCGATTGTAAAGAACTCAAATAAAAGGGGTTTCGTATTTATTATTTCGATTTATTTTGTTTGTTTAGATCTGTAAAGAACTCAAACCAAAGGGATCTTATTTTCGGTGATGAAAAAAATAGAATAGGACATAATGTAGAAATTAAAAACTTTATGATATATTCTATTTCTTCATATGTTATCCGATAATTCAAAGGGTACTGGTTTGGATATATTTCTTCATATGTTGTCTGAGAATTCAAACTATATAATATATTTTGTTTCTGAGTTTGGATTAGTAGCATGATTTTTATTAAAAGTTTATCCCTGAGTTGTAACCAAATATTACTATTTCGAGCAAGTCTGATTCTAATATTTATCATCAATAGTCACTTAATCAAAAAGAGAGATAGATAATCAGTTAATCTTTAGATTAATATTTAGCATCAATAATCAGTTAATCTAATATTTCGAGCAAGTCTGATTCTATTATTTAGCATCAATACTCAATTATGTTGTCTGTCACCTTCAAGTGCACTTTGCACATAACTTTCTTGGTACATAACACTTCTTGATTATGGTAAACAATCAATTAAGGCAAGGGAGACTGTTATATACATGTATTTCATTGTATCACATTTAGTTGTGGTGAGCATTATGAGGTTTGACAAAATGAAGGGACATTATCATATACTTGTAATCAAGTGTTGTATGTCTATTTGGTATGATCCTAATTTATTAGGCGTGTAATATCTTTCCCATCTTACTAGCTGCTACTAGTTTTTGCTTAACTGTTCACACAGATAGACCAAAAAATTATTTTTGCAGAACCACATAAAAATGATGCCAAATTGGCTCATGACAAATCAGAGTTGGATCAACTGAACTAGGATACCGCTAATGATAAAATAAGCAACAACAATCTGTTTCCAAAGCCCTTGAGAAGAAGGTTATCAGAATCTCTAAATTACTTTATGTAGATTACCTTATTTTATTTTAAGTCTCTAATGATGATTCTTATATGTTTACATGGAAAGTTTCTTGTAAACGTACTGACTCAAATTAATCAGCTTAGAACAAGTATGGACATGAAAAAAGTTAAAATGGAAACAAAACTTATTGATCACTTAGCAAAACAAGAAAAAGATTCCCTATCATGATTGAACCCTGAAATAATGGAGCTGAAAGAAAAGATTATTGATTGAAGGACTCATTAGATAGAGGTTTGTTAATTCATTATAGTGTAGTTCATATTCTCATTTTGACTGTTTGTCTCATTTGTGTAAATCCCAAATATACACTGAAACGAGAAAAGCAGAGCTTGAGAGCAATCTTTCAACGAATCTTATAAGGAGGAAATAAGAGTTGTAGGCAATAAAAAAGTCTGCCGAGCCTGATATGTTACGCAGTGAGGCAAAATTAATAAGGTAGGAACTAAGGGAAACCAAGTTAGTGGTTGAAATAAATGTATTGATCTTAATGACGTAGTCCCTAAATGACATAGTCCCTAAATGAGTTTTGACAAACTTAATGTATTGAACAAGTTTAAAATAAATGTATATACAAAATAACCCAAGCCTTAGATAATTATATTGTATTCTTTTCTTTAGGTTAATTCTAAATGAATTTAATGGTCTGTTGAAACAAATCATTTCTAGATCTTTTTCATTTTGCTATTGAATTAGTATAATATAAATTTTTTGACGCTATTTATTTTTTAACTTCAATAGTTTTATGTAGTTATTTTAAGTTAAGTCTTGAAATTTGTATCGTCGGCCACTAATCGTCTCTTCTATAATTGCAGTGAATGTTTTGGCTTTGGGATTGGCTTATTTGATTGGAGGACTTTTTGTTATCGGTCATGATTTGAGTAAATTGCATTTCCACTTCTCTTGGTTACCAATATATTACATCATGACTGTAAATGCAGTTTTCATTCCCCAAAATAATGATGGTCGGAAACCTTCCAAAAGTGAATTAAAATAAGGTTTTTTTACCCCATAAGATAATTAAATATTTAGACATTGCCCCTAACCAATCATTATCTATTTTTCTCAAAAAGCTCCCTGAACTATGCATTTTATAATTCCATCATTTCACTGTTACAATCATAGCAAATGTCCAAATTATGCTCAGTTTATCCCTCATTGTTTTACACATCATTACACTTTAGTTCCCACTATTTTCTATATAGTTAGACATTATTGGCCTAGGATAATTTGGTTATATAACTGTAAAAATTAGGAGCCCAATCAGCTGAAAAACATTGGGAGTTAAAAGTATAAATTTTAAGAAATATAATTTTGTCACACTCCACGAAAGTGGCCCGACAAACTTGTGCAATAGTTTGTGGGTTAAATCAGAAAGCCTGATCCAAGATCACTTCCATAGACAAATACACATGGTATTTTGTATCGACAACAACTGTTACAGTTGTTATAACAACATTATAACCACTGTTATAGCTGCTATTGTAGATACCACATTCTAGGACCCCCTAAGTCTCTCCTTAGGTCCCTAACACCTCTTCATTTCACTATAAACCCTAGGTCATACTCTGAGTACCGATATAGAGGCCATAGGGTGATCTTGGGCCCCATTTAACACCTATCAACTCTATCATCAGAGAAAAATCTCAATGGATGTTCAAAGGGCACTGAATCCCCTTTCTAACGGTCTACCCTGTGCACGAATTGGCATAACGGTTCGGACGAACGGACTATTTTCCTACCAAAAATCGATCTAGAGGCCACTGAACTCTCACGGGCCCCGATTTACCCACAATGAACTTTATCATCAAAGTGAAAAATCTTTGAATCCTCAAAGGTCATTGAAACCTCTTTCCAACGGTTCGCCCTGTGTACAAAATGGCATAATCGTTCGAAAGAATGATCGTTTTCCCATGAAAATTGATCCGGAGTCCACCGGGTGCTCCCAGGCTTTATTTGACCAAGGTCAACTCTTCATCTCAAACGAGACTTAATGAATCTTTAAATTTTACTGAATACCCTTTCCAACAATCCGCCCTGTACAAGAATTAGCCTTACGGTACAGACGAACAACCCGTTTTACTCCGAAAGGTCACCAGGAGTTTCGGGCCCTAGTTGACCAAAGTCAACTCTTCGAACCAAGTGAATCTATTTGGAAATTATAAGTAACTCTCATAAACTTTCCAATGGTCAACCCCATCCATGATTCTGACTTATAATTTGGACGAACGATCCATTTTCGTCCAACGATCTCCTATCCAAAGGACCAATGAGCGCTTCCGAGCCCCGTTTGACCTAAATTCAACTCCCGGACCCGGGAGAGGCCCGAAGGACTCTTGAAGGTCTCTGAATTACCTTTAAAATGGTATACCCCATGCGCGATTTGAATTTACGAATTTCGTTCTACGACCATTTTTTCAAAAAATTCTGCATGAGACTGTCGATTGGTAGGTCCATTTCCCTGCCTATTGGCAGTGTATCTAGGGGTACCTACTAATTGGAAGGTCTAGGGCTATGCCTAATGGAACCCCATTACCCTAAAAATTAAGGGAATGATCTCACTCCCAAAGAACACCTCAGATCCATCAATATCAGTGATCTCAGCAATATTCTCTTCCAATCAACGAAGTTTCCTTGTGTGAAAATCATTTCCATCTTTCATTCCCATCCTTTTCATACCTAATTTAGAAAAATCTCATTATCTCTCATCCATAATTCATCTCAACATTCAAGGAAGCTCATCAAAGATCAAGAGCAAGCCTCAAATCTCCAAAGAAGGTCCAAAAATCCTCCTCTCTCTTTAAATTCTTTATTTTCGCATTAGTTACATCAATCCTTAATTTAGCTTTTACTTCTGTTCATAGACATTAATACTTCATCCTTTATTAGTTATATTGCTCATACTTTATTTTCTATAAAAAAACAATTAAAAAAAAGAGGGTTACACCTATAAATTCCAAAAGTATTATCCACCACAATTTCTCAAAACTAAAATACATTTTCTACACATACACATACAATAAATTCCCTTTTGAATCTATGGGATAAACCTCACCCTTATTTCTCATGCGAACTACGTGGAATTTGATGCCTTTATAGGCTACGTAGGTGTCCCGGGCTAAAAACTGAAACTCGAGTCCAATTTTTTAATTTTCCAATTTTCTCATTTTCGTATTTGCATCTTTTTCATCTATGCTTTATTTAATATATATTATATTTGTGATATATATTGGTGTTTTATCCAACATATATTATCATTTCATCATAACAATCAATATCTTGATAAACGCATACATCGTATTTTTTAAATATTATTTTGGAAAAATTCCTATGGAGGACCTCACTCTATATTTTCCATGATATGAGTTGGGTAAGTTTGATATCCATTTATATATAAACGCACACACATTTCACGGAGGTATAAAAGAAAATAGTAACACAAGTCCATGAGAGACCGACAGGGCGGCATGGGTGCCTAATACCTTCACATTCTATAACTTAGCCCCCCAACCTCTGAACTATTGGTTTCGTAAGCATCAATTTGTCTTTGATGCCATTCTTTTGAGGCGGTGACATATTCTTTTTCCTGTTTTGAGCATAATAGGCTGGCGACTCCATCTTTTTTCATCACCCCACATCGATGATGGCCGAAGCACTCCTAGAGAAAGAGGGCACGATACATTTCTCCCCCTTCCCCCCCCCCCCCCCCATTGGGAAAGGGAGAGATATTAGGATGGCCACAGTGGCAACTCCGCTGGGGACTTTCATTCATAAGAGGTCTAGACTCTGCTTGCATGGGTGTTATTATTTCCTGCTCGTGTGCGTATGCACCTACCTGTATGTTACCTTCTTATCCTCTATTATTTCTTGCATATATCTGTATCATGCTTATATCACATCTCACTCACTCCTTACCCACACACCTGTAAGTACTTCCCATGTACACTTCACACTACTTACACATAGGATCACTTATATCCATATGTTGCAAACACCACTTAGAATATACATGCTTAGGTGTCACTAGCACACACCTCCACTTATTACACCTGTATGTATTTATCCTCACTCACAATTGTCACACACCACTTGTAGTTTATCCATGCTTAGGTTCATTACCACACACCCACTTGTACATATTCAAAGATCACTCATTCTCACATATCCATGCTTAGTGTAATCTCCATGTTAGATTTACTTTTTATACTTGTACAATCTCCTCTATTAGTATAGTGATCATCATGATAAAATACTCTCTCCATAATATATTAATCAAGAATCAAGCATTTTCCACACTACATCACCAAAGAGCGTGGCTATTGACCAAATTTTGTCCCATAACTGGGGGTCACTTTGTGATGGGTACTAGTCCGGCAGGTCAGAGTTAGCCTAAGAAATAATACTCGCACCTTCCATTGGCCAAGTACCTTCGACGTATATCGTACGGTTTCCCCCGTATCGTACTTCTTGATCGAAGTCATAACGAGAGGTATATAGTAGGGAACTCGTTCATGTGCGTCGAGTATATCGAATTCTCTCTCACACGTACTGTCCCTATGAGGTATATAATGAGGTAATTCATGTACACTTCGATATATCAAATGGCTTGTCCACACGTACTGATTGCCTTCAAAAGCAAGACATATATCGTGGAAGTCATGCCAAAGAGGAGAACCCTTCCAATTAACCCAATAACTGCATACCCTTATATAGGCGTCAAACCCAGGAAACTCATATTTAGTTTGCCGGTTGTTACCCAAAACTTTGTCAAAATGACTTGTCAACATACTGCCCAAAGTTTTACACGATTTTGTCTTTTTCAAAATGGGACACCATCCATGAGCCTGGAAACAAGTCCAACCATGTTTTGCATATTTTTCGAACCCAATTTTCCCAGGATCGGGTCCAATCCGACATTTCTTTTTACATTTAGGTAAACCTAATACAAGTGAGAACATAATAAATAATATCGTGCTGAGACCATTTCCTCGTTTTCCCTCTTTCTTTACCAAAAGTGTCAAAAACATTTCCCCCCTCTTTTATCAAAATATCAAAAGCATTTTTCCTTCCTTTTACCATAAAGGTTTTTCCTCTTTTTTACCCAAAAACATTGTCCTCATCCTTTCAAAAAAATATCAAAAATATCTTCATCATATAATAAAAAGTCTTTCCCTCTTCTCTTTTAAATATAATTCAAATCTTTTTCCTCTCAGGTCGATCGCATACCCGATCCTTGGCCTGGCTCCCTATTGGCTCCGATCTTCCATCGAAAAGTCCCGAGGATCCGTCAGTTCCCTCACTACTTCCTCCAAGTCTGGAATCTACCTTTACTCACTTTCCATGCATAACAAAGATCAAGTATCGAATGTGCATCCAAATTTAATGACGGTTCTAGCCCAACTCACTGCCAAGATTGACAATCTTCGAACCGAGGTTCATGATATGCAACAAAACCAAGTCCCTATTCCCAAAGTGCCCAAGGTCTTCTTCCCTTTCACTATGGGTACGCCCTCAATGAGACTATTTGGGTCCCCGAGGATATCAACACGCTCTCCGTGACCCTCCTGTTAATGGGTCACCTTCATTTCAGCCCCCTATACCAAATTTCACCTTGCCAAAGGCTAACCTAGCCGTAACGATTGATCTGAAGGAAGAAGAATTGAATAAGGTCAAGCAATACCTTAATATGCTGACCAAGAAGTTTGACCAAGTCTGAATCTCCGGGAACTACATGGATTACACCCATATGTCTCCCTATCCAAAAGCATGGCTACCGAAAAAGTTCAAGATGCCTCACATTGAGAAGTTCAGGGGTAGAGGAGCCCCAATTATTCATCTATGAAGTTACCATTGAGGAAATAATGGCCCAAATTTTCCAATAGGCTTTGAAGGATAGTGCTCTTCACTGGTTCTTATCTCTCGAAGAGTCCAGGATTCGCAGTTGGGAGGATGTTACCCGTGAATTCATGTCACACTATAAGTATAACAAAGACTTGGAGGTTACCCATTATTATTTAGAACTTCTCAAATAGAATCCCAGGGGATCTATCGGTAATTTCATAGCAAGATGGAGAGAGAAAGCAACCACCATGACCAACCGGCCTTCCGAAGAGGAACAAGTCAGTATTATGAAGAAGAACTTCTTAGCCCATGTTCGAGAAATGATGGGAGGATAGTACTACCCCCATTTTCGAGCCCTTCGGGAAACAAGAGTGGAGATAAAAGAAAGTCTTTCCAAGAAAGAAGTTGATCTGAAGAAATTATCCGGATAGTTCACTCCCAGAAAATACGAGAAGCCTGTTACTACTTCATGAGAACTGGAAAACTATCCTAGCCCAGTCAAAAAAGAATATATCGAGCTTCATGCTCTTCTCTATAAAGTTTACCAATCCCTTTAAGTCGAAATCTTATCAACCCATTGGACCCTCGTCCATTACCAAACCCACTTTCCAAAAATTTTAAACATGTTGCCCATTTTGACTATTGTGATTTTTATTAAAATGTTGACCATACCACTGATCAGTGTTTCCACCTCTGAAATGTAATCCAAGGTCTGATTGACTGGGGCATCATCGTCCCACAAGCTAATCCTAAACCAAACACTACCCACAATCCACTCCCAAATCATACAAATGCTATGTTCCTAGAAGAAGACCCAAAATTTGATCCATCTACCTAGTTGTACCAAGTTAATTGCCCATAATACCCATATATTCCCCTAAACCCCTCCAAGTTTGCCCATATTTTCTCCTACATCCTACCTCTTTTTCCGATCAGGCTCTATCACTCCTTAAAATAGCATGCATTGTTGTTCATACTTGTTCCGGAGGGAAAGATATAGAATTATCAGCAGTATTGAACTTGCTACTAGATTTCGGGCATAAATTTCCCTCAGAAATGACCATTGATTATCAAAGGTTCTGTACACAACTTTTAGAAGCTCAGAAATGGGCTCAGGAGTCAGATAATTAAGTGGTACTTATTGATGATGTCTCCAGATCATGGCAGAGTTATTTTGATAGACCGATGAAATTTGTAGTATGTCCGAGCTACTTGATGCTTTAAAACTACAAGGGTGTTTGGTACTTTTGCTTCGACATCTCCCCATTGAGTGGGAGGATTTATACGAGGAATCTGCCAAGGTTGTGGAATGCATTGACTTTTCATGGAAAGATAATGTCGTTGCCACCGGATGGGGAGATGAATTCGATAGTTCAGATAAAAGTAAGGCCCAAATAAGACTAGACCAGTAGTCAGTATATGTGAATTGATATCGTTTGAGGAGATACTAGGAAAAATTAATAAAATGGCCGAACAACCCGAGTTAGATGAGAAAATGGGGTTTCTAATTTTATTCTCTTCTCTGAACCATATGACTAGATCAGGGAGGCATTACCAAGTCCCAAACTTGCAACCATTAGCGATCGATAAAGAAAAGGATGTTGAGAAACTTCCTATGCCGTAAATGACCCTCAAAGAGAGCAAAATCCTGGATCAATTGAAGAAAACCCAAGATAACGTCACTATGTGGAGACTCTTTAGTTCCTTCCAGCTGCACCAGAATGCCTTGATTAAGGTACTTATTGGTCCCAGAGTCCCTCCTTCTACCATGCCAGAAAAAGCGATAAATCTGGTCAGATCTCTAACCTCTACTAGAATACTCTCCTTCTACGAAGGAGAAATCCCTAAGTTTGGACTAAATCATAACTATGCTCTCAATATCTCTATCGAAGTCATGGTAAAGACTATCCAATTTTCACTTGTCGATAATGGATCAGTTCTTAATGTTTTCCCCTTGAGAACCCTCAATTACTTACGACTGAAAGTGAGAGACCTTGCTCCAACCTCCGCTGTGGTTCGTGCTTATGATAATACTCATTGGGAAGTGATGGGATCCATAAAGATTATAATAAAGGATGGCCCTATAAATCCCATTACTGAATTCCAAGTCATCGATATCCCGACTTGTTTCAACATGTTACTCGGACGATCCCGACTCTATAGTATTAAGGGCATGTCTTCTTCCTTCCATCAGAAATTGAGGTTTTTCGCTAATGGCCATGTCATCACCATTTTAGGTGACGATGATAATAGTGAGAATGCAAGCATTATTAATCCAGTAATAAAAATATAACATGGGCAAATGACATGCTTTTGTTAAGTTTTTGAGTCGAACCGCTTCCACTCCCAGCAGGGTATGATTTCAAAGACTGAGTTTGTCCAGAACACAACCCTCATGGCAACGTCAATGTGATATAGATGCTAAAAAAAATTCACTTCCTTCCTTAACTGAGGCTAGAAAGATGGCAACATGGGATACTTTAACCCATAGTGTTGAAGAAAGCCTTTCCTCCTTGTGGCTTGGGTAATCAACCATCATCATAGGAACTCAGAATGCCTGCCAACCTCGGTTTAAGAGAAGGCTAGAAAGTGCCAAGACAGTCTCAAGAGACTCTTTGAACGGGAGATTCATCATAGAGGGTGAGGATTTCCCATTTTGTGGCTTTCCTGAACCATGGTATGATCATGTGGACAAGAAGATGAAGCCAAGATTAGAGATCTTTTTCCAAGATATGTACTCATGGGTCGAAAGTTCCTAGCATCATGTGAAACCTCTCACTAAGAAGACTATAGTTGCTAATAGATATTTTGAGGGAAGTGCCTCCGAGGATTCATTTAACTTGCAGACACTAGGGATGATACTCTACATGATCCACTCAAGCGCTACATCATCGGATCCATCTCGCTTGATCAAAACTGCTGATGCACCCCTCCTCAATTGGAATGCTGTGCCAGTTCCACATATTAAAATACAACCTAACCCAGATGTTTATCCTATTTCCTCTATTTTTTTTTTCGTCCCTATTCTGATCGTAATGTAATCGAGACCTTCTTCGATGAGGTT
This sequence comes from Sambucus nigra, assembly GCA_949130495.1. Lineage (NCBI taxonomy): Eukaryota > Viridiplantae > Streptophyta > Magnoliopsida > Dipsacales > Adoxaceae > Sambucus > Sambucus nigra. The sequence continues at coordinate 86,109,145 of OX422223.1, read as the reverse complement.
CTCAACGCTGTTTTTCCCAATAATGAAATAAATAAAGATTTTGAGTATCTTGCTATGCCTTACATTAATTGTCTTGATTCTAATCAAACTCTTAATGATAATGATTTTACAAATGAAAAATTCTTAAGTGATCTTAATAAGGTTAATAACAAACAACATAACCACGTTCAAGTAAATGAAGATGAAACTGTTGTTATTAATCTCGTTTCTAGTAGCCAACTGCACGATATTAGGATACGGTCCACCCTTGATGAGCAAGAGCATGTACAACTCGAGGAATTACTAAAGGAATGTATGGAAATCTTTGCATGGTCTTACGATGACATGCCCGACATTGATGTCAACATAGCTCTACATGAGATTCCAACGCTCCCAGAATGCAAATTAGTCAAACATAAACTGTGAAAGCTTCGCACCGAATGGTCACTCAAGGTTAAGGAATAAGTGGTCAAATAGTTGAACGTAGGCTTCATCTAGGTGATCGAATATCCCACATGTCTAGCCAATATTGTACCCGTGCCAAAATCTAGAGGAAAGGTTCGCATGTGCGTTAATTACCAAGATTTAAACGAGTCCTCTCCGAAGGATAATTACTCGCTACCCAATATCGATATGATTGTGGATAACATGGTCAGTCATGCTCTCAAGTTATTTTTTAATGGGTTTATCGCACACGATTAGATCAAGATGCACCCAGATCATCAAGAAAAAACCGCATTAATCACCCCTTGGGGAACATTCTGTTACACTGCTATGCCGTTTGGTTTAAAAAACACGAGGTCTACCTACTAGAGGGTTGCACAACCATCTTGCATGATTTAATATGCAAAGAAGTCAAGATCTACGTGGATGATATGATTATCAAGTCTAAGATGCAGGAGGGTCATGTTCCCTCTCTACGAAAGTTCTTCGAGCGACTACGGAAATACCAGATGCGACTTAACCCATAGAAATGTGTCTTCGGTGTTACTAAAGGGAAGCTTTAGGGATTTATGGTTAGTGAGAAAGGGATAGAAGCTGAGCCTTCCAAACTAAAAGCCATACTCAAGATGCCACCGCCCCGAAAAGAGAAGTGAGTCCAAGGATTCCTTGGAAAATTACAGTATATCAACCGATTCATCAGTCAATTGACTTCTATTTATGAACCTATCTTCAAACTCCCTTGGAAGGATTCAACCACAGTTTGGAACGAAGCTTTATAGGAGGACTTTGATCGATTCAAGCAATATCTAACTCGGCCTTCGATACTTATGCCACCATAACCTGGTCTTCCCCTACTCCTATACTTGATCGTAACTGATACCGTAGTTGGGGCTTTATTGGACCAATACCTTACAGAGCCTCGCAAAAAGAGAGCCATCTATTATGCCGATCATAAGTTATCTAGGTAAAAAGTTAACTACAATGCCTTGTACAAAGCATGTGTTTCCCTTGTCTAGGTCACCCAAAAATTATGACACTACATGATCGCTTTTCCCATCAAACTTGTGTCTCGAATGGATCCTATCAAATACCTGCTCGAGAAACCTGCCCTGTCCAACTGAATGGCCCGATGGTTGATGCTTCTAGCTGAATTTGATATTATGTATGTCATGCAGAAAACCATGAAAGGAAGATCCCACTACACCAAATCTGTCGAATTGTCACGGTCATCGACCTTGACAAGTTTAACTTGTCAAGGTCAATGACCGGGACAATTCTGTGCGGGACAATTTTGTTTGTCACGGTTATGGACCGTGACAAGCTCGTTATAATTGTCACGGTCATGTCACAATCCCTGACCGTGACAAGTTTTGTCACGATTTATGACTGTGAAAAGCCCGTGACAGTTTATAAAAAATTATCACGGTCAATGACTGTGATAATTCTGGGAAGAATTGAAAAAAAATCTGTTGGGCAGTGTGGCCACTGCCACTGCCCAGCAGTATATTTGTACCTGTTATAGCAACGTTGTACCTGTTCAAACATCATATATCCAAATAAACTAGAGATACAAATATACATTCAAAATAAAAATAATATGCATCACGATATAATCCAAATATATCAACTTACAAATAATTCAAATGTACTAACTAAAAAACAATACAATTCAATTAAAATAATGTGACTACATGTCTTGGGTAAGGTTAAATCCGAGGAGGTGAGTAGGCCACACGATATACGAATTGACACACCCACTGATATACATCGTGCCGCATTGTTCGCGCAACCACAATGGGGAGTTCTCCTTCCCGGGTATCACATACGTGACAAGCACCTTGGACTCTATGTCTTAAAGCTCACGTCCATAAACTAGTCCACCCTGGACGATATTCAAGTCCCTCAACCCCCGCCCTATCCGCTGGCCATCAAATATGTCCAGTATAAACACGCTCGGCCAACCAAGCGTTGACATCGGTCGGTCGAAGGGAGCCAAATAGGGAAGTGGATTATCAAAGTCCGCACGTGTCGACGATGAACTCGTCCTCCCGCACCCCCTCCCAACCACCTTCTCCTTCTCTTTACCCTTGCGTTTTTTTCCACCCAACAAACGCTTCATGAATGAGAACATATCTTGGACCGTCGCCTTCAAACGGGATAGCTTCGCGTCATCCGAGTCCAACGTTCGATCCAACTCGGTGTCGCTCGTCTCCAATCCGATGATCCTAGATTTGGCCATCCGTGAGCTCACCCCCTTGTCCTCCCCTTGCGATCAGAGCCAAGCACTTGGCTGAGTGCATCTGTGGACAAAGATGCCTTGTGGCATCAGACTGCGACTCATGCCCTTCTTTAAGCTTTGCCTGAAATAATAAAAAGCACATGATTAGTAAAATAAGTAAATTAAAAAATTATAACGTAATTAACAAAAAGTAAGCTGTCGGATTACTTACAATTATGGCCGCGACGCTCGGGGACACCTCTTTGTCCTTCCCCTTCTTCGTCCGAAGAGCCACATAAGTATCGAGCCTATGTGGCCTACCCCCAGGGCCACTCCCTGTCCCCTGAAATAAAATAAAGTAAAATTAGTATCGGCCCCGCAAAGTAAAATAATGCAGAATAATATATTTCTGTACTTATAGAAAAATTAAATCTTACCATCATCCTATGCTCCACCTAGGCGTAAAACGTCCGGCCGGAGTAGTACATGTCCGTCTTTTTTTCCCGGTTTTTCCTCCCTGAATGGAGAGATGACAATTGTCACTCCTCGATCTCATTGTCAACGAACTTTTGTCATTGTGCCAATGAGATCGACTCCTTCGGCGGGACGGATTCACGCCTTTGGATAATGGACTCTCATGTCTTTCCAAAGTACCGGGTCTTCCACGTCTTGTGTTGCTTCCTCAACTTCTCCAAGACGGAATCGCGTAGCTTTGGATCTAGGCTGAATTGTTCATGTCCAACAAATACAATGTTAGTTGCAAATAAATATAAATATAAATATAAAATGAAATTGAAATCGAAATTGAAATATTCATATGAATATAAATATAAATATAAATATAAATATAAATATAAATATAAATATAAATATAAATATAAATATAAATATAAATATAAATATAAATATAAATATAAATATAAATATAAATATAAATATAAATACATTACCTGTAATGCCACCCAAACAACTAACTTGAGCTCATATGGAACCCCCTTCCAACTAATGTACCCCGGGTCGATGATTGTCTTTACCAGCTTGAGCGATCTCTCTAATAGCCCCTACTTGTTCTCGATGGCCATCCCCAATTTGCCATATTTGGGGAGCCTAGGATCCGAGGATCCCTGGCCACCCCACCCCCACACTACACAAGAGTGAAAACGATAAAGTGCAAATCAATTAAAAGCATTAAAAATGGATGTTTCGTTACAAATTGGAATATTTATTACAAATTGAAAAATTGTTTAAAATTCGAGTTATCATAAAAAATGGATTGATATTCGGTAGGAGCATCCAAGTCATCCACACTACTATTTATACGTTTTGGCGCATGTTGGACAATTGACCACGACTCGTTGTTGATATAAAAAAATTATGCAGTCCCAAACTGTCCAAACGGGATAATTTGAGAGATCTCATTACATGGGTAAGGACTCTCGAACGGGTCTAAGGGTTATTGAATGCGTACGCATAAGAACTAGAAGGCTAGTATCTATGCGCACTATATGTAATTTCAAGTATGTTTCATTCAATTATCATACTATATATATATATATATATTGTTCGTGATACAATGTAATTTTTTAAAAAAAGTTGAAAAATTCCACCCCCATATGGACATTAATCCAGTGGTCATACCACTTCTAAAATTGATCAACCCAACATCGATCCACTATAATCCAATCGAAACAACAAATGTGTATCCCGTACTCCTTCTAATTCATCTACTCAATTAATTCATTTCATCAATTAAACTAACAATTAAAGTATACAATTATTAATTTACTAATTTACAATGAGGAGCAATCCTACTTTCATATGACATGGGCACTAATTATTAATTTACTTTCATATAAAACTATACAATTAAAGTTACAATTAAAGCTATACAATTTATTTGATTAAAGCTATACAATTAAAGTTATTTCGAATCTCAACAATTATCTGTTAATGAGGGGCAATCCTACTTGCATATGAAAGGGGCAATACATATTTTATTAATCAATTTGTTCATTTCAATTGTTGAGATTTCCCCACCACACACACACCCCACCACCAGACACACCCCACCCCACCCCTCCCCCACCACACACACGCACATGTACACGCACACACACCGCCCCCTCCCCCCCCCCCCACACACACATACACCCCCCACCCCCTGCCCCCCCACCCCACCCCACCACACACACAAGCACACACCTGCACACACACCATCACCCCCTGCCCCCCACCCAGCCCCCTGTCCCTCCCCTCCCTAGCCCCCTATCCCTCCCCCTCCCCCACCACACATGCACACGTACATGCACACACACACACACGTACACACACACCCCACCCCACCCCCTGCCCCCTCCCCCCACCACACACCACCACACACATATATACACACACATATAGAAATGAAAGAGAAAGAGAGGAAAAAACATACCTTAGAGAGAGAGAGCTCAAAATCGCTTAGAGAGAGAAAGAGAGGGAAAACCAAAAACATTAGGGAAAAAAGGAAAGCGTAGGTTTTTTTTACTGAACAAATTGTCACGGACGTGTCACGGTCCTTGACCGTGACAATATTATAAGTATTTGTCACGGTCATTGACGGACAAAGTCTTATCACGGTCAATGACCATGACAAAAAACGCGTGTTTGTTGTCACGGTCAATGATCGTGACAAGGCTAAGAGGCTAAAGGGTGCCAATTTAGCCTTTTTGGTGTAGTGGCCATATCTGACTACTTCACTGACTATCCTATGGAAGAAATCGATGTTTGGATTTTCGAATTCCTGAATGAAATTGTCCTTTGTACCTCCCAAGAAGACCTCCGGTGGAAAATGTTCTTTGATGGTGCCGCTAACAAGAAAGGATATGACATTGGGATACTCTTAATCTCCCCTTATAACTCTCATATTCCCATTGCCATCAAGTTAGATTTTCCCTGCACCAATAATATGAACGAATACGAGGCATCCACGGTAGGACTCAAAGTCGCTCTCAAGAAAGGAATTCTATGCCTAGATATCTACGGGGATTCAATCCTCATCATCGGTCAGATCCTCAGAAGATGTAAAGTCAAGGATGAGAAACTCTTACCCTTCCATGCCTACCTTGAAGAGCTGGCCTCCCAATTCCAAGATATCACCTACCATTACCTGCCCCGAGCAAATAATAACTTAGCCGATGCCTTTTCTACCTTAGATTCCATGGTCGACATGCCCAAAGGAGTAACAATGGCCCTCTTCCTAGTCCAAAAGAAAACTAAACCTACCCACTGATACCACATTAAGTTCATCATAGAAGAAAATCCTGATATAGCCGAATACTGGTACTATAATATTTGGCGCCTCCTAAAGCATGATAGGTATTCCCAATATTCTAACAAGAAAGATCGAGCAACCCTCTGTAAATTGGATGCCTATTACATTATATGCGATAAATCACTATTCAAGAGAAACTTCGATGGAACCCATTTGCACTACATCGCAGGTGATGACATTGAAGAGATGATGCAGAAAATCCACAGTGGGGAGTGTGGATCCCACATGAATGGCCATATGCTTGCTAAGAAAATCATCTGACAGGGATATTATTGGACTACCATGGCCCAGGATTGCACTGCCTATTTTCGTATGTGCCTTGAATGCCAACAGTTTTCCAATATCAAGTACTTATCTTTGTGAAAATTATACAACATGACTTCTCCCTGGCTTTTCTCCACTTGGGGAATTGACATCATATGGATAGTTACACCCAAGGCCCCCAACGGGCATGAACTCCTTTTAGTTACCCTTGATTACTTCACCAAATGGGTTGAAACCGAGTCATATACAGTACTGAATGACAAAAAGGTGGCCAAGTTCATTTAAAAAAATATTATCTACAGATATAGGTTCCCCCATGAGCTAATATCATATAACGGGTTACATTTTAATGCAGAAGTCACGAAATCAATCGACGAGTATGGGATTCCTAGACATGAATCCTCTCCTTACCAACCTCAAACCAACGGTGTAGTCGAAGACACTAATAAAAACCTCAAAGCAATCATCAACAAGATAACCTAGAATTATCGAGATTGGGCTGATCAGATCTCTTACGCCCTCTGAGTCTACCCCACTTCAGTACAAGCATCTACTAGGGCTACCCCTTATTCTCTGGTATACTACATGGAAGCAGTTCTATCCTTTGAGCTAGAAATCGCTTCACTACGCGTCATGCTTGAAACCAAAGTCAGCGAGAAAGATTGGAATCAAAGCCGTCTTGACGAGTTGTCACTCTTGGACGAAAGAAGGCTAAAATATCCATATCATATACAAGGTTACCATCGCCGAATAACTCCATCATTGAACAAGAGAATCAAGGACCGTGGTGTCCCAAAAGAGAATTTAGCCCTTAAAGAAATCGTAGATCCCGTCTAGGACCCCAGAGGGAAATTCAAGCCCGATTAGAGTGGCCCCTACATTATGAAGAAAATACTATCTGATGGAGTCGCTACACTCACTGACCTCGATAGGGAAGATATGGACCGTCCAGTCAACTTGGATAATCTTAAGAAATTCTATCCTTAGTTCAAAATGTCGGCGCGCTAAGACTCTTCTCACACCCCTTATATTCTAAAAAAAAATTCTTCACTTCCCTCTACTTAGAACTATGTGGGGCCTGATCCTCTAAAAATCTTTTTACTTTCAAAAATGAAACTCAAAAATTTTCAAAATCTCCAGATGTACATAGGTAGCTCATACACTTTACATGAGCAGGCCCCCTTTCTTTTAACAAAATGCTATTCTTTTCTTATCCCCGAGAATGACAATTCATTTTATCATTTACATGAACAAAAAGATTATGTATGCCTTAGCGATTGGTTTAGATAATTTAGATAAAAACTCATCAAGAGGCACAACTAGATGATCAAAAACTTTTTTATTTCACTTTGGGAAATGTTAGTAAAATTACACAACATATCAGCGTGGGGAGTCAGACAACTTCCCCCGCCAAGTAAACAAAAACCAAAACTACTCCTAAGCAAACTACAATTTTCCCAAACTTATTCCTAATAAACACGAAAACAACCAGATACATAACAAAACACAACACCATTACAAAATCTCCACAAATAAAACTCCACAGGAATCTTACTCCCAGCTGCTAGAAGAACCAACCCCATCATCATCAACATTTTGGGGTCCTCTAACTTCCCCTTCTTGGATAGAATATCAAAGGCACTCCATGGAACGATAAGCCCGAACCAGCCTAGGAAAAACTACAACAGCTCCCTCCATGATGTAAAACATGGGGAGACACCTTTTCTCGGTCTTTTTGTCTAGTATCTTAGCCACTACACTCCTCCACAGCCACATTATGTAATCCTTAGAAACATGCCAAACTCTGCCAACAGATTGGGAAGTATGGGTCGATGGTCGACCATTCTCCCACACAAAGCCCAGCCACGTGCGTATGCCCTCCGTCAAATCTTCCACGGGAAAGAAGTCTAGGGTTTGAGGTGGTACAATCTTCTCCCATCCAAATTGATGTAGGAGCCGCCAGGGAAAGTAGAAAGAGCTCTACCAGAGGCCAACCAACCTACATACTGGTATTCCCTCAGTACTAGAATGGGTTGCAACTCCCCCCACCAAGGCACTGACCAACGCAAACCTCGAGCCCTGTGATCCATAAACCAGTTCTACCAGCTCTCGATATTCAGGACTAAGCTGATAAAGTAGCGAGTAAAGAAATTTGGCATAACTACCAAGGGAAATTTAGGAGGGACTGCCATAAGGAATCTCTCCAACAGCCATATGAAAAACATAACTAGGCCGCCTCTGAGAAAGTCAGAACAGCCTTTCCGCCAAGCATCTAGAACATTCAGGGTCTTTTTCAGTATACTGTCGCGGGATTGCGACAGTATGACATCCACGAAGTGATAGCAGTAGGTTGAGGGTCCACCAACAGGTTCCCAATCACCAATAATAATTTGGAAGTATAGGGAAGGATGACGGCTTTGGTATAGCTCGCATCACCAACGTCTTACAAATGCACAGAATATAGCACAGTCAGGAGAGAGATCATTCCTCCCATAATCAATGATCGAGCTGCCAAGCGTGAAATGTGGAGAATTCCTGCTAACAGCTCCCAAGGAGACCGAGAGAATTCAGGCATGGCCGCCACAACACTAGTATTTACCCCAGCATAGGATATAATTCATCCAAGCTAAAGAGAAAGATATGATCCTAGGGGTACCAGAATTGTACTACCACCATCAGCATGTTCCAGTCAATAGGATGATTGCGCCATAAGGAACCTCGACGCATGTTGAAGGCATCGTAGTCTACATTATATGAGCACATAACCTCTAAGTTTTCGAGGTAAAAAGAGAATTCAACACTTTCGGGGGGAGCCATATTGGAAATTATAAGACAAGAAGTAAGAAGTAAGCAAAAGAAAGGACATGTGGATGGGTGAAAAAAATACTCCACCATTATCCCTTTTATACTTGAAAACTTGGCTAAAGACAAGGGGCCTGAAAATTTCGGATGAAACCGTACCCCACCAAGGACCAAGTAGCTGAAGAAAGTATAATCAAATCCTTGGGATGATGGACTGGACTGACTTTCTGATAGGTAGGACAAAGGGTATGCCGATCGGCATCCCCCATTTATAGAAAATTCTCTTTTTCCTTTTTTGTCAAAATACAAAAGTCAAAATTTATTTTAATTTTCAAAGTCAGGCTAATTCCACCTATTTTACTTTCTCAGAATAAATTCATTTCCTTAAGTTATTATAATCCTTTTTACGGTCTCAGTGACAAAGTAAAAAGTCCATTAAGTCATTAAAGTAAATATAAATTAATAAAACTTAATTCCATTGAATATATATTGCTTCATTACATTTACCCTTCACAATGTGACTCAGCCCGATCCCCCACACTTTTTCATTTTCTCTCTCTCTAAGACCCCCCCATCCCTGCAGCATACACGCTTTCCCCGACGATGAGTGGAAGAGCCTCAACTACTCGATCCAGACCCTTTCTAAATGAATCATATGGCACCAAGCAAGAAGGAACCAGGGTCGAATCCTGAATATGAGCCATCATTAAATCCACCCTATCCCAAATGTCTCTCATCCAGGTAGTCGACACCCGAATGTGCTGTAAGAAAAAAAAGAAAAAAAGCAAATCAGTCAGTCTGAGGCAAAGAAAGAAATAAAAAGTGAAAAAAAGAAAGGTATCCCTCCGGTTGAAGGAAATCCTCTGTCAGCCCCAGCACCTCTGGGTCAATCACATTGGGGTGATGCAGCGTATGCACTAATTATTCATCAGGCCGTCTGATGTTATAGGAAGGAGGAGTCAGTCATAGAAACGGAACCTCTGACGTCGTCGCCGCTGCTGATGTCGACGCACCATCCACACTGTGGGTAGACCCTACTAGCCAACTCGTGTCCCTCCCAGAAATTGTAGGGGGAAGAGGCATAACGTCATATATGCTGGGTGGTATCATCCATATCGATACAAAATCCAGATAATCATAGGTCATTATTGTGTAAGAATACGAAGAATAAGGCTAGATGACCATCGCCGCCACCCTCGCCTACTACAGAATATCTCGCACCCGCCTTATGTATCTCGGTGGCATATCAGGTGGCACCATCACCTCGTACTCCTCCACCTTTCGGACTGCTCTCTCCCCCAGATACCAGGAGTAGACAAACTCGTGCCCGAATAGACGACGCATTTGCGCATTGCCCCCAGTCACCCCCGTATGCTGGATGGCCATCTCCCAGGGATTGAAGGTCACCTGCAAGATCCCTAGAAGAAAATCAATATCTCAAAATATCATCAAAGAAAAGTGGTCTCAGGAGGAAAGAAGAATTTACCTGATTGCTCGTCAGGCCATTCAACACTTGACACATCACTACAAGAGAGAGACTACCTCGACTGCCAGTTGGACATTCGCCATTGGTACATAAGGCAAAAGTTCCCCACTGACTCATCCTTCAAACCTATCAAATGGGCGTTAAGCCCAATCACCTCAAAAAACCACGTCTGCAAAGGACAAAGGTCATCGATCAAGGAATCAAGGAAGAAATATAATGCATAAAGGAAAATGCATAAAGAAAAAATGTAAAAAGGAAAGAATACCTCCAAAAAATACATGGCGCTAGTAAAGGTCTGTCGGCAGCACCGACTAAATGCATCCAAAAATGAATAAAGGGTCGCCAAAATAAGGATCCCCTAGTCAAAGAGAGGGATATTCATAAATATCCTCAAATATGGAAAAAACCACAAGTGGAGGACGTCTCCAAAAAAAATTCTCCGAACAGCAAAAGGATAAATAAATGGACCATCTGCCTCACCTACGGCTCATCAGTCTCGTCGATCCGTCGACTCAATAATACCTCCTTCAAAAGAGAGAGACAGATGGAGTCCCCCCAGACTATCCACCCAACATCATCCAATGTCTCCTTTACCGCCGTTGACATCACCCGCAAAGTTCGGTTCACCTCTATCTGGGCCCCATCATAGTCTAGCCCCAACATCTATTGTACGTCGATGGGAGTCACTGTCATCCCCCCAAAGTCATAATTCATGGTGTGGGTGGTATCCCACCACCTCCCTCCCAAGGAAAAGAGGACAGCCTGCAAACGGGGAATCTCATCCAATGCAGATGCCAAACAGCCAAAGCCAGTTGATGAAACCACCCCACGTTCCATTGTAGGAAGGTGCTCCCAGACATCCTTGAACCTCGCCATCCTTTGAGAATGCAAGTTCGATGTAGAATATCAGTATTTTAAAGAAAAGGAAAAACCCTTGTCAAAATGTTGAAAAAAATAAGGAAATACGCAAAGGAAAAACGAAATATACCAAAGGTCATTAACACTTATATAACCACTAGTGTTCACCACCCTAGAGGATCGATGGTGTACCGACTCACGCAAAAGAGTTTACTCATCTGCAACCGTCTCAAATGAGTCAAAGAAATTCTATTGCCCAACACTAGGGGCACCCTGGTCTGTCACTCCAAATGCGCCCAGTCATCAACACTCAACCACACCATGTGCACCATTGCTTGAAAAATTAGACATTTTTTAGTCTTGGAAGTGAAAATAATTCTAGAATAATTTGAAGAAATGAAAGGTAGAAGATAGAAGATCTGAAAAATGAAGAAATCTCGCCCCCTTTTTATGAGAGGCTAAGGGGCATGCCGATCGGCAGTCCCGACCACATACCGATCGGCAGTATCCCTTCACCTACCCGAGGTAGTCCAAAATACCGTGCCACTGTTGTCTTGCACCCCTACACCCTATCGATCGGCTACAAAAATTCCCCAAAAAATGTCGGGAAATTCCAAAAATGCCTCGAAAAATTCCTAAAATTTCCAAATGAATTTTAGAACCATTTTCACCAAGAAAAGAATTTTTTTCAAGCCTCTCAGATCCTGATTTGAATTAATACCACATTTTCTCCCACAGCTTAAAAATCACAATTCCTTAACGGAATCCTAGAATTATTTCTCCAGTAGAATTCTCAAATCTAACTCCCCTATTGTAACTTTAAACCAATTAGATAACTCCCCAACAACATCTCCAAAGGATATTGCAGAAATTGAAAAATTCTCCAATAGGCTGCATCTAATCTTCGAATTAGTGTCTTTTCCCCAGTAAAGTCTCCAGAATTTACTAAGAAGCCCATACCCCACGCTACAAACTAGGTCCTCTGAATTAACCTCGACTCTCAGAATTGGTCTCTCCCACTTAAAGCCCTCAGAATTGGCTTTGACCCTCATAATTGGTCGCTTCTATTTAAGCCTTCAGAATTGTCTTTGACCCTCAAAATTGGTTGCTTCTACTTAAGCCCTCGAAATTGGCTTCGACCCTCAGAATTGGTCACTCCTACTTAAGTGCCTCAAAATTGACCTCGACCCTTAGAATTGGTCGCTTCTAATTAAGACCTCATAATTAGCTTCGATCATTAGAATTGGTTGCTCCTAGTTAGTTCCTCAAAATTGACCGCGATCCTCAAAATTGTTCACCTCCATCTTAAGGTCCTCAGAATTGGCCTCGGCCCTCAGAATTGGTCGCTCCCACTTGACCCCTCAGAATTGGCTTTGACCCTCAGAATTGGTTGCTCCTACTTATGGTCCATAGAATTGACCTCGTCCCTCAGAATTCGTTGCTCCCACTTAAAGCCCTTAGAATTGGCTTCGACCCTCATAATTGGTCTCTCCTACTTAAGACCTCAAAATTGGCTTCGACCCTTAGAATTAGTCGCTCTTACTTAAGGTTCTCAGAATTGACCTCGGCCGTCAGAATTGGTCGCTCCCATATTTATGTCTTCTAAATCGACCTTAACCCTCTAATCGTCCATTCTCATCGATTAGGTCTGCAAAATCGACCTCTATCCCAAAACATCATGTGGTGTCTATTTGACAGATTTCACTTATTTTAAGCTCACTCGTCGAGAGGCTATATAGAAACCATAATCTAGTTATCCCTAAGTCTCTCCTTAGGTACTTAGCACCTCCCCATTTCACTAAAAAACCTAGGTCATACTCTGAGTACTAATCTAGAGGCCATCAGGCGCTCCTGCGCCCCGTTTGATTATGATAAACTCTATCATCAGAGAAAAAGATAAAAGGATCTTCAAAGGGCTCTGAATCCTATTTCAAACTGTCTTCCCCATGCGCAAATTGACATAATGGTTCGAACGAACGGACCATTTTCCTATCAAAAATTGATCTGGAGGCCATCAAACTCTCCCATGCCCTGATTTGACCACAATTAACTTCTTTGTCAGAGCAAAAACTCATTGAATCCTAAAAGGTAATTAAAACCCCTTTCTAATGTTCCACTCTGTGCACAAAACGGTATAACCGTTTGGGCAAATGATCCATTTTCACCTAAAAATTGATTCGGAGGCCACCTAATGCTCCCGAGGTTCGTTTGACCAAGGACATCTCTTCAGATTGAATGAGACTAAATGAATCTTTGAAGGTCACTAAATACCCTTTCCAATGATCCACCCCATGCACAAATTAGCCTTACGGTACGGAAAAATGACTAGTTTTACTCCGAAAGGTCACCGGTCGCTTTTAGAGTGTCGGATAATCTCGTATAAACTTTCCAACGGTCCACCCCCATGCACGATTATGATTTATGATTTATATAAACGAGCCATTTTCGTCCAACGATCTCCCGTCCAAAGGATCGATGAGCGCTTCCAAGCCCCATTTGACCCAAAGTCAGCTCCCGGACTTGGGATCATCCCAAAGGACTCTTGAAAGTATATTAATTACCTTTCTAACGGTATTCCCCATGCACGATTTGGATTTATGAATTTCATTCTTCGACCATTTTTCTAAAACAATCTGCATGAGACTGTTGATTGGCAGGTCCATTTCGTTTCCTATCGACAGTGTGTCTAAGGGTACCTACCAATTGGCAGGTTTAGGTCTATGTCGATCGGAACCCCCTTACCCTATAGATAGAGGGCATGACCTCACTCCCAAATCAAACCTCAAATCCATCAATATCAGTGATCTCAACAACATGCTCTTGCATTCAGCGAAGTTTCCATGTGTGAAAATCCTTTCCATCTTTCATTCCCATCCCTTTCGTACCCAATTTAGAAAAATTTGATTCTCTCTCATCCATCATTCATCTCAACATTCAAGGGAGCTCATCAAAGATCAAGATCAAGCCTCAAATCTCCAAGAAGGTCCAAAAATACTTCTCTCTCTTTATATTCTTTATTTTTGCATTTGTTATATCAATCCCGTGGGGGCAATAAATATACCTACCTAAATAGCAAAACACGTGGAGAGCACACCAGTCAAGATGGCGACCATCATGGGCTCCCACACGATAAGGACGACCAAGATTCCTTGATAAAGTATAAGAATAAGGAAAAGTATTTGATTGTGACTTAAACTCTACGAAGAGGGGACTTATCCAAATGTAACCCTAATGTAACCCCTAACTTTATATAAAGGGGACACCCCATTGTGAAAGGGGGATTAGAGACTAGAGGAACACATTCATGTAAACTCTCTAAGTATTATAATGGAACACAGTAGCAGCCCCGTGGACGTGGGCCATTCATGGTCAAACCATGTAAATATTTGTCTCTCTCATATTTATTTTTATACATGCATCGTGGTAAATGGGCACCTCCTACGGGTAGATTTTTTGACACCAGAATTGGCACCGTCTGTGGGAAACGATACAAAAAGTCTTTCCTTCATGTTGACGAGACGGAGATTTACGTTACGATTCAATGTCTTACACGTACGAAACCTCATCAAGAAATAAGTTTTTTCTTTCTTTGCATTTAAATAATATATTTTATGCACACATCTTTTCGTTCTACCCTGATTCCTATACGTTTCTATTCATAAATATTGTGTTGAACTCTGTGTTGAATTCTCATTGATGAATTTGCATAAAAGTGAGCTTCATATCCAAGAAGTTTTGTACGAATCCTTAAAAATATGGACTATTTTGATGTTTTTCTGGGTATACACGTTATTTTCTGGGTTACATCATATATTATGTTTTCGATATCCCAAATTTTGTGATAAATGTTAAAAGCGACCCTCTCTCATAAAAACATTGACCAAATCTTTACAAGCATATTTAGTGAGTTTCTTTCAAAAAGGTATTTGTTTAAAAAAGATATACAGATTTTGGGTGCACAATCAGGGGTGAATTTCTCACAATCTTGCACGACAAAGGACAAATCACATAAACCAATGATTTATGATTTCAATCATCTCCGATATACGACTTGTGGTCTTCTCTGACCTGTAATCTGGGGAGATCATCCATCCGGGCGTGCACCTACCTGAGGCAAGGGAAAGTCGCTAAAAACTGGCATGACATAACCATCGTCACCAGCACATGGAGATGGCATCCAACTTCAATATAGAAATCAAACTGTCCACGGTTGTCTTCGACCTAAGAAAATTCATTCATCATGGAACAGAGGGATCCCCCCACATATACATCACAATTTGGACAATGTCATGAGGAAACCAACAGGGTTATCCTCTGGACTTGGTCGGCGCTAACCAACCTCAGTGGTTATGGGATCTCCGCACCTCGCCTCCTGTGATTCTTGATCGACGACCAACAGAGATGGAATCCGAACAGTTTGCGACCTACTGGCAACCAACAGAGATGGAATCCGAACACTTTGCGAGCTAATGGAAATTTTCTTTCGGTTTTCTCTTCGGCCATGCCAACCAACTCTCATTTCTCTACACCGACCACACTTTCAATCACGCCGATCTGAGACCTAGGGGGATCACTCGCCAACCGAGAAATAATGAGATCTTTGGTCTACAACCTTATAATTTTTTAAGCCACACCGACCTTCTTTCCTTGATCGATCACTGGTCGGCGGAAGGGACGACAACAACATCAATTCAACACACTTCATGCTTTTCGAAAAGGGGTAAAAAACCTTTGGGGCGCTTGGATTTTTAGACCTGCTTTATTAAAATCAAGTCTTTTTTCTTGGTTTAAAATAGCACCCCCTACTTTATGTTACTTCACATCTTTATGTGGAAATAAAATTTTGAAACCAACTTATAATTGAATGTTTGTTTGGGCTTAAAATAATTTCGCATTATTCGACTCTCTTTTGGAAAAAATAAGAGGGGTCTCATTATACAATGATATTCATCTGTCCATTAAATATGCTCGTGATTTGTATTATCACCCCATGATTTGAGACGACACTTTTTATGCGACTCTATTACAATTATTTCGTTCACATAAATAGTGAGGTGCACTTCTATAACACTCACGTCGTATATTCGATCCTTTAATTTTCAATATTGTCATTCAACTACACCTATTTAATCTCGACAAGAGGAGATTATTGATTATTTAGCTTAGCCCCGATGAAATCTCGTGCACGGTTATCTCAGTGGGATTTTTATCATAAAAATCATTGGATCATTCATTACATTCATACACTACTATGAATTTTTTCCTTGACAAAAGGCCGAGAGAATGCATATCATATATACTTTGCTGAACAAATCATTCTCATGATAACTTCTATTTGATTTAGCCTCAACAGATGGTCGGTCAATTTATTAACTTCCACATGTACAAGATTCAGTCCCGATACATGCTCGACTATAATCTTAAGCTCCTGGAAACATTATCAATGCTCCGGCAGATGTTCGAGCACACATTGCTCGTTATAACTACTTGTTACTGTACATATTTTCCCCGACGGACTAGCCAGGAACCACCTATTTTATTCATGCTCCTACGGATAGTTAAGCACACTACAACACTTTAGACCCAAAAAATGTTTGGGCAAAATTATTATTACTCCGACCGATGCTCGGGTTCTATGATTCTTAACCTGAAGGACGGTCAGGCACATTCAAGATTCATCTTGTTAGATGATCAAAAAAATATTTTCATGTTTTTAGTCCCGAATATATCTACCACACAAGTCTCATTTTGTCCTGAAGATATCTACCCACTGGATAATTCTTATATTTAGCACATCCCCAATTGATGGATACGCACATTTATTTGTGCATTGTTCTTTTCTGTCTCGTAATATTTTATTTGCTCACAAATTATGTTCACGATTTTTATCACCATAAACTTGTTAGCAGGGGTCTATCAATACTTTATACTTCATACTTGTCACTACACAATTTTCTGTGAAAAACATTGTCACTACACAATTTTCTGTGAAAAACAATTGTCACTACACTATTTTCTGTGAAAATAATTTTTTTAGCAGTATTTTCTTAGAGATATTTGCATAAATTCCAAATTAACTCCTATGTCGTACATCCGGATATATTTGACAAATTTTGCATCTTTTATGAGACTTTATTACAATTATTTCGTTCACATAAATAGCGAGGTGCACCTCTATAGCACTCACGTCATTTATTCGATCATTTAATTTTCAATATTATCGTCTAGCTATTATTGGTTATACCAATGGATGGTCGGTGTAATATTTTTACTAGTAATTAGCGCAGCCCCTACGGATGCTCAGGCATGACTATCCCCGTGAGATTTTATCATACTATGAAATCTTTTCCTCGACACATGGTCGAGCAGATACACATCATATATTCCTTGACTGAATAAGCGAACTGCATGATAATTTCTATTTGAGTTAGCTTCGCCAGACGGTCGAGCAATTAATTTACTTCCACATGTACAAGATTCAGTCCCGACGGATGCTCGGCCACAATTTTAAGCTCTTGGAAATCTTGTTAATACTTGAGCACAGATCGCTTGCCATATTTACCAAGAAATGTACAAATTTTCCTCTACGGACTAGCCAGGCACCATTTATTAATGCTCTGACAAATGCTCTGGCATTAATATTTCTTCAATTTCAGTATTGATCATCTGTCTCTATGATTCTTAACCTGGAGGACGATCAGGCATATTCAAGGTTCATCTCGATAGATGATCGACAAAATATTTTCATGTATTTAGTCCCGAAGATATTTGCCACACATATCACATTTTATCCCTAACAGATGGATCATTCGTAGTAGCTACTCGGTCCTTTAAAAATTCTCCCCAACGGATGCTCATGCACTACTTATTATCTTTAAAATGCCCTGACGGATGGTTGACATTTATATTATGTGATCACCACAGTGCAACCCCAACGGATTATTGGGAATTATCATTATCATTATAATTTAACCCTCATTGATAATCTGAAAATCTATTTTTCACTAACATTGCAGGATCATTAGTAATATTTGCTCGGTCTTCAATAATCTTGCCTCGATGGATGCTCAGGCATCATTTATCTTATCAATGATCCAACAAATGCTCGAGCATGAATCGTTCGCAACATCTACTACATCCTTTGCAATTTTGCCTCGGTGGACCCTCAGCTTCAATGGATAGTCAACATTATGTGATCATGTCTCAGGCTCCTGTGGACGATTGGGCAATGCAATTCTTATTTAATTCAACCTCAGCGAATGGGAAGTTGGGCAACCTGTATAGCAAAGATCCAATAACATATAAAACAGTATGCAGTGCAACGATCAACTATATTTATCAATAAGAACGGATCCAACATGTAGGAAGTAACATATCCAGCAAGATCACAATCAACCGTGGTTGCTAAGAATTGAAGTTGAGCATCATCAGACTCCTCTTTGTTCACTCCGACCAACGATCTCATGGTTTATGGATTACTCGCATCTCATCTCCACCAACCCGCTTCGTGGTCTGCTAACTTAATAATTTTTTGGCCATCCGACCTATGAACTGGGGCTATCACAACCAAACGCCCAAATATTCTTTCTAATCCTATGTGTAATCATCCATGACATGCGTCCGGGTCTGCCCCTACTGGTCGACGTTCTTTCATGTGCGACGAACAGAACGTGTTGGCAGCAACACTAGACCATCCTAAATGTATCAGCAATATTATTGGACAATCCATGGTGATCAGCGATCACTGGGAGACGAAATTTTGCTTGTCGACGTCGAAAGGGCATCATCAGCATTGAGATATCCACTCTAGAGTAATAGCGTTTCTTCAACGCCATATCAAATTAATGCATTTCTGTACGAAGATGCTTTGAACTCATATAATTTTCTTCAAATGCACGAGCTATATGGAGTTTTCCACAGCATCCTGGAACCACCATGCATGGTCGGCGAATAAGTGCGCCCCGAGGAATGATGCATTACATGGAGCTATATGGGCAATATAATATGTAATTCTATCCAGCTCGACGAACGATCGACGAGATATTCTTTAGCACAACAAAGCCCCAAGGAACGGTTCGGCACACTTATCATCTCGATTATTCAGATCTAATACTCGATGGACCATCGGGCGTTATCTTCAGTCAGTTTTCTCTTCATAGACCGATTGGGGGATCCATGGCAACGATGACATGTGAAAAAATTCATCGCAACATTTAAAGCAAAGTAGAAGAGGCCAACTTAGGATGGTTTCTAACATGGTTAACACTAGCATTAGTCTTTCAAATAACAATTAGGACTAAGCTTGATTTAATTAAAACAACTGTCTTACTTGTTTCAATTCGAGTCTCTGTCATCTCCAAACACAAATGGCCTCACGAGTTGCCCCGGTAATAATAAAAGCCCTAGGGGGGATCCCTAGGAAAAAAACCAACTCAGGTTGGTCACCAACTATGTTGGTCGGTTGAAATCCTGAACGAGTGGATGGCCCTTAAACTTGGTGCATTTTTTCTATCACCTTTTAGGCCTAAAGAAATGTGACAACACAACCTAAAAGGTAAAATATATGAATATTTACATGCCAGGCATGACAAAATGGAAAAATGCGAGCAAAATTGGTATTACATTGACTTGCAGGAAAGGCCTAAGTACAAAAAGCGTATTGATTATCAAAATACATGGAGATGCCCTAAACTTGATGCATGTTCGAGAAAGCCTCAGCAAATGAATTCTTAACAGGCCTGTGGTCGACCTCATGAATTGGGCCATGAAATAAAATATAATGATGAAGTACGTTAGACCTGATCCCATGAGGGTACGTAGGCAGCTCGACACTCTCGAGTCTGATTCCCATATCGATTAAACATCTCTCAACTCAAAGCATTAATCAAAAATCTTACAAAGGCAAGGAGATCAACCAAACAAGTCTTAAAAGTTGAACGACAACTGAAAGAATGATAATACAGTTCACATTAGCAACTACACACATTGGAAGAGAATACGGACCAGCTCCCAGCTCATATCAAAATTAACTCAGCTAAACTGCAACCCGTAGAGCTATTGTGGGGGCAGTAAATATACCTACCTAAATAATAAGACGCGTGGCAAGCACACCAGTCAAGATGGAGACCAACATGGTCTCCCACACGATAAGGACGAACAAGAGTCCTTGATAAAGTATAAGACTAAGGAACAGTATTTGATTGTAACTTAAACTCTACGAAGAGGGGACTTATCCAAATGTAACCCTAATGTAACCCCTAACTCTATATAAATGGGACACCCCCCATTGTGAAAGGGTTCTTAGAGACTAAAGGAACACATTCATGTAAACTCTCTCATTTTCTAATGGCACACACTAGCAGCCCCATGGACGTAGGCCATTCATGGTCGAACCACGTAAATCTTTATCTCTCTCATATTTATTTTTATACATGCATTGTTGTAAATGGGCACAACCCTATGGGTATATTTTTTGACACCACAAATCCTTAATTTAGTTTTTACTTTAGTTCATACACATTAATACTTCATCCTTTATTAGTTATATTGAACATACTTTATTTTCTATAAAAAAAGCCAAATCAAGAAAAAGAGGGTTACACTTATAAATTCCAACGAGATTATCCACCACAATTTCTCAAAACCAAAATACATTTTCTACACACACACACACACACACACACACACACTTATAATAAATTCCCGTTCGAATCGATGGGATAAACCCGACCCTTATGTAGCATGCGAACTACGTGGACTTTGATGCCTTTATAGGCTACGTAGGCATCCCGGGCTAAAAATCGAGATTCGAGTCCAATTTTTTAATTTTCTCATTTTGTATTTGCATCCTTTTCATCTATCTATTATTTAATATATATTATATTTGTGATACATATTGGTGTTTTATCCAACATATATTATCGTTTCATTATAACGATCAATATCTTGATAAACGCATACATCGTAGCTTCTAAATATTCTTTTGGGAACATTCCTATGGATGACTGCACTCTATCTTTTTAATGATATGAGTTGGGCAATTATTATCTCCATTTATATATACATGCACACACACTTTATGAAAAATTAAGGAAGACAGTAACACAAGTCCATGAGAGACCGAAAGGGCGGGATGGGTGTCTAACACCTTCCCATTCCGTAACTTAGCCCCCGAACCTCTGAACTATTGATTTTGTAAGTGTTAGTTTGTCTTTGATCCCCTTCTCTCGAGGCAGAGATATATTATTTTTCCTATTTATAGAAAAATAGGTTGGCGACTCCATCTTTTTTTCATCACCCACATCGACGACGGCTGAATCGCTCCTAAAGAAAGAGGGCACGAGACCTTTCTCCCCTTTTTTCCCCCTCCGGAAAAGGGAGAGATATTGGGATTTCCACATCTATAATGTTGTTATAGTAGCTATATATATATATATATACAAGAACATTATATAATCTATAATAGTGTCTATAATGTCATTATAGCAGCTATGATAGTTTCTACCAACACAAAATATTAACTACTATAATTAAATCTTCCTTCATCATTAACTAGCTATAATAGCAGCTACGAATACAAAACACTACCCATACCTGAACCTGAATTAACTAGCTATCATTCAACTAGTTAATATGTGTTAATATTAACACACGTCAATGATATATTCCTTTATAATTTATTTCTGATTTAGAAGTGGTATGAGTTGAATATGAAATGCAAACTATAACAACAGGCAAGCCCAACATAAACAACACATACTAGAATATAATCATAAGAGAATTAAAGTGGTAAGCTCTGTCAATAATAAGGCGGTAAATAATTATATAAAGACCAAAGGGGCTTGGGGACCAGGTAACTCTAATTACCAAAGAAATAAAATGACCCTTAACTAAGCCTAGCATGTTTCTAGTGAGCGTTCTTTATTCTATCTAATTTAAAACATTAAATTAGTAAATACAATTGAAATGGACTGTTCTCAGAACTATTCCACACACGAGTTCCATCATTTGCATTAGTGGTTCTAATGTTCTTTGTGAAACCTAGGTTTTGATCAAGTAAAAAGAATGTATCCTCTTTGCACTTGATCTAAACTATTTACAAAGAAACAAATACACTATATAACAACAATGCTACACCGTGTCTATGTAATCGTGATATTAACATGAGAATCATTGAAGTATAAGTGACTAACTTTTCTACCCCCTTTGCATATAAATAATTACCTAGCAAGTGAATTCATTTATAACAGTTTCAAGACGAACAATACTAGTGCAGATTAAATTGTAGATAAACATAGATAAAATAAATAAGCAAGCACGTTACACATAATTCATATTCCGTTGAGCAATATTAGCTTTTTAACTTTGGTGAATAAGTCATCGACATGACGCTTATAATTGCCCACTTTGACAACAGTACCTTCTGAATTAACTATCTTCTGATTTTTACAATGTAAAAATACCTAGTTAATTCAGCTACAATAGCTGTTGGTGATCGTTATACTGAAAAAATACTACATTTATATGATTAGCATTTATATGATAAAAATCAAGCATACACGTATTTTTACTTCTGATTTTGTCACCAAAATGTATATAAATGTTCTGTAATCTTTTTTAAATGTTGTTATTCTATACTGCATAACTTTTCAGTAGGTCCACAGAAAATTTAATGCATTTCTTTCTATATGGTGATAGCAAGAACTAGAAAAGAAAGGTTCATTGAAGTGCAATGTGATATATTTTCTTTTGGTCATTCCAGCAATTATGTTTGCGGTACAAAGTAACCAGTTAGGCATTAATGATGTTGTCGTGGATGGTGGCATGGAATGCACGTAAATACCTAGAAGAATGTGTATATTTGACAGGTATTTCCCTCTCATGCTCATCTAAATATTTTTGGATCATTCTGTATAACATTTCATTCATTAAAATTTAAGTAATATTTTGTATATTTCTGGAGTTTTGTAGTAGAAATTCCAACTATGTTGCATTCATGATCATTTTTTCCATTGTTTAATTTCATGTGCATATTCAGAGAAAATTTGAATCATTCGACAAATATCTCTGGGAATTTGTAAATCGAAATCCTTGTGGGCACCTCCGTCATACACTTCATGCACACCGCATGCCTAATTAACTACCATTTAATTGATGTATTTGAACATGCTTGTTGTATTTGATATAGATTTTCCAAATTGCATCATGTATTGAGATCAATTTCATATGTATTAAGATGAATTTTCTATTAATGTAATTTTAGCCATTAATTTTTATTGGGCTTAACGTCTGGATGTGTATTTATATTATTGCACACTATTTTTATTGTTGTTGTACTATTTTTTCCTTGCGGACTTTGTACTGTTATTGAATTTTACTTTTGGTAAAACAAGTTCGAAAACTAGTGGAAATGTTACTGATTTTTTTGGGTAATATTATTTATAATTTATTTTTTTCTTTGATCCAAAAATTTGGCACTCTTAAAAACTGTGCCAAAAGTGTGTTAGAAATATCAAATTCTAGCATGGTTTAAAGCTATGCCAGAAGTGTTCATATTTGGCCAACATTGGCACTTTTAAACCGTGCCAGAAAAAAATGGCCATTTTGAAACACCTGATTCCAGTATAGTTCAAAATCGTGCTAGATTTGATCTGGCACATTTTTAAACAGTGCCAGATTGCTATTTTTGGTGTAGTGTTTTGAAATTAAAAATATTTTTGTTTTCGATCGTTCAAACGAGATGGTAATCTCCTTCGAACAAACAAACTTTCTTGTGGAAAGTCTCATTGGAAGATTTCATCAAACGAGCATCGATCGAGGGTGTACTATTTTAACTCGTGAGATACTTATTGGATGCCGGTTCTAACAAGATCGGGATCTCATTTAAACCAACAGGAGTGTCGTTCAAACGAGATAATATTCTCTATTGAATGAGTTTAGTTTTTCATTTGAATGAGACGTCGCCTCAAAACTCATGCCTTCGTATTTAAAGGAGCCTTTCACTCATAAATAAGAAGAAATTTTGTCAAAAAACGTTTATACACATGTTTACAAAAGTTCCCTCAAATTAAGAAAATTCTTCATTTTCAAGATCCATGCCTCATCATTATTATGTTATAAAGATCTTGATTTTGTCACTTCATTTGTTCTTCCTTATTGAACAATTATTTTTGTATGGTGGACTCCATACATGCTGATTACGAAGAAGAAACATTTGGCTTCTTATTTCGATTCGTAGACGGTTGTTAGACTGCATCAGTGGATACCGAGGTGCATGTGAACTTGTGTAATATGGACACTTGCATGGGTATTCCTACATTGCTGTTGTGGATGAGCGATCGAAGATTAGAATAGCATCAAGGCTTGTGGGTGATCCATTCATTGAGTAAGTCTTGTCTACTCTTGTATATATCAGTATCATAGAGGATTGTCTAACCTAGCCATCCGAGGTTTTTTTCCCTTAGTGGTTTCCATGTACATTGAACTCATGTGGTGTGTTTGATTTATTTATTTTTTCCGCTTAATCGCCTTAGATGCATGCTATAGGGTTTACTAGATAAAATTTGATAAATTAAATCGTTGTCACAAGATAAGTTTATTAGAGCTAAGATAAAATTGAGAAAAATTTAAAAATATTGTCTTTACCTAAAGAACACTTCTTAGGGGCCTTCTAAAAAAACAACAACTTGGTGAATATTTTTATGGAAGGGTACGATGAGCTGAAGAAGAGGGTCACTGACATTACTGAGATCGTCCAAATGTGGGAGGGGAACGATGATGAGGCTAAGTCTCAGTCGCTGAGTGGGAGGCGATGGTGGTGGATGTTATGGAAGACAAAGCAATAGAGGACCATCCTGTGGCCATATTTGACCATTCCATTGACGTCCTCCCCATTGCTCTCGAAGACGTTTCAATAGCCAAAGTCAATGGTGGTCGTGTTCCCAAGGCTTAAGTTTTTCTGTTCAGCTGAAATTGTTGTTATTTTTTTTAACTTTGTAAATAATCTAAACAATAATCTATAATGCACGCTTTAACTCTATGTATATTCTTATTAGTGATATGATCACGTTGTTCATGATATTTACCATATCAATCCATATTTTATTTGGGTTTTTCCATTATTTCTTAGCCTTTTTTACTATGGTGTGGGATTCTGTCATCATAGCTTAGAGTTACTAGTTCCCTAAGGACAAATTATTTTAGCTGTCCAATTTAGGAAAGCTAGGTGGTCGGATATAATCGTCAGACCCTCTTACAAATGTTTTGTGCAGTCAAAGACGTGAATTTATCAACTAGGTTTGCTCTAGACTACCTGATATATCATTTTTTAAATTCGTTGACATGCTTTTGATCAATTGGGTTGGCTTGAGCCGAACTGAACCAAGATTTTGGTGAAGTTAAAGACATCTATTTTGTCAATTGGGTTGGCTTTAGATGACCTGATATATCATTTTGGTGCAGTCAAAGACATGCACTGATAAATTAGGTTGGCTTTAACTAACCTGGACTAAGATTTTAGTGCAATCAAAGATGTGCACTGATCAATTAGGTTAGCTTTATCCAATTTAATATATCATTTTGAACAGCCGACGACGTTCTTTTGGTCAATTGGGTTAGCTTGAGCTGACTTGACCTCAGATTTTCATGCAGGGAAAGACGTGAATTTATTTATACCTTGCCCTTGCCCATCTCTTTTAACGAACTTTAAATCAATTCTAACAATAATTTAATAATCATAAAACTCTAATTAGGGTAACACGTATTCTTATATAATAACTTATGTACGTAAAAACATGTAACTTTCCACTGCATTCTTATTTTTTTGACAACTCAAAAACTTCTTTAATGATAATACCTCCCGAGGTCCTCAGAGTTTCAAGGGTTTTTAAACAATTTCCCTTCTAGAGTCTCAATTTGATAAGTACTAGGTCGTATGACTTCAGTCACGTGGTAGGGGAGCATGCTAATTTTCTTCAAACTAGTTGGACTTATGTTTAACCTTCTTCAAGATGTAGTCCCATTCATTGAGTGTACTAGGCTTAACTCTTTTGTTATAGAATTGTTTCATGCATTATTCATAGGATGCCTCCTTTAGCACTACTACCTTCCTAAATCTTCTTACAAAATCACTCTTGGGGGAATCGAAGTTGAGGACCCTATGGCTTGGGAGGCAGACCTGAACTGGGACCATGGCTTTACTACCAAAGGCAAAAAACTAATGTTTTTCTCACGTTGCTATTTGCGGTGGTGTCTTATAGTCCCATAACATGCTTTGTAGTTCATTTATCAAATTACCCTTAATCGACTCCAGCCTCTTTTTCATTTCATTTAGTAAAGTTTAGTTTGTGACCTTTGTCTGTCCATTGCACTGTGGATCAACTACTGATGAATGACATTTTTTAATTTTGGATTTATCACAATACTTTTGAAACTCATCATTATCAAACTGGGTACCTTGGTCAGCAAAGAAGTCATGGGGGATCCTATACCTACTTATCACATTTTTCCATATAAAGTGGGAGACCTTTGCATACTTATTTCTATGAGCGGTTGGACTTCTACCCATTTTGTAAAATAATGTATAGTTACCACCAGAGACATAAATCCTGCTTTGGTAATCAAAAGTGGGTTGACCATATCCATACTCCATATCGAAACTGGCTAAGGTAATGTGATCGGCACCATCTCAGCTCCTAGTCTCTTATGTATCACTCCGAATCTCTAGCATTTATCACAATTCTTCATGTATTATTCACAGAGTTTCCTCATTGTTAGACAATAGTATCCTCGAATGACTATTCTTTTTATGAGTGTCAGACCTATTGTGTGGGCACCACATGATCTTTCATGTATTTCTTTGACCATGTTGGAACTTTCATGGGGTGAATGCATCTTATCATTGAGACTATAAAACCTTTTTTCTATAACACTCCCTTATCCATGAAAAACTTGGTCCCTTTGTAAAAAAGTCTTCTCACCTCCTTCTGATAAGCTACATAGTAGTCATCTAGGTATCTTATAATTAGGTCCATCTAGGATGGGTCCATAGTCAGATCCAAGAAATTGACTTCTTTTATGTCAATGCTCCTTTCCAACAGTAATTTTTGTAACAATAGTTTTCTCATATCAGCCTTAATGGTTAATGCCAGATGTGCTGACACGTCTTAAATACTCATATTTTCAATTTTGGGGATCATTTAGAGTGCTTTTAGCTTTGACAATAGAAATTTTGCCCTTGCAAGATATTTTATCATGTCCCCTTCCCTTGCTTGATACTCTCCCAGCACCTGGTTTACCATTAATTGTGAGCTATTATCTTTTGAGTTGCAAGTTATATAGCTAAATTTAATCCAACATTCAAAGCCTCGTATTCTAGTTCATTATTGGATACTTCAAATTTAAAGTGCAGAGCATATTCTATATTAGCTCCATCAGGTGTGTTTACTATCAAACTATCTCTACTACTGCTCGTACATGATGATCCGAAAATGAATATCTTCCATACTAACAGCTCATATTCAAATTCTCCTTACACTAATGATCCTTCTTTAAATAGTTTTATAGAAATCGCATCCCTATAGCTTTGTTCGAATGAGGACTCATCTAATCATTGGATCTTCTCTACTAGAGTTTTAGCAGGTTACTCAACTGGTCTTTGGATAAACTCTACTAGAACAATAGTCGCTTCGACTAGTTTTTTCTTTTCATAAGTGAATTATGCAATAAAATCTTCTAGGCTTGCCCTTTAATTGCAGCCCTTGGCTAATATGTAACTTCATATTCACTCAGATATGTTGTCCATGCCATCAACCTTTCAGATTTCTCAGGTTTGTGGATGGTTTATCGAAGTGGGATATTAATGTAGACCAATATAGAGTGGGATTGGAAGTACCAATTCAGCTGCTTAAATTACACTATCAAGGCTAGAGATAATTTCTCTATTTTGAAATATCTTATTTCTGCACTAAAAAAGCTTTTCTTGTATAGTACCAGACTTGTGAACCCCTTTATCACTTATGATAAGAGCCGAGCTAACTGCTGACTTCGTTACTTGCAAATATAAATACAAGTTTTCCCTTAGGATTATCCTTGTTATCAATGGGGCCGATCCTAGGTATCTTTTTAGCTCTAGAAAAGCAGGTTGGCATTCCTCTATCCATTTAAAAGAGTTTTTAGTCACTTATGAAAGGCACTTAAATGTGTCTCTTGATACAAATATGTTCAAAACTTCCATCCGACTTGTTAGGACTTGGATTTCCTTTTTAATCTTGGGAGGCTTCATATTAATCAATGCCTGGATTTTGTAAGGGTTGTCCTCTATGTCACTTTGGTTAACCAAAAAAACTAAAAAATATTCCATCTTTGACTCCGAACACGCACATGGTTACCTTTTGCTTCATTTTATATTTCTCCATCTCGTCGATGGTATGGTCATGGTCTTTGATATGGTAATGTTTTTTATGCTCTTTGTGAGTATAATGAACACATAAACTTCCATATTCTTCCCTATTTGCTTTTCAAATACCTAGATAAATGGCACCTACATTTTTTAGTCTAAAGTGCATAACTTTATAACAAAATGTAACTCTAATAGTAATTAAGGGGGTCTTCTCTTTATCTTCTGGCTTCATCTTAATCTGTTTATAACCATAGTATGCATCTAGAAAGAACAGTAGTTCAAGCACAACCGTTGAATCCACCAATTGATCAATTTTAGCACAGGGTAATTATCCTTGGAGCATGCCTTATTTAAATTTGTAAACTCCACACATATTCTCCATTAGTCATTTTTCTTTTGTACCATTACCACGGGTCCTAATGAATTGGGATACATCAAGGAAGTCAAATTTCTTTAACTTGGACACTTCTTCTTGATATACTATGTTCTCCTCCTCCAATATCTTCTTTTGTTTCCCTGTTGATGTATCTATTATCAATACAAGCCTTGCTTCGTTAAGATATGCCTTTCTTTTAGTAGGTCTATCACCTCCACCAGCATCCACTCCTACTATAAAACTACATGATAGAGAAATTTTATTCGGTTCTTATACAAGTTTCTTGGGACTTGCATGGAGGTCTGGATCTTCCTTGTCATTATTTTCTCGAGCTCTTTTCTCATCCTTATTTCCTTCCCGAAGTGATCTTGATCTTCTCCTTGGCTTCCAATCAACATGAGATGGTGTCTCTCCACGTATTTATGTAGCTTCCCTCTTTTGACGAAGGCTTCAATTTCATCTTTCAAGGCTAGACAGTCTTTAGTCTCATGCCCGTGATCTTTGTGGAACTTGAAAAATTTATTCTTATCACTTCTTCTAATGGGAGTTTTTAACTTCTCAAGCCACTTCAATTCACCATTCCTTTGATATCATCAAGGATGTGGTGTACTCCCACTGTCAAGGGAGTATATTCGTCGAACTTCTGGTATGGCCTCCTATCGCTCTTCGACTTGGGGCCCCTTTTGTGTTTTTCATTTTCTCTTCGAGTTGTTACCTTCTTCAAGTTTTATAGATGAAATCTTTTACATATTTTTCTTCCTCTGCATTCACGATCTTTCTTGCTTTAGCTAAAATCTCAGCCATATGGTTTAGAGGCTCCTTGGCCAATGCCAAATATAACTTTCCAAGTAACAACTCATTCATAATTGTTGTAATGGAAACTTTCTCGTTGTAGTCCACCATTTCTAATTTTTCAGTATTGAACCTGGCAATATATGCTTTTATTGTTTCATCCCCACGTTAATGGATACTTAACAAGTGAGCTACCCTCTTACTAGATTTTGCTTTGAAATAAAAATTATTGATAAAGAGATTGGTCAATTGTTTAAAATTAGAGATCTTCCATCTTGGTAACCCATTATGCCAGATCTGAGTGGGTTATGTGAGAGTACCTAAAAAAGCTCTGCAGCATATCTCATCATCTATTGAGAATATGTCGCAAGCTGCCTGCAACTTCTCGACATGCAAAATTGGATCTGACTTTCCTTCATACCTTGGAGTGATCACAGGTGGATTGAATTTTTCATGTGTGGGTTAGCTAATTATGGAGGTTATGAATGTATAACCCTGCACAAACCCTCTTTGGAGTGGGTTTTTAGTTTTGATTATGTCACCCAGGCGATCTTCTATCCTTTGGATTGATCCCCTCCATAGTTTGACTTCAATTGTCTATGTACCTTTATCATCTCATTCATGACTTTCATCCGAGATCTCTTCTCTTCAACCACCTTGTTCGGATCTGGATGATGCTATTATATTATATCTTCAACCATCATCTCTTTGTCTCATATAATCTTTTCGTTGTGTGCTTCTTTCAGGGTGAGGATGTGCTCGCACCCCTCTTCTTCTTAATCTATCAAAGACTGGTACTCTTTTGAACCTCTAGAAGGCACTCGTATATTTGATTGAATATGGTTGGTCATCATTATATAATGTTGTCCTCATGATAGAGGTTCTACCTAGTTGGTAGGAGGATTCTTCATGTTATGGCCCATTTAGCCAAGAAAATCTGTTTATATCAGATCCTAAATTTAACCTCCTGGTATTTTCCATCACTTTACCCCGGTTCTCTTGCCTCCTATCTCTATATAGGGCAATAGGAGGTGATTATCTACATCTATCTAGACTTTTCTCCACAGTTGGGGCTATTGGAACTTGTTCTAAATGAACTGGCCGGCTCCATGAGTCCAAAAAACTTTGGGTTAGTTGTCTCATATTTTTTTGCATAGCTTCTTAGTTCTTGACCAAACTGTGCAAAAATCCTGCTAGATCCTCTATTCCAATGGGGGTGGAGGGTGGTGCAGTTTCTTTCTCCCTACTAATTTATCGGTTTTCATCCATTTTTATAAAATTCTCAGAAAAACAGAGTATGATAACATGAAAACAAAGTATGACTAGATATTTGTA
This sequence comes from Sambucus nigra, assembly GCA_949130495.1. Classification (NCBI taxonomy): domain Eukaryota; kingdom Viridiplantae; phylum Streptophyta; class Magnoliopsida; order Dipsacales; family Adoxaceae; genus Sambucus; species Sambucus nigra. Next base: position 86,077,883 of record OX422223.1, on the reverse strand, counting down.
AAATTTAAAATAAGGAAACTATTTTAGGCTAGAAATCAGTGTATCCAGGTAAGGATAAAACAAAACTACAAAATGGAATAGTAAAAAAAGGACTTGAGGTGAGAAATCAAGAGAAACCGTTAATTTTATCAACAAGATGATTGTCAATGAAATTTGGGGGGGCGGGGTACAAAAAATTCCCAAATTTCCACAACTAGGTTTTATTCGTTCCCACAGACGGTGCCATTCTATTATCGTCTAAAATTGGTTTTTAAGGTTTTATCTTAGCTATTTGAAATCCAGTCTGAGATAACAAATAAATAAACAACAATTTGTAGATGTATGAAGACATAGTTGAGAATAAGAGGAATTACACACAGAGTTACGTGGTTCAACCCTCAAGAATAAGCCTGCGTGCATAGGCTATCTTTTAGCACTAGTATCAGAATAGTAAAATCATTCTGATGACTTTATCCATACAATGATAATGTTAGAGTCTCTCTCTCTCTCTCTCTCTCTCTCTCTCTATCAATAGTATAGTTAGTTAGCTTCTTTTCCCCTTCGGATTACTCTGTGCCTTCTTATATATGAGTGTAAGAACATTTGTTAATGAACTTATACAACTAATCCACTAGAATATGTCAGGAGTTTTGCCTTTATATAATAAACAAATACCCACTTTACAAGTTAGTGGGGGGATAATTATAAAGTTATCTTGGCCATATATCAATGGGAGAATGTTCATTTCTTTTTAGTGCATCAGGGCATTGATGACTTCACCCCATTGTCTAAATCATTAGTTGTGGACATATAATGGCAGGTGTGTTGTCGGGGATAGTAAAGCCGACTAGAATGCCTAAGTCTAACCTTGATCATATTTGAGCCTATCTCTTTATTACTTTAGCCGACCTCATTCTGGCTAATAATAAGTTTAGTTTTACCCTTCTAACTGGTTTCTAGGTCGTACGATGTTCATGGTTCAATAACTATTTTCAAAGATCCAATTTACAAGATCTTAAACAAGATAAAGGACTATAAAATCTTCATATGGACAATAAATATGATGGGAGATCCATCCGAGAGTAACACCTCCCTCAGATGTGCCTATCATAAGGAGCATGAGCAAAAGATGGAGAATTGTAAAAAGATCTTAAGACCCACCTAGAAGAACTGGCCTAAGCTAACATTGACTATATGGAAAATAACGTCATTAAAGCTGCCATTGACATCGACTAGAAGCCTAAAAACATACTAGATGATGATGAGATGGGACATTAGTTCAAGGTCATCCACGGGGGATCAAATTCAAACCATATCCCAGGAAATGATGTTTGGATGGAACCGAAGAAATTCACCACTGTAATGGAGGCATTGCGGATTAAATCTACCAAAACTTCAATAGATAAGTGTCGACATCCATAAGATATTGACTATAACAAACATGTAGTCTTCACCGAGTAAGACCTGTTCAAAGTCATAACTCCACATCATGACGCACTAGTAATAACATTCAAAATTTATAGTTAGGATATGGATAAGATATTAGTCGACCAGGGAAGTTCCTTAAAAGTTATGTACTTGAAATTGTTCAATTAACTCAATCTCAAAATAGAGGATCTTAAAGAAGAGACCATCCATTTAGTTAGCTTCATTGGAAAGATGACAATGCGACTTGGAAAGGTGGTTTTTACTATCCGAACTACGAACATTTTGAAGATATTCTAGTTCTTAGTTGTGGAAATTGATTCTCGATAACGCCCTCCTCGGGTGAGGATGGATCAATGCTCTGATGGATGTCCCATCCAATTATCACCGAAAGCTCAAATGCATCACCAGGGGATACTGGAGATAAGAAAAAATCAAGTTGTTTCCCAGCAAAGCTTTATCACCGCTATCAGGCGTAAGAAATATAAGAATGAAAAAAGAGTGGTCGCCAATAAATTTACCAAGGACGGGGTCGCACCGTCCAAGTAACAACTAAAGTATGGAAGACTGGCGGTGGAAGAATCAAGGGTTGCCCCAAAAGACAGGGTCATAGGACCATTACAAGGATCAATATTTTATAACTCACACTCAAAAAAGAAATTTTGGATCAGCAGCTCACTTACCGATAAAAAAAAAATTGACTTTTATGCTCAAAGAGAATTAAGAAGTTTTTGCTTGGAAACTTTATGACATGCATGGAATCGACACGGAAGTCATGTGTCATTGATGTCACTTGGAACCAGCATGCATACAGAATAGGCCTTGAAAAGGCCAAGGCTATAGAAAAGGAAGTGGTGAAAGTTTTGTAGGAAAGGTCCATTAAGCAAGTTTAATTTCCCAAGTGACTCTCTAACCCAGTGGTGGTCTGAAAAAGAAATGGGAAGTGGAGAGTCTACATAGACTTCACTGACCTAAATAAATCTTATCCTAAGATATCTTTCCTCTATGAAATATCGACCAATTAGTCGACACCATAACTAGTCATGAACGAATGAGTTTCCTGGATGCGTACTCAGGGTACCATCAAATTCCTATGTTCTACCCAACCAGGAGAAAACATCATTCATTACCACTCTTGGGTTGAACTATTACACACTTTATCCATTTTTAATCAAGAATGCATGAGTAACATACCAACGACTAGTTATGAAAATATTCAAACACCAGTTGATTGACACTATGGAAATCTATAAAGATAATATCCTTGTAAAGAGAAAGTATATAGTCGACCACCTGCAGGACCTGAAACACATTTGGGGTTCTTAGGTATTATATAATGAAGCTTAACATAGGTAAAGGCTATTTCGAAGTTCCTTCTGAGAAGTTCCTAGGATATCTGGTTAGTCAAAGAGGAATCGAGACAAACGTCGACCAAATTGAGGTAATCAAGAATGTCCATCCTTCAAAAATAGTCAGTGATATTAAAAACTAACTAGAATCAAGTTTTACCTTAGTCGACCACCTCTGCTCACAGTCCTAAATCTGAGAGATCTAGTCTATATATATCTTGAGATGTCCGACTACTCACTTAGCTTGGAGTTAGTGTGCAAGAAGGAAGGGAACTAGGCCATAATTTACTACATCAGTAACACACTCCTTAACTATAAGAAATTCCACCTTCTACTCAAGAAACTAGATTTTTCTCTAGTCCTCACTTCGAAAAAGTTAAAACATTACTTTCAGGTACACTCAGTCATAGTCATAACCTCCTTTCCACTTAAGGAAGTCCTTGGGAAGGATGGTCTATTTGGATGGAGGACCAAATGGTCGGTAGAATTGGTAAGATTTGACATCCACTATTAGTCAAGGACTACAATTAAGGGGCAGGTGTTGGAAAACTTCATCGCTGAGATTAGAGTAGGTAAGAAGCCCAAATATATGGAAATCACTAACCAACTGACCAATGAAAAGTTATAGCAAATCAAAAAGTAGACTATATATATGTAGATGGGACTGGAAACTTAAAAGGGGAAGGAGTTAAAATCATCCTGATTACTCCAGAATGAACCATGATAGAAAAAAGGAATTATATTTGTCTTTAAAACATCTAACAATGAGTCCAATTACCAAGTTCTCATTATTGGATTGAAGAAAGCCTTATCCCTTAGTGCAAGTCACCTTGACGTCTATTATGACTCAAGGACAGTGTCTAATGAAGTATCATGAGATTATAAAGCCAAATATGAAAAATATAATCTTATTTATAGTTTTTTCAAGGCCTAGTCACCTAATTTAATAAGGTCCACAATCAATAAATCCTTTGTTGAAAAAACAACCATTACGATGCCTTGGCCACTTTGGGTTTAGCGGTTCATTCCGACATCAAAAGAACAATGGAGGTGGGGTACCTCTCCCAAAAAGGCATCATAAGACCAAAGGTTGCCTAACAAGTCCTCATCGTCTAAGAAGATCCCAACTGGATAGATCTAATCAAAAGCTATTTATAAGAGGGCACTTTTCCAACCAAAAAAGCCCATTAAATAGTGGTGAAAGTTTATTATTTTTACTTATCATCTGGAGGAAAACTCTACATGCAATATTTACTATGTTCACAACTTTCATGCGTACACCTAACTAATAGGGACCAAGTTATTGATGAACTACACAATGGAATATGTGGGATTCCTGTTAGAGGAAGATCTTTAGCGTGCATAGCCATTAAAGAGGGATATTGGTGTCCCTACATGCATAAGGACGTTGTCTCCTATGTTAGGAAGTGCAAAAAATGTCAAGAGTTCTCACCCATGCTTCATCAACCGACCAGTGACCTATAGTCATTAACTAGTTTGTCGCTCTTTGGTCAATCAAGACTGTTATCGCTGGCCCCTACCTATAACACCATGAAATTAGAAGTATCTCCTTATTAACACTAGCTATTTCACTAAGTGGATATAAATTGAACCTCTAGTAAACATAAGTTCGTCGATATGATCATACTTATATAAAGAAACAACGTAACTCGATTTGGCATGCAATAACGATCATCACTGATAATGGGACACAATTTGAGAGTGGACCATTTTAAGACTTCTGTAATAATTGCAACATCAGGCAACACTTTAGCTCGCTGGTCTACCCTCGTAGCAATGGGAAGGCTGAGTGTTCCAGTAAATGATGCTCGATATAATGAGTAAGAGATTAGATAAAGCCAAAGGTGCTTGGGTGAATGAGCTTCCCCACGTACTATGGGCATATCGGAAAACTCGTCAAAAGGTCAACTAGAGAAACACCCTTCACCTTATCTTATGGGAAGGAATCCATAATACCTTTCGTAGATGGTTTGCCGACCATAAAAACAATCACTACTGACCAAACTCTGAAATAAACAAATCATAAGGACTAAGCTCAACCTAGGCAAACAAAGGAGTGAAGAAGCCTTAATTAAACTGGCTTATTATGAGTAGCTGGCCAAGTATTACAATAACGATGTTAATCCTAGAAACGTTTCAATCAAAGATTATGTCCTAAAAAAGGTGATTGGCAGCACCAAGAAGCCATCAGATGGAAAGTTAGGTCCTAACTGGTAGGGACCCTTCAAAATCATCATATACAACCTCTAAAGAGTCTATCGTTTATAAACAATGAGGGTAAGGAGATCACAAGGGCATAGAATGTGACCAACTGTAGGAAATTTTATTTTTAATCTTTGTTCAAGCTTTCTATTTTATTCTCGTTCAAACTTTAGAGTTTTATTTTATAAAGGATCTAAAGTTTAATTAATTCAATTACATTTCTTATTGTTCCAAATGGAAGTCCAACCATGTTATAGAAAATTTATCTTTGTTTATCCAATCTAATCCTAATTGCCAACATAAATACACAACAGAACTTTAATCGTCAATTTGAATGCCTTAGTAAGATTACACTTGATATAAACTACAAGGTCACATGTTTTCCTCATTAACAAACACAAAAGCATCAATAATTCATCAGGAAAGAAAAATAACTATCGGGGGTCCTTAGGCACTAAGTGTCTCGACATTGGTTAGCTAAAATCTTGAACAGGTGGATGGCCCTGTGACTAAGGGAATTTTCTCCATAGTTTGACTTGTGCCTAATATTGTGTGACGACACTTTCGAAAAGGTAAGGCAAGCAAAGAAAAAACACTTAGAATAAAACTTGGAAAATTGCAAAAAGTGAACATTCCATATATATGTTAAGTTTTTACAAAGTGAACAGATCGATGCAGTATAAAAATTGACATATGTTCAACTATTATTCTAACTGTGATCATTCATATTGGTGCATAATCTAGCGTAACGATCACCATCATCAGGGTTTGGAGTTCTTTTTCACTATCATGGTCAAGGTGATAATTCTATATTAATTGGATTGGAATGGCATTAGTAGGGATTCATGATTCTTCACTCTAAATGGGACGAAGCCTAACATGATGGAATATACCCCACAATAATGCCATAGCTAGGAGTACTTAGGTACCTTCATGACCATGAGGGCATTAAGCCACCCATTTGTGTAGAAAACATCCCTAGGTTAATCTAGGTGTGATCGAGCATCAATGTAACCTTTATCATAACCTACTTCCCAAAATTCACGAGGGCCATAACGAAATTGATACCTAAACCTCATTACTTTATTGCGCAGACTATTTTTTGTCATTAGGTCATCCTTATGGGGTTGCTGAACCTTATCAAGCTTCCCTCTTAGACCATTATTCTCCCTTTTTAGCAGCTCACCCACATTAGTAATGTCTTTAATTTAGGCTCTTAATGAAGAAACCAGTCGAGCATGTTCGTCATAGTCACTTGTCATTTTTAAATAGAATACCAAAAAATTATATGCTCCATGAGCATAACAACTAGCATCCCGACCAAGTATTAGATCCAAATCATCAGTTTCTGGAAGTATTGGCACCATTGCCAATGTATTGTCAAGCTCCAAGGATCAAGATAAAGGCTTTTAGATACATGAAAAATGAGGAACACATCCACAAATAATCATAATTCGACAAGAGATGATAAAAAAGAATTCAATTTTTAATTAAGAAGTCATAGTATAAGGCATGCCCTTATAAAATATCTCAAGATAGGAAAATACGAAGAATAAAGAAACCTAAGCTAAACCTAACTAGCTTTGCCCTCATTTTACTTCACCAACTCTTAATTGGCTGGAGCCTTGCCCTAGTCAGCATCCTCTTTCTCTTGGTCAACCCTATCCTTCACCTGACCACTGCATGGCATCTCACTCTCTTCGTCTTCCTTTTGTGGAGAACCTGGATTATGCTCCCCATAAAGTTCAGAGTTAGAGGGACCTCAATCTTAGCTAGGAGTAACTCCCAGCCCTTCTTAAAGTTAAATTTACGAATATAGGATTGCTAAATTTTAGTCAGGACAAAGGCCTCCACTAACCCATAGTCATAATCCTTGTCTTTAAATCGATAGCCTTTCTTAACTGCTCATTCTCTGACCTCAACTTGGATATCTTCAAGTCGGTGAATTTCTTCTCAGCCTCATACATCTTCTTTTCCACCTTGAAAGAATCTTGGGACTTCACTAAGGATTCAAATAGGTTCTTATTTGCTTTGGTTTAGTTGACCCTTTTGTCGATAATGTCGACAAAGTAGTCTAAAGGAAAACCATAAGTCAGAAATGTACAAAAGTTGCAAGTGAACTATCCGATAAAAATTCACAGACTTACCAGAGATAATGCATGAGTAGTGTGAGATAACAGATGGATGGCAGTTAACCTATCGACCTGCTTCTTATTGGTTTGAAAAATGGCCCCTTTTAGCAAGGAAGAGGCCAAGTTGGAACTTTTTCCATCGACATCCTGCCCTTCCCTTTGTTGGCGACATCCATCTTCTTAGTGGGAATGATAGAAAAAAAATTAGAAGGCTGAGTTCTGGTTGAAGCCCCCCCCATACCTCCTTCCTCTTGGGAGGTAATGCTTTTGGAGAAGTGTGTAGGTCTGCATATTTAACAAGGTGGGAATCTTCTTCCTTACAGCCATATTTTTATATATGACAAGGAGAGAAAAAAATAGTGTTCATGTTAATAGGCTGAGGTGGACTCATATGATGACCCGTCACTTGTCGAAGGGACTAAGATCTTAGGTATTGTATCCACAATCCTAACAGTGACGAAAATGGTGGTGTTTATGTAATTAAGCAACAATGATGCTGACCTAGGATGCTCAGAACCAGGAGACGATGGTCTTCTCAAATTCCAAGCATTGACAAGTTCAGCCCAACTGACATGAGAAGCATCCAGCTCTTTCTTGTTTGAATCCTATGCACAAAATAAAAGAATAAAAATTGTTAATCAATTCATGCAACAATTAGTCAATAATAACGCAATACCAAGGGTGTCAAAATTACAGGTATTCTTTATTGTATTATTTCTGCCTTCATTTGTTGGCAGTTATGGTGTGCTAGGAACAAGTGCATGTATGAGGGAGTATTAATGCAAGAGTCTTATATACTTAGTCTAATTTGTGGGGATATCACTCTTTCTTTTTGTATTTTTTTCTTTTAAGGGCACCAAAACGAGATGCTGTATTAATATTTTAGAGGCTTTTTCTAATGTAGGTGCTCATATTTCTCATCATTGATGTAAGCCAACGGTGGGGGGAGATTCTCCACTTTTGATTCCTAATAAATTTATAGGAAGTGTGATTCCTATTTTACAGAAAATAGAACAATACGATCAAGGCAGCAATCAAACTATCTTGTACCCCTTGTTGGGCATCTAAATCCCTATAGGGATCACAAGTCTCAGGAATTGGTGAATGTTGCAATTTTCTCGAAATGATTTCATGACTCCAATAACCCATATTGGAATCATAAAGGTTGATCATGAGCACTTTATCATCCTTCATTACTTTCAGATAAAATTTACAGTCATTTATTTTGACCCACGAATAATAATACCCAATTTTAAGAATCCGAATGTGGGTCTCATACAACTCATTGATCCAATTGGGGGTGCATTAAGCCGATACAACTTTGAAGTATTATAAAAACTTTAGAAAAATAGGGTTTGAGGGAAATGAATACTACCTTTGGCTACAGACTGGGTGTGTATCCAATAATCACTGGGAACATTATAACAGTCATCAAGTTCCTCAAGGCATTCAATCACCACCCAATCTGGGATTAAAAATTTCTCCCTAAACTTTCCTATGGTTCTGTCATTCACTGCATCAACCATTTTTTCAATTGTAGAAGAAAGATCACAACAAAGTTTAAAGAAAAAGGAAGCAAATGGAAGTTTAAAAATAAATTATAGAGAAAAATGTAAAGTGGAGATGACTTATAAGTGAAGGAAATTGTAGAGATATCCTCGTGTTTTGAATAGTTGAAATGAGAGTGCAAAATGGCTGTAGATAGACTTTGAAACTTCTTGGTTCAACTCCAACATGTCTCATCATTTGAAATAAGACCCAAGGTGATGGATGACAGACGCGTCTCAACCATTTATCTTTTCATGCGCATTTTACGGACGTACTCTTAAAAGTCAGGGTAAATTATAAGCGTGCCCTTCAAGAACCAACATGCATAACAAAATGATATTTTGTGTTAAAAATTTGACATGTGTTGGTGTACTTCAAATTTCATCCTAAAACTGGAAATTAATAATCACTACTGACCAAAGTCAATCTCACTAGCGATAAAACCTTTTGACCCTTTTCAGGCTGCGAAGATTTGGGGGAAATTGTGGGAGTATTATCTGGACAATCCGATTAAATATAATTGAGTGACACCTGCCTAGAAGTTCATGATAAAGTATCAAAACTTTAGATAAGAATAAAAGGGAGTCTGATGTAACGCCCCAACTCAAATTTATGGGTTACATGTGGTCAACTCGGTTTTACTCGAGCATTAGGTGTAAAGTGTAAAGTGCACCCCCAAACATTAAGGTAAAGTGGTCAACTCGGTTTGAATACTACCTTTTCAACGCATCACAACACCCATTACACACACACTTTAAGGGTTGGACATTTTTATTTCTTCATTACATATTTAAAACCTTCATTAAACTTATTTTTAATGTCCATTATTAAAATACTACAAGTTTATATGCATGAGGAGATGGATTTTAAATCCTAAAATCCTATCATATGGGCTAAACATACATTTAATTCTAGAAATTCATAATACTCTAAAAAAAATGCAATTTCAAGACATAAAAGACATTTTTAGTTCTCCAACATAAAACAAATGCCCATGTTTTATAAAATCTATATTTTTATGCAAGAAACTTGAAACATTATTTCACTAAATGTTATAATAAAATCAAAATCATTTTCAAATATTTTATTTCATAAAATATTTAACATTAAACTCTAGGAAATGCACCATTTTCATAGAAATCCAATATTTCTTTCAAGAAGCTTTGAAATGTGTATTCTTCATTTATTTCAACAAGATGGCATTTTTCCAACATTTTTATTTCATAAAAATGTTTATTATTAATTTTTCTAGAAAACCTATCATAATTTTCTAAGCATCATATTCCCTATATTCTAACAATGAAGACTACAAACACATAAAATAGTGTCTTAATCTAAGTTTTATTTGTTTTCCACCTCAATGAAGCTCCATCAATGGTAGGCATGGAATGTCAAAGAAGATGGCAACTCCCATTTCCTAAGGTGGTTTCAAGGAGGTTGTCCCACCCAAAAGCACAATCCATCTAGCTTCTAAGCAAAAACCCTTCAAAAACCCACTTCAAACTCCATGAAAGCTCAGTCTTGATATTCTCCAAATACTCTGAACAATACCTTTATAAATTTTTACATATGCCCAACAATGGTGGAAATGGATATCCAAAGCTTGCATATGGTGAAGACTAGAAGAAGATGATGGTTTATGGTGGAGAAATGGAGGTTTAGGGGTGGAGAGAGGTGCACAACCATGGAGGAAGAACTCTCTCTCTCTCTCTCTCTCTCTCTCTCTCTCTTCTTCCAACTCTCAATAACCCAAATGATCCAAATAAACCCTTATAAAACACCCAAAATCCTTAGAATTCCCATTTTCCCCATCCGGGTCCACTAGATCTCGACAGCTCATCAATCTAATGGCCCAGATCGTGACAGTGCACAAGGGTAGTTTGATTTAAAAATTCGAAGGTCGTCGTCCAAATGAGATCTGCCCCTCGTTCGAACGAGAAAGGTGCCTTGTTCTATATCCAATTTCGACTGCCTTAGCGCGATCCTCATCAGTACACGGTGGGATCTCGCTCAAATATCGTTTGATCCCATATTTCAAGCGGCCTTGCTTCTCGTTTCAATTGACATCATTGTCATTCGAGTTTCCCTCTTTCCAATTTCTTTTATTTCTTCTAATTTTGACACATAACCCCCCATAATTATTATCAAGCCTCAAAATAGATAAATGACAATACAATCCCACTCATAGTTGTTCAAGTCCCAAGGTTCTCACTCCATTTCAACTTATGCAAGGAAATTAAATGAAATATTAGGGCCGGTTATTACAAACTTCCCTCCTTGGGGAATTTCATCCTTAAAATTCTCAACTCATCAGTCCTTAAGCTTAAGGGTTCACCAACTTCTAATCTAAACCATAGAAATCCTCTAAGATAAAATCATCGAAGTCCTCAATACTAAAGTCACATTAAGTGCACTCATATGGGGTTTGTCACCGAATGATCAACATTTAACATACTTTAATGCTCAGAACTTCGTTAACCATGTGAGTCACACAATCGACTTCGGGTCTCCACTCGCTTGATGATTATGTTCAAATATGTCCTAGGACCACCCTTGAAAGTACCCTATAGTAAACTAGTTCTTCTAAGGGAAACCTTTTAGAATGATCATCACTCACCCAAAAGTGAACCGTATTGCAACAATTCATGTTCATCATCGAGAACCATTTCCAATCCTAGGACTACACAGCCTGCGCCTCGCAAAACTTTAAGGCTATCCCGACTAAACAACTTCTATGAACTTGACATTAACTATACAATGTTAATTTCTCACTCTAAGAAGTAATATACCTACCAAATCATCATTCTGTTCAACTGACACCTTCCACTGCATCACTTTGATGAATCTAGTACTACCCTAGGTGTCTCGCCTTAAATCACTCACTTGAATCTCGCACCAATCCACTCACTGTGGCAAAGCAACACAGTGTGCTAAATTTCCTCAATTTGAAACACTATACAATATCCTCAAGTAATCATCCTGCTCTTTACCATCAGAGAGCCACTGACTGCCACATCGGCCAGTCGAAAAGGTCACTATTCCTAAGAAAGGCCAATACTACGAGCAAACCTTGTGGCCGAAAGCTCAGCCATCGTACACAAAACTTTATGCAATATCAAATATGCCTCAGATATGCGCACCCAGTTATCAAAACACATTGACCATACTCGATCCACTGCGCTCTACTGGGTCCAACCATGCCTCACCATGACATGGTACCAATTCGAGTTACCACATAAATAAGGATATCAATCAACAATTATCAAAATCAAAATGGACACATGAGAATCAGAAGAAATAAGCAGTCGACTCGAGAAAATTCCACCCGCACGCTTCAGAACATGATTTACGGGAAGTGAACCAACGCAATATGCTTGTAATCATATCACTCACCCACAATGTTCTCACCAGCTACTAATCCTAGATACATCCTGGCTTGGGTCACCAACCACGATGAATCGAATCACTTCCATTCATTACTGCAACTCGAAATCAACATACGTACTGTAGTTCTCTAGGGAGTTAATGCTTGACTTTCCTCCTTGGGAACAAAGGCATACTCCTCACATCCTTAGCACACATGAACTATTCCGATTGGCAGAGACCTTGGACCCTTGTCATTACTGACCTAGTCCACTTATAGGTGACAACGTCACTAACCCAATACACCTAGGTTATTGTATGCCTTGTCATATCGTTATCAAAATCCCAAATCACTTACGCAGTATTCCGTTCAAGAGAGACATTCACCTTATTATCTCCTTTGACTATACGAGATTGTCACTAAGCTTACTTCCAGGTTCTACCCAAACAAAATTTTTGTGACAATCATACCGGTCACAATTATCATTCTAAGGGTAGTAATTATCACCCAAGGCTTAATCTCCTAATCCGTATCAACTTGGTAAGACGTGCCAAGACCTAATTCTAGCACACCATCGACACACTCCAACATTCTCATCATGCTTCGATATTACCCCACCTTAGTTGCCATTTTAAATCTCAACATGTCTTCATCAATTTAAGTCTCTAATACCTTTTGCAATACTTCTCAAAATAAGGTGTCAAATCGCCACTACCATTCACTTTATGACACCCGAGCACCATGCTCCATAAACGATACGAGCTTCTAACTCCTCCTTATAGGACACCACCCATCTATGCTGATTCGAGAAATGGCACCCGAAACGTACACTATACGAATCTTCTAAACCTTAACTAGCAACCTGAGATCATCACCTGACCCTCACCATAATCATTACTAGGACACCAATACTTCTTCCAGCCGGACTTAACTTGTCTCCTAAGGACACAAAATGCATTCCATGTAAAATCACCCAACCCAACAATATTTCATCATCCAAACTTTAATCATTGTAGGTGTTCTCTACAAACCTTTCAATACTCTTATCACGATTACTAGGCACTTATAAGGACACGGGTCCATGAGCTTCTACACATGGCACACCCTAATCATCAAACACCTCAAGGTGTCGCAACGGTCGATTCGTATCCCTAATAACGCCACACACAATTATTCCTATGGACACACCAAGATGATTTTAAACCACTCTCACACTTAGATTACCTCACATCTAGACATTACCTCGATGAATGATCGAGCCTCGACACTAATAAAATCTTCTTACCTCTCATCCAAATAGTTGTGGCCATTGGCCACGTACCAAACCACAATTAACACTACTAAGGATTCTGGTAGGATACAGGATGTCACCCATAATCTATATAAACTTTTAGGTTTGCATCATCGACATCACTAAAGATCCTATTCTTGAAACCACATCATATTTTCTAAAACCCCGATATAGAAGACTACCTATGTTTCACTCCTAAGCTTTTCCAATCATCATTGTTGCATGTAACACACTTACTGCAATTTCCTATAACCCTCATCATACCCTACGAGGTACAACCTTCAATCAAGAATCACGAGGACACTCACAATAATAATTTCTTATCAACTCAAACAGAGTACACTTACCATGTGTTTACCAACACGGTTCATCATGCCCACTGTGTCCATCCCCGATCCTCACCGTGGGCAGGCGCGTGAAGGAGGATCCTCGGGTCCCGCGCATCCCTCTCGGGAGCGCTTCGATCGACGTCATTTGAGGTGAGGTTTAAAAATATAGAGAGATTTAGAGTCGCCAGTCTATTTTACTCAAAACAGATAAAAGAAAAAAGGGGAAGCCATCCCGAAGGACGGCATCCAAAGACATACTGGTGCATACGAAACCAAAATGATTCGAGAAGGGTTCAGAGGCTAAGTTACAAAATGGGAAGGTGTTAAGCACCCATTCCGCCCTTTCGATCTCTCATGGATGTTTGCTATTTTACCTTTTATTTTCCCCGTGATATGTGTGCATGTGTATATATATAGTGGAGATAGGAATCCACGACTTGTATCATGGGAATGATAAAGCGAGTCATCCGTAGGAAGGTATAAAAATATTATTATAAAATAAGATTTATGCGATTACTCTTACGTTGATTGTTATAATGGAACGATAACGCATATGGAGTGATACGTCACTAAGAACAAGTACATAGAATATAAGAAAATTGGATTTAGAGAAGATAGAAAATGAGAGAGAAAGTGAGAAAAGGAATCGAGTCTCGAGTTATCAAAGTCCACGTAGTTCACATACAAAATGAGGGGTGGGGTTTATTCCATAAATCCAAAGGGGGTATCTCTTATTTGTGAGCATGTGTGTGTGTAGAAAAAGTGTTTTAGTTGTGAGAAAAGTGTGAGAAAAATATGAGAATCTCTATTTGGAATTTATGAGCAAACCCTCTTTTTCTTATTTTTTGGGTTTTATTTATATGAAAATAAGAGATGTGCAATCATACTAAATAAAAAGTATATTAGGATGTGTGAGATGAGATAATAAAAGTGCTAGGTAATACAACAAGTTATTGCGAATTTAAGAGAATTTGAAGAGAAAGTTGAGAAAGTTGGACCTTCTTAAAGATCTTGAGCTTGATCTTAAATGTTGGAGAGCAGACCTTGCACTTGGATGATGATGGAGAGTGGCTAATTCACCAAGTTTAATGAAAAGGATGATGAAAAGTGGAAGTTTGAAAGGGATTTGGATGTTGAAATCGCGTTGTGTTCGAGAGAGGTTTTTGGGATTCGCTGAGAGCAATTTTATCAGATCTGGGCTCCTTTTGAAAATGAGGTGAAGGCCTCCTTTTATAGGCCCAGGTCACTGCCGATCGGCATAGACCTGGTCCTGCCTATCGGCACCTACCGATTGGCAGGGTCTGGAACCTGCCATTTGGCAGTGTGTTTCAAGCCTTTTCGGAAAATTGGATGCCGAGAGCAAACTGTTGGTCAGAATCGTACACGGGGTAGACCGTTGGAAAGGTAATTCATATACATTTGAAAGTCCCTTGGATCGCTCCCGAGTTCGAGAGTTGACTTTGGGTCAAATATGGCTCGGAAGCGTTTGTCGGTCCATTGGACGGGGAATCGTTCGGACGCAAATGGATCGTTCGTTTGCATGGTAAGTCTGAATTATGCATGGGGCAGACCATTGGAAAGGTTAGGAGATGTACTTCGACATTCCAATTGACTCGGTTTGGGGAGTTGACTTTGGTCAATCGGGCCCTGGAAGCATTCAGTGACCTCTTGGAGTCAAACGGATCGTTCGTCCGTAAGGTAAGTCGGAGTCGCGCACAAGATGGACCGTTGGAAATGGATTTCAGTACCCTTCAAATATTCATTCAACTTTGGTAGAGTTGAAGAGTTTGACTTTTTGGTTAAATGGAGCCTGGGAGTGCCCGATGACTTCTAGGTCAGTACTCGGGGTATCACCTGGGTTTGTAGTATGAAGGGAGGTACTAGGGACCTAAGGAGAGTTAGGGGTAACAAAATGGGGTGTCTATAGATCCCCTCGACGGGTGAGTTTAGAACAAATGATAACCGTCGAATAGACACCACATGAAGCTTTTGAGGGAGCATGATCGATTCAGAGGGTTGAGGCCGATTTTGAGGACCTGAGGGGTGTGCTGGGGATGGTTTGAATGAAAATCAAAGGTTTAGTTCTATTTTGAGGACCTGAAGTGATTCTGGGGATGACCAATTTTATGGGTCAAAGTCAAATCTGCGGGCTTAAGTGATGAGGGTGACCGATTCTGTGGGTCAAAGCCAATTCTGCGGGCTTAGGGTGAAGACCTAATAACTGAGGTCAATTTTGACCTAAGACTGGTGATGACCGAGGACTGAGGTTAATTTTAACCTAACTCAGGTGACGATCCAAGACCGAGGTCAATTTTGACCTAAGAGTGGTGACGACCAAGGACCGAGGTCATTTCTGACCTAACTCCGGTGAGGATCCAAGACCGAGGTCAATTTTGACCTAAGAGTGGTGATAACTGAGGACCGAGGTCAATTCTGACCTAACTTAGGTGACGATCAAGATCGAGGTCAATTCTGACCTAAGAGTGGTGATGACTGAGGTCCAAGGTCATTTTTGACGTAACTCAGGTGACGATCCAAGACCGAGGTCAATTATGACCTAAGAGTGATGACGACCGAGGACTGAGGTCAATTCTGACCTAACTCAGGTGATGATCCGAGACTGAGGTCAATTTTGACCTAACTCAGGTGACGATCCAAGACTGAGGTCAATTATGACCTAAGAGTGGTAACAATCTAGGACCGAGGTCATTTCTGACCTAACTCAGGTGACGATCCAAGACCGAGGTCAATTCTGACCTAAGAGTGGTGATGACCGAGGATCGAGGTCATTTCTGACCTAACTCAGGTAACGATCCAAGACTAAGGTCAATTCTAACATAAGAGTGGTGACGACAGAGGACCGAGGTCATTTCTAACCTAACTCAGGTGACGATCCAAGCCCGAGGTCAATTCTGATCTAAGAGTGGTGACGACCGAGGACCGAGGTTAATTCTGACCTAACTCAGGTGACGATCCAAGATCGAGGTCAATTCTGACCTAAGAGTGGTGACGATCGAGGATCGAGGTCAATTCTGACCTAACTCAGGTGACGATCCAAGACCGAGGTCAATTCTGACCTAAGAGTGGATAAAGATTGGATTTTGATTCTGCTGGAGAAAGTGCCTTGTGATTTTGATCTGAGCCAGGGAGCTGATAGCTGGGGAAGCTTTTGTTTCTTTAGGAGGCCTCGCAGGGGGGAACAACCAATCTTGGTCCGGTAAAAACTCCGCTGGGAAGTGATCAGGCAATCCTTAGAGATCCTCCGGGGCTTTACCGGGAGGAGATTCACTTGGTTTTTGAGGATTCCGCTGGGAAAGAGGTGTTCATCTTGAGGGAATATGAAGTTTTCCTGGTGAAAATGTTCTAAATCCTTCCTGGGATTTTTAAGAATTTTTGAGGATTTTTTGGGGCTTTCTGTATTTTCTTCGAATTTCTGTACGAAATTTAAGGGGGGTGCCGATCGGCATGGTATGACTGGTGCCATTCGGCAGTGGCACAGACTTTTGGACTGCCTCGGGAAGGTAAAGGGGGCGAATCCCTTCATTTTTTCACAGCTTCTTTGCTTTCTCTCTTTTTGTGATTTCTCTGCAAATCGTTCTAGCATTCTGATCTTCAAGAAATGGCCACTTTTGTGAGCACTTCAGTCCACAGGGAGTGGTTAACCGTTGATGACTGGGCGAATGTGGAGTGGAGGTCCAGGGCGCCTCTTTCTTTGGGGAGTGAGAACTCCTTTGATGCGTTTGAACCTGTTACGGATGAGCGGACTTTGCTGCGGGAGCCATCGCGTCATCGCTCTTCGAGAGTGAATCCTGGCGGTTATGTAAGTAACCCGACCTTTGGCATTGCTCTCTTTTTGGTGATTTTTCTTTCTTTCTTGACTTCTGATGAGATTTTTCCTTTTTGCCAGTCTGATATTTCTTTGAAGAACATGCGCGCCCGTGGGACGACAGGGCTCTGGGATGTTTGGGAGCATCTCCCACCTGTGGTGCATTGGGTGGTATCATTAGCGGGTTTTGGGAGATTAGCATCTGCGCTGGATGAGATGCCTCGTTCGACGGCGATCATGTGCTCTTTGGGGGAGAGGCGTTGGAATACTAATCACACCTTCCATTTCAGCTTCTGGGAGATGATTGTGACTCCCATAGATGTGCAATAGTTGTTGGGGCTGGATTGTGATGGAGAGCATAAAGAGGTGGATCGCTCTTTGTGGGTGAGACCGAAGGTAGTGCGTGCGACACTTGGTGATGTAGAGAGGATAGTTTTGTGGATTATATTCGACTGTCCCTACTGAAGGATGTCCTATTGGGCAGGGTGATTGATGTGGAGGACGGGCTGTAAGTGAGGCAGATGGCCCGATTATTAGTTTTTTTGGTGTTGGGAGGTTTCATGGTGGCATCGAGCGGTGACGTCGTCCATTTGTGGTTCTTGCCGTACTTGATGATGTTTTTGAACATCCCTTTCTATGATTGGGGGAGTCTGACTTTGGCGACCCTTTACTCTTCTCTGGATGCATTCAGCCGGTGCTACCGGCAGATCTTTACTGGAGCCACATACCTTCTTGAGGTATTCTTCAGTTTGCCCATTTCTTTTCATGCATTTGCATTTTCCTTATGTGTCTCTTTTTGTTTGTGAATTCTTATCTTTGACAGACATGGTTTTATAAGGTGATTGGGTGCAATAACGCGCTGATCGCTCTGAAGGACGACACTGTTGGGGACTCCTACCGATTGTATCGATGGCGTAAGGCCAATCGGCAGTCGAAGGGATCTCTCTCTCTGGAGGCGATGCATCAGGTCTTGAATGACCTAACCAGTGGTAGGGTAAGATTCTTTCCATATCTAGTCTTGGTTTTTGCACCTTCTGATCTTGTATTGATTTATGCCTGCTTAGAGATTTTCAGGTGAACTTTTATCCCTGGGGGATAGCCATTCAGGATGCGGGGATGACCGGGGTGAATGCGTAGATGAGGCGTTTGCTGGCACATGAGTTCGGCCATTCCTGGTATCTTAGGGAGTGGGTGGTTCACCCGATTGCTGAGGAGGAGGAGGTGGTGCCACCTGCGCAGCCTCCTACGTCTATGAGGCAGGAGTGACTGCTGTCGGAGGATGCGAGGATCACGATAATCATCGGTGAGTCCTACTTATTGTACACTGATACGGCTGTGCCGTATGACTATATGGACTTTGTGACGAGCTGGTTGATGGCGTCCAACATATATGATGCCCTGCCCTTCCTTCATGTGGGTTCAGGTCGGGCGGTGGGATCTTTCCACAGTGGCGGCGGTTCGACGGCATCTGCGGCGGTGACGACCTCGGAGATTCATTTTGTGCTGTTGCATACTCCTTCGTACAACATTCGACGGGCTGATGGAGGGATGGTGCCTCTGCTGCATCGTCCTCATGCGATGGATCCGGAGGAGTTGGGTTTGATAGAGGAGGTCCTCTGACCTACGGTATACCATTATGTTCTTCTCTTTCTTTCTTTTCTGCTTTGGTCATCCCTGCTTTGATACTGATTTTGCCTTTTTCTTACAGAAAGTCCGAGTGTCGACCACCTGGCTAAGAGATATCAGAGACTGGATATCTTCGGTGACTGCCCATATTCGGGATGCAGTTCCTGTTCCTTCTTGCTTGGTGCCATTTGCTTCATTCGGAGAAGACTCTGGCTCCGGTAGTGGTGGTGCATCGTCTCGCCGTAGGGGAAAGTAAGCACGTCGCATGGGTGGAAGCTCTTAGAGAGAAAGGTAGGTGAGAGAGAGAGAATGTGGGTCCGGGCTGAGTCCCGTTGTTTTTTATTTTTCTTTTTATTTCTTGCAAAATTGATGTAACACAGAAAACAAATAGATGCAATGTAATGGAGTTTTTTTATTATCTTTTATTAATGATGAATGAATGCATGCACATGCACTTTTTACTTTGCTGCTGAGATCGTAAAAAGGAGTACTTTTGGAATTTTTGAAGGAAAGTTTTTAATTAAAAGGGGAAATTATATAAGGAGAAAAAGGGATTTTGAAATTCTGTTGAGAATATCCATTTTTTTTATTGAATTTTCTGATTTGACAAAAGAGGAAAAAAAGGGAAATTTCTAAAAATTGGGGGTTGCCGATTGACAAGCACCCTGTCCTGCCTATCGAAAGTTCAGTCCAGTCCCATCAATTCAAAGCTTTGATTGGTACACTCTTCAACCTTTTTTATTTTGTGGGGTAGGATTCCCTTCGATTTCTGTAGGCATTATGTCTCTTGTGAGGGTTCTCAAATATAAAAAGGGATAAGGGTGGAGTGTTTTTATCACACCTTCGCATTCTTACTTACTTGCCTACTATCTCTTAGCCTTGCAAGATGGCTCTGCCTAGTAGCATTGAGTTTGCTAACTACCTCGAAGCCTTGGAAGCAATGTCCTCTTATAATGTCAGCTATGATGCTTTCAACATGCGTCGAGTCTCCTTGTGGCGTAATCGGCCTATTGAGTGGAACATGCTGATGGCGGCGGTACAATTCTGTTACCCCGAAGGCCATGTATTCCGCTTTGGGTTGGATGAAGTTTGTCCTACCTACGAGGAATTTCCTGCCATGCTGGGTATAAATCCCAATGTTGCTACGGCTTTGCTCGAATTTTCCCATTCTCCTAGGGATTTGTTGGACTAGCTTCTTCATATTTCGCCTTCGGCGGCCAGATCACTGGTTATTGGAGGAATGATCTCCCTCCCGGCGGTGCTGTAGTCCGTGCATTTGTGGGAAGTAGGTGATGCGGGTTATGCTGGAGCCGTTGCTCTGGGGCTGGTTTCAAAATTACTGCTGGTGATTGAGGAACCGCTGGTGGACCCATAACTTGCAACCATTACTTCGTGGATGTCATATCATTGCAATCCTGCGCGGTGATACAGGCGGAGACCCTAAATGACCTGGATGCCTGGAGAGAAGGTCGTTCTGACTTTCTGAGGGGTAGCCCCGTGATGTTGTTCATGTGGTTGTCTGAAAGACTCCGCTTGGTGGCCCTTTCATAGTATCCTTTATCGGATGTACCCAACTTCTTTTCATGTTACTTCTTCAGCGTTGGCTTGGATATTGAGAGCTGGAAGAACTGGTTTGTGGAGAATGGCGCTTGAAATCTGTATTGGTCAGTGCCTTGGTGGGGGCAGTTGCTACCTGTTCTAGAGCTAGGAGAGTACTCATATGCTGGTTGGTCTCAGACAGACCTCTTTTTAATTCCCTTAGCGGCTTCTGCGCCAATTTGGTTGGTCACAGGTCATGCCACCTTGACCACAAATTTCTTTCCGGTGGAAGATTTGATGGAGCATCTTCGCATGCGGCTTGACTCTTTGTGGGAAAATCGGCTTCCATCGACCCATCCCTCTCAGTCTGTTGGGAGAGTTTGGCATGTCCCTGAGGATTATATAAAGTGGTTGTGGAGGAGAGTAGTCAGCAAGATGTTGGCAGTGGAGACTGGGCAAAGGTGGTTTGTTTTATTTAACACCATGGAAGGGGGTGTTGTGGTTTTTTTGAAGCTGGTTCAGGCTTATTGGTCCATGGAGTGTTTACGGCACTCAGTTCAGGTAGGGAAAATTTGGGGACCCCAGGATGTAGATAATGAGGGTGCAGGCTCCTCTGGTAGCTGTGGGTGGGAAGCTTGGAGAGTTTATTTGTGTAATAGGGAATAGATGTGGGGATTTTATTTGGCTTTTTATATCAGTAGGGGGAAGGGAGTTATCTGCTCCTTTTCTTATGTAATCTGTGTTGTAATTTCTTATTAATGAAATAAGCAAGTTTCTGATCATCCAGTTGTTCCTTTCGATGAATTTTGTAATTTTGAATTATCTATACCGATCGCTAAGGTATACATAATCCTTTCGTTCAAGTATTTGTTAGAATGAACTGCCGTTCTCGGAGATAAGAAAAGAATAGTATTTTGTGAAAAAGAAAGGGCCGTGATCCTGTAAGATATATGAGCTGCCTACGTACCTTTGGGGATTTTGATATTTTTTCATTTTTCTTGAAAAATGGTTTTTTGCAGAGGATCAGGCCCACGTAGTTCTGGGTAGAGGGAAATGAAGAGAGTTTTTTTTTTAGAATAGAAGGGAGATGAGAAGAGTCGTAGCATGCCGAGATTCTAGACTAGGGGTAGAATTTCTTGAGACGTTCCAGGTTGACTGGACGAGCCATCTCCTCCCTATCTAGGTCAGTGAGCATGGCGGCACTGTTGGATAAGATTTTCTTCACAATGTAGGGGCCGCTCCAATTGGTCTTGAATTTCCCTCTGGGGTCCCAGATGGGTTCTATTATCTCCTTGAGGGCTAAATCCCCTTCTTCGACACCGCGGTCTTTGACTCTCTTATTGAATGATCGCGCTATTCGGCGATGGTACCCCTGTATATGGTAAAGATCTTTCAATCTCCTTTCATCTAGGAGGGTCAGCTCATAGAGACGTCTTTGGCACTAGTCTTCTTCGCTAACTTTGCTTTCGAGCATAATGCATAACGAGGGTATTTCCAACTCCATAGGTAAGACTGCTTCGATGTCGTAAACCAGAGAGTAAGGGGTAGCCCCAGTAGAGGTTCGGATTGAGGTTCTATAGCCCCAGAGGGCGTACCGGATCCGATCGACCCAATCCCTACAGCTTTCGATCATCTTATTGATGATGGCTTTGAGGTTCTTGTTGGTGGCTTCAACTGCACCATTGGTCTGCGGTCGGTAGGGAGAAGATTTGTGTCTCTGAATCCCGTACTCGTTGACTACTTCTGTGACTTCTGCTTCAAAGTGCAACCCGTTATCTGACACTAAATCGTGCAGGACCCCATATTGGCAGATGATATTTTTCTCAAGGAATTTATCCACTTTCTTGGCGTTCAATACTGCGTATGACTCATCTTTAACCCATTTGGTGAAGTAATCAATGGAAACTAGGATGAATTCATGTCCGTTTGAAGCCTTTGGTGTAACCTTCCCTATGATGTCGACACCCCGGTGGAGAACGGCCAGGGAGAGGTCATGTTGTATAATTCTTGAGGAGGCAGGTGTTGAAGATTGGAGAACTGTTGGCATTTGAGGCATCTCCGGACATATGCGGTGAAATCTTGGGCCATGGTGGTCCAGTAGTAACCCTGTCGGATGATCTTCTTAGAAAGCATGTGACCATTCATGTGGGGACTGTATTCCCCGCTGTGGATCTTCTGCATTATCTTCTTAATCTCAGCCCCTGCGATACAGTGTAGATGAGTTCCATCGAAGTTCCTCTTGAGTAGAGCTTTATGACAGATAATGTAATGGGCGGCTAGTCTTAGGAGGGTCATTCGGTCTTTCTTATTGGAACCCTCAGGATACCTACCATGTTTGAGGAGGCACCAGATATCATAGTACCAGCAATCAGCTAGTTCGGGATCTTCGGTGGAGACAAGCTCAATATGGTAGCAGTGGGTTGGCTTGTCTTGCTTTTGAACTAGAAGGGGGTCATTGTTATTCCTTCGGGCATATCGACCATAGAGGCCAAGGTAGCGAGAGCATCGACTAGGTTATTCTTTGCTCGAGGTAGGTAATGGAAGGTGATATCTCGGAATTGGGAGGCTAACTCTTCTAAGTGGGCATGGAAGGGTTGGAGCTTTTCATCCTTGACTTTACACTTTCTGAGAACTTAACCGGGGATGAGGGAAGAATCCCCGTAGTCATCAAGGTATTGAATACCTATCTTAAGATCAACTTTGAGGCCTACTGTGCATGCCTCGTATCACATCATGTTGTTGGTGCAAGGGAAATCCAATTTGATGGTGATGGGAGTGTGGGAGTCATCTGGGGCGATCAGAAGTATCCCAATGCCATATCCCTTTTGTTGGCAGCGCCATTAAAGAACATTTGCCATCAAAGGTTGTCTTGAACGGTGCAGAGGATATTTTCATCTGGGAATTCGGAGATCCAGACATCTGCTTCTTCTACGGGGTAATCAGCGAGGTAGTCAGAGATGGCTCTTCCTTTAATGGCTTTCTACGTGATGTACACGATATCGAACTCGGTTAGGAACATCAACCATCGGGACCTTTGACTAGATAAGGCGGGCTTCTCAAGCAGGTATTTGATGGGATCCATTAGGGATATAATTTTGATGGGAAAGGCGAGCATGTAGTGTCACAACTTTTGGGTGACCTAGACAAGTGTGGCACATGCCTTTTCCAAAGCAGTGTAGTTGACCTCGTACCTGGCCAATTTATGACTGGAGTAATAGATGGCTCTTTCTTTGCGGGAGTCTTCAAGGTATTGCTCTAGAAAAGCCCCACCTGCAGTGTCGGTTATGGTTAGGTATAGGAGCAAAGGGAGACTAGGCTATGGTGGCATGAGCACTGGAGGTTGGGTCAGATATTGTTTGATTCGATCAAAAGCTTCTTGGCAGGCCTCGTTCATAACCTTGGTTGAATCCTTTCGGAGGAGCTTGAAGATCGGTTCACAGATGGAGGTTAGCTGGCTGATGAACCGGCTGATATATTGTAATTTCTCAAGAAAACCTCGGACTTCTTTCTCTGTTCGGGGCGGTGGCATCTCAAGTATGGCCTTCATCTTTGCAGTATCTGCTTCCACTACACCAAAATGGCCAAATTGTCGCCTTTCAGCCTCCCACCCTTGTCACGGTCATTGACCGTGACAATAAACACGCGTTTTGTGTCACCGTCATTGACCGTGATAAGACCGTGACAAAGAATTATCACCGTCATTAACCGTAACAAGTCTGTGACAAATATATTTGTCATGGACGTGTCACGGTCAATGACCATGACAATTCTTAAAATAATTGTCACGGTCAAGGACCTTGACACGACCGTGATAATGTCTTCAATAAAAAAGCCCTAGGCTTTTTTTCCCACCGTTTTTTTGTTTTCCCCCTCTCTCTCTCTCTCTAAGAGATTTTAGCTCTCTTTCTCTCTCTCTAAGGTAGGTTTTTTTCCTCTCTTTCTCTTTCATTCCTATATGTGTGTGTATGTGTGTATATATATGTGTGTATATGTATGTGTATATGTGTGTGTATATATGTGTGTGGTGGTGTGTGGTGGGGGAGGGGGCAGGGGATGGTGGGGGTGGGGTGGGTTGTGTGTACGTGTGTGTGTGTGTGTGCAGGTGTGGTGGGGGTGGGGTGAGGGGGCAGGGGGTGGGGTGGTGTGTGTTTGTGTGTGTACAGGTGTGTGCGTGGGTGTGTGGC
Organism: Sambucus nigra; assembly: GCA_949130495.1. Classification (NCBI taxonomy): domain Eukaryota; kingdom Viridiplantae; phylum Streptophyta; class Magnoliopsida; order Dipsacales; family Adoxaceae; genus Sambucus; species Sambucus nigra. Next base: position 86,053,068 of record OX422223.1, on the reverse strand, counting down.
GGGGGGAGGGGGCAGGGGGTGTGGTGTGTGTGTGTGTGTGTGTATGGTGGGGCAATCTTAACAATTGTATAGCTTTAATTAATAAATTGTATAGCTTTAATTATGTAAGGACATTTTTCTCATGTCCGTTATCTTACAGTTTTGTATGTCGTACGCCGTTACATTTGGCACATCCCTACACGATCTCATATGATGGCCTCAATCCGAATTCCGAGAATCAAGCATTTATGATCTCCATCATGTATCCCTCATCTGCCTCAACGACTTCACGTTCCATGATTTTAGGCTCGTAATACAAGTGGTACGCAAGAGAAGTCAAAATAGTGCAACAAGGCTTGATAGGCATGTTCAAGGGAAAATTGGTAGTTTTACAGCCACCGTCTGGAGGACCGGTCAATTGGAAAGTTGAATAGCTTGCCGCAACAAAGATACTGGAAGAAACGACACCTCAATCCGAGCTACGGTGAACAAGTTATGGCTCGTTGAAAATGGAGTTATTTCCAAGAAAAACCTTGGAATTTTTTTTAAGTGCTGAAAGCCCCTTTTACCAGCCATTGTCCCCGAACCCAACCCGTACCGGTTCGGGGGGGCGAACCGGTTCGTAGGGTACCCGAACCGGTTCGGGGTACCTGTACGCTGGATAGAATATTAGGTTTTAAGAACGTGGATCTCTTTATCTGTTTTCCTATAAATACCAACTTCGGGGGAGTTGTTTTGCAAGACTTCCATACATGATTTTCAGAGCACAAAAACTCTAAGTCTTCACCTATTGAGCCCAAGACTCTAGGTTTTTGATTCACACAAATTTCCAAACACTTGTGAATCACTTTGCAACCCAGGAACGCAGTTTTACTGTTCATACCCTTGTGGAGAAGACCATTCTTCTTCTTCATTGCAGCCCTCCTGGAAAGGGACATTTCCAGCCGCCGACTACAGAATCCGACACCTGAGGGTAATTCTTAGTCACTTGTATTTTCATTGTAATTCGAAATTGTACAGTTACAATATTATAATGAAAATAAATGGTTTTGCCCCTTTGGGGGATTTTTCCTCACAAGCATGTGTTTAAATGTTCTTGCTTAGTTCATTATCTTATTCAATCACGTACTGTTGCATGTTTAGGGTTTGTTTGGGTTAAAAGGTGTTTAATATATAAGTTTATCATTTGAACTCGAGCACATAGGTTCTCAAATTGGTATCAGAGCAGGTTACGCTAATCTATCGCGTATTCCTATTTTCCGTAAAAAAATTTCTAACATATCAATTTTCTGAAAAAATTGATTTTTGAAAAAGTGCGTGTTCAAATGGAGAAGTTATATAATAAAATGTCTGTTTTTGACGGGACAAATTATGCTTATTGGAAAGCCCGAATGAGGTCGGCTTTAAAAGCCATAGATGAAAGGGTTTGGATTTTAGTTGAAAGAGGGTGGACTCCTCCCTCCGTGACTGTTGATAATGTGATCAACTTGAAACCTGTCACTTCTTGGACTGAAGAAGAATTTAAATGGTCATCTTTTAATTCTAAGGGTCTAAGTGCTATTTCTGGGTCTATCACACCTGATGAGTTCAAACGCATAATGATGTGCACCACGTCAAAAGAGGCATGGGATGTTTTACAACTCACCCATGAAGGAACTAATGCTGTGAAAGAATATAAGTTGCAAAATTTGACAACTCAATTTGAAACCATCACCATGCATGAATCTGAATGCTTTGATGAATTTTATGCTAGACTTTCTGACATTGTGAATACTAGCTTTAATCTTGGTGAACATATTCCTAATGCTAGAGTTGTTAAAAAGATTCTTCGTTCTTTGCCTAAGAGTTTTATCCCTAAAGTAACTATGCTAAATTCTATGGGTAATTTAAATACGCTAAAATTGGAAGAACTTGTAGGAGATTTGCAAACTTATGAAATTGATATGTTCCCTAAAACTGCTAAATCTAAAGATAAGGGAATTGCACTTAATGCCCTAGAGAGAAGGAGTGAAGGGTCTGCTAGAAAGAGGGTAGAGTCATCTAAAAAGAGAGAGACTGACACGTCAGATTCTGAGTGTGATTTTGACTTAGATGATTTGGCTCTTTTTGCAAAAAATTTCTAGAGGATTCTCAAATTTAAGAAAAATGGCAATTTTAAAGATAAAAAGAAATTTGAGAAAAATAAGTTTGAAAAGAAAAATGAAAAAGACTCCAAAAATCCTCCTAAGAAAGAAAGTGAGAGATGCTTTGAGTGCGATGGTAGGGGTCATAGAGCCTTTGAGTGTGCCACTCGTCTGAATAGAGAGAAAGGGAAAGTTGTCCTTAATGCTACTCTTAGCGATGACAGTGAGGTCGAGACGGTGGATTCAGGAGATGAGTCACCGCATGAGTGTAACTTCACTGCATTCATGGCCAGTCAAGTGAGCACTCCTAGTTCTCTTCACGACGATGAAGGTGATGCTACACAGGGACACCTCGATAGTGAGATCGATGTGAGTGAGGGGGAGGATGACTCAAGTGAGAGAGAAAGTGATATTCAACGCGCCTATGCTGAGTTATATTCTGAGTCTTTTAAAACTAAAAAACGTAACAAAGCGCTAGTTCTTAAGATCACCGGCTTAGAGGAAGATTTAAGAAAGGTGAGAGAAAGAGAGTCCTCCACCTTCACTGCCATGAGAGAGAGAGAATCTGCCTGTGTCGAGAAAGAGAGTTCGTTTAGAGAGAGAGAGAGAGTGTTTTAGAGAAAGAGAGAGGGGACTTGACTAAACAAGTGGCTAGTCTTACGAGTCAGCTCCATTCCTACGTGGAGACTCGAAAGAAACTTGAAGCCCTTATTGCCCAACTGACTCATGATCTTGAGAAAGCACGGGAAGTCAAGGTACAAATCGAGGACACATCTGGGAAGATGGGAAAGATGCTCCTCGGTCCCGCATTAGGTTTTGGTGATCGACAAGGAATTGGTTATGATGGTGCCTCCACGTCCCAAATTGCACCCGGACCAGTTCCTGAGTTTACTACGAACCCTTATGGCCATAGTCAAAAACCTCGAAGGAGAGTTCGACCAAGAAAAGCAAACCAAGGTCCGTCTTTGACTGTGTTCTTTTGTACTTATTTCAAAAGAAAAGGCCACCTTAGGGAGTCTTGCTATAGCATGGGTCGGACACGACGCACTACTGCTCCACCACGTCATACTGATGAGTTTTCTAGTCTGAGAGAGAGAGTTGATTTCTTTGCAGCCACAACCCAGAGTTTAATGGAAGAATTCCGACGTATGTCTTTGCCGTTAGTGAATGCTTCTCACATTCCAGCTAAAACCAACAACAACAAAGGCAAACAAAAGGTCATCTCGACTTAGGAACCTAAGAAAGATAAAAAGGCTTTTGTTGTTCATGTTGCTCTCAAAGCACATAATACCTTATAGTGGTATTTTGATAGTGGGTGCTACAGACGCATGACAGGTGATGCCTCATTTTTTAAGACTCTTGAGGACTATCAGGATGGTAGAGTCACCTTTGGAGATGGGAGAAAGTCTAGCATTGTAGGACGAGGTACTGTCGAGTTACCTGGATTTCCTAAGCTAGAAAATATTTTGTACGTCAAAGGTTTGAAAGCAAACCTTCTCAGCATTAGCCAGCTGTGCGACGCTGACTTTGCAGTAAAGTTTGACCGGGATACTTGTAAAGTCTATAATCAAGCCGGTAAACTATTAGTGCAAGGGGTAAGGACAAAGGATAAATGATATGGGACTGAGCCCACGTCCTCACTTGTCTGCAACAGCGCCACGATCACTCCTATGGATCTGTGGCACCAACGTCTAGGTCACGTGAACGTTAAAGATCTCAATTGCTTAGCTAAAAAGGACCTAGTACGTGGCTTACCATCGCTTGGAAAGTCAACTTCGACGGTTTATGGACCCTGTCAGTTGGGAAAACAAATTCGTAGTCCTCATAGAAAGTTTCATTCCATTACCACTTCTCGTGTTCTTGAGTTGATTCACATGGATCTTATGGGTCCTACTCGTACTGAGAGTTTGGGTGGTAAGAGGTATATCCTCGTGATGGTAGACGATTTCTCCAGGTACTCCATTGTAGGTTTTCTGAGAGAGAAATCCGATGTTGTAGAGTTTTTAACGACCAAGTGCCCTGTCCTACAAAATCAACACGAAGTCACTATTAACAGAATACGTAGTGACAACGACATTGAATTTAAGGAAGCAAAGGTGGATTTGTATTGTGATTGCCTTGGGATCAAACATGAGTTTTCTGCTGTGAAGACTCCTCAGCAAAATGGGATTGTTGAGAGAAAGAATATAACGATCCAGGAAATGGCTAGATCTATGCTTCTAGGTCGTAAGATTTCTAGGAGATTTTGGGCAGAGGCAGTGTCTACTGCATGCCACACGATGAATAGGGTTTATTTGCGTCCACACACACTTCAGACTCCTTATGAGTTGTGGACTGGCAAGAAGCCCAACCTGTCATATTTCCATGTTTTTGGGAGTAAATGCTACATCCTACGGGATAGAGAGCAATTAGGAAAGTTCGACTCCAAGAGTGACGAGGGAATATTTCTAGGATATTCATCGACTAGCAGAGCGTACCGGGTTTTTAACCTGAAGAGCTCTAAGGTTATGGAATCAATAAACGTCACCGTGAAAGATGACAAACCTCCGACGGTTATTGATCATAACCTTCAGTGTGAGGATGAGGACACATCTGACAGTGATCCACTTATCCCCCACCCACACTCTGTGGTCCCCACTCCTGTGTTAGGGGACATACCTGCTTGGGTTCGCAAGAGTCATGACCCGTCTTCTATTGTTGGCGATCCCACTCTAGGGGTCAAGACTCGTGCTCAGCTAGAGAACGTTGTTAGCCATCTTTGCTACACGTCCAAAGTCGAGCCCAAGAACCATAAAGAAGCACTCAAGGATGAACACTGGATATCTGCTATGCAGGATGAGTTGCTTCAGTTTAAAAAGAACAATGTCTGGGAACTTGTCCCCCGACCTAGTGAGACTAATGTGATAGGTACCTGGTGGATTTTTAAGAATAAAATGGATGAAAATGGTACCATAATCCGAAACAAAGCTAGGTTAGTCGCTCAAGGCTTCACACAGATAGAGGGTGTAGACTTTGGGGAGACATTTTCTCCTGTTGCGAGGCTTGAGTCCGTCCGCCTACTACTCGCCATCGCATGCCATCTGCGCTTCAAGTTATATCAGATGGATGTCAAGAGTGCCTTTCTAAATGGCATTCTACAGGAGGAGGTTTATGTGGAACAACCAAAAGGGTTTGAAGACCCTCAGCACCCAGAGCACGTCTACTATCTGAGGAAATCCTTGTATGGTTTGAATCAAGCACCCCGTGCTTGGTACGAGAGGCTTACTTCCTATCTCTTAGCCCGTGGCTTCAAGAGAGGGGGAGTTAATATGACGTTGTTCATCAGGAGAGATGACGGTGCAATTTTGGTTGCCCAAGTCTATGTGGACGACATAGTCTTTGGATCCACGTGCTCTCAACATGCTCATCACTTTGAAGAGGAGATGAAAAGTGAGTTTGAGATGAGCATGGTTGGTGAGCTTACTTACTTCCTTGGTCTCCAGGTTCGTCAGCTAGAGGATGGGATGTTCATCTCCCAATCCAAGTATGCTAAAGACCTAGTGAAGAAATTTGGTTTAGACTCCGCTAAGCATGCACGTACACCTATGAGTACCACGACCAAGCTTAGTAGGGACACTTCAGGCAAGGACGTAGAGCAAACCTTGTATCGGAGTATGATAGGTAGTCTTCTCTACTTGACTTCCAGTCATCCCGACATAGCCTTTAGTGTTGGAGTCTGTGCGCGATATCAGGCATCCCCGAAAGAGTCTCATTTACTTGCTCTAAAATGTATTATTAAATACATGAGTGCGACTCTCTCATACGGTATTTGGTATTCCTTTGATACTGATGACCGTTTGTCCGCCTATTCAGATGCCGATTGGGCCGAGCATGTAGATGGTTGTAGGAGCACTTCTGGTGGGTGTTTCTATTTTGGTTCTGCTCTTGTCTCCTGGCTGAGCAAGAAGCAAAATTCCATCTCTTTGTCCACTGCGGAGGCTGAGTACATAACCGCCTGGAGTTGTTGCACGCAACTCTTGTGGATGAAGAAAATGCTAGAGGATTATGGGATTTCACAGGACACCATGCCCATTTCCTGTGATAACACGAGCGCGATACACATATCCCGCAATCCAATCCAGCATTCGCGCACAAAGCACATTAGGATACGTGAGCACTTTATACGACAGCTAGTTGAGGAGAAAGTCGTATCATTGAGTTTTGTTCCTACCGACCGTCAGTTAGCCGATATTTTCACGAAACCTTTAGATGCCCTTAGATTTGAGAGTCTTCAGAAGTCTTTGGGCATTTGCACAGTTGACTGAGGGGTTGGTCCATGTCTAGAATAGGATGCTTTTTCATGTTCATATTATATGCTTCCTATTGCTAGCTTGTTTTATATGTATCATTTTTCTGTTGTACAGTTATTTATTTATTCTTTTGAAAAATCCAAAAAGATTTTTGTATTTTTGCACCTTTTTTTATGGATGAACATTTAAGATAGCCAAGTCACAAATTCATTCCATTTATCCATGTGACTGTTTGATAGAGATTTGAGACGCCACATCATTTCATCCATGTGCTTTGCATTGATTGGAGTCCTTGAGATGTAATTAGCGATATTTTCCTACATGTTTGACTCCTATCTCCTTTATTGCACACATACACGGCTGTATTTGATTATTGTACTTGTCTATCACATGTTGGCTTGAGTGTTTCCATCTCAATTCTGTCTATACAACTTACAATATGCGATAAAACTTGACAAGATTGGAATGCATGTAAAAACCATTTTTTGTGAGACTGAGTGTTTGTTTAAGAACGAGGAGGGGCTGCGAAAGATAATTATCACTTCTTTGCGCAAAAGTCACCGTTCAAAAGGACCTAAAAAATGGAGGAATTTTATTATCCGGGGTCCAAAGAGGTTAAAAGAGCCCGAAAAAATTTAAAGGCAATAAAAAGCAATTCATGCCAAATATGGGCCACTTAGGTTTCACCATCAATTCTCCAAAGTTTGAGAATTTAGAAAGCCTCTATTAAAAATAAAAATCTGAGGGAGTTTTGTTGGAGAATATAAATGGGTTTGCACTTCCTTGAAAGTCCTGAAAAAGCATGAAATAGTTTTGGACGTTATTGGTGTAGAAATCATTTTTAGCTTTGATTTGTTGATTTGATTGAGTCAATGTCTTATATTTCCATTTTTTTTACACCAAAGGAAGACTTTGAGTTCATTCGTTAGGATTATCCAATATTCATCGTGCACATATGTCATGTTTATATGCATTGATTTTCCTATCGAATTTTATCACACCCATTCATTTCCGTCATCATCGACTTGGTTGTCCTGTGTTTATTCATGGTGTGATTTTGTTTTAAAAAGAAAAAAATTATTGAAAAATTCAAAAAATAGTTGTGTATTTCCTTGTGACACCCCGTCATTGCTTGTTTGAATTATTTTTCTCATTTGTCTATTTGGGGACATCATAAAAAGGGGGATAATGAATTATCTTATTATGGGGGAGTTTTTGATCTTTTGAGTTTTCTCATAAATTGATATATATTTTTATCTCATTTCAAACTCGATACGTCACTTGGTATTTGCTTTGTCTCATGTGTGTAGGTACTACATTGATGATCAGTTACACACCCTGATGAGAAAAGCGTTGAAGATTCCTGAAGAGTTGAAGATCAAACGATGAAGACTTATTCATTTTTATCTTTCCAGCTTTGGGTTCATGGAAGGGTAGATTTGTATAGGCAATTTTATTATTCGATAATTCGGATTTTTTATGTATGTAGCGGCATAGACATAGGGGGAGATTTGTAAGGACATTTTTCTCATGTCCGTTATCTTACAGTTTTGTATGTCGTACGCCGTTACATTTGGCACGTCCCTACACGATCTCATATGACGACCTCAATCTAAATTCCGGGAATCAAGCATTTATGATCTCCATCATGTGTCCCTCATCTGCCTCAACGACTTCACGTTCCATGATTTTAGGTTCGTAATACAAGTGGTACGAAAGAGAAGTCAAAACAGTGCAACAAGGCTTGATAGGCATGTTCAAGGGCAAATTGGTAATTTTACAGCCACCGTCTGGAGGACCGGTCAACTCGAAAGTTGAAGATCTTTCCGCAACAAAGATACTGGAAGAAACGGCACCTCAATCCGAGCTACGGTGAACAAGTTATGGCTCGTTGAAAATGGAGTTATTTCCAAGAAAAACCTTGGAATTTTTTTTAAGTGTTGAATGCCCCTTTTACCAGCCATTGTCCCCGAACCCAGCCCGAACCGGTTCGGGGGGGAGAACCGGTTCGCAAGGTACCCAAACCGGTTCGGGGTACCTGTACGCTGGATAGAATTTTACGTATTAAGAACGTGGATCTCTTCATCTGTTTTCCTATAAATACCAACTTCGGGGGAGTTGTTTTGCAAGACTTCCATACATGATTTTCAGAGCACAAAAACTCTAAGTCTTCACCTATTGAGCCCAAGACTCTAGGTTTTTGATTCACACAAATTTCCAAACACTTGTGAATCACTTTGAAACCCAGGAACGCAGTTTTTCTGTTCATACCCTTGTGGAGAAGACCGTTCTTCTTCTTCATTGCAGCCCTCCTGGAAAGGGACATTTCCAGCCGCCGACTACAGAATCCGACACCTGAGGGTAATTCTTAGTCACTTGTATTTTCATTGTAATCCGAAATTGTACAGTTACAATATTATAATGAAAATAAATGGTTTTGCCCCTTTGGGGGATTTTTCCTCACAAGCATGTGTTTGAATGTTCTTGATTAGTTCATTATCTTATTCAATCACATATTGTTGCATGTTTAGGGTTTGTTTGGGTTAAAAGGTGTTTAATATATAAGTTTATCATTTGAACGCGAGCACATACGTTCTCAAATTGTAATTTTAATTGTATAGTTTTAGATGAAAGTAAATTAATAATTAGTGCCCATTTCATATGAAAGTAGGATTTCCCCTCATTGTAAATTAGTAAATTAATAATTGTATACTTTAATTGTTAGTTTAATTGATGAAATGAATTAATTGATAAGATGAATTAGAAGGACCACGGGATACACATTTGTTGTTGGCATTGTTGTTGGATTATTTTGTTTGGTAAATGTTGGGTTGGTTAGTTTTAAAAGTGGCATGACCACTGGATTATTGTCCATATGGGGGTGGGATTTTTCAACTTTTTTTGAAAATTACTTTGTATATCGAACAATATATATATAGTATGATAATTAAATGAAATATACCTGAAATATATAGTGTGACAAAAAAGGTTGTCTCGCCCCGAATTGTCACGGTCATTGACCTTGACAAGTTGAGCTTGTTAAGGTCAATGACCGTGACAATTAGGCAGATTTGTTGTAAGATCTTAGGTGCACAAAAGTCATGTTTATATCCATTACCTACACAGTATTCTGTAACACCTGAGTATATGAATTCTCCACCTCTATCACTTCTTATGCGAGATACTTGGGTGTCCTTCTCGTTCTCAATTTTTAAAAGAATTTTCAAGAACTCACGGAGGTTGTCAGATTTATTTTTCATAAAAGCGACCCAATTAAATTGTGTACAATCATCCACCATTATAGGAATATAACTGTTACCACATAAGCTAGTTCTAGAGGGGGCAGGGATGGGGGAAGGGGGTGGGGCAAGGTGGGGTGGGCTGTGTGTGTACGCGTGTGTGTGTGTGCAGGTGTGGTGGGTGTGGGGCAAGGTGGGGGGAGGGGGCAGGGATGGGGGAAGGGGGTGGGGCAAGGTGGGGGGAAGGGGTGGGGGGTAGGGGTGGGGGGCTGCGTGTGTGTCTATGTGTGTGTATGTGCATAGTGTCCCTTGTAAAAGAATTGATTGATTATTATTTTTTTTAGTAAATTAATATATGATTTCCCCTTATTGTAAATTAGTAAATTAATATATGATTAATTATGAAAGTAGGATTGCCCCTAATTGTAAATTAGTAAATTAATAATAATATACTTTAATTGTTAGTTTAATTGATGAAAATAATTATTGTGTGTGTGGTGGGGGGGAGGGGGTGGCGTGTGTGCGTGTACGTGTGTGTGTGTGTGGTGGGGGAGGGGGTGTATGAAAGTAAATTAATAATTAGTGCTCATTTTTATTTGTAGTGATTGTACATATTTGCATGTCTTCTATTTTTTTTTATCTGTACTAATAACATTTTTTTACAGTAAATGTCTCCTTCAGGTATTAAGGCGAGGATGATGATGCTGGTTATGATGATGTCGTCTGGGCTCGGTGGTAGCGAAGGCTACGAGGTCTCCTCGGCCCCTAGGCTCCCCAAATATGGAAAATTTGGGATTACCATCGAGAACAAGTCAGAGCTATTAGCGAGATCCCTCGAGATGCTAAAGATGGTCATCGGCCCTGGGTTTATGAGTTGGAAGGACGTGCCATATGAGCTCAAGTTAGCTGTTTGGGAGGCACTACATGTAATATATTTATATTTATATGAATATTTCAATTTCAATTTCAATTTTGATTTCAATTTCATTTTATTTTTTATATTTATATTTATTCGCAACTAACATTGTATTTGTTGGACAGGAATAATTCAACTTGGATCCAAAGCTCCGCGATTCTGTCTTGGAGCAGTTGAGGGAGCAACATAAGATGTGGAAGAAAAATATGTGGACACGGTACTTTAGGAAAATATGAGAGTCCATTATCCAATGGCGTGAATCCGTCCCGTCAAAGGCGCCGATCTCATTGGCACAATGGAAAAAGTTCATTGACAATGAGATCGGGGAGCGACAATTGGCATCTCGCCAATCGGGGAGGGCAAATCGGGCAAAAAAGACGGACGTGCACTACTCCGGCCGGACGTCTTACACCGAGGTGGAGCATAGGATGAAAGTAAGATTTAATTTTTCTATAACTACAGAAATATATTATTCTGCATTATTTTACTTTGTGGGGCCTATACTAATTTTACTTTATTTTATTTTCAGGGGGTAGGGTGGGGGTAAGACACACAGGATCGATACTTATGTGGCTCTTCAGACGAAGAAGGGGAAGGACAAGGAGGTGTCCCCGAGCGTCGCGGCCACGATTGTAAATAATCCGATAGTTTACTTTTTGTTAATTACGTTATAATTTTTTAGTTTACTTATTTTACTAATCATGTGCTTTTTGTCTTTTCAGGCAAAGCTTAAGGAAGTGCATGAGTCACAGTCAGATGCCGACAAGGCATCTTTGTCCACAGACGCACTCAGCTAAGTTCTTGGCTCTGATCGCAAGGGGAGGACAAGGGGGTGATCTCGCGGGTGGCCAAATCAAGGATCATCGAATTGGAGATGAGCGACACCGGGTTGGCTCGAACGGTGGATTCACATGACGCGAAGCTGTCCCGTTTGGAGGCGGCGGTCCAAGATATGTACTCATTCATGAAGCATACGTTGGGCGAAGACCGTAAAGGTAAAGGGAAGGAGAAGGCGGTGGAGGAGGAGTTGCGGGAGGACGAGGCGCAGGATGACGAGGATGTGGACCTCGCTGCTTCATCACCGACATGTGCGTACTTCAATGATCCACTTCCCTATTTGGCTGCCTTCAACAGACCGATGTCGACACTTGGTTGGCCGAGCGTGTTCATATTGGACGTATTTGATGGCCAGCGGATAAGGCGGGGGTTGAGGGAACCGAATATCGTCCAGGGTGGAATAATTCATGGACATGAGCTTCAAGAGATCGAGTCCAAAGTACTCGTCATGCATGTGATACCCGGGAAGGAGAACTCCCTATTGTGATTGCGCGAACAATGCGGCACGATGTATATTAGTGGGTGTGTCAATTCTTATGTCGTGTGGCCTACTCACCTCCTCACATTTACCCCAGACATGTAGTTACATTATTTTTAAGTTGGTACATTTGAATTATATTTGAGTTATATCGTCATGAATATTGTTTCTATTTTGAATATATATTTGCATTATCTTTAGTTTATTTGGATATATGATGTTGCTATAAACAGGTACAAATATACTGCTGGGCAGTGGCAGTGGCCATTCTGCCCAGTAGATTTTTTTAAATTCTGTCCAGAATTGTCACGGTTAATGATCGTGACAATTTTTGTAAAAATGGTCAAGGCTTTATCACGATTATTAACCGTGACTCAACTTGTCACGGTCATGGCACGTGACACGATCGTGATAATTCTAACGAACTTATCACGGTCATTGACCGTGACACGTCCGTAACAAAAAAAGTTATCTCGTCCCGAATTATCACGGTCATTGACCTTGACAAGTTGACCTTGACAAGTTGACCTTGACAAGGTCAATGACCGTGACAATTAGGAAAATTTGGTGTAGTGTTCTATCCCCTTCTCATTGACCATGAATCCCAAGAGTTTTCCCTTTGTAATGCCGAAGACACATTTTTGTGGATTGAGTCTCATCTGATACCGTCACAGTCGTTCGAAGAACTTCCAGAGAGCGAGAACATGAACCTCCCTAGTTTTGGACTTGATAATCATATCATCCACGTAAACCTCAACTTCTTTATGAATCAGATCGTGCAGGATGGTTGTGGCAGCCCTTTGATAGGTGGCCCTAGCATTCTTAAGACCAAATGACATAACGGTGTAGCAAAAATATTCCCCATAGGGTGATTAATGCGGTTTTTTCTTGGTGGTCTGGGTGCATCTTGATTTGGTTGTATCCGAAAAACCCGTCGATGAATGACTTGAGAGCATGACTGGCTGTGTTTTCCACGATCATGTCGATATTGGGTAGCGAATAATCATCCTTTGGAGAAGCTTTGTTTAAATCTCGGTAGTCTACACACATTCGAACCTTCCCTCCTGATTTCGGCACAGGTACTATGTTGGCTAGCCATGTGGGATATTCGATCACACGAATGAAGCCCACGTTCAACTATTTGACCACCTCTTCTTTGACCTTGAGCGACCATTCGGTGCGGAGCTTTCTCAATTTTTGTTTAATCGGCTTGTAATCTGGGAGAGTGGGGATCTTGTGTTGAGCTATTTCAGGATCAATTTTAGGCATATCATCATAGGACCATGCGAAGACATCCATGAATTCCTTTAGCAATTCTTTGAGTTGTGCACACTCATGCTCGTCAAGGGTCGCCCCTATCCTAATCTCGCAGAGTTAGTTACTAGAATCAAGATTAATAACAACACTCTCTTCTTCATTAACTTCAACGCGGTTATGTTATTTATTATTAACCTTATTTATATCAGTTAAGAATTGTTCATTTGCAAAATCATCATCATCAAAAGTTTGATTAGAATCAAAACAATTAATGTAAGGCACAGCAAGATACTCAAAATCTTCGTTTATTTCATTGATAGGAAAAACAACATTGAGAACCTTATCAAAAGAGGTCTCGATTACATTTGAACAAGGATAGACAACAGAAGAAGAAATAGGGTAAACATTGGGGTTAGGGGGATTTCAAGAGGTAGAACTGGCACAGCATGTCAGTTGAGGAGAGGTGTATCAAGTCTACTGGGATAGTTTGGATCCAGTCCAATCTTCTCTTTGGTCAAGACTGGTGGATCATTCTGAAGCTCTTGTTCTGATGGTTGATACCCCAAGCCACAAGGAGGGAAAGTTTTCTTCAGTTCGATGGGATCAAGTATCCATTGCTGCCTTTACCCTAGCCCCAGTCCGAGCATGAAGTGCATGTTTTTGAACATCTGAATCACATTGACATTTTTATGAGGGTCATATTCTGGACAAACCCTTTCTTTAAAAACGTCCCCTGCCGGGAGTAAGAGTGGGTCAACTCGGAATCCTGATAGGAGCATATCATTTTACCAATGCTGTATCACAAGGATTGGACTACTAGTGCTTGCTCCCTCGACATTTTTGTCGTCGCCCAAAATGGTGATGACTGACCCGTCGGTGAAGAACTTTAATTTTTGATGGAGTGAGGAAGACATGCCCTTCATACTGTGGAGTCAGGGTCATTCGAGCAACAGGTTGAAACAAGCTGGGATGTCTATGACTTGGAATTCAATGACAGGGTTTATAGGGCCAACCCCTATTACAAGTTTTATGGATCCCATCACCTCCCAGCGGGTATTATTGTAGGCACGTACAGCGGCAGAGGTTGGAGCGAGGTCGCTTTCTTTGAGGCCTAAACACTTGAAGGTTCTCAGTCGGCAGACATTCAAGGAGGATCCGTTATCGACAAGAGAGAGTGGGACGACCTTCCCACTAATTTCGACAGAGATGTTGAGTGCATGATTGTGATTTGGCCCAATTCTGGGGATTTCTTCTTCAGAAAATGATAGCATTCGGGTAGAGGTCAAGGATCCAACCAGATTTACCGCTTCTTCTGGTGTGGTAGAAGGAGGAACTGTGGGTCTAGTGAGCAGCTTGATTAAAGCATTTATGTGCAGCTGGGACGACATGAAAAGCCCCCATAGAGTGATGTTAGCTTGAGTTTTCTTCAGTTGATCGAGTATCTTGCTCTCCTCGATGGTCATCTCTTGCATAGGAAGGTTTTCAACGCCCTTCCCTTTGTCATTTGCTGGTAGTGAGCTTGGAACCTAGTAATGTCTCCCTGATCTGGTCATGTGATTTACTGAAGAAGGGAAGAACATGAATCCCATTTCCTCGTCAATCTCAAGTTGTTCTGTCACCCTATTTATTTCTCCGAAGAGTTCTTCAAATGATATCATCCCACATATGTCGGCTACTGGTCCAGTTCTTCCTAAAGCTTGTTCTTCACTCGAATCTTTGAATTCTTCCCCCCATCCGGTGGCAACAATTCTGTCTTTCCATGTAAAGTCAATGCATTCCACAACTTCAACGGCTTCTTCATATAGGTCTTCCCATTCTATGGGGATATGTATGGTTGAAGGGACCAAGCGCCCTTGTAGCTTCAAAATGTCAAGTAACCCGGTGACACTACAAATGCTATTGGTTTGCTCGAATAATTCTGCTATAATCTGAACAACATCTGTAAGGAAATTTTTGTCCATTATCAATATGTATGTCATACGCCGTTACACCGTTGAAGAAATTCAAGATCGCATCTACATCAACGGATCCGAATATCAAAGCGTCTTCAACATCATAGCCTCTGCGAGAATGAACTTGGTAAAATTTTGTTTTTACGTTCCTTAAAGTTCATATTTAGTATTGGGAAATTTTTATAAAATGTTTTTTAAATCAAAATGAGGCTTTTAAAAGGATTTTATTTTTCTGGGAAAACCGGACCGATCCGTCCCTCAACCGGACCGATCTGCTTGCTGCAGATCCAGTATACCCCGGACCGCAAGCGAACCGATGGAGGCCAAAATAAAAGATCCGATCCGCTTGACCGGACCGATCCGCCTCAGAACCGGACCGGTCCGACTGGGATGAATTCGGCCAGATTCGCTGCAGATTTTTTAGGCTCAAAGTTTTCCTATTTAAAGCCAACTTCGGGGAGTTATTTTTTAAGACTTTTAAAGACGATTTTCAGAGTCCTAAATACTCTAAGTCTTCACCTTTTTGATGTGCAAAACATCTTTTTGATTCACACAAAAAATCCCAATTACTTTTGTGAATCTTTTGGAACCCTAAAACACAAACTTTGTTGTTGTTCATCTTTGTGGAGAGATCTTTGCAACCGAGGGCTGCGTGTCATTGCTGAGGGAGTCTCTACAAAGTTTCATGGCTGCGTGTCATTGAGGAGTGCTGTGGTTCTTCCTTTGTTGATTAGACTGAGGTTCATGTGGGTTCGCTGCGTGTGAATTCATTGCTGCCCTCCTGGAAAGGGATATTTCCAGCCGCCGACTACAGAATCCGATACCTGAGGGTAATTCTTAGTCAAACTGTATTTCATTGTAATCCGATTGTAAGCCGTTCTCTTACAAATTATAGTGAAATAAAAGGTTTTGCCCCTTTAGGGGATTTTTCCTGAAATTATTTGTTTTTATCCTGCATGCTATATTTTATTTGATAAATCATCTAGATGCATGTCTTAGGGTTTTAACTAAAATTTGGGTTTAATTAAAATTGGTTTTTTATTTGAGAAGTCGCAATATTTCCGCTGTAGCCGCACTCTCAACATCATCTAGGCTGACTTCATCGGTTGGTACCACCCACTTATCTGAATCTTGGGACCATTTTTATGCTTCCAAGAACAGTGTACTGAACCTTTGGCAATCGATGACCATTTGTGAGGGAAATTTTAGCCCGAACTCTAGGAGTTGGTTTAATACATCTGACAATTCCATATTTCCATTTTTAGAACGGGTACGGATAGCGATGCATGCTCTGGTAAGGAGTGATAGTGCCTGATCAGTAAGGCTAGTATTGTGTAGGAGGAAATATGGGCAAATTTGAAGAGGTTTAGGAGAGTATATGGGTGTGATTTGAGTTGAGGGATCGAAATCTGGGTTTTCTTCTAAGAAGATGGCATTATCATGAATTGGGAGTGGATTGTGAGTAGTGTTTGGCTTAGGATTGGCTGGTGGGGCGATGGTACCCCGATCAATGAGATCTTGGATTATGTTTCAGAGGTGAAAGCATTGGTCAGTGGTATGGCCAGTAGTTTGGTGAAAGGCGCAATGAGCATCGGCCTTGATGTTTCTCGGGAGTGGATTTGACAATGGACGGGGATCTAAGGGTTTGATGAGGTTTTGGCTTAACAGGGCTTGGTAAACATTAGAGAGGGGAGTGTATTCCCTTCGGATGGGGGTAGGGCGGCTTTCTGGTGCCCATGATGTGGTTGGTTGAGAGATGTTGTTGATGGTTGAGACTGTAGCACTAGCAGGCTTATCATACTTTCTAGGGGTGAACTATACGGACACCTTCTTCGGTTCAACCTCTCTTTTAACAAGGCTTAGCTCGATTTCTACTCCCGCTTCTCTGAGAGCTCGGAAGTGGGGATAGTATTGTCCTCCCATCGTCGCTCGAACATGGAGCAAGAAGTTCTTCTTCACTATGTTGACCTGTTCTTCCTCAGATGGCCGATTGGTCATGGTAGATGCCCGCTCCCTCCACCGGGTTATGAAGTTACTGACTGATTCCCCAGGGTTCTATTTGAGCATCTCTAAATCACGATGGGTGACCTCAATCTCTTCGTTGTATTTGTACTGCGATATGAATTCTCGGGCTACATCCTCCCAACTACGAATTTTGGATTCCTCGAGAGACAAAAACCATCGAAGGGCACTATCCTTCAAAGTTTGCTGAAACAATTGGGCCATCACTTCTTCAGAATCCCCTAGTAGAGTCATGGAACGATGATAACTATGAAGATGAACAATCGGGGGTCCACTCCCTCCGAACTTCTCGATATTTGGCATCTTGAACTTCTCGGGTAACCTCACTTTAGGATAAGGAGACATGTGGGTGTAGTCTATTTAATTCCCCGGGATTCTAACTTGGTCGAACTTCTTGGTGAGCATCTTGAGATCCTCTTTGACTTTATTCAACTCCTCCTCTTTTGGATCAACGACCATAGGCAGGTTAGCCACAGGTTGGGCAATATTTGGCATCAAAAGCTGGGCAGGCGGTGGCCCATTGACAGGAGGGGCACGTGGAGCATGCTGATATTCTTCAGGAACCCAAATAGGCTTGGGTGGACCCATAGCACGAGGGAATAGGGCCTCGGGCTCTTGAGGAATAGGAACCTGGATTCGTTGCATCTCTCGGACCTCAGTTTGGAGTTTGTTAATCTTGGACACGAGCTGAGCTAGGACTGCCGTCAGATCTGGCTGTATGACTGGTACTTGATCTATATTCTCCATGGAAAGTGGATGGATTCCGAACTCGGAAGAAGTAGTAGAGGAACGGACGAAACTCTGGGGTGATTTGACTGAAGACCGAAGCCAATAGGGAGCCAGGCCAAGGGCTTCCGATTGACTTGAGAAGGCATAGAATGGGATTTATTTTTGAGAAAAAGGGAAGAAACTATTTTTGGATTTTTAATAAAGAAGGGAGAAATGGTTTTGGAGACGGAACTCAGCACGATTATTACGATTATTATGTTCTCACTTGTATTTAATTATCCTAAATGCAATGCCGGATGGGACCCAAGCCTGGAAAAGTGGGGTTTTTAATATATGTGAAGCAACGGTTGGACTTGTAACCAGGCTCACGGACAGGGTCCCATTTTAAAAATGCACGAAAATTTGGGCGGCAGGTCGACCCGAAATTTCGACAGAGTTTCGGGTTGAAACCGTCAATCTAAAGTGCCTGTCCTAAGTTTAACACCTATATGCGGGTATGCAGTTAGTTGGGTGAATCGGAATGGGTTCCCCCCTTTGGCGTGACTTCCACGATATACGTCTTGCTCTTGCGGGAAATCGGTATGTGTGGACAAGCCATTTGATATACTTGAATGTACGTGAATTGCCTCACTATATACCTTGTGGGGATGGTACGTGTCAGAGCGAATTCGATATACTCGGCGTACGTGAACAAATTCCCTGCGATATACCTCCCGTCATGACTTCGGTTAAGCGGTACGATGCGGGGGAACCGTTCGATATACGTCGAAGGTACTTGGATAATGGAAGGTGAGAATCATATCATTTAGGCTAACTGCGCCCTGCCGGACCAGCGCCCATCACGAAGTGACCCTCCAGTTACTGGTTAATATTTGGTCAATAACAATGCTCTTTGATTATGTCGTGTGAATCATTTATGGTTCTCTTATTAGTATCTTATGATGAGAATTCTTTTCTTGATTATGCCAAACAGGGAGCAAAGTACAAGTACCAAAGGTACACCAAGTATGGATGGGTGATGCGTGCAACATGTGGATATATGTGATCCTAGGTGCACGTGGTGTGAAATGTACATAGAGAATTTTCTACAAATGTGTGAACAGAAGCATAAGCATGGGATACACATGGAAAATGGGAACATGCAGATATTGGGGAAATATAAATAAATATAACATCAATGTAAATAGAGTCAAGCCCTCATACATATCCCCAGCAGAGTCGCTACTGTGAACATCCCCGATCCTCACCGTAGGCGGGCGCGTGAAGAAGGATCCTTGGGTCCTGCGCGTTCCTCTCGGGAGCGCTTCGGTCGGAGTCGTTTGAGGTGAGGTTTAATAATGTAGAGAGATTTAGAGTCGCCAGTCTATTTTACTCAAAACAGATAAAAGAAAAAAAGGGGAAGCCATCCCGAAGGACGACATCTAAAGGCATACTGGTGCATACAAAACCAAAATGATTCGAGAAGGGTTCGGAGGCTAAGTTACGAAATGGGAAGGTGTTAGGCACCCATTCCGCCCTTTCGGTCTCTCATGGATGTTTGCTATTTTCCCTGTGATATGTGTGCATGTGTATATATATAGTGGAGATAGGAATCCACGACTTGTATCATGGGAGAGATAAAGCGAGTCATCCGTAGGAAGGTATAAAGATAATATTAGAAAATAAGATATACACGATTATTCTTACGTTGATGAAGGGTAGTGAATTCACCAAGTTTGATGAAAAGGATGACGATAACGCATATGGAGTGAAACGTCACTAAGAACAAGTATAGAATATAATAAAATTGGATTTAGAGAAGATAGAAAATGAGAGAGAAAGTGAGAATACGACTCAAGTCTCGAGTTTTACCCCGAGACGCCTACATAGCCTATAAAGGCATCAAAGTCCACGTAGTTCGCATACAAAATAAGGGGTGGGGTTTATTCCATTAATCCAAATGGGGGATCTCTTATTTGTGAGCGTGTGTGTGTGTAGAAAAAGTGTTTTTGTTGTGAGAAAAGTGTGAGAAAAATATGAGAATCCCTATTTGGAATTTATGAGCAAACCCTCTTTTTCTTATTTTTTGCGTTTTATTTATATGAAAATACGAGATGTGCAATAATACTAAATAAAAAGTATATTAGGATGTGTGAGATGAGATAATAAAAGTGTTAGGCAATAAAACAAGTTATTGCGAATTTCAGAGAATTTGAAGAGAAAGTTGGACCTTCTTGAAGATCTTGAGCTTGATCTTGAATGTTGGAGAGCAGCTCTTGCACTTGGATGATGATGGAGAGTGTCTAATTCATCAAGTTTGATGAAAAGGATGATGAAAAGTGGAAGTTAGAAAGGGATTTGGATGTTGAAATCGAGCTGTCATCGAGAGAGGTTTTTGGGATTCGCTAAGAGCGATTTTTATCAGATCTGGGTTCCCTTTGCAAATGAGGTTAAGGCCTCATTTTATAGGCCTAGGTCACTGCCAATCGGCATAGAACTGGTCCTGCCTATCGGCACCTGCCGATAGGCAGGGTCTGGAACATTTGGCAATGTATTTCAGGCCTTTTCAAAAAATTGGCAGCCGAGGGCAAACCGTTGGTCAGAATCGCGCACGAGGTAGACCGTTGGAAAGTTAATTCGAAGACCTTTGAAAGTCCCTTGGACCGCTCTCGGGTTTGGTAGTTGACTTTTGGTCAAATATGGCTCGGAAGCGTTTGTCGATCCACTGGACGAGGAATCATTCCGACGCAAACGGATCGTTCCAACGCATGGTAAGTCCAAATTGTGAACGGGGTGGACCGTTGGAAAGGTTAGGAGATGTACTTCGACATTCCAAAGAGTTTGAACCGGTTTGGGGAGTTGACTTTGGTCAACCGGGCCCTGGAAGCATTCGGTGACCTCTTGGAGTCAAACAGATCGTTCATCCGCATGGTAAGTCAAAATCGCGCACAGGATGGACCGTTGGAAAGGGATTTTAGTTCCCTTTAAAGATTCATTCAGATTTGGTCGAGCTGAAGAGTTTGACTTTTTGGTCAAATGGAGCCTGGGAGTGCCCGATGGATTCTAGGTCAGTACTCGGGGTATGACCTGGGTTTGTAGTGATGAAGGGAGGTACTAGGGACCTAAGGAGAGTTAGGTGGTAACATTATGGGGTGTCTAGACCCACTAAATAATCAATTGCCTTACGGAGGAATACTATTTCAAGGATCGAATTTGCCTAATCACATCATCAATACTAACTACCCAAAAGTACCCTGTCGAAGAACTAAATGCATTCCTATCATAATTCAACATTGTTTAGGTGTGACACACTAGCCTCCTAATCTCCACAGTTGACTTTAACGAGTCATGTTTCTAATTCAATGGACGTCATTCATCAGTCTCTACATCTCAATTGGCTTCTCGTGTCACTACGTTTGACACACAAGCACCTCATGCTAAAAACTTGCGATGTCTCCACTACTGGCTTGCACGGACACCCACAACTTATTAGAATATCTAAATCAAAAGTGTGTAAGAGATTAATGACAATTAACTTGGTCGCCTATCACTTGGTAAATAATTCACCCGTCGTGGTAACCTCTTTGATTTCACTATCGAGGATGCGAACTAATCATCACCAAAACTATTGTGACCGTCCCAAACCGAAAATAATGTCGAAAGACCCACTACCTACCTCACCATGTCACTCACGTAAGGAAACTTGAACCTAGAGCTCGGGTATCATTGATAACATCGCAATCCAAATTTTTTGGTTACTCGTGGTCAACCCAATCTAACCCGAGCGTTAGGTGTGAAGTGCAATGAAACAACTTATATAATGTTGCTAATCCAATTTTATTTTAATTAGCATTTCACTTACTTCGAATGCGATTCCAATTTCAAATTAAACTACGTGAGGTACCCGTAGGAAGCATTCCCGAAGTCCAAGCATACAGAGATACTAACATAAAATTCAATAGAATACCTACCTATATAATTCTCTCAAAGTACGGACCCGCACCCAACCTTCCATAACAAAGACGAGGGTGTGAGCCTATTCCTAGCGAGAATATATAAATGCAGTATATAAACAGACGGTAGAAAAAAGACACTACAAGTTATACCTACATGCATATACAACTACCTTGGACATGTATAAATACTCATATTTATATATATACTTAATGCATGAAATAGTTTTACTTCCAAAAATGTTAGTTAATCCGATTAATTTACCTTAATCTCATAAAAGACTTCTTCTTTTTTAACTTTACATTTATCACTCTACTTAACACACGGTTAAATACTTGAAATTGCTGCACTTTTTTTAACCGAAATCATTTCTTTACCAAAATTACCCTTTCCATTTTAAGTGTTTCACATTAGTATTTTCTAAAAATAATCCTTTTCAACACATGCAAACACCGAGTTAGAGAATACTTCTTATGCCTTTTAAACACCTTTCATAAAACATCCTTGTGTTAATTCCGGGTTAAACCTCTTAGGTCGCTTGACCACCCATTTACTCACTAACTTTATCCTTTTTCTTTAACTTATGGACATTAATGAATTTCACATTTACTTGTCCATTTTACCTATTCCGGAACATTTATTAATTCATTCAAGTTAGGTTGTCTTAACACATTTTCACCACACAACCCATTTCTTGACATGTTCTTTATTCCTTTATTTTTTCTCAGAATCTTTCAATAAAACGTACTTTAACGGGATCCACGCCATCGGCGACGCCACCATATACTCTGACCAGTGATTTTGGGTCTTTCATCCTAGGGATCTGGGCTTTCCTTAATTTTCTCGATTTCGTCCGAGTTCTTTTTTAATGTGTTTTAACATTTTTAAAATGTCCACATTATTCGACCTTTCCTTTTTACCCGGCCGAAGCCAAAACCCGGGGTTATGCCCTTACTTGTGTTACACTTTAAAATCATCGTTTCATATCCTTTACACCTTAACCTTGATTTTATTCCAAAAATATGGTCATTAGTACTATCATGTGTAACACCCTTTTCCAATATTTTTATTTCATCAAAAAGTTTTACTTTACGTAAAATTACCATTTTTCTCATTTATTTCCAAACTCATCTTTTACTCCTTTTTTACAGGTGTTAATTTTTACAAAACACTATTAAGTTACCCGTAATAATTTCTTAAGTGTTTTTAACACCTTTATAACCTTAGAGTAATATCCTTCTTAATTGGAAACATCTTTATTTTAACACTTTTATTTTCAAGAATCATTAACACATAAAACTACTTTATAAAAACGATATTATTTCTTTAATAACACTCGTAGTCTTAAAGTCTTACATTTTCAACACATCACAACACCCATTATACGCACTTTAAGGGTTTAACTTTCTTATTTCTTCATTCCATGTTTAAGCCCAATAAAACCTTCATTAAACTTGTTTATAATGTCCATTATTAAAATACTACAAGTTAATACGCATGAGGAGATGGATTTTAAATCCTAAAACCCTATCATATGGGTTAAACATACATTTTATTCTAGAAATTTATAATACTCTCAAAAATGCAATTTCAATACATAAAAGACATTTTTAGTTCTTTAACCTCAATAAATGTCCATCTGTTATAAAATCTATATTTTTACGCAAGAGACTTGGAACATTATGTCACCAAATATTTTAGCAAATTCAACATCATTTTCAAATATTTTATTTCATAAAGTATTTAACATTAAATTCTAGGAAATGCACCATTTTCATAGAAATCCAATCTTTCTTTCAAGAAGCTTTGAAATATGTATTCTTCATTTATTTCGACAAAATGACATTTTCCCAACATTTTTATTTCATAAAAATGTTTATTATTAATTTTCTATAAAACCCATCATCATTTTCTAAGCATCCTACTCATAATATTATAACAATCAAGACTACAAACATATAAAATAGATTCTTAATCTAAGAGTAGATTTTTTCCCACCTCAATGATGCTCCATTAATGGTAAGCATGGAATGTCAAATAAGATGGCAGCCTCCCAGCTCCTTAGGTGACCTCGAGGAGGTTGCCCCATCGAAAAGCATGCGTCATCTAGCTTCCAAGCAAAAATTCTTCAAAAACCCACTTCAAGCTCCATGAAAGATCCATATTCATATTATCCAAAACCACCCAAAAACACCTTTACAAATTTGTAGCTATGCTCAACAATGGTGAAAATGGGTATCCAAGGCTTGGATATGGTGAAGACTAGAAGAATATGATGATTTATGGTGGAGAAATGGTGGTTTGGTGGAGAGGTGCACAACCATGGAGGAAGACAATCCCCCTCTCTTCTTCTAACTCTCAATAACCCAAATGATCCAAATAAACCCTTATAAAATACCCAAAATCCTTTGAAATCCCATTTTGCCCAACTTGGACTCATTAGAGCTCGATAACTCATCAATCCAACGACTCAGATCGTGATAATGCCCAAACGCAGTCTGATTTAAAAATTCAAAGTCCATTGTTGTAACAATATCCTCCCCTCGTTTGAGCGAGAATGGAACCTTGTTCGATATCCATCTTCAAACGACCTTTGCGCGACCCTGATCAGTTACACAGTGGGATCTCACTCAAAGCTCGTTTGATCCCTATTTCAAGCGACCTTACTTCTCATTTCAAACTACATCCATGTCATTCGAACTACCCTCTTTCCAATTTCTCTTATTTCTTCTAATTTTCACCCATAACTTCCGTAATTATCATCAAGCCTCCAAATAGATAAATACGAATACAATCCCACTCGTAATTCTTCAAGTCCCAAGGTTCGCACTCCATTTCAACTTTTGTGGGGAAGTTAGATGAAATATTGGAGTAGGGTATTGCATCCGATCAGTGAAAATCTCGGGGGGGAGATCTATTCAATTATACCATAATTACATCTGGAAATTCTATAGTCCTACATGGCTCATCCTCCTTATTTCCCTTATAAATATAACCCCCACCCATGAAAAAGGGGCATGTGTGGCATTGCGGGCCCTAGGCACTGATGCACTCGTGGGAACTTGTACACTGATGGTGAATGCTCGGGATTGATTATTTTCCACTCAAACGCATTCCCCCGAGATTGGGGTATCATTTTGACGTGATAGTTTGGTTAACTTTGACCCTGGAAGATGTTTAACGTCATACCCAATTTGAGTTGCACACCCTTAGTTTTAGGCCTAGGCATACGTGTGTTCCGTGTGATAACAGGTTTTGTTAATTATTAAAAGTCATCATTTTATTTTATATAAAATAAATAAAAAGGTTCAGGTTAGCCCTTTTGGGCTAATCCTAAGGCGGGTTCAAGTCTGCGATTGGTCCAAATATTCTTGTTGTGCGGATTAGGGAACCAGGTTACAAGTCGATAGATGATTAGGTAAGAAAATGGTATCTATGAGAGGTGTAGGTTCATCATTTAACTAATGTTGGTACACAAGGGTGCTTGTGTATGACTCTGTGCTTGTACAAAAGGGTGCTCGTTAGTAGGTATGTAAGTGTGCAAGAATGCTAAGCATGGAAAATAGTCATTAATATGTGAAGGGTGCGAGAAAGTGCGACTTAAATATAGTTTGATATCCCTTTCATAATATGTGTGAAATAGGGTATAAGATGGGTGAGATATGGTTTCATATCTATGTGGATAATATATGATGAGACATATTGTCCATGCTTATAATCATGATAAGGATTTAGTATTGCGCCTACGTACTTGTGTAACCACGAGATGAAATCCTATGTAGTTCACTCATACACATGTTCCAACATGATGTGTGTGCAAGTGTATGTCATGCCTTAAGAGGAGGAGAAGATATATGTAAGACATAAGGTGGTTTTAATAGAGGTTTAGAATGAGAGTAAGAGCAAATATCATCAGTACGGGTATATATTATGATTGTCGGGTGATCACTAGTAGGAAGGTACTATCTTTCAGACTAGTTTGGAGGTGTAGAAGGGTAGCTGTGTTAAGGATGTATTGCTTTGCAGTTAAAAAATGACAAAACACTATACCTTGGGATCATATTAGATTAGAAGGATGAGGGGTTTTGATCCGGGGATGGATGCATCCCTAAGAAATATTACACCAAGAGACGTATTATGAGGCTTGGGCTTCACGAGTTTAGTTGAGTATAGCACCTACATACCCAAGGACACTTGATATCAAAACTAGCGTAGTTTCAACAAATAACAAAAGACACACCGTGGATGTAAGCACATTGTGAAACCATGCGTATTCTTGTGTTGTGTAATTGTTTAAAAAAATATTTAATGTTTGGCTTTATTTCTTTGAAATTAATCTCGATAGGATTTTACAACCTATAAGACTGCAATAAGTATTAAATTTATTAGACAAACATAAATGTCTAAAACTTTTACGCCTAAACTACTTTTAAGAGTGACCAATAATAAATGTTGTTATCACTTACGATATGGAGTATGACAAAAAATATCTTCATGGGATGTCTCCAGTTTAATTATCGTAGGAACTAGACTGATAAAGAATTATTATCATAGACACGTGGAAACACATTTTTTCTTTAGCAAATTATGAATCTCCAATATATTGGACAATTAACTATTCAGTAAAGGCGTTTAAAGTTAGGGTTTGCTTCCATGATTGGCAAATATACGCTGTTAATGTTGATAACCCAGTTTTGTGTGATTATATACATAGTCATTCAATTTGATGAATAAATTCAAAATTGAGCCATTTAACAACTAGTTTAAAGATGGTATAATCTAGTCATCTATTCACTGTAATGATCAAGTGATTCAGAAACGAGTGGTTTAACAACTGCTTTAAAGATGGGAAAATCATGTTATGATCTCATTAAACACTTTTTTTAATTTCACATTGATTTAGGATTAAAATATTCAAGGGTTGAGAATAGGAGTAGCAAATAAAATTGAATTGTGAACTATTTCAAATTTATATTTGAAATTATGGGGGAAGCATTGCATTCTATAAGTTATATTGTCAACGCACTGACACATATCAGGTTGTTATTCGATATGGGAAGGGTCACAAACCTTAATATAAATTATTATAAATGTGGGGTTGCTTGTCCAATGCAATGATTCCTATCCAAAATAGGAATAAGATATCATTACTATAGAAAATACAAATAATACTAATGATTATTTATTCCTTGGTTGTACAAGTACATTTAATATGTTGTAATATTTCTAATTTTCATTTTCTTGAGAAGTGTATATACTATATTTAGTGAATGCTAATTAGTAATTGAGTACTTTGATCTATTCCAAGATTGGAAAATATTAAACACGTACATGAATCTTCATTGGAAGTGTAGATGAATATTTAATGAAAGATCATTAATCAAAGACGCGATAAAGTATAAATAGTAGTTCTCTATGATCATTTGGTTATCAAGATATCATTGATAAATGACATAAACATCAAAAAATTATAAATATATCTTAAATGAGATATATGATTCTTGAGGCTCATAGTTTCAAGTGGATAAGTTAGCACAATTTGAAATGATAATGTTTGAAAATCCTCAAAATAATTTTTGTACTAAATCAATGATGGAACATGATTTTATTTCTTATAATGAAAGGATTTGACAATTTTGAAGAGGATATTCCTAGATAACATCTCGATGCCTATGATTGCGATCAACAATCTTGAGATGTATTTTCTTTCCCGCATTATATGATTTTGTGTTAAATATGCATGAATTAATAGAGAATGATTGTGTGCCAATCTTATGTTAACTATCAACACTGCTATTGTTTGTATAATAAACGAATAATTAATCATCCTTTTGTATTGCATAAATTTTTAAATCAAAGATACATTTATTGTGCATCAAAATAAATGTCTTTGTAAAATCAAAGTAATAGAGAACAATTTAAAGAAATAATAACTTTTTCATATTTTATTCATCACAATCAAATTTTAACGCTTATCATGTGTTCACCTTATTACAAAATGTGGCCACCAAGTTTGCACCACAAGTTTAAAATATTATATGTACTACATGAATACAAATTATATATATGTAGATATATGTCCATTACATTTCAATGTCTTTTCAAATTATTTATAACAATCAATAACATTAAAAAGGTTAAAAGTATAGTTTTGTTTATATTTTGTTTATCTTTTTTTAATATTTTCAGACATACGCCTTTGCAACAGTCACAACATTTTAGTCGGTCTAGCGGTTGCATAGAACATTATTTATTTTAATGTAATATCGTCCATCATCAGTAGTTGCGATTTGAAATGTTTATCACAACCCCTGTAATTTTTACACAATTTATTTATTTATTTATTTATTAAGTTGAGTACAGTCATTGTATGTTGATCTAATTCGAATAGATGATGCCTATTTTACCATTAACAAATGAAAAATAAAAGGACAAAATTACTTTAGATCACTTTCAATGGAGGCATGAATGACCATTGGGCATACTATCTCGGAGTATATATATATGTAAATACATATATCATATAATGCAATAAAAAATTATGGTTACCATATAAAATGATTTAATATATATATTGTAATACCCCGTATTTTTATGCTATATTAATTTGGGGATTTATTAAATTTAATGTGAGTTAATTATTTAATAAAAAAATCCAGAAATTAATTATGTTATAATTATTAACGTGACGAGAGTTAGTAATTATGGAAAATTTGTTGAATATTACTAATGAGCAAAGTAATATGTAATATTGGTTATATTGAATATCACGAGTGAATAAAATGACAATTTTGGAAATTTGAGTCGGGACGCGCCCATGTCGCGTCGGGACTAAATAGTGAAAAATAAAAGTGAATATTTTATAAGTCATTCGTATGGTCATTTTGAGTGCGCCAACGCGTCCAGAAGGGTCGAGATAGTCAGAAAAGTATACCCGAGGGTTTGATTTGGGTCTCGGGGCGTTTATAGGCCTAATGAGTACCCTGGGAGGGCGTTTTGGACATTTCGCAATTATGGGTAATTAAACCCACGAAATTATAAGGGTTATATCATATGTCTAAGGTTGTCTTCTAGGGTTAGAACAACCAAAGACAAGTGACGGCCATAGGAGAGGGAAGGAGAGAGCTTCCAAGGCAATCCAAGGCCCAAAATCCATCCGTTTGCACCACCACCACCACCAACGCGTAGATCGCGCGACGGGGAACGCAACCACACCAAAATCATCTGCAAATCAGAACACCAAAAATCCCAGGCAAGTGTTTATCTTGCTTATTTCGTTGATGCATCTTTCATATTAGTTTAGGAGTAATTAAAATGAGTTTTTATGGAAGAAACCTAAGATATGAGTTAGGAAATTGCATGTAGTGATGGATAAATTGATAATTCTGGAAACCCTTGCCATGTAGAGGAATTACCCACGAAATTATGATGTTTACAAGAAGGAAATTCTGGAAAATTCTTATTAGAACCATGTTTAAGAGATTTCTAGGGTTCTTGGTAATTATATAAATTTTTGGGCTGTTAATCCATGTTTAGTGATAGAAATCTACATGCTTTACGTTGGAAATATCTAGTATGATGATATAATGTTAGTAGTATAAATTTTGGGATGATTGGGATTGAAAAATATGGATTTGGTGAAGGTTAGAAGATGAAACCCGTAACTGCAAATCTGCAGATTTCGCAGACCTGCTTGATCGATCGATCGAGCCCAGAGCTTCGATCGATCGAGCCCCAAACCTCGATCGATCGACCCCTCCTGGCAGACTCATGTTTTCCCTTCTTAATTAGTTGAAATTCACTTTAATGATGAATAATTCCTGGTCACCTTTATAAATATGTTTTGGGAGATAAAGAGGACCAGTAGGGCATATGAATAAATTTTGGGACCTCTAATATATGACGAGAATTGTATTTTTGGGATAATTATATAAGGAACGATGAAACTACGTATATAAAGTGAGAGATTACGTCAAATAGTTACGATAGAGAATAGGTGAATACCTACTGAATTTTGTAATTGGGAGGATAAATCCATGAGAGTTATGTGGTAAATTGGAATAATATTGAATCAAGGTTAGAAACGAACCGTTATATGTGTTTACTAAAAATGTGAAAATAAGGATAAGAGTCGTAACTATGAGATTTGAAATATACCTAATATTGATATGGTAATATTAGTATAGTTATATGATTGTGTATGCATATGCTATCTATGTGTGAAAATCATGCCCACGCTACTTGATATCCCTGAGGTTACCGCGCTGGGACAGTCTTATCTCGATGGGACCTTTATAGGGGATATTGACTTGTACCCTAGAAGATAGATATCCTTGGTACAGGATATCGATGTGATAGTTCAGACGGTCCTAAGAGAAGCAGGCATGTGCCATCCTCTTAGAGACTTGGAATCTATGCTTCGCCTCAATATTGTTTGTGTATGTGTTAATACAATTCGAGAGTGATTCCAAATGTATTCCCCTTAATACGAGTGATACGGGGTTTTGGATAGTAGAGTATGTCCGCACCATAGTTTTTATTTGGGGTGCTGTTATGATATATATATTTTACGAGTAGTTAATATATATATATGAAATTCTGAAATCTGGAACTGCCTACTGTGATTTGATATGTAGGACATGGTTGATGACTCAAATTGTAAATACTTGTTTTGAGAAAGTATAATATGACACTGGAAAACTTTATTGATTAATAAAGTTAAAATGAGAACTTTGGTTACAAATTGAAATATTCTTTTCAAACAATTGAATCGTTAAATTTTGAATCCTGCGA
This sequence comes from Sambucus nigra, assembly GCA_949130495.1. Classification (NCBI taxonomy): domain Eukaryota; kingdom Viridiplantae; phylum Streptophyta; class Magnoliopsida; order Dipsacales; family Adoxaceae; genus Sambucus; species Sambucus nigra. The sequence continues at coordinate 86,022,521 of OX422223.1, read as the reverse complement.
ATAACCTATGATAAGTTAAACCATTGGGAAAGGATAGCGTAATATATGATGAGATAGACCATTGGGAAGGTTAGTGCGATAGGTGTGCACATTACAAGAGAGGTGAGAATTTCTCAAGAGAGTGTCGCACTAATATGTTGTTGCATTGGTCTGTATCAATTTAAATACTTGCTAAACGAATTTTTAAATCATACACTATCGGGCTCTGGCCCGTTTCTCTCTCTCTCTCTCTCTTGTATATATATGTACGTACTACAGGTGCCCAGCCACAGGGGCGTCTTGCTTAGGATCCCTTGGAAGGAACGTGCTGCAGCTTAGGTGGGAGTTGCAGGCCACTTGCTTAGACGATTTCATTTACTTGATTCCACTTCTATGATTCTCAGTTATTGGAGCATGTGTCGCCCTTTCCACTATTTATCTATTTTGTTGGGACATTTGTATTTCAGTTATTTCTAGTACTGTTACTTTGGGATTTAATCAGTATGTATGTTTTACATTAAGTTTTAAATGTTGGGATTTTGGATGTTGAATGTTGAATGTTTAAATCAATTGGATTATGTTCCAAGATAATTGTGGTATGGTTCTTACTTATTGAAAATGTGGTTAATAATTAAATAAATAAGTTTTTCTTTAAAAATACAATTTGGTTAGAAAGGTTAAAAATGGTTTTGACACTTATCTTAATTAATTATGGTGTTAATTTGAAAAAAGTTATTTTTACGACAGTGATGCTAAGAATGAACCAACTGTTCACCTTGATTTTAATTTAATAAAGGAGTGATCGCCCGGTATTTAATTAGGCGGGGTGTCACAGGTGGTAACAGAGCATCAGGTTCTAGTGTCCATAGGATTTGTACGGCTTATTTCGCTTTCAGCTTAACGTTTTTGCTATAGAGCCCTATTTTAGGATGGTTGTATTCTTGCTTTCAAGTTTACGTCTTCAGCTATTTGAGATTTGTTACTGACTATAGACTAATAAACTTCTTCACGTTTCAGATGCCTCCGAGACTTGCACCGAAGGATAGGCGTGCCCAGGCCGAGCAGCCAGCAGCTCCGGCACAAGGCACTATGAATGCTAATGAAGTAGCCGCCATTGTTGCTCAGGCGGTGAATGCCGCGCTAGCGGTGGTTCAGTAGGCTCCACCCCAGATTCAGGCAGTGGCGCCAGTACCGGCACAACTTCCAACTGCATGGGAGAGGGTTAGGGATTCTTTTCAGAAGGCGCATCCCCTTGAGTTCTCTGGTAGCTCAGATATCGTCACAGTCAGACAATGGAAGAAAGACATCCAGCGGCATCTTCGTATGTATAAGTGCACCGACGTGAAAAAATAGTTGTTGGCTTCATTTAAGCTGGTGGGGGCCGCTTTGCAGTGGTGGGAGTCCACTACCACATTGGAGGAGAGGGACACGATCCCTATTCAGTCATTCTGGGAGCTGTTTGATCGCAAGTACTTTCCACCCTCCGTGCAGACTGAGATGAGGCAGAAATTACTGAATTTAAAATAGGAGATCTCTACCGTTGCTGAGTATAAGTAGGAGTTCACGAGACTTCTCACCATAGTGCCGGATGAGGCACCTACTGAGAGTAAGAAAATTATGTTGTTTGTGGACGGGTTAGCTTAGAGGATCCGTCAGCATCTTATAGGGAATCTATCTCTGAGTACTTTCAGGGATGTACTCAATGCTGCGTTACTACATTTCCAGGATCACCGCTTCCATCTGCAGGGAAGGAAAGCAGGAGAGTCCAGCCAGCAGGGCAGGACCGGGGGTAGTAGTGCTAGTGGGGCACCATCTCATGGACAGACTCGTCAGCACGAGCAGAGTTACCATCAGGGGGACCCTGCTAAGCGATTCCGTTCAGGTGATTCCAGGCAGGGATTTGGGGGTTATAGGCAGGGTCAGCAAGGCCAGCCTAATCAGCAGGGCCACCAAGGCCAACACCGACAGCAGGGTCAGCAGCAGGGCCAACAGCGTGTTCATCAGGGCCAGCAGGGCCAGTGGCGGGGAGGTAACGGCCAGCAGGGCCGTGGTCAACAGGGTCAGAGGGGAGGCAACTTCAAAGGCCGATGTTTTGGGTGTGGTAGACACGGCCATAGGCGCCAGGATTGTCCGGAGGGAGATAGGGCCCCACAGCAGCAGGGTGCCCGTAATAAGCCACAGAGACCACTTTTTTCGGCTGCCCTCCCAGCTCCAGCCCAGGTGCCAGCCCTACCAGCCGTTCCAGCAGCTCCAGTGCAGCAGGGGAAGTTACAGTACGGACGTGTCTATAATGTCCACCAGACAGCAACTCCACAGGCACCACCCGCGATTGAGGGTATGTTTCCTATCCATGGTACTATGGGTCGGGTTTTGTTTGATACTGGGGCGATGCATTATTTTATAGCTACGCATTTTGCGAAGGCCTTAGGATTGTTAGACACAACGGAGAGCACAGTGACGTGTGTAGACTCACCACTGGGGAGTGGGTCGCTCATCTTCTTTATATGTCGGGGAGTGGGGGTAGAAATTGGTCGTTTGGTATTACCTGCAGACATGTTAGTCTTAGATATGCATGAGCATGATGTTATTATTGGTATGGATTGGCTCGCAGCTTATAGAGCTTTGATTGATGGCTTCGGTGGGAGCATTGTTTTTGCCATTCCGGGGCAAGAGATGTTTGTAGTGGCGATGCCTCGCCCAGAGGGAGGTTCGACCGCCCATTTGTATTATATAGAGGAGGATACCTCTAAGGAGGTTGTGATTCTGTTAGACTCGATTCCAGTTGTTCATGAGTATTCCGATGTGTTTCAGGAAATACCAGGCCTACCCCCCAGTCGGACACAACACACCAGAATTTCTATTACTAAGTACAAATGATCGACATATATGAAAAACATATTTAACTCATAAATATAAAACATTCTCACAAACATGATGCTCATTTCAAATGAACTAGAAAATCATTTTATTATCAAATAAAATGACATTACATGGTTTTAAAAATAAAACCCTAACACCTAGTACCTGTTATAAATAATTAATGTGTAATAGATAATTAGCCCACTACAAGAATTTTCAGCTTTTGCAATAATAATTAGCGATATAGCCCATTATGGTTGCCAAAATGTGACACCCCATTTATTCTAATAATGGGTAATCAGTCATCTATTAAAATAAAATAAAAATCTCATTCTGGTTCATTCTTCGCATCACTGTTGAAAATAAAATTAATTACTAATAACCTCTTAGGCCTGGTGTCAACATTTTAATAATTGAACCTATTAAAACATACAACCATTCAAATAAACGTGCCACTATTTTAATAAAATAAAACGTGTCAAAATTTTAATATCTGAATACGGATGATGAAATAAAATAAATAACTGAATAATTCTTGATAATTTCCAAATGCAGTCATCCAACTAATAACGTAATGAAATCTGAATAATCAAACTGTATACAAATGGGCAACACGCTCGAAATAAATAACTAAAATAAAATCTTATCTAGATGACAAGGGTGGAAACGTCTAGTCTAGGCCTATAGTCATCCATAGCTGCTACAACATCGTCTTACTAGAAGGATAGCTACGCCTGGCATCCATGTGGCTGAGCACCTAAAAGGTTTTGAAAAAAGATTTTGATACAGGTCAGAGCCCAAAACCGTTTGAAAATATTTTGCAAGTGTTTAAAATGCAATAATTAATATACAACATAACCGTTCATATTTAAACTCGTGTCTCACTCACAAGATATATTCCTTACCCCTCATCTATAGTGCGCACCTAACGCATGTATTCCAACACCCTAGTTATGCTACCCTACCTAACTGGTGCCATAACCTATTTTAGCCCCACAGGCTAAACTTGTGGCCAAAATGTGCTATACGTATTTTACTTAGCTTTGATTCTATGTGAGCTCTCATATAAGCTATATCACTATAAATCTCAAATATAATTTTATCATTAATCTATTCACATAACTTTACCCTAATTATAATTTCAATGTTCACACATTTGTTTAATTCACAGATATACATATAACACTCTGATATACATATATACATAGCATCCCCGAGTTGTCCTCCCGGATGCATTCCTTAGCATTCTATCAGGATCCAAGTACATTACGTACCACTCCTCGACCACCTGGTTAGAATCTCACCAATGAACCCAACTCGTAAACGCATAACTATAGGCGGTCATAGACATACATGCGTGGGTCGTAACCATATCACCTTACCCCACTCGACTCTAAACTCACGTACAATGGTCGTGAAACAATACTATGACTTGGGGAAATAACCCAACACCTACTGGTCATGCCAGGGTGGACTGCCCACTATTCATAACCTTCAACGATAGTAACCATGGAGTAGGTATGTTCACATATCACACACACACACACACACACACACACACACACACACACACACACACATATATATATATATATATATAACTGGTTAAACGTGCATAAATTACTCGTAGCACTAGCCCACAATTCTCGAGTTTACCCCTAACTCCCGACTATTCAATTATTCACTTACTTATTACAAATTCATAAATATCATAATTCATGCCACTAAGCTATTCTTCTCCAAACCGTAGCCTAACTCTTTTCAAAATTCCAACCCGATTTCATAAATTATATCTCGAGTGTTATTCACCCTAGAACACTCGTAATCTTGTACCCAAATTTTATTCTCGTATAATGTGGCCATCCCCCTTGATCGAATCCTTGCGACTGGCGGGCAGCACGATGGATGATCCTAGGTCCTGCGCGTCCCTCTCGGGAGCGCTTCGGCCAACGTCATTTGGGTGAGGTGAAAAATGTAGAGAGATTAGATTCGCCAGTCTATTTTACTCAAAACAGATAAAAGAAAAGGGGAAGCCATCGCGAAGGACAACATCCAAAGACATACTGATGCATACAAAACCAAAATGATTCGAAAAAGGTCCGGAGGCTAGGTTACGAAATGGGAAGGTGTTAGGCACCCATTCCGCCCTTTCGGTCTCACATGGGTTTTTAATATTTTCCTTTTTATTTTCCCCGTGATGTGTGTGCATGTGTATATATAATGGAGATAGGAATCATCGACTTGTTCTATGGAAGGGGCAAAAGCGAGTCATCCGTAGGAAGGTATAAAAATAATATTAGAAAATAGGATTTAAGCGATTATTCTTACATTGATGAAGGGTAGTTAATTCACCAAGTTTGATGAAAAGGATGACGAAAAGTGAGGGTTTGAAAGAGTTTTGGGTGTGGAAATCACGTTGACTTCGAGAGAGGTTTTCTGGATTTGCTGAGAGTGATCTCTATCAGATTTGGGCTCCCATTGCAAGTGAGGTTAGGCCTCCTTTTTATAGGCCTAGGGCATTATCGATAAACATAGCCCTGTTCCTGCCAATCGGCAGGTGCATTTAGGAACACTGCCGATAGGCAGGGTCTGGGACCTCCCATTTGGCAGTGTCTTTCAGGACTTTTCATAAAATCGGTCGCAGAACGCAAATCATTGATCAGAATCGTTCAGGGGTGGACCGATGGAAAGGTAATTTAAAGACATTCAAAAGTCCTTCAGACTGCTCCCGGGTTTGGGAGTTGACATTGGGTCAAATATGGCTCGGAAGCATTTGTCAGTCCATTAAACGGGGAATCATCGGACGCAAACGGATCGTTCGTCCGCATGGTAAGTCTGAATCATGCACGAGGCCGTCCATTAGAAATTTTAGGAGATGTACTTTGACATTCCAAAGAGTTTGATCTAGTTCGGGGAGTTGACCTTGGTCAACTGGGCCCTGGAAGCATTCAGTGACCTCTCGAAGTAAAATGGATCATTCGTCCGTACCGTAAGTCGGAATTGTTCACAGAATGGACCGTTGGAAAGGGGTTTCAATGCCCTTTGAAGATTTATTTAGTCTCGGTCGAGCTGAAGACTTTGACTTTTGGTCAAACGGAGCTCGAGAGCCCCCGATGGCTTCTAGGTCAGTACACGGGGTACGACCTGGGTTTGTAGTGATGAAGGGAGGTGCTAGGAACCAAAGGAGAGTTTAGGCGGTAACATAATGGGGTGTCCATAGATCCCCTTGATGGGTCAGATTGGAACAAACGATAGCCGTCAAATAGACACTGCATGATGATTTTAAGGGAGGATGACCAATTTAGAGGTTCGAGACCAATTCTGAGGACCTAAGGAGGGAGGATGACCAATTCAGAGGGTCGAGCCCGATTCTGAGGACCTAAGGGAGTGAGGATGACCAATTTAGAGGGTCGAGGCCAATTATGAGGACCTACGGAGTGTGTTGGGAATAACCAATTCTGTGGGTAGAAGCCGATTCTGCGGGCTTAAGTTGAGATAACCAATTCTGCGAGTCGAAGCTAATTCTGCGAGCTTAAGTAGAGATGACCAATTCTGCGGGTCGAAGCCAATTCTGAGGGCTTAAGTAGAGATGACCAATTCTGCGGGTCAAATCCAATTCTGAGGGCTTAAGGTGGGATGACTAATTCTACGGGTCGAAGCCAATTATGTGGGCTTGAAGATGGGATGACCAATTCTGAGGGTCAAAGCCAATTCTGCGAGCTTAAGGTGGAGGTGACCAATTCTGCGGGTCGAAACCAATTCTATGATATTAAGGTGATGATCTCAGACCGAGGTCAATTCTGACCTAAGAGAGGTGACGAACGAGGACCGAGGTCAATTCTAACCTAACTAAGGTGACAATCTAAGATCGAGGTCAATTTTGACCTAAGAGAGGTGACCACCGAGGACCGAGGTCAATTCTGACCTAACTAAGGTGACGATCTAAGACCAAGGTCAATTCTGACCTAAGAGAGGTGACGACCGAGGACCGAGGTCAATTCTGACCTAACTAAGGTAACAATCTAAAACCGAGGTCAATTCTGACCTAAGAGAGGTGACGACCGAGGACCGAGGTCAATTCTGGCCTAACTAAGGTGACGATCCAAGATCGAGGTCAATTGTGACTTAAAAGAGGGGATAAAGATTGGATTTTGGGTTCTGTTGGGGAATAGCGAATGAGCCGGGGAAAATGTAGAGTGTCCTTTGGAGACATTGAAAATGACTTTCTGGAGTTCCGCTGGGGAAATTACCTCGTGATGTTGTTTTGAGTTGGGGAGCTGATTGCTAGGGAGACGCTTGTGATCTTGGAGATTTTACGTAGGAAAGATAAGTTTGATGCCATAAATTCCACTGGGGAAGTGATTAGGTGGTCTAAGGTTTGGATGTATTGCTCGGGGAGGTTTGAGACCTTTGGGGGATAGGAGGTGATCCTTAGAGATTTTTCGGGGACATTGTCGGGAGGAGTTTTACTATGTTTTTGAAAGTTCTGCTGGGGAAATGGGGGTTCCGCTTGAGGGAGTGTGAAATTTTCTTGGTGAAAATGTTCTAAATCCTTCCTGGGATTTTTAGGAATTTTCTGAGGATTTTCAGGATTTTTTGACATTTTCTTGGAATTATTGTACAAAATTTTAAGGGGGTGCCGATCGGTATGGTGTAGAGGGTGCCATTCGGCAGTGGCACGGACTTTTGGACTGCTGTGGGAAGGTAAGGGGTCAGTGCCAATCGGTGGGTGGGGTAAGACTCTTTCCTTTTCAGTCTTGGTTTTTTGGCATGTTCTAATTTTGTTTTGACTTATGCCTGCTAGGGATTTTCAGGTGACTTTTTACCCTTGGGGGATAACCATTCAGGATACGGGGGCGACCGGGTTGAATGCGCAGATGAGGCATTTGCTGGCACATGAGTTCGACCACTCCTAGTATCTGGGGGAGCGGGTGGTTCGGCAGATTTCTAAGAAAAAGGAGGTGGTGGTTCCACCTGCATAGCTACCTATGTCTATGAGGCGGGAGAGGATGTTGCCGAAGGATACGAGGATCGCAATGATGATCGGCGAGTCCTACCTGTTGTATATTGATACGGCCGCGCCGTATGACTATATGGACTTCGTGACGAGCTGGTTAATGGCGCCCAGCATATATGATGCCTTTCTTTTCCCTCCTGCGGTTCGAGTCGGGCGGTGGGGTATTCCCACAGCAGTGGTGGTCCGTCAGCGTCTGCGGCGGCGGTGACTTCAGAGGTTCCCTTCGTGCGATTGCATACTCCTTCGTACAACATTAGGCGGGCTGATGGAGGGATGGTTACTATATTGCATCGTCCTCATGCAATGGATCCGGAGGAGTTGGGTTTGACAGAGGAGGTTCTTCGTCCTGCGGTATACCATTCTGTTCTTTTCCTCTTTTTGGTTCCTTTTCTGTTTTGATCCCTCTTTGATATTGATTCTGATTTTTTACTTACAACAATTCCGTGTGTCGTCCACTTGGCTGAGGGATATCAGAGACTGGATATCTTCGACGACTGCCCATATTCGGGACGCGGTCCCGGTTCCTTCTTGTTTGGTGCCTATAAACTTCGTTCGGGGAGGACTCTGGCCCGGGTAGCAGTGGTGCGTCGTCTCGCCGTAGAGGAAAGAGAGCGCATCTCAGGGGTGGAAGTTCTTAGAGAGAGGGGGAAGGGGAGGTGAGAGAGAGAAAATGTGGGTTCGGGCTGAGTCCCGTTGTTTTTGCTTTTCTTTTATCCCCTGTAAAATTTGATGTAACGCTGAAGAATATATATATATATGCAATGCAATGGAGTTTTTTATTATATTCTATTAATGGTGAATGAATGCATGCACATGCGCTTTTTACTTTGCTGCTGAGATCGTAAAAGAGATATTTTTGGGATTTTTGAAGGAAAGTTTTAAAAATGAGAAAATATATAGAGGTGGAAGAGGATTTTTGAAATTCTGTTGAGAATATCAATTTATTTTTATTTAGCTTCTGATTTTGACAAAAGAGGAAAAAGGAAAATTTCCAAAAATAGGGGGTTGCCGATTGGCAAGCTCCTTGTCCTGCTTATCGGCAGTCAAGTCCAGTACCATCAATTCAAAGCTTTAATTAGTGCCCTCTTCATCTTTTTTAGTACTTTGTGGGGTAGGATTCCCTACAATTTCTGCAGGGATTATGTCCTTTATGAAGGTTTTCAAGTGTAAAAAGGGGTAGGGGTGGAGTGTTTTCATCACACCTTTGCCTACTATCTCTTAGTCTTGCAAGATGGCTCTCCCTGGTAGCATTGAGTTTGCCAACTACCTCGAAGCCTTGGAAGAAATTTGCTCTTATATCGTCGAATACGATGCTTTCAACGTGCGTCGAGTCTCTTTGTGGCAAAATTGGTCCATTGAGTGGAACATGCTGATGGCGACGGTACAATTTTGGTACCCCGAAGACCATGTATTTCGCTTTGGGTTGGATGATGTTTGTCCTACCTACGAGGAATTTTCTGCCAGGCTGGGGATAAATCCCAGTGTTGCTGCGACTTTACCTGAATTTTCCTATTCTCCCAGGGATTTGTGGCCTGGGCTGGGCTTCTTCGTATTTCGCCTTCGGTGACTAGATCACTGGTTGCTGGAGGAATGATCGCCCTTCCGACGGTGTTGCAGTCCGTACATTTATAGGAAGTAGGTGATGCTGGCTATGCTGGAGCCGTTGCTCTGGGCCTGGTTTCAAAATTGCAACTGGTGACTGGGGAACTGCAGGTGGATCCGCAACTTACATCCATTACTTCATGGATGTCATACCGTCGCAATCCCGTGGTGGTGATACTGGCGGAGACCCTGAATGGTCTGGATGCCTAGCGAGAAGGTCATTTTGAATTCCTGCGGGGTAGCCCCGTGATGCTGTTCATGTGGTTGTCTGAAAGACTCCATCTGGTGACTCTTCCAGGATATCCTTTGTCGGTTGTACCCAACTTCTTTTTGCGTCACTTCTTTAGCGTTGTCCTGGATATTGAGAGCTGGGAGAATTGGCTTGTGGAACATGGGGATCGGAATCTGTATTGGTCAGTGCCTTGGTGGGGACAGTTGATGCCTGTTCTGGAGCTAGGAGAATACCCGTATGTGCGGTTGGTTGGTCTTAGACAAACCTCTTTTTATTTCCCTTGGCGGCTTCTACGCCAATTTGGCTGGGCATAAGTCGTGCCACCTCGAACACTAAATTTCTTTCCTGTAGAGGATTTGACCGAGCGTCTCCGCCTGCAGCTTGGCTCTTTATGGGAGCATCAGCATCCGTCGACCCATACCCCTCAGTCTATTGGGAGGGTTTGGCATATCCCTGGGGATTATATGAAGTGGTTGTGGAGGAGAGTAGTTAGCAAGATGCTGGCAATGGAGACTGGACAAAAGTGGCTTGTTTCTTTTGACACCATAGAAGGAGGTGTTGTGGTTCCTTCGAAGCGGGTTCGAGCTTATCGGTCCATGGAGTGTCTGCGACACTCTGTTCAGGTAGGGGAAACTTGGGGACCCCAGGATACAGATGATGATGACGGAGTGGGCTCCTATGGTAGCTGTGGATAGGACTCCTGGGGAGTTTATTGTATAATGGGGGATAAATGTGGGGATTTTAGTTGGCTCTTTTTTAGGAAGGTAGGGGAAGGGAGTTATTCGTTCCTTTTCTTATGTAATCTGTATCATACTTTCTTATTAGTGAAATAAACAAGTTTCTGATCATCTAGCAGTGCCTTTTGATGAGTTTTTTATTTTTGAATTATATATACCGATCGCTAAGGCATACATAATCCTTTTGTTCAAGTATATGTTAGAATGAACTGTCAGTCTCGGAGGTAAGAAAATAATAGTATTTTATGAAAAAGAAAGGGCCGTGCTCATGTAAGGTGTATGACCTGCCTACGTACCTCTGGGGTTTTTGAAAATTTTTAATTCTGTTTGAAAATGGTTTTTGCAGAGGATCAGGCCCACGTAGTTCTGGGCAGGGGGAAATGAAGAGTTTTTTTTAGAAGGGAGACGAGAAGAGTCGTAGCGCGCTGAGATTTTGGACTAGTGGTAGAATTTCTTGAGATGATCAAGGTTAACTGGACGAGCCATCTCTTCCCCATCTAAATCAATGAGCATAGCGGCACCACCGGACAAGATCTTCTTGACAATGTAGGGGCCGCTCCAATTGGGCTTGAATTTCCCTCTGAGGTCCCAGATGGGTTCAATGATTTCTTTGAGGGCTAGGTCCCCTTCTAGAACACCGCGGTCCTTGACCCTCTTGTTGAATGAATGCGCTATTCGGCGATGGTACCCTTGTATATGGTATAGTCTTTTTAATATCCTTTCATCTAGGAGGGTCAGCTCGTCAAGACGGCTTTGGCACCAGTCTTCTTCACTGACCTTGCTTTCAAGCATGACTTGTAGCGAGGGTATTTCCAAATCCACGAGTAGGATTGCTTCCATATCTTAGACTAGAGAGTAAGGGGTAGCTCCAGTAGAGGTTCTAATTGAGGTTCGGTAGCCCCATAGAGCATACGGGATCTGGTCGGCCCAATCCCGACAACTTTCGATCATCTTACTAATGATGGCTTTGAGGTTATTATTGGTGGATTCGACTGCACCATTGGTCTGAGGTTGGTAAGGAGAATATTTGTGTCTCTGAGTCCCATACTCGTTGACCACCTCTATGACTTCTGCCTCGAAATGCAACCCGTTATCTGATACTAGCTCGTACGGGACCCCATACCGGTAGATTATGTTTTTCTTGACGAAACTGGCCACTTTCTTAGCATTCAGCACTGCGTATGACTCTGCTTCGACCCATTTCATGAAGTAATCAATGGCAACTAGGATGAACTCATGCCCATTGGAAGCCTTCGATGTAACCTTCCCTATGATGTCGATGCCCTAGGTAGAGAACGGCCAGGGAGAGGTCATGTTGTATAATTCACGTGGACGCAAATGTTAAAGGTTGGAGAATTGTTGGCATTTAAGGCATCTTTGGACATAGGCGGTGCAATCCTAGGTCATAGTGGTCTAGCAGTAGCCCTGTCGGATGATCTTCTTGGAAAGCATGTGACCATTCATGTGGGGTCCGTATTCCTCACTGTGGATCTTCTTGGAAAGCATGTGACCATTCATGTGGGGTCCATATTCCTCACTGTGTCACCAAGCTGTGGTGGCATGAGTACCATGGGTTAAGTCAGGTATTGTTTGATTCGGTCAAAAGCTTCTTGGCATGCCTCGTTCCAAACCTTAGTTGAATCCTTTCGGAGGAGTTTGAAGATAGGTTCACAGAGGAGTTTAACTGACTGATGAACCGGCTGATGTATTATAATTTCCCAAGGAAACCTCAGACTTCTTTCTCTATTCGGGGAGGGGGCATCTCAAGTAGGTCTTTCACCTTGGAGGGATCTGCTTCTATCCCTTTCTCACTAATCATGAATCCCAAGAGTTTTCCCTCTGTAACGTCGAAGACGCATTTCTGCAGATTGAGTCTCATTTAATACTATCGCAGTCGTTCGAAGAACTTTTGGAGAGCAGGAACATGACCTTCTCTAGTTTTGGATTTGATAATCATATCATCCAAATAGACCTCAACTTCTGTGTGAATAAAATCGTGTAGGATGGTTGTGCCAGCCCTCTGGTAGATAGCCCCAGCATTTTTGAGACCAAATGGCATAACGGTGTATCAAAAGGTTCCCCATGGGTGATGAATGCGGTTTTTTCTTAGTGGTTTGGGTGCATTTTGATTTGGTTGTATCTGGTAAATCCGTTGACGAATGACTTAAGAGCATGACTGGCTATGTTGTCCACGATCATGTCGATATTAGGTAGCGGATAATCATCCTTTGGAGAGGCTTTGTTCAAATCCTGATAGTCTACACACATCCGAACTTTTCCTCCTGATTTCGACACGGGCACTATGTTGGCTAGCCATGTGGGATATTCGATCACACGAATGAAGCCTATGTTCAACTGTTTGACCACCTCTTTTTTGAATTTGAGCGACCATTCGATGAGGAGTTTTCTCAACTTTTGTTTGATCGACTTGTAATCTGGGAGACTGGGAATCTCATGTTGAGCTATTTCAGGATCAATGCCGGGCATATTGTCATAGGACCATGCGAAGGCATCCACGAATTCTTTTAGCAATTCTTTGAGTTATGCACGCTCATGCTCGTCAAGGTTAGCCCCTATCCTAATCTCGCACAGTTGGCTACTAGAATAGAGGTTAATAATAATAGTCTCTTCTTCATTAACTTGAACGCGGGTATGCTGTTTATTATTAACCTTATTTAGATCAATTAAGAATTGTTCATTTGCAAAATCATCATCATCAAAAGTTTGATTAGAATCCAAACAATTAATGTAAGGCACAGCAAGATACTCAAAATCTTCGTTTATTTCATTGACAGGAAAAACAACATTGAGAACCTTATCAAAAGAGGTCTCGATTACATTTGAACAAGGATAGACAACAGAAGAAGAAATAGGGTAAACATTGGGGTCAGGGGGATTTCAAGAGGTAGAACTGGCACAGCATGTCAGTTGAGGAGGGGTGTATCAACAACTTTAATCATATGGGATGGATCCATTGATGTAATGCCTGAATGAACCATGCAGAGTTCCACCCCTAGTGTCTGTAAGTTGAAGGAATCTTCAGAATCACTTTCCTCAGTCTCTTCGATATATTTGATGAGCGGTTGTGCTCGGTGTTGGAAACTTTCTGCCTATGGGTAGCTATCTTGGAAAAATATCTTCATTCCAAGATTTATCTTCTTGTCTGTGTGGTCATACCATTGTTCTGGAAACCGCAAAAGGGGAAGTATTTGCATTCTTTCATGAATCGTCCATTCAAGGAGTCTACTGGGATAGTTTGGATTCAGTCTAATATTCTCTTTGGTCGAGACTAGTGGATCATTCTGAAGCTCTTGTTCTGATGGTTGATACCCCAAGCCACAAGGAGGGAAAGTTTTCTTCAGTTCGATGGGATCAAGTATCCATTGCTGCCTTTGCCCTAGCCCCAGTCCGAGCATAAAGTGCATGTTTTTGAACATCTGAATCACATTGACATTTCTATGAGGGTCATATTCTGGACAAAACCCTTTCTTTAAAAACGTCCCCTACCGGGAGTAAGAGTGGGTCAACTCGGAATCCTAATAGGAGCATATCATTTTACCCATGTTGTATCGCAAGGATTGGACTACTGGTGTCGTCACCCAAAATGGTGATGACTCACCCGTCGACGGAGAACTTTAATTTTTGATGGAGTGAGGAAGACATACCCTTGATACTGTGGAGTCAGGGTCATTCGAGCAACAGGTTGAAACAAGCTGGGATGTCTATGACTTGGAATTCAATGATAGGGTTTATAGGGCCAACCCCTATTACAACTTTTATGGATCCCATCACCTCCCAGCGGGTATTATTATAGGCACGTACAGTGGTGGAGGTTGGAGCGAGGTCGCTTTCTTTCAGGCCTAAACACTTGAAGGTTCTCAGTCAGCAGACATTCAAGGAGGATCCGTTATCGACAAGAGAGAGTGGCACGACCTTCCCACTAATTTCGATGGAGATGTTGAGTGCATGATTGTGATTTGGCCCAATTCTGGGGATTTCTTCTTCAGAAAATGATATCATTCGGGTAGAGGTCAAGGATCCAACCAGATTTACCGCTTCTTCTGGTGTGGTAGAAGGAGGAACTGTGGGTCCAGCGAGCAGCTTGATTAAAGCATTTCTGTGCAGCTGGGACGACATGAAAAGCCCCCATAGAGTGATGTTAGCTTGAGTTTTCTTCAGTTAATCGAGGATCCTGCTCTCCTCGATGGTCATCTCTGGCATAGGAAGGTTTTCAACACCCTTCCCCTTGTCATTGGCTGGTAGTGAGCTTGGAATCTGGTAATGCCTCCCTGATCTGGTCATGTGATTTACTGAAGGAGGGAAGAACATGAACCTCATTTCCTCGTCAACCTCGTGTTGTTCCACCACCTTATTTATTTCTCTGAGAAGTTCTTCAAATGATATCATCCCACACATGTCGACTATCGAGCCAGTTTTTTCTGAATATTTCTCTTCATTCGAATCTTCGAATTCTTCCCCCCCCATCCGGTGGAAACAATTATGTCTTTCCATATAAAGTCGATACATTCCACAACTTCAACGGCTTCTTCATACAGGTTTTCCCAATCGGTGGGGATGGGTAAGGGTGAAGGGACCAGGCACCCTTGTAGCTTCAAAGCATCGAATAACTCAGTGATACTACAAATATATTGGTTTGCCTGAATAATTCTTCCATGATATGGATGACATCATCCAGAATGACTTCATCGGTTGGTACTACCCAACTATCTGACTCTCGGGCCCATTTTCGTGCTTCCAAGAATAACGTACTGAACCTCTGGCAATCAATGACCATCTTTGAGGGAAATTTCAGCCCGAACTCTAGGAGATGGTTTAACACTTCTGATAATTCCATGCTTCCATTTTCGGAATGGGTACGCACAACGATGCATGCTCTAGTAAGGAGTGACAGTTCCTGATCAGCGAGGCTAGTAGGGTGTAGGAGGAAATATGGGCAAATTTGGAGAGGTTTAGGAAAGTATATGGGTGTGATTTGAGTTGAGGGATCGAATTATGGGTTCTCTTTTAAAAAGATGGCATTGGCGTGATTTGGAAGTGGGTTGTGAGTAGTGTTTGGCTTAGGATTGGTTGGTGGGGCGATGGTACCCCGGTCAATTAGACCTTAGATTATGTTTCGAAGGTGAAAGCATTGATCAGTGGTATGGCCAGCTGTTTGGTGAAAGGTGCAATGAGCATCTTCCTTGAAGTTTCTTGGGAGTGGATTTGGCAATGGACGGGGATCCAAGGGTTTGATAAGGTTTCGGCTTAGCAGGGCTTGATAGACTTTGGATAGGGGAGCATGGAGCTCGGTGTATTCCTTCCGGACTGGGACAGGGAGGCTTTCTGTTGCCCATGATATGGTTGGTTGAGAGATGTTATTGATCGTTGAGACTGTAGCACTGGCAGGTTTGTCATATTTTCTGGGGGTGAACTGTCCGGACACCTTCTTTGGTTCGACTTCTGTTTTGGCAAGACCTTCCTCGATTTCTACTTCTGTTCTCTGAGAGCTCGAAAGTGGGGATAGTATTGTCCTCCCATTGTTGCTCGGACATGGGGTAATAAGTTCTTCTTCACTATGCTGACTTGTTCTTCCTCAGAAGGCCGATTGGTCATCGTTGCTATTTTTTCCCTCCATCGGGTTATGAAGTTACTGACTGATTCCCCAGAGTTCTGTTTGAGCATCTCTAAATCACGGTGGGTGACCTCAATCTCTTCATTGTATTTGTACTGTGATATGAATTCTTGAGCCACATCCTCCCAGCTACGAATTCTGGACTCTTCGAGAGATAAAAACCATTGGAGGCCGCTATCCTTCAAAGTTTACTGAAACAATTGGGCCATCACATCTTTAGAAGCCCCTAGTAGAGTCATGGAACAGTGATAACTTTGGAGATGAACAATCGGGGGTCCACTTCCTCCGAATTTCTCGATATTTGGCATCTTAAATTTCTCGGGTAACCTCACTTTAGGATAAGGAGACATGTGGGTATAGTCCATGTAATTCCCCAAGATTCTGAGTTGGTCAAACTTCTTAGTGAGCATCTTGAGGTCGTCTTTGACTTTGTTCAGCTCTTATTCCTTCAAATCAATGATCATAGGCAAGTTATCTCTAGGTTGGGTAAGGTTCGACATCGGGGGCCGGGCAGGCGGTGGCCCATTAACAGGAGGAACACGTGGAGCGTGCTGATACTCTTCGGGAACCCATATGGGCTCGGATGGATCCATAGCATGAGGGAATAAGGCCTCGAGTTCTTGAGGAATGGGAACCCAGTTTTTTTGCATCTCTCGGACCTCAGTTTGGAGGTTGTCAATCTTGGACACAAGTTGAGCTGGGACTGTCGTCAGATCCGACTGCACAACGGGTACTTGATATGTGTTCTCCTTGGAAAACAGATGGATTTTGGACTCGAAAGGAGTAATAGGGGAACAAATGGAACTCCGGGATGACCTGACTGAAGACCGAAGCCAATAAGGAGCCAGGCCAAGGGTTTGCGTTCGACCCGAGAAGGCGTAAAATGGGATTTTTTAGAAAAAAAGGGATGAAATTTTTTTTTACATTTTTTTTCCAGATTGAAAGACAAAATATTTTTTGGATTTTTGATAAAGAAAGGAGAAATGTTTTTGGATTTTTGATAAGGAAAGGAAAAAATGTTTTTGGATTTTGAATAAAGAAAAAGGAGAATTTTTCCTTTGGAGACGGTCTCAGCATGATTATTATAATTATTATGTTTTCATTTGTATTAAATTCTCCTAAATGCAAAATGAAATGCCGAACGGGACCCGAACCTAGAAAAATTGGGTTTGTAATATATGCAAAGCTATGGATGGACTTGTGACCAGGTTCACGGGAAGGGTCCCGTTTTAAAAATGCGCAAAAATTCGGGTGGCAGGCCGACCTGGAATTTCGGCAAAGTTTCAGGTAGAAACTAGCAATCTAACATGTGTGTCCTAGGCTTAACACCTATATGCGGGTATGCAGTTGGTTGGGTGAATCGGAAAGGGTTCCCCCCTTTGGCGTGACTTCCACAATATACATCTTGTTCTTACGGGCAATCGGTACGTGTGGACAAGCCATTTGATATACCTGAGTGTACGTGAATTGCCTCACCATATACCTCGTGGGGACGGTACGTGTGAGAGAGAATTCTATATACGCGGCGTACGTGAACGAGTTCCCTGCGATATACCTCCCATCATAACTTCGGTCAAGCGGTACGATACGAGGGGAACCGTTCGATATACGTCGAAGGTACTTGGCCAATGGAAGATGAGAGTCATATCGCTTAGGCTAACTACGCCCTGTAGGACCAGTGCCCATCACGAAGTGACCCTCCAGTTACTGGGTAAAATTTGGTCAATAACAATGTTCTTTGGTGATGTCGCGTGAATCATGTATGATCCTCTTATTAGTATCTTATGAGAATGTCTTTTTCGATTATGCCAAACAGGGAGCAAAGTACAAGTACCAATGGTTCACCAAGCATGGATGGATGATGCATGCAACATGTCGATATATGTGATCCTAGGTGCACGTGGTGTGAAGTGTACATGGAGAATTTTCTACAAGTGTGTGAATAGAAGCATAAGTATGGGAGATACATGAAAAAGGGGGACATGCAAAATTGGGGCCAAATATAAACAAACATAGCATCCATGTAAATAGAGTCTATCCCTTAAAATAATAAAGTCCCCAGCGGAGTCAACACTGTGGCCATCCCCCCGGATCGGATCCTCGCGAAGGGCGGGCAGCGCGATGGATTATCCTAGGTCCCGCACGTCCTTCTCGGGAGCGCTTCGATCGGCATCATTTGTGTGAGGTGAAAGATGTAGAGAGATTAGAGTCGCCAGTTTATTTTACTCAAAACAAATAAAATAAAAGGGGAAGCCATCCCGAAGGAAAGCATCCAAAGACATACTGATGCATATGAAACTAAAATGATTCGAAAAGGGTCCGGAGTCTAAGTTACGAAATGGGAAGGTGTTAGGCACCCATTACGCCCTTTCGGTCTCTCATGGGTTTTTTCTATTTTCCTTTTTATTTTCCCCGTGATATGTGTGCATGTGTATATATAGTGGAGATAGGAATCATCGACTTGTGCCATGGAAGAGATAAAGCGAGTCATTCATAGGAAGGTATAAAAATAATATTAGAAAATAGGATTTACGAGATTATTCTTACGTTGATCGTTATAATGAAATGATAACGCATGTGGAATAATACGCCACTAAGAACAAGTATATGTATATATATAATATAAGAGAGTGGAGTTTAGAGAAAATAGAAAATAAGAGAAAAAGTAAAAATAGGACTCGAGTCTCGAGTTTTACCCGAGACGCCTACGTAGCCTATAGAGGAATCAAAGTCCACGTAGTTTGCATGCAAAATGAGGGGTGAGGTTTATCCCATAAATCCAACCGGGGGATTCTCTTTTTTTTTTTTTTTGTAGAAAAAGTGTTTTAGTTGTGAGAAAAGTGTAAAAAAAGTATGAGAATTCCCGTTTGGAATTTATGAGCAAACCTTCTTTTTCTTGTTTTTTGGGTTTTTATTTATATAAAAATAAGGGATGTGCAATAATACTAACTAAAAAGTATATTAGGATGTGTGAGATGAGATAGTAAAAGTGCTAAGTAGTAAAACAAGTTATTGCGAATTTATGAGAATTTAAGGAGAGAGTTGAGAAAATTGGACCTTCTTGAAGATCTTGAACTTGATCTTGAATGTTGGAGAGCAGCCCTTAGACTTGGATGATGGTGGAGGGTAGTTAATTCACCAAGTTGGATGAAAATGATGATGAAAAGTGAAGGTTGGAAAGGGATTTGGGTGTGGAAATCACGCTGACTTTAAGAGAGGTTTTCTGAATTTGCTGAGAGTGGTCTCTATCAGATCTGGGCTCCCCTTGCAAGTGAGGTCAAGACTCCTTTTTATAGGCCCAGGGCATTTTCGATAGGCATAGCCCTGTTCCTGCCAATAGGCAGGTGCGTTTAGGCACACTACCGATAGGCAAGGTCTGGGACCTGCCGTTTGGCAGTGTCTTTCAGGAATTTTCAGAAAATCAGCTGCATAACGCAAACCATTGATCAGAATCGCACACGGGGTAGACCATTGGAAAGGTAATTCATAGATCTTAGAAATTCCTTCAGACTGCTCCCGAGTTCGGGAGTTTACTTTGGGTCAAATACGGCTCGGAAGCATTTGTGAGTCCATTGGACGGGGAATTGTCGGACGCAAACGGATCGTTCGTCCGCATGGTAAGTCCAAATCACACACGGGGTGGACCGTTAGAAAGGTTAGGAGATGTACTTCAACATTCCAAAGAGTTTGATCCGGTTCGGGGAGTTGACCTTGGTCAACCGGGCCCTGGAAGCATTCGGTGACCTCTCGGAGTAAAACCGATCATTCGTTCGTACCGTAAGTCAGAATCACGCACGGGACGGACCGTTGGAAAGGGGTTTTAGTTCCCTTAGAAGATTCATTCAGTCTCGATCGAGCTGAAGATTTGAATTTTGGTCAAACGGAGCCCGGGAGTGTCTGGTGGCTTCTAGGTCAGTACTCGGGGTATGACCTGAGTTTGTAGTGATGAAGGGAGGTGCTAGGGACCTAAGGAGAGTTTAGGGGGTAACAGAATGAGGTGTCTACATATAACCTTAGATAGGTTATAATCTTTCTTATGGATTCCCAGATGTTCGAAATCACCTATCGAACTTCATAAACTAAGTTGAACCATCAACTACATATGAAAAAACACAAAGCAAAAAGGTGAGATAGCCAACATTATTCCTATGAATCCTATAAATAATATGAATACCATCCAAAAGACTAAGTACTATGTGCAATATCCTATAGTTTTGTTTCAATATGAAAACCATATCTCATATGATTTTTGCCTAAGTACTATGAGCAAAAAGATCCAAACCATATCTCATATGAGATATGGTTTTCAATATCTCATATGGTTTTTGTTTCATGAAATTAAGGTTTTTAATCATCCTACAATTGATTTGTGTTGGTATTGCTCCTTGAGTTTTGAGTTTTGCCTTCATATCCTGGTACCTCTTTGTTCTCCATATTTACCTTGAAATTGATATCACTTAAAAGAATTTAATGATGTTATCTATGTTCTATAAGTGTGATTGATATTTTTAACTCAGTTATGATTATATGACCTTGATGCGGTTACTTTATATTTCAATTGTGATTTTTGTGATAAAGTTATATTTGTGTTGCTTCAATATTTTCCAATCTTTTTTTGTGTAGTAATTTGATTTTATGTTGAATCCTGAGACAAATTTCGTATGGTTTTGAATTTGTCTCTTCGTTTTAAATAAAATTGGAAGAATGAGATTCATTGTTTATGGCTTTGGAATTATGTTTTGATGTTATGATGTACTGAATATCGTCTTAAAATTTTTTGCACTTTGAGTATACAAAGTTCATATTTGGCTATATGCTCATTTTGTGGGTAGTTCTGAATTATTCTTTTAGAAAATAATTTAAGGTTCTATATTTGAAACGGAGTTTAAGAACTTGAGTAGGATTTTATGAATTAATATGGCATTGGGGATCTTATTTATACCATTTTTTATTTTTGTAATTAAAGTGGTTCTTAAATAGTTATGACAGTAGCTTTGACTATATTTTTTGTTTGTATTTTAAATTATTGAGGGTTTAATACCAAGCATGAAATCTATTGTCTCTAGATTCAATTATAGAGATATTTTTGTTAGATTTTGAATATTGTTTTGAGTTTATAAAGTAACTAGTGTTTTAAATCAAAGTTTATAATGTTCAAATGAGTAACTTATCTTATTTATCATGAGGTTTATAATTGATCAACTGGCATTTATGCTAAAAAGCATTTGGAGTTTGTATATATGAAGAGACATGACGAGCTGGATTTGAATTTATGATCGTCGTGTGCTTGGAATAATTCCAATTGTGATTATTTTAATTATATTATATTTTTTACTCATGGATATATTCTTATTTTCATCTCTCTTGTAAGTAATGTTTATCTTTAGGTTCTATTCAAATTTTGTTATAATAAAAAACCTTGCCATTTTTATCTTCTTCTTCTTCTTCTTCTTCTTCTTCTTCTTCTTCTTTTTATTATTATTATTATTATTATTATTATTATTATTATTATTATTATTATTATTATTATTATTATTATTATTATTATTATTACTACAAGGTTTCTCTGTAATGCTTTGATTTCAAAGCAGAAGAGCAGTTACCAAATACTCTGAGGAAAACATTAATTTATGAGGTAATTTTAAGAATTCACACGGTTAATTTTTCTAATTTTTGTGACAGTAATCACTTTGGAAGAAGCCAATACTGGCATCTACATGTTATTCAATCACAGGATTTTGGATTCCCAATGCCTTACTTTGCACATGTTTCTTTAATTCTTTCACTTAATAGGAGCAATTTATTGGCAAGGCATGATGCGTCGTCGGTGGTCAGGTAGTTAGCCATTTCATCAACTGATTTGTGTTTTCTTAGTGAGATACTTTCATTATATCTTTGTTGTTTTGCCCTCCTTTTATCCCCAATTTTGTAGAAGTAACATAACTATGTTTTTTGTAACTATTACCTGTCAATTTTGGGAGATGGTACATTTGCCTCGGGCAATGGTGAACCATCTAGCACTAATGAGTTGGGGTGGTGTTACAAAATATGAATTATTTGCCCTTGAAAAACTTGGTTGATCAGTTTCCTTTAGTTAGTTTTATTCCGTTAAAAATGCGTATTAGCTATGTTGAAGATGTCAGAATGTCCTAAATTTGGCTGGTGTGATTACTGAATGTAACAACCCACCTTAAATAGGCAGTTAGTCCCTCCGAAGTCCTAAAATTCACAAGAAACTCTAAATTTTTATCAAATTACCAAAATACCCTTGAGTAAAGAATTATGCTAATATACCCCTTTATATACCAATTAAATCCCGACTTTAACCCAAAGTTTGACCAAATAACTTATATATTATAGAAATATCATGAACCAGTACCATAAGTTTATGAAATTGCACATAAGACCCTAAAACTTATAAAAAATAACTTATAAGCCCTAAAATCTACACAAAAATACCCAAGTACCAAACCTAAAACCAAACTTAATTCCACTTTCCTCCCTGCTAATATGGGACCATCTAGATTAACAACATGGCATGTACCACATGGAGTAGCCATGGTACCCATTAACTCCACATATACCTTGGTTGAAACTTCACAAAACCTGGTTAAAAACCACCTCCATTTCTACCAATGAAACCTCCTACACGAATCCTATAAAAGGCACCATTTACCCCTGAGAAAACTCACTACAGCTCAACACACTTTCAAAGTAAAGTTTTGAGTTTTTATGCACCTCTATTATTTAATGTGTGAATGTTTTTTTTCTTTTGGTTATGTTTATGCACTTATATATAGTAAATATACGCATTTACATGTGAATATTAATGTGTGAATGTGCTGGATAAGATTAAAACCCAAAAAACTCCATTGAAGCTTAATCTTCAATGGTGGATTCTACTTCCTTGACTTTGAACCAGTGTCAAAGTGAGAAAACTTAAGCTTTGAGCCTCGGGAACGTAGGTGCAATGTTTAATTGAACCAAACCATGTTTTAATGTCCCAAATTTAAATTTAAATTTTTCGGACCTGAAAGTTTCATGAATGAATTCAGGAGTTATACTCAACCACAACCCCTAAAACCAAGCCTATTTTATTACATTTTCAACATATTTACCAACCATTACTATGCTAGAATACAAATCATATCTTTCAATAACTTATTCTCAAGTCAAGTTCTTGCCATTTATATAGTAAATCAATAGCACAAACTAGGCCACCAAAATCTTTGAAACCAATATGGTTGGATTCCTTTTCAAACATTACACAATTTTTATTCAGGAACCAACTCAAATGAATTTCTAAAATGTCTAAAATATATGTTCAAAGTTTTAAAACACTAAAGTCAAACTATCGAAGGTTGAAGGTGATGTGGGTTACGTGCGCGAATGGGGGTCAAACCAGGAGTGTGTGATATTTGACCCAACACGTGAGGGTGCGTCTTTAATCAGAAAAATATGATTTTTTTCCCAAACATCTATTTTTAAATTTTGATGAAAATGTAATATTACATAACCCTGTTTGGATCCCTAAAAAGAATAATCTCAAGAAAACCAGTTTAAGATTTAAAAATCCAACATTCATTTTACACATAACCCCCAACCAATTTTTTAAGTATTTCAAACACTCCCAATTTTTTTTCACAACTTCTTTAGGTAAAATAATGGCATTGTTTCTCTTTCAACTAAACCCAAATCAAAAATGGAAACTCAGGAAAATATTACTTTTAATTTTTTTTGAAATTATATATTATAGACTCTTAATTATTTTTGCACTGAAACTTATTTCATTTTATCACTCTACTACATCACATAAGAATTATTTTAGACCTATACTAGCTACTTATACTCTCCCTGATTTTAGACTACCCAGTCAACTAGTATGAGATAGACTCAAAAACCGCAAACCGTAACTACAAAGTAGGTGATTCTATTTTCAATATTAAACAATTGAGCTTATGTCTTTGCATGTCACTGTGTTGTATCACTATGTGATAACTTGAGGTCATACTCTTATTATGAACTCTTTTTTCTAGTTCATATTTATCGTGAATATTGATTATATCGATATTCCAGTTATCCCTGAAACTCGATAAACCGCTACAACCTATAAATTCAATAAACACCACTGAATTTTCTTAAACCTTTAATGGTGGTATAACCCTGCATTAAATTTAACTTAATTTCAAAAAACCATGCAATTTGTACCCATTATCAGCGATACCCTAGTCGCATATCTTACAATTCAGGGATTAGACCCGGTATACCACAATAGTTCTAATTGGCTAGTAGTACTCAGATGGTGAGTGCCTAATTGTTATTTTTTACATACGTATAAGTGCCACTCTAGCTAAGTGTGCTAAGATGTTTTATTTTTTTCATAATTATTTAGGATTGCATATCCAAAGGTTTTGGACGATATTATAACAATATGACTATGCAGTTATAGCCTCTATAACCAATAATTTTATGGGTTATCTTGTTATAATCTGAACCCTTACGCTTGTAACAAATATTTTGACAATACATGCTACTCATACCTTGTATATAAATAAAATTGTCTAATTGGCATATATGCTTAATTGTTTCCCTTCCAGCTAGATAATGAGCTCGGAGAAGGAGAAATACCACCAGTACCCATGAACTTTTTCTTCATTTTATCCCAAAAAAGATTTTTAGTATCATATGCATGGGAGGTAGTAGACAAGGATGGTAGTCCCCGCTGGAATATCTATATGACAACTTATCAGCTCATATAATTCCTTAGTGTTTCTACAAGTTTTCCTGTTAATGTGGCATGTATGAATAAATAGGTATTTCCACTTATTAAAGACTCATGAATGTAATAAAATGCCTAGCATCCCCCTAAAATAAAGCATTTAAATTCCGTTTTCCTTTCATTATTTCATTTTATACTATTATCCCTTGGTCACCATTAAAGCATAGAATCGTGGATGCGATGATTCGGCATGAATATTGTATTTTTCACCCCTTATACTTATGCATTTTAGCCCCCTCGGGTACCTTCATTCCTATATTTATGCTTGTTAACCAAAAAAACTCCGTTTTATATGTTAACATGCTATATGAGGTATAATTGAGCTTTTGTAAATATTTCGGTGCATAGTGTGAGGTTCGGTAGCATTCTGGTGAAATTCCGACGACTTTTACAGCTTCGGGAGCATTTTTAGTAATTTCAAAATTCAGGTTTTAATCGCTAACTCTTTACAAAATTGAAGCCCTTTGATTTCTCTTCATGTGTCCACCGACGGTGCATGAATACGAGTTGTATGGAACGAGTTATGTCATTTTAGGATGATTTTGACTTCAAAATCACACTCAAGGGAATTTTTGTCATTTCATAATTTGTTTTTTGGCTTAATGTCTTCTTGGATTTTTTATCCCATTGAGTTATCTTCGCGTAGCCTCCGACTGTTCCTAATTCCGAGTAATAACGAAGAGGTTACGACATTTTTTGTAAAGTTGGACAAAGTTGAGAATTTCAGATTGTCAGGTGCGAATCGATTCGGACAAGTCCGAATCGATTCGATTTCGCACCAGACCCTACTTTTTTATTTTCCATGTTTTCGAATCAATTCGGTTCCTTCCGAATCGATTCGGTCCCCTATTTTTCCAACTTTCTTATTTACTAGTTTGATATTAGGGTTTATGTTTAAAACCTTTTCATCTCATCTGGAAGAGAAATAATTCATTTTTGATACATTTTGTTAGAGTTTTTTTGGAGCTTTAGCCCTACTCCACCATTTCTATAGGTGTTTTTCCCATTTTGTAAGTTATATTTACTATTCATTCATCTTCCTTATTGTATTTCCTTTGTTCTTGCTTTATTTCCTTCATGTATTTCATTTCCATGCCTAGTTAATCATTTATTGTTGTTATTTATTGATTTCCTTAGTTTAATTAGTTTATTTCCATGCATAGTCCGTAGATAACGGGTTGGGATTGTGTTTCCACCATTAATGGGTTTTGATCTCCAAAAGTTAGGTTTTGGGGAAAATCGGGTTTAATCGAAACCTCGCGTATTAAAGTCAGATTATTATGCGTTTAACTTTATTTGTCATGCAACGTTAGTGTTTAAAGAGATAATCAGAATTTAATCCGCGTGTGACCATTTTCGATTAAATAATTTATCTCACTTTTTTGGATTAAATTCCTTCATATGTTATGTTTATAATTAATTGAAATGCTTGGTTAAATAGCTTTCGAGCCGGAATTCTAATTATTAGTTGTTTTAGCCCGCATGGTGGGAATGTGATCCCGACTCTCATCTTTACATTTTTTAAAGTAACTTCTCTTTTTCCTTTTTCACCACAACCACCCTATCACCTTTTACATTTTTACTCTTGAAGTAATAAATCAATTAACATCTATACGACACTCCCCGTGAATTTATTACAATACACGACTTACCGCTATACTTGTATCACAAGTGTAGTTGTAGTTTAGGTTTTTTAATTGAGAAGGCGAACCAAAAACAACGACAGTGCTTCTCTACGAGCACATGGTTCGCGCTCAATCAAAATGACACCGTTATCGGGGAGTGTTTTGTTTTAGATTGTAATTGTTTTATTATTTTGTAATATTTTTTCGTTTGTATTTGTATTCTTTATTTTAACCTTTTTTACAGGATAACACATTTGAGCGCTAAGAAACTTTGATTCTTAGTTGCGCACTTTCCTACCTGGACTCTCTATTTACAAACAATTAGGTAACCATATCGTACTTCTATAGCTTTTTCGATTATTCTAATGATTTTTACTTTGGGGATAGTTTTCAAGTTTTCCATTTTTCAGGAATTTCTTGATAATGAAAGTCTTGAAAACATTTATCGGTATGATAACCATTGTTGGGAGCTTGAGTTGGATGCATTCTTTGAATCCAGGGATGATTTTTCTTCCACTACTTATGAATTCGAAGAAAATTTTCAACCAAATGAGGAATCCAAGGTTCTAGAGCCGAGGAAGCCTACTATGGAAGAAACATTTTGTATTCGCCCCGATTTTTAAAATCCCACTTTAAAAATATAATATTTCCTTTTTATGAAATAGATGTGGAAGCGTATAGAGGTGATGGTTCACAACTTAAAAACACAAAATTTTAATTTACTCCAAAATTAAAATCAAACCAAAGTGAAATTAACCTAAACATACACTCTAATTTAAATTTCACTTAAACCATATTAATCCAAGTCCTAAAACTTGCCTAGGTTATATTTTGCAATTATATTAAGTTAGGACAAACCAATTTTATCAAGTTAAATTAAATGACTTGAATTAATTAATTAAACCAATTTTATCTTTAATTAACCTAAGCATGCGTTCTAAGTCATAATGCAAGATACAAGTAAATCAATTACACTACGCCGCGATGTACGAGGAAAAACCCAAGACGGGAAACAACCTCGGACGGACCTAGCCTCAAATCCACTAAGTACGGAATTTACAATTACAAGACAAAAGACTTACATCACACGACTCGATCCCTCTCAAGCCTCGACGCTCCTTCTTGCAAACACCTCCACTTAGCGAATAACCCCGGAGCTCCACCGCGGTCTCGGAACCCACCGATCAGACTTTATGTGGTCACCGTCACCTGAACTAGAAGCCTTTCTCCAAGTGGGTAAATCACAAAAACCTCTTCTTCTTTGTGGGATTTAGAAGCAAACCCAAACATCTCTTCAAATGGTAGAGATGGAAAATTGGTGCCAAAACTCCAAGCAAGATGTATATATATGAACTTGGATAAACACAACTATGGGTGTAAACTAAAGTGTATAATCATTTTTTCTTTGGAAATTGACACTTTAAAACAATGAACTTTTTCTATAAACAATTTTTGCTAACAAACACTCTCTAGATGTTGGTAGGATATGAAAAAATTAAATTAGAAAAAGTTATTCCCACACATATATATTCAGCAAAAAGATAGTGGGGTAAAACAAGTGGGAAAGTGGGAAAAACTGCTCAAAACTGCCAAAAAACCTGTTCCCGCCAAGTCTCGTTCGAACGACATTTCGTTCGAACAATATTTCGTTCGAATGACATTTCGTTCGAACAAGTTTTCTAACGAAGTTCCAGTATAAACTTTTTAGAAGATCGTTGGAAATCTCGTTAAAACGACCATCTCGTTCGAACTACATTTCGAACGAAGTTCCAGTATGCCATAATGGGAAGTCGTTGGCTATCTCGTTCGAACGACTTGTGGTTCGAACGACAATCTCATTCGAACGACACTTTGAACGAACTCACAGAATGTTCAAAAATTCTTTTTAAGCCCAGAAACTTTATATACTTTATAAATAAGTTTTAATAGAGAACATTTGAAAACAAAACACAGTTCTAAAAACCTAACACCCAATATAAATATGTTCCAAGCTCCTATATATATGTGTAATGCATTCATACCTTGGGAGCATGGAACCAACTCAAGCGTTTTTTTCCAGAATTGAGGCAAAACTACAAAGGACTCAATTGGAAATTTCATCCTTACAAATCTCCCCCTTTGGCTATTCCGGGACAAAAACCAACAAAAATCTTAAAGGGTCGTCAAGCTCTACTAGACTAATAAAAAAATCCCACCCAAAATAAAAAATACAATGCTTGACTCAAACAACCCAAAGGATCACAATCTTTGCCGGTGAAAGTTGCCGCTTTATAAAATAATTCCTGCACACTTAAGCAAACACATTACACGCATAGGGAATATCAAAATATTTAATGCAAGTAAATATCAAAATATACCCTTAAATTAATTTTCTCCCTTGATCAAGAATGATCAACTTAGAAAGACGTCTCCCCCAAAGATAAATCTCCCTTAAACTAAGATATGGTAATAATAGGATTAGATACCATTTCTTCCCCTATCATTCTCCCCCTTTTTGTTCAGGGATAAATAAAATGGGATACCAAGCCAAAACAAGTAATTGTGCATATAGTGATGATAACGTTAAAGCATATGGGCAACAAAAATTAAACTAATCCAACAAATAACAACTTAAACCAACTATGATGCAATAAAATGATACCAATATGATATATAAATTATTAAGCACGTGATATCAACAAAGAATGCAATAAGATGGATACCAAGTATGAATTAAAGCATATATGGATTAGAAATCAAGGCAAGGACTAAACAAAAATATCAAATATATGTATACATAATATATACCAAAGAAACTCAAGTACACATATACAGATATAAACACACAAATGACACACACAAAATATAATAGGAGTCTTTCACACTCGTATGGAAAATATGAAAACGAAAGTGTTGGGGTGTGAACTAGTAACGATTAAATTTAGACCCAATCACTTAAACCATGTTCACGGAGTTATCAATTGATTGCAAACTTCATCACATTTGAATATAACCTCATGTGACAATATAAATTGGACTTAATGAATAAACATACACAATGCATACAAGCCTAGCATATTGATGATTCTACAAACCAATAGAGTCATGACATGAAATACGCAACTAGGATAAACGGACATTGTGCAAACCGTTGATATACCATCCAATCTCCCTCAATAAGCATATATTAATTTTGAATGAATATATCAATCAAACATAGGCCTTGGCAATTTTTTTTTCTTTTTAATGCCATATATTCTGTTTTTAGGCCATTGGACCACGAATTTATTTTAGGTCCATTCAAAACGGTGGCTTACAATCGCAAAGGATAACCAAGTCCTTTCGGAGCCCTTCCCCGTGCACATTTATATTTATCATGTTTTTATTTATCACACAAATCTCACGTGCAACGGATTTTGACATGCACTAGTCCTCCTAAGTCACAATAATGTAGATGAAAAGATTGGTAGGAGAACACCTCACAAAGCTCAAATTTACATATGAAGTTAATTTTCAAAAGAGCTCGTGCATGTGTGAATAGAGGCATATAAAAATAGAATCCATTTAATCAACACAAAATCAAACTGCTCCATGTAAGCATGGTAAAGAACATAATAAGGATTGACAATCTAAACCAAAAGTTCTAGCCACATGAGAAAGAAAAAGATGGGATTCTAACACAAGTGTATGCCACATAAAGTGTGTCAAACCAAAATACACACAAAATCAAATCTATTTGAGTTTTTGGACTTTTTAACCAAAAAAAAAATTACTCAAAAGACAAACAAAAATTCATTTGTATTTTTCATTAAGCCTAAATAACTAACAAGGTAAAAACACAAATGATAAACAAAACTCTTTTTGTATTTTTTTCATTTAATGCAAATAAAAATGAAAGAAATATAATACAAAAGATAAACAAAAATCATTATTCTAGCATGAGATATGCGATGATGCAATGACTTGAAAATGATTAAATAAACATACATTTAGCATGGGTGATACAGCATGAGGTACAAAAGCTAAAGTATGCAAACACTAACACATTCATCCTTTAGATTTAGCAAGGGAGGAAGCATGTGAAAGTAAGTGAAAATCAAATACCCTGTCTTGTAAAGCTACCAAGTCGAATTTCCTAACCCAAATTAATGAAGAATGACAATCTTCGGGTGTAGGGATTTTAACTACCCTGGTTGCTTTACGTTGGGATTTTCTAGGAATTCGTTTAAGATCAAAACAAAATTTCCTAAGATGACCTTTTCGACCACAATGTGTACAAGTAAAATTACGTCGAAATTTGGTACCTAATGAATGATCTCTAAAAGCTTTCCTAGTAGATTCTCCTAAAACATTGGTTTTGGCTTTATGAGTAGATTCATTACAAGTATTGAAGCCTAAACCACAAGTGTCATTTTTAATTTGGACCGTTCCTAATATTTTATCTAATTTTTCCGAACGACACTCTAAATCAAATTTGACATTACTAGTCTTTTAATTTATTTTCTAATTCTAGGATGTTAGACTCTAATAAAACATTTCTCTTTTCGAACTCGAGATGCTCCTTTTTCAAGGATTCCATTAAACCTCTAAGGCTATCTCTCTCGCCTTCTACATATTCAATCTTCTCTCGAAGAGTCCTCTCACGTGTCCTAAGGTCTTCAACCAACACACTATCATCAACGACCTTGACACTTTATCTTAAACTAGCTTCTAACTTCAAATTAGCTCTTTTTAATTTAATAGATTCTTTATAAAGTTCATGAAAAGAATTTTGAAGTTCACTCACATTAACCTCTTCTTCATTTTCACTCTCTCTTTCTTCTCCACTCTCACTATCATTAAAAACAAGGGAATTAAGAACTTTGACCTCGGAAGTGTCATGTGATAAAGTTTCATCAATCTATGAGTTCTCACTATCACTCACATGACTAGCCATAAAAGCCACAAAGTTGGGTTTGGTGGGGGAATCGGGTCCCTCTTCCTTATCACTATCACTAAGGGTCGCATTATATGAAATGGGTCGCTTACCCTCTTTCCTTAGTTTAGTGGGGCACTCAAAAGCCCTATGGACATAACCCTCACAACCAAAACACCTATTTGACTCGTCCTTATTCAATTGTTCATTAATAGGTTTAGGGATCTTCTCGGTTTTGTCATACTTAGAAGTTTCAAATTTCTTAAAGTCATTTTTAAATTTATCTTTGTTAAATTTAAGAAATTTTCTAAATTTCTGAGCAAACAAAGCCATGTCTTCCGAGGATATTCTATCCATTTCATGTTTAGTCCATGGATTTAATGACATGTTAGTTACAAAGCATGCTTTTTGTTAAAAATTTAAAAATATTTTCTTATTTTATTTTTCCTTTGTTGGGCATTTTGCCTTGTTTTCAATGAGAAATTTCAATAAATGTCGGATCCAATTGATAACTCAATGATGCATGTTCTCGATTTTAGAAGTTATTAGACTTTAGTCCTCAAATCATTGATATTACAAGTAACTTCATGAATTAAACTTTATCCCATGAGCACATGCGCTTTCCTTGTTATATTGATTTGGTATAATATTTTTATAACTCAGTAATCTTTTGTTGCATTGTATATACTTACACCGTGTGAGCTTTGGGCTTTCCTTCATTTGTGAGTGTTATACATTATTCTTTCCTCCTTGAAAACACGAAAATCATCGATAATCTCTCTATTCTTTCATTGATCATTCATTATTTGAGTTTATATCTTGAAATGTGTTACTCGAGCATGATTTTCAAAATTGTTTTGACTCGAGAATTGCGTAAACTTTATGAAATGACCTTAGGCAATCTTTTTTATATCACCAATATTACACTTGACCTCACCTTATATCTTTCCCTAGTCAACCCCTTTGAGCCTAAATATAGCCTTTCGTTTCATAACCCAAAATCTCATAACTAACTCCACATTGGAGTTATAAACCATACATATTACCTTCCATACCTTTGTTTGGAATGTTACTCGAGATTGAATGATGTTATTGTCTTGCGGTTGCAATTAACCATGAAAAGAGTATTAAAAGTGAAGAAAAGAAAGTACAGTGAAAAAGAAAAGAGAAGTGAAAAAAAAGTTAGAAAAAGAATAAAAGAAAGAGAAAGAGAAAGTTTGTATAAATTGTATATAGTGTTAAATAATCCTTGTCACTCTCCAATTTCATATTTGATGCTTATTATGAAAATCATTTTCCAATTTTGAAATTTCCCACAAGTTTCCACTATCCCAAGTTTTTCATCCCCGAACATTTTAAATCTGTACATATTTCCTTCATTTCATAACCCGAGCTTAGCCTATATTACAACACTATAAATTCATATGTGATCCTCGGGTGAGTTCAATTTAAAAGTTTAAATAGTTTTGATAATCTGTGAAAATTCATTTTGCCTCCTTTAATGAGCGGTATCTTTCATTGAGATTACATGTTTTCGTTTTACATATAGTGTTCTTCATTACTGACATGTGTGAGACCTAGTTTTGATTTCCATTTACTTTTTATGCCCGCATGTCCCGTGTATTAACTCTGTTTCATAGTGATTTCATTTATTGAGTGCAATTCCTGGTGAGGATTCATATATTTATGCTTTTATGTTTATCCGATTTATATAAGTTTTTGCTAAATCATATTTTGCATGTGCTCGCTCCCCTCCCCTTTTAAGGTTTCAATTCGTTGAAGTTCGTTCTATAATGTTAATAACGTGAACTTTTGTGTGAATTCATTCACTTTTCTAATAACATGTTGAAATCTTGCCCATTATTGTTGAGCATGTGTATTTTGTTGGTTTGGGCACATTTTGAGGAAACCTTATGATGTTTTTGGGTTTCATCCTTAAAAACTCTCACGAAACGTCACTCGTCCACGTAAAAGTTGCATTTATCCCATTTGTACATATCTCCTTTTCTTTGGTTTACATGTTGTTCTTATTTCTTGTACTACATTACTAGGGACTACAAATGTGTACGTTAGGGGGTGTGATTTGACACAAATATTGTAATTTTCACCCCTTATACTTATGCATTTTAGTCGCCTCGAGTACCTTCATTCCTATATTTATGCTCGTTAACTAGACAACCTCCATTTTTTATGTTAGCATGTTATATGAGATATAATTGAGCTTTTGTAGGTATTTCCGTGCTTAGTGTGAAGTTCGGTATCATTCCGGTCAAATTTATCGACTTTTGCAGCTTCAAGGGTTAGTAATTCCAAAATTTGGGTTTTGATCCTGAACTCTTCACGGAAGTTGAATCCCATTGATTTCTCTTTGCGTGGCCACTGACGGTGCATGAATCCGAGTTGTATCAAAGGAGTTATGGCATTCTTAAGATGGTTTTAACTTTAAAAGCACACTCAAGGGAATATTTAAGGGCATTTTAGTCATTTCATAATTTTTTGGCCTATTGTCTTATTAGATATTGTATCCCTCTGAGTTAGCTTCGCATAGCCTCCGACCGTACCTAATTCCGAGTTATAATGAATAAGTTACGATATTTTTCGTAAAGTTTGACAAAGCTGAGAATTGCAGACTGTTAGGTGAGAATCGATTCAGACAACGAATTGATTCAATTTGGCACCAGAACCTACTTTTCTATTTCCCCTGTTTTTGAATCGATTTGGTCCCCTATTTTTTTCAGCTTTCTGATTTACTAGTTTTCCATTAGGGTTTATGTATAAACCTTTTCATCTCATTTTGATGAGAAATAATTCATTTTAGATAGATTTTGTTAGGGTTTTACTAGAGCTTTGGCCCTACTCCACCAATCCCATGGGTGTTTTGCCCATTTTGTAAGCTATATTTATGATTCATTCATCTTCTTTATTGTATTTCCTTTGTTCTTTCTTTATTTCCTTCATGTATTTTATTATTATGCCTAGTTAATCATTTATTGTTGTTATTTATTGCTTTCCTTAGTTTAATTAGTGTTTAATTAGTTTATTTCCATGCATAGTCCGTAGGTAACGGGTTGGGATTGTGTTTCTTCCATTAATGGGTTTTGAGCTCAGAAAGTTAGGTTTTGGAAAAAATCATGTTTAATCGAAACCTCACGTATTAGAGTCGGAATATTATGCGTTTAACTTTATTTGTCATGCAACGTTAATATTTAAAGCAATAATCTGAATTTCATCCGCGTGTGACCATTTTCGATTAAATGTTTTATCTCGGGTTAAATTCCTTCATGTGTTATGTTTATAATTATTTAAAATGCTCGGTTAAATGGCTTTCGAGCTGGAATTCTAATTTTTAATTGATTTAGCCCGTGTGGTGAGAATGTAATCCCGACTCTCATCTTTACATTGTTTAGAGTAACTTCTCTTATTCCTTTTTCACCATAACCACCCTATCACCTTTTACATTTTTATTCTTGAAGTAATAAATCAATTAAAATCTATACGACACTCCCTGTTGATTTCTTACGATACCTAACTTACCGCTATACTTGTATTGCAAATTTAGTTATAGTTTAGGTTTTTACATTGAGGCGGCGAACTGAAAACAATGACAGTGCTTTTACAAGAGCACACGGTTCTCGGTCGATCATGCCACACTGAATCTTTTCATGTGGTTTATAGTTGATAGATTATCCACTGAGCATGTCAATAAAAGCGGGGTCATTTTTGAAAATTTCTTTGTTGAAAGTATGCGGGAACTTTTTCATTTAATTTGTTCTTCACTATTTATGTAGGGATGCTGATAATGCTTCTAAAGAAGATCTTGTCCGATTACCAGCACCACCTACTTGTATGAATATGTTAAAGCTTCCCCCATATTAAAGGTTTCTCGCAGCTCTAGTATCCTTGTGTAAAATAGTGTGATCATAAATTTCCCTACATTGACTGAAAATGTAATTCTGAAAATAAGAAATAGTTCGTCTGTACCAAATTCATAGTCATGGTGTCCATTTTTCATCCGTCTAAAACTTATAGTCATAGTTTCTAAAATAGTATATAAATCTAGTCAATATTAGAAATTTTTCCATCCGTACGATTCCCATAAGAGAATAATTATTAAAGTGAATGTATTGCATTTAACATAGATCATGTTTTTAACATAGGAAGCCATATATAATTGATTTAGCACAACTTTTCTAAGCATTCTACTCTTTATTAATATGGTGATCAACTTCAAATGATATCTTAAATTCCATAGAATTCTTGAAGACAATCCAATCATTATCAAAGTCGAGGATGGATTAACCAGTAAGCCCCTTATCATCCCATCAGATCTCAACTCCTAATGGTTTGTATTTAAAAAATAATTTCAACAATTATTCTATGCTACACAATTCCTTTGTTAACAACAACCCATGCCCATGGACAACAATATAAATCATCTTTTTCACACTGTTGAAGTGCAGGTGATTGTCTATCAATAAGTTGGGGTTGCTTTGTCTCTTTTTCTAGGTCATTCTCAATGTATTGGGTCAGAGCAACATGGTATTACTACATGGTCTGCAATATAGATCATTCTATAATTGCAGACTGAAGACGACAATTTCCTTCTTTACAACGACACTTATTGTAAGCATACTTGATAATTGCTGATAGTTTTATGTTCTTTCTCATGGAAAGAAAACGATAGTGTACATGATATGTGCCATGAGAATTGGGGCTTACTTGTCAAAATATTTAACAATGACTATAGGTTAGGAATTTTAGTAATGATCTACTACTGCTTTTGCTTGTTCCTTTTTACCTACTTGACTGTTATGTTGTTACATTGAAGATCTTATGAGCATTTCGATTGTTTATTTCATATCCATTTATATATAATGCCAAAGCTAAAATTTCTTGCCATGTATGCTGTTTAAGGATTGAGACAAAAAACATTATTTCGTCTAAGGACACATTGGATTTTAAAACTTAAATAAGCTTGATGGAAAACAATGTCCTTCTTAGATTATGACAAAGATTGTTTATAAATATGCTTCTCTCCCAAACTGTGGGACCCTCCAAAGTACACCTTGAGCCATATTTTGGATAAGTTCGTGAATAGTAAATTACGAGGAAATTAATGTACAAACCCTAAAAATTAGAGATGTACAAGTTCCACACCAAATTTGGCATGATGCACTACATGCTTAGAATGATCTTTGGGATTATTGCCCAATATAAGCCAGCATGTGATTTTTCCATTAATGCATGTTAATTGATCGGTGGAACATAGGAATATGCAATGGATACAAATATGTTAGGTATTGTTTTTTCTACATATGATAGAAATCCTATGATCTGATTGCTTCTTTTTTTGGTTTATCTAGTCTATATTACACTTGAATTGATATAGGGGTTAAAAGTGATTCTTTCCTTGTGGCATTGGATATTGGAAGTGATCTACTTTGGGTTCCATATTATTGTATAGAATGGGCTCCAGTATCTTCCAGTTACTATAGTAGTCTGGTATGTACGAACTTCACTAATTATGTTGTATATATAACATATCCCTGAAGGGGTCTAACCCAACTCCTACACTGGAGGTATATAAGCCAAAATTGAAAAGCATAAAGACTTAAAAAAGTGGACAACAAGGGTACTAAGGGGATATAATAACTACATCCTGAACCAAAATAAAAAAACTACATCCTGAAAACTACATTGTGAACCAATATATCCCCCCCCCCCCCCCCCCCCCCCAACACACACACACACATAAAAGTCATTCCTTTGATAACTAGAGAAATAGTAACCCTAACATTGAGTAACAATTTTAAGGATAGGATGGAACTTGGTACACGTACATGGTACACTTATAAAACTAGTACGCAAAATAATAGGATAAACCTAGATGGTTTGCTACCTCGGATCATGGAATATTTGAGAATTTGTGTACTTCTTATGGAACATAAATATATTGTCAAGAAAACATGTACTCCACTAATTAAAGGTATCTTTATCAGACTCTAGGTTTTACAAATCAACAAGTATGCGCAAGAATTGGGTGAAAAGTGTGAACTTGTAGATTGAAACACCAAATATCAACAAAATCGTCCTAATAAAAGCACTATTCCTCTAAAGGGACCAATTTGAATTTTAAAAACTTCTTTTTCCCTATCTCAGTTTCGATTTAAGAAGACAACAAGGTGATGTTAGTTTCAAGTGAAAATGGGGTGTTAAAGGGTTAAAATGTTACACTGCAATAAATTGAACTTTAAAGAGATACAAGACCCTCAAAAGGGACAAGTATAAGTTTTAGGAACTAATCGCATGCATATTGGATAATTAGTTTACAAAATCAACAATTATACAAGTTTTAGCTCAAAATATTTTGATAAAGAGGGAATATGCAAAAAATAATAAAATGGCTTAAAAGAGGCACGAACACCTCTCAAGAGATCAATGTAACATACAGATACTAACCACATACTTATTCAACTCGATTTAGGTATTGAACAAGTTAGGGATCAAAATAAGTCGTGGAAACAACCCGTGTAGTCATGTTACTCACGGGTTGGGAACTTTGATCAAAATTTGGAAATTTTAAGTGTTAAAACTTGAAAATTGGACTTTAGTGGACGAAATCATCAAACAACGATAAAAAATTATACATGAGGCAAAAACACCTCATACATATTGAAAGGAACTTGTACAAACAACCCTGTGGTCATGAGACTCATGGATTCAAATTTATTCTAAATTTCAAATTTCTAGGTATAAAACTTTAGAATTAGAGATTAAAGCTTGAAAATGTAAGGTAAGAACATAACGTACCGAAAAGAAGTACACACACCTCACATGGGACTAAAGTAAGAATATTGTTAGGTGATGAGGGGACTGTGAGACTGTTATTATATATTTTTAAAACTCGGACATGAGTCTAATTAACATTTATGTTGATGTACTTAATTTTTAATCTTATATATGTTGAATCGGTGGAAGGGATTTACTGGTGGTTTAGTTGTGTTTTTTGTTATTGTTGTTGAGTTTATTTTAATGTTAAAATAGGTTAGATTTAACAAATAAATAAAGGAAACTCTGCTGAATTTTTCTAAAATTAATAAGTTTTCTAAATTGATTAAGTCGAACGGACACGCGTTTGAAAAATGGGCATTGACGGATAAAAATGTAAAACAACTAATAAACATACCCAAAAGAGGTAAAAACACCTCATACATGATAAAAGTAACTTTTACAAATAATTTGTATCGATACGAGACTCATGGATTCAGACGTGATTTTAAATTTCAAAATTCTAAGTAGATATCTTTAGAATTTGGGGTTGGAGTATAAAGACATAAAATAAGAATAAAACAACCAAAAAATAGGCACAAACACTTCACATGGGATCAAAGTAACTTGTGGAATTAAACCGTGTAGTCATGCGACTTGTAGGTTGGAACTTTAATCAATATTTAAAAATTCCTTGTGTTAAAGTTTAAAAATTGGCATTGGTTGACGAAAACATAATACAATTTATAGACATACCGGAAAGATCCACAAACACCTCATACATGATCAAAATAACTTTTATAAACAACTAGTGCAGTCACGAGTCTCATAGATACAAAGGCATTATAAATTTTAAACATCTAAGTACAAAACTTTATAATTGAGTGTTGGAGCGTGAAAACGTAAGATAAGAATAAAAGGATTCAAAAAGAGGTGCAAAAAACTCACATGGGATAAAAGTAACATTGGGAAATAACCCGTCATGAGACTCACGGGTCAGAACTTTGATCAAAATCTGAGTATTCTATATATTCAAACTTCAAAATTGGCATTGGTCGATGAAAAAGTAAAACAATTTATAAACATACCAAAAATAGGTACAAACACTTCATACATGATCAAAATAACTTTTATAAAACAACCCATGTAATCACGATCTCATGGATTCACATGTCCTTATAAATTTCGAACTTCTAAGTATAAAACTTTAGAATTTGAGTTAGGGCATAAAAACGTAATATAAGAGCAAAATGGTCTGAAAAGAGGCACAAACACCTCACATGGGATCAAAATAAGTTGTGGAAACAACTCGTATAGTCATGCGACTCACGAGTTGGAACTTTTATCCATATTTTGATATTTTAGGTATTAAAACTTGA
This sequence comes from Sambucus nigra, assembly GCA_949130495.1. NCBI lineage: Eukaryota > Viridiplantae > Streptophyta > Magnoliopsida > Dipsacales > Adoxaceae > Sambucus > Sambucus nigra. The sequence continues at coordinate 85,983,018 of OX422223.1, read as the reverse complement.
AAATTGGGCTTTGGTGGACTAAAACGTAAATCAACAATCAAACATTGCGAAAAAATTCAAAAATACCTCATGCATGATCAAAGTAACTTGTACAAACAACCCGTATAATCACGAGGCTCATGGATTTAGATGCCATTCTAAATTTCTAATTTTTAAGTATAAAAATTTATAATCGATTTTGGAGCGTGAAAATATAAGTTAAGAACATAACGACCCAAAAAGAGGGACACACACCTCATATAGGACTAATGTAAGATTATTGTTAACTCGTGGGGGTTATGTGAGAATAGTATTATATATTTTCAAAACTCTAACATGAGTTCGATGAACCCTTATTTTAATGGACTTAACTTTTGATCTTATATATGTCAAATCAGTGGAGGGAATTTATTGGTGGTTTAGTTTTGACTTTCACTGTTGTTGAGTTAATATTAATGTTAAAATAGGTTGGATTTCACGAATAAACAAAAAACTCTACATAAATTTTCTGAAATTAATAAGTATTCTAAATTGATTAAGTCGAATAGACACACATTTGAAAATTAGGCATTGGTGGATGAAAATGTAAAACAACTAATAAACATACTAGAAACAGACGCAAACACCTCATACATGATCAAATTAACTTGTAAAAACAACCAGTATAGTCATAAGACTCATGGATTTATGTTTTCCAATTGTTATTATATTTTAAAATCATACCTGTACTTTTTTTATATCTTAGGCGGATTGGTGATGGGTTTTAGTTGGGGTTATTATATTCGTGGGTGGCTTGTAGTTGCAGTTTCTTTTTTATAGCGAAACCATATTGTCGTCGCCATCACCATCATTGTTTTAATTCATGGGGATTGATTTTTTACATCTTTTGATGTGTTAATGTATTAATATTGATTATGTTCTTAATTGAGAGAAATTTGTATTGTACCCTAATACTTAAATTTGATGACATATGGTTTTATAATGTGTATTTATGAGATTTGGTTGAAAATTGTACAACTTTTTATAATGTATGATTGTATGAAAAATACGCAATGTGATTTTGGATTATAAGCTTGCAAATTTTATGTTGTTTGAGTTTCGATGAAAAATGCACATGTTTAAAAGTGTTTCCAATAATTATTTTACGAAAAATAATAGGTAGTACATAAAATACAATACTTTTGGCAACACAATATATTGTCACCGAAAGTCATTCTGTAGATCTTTCACTTTTAATATGGCAACACATGTTTTTTTCCTTAAAGATAACTTTTAGTGACAAAGGGAAACGTGTTGTTAAAAGGTATACTTTTGGCAATAAAATAGTTGTGATGCCAAAGATATACCTTTTGGCAACACAACTTTTTGTAGCCGAAGTTTGTTCTATATGTCATTTAGACTACATTATATAACATAATTTTTGTCCCTAAAAGGTTATTTTTCGGCAACATAATATTTTCGTTGCTATTGAGTGACCTTTGGCTCGAGAAAAAATAAAATACCATTTGCGATATTAATTCATGTTGCCAAAGGTATACCTTTTTCTTTGTAGCCAAAGCTCTTCCCAGACAAGCAATGGTCAATAAGCTGGCAACACAGCAAAATATGTTTCGAATACCTTTTAGAAACACATTTGTAACTTTTAGCGACATAACTTGCATGTTGTGTTTCTTGTAATGTTGTTACTCCTCGGCAAAGACAAAACTAGAGCTAACTCTCCTTGAGAGTGTCAAAGGACTACTAAGACCTTTCAATCCATACTAACTCAATCCCCTTTTGAGTCAACTCGATCAATGTATGCACTATCTTCGAAAAACACCGAATGAACCTTCGTTAGTGGTCGGTCAATCCCAATAAGCTATAAAAATCTATTGGTGTATTAGGTTGTCCCCAATCCAACATGGTTGACACCTTATTTGGATCCACCAATAAACCCTTCTCCGAAACAACATGACCAAAATCTTCACCTCACACTTCTCGAATTTATCATAAAAATTATTCTTCAACAACGTCTAAAGGGATATCCTTAAATGCTTAGTGTGCTCTTCTATTGTCTATGAATAAATTATAATGTGATCGATAGAGACTAATATGAACTAGTCTACGTATAGCAGAACACCTAGTTCATTAAATCCATGAACATGGTTAGAGTGTTGGTCAATTTAATTATTATGACCCTAAACTCATACGAGCCATATTACGTCGAGAAGGTAGCCTCTGGTACGTCCTTATCCCGTACCATGAACTGAGGATAGTCTAAATATAAGTCAATCTTTGAAAAGAAAGAATCACGTTATAATTGATTAAAAAAGGCATCGATATATTATTAAAAAATAGAAATTGTCCTAGTAAACAGTCATGGTTTGAGAATGTGACCAGGGGAAAATAGTCACGATTGGGGTCATGGTTCATGATGATAACCAATATTCATGGGCCAAAATCATGACCATGACCCAAACATTAGGGTTATGCAAAAAATCGTGACCCAAAAATGGTCACCCTTAAAACTATTACGGTCCAGAACCATGAACTGAGCTATTAGTCATGGTAAAAAAAACAGCATCATTTTTAGCATTTGGCATAATGATCCTTGAGAAAGGTTACTTATTCTTAGTCATCGACTTGTTCAACTCAAGTAGTCAATGCACCACCATAACAAACCATCCCTCATCTTTACAAAGAGAAAGAAACATCCTATGGAGAAGTCCTATGATGAATGAATCCATACTTCAATAATTGCTCAATCTGCTCCAGCAACTCTCTTATCTCCAAAAGAATCATACGAAATGGTTCCTCGGCAATCAACTTAGTTTTAGGAGCCAAGTCAATCACAAAATCAATCTCATGATGGCGATACATCTAGAAACTCCTTAAGCACATCGATAAAATAACAATCGATGTCTAATCTAAAGGAATAGTCATTACCTCCTGAGTATCCTCATCAATGGATAATAATTGAGTCATGACACCACCCTTTGACCTAGACATAACAATACATGCATCTCCTAATCCAGTATTATGAATGAAATTTCTCGATATCAGCTATCTCTCTGATTCTTCTAACTAACTAGCCAATCCATACCCAATATCACATCACAAGAGTGGGTATCCAAAACCAAAAAATTAACCAAAAAATGAAATTGAACTATGTTTATCCCAATACCCTCACATGTCTCTGAAATTCAAGTCGAAACACCCAAATAAGTAGATATAGATAAGAGTCTAACACAAGTTGGCAGTAGTAACCCAATATCTCAATAATTCTATGCAACATAAAGGAGTGTGTGGCGTCGGTGTAAAATAAAACTCAAGCTATGGTGTAATAAACATAATATGTACCATCCATCATCTAGATCGATCCTTGCTCCTTCTACCGCAGTTTCATAACTTGGTACACCTGATCATACTAGAGTGGAGGCTAACATTATGCTGATAAAGTCATTGGTAGTGCCGCTAGTGCCCAAGGCTTCGGGGTAAAAAGCTGCTAGAGGTAGTACTTGTACTGCTACAATTGTCACAGATGAAAACCTTATTGACCCTTATGGTCCTATGTCCCCTGAATCTGGTACCATCATATTCCTGCACTCAAGTAAACTTGGGATCTATGTCCGTTAACACCACACTTGAAGCAAACACTTGTGAATCGGGAGGATGGATCCCCTTATTGTCTTTCTTGATGTTGTTTTTTCCCCTATCTCGTATGGGGGTCCCACTAACCATATTTAGGGACTTTACTACCACATTCTAAACCACCTCCACTAACCATAACCCCATTGGCCTTGAAGTCCCTTTTGGTCTCCATTGAAACTATTTTCTAACTTGGTCCACTATGTTAGGCCATCTTCTCTAACTTCCTCTTATTCTTCCTCCGATCCTAATAATGTATCGATGTAAAATTCAACACCTATGAATAAGAAGTATACTCTATATTACTCATAATCACCTACTTTATGTGTCATGTTAAACCCTACACGAAGAACATACTCACCTTCTTTGACATAAATAATGGAAATGTTATAAACACCTTCCCGTAATCAACCACTGTATGAGTACCCTGTTGCAAGTAAAGAAAATCATCTTATTTTTCACCTGTTATGAGTAAGGGAGATACTTCTTATTGATCTGGCCACCAACTAGGCATATGTAAAACTCTCTCCAATTCTGCAGTCACGCTCTGCGACTACTGGGGGGGATTCTGATATGACGAATAAATGACCCCTGTCGTGGAAGTATTATGATAGGCGTGAACCAAAGATTTACTGACGTAGCGTTACATATATAAGTTGTAGTCTTATACTTGCCTTCCGCGACCTTACATACTATACGGTGCAGCCCCAGTCTAAGCCCTTAGTTGTCCTTATCCCTCTCATTCACAGCAACAACACAACACATACATCTCCTATAAATAGAGGTCCACACCTTGAGATTAGGATATGGGTCCATTTCTTGTACTAATACCTAGTCTAGAGACCACTACATTGCTGGAGGCATTACCAAACACTCTACATCCCTCATACAACTTGGGGGATACTCATCGACATCACGGTCATCTCTTCGGCCCTCCCGAAATCGCCATAGACATGTATTCTCTTCTCGCATCTACATTGTATACCTGTTACAGCATTATAAACCTGTACAATAACACATATAATGAGAACGAGGCACCAAAGTGGATGTAGGCTCATTTTAATAGTCGAACCACTATATATCTTGTGTTTTATCTCTATTTACTAGCTCTATCTACTTATTATGTACTTTATATTTGACTTTCTCATACGAGAATGACTAGTGTCTAGTTTTTTGTATCATTAATCTGGCACCGTCTATGGGAAACGAGGTATTTCAATCTTGTTTCTCTATATTTTGGGTTCTTAAACACCTTATTTTATTCATGGGGATCCTGGGGATCATTATCTCATGGGTGAATTTTTGTTATTGAACTTGTATTTTGTTTACACACCCTCAAATGGGTATTGCATATATTCAGATCCATTCATGGGTCTTCTTTTCTTTATGACCCTAAATTCGTTTCTTCGATACCCATGTGATATCGCCTCACCTAGATAATGTTGAAAAGCATGTTGGGCTTTATCCATGTAAAGGTGGGTGATTAGGGAAGAGTTATGTTTAATCGTCTTTGTTGTTCTTTACCCGTGATTTAGGGTTTGTCACTAGAATTGTACCGTTTTGTGCACCAAGAGGTTTATGCCCTGGATATACCCTAGTAGGTATGTTCTCCACGTGTTTCGTGGGAAAAACTCAGTTTCTGGTTTCCAATTCTAGGATTGCTCCCTTCTACCTAAGATGGGATGTGACCTGGTAGTTTAACTACCCTTTTTCTCATAGCCCCTACTAGTGTAGTTTGTTTATAGCAGCTTCAAATCATCGGGGAATGGACTCAAGTGGCTTCAAGTTCAACCTTGGTGAATTCCACTCAAGGGCAACAATCGTGCACATATGTGCCTCACTGGTCGCAGCCTCAGCAGTAAAACCCTTGCAGCAATGCAAACACTGCACCCCAACTTAATATTTAGTTCATCCTAATTTTGTGATAACTCACTTCTGCTAGTTTTGTCTCAAATTATATATTTTTTTAAAGACTAACAAAGTAGAAAATGGAGGGAAAGTCCATCCAAAGTGCAAAAATGAAGAATGATATTGCTCAGTTGTACAACAACCTCAATCATCTGTATGATAGTCATGTCTCACTCCAGACTCAAGTCAACTTCTTGGCCCAAAGGGTTCTTATGCTAGAGGTCACGACACCCAAAGTCGTTGTCGAGGCCAAAGTGGTTGCACCCATAAAAGCTACTATCCCAGGGGACGCAGCCCTGGACATAAAGAAGGAGAGGGTGAAGAAGGCAGGAGAATACTTTGAGGTCTACACCCATTTGATTTATAGAATTAAAGACATCTTAGAGCTCGTCAAGGGAGACAAATTACTGAAGTGTCCGAAGAAGCTAAAGACTCCTCCACACAAAAGGGATCAGGCCAAGTGGTGAAAATTCCATATAGACCACGGCCACGACACTGACGCATGATACTGCTTGAAGAACGAGATTGTAAGGCTTGTGAGTCAGGGGATGTTGCAGTAATTCCTGAAAAATACTTAGAGGATGCGTCCTTCACCAAACAGACCACATGCTTAACCCCACTTTAGTCTATATTTTCTGTTAAATTTGAAGTGTTGTCTTTACAACACAAACGTTTTATTTCCTCACAAACGTAACATATATATATATATATATATATATATATAAAGAACATATTTAGTCATGTTTTATCTCTTGACCTTCCATTTATAGAAATCTTATGAATGACCTTCGTCTTGAACAGATTTCAAGGGAAAGATGTCTAGTTATCTCGGAAGAAATTTATTTTGGGAATTATCCAATGGTTCAAAAATAACAACCTTAGTTGGCTAACAATGCCACTCATGGTGCAAGGACATATTCTTATATTCATAAGGCCAACCATCCTTCGGTATATGCTACTATCAGCTTCGAGGGCTCAAATTTCCCCCACTCAACTTTTGAGATGCGTACATTAGCCTAGGGAGGCTTGAAAATGTCCCGTCCATAGCTTGGGGAATATTTATAATACCTAGCCTAGGGAGACCTGATAATAACCCACTAGAACCAAAGAATTAATTGTCTACGGATAATCCTATATCTGAAGGGGTCGAATACTTAATTGTTTGCAGATAATCCAATTATAGCCTGGGAAGGATTTATATATATCCAAACATAGCTTAGGGAATCTTTATAATACCTAGCCCGGGGAGGCCTGATAATAACCCAACCAAAGCGATTAAGATAAGCTATGAAAGTGGTTTCATGATAAAGAGATTAAAGGAAGCCATGGAATGAAATTGAAGCGACTAAAGGATGTTGTGACATTGACATCATAAAGCATAATAAAGCTATATAAAGAAGTTGGCCTCGGCCCAGCATGCTGTCATCAATTTCTTGATAAGGGCCTGAAAGGCGCCCCAGCCTTATCACTATGGTTACAGCCATTATGGAATCCATTAATTCATTTGGAAGGTGCAGAAGAAAAAATGATGACAAATATCTGAATTGCTAAAATGCCACGGCAGGACTTAAAACCTATTGCAACCTCTGAATGGAAACCAAGACTTAGAAAAATGATGGGAAAATTGAGGCAAAGTATATCCCAATAATCTCAAGCTTTAACTACAGTCTACAGTTTATACATCACATTCTCTATTAGTCAAAAAGTCATCAATAATTACTTATGGACCTTACTATAGCCCAATAATATCAAGTGATACTCGATGTCCCGACTCTACTGGTGTGCCATATTAGGAAAAGAAGAACCAGTAAATGTCATAATAATACTTCATTAATGATATTCGGACCTTCTCCTTGTATGATGTTATGAAACCAAATTTATTTCAAGTACAAAGATTTTGTATGATGACAACCTAATTAATATGTAATCACACTTTACTATCTTCTCTCCTGAAGATACAAAAAAATGGACACTAATCATTCTCGTACCAACAAGTCAAATGTCAAGTAAATAATAAGCAGATAGAGCTAGTAAAGAGAGATAAAACCTAAGATATAGAGTGGTTGAGCTATTAAAATGAGCATACGTCCACTTTGGTGCCTGATTCTCATTATATGTGTTGTAGTACAAGTTTACAATGTCGTAATAGGCATACAATGTCGATGAGAGAAGAGAATACATGTCTATGATGGTTCTGAGAGGGCCGAAAAGATGATTGTGATGCCAATGAGTATCCCCCAAGTTGTACCGAGGGATTTAGAGTGCTTGGCAATGCCTCCACAAATGTAGTGGTCTCTAAACTAGGTATCAGTACAAGAAATAGACCCAGATCCTAATCTCGAGGTGTGAAACTCTATTTATAGGAGATGTATGTGTTGTGTTGCTACTGTGAATGAGAGGGATGCATTCGGCTAAGAGGGCAGACTGGGGTTGCACCCTATAGTATGTAAGGCCGCGGAAGGCAAGTATAAGACTACAACTTGTATATGTAAGGCTGCGTCAGTAAAGCTTCAGCGCATGCCTATCATAATAATTCCGCGGCAGGGGTCATATATTCGTCATATCATCTCCAATGTACTTGAGATTAAAACGAGCACTCAATACATTATGAGATATGCTGTAAGGAATATATCAATCACAAAACCATGCAAACATGGACAAGAAATACAATGAAGATCCCAAGAAACATAATAAAGATTAAAATCATTCATAAGACCCTATCAAAGTTCATCTCTCAAGCATCAAGAAAAGTTCAACAATAACTGGTCATACAAGCTATCTCATCATCACATCACATAAATAAATCCACCAAGAAAGATCATCATAATCTCAACATCACATAACTTGTGAAGATCAATATCTAGAAAGCATGCTCTCAAAACATATCACAAAGAAATATGTTATGTCTCAAGTAATTTAAAACAATATTCGAAAGACTAGAAGATCATTACTCAGTTTCTTGACTAGCTTTAGTAATTATTATACAAAGGTAAAAAAAACTTGTTTGATCTTGTATATGCTCAAAACCTACTTCCCTACACCTAACCAAAACCATCCTAAAACTACATAAATAATATACCCAAAACAAATCTTGTTAAACCTAGGAATTTTAGGTGACTAAAAGTACATTTAGTTGAGTAAAACTTCGAGTTTAGCCAATTTAGTGTTCCCCGAACCTCACTAAAAGTGTCCATCTTAAGATGACTTTTAAGAAGTAATTTTAGTTTACTAAAAGCATTTATAAACTCCAATTTTAATAACGACTAGTTTTTAAATTTTAATTCCAAGTGAACCCTTAATTACCTTGATACCCTCTAACGTCTTGTTGCTGATTTGAAGCCTATAAAAGGATACCTTAGGTTCCTTCATCGAATACACATGCATATAAAAAAATCCAATTGAGAAAGTTCAATCCAATCTTGTGTTAATATCCATAAGTCTCTAAGAGAGATAAATCAAGTCCAAAACCCATTTCAACCTATAAACTCCATTGAATCCAGACATTTCCCCCAAACCCATTTGTTCTTCAATCAATATCATCAATAACTTTTTAGCAAAGTAATAAACCAAATGCCCATTTAGGATAAAGCTTTACCCAAAAATCCATGTGAGCATCATACTTGTGATTCTTATTTATTTACTTTTATAGAGAGATAAAGTAATCCCATTTCACAATTATTTTTTAGTAAAGTTATTTTTCTTCATGTTTTAGTTACGGATCTCATTATTATTACTTATGATTAATTCATTCTATCTACTCAGTTGGTAGTACCGTTATTATGGGGAGTCAAGGCATTTAAGGACCATCGGTTCTTGTGTGAGTACCACTTAGGCAAGGATGAGTTAAACATCTTGTTGCTTACGGTCTATAAGGTATTGTTCTTTATGTGAGATCCCAATTTTTGTCGCCTATTTTATTCTCACTTTTAGAAATAAATTTTTTTGAGTCGCCAGTCTATTTTACCCAAAACAGATAAAAATATTATAGGCCTTTATTGAGATCTAGTGATGAGAAGTGATCTACGTGTTTAACTAGAATATAAGGTTCGGGGAACCAATTATGGATTGGAAAGGTGTTAGGAGCCCGCTATGCCCTTTTAGTCTTAAATGAAGATATAAAGTATGTTTACCTAGAATTTATTATGTGAAAATAAATAACGAAATGAAAATAGTTAATATGTACATAAATTGTTCAGTGCAATAAGGGATGTGTGTGTAGATAATATAAGCAAAGGATAGATATGCACAAAGTTAGATTTGTTCACAAGGACCAAAGTCCAAGTGATCCTACGTACTTGCACGGACCAATTCAAAGTTCACGTAGTTTGTTAACAATCGAGAGGGCTTTTACCTCATATAAAGTCTTGATGTGATGGATCCACTCTTTCCTTGATCATTTGAGATGTTTTAGAGTAGATCATAGTTAGATCTTAAAATATGTATGTTTTTAGTTTAATAGAGAACTTAAATATGGTTAATTCACTTACAATATCACTTGATAATGAGTAATGACCAAAATAGTAGGCAAAACCCCGAATCTAGTGATCTCCTAATTTATATGAAAGTATTTCATGATTTTAAATATTTTTGTTTGTATTTTAAGAAAGAAATGAAAATATGGTGAATATATACAAGATTTGACTTCAGTTTTAGTTATTGGGCTTCTCTGGTATGCCTACGTATCCATCATAGGAAGAATGAAAGTCAACGTAGTTCAGACATGAACTTTGGAGAAATATCAAGCTTCAAAATTCAAATATATAAAGATAAAATGGTTTAAGGGTGGTGTCACAGCACAACACCGCCCTTTATATCAAAAGTCCAAATAAAAGCGTGAGATCACGTACCTACAAAGTTATGCAAAATCCTTTTCTTTTTGCCACCGTTTCCACTTAGGATCAACCACATCAGAAATGGATATAAGTATACTTTTTCAAAAAAAGTACCTTAAAGAAAAAAGACATTAGAAGAAATGGGAAATAGATTTTTTGGATGGTTTTGGACTTTATTGATAAGAGAAAATCAAGAGTAGAAGTGAAGACACTAGATCCAAGATTAAGGAGGGTCTTGATGTCAAATGGAGAAAGTTTCAAGGATTTTGGAAGGCAAAAGGCTTCTAGACAAAATTCTCTGCATTTAAGAGGGCGAAGTTAATGCCTTAAGTTGGTAGTGAAGGCCTCCTTTTATAGGCAAAAATCTGGGGTTAGTGACCAATCGGTCATGGGTACTGTTCGCATTTCACCATTCGGTCAAACGTATTTCATTATAGGCTTTTGGGCCTATTTTGGATTGGTTTTATTTTATTGGGTAATTTCTTGGGTTGTTTTTGGTATTTGAACCTTTTAGGAAGGAGTCCCAATTCTTAGGTTAAACTATGAGCCTTTGGAGGCTAATGGTAGGTGTGGCTATCTTTGTGCAGCAGAATGGGGTGTCTACATATCCTTTTAAAAACGAACTTCATTTTGGACGAATTCTATTAGAAAGAGAGACGCCTGTTATACAACTACTAGAAATTATCTTTACCCTCGATGAATTTTTTCGGATTACTCTATATTTTTGGAGAGTTAATCTAATTATTGTGAAGGGTTGTAATTATCTCTTGGTGAGGCCTTGTGGAAGATAATGACATGTCCTCATGGGTTGAGGTGAAATATTAGGTTATTTAGAAGACACTTCCTCCTGGGACAAGGTGTTTGTCTATAAGAGAAGGTTTTATGATTACTCGTTATATTTTAGTTTGGCATTTTTCATTACACCCCTCTTCACCATGATGTGCAATCTCAGGACTTCAAGTGAAAACAAGTTAATGACCAAACGTAACAATTGAAGATTTGATTTCGTCACTACAACATATGGAGAAGGTATATAAGCTTGATTTTGTATAATCATTATGTTCAGGAGTATTTTAAATTATGTTTGAAAACAAAATATTTTTAAATTTTTTTTAAAAAATTTGTAAAGTCATTAGAATGACATTTAGATTTCGTTCAAACGAGTGCATGCTCCTCGTTAGAACAGCTTCGAACGAACTTCTAACAAGATAAATTTTGACAACTTTTGGCACGTTTTGTTTTCTTATTGGATAAGTCGTTAGAAGTGGCTCGAAAGAGATCAGATACATCATTTGAACAAGATGTTCCTCACTTAAATGAGTTGGGAAAAAATTGCTTTTACTTGATCTCAAACACAATATTTTCAAGTCTATCTCTTAGAGATTTTTCTACATTTATATAGAGATATGGACTTGCACTTCATAGAAAGACTTGTACAAATCTTTTTATGCTCAAACACTTTGATTTTTCATATCCAAACCCCTTGGATGTTTTGTGATCACTTTATCAAACTTTAAAGAATGCATCTAACGTCCTAATCCTTATGGAGTTAATTCTTTACAACTGATGATAGGAAAAGGGATTTCGGAGGCTAAATTTGTGGACATCAATGCAAGTGGAGATTTTTGTGGAGTGTTTTTGGATCTGTACCACTTTCTATTATCAATAAGGAAGGAAACATAACCATGAGACATAGTTGGGTATAAGTTTATCAGTCTGTATATGTCGTGTGTAATACTTAGTTGTAACAATGCTGAAAAAGGTGTTTTATCGAAAAGATGTTTTTTTTCATATCTCCTATTGTGGTTTTTTTTATTCCATTTAGTTCAAATATCTTGAGTGTTTAGGTTCACCCAATTAATAAAGATAAAAAAGGATTAAAATTGAATTTGGCATGTCTCTAGTCTAATCTATGATTTTTACATTTGACCATATAACCGGACCACTCTATAATGTTTTTATAATTGATATCAGAGCTTGTTTTTAAAAGTTATTTAAATGAATACTTGGGGTTGTATGAAGAATTCGTATAATAATCTACCTTTATTTGATGGCAAAAAATTATGCCTATTAGAAAGTTCGAATGATATCGTCTCTAAAATCGATCGAAGAGTGCATTTGGCATGCTACTGAAAGGGAGTGGACTCTTCCTATATTGACTAATAAAAATGTCGTTAGGCTCAATCCAGTCATAATTTGGACTAAAAATGATTTCAGATTGAGTAATTTTAACTCTCTTAGTTTGAATGTTATTTTTGGTGATGTCACACTCGACGAATTTTATTGTATCATGACGTGCACCACATATAAAGAAACTTGGGATATCCTCCATTCAGGTACGAGGGTAGCGATGCTGCCAAAGTTTCTACGCTTCAAAGCCCCACCACACAATTTGAGACTATAATCATGATTGAAACTAAAAATAAATTATGCATGTTATGTTCATTTGTCTTATTTTGTAATTTTAATTTGGGTGAGAAAATTCTGAAAACGAGATTTATTAAGAAAATTTTATCATCCTTAATTCTTTGAGAATTCTAGACACACTTAGGCTAGAAGATCTTATAGGTGTTATTGAAATTTACGAATTATACATGTTTCCCAAATCCCAAAAGAACGAAGAATAACTTTAATAACTAAACCAAAGAAAAATGACGTTTCTGACTCCAATTCTAATTTTGATTAAGATGATCTTGACTTGTTTTCTACAAAATTCAAAACATTTCTCAAATTCAAAAATCAAAAGTCGTCCAAATTGGAAAATAAAAATTCAAAGAAAAACAAAATTTTCAAATTGGGTAATAATGTTTTTTAAAATATTAAAAAGACAGGTAGAAGTGAGTATCCTAAGAAAGACAAATTGGAGAGGTGTTATGAGCGTGAGGGTAAAGGTCACAAATCCCATGAGTGACCCACTAGGCTTAAGAGTTAGTGCAAAGGCAAAGCCTCCTATATTGTCACTCTAAGTGATAGTCATTGTTAGTTAGTGTATTCTAGGATGAATCACCACATGGACGTAACTTCACCGCATTCATGGACAGTCACGTTAGCACTTCAATTATGTCACACATCGATGAGTAAATTTTTAACCTTGATAACCTCGACAATGAGTTAAATCATTTTGGAGAGTTTCGGGTTGATGATGAGAATTTGAATGAGAGAGAACGTGGCCTCCAATAAGCTTACTTTAAACTGACACTGAGTAATTAAAAATTAAAACGAAGAATAAAAATTAAAAGGAAGTGAATATTTTCTTTAGAGAAGGACTTGAACAACAAAGTGTCTACTCTTACGGTAAATCTTTAAGCATCATAGAATACTCATGAGAAACTTAAAGCCCATGTTTCCTAACTCAAGAAAGATCTTGAAAGTGCATGAGAGGTCAAAGTCACCTTAGAGGACACATCTAAAAAGGTTTGAAAGATGTTCTTAGGTCTTGGTTTAGGTTTTAAAAAGAGGCAAGGGAAAGTTACTAAGTGCATCCACTTCCAATATCCCACCCAAATCGGTTCTGATTTTTGTGAACTCGACCTAATCAACCAAGGAGAACTCATCCTATGAATTTTAACCATGGTAAGTCCAAAAAAATCTATGTTTGTACCTATTGAAAATGAAGAGATCACCTTAGGGAGTTTTGCTATTAGCTAGGAAGTCTCTAACATACATGCTCTCATGCACCACTATAGCGACTTTGCTAGTCTTAGAGAGAAAGTTAAGTTTCTATTTAATAGTTTCAAGAGTTTAATTAAAGAATTTAAATGGATGTATACTCCTCTTGAGAACACTTCCCAGATAATGACTACTTCCAATAATGAAGTGTAAACAAAAGTTCACCACAACTTGGGTACCTAAAAATGACAAGAAAATCCCATGTTGTTCACGTTGATCTTAAAGTTCAAGATACTTCTTAATGGTAGTTTGATAGTGGGTGCTCTAGGCATATGACCGTTGACAAGTCTCATGTTACTAACCTTATTGATCGTAAGGAAGAAAAAGTAACCTTTAGGGATGAGAGTATGTTTAGCATATTAGGACGAGGTTGCTTAGATATTTCTAGCTTTCCTAAGCTAAACAATGTGTTGTATGTTGAAAGGTTGAAGGATAACTTAATAACCAAAAGCTAACTTTGTGACTCTAACTTTGAGGTTATGTTTGACCGGTTAGAGTGTAATGTTTTTTATTAATCCGGTATACTTTTGCTACAAGATGCGAGGACTATCTATAATTGCTAAAGTGTTATTTACATGTCCTATTTAGTGTGCAATACTACTAAGGTCACCACCATGGACCTTTGGCATCAACGACTAGGTCATGTCAAATTTACAGATCTTGCTATGATAGTTAAGAAAGACCTAGCTCGTGGCTTACCATCATTTAAAAAATCAATTTCTTTGGTTTAAGATCCTTTCCAATATAGGAAAAAAATCAAGAGTCGGTATAAACAGATGCATATCACCTCATCTGTATTGGAGTTAATACAAATGTATCTTATAGGTCCAATGAGAACCGAGAGCATTGGTATAAGAAGAAATTTTCGTGATGGTCGATGACTTTTTGAGATATTCCATCATTCGATTTCTTAGGGAAAAGTCTGATGATTATGAGTTTCTTACGACCAAGTGTCGTCTACTTCAAAATCAACACAATGTTTCCATCTATATATTAAGAAGTGATAATGATGAGGAGTTTATCGATGCTAGTGTTAGTGCGTACTGTGATGGTATAGGCATAGCGATAGGCATGCCTAAAATAATAAGATTGTTGAGAAGAAAAATAATACTATTCAAGATATGGGGAGATTCATGCTATTTGGTGGGAATCTGTCTAAAAAATTTTGGATGGAGGCAGTTAATACCATATGCCACATGTTAAATATAGTTTATCTTAATCCACACACACTTCCCACTCCATATGAGTTGTGGATTGGTAAGAAACCTAACATATCATATTTCAGAGTTTCTCGGAGTCCTTTCTATATCCCGTGAGATGGAGAGAACTTAGGGAAATTTGACTCTAAAAGTAATAAAGAAATAATTTTTAGGGTGTCGTTAGACTAGTAGAGCCTATAGGGTGTTTAAGCTTAAAAGATCTAAGGTCATGAAATCGATAAACATTACGATTAAAGATGATTCATTGGATAAGTTTATTGATCATGGTCTCCCCTGTGTGAACAATGTACCCCTGGTGATGATTCCATTGTTCCCCACACCACCAAGTGGAATAGACTCTTAACAAAGAGGATCCACCCTCTTGGGTTCGAAAGATTCATGACCTTATCGACACACTTGGTGATGCCACAATCGGAGTCAATACTCAGGCTCAACTAGATAATATGATTATCTACTTTTGCTTAACTTTCACTATAGAACCCAAGAATTTGAAGGAAATACTCAAGGATGAGCATTGGATAAGTGCTATGTGTAGACACCACATTATAGGACCTCCTAGGTCCCCCCTTAGGTCCCTAGAACCACCCCATCTCACTGTAAACCCTTGCTCGCACTTCGAGTACATATCTAGAGCCCACCGAGCGCTCACGGGCCCCGTTTGACTCCGATCAAGTCTATATTAATAGAAAACTCTCTTTAAATCTTTTAAGAACTCTGAATACCCTTTTCAACTGTCCACCCCGTGCATGAATTGGCATAACCGTTCGAACGAATGAACCATTTTATTACCAAAGATCAATTAGGAGACCACCAGGGACTCTCGGGCCCCGAATTAACCCCAATCAACTTCACCGGTAGAGAGAAATCTCATTGAATATTATAAGGTCACTAAAATCCCTTTCCAACGGTCCATCCCGGGCACAAAATAACATAATCGTTCGAACAAACTATCAGTTTTCCCCCGAAAATCAATCTAGAGGCCACCGGGCACTCCCGGGCTTCATTTGACAAAAGTCGAATCTTCAACTCAAATGAGACTGAATGAATCTGCTAAGGGCACTGAATACCCTTTCTAACAGTCCACTTCGTGCATGATTCTGACCTACGATACGAATGAATGATTCATTTTACTTTGAGAGGTATTCGGGCGCTTCTGAGCCCCGATTAACCAAGTTTAACCCTTCGAACCGAGAAAAACTCTTTGCAATGTCAAAGTAAATCTCCTAACCTTTCCAACGGTCCACTCCGTGCGTGATTCTGACTTACCATGCGGACGAACGATCCATTGGAGTTCGACGATCTCCCGTCCAAAGGACTAACGTGCACTTTCGAGCCACATTTGACCCAAATTCAAATCCCAGAATCGAGAGCAGTAAAGGACTCTTGAAGGTCTCTGAAATACCTTTCTAACTGTATCATACGTGCCTAATTCAGATCAACAGTTTGTGTTCTACGTCCATTTTTTAAGGAAAATCTACACGTGACTTCTTGTTGGTAGGACCTGATCCCTACCTATCGAAACTGTGTCTGGGGTGACATGCCGATAGGAACCCCCAGAGGTAGGCCTATCATCACCCCCCTGACCCAATAAATAGGGGTCATGACCTTATTCCCAAAAAAACACAACGAATCCATCAGCATCAGTGATCTCGACAACATTCCCTCAAAATCAGCGAAGTCCCTCAAGTGAAAGTACATTCAAGCTTATATCCCCATCCTTTTCATACCCAATTTTTAAAATATCTTTCCCTCACATCAACATTCATCAATACTCAAGGGAGTTCATCCAAGATCAAAGATCAAGCTTCAAAGAAGGTTCAATTCCTTCCCTCTCTCTTTAAATTCCTTATTTTTGCATAATAAACATTAGATTCATAATCTAGTTCTTACTTTAGTTCATACACATTAATATCTACACTTTTATTAGTACATTGAACATACTTGATTTTCTACAAAAACCCTAAAAATAAATAAAAGAAGGTTACACCCGTAAATTCCGAATGGAATTATCCATCACACTTTTTCTAAAATTAAAAAAAAAAACATTTTCTACACATACACATATAATAAAATTCCATTCGGATCTATGGGATTAACCCCACCCCTATGCTACATTCAAACTACGTGCACTTTGATGCCTTTATAGGCTACGTAGGCATCTCGTATTAAAATTCAAGGCTCGAATTTTCAATTTTCCTAATTTCTCAAATTTCTTAATTTTCTAAAACCTTACATTTTCATATATATATATATATATATATATCATACTTGTTTGCGTTTCACCCAACACGTATTATCGTTCCCTAATAACGATCAATATCGTGATGAACGCACAAATCATACTTTCTACATATGTTATTTTGGGAATGTTCCTATGGATGACCTCACTCTACCTTGTCCATGGTATGAGTTGAATAAATTCAATCTCCATTATATAAACACGCATAAACACTTCACGGGGATATAAAGGAGGATAATAACACTAGTCCATGAGAGACCGAAAGGGCAGGATGGATTCCTAACACCTTCCCATTCTGTTACTTAGCCTCCGGACCTTTGAACTATTGGTTTCGTATGCATCAGTTTGTCCTTGATGCCGCTCTCTCGAGGTGGCAACATGTTATTTTACTTGTTTTATGCAAAATAGGATGGCAACTCTATCTCTTCACATTTACCCCTACATAGACGAAGATCAAAGCAACCTTCCCAAGAGGGGTTCGAGACCACGGCGCAGCCTTCCCGAGGAGAGACGTATCTCTCTCTCTCTACTCCCCCAGGAGCCACCCGGGATAGCCAGAGTGGCGACTCTGCTGGGGACTATTTTTAAAGGGCTAGACTCTGTTTGTATGGTTGTTTTATTTTCTTCTGTATCCCCCCTATTTTTCATGTTCCCCTTATTATTCCCTGTACATATATGCTTATGCCACTGTTCACACACTTTTAGAAATTTTCCATGTACACTTCACACCACGTGCACCTAGAATCATATATATCCACATGTTTCACACACCACCCACCCTCACTTGTTATCCCTACTTTACTGTTTATACTTGTACCTTATTCTTGACTAGGCATGATCAATAAAGATACTCTCTCCATAAGATACTAATCAAAGAATCATACATGATATACACAACATCACTAAAGAGCATTGTTATTGACCAAATTTTGTCCCGTAAATGGGGAATCACTTCGTGATGGGCGCTGGTCCAGCAGGTCACAGTTAGCCTAAGTGATATGACTCTCACCTTCCATTGGCCAAGTACCTTCGATGTATATCAAATGGTTCCCCTGCATCGTACCGCTTGACCGAAGTCATGACGGGAGGGATATCATAAGGAAATCATTCTTGTACGTCGAGTATATCTAATTCACTCTCACACATACCATCCCCATGAGGTATATAGTGAGTTAATTCACGTACACTCAGTTATATCAAATGTCTTGTCCACACGTACCGATTTCCCTCAAAAGAAAGACGTTTATCATGGAAGTCACGCCAAAGGGGGTAATAACTTCCAATTAACCCAACAACCACATACCCGCATATAGGTGTCAATCCTAGGGCACATATATTAAATTACCGATTTCGACTTGAAACTCTGTCAAAATTTCGAGTTGGCGTTCCACCTAAATTTTTGCACAACTTTTAAAACGGGACCCTGCCCATGAGCCTGGTAACAAGTCCAGCCTTAGTTTTTACATATAGTAAACCCAATCTTTCTAGGCTCGAGTCTCGTCCGACATTTCTTTTTTTCATCCAGGAAAAATTAATACAAGTGAGAACCTAATAAACATAGTAATCATACTGAGATCAATCTCTCGTCTTTTTCTCTCTCTTTCGAAAGGTGTCCAAAAACATTTTTATCCTCATGTTTTCCAAAAAAATGTCAAAAAAAGACATTTTCCTCCTTTTCTAAAAATAACAAATTCCCCTTCTCTTCTTTTCTGAAAATAAATCCCAATTTTTCTCCTTATCAAGTCGATTGTATACCCTTAGCCTGGCTCCTTATTGGCTTCAGTCTTTAGTTGAACTTCCCCGAATTTCTATCAGTCCCCTTACTTCTTTCAAGTCCGACATTCACCCACCTTCCTTGGACAACACGGATCAAGTGCCAAATGTACAACTGGATTTATTGATAGTTCTAGATCAGCTCACTGCCAAAATTGACAACCTTCAAACGAAGGTTAATGAGATGCAAAGAAATTGGTTCCATGTCCCCGAAGAGCCCGAGGTCCTTTTCCCTCTCTCTATGTGTCCGCCTGAACCCAAGCCTATTTGGATTCCTGAGGAATACCAGCACGCTCCTCATGCTCCTCCTGCTAATGGGCCACCGCCAGCCCATTTGCCTATGATAAACCTTGCTCAACCAGGGGCTAACTTACCCGTGACTGTTGACCCAAAAGAGGAAGAATTGAAAAAGGTTAAGGAATACCTCAAGATGTTGACCAAGAAATTTGATCAAGTTAGACTCTCTGGGAACTACATGGACTACACCCATATGTCTCCCTATCCTAAAGCCAGGTTATCGAAAAAATTCAAGATGCCCAATAACGAGAAGTTCGGAGGCAGTGGACCCCCGATCGTTCATCTCCGTAGCTCTCACCAAGCCATGACTCTCCTAGGAGATTCTGAAGAAATAATGAACCAAATATTCTAGCAGAATTTGAAAGATTGCACTCTTCGTTGGTTCTTATCCCTTAAGGAATCTAGAATCCATAGTTGGGAAGATGTTACCCGCGAGTTCATGTCACAGTACAAGTACAACGAAGAGCTAGAAGTTACCCGCCCTGACTTAGAGCTACTTAAGCAGAACCATGGGGAATCAGCCAACACCTTCGTAGCAAGGGGGAGAGAAAAAGTAGCTACCATGACCAATCGGCCTTCATAAGAAGAACATTTTAGTATCGTAAAGAAGAACTTCCAACCCCATGTCCGAGCAACAATGGGAGGACAGTATTACCCTCACTTTTGAGCCCTCTGAGAAGTAGGAGTGGAAATAGAAGAAAGTATTTCCAAGATAGAAGTTGAACCGAGGAAAACCTCTGAACAATTTTCTTCTAGAAAGTTTGAAAAACCAGTTAGTAGAATGATTTCTACCACCAACAACATCTCTTAGCCTGCCGCTTCATGGGCACCAGAAAGTCTTCCAAACCCAGTCCAAAAGGAATACACCGAGCTGCATGCTCCTCTCTCCAAAGTCTACCAGGACCTTTTGATCCAAAATCTGATCTAACCATTGGAACCCCGTCCATTACCAAACCCACTTTTGAAAAACTTTAAACCTGATGCCCATTGTGACTTTCACCAAACTACTGTCCATAGCACTGACCCATGTTTCCATCTCCGAAATGTGATCCAATGCCTAATTGATCGGGGTGTGACCGCCCCACCAGCTAATCCCAAACCAAACACTATCCATAATCCACTCCCGAATCATGCAAATGCCATCTTCCTAAAAGAAGACCCAGAATTTAACCCATCTACTCGAATCATGCCAAGTGAATCACCAGTCATACCCATATACTCTCCTAAACCTCTCTAAACATGACAATATTTCCTCTTACACCCTACCAGCTTCACCAATCAAGACTTATCACTTCTCACCCAAGCATGCATCGCTATTCGCAACCATTTGGGAGGTAAAGATATGGAGCTATCAGAAGTGTTGAACCAACACTTGAGCTTCGAGCTAAAATTTCCCTCCTAGATGACCATCGGCTGTCAGAGATTTAGTGGGTTGTTCTTAGAAGCTTGAAAATGGGCCCGAGAGTCAGACAATTGGGTGGTTCCAATAGATAAAGTCAGTCTAGATGAAATGGTTCAGATCATGGAATTTTTTTTTAACAAACTGGTGATATTTGTAGTGTATCCAAGCTACTCGATGCTTTGAAATTATAAGGGCGCATGGTCCCTTCAGTTCTGCATTTCCCTGTCGAATGGGAGGAATTATACAAAGAGGCCATGGAAGTTGTGGAGTGCATTGACTTTACATGGAAAGATAATATCATTTCCACCAGATGGGGGGGCGATTTCAAATATTCAGATGAAGGGCAAGATTTAGAAAAGACTAGTTTGATAGCCAACATATGAGGTATGATTTACTCGAGGACTTGGTAGGAGAAATCAACAAGGTGGTTGAAAAAACCAATATTGATGAAGAAACAAGATTTCTATTTTTCCCTTCTTTTATAAATCACAAGACTAGGTCAGGAAGACAGTACCAAATCCAAAGTCTACAACCTTCAGCGAGCGATGAAGGAAAGGGTGTTGAGAATCTCCCTATGCCAGAAATAACCCTCGATGAAATCAAGATCCTCGATCAACTGAAGAAAACCCAAGCGAACATCACTTTATCGAGGATTTTTATGTGTTACCAACTACACCAAAATGCCGTAATCAAGCTACTCACAGGACCCACAGTTCCTCCCTCAACCACGCCAGAAGAAGGGGTGAAACTAGTCAGATCCTTAACCTCTACTCGAATGCTCACTTTTTCTGAAGAAGAAATCCCGAAGACTGGTCCCAACAAAAATTATGCTCTTAATATCTATGTTAAAGTTATGGGGAAAACTGTCCCTCTCTCTCTCGTCGACAACAGATCATCTCTGAATTTTTTCCTATTAAGAACCCTCCATTATCTACGATTTAAAGTGAGCGAGCTTGCTCCAACCTCTGCTGCCATACGTGCCTACGATAACACCCACCGAGAAGTAATACGATATATCAAGCTTATAATAGGGGTTGTCCCCATAAATCCTGTTGTTGAATTCAAAGTCATCGACATCCCAGCCTGTTTCAATCTGTTTCTCAGACGACTGTGGCTCCATAGCATCAAAGGGGTGTCCTCTTTCCTTCATTAAAAATTTAAGTTCTTCGCCAATGGGAAAGTTATCACCATCTTGGGAGACAGTGACAACACTGAAAATGCAAGCACCAGTAATCTAGTACCTGAAATACAACACGGGGTGAATGATATTCTTCTGTTAGTATTCCAAGTTGAACCACTCCTGCTCCCAGCAGGGGATGACTTCAAAGATAGGGTTTGTCCAGAATATGACCCCCATGGAAATGTCAATGTAATACAATTATTCAAGAACATGCACTTCATACCCGGACTGGGACTAGGTCGAAGACAACAAGGGATAATTGAACCTATTGTGTTGAAGGAGGCTTTTCCTCCATGTGGCTTGGGCTATCAGCCGTCAGAAGAAGAACTCGGATTGAACTGTCAGCATCAACTGAAGAAGAGATTGGAATGCACCAGAATTGTCCCGAAAGATTCCCTAAATGGAATATTCATTAGAGAAGATGAATATTTCCCCATCTGCGGCTTCCCTGAACCTTGGTATGACCATGTAGATAAAAGGATGAAACCAGGAATTAATATATTATTTCAAGATAGCTTCCCATGGGCCCAGAATCCCCAGAACTGCGTATAACCACTAACTGAAGAGACCACAGCTGATACTAGGGATTCTGAGGGCACTGACTCCAAAGACTCTTTCAATTTACAGATACTGGGGCTGACACTCTGCATGATCCACTCAGGGGATACATCGTCGAATCCATCCTACCTCATCAAAGATGTTGATGCACCTCTTCTCTACTGGCATGCTACACTTATTCCACCTGCTAATATTCAACATAACCCTGATGTTTACCCTATTTCCCCTTTAGTTGTTTCCCCTCACTCTGATGTAATAGAGACCTCCTTTGACGAGGTTCTCAATGTTGTTTTTCCTATCAATAAAATAAACAAAGATTTTGAGTTTCTTGTTGTGCCTTATATTAATTGTCTTGATTCTAATGAAACTCTTGATGATCATGATTTTGCAAATGAACAATTCTTAACTGATCTAAATAAGGTTAAAAACAAACAACATAACCTCGTTCAAGTTAATGAAGATGAAACTGTTGTTATTAATCTCGTTCTAGTAGTCAAATGTGCGAGATTATGATAGGGGCCACCCTTAATGAGCATGAGAGCGCGCAACTAGAAAAAATACTAAAATAATTCGTGGATGTCTTAGCATGGTCCTACGATTATATGCCCGGCATTAACCCTGAGATAGCACAGTATGAGGTTCCAACTTTCCTAGAATGCAAACCAGTCAAACAGAAGCTGCGAAAGCTCTGCACCGAATGGTCACTCAAAGTTAAATAAGAAGTAGTTAAGCAACTAAATGTGGGATTCGTTCGTGTGATCGAATATCCCACATGGTTAGACAATATCGTACCCGTGCCAAAATCAAGAGGGAAGGTCCGTATGTGTGTCGACTACTGAGACTTGAAAAAGGCCTCTCCGAAGGATGATTACCCACTACCCAATATCGACATGATTATGGAAAATACATCCAGTCACACTCTTAAGTCATTTATTGATGGGTTTATCGGATATAATCAGATCAAGATGCACCCAGATCACCAAGAGAAACCACATTCGTCACCCCTTGGGGAACCTTTTGCTACACTGTCATGTCATTTGGTCTAAAAAAAATAGGAGCTACCTACAAGAGGGTTGTCACAACAATTCTTCATGATCTAATACACAAGGAAGTTGAGGTCTATGTAGATGACATGATTATCATGTCTAAGACTAGGGAAAACCATGTTCCCGCTCTTCGAAAGTTCTTCGAATGACTACGACAGTACCAGATGCGTCTTAACCCGCAGAAATGTGTCTTCGACGTTACTAAAGGGAAACTTTTGGGATTTATGGTTACTGATAGAGGGATAGAAACAGATCCTGCCAAGTTAAAAGAAATACTTGAGATGCCACCACCTTGAATAGAGAAGGAAGTCCAGGGATTCCTTGGGAAATTATATTATATCAGCCGGTTCATCAGCCAATTAACTTCCATCTGTGAACCCATCTTCAAACTCCTCCGAAAGGATTCAACCAAAATTTGGAATAAATCTTGCTAAGAAGCCTTTAACTGAATCAAGCAATACCGAACCCAACCTTCGGTGCTCATGCCACCGTAGACTAATCTTCCCTTACTCTTATACCTAATTATAATCGATACTGCAACTAGGGCTTTGCTATACCAATACCTCGAAGAAACTTAAAAAGAGAGAGCCACCTACTATGCCAGTTGAAAGTTGGCTAGTTATGAGGTTAACTACACCGCCTTGGAAAAAGCATGTGTCGCTCTTGTCTGGGTTACCCAAAAGATACAGCACTACATGCTCGCCTTTCCCATCAAGCTTGTATCCCCAATGGATCCCATTAATTACTTGCTTGAGAAACCTACCCTATCCAGCCGAATGGCCCACTGGTTGATGCTCCTAGCTGAATTTGATATTACCCATGTCACACAAAAGGTCGTGAAAGGAAGATCCATCTCTGACTACCTTGCTGACTACCCTATGAAAGAGGCAGACGTCTGGATCTCTGAGTTTCTAGATGAGAATATCCTCTGTACCTCCAAGAAGACCTTCGATGGAAAATTTTCTTCGATGGAGCTGCCAATAAGAAAGGGTGTGGCATTAGTATCCTCTTAATTGCCTCTGATGACTCTCACACTCCCATTGCCATCAAGCTGGACTTTCCTTGCATCAATAACGTGACTGAATACGAGGCATGCACAGTAGGCCTCAAAGTTGCCCTCCAGAAAGGAATTTGATACCTCGATGTCTACGGGGATTTAACCCCCATCATCGGTCAAGTACTTAGAAAATGGAAAGTCAAGGACGAGAAACTCCTACCCTTTCATTCCCACCTAGAAGAGTTGGCCTTTCAATTCCAAGAAATCACCTTCCACTACCTACCCCGAGAAAAGAATAACCTAGTCGACGCCCTTGCTACCTTAGCCTCCATGATTGACATACCCGAGGGAATAACCATGGCCCCTTTCCTTGCCTAAAAATAGGACAAACCCACCCACTTCTACCACATTGAGCTTGGCACGAAAGAAGATCCCGAGATAACTGACTATTGGTACAATGATATTTGGCACCTCCTGAAATATGGTAGATAGACCCAAGGATCTAACAAGAAATGCCAAGAAACTCTTCGTAGGCTGGATGCCCAGTATATTGTCTATGATAAAGCATTATTTAAAAGAAACATTGATGGAACTTATTTGCACTGCATCGCAGGGGATGACATCGAAGAAATGATGCAGAAAATCCATAGTGGGGAATACGGACCCCACATGAATGACTATATGCTCACCAAAAAGATCATTCGACAGGGTTACTACTGAACTACCATGGTTCAAGATTGCAGAGCCTGTGTACGAAGATGCCTTAAATGCCAGTAGTTTTCCAACCAACAACACTTACCCCATGGGAATTGTACAACATGACTTCTCCCTAGCCGTTCTCCACATTGGGCATTGACATCATAGGGACAGTTACACTGAAAGCATCCAACGGGCATGAGTTCATCCTAGTCATTATTGGCTACTTATGCAGTCCTGAATGCCAAAAAGGTGGACAAGTTCATCAGGAAAAACATCATCTACCGATATAGGATCCCGCACGAGCTGGTATCAGACAATGGGATACACTTAGAGGCAGAATTTACAGAAGTGGTCGACGAGTATGGAATTCAGAGACACAAAACTTCTCCATACCGACCTCAGACCAATGGCGCAATCGACGCAGCCAATAAGAACCTCAAAGCCATCATCAGCAAGATGACCAAGAGTTGTCAAGATTGGGATGATCGGATCCCTTACTCCCTATGGGGCTACCGCGCTTTAATTCAAACCTCTACTAGGGCTACCCCTTACTCTCTAGCCTACGACATGGAAGCAGTCCTACTCGTGGAGATGGAAATCCCTTCGCTGCACATCATGCATAAAAGCATGGTAAACGAGGAAGATTGGCACCAAAGTCATCTTGATGAGTTGTCCCTCTTGGATGAACGAAGGTTATAAGCTCTATATCACATACAAGGGTACCATCGCTGCATACCACGATCATTAAACAAGAGAGTCAAGGACCGAGGTGTCTGATAAGGGGATTTAGCCCTCAAAGAAATAGTAGAGCCCATTTGGGACCCCAGAGGGAAATTCAAGCCCAATTGGAGTGGCCCATACATTATGAAGAAGATCCTATCAGGAGGCGTCGCTGTGATCATCGACCTTGATGGAGAAGAAATGGCACGTCCAGTTAACCTGGATCGTTAAAAGAAATTCTAGCCCTAGTCCAAAATTTCGGCGCGCTACGACTCTTCTCATCTCCCTTTTATTCTTAAAATAAAATTAAAATAAATAAAAAAATAAAAAAATCTTCATTTCCACCTAACCAGAATTACGTGGGGCCTGATCCTCTAAAAACCTTTTTTCTTTCAAATTTTTTTTTAAAACTCTCAGAGGTACGTAGGTAGCTCATCCCCTTTACATGAGCACGGCCCCCTTCGTTTTTCACAAAATGTTATTCTTTTCTTATCCCCGAGAATGACGGTTCATTTTAACATATACATGAACAAAAGGATTATGTATGCCTTAGAGATTGGTATAGATAATTCAAATTGCAAAGGTCATCAAGAAGCACAACTAGATGATCAGAAACTTATTTATTTCATTATTTAAAAATTCAGTACAACTTACATCGGCATAGGGAGCCAAAAAACTTCCCTTGTCAAGCCTACACCTACCTTCCTAAAAAAATAAGATAAAACCAAGCCCCACTACTCCTAAAAATCACCCTCCAGTTATTCCCATAAACCACACCCATTACAAAATCTTCATAAAATCATACCCGCAGCTTCCAGAGGAACCGACCCCATCATCACCTGCATCTTGGGATCCCCATTCACACCCCTATTTATACCTGAAAACTCTCAAGCAAAGACAAGATACCCTATATAAATCGGAGTAAAACTTACCCCACTAATTACCAAGAAATTGAAGAAAGTGCAATCAAAGCCTTGGGTTGATTGGGTTGGACTGATATGCTGATAGGCAGGATAGGGGTCATGCCGATCGACAACCCCCTATTTTGGGGAAATTCCCTTTTTCCACTTTTGTCAAAATCAAAAAACTCAATAAAAATAATTTTTATCTTAAGGGAATTCCAAATTTCCTCGTGCTTTTACTTATCCCATTTTAAAATAAAATCCTTCTCAAATCAATTTTCAAATTATTTTTATGGTCTCAGCTGCAAAGTAAAAAGAGCATGTGCACTAATCACTAAAGCAATAATTAATAAAAACTTCATCTTTATTTGCATATATTTTTTCTATGTTACATTGACATCTTGCAGGAAAAACAAAAGAACAAAACAACGGGACTCAGCCCGAACCCATTTTCTTTCTCTCTCTCTTCGCCTACAAACTCTCTCCTCTCTTTTATTTCTCTCTCTAAGAGCCTCCATCCCTACGGCGCGGCCTCTGCCCCCTGCGGCGAGACGATGTGCCACCACTTTCAGAACTCGACCCTTCCCCGGACGAGGCAGATGGCACCAAGCAAGAAAAGACCAAAACCACCTCACGTATATGGGCAATCACTGAAGATATCCAATACCCAATATCCCTCGGCCTAGTGGTGGAGACCCGGATGTGCTGTAAAAGAAAACAAAAAAATCAAATCAGTCAAGTCTGAAAAAGAAGAATAAAGGAATCAGGAACTCGAAAAGGAAACACAAACTATACCTCAGGTCGAAGGACCTCCTCTGTCAGGACCAACTTCTTTGGGTCTATTGAATTAGGACGATGTTGTAAATGCACCAACCCTGCATCAGATCGTCAAATGTTATAGCCGGGCGAGAACATCCGTACAAAGAGAGCCTCCGAAGCCATCGCTGCCACCAACGTCATCGTGCCGCCCGCACTATGGGAGGACCCCACCTGCCGACTCGAACCTACGTGAGGAAGAGGCATCACATCCTCCATATAGTCGTATATCACCATGGTGTCAATATACACTGAGTATGTCTCTCTCATCATCGACACCCGAAAACCTCTCAGCACAAGAAGAATAAACAAACGAGCCATCTGATGCACCTACTTCCCATATCTCTCATCGATCCTCCTCCTCAACAATAGCTCCCTGAGTAGAGATAAATGGAGAGAGTCCCCGAAAACCTCCCTCTCCACATCACCTAGTGCCGACGTCACCGCTTTCGGCGTAATCCTCAATGTCCTATACACCTCAATCTGAACACTATCACAGTCCATCCCCAGCAGTTGTTGCACATCAACGGGAGTCACTGTCATCTCCCCAAATCCAAAAAGGAAGGTGTGGGTAGTGTCCCACCAATCTCCCCCAGAGCACATAGAACAGCAGTGGAACGGGGCGTCTCATCTAGAGCAGACGCCAGTCTCCCAAAAACAATTGATGACACCATCGAGCGCATCACAGATGGAAGGTGCTCCCAAACATCCTTAAGCCCATCGTCCATCGAGCACGTATAGTCAACATGGAGACATAGAACTGTCAAAGAAATAAAGAAAATCGTTGTCAAAATCAAGTAATAAAACAATCTCGTCAAGAAAAAAGAAAAGAATACCAAAGGTCATTCGATACTTACATAGCCACCAGAGTTTACCACCCTAGAAGAACGATGATGTTAGGGCACAGATAAAAGAATCAAATCATTCACTACCAGCTCAAATACGTCAAATGAGTTCTCGTTGCCCAGTGCAAGGGGAACCCTAGCCCTCCACTCCAACTTTTCCCAATCGTTGGCATTAAGCCATACCATGTGAGTAGCGCCGCTTGAAAACTCATCCATCTCTTGAATTTTAAACGTTGGAACGATTTTCAAAAGATAATTGTAGAAGCAATCAAGTCGAAAAGATGTGAAAAATGAGGAGAACCCGCCCCCTTTTAATAGGAGGCTAAGGGGCATGCCGATCGACATCTCCCTGCTACCACCGATCGGCACTGTCCCTCCATTTACTCGAGGCACTCCAAAAGACCATGCCACTTCCATTTGGCACCCCTCCATCTAAGCCGGTCGGCACCCACTTTGAAATTTTGTACAAAAAATCCACAAAAATACTAGAAAATCCTAAAAAATCCCCAAAAAATTCCTAAAATCACCAGATTAATTTTGGAAACTTTTCAACAAGAACAAATGTTTTTCTACATCCCAAGTGAAAGTCCAGAGAACAATCCTCCCCAACAATGTCTCTAAAGTACGCTCCAAAATTTCAAAAATTTCCCACCTCAAAATCGTTGGATCATTCCCTTTTCCCCAGTGGGACTTAAAACCAAATGCTTCCCAAATTCCCAGAGAAAGATCATGCATCCCCAATGGAATCCCCAAACTTCCCAAAGGAAAAATAATCCATCAGAATTGGCTTCGACCCGCAGAATTGGTCACCCAAATTAAGCCCGCGGAATTGGCTTCGACCCTCAGAATTGGTCACCCCTAAATAAGTCCTCAGAATTGGTCGCTTCTACTTAAGCCCGCAGAATTGGCTTTGACCCTCAAAATTGGTCACCTTTACCTAAGCCCTCAGAATTGGCTTCAACCCTCAGAATTGGTCTCTTCTACTTAATCCCTCAGAATTTTCTTTGACCCACAAAATTGGCCAACCCAAATAAGGCCGAATAATTGGCTTTGACCCTCAGAATTGGTCGCTTCTACTTAAGCCCGTAGAATTGGTCACCCTAAATAAGCCCTCAGAATTGGCTTCGACCCGCAGAATTGGCCATCTCTATCTTAAGCCCTCGGAATTGGCTTCGACCCATAGAATTGGTTATCTCTATCTTAAGATCATAGAATTGGCTTTGATCTGCAGAATCAGTCGCTTTTACTTAAGCTCGCATAATTGGCTTTGACCTGCAGAATTGGTCACCCCTACTTAAGACCTCAGAATTGGCTTTGACCCGCAAAATTGGTCAACCCAGATAAGACCTCAAAATTGGCTTCAACCCACAAAATTGGTCTCTTCTACTTAAGCCCGCAGATTTGGCTTTGACCTACAAAATTGGTCACCCTAAATAAGCCCTCAAAATTGGCTTCAACCCTCAGAATTGGTCGCTTCTATCTTAATCTCGCAGAATTGGCTTCGACCCTCAGAATTATTAATCTTTATCTTACCCTCAGAATTAGCTTTGACCCACAGAATTGGCCACCCCAAATAAGCCAGCAGAATTGGCTTCGTCCCGCAGAATTGGTCATCTCTATCTTAAGCCCGCAGAAATGGCTTTGACCTGCAGAATTGATCGCTTCTACTTAAGTCCACATAATTGGCTTTGACCTGCAGAATTGGTCACTCCTACTTAAGCCCACAGAATTGGCTTCGACCCTCAGAATTGGTTGTCTCTACTTAAGCCCTCAGAATTGGCTTCGACCCTCAGAATTGGTCACTTTTACTTAATCCCTCATAATTGGCTTCGACCTATAGAATTGGTCGCTACAAATTAGATCCTTGGAACTGACCCCGACCTATAGAATTGGTCACCTCCTTACTCCTCACCTCCTTTAGGTACTCAAAATCATCCACCCTAACATTTCCATTACGTCTTCAGCGTCGGCCTCAACCCTCTGAATCGGTCATCCGCGTCCCTTTGGTCCACATAACCGACCTCTATCATGCGGAGTCTATTCAATGGCTATCATATGCTCCAAGCTCACCCATCGAAGGGCTCTGTAGAAACCACATTCTAGGACTCCCTAGGTCTCCCCTTAGGACCCTAGTACCTCCCCATCTCACTATAAACCCAGGGTCGCACTCTGAGTACCAATCTAAAGCCCATTGGGTTCCCCTAGGCCCCATTTGACTCCGGTCAACTCAATCTTCAGAGCAAAATCTCTTTAAATCTTTGAAGTTCTTTGAATACCCTTTCCAATGGTCCACCCCGTACGTGAATCGGCATAACCGTTCAGACGAACGGACCATTTTACTACCAAAGATCGATTCGGAGGCCACTGGGGACTCTCGGGCCCCGAATTAACCCCAATCAACTTCACCGGAAGAACAAAAGATCTTTTAATCTTTCAAGGTAATTAAAACCCATTTCCAACGGTCCACCCTGTGCATGAAATAACATAACCATTCGGACGAGCGATCAATTTTCCCCTGAAAATCAATTCAGAAGCCATCGGGCTCTCACGGGCTCTGTTTGACAAAAGTAAACTCTTAAGCTCAAACTATACTGAATGAATCTTTTAAGGCCATTGAATACCCTTTCTAACGGTCCATACCGTGCACGATTCTGACCTATGGTACGGATGAATGATCCATTTTACTCTGAGAGGTCCTCGGGCACTTCCGAGCCTCGGTTGACCAAGGAAAACCTTCTGAACCGAGAAAAACTCTTTGGAATGCGGACAAACGATCCATTTGCGTCCGACAATCTCCCATCCAAAGGACCAACGTGCGCTTCGAAGACATATTTGAACCCGGGAGAAGTCCAAAGGTCTCTTGAAGGTTTCTGAAATATCTTTCCAACAGTATGCCCCGTGTTCAATTCGGATCAATGATTTGTGTTCTACGACCATTTTACCAGGAAAATCTGCACAGGACTGCCAATTGGCGGGTCCTGATCCCTGCCTATTGGCACTGTGTTTGGGGTCACATGCCGATAGTCACCCATAGGGGTAGGCCGATCATCACCCCCCTGACCCTCTAAATAAGGTCAATGACCTCATTTCGTGAAAAGAAAAACAAATCCATCAGCATCAGTGATCTCAACAACATTCCCTTAAAATCAGCGAAGTCCCTCATATGAAATTCCATCCAAGCTTATATCCCCATCCTTTTCATACCCAATTTGGAAAATATCTTTCCCTCTCATCAACAATCATCAACACTCAAGGTAGTTCATCCAAGATCAAAGATCAAGCTTCAAAGAAGGTTCAATTCCATCCCTCTCTCTTTAAATTCCTTATTTTTGCATAATAAACATTAGATTCATAATCTAGTTCTTAGTTTAGTTCATACACATTAATATCTACACTTTTATTAGTATATTTCACATACTTTATTTTCTATAAAAATCCCAAAAACAAATTAAGGAGGACTACACCCGTAAATTCCAAACGGAATTATCCATCACACTTTTTCCAAAAATAAAAAAAAAACATTTTCTACATATACACATATCATAAAATTCCAATCGGATCTATGGGATAAACCCCACCCCTATGCTACATTCGAACTACATGGACTTTGATGCCTTTATAGGCTACGTAGGCGTCTCTAATTAAAATCCGAGGCTCGAGTCCAATTTTCCAATTATCCCAATTTCTCAAATTCCCTAATTTTCTAAAACCTCCCATTTTCATATTTATATTTGATATGATAGATATTATACCCCTGTCGCGAAACCCTTGGAAGGCATGCACCGAAGTTTTATTAGCGTGGCCTTACATGTACAAGCTGCAGCCTTGCATACTACAGGGTGTGGCCCCAGCCTCACTGCTTAACTAACTGCATCCCTCTCATGCATAGCAGTGGTATAGCACGTACACCTATAAATAGAGGTCCACACCATAAGATAAGGTCGAGTTCCATTTCTAGTGATGATACCTTGATCCGTGATTACTACACTTATCGAGGCCCTGTCCAATTCTCTACACAGACCTTACATATCTCGGGGGCTACTCATCTACATCGTATCCACATCTCCATCACACCCGAAATCATCATATACTTGTATTCACATCTCTCATCTACATTGTATGCCAATTATGGAATTTTAAACTTGTACTACAACGCATATATAATGAGAGTAGGGAAACAAAGTGGACGTATGCTCACTTTAATAGTCGAACCACTCTATATCTTGTGTTTTCTCTCTCTTTACTTGTTTTATATCTATTTTATACTTGATATGCTGATATGAGAACGACGTGTGTCTGATTTCTCATATTAACATTTTGGCGACGTCTATGGGAAACGAGGTATTTCAATCTTGTTTATCTATATTTTGAGTTCTTAAACACCTTATTTCATTCATGAGAATCTGTTGGGTCATCATCTCATGGGTGGATTTTGGTTATTGAGCTCATATTTTACATGCACACCCTTAAATGGGTATTTCATACTTTTAGATCTGTTCGATTGTCTCCTTTTTGTGACCTTAGATGTATTTTATATACCCCGATGATGTTACCTCATAATGCTGAAAAAAAGCAAAAGGCTATAGCCTCGTAAGGATGGGTAACTAGGGATGAGCTTTATTTGCTCATTGCTACTTTCTTAGCTTATGATCTAGGATTTCCTACCATGATTGTGCCATTTTTGGAGAACATGAGGACTGATCCTCACCTAGTAGCCCCCCGGTAGGCTTGTTTATCATGATAGATAGATGGTTTTAACCCAGCTTTAAGGGTCACAGGAATCACATCACGCAGCAAGAAAAAAGGAAGCATCCTGACAAGAAATTGCCTGAGTGTCGCAACCCTTATGAGAATGATTCATAGCTTCATTTCATCACCTGGGAGAGGACAGGATAAAAATGTCCTTGGATTCAACTCTGGTGAACTCCCTTGGAAAGGCCACGATAGTGACCCCTATGATCAATGTGTCGTGTCCATATAAGCCCAGATGGAAAACTTTCGCGGACTACAGCCTTACTATATCTGGTTAATTCTGTATTTCTTGCACTACTCACTCTTGTTAGTTTTGTCTCAGAATATATATATTTTAAAGACTAACAAAGTAGAAATGGAAGGAAAATCCAGTCAAAGTCCAGAGATAAAGGATAAGATTGTGCAGCTGCACATCCACCTCAACCACTTGTATGACAGTCATGACTCACTCCAGACTCATGTCAATTGTTTGACCCAAAGGGTACGTATGTTAGAGGCCGCAACACCTAAAGTTTCTATCACAACCATCGCTGTCGTAGACAAAGAAGCCACAGCCCTAGAGGCAGCAACCAAGAACCAAAAGAGGAAGGTGGAGAAGGCATAGAAAGGCTTTGAGACCTATACCCATCTGTCTATCAGATCAAAGATATCTTTGAATTCATAAAAGTGGAAAAGTTGTTGAAGTGTCGAGAAAAGCTGCAAACTCCACCTCACAAAAGGGACAAAGACAAATGGTGCAAATTTCACCAAGACCATGGCCACCACACTGAGTAGTTCCATGCCTTGAAAGATGATATTAAAAGGCTTGTGATGTAGGGAATGCAGCAGCAGTTTCTAAAGGATGCATATGGGATGTAGCCTATTCTGAAAGGCCACGTTTTTCATTTCTACCCTTATCTTCACTTCTTGTTATTCAAATTCCTTAAAGTGTAGCTTTTACACATACGTTGTGTTTTGTCTTACAAAATCATATATATATGGAGGACGGATATAGTCATATTTTGTCTCTTATTTGCGCATTTATAGAAATCTTATGAAAGACCTTTTCGTCTTAAACAGATTTCAAGGGAAGTATGGCAAGTTATCTCGAAAGACTATTTATTTCGGGAATGATCCAATGGTTCAAAAATGACAACCTTAGTTGGTTTACAATACCAGTCATGGTGAAAGGACATATTTTTATATTCATAAGGCCAACTATCCTTCGGTATATGCTACTATCAACTTCTAGGGCTCAAATTTCCCCCACTCAGCTTTTAGGATGCGTACATTAGCCTGGGGAGGCTTAAAAATGCCCTATACATTAGCCTGGGGAGGCTTGAAAATGTCCCGTATATTAGCTTGGGGAAGCCTCATAATACTTAGCCTAGGGAGGCCTGAAAATGACCTCTACCATAGCCTGGGGAGGCTTGAAAATGACCTGTACATTAGCCTGGGGAGGCTTAAAAATGTCCCGTACATTAGCCTCGGGAGGCTTGAAAATGTCGTGTATAATAGCTATGGGTGTCACGTTCTCTACGGCAATCCATTCTCAGGAGCCAGTGGCTTAGTTTTTCCCCAACAGTCTGCAATTCGCATCTTCCACTTATGCTACAACATTTCTAGTAGTGGTTGAAATACATGACGCCGCAGCCTTACTAATGTGGTTGTGACATGTTCAAGATTTCCTGGCATAGACCAAAGTTCGCAATAGATGATAATATGATTACAAGAAAGCATTAAGTATATTCAAGTATTAAAGATGCAGAAAATAAAAAAGTTAGACAAGTATGGAAGATAGAATACAACAGGGCAAAGTGTTAAAACTAAATGGTTGCAACCTCATTGGCCGCAGCCTATTCTCAAAGATCATAAAAGGAGGCATGTTTGGCGGCATTTTCAACCTTGGTTTGTTCAACCTGGAGAGATTCCGCAGAAAAAATGATCAAAATTAATTGGAAGATACCCCATGAAGTTAAAGCGACTAAAGGTGCTGAAGTATTAACATCCTGAAGCATAAGAAAGCTACAAGTAATATATGGCTCTGAATAACTCAAAAGCCGCGACAGGCTAGCAAACCAGCCGCAGCCTCTAAGCTGCTACATCAAGACTTGGAAAAATGGCGAAAAAGTCAACCAAGAGACAAAAGAAGTTAAGTCGCATCCCTAAAGCCATTTTTCTTTATCATCATGGCTTGGGGAATGATAGGCACAAACATGGAATGAAAAATGGTGAAAAATCTCAAGGCAAAATGTAACAGGCTGCAGCCTATTTTGGGTAACCCTTTATAAGGTGTTGCTGCGGCCTCATAGTCACACTACAGTTATTGAAGCATTTTGGCAAGTTATTCATTCAAGCAATCAAGTATATATGGAGACAACATTCTTTCAAATATTGAAGTAGACAGCAGAGGAATAAACAAAGGAGCAATTAAGAAAGCAAAAATCAGATTAAAGGTCGTAGCCTTGGTTAAAGGTGTACAAAATGTCAACTTAAAGGTATAGATAAATGGTCGTAGCCCTGTGTACATTATTAAAAAGGAAATAAAAAGTCCCAAGTCTAGGACTCAGCATCATCTTCCACGTCTCCATCCTCACCTTCTGCTTCCGTCTCCGTCTCCTCATTCTCTCTCGCGGACTCCTAAAGCTGCTTCATGGCCCACTCCTCAGCTGCGGCCCTTATTTCATTTATACAGGCGTTATGTTCATCATCACCAACACCCCAGTAAATGATTTGGTCCTTTGTATTTGGAAAGTTTTTGGTGACCCTATATCTCAACTCTTGGTAGCTACGGATGTATGCCTTACTGTTAGTGAGGAAGAAGTCCATTGATTTTTATAGGCATCCATAGTAGCTTCTGCAGCATTATTGAGGGATATGGAGTGAGACTCCCCCATCTTCTTGATGGCTTCGGCATGCCCTGTCTCCCTTTAGCTGTATTTTTCGTGAAGCTCCTTCAGCTGGGTCTCAAGATTGGAGGCATGTTGGGAGGCTTCTGAAGCCTTGTTTTGTTCAACCTGGAGAGATTTCGCGGTCGTTGTCAACTTAACCTCAGCATCATTTTTGGTTGGACAATAGCTTCGAGGTCCATTTGTGGTGCTTGAAATGCCGCGGTAGCAGACTCTTTTCCAGCCTCAATGGAAGACTTCTTGGCATTCTCCAAGTAGGTTGAATGCACCCACTCCGTGACCTCCTTCATCTTGTAAAGCCCTTCATACTTGAACCTCTGGAATATCACAACATTCACGGCCTGTAAAGAAATTGAAGGTTAGAAGCAAAACATGAACTACAAAAAAAAGTATTGAAAAGGTAAAATTGCACTTACTCTCAACAGGCTGTGGAAAGCATATTCTTCAAGATGATCATGGTCCTCCTCCATCAGGCGATCCAGATCCATACAGTTAGGAACCTTCCGCATCCTGTGGACCGCCCTGGAAATTGTGTCCCAGGATGATTGTGGGTCTGATCTCCACAATTAAGGTCGCGGACGGTCATCAGGGCCAACACTGGCATGACTTTGGGGAGGTGCCAAGTTGGCATTAACAACCATTATCACAGGAGGAGGATAATTAGAGGTGGTCACTTAAGAGACTCTGCGGCCATGTTGTAGCTCAGAATCAGAAGGCATTAAGCCTGATGCGACTAGGTGGCTGCCAATATCATCATCATAATGGCCCTTAGGACTTTCTTGGGGAGCAAACTCCCCAAACTGCACAGTTGGGGCGACATGAGTTGTTTGGGCTTCCACATTGGCTACGGCAGGACGCTTAGACTTGGTCCTTTTTCTCTTCTTGCCTTGTCTGGCTGCATTATTGTGGGCAGCCGAATCCTTATCCATCTCAGCTAACTTAGCTGCCAGGAGCTCTTTATCTATCTCCTCGCCTAAAAAAGCAATGAGGTAAAGTCAAAACATTTAAGGATAAAAAAATAAAAATAATAGTAGCTGCGGCATGAATAAAGAAAGGGAATTTTTACCTTCCACGGACATCACTTTTAGGATGGATTTGTTGGGGAAGTATCCTCCCTCTAAAATTAAAGCAGAAGTCACTAAGGTGATAATTTTTTTTAGCACTTATGGTCGCGGCCCTTCCTACTCTTCTCTCCTGCCGCTCACTAAGGTGTAAGTTATCAAAAGCTGCATAAGAGGACAATTTGAGTAACACCAAGAAATAAGGAAAATGAGGACTACAAAAGAGGATGAAGCATGTTTGCAAAGGCTGCAGCATTATATACCTAGTTTGGATAGTCGTCCCCACTGTCGCGGCATCCTGTATGATCTCTCTCTCTCTCTCTGACTCATCTGGGTGGATCTCCCACCCTTCTCCAGAAACATAAAAATATTTGCCCTTCTAATTCTTTACACTGGAAGGTCTTCTAGTATACAGAGTCTCATCATTATCGCAGAGGGAAAAGTAGTAATACCATGCAAACTTCACGGAGTTCTCCTTTGGTCTGTAGAAATTGAATAACTCTGTGGGAGTTATGTCTCTCCTGAACTTATTCCTTTATAGCACCAGGGATGCAAGAATTGCCCTCCGACCATTAAGATCTAATTGGGTTGGGGATAACTTCATTGTACTAAAGATTTTCCTAATTAGGACTGGCACAGGTAGCCGCAGCCCATATACGAAGGCGTGAAGGGGAAGCAGACCCAACCCTCAGCAATCTCAGAGCATGGCCTCTGTACCATAGAAGGTGCCGAGAAAATCACATTGTATGGAAACTCAAATGCCTCAGCAACTAGGTTGACCCATTCCTCAATCATAATTATGCGGACGTTTAAGGTGGTAGAGGGTCTCTCTACTCTATTTAATGGGCTTGCAGGCGTGTCCCTAGCCTTAGAAGGCCCAACTGGCACGGCATGTTGATCGACATGGTTACTACTAGAGCGGATTTCCTCTTCCATTCTCTCAGTATTCTCCCTACAAGAATAATCTGTAGAGTCAGGGTCTAGAAAGACGCAGTTTGGGTAATCTTTGTGCAGGCAAGGGCCAAATGTTTTTAGAGGATGCACGGAAGGGATTTCAAGAGGGAAAAACACAAAATGTGTGTTCTATAAGTCCTTTAGAAATTCCTTAGGATTCCAACTCATACGGCTGTAGAAAGACATGAAAAGAGAATCCGCTGTTAGGTTTCGCATCCAATATGGTCAGAGATGCCTCTTAGAGGCCCCGACATGAACAATATAATAAGTGAAATAAAATAGAAGTTTCAACAATTACGGCTAACTACCATGTCAACCTTAGAATCCTAGAGATCAAGCTACTGCTGTGACATGTTATTCTTTAGGAAATATTAGGTATGTTCTTATATGCCGTAGTCCTTCAATTTATTGGCAAAAGAGCTGTGGAAAACTAGCTTAAGGCTAAACCCTAAGGTCAAAAATAATACACTATATTTGAAGTGTTGACAAGACGCCGCAGCAAAATAGCACAAGAGTATGCTACCTATTGTGGCCAGACTTATAAACAAGTGGATAACGAAAGTTGCCTAATCTTAAGATAGAAACCCCAGAATTTCAAGGGTTTGCTCAAGAACATCAAGAAAAAAGTGGTATGTTTTCAACTTACGAAACTCTAAAGCCGACAAATTTGATCCTACACGGGTATAGGGAATTCAGAATCCCTAAAAATCTAAGCCTAGCCACCAAATTCCATTTATGGAGTCAACATGGGCGATTAACAGTTTATTCCTTTGATTGAAGATTGATTAAAGTTCAAGAAGTACTATAATCCAGGAAAATTAATGGATTCAAACGAATTTAACAGCATGGATTAAATTCAGAATTAATTGTTTGATATGATTCAGCATAAAATGTGGATTCAAATGGTTCACTTACAAACAGAAATCAACAATAACCGTCAACAAAGCGAGAATTATAGAATTATTGAGGAAGTATATGGTTTGAAAATTACCTGGAAGTCGATGAAAATCAGTTGTTCAGCCTCTTACCATCGCTAGACATCGCCTGATGCTCGCCGAAAAACTCAAAGGGTGAACTGACAAGGGTTGTCTCTCGATTTGCTCTCAAGGTTTTGGGAAAAGTAATAAGGTCCACATCCCTCTGGCATTTATATAACAGGGCACAGGAAGTTGAAGCCTTGCACTGTAACATTTGCAGAAAGTATAAAACACTGTGACAGTCAATCATCAAGACGTAGCACTAAGTCATCCCTTGTCACTACGACTTGGGGGCTTATTGATATGACAAATATTATACCCCTACCGAGGAACCCTTGGAAGGCATGCACTGAAGTCTTATTGCTGCGACCTTACATGTAAATGCCGCAGCCTTTCATACTATAGGGTACGGCCTCAGCCTCACTACTTAACTAGATGCATCCCTCTCATGCATAGCAGTGGTATAGCACATACACCTATAAATAGAGGTCTACGCCATGAGATAAGGTTGAGTTCCATTTCTAGTGCTGATCCCTAGATCCGAGATTACGATACTTATCGAGGCCCTGTTGAATTCTCTACACATACCTTACATAGCTCGAGGGCTACTCGTCTACATCGTTGCCACTTCTCCGGCACACCCAGAATCACCATAGACATGTATTCACCTCTCTCATCTACATTGTACGCCTATTATGGCAATGTAAACTTGTACTACAATGCATATATAATGAGAGTAGGGCAACAAAGTGGGCATAGGCTCATTTTAATATCCAGGCCACTCTATATCTTGTGTTTTATCTCTCTTTACTTGCTTTATATCTATTTTATACTTGATATACATGTGTTTTCCAATTTTCCAATTTTCTAATTTTCCCAATTTCTCAAATTCCCTAATTTTCTAAAACCTCCCATTTTCATATTTATATATATATCATACTTGTTTGTGTTTCACCCAACACATATTATCATTCCCTGATAACGATTAATATCGTGATGAAAGGCAAAAATTATACTTTATACATATGTTATTTTGGGAATATTCCTATGGATGACCTCACTCTACCTTGTCCATGGTATGAGTTGAATAAATCTGATCTCCATTATACAAATATGCACACACACTTCACGGGGATATAAAGGAAGATAATAACACTAGCCCATGAGAGGCTGAAAGGGCGGTATGGGTACCTAACACCTTTCCATTTCGTAACTTAGCCCCCGGACCTTCGAACTATTGGTTTCGTATGCATCAGTTTATCCTTGATGCTTCTCTCTCGAGGTGGTAACATATTTTTTTGCATATTTTGTGCAAAATAGGTTGTCGATTCTATCTCTTCACATTTACCCCTACACCAATGACGGTCGAAGCTACCTTCCCAATAGGGGTTGCGAGACCACGACGCAGCCTTCTCGATGAGAGACGTATCTATATATCTCTCTCTGTCTCTCCTCCCTTAGGCTTCGCCTGGGATGGCCACACTATGCAAGATGAGTTGACCTACTTTTGGCACAAATTTTGGCAGCAAATATATTTTATATTCCTCTTCTTTTTATATACACATTGGCCCTTGTGATTTGTGAGTTCCAACCTTAGATTAGAGGTGTTCTTGGGGCTATTTTGTTGGAGGTTCTTGGAGGAGATTTTTTGTAGATCTTTTGAGTTGATCTTGAGGATGTGATCATTGGTTTCTCATCATGGTTTGAGGTATGGGGTTTTACACAATATGCTCCTTAAATCTCGCGAGTGTCATTCTCTTTGAATTCTTGTTTAATTGAACTCATATTTGAATTGATAAATTCATTGAAATCTGGAAAATAATTGTTGAAATTATTTTGATTCATGTGGTATCATTATATTGTTGATGAGCACATTGTCATGAGATTTTAATATGACACGGATGTTGAGTACCCGCCAAAATTCCTGTTTCCCGGGCTATGGCTTGATAAAGCATATACGGATGTGGTGAGGCCTGGTGACCCGGTTAAAGTGTTGTTGAAAAATTATATTGATAAATGCTTTGAGATTTGCATTTTGATTTGAATATTCGTACTCGTGTTGTTACTCTTTGTTCATCGTTAATATAATTGTTGAGCATCTTTCTTGTCGTATTGTGTACTTACCCATATTTTCTTTTATTGGCAGGATAGCGCGGATTTTGGGGAGCTATGGAGATTGATTTTAGCGAGGATTGTTTGGGAAAGATTTGTATTATTTTGATGTATAGAGCTTTGGAGATTTGTATTTTTATTCGAGTTAGATAGTTTGGGATGTCTAGGAATTAGTCACCCGACCTAGAGAGACTAATGTGATTGGTACCAAATGGGTGTACAAAAACAATATGAATGATAATGATACCATTGTTCTCTGTAAGGATAAGTAGGTTACTCAAGGTTACACACAAGTTGAGGTGTAGAATTTTACGAGGCATTCACTTCTATTACTAAGCTTGAGTTCTCCCACTTACTACTCGTCACAAAATATCATCTACGGTTTAAGCTTTAATAAATGGATGTAAAGTGTGTCTTTATCAATGGCATTCTTCAGGAGTAGGTTTACATGGAACAACCAAAAGTGTTTGAAGATGCAAAGCACCAGAAACATATCTTTTATCTAAATAAGTCCTGGTATGGTTTGAAACAAAGACCTCGTCCTTAGTATAAAAGGATAGCTTCTTATCTCTTAGATTGTGGCTTCAAGAGAGTGGGAGTTGATATGATGTTTTTTATTTGGAGAGAGGGTGGTGCTATCTTGGTTGCCCAAGTCTATTAAAATGACATAGTCCTTGGATCTACATGTTCCAACATGATCACATTTTTTAGGATGAGATGAAGAGTGAATTTGAGATGGGTATTGTTGGTGAACTTACTTTCTTCCTAGGTCTCCAAGTACGTTAACTTGAGAATGGGATATTTAAATCTCAATATAAATATGCTAGGGATGAGTGAAGAATTTTCGTTTAGACTCTGCTAAGCACTCAAAGATATCTGTGAGTTCCTCGACTAACCTTAAAAAAATACACTTTAGGTAATAACGTAGGGCAAACACTCTAGTGGAGTATGAAAGGTGGTCGCCTATATTTAATCGCTAGTTGGACCGATATCGCCTTTAGTGTTGGATTTTGTTCTCGTTACCGAGCATCCCTAAAAGAGTCATACTTGCTTGCTCTTAAAAGTATCATCAAATACATGAGTGACACTCTTTCTTATGCCATTTGGTATTCCTTTGATACCAATGATTGTTTGTTGTCTTATTTGGATGTCGATTAGTCTAAGGATATTTAAGGATCTAAAATCACATAGAATGGATGATTTTACTTTGAGGGTGATCTTATCTTATGATTGAGCAAGAAGCAAAACTATATGTTTTTATTCAAAATGGAGGCTGAGTACATATCCACCAGGAGTTGTTGCATAAAACTCTTATGGATAAATAAAATGTTGGAGGATTACGGGATTACTCGAGGCCCGATGACTATTTGTTGCAATAATATGAGTGCAATCTATATTCCTTGTAATCATGTCCAACATTCTCATATGAAGAACATCGAGAGTCATGAGCATTTTATTCGAGATCTTGTTGAGTAAAAGATCATTTCCTTGAGTTTCGTGAGTACCGAACATCAATTGGATGATATTTTCACTAAATCTAAATGCACATAGATTTGAGGATATCATGAAGTCGTTAGATATTTTCTTTATTGATTGAGTTAGGATATTATTTCTACTTTAGGTTGATTTTCACATTGCTATCTTTTGTCCCTAAAACTAGATTGTATTCTTATGTTTATATCTTGCAAAATCAAAAAAGTTCTTTTTTCAGTAAAAAATTCCTAAAAATTTCAAAAATAATTTACTTTGATAAAATTTTCAAAAATCAAAAAGATTTTTATATTTTTCTTTACACCATTAATGAATTTGAATTTAAGATGTTCAAATCACAATTTCACTTCATCCATTCAGGTGACCTAATCATTGTGTTATACAACTTGTCTTCATTTTTTGTGCTTAATCATACATGTTTAGCTTTGCTCGTTCATCATTGATTACTTATGCTACACTCATTATATCGCCTTTAGTTCACATATACATGAACTTTTGAATATTAAGATTGCTTATTATATGTACGATAGGATGTTCTCATCTCAATCGCGCTTAATAACGAAAAACTAGGAACTATTTGTGCTTGTGTAAATCGTTGCCCGAATTTCTTTACACCAAATTGATTTATGTTTAAACAATGGAAAGGGGCTATGAAAGAAGAAGTTTTCTTTGCATTAAAGACACCATTGGAAATAGCCTAAAATATTTATTTGACACATAAAAATAGAAGTGCCAAGGATAATTTTACTTCATTGATGCTTCATTTAAAAGGAACCAAATTATTCTTTTAATAATTTTGGGTATTTGTGTTTAAAATCTGAGATTTTGAAGGTGATATATGATGAAGATCAATGAAATTTACACAATAAAACTCCTTCAAAAATATTAAATAGTTTGGAATTATAGATTTGAGAACCATTGAAGTACATGACATTTTCTATGAGTTGAGTCAAGTTCACTTTGTTCAACAATTTTACATCAACGGTTAAATTAAGTTCTTTCTTTAGGAGTATCTCTTTATCTTCATGCACCATCGCTATGTATGCATATGTTAACTTTACCATTCATTCAATTCACACAATTTCATTCCATTTCCATGACTTGTATATTTTCATGATATTTTATAGTGTGCATGTTTGTAAATATATGAATACGTTTATACTCAAAAAAATTAAAATTTTCAAAAATAGTTGGTTAGTTTGTTGAAGTTTCATCACATATGCTTTATATCTATACTTTGTGATGTTATTTCAATTGTTTATACTCATGAATCTAACTTTTCAAAATTACCTTCTAACCCTTTGTTTATTACGAACAAAAGGAGGGAGAACATATTCAAGGGGAGAACATATTGAGGGGGAGTTTTGCATTTTGTTAAAACTCCAAGGGTCATGGTATTATTTTTTAATTTATGTCTGTAGGTCCTTTTCCATATTGATTATATCATGGACTACATGATTAAAATCTTCAATAGAGACAAAGTCACAAGTGCTTTTTCTTTTCGAGTTTTGGAGGGACATTAGTCGAACTTGTCTTAGGGGTTATCATAGGGGTTATTTGTTTTCAATTTGCATTTTGTACCGAAATAACCAAAAGGAGATATTTGTAAGAGAAAATTTTATGATTGCTCATTATATTTTAGTTTGCCATTTTTTATTACACCCCACATTGCAATCATGTACATTATTAAGATTTCAAGTGAAGATCAGCTAATGACTGAATGCGACAATCGATGATTGAAGATTTGATTTTCTCACTACAATGTATGGAAAAGGTATATGAGGTTGATTTTATGCAATTATTATATTCAGGGGTATGTTAAATTGTGTTTCAGAGCAAAATATTTTTCCAAAATATTTTTGAAAAATTCGCGAAGTCATTAGGATGACATTTGGATTTCGTTCGAACGAGTGCATGCACATTGCTAGAATAGCTTCGAACAAATTTCCAACGAGATTGAATTGTGAAAATTTTGGCGTGTTTTGTTTTCTTATTTGATAA
Organism: Sambucus nigra; assembly: GCA_949130495.1. Taxonomy (NCBI): domain Eukaryota; kingdom Viridiplantae; phylum Streptophyta; class Magnoliopsida; order Dipsacales; family Adoxaceae; genus Sambucus; species Sambucus nigra. The sequence goes on along the minus strand of OX422223.1, from coordinate 85,938,073 downwards.
GAAATGATAAGTGGTTCGAATGAGATCAGGTGCTTCGTTCGAATGAAATCCTCCTCGTTCGAATGCGCTAGCAAAAATTTATTTTTTACTTGATTTCAAATGAAATTTTTTCAAGTCTTTCTCTTAGAGATTTTTGGCCCTATTATAATGAGATACAAACTTGCACCTATTAGTAAGCCTTTTACATATCTTTTTATAGACACCTTTATTTTTCAAAATCAAACCCTGTGGATATTTTATGATCACTTTCTAAAATCTTAAAAATACATTTATTTTTATAATCCTTAGGGAGTGGATTCTTACTCCTGAAGATATGAAAGGAGTTTCCTAAGGATGAAACGGTGGGCACTAAGGCAATTGATCTTGTTGTGGAGCACTGATGTATCAGCATCGTTTTTTGTAAGAAAAAGGAAGAGGGCATAATAGCGAGACTTAGTGGAGTCTAAATTTATATATCTGTATGTGTCACTTATAATACATTAGTTGTAATAGTGCTGAAAAAGGGCTTTTTTCAAAAGGGCTTTTTCTCATATCTCATGTTGTCGTTTGTTTGATTCCATTTAGTTCATATATCTTGCATGTTTAGGTTCACCTAATTAATCAAGATAAAATTAGATTAAAATTGAATTTAGCTTTTTTGTGACCTAATATACGATTTCTACATATAACCATGTAAATGAACCACTCTATAACATTTTTCACTGTCGATACACCGAATCATTTAGGAAGGTGTTCACTTAGGACAAGGTGTTTATCGATACACTGAATTGTTAGGAAAAGTGTCTACTCGAGATAAGGTGTTTGTCAACACACAAAATCATTTAGGAAACTATCCTCTTGGGATAAGGTATTTATCAATACACTTAATCATTTTGAAAAGGTATGTTCGCTTAGGACAAAGTGTATATTAATACACTAAATTGTTTGGGAAAGTGTCCGCTTTGACTATGGTTTGTTAATACACCAAATCATTTGGGAAATTCACTTAGGACAAAATGTTCGTCGATGCACCGAATCGTTTAGGAAAGTGTCCAGTTGGGACAAGGTGTTTGTCGATACATCGAATCGTTTTGGAAGGGTCTCTGCATGGGAAAAGGTGTTTGTTAATACACCAAATTATTTTAGAGGGTTTCTGCTAGGGACAAGGTGTTTGTCGATACACCAAATTGTTTAGGGTTGTGTATCTGCTTGGGACAAGGTTTTTTTCATTACACCAACTTATTTTTTGAAGGGTGTCAACTTGGGACAAGGTGTTTATCGATACACGAAATCATTTAGGAAAGTGTCCGCATGGGATAAGATGTTTATCGATGCACCAAATCATGCTTAAAGTTCTCATCTTGGGGCAAGGTTTTTGTCGATACATCGAATCACTTAGGATAGTTTTTGCTTTGTGCAAGGTGTTTGTTAATGCAATAAATCATTTATGAAAGAGTTCTTTTGGAATAAGGTGTTTGTCAATACACCGAATCATTTTGGAAGGTGTCCACTTGTTGAATTACCCAAAAAGAAATCACGTATGTCTTCCTTTTGGTACTCACCAAACTTTTCAAATCTAGGAATCTCTCATTCTCCCAAGCACACGACCCATCAATTGTAGATAGAGTATTCATGATTTTTGAATGCATTCTAAAAATCATAATACCTTAAGAAACCCATGGTGAATGGCGCACTCACGAATATGTGGATAATGTCGAACAATAATAAGAAAAAGAAAATAAAACTAACATATTTGTTGAAACTGATAACATCAATGAAGATGATATTTTCCTAAGATCCTAATTCCACCCACTCACTCATTATGAATTTGACACATGAATTATATTCCTTCAACACATGGATTCATGAGGAAAAACTGTTTTACAAACTCGAGATGACCGACTTATATAACGAATACACACCCTTAAAAACACTATTTCCCGTCTCACTCATGGTCATCAAAAATGGTGGGAGTGAACTAATCGTCGAATGGATGAACAAGCCAATAATGTTCCGTTGATCTAAAATTCTTGCGACCTCTATAGCCAATAATGAACCTCGTGGATAGACGAACATAACAAAACCACAAACTCCACATATTGGAATACCCAAGAGCTCCTTCACCGCTCGGATCCATCTTATACACTGACATGCCATGGAGTACATGCAATTCACTCACTTGTAATATAATAATGAAGTACACCCTCCCCAAGGAACTGGGCAAGATATTCAAGCGAGTGGTTCCACTTACCCAACTATGCCTATTACCTGTAGATTTTATGATGTGTCTATTTCCTTTTACGAACAAAAGTATATGATGTCTTATGTTTTGACTCACATTTTTTATCCATGTCTCCTTTATATAAATATATGAAACTTATGCTTCAAACGTGCCACTCTCATATATTCTAACCAAAATGTGTTGAAACAAAACTTTTAGAAATTAACAAAATACCATTTTTGCACTATATTCTTCACACATAATAAGTCACATTAAGTAAACATTCACATATACAATGCAACATTACACATCCTTAAAAAATACACCCGCGTATAACATTTGAGGGATTCTTTGAAAATTATATGACAATATAAGATTAACATTGTTCCAAACACATGCATTCTTTTTAACTACATGTACTAACCCAATTTTGCATACCAAAATTAAGAGAGTAAAGGAGAATACAATTCACTGGGTATAATTAAAATCATTTTCACACATTGAGCACCAAAACAAACTTTTAAAAAGCACCCCCACCCACACACATCATTTTCGATAATGATAAGGGAAAATATGATATGAGAAAAAGATACTACAACAAAGGGGAAGAAAATTAGTTTTCAATAACCAAGTCTCAAATCAAGAAGGAGAGTTGCACACATTTTTCAAACTACATCAATTGTATTGTCATCATCAAAAAAGGGAGATTATCAAACTAAATGTAATTCAACTAAAAGGATTTTGTATGATGACCACATGCTTAATATATGATCACACTTCACTATCTTCTCTCTAATGTACTTGATATTAAAATAAATGCTCACTACATTATGAAATATTATACAACGAACATATCATTCATGCAACCATGAAAACATAATCAAGAAATACAATGAAGATTCAAAGCATCCATTAGACCCTAAAAAGTTCATCTCTCAAATATCAATAGAAGTTCAACATCAACAAGTCACACAAGCAACATCATCATCACATCACACAAAGTAATCAGCTAATAAAGCTCATTATCATCTAAACATCACATAACCTTTGAAGAACAAGCCCAAGCAAGCATGATATCAAAACATATCAAAAAGTAACATCTCATGTCTCAAGCAATTCATAAGAATGTTCAAAAGAATAGAAGATCATTTCTTATTTTATCGATGTACTTTAAGAACTATTGTACAAAGGTAAAGAAACTTGTTTGATATTATGTATGCTCAAAACCTACCCAAAACCGTGCTAAACCTAGCCAAATGATAGACCCAAAACCTAACCTTTTAATACCTTAGATCTAGGAGTTTTAGGTAACTAAAAGTACTTTTAGTCGATTAAAAGTCCGAGTTTAGTCGACTAAACTTTTCCCTATACCTCACTATAACATCTCAATATGATTTTTCAGACGGAGTTTTAGTTGGATAAAAGAAGGCTTTAGACGACTAAAAGTATCTAATAACTCCAATTATAATAACTTCCAGTTTTCAAATTTGAATCCCAATTGAACTTTTAATTATGTTGATATCCTCCACCAACTAGTTGCTCATTTGAAGCCTATAAAAGGATACCTTGTATTACTTCATCAAACACACAAGCATAGAACGATAATCCTATTGAGTAAAGTTCCAATCCAAGCTTGTGTCAATATCCCAAGGTCTCTAAGAGAGAGAAATCAAGTACTAAACCCATTTAAACCTAGAAACTCCATTGAATCCAACATTTTCCACAAAATCCATTTATGCTTCAGTTAACGTCATCCATCACTCTTTAGCAAAGTTATAAGAACAATACATACTTAAGTTAAATATGCCCCAAAATCCATTTGAGCATCATACTTGTGATTCCATTTTTATTACTTTTTTAGAGAGAGAAAATAAATTTTCACCATTGTTTTGGGTAAATCTATTTTTCTTTACATTTTAGTTACAGATCTCATTATTATTACTTACAGTTAACTTCATTGTAACTTCTCGGGTGATTTTTCCTTTTTTACGGGGATTCATGGCATTTAAAAACCTTGGGCTTTTGCGTAGGTATCACTTAGGCAAGGATGAGTTTAGCATATTATTGGTTGCGGTTTGCAAGGTGTTATTTCTTATAAGGATTTATGTTCTGCCTTAAGTGAAACAAATATAGTGAAGTTTACACAGTGGCCAAACAACATTAAAACCTCGATTTGCAAAGTTCCGTTAATCTCTCTCTCATAACTACATATGTTTATTGTTTATTAATTTTTACTCTTGATTTTATTTATCATATTACAATTAATCCTCATACAAAATCGATAATGTTAGAAATTTTCTATTAACCGTATACCCAATCCACACACACCCCTTCTTAGGTATATTTTTAGGCCATGAAAGTCGGTGCTATCAACTTCTCTACCTTCTGGGACCTCTCATATTGGCCCATTACCATCCATGTTGTGGCATCCCATAATGTTTTACAATTATGTTGGTTGGGTCTATTTATTATATAAAATGATTTGTTAAAACAATTTAAATATCATCCTTAGCATGAGGTAAAAATTAACGAATGACGGTAATAAAAGTAATGGACGATATCATACAACCTCAAATGACAATATAATATGGATATCATCAATCCCCGCCACTAAGTAATATGAATACGGATTAATAAAATCATTATATGCTAAAATCCTCCAAAAGTAATATTGTCTCCAAAATAAAACGAAAAAAATGAGTACAATACTGGGAATAAAGTAAATCTCGCATATCTCGACATAAAAGAAATAAACTAAATCTATGTTCAAACCCTACATCTCAAAACCTCGATGGTGATTAAAAATGAAAGAGTGTGTGATCAAGTGGGAAAACTAAGTCAAGTACACTGGAACGAGCACCTACAATAAAGAGACGGGTCAAAACAACTATAACAACATAATGGATACATAATCAAGTAGTAAAATTATCAATCATGATTATATAAATAATTCTATAATTATCACATTAACCATTATCCCAACCCTTATCGGTGTAATATCCATTAAATCCTATTTTCAACAATACCATATAAATCCCACTAGTTCCCATATATTAAGAGATCCCTAGTAACTACAATATAATAAACGGGATATAATCTATATATATATATATATATATATATATATATATATATATATATATATATATATATATATATATATGTTGTATGTAAAAATTACACTCCCACATGGACTAATTAGGAATGTACACCTGTCCTCCAACATGGCTGACCAACCTACTTGATCGGTTTCAAAGAAATTTAGTCAGCTGGAATACCGACTAACTCCAGAAGGCTGGCCAATAAGAATATCAATAGTTACTCTGAAGGGATGCCAACTAGCACTGAATTCCAAGATTTTTACTTATTGTACATATATGTAAATGCCTAGCAATATAAATGCGCTCTATCTTTAGGGTTTCACACCCCTATAGATATAAACAACCCCTTTTGCTTAAGGGACAACTCGAATCACTCATATGCACACCATACTGAGCTATTGAAAACCCTACTGAATAAAGACAACAGTGGGCGTAGCCTATTTCACGGTCGAACCACTCTAAAATCTTGTCCCTTGTATGTGTGATTTGTGTTATTTCACTTATTTTCATCTGGAATTATAAATTTGGAGTTAGTCAATTTTTAGACATCAACAGACTGGCGTCGTCTGTGGGAACGTTTGTATATCATCGTTCTCTACCATCTATTTCATTTCTTTATTTCTAAGGAAATGACTGATCCTGAGAATAATGCTCGAAATGAAGGAAACACCATCATTCCATCTGCTCCACCTAGTGAGACAGATTTATAAGGAACTTTGCTCAACCTAGCTATAGGTTAAGAAGCCATGCAAGAGTTTATTAAACAATTTGCCCACAGTATGCAAGCTAAGTCCTCCAATTCTAGAAGGGAAATACCACCACCTCCATCTAGACATGAGAGAAGTCATAATTCTCATTCTTCTTATAATAGATCCTATCGCCGTAGTGCAACTAAATCGTTTCGGTTAATGGATTACTATGATGGTGGATATTTTTCCAAAGAAAGACCAAGTTGTAAGGACACAAATTTCCAATTGAGTCCATATATAGTTTTGGCTCAATTCCAGACAAAAACATTTATTCATAAGATAGTATTCATTTGTAATATTCTCAAGCCTATGAAGTGTATGTTGAAGACGTAGCGGCAAAGAATTTAAAGCTTCATCAAAATGCCGGTTTGTGTGCCTCGTTTCCACGTCATCAACTAAGGTTCCATGATCCCAAGGTATGAATGTAATTATATTTATATAGGAGCTTGGAACAATTTGTATTGGGTGTTAGGTGTAATAAAAACTGCATTTTATTTTCAAAAGAATCATTTAGAACTTTAAAATAAGTATATAAAAGTTTCTGGGCCAAAATCGAATTTTACAAACTTTCTGGTCGTTCGTTAGAAATGTCGTTCGAACGAGTTTTTTCGTTCGAACCAGGTTTCGTTCGAACGAGTTTTTCGTTCGAACCAGTTTTCGTTCGAACGAGTTTTGCCAACGACCCTAAACTGGTCAGTCGTTCGATATGTCGTTCGAACGAGTTTTTCGTTCTAACGAGGTATCTAACGAGCCCAGGCTGTTCGCTCGTTAGAAGTCTCGTTCGAACGAGAGTCAAGTTCGTTCGAACGAGACGCCAGGCGGGAACAGTTTTGAGCAGTTTTTTGGCAGTTTTCACCCCATTATCCCACTTGTTTCTTAACTAATTTTTTAAGGCTTTATCAAGGACGGGAATCATTTTTCAAGGGGTATCTTTTTCATACCATACAAACTCCTAGAGAGTATTTTGAGACAAAATTTGTTTAAGGAAAAAAATCATGTTTTGAGTGTTATTCTTTCAAAGAAAAATTCATACACACTCTAGTTTACACCCAATTGTGTTTATCCAAGTTTCTATATTTATATCAATTGCTTGGAGTTTTCGGCACCGGTTTTCTCTACCGAATTCAAGAGACGTTTCGGGTTTGCTTCTACACCCCATCACAAAGAAGACTTTTGTTGAGATTCTACCCACACGGAGAAAGGCTCCATGCTTGGGTGACGGTGACCATATAAAGTCCCATCGGTGGATTCCGAGACCGCGGTGGTGTTTCGAGGTTGTCCGCTAAGAAGAGGTTTCTACGAGAAGGAGCGTCGAGGCTTGATAGGGATCGAGTCAGTCATTGTAAGTCTATCTGTCTTGTAATTGTAATTCCATATCTAGTGGACTTGTGGCTAGGGCCGTCCGAGGTTGTTTCCCGTCCTGGGTTTTTCCTCGTACATCTCGGCGTAGTGTGACATTGTTTATTTTATCTTGCACAATAATTTAGAATCCATGCTTAGGATAATTTCAAGATAAAATTTGGTTTAATTATCACACTCATTTAATTTGGGACTTAAATTAAATATTGGGTAAAATTGGTTTATTCAAGTCATTTGCTAAAATTGGTTTCGCCTAACTTTGGATTATTGTTAATTATGACTTAGGCAAATTCTAGGACTTGGATTAACTTAATTGGACTTAAACGGTTTAAGTGAGTAATAATTAATTTGGTGTGTTTCATTAATTATTCACTTCTGTCTGTGTTAATTTTTGGAAGTTGAACCATCACCTTTATTTCGCTTCCGCATTGACTTAAAAGGAAATTATATTTAAAGTGTGTAAAATTAAATCCCGGGATTATCCTCTTCAAATTGGTATCAGAGCCAAAAACGATAAATTATTTCGTTAAGATCCTTTAATTTTTGGCTAAAATGGAATTTTCCCCATTTTCAAAATTTCCTATTTTTGATGGTTCAAACTACGCGTATTGGAAAGCGCGAATGAAATCGGCACTTAAATCTATCGACGAGAGAGTTTGGATGTCTGTTGTTAACGGGTACTCCCCACCAACTTACTTAGTTGAAAATGAACGTGTTATCAAACCGCCGATAGATGGACTGAAAATGAGTTTAAACTTGCTAATTTTAATTCCCGTGGTTTAAATGCCTTGTTTAGCGCTGTCACACCGGATGAATTCCGACGCATTATGACGTGTGAGACCGCTAAAGAAGCTTGGGATATTTTACAATTAACTCATGAAGGAACGAGTGTCGTTAAAGCTTCTAAACTCCAAAACCTCACCACTCAATTTGAAACTATCAAAATGGATGAAAAAGAAACTTTTGATAAATTTTATGCTAGACTTTCTGATATTGTTAATTCATCCTTTAACTTGGGAGAGAAAATACCTGACGACCGTGTAGTAAAGAAAATTTTAAGGTCCCTACCCGATAGATTTATTCTAAAGGTGACCGTTTTAAATTCTTTACCCACTTTAGCCTTTACGAAATTAGAAGAGCTTGTAGGTGATTTACAAACCTATGAACTGGATATGTTTCCCTCTAAAACTGAAAAGAAAATCGAAAAGGGCGTTGCTTTAAAAGCCCGAAAAGAGGTCAAACAAGTAGTAGAGAGCGATAGTGATAGTGACTCGGAAGATATGGCTTTGTTTGCTCGTAAATTTAGAAAATTTCTTAAATTTAACAGAGATAAAGGTAAAAATGATTTTAAGAAATTTGATACTTCTAAACATGATAAAATCGAGAAGTTTTCTAAAGCCGAAAAGATCCCTAAACCTAGTAATGAAAATTTAGATAGGGACGAGTCTAATAAGTGTTTTGGTTGTGAAGGTTATGGCCATCGAGCTTATGAGTGCCCCACTAAACTAAGGAAAGAGGGTAAACGACCCACATCATATAATGCAACCCTTAGTGATAGTGATAAGGAAGAAAAGCCCGATTCCCCCACTAAGAAAAATTTTGTGGCTTTTATGGCTAGTCATGTGAGTGATTGTGACAACTCATCGATTGATGAAACGATAGCACATGCCACTTCCAAGGTCATCGTTCATGATTCCCTTGTTTTTAATGATAGTGAGAGTGGAGAAGAAAGTGAAAATGAAGAAGAGGTTGATGTGAGTGAACTTCAAAATGCTTTACATGAATTATATAAAGAATCTATTAATTTGAAAAGAACTAATTTGAAGTTAGAAGCGAGTTTAAGAGAGAGTGTCAAGGTCATTAATGAAAGTGCCTTAATAGAAGACCTTAGGACACGTGAGAGGACTCTTCGAGAGAAGCTAGAATACGTAGAAGGCGAAAGAAATAGCCTTAGGAATTTAATGGAATCCTTGAAAAAGGAGCTTCTTGCTTTTGAAGCGCGAAATTTTTCACTAGAATCTACCATTTTAGATTTGGAAAATAAATTAAAAGATTCTAGTAATGTCAAATTTGATTTGGAATGTCGTTCGCAAAAACTTGATAAAATGTTAGGAACGGTCTAAATTAAAAATGACACTTGTGGTTTAGGCTTCAATCCTTGTAATGAATTTACTCATAATGCCCAAACCAATGTTTTAGGAGAATCAACTAGGAATACTTTTAAAGATCACTCCTTAAGTAAATCTTTTCGACATGTTCTCACTTGTACACATTGTGGTCGAGATCTTAAACGAATTCCTAGAAAACCCCATAGTAAAGTAACCACGGTAGTTAACGTTCCTACACCCCAAAATAGTCATTCCTCATTAATTTGGGTTAGGAAATCCGACTTGGTTGCCTTACAAAATAGGGATTTCGATTCTCATTTACTTACACATGCTTCCTCCCTTGCTAAATCTAAAGGATGAATGTGTTAGTGTTTGCATACTTTAGCGTTTGTACTTCATGCTATACTCATATGCTAAATGTATGCTTGTTTAGTCATTTTCTAGTCATTGCCTTATTTCATATCACATGCTAGAAATTATGACTTGTTTATCTTTTTGTATTATTTTTTGTGTTTGATTTAACTGCAGAATATAAAAAGATTTTTGTTTATCATTTGTGTTTTATTTATTTCATTTATGCTTAATGAAAAATACAAATGATTTTTGTTTAGTCTTTTGAGTATATATCTTTCTTTTTGATTAAAAATGTTAAAAACTCAAAAAGATTTTGTTTGGTGTGCATTTTTGTTTGACACACTTTATGTGGCATATACTTGTGTTTGAATCCCATCATTTACGCTCCCACGTGGCTAGAACTTTTGGTTTGGATTTTCAATCCTTATTATGTTCTTTACCATATTTTATGGTGTAGTTGGATTTTGTATTGTTTAAATGGATTCTATTTCTATATGCCTCTTTTCACACATGCATGAGCTCTTTTGAAATCTTAATGTCACATGTTATATTTGGGCTTTTTGAGGTGTTCTCCTATCAATCTAGTCATCTACATATCTATGACCTAGGAGGACTAGTGCATGTCAAAATCCGTTGCATGTGAGATTTGTGTGAAAAATGAAAAACATGATAAATTAATATATGCACGGGGAAGGGCTCCGAAAGGATGAATTAAATCCTTTGCGATAGTAAGCCACCGTTGATTGGATCTAAAAGAAATACGTGATCCAAAGGCCTAAAATCAGAATATTTGGCATTGAAAAGGAATCAATTGCCAAGGCCTATGTCTGTTTGATATATTCATTCAATAAAAGAATATATATGCTTAATGAGGGAGAATTGGATGGTATATCAACGGTTTGCACAATGTCCGTTTATCCTAGTTGTCTTTAATGTCATGACTCTATTTGGTTTGTAGAATCATCATCATGCTAGGCTTGTATGCATTGTGTATGTTTGTTCATTGAGTTCAATCTTTATATTGTCACATGAGGTTATATTTAACTGTGATGAAGTTTGCAATCAAATGAGAACTCCGTGAACGTTTCTTAAGTGTCTGGGTCCAAATTTTATTGTTGCTAGTACACACCTCTACACTTCCGTTTCCATATGACACATTTTTGCCATACGAGTGTGAAAACTTATTGTATTTTGTGTCATGTGTGTGTTTATATCTATCTATATATGCACGTACTTATTGGTATATTTATAGTATATATATATATATATGATATTTGTTTATCTTTGACTTGCTTTTATTGCCCATATGCTGTCATGTCTTATCACTTTAAGCTTCAACCTGCTGTTTATTAGTTCTTTATCCTTTGCCTATTCCTGAACAAAAAAGGGGGAGAATGATGATAGGGGGAGAAATGGTATCTAATCCTATTTTTATTGTATCTTAGTTTGGGGAGATTTATCTTAGGGGGAGACGTCTTTCTAAGTAGGTCATGTGGTCATATGTTTTAAAGGGAGAATTAATTTAGGGGGAGTAATTAATGAATTGCATTTAATATTTTGATATTCCCTATGCATTGAGTTTGCTTAAGTGTGCAGGAATTATTCTAAAGCGACATCTTTCTATGGCAAAGCGTTTGATCCTTGGGTTGAGTCAAGTTTGGGCGGGTTATGTTTTGAGTCTAGTAGAGCTTGACGGCCCTTTAGGATTTTTGTTTGGTTTTTTGTCCCGGAATAGCCAAAGGGGGAGATTTGTAAGGACACAAATTTCCAATTGAGTCCATATATAGTTTTGGCTCAATTCCGGACAAAAAACATTTATTCATAGGATAGTATTCATTTGTAATATTCTCAAGCCTATGAAGTGTATGTTGAAGACGTAGCGGCAAAGAATTTAAAGCTTCATCAAAATGCCGGTTTGTGTGCCTCGTTTCTACGTCATCAACTAAGGTTCCATGCTCCCAAGGTATGAATGTAATTATATTTATATAGGAGCTTGGAACAATTTGTATTGGGTGTTAGGTGTAATAAAAACTGCATTTTATTTTCAGAAAGAATCATTTAGAACTTTAAAATAAGTATATAAAAGTTTCTGGGCCAAAATCGAATTTTACAAACTTTCTGGTCGTTCGTTAGAAATGTCGTTCGAACGAGTTTTTTTGTTCGAACCAGGTTTCGTTCGAATGAGTTTTTCGTTCGAACCAGTTTTCGTTCGAACGAGTTTTTCGTTCGAACTAGTTTTCGTTCGAACGAGTTTGCCAACGACCCTAAACTGGTCAGTCGTTCGATATGTCGTTCGAACGAGTTTTTCGTTCTAACGAGGTATCTAACGAGATTCTAACGAGCCCAGGCTGGTCGCTCGTTAGAAGTCTCGTTCGAACGAGAGTCAAGTTCGTTCGAACGAGACGCCAGGCGGGAACGGTTTTGAGCAGTTTTTTGGCAGTTTTCACCCCATTATCCCACTTGTTTCTTAACTGATTTTTTAAGGCTTTATCAAGGACGGGAATCATTTTTCAAGGGGTATCTTTTTCATACCATACAAACTCCTAGAGAGTATTTTGAGACAAAATTTGTTTAAGGAAAAAGATCATGTTTTGAGTGTTATTCTTTCAAAGAAAAATTCATACACACTCTAGTTTACACCCAATTGTGTTTATCCAAGTTTCTATATTTATATCAATTGCTTGGAGTTTTTGGCACCGGTTTTCTCTACCGAATTCAAGAGACGTTTCGGGTTTGCTTCTACACCCCATCACAAAGAAGACTTTTGTTGAGATTCTACCCACACGGAGAAAGGCTCCATGCTTGGGTGACGGTGACCATATAAAGTCCCATCGGTGGTGTTCCGAGGTTGTCCGCTAGGAAGAGGTTTCTACGAGAAGGAGCGTCGAGGCTTGAGAGGGATCGAGTCAGTCGTTGTAAGTCTATCTGTCTTGTAATTGTAATTCCATATCTAGTGGACTTGTGGCTAGGGCCGTCCGAGGTTGTTTCCCGTCCTGGGTTTTTCCTCGTACATCTCGGCGTAGTGTGACATTGTTTATTTTATCTTGCACAATAATTTAAAATCCATGCTTAGGATAATTTCAAGATAAAATTTGGTTTAATTATCACACTCATTTAATTTGGGACTTAAATTAAATATTGGGTAAAATTGGTTTATTCAAGTCATTTGCTAAAATTGGTTTCGCCTAACTTTGGATTATTGTTAATTATGACTTAGGCAAATTCTAGGACTTGGATTAACTTAATTGGACTTAAACGGTTTAAGTGAGTAATAATTAATTTGGTGTGTTTCATTAATTATTCACTTCTGTCTATGTTAATTTTTGGAAGTTGAACCATCACCTTTATTTCGCTTCCGCATTGACTTAAAAGGAAATTATATTTTAAGTGTGTAAAATTAAAACCCGGGATTATCCTCTTCACAAGTGTCTTAAAAAGGCTAAGCCGAGAGTCAGCTTTTGGTCGACTCGTCCCACGAGTAACTAGAGGACATAATAGGGAGCATGATCATCATCGCGAATGCGTGGAAGGTTCCAAAAGATCTAGGGCCAGTATGAGGGTTCTGTGCATGCCGAGCAGACCTCTCAGGAGGAGAGTTCAGCACATAGACACGGTAAATACCATAAATCTACCTTGGTCAAGTCGAAACCAAATGAACATTCCTGGAAAGGATCAATGCAAAGGTTGGAAGATCGGTTAGGTGAAATGGCCAAGACAAATAATCCATTGCAACGTAGTTTCATCAAAGGATCACCTTTTATCCAGACAATTATGAAATACCCCACACCTTTCAAGGTCAAGCCACCAGGGGTTACTCCCAAGTATGATGGGAAAATTGATCCAGTCTTGCATATAATGCAATATCAAGTTATTGTCGATATCTAATCAGTGCTCGACGAGATGAGATGCAGATCTTTCTCCAGTTTTATTAGAAGGCCATCTTAGATTTGTTATAACGATCTCCCAAGAGATAAAATCTCTAGTTTTCATCAGTTAGATGAACTGTTCATAGATAACTTTTGCTTTGGGGCTAAGCCAATCAAGAGTATCATTCATCTCTTGACCATGCGATAAAAGCCAGAAGAAAGCACTAGATAATATTTTACTCATTTTAATAATGAAAAGCTAGAGGTGGTAGAAGACGAGGAGAAAATAGTCATCGCATAACTTATGAGTAAGTTGCTCTCTAAAGATCTCTACTATGATTTAGCGAAGAATCCACCCAAAACTATGATAGAGATAATGGCTAAAGTTAGAAAAATAATGAATGACGAGTGATGAAATGAGAAATAGTCCACTAGTCATTCTCGCACCAGTAAATCATGTGTAGAATAAGTAAAGAGCAAATAAAGCGAGTAAATAGAGAGAAGATAAGATAGAGTGGTTTAACTTTTAAAATAGGCCTACGTCCACTATGTGATTCATTCTCATTATATGCCTTGCATCGTATAATATAGTTGTGCCTAAAGAGGCATACAAGTATGGGAATAAAGGAGAGTGCATGGCAGTATTGAGGATTCTGGTGTGCCGGAGAGGTGGTTACGATGTAGATGTGTGGCCTCCAAGTCGTATGTTGAGGTTGTGTAGATAGAATCTGTATTGTAGAATCTACCCCGGGGGTGTGGAATCGATCCCCTATTTCAAGGTGTGGTCCTTTATTTATTGGAGATATGGTCACGTGCTATGAGCACGTGACGTACATAAAATCTGGAGTTACTGTAATGGAGAGGGATGCGGCCTATAAGGCAAGCAAAGTGAGTGTTGCATCCTGCAAAGGGCTAGAGCCAAAGGTGTCTCACCATGTACTGGGTAGCTTCCGCTGCCTTTTCATAATGGCAAGTGGTATGTGTCGTGCCCTGTAGTAGGTAGGGCCGCACGCTACGCTGAGAAGGGTCGTGGCATATAAGCTTGTACGGTATCATCCACGGCAGGGTGTTCTATTTGTACTATCAATAAGCCCCCAAGTCACAGTGACAAGAGATTGCGATTAGGGCTACGGCTTATTTGAGTCCTCTTATGGTGCCACGATAGTTTCAAGGTGACGCTTCGTCTTCCCGCGCCCCCTTATATAAGTTGTTCTGGCCGTGGACTTCATTACATTTTCAAAATCTTTGAGAGCATATCAAGAGTGAGCTCATACACATACGTCTTCCTGTTTTTTCGATGACTGTCCAAGGCAGAGCGTGGTGGTGCTAAGGCGATTCGAGGCTGATCATCATCAATTTCTCTATTTCCAGGTAATTTTCGAACCAATATCCTCTTTAATAGCTTTTGTAGTTCATAAATGTTCTTCGAAACTTCTGAATTTTTGTATCGCCCCTTCCCGAATTATGTATTCATAATTGCTTTCTGAATTTAGGCTTTTCTGGATTTATATCTGAGAAAAAACCCCAACTCATAGACAAATGTTTAGGGTTTGGATTGAATAGTATGTTAATTCCTAAGAATCAAACACATGAATGATAAATAGTTGTAGTAATTATTGCCACATTGCTCTTTGAATCAATCTTCATATCCTGAAATGAACCCATAATCTTTGATTGCTTGGATAAAATGGCATGTATTTGTGTTGAATCCCTATTGAAATCAAATAATTGTTCTTGATGTTCTTAGATAAACTCTTCATATTCTGGGTCTTCAATCTTTAAATGAATAAACATTAGATACTAAACTGTTTGAGTGAGAGGTCGCGACATGATAGAGTATCCCTTAGTAATCTAGGGCTGCTCTTAATCCTTCAAATATTACTTGATTTGAGCCCTAGCCGAGGCTTGTGGCGAGCGATGGTTGCGGACCCTCAGGTTCTTAAATTTAGACTCGGCGGCGCTTTAGCCCATAGTTTGATACCATTGAGTGAGTAGCTGTGACACAGTAAAACCTATCCAATCAATGTGCCGCGACGATAATTGTCTTTTAGGGCTCTGAAACCCCACACTTTCCTATTGTGCTCAATATTTCGTGTTGTTCATCTTGATATTTCATTGAGCCTATCGTGGCCTCTAAGAGGCCTCTACACCATACTGTTTGCCACACCTAACTGCGTCTTATGCTTTTCAGGTACTATTGCAGTCATATGAGCTTTGACCTAGACGAGTTTTTTAGAGGCTTTTGGGCAAAGCATTTTGGGGCCTCGCCTCCTGAACTTCCTTTCGTGCCCCTTTTGAAGTCAATAGGGCCTTGTCAATTAAAGAATTACCCCAACTGCATAGTATTAGACTCAGACTCCATGGAATCTGCTTCTAGGAAGGATTCTGAGACCACGTCGATGGAAGAGGAAGCCAAATATAGTAACCGACCAATGGATGTGGAAGATAACACTGCGACTGGGGGAAACTAGTGTTAGGGATGAACCAGCTGGCCCCTCTGGGAGGGCTGAGAGGCCTTTAGCTGCGCTTGATATCCGCAGCATTATGACCTAAGACTGGGTTGACCAGGTAGCTGAAGCCTTCAAGTTTCCAAAAAATTTGATGTGCTCAGCACCTACCGCGAACCAAAGATCGTGCATGAAACTTTCTGATAATGGGGTTTGTTTTCCATTGCATGCTTTCGTTTACAGGCTACGGTTGCCAGTTCCTGTTTCCATCAGATAAATTTTTCAAACCGTGAAACTAACACCAGCCCAGTTAGATCCCAATGGCTGGAGGGCCATCCTTGTCCCGGTCGTGCTTTGGGAGAATCAATTCAAAAAATACATTACTCCCACGAAGTTTTTCCACTTCTACCGCACGAAGGAAAACTATATAAGGTTTACTAGCTACTACTACTTCTCCATCCGCGGTAGGGACGAGACCCTTTACTCTGGGAGGCCGACCAGTGTAAAGAACTGGAAGGGGGGGTATTTCTACATCTCCAGAGAAGGGTGGGAGATTCACCCTCAAGAGAACGAGAGGGAGAAGTAATTTCAAATGCCGCGACAATGGGGGTGTCCTTCCAAACTAGGTAATTGGATTATATGACGCGGCCCTTCTTTATAATTTCTCATTATTCTTTCTGTACTAACCCTTGAAATGTTTTCTACAGTTCTCGACAACTTGCAATTGAGCAAGCGATAAGAGAAGAGAGTTGTTGAGGTCGCGGTCGTTCCTGCTGAGCATAAGAAATTCAGTACACTTGTTACTTATGCCTTTGTGTTTCAAGCAGGCTACTTCCCAAATAAATTCATACCCAAAGAGATGTCCGCAGAAGGTAATAACTCAAACAACATTGTTTATTTATAATTTCTCATTATTCTTTCTATACTAACCCTTGAAATGTTTTTTGCAGTTCTCGACAACTTGCAATTGAGCAAGCGATAAGAGAAAAGAGTTGTTGAGGCCCCAGTCGTTCCTACTGAGCATAAGAAATTCAGCACACTTATTACTTCTGCCTCTGTGTTTGAAGCAGGCTACTTCCCAAATAAATCCATACCCAAAGAGATGGCCGCAAAAGGTAATAACTCATACAACATTCTTACTCCATGATAACTTATATTTAAAACTTCAAATATTTATTGTTGCTTTTCCTTTTTCAGGTGAGGATGTTGATAGGGAACTCTTGGCTGCCCAACTCGTAGAAATGGATGGGGATGCAACTGTCCTCAACAACGCTGCAAGGCATGGAAAAAGGAAGAGGCCCAGGACCAAAGCTCCAGCCGCGGTCACTTCCAGCGACCAAAACCCTCCTACCGTGACCCAAAATCAGGTCATAGAGAAAGATGACATTTCTGCCCCCAACCCCAAGCTGAGTTTGATGATGACATCGGAGCCAATTTGGCCACGACAAGTTTGATGTCCACGTCTGACACCCCTATCCATTCATCTTCTTCGTCGCCTCCACCTGTAGTTGTGATTAATGCCAACTTGGTGCCTCCCCAGTGTCGCGCCGGGGTTGGTCCTGATGGATGACCGTGGCCATAGCTAAGACAGCCCGACCCTGAGTCCTCATGGGACACTACTGTGAGGGTTGCCCGAAGGATGAAGAGGGTTCTTGACGTCGGGGACCTTGATAGGTTGGTGGATGAGGATCATGACAACCTGGAGGATTGTGGCCTCCATAGTCTTTTGAGGGTAAGTGCAAGTGTTTTCTCGGTTTAAATTTTGCATTACACACCTTGCTCCTAACTTTTTATTTTCAGGCAGCGGACGTCATGGTAGCCCAAAAGAGGAAGTATGAGGCCCTCTACAAACTAAAGGAGGCTGCGGAGAGGGTACACACCACTGATTTGGAGAATGCGCGGAATTCCTCCTTTGAAGCTGGAAAGCTGTCTGCTGCCGCGGCACTTTAGGTGGCTCAAATGAACTTGGATGATGCAATCAAGGCAAGAGAAGAAGCGGAGGTAAATTTCAATTAAGCCGCGGAATCTCTTAAGGTCTATCAGGAACAAGCCGTGGAAGATGCCCAAGTTGCTGAGTCCTCCAATAATAAGCTCAGACTCCTTCAAAAGAGGTATGAGGAGCTGTAGGCCAAGGCTTCTCATGATGCCGAAGCCCATATCGTGGTAATGAAGAAAATAGAGGTGGATCACGGTGAAGCCCTTCAACTAGCCATTGAAAGCACGGTGGAGTCGTTCAAGGGCTCCAAAGATTTTTATCTCATAAATAATAGGGCCTACATCCGCGATTGCCAAGATCTCCGGCACAAAATCATAAAGAACTTCCCGAAGACTAAGGAGACGGTTCTTGCCTGGGGACTTGGTGACGTTGAGCATCAGCAATGCATAGCTGAGCTCAAGGCCGCGGTCGAAGAGAAATCCAGGTTGAGGGCAGAGACTGAGGCAGCGGCCGTGAAAGAAGAGACCGAAACAGCCGCGGATGGTGAGGAAGGTGATGTCAATGACGATGTGGCTTTGTGAGCCTGTAATCTTCAAAATTATTTGAACAGCTCATCCGTACAGGACCGCGGCCCTTCAATTTTTAAATGTTTACATATATGGGTTGTACCCCTTTATAACCTTTTGTAACTCTTTATAATGGCTGCAGCCCCATTATATGTAATAGCACTGATATTATCAAGGTTGCGGCCAATTTCAATGTTTATTATTTTTGCCTCCTCCTCTAGTAGCTTTTGAATTTCTTCCGCTTTGCTTTGCTTGCTTAATTAAACAAACCCTGAATTAGTTTAAGGTCGTGGCACCTTACAACTGGATCCTCATTACAATACCGCTTATTGATCATGGTTGCGGCAGGCTAACTATATTGTTTACCTTTTTTGCTTGATTCATTTAATTTCCGCGGCCGTATATTTAGCCCTTAGGAGATTCTGTAGCTTTGGCATGCTTAGTGATTACAGCAAAATAGCAATTGTGTTTCATGGCTCTCCTCTAGTCGCTTCAATTTCCTTTCACGAAATATGTCTTTTATCTTCTTTAACACCGTCCTTCTGTATATAAATGGGATATTATCAAGCCTCCCCAGGCTGGGTTATGTTATTAAGCCACCCACAGCTAATATACGGGATACTTTCAAGCCTCCCCAGGCTGGGTTATGATATTAATCTACCCACAACTAATATATGGGATACTATCAAGCCTGCCCAGGCTGGGTTATGTTATTAAGCCACCCACAGCTAATATACGGGATACTTTCAAGCCTCCCTAGGCTGGGATATGTTATTAAGCCACCCACAACTAATATATGGGATACTATCAAGCTTCCCCAGGCTGGGTTATGTTATTAAGCCACCCACAGCTATATATATATATATATATATATATATATATATATATGTATATATATATATATATATATAAAGCCATTCCTGGCTAGATATTACAAGTCTCCCGACTTAATGACGCATCCCGAAAGCTAAGAACGGGCATTGTATGCCCCCATGGCTAGATGACTCATCCTGAGAGCAGAGAACGGGAATTGTAAACCCTTGTGGCTAGTAAAAACTCCTTGAATCCTCAGATGCTTTCGTGAATATGATCATCATATGATAAGATATAGTTGCACATCATGAGGGGAACTTGTGAGCTAATTAAGAGCACAATCCCTCCGTACGTGCATCCGAAAATAATAATAGTCTTTCGAGATCATCTGTTATTCCAGATCTAACATATTGTCCCTAATCGAGGTCTATTTAAGACAAAACGATTCATCCATCTATTCATATATATATATATATATATATATGTATATGACTTTGTAAGGCCAATACAAAGTTTAATTTAAAACATCATAAGAAGAGTTATCACTGTAAAGTAGAGACGGGTGGAATATAAGACATAAGCATGAAAAATGGGCATGTGGTATGTGAGACTAGACTTCATCCCATAAACATCTTTGAGGAACCTCCGCAACATCCCTTGCCCAATCAGCCTTTCAATTTCATCCTTTAGTGCATAGCACTGCTCAGTGTCGTGGCCATGGTCCAGATGGAACTTGCGCCACTTGGCTTTGTTACTCTTGTGGGTGGAGCTTTGAGCTTCTCTGGACACCTTGGTAGCTTGTCCTCCTTAATGGACTCAAAGATGTCTTCAATTGGGAAGGCCAATGGGGTGTAAGCCTTAGAGCTCCCTTCTGCCTTCTATGATTTCCTTTTCTGGCTCCTGCTGACTGCTTCAGCGGATGGATCCTCCGATACTGCAGTGCCAGCAAAGGCTTTTAAAGAAATGTTCTTGGGTGCCGCGCCCACATTGGGTGAGGTCGTGGCCTCTAGCATTAGGACCCTCTGAGTTAAATAGTTGACCTGGGTCTGGAGTGAGGCATGACTATCGTAGAGGTGGTTGAGGTGATTGTACAGCTGCATAATCTCATCTTTGACTTCTGTGTTCTGGCTGGATTCTCCCTCCATTTATGTTTTTGTTAGTCTTTACAAAGTATATACAATCTGAGACAAAACTTACAGAAATGAGTAATCTCAGAAATATTGGGGTAACCAAGTAAGAAATGGGGATGTAGTGTTTGCACTGCTACCTGGTATTGTTGTTGAAGCCGCGGCCAGTATAGCACATAGGCGCACTGTCGTGGCCTTTGTATGATATTTACCAAGGTTAAGCTGGAGACCGCCTGAGTCCGTATCTTGATGTTTTGAAGCTTCTGTAATGCAACTGCCCCAGTAAAGGCCGCGACATGTAAGTAGTTGAACTACTACGCCGCATCCCTACCTAGGCAGTGAAGGGACAATCCCAAAATTGAATCCCAAAAACTGAGTTTTTCTCCCGAAACGCACGGAGAGCATACCTACTAGGGTCTATCCATGAGAGAATAACTTCTCGGTGCACAAAGTGGCACAATTCTAATGATAAACCGTAGATCATAGGCAAATAAAAATAAAAAGGGAGTAAATATAACTCTTCCCTAATCACCCACCTTTACGGGGCCAATGCACATCAAGATTTCCAGCTTTACCTAGGTGGGGTGATATCACAGGGGTATGTAAAATAGATTTGAGGTCATAAAATGGAGACCCGGGAGCAGATCTGAAGGTACGAAATACCCATTTAAGGGTGTAAGTATAAAATAGAGCTCAATAACCAAAATTTACTCATGGGATGATGATCCAGAGGATCCCCATGAATAAAATAAGGTGTTTAGAAACTCGAAACACAGAGAAACAAGATTGAAATATCCCGATTCCCATAGACGGCGCCAAATTGATGATACGAGAAATAGTCCACTAGTCGTTCTCGTACCAGCAAATCATGTGTAGAATAAGTAAAGAGCAAATAAAGCGACTAAATAGAGAGAAGACAAGATATAGAGTGGTTCAGCCTTTAAAATAGGCCTACGTCCACTATGTGCTTCATTCTCATTATATGCGTTGCATCGTACAATATAGTCGTGCCTTTAGAGGCGTACAAGTATGAGAATAAAGGAGATTAAATGGCATTATTGAGGATTCCGGTGTGTCGGAGAGGTGGTTGCGATGTAGATGCGTGGCCTCCAAGTCGTATGTTGAGGTTGTGTAGAGAGAATCTGTATTGTAGAATCTTCACGGGGGTGTGGAATCGATCCCCTATTTCGAGGTGTGGTCCTCTATTTATAGGAGGTATGGTCATGTGCTCTGAGCACGTGACATACATAAAATCTGGAGTTGCTGTAATGGAGAGGGATGCGGCCTGTAAGGCAAGCAAAGTGAGTGTTGCATCCTGTAAAGGGCTAGAGCCAATGGTGTCGCACCCTGTGCTGGGTAGCTTTCGTGACCTTTTCATAATGGCAAGTGGTATGTGTTGCGCCCTGTAGTAAGTAGGGCCACACCCTATGCTAAGAAGGGTCACGGCATATAATCTTATACGGTATCATCCGCGGTAGGGTGTTGTATTTGTACTATCACTGAGGAAGCTATGGTAGTCAAGGAAGCTCCTAAGACCAAGGGTGAAGGTCAAAAAAATAATTCTAGCTCCTTCAAAAAGGATCAGAAAGATACGAAGCTAGATCGAATCAAGAAATATGATGAATATACTCCGCTCAAAAGGTTTCACCATATTCTGTAGGAAATCAAAGGAAAAAGAGACTTGAATTGGACAGGAAAGCTAAAAACTCCCCACAACATGAGGGATAAGTTCAACTATTGTGACTTCCATAAGGATCATGGTCACAACACCAACAGTTGCACTACACTAAAGAATGAGATTAAAAATCTCATTCGGCGAGAAAAGTTGAACAAGTTTATTAATCAAAATGACAATATAAATGATCGAAAGATATCTAAATCCCCAGCCCGAGCAAGGGATGACAACAAAAGTGCAAGAAATGATGATTTTGAAGAAGATCCAGACGTGCCAGAGGTGAAGGTCGACATGATATCCTTTGGGTGACATTTCATTACAGGTGGTGACGTTGGACGAGGAGATGTCATAGCAAAAAGGAAAGCTTATCTGAATGAATTCAAAGCTTGCCCAACTGTTAAACAAATTGATATGGATGAATCCAGTGATATTTGACCAAGAAAAGTTAACAGAGATAGGCTAGTGATTGGATTTTTTAAAAATGATCTAACTGGGGTTCTTTACCCTTATAACGATCTGTTAGTTATCACATCAAGAGTTCATTATGGTAGAGTTTCAAGGATATTGGTTGATAATAAGGGTTTAGATATTGTAATGTTCTTCAACTGTTTCAACATCCTAGGACTGAAGATCAGTAAGCTAGAACCATACCATAGACCTCTCATTGGATTTACAGGAGAGAAAGTCTACCCATTAAGAACTATCAAGCTGAAAGTCTTGGTCGGCACTTGATCGGTGAGTAGAAGAGAAAGAATTTATTTCTTTGTGCTAGATAAAAATGTCCCATTAACTTCAAACTCATCCTAGGAAGAGTGGGAATCAAGCATTTAGAGGTTGTACCATCTACAGTGCACCAATGCATGAAGTTTCTAACGAATTATGGAGTCGGCATAGTAAATGGTAGTCAGAAAGATGCCAAAGAATGTTATTATACATTGACTAACTAATAAGAGATGTAAATTAATAGCACAACCACTTTTCACATCGACACTCTAGATCCTCGAAAAGAAGAGTAATTGGTGAAGGGACAAGTTATGGAAGAGGGAGAAGTTATCGTGTTGGATGATGAGAAGCCAAAAAGAACCACTCAGATCGGTTTCAAATGATCTCCTTCTTTAAAATAGGAATTAATCATTTTTCGTAGAGAAAGGAAAAATGTTTTCACTTGGAGTCAAGAAGATACGCCACGAATTGATCCAAACTTCATGTGCCATGAGCTCAATATTTATCCAGACTCCATGCCGATCAGACAAAGGTGAAGAGTATTTAGCCACGAGAAGAATATAGAAATTAGGAAGAAATAGAAAAGTTACAGCGAGCACAGTTTATTGAAGATGTCAAGTATCCTAGTTGGTTGGCTAATGTGGTGAAGGTCAAGAAAAAAAATGACAAGTGGCATATGTGTGTGGATTTCACATATCTCAATAAGGAATGTCCAAAAGATCATTTTCCTTTGCCAATGATTGATTAATTCATCGATGCTACAGTTGGTCATGAACTACTCAGCTTTATAGATGCTTATTCTGGCCACAACTAGATTAAGATGAAGCCTGAAGACAAAAAAAGCACTTCCTTCATTACGACCCAAGGAACTTATTGTTATAATGTCATGCTTTTTCGATTGAATAATTCTAGATCTACCTATCAAAGATTAGTAAAAAAAGGTTTTTAAAGATCAGATCGGCAAAAAATGGAGGTTTATGTATATGATATGCTCACCAAGAGCAAACATGTTGTCGACCACATTGCAGACTCAGTTCAAACCTTTTATCAATTAGAGAAGCACCAGACGAATCTCAACCTGACCAAATGCATCTTCAGAGTACATGAAGGTATGTTCCTAGGGTACATTGTTAATCAAAGGGGAATATAAGCCAACCCTGAAAAGATAAAAACCTTTCTTGAAATTGAGTCCCCGACCCATAAAAAAGAAACACAAAAATTGAAGGGAAGAGTAACTGCATTGAACCGTTTTATCTCTCGAGCAACTAATAAGTGTATTTCCTTCTTCAAAGTGCTCAGAAAGACCTTTGAGTTGAATGTTGAATGTGAGAAGGCTTTCTTAAAGCTGAAGAAGTAGTTGGATTCTCCCCCATTCTTATCCCGACTAGTTCTGAGAGAAATATTATATTTATACTTGGCTATTTCGAGTCAGATGTTAGTTCGGCTTTGATCCGACTTGATAAAGGAGTTCAAAGGCCAGTGTATTACACTAGAAAAATATTCTGAGGAGCAAAAATCAGGTATCCTCTCTTGGAGAATTTATCCCTAGCTCTTATTGAAGCCTCTAGGAGAATAAGGACATATTTCCAAGCCCAGACCATCGTTATCTATACGGATTTGCCTCTGCGATAAGCACTGCACAAACTAGAGAATTCTAGAAGATTAATGTCTTAGGCAGTGGAGTTAGGAGAATATGAAATTATTTACGAAACTAGAGTTGCGATAAAAGGACAAGCAGTGGCAGACTTTATTGCTAAGATCACATATGCAAAGGAACAACACAATCCACATTTTCCATCCGATCAGACTTCAATGGAAGAGAGCTTAGCCCAAAAGCAAACAAAGTTTGTGGCTGATCAAACTGAATCATCGGATACTCAAGAAAAATTAAAACAAAGCCATAAGATATTCGGGCATGGAGTACAGGTAGAAGAAGAGTTCTATGATGATATTCTAACTTGAAAATTATTTGTAGATAGGTCAACATGTGCTACTGGAAGTGGAGTAGGCCTCATCGTCAACACTCCGAATAACTTAAATGTGGAATATTCTCTGAGATTTCAATTCCAGGCTTCTAATAATGAGGCCGAATATAAAACACTGATTACAGGACTGGAATTGGCCTCATCACTGGGCATTGACCAGGTATTAGTATGTAGTGATTCTCAACTCATTGTTAATCAAATACAGCAAATTTATGGTGTCAGCGGAGAAAGCATGATGAGATATCACAAAAAAAAGTAGTGGAAGTTATTTCTCTGCTCACTTCAGTCAAAATAGTGAGGATTCCCAGACTTCAAAATGCCTGAGCAGATGCTCTTGCTCGGCTTGCTTCAATAACTCCAACAAAACTCAAACGAACAATCCCAGTAGATATGTTTTCTCATAGAAGCATTGATGGGAAGGAAATAGGCATCATACTTGTGGATTCCCAATTAGAGAATGCATCAAAAGAGGAACACTACTATCCGACCAAAAGGAAGCCAAGAAGATAAAGTGTCCTATTCAGGTAAGGAAATTATGTCCTCAAAAAAGGTGTCCTATACAGACAAGGATACACTGCCTCCCTAATTCGTTGTGTTTATCCAAATGAGTTGAACGATTTGATCAAATAGGTGCATGAGTGCTCATGTGGTTTACACACAACTGGAAAGTCTCTGAAACAAAGAATAGCAATGTAAGGTCACTACTGGCCGATGATGAAATAAGATTGTGTTCCTTTAACTAAAAAATATGATAAATACGACAAGTATGCTACCATTCACAGAAGACCAGGAGAAAGCCTAACACCAATCACTTCGTCATGGCCCTTCGTTATATGGGGAATTGACTTAGCCGGACCACTACCAACTACCAAAGGCAAATTTTTAAGTACCTGGTTGTAGTTGTTGATTACTTTACCAAATGGGTGGAGGCTGTTGAACCCCTAGTTGATATGCCCTATCAGAGAGTGTTCCAATTTCATATGGAAGTTGATCATTTGCAGATATGGTATGCCCTATGCCTTGATCACCGACCATGTCACTCAATTTGATAATAAAAAATTTAAAGAGTATTATATTCGATCGAGAATCTAAAATTTTCATTCAGCACCTAGGTATCCACAATTTAATAGACAAATAGAGATCACCGATAAAATCTTGATATATGGGTTGAAAAAAAGTTTGGATGAGGCAAAAGGTAACTAGATTAATGAGCTCCACAATGCTCTTTGGGCTTACCAAACTACTCCCAGAGCAGCAACATGAGAAACTCCATACATGTTAGTCTTTGGCACTGAGGAAGTAGTTCCAGTGGAAATAGGTCTTCCCACTCACAGGGTATTAAAATTTGATTCACCCAAGAGTGAAATCATAAGGCTATAGATCTGGACATGATAAAAGAAATTCGAAAAGATGCTGCTATACGGATGGTTGCCTATCAACAAAGGACTACACGGTTTTATAATCGAAGGTTCAAGCCGACCAACCTAAAGCAAGGAGACCTAGTACTTAAGAAAGTAATCCAGAAGAAAAACAGGCTAGAGCCTAATTGACATGGTCCATACCATATATCAGCAGTTATTCGACCAAGAACCTATCGATTGGAAACTATGAAAGGGGAAGAATTAAAGAATCCTGGCAACACAGATCATCTCTGCGAGAATTATCAGTAATTCACTTTGAAAATTTTATCCTTAACGTAATTTCTTATTCAAGTTAATGAAATCTCAGTTTTTCTTCATTATAAATCCTTTTTGTGTTTTATTTTTGGGAGTATGGTGATATGATCAATTTTAATTCAAAGTGTTCAAAAAGTTTCTCACCGAGAAGGGCTTGGTTCAAAATTTTCCAACTTCAGAAAAGTTTTTTAAAAAGTTCCTTGTCAAGAAGGGCATGGTTCAAACTTTTTCAAAATTTTCCAACTTCAGAAACATTTTTAAAAAAAGTTAATCGTCTAGAAGTTTTTGAAAAAGTTACTCACGGAGAAGGGCGTGGTTTAAACTTTTCCAAACTTTTCCAACTTCAGAATTTTTTTAAAAAAGTTCCTCACCGAGAAGGCCATGGTTCAACTTTTTGAAACTTTTCCAACTTCAGAAAAGTTAAACTTCATGTATGATTTGTCCTCGGCAAGTCACGAACAAGAACTTTGTAAAATTTCTTAATTAGAAGTTTTACCCAACCAGGTTAATATACTAGAATAATTATACATTCCTAATACACTTGGTCGCCACTGATAACTAATGCTACAACTTAGTATAATAAGGCTATTTACAGTTTTATGTAAGTGCATTAGTCGAATCTAAGGTCGTATACACGATTCCAACAAGAATCAAATATTAACTATTTAAGCAGGTTATTTAGTGTATAAGCCTAGTAACTAATCTTTATACAAATTACCTAGTCAGCAAAAAATATTAATAACAACCATAAGCTTGAATAAAAATGACTCAAGTAAAAATGTCCTCATTTCATTAATCACAATATAATATAATGGAAATAAATAAATAAAAAGCAGTACAAGAAAGATATATTCATTCTACTGGATGCTTTCCTTTTGCCTTGTCCATTCCTATAGGAGGATCAACAGGAGTATAGGGAAAGTTGATTGTGTTAAAAAAATTTAACATTTGTCTATTACTGTTGTTCGGCCTTTCAATTAAATAAGGAGGGCAAACTATCTCACACACATCATAGAGGCCATAATACCCTAAATATTTAGCTATCAAGCATTGGGGAATAGAATTAGGAGAATCTATTTAGTGTCCAATTTGAATGGAGGCTTGTCACAATCCAAGAAACCTAGGTCATTCCAATGTCACAAGTCACTATTTTAATCAAACTTTAGCAAAATTAGCAAATTGATCCATCCCCATTTGTAGCCTTCGTGATTTCTCTGAGTAAGATGATCATCCATATAGGCCAAGGCCTCATTATAGCCCTCCATCTGAACTTCCCTGGGCTATTTGTGAAATTAAAATGTTAGCCTCTCCACCTGATTTTAAAGATTCTTAAGGACGCTATCTTTGTCTTTTAGCTAGGCAGCTTAATCAACCATGGCATTATCTTTGGGTTTTAACGGGACAGCTTGGTCGGTAACGATCATCTTAGTTTTTTCTTCCTCAACAGTTGGTTGATCAACTATCCATTACCTAGAAGTTTGCCTAGATTTAGTCTTCTTCTTCTGCAATGCCTCCAGTTTTGCTAATAGTCTTGCGTTTTCATTCTCTAAATAGGAAGCAACTTTATCGGGACCAGTGGCAGATGATCTCTTCAGGATTTCCAGTTCATCCCTCAATGCATTATTCTCTTTTTCTAATATTGCATGAATGGACCTAGCATTTTCCAAATCTTGTTTTAAGGAAAGTTCCTTCTTGTTCAGAGCAGAAGTAATGTCCTTCAACTTCCTGTTAATACCCAAACCTTCAATTAAGGCTTTATACTTAGCCTCATAATCAGTATGGTGTAAAGCAAGGGACATTTTGTGATCCTCTTGTAGTCGATCAATTATTTCATAATATGTAGCATTATTCTCAATATCCCTATACAATAAGTAATAAAGATCAATATATGACTCCTTGACTTGGTCAGATACATCTGGGCCAAGCAAACTAGTCAAGTCTTCTTCAGACATGGAAACATGACCAGCTTCCATGATATTTTTACTTCGTCTAAGAAGGTTATATTTAGTAGAAATTAGTAAAAACTATAAGTAATTCTGAGGTATGGACGGTAGTTGAAGATATAAATGTGTTCTATCATTAATTGATAATTAAAATACAAAAAAGGATACATCTTCAAAAAAAAAAAGACAAAAAATAAAAAAAGTAAACTTGTAAGACCTTCTCCTTATCATGGGCTTAATTTTGGCCAACAATGGGTTGTTCGGCACTAGCACTTAGCACCACTAAAGATTTAATGGGCACCATGAAAATTTTTCCATATCCCTCCTCATCATCAAACTCCTCATCCAGGTTAGGAGGAGTACCAGGGTCATAACTGATGAATAGCTCAAAGCTTTCTTCGGTGCCAACCACCTTTAAAGCTTTAGTCCATCCTTCCTTGGAAGATAAATTTTTAACGTATTAAATTTGATAGAGTCAGAAAAAGGGGATTTCTCTATCCCTTATCAAAAGAGACTTTGGCTTTGTCCTTCAAGGAGGAAAATTGAGAAGTCAAACTAGTCGCCTTATCTTTAGCATTTTGAGCCTGACCAGTAACTTCTACAAGTTTGTCTTTAGTAGCCTTGGCTCTATTTTTAACATTTCTCAGCTTCTCGTCTGCAGCTTTGGCTTTATCTTTAGTAGCCTTTATTTTGTTCTCAATTGTATTGTCCCAATCAACGACCTTCTTCAAACTATCATTGACCTTCTTTAAATATGCTTCCCATATTTTTTTCTTTGTTTCCAAAGCTTCTCAGGAAGCAACTAAGGACTTCCTAAGGCCATCAAATGCCTCTCTAACTTCATCAGGAGAAGTCCTTAATTGGTCATTCGTTTCCATCATTTGGTTGAATATAACCCAAAACTATATAAGGAACGAACACCAAATGGTTAGAAGAAGTTCAAAAGCATGAAGAAAAGTACAAAAGAGAAAATTTACCAAGGCCAAGTTGTGACAAGCTCTCTTAGTGATCCTGGATCTCGATATAGGGGTTGAAGTAGCCCGATCAGCGGGGAGGTTCCCAAATTTTATCAAACCCCTGGCTACTCGAGGGTTAACAGCAACAGAGGTTGACCTAATGTCCAGGTCAACCTGAATCTTCTTCACTAACTCTTCTTAGTTTGTGGGTGTCTTTGCAGCCAACACTTATTGGTCGGTTGGTGTCTTCTGAGCCTATTTTTTAGGTTAAGGCAAATATCTTCTCAACCTCTTCAGTTGAGACTCAGGATTTTCAGTCTCTTCAAATAAAGGCCTCTTATCACTAGCCTGGACCACAAGTAGCATTCTTTAGTTGAGGGGATAGTGATCCTCTCATCAGATTAGTCATTTTCCTCTTTGTCGTGTTTGTGGAAGGAGAAAGGAGAATCTTATAAATGTCAAAAGACTAAAAAGAGGAAGAATTTCCTCCCTGAGTGAAATCAGCACCTCTAGACTCAGTAGCTTAAGAACTTGGCACTAAATCTTCTTCAAGGTTGACAACAATCTGAGGCAGAACAAGAATAAGTCAGACAACAAAAGAAGTAATGGTATTTTTGTATACCAATAGCAAGGAGGTAGCTCGGGTGTGTTCCTCTCCAATTTTTTAATTCAATCCCCAAAGTAACTTAAGATCGTTACTATTGATATCTCCATTATTTGGAAGCTTTTCTTACATTCCTCTACATAAAAAAAGAAATAGCAAAGTTAGTCATCATATATCAGGAATGCAAATTAAAATAGGAAAAACAATTAACAGAGTTATAACTTATGCCACATCCTAATTGAGGACATCTGGGACTAGTATAAGCCACTCTAGTTAGGAGGGAGTATATTTCCAGTTCTTTATAACTACTCCATAGTCCGAATAATCCTTATTGGAGTCAAGTAAATTTACTACTAAAACCCTATTGGCTTGCCTAGTCTTCAAATAGTATGTACTTTCCCCAACAGTACCCAATTAGTAACAGAACATCAATTCCAATACCCCAATATGGGTCCCATAAAGTTCATTTAACCTATGAACACCATTTACTGCTCTCCAAGTATTAAGTGCTACTCTCCCGGGAACTACATCAAAGTATTGACAAAACTTAAGAAAATGAGGATTTGGTGGAATGATGAAACCATACTCAGTTATAAACAAAGTGGGGATCTAGTGACCCTTAGGAAGGGAATAAATGTCTGTGGGACCCCTAGGTATCTCTAAGTCTACCCAGGATGTGATTTTCCTCTTTTCTCTAAACTCATCAAAAGATTTATCATCTACGATGTGAACTATGATGAAAAAGTGAAAAAGATGATAAAATAGAGGAAAGGGCGAAAAAGGCTTACAGGAAATCAAGATGATGGAAAAAAATTGAAGAAGAAAATGGCAGCAAGCAATCGCATAGAAAAAGCTTGAAAGCAAAGAGATGGCTAAAGTTCAGAAAATGTGAGGTAGAAGGAAAAGAGGGAAACTCCGTACCTATTTATAGTTTTCCTCGAGAAATGGGAATGAGATTATTACTTGAACAAAACATATAGCTACCATCGACTGAACGCATTCCTAAAAGTCAAAAGACGACTGTGTCCTTTGGCGGTTCAAAAAAGTTCGAATTATTTACAAAAATGCCATCATCAAACAGTGCCAATAGAAATTTTTACAAGTGTGGGAGGTCAACTACCGACCAAATACATAAATAGAACGCCAAGCAACTTTCTAGGCTAAATACTCAAAACTTCCACGCAAGCATCAATCATGGAGAATTGGGGGCTTTTGTTGTATGTAAAAATTACACTCCCACATGGACCAATTAGGAATGTACACTTGTCCTCTAATGTGGCCAGCCATCCTACTTGATTGGCTTCAAAGAAAATTTATCGACTGGAATATCAACTAACTCTAGAAGGCCTACTACCAAGAATATCAATAGATACTCTGAAGGGATGCCAACTAGCACTAAATTCCTAGAGTTTTACCTTTTGTACACAGATGTAAATTCTTGGCAATATAAAGGCACTCCATCTTTAGGGTTTCGCACCCCTATTAATATAAATGACCCCCTTTTTCTGAAGGGCAACTCGAATCAGTGATATGCACACCATACTGAGCTATTTTAAACCCTACTGAATAAAAACAACAGTGGACGTAGGCTATTTTATAGCCCAACCACTCTAAAAATCATGTCTCTTGCGTGTGTGATTTGGGTTACTTTTCTTATTTTTATCTGTGATTATAAATTTGGAGTTAGTCCATTTATATATATTAGGGGTGTTCAAAAAAACCGCCCGACCCGAAAACCGAAACCGCCGATTTTTTTAGCCCGGTTCGGTCTACGGTTTACGGATATAAAAAACCGACCATGTCGGTTCGGTTGTCGGTTTATACGTGGGGAAAACCGACTCAAACCGAACCGACCCGACCCGAAACCAATATATATATTAAAAAAACCTAAATAACTTATATTTTTATATCCAAAAACCTTTACCCACCTTTAAAAACCGACCCAAACCGAAAACCGCCCTTAAAAAAACTGGCCCAAACATGAAACCGTTGAAAACCGACCCGAAACCGAACCGAACCAAAACCGCCGTGAACCGAAACCGACGGGTTTTTTCATAGTCGGTTCGGTTTCGGTCTAACCTTTTCCAAAACTGAACCGATCGGTTCGGTTTGAACTAGGGTCCAAAACCGACCCGAACCGACCCGTGAACACCCCTAATATATATATATATATATAGGGATAGTTCCCATTTATTGAGAAATCATTAGTACAACAAATAACCCATGATTAGCCACTATATACGGAGTCACTAGCATGTAAGTCCGCCATTTTTAGCTAGCGCGGACATAATAAACTGGCACACCCCTCTGTCACCACTCCAAACCGGTACACCCCACTTCCCACCTCCAAATGTATAAAATAGTATAGAAAGACCATGATTCTAACCCGAGCCACGAATAATCATATACGGTTTATAGTATACCCTAATAATATTCAAGGACTATATTTTATCCTTTAATAATTTATACCCATGCCCTATGTATAAGGGAAAAAAACATATAGACGTGGAGGTTAAACATACTAATTATTTTTTATCATTTATAATTATATAATTCATAGGGTGTTTGTTCTTTACCATGAGTTAGCTAGTTATATCTCAAAATCCAATTCTATAAACCATTACCCTACAATCCATTGTCCTTATACAATTCAAGGGACTAAAATTATTAATCGTACATGGGTTGTCCAATTCTTTAATCTTTAGTACAATATAGAAAATGGTGGAATATATAATTCCAATTAAGAATTTAGGTTTGACCATGTACTTTTTTTATCAAAATTGTAATTCATTTTTAATTCCAAATTTCACATATTTAATTGGTGAGAATTCAACATATAATTCGTACCCAAATTTTACATTAGAATTAGAAGGAAAAACCATAATTTCTTGTAATCGTAATCGTAAAAAAAATTCTACTTTAACATTAAAATTATACCAAGGATGTAAAATTCTCCAACTCAATTTGATTATACTAATATAGACTAAGTAAATTAAGCATATAATTTTATGAATTTTGGGCATTCCTTTATTAGCAAAACTCGTAATTTTTGAAGTGTGGCAATATATGATAACCCTTAATTTTTATACATAACTTTTTTAATTGATACAAAGTATTTAGGTAGAAATTATCATTTACATCATGAAAGGATATAATATAATTATCTTGCCTTAAATGGTGAGTACAAATATTAAAAGAATGGTGAAAGAAGGCCTTTTGAAAATCCCTTGTAATTCCTCCTCATTTGATCCTCAATTGTGTAGATGAAAACTTGCTTGAAAAGTAATTAAATTGGCAGTTTAAAGGCTCTTCATAATTGACCCAAACATTATCACTCCAGAAATTTATAGAATTCGGTTTGAATTGCTATACAATATTTTAGGGTTAATAATATAAAATTTTTTGTGTGAATGGGATTGAAGAGGGTTTGTTTTAATGGTGTGTTTAGAGTAGGCAATAAGTTCTTTGAATTGGTTCTATAGAGACGCGAAATATTATTGATTAGAATTAAAGAGAAAAATAAAAGGGAAACAAATACTGGAAGCGACCCCTTTTTAAACTCCCTGAGCCCACTATAGTGGCTTCTCTGGACAGCTATAGTAGCTTGGATCCTGGTATGGCGACCTAACAGAACCACTATAGTGACTCCCCAAAAGGCTTGCCGCTTGAAACTAAGACAAGCCCTAAATCTTTTTTAATTCCTGTTTTTTCCTCTTATTATTCTTTTGCCCTTAACCCTTTCTAAGTAATTCTTAGTTACTTTATTAGCCTTACCTTTCCACACAAATTCCTTTTGTGTTCTTCAACATTACTTTCTATAATTACCAATTAAGACCTTTAAGTAAATAAATTTACAATTACAAACTTATACTTTATTATTTGGGGAATTAAAGTCCATACCTTCAATTTATACCCTTCCAACATCAAACTATAAAACTCTATTCTTCAATTAAATAATTATAAAATTTAAGTTTTCACCTAAAATAATTATTTGAAATCCATAATTAATTATTTAATTCATTAATTGAAAATCATTAAAAATTATGGGTATTACATCTATCATCACATATGGACGTGTGAGTTCAACTAGCTCCTGAAGGCCAAAATTATATCGACCCTATACATGTGGCACTCATAATGCTAGTGCCTTCTCTATTAGGGTTACATTATATATATTAGGGGTTTATATTATATATATACGGTGTAGTGATAGTGTATATATATATATATATGTGTGTGTATGTGTGTGTGTATTGTGTGTACTATTAAATATCAGTGACTAAATATTTATTTAATTTATATACTCTAGTTCTATCAAGGGAGGTTGCGCGATGTGGGTGAATCCCCTAGCTTGAGGAGTAGGGTGAGTATATCCCCAGGACATAGCGTCCGGTATATGGGTGAAGGATTTATCTCACTTTCAGGGAAGGAATATGACCACCTCCACTACGTCTATATTTTGGGCCAGGTTCATGAGCGATTCCAACTTGGGTAACTAGGTTATGTGAGCACACCTAGTAAGATATCACTTTAGAGGGAATTATCCGGTGAGGGTATACTCGAATGGGTGGATGTGCATATATATATGTGTGGTTGTTTTAGTAAAGGTACGTATATAATAGTATTAGATATTATATGCGGGTAAGAAGACAGTATGTTATGTATTTACTTTATATAACTTGTGACACAGTTATATGCTATTATTTAAGAAGGAATTAATTAAGTTAATTGGTGAGATAACTTATAACTCATAAATCATTATACTCGGGTTAGAGTAGTATGGCAAGGGGAAGTTATACCAGGACTAGTTGGACGGGGTAGTACAACTAGGTGGGGTTAAGGTAACCGGTAGGTGTGCACATTAGTAGAGGGGTGAGAATGTCCTCAAGAGAGTGAGACACTAACTTAATTATGAAGCGCATTCATGCATTTTAAATTACTCCAGTTAATTCACTTGCTAAATATTTTCAAAATGTTTTGGGTTCTAACCCTTGCTATAAAACTATTTTTCAAAACCTTTTAGGTGTCCAGCCACAGGGACACCAGGATTGATATTCTATTCCAGGGACACGGAGTTGCGGCATGTGTAGATGCTAGCAAGAGATTGAATTAGACGCCTCATTCATTATTTCCTAGAGTAGGAATCATGTATCAGTTTCAGTTTACTTAGGGCATGTCGCCCAAACTTTTCAGCTGTAGTTTCCAGATTTATTTATTCAGGTTTTGAATATATGTATTGGATTATTTACTTTGGTGACGGATGGTTTATTCGGCATGTAGTTTATTATTTATTCAGTTGATTTAATTCAGTCGTGGTGTATGACTCATATCATCTTTCCGTATGTTAATGGTTGTTTAATTAAAAAGATAAAATTTGGTACCAGCTTTTTGGAATACTAGGTGGTTAGTAAGTTTTAAAAAAGGTTTTCGACAGTGATGCTAAGGATGAACCAACTGGGATTCCTATTTTAATTTGATATAGGACTCATCACCCAGTTTTTTACTAGGCGGGGTGTCACAGATGGTATCCGAGCATCAGGTTCTAGTGTCCTTAGGATATGTGCGGCTTTTCACATTTCAGCTTAGCGTTCTTTGATGTAGAACCCTATCATAGGATTGTTTTATTCTCATATGTGTGCGCATTTACGTTCTTCTACCAATTACTTTATATTTGAGAGTGAACTCATACGTTTTGATTCTCATTTCAGATGTTGCCCAGGAGAGAGAGAGTAGCTAGGACAGCAGGGAGAGATGAGACTAGGGAGGCTCATCAGGAGCCAGAGTTACCGCAGTAACTGCCAGAGATGATTTTAGCTGCACAGGTAACTGAATTAGTAGCACAGGCAGTTCAAGTGACGAAGATCGCAATGGCAAAGTACTTTCCACGAGATCAGCCACAGGTGTTAGTGGTACCAGATGTTCAAGTCCACTAGGGGCAGTCAGAGTGGCAGTAAGTACGAGAGGTCTTTCAAAAGGGCCATCCACCAGAGTTTCAAGGGGGTTCATATGTGGTGCTAGCGTGTCAGTGGAAGAGAGATATTCAGCGTCACCTACGAATGGTAGATTACAACGAAGTGCAAAAGCAAATGTTAACGTTAGTGGGACCAGCTCTACAGTGGTGGGAGTCGATCACCACAGTTGAGGAAAGGGATACATTAGTTATTGCAGAGTTTTGGGTGCGTTTTGACAGCAAGTATTTTTCGCCAGCAATTGAGACGGAATTGAGGAGGAAATTTAGAGAGGTAACACAAGGGGACCGTTCAGTGGCCGATTACGAGGAAGAATTCACTCGTTTGGAAAATTTTGTACCGGATGAGGTAAGCGATGAAGAGAGAAAGAAAGTGAGTCTCATGGATGGGTTAGTCTTGAGGATCAGACAACATTTGATTGGTAATCCCGCATTAGAAGCTTATACAGATGTCGTTTACGCAGCACTCCTGCACTATCAGGATTATCGCTTCCAAGTGAAAGGAAGCAGAAGGGGAGTGGAAACCATCCAGTCGGATAAAGCAGGAGGGAATAATACCAGTGGGGTATCCCAGCAGTAGACAGGGGGAGATCAGGGGCAAGATTTCCGACAAGGCCAACAAGGAAGGGATCAGTGGCAGGATGAATTTATATGGAGGTGTTTCGTCTATGGGGAAGCTGGACACGTGAAGATAGATTGTCTTAAGCGAGGTAGGGATCAACTACAGGACGAGATCCTGGATGTAAAGCCACTATAACAAGTCATGGGTGCGTTCGGGTAGAGGGAAGCTGCTCAGGAACTCGAGGATCAGCCATTGTAGCTAGAGTATGGAGGTAATTATCTTGTATCCTATGGGCATGGGGTATGTTTTGGGTGACAGTGAGGGTATCACAATATATAATTATTTATTTATTTCTCACTAGAGTTCGTGGGTACATCGAATTTAGTGGGTGCGCTGGCTGTAGCAGCCATGGTATGTAGATAAAAATTGTCGTGGGGTAGCGGAGTCCTTTGGTGTTAACCACGAGATAATGGAGGTGCACACTGAGAGAAGGTTTGATTTATGCGAGAGGTTGCTACTTTCGAGAATTATGGAAGTAGGGTAGAAAATTTTTATATCGGCTGAATAGCGATGGATTTGAACTATTGTAAATAGTGGGGGTAAGTTTTGGTGTTCGCAACACCAGGGCATGAATGATTTTTACTAGGTATCACCTGAGAGGGAGTCTAGCCTATATATATGTGTATATATGTTGTATTGTGTGGTGCGATAGACACATAGTGAGGTCTTGTGTTCTCATATTTTATCCCGGTAAGTAGGGGTGTTTAGTGAAGTGAATCAGGGTGGTTAGATTTATTTTCGAGCAGGGAGAGATAGCTCGGGGTTTATTTTGCACAAGAACTAGTGATAGTAAGGGCGCAGTATTTTATGTTATCTTTTATAGCATAAGAGTAGGCGTGTATGCTTTTGTGTTAAGAGACAAGTATTTTGGGGTACGTGCTATGGACTGAGGGTCTAACGGATCTCAACGACCGACAATGTTAGGTAGTAGTGTATCGGGGGGGTTCCTTATTTGGATTTCGCTTGCGGGACGTCCCACGCATGAAACTTAGCACAACGTTGGAAGTGGGGAGATGTTTGGTTGTTAGTACATGGGTTGGGTACCCCAGTTATTATTCATATATGTAATATGACTACGGGTTGGAAGCTATATTATGGGTCACGACTAACATAGTCGGGTAAATTTCATGCGGTAAAGTACGGGGATAGGATGTACGGGCCCCCGGGTAAATTAAGGCAACTTTTGTGCGGTCAAGCACGGGTAAGGGTGTATGGGCGCCCTGGTTAATGAAAATGCATATTTGTGTAACTTATGGTTAGAAGCAGGGGAGATAGATATAGCGGGCTTAGAGGCACATGACTAGAGAGTGATATGCGAAGCTTGGAGCACTAGACTTATCTTAATTTCGAGGACGAAATTCCTTTGTAAGGGCAGAAGTATGTAACATCCCGTAATTTTGAGGATTTAATATTTAATTATTTTTGGGAGATATAAAAATATTTAAATTGGAGAAACTTAAATTTATGATTTGGAGAATTTATTGGAGTGAGAAGAATTATTTATAATTGGCGACTTTAAGTTAAATTGTTCGAATTTAATGTGTGTCTCATTTTGAGGTCGAAATTTGAAAATGTTATAAAGTATTTCGAATGTTAATTCTGAGGGTGCAGTTGAGTCCGGATGGGTCGAGATAGTCAAAAAAGAGTGCCCGAGGGTAGTAATTGGGTCTCGGGGTATTTTTGGGCATAGCCGGGCCCACACGGGGTGATTTGGGCTATTTTAATTAGGCCCATATGACCAAAAATGGGATTAAGGGTTTAAACCTAATTGAGGGACTAGTGAACAGCAGATAAAAAATTCTAAACCTAGGGTTTGAGAGGGTATTAGAGGAAGTTAATCAAGAAGCCAATTTGGGGGTCTTTTGGAGCCAAATTAAGGGACTAATTGGGGTGTTCTTCATAAACCATTCTCTACACCAACGGATCAGACCCCACGAACAATTCCAGGAAAGTGGTTAACTTATTGTAATGTTAAATTTGTGATATCCAATTCATATTTTAGTGATGTGTAAATTAAAATTCATTTTTGGGTATAAGTGGGTGCAAGATGGGGTTTTTGTTAATGGAACACTTGAATGAGATTAAAAGTAAGAAGTAGGTGTGTTATGGATCTCTGAGTATAGATATATGATTTGAATGAGAAATCCAGAATATAAAATGGTGGAATTTGGATCTGGAATTGGGATTGTAGAACAAAGTTGATTAAATTTTTATGGAAAAACCCATTTCGAAAATTATGAAATAAGTGGAGAAATTGTTTATCTTAAGGTCCATATGATGTGTAGGATGTAGGTTAAACGTGTTTATGTGGTGGGGTGACTTGATTAGAGGTTTAAATTAAGGTTTAAAAACCTTGGGTTTTCGTCAGTGGTGGAATACAGAGGCGAAGGAGAAGGCTGACCTGATCGATCGATCGATCGATGGAATTGGTCGATCGATCGACGGTCGAGGATTTCTGATAGTTCGCTCCTTTCTTTTATGGAGTAAATTAGTTATTTTTCTTTTTGAGGTTTATTTATTTAGAGACAAATAAATACAAGAAATACCTTCTAATCATTTTAAGTAATTAAAGTTGGGTTTAAGGAGGGTGATAATTGTATGTCACGGGATGATTAAATTTCGGGAATTAATTCGTAGATATTGGTTTTGGACCGAGGGAAAAGGTTCGGATATTGCAGTTGGGTGGCACTACATTATTAAAGGAATCGAGGTGTAATTAATTAGTTATGGGGCGAAATATAGAATCGGGTATTAACGATGGTACGGGCCAAGTGAGCGAGTCCGGGTATAATGGTTGGGCAACACCAAGTGTTAATTAATTAATGTATAAATTAATTAAATTAGAGTCGGACCATAGACTCGGATTAGTATTAATTAATTAATGTGCAAATTAATTAAATTAGAGTTGAATCATAGACTCGGGTAAATATTACATAAATTATTGTGCAAAGTATTTATATAAGAGTCGGACCATAGACTCGGGGAAATATTACATTAATTGACGTGTGAATTAAAAAGTGAGAAAATTAATTAAGTTGAGTCGGGCCACAGACTCGCGAAATTACAGGCTAGTGTTACGGGATTTTGAGTACACGGTAAAGCCGAGGTTTATATTATATATATACGGTGTAGTGATAGTATATATATACGTGTATATATTGTGTGTGCTATTAAATATCAGTGACTAGATATTTATTTAATTTATATACTCTAGTGATATCAAGGGAGGTTGCGCGATGTGGGTGAATCCCCAAGCTTGAGGAGTAGGGTGAGTATA
Source organism: Sambucus nigra (assembly GCA_949130495.1). Taxonomy (NCBI): domain Eukaryota; kingdom Viridiplantae; phylum Streptophyta; class Magnoliopsida; order Dipsacales; family Adoxaceae; genus Sambucus; species Sambucus nigra. The sequence continues at coordinate 85,898,018 of OX422223.1, read as the reverse complement.
TCCCCAAGTCATAGCGTCCGGTATATGGGTGAGGGATTTATCTCACTTTCAGGGAAGGAATATGACCACCTTCACTACGTCTATAGTTTGGGTCAGGTTAGTGAGCGATTCCAACTTGGGTAACTAGGTTATGTGATCACACCTAGTTAGATAGCACTTTAGAGGGAATCATCCGGTGAGGGTATACTCGAAGGGGTTGATGTGCATATATATATGTGTGGTTGTTTTAGTAAAGGTACGTATATAATGGTGTTACATATTATATGCGGGTAAGAAGACAGTATGTGATGTATTTACTTTATATAACTTGTGACACAGTTATATGCTACTATTTAAGAATGAATTAATTAAGTTAATTAGTGAGATAACTTATAACTCATAAATCATGATAGTCGGGTTAGAGTAGTATGGAAAGGGGAGATTATACCAGGACTAGTTGGACGGGGTAGTACAACTAGGTGGGGTTAAGGTAACCGGTAGGTATGCACCTTAGTGTCCTCAAGAGAGTGCGACACTAACTTAATTATGAAGCGCATTCATGCATTTTAAATTACTGCAGTTAATTCACTTGCTAAATATTTTCAAAACGTTTTGGGTTCTAACCCTTGCTATAAAACTATTTTTCAAAACCTTTTAGGTGTCCAGCCACAGGGACGCCAGGATTGATATTTATTCCAGGGACACGAAGCTGTGGCATGTGTGGATGCTAGCAGAAGCTTGGATTAGACGCCTCATTCATTCTTTCGTAGAGTAGGAATGATGTATCAGTTTTAGTTTACTTAGGGCATGTCCCCCAGACTTTTCAGTTGTAGTTTTCAGATTTACTTATTCAGGTTTTGAATATTTGTACTGGATTATTTACTTTGGTGACCGATGGTTTATTCGGCATGTAGTTTATTATTTATTCAGTTGATTTAATTCAGTCATGGTGTATGACTCATATTATCTTTCCGCATGTTATTGGTTGTTTAATTAAAAAGATAAAATTTGGCACCAGCTTTTTGGAATACTAGGTGGTTAGTAAGTTTTAAAAAAGGTTTTTGACAGTGATGCTAAGGATGAACCAATTGGGATTCCTGTTTTAATTTGGTATAGGACTGATCACCCGGTATTTTATTAGGCAGGGTGTCACATTAGCGAGATCCCTTGAGCTGGTAAAGACGATCATCGTCTCGGGGTACACTAGTTGGAGGGAGGGGCCAAATGAGCTCAAGTTAGCTATTTGGGTGGCACTACAGGTTATGAATTTATATTTGTATTTATATGAATATTTCGATTTCGATTTCATTTTATATTTTTATTTTGATTTTTATTTTTATTTTTTAATTTTATTTATATTTATGTTTATATTTATATTTATATTTATTCGCAACTAACATTGTATTTGTTGGACAGGAACAATTCAGCCTGGATCCAAAGCTACGCGATTCCGTCTTAGAGCAATTGAGGGAGCAACACAAGACGTGGAAGAAAAATATGTTGACTCGGTACTTTGGGAAGACCCGAGAGTCCGTTATCCTAATGCGTGAATTCGTCCCGTCGAAGGAGCCGATCTCATTGGCACAATGGCAAAAGTTCATTGACAATGATATCGGGGAGCGACAATTGGCATCTCGCCAATCGGGGAGGGAAAATCGGGCAAAAAAGACAGACATGCACTACTCCAGCCGGACATCTTACGCCGAGGTGGAGCATAGGATGATGGTAAGATTCAATTTTTCTATAACTACAGAAATATATTATTTTGCATTATTTTACTTTGTGGGGTTGATACTAAGTTTACTTTATTTTATTTCAGGGGACATGGAGTGACCCTGGGGGTAGGCCACATAGGCTCAATACTTGTGTGGCTATTCGGATGAAGAAGGGGAAGGATAAGGAGGTGTCCCCGAGCGTCGCGGCCACGATTGTAAGTAATCCCTCAGTTTACTTTTAATTAATTACATTATAATTTTTTTATTTACTTATTTTACTAATCATGTGCTTTTTGTCATTTCAGACAAAGTTTAAGGAAGTGCATGAGTCGCAATCTAATGCTGACAAGGCATCTTTGTCCATAGACGCACTCAGCCAAGTGCTTGGTGCTGATCGCAAGGGGAGGACAAGGGAGGAGCTCGCGGGTGGCCAAATCTAGGATCATTGGATTGGAGACGAGCGACACCGGGTTGGCTCGAATGGTGGACTCGCATGATGCGAAGATGTACCGTTTGGAGGCGAAGGTCCAAGATATATTCTCATTCATGAAGCGTTCGTTGGACGAAAACCGTAAGGGGAAAGGGAAGGAGAAGGTGCAGGATGAAGAGGATTTGGACCTCGTTGTTTCATTGCCGACACGTGCGGACTTTGATGATCCACTCCCCTATTTGGTCCCCTTAAACCAACCGATGTCGACACTTGGTTGGCCGAGCGTGTTTTTACTGGACATATTTGATGGCCAGCGGATAGGGTGGCGGTTGAGGGACCCGAATACCGTCCAGGGTATGCCAGTTCATGGACGTTTACTTCAAGACATCGAGTCCAAGGAGCTCGTCACGCATGTGATACCCGAGAAGGAGAACTCCTCCTTGTGGTTGCGCGAATAATGCGGCACGATGTCTATTGCTGGTGTGTTAATTCGTATATCGTATGGCCTACTCACCTCCTCAGATCTAACCTAACACCAGACATGTAGTGACATTATTTGAATTGAATTGTTTTAAGTTATTACATTTGAATTATATTTGGATTATATCGTTATGCATATTGTTTTGAATGTATATTTGCATTATCTCTATTTTATTTGGATATATGATGTTTGAACAGGTACAAATATACTGCTGGGCAGTGGCAGTGGCCATATTGCCTACCAAAAAAAATTTCAATTCTGCCCAGAATTGTCACGGTCATTGACCGTGACATTTTTTTATTAAATGTCACGGGTTTGTCACGGTCCTTAACCGTGAAAAAACTTGTCAAGGACAAGGTTAAGGACCGTGATAAGTCCGTGACAACAAAAGTTGTCACCCCCAGAATTGTCACGATCATTGACCTTGACAAGTCCAACTTGTCAAGGTCAATGACCATGATAATTCGACAGATTTGGTGTAGTGACGAGATAATGTTTGAGCAAAAAATAACAACGGAACAGAGAAAAGTGATACTCTGAAGAAGGGGAATAAGAATGGGGGCAAGAATGGATATAAGAATGGGAACAAGATCGGTCCCTCCAAGGTAGTCCAGGTTGTTAACATGGTCTGCAAGGAACCCATCTATAAAATCCTGAGCAAGATCAAGGACGATCCATTCATCAAATAGCCTAAAAAGATGTGTGGCAACCCGACTAAAAGAAACAATGCGCTGAGATGTGCATTTCACAAGGAGGGCAGTCACAGAACTGATAATTGCAAGGCCTTGAAATCACACCTGAAGGATATAGCCCAATCTAGGCACCTTAATCAGTACATCGAGATGCAATTAGAGAAGTTCGTGACCAATGGAGACTAAAAATAGACAACGTCCTTGAAGATAACACAGGCCACGAGTTTGCAGTAATTCATGGGGCATCAGACCTTAAGCAGATCCAAGGGAATGGTGTGAGGATAGATCTTAAGAAGGTAATCGTCGTATGGAAGCTTTATAGATCGACCCCGCCAAGACGTAGGCTCGTAAATGTTGGCAATCATAGGACGTTAATTACATCAGGTATATTATGTTTACAGAGGAGGATTTGTTCGGGGTTAGAACCCCACATCACGATGCATTGGTGATTACTCTTCGAATTGCAAACTGGGATGTTAACAAGCTTCTTATCGATTAGTGGAGCTCGTGAAAAATAATGTACCTGTAGCTATTCCACAAGCTCAAATTGAACATCTCCGACCTCAAAGAAGCTACAGTTCCATTAGTCAGCTTTACAGGAAGGATCACCATGACGCTGGGGAAGATAGTCCTGCCAGTTAGGGCGGGCAATATCTCAAAACTCATTGAGTTCTTAGTAGTGAACATTTGGTCCCCGTATCATGCCATTTTTGGAAAAGGTTAGCTCCATACCATGGACGTCGTACCATCCACGTACGACCATAAGCTAAAGTGTGTTACTGATCGGGGCATGGTAGAAATCCATGGCAATCAGGCCACAGCTAAAAATTTCTATATTTCATCCATCCGCCCAAATAAAGAGAAAAAGGATGCTCAATAGGGAGCCCAAGAAGGGGTTGTACCCTCCAAATAGGGACTACAGTACGGCCAACCAGGAGTGGAGGAGACCAAGGTCCACCCCGCCGATAGGGTTATTAAAAAATTAGAAGAAGTTATAGCCTACGATAACTTAAAAAAATGAAATTTCTGGTCGGAACCACGCTTGACGATCAAGAGAAAAAAGAGTTGATTATGTTTCTCAAAAGAAATCTAGACATTTCTTCTTGGGAACCTTACGATTTGCTAGGGATTAATCCTAATATACCCTATCATCATTTTCACGTTGATCCAGCCTACAAGCCGATCACTCAAAAGGTTCACTGAACAGCCCCCGAGAAGACTAAAGTGGTGGAAAACGAAGTAGAGAAGCTATTGGATGCAGGATCCATTAGGGAAGTTCAGTTTTCAAAATATTTGCCCGACCCAGTGGTAGTGCGAAAGAGAAACGGAAGTTGGAGGGTTTGTAATGATTTCACAGACCTCAACAGGGCATGTCCTAAGGACAACTTCCCTCTTCCTAAAATAGATCTCTTGGTCGATGCTACAGCGGCACACGAAAGGATAAGCTTCCTAGATGCCTACTATAGCTACCATCAAATCCCTTTACTTGGACCCGACCAGGATAAAACCTCCTTTATAGCCCCCATTGGGTTGTATTGCTACAAGGTTGTACCATTCGCCTTGAAAATACAGGGCCAACTTATAAAAGATTCATCACCAAGATGTTTAACAAATAGATGGGAGATACGATCGAGGTCTACATCGATGATATGCCGGTCAAAATCAAGAACAAAAGTGACCACCTCACAGACTTAGCCAAGATATTTGAGATCCTCAGGAAATACCGGATGAAGCCTAACACAAGTAAGTGTTCATTCGGCGTCCAATCAGGAAAGTTCTTGGGCTATCTAGACAGTAAAAGGGAAATTGAGGCCAATCCAAATCAGATCGACGCCATCACTAGAGTCCAGTCTCCTCAAATGTTGAGATATGTTCAAAAGCTTACCGATATGCTTGCGGCATGTAATCACTTTATCTCTAAATCTTTGTAACGCTATCAACCATTCTTTCATCTACTGAAGAAGGATAAAGGCCTCACATCGAACTACGACTGCTCGTAAGATCTGGAAGAGATAAAATCCAACCTTAGCCAGCCACCCCTATTAGTAATTCCAAATGATAGAGACCCACTACACCTTTACCTTCAGTATTAGACCACGTTGTAAGATCTGCCCTGGTATGTGAAAAAGAAGGAAGTCAACATTTGGTCTATTACACCCGCAAGACACTTCTGGATGCAAAACAGTGGTACTTGCCCCTGGAATAGCTCGCCTACGCATTGGTAATTGCCTTGAGAAAGGTTAAGAACTACTTTGAGGCCTATTCAATAACCATAATCCCTTCCTACCCCCTCAAAGTTGTTATGTTAAAAGTCGACCACTTCGGACGACTCTCCAAATGGTCGGTAGAACTTGGGAGATTCAATATTCACTTCCAGTCAAGAATGGAGATTAAGGGACAAGTCTTAATAGACTTTATTGCTGAATTTATAGGGGATCGACCAATAGATCAAATGGGAATCGAGCGGTCATCAACTAAAAAAGCACAGTATAAGAACTGGACCCGTACATTTATGGAGCCTTCAATTCCAAAGGGGCAGGAGTAAAGACCGTTCTCATCACCCCTGAAGACATTGTGATTGAGCAATGAATCATATTGTGATTTGAGGCCTCCAACAACGAAGTTGAGTACGAAGCACTAATAGCCAGTTTATGAAAAGCCCAACTGTTAAGGGCAAAGTGCCTCCATATATTCAGTGATTCCAAATTGGTATTTCAGTAGGTAAGAGGGGACTTCAATGCCAAGGATGATCAGATGGCGGTCTACCTCACCATGGTAAGAGGACTCATGGCATATTTTAAGAAGGTGGAAATTCAACACTTACCCGGGGGGCAGAATTGCCATGTCGATGCCTTAGCGGCTTTGAATTTTGCAATTGACTCTGTCCTAAGGAGAAATATTCAGATAGAGTTCCTCGCGCAGCCAAGCATTGACCAGAAAATCATAGCAGAGCAGGTCCTCCTTATTGTGAAGGCCCCCAGTTGGATGCATCCCATCAAAAACTACCTAAGGAGTGACACACTGCTCAATGATAAGAGGTCGTCCCATCAAGTAAGGGTCAAGGTTGCTCACTTTTATCTCTCCCCAGAAGGAAAGCTCTACAAGAAGCCGTTCAGATGTCCCTAACTCAAGTGCATCCACCCAAATGATACCAAGCAAGTCCTTAGCAAACTTCAAGATGGCATTTGTGGGAGTCACGCAGGAGGAAGATCCCTAGACTTTGGAGTAATAAAAGAGGGTTACTGGTGGCCTTATATGTAGAAGGATGCAAGTACTTACATTCACAAGTTCAAAAAATGCCAGAAGCATTCTCCCATGATCCACCAGCCCTCTATCAATCGAAAATCACTAACAATCCCATGGACATTCGAGTAATTAGGACTAGACATAGTGGGACCACTACCTACCTCATTTGGAAATCGAAAGTATCTATTGGTAGGCATGGATCACTTCACCAAATGGGTTGAGGAAGAACTGCTACCAAACATTCATTACTCAAATATGACCAGGTTTATCTAGAGAAACATCTTAATACACTTTGGGATACCAAGGACTATCATCACTGATAACGGAACACAATTCGAAAGTGGTTTCCTTCAAGACGTTTGTGATGAACAAAGTATCAGGCACTACTTCAGTTCTGTGGCATACCCCCAAAGTAGTGGATAGGTAGAGGCTTCTAACAAAACCATGCTCGATGGAATAAAAAAGCGGTTGGAAAGAGCTAAGGGTGCTTGGGTGGATGATCCCCCCCATGTCCTATGGGCTTATCGCACCACCCCTAGGCAACCAATCAGGGAGACACCATATGTGCTTGCCTACGGGATGGAGGCTATCATCCCACTAGAAGTAGGTCTCCCTACCATGAGAAGCACCTTAGTTGACCAAGGCCTTAATGATGATGCATTACGCATTGAACTTGACTTAGCAGATGAATGAAGAGAGCATGCCATGATTAAGTTGGCTTATTATCAACAGAAGTTGGCCAAGCAATAAAACAATAAATTCAATCTGAGGAAATTTCTGGTAGGAGAATGCCTTAAAATCATCAGATGGCAAACTGGGACCAAACTGGGAAGGACCTTTCAGGGTAATCAGTGATAACCTTCAAGGAGTATATCACTTGGAAACGCTGGAGGGCAGGGAGGTTCTAAGAGCATGGAACTCAGCTAATCTCAAGAAGATATATTTTTAAAATCTTTCTTATCTTTTACTAGCACATCTAGTTTAAGAAATTTTTTATTTTCAAACTTATGTTGCTCGTCAAACGATATTTAATAAATGAAGGCCAATTTACCCCTTCACTTTTATATGTTACATTAACTGCTCAACTCTTCTTGGTTACATCTCATAAATATGCACCTTTTCCAAATGATAACTCCTTTATGCATGGCTAAACCCCTCGATAACAGCAAAGTTATTTAACGTGTCTTCAATCAGGGAACCTTGCATGCCGAACAGGGTAGTAGTAGTTATAATGAGTTGATGTGATCATTATTAACAACTACAACACTCAAGTCCTCATTACAAACACAAGAGACCGCACGAGTTGCCCCGATAACAACAAAATCCCTAGGGGATCCTTAGGCAATAAAGCCAACTTTATTAGTTGTAAAAGCCTGCTCGGGCGAATGGCTCAGTTACCAGGTACATTCTTGCCATCATCCTACTTAGACCTAAGGAAGTGTGATGACACAACCTAAAAGGTAAAGTAGATGGAATGACACTGCTAAGGCATGTTGGACTGGGAGAATGTTCAAACATAAAAACGTATGGCTAAAACTATCTTTTAATGAAATTTAGTCAGTTAAGAAGCTCAAAATGATAAAACCCAAAAAACAAAAAACTCAAGGTAGTCAATTAAATATTATACAGTCAATAAGTATTATTTGGAGTATGCATGTTTAGTCAGCAGAGGAACAAAACATCAAAGATTAGTAAATAACACCTTTTCATTGCTGGAATGGGAAGTTACATTTACACCAAAACCAAAGTATATAAAGGATCGATGATGGCCTGAGATGGTGAGAAAGGTAGTCTACAAAGAGCGCTCTCCGACCATCATCCAGGTGAGGGAAAAACTCTTCTTCAGAATCTTATAAGTAATGCTCCAAGAGCTGGACGGGAATAGCATCTATTGGGATCCACCGTTCTTCTTTCGTAAAGGGACTATGGCAATAGGTCGGGCAGTCAATTTGATAATTATACCATATATTATACTCCTTACTGGCTTCTAATTCCCTAAGGGAACTAATCCAGCTCCGGGAAAAAGAAAAGTCTTTTGCCTCCTTCAATCTTACTGGGGCGTCAGTCCAACCTTGCCATAACTATCAGCCCAAACCTGTCGAGGTCCCCTTCGAAATAAGTTCTTTGAAGTACGACAGCGATCATATAATCTCGTTGAATATCTCCCTTGATCTCAATAACCTCCCTCTACAGAGCTTAGTTTTCAACTCGAGCTATCCCAGTAGATGATGGAAAAGACCCTCGAAGCACCAGCGAGCACCTTGACGGAATGTTCTCCCTTAGCCAAGAAATTTCCCTCCTAAGTTTATAATTCTCCTTTGGAATTAACTTCCCCACTTGATTGACTTTGGAGGCATCCAGGAGCTTGGCTTTCAAAGTATCCACCTCTTCTTGAACTGAAGCTCCAATTTCCTCCATCTCCTTAACTCTGTCTTTTTACTTGGCAACCACCTCGGCCTAATTCTTATACTGTTGGGTTCTTATCTGTAAAGATTTATATATTTTTATAAAATCTTTATGAGCATGGACACTGATGTTCGATCCTAGGATTTGCCTTAATCGAGAATCAGGAGGAATATACTCATCTAAGTTGATAGGCTACAATTAATAAAACAAACAATAAATTTGGCAAGCATAAGTAACAAGAAAAAGCCAACAAGAAAGGAAAGTCTTTTTTCATTAAAAATAGATAAGGCATACGCCTATACAACTTTGGGAGAATTACAAACATAACACAAACTGATGAAAAAAGTGGAAACCCTAAATGAACTGCAGAGGTTTACACCTACTTAAAGGATGTTATCCCTTTCCCTATATCAACAGATGTGGCAGCTTGGTCGCCAAAAACCATAATTGCACCTAGGCCACCCGCAACTTGATCGGTAATAAGGTCCCCAGCATCTGGATTAATAGGCTCTATCTCAGCTCGAACAAAAGGTTGGCTGGTCGGAGGCTCCTCAGCTTCCATAGGATTTAGGCCTGGCACATGTTAGGTGAACAAGAAGACGTTCGCAGGGACTCCAACCGCGACCAAGGCCTATTATCGGCCTTTTTTAAAACCTACCATCTGAAGATAGGTATCTAGAGTTCAACATCATCTTATATCGCCTCCCAACCTTTGTTGTACCCACTTTCCCGGACAGTTGCAGTCTCTCCCTATAACTTCTCAACCTTAGCAATTAGCTCCTTATTGGCCTCAGCCACTTTTAACTTATCAGCAATCACCAGACCATAAGCGACTTGGAGATCGACCAGTTCCTTCGCTAACTGTTCCTTAAAGGCATCCAGGGACTTTTTCTTCTCCTGCTCAAAAGTGGCATTGGCATCGGCTAAAGCCTTGTTAGAGTTCTCCAGGGCCTTTTTCAGCTCAGCATTTTTTCTCGACTGGTCGATCTGACCATGGAGCAACGTGGTGAAATCAGAAAAAAAATGCAAGATGAAAAGAAACACACATTAATTTATAGAAATTCGAGAAGAGAATCAGAAAAACACAAAAATAAGGGGACATACCAATGCAATCCCTTGAGCGGATTTGAGGGCCAACTGGTCGTACCCTATCTTTATTGAACGCACGTAATTAATGGTGAGCACAACCCCCTCTAGTAGTGTGGAGGCGAGCTTGGGAGTGTCAGCAACACATGTCCCCTCAGTAAAAACAACAGAAAAAGGCACAAAAGAGGCCCTTAAGGACTATTCCCTCTTCTTTTTTTTCTCTCCTTCTCTCCTCCTCTTTTTTTCTCTCTCTCTCTCTTCTTTTTTTATATTTTTTTTTTTCTCTTCTTCTTCTTCTCTACCTCTCTCTCCCTAGCTCCTGTCCTGGAGCCACCTTCCATGGGGGAATCTATTTCCTTCCTTTTCAGGGACTTGATTCGATTGAACAACATATCATCATCATCATCATCTTGTACGATTAAGCACCTTCTCTTTAGTGGACCCATTTCTTTTTTTTCTTATTCTTCTTTTTCATTGGTTTTCTTTTCACTGCCTTTCTCACTGTCCTCCTATGATCCCTCCTCTTTACCTTCTTCTTCCTCTTTTTCCTCTTCCTTTCTTTCTTCTTCTTCTTCTAGATGAATAGGCTTAGAAATACCACCAACCTCCTCCTTCAAAAGCTCCAAATAGGGGACTATGTCCACTGACTGAGCAATGAAGTTGTTGGTGGTATTCTTGTATTCAAGAAAATACATCACCGCATGTGGATGCATTCCATCTAAAATTTTATCCCTAATTTTCCAATCCTCCAGCAAGTCAGCAACATTTAGCTTGTGAGGGGCAAGTTCTCACGTTTTCGCCTTAACTACAAAACAAGAAGAAAAATAAATGAAATGAGACAAATAAATCTAGAGGAACAAGCAAATGATGAACTAAGAAAGAGGCAGTATCATCAACCTATGTACTCCTCCCCAAAGGTAGGGATCCAAGGTTCCCAGGACCTTATGCCCTCAAAATGGGGAGGATATTTCCAATTCCTAACAATGAAGCCATGATTCTAGTAGTCCTTGTGGGAATCAGGCAAATTCACCACCAGACCCTGTCAGCACTCCTCACCTTTAAATATACGCGAGAAGACATAACAGTAAGGACTCATTACCATGATGTGGGCACATATTGAATAACTCGTTGAACTTCCCCCAACACTTATCAAAGGGCTCATTATCGTTTTGCATAAAAGTCTTGATTTGAGCCCGAATAGAGTTGTTCATGTGAGCGGGAAAGAACTTTTGGAGAAATTTAGCATGCATATCTTTCCACATACTGATAAAGTTCAATGCTAAAGTCCAAAGCCAAGTCTTGGACTTATCCTTAAGTAAGATGAGGAAAATCTTGATACGTACAATGTCTTGCATGCAATCTTGATAGTTAAACATTTCTCCTGCCTCCTTAAACTCTGTAATGTAGAGATAAGTCTTCTCTGACTCCATACCATGAAAAGTAAGGAGAATTTTTATCATCCCATTCCTAAAGTGTAATTTCCCTCATTATACGGGAATATAATGCATCCCAGAGAGACGGTTCACTCCGATTATAAAAGGTCATTTATAGGGCGGTACGGCATCACACTCTCTCCCATTTCAAAATTAGTGTTATCCGACATCACACGTACAATTAAAGAATCATTATCCTCACTAGAGTTCCTAGACGTTAGACTCATGGTGCGACTACTCCATGTAGGAGGTGGTGCCCAGAAATTTGGAGTGTTTGGAGTGTTATTGCTAGAAGGAAGGAGTTTTACAATAGGCTCGGGATTTGGAATGCGCTGAGTATTTTCCATTTAAGGACTTGAGAGAATATTTTTTATTTTCTGATTTGTTTGGATACTTTGGATCTTTCTTCTTTTTTAAAAAAATTTATATTTTTTTTGGCTTTTTAGGAATTAGAGTAAAATTTATATTAATTTCACCTAACCTACAGTCTACCTACTCTCCAGCAACGGTTCTAAAAACTTGATGTGACACAAAAATGTGTGTGCTACGTGTCTATCTACGGCTCACGTGCAAGACGTTTGCTCAAGTAATACCCAGTAAGTCGGGGTCGAATCCTCAGGGAATAGGTCGTAAAATAATTGACGAAAGTAGGGTTGGCTTCTAAGATCTAGGTTTCGACTCAAGAAACAAAGAAAAGATGATTTTTATTTTCGTAAAAAAAATTGTTTCTCTAAGTTAATTAAGCTAAGTAAAAGTAAATTAAATTACTAAAAAGCAAGAACTTGTAATTTTTGGTTTTGAACACTTTTTGAAAAAATGAAGTTAGGATCCAATCCCCCAAACCAAAGGATATCTCCGCTAAATATAAAATTTCCAAAAACTATTTAATTAATTGGAAGAAAATCATAAAGTAATTCGAAGTACCAAACATGTGTCGGCGTTAATCCGCACAATATTTAGTCAACAAATTAATCAATGTGAATGATAAAATTACCGACACATATATTGTATTCTCAAATACTCCAATTTTCTTCAACAAAGGAGTTAAGAGATCTACAATATTAGTACCAATAAAATTATCAAACTCTAAGAATTAATTAAACAATTATCTCGAATTTTATATTTAACATCAAAAACCTAGGTTAGGTTCAGGTTCCCCAACTTACTATGAGTTTAGCTAGACATGGAATTATTATATATGAAATTAGTCATTGTAGTGCAAGAAAGCATGATTGAAATAACAAGATTGATGAGATGAAATTATATTAGCAACTTGAAGAATCAAATAGCATGCAAAGAAATCACACCAATTGAAGAAATCCGAAAAAAGAGTGAATCTTGGATTGATTTGAAGATGAAAGACGTAAAACTAGTTCTATAACTAGTGATTGATAATAAGTTTCCTAAATATGACTCTAACTAGGCTAATTGGACTCCTAATGGCCTAAAACTTGTGCCGAAATTCCTCTAGAGTAGTTTCGATAGACTCAAATTATTTTAGCAAAAATCTAGGAAGAGATAAAAATCCCTGCCTAGGATCGAACCCATGACCAAACCTATAAGGGTGAACTGGATCGTTGAACAAATCGGTTTGGTCAGGTTCTTCGCCTAATCATTAATGTCTTCTCTATTTTCTTCTTATTTACAATTTTTCCCTCAGAATTCTTCTAAACTTTGAACAATCATAACTTCTTCACCGTAGCTCAGATTGAGGTGTCGTTTCTTCCAGTATTCTCATGAATTCGAGATATTCAACTTTTCTATTAGCACCTCCTCTAGGTTCTCGCTGAAAAATTATCGACTTTTCCTTTACTTTTCCTTATTGTAGTTCTTTCATTATTTTGACTTTTCTCTTTAATTTAATTATATGATTAATCTGTAAAACATAAAAGAAATACACAAAACATGAAATACTCGTCAAAAAGGTTAGTAGCACAAATATAAAATAAATTTGGGATAAATGCAATGTTCGGGATCATAAAAATACCAAAATTAAGGGGATAGATACGAAATATTTAAGCTTAATCAATCTCCTCGTGATGGATATCATTTACATGAAGTTTGGTTGTAAAATTCAATTTTTTAGAATTTTAAATAATTGTTATGCTTTAAGCTATATTAATTAAGGTATGTTGGAAAGTCTACTTTTATGTGTGTGCTTGTGTGTGTGTGTGTGTATAAGTTTATTGAACGATAATTGAAATGTGGTCGTTCACCTTTTGACTAATTAAATCTCGTGAAAAGTTCAACGCAGCCGACAATTGGACTGCAACAAAATTGTCCCCGTTGCCACACGATATGGAGTTATTTTCATTTTCTAGTTAATCTAATAGCATTTCGGCATTTTTACCTGGTAAAATTCCCACAAAATACCTTAATGTGTTGGAAAATAATGGGTTTAAACATAAAATTGCTCAACTTTAGGCCCAAATAAAAATGGGATCCATACACCTTCTGGAGCAAGTACACATACCAATGTGTTTCTTTCTGCAAGGACATTAACGTAATATATTCACACTCGCAAAACCAATAAGAGTTGAATGGGATATTGGCTTCAAAGTACCCGATTTGATGTGTGTGAACTATTGTGTAGTTGGGTCAAGTGGGTTAGTCCAACATAGAAAATTAAAAGTAAAGTGAGCAGTATATCTACTCATGAGATAGATTAAAGGATTGGATTCCCTTAAGAAATCCAAACCCTTTGAAGGAGAGAAGACCTACACTATGCATGGTTTGAACTTCGGTCTAAAAGCTTACACACGTGCGCGCGATTGTGCCACGTTTTTTAGAATTAATTAATTGGGCTTTAGTTTTTGATCCATTTCACAATTTAACCTGACCCATTTAGGAAAAATTTCAGTAGTTATTTTTAATTATCTTGTCAATTATTTATATCCAAAAATATCTTATATAAGGGTTTTGTCGGTTCAATTTTTGTATGAAAAGTTGTATCCTTTAGTTCATATGACTATTCTGAACATACTTGCACCTGTTCGGAATAGAAATATTTTCTCTTATATATATTTTCGTTTTGTTCCTGTATTGATCCTCTATGAAATAATAACAAATTACTTACAGTCAGTTTGTTTCATAATCTCCTCGAGCCTGCATAAACATAGAGTTCATCACAAAAACCTTGGTTTATAGGCAAACTAAATTAGAGTACTACTTTTGGTTTACCTGATCGTTGTATCTTGGGAGGTAGTCGCTTGAAAGACTGTAAGTACCGTAGCGGGGGCATAAGTGCCTTAAGGACATAATGTCCAATAGTAGACTCAATCAAAGTCCACATTTATATTATATTACTCCATCATGTATGCACAATTTTCTATTTGTCATATAATTATTGATAATAAAAATATAATTTTACTATTTTTATCAATTTGTATATTAGTTAATATAATTACGTTCATTTAATCTGTTCACACATTCCTATGTAATCATTGAGAGATAGTCTTCACGTGAAATTCGAAGTGTTGCTAAAAGTGTTTTTTTCAATCTTTTAGGATTATTGTACTTGAACGATACATAAAATTTTAGTGAAAAACTTTAATGGTGTGTTTGGAACCTAATTATATCAAATGGAATTTTAATTTCAAAAATCTCAATTCAAATTTCAAAAATTTTAAACTAAAATAATTTTAAATTCAAAATATGAAATTGAGTTCTCAAACTCTCTAATTATTTCCAGTGGCGTGGCACTAACAAGTAATAATTATAACATAGGTATTTCTTAGAGGCATTCATTCAAACCCCTGATGTCATATGTTTGGAACATAAAACCCAAGAATAAACATATTTCATGAGATCCCCTACTCTTTTAGAATAGACTAACATACGATTTACCATGCATGACTAACCCATATTAATTATTTTTCTCTCTCTCTCTACCTTAACACACTCCTTGTCTTCGGTAGCTTGATAGAATACTCCTCGTTTAGTCGTCATAGAATAAAGCTTTTCAATCAAAATTTTCCTTAAACCTACAAATACACTAAAAATATGTATAAGGCAAGTAAGGGTGTCAATCCAACTTTTAAGTGTGATAGTACACATGGTGAAGACAAGAGTAATTCACTTTCAAATATTTTTGTTTTCTTTTCTATTTTTTCTTTTTAAAAATAATTTCAAGAGGTGATTAAAGCTAATTAACTAAATGAGTAATAATCTAAGGTAGGCTAACATATAAAGTCTAAAATAAGAGATGAATGAGTAGAATAAATGTGAGAACAAAGAACGGATAATATTCACTGCATATATTAATTATTTTAATTAATTAATTTAAAATGGTCCAAGATAATATTAAAATTACAAGTCAACTGTCGTCACAAATATAATTTCAACATTACCCTTAGAAAATTAATTTTTAAACTTTCACAAACTCTAAAAAATAAGGGGAAAAAAACTCTTTTTAATAGAGAGAGAGGGAAAGTCTCACCTAGAGCAAACTCTATACATCACATCTAGTTTTAGGCGCTAAGAAAACAAAAATTATTTTTTTATTTTTCTCTTGAAATGAATCTTTAAATCAACCCATGTTCAAAAAATTAGGTCAAAACAGATTTGGTAGCTATTTTTAAAAAAATTCCCAAAATTCTACTGGCACGGACTTAAAAATAAGGTATTTTCAGCAGTTTTTTGTTGGATTTTTTAAAAATATCTACAAAATATATTTTAATCTAATGTTTTGAAAATGAGTTGATTGGAATGTTAATTTCAAGAAAAATACAAAATTTGAAAAAAATAAATTTTTAGTGCCTAAAATTAGGTGTGATGTATAGAGTGTGATCTAGGTGAGTCTTCCTATACACACACACACACACACACACACACACACACACACACACACATATATATATATATATATATATATATATATATATATATATATATGACATGCACACACTATATTATACTTACATAAAATAATAAAACACACAGAGTAAAAATAGTAAAAATAAGAAGAAATAAATTAACACGGACAAATATAAAATAATATATGCTAAGCATTAATCCTTACACTACACACACACACTGAGGCAATATTTGGAATGTGGTTAGGGATGGTCTAAAAATGATTTTGTCTTAGCTATTTGGTACGGAGGTTGGGTTTACACTTATTTGATTGCATCATTGCTACATTTTTCTTGATATAACGCGTTTGAAATCGCAAATGCAAATTGACCCACAAGATAGATTAATATACGCATAAGGCCAATTTTACTAAAAACTAACAATGCAAACAGGTCTATTTGGGGTATAATTTAAATGGTTTTGGGTATTGCGTACTTTTTTTTTTGTAAACATTGAAATAGAAAAGGTTACACCGGGGTTACACTACGTAGACATAAGCCATCGAGGCAACAGATAAGACCAAAGACACGAAACATACGCCAAACAAGGATAGAGTGAGACAATACAATCCATCCAACATAGTAAGGATCCGTCACATAGTGGTGGGGATCTCCTCGATTTCCACAAAAATTTCCTCCTGGACTTTAGCCTCCCGTGCCAGCCAATCCGCACCCCGTACCATACCTGGACTGACATAGATGAAATCAGCACCTACCAATCATAGCTTTATAGAAAACCTCCGACGTTGCATCTCCGGCACGACCGTCTGGTGAACTTTAACGACACTTCGGTGGTACCATTGGCATTCATGCGACACCCTAGTGACTCTGGTGAGTACTCGGCGACATATAGGTGATTTCAACGATGCTCCGACAACCACTTAAATTTATCATTGTGAAATTAAATTGCGAAACTTCATAAAGCAAATTTCTCATTGCAAAAATTCACTGCAAAATTATTAAAAATCTGACATTTTCTTGCAAATTTCCCGATGTGAAAGTTTACACTGCAATTTTAAACTGCAAAATTTGAAATTTTATATTGTAAAATTTTACACTGGAAAACATATCGTGCAAACTTATCATTATGAAATGGTGCAAACATATTTGTTATGTCTACTATTTATAAATAACAATTGTACAGAATTATGAATTAATAATATAATTACGGAATTAAAACAGAATTACAGAAATGAAACGCTTACTTGAATTTGCAGAAATAATATAAGAATAAAAGAATAATCCGAGCCCTGTTAAGAACAGTCTCCTTAAGACAATTTATTCCCTCCAATGTGCTCCGAGGTTGATGAATAATGTCTCCCAAGATAGAACGAATTTACCAATTAATTATGTAGCACAACAATAATTAATTACAACGAACTCAAATTCTGTGTCTCATACTCAACAACAATGCAACAGATGCTATGCAGAAAAAGATTTTTTTCTGAAACAGAAATGAGAAATGACAGCAATTTTGGTATGAAAATGGAAGGAAAAAGGAGGAGGGAATTTTTTTCATTGTTTTAAAAACGGAGGGAGGCATCTGTATTTATAGCAAAGTAGTTGACGGTTGGCACAATTGTCAAAAATAGTTAAACGAATTAACTGTTGACTGTTGGCAATAACTGCCAACAGTTTATTAATTAATTAATTAATTTCGTAATTAATTAATAATTAAAGCCTAGAAAGTTAAATAAATTTGGCTAAAAAATGTAGGAGATTTTTATAAGCCCAAGCCCGAACCGAGCCCAGCCGGACGGACGGGCGGACGCGCGCGCGCGCGTGCGTGTGGACTTTTGACCGAAAGTCAACCCGTGCATAGCTTAGGTCATCTCCCCTTCAAAGAGTTGGGATACCCCCAAGGCATCCAAGCCTTAGTCCATACTTGGGGTGTTATTAACTTACAAAATTCCACTACTCTTCCAATGTGGGACAAGAGTTAAGACATACCCAATTCATTAACTTTCATTGCTTTGTGAGTCACTTTGGGGACATATTTATCATTCATAACTTATTGAAATTGGACATATGAATATACTACGTTAATCTCCTTGCGGAGGTGAACGCATTCGTATATGGTCCCACAATTTTCGTAGTGTGGGTCCCACCTAAATTTGAGCTCAAAGTTGCTCAAAAATCTGTCCAGAAAAATCTGGACAGCTTTATAATACCCATTCAAGTCCAATTTTCCAAAAATCCCCCACGTGAATGATATATCGCTATAAATAAAACAAAACAGATGCTTATGCAGATGCAGACACAAGTTGAGTAAAACTAAAGACTTATTGCATCGGGAGAAGTAGCCTAGTGGCCTTGAACTTTCCTTAGTGATATACTATCGGATTTACTTGGTTAATCAGTAGACTTCACGTCCTTGAACTGTCAACCGTTTTTGTAAACCTAGACAACAATATTCACACAACAATTCTTCAACACAGTTGGTTCTCACATTTGTGTTCATTTTGGCCGTGAACACCACTTGGTTCCGCAAGTATTTTAGAGAATATGCCTTTCATTATTCTCATAGAAGTGGCCTCCTTCTTACTCACGTAGGTGACTTCCATAAAGAGTATTCTGCAATACCCCACTTAGACGTACTAAGATATAGATGTCATTAAAAGCATAACGTATCCTAATTTCGCAGCAGATATGCACTGTCTCATCTTTGGAATGGATAGGATTAAATATCCTCCAGTGCTTACTGAATACAACGTAGTTCGGTTTGCCCATTGAACCTAGACCTTGGGATCTCCAGTCAGCTAGGTTGGGTTGCCACTATATTGATTCTTATTTATTTATAGGCTTTAGACCCATTCCTCTCGATGATCTTTCAACTTGCTCTCGGTTTAAACCTTTCGTTAGTGGATCTGATATATTATCTTTTGACTTTACATAGTCAATTGAGATAATTCCGTTTGAGAGAAGTTGTCTAACGGTATTGTGTCGACGACGAATATGTCGTGACTTTCCGTTATACATGTGATTTTGTGCCCTTCCAATCGCTGATTGGCTATCGCAATGTATACATATTGCGGGCACAGGTTTAGACCAATTTGGAACATCCTCTAAGAAATTTCGAAGCCATTCAGCTTCTTCTCCAGCTTTGTCTAATGCAATGAATTCAGATTCCATTGTCGATCTAGCAATGCACGTTTGTTTTGAGGATTTCCAAGATACGGTTGCACCTCCGAGGGTAAACACATACCCACTCGTAGACTTAGAGTCTTTTGTATCAGATATCCAATTTGCATCGCAATGTCCTTCAAGAACAGCTGGATATTTTGAGTAATGCAATCCATAGTTTTGAGTATATTTTAAATAACCCAAAACTCTCAATATTGCTTTCCAGTGATCTCTTCCTGGATTACTCGTAAATCGACTTAGCTTACTTATTGAGTATGCTATGTCCGGTCGCGTACAGTTCATGATATACATTAAACTGCCGATAATACGAGAATATTCTAGTTGAGATATGCTTTCACCATTATTTCTTGCTAGATGTAAATTTATATCTATAGGTGTCTTGGTAGGACTAATATCATACTTCTTGAATTTTTCAAGTACTTTCTCTATGTAATGAGATTGAGATAATGTAAGTACATCTGGTGTTCTAGAAATTTTAATTCCTAATATAACATCGGCGATTCCCATATCTTTCATGTCAAATCTACTACTTAGCATTTGTTTTGTAGTTTTGACAATTTCCAAGTTACTACCCATGATAAGCATATCATCAACATAGAGGCATACAATGATATATCCATTATGAATGTATTTAAAGTAAACACATTTATCGCATTCATTAATTTTGAAACCATTTGATAACATTGCATTATCAAATTTTGCATGCCATTGTTTAGGTGCTTGTTTTAATCCATATAGTGATTTAACAAGCTTACATACTTTTCCTTCTTGTCCGGGAGCTTTGAACCCTTCAGGTTGCTCCATATAAATTTACTCGTCTAGTTCACCGTTTAAGAATGCAGTTTTTACATCCATTTGATGTATTTTAAGTCCATTAATAGAAGCTATTGCTATTAACATCCGAATGGACGTTATTCTTGTTACCGGTGAATATGTGTCGAAGTAATCCAACCCTTCCTTTTGCCTATAGCCTTTATCTACAAGTCTAGCTTTATATTTATCAATTGATCCATCGGCCTTCAATTTCTTTTTGAAGATCCATTTATAACCTAACGGTTTTGAACCTGGTGGAAGATCCACTAGTTCCCATGTATGATTTTGTAATATGGATTCAATTTCACTATTAATTGCTTATTTCCAATTGGAAGCATCGGGTAAGGATATAGCTTCTTTATACGATTGAGGTTCATTTTCTAACAAATATGTTAGAAAATCCGGACCGAAAGAAGTCGAGGTTTTTGCTCTTTTACTACGTCTTGGTTCATCCTCTATTGATTCAATAGGTTGATGAGTACCACTTGTAGTAGCTTGATTTGTCCTTTTAGAAGGACCAGATTCTCGGGTCATGTTATACGGGAATTCATTTTCAAAAAATGAAGCATCCCTCGATTCAATAACCGTATTTACATGAATGTTCGAAATCTCAGATTTACAAACTAGAAATCGATATGCACTGCTATTAGTAGCATAACCGATGAATACACAATCCACGGTTTTTGGCCCTATTCTTACCTTTTTAGGTTTAGGAACCATCACTTTGGCTAAGCACCTCCACACTTGTAAATATTTATAGGAAGGTCTTCGACCTTTCCATAATTCATAAGGTGTCTTGTGAGTCTTTTTGTGAGGTACTTTATTGAGAATGTAATTAGCAGAAAGTAATGCTTCCCCCCACAAATTTTGTGGAGCTCCTGAACTTAATAACATTGAGTTCATCATTTCTTTCAAAGTACGGTTTTTGCGTTCAGCAACACCATTCGATTGAGGAGAATAAGGAGCGGTTGTTTGATGAATAATCCCATTTTCATAACAAAATTCCTCAAATGGATATTCATATTCACCTCCTCTATCACTTCTAATAGCCTTTATCGTTTTGCTTAATTGATTCTCAACTTCATTCTTATATTGTTTAAATGCATTAATAGCCTCATCTTTACTATGTAACAAATATACATAGCAATATTTTATGCAATCGTCAATAAAAGTAATAAAATACTTTTTCCCACCTCTAGTTTGAACAAATTTTAAATCACAAATATCGGTGTGAATTAAATCTAAAGGTTCAGTTATCCTTTCAATAGAATGGAAAGGTAATCTAGCTAATTTAGATTCCACACAAATTTCACATTTATGATTTTTATCAATATTAAATTTTGGCAAAAATTCCAAGTTAATTAATCTACGCAATGTATCAAAATTAACATGTCCCAATCTAGCATGCCAAATATTAGATGACTCAATCAAGTAAGAAGAACTAGAAATTTCATTCATTGAAATAGATGTTTTAGGGGTTACAGTAAGAACATTGAGTTTAAAGAGCCCCTCATTTAGGTAGCCCTTTCCTACATACATGTCATTTTTAGACAACACAAAGCGATCAGACACAAACACAAGCTTGAAACCATTTTTAGTAAGGAGAGATCCAGAAATCAGATTCTTTCGGATATCAAGCACGTGAAGAACATTGTTGAGAGTAAGTTCCTTTCCAGAAGTCATTTTCAAAGCAATCTTTCCTTGTCCCACCACCTTAGAAGCGGAAGAATTTCCCATAAAAAGGTTCTCCTCATTTTCCAAAGGCTTATAGGTGGAGAACATCCATTTGTTTGCACAAATGTGTCTTGTGGCTCCAGTGTCCACCCACCATTCCTTGGTATTTCCAACCAAGTTGCATTCAGAGACAACGGCAGAAAGATTCATATCTGCCAAATCATTGACAATATTCACACCCTCAGTTACATTTGATTGAGGATTGTTTTGATTTTGCTTCTTCGGCTTACGACACTCGCTTGAGCGGTGTCCAGGTTTACCACAATTGTAGCATTTGCCTTTGAACTTTTTCTTGTTATGTTTGGAAGTGCCGTCCCCATCATACTTTCGTTTGTTCTTCTTAGGACCTTCAACGACATGGACCTTTGTTTCCATCGGATTCTTCCCACTTTTCTTTTGAGACTCGCGGTTGTCTTCTTCGATTCTTAGCCGGACCACCAACTCCTCCACATTCATCTCCTTACGCTTGTGCTTGAGATAGTTTTTGAACAAAGTCCAAGAAGGTGGCAATTTTTCAACAATTGCAGCAACTTGGAAAGTTTCACTAATTGACATTCCTTCAGCATGAATGTCGTGGAGGATCACTTGGAATTCTTGCACTTGCGAGATCACAGATTTAGAATCAACCATTTTGAAGTCTATAAAACGCCCGACGATAAATTTCTTCATCCCGGCATCTTCAGTTTTATACCTCTTTTCCAAAGAATTCCATAATTCTTTGGATGTCTTGATAGTGCAGTAGACATGATATAGAGTCTTGTCCAAGTATGCCAAAATATAATTTCGGCATTGGTAGTCCGAATGCTTCCAAGTATCGACAGCAGCAACCTTTTCAGCGTCATCTCCCTCTTGAATAGAGGGGCAATCTTCATATACAAACCTGCCCAGTTGGCAGGTAGTGAGATAGAAGTACATTTGTCCTTGCCAACGTTTGAAGTCAGCCCCAATGAACTTTTTCGGTTTCTCCCCGTGTGGCATAGATACAGGTGCAGTCACATTTGTGTTGGTGACAATCAGTTTCGTAGGAGTAGTGTTCGTACTTTGTGATTCCATTTCTGTTACAAAAACAGAATTTTTATCAATGATAAAATTCATATATAATGAATTAATCAAAACAGAATACAAAATTCTGTGCACCAATTTCCTCCAAATATAATTCACAATAAATGAATTCCAAAAGAATTCAAATAATAATTCAGAATTAAACTATAATATAAACAGAATTTCGTACAAAACAGAATTAAATTATAAAATCTGTGTTACACTAATTTTTAATAATAAAAAGAATTCCGTACAAAACAGAATTATAATTTAAGATTAAAAAAATTTAGATAAACAGATTTTAACAAGAATACACAAATAAAATTTTATTTTCTAAAACAGAACATAAAAACAGTATAGAAATTAATTTCTGTAACAAAACTATTTTCACTAATTTCTACAATAAAGCATTAACTTAATTCATTTTATTCTGTCAAAACAGATTTATTTTCAACAAATAAATTTCTGTAATAAAAAAAAATCTGTACACTAAAAAACAGTAGAACGATAAATTGTCTTAAGATTGTTATGTCTACTATTTATAAATAACAATTGTACAGAATTATGAATTAATAATATAATTACGGAATTAAAACAGAATTACAGAAATGAAACACTTACTTGAATTTGAGAAATAATATAAGAATAAAAGAATAATCCGAACCCTGTTAAGAATAGTCTCCTTAAGACAATTTATTCCCTCCAATGTGCTCCGAGGTTGATGAATAATGTCTCCCAAGATAGAACGAATTTACCAATTAATTATGTAGCACAACAATAATTAATTACAACGAACTCAAATTCTGTGTCTCATACGCAACAACAATGCAACAGATGCTATGCAGAAAAAGAATTTTTTCTGAAACAGAAATGAGAAATGACAGCAATTTTGGTATGAAAATGAAAGGAAAAAGGAGGAGGGAATTTTTTTCATTGTTTTAAAAACGGAGGGAGGCATCTGTATTTATAGCAAAGTAACAGTTAAACGAATTAACTGTTGGCAATATCTGCCAACAGTTTATTAATTAATAATTAAAGCCCAGAAAGTTAAATAAATTCGGCCAAAAAATGTAGGAGATTTTTACAAGCCCAAGCCCGAACCCGGCCGAGCCGGCCGGACGGACGGACGGACGGACGAGCGGACTTTTGACCGAAAGTCAACCCGTGCATAGCTTAGGCCATCTCCCCTTCAAAAAGTTGGGATACCCCCAAGGCATCCAAGCCTTAGTCCATACTTGGGGTGTTATTAACTCATCAAAATTCCACTACTCTTCCAATGTGGGACAAGAGTTAAAACATATCAAATTCATAACTTTCATTGTTTTGTGAGTCACTTTGGAGACATATTTATCATTCATAACTTATTAAAATTGGACATATGAATATACTACGTTAATCTCCTTGCGAAGGTGAACGCATTCGTATATGGTCCTACAATTTTCATAGTGTGAGTCCCACCTAAATTTGAGCTCAAAATTGCTCAAAAATCTATCCAGAAAAATCTGAACAGCGTTATAATACCCATTCAAGTTCAATCTTCCAACAAAAAAAATCATTATGGACTTCAAACCTCCCCCCAAAAAATCATAATGACCGTACCGAGTGGTCATAACTTAAACAGAGGTAATAATTTTTTTCTACACTCTGATCACGGTATTTATTTCTGTCACCCTTACGTATTGAATTTACCTGTCAAGAGGACATATTTCCTCTAGCTATACATTCTCTCACTTTTGCTAAAATTGGTACGCACGTTGATCATATTTCTTGTTAAGAATTTAACTAAATGGGTCGACCACCGTGTGTTGAGACTGTGGGACTGAAGAAAGGACCCTGGGCACCTGATGAAGACCGCAAGTTATTGGCTTATATTGAACGACATGGCCATGGAAGCTGGCGTGCCTTGCCAGAAAAAGCTGGTATATATAAACTTTATATATACGGGTTCCTAGTTTTATTACAAAACGATAAATTCCATTATTCAGGATTATATATTATATTTTGTGATGGTTGCTATGATTTGTAGGGCTGCAGAGATGTGGAAAAAGCTGCAGACTGAGGTGGGCAAATTATCTGAGGCCTGATATTAAGAGAGGAAAGTTCAGTTTGCATGAAGAAAACACCATCATTCTACTCCATGCCTTCCTTGGCAACAGGTTAATATGCTATATTTATCATTCAATCCGATGTACTTTTCATTACCTATTCCAAGTGCCGACCACATATCCAGTATAACATAATTCCCGTTTCACCAATATGAGTCATACGACTAGAATAGTAACCGATTCCAAAGTTTGGTTGGTCTTTCTCGTCCTATATAATAATCACCCGAAAACGTTTATTATCTCTATTTAACCGTATATAACTCTTTATTCTTTATTAGTAAAAAATGACACTTATCTCGTATTAATTAAAATAAAATTAATAATTAAAAAAATAAAAATATAAAAATAACTAAAAATAATTTTTTAAAAATGGGACTTAATACTTAAGATCCCGAATAATATTAATAATAGTTCATTATTTATGATTCATATGTGACGATTGTAATTTTCATTGCTTAGGATTTAGATAATCCAAGTAATAAGAACTTAAGATCGATTCTTGATGTAAACTTATTTTAATTGTAAAGTCATTAATTTCTCCACATATAGTCATTACTCTAGTCTTTGTGTTATCATATATATCTTCATTTATTTTGTGGCCATTCATAAATAGAAACTGGCATTTTCTAGTACTATCATTACTTCTCTCCTGGATCATGACATCTAGGACTCGTTTGGTTCGAGGTTTGAAAAGGGAATGGAAATTAATAATTTCAGGAATTCTAAGTTCCTGGAATCTTGAATTTCTTTCCATTGTTTGGTTCAAGCAGGAATTCTTTTTTCCCGATATCTAAAATTATTTTTCCAAATTAGGAATAAATATCATTTAACTAAAATACCATTCTACTTGATTTGATTGTGTGCGCATGAGTGCATGGTGAATGTGTGTGCGTGGTGAGTGTGTGTGTGTGTGTGTGTGTGTGGTTGAGTGTATGTGTGTGTAAGTGTACATGTGTGTGTGTGTGTGTGTGTGTGTGTGTGTGAGAGAGAGAGAGAGAGAGAGAGAGAGAGTACGTATGAGTTTATGTGAGATGGTATTTTTGTCTCACCACAAAAGTAAGATAATATGTTCAGGATATAGGATTACCCCCGTTTTAGAGGGGAAAGGAGAATTCCAATTTCATGGGAATTCTAAGTTCGAAGAATTCTAAGTTCCTCCTTAAATCTCCAACCAAACATTGTAATTCTAAATGGGGGGAATTCTAAATTTCAGGAAACCTAAATTCCCTCTCCAAACCTCGAACCAAACTAGCCCCTAAGGTATTAAAAGCACAGCTGGCAAGTTCTTTGACAATATAAGTCATACTAGCTTGCATTTCACGCATTATATATTCATAAAATGTTATTTTTTGAAGACTGACACTTATAAGGAATTGTATTCGACTATATTTTTCTAATGCATCACACTATTACTTAAAGAGAGATACACTGTAGTTTGGGAATATGATATAATGATAAAAAAAGTTATTTTGTCACTTTAGAATTGTACAAATTTGTAATTGATAAGAAATGGATCGTAATTTAAAACACTTACTAATTAAACCAATGACTCGTGAATTTATGATTTTTTTTTTTATGAAGTGTTTGTGTATCAGCTTAATTGTATGCATACCAAATAATATCAGATGTCATTAAAAAAATTATGCAGTTAACCATTGCACAAGTTTGAGTTTGCTTTTTATGTATCTACAAACTAAGAAATTATAAATCTCATTACTTGTCATTATATTATGATACCTGATTGACGTGACTAATGATTTGGTTCAGATGGTCAGTTATAGCATCTCACCTGCCTAAGAGAACTGATAATGAGATCAAGAACTATTGGAACACTAACCTTAAGAAGAGACTAATCAATATGGGCATCGATCCGGTTACACGTAAGCCTATAAGCAACAGTGACAAAAACATCAATCACATGGCTCAGTGGGAGACTGCCAGACTCCAAGCTGAAGCTAGATTGGCTCGTGAGTCAAAAGATCATGTAGCCAATTCCCAAGCCTTTTTTACCGAAAACAGTTTCCAAATTCCGACTCTTGCATTACCGGCAATGTTCAACTACACCAATAACTCAATGCAACTTCATGAAGTGGTATACCCGGTTGCTTCTGCTTATTTTGTTGACACTTTGAACCTTCCAAGTTTCACGGGAGGTTTTGCACATATTTTGAGCGATGATGCTATTGGGTGTTTCGAGGGTGATTTTGAAGAAAGAACCAACTATGGGAATGGTATGCTAACTTTGGTAAATTCATCAGGTTCCCCAGTGTTCTAGTCTGCCTACGAATATCATTACTAGGTGATAACGTATTATGTATAGCAATAAATGAATTATTATTATTATTATTATTATTATTATTATTATTATTATTACCAATGTACTTATATCTCTGATTACATGAGAGATGCGAGTGGTATTGCATTAACTATAATAATGAGTGTTTTAACTGAAGGAAAATGACATGCACCTCGAGGTTTGTCGCTGCTATACGCGGTGGTAGTTGTACCACGATGGATTTCACACCATGGTGTATCAATCTAAAGAGGCTGTAGCAACAAATAGTTGCCTATATCGGCCGTTTCAGAATTGGGAGTAGTTATCTAGTGATTAAGTACTGTAACAAGTATATGAATACATATTCAAACATGTACTTTAACTCGCGCGCAGGCATATTTAAGTTCGGTACCAAAACATAGTCAAGTGTATTATTGCAAAGAAGTTCATGCATAATTTACATAAGTTGATGGAAAAGGAAACAGATACCTTTGTGATGTCTTCATGTTAAAATAATATCTTGTTGAAGAAAACTTGTTTACAAGATTAATAACAAAAAGTTATAAGTTGAGTAAACTCCGAAATAAACTCGTTGAACAAAACTCTTTTCAAAATAAATACTAGATCTGTCAAAACATTTTTCTGAATATGTTCTCTAGATTCGTTAGTTTGATTACCTTAAGTTATTTTTAAAACTAAAAACGTTCAATTTAAGTCTTAAGTACGATAATGTTCACCAAAGCAATTAAGAAGATTCAAACAAATTAGACACGTGATTTTTAACGTGGTAAAACCGTAAAGTAAGGGAAACATCCACGGTGACCTCTACGCCACAAAACAAAATCCACTAATAATCACACGGCACAAGTTACAGCTCTAAGCATGTAAATACAAGACCTAAATCTATGTTCAAAACGTTACCTACACGACTTTTCTCCACTCTCAAAGGCTTCTGACTTGATGTAGTATTCCTTCCCGCAGTTTCCTTTCTTTGTCCATGTCCTCTTTGATTTAGCAGATCCAACAAACAAAATATCTCACCAAGAACCAGAACTCCTAAATGTTCGTGTCAAAGTGATAATGTTTGTGAATTAAATTAAATGCATACATGCTTCTCACCCACTCAATCAATAATACAAGCAATATCCTATGAATTACAAGCAACTTCTATATGCAATGCAAATCATCTCAAATATGCTTTGAATACAAGACTTCAAAAAATTTCAAATTTGGAATAAAATCTTTTCAAATAAAGTTTTGTTTCAAAACTATTTATATTCAAATTTATTTCACCAATGTGTGAAATTAATTTTTGAAACAAAAAATGTCTTTCTCAAATCTGAATATAAGCCACAACAATAAGTCTTGTGTTTCAAATTTATTTGAAATTATAATCTTGTATTCAATAACAATAAATATACTAAAGATCCAAGAAAACAAATAAAGAACCCTAAAAATATTAGTGTGAACTAAATGGTTCTTAGAGAAATATATTATTTGAAGAGGTCTTCAAATACCCAACAAATCAGCAAACAAAATCCAATACACAAAATCCCAACCAATAGTCTTCTAAGTCCCTTTGAATTTTTTTCAGATTAAATCAACCAACAACATGTGGGTATGGGGTTTTGAAAATAAACCATGAAAAGGTAGGGTCTAATTTGGTTTTCGAAATCCTCTCCGACAAGTCTTTTCGGCGATCCCTTTTTTCGGCAAGATAAAGCTCCGGCGATGACTCTATTTATGTCTATTACCGGCGTCGAACTGACCTTCTCTCTCTCGTTCTTATCACCGATCATTGGACTCGGTTACAGCACCGAAGACCTTAGTTTGGTCTCGGTTTAGACGAGTTAAGCTATGAGCTCTCGAGTTTCGTTTGGCAAGAACCTGGCTCGATATTTCTCAACAGTGTCGGCGATGAGTTCTCTAGCTCTGGCGTCGATCTGCAACGACGTCGAGTTCCCCTCCTATTTTCGGTGATGAAGATATTTCGGCAGCTATCCCTCTTTCTGCTATATTTTCCGCTGGCACCCTCTTCTCTCTCTCTCTCTCTCGGTTCTTGTCTCTCTATAGAATGGAGAAGAAGGAAGTAACTCTCTCACACTTATTTTCTAAACCGACGACCTCTCTTTCTTAACCCTCTCTTATATCTTATATTCTCTCTTGTCTACCAAAGAAAAGAAACCCTAAAATACTATATATATATATATATATATATATATATATATATATACTAGGGTGTACCCGTGCCGATGGCACGGTTGTTAAAACATTCCGGGTATTTCAAACCCTTAATAAGTTAATGTGTGGATATTAGATATAAGTGTTCCATATTCAATTTCAACTATTGAATAGGAAATACCAAAAATCATAATAGTCAACGGAAACAAATACGATACTTTAATGAATTAAACAATTCTCTATTTTGAGAACATTCATGATTATTCTTAAACATAAGTTCACTCAATCCCAAAATAAAAATTACCTTGTGTATTAATTAGAGTTTTTACATTTCTGTAAACCAATCATAAGTTATCATTATGTAATAATTTAATCATGGATTTTACTTCTTCTAACCCACGTGATTACAACATTATTTCTTAATTTTTAAACCTTGAAGGTCAAATTTTATGCGTAAAACTTGAATGAGGTAGAAATCAAAATTTACAAATTTATTAGACGTTTATTTAATTTCAATACATCCACATTTATCCCGTTTTGAGTTTAGTACATTTGACAACTTTTTTACTGAGCTATTTAACCATTTATACATCACCCTAAATAAAGTTTGAGAATACAAAGATTAAATATGCTTCATCTTGAGATAATACAATAAAATAAATCATAATAAAAAGAAAACATCTTCTCGAGTTTCTTTCTACACAAATAACAATACAAAATATAAAATAAATAAAGTTTTGTTTTTTTTCCAAGCACACAAAAAAAAAAGCAGGGTGATATTAAAATATGTTAATAAAAAATCCAACAAATAGTCAATTTCGAGTAAGATCAAAAAAGTCGTAAAACAGTTAATAAAATATTGCACAAATCCATCATTAAGCCTTGTCCCCAAAGATGAGATGAATCAATGAGTTTCAATAGCCTTGGACTTTCTCCCCTCACACCAATGTCACGTCAGTTGTCTTTAAACCTGCAACCCCAATGTAAAATAGTAACAAAATATGCTATAAATAACCCAATGTCCTATCAACTGTCCAATCACATCACTTTACCCCATACAATAAATATAGTATGGATATCTTTCTTCCCTTCCCCTCAACAAATCTTTCAATGAGAGCCTAACAAAGAACCTCAGTCACCTTAAAAAAATATATTTTAAAGATGGAAGATTGTACAGGGTATGTCTAAGTATTTGAAAAAATTAGGGGTTATTCCTAAATAAATAAAATAAAAAATCCAAACAAAACAGCATCAACCCTTATTAATGAAAAACATAATTAACACAGAAAAGAAAATGAAGATTACCTCACATCTCTCTTTACTCTTAAAGAGATGGTCTGCTAGTTTATGAACCAACAAAGTGTGAACGACAGAAAAAGTAAAGGCTAAAAATGACAGATTTTTAGGGGCAAGTGATTAATGGTTTAGATTTTTCAGATGGGTGGAGTTTTAAATGATAAAAATGACAGATGGGTGTATTCCTCATACAGTACCGTAGGTTGACTCCATACCTCAACACCACGGTTGATCAAAATACCCGCAACCCCTGTCCGTAAATCAGAAAACTGAATAAAAGTCGCAGTTAATGATTTTTCCAGTAACTTAATAAATCGATATAACCTAATAAATTGCAAAAATATAAATCCAAATTTAAAAACTGCAAAAATCTACCTCCAACCATTGATGTTGGCCCATTTACAGGGGTTGTCTTCTTCTGCATCAACCGTCATATGTTCCAAACATAAATGATAAATCTGGGAAAAAACTCATCACCGAGCAGTCACCGGAGATCAGGTAAAAAACTCATCAGCAGAGATTAAAAAAAACAATCATCGAAAATCTGTAATCGCAACAGCTATCTGTTCCAAACATTAATGATAAATCTGAAACACAAACAAAGAAGTCACCGAATATCTGAAAAAAACATCACCGGACAGAAACAAAGCAGTCCCAAACATAGAATACTAAAACAAAACACTAAGGAAGAGACACAAACTGAAAATGAGAGAGACAAATAGGAGAGAGAGATCACTGTAAAGCCAACAAATAAAGCGTGGCAGCAGTCAGTTAAATCTCATAGTTTCTTCTTGGAGTACCTCAACACCACGGAGAAGTTGAGATGAGAGCAAGGTAACAGAAAAAAGAAAAAAAAAATGAAGTATCTCCAACAAAAAGAATGAGAAAACATGACATGAGGGAGAGAGAGACTGTATCTCCCTGATGAAGACTGCGGCAAGCTCCGTGATGAAGACCGATTCTGGCAAGCTCGGTGATGAAGGCCGATAGAGGCTCTCGCAAGCTGATCGAAATGTGGGTTGCACAACAGATGGGTCTGCTTGGGTTGAAGTTCGAGTGCATTTTTTATGTGGCTATGGAGTTGTTGAGCTACGGTGGTTCTACCCAGATTTCTTGATTTGGGTTGAAAGGGATTTTGAGAGAGGAGAGGGGAGATTTTGTGGTTATCAAGAGTAAAATGACCTCGAGTCATGTGTTTTTTCGAGCCTTGTGCTCTGCATCATCATGAATAGTAGTGCATCAGTTTTACTCAAGCCAACGTATCATGTGTGTATGTGTGCGTGCCTCAACCGTTAGATTTCTCTCCATTTCATCAGCTTGAACCCTTATCAACATTCAATCCCAGCGGTCAGTTGATAAACACCAAATCCACCAACTTTTAATCCCAGCCGTTAGTTGGGGAGGACAAAAAGTCCCTCCTCCTTTATTATATAGATATGAGGGACTAAAGAGTTGGCTACAAATGAGGGGTGTAGATCAGCTCTCCAATATCTAAGGGTGTAGAAAGAATGTGAAATAACTAATGTGATTGGCTAAAACGTATTCGCTGAGATCGAGGCTCTACTAATATGGTTCATTGGTAACCACTCAATCTAGGGTCACAAATGAGTCTAACCACCAAAACACTAAATAAACACAAATAGATTTATTAAAATATAACACACATGTGCTTTTTAAAGTCTTGAAAAAATTAAATTTTCGACTCAAAAAAAATATTAACCAATTAAAAATTGAACCAATCAATTTTTTATCATAAAAAATAATTCTTATGTTATCTTTTTCCAAAAAAATATTTGAAACAATAAAACCACCATAAAAAATATGCACACATAATAAACATGTATATGCAGTGTATGTTTCCTAATTGTGGTTCAAGAGTTGTACTTACCTCTTTTTGTCGCATTGGAGTACTTGGACTGGGATTCCTTGGAGCCTTTTTTTTTAGATAGAGTAACTCGGAAAAATTTAATTCTATTTTGTCTCGATATCCAAACTAGATGGAACTCCAATATGGCACAGACTCAAGTATGTCAGCCATATAGTGTGTTCCCACTTGTGTCATGTCGTATTTTAAATAACAACGTGTTTATGTCATGCAAAAAAATATGACCTAAATTCATATATTGTCATCCACAATTCAATTAATTATAGCATTAGGGTTGTAAAACGGATGAATACTTAGCGGATACCATAGTATCTATATATGTATCCATCAACTCCATGCACTATCCGTATGTATTCGTATCCTCTCGGATTTCCGGGATTCGCATAATACCCTTATTCATTTTTATTATTTAAGATACATTAAGACATATATAGTTTATTAAACACTAATTAATCACTAAATCAAATCAAATATATTATTACTATTTTAGATTTCATTTTAGCGATATATAATTACAGCCCCAGTAAGTTTTGTACCATATATAATATACTAATAATTATTTTTTCATTAGTTCAGGAGGGGTGCCTGACCCCCACCCCACCCTCCAATGCACTACGCCCACCTCGATATGCAACCTTTTATTGTCGAGTTGTGGCTAGCGGGAACAAAAGCATTACTATCATCACTATCGAATTCACATGCTTCCATCTCATAGATACTTATAAATAATCTATGTATACTTTGGGAATTAGGCATATGGTGGAGGGCTTCAAAGTATCCTCCAAAAAATAGAAAAATTGATATAGCGGTTGCAGGAATAAATATGGTTCATTCTAGATCATTATTCAATTCTTTTCCAATATACTTCTTCCCTTTAATTATATAAATCAGTTTAGTTGAAAAAGAAAGTTTCGTGTGAACATAATCTTATTAAAACTACTAGACCTAATATAAATTTCCCCCTAAACGCTCTTGTAATCCCCTACTATAAAAATCTGACTATCGTATAATCTATTTAGAGCATTCCCGGTGAAACTATCAAAACTACAGGTTGGTATAAGAAACTAACTGTACCAATGCCCAAATTATTTAAGCAATCAAATGGAAAAGACTAATAAAAGAAGAAAAACCCATGTATCAAAAAAATTATATGATTTGGAGAGAAGAAAAACCATAGATACAGAAAAATGAGAAAACAAACTAACCGGGGAAGAAGAGGATGGAGAATGGAAGGGGGATCTTAGCTGATATCAGTGGATCGTCTGATGGAGAGGATGATAGAGAGAGGAAAGGGATACGTCTCTGTGACACCCCGACCAATTAAATATCGGATGATCAGTCATTTATCTTATCAAAAAGGATTCCCATTTGGTTCATTTTTAGCATCACTGTCGAAAAATTTATTAATTACTAAACACCTATAAGTTAATTGAATGGTGCCAAATTTTATCTTTCTTTACCATGTGGAATAAAAATGACTTTAAACTATTCACACAATAGTATAGAAGTCTAAACAACCAAGTAATACAATTAAGTGTCAAATAAACCAACAGTTCCAAAACAAATCCAAATAAATAAATACAAGGACAAATCTGAAATAAATAAGACTGAATAACGTAATTGAAGGGAAACACGCTCAAAATAAAGTACTGAGATCAGCATCCAAATCAAGGAATAAATAATGGAGGCGTCTAGTCCAAATCCTTCATGCATTCACATATGCTGCAGCTACCTATTCCTGGAATGGATCTTCAAATCTGGCGTCCCTGTGGCTGGACACCTAAAAGGTTTTAAGAAAAAGAGAAATATTTTTTTCAAACGGGTCAAAGCCCAATTATTTAAAATGCTAAGCAAGCATTTTATTGCAATAAATAAAATGCGTAGTATATAATGTTCATAATTGATTTCACGGTCACTCTCTTGAAGAACGCCTCACCCCTCTTCTACAGTGCACACCTATCGCATTAATTTGTTCATCTAGTTATTACCCGATCTAACTAGACCACAATAGCTATCTAAGTTAGCCGCTAATCACCCCGTTGCAAGTTAAGCACGCTATTACGATTAGCATAACATATATGACCCTCATCTATATTAATATACTGAATATCACATTGATAACTGTCAATAGATAGTCACACATTATCTATAAATATATACACATATCACTCACTACGAATATATATACATAGCATCCTCATAGTTTGGTCTTATTGGATGCAGCTCTCGTACATGCTATCAAGTGCCAGGCACATCTCGTGTCACCTTTGGTTACTGGATCAAAATCTCATCACTGAGCGCAAAACGTAAACAAACAATATAGGCGGTTATATATACATAGGCCTTAGGATTTCAATACACCTTCCTTAAAGGCTTGCGTGACATCCCCCTCTCATCACGGTAGGAGCCACCCGATCACTATAACCTGGAGAATAATCCAAACCCCACTGGAATCTCCAGGGTGAGGCCACCCACTAAGCGCAGCCTTCTGAGTAGCATCCTCGAGTAACAATCTAAATGAACACAATTTGCATTCAACTCACATGCATACATCCATATATATAATTCATACATTTATATATATTCAAAGTGTTAACGATTCCGTTCATAATTTCTATATTCCACACTAAATAGCTACACCACTCCATTTATTATTAACTATAGGATTATATATTTTGGCTCCCGTATACTCGATTAGATTTCTATTAGTCTCACAAGGGTCCCTACCAAGTTTGGTTTCCAATCGGGAAAATTTTGTCACTCATTACAACTTCAAGGGTATTTTAGACATTTTATGTTTAAACAATAAAA
Source organism: Sambucus nigra (assembly GCA_949130495.1). Lineage (NCBI taxonomy): Eukaryota > Viridiplantae > Streptophyta > Magnoliopsida > Dipsacales > Adoxaceae > Sambucus > Sambucus nigra. The sequence goes on along the minus strand of OX422223.1, from coordinate 85,862,412 downwards.
TTTCTAAGACAGCATACTACTCTCAGTTATCTACGTGTGGTCGCAAACAGTACGGCAATCCGAGTTCGTATGAGAAAGATATCCATGTTCAAAGTTTTCCTCCTTAAAGAGCCGAATTACGCGTAAAAATAGGGCACCGGTCGACCGCCCCTCCCTTATAACCTTACCGTTTCCCCCTTAGGTAAAAATCATGACAACCAATCAACCGGCCTGGAACCCCCGGTTGACTGGGCCTACCTGAGTAGCCTAAACGTTATTCGTCATTTTCTTTTCTTCCCAAATTCTAACTTTTCTTCTCTCTTTCCTTTCCATTCATCAACATACTTATGTAATATAATTATAGCATCTATTATCATATGCATCTCATGGATTTGCTTAATCCAATTTAACCTACTCATTTCATTATTGATTTCACATCTTAACCAATAATTTCAACAATTATAAATTTCACCATTTATAGATTTCTTCATCATTTACCACCTCTAGAAAACCCAAAATTTCTACAAATCTCTACATGGAAATTTCTCAAAGGTTTCATCTAAGCAATTGAGTTTTAACAATTCCTTCAACATCATTATTAGTAAGATTTATACACAAGTCTTCTAATTTTCCATCTTTATTACCATAAACCCAAAAATTAACACTACTAACCACAACTCATATAAAGTAAGAAAATACTTGTCTCTTTGGAATAAATCTGGCAATCTCTTATCGAAAATTTTGTCGGGAATGCTCTTTCCTCCCTCTTTCCTTCTTCTTATTTCTCCTTTCTCTCCTCTCTCAAACTTTGGTGATTTGGGATGAGTAACTGCTGCCCAGCTTTCTTAAACCTAGGTTAGTTATCCCAAATTCCTAAATTAAGCCTATGGGCCAAACCCAAAAGACTAAAATACATCCGTATAAGTCCGGTTATGTCTAAAAAGTTCTCGGGGCCCAATAACTACCTCCAGGTATACTATTTTGACTGTCTCGACCTATTCGGATCCAACCGTGACCTCAAAATCGTCATCTAAGTTATTCTATAAAAAATTCCTATCTCGATCCCCAATTAGTCCACACACGACTCCCGATGAGATAAAATAATGCCACATCACTATCACTAGCTATGACGTCAAATAATTATTACCATTCACTTTGTAATTATATTCCATCGATATTAATCATTCTCTCTCTCTCCCGATTAATATTTAAATACACGCATAATAATTAATCCAATTAAATTACAACACACAATATAAGTTTTTCTAATTCATAGATTGGCAAAACCCTTTCACTTCGTCGACGGATCCATCAAACCGGAGACTCGAAAGGGACTTTTGAAACTAGATCGTGTCACTAGCCGGATCGAGTTAAAGACGCCAAGCGCGCATGAAGAACGCAAAAGTGGTCTAAGGAAAAGACGAAATGCAAGAGAATAATAAGGAAGGCAAGATGTGATAGTGAGACGAGTGAATAGATAGGGACACTTGGGGAGAAGTAAAAGGTTTGAAAAAAAAATCTTTTTGAATGTCAATGGTTTGAAAGATCAAATGTAGTTCTTCTCTCTACATTTGCTAATGACATGAACACCCTATCTAATATTTAATATAGCAATTTAACAGTAGTGTTTAATATATTGGCTTGGCCACATGGCTTCGATAATTAAGAATACACAGCTATCTTCCCTCTTTAAATTAGAATGAGTGGCAATCTAATATCTGAAATCAATAGGAAAGTTTCACTTTATCCACATTCCCAATTTATTATACCTCTCTTCAAAACTCATTTCTAAACTTATATCTCCATTAAAAACCCCCAAACCTCCAAGACTCCTTAGTTCTTACCCCTTCCTTTCCTATGTATACCGGCTTTTTCTCTCCTCCACAAAGATCCTTAAACGATTTCTCTCTCTATGGCTCACGTACCTTATTTGCTTAGGTTTTTACTCTCTTCAAAATTTATGTTTATCCATTTTATTTGGAGGGCTGATTTTTGTTTATAGTAGCATATATTATATGCAGAGGAGTTTGTTTATACTGTATTTTATATTATTTTTCATATAAATTTTGGTAGGTTTACTTTAGGAAGCTATGGAATGGAAGAAGTCAAATTGTTGGTATGATATTGAAAATTAAGGGTGGAATCAGTTGTAGTACATACCAAGCATACATACCTATTATTTTTAAATAGTAAAAAAATCAACTTAATTTTTTATATGGCATTTAAACATTTGAGGGGATCCATATAAAAATCGACTCAAAATAACTTTTTTTGCTATTTTAAAAAAATTGGTTAAACTTTCGCAATTGTTAAAGCACTTTAAAAGGTGCGAAAGTTTGACCGGATTTTTTAAAATAGAAAAAAGGTTATTTTAAGTTGATTTGTTTATATGGGTCCCCTGAAATGTTTAAATACCACACAAAAAAAACTCAACTCAAAAATATTTTTTTTAATATTTAAAAAAAAATAGTTTGCATCAGCAGTATGTATACTTGGTATGTATGAAAGTCACTCTCTCTCTCTCTCTCTCTCTCATTATATATATATATATATATATATATATATATATATATATATATATATATGTGTGTGTGTGTGTGTGTGTGTGTGTGTGTGTGTGTGTATTTAAATCTAACATTCTCTGTCTTTTCCCTTCCCCTCCTCCTTTACCATCTTTGGATGGTTTTAACCCATGATATGGTGGTTCAATAGTTTGAAGTGTTCATATATAATTTGTATTTAACATTACATAAATATTTTCTTATAAAGTGCTCACAAATGGAGTGAATAACTTTTCAATATTTTTTTCCCTTTCAGGTGAAATTATTTTCTTAACATTACGAACCCAGTGCCTCAAAGGTGATGTAAGATAAAATATTTTAAAGTGTTCAAATTATCATATTCGTAACTTGTGCGATGCATACTGATAAAAATCCATCTAAATGGGTTTAAATAATTTTTTCGAAGACATCGAAGAATGCAAAGTTGTTCGGAATTAAATTTTATATTTTTTGCTTGATTTTCAAATTTTTCTGAGCACTTTCATATTTTGGCGAAAATAATTTTTTTTTTTTATTTTTTTTACTTTGGGCCCCATGGTCTTTTTATATGTATTTTTTTGGACCCTATAAAGTGGTCATTTTGATATTTGGGACCACGATACATCCTACAAAAATCGTGCAAAGTTACCTATCATGCGCGTCCCGTACCGTCCAAATTACTGCATTATTAACCATGAACGTGTCACAATCATTTATTGGTATTTTCATGTCAAACGTAAAAACATACTTATAGGACTATTAGAACTTGAATATGCATCCATGATAACCATGCGACGTGGGATTTTTCTCCTTAATTACTCTTCGTAATCGTTACTTTTCATGCCATTTGGCGTAATTTCCTTATATATTTATTCCTCAAATTTTCCTTTGAATAAAATAATTTGATTATCATTAAATACTTATTTTTCTAGGGCGGAGTATTACATTTGTATCCTTGCATACACTACTCCTTTGGATAGATCATATTCATTGCTGACCATTATGATTCTCGAGGGGATCATTGTTGAAAACAAAGGCTGGTTGGTGGACACCAAAGGTAGAAGGCCGCCTGTAGACTTCTTGGAGACAAGTAGAATTCTTCAGAGATTTACGAAGACTAGCATGTCACACTTGTGGCTGGTATCAAGTAGTATTGTAAGTTAACTATCTTGTAATATTTCTAAAGCGCTAAATGAAAAGGTTTTGCCCGTAAGAGATTTTTCCTCAAACTTTGTCTTTGTTGATTGCATGATTTATTTTATCTATTTTATCACCTAGATGCAAGTCTTAGGTTAAATAGATAAAAATTGGATTTGTGTTTGGTGGACATTTAATTATATAAATTATTTTATTAAAATCGAGAAAGCCAATTCTCAAATTGGTATCGGAGCAGGTTACACAAAATTACTATGTGATCTTTTTTCGCAAAAATTATTTTTCTTTTATATCAATTTCTCTGAAAATTTATTGATCTTTGAAAAATTGTATTTTAATGGAGAATTTGTATAATCGATTGCCCATATTTGATTGTATGAATTTTACATATTGGAAAGCTAGGATGAGATCGGTCTCAAAAGCGATAGATGAGCGAGTCTGGTTAGTTTGTGAAAGAGGGTGGACTCCTCCAACTATCATTGTTGATAATGTTGTTAGCCCTAAATACGTTTCTTTATGGACTGATGAGGCCTTTAAATGCAGTAATTTTAACTCTCGTGAACTTAGTACTATTTCTAGAGTTGTCACACCTGACGAGTTCCATTGCATCAAGACGTGCACTATGTCTAAGAAAGCATGGATTACCCTCCAGCTCATTTACGAGACTATCAATGTTGTAAAAGTGTCAAAGCTTCAAAATTTAACCACCCAATTTGAGACCATCACTATGCTAGAGTTCGAGTCATTCGATGAGTTTTATGAGCATTTATCGCAAATTATTAATTCGAGTTTTAATTTGGGAGAGAAAATTCCTGAGATGGGGGTCGTAAAAAATATTTTGAGGTCACTCCCTTCCTGATTTATTCCCAAGGTTACAGTTCTTAAATCTTTAGGTATTTTAGACACTCTTAGGTTAGAAGAACTTGTAGGGTATCTTCAAACATACGAGATAGATATGTTTCCTAAAACAATTAAACCTAAGGAAGTAAGGATTGCTTTAAAGACTCAATCTAAAAAAAAGGAAAAAGGAGAGAGTTTGTAAGTCTGAATCTGAGGGGGATTTTGATGTTGATGACTTGGCATTGTTTGGGAAAATTTTTATAAAGTTTCTCAAATTTTCCCAAGAAAATTCTTCCAATAAAATGTTTTTTGAGAAAATTAAAAATAAAAATGAGGTCAAGAGTAGCGGTGAGAAAGAGGAAGATATAAGGTATTATGAGTGCGAAGGTAAAGGTAACAAGGCATATGAGTTTCCCACTAGGCTAAAGAGAATGGGAAAGGAGATTGCGAATAAAGCCACTATTAGCGATAGTAACTTCGAGTCGGTTGATTCAGGGGGAGAATCACCACATGAACCATGTTTTGCGTTCATGGCTAGTCACGTAATCATTTCGAGTTTATCCCACGCTAATGAGGACATATCTAAATGTTAAAGACTCGATGATGTTTTGAGTCATTCTAGTGAGAGTGAGGATGAGGTTGTAAATGAGGAAGAAGGGGATCTCCAAAAATCATTTAGTGATCTTTACATCGAGATGTTAAAGATGAAAAAGATTAATAAGGATTTGTCTCTTAGGGTGTTAGATTTGGAGAAAGAGGTGAAAGTTTTTAGAGAGGGTGAGGCATCGGCGAGTCAACTCGAGAAGGTGAAGATTTCTTTATATGAGAAGTTAATCGCTTTAGGCCAAAAAAAGACCTATTTGACCAATACCATGGCTAGTCTTACGGGAGATCTCCAATCTTCATTGAAGACTCGTGAGAAATTTGAAGCTTGTGTATCCCAACTCGAGAGCGATCTCAAACGTGCCTGAGAGGTCAACGTTACTTTAAAGGACATATCTAAGAAGGTTAGAAAGATGTTCATTGGTCCCACTTTAGGTAACGTTGAGAGGTTAGGAATAGATTATGATGGTGTGTTCACTTTCCATGTTGCACCCGAGCCAGTTCTTGAGTTTGTGTTAGATATATATGGCCCTCCACCGAACCCAACTAGGAGAGATCATGCTAGATGTTTGAAGAGAGGTGGACCCAAGCACGTATATTTTTGTTCCCATTACAAACAAACAGGTCACCTCATAGAGTTTTGTTTTAAGTTAGGGAGAGTGTCTCGTAGGTATGTTCCCCGATTTGCTCCTACACAAGTTCCCGCACACACTCCCACACATGTTACTTTGCTTGCTTCCGCACATCATATGAGAGATTTTGATAGTTTTCGAGAGCAATTAGAGTATATAGCCAAGACATCGCAAAATTTGATGGAGGTTTTTCATAGGAAGTCATTTCCTTTGGAGAACTCCTCTGGGCTTAATGATTGAGGTTGAGACTTGTTTCTAGCATAAGATGATTTTCATGTTCATACCTTACATGCCTATTGCTAGTTTTTACTCATTGTACTTAGATTTTTCATTTTGTTATATTTTTAGAAAATCCAAAAAGAGTTTTGTTTTTTTCTTGAAAAATTTTGAAAAATGCAGAAATGTTTTCGATTTCGTTTTTAGAAAAACTGAAAAGGACGAAAAGATTTTACTTTTAAAAATTTTTAAAAATCCAAAAAGAGTTTTATATATTTTTCCACCATACATGGAAGAACATTAAAGATGTCTGAGTCACCTATTCATTCCATATCCACATGACTATTTTGTAATGTTTTGAGACGTGGCATCATTTCATTTATATATTTTATAATGTGTGGATTCATTAAGATGTGATTTGATGATAACTTTCTACATATTTGACTCCTTGTCAGCTTTAATGCATATGAGCACGAACTTATTTAATTATTCTAGTTACCTGTCACATGTCGATTGTAGTGTTTTCATCCCAATTGTGCTTTCAAAATGAACCAAATGTGAAAAACAAGATGATAAAAAGTTGTGCATGTAATAACCATTGCTCGGATTTCAAATAAATCATTTTTTATATATTAAGCAATGGAATCGGGCTATGAAATACATTTTGACTTTGTGTCAAAAGTCACCATTTGCAATAAATAGAGCAAAAAAGATTAACAGCACATAAAAGTGTCAGGTCATTTGCTTTGAACATTGATGCTTCTCTACAATTGAGCATTGATTTCTTCAAAATTGTGAGTGTTATTGATATATATATGAGATTTTGAAAGAGTTAAGTCGAAGATCAATGGGTTTGCACATACTATAAAAATCTTGAAATACATTACATATTATTAGGCATCATTGGTGTGAAAATCATTTGCGGTCTTAATTTGTTGATTAGGTTAAGTCACTTTCACATTAGTTCATAATTCTTACATCTAAGGTAGGTTTTGAGATCATTTTTTTAGTAGTGTCTCAATCCTTCTTACGCGTGTGATAGATTGTTTGTGTTGATTAACCTATGGAATATCACTACATCAAAAAGGACAAATTGTCACCTTTCAGTCGGCCACCTTTGTCACGGTCATTAACCATGACAAGTCTGTGACAAAGGGTTGTCATGATCAATGACCGTGACAACCTTATAGAGTTGTCACAGTCAAAGACCGTGACAGGTCTGTGACAACTTTGTCAGTAAAAAAACCTCCCCCCTTCTTTTTTCCCACCATTTTCTCTCTTTAAGCGACTGCTCTCTCTCTCTCTCTCTCTCTCTCTCTCTATGATTTAAGGTATGTTTTCTTCTCTCTTTATCTTTCCTTTGTATATATGTCTGTGTATATGTATGTATGTGTGTGTATGTGTGCATGTGTGTGTGTGTGTATATGTGTGTGTGAGTGCGTGCGTGTGTGTGTGATGGGGGGAGGGGGAGGGGTGGGGGCATGGGGTATGGAATATGGGGTGGGGTGCGTGTGTGTGTGGAGGTGGGTGAGTGTGTGCAGGTGTGTGAGTGTGTGTGTGTATGTGTATGTGTATGTGTGGTGGGGGGAAGCGGGGAGTGGTGGGGCGAGGGGTTTGAGGGGGGGGGGGAGGGGTGTGTGTGTGTGTTGAAATTAATTGTTAATGTTTAGGACTTGAAATTAATTATTAATTTAGAACTTAAAATTAATGTTTAGTTTATGACTTGAAATTAATTGTTAATGTTGATTTATGACTTTAAATTAATGTTTAATTTAGGACTTGAAATTAATTGTTAATGTTGATTGGGGACTTGAAATTAATTATTAATGCTGATTAGGTGATGTTAGTTGGCATTGAAATTAATAGGTACTGTTAATATTGATTGAATCTTATTGCTTAGAGAATAAAATTAATTTGACATTATAAATATTGTTTCTATATTTTTATTTAGGTTTGAAATTTTTAATGTTGAATTAATTGAGTAGATGAATTAGAAGGAGTACGGGATACACATTTTTTTGGTTTGTTGTTGATGTTGGATTATATTGGACGGATGTGGTTGGATATGGAAGTTGGTTGTTAAATTTTTTTTAAATCCTTAATTACACATAGTTAAATGAAACATACTTGAAATTACACATAGTGCGCATAGATACTAGACTTCTAGTTCTTATGCGTACGCATTCAATAGACCTTAGATCCGTTCAAGAGTCATTACCCCTATAATGAGATTTCTCGAATTGTCCCATTTGGACAGTTTAAGACTGCATAGTTTCTGTTTAATAATATTCTTAGTGGCTTAAACTTGTTACTTTTGGAGGAAGTTCTGTAGTCGTATCTTAATGTTCTCTGGGTACATATTAGTGATGCGATGTTGAGTGTTATTTCAACTATCAATTGAAATAACACCCACACTTGCCAATCTACGTCGTGTACTTGGAGAACTATGGGGACATGCTGCCAAATTTTCCTCAAATTGGAACAATGTGCATGAGTTGTTAAGTTTATTACATAATTATGCGGTCTTGAATGGGATAGGACCCCTCACCCTTTAAGAGAGATGGAGGAAATAGGAATTAATATTATAAATTGAATTTAAATTTGACAATTAAAAATTGAATATAAATAAGACATAATTATATGAAACATACTATAAATTTTATACAACAAGTAATAGGTGATTGTTTATACTAATGGGAACTAAATGCTCACACTTCTGTTTATACTAATCCGTGAATATACGCTTCTTACATATAATAGGTGATTGTTTGGAGTAGTTGTGATGGGATATCCTAAATACAAAGAGTGGATGGGTGAGACAAATGGATTAGGGGGGGTGTTTCGCAAAGGTGATAATGAATTTGTGAAATACATAAAGAGTAGTCATAATGATGAAGAGTTTTCGTATCCATGTGCTAGGTGTGAGAATGTTAAGGTCTTTGAGTGGAAAACAGTTGAACTACATTTGTTAAGATGGGGTATGCAAGATAGTTATCGATTTTGGAGTTTTCACGGGGAATCAAAAGTTCCTTTTGTCCCCGAGAAACCTCCACAACAACCTTCAACAAGTAGGATAGATGTACAAGAGGCCGACGTAGATCATAATATGTTAGAGTATTTACTTGATGATGCATACGAAATTCATAACGTGGAAGAGAATGAGGTCACTGATTATGTACAAGGTTCAGGTACTCATGAAGATATCGGGTCAAACCTTGACGATGATTACCAAAGTTTAAAATTTAAGGCGGCCCAACCATTATACTCTGGCTGTGAGAAAGATCAAACAACTTTACATGCTATGGTTGGTTTGCATAGTTTGAAGACTCAATACGGTTTGTCTGGAATAGCGTGACAGGAATTTTGAATTGGGTGAAGGGCTTGCTACCCATGGAGAATACGCTTCCAAATAGATATCATGTTATGAAGAACAGTTTGAAAGGTTTGGAAATTAAGTATAAATCGATTCATGTTTATGTGTATGACTGCATACTATATCGGTAGGAGTATGAAAATCTCGATCGGCGTCCAGTATGCAATGAACCTAAATATGTCCAATCTACTGGCAAGGAAGGCACAATCTCAAAAGTGCCTCAAAAAGTGTTGTAATATTTTATCGTTGGGCCTAGATTAAAGCGGTTTTTCACAGTACCATGGATAGCGGAGGCAATGACCTGGAATGTTAGGGAAGAAGTAGGGGATAATCTCATGTGCCATCCTATTGATTCTACAGCTTGGAGGAAGATGAGTTATGAGTATCCCAATTTTGCTCGAGAACAGCGTAACATTCATTTGGCAATATCAACAGATGGTTTCAATTCATTTGTAAATTTAAGCACCAATCAGATTGTATGGCCAGGGATCCTAGCCCCACTCAACCTCCCTCTTTCATAGTATATAAGACCTCAATTTTCGATGTTGTATTTATTGATACCTGGGCCAAAGGCACCAAGTGATGACATCAATGTCTACCTGGCTCCTTTGGTAGAAGAATTAAATGAGTTGTGGGAAGAGGGTTTGCAAGCATTTGACTCTTTTAGAAAAGAAGAGTTTACGTTGAAAGCTATGTTGATGTGGGCAATTCATGATTTTCCAGCTTATGGGACATTATCCGGTTGTGTAGTATATGGTTATTTAGGGTGTCCTATTTGTGGAGAGGAGACTGAATCTCTTCATCTCCCCGCTAGCTCAAAAAATGTGTACCATTGTCATAGGAGGTTTTTACCCCCTGATCATAGTTTTAGATTTGAGAAATGTTCCAATTTTTTATTGGGCGGGGTTGAACATAGGCTACCGTCGAGAAAACTTTCAGGTTTAGAAATTGAAAGTAAATCTTCTGATTATGGCCCTAATATTCCATGTAAGAATCCTAAATTTAAGAATGTCAAGCATAAGAAGACCCCAACTGGCAATGAAACTGAGACAAGAAAGGCATGGTCTAGGAAGTCAATTTTATTTGACCTCCCTTATTGAAAGAATAACCCAGTGCGCCATGTATTGGATGGGATGCACGCAGAGAAGAACATCGTTGAACATATTGTGGGCACATGCCTTGGGGGAGTCATTCGAAGGATGGAGAAAATGCACGAAAAGACTTTAAATCGTTGAAACTTAAGCCACAACTATGGTTGAAAGAAGATAGTAGGGGAAGGACATTAAATCCCCCAAGTGCGTTTACTTTGACGAGTGAGGAAAGGAAGGTGCTTTTAGATACAATATATAATTTGAAGGTTCCATCTAATTTTTTGTCCAACTTGCAAAGGATTGTGAATTATGCTACCCGTGATTTACATAAGTTAAGTCCCATGATTGGCATGTGATCATGCCATTGGTTACTCTATTGTTTAAGCACTGTTTCTCCAAGCACATGGATTTGCAAAGGGATATTATGCAAATTAGTATCTGCTTCTCACTTTTATGTGAGAAAGTAGTCAATCGAGAACACATAGTGGTCGTAAAATTAGCGGTTACCGAAGCAATTTATGTGTTGGAGAAGTACTTTCCCCCATCATTCTTTGACATAAATGTTCACTTATTGATACACATATGCGATGAGGCACTTCTTTGCGGTCCAGTTAGATATCGGTGGATGTATCCGTTTGAAAGATTGATGAAAGTTTTCAAAGATTACGTCTAGAATACACGATATATTTCAGGATCAATTGCAGAGGAATATATAATCGTGGAGTCATCAATCTATACTCGGGAATATATGCCTGACTCGACCAACATTGATGACATTGATTAGTTCATTGATGAGGGAGTTCATGTGATGGGCAAGCGAGTGAAATTAACGAGTTTGCAACATGAACAAGTAGCTCGTTATCTATTTGACACACATGAAGATGTCGAAGAATGGAAAAAGTAAGTTTAAATCATTTTAAGTTTTACATTATTTTAGATTATTTTATACATGATTAATTTTGTAATACGTTCGTCACATTAATTTTATGTAGAAAATATGAAGCGTGTGAGAACAATAAAAGACGAAAAATAATGGCACAATCCGACAGCGAATTTAGGTTGTGGTTGTCACATGAGGTAATTATAATGAAAGTGGTTGTTATATAACGTTTCATTACAATAAAATATTACAACTAACATAATTAATTTACCTATATTCTCATCTCTTAAAGACGGATGATGCGACATCAAGGCTAGTGCATCTAGCCACTGGACCCTTGTTCATGGCATAAGAGTAAAAAAAGTATCGATTGAACGGTTACGTATTCGATGCAGGAGTGTACGAGGAAAGTACAAATGTACAGAACTCAGACATTTCATACAAGTCTCTTACTTTCTTTCGAGCGAGCGCAAAAGATAAAAACTTCGTTGAAGCTGAAATGACTTACTATGGTATAATTCGAAATATATTTGAATTGGACTATGTAAGATTCAATAAAGTTGTATTTTACTGTGATTAGGTAAGAGTTGAGGATAAAAATTCTTGTAAAGTTGATCCTGGCACCAATTGGATGATGGTTGACTTGTCCAAGTTGAAGGGCAACGAACACATGAGCGATGAGTCGTTTGTTTGTGCATTTCAAAAGGTCAAGCAAGTGTTTTACTCAAAGTATATCAACAATGAGCTGTGGTCAACCGTCCTACATGCGCCAAAGTGTCTAAATAGTAGTGTGGATGACTTGGTTGCTCCTACCGAATATCAATCCATTTTTTATGATAAATCGAATTTGAAACAATTTTTAGATTTGTAATAAGTATTCAAATTATCGGACAATATTGTAATGTTTTTAATTCATTTGTACTTGAACAGTTTAACGCGTGTAATATTTAGATTTAATTCTTAAGCATTAATTCAAAGTCCATGTCTAGTGGGTGTATTATTCTAGTGTTTTATTATTATCGGACATCAGTTTAATTAATGTTTTTAATTCATTTGTACTTGATCAGTTTAATGCATTAATTCAAAGTTGCCACTGTTTTTTTATAATATGGTTAGTGATTTGTATTCTTCTAATTCATTTGGATTTGTACTAATAAAAACAATTTTTACATAAAATGTCTTCTTCAGGGCTTGGCGGTAGAGGAGGCGATGAGGGCTCATCGGCCTCTAGGTTCCCAAAATGGGGATAAATTGGGAATGGGCTTTGATAACAAGACGGACATATTGGCTAGATCACTCGAGCTGGTGAAGATGATTATCGACCCGGGGGTACACTACTTGGAGGGAGGTGCCAAATGAGCTCAAGTTAGCTAGTTGAGAGGCACTACAGGTAATGTATTTATATTTATATTTATATTTATATTTATATTTATATTTATATTTGTATTTATTCGCAACTAACACTTACTTTCTTTTTAATTTGTATTTGTTTGATAATACAAATTCAGCCTACCCCCTGAACTCCGCGATTCCGTGTGCAGCAGTTGAGGGAGAAACATAAGACATGGAAGAAGAATTTGCGGGCTCGGTACTTTGGGAAGACCTGGGACTCCATTCTCGAAATGCGTGAGTCTATCGCGCCGAAGGAGCCGATCGCATTGGCACAACGGTAAAAGTTCATTGGCAATGAGATCGAGGAGCGACAATTGGCATCTCGCCAATCGAGGAGGGAAAATTGGGGGGAAAATACGGACGTGCACTACTCTAGTCGGACATCTTATGCTGAGGTGGAGCATAGGATGGTAGGTTTTTATTTGTATATAATTATAGAAATATGTTATTCTGCATTATTTTACTTTGCATTACTTACTAATTTTGCATTATTTTATTTCATGGGACGAGGAGTGGCCCTAGGGGTTGGCCACATAGGCTCGATGCCTATGTGGTAATTCGAACGAAGAAGGGCAAGGATAAGGAGGTTTACCTGAGCATCGCGGCCACGATTGTAAGTTATAAATGTTTAATTTTTGTTAATTACGTTATAATTTTTTTATTTTCTTAATTAACTAATCGTGTGCTTTTTGTCGTTTCAGGCAAAGCTTAAGGAAGTACATGAGTCGCAGTTTGATGCCGATAAGGCATCTTTGACTACGAACGCACTTAGCCAAGTGCTCGACACTGATCGCAAGGGGAGGACTTGGGGGTGAGTTCGCAGGTGGGAAAATCTAGGATCATTGGAATGGAGATGAGCAACACCGGGTTGGCTCGTCAGGTGGACACGCGTGACGTGAAGCTATCAAGGTTGGAGGCGATGGTCCTAGATATGTACGCATTCATGAAGCGTGAGTAAGGAGGAAATGGAAGGGGGAGATAGGGAGAAGATGGTGGAGGAGCAGGTAGATGAGTACGTGGACGTCAGTGCTTCATTGTTGATACACGCGGACTCACTGCTTGATGATCCAGTCACCTACTTGGCTCCCGTCGAGCGGCCTATGTCAACAATCGATTGGCCGAGCATGTTTTTACTAGACATATATGATGGCCAGCAGATAGTGAAGGGATTGAGGGATCCGAATACCGTCCAGGGTATGCCGGTTCATGGATGTATCCTTCAAAATATCGCGGCCAAGGAGCTCATCACGCATATGATAACCAACAAGGAGAACTTCGCATTGTGGTTACGCATATAATGCGGCGTGATGCATATTGAGGGGTGTATCAATGCGTATATCGTGTGGCCTTTCTTCCTCCTCCAACCTACCCCAGTATCTATGGCCTGACATTATTTGTATCTATTTTTATTTGGACACTTGGATTATATTTGAATTGTTTTGATTTGTTACATTTTAGTTTGGATATGGATTGTATTTTTATTTTATTTGGATATGGAATTATATATGCAATGATTTAGTGCATTATTTTTATTTTATTTGGATATATGTTATTTGAACACGTACAATTTTGCTATAACAGGTACAAATATACTGCTAGGCAGTGGCAGTGGCCAAACTGCCCAGCAAATTTTTTTAAAATTCTACCCAGATTTGTCACGGTCATTAACCGTGACAAGTCCTTAACAAATGAAACTTGTCACTGTCAATGACCGTGATAATTTTTTAGAGTTTATCACCTATTTTTCACAGTCTTTAACCGTGACAAAACTTGCCAAGGTCAAAGAATGTGACAGGACCATGACAAGTCGAATGAACATGTCATGGTCTTTGACCGTGACAAGTTCGTGACAAAAATAGTTGTCACCCCCATACTTGTCACGGTCAATAACCGTGACAATCCGACAGTTTTGGTGTAGTGTATGTTCACACCCCTACATTTCTCTTCCATGATTCGAGTATTTTTATTTTTTCTCCATGGTGTGTTGTATTTGTACAATTTATACTTTAGGAAAATTTTGAATAATTAAAAAATAGTTTGTAAAGCCTTTGAGTTTATCATTACATGTGCTTATTTGACAAATCTTTGTGATGATATTATATATTTTTTAATGCTCTCCATTTTCATGCTTTAATTTCTATTCCTTATCTATCTTGGGCAAAACAAAAGGGGAGAACAAATTACGGAGGAGATTACATGAGCTTGATTTAAGGGGTTTTCTATGTCAATCACTATACATAACGGGTATTTTCTTTGCTTCATGCGTGTAGGTACTTTTGAAAGATCATATTCATATTACACTCAATGAAGACAAAATACCCAAGAGAAGGATAAGAAAAAATAGAGATTTGAAAACTCCATTATCTTGTACCTATCCATTTTCTAGGGTTTGGGAGGGTATAAGTTTCTTCTTTCATCGTAGGGGATTTTTTATGTAATTTGAATTTCCGTTTTATTTTTGCACCGGAATAACCAAAAGGGGGAGATTCGTAAGAGAATAATTTATGTCTTTTGCTCATAGCTTAGGCTTACAGTCACGCACCGACTTAATTCAGTTAAAATCATCATTTTATTTAGAGAGATAAATTCCCTTAAACAATACTCTACTTTAATCTCTCGCAAAATAGCATAAGATTTTCAGTTTATTCAAAGGAATGTTTATAACAAAACATAACTACCTTTACATAAAACTTACAACTACTAAATACATTTACTTACATAAGTTTCTTAGTTTAATATTTACCCAAAAAGTTTGTTGATATTCAACCCACGTTATTTATCCTCTACTCCCCCGTTTAACGTCCTAACTTGGCAGTGAACTCCAAACGATAGGCATACCTTAAACATAACATTATAGGAGTGTAAACAAAAAAAAAAGCTTAGTTAATGACCATATACACACACATACCACACATATAACCAATTTAAATAACCATTTTAATTTTCTAATGTTAGAACCCAATAGGAATTGTGAAACTCTCGCAAGCCTGGACCCACCACAGTCCAATTAACCCACCACAGTTAATGGGGACTGCCACATCCCTTTATTAGTCCCGAGTACACAAATCTTTAAGTATGATTAACGGGACCGCCACATCCCGTAGGACCCACCACAGTCCTTAACGTTAGATAAAGGACCCGTTAAAGTCCATAACATTAGATAACTTCGCTTAACATTTTTAATCATATGCATATATTTCATAAATACCACATCACTCCATAAGCACTCCAACACATGTATTTAACTACACATCTCCATATGATAATATAAGCATTTATATTTCATAGGGCAGGTTACTCACCTTGAAGTAGGTATTAAGATTAATACCAAAACTATTTCCTTGGTATGGTTGTATTATTCTCTTACCCACCTAACAATTCAACATCATTAGTATTTGAATACTCCAAATAACATTAAATCCAGTAATACATCACATCATTTGGTCAATCAGAAATAACTAAAAAAGAATTAAATATGATACTTCAAATTTCTACAACACCCTATTCATTAGGGTTCCAACACAATTAACGGAACCAAATTACGAATTCTCTAAACAAAGTTATGCCCTTTTTATTACAACCTTTTCCAAATTGTTTCTTCAGAAAAATAGCAACAAAACTTCAACTTTAACTTCAAAACAACCCCCAAGCCGAACCAGAAAGTAATTTATTCTAATCTTTGAGTATGTTATACTCCTATATTTTCTCTAACATCTCAAATTGGAATTTCTTAATTCCAATAAGTATTCAACGATTTATGCTACTTTTAACACAACTAGGACGGAATAGGACATTAAAGCAAAACCTAACATGAGTAAGCATACATACTCTCCACCTCGGGCATCAATCATGGAAACATATACTAAACATGTTTTTAACATATACACGGATCATATACATGAATTTCCCAAATTAAAAAGTTTTGCAAGAAGGTGATTCAAATCTAGGACTTTAAAGTTAACATCTACGATCCTAGCACAAGTTCTCACGTATGTTCTTAATCCATCCTTGTTGTAACACAATTTCAAAATATGGGAATTATTCAAATATTTATCAAAATCAGAAACAAAAACATACAAAGTGTAAAACTAATTCATGTGATCAACTTTAACAAAGAGGTAATTACCTTATTGAAATTTTTCGAAGAATTTCCTTCCTTAAGTTCCCTTTTTCTCTCTCCTTAGGCAAAAACCTTAAAACCTTCTCATTTCTCATGAGGAAGAAAGTTTATATCTGATTTTCAATCATAAAACACGTTATAAGGGGTCAATAGCCATAAGGCTTGTGGTGATGCGTGATTGGTTGGGCGAAAGGTCCAATCAAACAATTCCACTAATGACATATTTGTCCCGTCTTTGTAAAATTACCATAACTCCCTATTACGAATCCCGATTTAATTCAACTTTGCGTCTACCTGTAGATAACTTATATATCTACAACTTTCATATTTTGTGTTTTCCCAAAATCGTAAAACTAGTATGCATAATTTGGGCCTGAACGGGATAGTAGCAATGTACCGAAATTCTAAAAACTTTCACATGGTAGCATCTAATGTAAATAACATGTATAACACGTGGGTATGCATCCCCTAAACATGATAATTAAAATGTTTAATACCTATCACCAAACTTATAAATCATAACTTATACTTAATCATGTAATTAACTTTCCTAATCACGTTTTAGGGCCTTACAATTCTACCCCTCTTAAAAAAAAATCCTCCCCGAAATTTAATGCATAAAAAACTTACCAAACAGATGAGGATATTGCTTCTTCATATTATCCTCTCCTTCCTGGTGGCATACTCCACATTTTGACTTCTCCACATTATCTTAACTAATGAAATGGTTTTATTACGTAACACTTTCTCCTTTCGATCTAAAATGTCAATTTGTTCTTCCACGTAAGTCAAGTCATCTTAAAGCTTTATCGGTTGTGAAATAAACACATGTAAAGGATCGGGCACATACTTACGTAACATTAATATATGAAAAATATCGTGTATTTGAGACAATTATAGTGGTAAATCTAATTTATAATCTATAACTGCAATCCGTTTCACTATCTCATAAGGGCCAATGTACCTAGGACCTAATTTTCCCTTCTTCCCAAATCTCATAACCCCTCTCAAAGGAGAAACACGTAGGAATACTAGATCACCTTCCTCAAATTTCAATTCTTTCCTTCGATTATCTGCATAGATTTTTTGTCTACTTTGTGCCACCATCAAGTGATTATGAATAAGACTTATCTTCTCCATAGTCTGCTGCATAATTTCGGGTCCAAGTAGTTTCATTCTCCTACTTTAGCCCAACATACTGGAGTCCTTCACTTTATCCCATACAAGGATTGATAAGGAGCCATCTCAATACTCAAATGATAACTGTTATTATAAGAAAACTCTATTAGTGACAAGTGTTAATCCTAACTGCCCTTGAACTCCAATACATAAATTCGTAACATGTCTTCAAGTGTCTGGATCGTTATTTCTAACTTCCCATCAGTCTGAGGATGAAAAGTTGTACTAAATTTCAATTTACTCCCCAAAGATTGTTTTAAACTAGGCCAAAAGTGAGAAGTAAACTTAGGATCTCGATCATAAATAATAGAAACATGTTCACCGTGCAATCTAATAATCTCATCAATATATATTTTGACATATATATCCATGAAGTACGTAGTTTTAACAGGAAGAAAATATGCAGACTTAGTCATTCTATCAACGACAACCCAAATAGAATCAAACCCTTGTGATGATTTTGGTAAACCAATAACAAAATTTGTAGTAATATGCTCCCATTTCCACTCAGGAATAGGTAAGGACTGTAGTAAACCACTTGGCTTCTGATGTTCCACCTTCACCTGTTGGCAAGCCACACATCTAGCAACAAAATCTGCAATGTCGTATTTCATTCCCGGCCACTAATAATATTGTTTAAATCTCTATAAAGTTTTGTGCTTCCCGGATGCATAACATATAAAGAACAATGGGGTTCCTCTATAATTGTTCTCCTCAAATTAGGCACATTAGGTAAACACAAACGGCTATCATACATAACAATGTCATCATCACGAATAGAAAATTCATTTGCTTTACCCTTTTTATATAGTCTCTAACTTTCTCCAATTCTATATCTCCTGCCTGTGCTTTTTTTATCCAGGCTATCAGTCTAGGTCTAACATTTAAATGTGTTAGTATTCCACAAAACTCATTCAAAGCTAATTCCACCCCCATTAAAGATAACTCTCTCAGCATGTCAACTTAAATACAATAATTACAAGATACTCTGCCTAGATATTTTCTCCTCAAAGCATTAGCAACAACATTAGCCTTACCCGGATGGTGATGTATTGTGCAGTCATAATCTTTTATGATTTCCATCCACTTTCTCTGCCTCAAGTTCAAGTCTTTCTTAGTGAACAAGTATTTTAAACTTTGATGATCAGTAAAAAATTTACAACTAACACCACATAAGTAATGCCTCCAAATATTTAGTGCAAAAACTATTGTGGCCAACTCAAGATCATGTATAGGGTAGTTGTGTTCATGTATCTTTAGCTGTCGAGAAACAAAAGCAATTACCTTTACATACTTCATTAACACACAACTAAGCCCTTGATACGAGGCATCAAAATAACTAAACCTTTTGTACCCATTGGAACAGTCAATACTAAAGTTGATGTCAACATACCCTTTAAATTTTCAAAGCTTTTCTCACAGTCATCATCCCACACAAACCTGTTCTCCTTTCTGGTAAGCTTTGTCAATGGCAATGCAATAGAAGAAAACCCTAGTATAAATCTCCTGTAACATCCATCCAAACCCAAAAAACTACGTACCTCTGTCACACTAGTTGGTCTTTCCCAATTCATTACTGCTTCCACCTTCTTAGGATCAACACAAATGCTATCGACAGAATTAACATGCCCCAAAAATACTACTTTGTTTGCCAAAATTTGCATTTAGAAATTTTAGCATATAACTGCTTATCTCTCAAGGTTTATAAAATAATACGCAGATGATGTTCATGCTCCTCCCTACTACGAGAATATATCAAAATATCATCAATGAAGACAAAAATAAAAGAATCCACATATGGGTAAAATATTTGGTTCATCAAGTCCATGAATATGGCTGGTACATTTCTTAACCCAAATAGTATGACAAGAAATTCATATTGGTCATACCTCGAATGAAAAATAGTTTTATAAATGTCACAGTCACTTACTTTTAACTGATGATATCCGGACCTAAGATCAATATTAGAAAAATACTTTGGTGCCTTGCAACTGATCGAACAAGTCATCAGTGCGGGGTAATGGATATTTATTACGGATCGTTACCTTATTCAACTGATGATAATCAATGCACAGTCTCATGGTTCCATCTTTCTTCTTCAAAAATAATACTAGGGCCCCACACGATGATACACTAGGCCTAATAAAACCACGACCTAACAAATCTTGCAATTGTATTTTTAGCTCTTTTAATTCTACTGGTGGTGCAACAGATATCGGTGCGGTGTCTGGTACCAACTCAATCACAAATTCTACCTCACGGTCTGGTGGTAACCCTGGAAGTTCTTCTGGAAAGACATCTGCAAACTCATTAACTAAGGGTACATCTGATAGTTTTCTATCCTCTTGTCATGTGTCCACCACATGAGCAAGATAACCCTGACACTCTTTCCTTAACAGTTTATATGATTTTGTAGCAGAAATTAAACATGTTGGAGTGACATTTCTGAAAAATCCCACTTAAGACGTTTAATACAAAGTTAAACTAATAAAATGGCTCCGAACTGTTTGTTGAAGAAACTCTTTTAATCAAAACAAAACTTAACACAAGATGTGTTTAAAAACTTATCAAAATAGTTTGTATGAGTGTGAAAGAGTTATTTCAGATCTAGAGTAAACCAGTTTCGAAAAACAAAACTTAAGCTATTAAATCAATAGAGAATTAAGGTAAAGGTCATGTTCCTTTCTATATTTGGATTTTTAGGACAATACTTTTCAAGTGTATAAATCTAGTCCCTGTGGTATATTAACATTTATTTGTGTGGTCCCTTTAGAGTTAGGAGCTCATTATTTTGGTCCACGCCAGCGGCACCATTTTTCATGGTATTTTTAGTACATGGACGAATTTTATAAAATTATGTGGAGTGTCCTATTTTTATACACTTTAGGAATTATGAGGACCTTCTCCCAAAAGCCCCTTAAATCAATTCAGCTTTAGGAGAAGGTGATGAGAGAATGAGGAAGAACACAAGTAGTTTTTAACGTGGTAAAACCCCACCCAATTGGGGAAAGATCCACGGTGACCTCTACGTTACAAAACGAAAATCCACTAAAACCAAAGTAACAAATTACAAGATATTTAACAATCAAACCAAACAAACACACCTAAACTAAGTTCAAAATCGTTACCAACTCCTCTGGATTAGATCTTACTTCTTTGAAGGTTGTTGTTGTTGATGTTCTCTCGAGCTTTCGTAACTTTATTGATTCCAGTCTTTACGTCGACTCAAACAAGTTCAAGATCATATAACCAACACTTTAAGTGTGGTAGAGTGAAAAAGTAGTGGTGATGTGCCCTCTAACGTATGCATGCAACACACTCACACTTAATACATACAGAATGATTTAACAAATTACAAAATCATAAGATATGCAAGAAAATCCAAAATCAATTTACGCGCCTTTTGACCTGTTAGAGCCTGGGAAATGAGTGTAGGGGCATCCGGGTTAGAGTGGGACTACTGGGGAATGTTTTCAGGGTTTGGTATGTGTGTTAGGTCAATGGATAGATGGGTTTAGGTGAGAAAAACTAGAAATTCAAGTGAGTGAATACTTATATGTATAATCGAGAAATCGGTTCGAATTTCTGGATCGGTATACTAGTACGCTGGAATAGCCCGTACTTTTATGATTATTTAATTTTCGTGTGCATTTAATTATTAATTTAATTGGATAAACTAAATTGAGTTTTGATAATTATTAATTAGCGAAATAAAGGATTAATATTTATTATTATTTACTTCTGTATGATAAGAAAATAGATATGTGATTTGTTATATGTAGCGTATGAATGAAAAGCTACAGTTTGTTATATTATGTCGATCGAGAGTTATATCGGCAGATTTGTATATTTTATGGGCGGCGCGTATTGTATGCACGTGTTAGGCCCGGTTAATGAGATATGGGCGTATTTGTAGTTGGGTGACTCGGATAACCTTTTCGAGTGCACTGGTGATCCAGAATAGGTCAAAATAGTTCAGAGTAGGTACACACTTGTTATAATTGGGTTTTGGAGACTTTCTAGACATAGGAGGACCCGAATGGGCGTATAGTAGTATTTTTACACTTAGGGTTTAACCTAAAAACGGGATTAGGGTGTGATGAAGAGGTATTTAAGGGTTGGGGAGGTGGATGACAGCCCGCTTTACAATATCTGTATAATTGTGCTTAAGAGAGAGTTTAAGAGAAGAGGAAAAGGGAAGAAAAGGGAGAGTTCTTGTACATGTCACCTATACAAACCTCCTGTGCGGACTAATTTTTTAAAATATTAAAAAAATATATGTTTGAGTTGATTTTTTTATGTGGTATTTAAATATTTTAGGGAACTCCTCAAAATAATGTTGGCTGATAGTTTAAAAAATTGGTCAAAATATGTCAGCTTTTAAGGAGCTTAAAAAGTGACATATTTTGGCCAACTTTTTAAAAATAGCCAAAAAAAATCGTATTGAATTGAATTTTTTTAGTAGTTCCCTGAAATATTTAAATACCACACGAAAAATCAACTAAAAAATATTTTTTTACTATTTTAAAAAAATTGGTCCACACGAGAGGTCCTCATTCGTGAGACTATATATATATATATATATATATATATATATAAAGAGAGAGAGAGAGAGAGAGAGAGAGAGAGAGAGAGAGAGAGAGAGAGAGAGGTTCAGAAGTGAACATAAAAAATGAACATTTTAATGAACCTTAACAAAAAAAAAACTAATACCCAATCAATTTTAATTCATATGTTGTAATTGTCCGCGCCAGCGAAAGTGGATACGCGCGACGGACACGCGTGTCATACGGATGTATTAAAAAATAAGTGTATCACATGCGTGTCCGTTGCCGCTCGCCCGGACCAATTACAGCAAAAGAATTAAAATTGATTGAGTAATAGGGAAAGGATCAAGTTAGATCCTAATTTGAGGACTCTGAATGAGAACCATTTTTTTAAAATAGTAAAAAAAAATATTTTGGGGCTGATTTTTTTTAATGATTTTTAAACATTTTAGTAGGACTATAAAAAAATAATCAACTCAAAATGAATTTTTTTGCTATTTTAAAAAAATTGGTCAAACTGTGTCAATTTTTAAGTTGTTTTTAAGTTGTTAAAAACTAACAAAGTTTGACCGATTTTTTTAAAGTGGTAAAAAAATTCATTTTGAGGTGATTATTTTTTTATGATCCTACTGAAATGTTTAAAAATCATAAAAAAAAAAAAATCAACCCCAAAATATTTTTTTTACTATTGTAAAAAAATATACCTCATTGGGGGACCTCTCTCTCTCTCTCTCTCTCTCTCTCTCTCTCTCTCTATATATATATATATATATATATATATATATATGTTTTTTTATAGTAAAAAAATAATTTTTTTGATAAAACTTCGTGGATATGATCTCCACGGTGAGAAGAAAATCTTCAATTTTTTTCATCAAAAAATTCAATAAAAAAAACCGTTGAGATGAGATGATATGTAAAAAAATGGTATAAATATGCATTTTCAACCGTTGAAATGTTGGCGATCATCTCACCCACTTATTGATTGAATTTTTTTATGAAACTTCATGGATATGATCTCCATAGTGAGAAGATCATATCCATGAAGTTTCACAAAAAAATTCAATCAATAAAGCGGTTGGCGTCGACCCAATATTTCAACGGTTGAAAATGCATATTTATATCATTTTTTTACATATCACCTCATCCCAACGATTTTTTTATTGAATTTTTTGACGAAAAAAAGTGGAGATGGTCTTCTCACCATGGAGATCATATCCATAAAGTTTTATCAAAAAAATCATTTTTTTAATATTTTAAAAAAAATGGTATGTACCGGGATCTGCACCATAAGAAGTCCTTACAGAAAACTTTATATATATATATATATATATATATATATATATATATATATAGAGAGAGAGAGAGAGAGAGAGAGAGAAAGTGGACCATATATATATATAGGGAGAGGATCACAAGTGGACCTAAAAAGCGGACTTTTTAATGGACTTTAACAAAAAACACCTAACAACCCATTAATTTTAATTCATTTGTTGTAATTGGTACGCGTCAGCGGCAACGGACACGCGTGTGACTCGAGACCCCCTTACCCCCTACACCCCACCCAGCACCCCCACCATGGCAGGCCACTAGTTAAAAAAAATCCCCTGGAGCGGACCAATTACAACAAAGGAATTAAAATTAATGAGTTGTTAAATATTTTTTGTTAAGGTCCATTAAAAAGTCCGCTTTTTAGGTCTACTTATGATCCTCTCCCTATATATATATATACTCATCTTTTATTATTCTTTCTGCAGAGAGATGGGGAGGGTGTGCTTGTTTTGTTAGGAAGATTAGGGTAATGTTATCGTGTAATTTTTCTAATTTTCAATTATTTTAGATATATTTATACGAATAATAATTTTGTGTATTAGAATGAGGAATTTTGAAGAGATACTTTGTGCTTAATCCTTGGGGTCATGTATATATGTCATAATAAAATTAAATTTAATCTTGAATAAACTGAATATAAAGTAAACTGTTCATTTAGCGCTTAAACTATCAAGATTGTTCCAAAATGACCCATTAACTATCAAAAGCATCAATTAAGCTCTCAAACTATCAAAACGGATTTAAAGTAGCCCTTCCGTCCATTTTGATCATTAACTTGGACGAAAAACGGTCATGTGCAATGCACATGACCCATTTTGAGTGTAAAACTGCGATTGTAACAATATTGAATGTCAAATTAGTTATTAACCTATATTTCTTTTCAAAATAAACAAAACAAAAAATCCTCCCCTCTCTCCTCTCCCTAAACCCACCATCCCCCTTCTGCGAAAACTCAATTCTCTCTCCTCTCGGCCTCTCCCCACCCCCCACTCCACCCCACCCACACACCGTGTGCGCGCGAGTGTAGAGAGAGAGACGTGATTAAGGGTTTTCAGTGGTGCAAGAGGGTGCGAGGGTGGGGGCGGGAGGGGGCTGCGTGAGGGAGTGGGTGGAGGAGGGCGAGGAGGTGGTTGGAGGTAGGGGAAGAGCAATTAAGGATGCTTTGATCATTAGCTTTGAGTTATGCTATGTAGATTGAAATCGGAGAAGCCCTCATTGACGAAGTATAAATAGCACGCCGGATGGATCATTCAATGGCGAGCAGTGGCAAGCTTGCAGAGAGAGGGAGCGACTGTTTGTTTGTGGGGGAGGGGGGGAGGGGGAGGTTGAAGGAGGTGTATGTGTGGCTCCTTTTTAGCTAACGTATGTATATGAAATTACATTTATACCCTTTGAAATTACATGACTTGATTTTGTCAACTTTGGGTGGGGATGCAGGAGAGAGATGTACGATTCCCTTTTTAGTTTTAAAGTAAATTTATGTTGTGAAATTACATTTAAATCCTTTGAAATTACATGAATGGGTTTTGCCATCTTTTAACTGTCAAAATGGACCAAAGGAACATTTTAAATCCCTTTTTATAGTTTGAAGACTTAATTTAATAGTTCCAAGTCATTTTAGAACAATCTTGATAGTTTAGTAACCCAAATGAGTAATCTAATTTTGAAAATAAAACTATACTGACTTTTAAATATTAAAAAAATAAAATATATGAGGGGCTCCAGTTTCAATATTCACCTTGGGCCCTCAAATCCTTGGTGCCAGCCATGCAAACCCAACATAAATATCAAGCCGAGCCTAGTAAAGCTCGTTTATTAAACAAGCTTGAAATTTTGTTCAAGATCAATTCATTTACTAAATGAACGAGCCAAACATGAGCATTAATCGAGCCGAAAACGAGCCAAGTACGAGCAACTCAATTTTAAAAGACCTACTCGAACTCGTTTATGCCTTAAATCCCGAATATGAGCCGAGCTCGAGCTGAGCTTGACGATCGCATTTTTTAAACGAGCTCAAAATCGTGTTCAAGCTCGGGTCGTTATCTTAACAAACGAGTTGAGCTCGTGCTTTAATCGAGCAGAGTCCAAACTGTTCATGAACAGCTCGGTTCGTTTGTAGCCCTTGTCCTGCTACTTCGATCAATGTCTTTGGCTATATATTATATGGATAATGCAAAAACCCTTTCCCTTTCCCTTTCCCACAGGATAAGCTTCTGTTTTTTTTTCATAGACAAGAACCAAAAGCATACAAACAAGAAAATTAATAAATAATAAAAAGGCAGCTGTGAACAAAAAAATTTACATTTTCACATAAAAAATTATCACCCCATCTACCAATTTATCAACACTAATAACTCAAACTACAACTAATCACTGATAGGGAAATTATAAAGAGAAGATAACATTATACAACAAACCCCAACTATGAAATGCAATTATTCAACAGTGCGGCCTTTTCTGCGTTTGGCTTGCGTTTGAAAGTCCCCTCTCTACAACCGAAAAAAAAATCATTGCAGTTTGCAATTCTAATTTTACATCATAACCTCAATTAGTCATTCACGATCCATTGATTGCCTATGCAAGAAATGACCTCCTTCATCTGTTCTCCATCAGAACCAAAAACACAAACATTAGGGTTAAGTATGAAGATAAACTAGTAAACAGGTTAATCAGAACAACCAAAAACTGATTGAATTAAGTGACTTATAGATTAGTGGCATTTTGATTATTTTCTGTATTTTGATGTGCTTTCTTTTAATATTTGTTTTGATTAATATTATAGATGGGAAGTATTTAAGGTTAATAAAAGCATAGTTGTAGTTAGGTCCTTTTCTTGTAGCCCAAGTAAGAACCTTCTACTCCCCCCCTATATAAATACTTCCCTTGAAACCTCAATTGAGGCATTTTATCATTTTGAAATTTTAAAAGAGAATTGAGACAAGATTCAAACCTTCTTCTTACTTTCCATTTAACGCTCATTTACGTCGTATCAGAGCCTCGTTGGCTCCACCCGTTGTCGTTGTCATTGTTGTATAACAAAAAAATCATAGACGGAGACAAAATGGGACCTAAGAAGAGGTTCGCCCCCCATTGATTCACACACCAATCGGCTTGAGGAGGTTTTAACCCTCCTCATAGCGCGATTTGACGCTCTCAAGCCGCCCTCACTCCGCCCCCACCCCCGCACAGAACCCTAATCTCACTACCACCAATTCCACTCATTCCACCCCGGTACCAACCAAAAAAAAATTACCTTGCCAAATCCCACCACCACCGCGGCGGCCGGAAAGGCGATCGGGAGTGGCGATCCAGCCGGAAACCTCCAGGGCCACGCCGGAAAACCCCGAGACAGCCCCCTCAGCCATCGAAACCCCCGCCAGCCCCCGCCCGTGGCTGCCGGCAGCATCACCATCCTTCCGCGAGGTGCTTCTCCTCCGTCCCCAGCTCCGATCAATCCGCCCCACCAAATCTACCCTAATTTGCCTCCTTTACTCCAAAACTCAACTCATTTCATAATCCTTCCATCCAAGATCCCAATCAACCAAATTCAAGAGGGTTTCACCATCCATTTCCCAATCAAATCCACAATTTGTAAACCCTAGTCTCCAACCCTATAAAGTTCCTCCACCACTTATTCGCTCACCAACCACCCTCACCACACCTTCCACCACCACGTATCCTCCAAGCCACCACTTTGCCACATCAAACCCTAAATCCCAGCCCTCTCAACTCCCACCATGATTCACACCTTCTACAAGTTTTCACATACCCCTGCCACCACCTCCAGCGACATCACGAGTCGTATCATCCACATCTTCTTCCATCCATACCACCGGCTCTACCTACTTTCATTGATCCACTCCCCCACCCACATACTATTACCACGATTCCGCCCCCACCTCTACTTCATACCGCCGTGCCTCCACCCAGCCACAAAGGTCATGTTCACCACCCACAGTCTGTGTAGGATACCCGTTTTGTATGCTTTGCTCCTATTGATACTTTTGAGCGTGTTCAGAGAGTTGATTAGGACACCCCCAACGGGATGGGCCCCCTTCCCCTAAGCCACAATCATTATCGGATTTTGAGCCACCTCCGCCTACAGAGTGGCGCACCGATACGTCACCTTTCGATTCTTCGAGTCCGAAAGTCACTCCATTCGTGTCAATTACTGATAGGCACCGCTTTTTGTGATACCAGAGAGGTCATTTGATGGATCAATGCCCACAGCGTCAGTCAATTGTAGTAGTTCCACCTCCTACACCTACGGTGATTGCGACTCCTCCATATGTTCCACCTCCACCCCCGGTCAGGCCCCTCCTCCAGTCCTAGTCCCTGCTCATCCACAGCCTCAGAGACAGCACCACCGAACGCCAGTTGAGGATCCTCCGCTAGGCGAGGACGAGTTTGATGAGGATGATCTCGATCTCCAGGGAGGCGACCCTATTACTCGCATGGCTCTACGGATGCTTTTTTGAAGCATGCAGGGAGATATCCGTGTTGATGTGCCGATGTTTGATGATCATCTCCAACCTATTGCAGTGATTGATTGGCTTGCAATCATGGAGCGTATATTTAAGTAAGAGATTGAGAGGCCGACGTTGTGTCCTTGCAACGACCAAATTCCAGGGCTAGGCGAGTGTTTAGTCGCATGATTTGGAGCAGCGTCGGGTGATTGAAGGACAGCATCCTATTCAATCTTGGGCCGAGTTGCGAGCAGCGATGATGGTTTCCTTCGTCCCCACCACATACGAGCGAGACCTATTTCTTCGAGTTCAGGCCCTCCGGCAGGATACATCCGTATTGGACTACACTAAGAGGTTTCAAATCTTGTGCACACGAGCTCTCCCAGGAGAGACTGAGGAGCAGAGGATCAGACGTTACATTCATGGGCTTCCGCTCTATATTCAGCGGGATCTTGCATTACATGACATCTCCACCTTTGTGAAGGCGATGGAGTATGCCACGAAGGTTGGGACGTATCATCAGACCGCTCCCCCTACTCGTACGCGCACTACTACTTCTGCACCCCCTTTTACTTGTAGTGTTCCACCATCTACTACTACGATAGCGGCACCAACTACTACTACTACTCTTCCATTCTATTCACATCTTGTAGCATGTAAGTGCTACAATTGTGGAGTAGTAGGCCATAGCATGCTCTCATCACCATTCTGGAGGGTAACTCGGATGGCATTTCTATATGAGTTCAAGGACAAACTCTTTTTCATGGAGGGGAGAATGATGTGAATTAGGAGGCTTATAGGCTATTTTTAGCATAGTGGCATTTTGATTATGTTCTCTATTTTGATGTACTTTCTTTTATTAGTTGTTTTGATTAGTATTATAGGTGGGAAGTATTAAAGGTTGGTAGGGGCATAGTTGTAATTAGGTCCTTTTCTTGTCGCCCAAGTAAGAACCTTCTACTTCCCCCTATATACTTCCCTTGTAGCCTCATTTTAGGCATTCTATCATTTTGAGAATTTAAGAGAGAGTTGAGACGAGAGTTAAATCTTCTTCTTACTTTTCATTTGACGCTCATTTATGTCGAAAAACGAATGTAATCTATGTACATAGTTATTGATATGGGTCCAACAGATTAGGTCAAAAGAAGTTGTTTTCATTATAACTATGGCAAATTGCAAATTTAATCCAGAGATTTGGGGAACTCTGCAATGTCGAACAAACTCTTTCGATTTTGTAATGTTAACCTCAACGTTTCTAATTTTTGACAATTGAGTTAACAGGCCATCCCATGTGTCAAAATTAAACTCCCTCCTTCCCCACCCACAGGGAGAACAATAAACAGCAGCAAATTCTGCCGTTGTCATCGGCAAGCTCCTCAAATTTCATATTACCGGAGCTCCGACTAATTAATAACGGTTTTCGGCGGTCCATATCTTCAAAAACCCAAAAACATATTTGAGTCAGAGATGGAAGATGAATATATTAGAGAAATATGTGTTAAGGTGACGTGTCCCGAGGTTATCTGTATTTTTTGGGTATTTCTATTTTCATAATTTGTTAGTTCACTTCCCTGTTTTAGTTGTTATAATAGGTAAAAAGGTGACTTTACTTTCTGATGTCTTTTTTGTGCCCTCTTTAGTCATTTAACACTTGAGATTATCTTGACTAGCAAGATATCCCCACCTATAAATAAGTCCCTTGACTACCATTTGTACTCACTTTTGGATGAACGTCAATAAGAGAAATAAGGGCATTGGCCTCTAAATTGTTGTTATAAAAATGCTTCCGCTTACATCATAATTTGATATGAGAGTTGGCTCCTGATGTGGTGGCCGAAGTAGTTGTTGTAGAGCTATGGGCAAAGCTCGAAATAACCAGCGCACTGCTTCTTCAAATCTAACTCCCGCCCCGAGCGGTCAATCGGTACCAAACCCTAGAAGTGAAGACCCCACTTCTAACCACCCAAACCATCTCAAATCCCTTGGTTACCACTCACCCTCACTCTTTAGAATTGAACCCTGCCAAAGTAAGCAAGCCCCCACAAAACACCCTTATGTTCCTCCTCCAGCAGCCTAAAAATGTCACATACCTTAGTTCGGGGATCGAAAACCCCTCTACGACCCTCTGCTCCCTATCACCAGTCACCAGCGAATTTCTTTTGTGCCGGCAAGTGAACCACCAACAGTCGACCACCTGCCAGCAACCCTGTTTCATCTCGTAAATCCCAAATCTAAGGCCCCACTACTGCTGTGAACTCCTTGGAACTCGTTGCCCTTCACCAGCGACCACCTCCGATCACAACCGACAATCGATAGTCCTCCAGCGAGGAGTATAATGGCGAATCTGTCATCTGTCCCTTCAATTGTGATGGGGGTTTTGTTCCTCCTGCCCTAATCTCTAAGGTAGAGCCCCATAATAACCCTCCCTCGTTTGATTATAATTCCACCTCTCCCGTTGATTTGCAAATATTTTTAGAAAAACACCAAGAAAATTTCAACCACATTCCCACCACTGTTTTTCCTTATTCCCTCAATCCCACCCTTGATACACCCGCCACACATCCACTCCCCTCAACTTCTGAATATTATTTGGACACTCCCACCTATTCAAAAAATTACATTTTGTCCATTGAACCTAATAAAAATTGCAACCAGTGCCCTCACATTCCTGAAAATTACGATTCAGTCCCTATTTCAACCCCCTCATGAGCTCGTCAAAATGAGGAATATATACCCCTTTTGGAGGCGGATTACCAACAAACTCTCACCAATATGCAAGATGAAATTAAGTTGTGGGAGAATGACCAAGCCTTGCACTATAATGAGGCTATAGATATCCATTATGGGTGGATTTCAGCTCGAGGATAAATGAGGGTTCTCAGTTTATCAAAGAGTTGAAAGTGGAGTATGAGGAGGTCAAGCAAGTGGAGTTATCTGAACTTCTGACCTCCGCTGACGATGTGAGTAGCAAAGTCAGTCAGATATGCAAAGTCAATCTGAGTAGCTCGTCAAACTCAACGGGCACGTATGCCACCATGGGTGTTTGCATACTTCAAATGATGGTCATCGCTCTTTCGTGCTCGTGGACGAGCTTTTCTCAATTGGGAAGATACATGTCCCGGGTTTTATTTGCGTTTTTTTGTTATTTCTATTTTTATATTTTATTAAGTTACTTCCCTCTTTTAGTTGCTATATTAGGTTAGAGGGAAACATTGCCTTTTAATGTCTACATTATGCCCTCTTTAGTCAATTTACACTTTAGGATATCTTGGCAAGCAAGATATCTCCACCTATAAATAAGGCCCTTGGCCACTATTTGTACTCACTTACATTCGAATATGAATGAGAATTAGGGAGAGAAACTAAGCCACTGACCTCTAAATTGTCGTCGTTGTAAAAATGTTTCCTCAGAAGGTTAGAGGAAGGGGGGCTCGATTTCTATGATTGGTGGTAGAGGATTTGGACGGCAAAGGCGAAACGAAACAAAATAAAATAGTAAGAGAAGAGATGGCAAAGAGTATAAAGAAGATTGAGAGAAAAAAATACCACAAAGAGATTTTTTGGGTGCTCGGATCACCAAGCGCTAGGTGGGAACGAAGTTTGATGGAGAAACTTTTCTACATAGAATGGATTTTTTTTGTTTGTTTTCTTTGTTTTGATTTTGGTGGTGTGGTGTTTGGAGGTTGTGATTTGGAGTGATGTTTTGATGGTGTTGTTTTGGTGTGGCTTCGGTGCCGGTGGTTTAGTGGTTGTTTGCTTGGAGAAAGAGAGAGGGGGGGAGAGAGAGAGTACAGGTGTTAATTGGTTGACTAATATTTCATTCATTGATCAACAAAAGTGTTTAATTTAAAAGTGTGCCTAGTCAACATTTTCTGCTGACTTTAATAGCCACAAATTAATAACGTTGTAATTATTATTTACTTTATTTGGTTTATTTAGATACTTCATTTAGACATTTAGTTTAGATAGGTACATCATAAGAATATTCACTAGGCAGAATAATGTATTATATTCTCTTCTCCCCATTATCGTTTAATAAATAATTTAATAAATAATTAATTTTAAAAAGCTTGGTATACATGCTTCCATGCATTTACATCAGAATCACTTGCATGGCATTTTGAAGTTCATCATTCACATAAAAAGCATTTTTTGTTCAAGTGAAAAATACAATGGCAATTTAAATTAAAAATTCAATTAGAAAAAGAAGGGGGGAACGTAGGACAGTTTGATTTTAAAGATGTACTATAATGATCCTATAAGAATATCTTTCTCTGATGTTCACATTGACATGAATTTTTTTTTTCTAACTTTAAAGGGTAAAACAAATTTACATATTTTAATTTCATATAGCTATATGAATTCCACTGTGAGCGATGCCATGTGTCATGAAATGACAAGGATAAAAAAAAGGTCCGGATTCGAAATAGTGATGCTAATTTTCAAAATATAGTAAGGCTTAAAAAAACACATACCGCTTTCGCCATCAGAAATATCTGCAAGCAGGGCAATAGCATTAGATAGGGCTTGTTCATGTTCCTGCACAACAAAAATAATTAGACCTTAGCCATCAACTGGTAAGTAAGAAACTTTTTACCAAATTCCACATTGTCTTATTTCTCACCTTCACCACTTGCTTTGCTTTCTCAATTTCAAGAGGATCCGGATGACTAGCACCAAAGACTCTCCCCACCTGTCCAAATTCATCAGTCAATTAGATAAGAAATTGGCACATCTATGCCATCTAAACCGAATCTTGGGTAATCCGGATCCTAATAATAAATGTTTTACCGGATCCAACCCGATTCTCAGATGGATCTGTAGATAGATAAACCAAATCCGTATCTATAAAGAATCAGGTAATCCGATCAGATCTGATTGTTATGTAAATTAATTAATATATTTAACTAAATCCATAATCAAATGTTGGACTGATACATTAGATCAACACCATATAGATTTAATTTTTATAATATACATTCGAATACTAAATCTTATCGGATTGGGTCCTTAACAGTCGTTTTAGCTCAGTTCCTCTACGATACGTATTAACATGGATAATCAGGTACACAAAATTTAAAATTCAATCCAAATCTGGATGAACAGGTCAACAATTAATTAAGATCCGATTCACTAACAGACATTGGTATCAATCGAGTTGCTTTCACCTACCTCTTTAATTAGAGTATCTGTATGCAGTAATCGTATATCACCCAAAACTTTCTTTCCTGTGCCATTTTGTGAAGGTGGAAAATCTTTTCTTGGTGGACCCCTCGCCACACCCCTACCTCTACTTCCACCAGGAACACCCTCACGCCTGACAGATCTATTCATACCCCGACCTGGTCCACCATAACCACCGTGATGAGAAATTCCAGGGTCCCCACCTTCCCATTTTATATCTCCTGGAGAAATCTGTCAAGAAAGAACACAGGTAAAACTTTGAACGAAAAAAATCACTAAATGCAGGTGCAAAAAAATAATGGGCCAAAAGTGCAGGACATGACAACAAAAGAGAGAGGTTTAAATGGTCCTAGAGTATGAACCATGTTAAAGGAATCCTATAGGCGTTGCACACGCTAATTTTTAAAGTTATTGCCTCTCCTATGATGTTTAAATAGGAGAAAAATAACCACAAATACTTGCAATCATCTCAATATTGGTTTTATAAATATTATTGAATGACTACAATGAAACTGAATAAAATATATATATATATATATATATATATATATATATATATATAAGGGCTAGAGGTGACCTAATCTAACTAGAAATTTAATTAACAAGGCACGTAACTGGCAAAGAATCTGGAAGCTCAAATTACCCAATAAAATTAAATTCTCTCTGGCTTGTGACTCGCGACAGGATAATTATTAATTGTCTTAGAACTAATAGAATTTTAAATTAAAATCCAATAGAGAATTTTACAGAAAAAATAAGGATAATGAATAACTTGTAATAAATCAATTAGAAAATTAATGAACACAATAAATTTCAAAACGTTTATCAACATTAGAAACCTAGATTCTCTAGGAGAAATCCAAGAAAAGTGGGAATTAATACTTTTAAATAAAACACGTGAGCAGCAAACCAGAACTTTGGGAATCTGAAATTAAGGATGCTAGGTTTTATGGAAAATTATTAAAAAACACACTTCAAACAAGTACATCTAGGCTAACAAAGGATGAATCAAATGATTTAAATCCAAATGTGGCATAAGAAAGCAGCAATTTATTCTATAAGCTCGTAAAACAGTGAAACCCATATTCAGAAAGAATACAATGATAAAAGAATCAAGCAAGCCAAAAAGCCAACCCTGTACTTAGAGGTTTACAACAAGATAATAAGACTAGAGAAGTTAAAAGCAACAACCTCTAAAAAACCTAAAAAGATAAAAATAAATAAATAAATTGCAAAGACACTGGATAGTCCTCGGTTAACCACATAATAACCAGCTAAGAGTATCTGAGAATATACAACTTCAACGTCATCGAAGTTCCTCTTGTTTCTCTCCGTCCAAATCGACCACATATGGCAATGTTGTAGTCTCCCAGCATTCACTAGCAAGGCCCCTGGAAGGACTTCTCCACCCTTCGTTAGCTAGTTGGGCATGACCCATCTAACTCCAAACAAGACAAAAATACAAATAAAATAAGAAAGAAAGAAAAATCACAACCCTCTAGCCACTCCCCAATGAAGCCGTCCATTAATTCCCAATCTCTTCAACAAAGATGGCAGCCATTCATCAACACCTTCCCCCTACCATTACATTATCACTTGGCAAGATTGTCCCTCTAACTACTAACCACATAAAGAACACTGCTTTCAGAGGGATCGCCCTATAAGGGAAGGGAACAGAACCACCAGCCAGGGTGCGATAGAAAGATCTGACAGATAAAGCTCAATCAATCCACCTCAGCTATCATGCCAAACAAGAGTATCCTTCACTCCCTGGGGGTAGTCAATCCCCGAGAATGACTAAGAACTACTCTACCATCTCGAGCTCCCAACTCTAAAATTGCAAGCACGGGTTCCACATTGTCTTCCTCCTAAGACCTCAATATAATCGATATATGTTGCCAAAGTCTCATACCATGCAAGGAACCTAACTATGGCAGTCCTCCATACACATTGTTCGAAATATCGGCAGAGTTGACCAAGTATCGTGGCTAACCAATCCAATATCGTGTTACGAGTTGAATCGTAGGTATTTTTTGCTCGGGCTGTATCGGTGAGGAATCGGGCCTATTGGACTGCATCGACTAGATATCGGGCGTATCAATCCGTTTCAGAGTTTATTCAAAGTCACCGACAGAGTTTGTGTGAGGCGTCACCAGCGTTTTCGAAGATATACGCAGACTTCTTTCGTTTGTCGCAGCTACAAGGTTGCTGAAGCATGTTATATTGTTTATAGGTTATCTAAATTAGCGTATTGATATGCCGTCAATTATTTGGTGGTTGATTTTTGTAGGGTTCAACTTACACTAGTGTAAATTAAAAGAAGTTTTACATCCCAATAACATTTTTTATGTGAGGCATAATTCAATAAACCAAACATCATATTTGACATACTTGTTGCCTATAACATGCATGTAACATATCACGATGATCGGATATGGATAAAAATTCGATTGGTATACTTACAATTTTCTGAATTCTATTAACTATATAATTTATTAAAAATCGTACAATAATGATTAGTCACCTCTTGATCTCCGACTAATTAAATTTTTGGCATGCACGATAAATGTGAAATGATTATTAAATCAAACCGGTTTAAGTGGAACCCTCCTCTTTTCATTAATATGTTGATATTATGATCATACATTTATAATGTTTATATACTACTGTATTTAGTGCCTCGATATAAATAATTTTAAGTATTTCTATTTTTTAATAAAAATATATCAGTACTTTTTTTGATATTATATTAAAAATTATTAATAAATTTTTTATATATATAAAATATTATAGTTTCTTATAGAATAAAGTAGTAATAATCTTTTCATTTGTTGTAAAAAAATATTTTAGTTTCTTATAAAAAAAAAATTAGTAATAGTTTATTCGTATGTTTTTAAAAAGTTATTCTAAGTTTCTTACAAATAATTATTTTTCAATTGTAAGAATTTCGTAATATGAGTTAACGTTTATAGTTTCTTCAAAAGTTCTTGGTATTTTGTAGGACGCCTCTAGAACAAGATTGGTTGTCAGCATAGAAGTGCCTTTGGTGGTGATGAGAAGAATGTTGTACTCAATTACTACAATAAGGTCGTCAGTTGTGGTATTACCAAAATTCAAAAAAACACTTGGGACAAGTGATAGGAGTGGGAGTTGAAAATGATGACAACTAAGGTTCTAAAAGGCGCGAGGCGTGGAGGTCGAGGCGTAAAGCCTTAGGAGCCTAGGCGTGTCCAGGCGAGGCGTAAAAAGGTTTTTCCCTTTTTTATAATTTTAATTATTCTAAGGCTAGTAATATAATAAAATAATACATACCTTGAATTTTGAAACTATATCGGTATGTTTGGTAGCCATCTTTCTCACATGCATACTCCATAATCAAAATACAAAAATGTATTTCTCGACATTTAATAAGCAATATACAAAATGTATTTTTCATCATTCAATAATCAATATAAAATGATTCAATATACGAAATATATTTTTCACCTTTCAAATGAATTAAATAGACTTTTGGTCGCAAGTCGGTCGACAATGTTAGTTTTTTTTTTCGAGGTGAGGCAAAAAGAAGTAAAGAGGTTTGGGGTATTTTTTGTCTTTTTGATTGTTTTGGACGAGATATTGATCCGGTTTGTACAAAAAAGTCTTTAAAAGACGATAACGTTTCACTAAAGCGTTTTTTTTTGTTTGCAAAAGAAAAGTACACCTTAAGCTTTTTACCAAGAGTAAGGCGTAGGCGGGGCGTTTCTCCCAAGCCTCAAGCCTCGCCGGACCTTCTAGAACACTGATGAAAACAATGTATTTATATCAATTTAACTTCTTCATGATGTTTTATTGTTTCGCTTATTAATGTCATTATTATGGAATATTGCAACTAACATGTGCAACAGTAAATTCAATTAGATATTGCTATGCATAACAAATGATGGTTTAGTACTTATTATTATTATTATTATTATTATTGTTATTATGTTTCTGAGTTTTTTGGGCTCTCTAAATATTGTATCATTGCATATCACCCAACCCTAAGACCGAGTTGGAAATTGGGCATTCGAGTCTTTAAACCATGTCCATTCATGATGGGTGCCACGACACGTCTAACAGAATCATGTCTCCATAACCTCCTGTATTCCAATGGAAACCTCCATAACCATTTCCCCAATCAAGCATCACGGAACCGGGATAGATTCATGCTTCCCTGCCCCCCGCATCATTGAACCAGGATAGATTCATGGCTCCCAACCCCCTGCAACAAGAGGCAAACACATCTCCTCCAACTCGACTAAACAATGCTTGAACTACCCCTCATCACTCCCCAATAAAAACTCCTACATAAATCCCTCCATCCTCTTCTTCATCAACACCAGAAGTGGCAGAATGAAAGATACATGCTTTTACTAAGTGCCAATCTACCTCCCTTCAAAAGATATCTACTCCTCCACCCAGCCAACCACTTATCAAACTTTTCCAACACGGGATCCCAAACAGCCTTGTACTTCAATTACGTACCAAGAGGCAACCCTAGGTAACAAGAAGAAAGGTAACCAATCAAACATCCACTGCCACGGGTCAAAATTATGAGCTTGACCAACCAGAGTGAGCTCACTTTTCCTGCATTTACACTCGATCCCGGAACCACCTCAAAGCACATGAAAAGCATTCTTAGATATTTCAGATGTTCCTATTTGGCATCACAAAAGATAATCATGGCATCCCCAAAACACCATACGGGAAACCGAAACTGACTCGCCACCCTTATTACCCACCGAAAGCCCCTAAGGAATACACCAACCACCACCAACCGTCTTAAGCATAATCTTACTCTACCAGAACAAAAAGCAAGGGGGACATGTGTCCCATGCCTCAGTCCCCTAGAAATCTGGAAGAATATATCAACCAATCCATTAACAAACACAAGAACCTGGCCGCATAGACACAACTACACATCCACCGGCAACATTCAAGACCTACACCAAATTTTCGGCAGATGAGCAAATTGAAACTGCAGGCCTAGGCTTAGAATGCTTGAATAATTAGGAAGGAGACAAAAAAATGAAACCAAAATATGTATGGAGTCTCACCACCTAAATTAAGTGTATCAAGTGCTAAAGGGTGACCCATGAAACATAAACCGACAGTAACGTAGGTGGGAGCGAACATCCTACTAGCCTGGAAGAAAAAACCTACTTCCGATACCTACAAAGTTGAAATAAACTCAAGAAGCTCTCTTGATAGTTGTGTATGTAAAAAGCTGGTGATGCAAAACACACTATTTAGAAATTTGGAATTGGGCACATATAATACTCGCCTATCTTTCATTATGGCATCAAACTGGATAGGGTGCAGGCTATTAACACTAGAAATGAGTACCCTGACACTCCTACAGTGACGGAAATGTTGTTTTGGAATGCAGTACTTCTGAGTCCTAATAGCCGTGCACCCTATTTGATGTGATTTTCGGATACTAGGGATTGGAAGTATCGAGTTATATAGTCAAGTCGTAGCAATTTTTTTTAATACTAATTACTTGATTCTATAGCTAGTAGAAATATGGCTTTTAGTCAAGTCTTAGTATCCAATTAAAGGATGATTGGAAACCAAAAAATCAATTAAGGTTGTTTTTGGAGCGTACAAAAAAATAAAATAACACATTCGACGAGGTAACCCAAATAGCAAAATAAAACATATGTAACATCAAATACATCCATCCAACAGTACGTCTGCATAAAATTGTAGTAAAGCCATTTGCATGTGTACTATAAGTTCAAAATATTTTTCATTTGAAAGATTTTAGGCATGAAAAAAAACTGTAGTATCTACCTCTCCAAGATCAACCCACTCCCATGTCTCATTTGTAGTACCTATATCGTAAACAAGAGCATGTCGACCCTGACAATTAATGGAAAATTATTTAGCATAAAACCCAGAAGAAGAAAAAACAATCCATATTGGGTAAAGCATACCTGTACTGGGTTGTAGTCGGTTATAACAGCTTCATAAAAATTGTTATCATCCGGCCATCTAGTCTTTACTTTTTTCCCAATTAATGAAGAAAATGATGCGGCTTCAGCATGCTCATTTGCAAGGGCACCCGAAGAACCCCGGTTACCAAGTTGCCCCCTTCCAGCTGGACCTAAGGAAGGGTGCTGCATTTTCATAGAAGATGCTTGGGGCAATATCTGACCCTGTTAAGAACCAAAGGAAAACATGCAAAGAAAAACAATAAAAATAAGAATATTTTTAGGGGGGAATTAGGATCCAAACCACAAAAGAGTGAGGGAAAAAAGTGTTGTTCAATATGATTTCGGCTTTAGGATGCAGCGACACATATGGGCTGAAGAAATTAACATGACAGTGGGGGGATTTGTGCTGAAGAGATATGGGGAAATTGCCCCCCTTAATTATTAGAAAATTTACACAAGTTCTAGTAGAAAATATATTTATTAAAAAAATACGATCCTTTTTTACAAGTATGCCATTTTACCCACTCTTAATTACAGCACAATAATAATAGTATTAGATTCCCCCCTTTGACTAAAAAACTGGATCCGCCCCCTTAGCAACCATCTCCAAAGCATTGGGGCATTTTGATTTGGTGTACCAAAATGCTCCAATGCTATTTTGCTTCATCAAAAACAGGTGGTTGCTCCAGAGCATTAGGTAGTCACTCTTCCCGCGACAGAGCAACTGTCGCGCACCTTGTCATCCTGCAGGGTGTGGAATGCCTCGGGACCGACAAACATCTAACAATGTCTATTTTTTGTGTATACGGCCAGTTTTCCAAATTCTCTATAGAAAACGCCAACTTCATCACTAATTTTGTAACTTGGATTGTAATATATAAGTTGTGAAATCTACAATTAATATCTTCTTTGTCTGGCAACTCCCTCGACAAAATTCTAAGCAAGTCATCGGGTGAAGATTATAATGAACAAGTGCTATGCGTGATGGCAACCGCAATTCCCCGACTTTAAGAGGTCGAAATAGAACAAAAGTTGTCGTGCATCGGGGCTCTAAACTCGGTCGACAGAGATAGGGAAAGCACCTATAATGAATGAAAGATTATTTTGTCAACAATCCAACTTACGACACTGATACCTTCCGGTGTTGTTTATGCATGTGGCGTTCGTTATTCCTCTATATCCTTGAGGGGATATCCTCTTAAGACAACTATTTCGTAAAGAAGCGAGACCCACTTGGAAAATGGAGTTTTTCGACACGCTGAAAATAATTGTGGCTTTACAAATGATCTTGTATCGATGCTCAGCCAATTTAATTGACGAGTATGTCCGAATTTCGAAAAGTATTTACATTGAGACGCTAAAAAGATTTTGCAACGCGATGACCCTGTGTACTTAGTACCTGAGAACACGTATGGCCTAGGTAGCCCAACAATTGCCCACAACGAGGTTTCCCGGGCATTTTAGATAGCATATACTGTACTCATTGGAAGTGAAAAATTTGTCCGCTGGCTTGGCAGGGAACCATCGAGGTCACTACAAGAAGACTACGATCAAATTTTAGGTCGTTGCTGACCACAACCTCTTGTTTTAGCATTCATTTTTCAATATGTCAGGTTCGAACAACGATTTGAACGTTCTCGATCACTCAAACATTTTCGAGGAGCTCATGCACGGCTAAGCCCCTCAATGCAATTACGTTGTCAACGGACGCTCATACAACACAAGTTATTACCTCGTAGACAATATATACTCAAATAGCCCACTTTTGTTCAAACAATTGTGCAGGGACAGACCAAAACACAAAATATTTAAGCACAATATCGAGAGGGCGCGCAAAATGATGTGGAAAGCACTTTGGGTGTTATACAATCTCGCTTCACATTGTCAAAGGCCCGACCCGTTTTTGGTACGTGACTGATGTGGAACCGTAGCAAAGTCTGTCTTGAATTATGCCTTGGATTTAATTAACATAAATCAAGTGCCACTTGCACTATAATAAGTGGTAAACCTCAATATGCACTATGTGAAGTGATAAAACACAAAGACCATTTCTATAATTTTTTTAAAGATTTCGTTAAATTGGTGATTTAGGCGTTACTTGATCTACTCCATTGCTTTCTCTGGTGGGTTAAGTATGTATTATTTTAATATTTTGTTATCTTTTTAGTTGTTTATATATAGGCAAGAGGTGTAAGCTTGTAATCACATCATTCCTATTATTAATATAATTTGGAGTTCATTCACTCTTTTGCGGTCTTATAAGGTTTCTACCTTGTGGATTCAAAAGTTTAGGGCTTGATCTATTTATTTCATCGCTTTCCGCTAAGTCAATTTGTATCAGAGCCTTTATTTCACCTGGCTCGATGACGAACAATGAAATCGAAAACAACCACTCCGACGACGCAAATCGAGGAGTGCAGACCCTTTGAACAGCCGTACAGGTTCAAGAATGGTGGGTGGAAGAACGTGTGGATCAGATAGTGCAAAGAGATACAACGAACACTCGCTAAACTTGCTCTTGAAGGCAAAGAGCATCAATACTCAGGTAGGGTCAGGCCCGTGAGGTTGCTCATGGCCGCCAAATCATGGGCAGAGGTGATGTAGATTTAGACTCAAATGAGTTTGAAGAAGAAATCTTAAACGATCGCGGTAGGACGGATCGTCGCGACTACAGGAATGTTGATGCTCCTAAATTTAAGATGTAAATTGATATTCCAAATTTCAACGGATATCTTTATATTGAGGATTTTTTTAATTGGATCAGTACGGTGGAAAGTGTCTTTGATATCATGAATATCTCTGAAGACAGG
The DNA here is from genome assembly GCA_949130495.1 of Sambucus nigra. NCBI lineage: Eukaryota > Viridiplantae > Streptophyta > Magnoliopsida > Dipsacales > Adoxaceae > Sambucus > Sambucus nigra. Next base: position 85,820,113 of record OX422223.1, on the reverse strand, counting down.
CAAGTGATATTAGTGACCCACAAATTAAAAGGAGGCACATCAGCTTGGTGGGAGCAAACGCAGTGCAATAGAAGCCGCCAAGGAAACAACTTGTTCAAACGTAGGTGAACATGAAAAGACTTATGCAGGCAAAATTCTTAGCTCCAGACTCTGAACAGATGTATCAATATCTGAACTGCCAGCAGAGAACGCGATCTGTCATCGATTATACGAAGGAGTTTACAGAGTGAAAGAGATCCAACAAATCACCAAATTCATAGAAGGGTTGCGATAAATCCGATTAACATCCGCACCATGTGGAGTTTATCATAAACAATGAATACTGCAACCAAGTTGGAGGCTCAGTTGATGAGATCGACAAAGCAGATGCCCACCAGCACTAAAGCATCATATGCAAGACCAACCGTTAGACAAAGGAAAGTTCTACCAACAACCCAGTTTCAGTCTCGAGCCAGCATTTATGATCCAGGAGCGGGGTACCAGCCGTACCCTAGGTGGTAAAGAGAATCCTCAGACACAGTAGAACCGACCTAACCTTGGCCAATACGCTTATCCTAAAAGGATTAAAGGCTATTCCTATCAACAAGCAGGGCACGAATCTAACGAGTGTCTTACAAAACCACGAATAAACATGGTTGAGAACGCAGAAGAGGAAGAATATGAACCATTAGAAGACGAGTATGACGAGGCAAAGATCGCAGAGCCAGATGATAGGGAAACGTGTGGCCTCGTGCAGGAAGGAAGTTGATTATCAATGCCACAACATATTCAAAACTAGTTGCACAATCAACAAGAAAATGTGCAACATAATAGGAAACGATGGAAGCAGCGACAATATTGTGTCCAAAGCACAGGTTAAGGCCCTACAGTTGCAGACTGAAATACACGCATCGCCATATAGAATCGATTGGATCAAGAAAGAATCAGAAATGCGTGTCATAAAGGTATGCCGAGTTCCTTTCTCAACTGAAAAGAACTATAAAGCAGCGATCATCTATGATGTCGTAAACATGGATGCTTGTCATGTATTACTTCGGAGGTCGTGGCCATATGATGTAAACACCACCCACAAGGGCAAGGATAACACGTTACCAATTTATATGGCATGAGAAGAAGGTTGTCCTTATTCCAATCAAGGTTCTAAAAGGCGCAATGCATGATCGATGCGTGGAGGTCAAGCATCAAGCATTAGAAACATAGGCGCACCTATGCAAAACATATGCGTGAAAAGGCGTTTTGCCTTTTTTTAATATTTTTTAATTATATCCAGGCTTGTAAAATAATAAAAGCAGAAATATAAGCATAACTTACATAAAAACACATAATCATAAACATTGTTATGTTAACAAAAAACATATGTATACACTGCATATGTTAAAGCATATGTATACACAATACACTGCATAAGAGGAGCATTGACTGCATAAAAAAAACATATGTATACACTGCATAAGATAAGAGGAGAAAATATGTATACACTGCATAAAAAAACATATGTATACACTGCATAAGAGGAAAACATATGTTAACAGAATCAATATATGCAGAAAAACATATCTTAACAAAATCATTTCTTAAAAAAAATGTATAACCTTTGGATACCCTTTTTGTAAGTATGGGTATGTGAAAGTGGCTACTGAGTCAATAATATAACAGAATCAATAATATACAGAGGCCGGAGGTTTTCAGAATCAATAATATTATAATATACACTAGTTTTCGGCTAAATAACATAAGAATGACAGCAAAATAAAATCTTAAACTTACTTGTTTAAGATTTTTAGAGGCCGGAGGTTTTCAGAGGCCGGAGATCACCTCTTTTCGGGTTTTAGGGTTTTTTGGCAAAGGTTTTTGGGGTTCTAGGGTTTCAAATTTTGTTTTCAACCGGAGTATACTTGGTTTCGGCGAAGGCTTTTAGGTATCTAGGGTTTCGACGGGGGTAAGGCAAAGATCGGGTTTTGTTTTGGTTTGGTTTTGTTTTTTGTCTTTTAAATTTGTTAAAAACAGAACGTGGCTTTTTTTTTTATCGGGACACCCTTTTTTTAATCTCTCTTTTACGTAACTTAGTACATGAGAAAAAAAAATTAAAAAACAGTTAAAACGACGTAGTTTTACTTTTAAAAAAAAAAACGCATTATGCGCGCATTGCGCGCAACACGCCCTTTGACCGCCTCCAAAATCGTTGAACCCGCATTTTTCCACGCATACCCCTAATGCGCTGCATTTCTAAAAGGCATCACGCATATGCGCGCCTTTTAGAACATTGATTCCAACCAATGAAAGAGAAATTGTGCCCAATGGTTCTAAAGTGGAGGAGGGGCAGACTTTCCTTTAGGGTAGAAAGAGTTTTGAGAGTTGATAAAGGAAGAGAAAGAGAGAATAGCATTGGTTGTGAAGGAAGAGAAGCTACACCAACACCAATCCTTGAGATTCTGCAACCAATTATAACAAAATTTCAAAGTCTGATTACCGTTAAGTTACCAGATCACTTGCCACGAATGCGAAATATACAACACCATATTTCTTTGGTGTACGAGGCTAATATACCGAACTTACCGCATTACGAGATAAATCCTAGGAAGCACGATATTTTGCAGCAAGTTGAAAAGTTGTTACAAAAAAGAACTACTCAAGGAAAGTATGAGTTCTTGCGATGTCCCTGCTTTGTTGGTGCTAAAGGACGAAAGTTGGATGATGTGTGTGGATAGCCGCGCCATCAACAAGATCACAGTGAAATACAAATTTTCGATCCCAGGGCTCGATGTCATGCTGGATATGCTAGAAGGCTCTAAGGTCTTCACCAAAATAAAGCTATGTAGTGGTTATCACCAGATTCGGATCCGGCCTAGAGATAAATGGAAGACAACCTTCAAGACCAAAGAAGGATTGTACGAGTGGATGATTATGTCATTTGAGTTGTCAAATGCTCTGAGTAGCTTTATGCGACTTACGAATCAGCTGTTCAAACCATTCATCGGAAAATTTGTCGTTTATTTTGACGACATTTTGGTATATAGTCATAAGGAGGCGGATCATATGACGCAATTGAGAGAAGTTTTACTGACTTTGCGTGCCCACAAACTGTATATAAACTTGAAAAAGTACAGCTTTATGACAAGCCAATTGTTATTTTTGGGATTTGTTGTGGGAACGGATGGCATCCAGGTTGACAAAGAAAAGGTGCGAGCCATAAGAGATTAGCCCATGCCTAAGACAGTGGTCGACATACGCAATTTCCATGAGCTTGCGACATTCTATCGAAAGTTTATCAGAAATTCTAGCACCATAATTGCACCTGTGATTTCCTCTACGAAGAAGGAACAGTTCCAGTGGGGAACAGGGCGGAAGCTAGCTTTGCATTATTGAAGAAAAATTTGTGTTCTGCACCTGTATTGGCCTTACCAAACTTTAATAAACTAATTGAAATTGAATGTGATGCCTCAATTATAGGGATTGGGTTGTTTTGTCTCAAGAAGGAAGGCCAATAGAGTATTTCAGTGAGAAGATGAACGAAGCGAGGAAGCAATGGACCACTTATGAGTTGGTATTTCTTGTTGTGTTTTTGTGCCTTGCGGCATTGGGAACATTATCTTATCCAACGCGAGTTCATACTCTACAGTGATCACCAGGCCTTGAAGTTTGTGAATAGTCAGAAAATTATGAACAGGAGGATGCATGCTCGTTGAATCACTTTTCTGCAGAAGTTCACTTTTTGTCTGCGACACAAATCAGGACAGATAAATAAGGTGGTTGATGCCCTAAGCTGGAGAGCATCTTTACTTACTATTCTTAGTGTCGAGGTCGTGGGTCGTGGGATTTGATTGCTTAAAGGCGCAGTATGTAGACGATGAAGACTTCTCAGACATTTGAGAGAAGTGTCGGTCGAAACTGGATACAGGAGATTTTCACGCCTACGATGAGATTTCCTTCTCCAAGCTAACCGTCTATGCATTCTGAGGACATCTAGATTACAAAAGGACAGGTACAGAATACAGGAATTTACGAATTTTGTGTTAAGACTGCCACGAACCCAACGCATGATGGATTCTGTACTTATGGTGATTGGGAGGTTTTCAAAAATGAACGCCATTTCCTACAAGAAAACCGACAACGCTTCTAATATTGCTAATATATTCTTCAGGGAGATAGTTCGTTTCAACGGGGGTGCCCAAATCCATTGTGTATGACCGTAACTTGAAATTCATTAGTCACTTCTGAAAAACTTTGTGGGAGAAGTTTGATAATATCTTTAAGTATAGCAGCACTTCACACCCCCAGACCGACGGCTAAACAGAAGTTACGAACCGTACTTTGGGTAACTTGATTCGTTGCATGTGTGGAGACATAGGCCGGGATAATGGAATGCAGTTCTTCCTCAGATGGAGTTTGCATACAATAGCATGATGAACCGATCGACGGGCAAAACTCCTTTTGAGATCGTGTACTGTAAGCCCCCACGACATGCTTTGGATTTGGTCCCATTACCAAGGTTGTCGGGTTTAGCATTGCAGCAGAGAATACGACGGAGACGGTCAAGAAAATACATGCCAAAGTGAAGAAAAAATTGGAGCAGGCTAATGCAAAGTACAATAAAGCAGCAGCCAAGTGTCGGAGGATCAAGGTTTTTGAGGTTGGAGATTTAAACATGACTTATTTGCGCAAAAACAGATTTCCAGTACAGTAAACTGAAGAACAAGAAGTATGGGCCATTTCGCATCTCCGAGAAGATTAACGACAATGCATGTGTGGTGGAACTACCAAATGATATGAATATTTCATTCACCTTCAACAATGCTGACCTATTTGAGTATCATCCTCCAGACGAGCCACTTTACCCTAACGCGAGGACATCCATGTAGAGGGGACTGATGTGGAACAGTAGCAAAGTCTGTCTTGAATTTTGCCTTGGATTAAATAAACATAAATCAAATGCCTCTTGCACTATGATAAGTGGTAAACCTCAATATACATTATGTGAAGTGATAAATCACAAAGATCACTTCTATAATTTTTAAATATTTCTTTAAATAGATGGTTTAGGTGTTAAGTCGTCTCCTCCATTGCTTTGCTTTTTCTAGTGGGTTATGTATGTATTATTTTAATGTTTTGTTTCCTTTTTTACTTGCCCATATATAGGCAAGAGGTGTAGGCTTGTAATCACATCATTCTTACTATCAATATAATTTGGAATTCATATTCACTCTTTTGAGATTTTATGAGGCCTCTGCCTTATGGATTCAAGGATTTAGGGTTTGATCCCTTTATTTCATCGCTTTCCGCTATGTCAGTGTGACGATCTAGAGCGCATCATGATGACTTGCATCATCCTTCAGACAAGATTTTCAAAGATAAACGAGACGAACTAGATCTCCGACCATGGCAACCCAGTGACGGGGAAGTTGCTTCAAAGCCCGTGGTGTTGCTCAACTACAATGATGTTGCGGCCCGAAAATTCTTACATTCTAGCATTCATGACTCGACAACAAATGTGGTTTTGCAGTATGATTTATGGAATTTGTGTGGTGTCATGTAGTGTTTTGTTTTCATACATCTTGAACATATATAATGTTTAATTGTATGGTTTCATTTATGAACTGTTCATAATTATTTGTGTTATATTGGTAATTAAACTTGTAGTTGAGTCTAGAATTGTACAATTAAAAAAAATAAAAAGTAAAACAAAAATAGTCATTAATTTTGTCCGGATAACGAAAAAAAAAAGTAAGTTACCGCCGCATTCCAAATGTCGCGGTTGACATAGCCCCGGCAATTGGTCTGCCACGCGATTGGGACCTATGCTCATTTGAACCAGCAAATTCAGGAGTGCTCCTAAATTTGCGGGTTTTAAGCGAAAAAGCATTTTGCTCCATGCTTTGGAGTCCGAAAACAAGCAATAGCATCAAGCAAAATAGCAAACGCTATTTCGCTTGATGCCATGGAGATCGTCTAATCATACTATTCTATGTACAAAGGGAGGCCAAGGGCTAGTTTCTCAAGGCACCTAAATAACGTAAATAACTAAACTACAATAAATGAAATCCTAATAATTCTCTACCACCTGAAGTAAATCCTAAATAAAGCACCAATAATATATCTAAATATCTCCCCCACCCCAATTTAATTTCACCCAGACCCTTAGGGCAGGCTCACAACTGCATACATCATTCAAATCACTCACTATCACAGACAATCATATTGTCACACATTCATAGAGTTGTATAACAATGATGAGTGACTGCAAACTAAAGCAAAAAACATCTTGGACCGCATCCTTTTTTTTCGCGCTGGTACTTTCAAATTCAAGATTTCTAACTTACAGGTTTGTGCTTCTTCCCCTTGGGCCCTGTAATAGCTCCTCGTCTTGCAGCTGAGGAAGACGGCTGGTTTGATGTAGTCACCGCTTGTGGGAGGATAGGTGGAGATGGCCCACGAAAGGATTGAGAAGGTACCGACTGATTTATCTTCTGTTTCTTGCGAGATGCTGAGACAGAGGGACTGGGTACTGGATCATGAACAGCTTGACCCGAGCTAAGCATGCCTGGCTGTATTCCACCTGCCTTTCTCCACTCCCTATTGGCATCACCCAAATATTACTCGTTAAAATTAAAAAGAGACCAAAGCTGCTGAAAATCAGACAAACGGTTGTCACTCTCAGAAAACAACACAATTTGACCTTATCCTCCGGATAACGTCATCTTCATTAACCTTGCCCAGAAGCTCTCTGTGCTCTTCATTTGATAACCTCAACTCTTTTCTGAGTTCAGTTATTAAACTTTCCTTTTCCTGACGAAAATACATTATATTAAGCATTCAATTAAACCTCATCAACCAAAAATACACTAGAGCTAAGGCACACGCAATTAATATGGATATTTTAAAAATGGGTTGTAACATTTTAGATCTTATACAATCTAAAACAAAATTTAATTTTTTGTAAAATCAAATTAGGAGTAGTTTAAAACAACAAAGGGTGGTTATACTCCTCCAAATAATGAGGGTAATTTTAGGTGTAAGTTGGTTACAACTATTCTTCTGGCAAAATAAATAGTACAGTTAATGGATCCAAGCAAGTAATTACATGTTATATAGCTAGAAACCCCGAGCTATGCAGATTTTGTATAAGAGAGAGAGGGAGGGAGCGGGGAGGAGGGGGGGGAATACACCAAAAACATCACAAAAAATATCCAAAAGCAGGTCTTTGCAACAAAATACATTGTTCAGTGGGGGTTAATTGAACATAAGGGGGGTTATTTGCACAAATTGGAAAGTTCAGGGTTTGTTTTTTGCACTTTCCTCATAATAATAAAATACTTACCCAAGTAATTGCATCAGCTTGAGCTTTAAAGGCTCTTAGAATTGCAATGTATGCTTCTTGCTCAAGGTGGTGAATTTGGGCCTCCATATCCGTTTCACCATACATCTTAGCATATGGCACTGAACCTATAGCGGAAGATCTTCCGTTTCCTGCAACACGTGCACCTCTTGGAATTCTATTTTGATGTGATGGAGGAAGATCGTCATCAGTACCTGCAAAAGGGGGGAGGAGATGGAAAAATTAATTGGAAAAAACTAAAGAAGAAAAGTCCATCTAGTGGAGATTGATATTATGTTGAACTGGATTCAAACAGAGGACCCTAGGGTATTCTAGTTACACGCTAATGAACCATTAAATCAAAATTGACATTCAGCACCTCAGTAAATTTCAAGTGGCTAGAAAAAACATAAGGTATTATCAATGAACAAGTTCCACTTCTTTTGATATGCCGCTCCAATATACTCAAGTCAACTCAACAAAGCCTTTTCCCAATTATTTGGGATCAGCATGTCGCTCCAATATAACTATTGAATATTAGTGTCATTAAGAATGTTTAAATGCATACGTTTCTTTTATTGCCATAGGTACTTAATGGGACAATAACCACTAACCATTTCATAATGTGTCTAGTATATAAAAATTAGTTCGCAGAAGGGGAAAAGAAATAAGAACAAAATCCTGAATATGTAAGCCAAAGATGTTATGATAAAAAATAAAAAAAAGTTTTCCATCCTCATTTTTTGGCAACTTAAATATTAATTAAGTAACAACTAAAATATAAACATAACAACAGTAAACACCCAATACTAGATAATTTGCAGCTGCGTTATTTGAAAGAATGAAAGAGTCAACTTAATTTTATATATATATTTAAAAATGGTGTCTCCCATTTTAAATTTGCCACCTAGCTTCAAATTTGAACTGCAATTAAGAATAAGTCATAAATAGCCCATCATTCATTAGTTACCCAGAGCTTCAAATTCACAAAAAGCCCTTTCATTCATTAATTACCCAGAGCATCAAATTCACAAAAAGCCCTTTCATTCATTAGTTACCCAGTTCTAAATGCCTCTCTCCATTCCCCAACACTCCAACAGCCCGTACCCCTTCATCTTCCTCTGCCCTCTGCGATCTTTCTCCCTCTCTCCCCCTCCAAACTGTGATAAATAGGTGCCTCTAACCCTACCCACTATTGCTTTTTAACATATAGAAACCCTAATCCTCTCTCTCTCTGGTTCAACGGACCTAATATACCGAGATATATCTAAATAAAGGGTGGAATTTTGATCTTTAATTTTGCATTTTTGTGGACCTTGATTTCATACATCTTTGTGATTGTTATTTTTTCTCTATTCCTTTGTTGGTTATTCGTGTGGATTGTGATGGTTTTGATTGCAGTGGAGATTGAGGAGGTGAATTTCTTGGGCTTCCATGTTGGGTAAGTTTAATTACAATGAATATATAGAATTTTATGATCCTCCTTTTGTTTTCTCTATATGTTTTCCATTTTACTGCTTGGTTTGACTTTTAATTTCTTACACACGCTATTCTACTCTCTTGCCTTTTCTTAAAAAAATAAGCATCTACTTTTTGTAACCTTCTTTACATTTGTCTTACATACCCTGTAAAAATACAAAATTATGTTAAAAATGATGAATAACAACTTTTTGAGGAAATGTTACACAAAAGAAAATTTCTAAACAATCAGCAACAAATGATACATGTAAACTAAAATCCCCTGGGTAGATAAAAGCAAAGATATTTGGCATTATTTGCAAAGATTCGAAGTTATAAAATCTTCCTTCGGGTGCAAAGTTTGCTGATTTGTGCTTATCTAATCCATACATTACACTTAACATAGGTACTCAATTTACTTTATGAACAAAATCTTAGTTAAACTATCATTCATAATTTGTTTTTATCTAATTCATAATTTGGTTGTCAATAGAATGATTTTTAATTATCATTTATGCACCCCATTTTGAGTAGAGATTATTTAATTTAGTGTCTTAGAGAAACTTATAAGCACCGAAAACTGAAATGTAAAAAAAATATTTCTTGATATACGAGAGAATAATAGTTGTATTGCATTAATAAAGAAAAAATAGATTGTAGTGCAATTAAGTCTCACCCAGCACATTAATTTTATAAGCTAATAGACACACACACATACAATTTTTGCACAAAGTACAACTGGATGAGTCTGTCTTACATGTTGCTGGTAAGAAGTATTTCTGAGACAGCTTTAGATTTTGAATACTGATACGGATTGACTGAAAACTTTGACAGTGATAATATAGACGTTAACATATTATTTGTCACATATGCAAATTATCTTGAAGACATGCCATTTAGTATGTTATAGAGGTGTCTTTTGGCTATCATGTTTAGTGTAGCATTTTAGTATCAATGGTTTCTGTAAATTTATATTTGTTTTGTCCTTTTTAGCCGCTACCGTTCGACGGTTGAACTACTTGGAGAGCTTTCACCAATACCTTAAGTGCATTGTGTACTTATAAACATAACATAGCAGTTTGAAATGGAAGGTTATGATTGTGATTGATTAGTTTTCCCTGAGTTGTAGTTGTTTTCAAAATCTTTGTTTTGTAGTTATTTTCAAGTTTGTGGGGTTTACAGAATGGGATCAGTTGTGGGAAATATGGTCGTAGAAGTACAAACGTTATGTTAGTAATCTATTTTATTTGGTGTTCTGCTATTAGAATGAGCATGCTTACTAAGTTATCTTTTTCAAATGTCAATCACAATTTCATAGCGTTATTATTTTTACCCTCCTTAAATCATTCTTCATTGGTACATAATGGCATCTTAAAACCAACTACAATCTCCTACAAGAACAAAATCGCCGATTGATATCGAGTGTGATGAATACAATAGTGGGGAAGACATTCTGATTCCATATAAAGATCAAAATATACAATTTCAACAAGAAAAAAAAATTACACTGTCACTAAGATTCTACCAGCTAAGGATGGCCACCAGCAACAACCATTACGCACACTTGATGCCCAAGTAGCTTCACTCAGCTTGAATTAATTCTACACTTACCCATTTCTAATAGAATTATTGCAGCAAAAATAGCAAATGCACAAGAGAGATATACCATACTTGAAAGCTAAACGTAGTGCAATAACAAATTTGGGCGCAAAATCTGCAAAATAAATATCCCTACTTATGCTCGGAACAGTAGGTCCCATTTTCACCCAAATACACATTTTGCACTTTAAATGATATAGGCATATCATTCGCGAATAGATCCTTCATGTTGCATATTATTCGCAAATAGATCCCACATGTTGACTGCACTAACCATTGATACCCGTATACAATGATGAGAACCTTACATCCACCCAGGAGTCCATCCACGGCCAACAATAATCAAATTTAAGGTAAAAAAGAAAAAAAAATACACCTTTGATCATTACAAACATATTTTACAGTGTGTCGGTTTATCTGTATGTATTTTAATTTTTTTATCTCCCATATCATAATAAGCTCTAGCTCATTAATGTTACTCGTTTTTTCATAAGTCACCATCAATTGAAAAATAACCTTTCTCCATAATAACTTCAAATTCACAAAATAAAAGTAAAAATCAGTAAGTTGTATTGAAGGTGTTAGTCAAGTTTTATCTAGCGAGTCCTCTAATTATAGAATATGTATTCCAACAATGAGTGCTACCTAATTAATGAATTCTTATCTGCTTTTTGAGGTTTCAAAATCGTTGCTTAATTTTGTATCAGCTGTGATATTTTTACTATTCATATTTTTAGGAATATGATTTTTATTCTTTGATCAAAAAGAATCTTTTTTTTAACCACGGTCACAGTACTTAGTGTCTTCTTATTGAATCTGGATATTTGTAATTTATGAACCATGATTTATGCTATTGTACTTCATTTCCTGTATGTAGGAAAGAGTTTTGGGGTTATAGAATTAGGTTCATTTTCACAACTCCTGCAAAAAGAAAATATCTCCTACTTAAGTACATTTTTAAAATATAGTACTGTATGGTGTATCTCATATTACAATTGCTCAATCTTTTATGGAATTAAAATAAATATTTACTTTTTCCCTTTTATATGCAATCAAAAGTCCTCATAAACCTTTGTGATACTACTTTTTAAGCTATAACTTTACTTTACTACTTTTTAAGCTATAACCTAAGGTGTTACTTGTAATACCCCGTGATTTTTAAAACCTTAAATAACTCGTTTTGAAATAAAAATCGGAAAAATATTTTTTGGGATTTCATTACTTTTATTAATGAAAAATATTGGTTTGATTTTTAGAAAATGAGAATTTCCATCAGAATTAAAATCGGATTTAAAATTGGAGACTTGAAACTTTTTTATTAAACCGCGGCAAAACTGGGCCGTTCAGGTCGACCGAACCAGTTCGTCTAGGCGGCAGTGAGATTCTTTTTGGACGAGTTTGAGTTGGATTAAAACACTTCCACTTAATTATATAAAAGTATTTAGGGGTTAGACTTTTAAAAAACACATTTACATAAAACCTAATAGCAGTAAACTCCTCCTTTTCATCTTCTTCCATCTACAAAACCCTAGCCCCATTTAAAAGAAAGATTCAACCCAAGATTTGGAGGTTCAAACCGAATTTTCTCAATATCATCCAAGAACACATTTCTGTCATCTTCTCGGGAGTAACATGACTATCAATTTAGAATTTTCAAACAATTTTTCTAAGGCATGAATACTTCTATTCTTTCTCTTTAGTATTATGCATTTTAAATATGCCTAAATATTAATTAGCATGGTTTTCTTAAAATAAACTAGAAACTTTAATTAGAGAAAGTGAAATCTATGTCGGGACTGTTTTTTATGAAAAATCTTAATATGAATTAAGGCTTATAACCCTTGTATGCTTATGGTAGAGGATGAGTTTTCGTTAAAACAGATGTAGATTTGCATGTTAAAAAATCATAGTAGCCTTATTAATTGAAAGTGACTCATGAAATCATATAAAATTATGTAGGTGTGATAAAAGAGAGATTATTGTTGTGTGCACCATAAACTTGCATGATAATGAAATTATATTATGAGTTGTTTAATTATGAAAATTAATTGAATGGATGAACTTAGATTAATTTGTGATCTTATGAGAAATTGGTAGAATTGTTGATAATATGCCTTATGCGATTTATTGATTTAATTATATTTGACACCGCGGGGACGACGGGATTTTCGGGTAGTTATTCTCTCACCTTAGTTTTAGGAGTGCTTGCTAGGTATGGGACTAATAAATATGTCTTAGTAGTTGTTAACACTTACTGGGTAAGGGACTAGTTAGTGTAGATTCCTACGGAGGGGATATCCTGGAGTGGGGTTGATTTTTGTGTCGCTCCGTTGATTTGATAGTTTAGATGCGAGACTAGGAGGTACTTGAGGGTAGAAATTTATCTTATAATATGATAGGGTAGGACGTACTTTTTCTTTGGAGACCTATAGGTATGGGACTAAGGGTGGTTTTGAGGATTTACACTCGATAAAAGGGTGTAGCTAATAGAAATAATGAGAAATTGAGAAATTCATAATTAATGCCTAAGATAATAAACAGGTATTAAAAATGGATTTGCGTCATCAATAAGTGCAGGACTGACAGAATACGGGTTGGCTGGCTATTGCAACGTGGGTATGTGTTGGCGTCATCAATAAGTGCAGGGCTTACAGAATACGGGTTGGTTGGCTATTATGGCGTGTCATGCGTGGGACCTTGTCAATAAATGCAGGCTAACGAAATTGGAGCGGCTGCCTATAGCGAGGGGAATGTGAGTAGTGAAAACTTTAGGCGAGCCCGAATAAGTGCAGGACTTATAGGAAGGTCGATTGGCTATGATAGTGTCGCTATAATCATAATTTAATTAATTGAATTAAATGGGATTGATCGCTTTAATATCACTAAATGACAAATATATATTAATTGGACTAATAGATTGGTGACCTGTTTATGTGGGTAAATAGTGGTAATTTATTTTACTCGCATCGTTAACATATATCTCGTTTATTTAAAATACTCTATTATGATGTTTATCATGCATAATGCTACTGTCTGAGTTTATGGACCCTAATTAGAAAGAGTAGCTAGTATTCATGCGGTAGACTCTGACCCATTGCATTAACTAACATTTCAGGTATAGTGCTTGAGTAGCTGGATAGGAGTGATTGGTGACATTTTTGGAGATGCAGCTGGATATTTATTTTAGATGCTTTGTTAGTTTAGAATTTCTTTCCATTCCGTCGCTTTTATTATGAGAATTTTATTTATGGATTTGGTGGGCCAATTGATTCCACAGTTGCTTATGGATTTAGTCAGATAGTTATTGTTAGATTGTTTCATTTTGGTCTATTTATATATTTGGAGTTGGATTTTTGGTGATGGATTTTAAAATTGCATGAATGTTTATATGGACGGGATTAAATTTGAATATTATCTTGTGAAAAAATTTTATATGTCTCATATATCTGTCGCATGCTAAGAATGATAACTTATTTAATGACGCCCGACGTAGTTTGGCAACCACTAGAATATCTCAAAGTCTCAAAACAAAACACATATATGAGGCATATTTTCTTCTCCCGGATTATCAGTTATAATATCTGGCAAAATAACATTTATACTAGTAGAAATACACCCCCAACAATCTCATGAGATTTGAAAATTCATAACAATCAAAAATTTGGCGTGATGAGGAAATTCAAAACAATAATCACAATCTATGAGGTGAATATCGACAACCAAATAATTGGAAATTGGGATATATAAAAATTCAATAAATACAACTTGTGATATGATAATTCCAAAAACACCCCAATAATGATGGGGTGTATAGAAAAAAAACTACATAACCTTCCTTTACATATATTGATTATTACCCTCATGGACTCACGAGCATTTTATCACGTATGCAAGGAACATTATGAAGACCCAATAAAAGAAAGATGGGCAAAAATTCACAACTCAGGCGCACGCAGTCATTACGGACGTTGGCAAGATGCATGCGAGTGAGGGGGAAAGTATAGAGGTACAAAATAGCTGAAGGCATCGAAGCTTGTAATACAATTGGTAATCGGGATGGAAAACATGGATACGATCATTCAAAAAAATGCGGGGATGAATTAAAAATAACTTCATAACCTTCTTTCACATATATTGATTACTATCGCCATGGACTAACGAGCAACATTTTATCTTGTATGCAAGGAACATTATTAGGACCATCGAGACTTGTACAAAAATCCAAAATTGAGATGAAAAAAAAAACTTGTGGCAAAAAAACAATTATTGATGGAGTCTATCAAAAATAACTTCATAACCTTAATTTACACATATTGATTACTACCGACATGGACTAAAAAGCAATGTTTTATCTTGTATACAAGGAAAAATATTAAGGGGGGGGGGGGGGGGGGGGGGGGGGAGTTCTTAACTCAGAAGCATTGATATCGAACACACACACTCATTACAGCGAGATGCCTATACCAGGGGAAATTTTAGGGGGATACAAAATGGACCTGTCTGCATAAACCAATTTCATTCAAGGCAAAATCACCAAGGTTTATAATCAAATTGGTTAAAGCAATCATAGTTTCGATAACTAATTTCCTCAACGGCAAAGTCACAAAACTAATAAACATCAGGAAAATCTTCAAAACCACTACCCACCGAAAGGCATAACTAAATAAGAAATGGACAATCTATTTTCGAGAGCAAGGAGACAAAAAAATCCATTAGCCAGACACGAGCAAAGCACAAGTCAATCAAAGCATTAGAACATCGAAATCAAGAACCATCCAGGAAATGTGGAATATCCAGCAATTAAAAACAATAGCGAAAATGAGAAATAAAATCTTTTCCATCGTAGAAATCCTCGATAACCAACGTTCGACTTCTCAAATATTGCTGAACACATCGCTTCGAAAGACCCTCCGTAATCTATCTTCCACACGTCCTATCATTCGAAAACATCAAAAAAGCATCACGCCCAATTAATCATGGGCGAAGCCACAGCATGGCAGAGGGGGCCGTGACCTCCCATGGTTTGATTGTTGTAGAAATGCCGGCAAACTGTAATGCCATCCAAAAATTCACTTTTCTTTTACATTGTGTGGCCCATCACCACAACCACCACCCAAAAAATAAAAAAGAATCGTTATTACCCAAAACTAAATCACGCTCACCGTCCAAACTTTGAATGCGTGGTGTTTTTTATTTAACAGACACATACATGCCCCACTTGTACTTGTTGGAGAATTATGGTCCACACAAGTTCTTTATCATTATTAAACTTACAAAAGTGAGTGGAGTACACAATATAAAACTTAGTCAAGAAAACCAAAACCTTTCTTCTCCCTCCCTCCAGAACCTTTGTTCCGTTAAATCCTTTCAAATATAATATTGTTTCAAGAAACATGTTATTCCTTCATATGTTTGTTGTTTCTTTATGCCAACAAGACATATAATATTATTCCGAAAATGTAAAAAGACCCCTAATTTTTCAGGTTTTCCAAAACACCTCGAGTTATTTTTAATAGAAAAAACCCTGGAACCTTTGTTCCATTGAATCCTTCCAAACGGAGTCCCACATGCACAGCCGTTGAGATAATGTTAAAGCATTAAATCCTTAAAAGGTTGGTCTCTCTCATTTTTTATTAGTGATTTGTGATTTGTGATCCCTATATCCATCCAATATTTCACTACTTCTGTTATTTGTTAAGTTCTGTTTGTAAATGTTATTTTTATTTTATATTTATTTTATTTACTCTTAAATCCATTCTATGGACAATAGAGCAAATATTGGTATGACCTAGCGTGCTCATTTCCTTTATTTTTTCAGTTTTACCCCTAACTTTATAGGTATGAGATGCATTTTAATTGCATATTATCATCTAATGATATTATTACATTAAACAGATTTGTTGATGATAATATTACATTAAACTGCTTTGTGACCCAATATACCTAATTTTTTTACCCTTATTGTTTATTTTAATCACAAATAATTTTTTTACCCTTGAATCAATTATAATTATAAATTTTGGAATTTCTACAGAAGTTTCATTTGAAAAAATATTAACATGTTTCTCCTAGCCTTTTTGTATTTAATGCAAAAACAAGTTTATAATCATGTCTTATCTTTGTTTTATAAAAATATGTATGTATATGGTGAAACTTTCACATTGTGACGGTGTATATATTCGATATTTTTTGGAAAAAATTTCTTATGGCAAATTTTTGCCCCACCACCACCCAAAAAAAAAACCACACAACATAAATCCTGACTTCGCCCCTGCAATTAATAGTGATATGGGAATTCTCGGCACACTTCAATGACATAATAAACAAAAACTAAAACACTTTGATACTGAAATCCTATATGAAATTAAACTTTTGTACTATCTGAGGAACGTCTTCCAGCATTTTCAAAGCTCGCAAGTTTAAACCTTCGACAGCATATATTGAAGTGGTTAAACATCATCTTTAAATATGATTTTGATTTTCTATACAGTATCTCATTATCCTCCTGCTTTCAAAAAGAAAAAACTTCATGAGGAACATTTTACACAATTGCAATAGCTTCTCAACACATTATCAAAATAGTTGAACATTAAAAAATTAATCATTTTATATATGTAGTAAAAATATATTTTACAACGAATATTATTGAAAGTCACAGCTTATGTACTCTGGATTCCGATCGTTTCAATCAAAGGACATGGCAGGAAGCAAGAATGTGCCAAAAACAACTTTCAACAAAGAAGAGATCATGAGAAAGACATCAAAAGTCCAGAGACTCCAGAGCATAATACCCCAAGATGTGCACGCGAGTGGGCAATTGTAGGGGGTACAGCTGTGGGCCCATAGTTGTCAAAATCGTCCGATTCGCGAGTCGAATCGTACGATTTGATTCGACTCGGGGGTAAAACGATTCGAATCAAGGTAAGAATCGTATTTGTCTAAAGAATCGTACGAATCGGAAGTGAATCGCACGATTCCAACTCGAATTGTGAATCGTGTACAAAAACGATTCTTAAAATTGGTTATTTTTTACCCACCGTAACTCACGTTTTAACCCAAAACCAAAAAAAAAACGCTGTAACCATAGCTGACCGAAGCAAAAAACCATAAAACAAAGGGTTTTTTCAACCCATACAGCAAATCGAAGGCCGTTTTCAATTCGTACAGCAAATCGAAGGCCCTTTTTCTGCAAAACGAAGGCTGTTACGCTTAATCGAGGGCCGTTTTGATGTTTTAATGGTTTCGTTTGCCTTTTTTTGTTTGTTTTGATGTTTTTTTTTTGTTATAAAACCATAAGGTTTTTTTGTTTTTTTTTAGTTATTTTTCTTTTTTTTAGTTTTCGTTTGCTTTTTTTTTAGTTGTAAAACTATATGTTTTAGTTATAAAACCATACGATTAGTGTTTTAGTTATAAAACCTGTTTTTTTTAGTTGTTAAAACCATATTTTTTTTAGTTATAAAACCTGTTTTTAGTTATAAAAAAACATATATAAAATCTGTTTTTTTTAGTTATAAAGCCATATGTTTTATAAAACCATATGTTTTTAGTTATATTTTTTTAGTTATATTTGTGGCCTTGATGATGACGATGAATGAAGAAGAATGATCATTGATGATGGCTTTTTATGATTTATTTTTGTTTTTTACATTTTCAAGCTTAAAACGATTGAGAACATGTGATACGGTTAATTTTTGGGCTATATTTTGGTATATTATCATGTGCTACGATTAGTTTGTTGTCATATTATGCTTAATTACCAATTCTATAGTGTCAAATCCCATTTACGTATGTTTTATTTCATTTTTATCATTTGATACCGATTCGACCGGTTCGATTCACGATTCGCGATTCTAGGGGTAAACGATTCGCGATTTGACAACTATGTGTGGGCCCCTTCTAAATTGACTTCCAGCTGTCCTCCACCATATGAAGACCCTTCCCACGCAACAAAAGAGAGATCCTTGGAGGTAACAGAGAAAACTGACGTATACATGAGGTCGCATTCATTTTAGTACGAGAGATGAAAGAATGAGAGAACCCCTATTTTTTAAAAGTATGTTGTTGTCGTGCGTTTACATCATAAACAAAAGTTAAAGGTTCTCCCCCAAGCCCCGGGGAAAAAAAGAAAGGAAAACGTGTTTGGCAATACCCCTAGATTCCCCATTATAAGAGAATCACTTTCTATCAACCTCTACGAAATCCCGAAGGGTGAAGAGTCTTCAACTCCCTCCTCTCTTGTAATAATCACTCGGCTCGTAACAGATATGAATGAGAACGCCCAAGCCCAACCACAGACGTAGGCTTGGATGTACCACATAAATCTCTGTGTTATGTGATCGTATTAATCTCTTTTGTCTCTCATCTCTCCTGCTGGCTCTGGTTAAGCTTCTCCAAAACTCCACTCAGCAACTCCCAACCTTAACCCCCAAACTCCCAAATTGAACTCGGCAACTCACTACCCCCTACAGAACCATTAGAGACTCATCAAACATACAGTCTCGTCAAATGTCCTACTGACATGGGCATTGCACATTGCACCGTCACCTCATCGAGAATGAATGTTAATGACTAACACTTTAAATACATCCCGAGGATACATTATATTCTTAAAACACATAAGAACCTTTAATAGAAAGTATTTCTCGAGATTTCGCATTGTGATTAATCATTGAATGTACCTCTTATGTTGATAAAAGAATACAGTATCAACAAGGTTTCATATATTTTTAAAGAGGGAATATATATATATATAACGATGGGATGTGTGGTAATCCAAGACTCATAAGAAATATTCACATAATTATTTGTTGTCAATATAAAACTCCCAATGACTTCAAATTTAGTTATGATGTCATTAAAAATCCCAAATAGGCAATTGTTCCTGTGCAGCAAAATGGCTCTTGTGACATCTAATATTTTGGTCAAATTGTTGAAGGTAGGGTACCAAACCATTTTTACTTGTGTCCCGGGTTATGGTTAGAATCTCAAGACTATTGGGAATCAAGCCCTTATAATATTTAAAATATAATATTACATATATATTGTTTTATTTTATCACTAGCCACACCCATCTCACTTTTTTTAGTTTTTTCAGATCAACAAACCAGACTGTATCGCACCAACACCGACATCTATGCTTCATAGCTGAACAGCAATAAAATGGTCTCTTTGGGGTTATTATCACGGAGTTTTAGGATTTCGAAACTCAGGGAAGTTATTGGCTTTTAGGGAAGTTCACAAAATGGGTTGGGAAAAGGAAAGGGCATGCGTTTGAGAGCTGAGAGCAATAATAGAGATGAGGGGTGCTCTGGGTAATGAAAAAAGACTAGAGGAACAGTTAACAGTAAATTTTAGCCTATTTTATAGATTAGTGGTTACTGGTTGTTATGGTTCAATCTTTAATAGTTGAACGATTGGGCATCAAAGCAAGACATATAAGATGGTAAAAAGTGATCATATCAGGTCAGAATCCAGGCAAAAGAGAAGAAATGCAAAAGATAACATAGATAGAAAAGTGTAGAAAAATCTTGACATCTCATAAGATGTTAACATTCAATCCATGGTTCAAAGTCTCGCCCGGTATCGGACACTCGATTTTCAACTCGGTCGCGGTATCAGTCGCGGTATCGGGTGGTACGCAAAGATACGTAATTTAGAGAGCGCAAAAAATATATAAAATTTAAAAAAAATAAGATTAACAATATGTACCAATCAGATATGTTCAAACCATTATTTAATATGCATTACATTGTACGATTAGTTATTCTGAAGTGCAGCGGACTTGGTATATTGCTAACTTACTAATTTTATTTTTATTTTTAATTATTTAAAATCTCTAAATAATCACGTATTAGTGACTAATTGTTGATATTAATTTATGTGGGAGGATGTTTGATATTCATGGACGAGACTAGACTTATGGGGATTCTTTTTTCCCCCAATCTTTGTCTCTTCCATTTTTAGACATCATTATGTGGCATTATGTTTTGATAGGATATTTTGTTCCAAGTTCAAATATTTTTATGTACGGTGAATATTATTAGTTTTATATTAGTGACATTTTAATTTTATTGCAATTGTTCAATTTAATCTTACTGTGTAAATTTATTCTTCATGTATATGTTATGTGGACAAACTTATATAGGTCGTGTTCTGTAAATGTTACAATATATTTTCAACATAGAAGATATATGGTAAAAGATTAAAATTTTATCAAAAAATAAAAGAAAATATGACAATGTTCAAATAATGATGCAATTTTTTTTCCATATTACTCAGATAAAATTATATAAGGTCGCAATAATTTTCATAATATTTTTTTTTTTGTACAAATAAATGTTTTGTAAAAAAATGTACAAAGAAATGTCTTACAATTCATATACATTTTTTATTTGTACAAATTAATGCTTCGTAAAAAAATGTACAAAGAAATGTCTTACAAAACGTATACATTTTTTTTTTGTACAAATAAACGTTTCGTAAAAAAATGTACAAAGAAATGTCTTACAAAACGTATTTTTGACATCTTTTTACAAACAAATTAAAAATGTTTTGGAGAAAAAAATGTGTCGTTTGAATCGGTTGTCTCGGTCGATATCGCGGCGAGGCTTCGCGGAATCGTTTGTCTCGGCCGATATCTCAGCGAGACAACACGATTCAATGTTTTTTTTAAACGCCTCTCGGTACCCTCCGATTCTGAGTTGACTCGGCCGATACTTTGAACCATGATTCAATCACACAATCGTAAATGAGTTTCACGAGATTGATGAGATTCTTTGAACTGACCTTTCTGCAGGAGGGTAGTGATTAATGGGTTGGGATTATGTATCTCAAGCATAGTTGTCAAATCGCGAATCGTATCGTGAATCGTTTACCCCCCGAATCGCGAATCGTGAATCGAATCGTGAATCGTATCGGTCGAATCGGAACCAAACGATAAAAACGTAGTAAAACATATGTAAATGGAATTTAACACTATAGAATTGGTAATTAAGCGTAATATGACAAAAAACTAATCATAGCACATGATAATATACCAAAATATATCACAAAAATTAACCGTAGTACATGTTCTCATCCATTTTAAGCTTAAAAATGTAAAAAACAAAAATATTTCATAAAACAGCCTACATATTAATTTAAAACACCCTACATAAAACAAATATATATACATCAGAAAGAGCCTATATATTAAAAAAAAAAAAAAAAAAAAAAAACAAAAAGTGAATCGGACCGAATCGTGAATCGGACCGAATCGGACCCGAATCGGAAGATTCGAATCGTGAATCGTCGATTCGGTCCGATTCTTTAGACATTTGCGATTCGAAGGTTGATTCGAATCGTTTTGGTAGTGAATCGAATCGAATCGTCCGATTCGAATCGCGAATCGGACGATTTTGACAATTATGATCTCAAGTATTGAGACATAACCCGCTTTTGAGAAGTCTTGATCAGAGATGAGGGATAACAAACATATTATGCAAGTATGTATATATGAAAATGAAAAATATATAAAATTGGGGGAAATCGAAATAACCATGAACAATCTGCGATAAACGGTCAACGGTAATAAAGTAATGATTTTATGTTAAGAGAACAAACACACCGTGGGGAATAAAGATTGAAACGTAGTCCAAACCAAAGTGATAGCTATAGTTATAAGCAGGGTCTGTAACATGGTTCAAAGTCTCGGTATCGGTCCCGGTATCGGCCACTCGATTTTCAACTCGGTCGCGGTATCGGGCGATACGCAAAGATACACTACTTAGAGAGCGCAAAAAATTCCGAAAAAAATCTAGAAAATTTTAAAAAAATACAATTAACAATGTAGACCAATCAGATAAGTTTAAAACTATCATTTAATATGCATAACATTGTACAATTGATTATATTGATGTGCTACGAACTTGCCAGATTCAATGTTCCATAATAAATCAATGTTTTTTTTTTCACGGATGATACAAATATTATGTTTTTACAAAGAAAAACAAATGTTACTTTTTTTAGTAAGAGGATAATTTTTTTTTTTTACAAAAAGGATACAACTATTATATTCTTAGTATTATTTTTAGTAAGAGGATACAAATGTGTTTTTTAAGTATGTTATATTTTTCTAAAAAGGATAGAAATGTTTCTTTTTTAATATTGTTATTTTTTTACAAAGAGGACACAAATGGTGATTTTGACAAAACACTACATTTTTTTTACAATCGTTTTTTACAAAAAGGATGCTAATGTTATTTTCTTACAAAAAATAATGCAACTGTTATTTTTTTATAAAAGGAATGTAAATGTTTTTTTTTTGGTTGTTGGGTTGCAAATGTTTTTTTTTAAATTGATGGAAATGTTATTTTTTTACAAAGAGGATGCAAATATTTCTTTTTTACTTGTGTTGCAAATGTTATTTTTACATAAATGGATGCAAATATTATTTTTACAAATGTCTAGAGGATACAAATATTATTTTTACAATAATAACAATTGTATATTTGTTTGTAAAAGAATACATTTACGTTTTTTTTTATAAATAATAACATATTAAAATATAACATTGGGAACATTATTATAAAAAAATAATAACAAATAACATTTCGATCATTTGCATTCTTTAAAAAAAAAATGGCACATATACAACGCACTACACGATGACCAAATAACCCACACACAGAGCACACTAAATTAAAAAAACAATTAGCATTTCGTAACCCCCCCAAAAAACCACGCTTACCAACACAACACTGGAGAGAGCCGATATCATCGATATGGGCCGATTATACCGCTATATCACCGATACTACCAAGAAATTACCGATATAGGGTCGATTTACATCAATAATTGAAAACTCAACTCGGAACTCAGAATCGAATCGGTGTGCACCGATACCTGGTCAACTCGGCCGTATCGTCGCGGTGTCGGCCTTGACTTTGAACCATGGTCTGTAATCTAGGCTGTTTTTGTCAAAAGGGAATTTATAAGAGCTTGTTGTACTTAATGGTAATGTAAAGGAGTCAAAATTATAGAACTGGCCAATATTAAAGAGAGCAAAAGGAGCATAATAGGCTTATGATGTTAATAAATGTTTTGTGGTTGTTGGTTGGTTGATGGAAAAACTTGAGCGTTGGGGGAAATTAACGATTGATAACTCATCCAGGAGTAAATGTTGTTGGTCATATATAGTGTTATGAGAGTATCTAAACCTGCGTGTTAAACCGAGGTCAGCTATCATAGTGGGTTGTATTAATGATGGTGAGATGGGCACTAAAGAGCTATCATGAGAAGCTGACTAAGGGTATGATGAAAAGTAATGTTAGGGGGCTGAAGTGATTGGCAAAGAGACACATCTCAATTGAGGTCGTAAATGATGCTGTTGGGAATGATTTTGAGTGCTCTAGAAGACTTATCGAGAGGTAAGTTATGGGTTTCTAGAGTAGTGTTCCTTATTCACATCGGGTGCTTGGCTAAGTGTTAGCCCAATGAGCTTAGTTCTCCTGCCTCCTTGCCGAGACCCTCGAGAGATCCAAAAACTAATAAGACTAGCTTTGAATGAATCTTCGAGATTCCATGAGTCCTACCTAACTCAAATCCCTTATGCTTCTATTCGAAACTTTATAATGAAATCAACGAAGTATAAATGAAATGGTGTTGGAGCCGAGAGAGGTATTGTTTCATGTTTACTTCATTCAAGCCTCAGTTAATTCTCGAGTGAATTGTATGTTGCTTCGATTGTGGCTACCTTACCTATTTTTAAAAGATTTTTGAGTGGCTTTGGAGATATTCTATTAGTTGTAATTAAAGGGATCTCAAGAGATATTCACAATACATGAAGATATTATATATTAAAATAATCTATGCAAGAGCATATTCTAACTTGAATGGACCGAGGCTCGTTGGGCTTGGACTCCATGGGCAAACTAACCTCTTGTATAAGGGAATATAGTTGCGCCTTTAGTAACAACTACAAATTTTGGTAAAACATTAAGCACTTGACCCATCATTTGGTAAGGTTATGGATTCGAGTAGCGGAATGGCAACCTACTCGGGTGAGGAGGTAGGGAGAATGATACAAGAGCATATTTGAAACTTAATGGGCAAGACTCATTGGGCTTGGACTCCATTGGCAGAATCACCTAAGGGAAAAAAGTTGCGCATTTACTAATAGCTATATATTTTTAAGCTCTCAAAAAAACTCTTTACACTTTCTTTATTGGACAGGCTATTACATTAGTATACATAGACTAGTATATACTAATAAATCTTTTTCTCCTATTTGATTCGGAGCAAAAAAAAATCATAAACTAGGAACATATGTATAACAATGGGGTGGACGAGTAGCCCACGTATATATATAATGCTCTGTTCTAAAAGGCCCGCCTAGGCTCCGCCTAGGCCCGCCTAGGCTTGAGGCTTGAGAGAAACGCATCGCCTACGCCTTATTACGCCTTATGACCCCTTATTCTTAGTAAAAGGCTTAAGGCACACTTTTTTTAAACAAAACAAAGGATTAGTTGACAAATTTTGGTTACGGAGCATGAATGTGAGAAAGATGGCTACCAAACATATGGATATATTTTCAAAATTCAAGGTATGTACTATTTTATTATATTACTAGCCTTGGAATAATTAAAATAATAAAAAAAGGACAAACGCCTTTTTACGCCTAGGCTTCGCCTAGGCGCGCCTAGGCTCCTAAGGCTTGAGGCTTGACCTCTACGCCTCGACCACGCCTCGCGCCTTTTAGAACCTTGATATAATGACATCTCTAACAAGACAAAAACTCCTTACCTTATTTGTGAACTTATGAAATATATACTTCCACTACTAAAACATTTATATACCATCTACACCGGAATAAATCCAATAACCCACCTACTAATAGGGAAAAAAAACTTATGGATCACTCTGGATCATTTTATAGTGTAAAATAGGTATTTACTAAAATACAGCATCCCCAAAAAGTAAAAATATATATTAAATAGAAAACTGAACAAACAACATATTAAGCTAGGAAAAAAATCGTAAGACTAAAAAACTTAGGGGCCATTTGTTTTTTTAGCATCGAACGCTTAATGCTAAAAGCCGAAAAGTGTGTTTTTACGTGACTATGTACGTTGTTTGTTTAAACTTATTTAGTTATGAATTGTGAGTAAAGGTAATTTGACCATTTTATATATTAAATTGTTTTATATCCGCGTCCTTTAGCAAATACCTCTGCTCTAAAAGCCCGTCTAGACTTGAGGCTTGAGAGAAACGCATCGCCTACGCCTTATTCTTGATAAAAGGCTTAAGGCACACTTTTTTTTAAAAAAAACAAAGGATTAGTTGACAAATATTGGTTATGGAGCATGAATATGAGAAAGAGGGCTACCAAACATATGGATATATTTTCAAAATTCAAGGTATGTACTATTTTATTATATTACTAGCCTTAGAATAATTAAAATAATAAAAAAAGGAAAAACACTTTTTTACGCCTAGGGGTCGCCTAGGTGCGCCTAAGCTCCTGAGGCTTGAGGCTTGACCTCTACGCCTCGACCACGCATCGCGCCTTTTAGAACCTTGGCAAATACAATAAGACTAGAACTAGAATGAAATTTCAATTAAAAAAAAAACTTGCCACTTAACCCTAAATGTTGAATTTCAAAACAAACACATAATATTACCTCTTAAAACTCAATTGAATCACGTTCTCCAATTTATATCTTTTTTGAATCTAAACTTCCTAATGTGGTATCAAAATTCCTATTTGAATGTGCCTTTAAACACAACCAAACAATTCCTAAATTCACACACATCAAATGCTTCTAAATATTAATCAATTTACAGTTTTATCTCTGATTTTTGTTTTCCTATCAATTAACACGTATCCAAAATAGCAAAACCCTAAATTACGAAAAAGTTGAAACTCACCACTGCTATCGAAAGGCTCGTAATCCATAGCCAGCTTGTAAGCACCAATAATTCAAACTCCAGATAACTCAATTGACAATAAATATAACAAAGAAAAACCCTAGGTTTCACAAAAAAGAGCTTGAGTTTGACTGAAATTGAGATTCAATTGAGAATCAATATTAAACGAGGAGAGGTAAAATCAAATCAAATCAATTGAATTGATTGATGAGGGAGACTATTGAGTTGAGTATGAGTGTGGACTTGAAAGAGGTTTATAGAGGGGTTTTGTGTTTTCGGTGAAGTGTTTGTTTTCAAGTCCGCCTCCTTTTGTGTTTTGGAGAGACACGCGTGGTTAATGTAAAAACACGTTTGAGAGCGATGGTTTGGTACAAACTCTCCACTCTCTCTACTCTCCGCTCACTCTTTTCCTGTCTCTTCGTAATCTATAAAAGGCTATACAAGCATTTAAAATTCTTGAACAAAGAATTTATCCATGTATGCAAGCTTTGAAAGTTATTAGACTTTTGGTATCATCTCAAAATTATTAACAAATGCCTCTATATATTATTTTCTATGGTGTCTTTTTGATATCTCAATTTCTCTCTCTTTGCCTTTTCATATTTTTCTATGTTAAATTTTAATATCTCAATACCTCTCTCTACCCCTTCATATTTCCCTCGACCTAAAACACAAATGTCATCCCCCATAGAGATAGTCAAAAAATTGCGTGGTTTTTTTCTCCACTCCCATCTATAAATTCCTATTCCTTGACACAAACCTGTTCGTCTCTCTAATTTTTTTCCCCACGATTCTGCAACCCCAATGGAGGAACAACCACCTTCCATTACCGCTCTACCATCGTTTATATCTGATCACTCCAAAAGAAATTTTTGTTTCAAGTGAAGCTTATGTTTATCTTTCGTTTTTCCATCTAATTTTGTCTTTCTTAGCGTGGTAACTCATCTTTGGGATTTTTCTAAAGTGATTCATGTTTCTTGGATGGATTTCACGATTTGTTGGGTTTGCTTCGATGATGGATTTTTTCCACAGATTCGTATTTGTGTTTTGGATTCATTCAATTGTGAATGAATGATCACAGGTATTGGGGTTTGAAACATGTATTGGGGGTTGAAACAAAACAGATCATTCAATTGTCAATGCTATAATGTATCGAATTTTCATTACATCTGGATTTGAAACAGATCTTCAACTGGACAAAAGACGATGGGGGGTGAGTGTTTGCTGAGAGTGGATGTGGGGTTGGGGTTTATTGCCGAGAGGGAAGGGGTTGCTTGGGGTGGGGGTGGGCGGACTGAGAGGGGGGTTGGGATTGAAAAAGATGAAAGTTATTAATTATTTTTTTGATTTTATTTGTGGGTTTTTATTTAGTTTTCTTTTTAGTTGAAAAAAAAGACGTTGGTTTTGAAAGTATAAAAAGAAAGTTTACTTCTCCCCAAATGCAAGCCTGCAACCCTTGATTTATCTTCTATTTGTTTCTGCATTTAGATGGAAATGGGAACGTGGCAATTTCATATGGGTTATATTTTTTTGAATATGAAGGCATTGTCCTGAGGGATGTTCAAATGAACAAATGACTAGGTTTGTTTTATGTGTCCGCTTGTGGATTGGGTCATTTTCTCTCTTAATATGGACTGTTATTTTTACTAGAGGTGAAGAGTAAATTAATAATAAATCTTTTCAGATCTTTATGTTTAGGCATTTTTTTGGGCTAATACCCTGTTATGCCTCAACACTTGTAATTTTTTTTCTTCAACTTGATGGATTGTTTTTATTTTTCTGATATGTTTGATTTTTGGTGTGTCAACTAATTGGACTAGAAGTTTCAATCCGAATCAGTGTACTCGATTTTTTATATTAAATTTTTGGGATGTGTTTGGAATTCAAACCTATGTTTTCAATTTCTCTGCTCTTTATTTGGAAATAACTAAGACTTCATTATTTAAATATATAAAGATTTGATATTTCAAACTTGGAATTCTGTTTTACATCATGATCATTCATATGAGATTTTCTTCTTTGACTACTATTTTAGGTAGGAGATTCACATATAAACTTAAATTTTTTTTAAGAAATAAGGGTACTCAACTTATCTTTAATCATTTACAATTTTGGATTTTTTTTTAGAAATTGGTGTTTTCTTAATAATAAAAAATAACATGTTCAATAAAGGTTAGTTTAAATTTTTTTTATTAATGGTTTAATCATATTTTTTTAAATTGGAAATATTTTTCTTTTTATTTATTTATTTTTATATTTTAATCAACTCCCATTGAAATTAAATATGTGTATAACAAAATTGTTATAATCAATAGTATGTTAACTCGCATTTGTAATGTCATTTTTTCAATAAACATGTGTACACAATCGTCAACCCGCGCATCGCGCGGGTTTACACCTAGTTTTTTTATATTTTTCTTATACAAACTTAGGGTGACACTGGTTATGCTTTTTTTAAAATCGGCATTAAGGTAATACGATCTCGAGCAAAATCAGACATAATTATTTAGTTTTGGTATATATTTTGATACTTCGTTATCATATATGTGTGTAATAAAACATGCATTCGTGCAATTTCGTGATATCTAAACGGTATTTTTTTAAAACAAAATAATATACCAACCTTGTCCCTTATGACCCGTAGACATCAACATATGACCAAACCACTTATGTATGACACTATTTATTTATACATTATTTCTGATTTGTGTACAAATTTAAGTTGTTGATTGTCTCTTCAACATTTTTGGGAATGTCTATGGAAATGACTTATTGTTAATACATAAATCGATACGAGGTGATCCAAGCCTCAATGGCCTCGTAGGGAAACAAGAAGTCTTATAGGATCAACTGCCGCAAATTTTAGTCTAGTTGTAGCAAGCACCACATGCATTTATTCATGTGTTGCTTTCGTCTTTAGTGACTATGGCATCCAGTGTCTGTGCCCCTATGTTCTAGAGGATGACTTATATTGTCGCCCTAGCCAGCAGAGATTACATTAGTTGGAAAACTCCCTTCAACCTTTACATCCTGGACTACCTATATCTTTTAATTTTAAACTCATGAGGATGGATGCCTTTAACAGCACCTCAGATACTTGCAATCATTTAAATAACTACGAGGCTTGCATGGTCTTCAAGGGAAGCCTCGACCATGTCAGATGTAGGGACGCCACCACGCTTAATGGGTTAGCGCAAGAGTAGTTCAACCGACTTCCCACTAAGTCAGTAATGTTCTTCAATGAGTAGACGAACATGTATATTTGTCAATTCATTGGTATTCGGGTACATAAAAAGATTACGAACTATATGTTAAATGTGATGTAAAATAAGAATAAATCTCCAAGGGAGTTTATCGAGCGTTGTAATGACAAACTCTTTAAGATTGGACACTTGAATAATGGATTAGTCCTCTTAGCCTTTTTTAGGGGACTTTATAGCAAACCACCATGTATTTCCTCTTTAAGATCCCACCAACCAATATGATGGACCTATAAAAAAAATATGGAAAAAGTATTGATGTTGAGGACACAACCTCCAATAATCTCCCCCCTTGCGATGGAGAAGACCCTAAGTAAAGTTTCAGATGACGATCGGAGAAAAAGGAAGCACGATTCATAATTTCATAACAATAAGAACCACATCAAGTATAGCTGGTTTACACCTCTAATGCCATATATGCAGATATTAAACTAGACATGATAGTTAAAAAGTTTATTGTCCCAACGAAGACCCAACTAATATTGCAACTTCCATTAGGACCATGGCAACAACACTAGTGTTTGTCTTTAACTATTAGAAGATATTGAATCACTCGTCCAAATGGGTCATTTAAGACATTCTTAAATCATTTGAACCAAAGGGCCATTAATCTGAATAAGGAAATGAAGGAAAGGCACTGATCGACAGGATGTAGTCGACATAAAGAAAAAACTTAAGGGGGAGATCTATTGATAAAGTCCACTTCACTGGGAATGATGACATGATCTTTGGAGGATTTAATGTTGACGGGGTGACAAACTCCACTTGAAAGTTATATTATGGTGAGAGAGAGAAACGATGAAAATCCAAGCACTCAAACCACCAAAAGACTGTGATATCATCATTTTCACACCCAATTTTTCATATGATCGGGTCACTTCACACATTGATCCCTTCTTAAATATATGCAAATATATCAAATTGGGTCACCAAATGGATTGTGGTGGACAGTGGGAGCACACCAAATGTAATAAATTACTATTGATTTAAGAATATTGTGATACCCCATAAAATCTATAAGTAGATTGATCGGTTTTATATACAAATAAAATATGAGAGTCAAACGAATAATAACATTCTATGAACGACCAATATAATTAAAACGATGTAAGTAATGACAATGCTAGATAACATAATGACAAATAAATAAAATATCTCTGATACCATCTAACCATAATGTAATAAAATCTAACCACTGGAATAACATAACTTATACTAAACCAATATCCAATCTTTGAATATAAATAAAACTCATAATCTCTTGCTTAGATGAAATTGAATAAAATAACACGTTGGGATAGCCCATATTTTGAAAATATTTATGATTAATTAATTATGAATAATTCTAATCAATTTAATAGCAATAAATCGAACCGATTACATAATGGAACTAAGTATTTAAAATCATTTGTGCAAAATTTGAAGTTAAAATAGGTTGATTTGAAATTTTAGAGCTCTTTCCATTAATTGATAAAGTTCTTGAGCTAAAAATTAAATTATATGAAAGTTTAAGTCTAAAATATTAATTTATAACTTAAATAAATGAGTTGGACTTCTGTGGTATTTTTTATTTAAGTCTAAGGGCATAAGTGCCTTTAGTGCTTGGCTCGTGTAGAAAGTTTTAGGATTTTTTTTATTAAAGAGGGGGCAAATGGGATTGGCGACGCCCTTTTTTGGCCTAGGGCCACTATTGCGAGTTGGCATCCGCTATAACGGAGCCAGGAGGCCGCTATAGTGGGTTGGCGAGGGTTTAAAATGGGAGATTTAGCTTGTTCTTCTTTTCCCTGGCGAAATTCATTTCTCTTTTTATTACAAATCTAACCCCCAGTTTATTACTTTCACCTTTCAAAATAAGATTTAAAAGAGGATCTCTAGCATTTTCAAGGGATTTAAATTACTTTCCAAAACTAAAATCCAATATTTTTCTTCTCACACAAGTAATTCATGTTTGAACCATATTTTGAGGTAATATATTCTATACTCTTTTCCTTTTATATATGCTTATGTTAGATTTCATATAAATCTTATTATTAGATTAAAATGAGTTAGATACCCTTAGGAACTTGAGATTTCCTAATGTATTGTTTTAATTAGGTAAAATTAATTATTCTCACATGACTTATATTAAGATTTACCCATAGTTAATGGAAGAAATTTAATATTGAACCTAAATTGTAAATTGACATTTTTGGTTTGTAGCCCCACCTTGAGATTTTGATTTATGAGACTAAATGGTGGATTTGTTTTAGACTTGATAAAATTATAAAATGTATATGCTTGGTAGGATTATACCATTCACATTAAGAGTAGTACTCTTGGTAACAATTACTCAAATGGTAAGATTTTAATATGAGGATTTTACTTATGGCTTGGGAAATTACGAGGATTAATTGTGATGATTTGACTATGTTGAAACTCTTGAATTATTAATAAAATCTCGCATGTTAAATTACACCCTTAAAATTGAATATACGCGATCCCTTTGTGCGAGTATCTAATGTGAGGTTTTATTGTTAGTATTATGTTTTTGATAATGAATTAATCAAGGAGTTGATTTAGTAGGAATAAGGACAAACTTGTATTAAATTGGGGACTGTCTTTTATTGGGGCTTGTATTGGTTATGTTAGTTTGATGTGGAGGTTGGATATCTATTATGATTTCTCTATTAACTTAGTTGGACGTGTTGGGGCTTATGTTGAGCTGTGTAGCTTACCAACTTGTAGGGGTTTTGACCCGTCTTTATTCGTGATAACTTTTAGGTACTAGAGTTGGTCCTTTTGCTTAGAAATCATCCCTCCAACTAGCATAAATTATCCGTTTCAGCTACATTCAGATTCATTTAGGGATTAATGTAGGTTCATTCCATATTTAGTATTTCATTTAATTTTTAGTTGAGAGAAGTGTATTTCATTAGACTTTCAATTAACATTTATTTTCGATAGTAATATTGTCATGTATCATTTTGGGATTTCATATTGGACTTGTATTTGATGGTGGACATTTTAGAGTTTGTTATCTCTCTATTATGGTTATGGTCACTTTAACATGAGCTTTATATTGCAGTACTTTCATATTATATTTTTATATTTGTATCGTATTTTTATTTGTTCCTTTTATGATGAGAATGGTATTTAAGTTGTTTAAACATCTCTATGATTTAATAATTAGACTTGATAAACCTGAGTATTAAATATATAGGTGTCACAGTTGGTATAAGAGCATGGTCTTAGGCCTCGTGGTTCATAGGTTCTTTTAGACTTTTGCGTACCGTTCTTTGATATGTGCCTTTATGTGTATCCTTATATATGTTTCATTACTGATAGGGTTTCTATCTTGAATTCCAGATGCCACCTAAGAGAAAAGCTCAAAGCGTGAGAGCGCCCGCGGGGCAAGCTGATCTCATAGCATCTGCACCTCAGGCACTAGTGATGCATAGTATTCTAGTTATCGATGCACAGGGCCAATACCATTTCGGGGCCTAACAGTTATCTGAGTTGATTAGATTAGCAGTCCAATCCAGCTTGGCGGTAGCTAGGTTAGAGATACCACTTGTACTCCAGTCCCTAACATCAGTCATTATAGGATATGAAAAGGCCCAGGGTAAAGAAAAAACCACCCACATTCATAGGTTATATCGATCCTATAGTGGCACAACAATGGCATCAAGACATCAAGCTATATTTAAGGCTGTTGGACTGCACCGAGGTGTATAAGTAGATTTTGGCTCTGTTTTGTTTTGTTTGGGATGCTATCTAAGGGTGGGAGAGTGTAACATCTATGTAAGACCAAGTGAGGTTAATGTATGGGTAGTTTATGATACGCTTTCATGCCAAGTAATTCCTGGAGTGAGTTCGGGACTAGAAGAAGACTGAGTTTGTTCTCTTTGAGCAGGAGATGTCTATTATAGAGTGTAGTTATGCCTAGGTCGGAGGTTGGTTCCATAACACACTTGTATTTTATTGATGACAAGACTCAGGAGGAGACTATTATTCTGTTAAACTTGATACCGATCATTCGATATTTTACTGATATATTTAAGGAGGTGTCAGGTTTACCTTCATCCCGAGAGATTGACTTGGCTCCCGACACTAAGTCAATTGCCAAAGCGCCATATTTGATGGCTTCTGTGGAGATAAGGGAATTGAGGGAGAATGTTAAGCAATTATTGGAGTATAGATTCATTTGGCATAGCATATCGTCATGAGGAACTACAGTTTTCCTTGTGAAGAAAATAAATTGTTCGCTACGATTGTGTGTTGACTACCACAAGTTAAATAAGCTGATGATGAGAAACAAGTACCCATTTTTCAAGGATCGATGATTTGTTTGATTAGTTACGGGGTTCTTCATTCTTCTCAAAGATATATCTGCATTCGAGGTACCATCAATTTAGGGTATTAGAGGAGGACGTGTCGTAAACTGCCTTTTTGATTCGTTATAGTTGCTTGGGATCATGCCATTTGGGATGACCAATGACCCGCTTTATTTATATATTTTTTTAATCAGATATTCTGGTCGTATTTGGATAAATTTACTATAATCTTTATAGATGGCATTTTTATTTATTCATGGATTGAGGAGGAGCATGCCGAGCATTTGAGAGTTTAATTTCAGATGTTGAGAGAGCATACATTGTATGATAAGTTCTAAAAATGCAATTTTTGGAGATGGGATTATCGGTGGATCGAAAGAAGGCATTGACTGTATTAAATAGTGAACAACCCATAATGCCTATTGAGGTTCATAGCTTTTGAGGATTGCCAATTATTATCGAAGGTTTATTTGGGTATATTTTAAGATAGCGGGATCGATGACCGTTGTAAAAACCCTATGTTGATGGTCGTAACCTTAGAAAGAGTCATGGCCTTAGGCCTAGGTTGACCGAGAAAGTAACCTTACCAACCAAGGTAAAAAAGTTGGTCGCAGAATGTAGACCTCAAAATCCTGGGGATGGCCCATCACATGGTTAGTAACATATCCCAATTAGGTCATTTCTTACCAATCAAGTTTTAAAGATGCTAGAATCCTTTCTGAAGGGGTATTTATGTAAAATGAAAGACATAAGTGGAAACCCTAAGTTCCCTGACATTTCTAATAAATAGTAACCCTTGGCTCACTTTCCAAAGCTACTATAATTCTTAATTCACACTTTAGAGAAAGAGTAAGATTTTAAAGAGAGAGGGAAGTATTGTAAAAAAAAGCCATGGAGGCATACTGTTCACGGACGAGAAAGAGGCGGTTAAAGGCAGTGGACTTTTACTATTCATCCGACTAGGTTTTTTAGGTAAAATAATCCATCCTCTCTTTCCTTGAGTAAGCCCTTGTTTTCTTGTTATTATTTGAATGAGATGAGACCTTATGTATTCTTAGTTTGATAGGATTAAAGGTCATGGATTTTTACTGTTTGTTATGGATTTTCTAGGTTTATAGACCTTGGACTTTGACTGTTCACCGTGATTTCTGAGTTTTGGGGGATTGATGATCATGGATTTTCACTATTCATCCCATATATAAATTATTAAGGTTTCTTATACGGTTTTTCTTTGGGCTTGAATGCTTTAAGGTCGAATGGCTTTGGAGGATGTTCATGTTGTTCTTATGAGGTTTATTTTGGGTTTTCTACTTGGATATTTGGAAATCTAGTTAAGAGTTATTTTGGGTTTAAAACCTCCATTTTTACTAATTTACTCCTATTATTTAAAGATAAAGAATTATAAATCCTCGTTGATGATTTGAACGACCTGCTTCTGCTACGACATATGCACATTTAGTTGTTACTACTGTACTATCAAGAAATGTTTTGACAATTCCTCATGAGGGGATGCATCTAGAGAATTTTGTTCATCCCTTGTCGTAATAATATCTCGGGGTTTATAACGATAACTTGGTATATCTACCATACCACCATTGACTAAAATATGTCTATGGTTAACTAATTTGTAGGATTCGGGAATGGTCGGAGCCATACCTAATTGAAAAATAAGATTTTGTCTCGATTGAGAGTGAGTGATTTGGTTTTCAGTGTTAAGGGTGCAACATTATTATGTGAGGCCAAGACATCATGTCTAGTGATGGCTTATTATTACGTGCTTGAGGTAAAAATGAATAGTCCTGGGGAGATTGTGCCTAAAATAGTTACGCGGTTTTCTCCTTGGCAAAGCTTGGTCAAAGATGTGGTCAGATCGCTCATCCTGGAATTAGACAGGAGAGGAGGCCGCGACTTGTGACACGAGTGAGTCAATAGAAACCTAGAATAAGTTCGTAGAGATTGAGAAGTCTAAGGCCCTAAAATTAAGGTCGCGAACTATAAGGCAAACCAATGAAGATCGAGCCTTAGGGGATAATGAGAAGTGGTGGAGTAGGGGATATTGAGCCTTGGGACATCAAAGTATTCTGAGGGATTGGGAAGAAAACATATATGTTCATTTCTAATTATCCTTGTTGTAAATTATCTTAATTTGCATTAGTACACTACACCAAAAACACCAATTTGGCACACCTTGATATTAAAAATCTGGCACAGTTTAAAACTGTGCCAAATTCTCGGTTTAATGACAATCTGGCACACTTTAAAACAGTGTCAAAATTTGGCACAGTTTAAAAGTGTGCCAAATTTGAGTACACTTGACTAAAATATAAATACCTAAAAAAAGAATAAATTTTTATTGTAACACACTCAAAGAAAAAAACTCGCTCAATCTCCCTCCCAAACAAAATCTCACTGTGAAATTCGGAGAAAGGAAAATCCCTAAAAGTTCCCCCCATCTCTCTCTCTCGAATGCACAAAAAACCCTACCCTATAGTTCAAACTTATGGCCATTAACATTGTTGGAACTTTTACGCTATCTCTCTCTAAATCTGAGAATTCCCTCTCCCCATTCACCCCCCCCCCCCACACACACACACATGGCTATTGCCCTCCTCCAGCAGGTGCGACCTTCCACCAGTGACCAAATCCACCAGGTGCTACCCTCCTCCACCAGGTGTCACCCTACATTCATAGACCCTCCACTAGCAACGTGCAACTAAATCCCTATTCTCGTCGACCAAACACGACAAAGCCACCAATGACCAAAGCCAACGGCAGCGGCTGCCTTGCTCTCACTGACATTTTTATTTGGTAAGATATCATTTTTCGTTGTTCCTTCAATCATCCATCTGTTAGATATAATTTTGACAATGAAGAACATCTTGATTTAGAAAGATGGATTTTCTTGTGAATTTTCCTAAATTTGTTGAATTTGTTGTGAGAACTTGTGTTCTTAGAGTATTGTAAACTCGGGCTCTTTGAAGGTAAGGAAACTATCATTCACCTATTACATATGGGTTAATGTAATCCCCTTTGATTATGCTTTACTTTTTAAAATTTTGTACAGTTGAATAATGCTAATTGAAGATGACACAACGTAATGTTCTGTATGTCTGCTATTGTGTCTGCATAATTCCAATTGCTACCTAAATTATCCTCCTGGATATTATTACATTTGCACAGAGATCTCAAAATTATTTTTTTTGCACGTTGGTTGGGCGGGGCCCACCTCAAATATGATAATCTATCTAGTAATTTAGATAGTTTACATGTTAGTTGAAGCTATAACTTGGTTTTGCAGTCCGTCAATTTGCAGTTCATATGTATTTGCATAATTAACAAATTAATTTCCTTCCCCCTGTTGCTTTGCTCAATAGTTGATGGTTTCTCAAAGATACATATATATAGTTTGGTTTGCAGCCCATTAATTTTCACTTCATATACCATGTATATTTTCATAATAAACAATATAAGTTTTTTTTGTTGCTTTGTTCATTGGTTTCCTCAATTGCAATTTTTGGAAAAGCGAATTTGTAAATATAGATCTAAGGTCAATTTATTTTTGTTAAAATGTCAATTATCTCTTTTAGCTTGGACTCGTCAAATACCTTGTATGAGACCCATGAGATTGCAGTGGAAATTTGGTTGACATGGCCATTTGATATATCTTAAGATCTTGGTTAATGCCTTGGATAAATATCAGGATTAGATAAAGTTAATTCATCACATCATAGATTGTTTTATTTAATTAAGCACTCAAGTTTATTATCAGAGGACGTTGTGTTAAAACCTTCAGTTTTTATTATGCAGTGTATGTTACCTCACGCTGACTATTTTTATTGTGCTTAAACCTTCAGAGGACGTTGGTAATAAGTTGAGACTGTTTTGTAAAATTAGTGCTATAATGGTGGAAAATTGTGCCTTAACACGGTATCTGGTTTTATTCTAACTTTGATAATTGAATTTTGATGAAGGTGCTTTGCTACTAATGTTTCTTGGTATAAGCAATAAAATTGTTGTTTCTTATTTGGCCAAGGTAGGGCTGCGCCAATGAGTTTGTAGGCAGCGTTGCCCTAATGTATGAACTGATAGTTGAAGATGGTCGATAACTTACAAAGGAAAATAGGAAGATCCTTATGAGAAAGCACCAGGCGTGGAAATGGGATGACTTTGGCAGGTATGCCCGTGCCTTACTACTTTAACTATGGAAAGTATATCCGTGTCTTACCATATTGCCTTACTAAAAATATATCAATTTGTACACAAAGTTAATGTACTATTTGGTTTTGTTTCTTATGAAAATCAAGTTTATGATTGTATTCATATGTTCAACATTTCAAAAAACCCCTATTTTCTTCTTTTTCTTCTCGGTGTTGTTTTTCAGGAGAAGGCCGCGAGAGCAAATGAAGGTACTAATGTATATTCCATATATTATATATAGCATCTCTTGTATGATGTTTATAGAGTTAACAATTTAGAAGGTTATAATTGTCTAATGAGAAATAGATCCAACTGGTATGGACCTTAATGAGATAATTTCTTTCGCGACTTACCAGTTTTTCCTTAGTATATTGATCTGCAGGATATTAACGTGCTATTAAATCTAAAATCCATGTATTCTTTCTCTACACTCATCATGACTTACTTTTTAAGTATTTTGTGTCGAGTTTTCTAAGTGGTCTAAAGGAGCAAATTCCATCTCTAGTTAATGTGTTTCATCTCACTACTTTGAACCAAACCATTTATCTAACAAGAATACAAGAGGAAAATCTGGAGAGCACCTTCAATAAATTGAAACCAATATCAATTTTTTACTCAAATACAATAATACCTTATTTCAGCAATCCAAAACTAACTTATAAAAGTGATCCCAAGTAGTTCACTGATGTCTTAATGTAATTACTTGTTTATTTTCTTGATTATAGGAAGCTCTGCTATTGGTGGTGACAGAGTGAGAGCATATTGAGTTGGCAAGTGTTTTATGGATGAGGGGAAGATATTGAGGCATCTAAGTATGATTAACAGGTCTCCCACAATAACATTACATTTCTCACTAATGGACTAGAGGTACGCCCTCTCCTTGATATCTCTCATTCTTATTCTATGTATCTTAGTCAGTTCTTATATCTCTCATTCTTATTTTTCTATAATAACTGTCTCTGAAGTATATTATTTGTTCCAACCAAAGACTTCGGTCGAATTCTCTTTAAATGTTGCAGCATTAAATAAAAACATGGCCTGAAATAGCGGCAACAAGTAGTCAAACGTAAAATGGCTTACTTTATTAGCTTATTTAGTTAAATTGGTGGAAGGGATTTGCTGGTGGTTTGGTTTTGGAATTTAATGCTGCTGTTGAGTTTATTTTAAATGTTAAAGCATGTTGGATTTAACAAATTAAAAAATGAAACTATGTCGAAATTTTCAAAATTCAATAAACGTTCTAAATTGATTAAAAACAAAACGTTAGAGGATGACAACCCAAAAACAACATCCAAACAACCCTAATGTAAGAGGCACGAACACCTCGCACGGGACCAATGTAACCTATAGGAACGAACGGCGTAATCACGCGTTTCCCAGTTTGAGAACATGAAAGTAATTTAAAAATATCTAGATTCGGCTTAAAAATAAGCCGCTAAAGGGTGAAAACCTAAATCAGCCTCCCAAACGTCCCCGTAAGAGGCACGAACACCTTGCACGGGACCAATATAACTTGTAGGAACTAACCGCGCAGTCATGATTCTCTCGGTTTGAGAATATGACAATAATTTGAAAATATCTGAATTACGCTTAAAATTAAGCCGCTAAAGGGTGAAAACCAAAACCAGCCCCCAAACGGCCCCCTAAGAGTCACGAACACCTCGCACGGGACCAATGTAACTTATAAGAATTGACTGCGTAGTCGCGGGTCTCCCGGTCTGAGAATATGACGATGATTTCAAAATATATAGATTAGGCTTGAAAATAGCACTTAAAGGGTGAAATCTCAAACCAGTTCCCAAACGGCCCCATAAGAGGCACGAACACCTCGCACGAGACCAATGTAACTTATACGAACTGACCGCGTAGTCGCGGGTCTCCCGGTTTGAGAACATGACGATGATTTCAAAATATGTAGATTAGGTTTGAAAACAAGCAGTTAAAGGGTGAAAACCCAAACCAGCCCCCAAACGTCCCCTAAAAGGCACGGACACCTCGCACGGGACCAATGTAACTTCTAAGAACTGACCGCGTAGTCATGGGTCTCCCGATTTGAGAATATGACGGTGATTTCAAAATATATAGATTAGGCTTGAAAAAAAGAAGTTAAAGGGTGAGAACCCAAACGGCCCCATAAGAGGCACGAACACCTCGCACGTGATCAATGTAACTTGTAAGAAATGAAAGCGTAGTCATGGGCCTCTCTGTTTAAGAATATGACGATAATTTGAAAATATATCGATTAAGCTTAATAAAAGCCCTTAAAGGGTGAAAACCCAAACCAACACCTAAACGGCCCCGTAAGAGGCACGAACACCTT
This sequence comes from Sambucus nigra, assembly GCA_949130495.1. NCBI lineage: Eukaryota > Viridiplantae > Streptophyta > Magnoliopsida > Dipsacales > Adoxaceae > Sambucus > Sambucus nigra. The sequence goes on along the minus strand of OX422223.1, from coordinate 85,779,748 downwards.
GCACGGGACCAATGTAACTTGTATGAACTGACAGCGTAGTCACGGGCCTCTCGATTTGAGAATATGACATTAATTTCAAAATATGTTCATTAGGCTTGAAAACGAGCCGTTTGAGGGTGAAAACCCAAAGCAGCCCCCAAACGGCCCCGTAAGAGGCACGAACACCTCGCACGGGACTAATGTAACTTGTACGAACTGACAGCGTAGAAACGGGCCTCTTGGTTTGAGAATATGACGATAATATAAAAATATATCGATTAAGCATAATAAAAAGCCCTTAAAGGGTGAAAACCCAAATCAACCCCTAAACGGCCCCGTAAGAGGCACGAACAGCTCGCACGGAACCAATGTAACTTGTACAAACTGACCGCGTAGTCGTGTGTCTCCCAGTTTGAGAATATGATGATAATTTCAAAATATGTAGATTAGGCTTGAAAATAAGCAGTTAAAGGTGAAAACCCAAACGAGCCCCCAAACGGTCCTGTAAGAGTCACGAACACCTGGCACATCGCGGGTCTCCCGAATTGAGAATATGACGATGATTTCAAAATATGTAGATTATGCTTGAAAACAAGCCGTTTGAGGGTGAAAACCCAAACCAACCCCCAAACGGCCCCGTCAGAGGCACGAACACCTCGCACGGGTCCAATGTAACTTGTACGAACTGACAGCGTAGTCGCGGGTCTCCCAGTTTGGAAATATGATGATAATGTTAAAATATGTAGATTAAGTTTAAAACCAAGCCGTTTGAGGGTGAATGCCCAAACCATCCCCCCAAAAGGCCCCGTGAGAGGCACGAACACCTCGTACGGGACCAATATAACTTGTACGGACTGACAGCGTAGCAACGGGCCTCTCAGTTTGAGATTATGATGATAATTTCAAAATATGTAGATTAGCCTCGAAAACAAGCCGTTTGAGGTTGAAAATCCAAACCAACCCCCAAACGTCCCCGTAAGAGGCACGAGCACCTTGCACGGGGCAAATGTAACTTGTACGAATTGACAACATTATCACGGCCCTCTCAGTTTGAGAATATGACGATGATTTGAAAATACATCGATTAGGCTTAAAATATGTCGTTAAAGGGTGAAAACCTAAACCAGACCCCAAACGACCATTAGGAGGCACGAATACCTCGCACGGGACCAATGTAACTTGTACGAACTGATAACGTAGTCACGGGCCTCCCGGTTTGAGAATATGACGGTAATTTAAAAATGTATCGATTAAGCTTAAAACATGCCGTTTGATGGTAAAAACCCAAACCAACCCCCAAAAGGCCCCGTGAGTGGCACGAATACCTCGCACGGGACCAATGTAACTTGTACGAACTGACCGCATAGTCGCGGGTCTCCCTGTTTGAAAAGATGACGATAATTTCAAAATATGTAGATTAGGCTTAAAAACAAGACGTTTGAGGGTGAAAACCTAAACCAACTCCCAAACGACCTCGTAAGAGGTACGAACACCTCGCACGGGACCAACGTAACTTGTATGAACTGATAGCGTAGTCACGAGCCCCTCGATTTGAGAATACGATGATAATTTCAAAATATGTTGATTAGGATTGAAAACAAGCCGTTTGAGGCTGAAAACCTAAACTAACCCCCAAACGGCCCCGAAAGAGGCACGAACACCTTGCACGGGACCAATATAAGTTGTACGAGGGGTGAAAACCAAAACTAGCCCCTAAACGGCCCCGTAAGAGGCACGAACACCTTGCACGGGACCAATGTAACTTGTATGAACTGACAGCGTAGTCATGGGCCTCTCGATTTGAGAATATGACGATAATTTAAAAACATATCGATTAAGCTTAAAAATAATCCCTTAAAGGGTAATACCCAAACCAACCCTCAAACGGCCTCGTAAGAGGCACGAACACCTCGCACAGGACCAATGTAACTTGTACGAACTGACCGCGTTGTCGCGGGTCTCCCGATTTGAGAATATGATGATAATTTTAATATATGTAGATTATGCTTGAAAACAAGCCGTTTGAGGGTGAAAACCCAAACTAGCCCCCAAACGGTCCCGTAAGAGGCACGAACACCTCGCACGGGACCAATGTAACTTGTATGAACTGACAGTGTAGTCGCGGATCTCCCGATTTCAGAATATGATGATAAATTCAAAATATGTAGATTACGCATAAAAACAAGCCATTTGAGGGTGAATATCCAAACCAGCCCCCAAATGGCCCCGTAACACGAACACCTCGCACGGGACCAATATAACTTGTACGAACTGACAGCTTAGTCACGGGTCTCTTGGTTTGAGAATATGACGATGATTTCAAAATATCAAGATTAGGCTTGAAAATAAGCCGTTTAATGGTGAAAACCCAAACTAGCCCCCAAACGGTCCCGTAAGAAGCATGAACACCTCGCACGGGATAAATGTAACTTGTACGAAGTGATAGCATAGTCGCGGGTCTCCCAATTTGTGAATATGATAATAATTTCAAAATATGTAGATTAAGCTTAAAAACAAGTCGTTTGAGGGTGAATGCCCAAACCACGTCCCAAATGGCCCCGTAAGAGGCATGAACTCCTCGCACGGGACCAATGTAACTTGTACGTACTGACAGCGTAGTCACGGGCCTCTCGATTTGAGATTATGACGTTAATTTCAAAATATGTAGATTAGGCTTGAAAACAAGCCGTTTGAGGGTGAAAACCCAACCCGACCCCAAATGGCCCCGTTAGAGGCACAAACACCTCGCATGGGACCAATATAACTTGTACGAACTGATAGCGTAGTCACGGGCCTCCCGATTTGAGAATATGATGACAATTTAGAAATATATCCATTAAGCTTAAGAACAAGCCGTTTGAGGGTGAAAACTCAAACCAACCCCCAAACGGTCCCATTAGTGGCACAAACACCTCGCACGAAATCGCGTAGTCGCGAGTCTCCCGATTTGAGAAGATGGCGATAATTTCAAAATATGTAGATTAGACTTAAAAATAAGCCGTTTGAAGGTGAAAACCCAAACCAACCCCCAAACGGCCCCGTAAGAGGCACGAACACCTCACACGGGACCAATGTAACTTATACGAACTGACAGTGTAGTCACGGGCCTCTCTGTTTGAGAATATGACGATAATTTCAAAATATGTCGATTAGGCTTGAAAACAAGCCCTTTGAGGGTGAAAACCCAAACCATCCCCCAAACGCCCCCTAAGTGGTACGAACACCTCGCACGGGACCACTGTAACTTGTACGAAGTGTGAATACCAAAACCAGCCCCCAAACGGCCCCGTAAGAGGTACGAACACCTCGCACGGGACCAATGTAACTCGTAGGAACTGACCGCGTAGTCACGGGTCTACCGGTTTGAGAATATGATGATGATTTCAAAATATCTAGATTATGCTTGAAAACAAGCCGTTTGAGGGTGAAAACCCAAACCATCCCCCAAAAGGCCTCGTAAGAGGTACGAACACCTCGCACGGGACCAATGTAACTTTTACGAACTGACAGCGTAGTCACGGGTCTCCCGGTTTGAGAATATGATGATCATTTCACAATATAAAGATTAAGCTTAAAAACAAACTGTTTGAGGGTGAATGCCCAAACCGGCCCCCAAATGGTCCCGTAAGAGGCACGAACACCTCGCACAGGACCAGTGTAACGTGTACAAACTTACAGCGTAGTCACCGGCCTCTCGATTTGATAATGTGATGATAATTTCAAAATATGTCGATTAGGCTTGAAAACAAACTGTTTGAGGGTGAAAACCCAAACTAGCCCCCAAACGGCCTCGTAGAGGCACGAACGCCTCGCACGGGACCAATGTAACTTGTACGATGGGTGAAAACCCAAGCCAACCCCCAAACGGCCCCATAAGAGGCACGAAAAACTCGTACGGGACTAATGTAACTTGTACGAACTGACAGCGTAGTCTTGGGCCTCTCGGTTTGAGTATATGACGATAATTTAAAACTATATCGATTAAGCTTAAAAATAAGCCCTTAAGGGGTGAAAACCCAAACCAATCCTTAAACGTCCCCGTAAGAGGCACGAATACCTCGCACGCGATCGACGTAACTTGTACAAACTGACTGCGTAGTCGCGGGTCTCTCGGTTTGAGAATATGACGATGATTTCAAAATATGTAGATTAGGCATGAAAACAAGCCGTTTGAGGGTGAAAACCCAAACCAGCGCCGAAACGATCCCATAAGAGGCACGAACACCTTGCACGGGACCAATGTAACTTGTATGAACTAACAACGTAGTCATGGGCCTCTCGGTTTGAGAATATGATGATAATTTAAAAATATATCGATTAAGCTTAAAAATAATCCCTTAAAGGGTGAAATCCCAAACCAGGCCCTAAAACGGCCCCGTAAGAGGCACGACACCTCGTACGGGACCATTGTAATTTGTACGAACTGACCGCGTTATCACGGGTCTTTCAGTTTGAGAATATGAAAATGTTTTCCATATATATAGATTAGGCTTGAAAATAAGTCATTTGAGGGTGAAAACCCAAACTAGCCCCTAAACGACCCCTAAGAGGCACGAACACCTCGCACATGACCAATGTAACTTATACGAACTGACAGCGTAGTCACGGGTCTCCGATTTGAGAATATGACGATAAATTAAAATATGTAGATTAAGCTTAAAAATAAGTCGTTCGAGGGTAAATACCTAAACTAGCCCCCAAACGGCCCGGTAAGAGGCACGAACACCTCGCACGAGATCAATGTAACTCATATGAACTGACCGCGTAGTCGCGGGTCTCCCGATTTGAGAATATGACGATGATTTCAAAATATCTAGATTATGCTTGAAAATAAGCCGTCTGATAGTGAAAACCCAAACCAGCCCCCAAACGGTCCCGTAAGAGGCATGAACACCTCGCACGGGACAAATGTAACTTGTACGAACTCACAGCGTAGTCGCGGGTCTCCCAGTTTGAGAATATGATGATAATTTTAAAATATGTAGATTAATCTTAAAAACAAGTCGTTTGAGGGTGAATGCCCAAACTAACCCCCAAATGGCCCCGTAAGGGGCACGAACACCTCGCACAGGACCAATGAGACTTGTACTAACTGACAGCGTAGTCACGGGCCTCTTAGTTTGAGATTATGATGATAATTTCAAAATATGTAGATTAGGCTTGAAAACAAGCCCTTTGAGGGTGAAAACCCAACCCGACCCCAAACGTCCCCGTAAGAGGCACAAATACCTCGCACGGGACTAATATAATTTGTACGAACTGACAGCATAGTCACGGGCCTCCCAGTTTAAGAATATGATGATAATTTAGAAATAAATCCATTAAGCTTAAGAACAAGCCGTTTGAGGGTGAAAACCCAAACGAGCCCCCAAATGGCCCCGTTAATGGCACAACACCTCGCACGTGACCATTGTAACTTGTACGAACTGACCGCGTAGTCGCGGGTCTTCCGATTTGAGAATATGATGATAATTTCAAAATATGTAGATTAGGCTTAAAAACAAGCCATTTGAAGGTGAAAACCCAAACCAACCCCCAAATGGCCCCGTAAGAGGCACGAATACCCCGCACGGGACCAAAGTAACTTGTACGAACTGACAGCGTAGGCACGGGCCTCTTGGTTTGAGAATATGATGATAATTTCAAAATATGTCGATTAGGCTTGAAAACAATCCATTTGAGGGTAAAAACCCAAATCATCCCCCAAACGGTCCCGTAAGTGGCACAAACACATCGCATGGGACCACTGTAACTTGTAACTTGTATGAACTGATAATGTAGTCCTGGGCCTCTCAGTTTGAGTATATGACGATAATTTAAAAATATATCGATTAATCTTAAAAACAAGCCGTTAAAGTGTGAAAACCCAAACCAATCCCTAAATGGCCCCGTAAGAGGCACAAACACCTCGCACGGGACCGATGTAACTTGTACAAACTGACCGCGTAGTCGCGGGTCTCCTGGTTTGAGAATGTGATGATAATTTCAAAATATGTAGATTAGGCTTGAAAACAAGACGTTTGAGGGTGAAAACCCAAACCAGCACCCAAACGGTCCCGTAAGAGGCACGAACACCACACACGGGACCAATGTGACTTGTACGAACTGATAGCGTAGTCACGGGCCTCTTGGTTTGAGAATATGACGATAATGTTAAAATATGTAGATTAGGCTTGAAAACAAGCCGTTTGAGGGTGAAAACCTAAACCAGCCACCAAACGGCCCTGCAAGAGGCACGAACACCTCGTACGGGACCAACGTAATTTATACGAACTGACAGCGCAGTCACGCGCCTCGTGGTTTGAGAATATGACAATGATTTTAAAATATATCGATTAGGCTTAAAATAAGTCATTAAAGGGTGAAAACCCAAACCAGCCCCCAAACGGCCCCGTTAGAGGCACAAACACCTCGCACGGGACCAATGTAACTTGTACGAACTGACCACGTAGTCATGGGCTTACAAGTTTCAGAATATGATGATAATTTAAGAATATATCAATGAATCTTAAAAATAAGCCGTTTGAGGGTGAAAACCCAAACCAGCCCCCAAACGTCCCCATAAGAAGCACGAACACCTCGCACGGGACCAATGTAACTTGTACGAACAGACCGCGTAGTCGCGGGTCTTTCGATTTGAGAATATGATGATAATTTCAAAAAATGTAGATTAGCCTTAAAAATAAGTCGTTTGAGGGTAAAAACCCAAACTAACACCCAAACGTCCCCGTAAGAGGCAGGAACACCTCGCACGGGACCGATGTAACTTGTACCAACTGACAGCGTAGTCACGGGCCTCTCGATTTGAGAATAAGGTGATAATTTCAGAATATATCAATTAGGCTTAAAAACAAGCAGTCTGAGGGTTAAAACCCAGACCAGCCCCCAAACGGCTCCGTAAGAGGCACGACTACCTCACACGGGATCAATATAACTTGTACGAAAGGTGAAAACACAAACAAGACCCTAAACGGCCCCGTTAGAGGAACGAAAACCTCGCACGAAACTAATATAACTTGTACGAACTGACAGCGTAGTCACGGGCCTCTCGATTTGAGAAAATGACGATAATTTAAAAATATATGGATTAAGCTTAAAAATAAGCCCTTAAAGGGTGAAAACCTAAACGAGCCCCCAAACGGCCCCATAAGAGGCATGAACGCCTCGTACGGGACCAATGTAACTTGTACAAACTGACCGCATAGTCGTGGGTCTCTCGATTTGAGAATATGATGATGATTTCAAAAAATGTAGATTAGGCTTGAAAATAAGCCAGTTGAAGGTGAAAACCCAAACTAGCCCCGTAAGAGGCACGAACACATCCCATGGGACAAATGTAACTTGTACGAACTGATAGTATAGTCATGAGCCTCTCGGTTTGAGAATGTGACGATAAATTCAAAATATGTAGATTAGGCTTGAAAACAAGCCGTTTGAGGGTGAAAACCCAAACCAGCCCCGAAACGGCCCCTAAGAGGCACGAACTCCTCGTACGGGACCAATGTAACTTGTACGAACTGATAGCGTAGTCACGGACCTCGCGGTTTGAGAATATGACGATGATTTTAAAATATATCGATTAGGTTTAAAAATAAGCCGTTAAAGGGTGGAAACCCAAACGAGGCCCCAAACGGCCCCGTAAGAGGCATGAACACCTCGCACGAGACCAATGTAACTTGTACAAACTGACAGCATAGTCACGAGCCTCCCGGTTTTAGAATATAACGATGATTTCAAAATATGTTGATTAGTCTTGAAAACAAGCCTTATGAGGGTGAAAACCCAAACCAACTCCCGAACGGCCCCGTAAGAGGCAGGAACACCTCGCACGGGACCAGTGTAATCTGTACGAGCTGACAGCGTAGTCACGGGCCCGTCGGTTTGAGAATATGACAATAATTTCAAAATATGTCGATTAGGCTTGAAAACAAGCCGTTTGATGGTGACAACCCAAACCAACTCCCAAAGGATCCCGTAAGAGACATGAACACCTCGCACGAAACAAATGTAACTTGTATGAACTGACAGCGTACTCGCAGGTCTCCCAGTTTGAGAATATGACGATAATTTAAAAATATACCGATTAAGCTTAAAAATAAGCCCTTAAAGGGTGAAAACCCAAACGAGCCCACAAACGGCCCCGTAAGAGACACGAACACCTCGCACAAGACCAATGTAGCTTATACGAACTGAACGCGTAGCCGCGGGTCTTCCGATTTGAGAATATGACGATGGTTTCAAAATATGTAGATTAGGCTTGAAAACAAACCTTATGAGGGTGAAAACCCAAACCAACTCCCGAACGGCCCCGTAAGAGGCAGGAACACCTCGCACGGGACCAGTGTAACTTGTACAAGCTGACAGCGTAGTCACGGGCCTGTCGATTTGAGAATATGATAATAATTTCAAAATATGTCGATTAGGCTTGAAAATAAGCCGTTTGATGGTGACAACCCAAACCAACTCCCAAAGGATCCCGTAAGAGACATGAACACCTCGCACGAGACAAATGTAACTTGTATGAACTGACAGCGTACTCGCGGGTCTCCCAGTTTAAGAATATGACGATAATTTTAAAATATGTAGATTAAGCTTAAAAATAAGCCGTTTGAGGATGAATGCCCAAACCTGTCCCCAAATGGACCCGTAAGAGGCACGAACACCTCGCACGGGACCACTGTAACTTGTACGAACTGCCAGCATAGTCACGGGCCTCTTGGTTTGAGATTATGATGATAATTTCAAAATATGTAGATTAGGCTTGAAAATAAGCCGTTTGAGGGTGAAAACCCAATTCGGCCACAAACGGCCCTGTAAGAGGCACAAACACCTCGCACGGGACTAATATAACTTGTACGAACTGACAACATAGTCACGGGCCTCCCGATTTGAAAATATGACGATGATTTAGAAATATATCCATTAAGCTTAAGAACAATCCGTTTGAGGGTGAAAACCCAAACCAACCCCCAAACGGCCCCGTTAATGGCACGAACACCTCACATGGGACCATTGTAACTTGTACGAACTGACGGCATAGTCGCGGGTCTCCCGATTTGAGAAGATGATGATAATTTCAAAATATGTAGATTAGGCTTAAAAATAAGCCATTTGAAGGTGAAAACCCAAACCAACCCCCAAACGGCCCCGTAAGAGGCACGAATACCTCGCACGGGACCAATGTAACTTGTACAAACTGACAGCGTAGTCAAGGGCCTCTCGATTTGAGAATATGACGATAATTTAAAAATATGTCGATTAGGCTTGAAAACAAGCCGTTTGAGGGTAAAATCCCAAACCATCCCCCAAACGGCCCCGTAAGTGGCACGAACACATCGTACGGGACAACTGTAACTTGTACGAAGGGTGAATACCCAAACCAGCCCCCAAAAGGCCCCGTAAGAGGTACGAACACCTCGCACGGGACCAATGTAACTCGTACTAACTGACTGCGTAGTCACGGGTCTCCCGATTTTAGAATATGACGATAATTTCAAAATATCTAGATTAGGCTTGAAAATAAGTCGTTTGAGGGTGAAAACCCAAGCCAACCCCCAAACGGCCCTGTAAGTGGCACGGACACCTCGCACGGGACCAATGTAACTTGTAGGAACTGACAGCGTAGTCACGGGTCTCCCGATTTGAGAATATAATGATAATTTAAAAATATGTAGATTAGGCTTAAAAATAAGCCGTTTGAGGGTGAAAACCCAAACCAACCCCCAAACGGCCCCATAAGAGGCACGGAGACCTCGCACAGGACCAATGTAACTTGTACGAACTGACAGGGTAGTCCTATGGGCCTCTCGGTTTGAGTATATGATGATAATTTAAAAATATATCGATTGAGCTTAAAAACAAGCCCTTAAAGGGTAAAAATCCAAACCAGTCCCTAAACGTCCCCGTTAGAGGCACGAACACCTCGTGCGGGACCGATGTAACTTGTACAAATTGACCGCGTAGTCACGGGTCTCCCGATTTGAGAATATGATAATGATATCAAAATATGTAGATCAGGGATGGAAACAAGTCGTTTGAGGGTAAAAACCCAAACCAGCGCCCAAACGGTCCCGTAAGAGGCACGAACACCTTGCACGGGACCAATGTAACTTGTGCGAACTGACAACGTAGTCATGGGCCTATCAATTTGAGAATTTGATAATAATTTAAAAATATATCGATTAAGGTTATAAATAATCCCTTAAAGGGTGAAAACCCAACCAGCCCCAAACGACCCCATAAGAGACATGACACCTCGCACGAGACCAATGTAACTTGTACGAACTGACCGCATTGTCGCGGATCTCCTAGTTTGAGAATATGATGATGATTTCAATATATGTAGATTAGGATTGAAAATAAGCCGTTTGAGGGTGAAAACATAAACTAGCCCCCAAATAGCCCCGCTAGAGGCACGAACACCTCGCACAGGACCAATGTAACTTGTACGAACTAACAGCGTAGTCACGGGTCTCCCGATTTGAGAATATGATGAAAATCAAATTATGTAGATTTAGCTTAAAAATAAGCCGTTTGAGGGTGAATACCCAAACCAGCCCCCAAACGACCCCGTTAGAGGCACGAACACCTCGCACGAGACCAATATAGCTCGTACGAACTGACCACATAGTCGCGGGTCTCCCGATTTGAGAATATGATGATGATTTCAAAATATTTAGATTAGGCTTGAAAACTAGCCGTTTGATGGTGAAAACCCAAACCAGCCCCCAAACGGTCCCGTAAGAGGCACGAACACCTCGCACGGGACAAATATAACTTGTACGAACTGACAGCGTAATCGCGGGTCTCTCGGTTTGAGAATATGACGATAATTTCAAAATATGTAGATTAAGCTTAAAAATAAGCCGTTTGAGGGTAAATGCCCAAATCAGCCCCCAAATGGTCCAGTAAGAGGCACGAACACCTCGCACGGGACCAATGTAACTTGTACGAATTGACAACGTAGTCACGAGCCTCTTGGTTTGAGATTATGATGATAATTTCGAAATATGTAGATTAGGCTTGAAAATAAGCAGTTTGAGGGTGAAAACCTAACCCGGCCCCAAACGGCCCCGTGAGAGGCACAAACACCTCGCACGTGACTAATATAACTTGTACGAACTGACAGCGTAGTCACGGACCTCTCAGTTTGAGAATACGACGATAATTTAGAAATATATCCATTAAGCTTAAGAACAAGCCGTTTGAGGGTGAAAATCCAAACTAATCCCCAGACGGCCCCGTTAGTGGCACGAACACCTCGCACAGGACTAATGTAACTTGTACAAACTGACCGGGTAGTCGCGGGACTCCCGATTTGAGAGGATGATGATAATTTCAAAATATATTGATTAGACTTAAAAACAAGCCGTTTGAATGTGAAAACCCAAACCAACCCCCCAAAGGCCCCGCAAGAGGCATGAACACCTCGCACGGGACCAATGTAACTTGTACGAAGTGACAGCGTAGTCACGGGCCTCTCGGTTTGAGAATATGACGATAATTTAAAAATATGTCGATTAGTCTTGAAAACAAGCCGTTTGAGGGTAAAAACCCAAACCATCCCCCAAACGGCCTCGTAGGTGGCACGAACACATCTCATGGGACAACTGTAACTTGTACGAAGGGTGTATACCCAAACCAGCCCCCAAAAGGCCCCGTAAGAGGCACAAACACCTCGCACAGGACCAATGTAACTCGTACAAACTGATCGCGTAGTCGCGGGTCACCCTGTTTGAGAATATGATGATAATGCCAAAATATCTAAATTAGGCTTGAAAATAAGCCGTTTGAGGGTGAAAATCCAAACCAGCCACCAAACGGTCCTGTAAGAGGCACGAACACCTCGCACGGGACTAATGTAACTTGTACGAACTGACAGCGTAGTCACGGATCTCCCGGTTTGAGAATATGATGATAATTTCATAATATGTAGATTAAGCTTAAAAACAATCCGTTTGAGGGTGAATGCCCAAACCAGCCACCAAACGGCCCCGTAAGAAGCACGAACACCTCGCACGGCACCAGTGTAACTTGTACGAACTGACAGAGTAGTCACGGGCCTCTCGGTTTGAGAATATGACTATAATTTCAAAATATGTCTATTAGGCTTGAAAACAAGCCGTTTGAGGGTGAAAACCCAAACTAGCCCCGTAAGAGGCACGAACACCTCGCACGGGACCAATGTAACTTGTACGAATGGTGAAAATCCAAACCAGCCCCCAAACGGACCCGTTAGAGGTACAAACATCTCACACTGGACAAATGTAACTTGTAGGAACTGACAGCGTAGTCTTGGGCATCACAGTTTGAGTATATGACGATAATTTAAAAATATATCGATGAAGCTTAAAAACAAGCCCTTAAAGGGTGAAAACCCAAACCAATCCCTAAACGTCCCCGTAAGAGGCATAAACACCTCGCACGGGACCAATGTAACTTATACAAACTGACCACGTAGTCGCGGGTCTCCCAGTTTGAGAATATGACGATGATTTCAAAATATGTAGATTAGGCTTGAAAACAAGCCGTTTGAGGGTGAAAACCCAAACCAGCGCCCAAATGGTCCCGTAAGAGGCACAAATACCACACACGGGACCAATGTAGCTTGTACGAACTGATAGCGTAGTCACGGGCCTCTTGGTTTGAGAATATGATGATAATTTCAAAATATGTAGATTAGGATTGAAAACAAGCCGTTTGAGGGTGAAAACCCAAACCAGCCCCCAAACGGCCTCGTAAGAGGCACGAACACCTCGTACGGGACCAACGTAACTTGTATGAACTGACAGCGTAGCCACGGGCCTCGCGGTTTGAGAATATGACAATGATTTGAAAATATATCGATTAGGCTTAAAACAAGCCGTTAAAGGGTGAAAACCCAAACTAGCCCCCAAACGTCCCCGTTAGAGGTACGAACACCTCGCACGGGACCAATGTAACTTGTACGAACTGATCGCGTAGTCACGGGCCTCCAGGTTTGAGAATATGACAATAATTTAAGAATATATCGATGAAGCTTAAAAATAAGCCGTTTGAGGGTGAAAACCCAAACCAGCCCCTAAACGTCTCCATTAGTGGCACAAACACCTCGCACGGGACCAATGTAACTTGTACGAACTGACCGCGTAGTCGCAGGTCTCCCGATTTGCGAATATGATGATAATTTCAAAATATATAGATTAGGCTTAAAAATAAACCGTTTGAGGGTAAAAACCCAAATCAACCCCCAAACGTCCCGGTAAGAGGCAGGAACACCTAGCACGGGACCAATGTAATCTGTACGAACTGACAGCGTAGTCACGGGCCTCTCGGTTTGAGAATATGATGATAATTTCATAATATGTCGATTAGGCTTGAAAATAAGTAGTCTGAGGGTGAAAATCCAAACCAGCCCCCAAACGGTCCCGTAAGAGGCACGACCACCTCGCACGGGACCAATATAACTTGTACGAAAGGTAAAAACCCAAACCAGTCCCCAAACGGCCCCGTTAGAGGCACGAACACCTCACACGAAACCAATATAACTTGTACGAAGGAAAAGCATAGTCACGGGCCTCTCGGTTTGAGAAAATGACGATAATTTAAAAATATATCGATTAATCTTAAAAATAAGCCCTTAAAGGGTGAAAACCTAAACGAGCCCCCAAACGGCCCCGTAAGAGGCACGAACGCCTTGTACGGGACCAATGTAACTTGTGCGAACTGACCGCGTAGTTGTGGGTCTCCCTATTTGAGAATATGACGATGATTTCAAAATATGTAGAGTAGGCTTGAAAATAAGCCATTTGAGGGTGAAAACCCAAACCAGCCCCGTAAGAGGCACGAACACTTCGCACGGGACAAATGTAACTTGTACGAACTGACAGCGTAGTCACGAGCTTCTCGATTTGAGAATATGATGATAAATTCAAAATATGTAGATTAGGCTTGAAAACAAGCCGTTTGAGGGTGAAAACCCAAACCAGCCCCGAAACGGCCCCGTAAGAGGCACGAACACCTCGTATGGGACCAATGTAACTTGTACGAACTGATAGCATAGTCACGGACCTCACGGTTTGAGACTATGACGATGATTTTAAAATATATCGATTATGTTTAAAAATAAGCCGTTAAAGGGTGGAAACCCAAACCAGCCCCCAAACGGCCCCATAATAGGCACGAACACCTCGCACGAGACCAATGTAACTTGTACAAACTGACAGCGTAGTCACGGGCCTCCCGGTTTCAGAATATGAAGGCAATTTTAAAATATATCGATTAAGCTTAAAAATAAGCCGTTTGAGGGTCAAAACCCAAACCAACCCCCAAACGTCCTAGTAAGAGGCATGAACACCTCGCACGGGACCAATATAACTTGTACGAACTGACCGTGTAGTCGCGGGTCTCCCAGTTTGAGAATATGATGATAATTTCAAAATATGTAGATTAGGCTTAAAAACAAGCCGTTTGAGGGTGAAAATCCAAACCAGCCCCCAAACGGCCCCGTAAGAAGCAGGAACACCTCGCACGGGACCAATGTAACTTGTACAAACTGACAGCGTAGTCATGGGCCTCTTGGTTTGAGAAAATAATGATAATTTAAAAATATATCTATTAAGGTTAAAAATAAGCCCTTAAAGGGTGAAAACCCAAACGAGCCCCGTTAGAGGCATGAACACCTCGCACGAGACCAATGTAACTTATACGAACTAACCGCGTAGTTGCGGGTCTCCCGATTTGAGAATAAGACAATGATTTCAAAATATGTAGATTAGGCTTTAAAACAAGCCATTTGAGGGTGAAAACTAAAATAACCCCGGAACGGCCCCGTAAGAGGCTGAAACACCTCGCACGGGATCAATGTAACTTGTACAAGCTGACAGCGTAGTCACGGGCCTCTTAGTTTGAGAATATGATGATAATTTCAAAATATGTCGATTAGGCTTGAAAATAAGTCGTTTGAGGGCAAAAACCTAGACCAGCCCCGAAACGGCCTCGTAAGAGGCACGAACACCTCACACGGGACAAATGTAACTTGTACGAACTCACAACGTAGTCATGGGCCTCTCGGTTTGAAAATATGACGATAATTTAAAAATATATTGATTAAGCTTAAAAATAAGCCCCCAAATGGCCCCGTAAGAAGCACGAACACCTCGTACGGGACCAATGTAACTTGTACGAACTGATAGCGTAGTCGCGGGCCTCTTGGTTTGAGATTATGATGATAATTTCAAAATATGTAGATTAGGCTTGAAAACAAGCCATTTGAGGGTGAAAACCCAAACCAGCCCGCAAACGGCCCCGTAAGAGGTACGAACACCTCGCACGGGACCAATGTAACTTGTACGAACTAACCGTGTAGTCGCGGGTCTCCCAATTTGATAATATGACGATAATTTGAAAATATATCGATTAGGCTTAAAAATAAGCTGTTTGAGGATGAAAACCAAAATCTGCCCCCAAACGGCCCCGTAAGAGGCGCGAATGCCTCGCACGGGACCAATATGACTTGTACGAACTGATCAGGTAGTCATAACTTGCTTAAGATTTTAAATTTTAGAATATAATAATAATTTCAACTCCTATATGTAAGTTTTTAGCTTCGCTAAACTTTTTTTTTAAATTACTTGGTTACTGATATCGTATCTTTTTTGTATCCTATTTTTTTGCAGGATAACATTTTATTATTAACATTTATTCACGCAAAACACAAGGAAAACTCAATGGTTTACAACAAGGGGTTTATTCATGATTCTATTTTTTTGTGTTATGGTCGTGCGGGCTTTTGTAGTTTTGTTGTTAACTTTTATGGCCGTGCGGACTTTTGCAAGTTTATTGTTATATTTTGTGGTTGTGCGGGCTTTATGTTATGCATGTTTTAGAATGTCCAGAAAGTAGTGGAAACTCTGCCCATTTTTTTTTGTCTGTGAACTACTAAAGACTTGTAATATTTTGAAGTTTGTATGTACATTAGTTTATCAATAACGTGCAAGATTTGCAATTTGTGAATTTTCTTATTTTCAAATAATTTTTTTTCTTTTATCCAAAAATTTGGCATAGTTCAAAACCGTGCCAAAAGTGTATCAAATTTTGGCACGATTTTGAACTGTGCCAAAAGTTTATCAAAATGTGCTCAATCTGGCACAGTTAAACATTGTGCCAAAGTGTGACAGAAATAGGCACACTTTTAAATCGTGCCAGAAAAAATGGCCATTTTGGAACGCCTGATTCTGGCACCGTTTAAAACCGTGCCAGATTATCTGGCACAGTTTTAAACTGTGCCAGATCCCTATTTTTGGTGTAGTGAGTATTTAATAGCTTTATTATTACGTATATTTCTTTGTGAATATCAACACTGACAGGTAGGCTAATGACATTTAAAATTACCCCTTATCGGGTTGCTTGAGTTCATCCCTTTTGTACTTATTATTTTCCTCGAGATAAGTGGCCAAGGACGAGATTAAGGCTACGGAGGTTATCAGAGGTAGTGGAGGATATGAGGATTTTGAGAGATAGAGTATATTTTAGTTGGAGCATATATAGGCCTAGAGACTTCGTACTTAATTATGATTATTGCCTTATTTAGTTCTGGTTATATTGTAAAGAGTTTTGTACAAAACTAAGATATTATTTTATGCATGTTTTAAATGCTTCCACTACTATATTAGAAGAATTTATGTTTGGAGAATAATCCTTTTTACTTTATTTTTTTTTAATTATGGTGATTGGATATTTTACCAACTCCTATAGCCTCTTAAAGGCCACAGATTAATAAGTTTTACCTAATTATAAGCTTTATATTCTTGCCATGTGAGATCAAGTGAAATAACCTCATAGCTTAGTAGGGCAAGGTCGTGGGCATTACAACTGAGGCGAGTCAAAAAGGGATATAGTTTGTTTGGACTAAGAGGTGTCAACGTGCCTGTTAGACTCTCGTGGATAAGTTAAATTAGGCTCCGATTTTGGCTCTACCTAGGAGTGGGTTTAAGTATTTAGTATACATCGATTCTTCCTTACAGGGATTATGTGGGGTGTTGATGCAGGAGAGTCATCATATTTCCTACGCATCTCGAAAGTTAAAACCTCGTGAGGGGACTATTAGACACATGATTTGGAGCTAGCGGGAGTTGTGTTCGCAGTACATATTTGGAGGCATTATTTTTGGGGTGATAAGATCACGATCTTTAATAATCACAAGTGTCTTCAATATTTATTCACACGAATGGATTTGAACATGTGACAACGACGCTGGTTTAAGTTTATCAAGGACTACTAGTTCATCATTTAATATTGCCCAGGGAAGGCCATTATAGTGATAGATGTTTTGAGTCGCTTGTCAAGTGATAATTTATCTACACTTCACTTAATTGATGTGGGGTCCATTGAGGTGATTGGTGACTTAGCTTATGCATTCATGACTTTTGATATTCTTATGTTGGTAGTTAGGGCACATGTTAATGATGTGATATACAATGAAAAAGTGGCTGAGAGTTTGTCCACCGGTGTACTACTTTATACCATTAGTTCCGATGGTGGATTATAGTATAAGGGGAGGTTGGTTATGCTTTTCGATGAGGAATTGCGTAGGACCGTCATACTGGAGGTCCATAGATCATACTTTTTAATGCATCCTAATATGGATGAAATGTACCAAGATATCATGAGATAATATTGGTGGGATAAGATGAAACGGGACGTTGCTATATTTGTGTCCCAATGCAGCATAAAGCAGATGGTGAAGGTGGATCATTAGCGGCCATTGAGAAAACTTCAACCCTTACCCATTCCCGAGTGGAAGTGGGATAACATTTTGATGGACTTCATCGTTAAGTACTGTTTGACTCCCAGGAAATACGACTTTATTTGGGTTATAGTGGACCGCTTGACTAAGGTTTCACTTTTTTCCCATTCGCTCGAACTCCACGGCAGAGCAGTATGCATGTTTATAAGTGGTTGAGATTATTTGATTTTATGGTGTATCTTTGTCGATCATCTTAGATAGATATTTGACTTTTGTATCTGAGTTTTAGGGCAGTTTCTAAGAGGTTATGGGAACTATGTTTCACCTAATTACGTCATACCATCCTTACGCATATGAGTAGACGGAGCGAGTGAACTAAATTTTAGAATATATGCTTCACGTGTTTGCGTTTGACTTCATGAGTAGTTGGGAGGCGCACTTAACTTTGGTTGAGTTCACATACAATAACAATTATCATAAATAGATCAATATGACGTCGTATAAAACATTGAATGGGCGACCATATAGGTCATTAGTGTTTTGGTTGGACCCTATAGAGCGTAGCATATTGGGATCTGAGTTTGTTCGAGAGACTATGAAGAAGATCAAGATGATTCAATAGCGAATTAAGATAGCCCAGAGTAGATAAAAGAGCTATACGAAGTTGGAGAGAAAGAACGTTGAGTTCTAAATGGGCGATTAGATACTTCTTAAGGTGTTACCCATGAAAGGGTAATGCATTTTGGGAAGAAGATGAAGTTGGCCCCAAGGTATGTTGGGTTGTTTATGATCACGGATCATGTCGGGTTGCTCACATATCATTTATTACTTCCAAACAATCTATCTCAGTTACATAATGTGTTTCATGTATCGATGGTTCACTGATTCTTGTGGATTAAGGCCACGTACTAGCACATTGACTTAAAGGACATTCAGTTTGATGTTGATTTTTGTATAGCGAGGAGACAACTCATACTTTAGACTGTAGGGTCCAGATTCTGAGAACTAATGAGACACCTTTAGTTCATGTTCAGTGGGGTCACCATAGTGAGGATGAGTCCACTTGGTAGCGAGAGGATACAACGAAATAATAGTATCTGCATTTCTTCTAGGGCAGGCACGTGTTTTTCTATATATATTATTAGGACATAATTCTTTTTGTTATATGGAAAGAATGTAATATCCCGTATTTTCAAAGAATTTATAATTGATTAATTGAGAGATCAATTACATAATTTTAATTAGGTATTTAAAATTATTAAACGAAAATGTAATTAACCCTTTAATTAATATTTATTTATCCTAATTGAAATTCATGTACATTTTAGTTTAATGTAATATGATGATTTTGATGAATCCAAACAAACTTTTTTTTTAATATTTTATCACCTTACATCGATATAACTATTACTGTTATTTTGTATATTGTATATGTTTTTGTTATATATCATACACAGTTATATCTCTTTTATAGAATATTTAAGTACACCATATATATTATTTGTTGTTAATATATTTGCTATATATATTTATTATATAATATTGTACCATATATATATTTTCCATTTATATTTACTGCCTTTTTGGCAATGAACTTATTAAAACTCCATACGACCCTTGCATGTTCTTCTTAAAACCTTCAAATGATAAAATCCATATCTACTATATTAAATGTCTACAATGACGTGTATTGTCGCCTCTTATTGTTATGTCTTATAACTGCCTTGCCATGCAAGTTGAGATTCATATGCAATATCTCCTTTATCAGACACTGGGTCCCACTATAACTCATCTTGATACGTGTTGAATTTATTGTTGACTTAAATTTCTTATTGGACACTCTTATAACTGTCACAAATCCTTTAAAATCTGTATAGCTGTTTGGACTTACACACCTATTTACATCCTATTTGTCGGCCTCTTATAAAAAGCATTTTGTAATACCTATCATGTCCCATACATGTTTATATTACATTTATTTTTTATTTAAACTATATCTTGTATACGGTTATATGAAAGCCGCCTTGTGCATATTTTCTTTGTGCAGTGTATCTCATTTTAGTCTCCTAGGAGGCCTGCATCTGAATGCTTTGGGAAGACCATACCCAATCATCGTGTCAAATCTAAAGACCTGTGTTTGAATCTTTGGCAATTAAAAATAATCTTGGTAGTTGTGTATGGTAATAGTATTTGTTACTCTATTTCTAATCATATCTTATACAAGTCTTTTTTTAATGTCACGTGTGAATTGATGTACAAAGACTTTTACGCCTCAAGTTTCACACCTATATCCTTTGAACAGATCCTACATGCCTAATCCATATGTTGCCTGAACTCTTTTTATTTTATTACCTGCTGTGATATATTATCAGTCTTGGGATCCATGATTTTTGACCATTCAACTTTAATTTGAAAGCCTTGCACCTAAATCATTTAAACGATTGCATTTATTCTAATTGCATAAACATTTGATTGAAATTTATATTTGGAAAAGAAACCATTCCGAGTAAATTAAACGATAATATATTTTACTCGAATTTTTTTATATCTATCACTTACCTCAAACAGTTCAAGAAAAATCCTCCCGTATTTTTCTCATATACATATCAACCTCTTTGTTTGGCAGAGCACTCTTTCTTTTACACAATGGTTTATATTATAAATCAGATTATTTCTCTCTCTCTCATGGACTAATATTTTTATAGGAGCCTATTTTGATATAACTATCAGTGCTATTTCAAGACCTATATTTTGAGGATGCCATCTTCAAGCTCAATAGCCATATTTTTATTGAGAAGACAATTGAGACTTGCGAATCATTTTCAGCCATCTTCCTCTTAGCAAAATCAGGAGAACTTAATGCTCACAGATATTGTGTCTAACAACTAGTTTTTGAAATTGCATATTAAAGCATTCAAGTGATGCATTGAAGGCATAAGAGACAAGATAAATTAATAAAGAGCATTTAAATTTATTATTCAGCTACACAAAATAAATAGATAAATTAATTTCATATTTTGCTCAAATATTCAAAGGCACACATCAGCAATACTAGTGCAATAAGAAAGATTTTTTAAGAAAATCTTCTGCCTCAACTTGAGAAGACTATAACCAAATCAGATTCATTTATTGAAGAAGAGACTCATACCATAATTTGTATTTTTGGAGAGTTTCACTATTCAACATTGTATTACAAACTCAGATTTATTTTAAGCTTGTTAGAAGCTTCGGGCTGTAATTAGTTGCTTGATTTAAGCTACGCGGAGTATAGACAGTGATTGGTTCATACCCGTGGTTGGACCAAGGGCTTGAAGTTTGGTACTAGATTCAAATGGTTGTATGTGGTGGTTTGATCCTAACCGCAAGTGGATCACGGTAGTGAAGCGCAAAGCAGACGGAGGCTCTAGGCGCGTGGACGTAGGTTGGGATTTGACTGAACCACATTAAATTTCAGTGTCATTTATTTTCACACCTACATTTATTTATTTGCTTGTGCTTGTTTAGTTTTGTATCTTCAGCACTTTTTATATGAAAATAAATTAAATCCAAAATTTGGTAAAATTATTTAAAGATTAAAATAATTATTTTTAAATTAAATAATTTAATCCAAAATATTAATTAATATTATATACGAAAAATTATTATATATTTATTGGGTGTTAAAATATGTAAATTTAACTTGTTTAATATTTATCGGTGGTATTTATTTGATATTCATTGTTTTAATCATTTAAGATTTATTAATCTGAAATTTGGTTAAGTGTTTTAAATTAAATATTTTCTAAAATGTTAATTTAACCCCAAAAAGTTTACAAAATCCCAATTCACCCCCTTTTGGGGTATTTTTTGGGATAATAATTGGTATCAAAGCAAGGGCTCTAATTTATTTATTATTTAACAATCTTATAGTCAAAAGATAATGACAAACTTTTCTATATCCCTTGGTGACAGCCAGTCTATATATAAGCCTCCTCTATTTTCTGAAGATGATTATAATTATTGGAAAAATATAATGAAAATTTTAATTTAGTCACATGACTATGATGTTTGGAGAATTATTATAAATGGTTCCCTTATTCTTATAAAAATGGTAAATAATGTTTCTAAACCTAGGGATGAAAATGAATGGAAGGAAGTAGATATTAAGAAAATTCAAATAAATACTAAAGCTATGAATATTTTACACTGTGTTTTATATGTAAATGAGTATAATAGAATTTCTTGTTGTGAATCCATAAAAGAAATATGGAATATATTATAAATTACTTATGAAGGAACGAGTCAAGTTAAAGATAATAAAATCAGCATGCTTGTTCATAGTTGTGAGTTGTTTATAATGAAATCCGATGGATCCATTAGTGATATGTTTATTAGATTTATAACTATTTTAAATGGTTTAAAGTCTCTTGGAAAAGTCTTTACTAATAATGAGAATGTAGGTAAAATTCTTAGGTCTCTTCCAATGGAGTGGATGCACAAAAAGAGAAGCTATAAGTGTAATGACCCCATTTTCTTATGCCAATATATAATTGTCTTCTTTCAATTTCGTCACACTTACTATCTAATAATGATATATTATTACATATATGATATTCCAAGTTCTTAATATGACAAAGCCCGTTTTTAAATTTGAACAATCAACTGTAAAATGGGTCAAATTGAGATTTTATGGCACATCCTAAGCTAAGTGATAAGTTTTGGGGTAGAAATGTAATTTTATGAAACTTTAGGGACTTGGTTTTGATAAAGAAAGTTTTAGGGACCAAAATGAAAAATAAAATGGGCCTTTTCATAAATAAAATATTTTTAGGGACCTATACGAAATATTGAAAATTAAGGAAGAGGATATTTCGAAATCAGCTTTTCGTACTAGATATGGTCACTATGAATTTCTTGTGATGCCATTTGGATTAACTAATGCACCAACCACTTTTATGGATATGATGAATAGAGTGTTTAGGAAATATCTGGATCAATGTGTGGTTGTTTTCATTGATGACATCCTTATTTATTCCAAAGGTATTGAAGAACACGAGAAGCATTTGGAGATAGTATTACAAATCCTTAGAAAAGAGAAATTATATGCGAAATTAAAAAAGTGTGAATTTTGGTTACTTAGTGTTTCTTTTCTAAGACATGTCATATCCAATGAGGGAGTATCGATTGATCCTCAAAAGATTGAGGCTATACTAGATTGGCCAAGACCAACTAATGTGACGGAGATTCGTAGTTTCCTAGGATTAACAGGTTATTATCGAAGATTTATTGAAGGATTTTCTAGTATTGCCAAACCTCTGTCTAGGTTAACCCAAAAGAAGATGAAATATGAATGGTCTGAGGAAGTTTAGAATAGTTTTCAAGAACTTAAGAATCGATTAGTAACTGCCCCAATTTTGACTATTCCTTCCGGTACATGAGGATTTATGATTTATAGTGATGCTTCATAAAATGGTTTGAGATGTGTGCTAATGCAAAATAGAAAAGTTGTAGCTTATGCCTCGAGACAGTTAATATCACATAAGCAAAATTATCCAACCCATGACTTAGAATTAGCAGCTGTAATTTTTGCTGTTAAGATTTTGAGACATTATTTGTATGGTGAGACTTGTGAGATTTATACCGATCATAAGAGTTTGAAATATATCTTTACTCAAAAGGAATTGAACATGAGACAAAGGAGGTGGTTAGAATTGATGAAGGATTATGATGTAAATATTCACTATCACCTGAGGAAAGCTAATGTAGTTGCCGATGCTTTGAGTAGAAAGTCTACACCAAATTTAACATGTCTTATTACCATCCAGGAAGCTCTATTGAAAGATTTGAGAAGTATGGAAATATATGTACGTATTTATAGCAAAGGAGGAATAATCGCAAACTTACAAATACAACCCACGTTGATGGAAAGAATTAAAGTTGCACAAGTAAATGACCCACAACTGAAGAAGATTAAATTAGAGGTTATTGAAGGGAAGATAATTGAATTTGCGATACGAGATGATATATTAAGGTTTGGAAATAGAGTGTGTATACCGGGTGATGCCCAACTAAAGAGGCAGATTTTGGAGGAAGGTCATTACTCGAGATTCACAGTTCATCTCGAAAATACCAAAATGTATAGAGATCTCCGAGAAGTTTTTTGGTGGAATAACATGAAAAAGGAGATAGCAAAGTTTGTATCTCAGTGTTTGATCTGTCAACAAGTAAAAGATGAACATAAAAAACCATCAGGATTATTACAACCTTTACCTATACCTAAGTGGAAATGGGAACATATTACCATGGATTTTATAACAGGGCTACCAAGGAGTTCCAATGGTAATGATTGCATTTGGGTAATTATTGATAGGTTAACTAAATCTGCTCATTTTCTTGCCATTAAGATTACCCATTCCTTAGAAAATCTTGCTAAATTGTATATATGGGAAATTATTAAGCTTCATGGAACCCCAGTTTCAATCATTTCTGATCGTGACCCTAGATTCGTGTCTCACTTTTGGAAAAGCTTACAAGTGGCCATGGGAACAAAATTGAATTTCAGCACTACTTTTCATCCTCAAACAGATGGACAATATGAGAGAACCATCCAAACCTTAGAGGATATGCTTAGGGCATGTGTACTTAATTTGAAGGGGAATTGGGACGATCATTTAACGTTAGTGGAATTTGCATATAATAATAGCTATCAAGCAAGTATTCAAATGGATCCGTATGAGGCACTTTATGGTAGAAGGTGTCGTTCTCCTGCATGTTGGGTAGAAGTTGGAGAAAGAAAATTATTGGGACCAGAATTGATCCATATCACAACAGAGAAAGTGAAATTGATACAAGACCGGCTTCGAATTGCTCAAAGCCGTCAAAAGAGTTATGTTGACAATCGCCGACGAGAGTTGGAATTCCAAAGAGGACACTATGTTTTCGTACGAGTATTATCGACAAAAGGAGTAATCCGATTTGGGAATAAAGGAAAGTTGAGTCCAAGATACATAGAACCTTTCGAAATCCTTGAAAGGATAGGTGATGTTGCATATAGAATAGCCTTACCCCCTGAACTCTCTAGTGTGCCTAATGTGTTTCATGTTTCAATGATGAAGAAATAAATCCCTGATCCAGCACATATCTTAAGTCACGATCCTCTTCAAGTTAGGGAATATTTGACATACATTGAGCATCCAATAGAAATCTTGGACCATAAAGATCAAATATTACGAACCAAGGTTATTCCACTAGTCAAAGTATTGTGGCGGAATCATTCTGTTAAAGAAGCAACATGGGAGTGGGAAGATGAAATAAAAGAGAGATATCCGTACCTTTTTGGAAATTAATGTAAGTAAAGTTTGGGGACTAAACTTTTTATAAGGAGGGAAGGTTGTAATGACCCCATTTTCTTATGCTTATATATAATTGTGTTCTTTCAATTTCGTCACACTTACTATCTAATAATGATATATTATTACATATATGATATTCCGAGTTCTTAATATGATAAAGCCCATTTTTAAATTTGAAGAATCAACGATAAAATGGGTCAAATTGAGATTTTATGGCACATCCTAAGCTAAGTGATAAGTTTTGGGGTAGAAAATGTAATTTTATGAAACTTTAGGGACTTGGTTTTAATTAAGAAAGTTTTAGGGACCAAAATGAAAAATAAAATGGGCCTTTTTGTTAATAAAATATTTTTAGGGACCTATAAGAAATATTGAAAATATATGGTGTGAAATTACCAAAATGCCCTTCAGGTGCAAAATGACCTTTATACCCTTAATACCTTACCACCTCGTGGTCGACACCTCATGCTTGGTTTTGACACCTCCACCGTACACATTTCGTCATTAGAGGAGAAGCCAAAACACGTGTCGTCGTTAGAGGAGAAGCTAAAACACGTGTCGCAGTTCGGTGAAATAAGACTGCAAGACCCCTCTGATACGCAACACTTCTACGCTGACTCGCCGTTGTAAAGGCTTGGCCAGCTAGACACGTGTCAATACCGTGATATCTTTGGAAAACTATAAATAGGGCCTTTGGGATCATTTGAAACTCACACCAATTCCTTGAGAATTATAGAAAGAAATAGTGAGAGAAAGTGTGAGAAAGTTTAAGAAGAAGTTCTTAGGGATATTCATCTTAAGGTAATCTTAATGTTATAATGCATCTTTATAGTTTTAATTTATTGTTTTATAGCTTTACTTAGTAGTTATGCTGATAAAATACAATAAAGAATTCACTAATCAAAACTTAAAATTTAAAAGAAATCCAAGTTGATTTTACTTTCAATATATGTAAACTTGTTTGAAATTATACGCTTTTAAAAATGATTCTTTTTAAAGAAATTGCTCGTTAATATGGAATCCCATTTAAGTAATTCCAAAGTCAAGCCCGATGAAGTTCTGTCTAGATGAGATGGTATTTAAGTGGTGCCCCTGTGACCCTCCATCTCTAGTGGGAACCGACTGATGAGGAAGGAATATGAACTGAATTCTTCAATTATGATCAATGAGTTTTAAAAGTTAACAAATAGGAATTCAGTAATCCTTTAAAAGAAGAGGTTATTATAGTATAAACTGAACCTTAGAACGTGTACTTAAATCTTTATCAGATTAACGTGTGATCGAAAACCAATGCCAGTAAATTTAACCTCCATTTTGGGTGACTACTCTGACATTCCTTGTGTATTTTGATTATATGATATTATGCAAACTATATATATTTTGTGAACTGCTTTTATTCTCAAAATTCATATGATGCCTATGATTGATTCATTTGTGATATGTTTATATTTGTCCATATAAACTTACCGACTAAAATGATTATTGAAAAGGATATTGAATATTTAAAATAAGATTCGGCCTAAGGGACCTCTTTACTGACTGACCTTCCCAGCTGGGTTATCCTGGTGTGCCCTAAATAAGTCATTGTGATGAACATGTTCGATTGACCCTCAACTACAGGGTATAATACGGTAGAAGAATACGGTATTAGAGTGTACTTGGCCATCAAAATGATAGGATTGAAAGAAAAAAGGATATCACATTTGATTTGTTGCATTCGTCTTATTATGAGCTATCCAATTGTGATATATATACTTTCATTTCAAAATATATATCTATTTACTGCAAGTTCCTATCCATATATGTATATGCCTTATCTTTTGACTTGAATAGGTATCTATTTTCTAAAAACCCTGGAATGTCTGGAGATTGAACCTCATTCGGCTTTTAGCTGATGTTGTATAAATAACCATTTTTCAGGAAACGTTTAGGCTCACGGACGGAACGAAAAAGGACTATAGTGAAGATTTAGCTTTTAGAGCTCTTTTTGTAAAATGTTTATTTAGAGCATGTCTGTCTCTCTTGTAATATTTTTAAAATTTCTCTTAAGTTGTAACTCGTTGTTACTTTTAATATATATGAAGTTTCCTTTAGAAAGCTCTGATGACGTAATTCCTTTACTTTCAGTATTTTACGATTCATAACCATGTGATCATATTTTCGTTGCATTTATTTAAGGAAACAATTAAATCGGAATATTTGTTGCCTTGGTGGCATGTCAAGACTCTCGTTCCCTACTACTATTTTGGGTCGGGGTCGTGAAAATAAGAGAGATACGTATTACTCTTGATGAACTCCTTGGTTCTCTCTGAATTTATGAAATGGAGTCGAAGGATCTTGAAGAAGAAGAAAAATCAAAAGAATTTTTTTTTGCCTTTAAATCTTCAAGCAAGGCTGTAGAGAATAAAGATGGTGATGCTATTTTCCTATTGGCCAAAAATTTCAAAAAGTTTCTTACTTCTCAAAAGAAATCAAAGGAAAAAAAGGGATTTTTTTTCAAAGGAGTTTAATGATGATACATATTCCAAATCTGAACCAAGACGTTATCATTGCAATGAAGCAGGACATATTAAACCTAGTTGTCTGAAGTATAAAAAGAGAAAAAGGCATTGAAGGCCACATCATATAGTGATTCCGACACTAACTCTTTCGATGAAGATTCAAGTGAAAATAAAGTTATTCGTCTTTACTTCTTGGCTACGGAAGATGGGGTACACTATAACCTTGAATCCTGTTGTGATAGGGATGATGATGATAATGCTGATGATTATGAGGAATTTTAGAATGTTTTAATGAATTATGTGAAATCTTTGATGAACTTAAGACAAAATATATTAATATTAAAATGAATTATTTATTAATGCAACCAAATAGGACTCTCTCTCACAAATTGTAGATGAGTCAAAATCAGAAAATAAGTTTTTGAAAACAAAAGTTGAAAGACTTGAAAATATTCCCCATTTTATTTTCTTGAGGCTAAAAATAATAAACTGAAATTTCAAGGTGAAGACTTGATAACTTGTCTTGAGAAATTTATAAATGGAAAGAAAAATCTGGAGATGTTACTAGGTAGTCAAAGATGGATATTTGACAAAGCTGGAATTGGTTACAATACTAATAAAAATGAGAAAATCTTTCAAAGCTATTCCAACCATAAGATTAACTCATTGTGCACGTATTGTGGTAGACATGCACATTTTTCAGATTTGTGTCCATACAAATTAGAAATGAGAAAATTAGCTTGGGTTCCTACAGGAACTATGATGTATATTAACACATTTTGGGTACCAAAAGAAAAAATCTTCAAAGTTGTGTAAGTTGCATTTTGAGATGAGATGCGTATTTTCAAGGCATATGATTTAGTATCAAAAGAATAATTAATATTCCAAGTATCATTGTTAAATATTGAAAATGCTAGACTTGGAGAAAACTTCATGGAAATGTCTTTGGTATTGGTAAGGTGGCAAGGTACACCTTTCTTGAATTTTGAATATCATATATCCTTTGATGAGTTTATGTTGTAACACATACACTTGATTTTGATGTTAAAATTTTTAAATAAAAAATCATTTGTTTTTTATATTTTTTTTTCTTAATTATATATTATTTTGAAATGAAAATGTCAATTGTTGATTTTGATTATATGAAACATATTGATATTTATGAGTTAGTTTTATGGCATGCCACATGATTATCCTCGTTATTTGAATATTAATGACATTCTTGAATAATATAGTTTTTTTTATAGAAAGTATGGTTTGTACTATTTATACTTTATTTGAAAAATCATATGATTATTGAATTAAAAATGATTCTTGAATATATTGGGATTTGTTGTAAATGATTTTGTGGAAGCAAATATTGAAAATATTTTATCTCATGAAAAAGATGTACACTATTTATTATATGCATATATGTCTTCATTGGTATCCCTTTTGGGAAGATAATTTTTTTAATCTTTTGAAATTGCTTAATCTTAAATTTTGATGTATTGTTATATAATTGATAATCCCGAGAATTTTTAAGCTCGTATCTCGAAAATGGTAAAAGCACGGACAAAACGACAAAATTTTATCACTTTATATACCACTATTTTATCGCTTTATATACCACTATCTTCTAGCCTATTTGTGCGCTTCATATTTTTCTCTTGTGTGTTTCATAAGATAACGAAGAGTTTTTATGTTGTATGGGTTTAAAAATTCATGAAATTTATACTTCTTGGGTAGACCGTGAATCCCAAATTAAAGGCGTTTGCGGTTCTCAATATAAAAAGTATGCTTATTTTGACATCGCACTTCATACTATTTGCTCATCTACCCCGCATGACCCTTGGATGAAACCCCCTTCATGGCCATTTATTTTACCACCCAATATGCAGCCACATGTTCCTACTTCTTCTAATGAAAAATCATCTAGTTCCTCTTTCAAAAATCTTAATGAAGATGTTGTTAAAGTTGTTATGGAAAAAAGAAGGAAAATAATCATTGAAGGTCGTGCTAAAACTGTTTGCGACATAGTTAATAATATTAAGATTTAATGACGTTATATGTAATTAAGTCTTTACTCATGTTATGTGCTTCTTTTAAATTATCTGAAAATATTGAGTTATAATTTCTATCTATTATGTGCTTGACAAGTATATAATTTATCATTTTGGTGACTTATGCGTTATTTGATCATATTCATGTCTATCCAAAGATTCAAATACATGCTTTGAGAAAATTTATGATGAAAAATGTGTCTATTGAAAATTTCATGATATTTGTATATGGCTCTTATGATTTATAAATGGATCCCATGCACAAATTATTTTTGATATGGGGAGCTTGACATTTTACCCTTGACACTTAATTTATATGAATTTTTTATATAATGTCAAAGGGGGAGAAATATATGTGATTCACTAATTATACTTAAATTATTGATTTTATGGATCATTGTGAATCATTGTTTGTCATCATAAAAAATGGGCAGATTGTTAAACAAAAATATTGAAGCAAACTATATAGTTGACTCACTTGAGTCTATACTATATAGGAGCTCAACTAGTTTGGAAAGAAGACAAAATTGAGTCACTCCTCTTACTTCATTGCATCTTCAGGAACTTCAAGTTCATCTTCATCAATAAAGATCAATGGTCTTCAGGTAGAAAACTAACACACAAAACATCCTAGGAATGCACATTTTCATATTTCATTTCATATATGAGTGGTGTGTGTTAATTTGGATTAAAATTATTTTTCTACACTAATTAGGAATTTTTAAACATTTAAAACCTATTTTTAAAGAATTAAATTTAGGGTTTTTAAATGTTTGGGGTTTAATTTTCATATATTGGAACTTCCTAAAATATGCCTTAGGTAGAATCCAAAAGCGCTACATAAATTTATGGGTAATACTGAGATTTTAAAAATTATAAAAACATGCATTTGAGATTGATTATATGGCTGGCACGTGGTTGCATATTACTAGTTCAATTTGTGTTTTCTCCGACTCACATCATTATCTTTCCATCTCAACCGTTCTATCATTTTTGTCTAAGGTTTGCATGTTATCTCGGACAATCATTGTGAGGATAGGAAGATCCAATCAAAGCATTTGTTCATGCGGTCCATTAATAGCTATTAGATCAAGACTTCGAACAGTCAATTCAATCTCAACCATTGATTTACCTTGATCTTCTAGATCCTTGCAACACTTGTATAGATAGAGACCTTCGCCTTCAAAATTCCTATCTTTTGAGAGGTCTGAGAGTCTAAGAGAAAAAAGAGAGAGGAGAGAGAAGATGATAAAAAGAGGGAAAAAAATAGAAATCGCAAAAGAATTTCTACCAAATTTTCTATTGAAAATAGTTTGAGAGTTAGGGTTTATGGTTTTTATTTTCTTTCCCCTTAGGTTTAAATCTCTCATTCAACAGCCTTACAGAATTAGATCTCGATTCTCTTTAGAAACTCCTAGATCTAAATCAGCAATACATATTTATTTAGATCCATAGGTTGTTTTGATTTCTTTATTAAGAAATCATTCTCTTATGTTGGATTTTATTTTGTAAAATTTGTAATCTTGTTTATCCAACATTTCTCATTTTTTTACAAACCTGAAATAAAGACTTGCATAGTTTAGATTTGTTAAGAATTTTCAGTTCGAAAAATTTGTATATAAATAAGTTCTAAAGGATCTATGTTTTAAACATTCTAAAGAGTTACAGATTTGAAAATATTATGAGAAAAAGATTAAGTCTAATTTTAGTAGTGTGAAAAAGAGGTTTCATACTTAGAGTTTTTGTAATTCGTAGGAATTATTTGTAATTAAGAGTGTGTGAGTGCATGCATGTGATTTAGGCACAACACAATCACTCACCATTACTAATAGTGTTATTGGTTGAGAGATTCTGACCATTTGAGTCGACGTAAAGCTAAAGAGAAAAGGAATAAAGCTAAAGAATGGATAAAGGACAACATTAGAGCCTTAAAGAAGTCGAAAAAGAACTGAGGAGTTTAGGTATATTTCTGGGCTTAGAATAGGTCCGTTTTTTGTATATCTCATTGAATGCTTGTAACCTTAAAACTGTTTTAGTGGAATTTTTGTTTTGAGGTGTAGAGACCTCCATGGATGTTTCCCTGATTTGGGTGGGGTTTTACCACGTAAAAATATATGTCTCTTGTGTATGCTTCTTTATTTTCCATGGATACAATCTACTGTATAGACTTAGGTTTTAAACAAAAAACCTATTTCCAATAATCTTGAATATTTTGTTCTTACATAATGTTTTCAACACACCTTGTGTACTAATCACGATTTTTACAGGAGTCTCTTCAAAAAGTAGTTCGGAACTCATTTGACCTTTTTAACAACAATTAAAATAACTTAGTGAGGGTTTGTCAATTGGTATCAGAGTTGAGTATTTTGTCTCCTCAAAACTTATGATCTTGTACTTTGACACTATTTACAAAATCTTTAAATGGACAAAAAATTTGAGCATCATGGAAATTTTTCCAGACCTCCCTTATTTGATGGAACCAATTTTCCTTACTAGAAAGTAAGGATGACTGATTTCATCTAAGGGACATTGGAAGACGATGTCTGAAAAGCAATTGAAAATGGTTATTCTCACCCAACTAAGCCTATAGCAGAAGGTAGCACTGAGAGGATTAAGAAGCTCCTCAGTGAGTTCACTAAAGAAGAAAAACATGTCTCCTTAAGTAATAAAAATGGAAGAATGCAATTTTTATGTCTTTGAATGAACACGAATTTAAACGTATCTCCATCTGCTCAACATCTAAGAAAGCCTGGGATACGTTAGTCACAACACATGAATGGGATGAAATTGTTAAGGGTGCCAAAACACAGATGTTGATATAGCAGTATAACACTTTACTTATGCATGAGACTGAGACTTTTGATGAATTCTACATTATATTGGCTGACATTATAAAAAAACGTAAGCTAATAGTATAATGTACAATAGGAAAGAAATTGTATCAAAATTCTAAGATCCCTTCCCCCTAAGTTTGACAATAAAAGGTATGCAATTGAGGAGATAGACAATCCACACTTGACTCCTGAACTCCTCATTGGAAAACTTAGGACTGTAGAAATGGAACTTGAATTTAAAAGGAATCTCTCTAATAATCAGAAAAGGCAGTCTAGTTCAAATGTTGTATTTCAGTCCAAAGTGACTTCATCTCATTTGGTTATGCCTAATATTGACCTTGACTCTAATGAGGAATGTGATTTGGAAACCTTAGATAACAAGTTAGCCTTTATGTCAAAATAATTTAAGAAAATTTTAAAATTTAGAAACAATGCTGCTTCTAAAGAAGGGAAATCAGGGTATCCTAACCATTCCACTAACAAGACTCATAAGAGGAATCATGACAAAAATAATACTGAGACCAACCATAGACCTCAAAGAGACCTTAAAAACACTAAGTGTTTCAGATGTCGTAAAATGGGCCACTTAGCTACTAATTATAGGGTTAAACTGAATAACACTGCGAGATGACATATCAGTAAGAATTGGGATGATTCGAGTGATTCTGAAGAATATGAGCTTGAATCCTACAATACTTTTGACCCTTGCATGTCCTGTTTTGCAAAAATGATCTATTCTGATGATATGTCTACTAGTAATAATGAAATTGATGTTATCATGCCTAGTATTGTTATGTCCTATGATGTCTTGCTTGCTTTTGGTTTATCTGCACTCTGCTTAGATAATATTAATGTTGTTGATAAACGTTATGGTACAATTCACACACTACACTTAATGAGTTCGAGAATGATGGCCTCCCTGGCATTCAACAGTATACACTAAGACTCTTAAGAAGAGCACCAAACTAGAAAAGATAGTCAAGGACCTTACTGGAAAAATTAAAGCTTTAAGCCTAATAGTGAAGCAAAACACTGAGGATTATACAAATCAGTGTTTGGCCTATGAATCCAAAACTAAATATTTTGTTGAAAAAATTACAGAACTTTCTGAGTCATATGAAGTTCTGGAAAAAATTACAGAACTTTTTGATAGAATTGGAACAATCTAAAGAAAAGGTTTCGATTGCCTTAAAAATAATTTCTAAGTTTGAAAACAATTCCAATTGTTTTGAAGATTGTGTTGCCTCTAGTAAAACTAATTCTGAAGACAAAACAGACATAGGTTTTGATAAAAAAAACTAAGACACAAACCAAACCTTTGCAAAATATAAAATTTGTGTCTTCTGGAAAAAGACCTATTGATCCATGTCCTGATTTTCAATCCTTAAAACTTAATTTTGAGAATAAGCAAAAAGGGTCAAACATCTTGATGAAGAATTGTCCAAAGCCTACTGCTGAACCTAAGGCTAAATATGTTTGCCCCCCTATTACGAGATTTGAACTTGAATAAAGAATTGTTGCAGTTAGACCTAAGATCAATATCCAGTAAATGGAGAAACCTCTTTTCAAAGATTTTAAAAATCAGAGGCAACCATCTAGCCACCAATATTGTTCATACTGTGATGTTTATGGACAATGTCTCGATGAATGTTTTAAAAAACGACTATATAAGCCTGTCTATAAATCACCAGTTTATAAAAACTTTAACTACTCTGGACAAGGCAAAAATAATTATGTACTTCCTAAACATCCCAATAACAACTCTAACTATAGGAATAGGAAGAAAAGATCTCACGCTAAGAAGAAATATAAGAGAAAGAGTTATAGATCTATTTCTAAACCAAAAGCTCATAAACCTTTTAAAAACTAGAGCTATATGGGTTAGAAAGGCTGATCTAATACCCTATCTGAAGTGTATCACAATTATAAGCGCTTTAAAAACTGAACACACTACTTTTGGTTAGTACTTAAACTCTGGATGTTACAAACATATGACCGTCAATGATACTAAATTATC
Source organism: Sambucus nigra (assembly GCA_949130495.1). Lineage (NCBI taxonomy): Eukaryota > Viridiplantae > Streptophyta > Magnoliopsida > Dipsacales > Adoxaceae > Sambucus > Sambucus nigra. Next base: position 85,745,319 of record OX422223.1, on the reverse strand, counting down.
CGACATAACTGACTTATTAGGAGGAAATGTTTTGTTTGGGGACGAAATATTATCTCAGATCATAGGCAAAGGAACACTCCAAGAAAAAGGACCCTCTATTCTCGAAGATGTTTTATTAGTGAAAGATCTTAAAGCTAATCTGTTAACTATATCACAATTTTGTGACTCCAATCATACAGTCACACTCTCTAAAACTAATTGTAAAATTTAAATGAGAATGATGATTGCATCCTTACTAGTCACAGGACCCCAAATAACTGTTACACAGAAAATTCGGGTAATGAGACTTGTAGGTTAACCAGACTTGATCATAATGAAATCTGGCATAATCGTTTGGGTCGCATAAATTATGACAATTATAGAAAATTAATCTCGTAGGATATAGTTACATGTTTGCCAAGAATAAAACCTATTTCAAATGTTGTTAGTGAGCCATGTCACGAAGGAAAAATAGTTAAATCTGCTCATAAGAAAGTTAAAGACACTTTAACAACAAAACCTCTAAAGCTAATCCACATGGATCTCATCGTCCTTCTCGAACTGTAAGCCTTTGTGGTAATAATTATATTTTGGTGATGGTGGATGATTTTACTCAATTCACTTAAGTAGATTTTTTAAAACAAAAATTTGATACATTTCGAAAATTAAAAAAAAATCTCTTAAGAATTGAGATTGAAAAAGATACCCGAGTCAATCGAATCCGTAGCGATAGGGGAGGTGAATTTAAAGACTTAGGCGTAACAGAATACTGTAACTGTAATGGTTACGAACATGAGTTCCGTGCACCTAATACACCTCAATAAAATGGTGTTGCTAAGTGTAAAAATCACACAATCCAAGAAATAGCCAAGGTAATGATACATGCTAAGAACTTGCCAAAATACTTTTGGGTTGAGGTAGTTCAAACAGCATGTCATATTATCAACATAGTATTCCTTCGAAAAAATACCAAATAAATGTCCTTTGAACTTTGGTATGGAAAAAATCCCAACTTAAAATATTTTCGAACTTTGGGGAGTACTTGCTATGTTTGCAAAGACAGAGAACGCCTATCTAAATTTGAAACCCATGGTGGCAAAGTCATATTTTTGGGTTAATCCCCTAATAGTCGGGTTTATTGGATTTATAATTTTCATACCAAAGTAATAATGGAATCGATAATTATGATAGTGAGTGACACTAATGTCGAGAGTAAAGAACAAGGGCCAACTATAGTGAATGCGTCTGAAAATAATTTTACCTATGACTCTCTAGATATAGTTGATCCTTTACCAACTGAGACCCCCGAAGTACCTAAATGGGTTTCTAAAGATCATCCCATAGATAATATTATTGGTAACCCTTAAGAGCAGTGTGTACAAGATCCCAATTACGTAATGTTGCTCATTTTGCATGCTTTGTTTCTTTAATAGAACCAAATAATGTAAATGAAGCACTCAATGACTCATTTTGGATAGGTGCTATGCAAGAAGAGCTCGTCCAATTTAAAATTCATGACATGTGGTATCTTATGCTTAGACCAAAACATAAAAGGGTTATTGACACTCACTGGATTTTTAAAAACAAAACAGATGAATATGGGATGATAGTTAGAAATAAAGCTAGATTAGTTACCCAGGGTTACTCTCAAGTTGAAGGAATAGATTTCAGGTAGGCCTTTAAACCGGTTACACCCCTTGAGTTTGTTCGCTTACTCTTGGCCATAGATTGTCACTTACAATTCACACTTTATCAAATGGATGTGAAATTCATCTTTTTAAATGCTATTTTGATAGAGGAGACTTATGTTGAACAACCGAAAGGCCTTATTGATCCTCATTACCCAAGACATGTGTATAGATTAAAAAAAGCATTATATGGTTTAAAGCAAGCCCCTCGGTCTTGGTACGAACGCATGTCGACCTTTCTTAGCAATAAAAGTTTTCGACGAGGTGTAAATGACCAGACATTATTTGTTAAACACTTTAACAAATAGGTCTTAATAGCTCAGGTTTATGTTGACGACATAATATTTGGTTCCACTTCCATTTCTGAGGTAAAAGATTTTTCTAAAATTATGCACGGGGAATTCTAAATGTCACTTATGGGGGAGATTCAATATTTTTAAGGACTTCAAGTCAAGCAGAAAGATAATGGTTTATTCATATCGTAATCTAAATACGCAATAGAGTTAGTGAAAAAATTCGGTTTAGATAATGCCAAAATTGTTAAGACACCCATGAGTACTTCTACGAAACTATCCAAAGATGAACATGGAAAACCTATAGATACTACCATATATAGAAGCATGATAGGCATCTTGTTATACTTAACATCCTCTCGACCTGATATCATGTATTCTATGTGTATTTGTGCCCATTACCAAACTACACCTAAAGAAAGTCACCTTTAATGTGTTAAACGTATAATTAAATATGTTGGAGGGACAATAAACCTAGGTATATGGTACACGAAAGATACACCTAACACAATTATTGGATACACCGACGTTGATTGGGCTGGGTGTTCTGACGACAACAAAAGCACATAAGCTGCTTGTTATTATATATGTAATAACTTAGTAGGATGTAGCAATAAAAAAACAAAACTGCACTTCACTTTCCACAGCATAATAAGAATATATAGCAGTAAGAAGCTTTTGCGCTCAATTAATGTGGATAAATCAAATGCTTAGTGATTATGGCATTGAAGAACAAAAGCTAAACCTATAATATGATAATCAAAGTGCGATAAATATCTCTAAGAATCCTGTTCAACATTCCCGTACTAAACATATTAAGAAACGACATCATTTTATATGAGAATTAGTTGAATCTAAAGAATTGGAGATAAACTATTTACACACTGAATATCAACTAACTAATTTGTTCACTAAACCTTTAAATAATATACAATTTGAATCTTTAAGAAAATCCATTAGTATGATAATTCCCGAATAAATCTCTATCACCTCTTATTATATCCTCCTGTTGCTTTCTTGCTTATAATTGGTCTTTGAGGATATAGGGCACGGTCGTTTCAAAAATAACAAAAGCACCTCCTATTTCTGTTATATGTAAGAGACCCTTGAGGTGACTCGTTGTATAGATAGATTTATATTTTCATACTTAAATGCTTATGTTGTTATTTCACCCCTTGTCCATTTGAGACAAAATGGGGGAGAGATATTTGAGTACATCCGGACATTCTATTGTATAAATTCTACTAAAATTCTTGATCTCTGCCATGAGCTATTTTATTTTTTCAGGATTCAGTACCATTACTACCATCACATACATTTAGGGTATTGGTATGTTTATAGTTGAGTTATGTACTTTTTAATTTCAAAAAAATGGGGTAGATAGACCTTTTGTATAAGAATAGGGTTTTCTTAGTTTTTATCCTTACGAGTCCTAGATGATTCAAAGGAGATTTCGTCTCTCATTTCTAAAGGCGGAGATTAAAGCACACTATATAATTGACTCACTCGAGTCTATACTATATAAGATCTCAACTAGTTTGGAAAGAGGACAAATTGAGTCACTCCTCTTACTTCATTGCATCTTCAAGAACTTAAAGTCCATCTTTATCAGCAAAGATCAATGGTCACTAGGTAGAAAACCAACACACAAAACACAGTAGGATCAAACATTTGCATATTTCATTTCATCTATGAGTGGTGATATACCCGTTTATATCCTCAGCCTAGTTGAGGATTACCTCCAAACGGACGACCCCTCAGGGGCCGACCCTTCATCAGGCTCAAGACGACCCCTCAGAGGGGCCGACCCTTCATCAGGTTCCAGACCACCCTACGAGGGGCCGACCCCTCCAACAGGCTCCATACAATCCCTCAGAGGGCCGACCCTCCTTCAAACTCCAGCCGACCCTACGAGGGGCCGACCCTTCACCACTCTCCAGATGACCCGCCGAGGGTACGATAATACGAGGCCAAAATTGGCCCAGACTCACTGCCGGAGGGAACTTTGCCCTCGGCCTCGGCCCATAGGCCGAGGGTGACATCATCGCAGCGCGTAGTTTGAGAGACGCGTGGAACAGTGCGCGTGAGGCTCACATGGCACATGGGAGACCGTTATAACCGAATCACACCCTCACGTGAGGGAATATTATGTCATCATTTGGCATCTACAGGTGTCCACAGGGGATTGGCTAGATCATGATTCACATGCACCATGCATACTTGGGGGGTACACTACACCCCCCAAGACCTATATATACTTGTCACCTACAACCCTACAAGGGATCGATCAATTAACTGTAGCCCTAGCTAAAACTCTGCTTGTACACACAATAGAGAGAGAGGGTTATGTGCATTGTATCCAAGGCCATTAGTGCCCATACTTAGTGGATCACACACTCACAGTGGATGTAGGCTAATTTGGCTGAACCACTATACATCAGTCTTATTTCCTCTTATACTCATCCCCTTCTACATACTTATACACTTATACATCTCTATGGCTACCATGGCTGCTACTGTTTGAGCTTACTATCACTTATCCGGTGGTGCTAAATCTTAGCATCATCAGTTTGGCGCCGTCTGTGGGAACGAGAAGACATCTCTTCCTTTGTACAACTTGACCTCACTGGGCACTCTGGTGGTGAACCAACGCTCCCCCTGAGAGGAGGTGTTTCACCATTGAAAGAGACCCACTAAGGTTCCCAAGCTCACCAGTCTTTTCTTCAGTTCAACTTTTCATAGCTCAAGCACATGGCACCTGAGATGCCACCACCACCACTTCCCCCGCTGGATGATGGGGGAAGACCCAGTTCCAGTCAGTCGTCGCCTCAGTCTGAGATGGCTGATGTGGCGGCAGCCTTAAAGTCTCTGGCAGCAAGCCAGCGGATGATGCAGGAGCAGTTCACAGCTCTAAGCCAGAACATATTAAGAGCACCAGGGGTTTCACCTGAGATGATTACTCCGGCAGCAGCTCCAGGGCAGCATGAGGCCAGGGGACCACCCCAGGCACCACGCAAAGACCTGCCACCCCCTCAGCGGCGTAGGGATATTGCTGACCCCCGACGTCTACGCCTGGGGAGGCAAGAAAACCCTTGCCCTGAGGATAGGTATGGAGATCTGAAGGGAGAGGAGGCTCCTATAGAGTGCTGGGAACCTTACGAGGTCTCCAACAATACTGTACGACCCCTTCAGGACAGTAGGGGAAAGTGCGGGAGACCAAACCCTGATGATCGCCCAAGAAGCTCAGCTTTTGATCGCTTGAGCAGGGGGTCGGCCTTTGAGAGGCTAGGCCCAGTAAATGACCTGCGGGAACAGTTGTCCAGGCCAAGAAGTGCTGCGAGATCCAGGAGGGAGGCAGCAGATGGCCGACCCAGAGGACGAGATGACGACCAAAGGGAAGTGAACGGCCGACACAGGCCTGCTGCAGCAGAACCCTCCGTCCACCTCGGAGAGGCAGCAGGGGATAACATCGGCCAGGCCGACCCTGTGAGGCCCTGGAACGACTCAATCCAGCGGTTAGAGGATAAGATCGGTGATATATTGAAGAGCCGAGACCCTATTCAGAGGGGATACACCATAGGCTCACCCTTTGTGGCAAAGATAGTCAACTTACCCACGCCGTCAAAGTTCAAGCCACCTGTGGTCACCCTAAGGTATGACGGGAGCACCAACCCCATCCACCACGTGGAGATGTATCAGTCAGCGACAGACATATACTCTATCTCAGATGAGATGAGGTGTCGTGCCTTCTCTGGTACCTTGACAGGGGCTGGGCATGTCTGGTACACGTCTCTTCCAAAAAATTCCATTGAAAATTTTAAGCAGTTGGCAGACCTGTTCATCCATAACTTCTGCTTTGGGGTGAGGCCACAGAAGAAGACCACCCACCTTCTCTATGTTAAGAAGGGGAAGAGTGAGAGTCTGAGGGACTACATAGCCAGATTCAATAAGGAAAAGCTGGAGGTGGAAGACTATGAGGAGAGCATAGCTATGACAGCCCTGATTGGAGGACTCCAAAAGGGGAAGCTGTTATGGAAGCTTGATGAAGACCCTCCGAGGACGATGGCTGAACTGTTGTCGACAGCAGGAAAGGTGATGAACGCCGAAGAGGCGATGGCTGCAAAATATGAAGACAAAAGAGGAGATGCAAGTGGGAGTAAATACCCTAAGAAGAACAAAGAGGGGAAGAAGAGGTCCACGGATGACAAGTTCGCTGGGTACACCCCTCTGACGGTCAGCTGTGAACAAATTCTCAATGAGATAAAGAGCGATCGGTCGCTGAAGTGGCCTGAGAAGCTGAGGGCAGCCCCCGACAAGAGGAATAAGAACCTGTGGTGTGAATTTCACCAAGACCACGGCCACGTAATAGACAAATGCTTTTCTCTGAAAGATGAGATTGAGAAGATGCTGAAGGAAGGGAAGCTCAGAAAGTACGTCGACAAAGGCGCCTTCAAGAGGGGCCGAGGGGACGACCCCAGAAAGAAGCGAGACGATGCATGTAGGGAAGGTCCTCAAAAAAGAGGGGACGACCCTTCTGATGATGAGGACGACCCTGACCTCCCTCCGAGAGACGACCATGGCCCTGTCAAGAGGCTTAATATGATCTCGCTCGGAGTGGTAATGATCTCCGGGGGTCTTGCAGGAGGAGGGTCTGAGGTCGTCGACAGGAAGGCCCATGTGGCTGAGGCCAAGGCAGTGACGAAGACGGTACACGCAACCTCCCTGGAGGTCAAGTCAGAAAAGAGGAAGAAGGTTAATATGGACACACTGATAGTAGGGTTTTCAAGAATGGACTTCAAAGGCCTCTTAGCCCCACATGATGACCCTCTCGTCATCACTACCTGGGTGCACGGATGCGAGGTGCCGAGGATCTTGGTAGATGGGGGTAGCTCTGCAGACGTGATGTTTTGGCCATGCTTCAAAGCTTTGGGTCTCAGCCGTGCTAGACTCGTCCCCTACCATCATCCATTGATTGGGTTCAGTGGGGAAAAGGTTCATCCCCTTGGGGTATATGAGGCCGATGTGAGGATGGGGGACGAGTGGCCGAGATGGCTCACCAAGAAGGTCAGTTTCTTTGTGATGGATGAGCAGGTGTTTTCGGCCTACAACATCATACTGGGGCGTGTGGCCCTCAAGGGGTTTGAAGCTGTGCCATTTACGGTCCATTAGATGATCAAATTTCCTACCCCTTACGGGGTGGGGGAAGTTCAGGGAGACCAGACGACAGCGCGAGAATGTTACTACAACTCCACTGAAGAGAAGGAGACACTCAAGAGGGCTACAACCACTTACAATATTGATACCATAGACCCCAGAGATGAGACGAAGCTGAAGAAAGGGGAGGCCGCGGAAGAGGTAGAATCCATCATCCTCGATGAGGATGACACGGAAAAAACCGTCCAAGTCGACAAGTCTCTGAAGCCCAATATCAAAGAAGACCTCGTTAAACTGTTGAGGAGAAGGCGAAGTGTCTTTGCATGGAGTCATGTAGATATGCCGGGGATTGACCCTGAAATCATATGCCACAAGCTCAATGTGGTAGAGGGAGCGAAGCCGGTGAAGCAGAAGAGGAGAATTTACTCCAGAGAAAAATATGAGGTCATCAGGGACGAGGTCAAAAAATTAGAAGACGCTGAATTTATCAGAGAGGTCATCTACCCTGAATGGCTGTCCAATGCAGTCATTGTCCCAAAGGCCAACGACAAGTGGATAATGTGCGTGGACTTCACAGACCTCAATAAGCATTGTCCTAAAGACAACTTCCCTCTCCCCCGCATAGACCAGATGGTAGATGCTACCGTAGGCCACGAGCTCATGAGTTTCATGGATGCCTACTCAGGGTATAACCACATTTTCATGAACCCTGAAGACTCAGAGAGAACAACCTTCATCACTGACAAGGGGACATACTGTTATAGGGTCATGCCCTTTGGCCTAAAAAATGCGGGGGAAACGTACCAACGCCTCGTAAATAAAATGTTTGAAGACCAAATTGGGAAGTCTATGGAGGTCTACGTAGATGACATGCTAACTAAGAGTCTAAAGGCCGAGGATCATGTCGCAGACCTGGAGAGGACCTTTAATACGATGGACAAATACCAGATGAAGCTTAATCCGGCTAAGTGTGTCTTCAGGGTCGGAGCAGGGAAGTTCTTGGGGTTCATTGTCAACCAAAGAGGCATCGAGGCCAATCCTGAAAAGATAAAGTCCCTTGTCGAAATGAATACCCCCAAGTCCATTAAAGACGTTCAGAGACTCACAGGGAGAGTTGCTGCCTTGAACAGGTTCGTGTCTAGAGCCACAGACAAGTGTTTGCCGTTCTTCAAGGTCCTTAAGAAGGCCTTCAAATGGAGCGAAGAGTGTGATGAGGCTTTCAGGGACCTAAAGTCATACTTGGGGTCTCCCTTGCAGCTGTCACGGCCCGTGCAGGGTGAACGACTTTATGTGTACCTCGCCGTCTCAGAGTCGGCCATCAGTGCAGCCATTGTGAGAGACGAAGACGGGATACAGAAGCCTGCGTATTTTAACAGTAAGGCACTCGAGGGGGCAGAGCAAAGATACCCGAGAATGGAGAAGTTGGCTTACGCCTTGATCCATGCCTCAAGGAAGATGAAGCCGTACTTTCAGTCCCATACAATGGTCATCCTCACCGACTCTCCTCTTAGGCAGGTCCTGCACAAGCCAGAAAAATCAGGTAGGTTGATGGCCTGGGCTATAGAGCTGGGGGAGTTTGACATTGTGTATCAGCCTAGGACAGCCATTAAGGGGCAGGGATTGGCAGACTTCGTGGCTGAGTTCACTTGGGAAGATGATGAGGCCGAGGGTGAGACCCTCGGGAAGACAGATACACAAGACAGACCCGCTGACACACCCGCAGATAGGGCTGAGACAAGCACCGCTAGAAGGAAAGCGACTGAGAACGAAGAGGGAAGATACATCTTTAGACAGGGATCCCTCTCTGAGGGAAATTTTTCAGAGGGAAAGACTCTGTGGAGCCTCTTCGTTGATGGGTCCTCCTGTGACAGCGGAAGTGGTGCTGGACTGATACTATCAGCACCCGATGGCACGGACGTTGAATACGCCCTGAGGTTCAACTTCAAAGCCTCCAACAACGAGGCTGAATATGAGGCCTTAGTAGCAGGCCTCTCCTTGGCCAAGTCTCTTAGTGTCGGCCAGATTTTGGTCAATAGTGATTCAAGGCTAGTAGTGAATCAAATACTAGGAGCTTACGAGACTAAAGACGAGAGGATGGCTAGGTACCTTGAGAAGGTGAGGTCATTACTGAAGGGCTTTAGAAAAGTTAAATTAAGGAGGGTACCTAGGCTCGACAATGGCCGTGCTGATGCCCTTGCTAGGCTGGCCTCGGTAACAAGAACAGATATCAGGAGGACGGTCCCAGTAGAAATTTTGCTTCGGTCAACTATTGAAGACGCAGAGGGAACACTTAGCAATTGCCTAAATGTTTCTCAGGAAGCTTCGTGGATGGACCCTCTGATCAGATACATTAAAGAGGGTGAGATGCCAGAAGCAAGGCAAGAAAGGAAGAAGCTGAGGTACAGGGCTGCAAAATTCACTGTCATCGGAGACACCTTGTACAAAAAGGGGTTTTTGCTCCCCTTACTTAGGTGTATGCATCCCTCAGAAGTCCCTTCCATCTTGCAAGATGTGCACGAAGGATCGTGCTCAAGCCACATCGGGGGCAAATCCTTAGCGAAGAGGGTGATCACCCAGGGGTACTGGTGGCCGACCTTGGGGAAAGACGCCGCGGCATATGTAAAAAAGTGTGACAAATGTCAAAGATTCGCCACCATCCCTCACCAGCCCCATCAGCCTCTTACTTCCATTACATCCCCATGGCCATTTGCAGTATGGGGAATTGATCTAGTAGGACCCTTGCCTAGGGCCATCAATAACTATCGATTCCTCATCGTAGGCATTGACTATTTTTCAAAATGGGTGGAAGCGGAGCCGATGGTGACGATCACCGAGCAGAAGACCTTCCAGTTCATCTGGAAAAATATTATATGCGATATAGTCTCCCCAACACCCTCATCTCGGACAACGGGACTCAGTTCAAGAATGCCTCTCTCCAAAAGTACTGTGAAAGGGTGAGTATCAAACAATTTTTCTCCACCCCTGGCCGACCTCAGGCCAATGGGAAAACAGAAGTTACAAACAGGACAATCCTAGATGGAATCAAGAAGAGGCTTGAGGAGGCAAAAGGAAGATGGGTCGAGGAGTTACATGATGTGCTATGGGCATACAGGACGACAGTGAGGACCTCTACCGGAGAGACCCCATTCATGCTAGCTTATGGATCAGAAGCCGTCATCCCTACCGAGATTGAGTTTCCTACGCATAGAGTCCAGGTGTATGACCCCCTGAAAAATGCGGAAGAGAGAAGACTCGACTTGGACCTGATTGAGGAAAGAAGGGACGACGCTGAGATAAGGCAGGCCGCCTACCAGCAGAGGACCGCAAGATTCTACAATCAGAGGGTGAAACAAATGCCTATCGCAGTGGGGGACTTGGTCCTTAAGAAGACTTGGCAAAAGCCCAACAAGCTTCATCCTAATTGGCATGGCCCATATAGGGTCATCGATGAAGTCATCCCTGGGACCTACAGACTAGAAAACCTAGAGGGGGAACCTTTTTCCAACCCCTGTAATGCAGATCATTTGAAGAAATACTATCAGTAGTGTTGTAAGGTCTTGATAAACCATAATTGTAATAAGAGTCGCTCCAACAGAACACTTTGAAAATTAATGAGAAATATCAGTGTTTCCCCTCATCCTGTGGTTATTAGTTCTAGCACGCATGGAAACATCTACAGAGAACCACCCTCGGCTATAATGGGGACCAGTGGGGGGGGGGGGGGGGACGACCCCACCACTGTCCTAAAAAAAGACGAGGGAAGACTTTGTTAAAAACCATTAAATTGGTAAGTTGATCCCTCGGCTATAATGGGGACCAGTGGAGGGGACGACCCCATCACTGTCCTCAAGAAAGACAAGGGAAAACTTTGTTAAAAACCATTAAATTGGTGAGTTGATCCCTCGGATATAATGGGGACCAGTGGAGGGGATGACCCCACCACTGTCCTCAAGAAAGACGAGGGAAGACTTAAAAACCATTAAATTGGTAAGTTGATCCCTCGGCTATAATGGGGACCAGTGGAGGGGACGGCCCCATCACTGTCCTCAAGAAAGACGAGGGAAAACTTTGTTAAAAACCATTAAATTGGTGAGTTGATCCCTCGGCTATAATGGGGACCAGTGGAGGGGACGACCCCACCACTGTCCTCAAGAAAGACGAGGGAAGACTTAAAACCATTAAATTGGTAAGTTGATCCCTCGGCTATAATGGGGACCAGTGGAGGGGAAGACCCCATCACTGTCCTCAAAAAAGACGAGGGAAGACTGTTAAAAACCATTAAATTGGTGAGTTGATCCCTCGGCTATAATGGGGATCAGTGGAGGGGACGACCCCATCACTGTCCTCAATAAAGACGAGGGAAAACTTTGCTAAAAACCGTTAAATTGGTGAGTTGATCCCCCGGCTATAATGGGGACCAGTGGAGGGGACGACCCCACCACTGTCCTCAAGAAAGACGAGGGAAGACTTGAAAACCATTAAATTGATAAGTTGATCCCTCGGATATAATGGGGACCAGTGGAGGGGACGACCCCATCACTGTCCTCAAAAAAGACGAGGGAAGACTTAAAAACCATTAAATTGGTGAGTTGATCCCTCGGCTATAATGGGGACCAGTGGAGGGGACGACCCCACCACTGTCCTCAAGAAAGACGAGGGAAAACTTTATTAAAAACCAGTTGGTAATTTGACTCCTCGGCTATAATGAGGGCCAACGCAGGGGATCACCCCTTGTTCACCCTCAAGAAAGACGAGGGAGAGGTTAGTGGTATTAACAGACAGCAAACCATACAAGAAGCAACTATGGAAGACAGTAAAGAAGACGATAGTATTAACGAAATGCCAGTTATACAAAATGTTAAAAGTGTACTGCAAGAAAAGTACAAAAATGTTGATTACACTAAGAGGGTATGGGCTACAAACAGCCACCCTATGGGACAATATCGGAGGGCAGAGCCTCAACATCCACCAAAGGGGTTTACTCATTGACCATGGCCGGCTGATCCTCAGATGTGCCGATTCCCTCAACCTGCACTTGAGATTCTACATAAGTCAGAGCCTCGGCAATCATAGGGTCGTCCAGTTGGACTGCTTCAAGCGAAGGGCGGACCGAGGAGACGACGTCACCAAACCTGAGGATGACCCATCGGCAGGCAGTCCTGATTCCTCTCTCCAAGTATTCAAGGCCGAAGCCTTGAAACTCGTCAGAAATCTTATAAGCCTCAACAGCGTCAGCCTCGGCTTTTTTGGTGGCTGCTTCAAGATCAATCTTGCACTTGGCCTCCATGTTGGCCAAGGCCTCGTCCTTTTCCTTGAGAAGCAAGTCCCTGGCCTTAATGTCCTCGTCCCTGTCCTTAATGTCCTCGTCGTGCTACCTTGTCAGCTTGTCCAGGATCCTTACATGCTCAGTCCTGGTACTTTCCAACTCAGCCCTTGCAGTATCGAGCTCCGACTGAAGATCTGCCTCATGTTTGATAGACCTCTCGGCTTCATGGAACTTTTCTTGGTTCTCAGCCATCCATTTTGTTGCCGAGGTAAAGGCACACACAGACTGCATAAGGAAATCAAACACATGTCAAGAGGCTGAGGATACAATTGGTAAAAGAATGAAATTAAAAGAAGTGGTTCAAGACCAATACCTGGGCAAGGCCGTGCAGACTATAGTCGTACACTTTCGCAGGAGGCATTTTGGACAGGAACTCGTAGTTAGAGGCCGAGGGTGCAGAGAACATTGAGGCCTTGGCTGCCCTCAAGTTTGCTATGAGTGATGAGGGGTCGACCCTCAGATGTGCCAGGTTCTGAGACCAGAAAGCCCCCATGCTGGATGAAGAGGTCGTCCCCTCAGAGGCTTCGACCCAGGCCCTCGTCCGAGCATCTGGCCGAGGGTCGACAGGGGCCTCAGGCTCCTTTCTTTTATGGCTGTCAACGGTCGGCTCCACCACTGTCGGCCCTGCGGCCCTCGTCTTCCTCGGAGCCTGCTGAGGCTCCTTCCCTTTCTTCTTGCTCAGACCAGACAGCAGGCTCGGAGCAGTCATTTCCCAAAGTCGGTCTGATACACCTGCGGGGCGACCTGATAAGAGGATGACACGTCAGAAAAATGCAGAGAAAAAGAGGAAACACTTCAAAAATAAGTATAAAATTGAGAACGTTCAGTATAACTCACATAATTCTGTCAGAGGGCCGACCCTTAGACCAGCTTCTTTGAGGAACCGGGGGGTCATCAGGTCTTCAAATTTTGGAAGCTCACCCTCTCTCCCTCGTCCTCTAAGATAGTCAACGATGTCCTTCTCCTCCAGACTAAGTCCAGGGTCTGACCGGGTCTTCATGGATGGGTTAGACCATCTTCTGGGAACCCCCGAACCATCGGCGGTGGACTCCCACTCCCCAGAGATAAAGAAGAATATCTTTTTCCAATCGTGGTTGGAAGTTTGTTCCATGTGGAGGAGTTTCTTCTCAGACCTCCTCACCCCCATATGATAGTATCCAGGTTGTTTGGACGAGGAGGTGATGTTGTAGCAGCCCAAGAATAGGTCGGCCGAGGGCTCATCGCTGAAAGCATTCTTCCACAAGGAGATGTAGCCCAGGATCGTCCTCCAAGAGTTGGGAGGAAGTTGAGAGGGGGAAACACTAAGGGCAGACAAGATATCTACGATGGCAGGATACAGAGGGAATCTGACTCCAACCTTGAACATCTGTTTGTAGACTACAACCTCTCCCTCTTCACAATAAAAAACCATCTCAGACTCAGAGGGAACCCTCATAGTTACGCTGAGGGGCACTCCATAGGCATGCCTCCATATCAAGAGGTCGCGATCCCTAACAGAGGAGATATAGGATGAGGCGTGGGAGGTATCAATCTCGTCATCTGTATCATCGCCCTCGTCCTCAGTCCTCTCTCCCTCGGCCTCATCTTCTTCCAGAGGCCCCTGGGGGAAGGCCATCTGAAAGGCATGGGGAGATAGGGTTGTCACAGGGACAGCCTCGGAGGGGACCATACCCTCGGCCTCTCGGCCTGGGCTTAGGTCAGATGTCTCTCTCCTACCGGAAGGTCCAGCGCCAGTTGGCGACGATGCTCTCTCGTCCATCTCACTTGAATGACACTAGGCTGGACGATGGGACGACCCACAAGACTCAGACGGTTCAAATGGTTTTATTGTGGCAAGAGGAATGGGAAAGATGGGTCGTACCTAATTAGGGTCGCCCCTTGTCTCCTCTCTTCCTCTTCCTCTACTCGTCTGATCTCTGCAAAGAGCTTCTCTCTCAAAGATGGGAATTCAGACGCTAAACTATAAAGCTTCCTAAGCATTAAAAGGGAAGACCCTACACTTGGAGAAATTTGGGGAACTTAACTACAAACAAGTTTGCAGTTGACCAAATTAGACTTTTGAATTAAAAAGGGAATTGATGGTTTTCACTCAAGAACACTCAAGAACATTCGAGAAACAGTTGCCGGAGAAGACATCGGAAAAATCTATGGGACAACTCAAAGAAAATGCAGCCCTCCGAGCCTAAAAAGCAAACAGAAATGAAGGAAAAAGAGAGCGCTGAAGGATTATCTGATAAAGAGAGAGAAAGAACTGCCCAAGTTGCTAAGCTTGAAGGATTGAAGGCTGTAGAAATGGCGACGAAAACTGGTAAAAGGCTAGAGAGAGAAGGCTTGGGCGTGAAGAAGAAGAAGATGGAGAGAGTTCAAAAATCTCTTAAATACCTTAGTAATTAGTGGGCCCATTGACCAATGCAGGACACATCCCACGAGGAAGGCATCATTAGGGCGCAAGGCCCCAAGCAAAGTGTGCAGCCGCCATGCCTTGGAAACTGGAATAGCAATGAGTGTCTGCCCAGGTGTCACTCACCTAACTGATCATACACGCATCTCAATTACAACACTATCCCTCAGCCATCTCAACAACACCTATGGCTAAGGGCTGGGGGGTGATTGATATACCCGTTTATATCCTCGGCCTAGTTGAGGATTACCTCTAAACGGATGACCCTTCAGGGGGCGACCCTTCATCAGGCTCAAGGCGACCCCTCAGAGGGGCCGACCCTTCATCAGGTTCCAGACGACCCTACGAGGGGCCGACCCCTCCAATAGGATCCATACAACCCCTCAGAGGGCCGACCTTCCTTCAGACTCCAGCCGACCCTACGAGGGGCCGACCCTTCACCACTCTCCAGACGACTCACCGAGGGTACGACAGTACGAGGCCAGAATTGGCCCAGACTCACTGCCGGAGGGAACTTTTCCCTCGGCCTCGGCCCATAGGCCGAGGGTGACATCATCGCAGGGCGTGGTTTGGGAGACGCGTGGAACAGTGCGCGTGAGGCTCACATGGCACATGGGAGACCGTTATAACCGAATCACACCCTCACGTGAGGGAATATTATGTCATCATTTGGCATCTACAGGTGTCCACAGGGGATTGGCTAGATCATGATTCACATGCACCATGCATACTTGGGGGGTACACTACACCCCCCAAGACCTATATATACTTGTCACCTACAACCCTACAAGGGATCGACCAATTAACTGTAGCCCTAGCTAAAACTCTGCTTGTACACACAGTAGAGAGAGAAAGGGTTATGTGCATTGTATCCAAGGCCATTAGTGCCCATACTTAGTGGATCACACACTCACAGTGGATGTAGGCCAATTTGGCTGAACCACTATACATCAGTCTTATTTACTCTTATACTCATCCCCTTCTACATACTTATACACTTATACATCTCTATGGCTACCATGGCTGCTACTGTTTGAGCTTACTATCACTTATTCGGTGGTGCTAAATTTTAGCATCATCAAGTGGTGTGTGTTAATTTGGATTATTATTAATTTTCTACACTAATTAGGAATTTTTAAACATTTAAAATCTATTTTTAAAGCATTAAATTTAGGGCATTAAAATGTTTGGGGTTTAATTTTCATATATTGGAATTTCTTAAAATCTGCCTTGGGTAGAATCCAAAAGCGCTACATAAATTTGTGGGCAAAACATAGATTTAAAAAAGTATAAAAACACGCATTTGAGATTAATTATATGACTTGCACGTGGTTGCATATTACTGGTTCAATTTGTGTTTTCTCACACTCATATCATTAGATTTCCATTTCAATCGTTCAATCATTTTTATCTAAGGTCTGCATGTTGTCTTGAAGAATCCTTATGACGATAGGAAGAGCCAATCAGAGCATTTGCTTGTGCGGTCCATTAATAGCCATTAGATCAAGACTTCAAACAGTCCATTCAATCTCAATCATTGATTTACCTCGATCTTCCAGATCCTTCTAAAACTTGTATAAATAGAGACCTTCGTCTTCACGATTCCAATATTTTGCGAGGTCTGAGAGTATGAGAGAAAAAAATAGAGAAGAGAGAGAAGAGAGAAGAAAAAAAAATTGTAACAGAAACTCTACAGAATTTTCTTCAGAAAATAGTTTGAGAGTTAGGGTTTTTGTTTTCCTTCCTCTTAGGTCTAAATCACTCACTCCATAGCCTCACAGAATTAGATCTCATTTATGTTTAGAAATTCCTAAATCTAAATCAGTGATAGGTTGTTTTGATTTCTTTATTAAGAAATCATTCTCTTATGTTGGATTTTATTTTGCAAAGTTTGTAATCTTATTTATCCAACATTTCTCAATTTTTTACAAACCTGAAATAAGTAGTTGCATATTTCAGATCTGTTAAAATTTTTCAGTTCGAAAATTTTGTATATAAATAAGTTCTAAAGGATCTCTGTTTTAAAGATTTTAAAGAGTTACAGATCTGAAAATATTCTGAGAAAAATATTAAATCTAATTTCAGTAGTGTGAAAAAGAGGTTTCATACTTAGAGTTTTTGTAATTCGTAGGAATTATTTGTAATTAAGCGTGTGTGAGTGCATGCATGTGATTTAGGGACAACATTTACAACACAATCACTCACCATCACTAATAGTGTTCTTAGTTGAGAGATTTTGATAATTTGAGTCGACATAAAGCTAAAGGAGTGATGATACGAGAAATCGGCCATACGGCATTCTCATACCAGCAAGTCAAGAGTAAAGTATGTAATAAACAAGTAAAGAAAATAAATAGAGAGAAGACAAGATATAGAGTGGTTCAGCCCCTAAAATGGGCCTACGTCCACTGTGTTTCTCCATTCTAATTACGTGCGTTGCATTGTACAATATAATCATGCCTAAAGAGGCGTACAAGTATGAGAATAAAGGTGAATACATGGCAGTATTGGAGACTCCGGTGAGCCCGGGAGGTAGATGTGTGGCCTCCAAGCTGTGGTTGAGGTCGTGTAGAGAGAATCTGTATTACAGAGATTGCCCCGAACGGGTATGGAATCGATCCCCTTTCCTTCTAGGTGTGGTCCTCTATTTATGAGGAAATGTGTTGAGTCACATGCCCTGAGCACGTGGCGTATACCAAGTCTACAGCAGTTGTGGACGAGGGGGGTGCGGCCTGCAAAGCAAGCAGTGTTGTAAGCTAATGGAGGGGTACCGCGCACCATACGATGGAGTGCCGTGGCCTATAATGGACAGGGCTGCACCCTGTGCCATCTGGTCCTGATGGGATTTCGTGCTGAGTGAGTTATGGCCGTGCCCTGAATGAGGTTTGGCCGCGGCTTGTCTGACCTATGTGGTATGCCTGCGAACTGAATAGAGAAGAATACATTCCGCGGCAGGGTGCTATATTTGTACTATCAATAAGCCCCCAAGCCGTAGTGCCAAGGGAGATCAATTGGGACTGCGGCTCAATAACCTAGGTGCCGCGGTGCTTCCACAACGATGATTCGTCTTCCGCGCTCCCTTATATAAATTGTTTCTGGCTGTGGACTTCATTACGTTTCCAAAACTTTTGAGAGCACATCGAGAGCGAAACTCTGCACTTTCTCTCTTGTATATTCCGGCAACCTTCCGAGGCAGTGTGCGGCGGTTCAAGGCGGTTTGAAGCTGAGCATTGCAAGTTTCTCCATTTTCAGGTGATTTTTCAACCACTATACTTTCGTAAAAGCCTTTGAAATTTACAGTTTTCTTCCCTTTTTTTCTATTTATTTACTTTTTCTGGTTCATTTGCTAGAAATCTAGGGTTTTGTTTGTACGTTTTGACCTTTCCCACATATGCTACATATGAAATACATACAACTGTTCTTGTTGTTCATAATCGAACTCTTCGTATTCTGTGAGTTTGATCCTAAAAACGATTAGAATTTAGATAATCAACTGTTTAGGATAGAGGCCGCGGCATGATAGGATTTCCATACCCATTCTCGTGAACTGGTACGATCCTTCTACGTCATACCGTGCCAAATGGTCGCGATCCCTTAAATTATCATCCGCGGCATCAAATCACCACCCTTGTAGTCTCGAGCAGCCTTCAAACTTCCATGAACCCAAGACATATCCATGTTAAATAACCGTAATTGCTACTAGAGCACATCGAATTGACTCTGTAAATTTAGGAATGGCCGTGGCCAGGAATGTCTTAAAGCAATTCTCCTTTATTACCGCGGCAGACTAAGTTCCTCTGCTGACATGGAGATGGCCGCGGCTAGTAGGGACAGTACGAATCCATAAGTTCATGTAGTAGAGTTGGCCCTTAATAACTAGTTAGGGAAATAATTCCAAACGTATTTCCAAGACCTATAAATAATTTTTCTGCGGCTTTTTAAAGTCTTTTACGAACCATACTGGCTGCGGCGCCTAACTGCGAACTCTGCTTTTCAGGTACTGCTGCAGCCATATGAGCTTTGACCCAGACGAGTTCCTGAGAGGCTTTTGGGCAAAGCACTTTAGGACCTCTCCCCCCGAGCTTACTTCCGTACCCCCTCTAAGATCAATAGGGCCTTGTAAACTAAAAGATTGCCCAAACTGCATGATACTTGACTTTGACTCTGCGGATACGGCATTCGGGAAGGATTTCCAATCTCCGCCGATGGAAGAGGAAGCCAACTCAAGTACTCATCCAATGGGTGTAGGAGACAGTGCCGCGGCTGTTAGAAATAATCCAGGCGGTATATCTGGGAGGGCTGAGAGACCCTTGGCCACGCTTGATATCCGCAGCTCCATGACCTAAGATTGGGTTGAGCAGGTGGTTGAGGCTTTCGAATTTCCAGAAAATTTGACGTGCTAAGCCCCTGCCGCAAACCAAAGACCATGCACGATTCTATCTGATGATGGAATTTGCTTCCCTCTGCACGCCTTCATTTACGGGCTGCGGCTGCCCGTTCCAGTTCCTATCCTCCGCCTTTTTCAGGCAATAAACCTTGCCCTAGCACAGTTGGACCCTAATGGCTGGAGAGCCATTCTCGCCGCAGTTGTCCTTTTGGAGAATTTGTTCAAAAATGACATCACTCCCGCGGAGTTCTTTCACTTCTACCGCCCAAAGGAGAACTCAGTGAAGTTCGCGGGCTACTACTACCTCTCAAACCGCGGCAGGGACGAGACCCTTTACACTGGGAGACCGACCAGTGTGAAGAACTGGAAGGGGAAATATTTCTACATCTCCGGCGAAGGCTGGGAGATGCACCCCGACGAAAACGAGAGGGAAAGGACATATGTAATGTCGCGACAGCGGGGGTCTCCCTTAAAATTAGGTAATAAAAATGTAGCCGCGTCCTTTCATTTCACATAAATATGCACAACTTCCACTAACCTTTGAATTGTCTTTTCTTTTTATAGCCCTTGACAATCTGCATTTGAACAAGCGACAGGAAAAAAGAGTTGTCGAGGCCGCGGAAGTTCCTGCTGAACACAAGAGTTCGACACACTTATAACGTCAGCAACCATATTTGAAGCGGGATTTTTCCTAAACAAATCCATTCCTCGACAAATGGGCGTGGAAGGTAATTAACTGCGCCATAATTTTTACTCCGCGGTCAATTAGTCTCTTGAACTCATGCCATTCCTTTTCAGGTGAAGAAGTTGACAGGGAACTACTAGCGGCGCAACTAGCAGAGATGGATGAGGATGCAGTCGTCCTAAATAATACTGCGCGGAGCAGAAAGAGGAAGAGGTCCAAGGCCAAGGGACCTACCGCGGCCCCCTTCGGAGAAAATAATGCTGCCTCTGTCGTGGCTCCTGCCGAAAAAACTGCAACACCTGTCGCGGATCAAATGGTTAATGATGAGAACCTTCCGCATGACCATTTTAACGATGACATAGGGGAAAACCTTGCCGCGACGGGCTTAATATCAACTGATGTGCCCCTTCATTCATCCTCTCCCCCGCCGTCAACTGTTGTGGCGGTTAACGTGAACTTGCCACCTCCTCAATTCCCCGGAGAGTCTGGGCCTGATGGTAGACCAAGGCCCCAATTAAGGCAGCCTGACCCCAATTCCTCTTGGGACACTATCGCAAAGGCTGCGCGGAGGATAAAAAGAGCCTTGGATGCCGCGGACCTTGACAGGCTAGTGGGAGAAGATCATGAAGATCTGGAGGACTGTGGCCTCCATAGCCTTCTGAGGGTACGTACCAGTTGTTATTCTTTAACTTTTGCATCTCATATTTTTCCATATTTTTTTACGTCTTTTATTTCAGGCCGTGGATGTGATGGAGGTCCAGAAGAGGAAGTATGAGGCCTTGTATAGGCTGAAGGAGGCCGAAAAGAGTACTCATGCCGTGGACTTGCAAGCTGCACGGAATTTTTTTTTTAAGGCTGGGAAGAAGTCTGCTACCGCGGCTCTTCAGGCAGCCCACATGGACCTTGAGAAAGCAATCAAGGCAAGGGAGGAAGCGAAGGAGAATTTTAATCAAGCCGCGGAATCCCTGAAATCCTCCCAGGCCCAGACTGCCGAAGCCGCCCGTGTCGCGGAGATTTCAAATACCAAGCTCGCCCTACTCGAGCAGAAATATGAAGAGTTGGAAGCTAAGTCCACTAAAAAAGATGAAGATCATGCCGCGGCAATAAAAAGGTTAGAGGTTGACCATGGTGACGCCCTCCAGCTAGCCATAGATCATGTCGTGGAGTCATTTAATGGCTCCAAGGACTTATTCCTTGTCAACAACAGGGCCTACCTCCGCGGCTACCAGGAGCTGCGGCAAAGATTTATTAAGAGGTTACCTGAGACCAAGGAGGAGGTCTTTGCCTGGAAGTTAAGCGATGCCGAACATCAAGAGTGCATCGCTGAACTTAGGGCAACAACGGAAGAGAGAGCAAGGCTGAGAGCTGAGGCAGAAGCAGCGGCAGTAGACGGAGAGACAGAAACTGCCACGGACGGAGAAGAGGCTGATGGTGATGATGACGCAACCTCTTAAACTCATTCAATTTCTGTTATCCTTAGCACAGGACTGCGTCCCTTTTTTATATAATCTAAATTTCTGTTGTGGCTGCGACCTTCATTCTGTAATCTTTGGCTATTAATACCAAGGCTGCGGCCATATTTGCTACTTGTGTACGATTGATTGCTTGCTATAATGAATGGTTGAATGTAACTGCTTCATATTTGAAAATGCATCCTTGTCTAGATAAACATAACATTTTAAGTCCGCGAACATAGATCGATTTCTTCGTAGCACGATTTTTTACCAATGTCCGCGCCCACATAAATGGTGCCATTTTACTCCCGAAGGACATCGACTACTGTGTCACAAGGGAGCTGTGTGGAAGCAGCGGCCCTTTATTATGCAGCGTCATGTAAACGTCTTTACTTCATTGTCGCGGACATGATTTCAAGGCTGGGGCTTGCTGATTGCACGGATCCACAGCTGCTTTCATTGCACCTGGTTGTCTGAACTGCCTATCTTTTGTCATCCCATAACCAATATGGAACATGTAGAGAAAGCCTTTCCTTAGACTTGGTACAACTGATTCTCCTCCACCGTGGCATTTGACGCTGTGGCAATTGTAGTTTTCTCATGCTTCAAGATGTTAGTGCCTCAGCACTTTCATGAATGAATGGCTCCTAAAGCTCTGCAACCGTATCGGTGGGATGCGACACATTTCTGGTTCATCTGAATAATGTTCCTCTGTAGACATACATTGGTATTTCCAAGTCTTCTCGGGCTGGGTCATGTTACCAAGCCCTAATATGCGAGACACTATCAAGCCTCTCTAGGCTGGTTTATGTTATTAAGCCACCCACAGCTAATATGCAAGAAACTATCAAGCCTCTCCAGGCTGAGTTATGTTATTAAGCCACCCACAACTAATATGCGAGACACTATCAAGCCCCTCCAGGATGGGTTATGTTATTAAGCCACCCACAGCTAACATGCGAGACACTATCAAGCCTCTCCAGGCTGGGTTATGTTATTAAGCCACCCACAGTTAATATGCGAGACACTATCAAGCCTCTCCAGGCTGGGTTATGTTATCAAGCCACCCACAACTAATATGCGAGACACTATTAAGCCTCTCGAGGTTGGGTTATATTATTAAGCCACCCACAGCTACTGATATATATAAATCCATCCCTGGCTAGATATTATAAGCCTCCCGGCTCATTGACGCATCCTGAAAGCTAATAGCGAGCATTGTAAACCCCCGCGGCCAAATATGATTCCCAAAAGCTGAGAACGGGCGTTGTAAGCTCCCGTGGCTAATAGGAGATCCTTGAATTCTCAGATGCTTCCACGAATATGATCATCAGAAGTTAAGATATAGTTGCACCTCGTGAGGGGAACTTTTGAGCTGATTAAGATTGTAATCCCTCCATAAGTGCATCCCGAAGTAAGATAATCCTTCGAGATAATTTTATTACTCTTCCTCTGGAATCTGTTTGAGACAAAAGGTCTTTTTGTAAGATAACAGATTATGAAACCAAGAGAGATATCAGATATGGCAAAATTTGCTAATTCATATATTTATATATGTATGCTTCAGCTAATGACTTTGTTAACAAAACATAAAGTCTTGAGTATTAAGGCTCTAATGATCTTCGTAAATCATAAACATAAATAGTTAAAATTGAAAAGACTAAGGATGAGGTGCGGCATGCAGCCTCTATCAGGTCCGGCTGGGTCCTTTATGCATTCTTTAGGAATCGCTGCAGCATCCCTTGCCCAATTAGCCTTTCAACTTCATCCTTCAGAGCATAACATTGCTCTGTGTCATGGCCATGGTCCTGATGGAATTTGCACCAGGTAGCTTTGTTCCTCTTGTGGGGTGGAGCTCTCAACTTTTATGACCACCTCAAAAGCTTGTCCTCTTTAATGAACTCAAAGATCTCTTCAATCGGGAAAATCAACGGCGTATAGACACCTGATTTTTTCTCTGATTTCTCTGCTCTCCTTTTATGACTTTTGCCGGTTGATTCCGCGGCCTCTTTAACTGCCGCGGCAGATAAGGCTGGTTGAGTTTTTTCCTCCGCACTCGCACCTGTATTCTTAGAGGCCGCGACCTCTAGCATTAGCACCCTCTGAGTTAGATAATTGACCTGGGTCTGAAGTGAGGCATGGCTGTCATAGAGGTGATTAAGGTGATTGTACAGTTGCACAATCTCATTCTTGACTTCTACGCTATGACTGAATTCACCTTCCATTTCTGCTTTTATTAGTCTTTGTAAAGTATATAGAATCTGAGATAAAACTAACAGAAGTGAGTGATCACAGAAGTATTGGGAAGGAAGGGTTGAACTGCTCCATGATTTGCTGAGGAGGCCGCGACAAGTATGGTACACAAGTGCACTGTCGCAACCCTTTAATGTTATTCACCGAGGTCAATCCGAAGGCCACTTAAGTCCTTCCCACGGTGATTTTGAGATGTTGTAATAGGTCCGCGCTAGTAGGGGTCGCGGCATGAGAGGCTGTTGAACTTACAGGTCGCACCCCTGCCTAGGCAGTGGAGAGGTAACAAGACAGGAACTGGTACCCTCTCCCCCACCACGTGAAGAAAACTTACTAGGGTCCATTGATGAGAGAATTCCTTTGCGGTGCGCAATACGACACAATTTCAACGATAACCCCTAGATCATAGGTAGATGGCAACAAAAAGGGGAGTAAATATAGATCTTCCCTAATCATCCACCTTTTCGGGACTAAAGTCCACCATGCCTTTCAGCATTATCTAGATGGAATGATATCACAGGGGTATGTAAGATAGATCCAAAGCCATTAAATGAAGATCCAAAGATAAATCCAGAAATATGAAATACCCGTTAAAGGGGGCGAATGTAAAGCGGAGCCCAATAACCAGTAATCGACCCGTGAAAAAATGATCCATAGGATCCTCAGGGGTCGAATAAGGTGTTTAAGAACTCATATACGTAGAGAAACAAGATTGAAATATCTCGATTCCCACAGACGACGCCAGATTGATGATACGAGAAATCGGTCATACGGCGTTCTCATACCAGCAAGTCAAGAGTAAAGTATGTAATAAACAAGTAAAGCAAATAAATAGAGAGAAGACAAGATATAGAGTGGTTCAGCCCCTAAAATGGGCCTACGTCCACTGTGTTGCTCCATTCTCATTACGTGCGTTGCATTGTACAATATAATCATGCCTAAAGAGGCGTACAAGTATGAGAATAAGGGTGAATACATGGCAGTATTGGAGACTCCGGTGAGCCCGGGAGGTGGATGTGATGTATATGTGTGGCCTCCAAGCCGTGTGTTGAGGTCGTATAGAGAGAATCTGTATTGTAGAGACTGCCCCGGACGGGTATGGAATCGATCCCCTTTCCTTCTAGGTGTGGTCCTCTATTTATGAGGAAATGTGTTGAGTCACATGCCTTGAGCACGTGGCGTATACCAAGTCTGCAACAGTTGTGGATGAGGGGGTGCGGCCTGCAAAGCAAGTAGTGTTGTAAGCTGATGGAGGGGTGCCGCGCACCATACGGTGGAGTGTCGCGGCCTATAATGGACAGGGCTGCACCCTGTGCCATCTGGTCCTGATTGGATGTCGCGCTGAGTGAGTTCTGGTCGCACCCTGAATGAGGTTTGGCCGCGGCCTGTATGACCTATGTGGTATACCTGCGAACTGAATAGAGAAGAATACATTCCGCGGCAGGGTGCTATATTTGTACTATCAAGGAGAAAAGGAACAAAGCTAAAGAAAAGAGAAAGGACAACATCAGAGCCTTAGAGAAGTCAGAAAAGAACCGAGGAGTGTAGGTATATTTTTGCACTTTAAATAAGTCTATTTTTTGTATATCTCGTTGAATGCTTGTAACCTTAAAACTGTTTTAGTGGATTTTTTATTTTGAGGGGTAAAGACCTCCATGGATGTTTCCCTAATTTGGGTGGGGTTTTACCACGTAAAAATATTTTTTCAATTGTGTGTGCTTCTTTATTTTCCATAGCTACAATCTGCTGCATAGACTTAGGTTTTAAACTAGAAACCTATTTTCAAAAATCTTAAATATTTTGTTCTTACATATTGTTTTTAACACACCTTCTGTACTAATCAATATTTTTACAAGAGTCTCTTCAAAAAGTAGTTCGGAACTCATTTGACCTTTTTAACAAAAGTTAAAATAACTTAGTGAGGGTTTTTCACATATAATTAACCCTCTAATTATTTTTTATTTATTCTAGTTGTAATTAATGTACATTTTATTTTAATGTAATATATTAATTTTGATGATTCCAAACAATCTTTTTTTTTACATTTGATTACCTTACATATTTTTTATGTAACTATTACCATTATTTTATTCAATATATATATTTTTGTTACATATCATACACATTTATATATTTGCTATTGAATATTTAAGTATACCATATATATTGTATGCTGTTAATATATTTGCTATATATATTTGTTATATAATATTGTACCATATATATATTTTTTCCGTTTATATTTACTGCCTTTTTGGCAATAAACTTATTAAAACTCCATTTGGGCCTTGCTTGTTCCTCTTAAAACCTTCTAATGATGAAATCCAAAAGTGTTATATTAAATGTCTACAAGGACGTGTGTTGTCCCCTCTCATTGCCTTGGCAATTGAGATTCATATGCAATATCTCCTTTATCAAACATTGTGTCCTGCTATAACTCATCTCGATTTGTGTTGAATTTATTGCTGACTTAAATTTCTTTTTGGACACACCTATAACTATCACAAATACTTTAAAATCTTTATAGTTGTTTGGACTTACACGCCTTTAAATGTCCTATCTGTCGGCCTCTTATAAAAAGCCTTTGCAATACCTATCATGTCTATACCTATTTGTAATATATTTATTTTTATTTAAACTATGTGTAAAAGCGGGTGTGATACCAATTTTAGGGTTCACAATATTTCAATAGAGCTAACTTATTTAACTAGATGTCAATCTCCAAACCAAATCCAATTTTTAATGAAATCCTAAATATGCAACTAGGTGATTGGAATCAAACATGCAAAGAAAACAATCACAAAAGCAATTTCAGGAAAAATCCCCACATGACAAAACCTTTATTTGACTAATGTTTGCAAATCGCAATTTACAACATAATAGAGAATTTTGCAATGAATTCTCGTAAGAACCCACATAGACCGTAAGCTATAACCAATAATGGCTCCCTTAGAGAATCACAAGAACTGCAGTTCCTGCATCAGCAGTGAATACCCTTGAGTATCCTCAAGTTCAGCAGTAGAGACAACACTCCACAAGAATAAACTTCATGACAGAAGTGTTTGGGTTCCAAAGATGATTTACAAAAGTAATTGGGATGTGTTTGTGTGAATAAAAAATAAACTTTTCCCTAAAAAGTGAAGACTATTTTGCAGCTATTCTGCAGTTTGCGTAAATGAAAAGTTTTAACGAAAATCTTCATGAAAGCTGGTATTTATAGGCAAACAAAATATTTGAGACGACGAAAAGTCGTTCGAACGAGATCTTGATGTCGTTAAAACAAGATTAACATCTCTTTAGAAGTTGCTTCGATAACCTATTAAATAACTTTTAAAACAAGATACAATATGGGTTAGTTTGATCCATATGAGAACATGGGCTTCAAACGACATGCCAATGTGGTTAGAATGACATGTCCTTGTGGTTTGAACGATATTAAAGCAAAAAAATATTTTTCAAGTTTAAAAACACTGTTCAAAAATTGTTTGTAAAACGCCTCGTTTTGATAAAAAAAAAACAGCTTAGAAAATATCTTAATACTTAGTAAAAAAATCTAAGTAACACAAAACTAAATCTATACCAAAGTATACTTCATGTCATGTAGATGTTGAAGATTCTTGATATTCGGGTCCGTCTTCTTGAACTTGTGAACCTTAATTCGTTGACGGATGTAACCGGATACATCAAACGCGAAGTATACTAGGAAATATGGACTAAATGGAAAATATGTCCTTTTAAATCTCCCCCTATGGCTATTCGGTACAAAATAAAATATCTGAATTATCAATAAAAATCCTATGCAAATCTAATAACCTCCCATGAACCTAAAAGTGGAAAGATACTAAATATGCAAGTCTTCAAAATCTTCAATTCTCCTTTCTTTCTCTTGTTCCTCTTTTGTGTGCTTTTCAAATCCCTATCAAAGTCCTACACACAATAAACAAAGCATCTAACTTCGTGACATATCGAGTTTGAAATGAGATAAACATAAATCAAATATAAAATCAAATCGATTATCCCCAATAAGTCAAACTCTCACTCGACCATAATTCATAATTTGTTCTCCCCCTTTTTATTTGTCCGAAATAGACAAGAAAAAGAATAAACAATAATAAATAGGAGTGGGTCACAACAAGCATATCAAATCATCACAAACATATATCAAATAAGCTCATACAAGGATATACTCAAAAGGTTCCACAAACTATTTTTGATTTTCAAATATTTTTCAAGAGAAGAAAAATAATTTTACAAAAACAACACACACCATGAACTAACACTAAGATAACCAAATCGTGAAAACATAATGAATGGGTGTGAACAAATTCGAGAGGAAAATCAACTCAAACAATCATAACATATGTGCACAATGAATTTTGGATACTTATAACGAATGAACTCAAAATCGTCCTTAAGTGTAATAATGTGAATTTATATGAAATTGACTCAATCTAATCAACAAATCAAACTCTAAAATAATTTTCACACCAATAACGTCTAAAACTACGTAATGCTTTTTCAATACTTTGTTAGGACGTGCAAACCCGTTGATTTCCAACCAAACTCCCTCTAAAATAATAATTCTTTTTATTTTTCTATTGAGGTTTGATCAAACTAATCTATTCGACCCCTTTTGGCATAATTTATTTTTATTGCCTTAGTTTTTCCTTGGGCTCTTTTTAAACGGTGGATTTTACGACGAGTTCACTTGCCTCTCGTAGACCTTTCCTGTATTCACTCATCATGTTTTCAATATTAAACAGACTCTCACGGGCAACGGTTCTTCCATGCACTATTTTCACTGTCTCATTTTATCCCATTTGGTTCGTTTTAAAGACAAGATTGAGATGAAAACATTTTGACCAACATGTGATAAACAAGTACAAAAATCAAACAAATCCGTGCACATGTGCATTAAAGGAAATCACGAGTCAAACATGTAGGAAGTAATCGTTAATCACATTTTAATGACTCCAAACATTATAAAACACATGGATGAAATGAAGTTTTGTCTAAAAAATACTATCAAAAAGTCACTTGGATAATGGAATGATATTGTGACTTGGTCATCTTAAATGTCCATCTATAAATGGTGTAAACAGTAATACAAAAATCTATTTATTTTTTTTAAAAAATATCAAAATAAAATCTTTTTGGCTTTTTCGATTTTTTTCTCAAAAAAATAGAAAATCAATTTGTATTTTTCCAAAAAATTTCAAAAACAAAAATCTTTTTGGGCTTTTAAAAAAATATATCAAAATGAAAAAAGTAAATACAATGGTAATACACACTAACAATAGGCACAAAATATCATCATGAAAATCACCCTATGCTAGCAAACAAGTATAAACCTTAATCATTAGGCCCAGAGGAGTTTTCCAAAGGTGGTGACATCCTATGTAAACCATCCATGAAATCATGTGAAGTTTTGACCAAATACTCAACTTGCTCTCACAACTGCTTAAAATCTCTCATGTGATGTGGGACAGCATGTGGACTAACATGTGCAAGAGTGCATGTGGGAACACGTGTAGTGGTGTACCGTTGTAAATACCTATGGGACACATTACCCAACCTACAGCAAAATTCTTGAAGGTGTCGTCTTTTCTTGCAATGGGAGCAAACATACACGAGCCTAGGAACACCTCTCTCAAAATGTCTAGGACGAGCTCTCCCATAGAAAAACGAATGTCTAGGTGGGTTAAGTTGAGATCCATATGGATATATCAAAAACTCGAGAACTGGCTCGGGTGCAACAAGGGAAGTAGATGCACCGTTTAACCTATTCCTAATCTTTCGACATTACCCAAAGCGGGATTGATGAACATCTTTCCAACCTTCTTAGATTTGTTATAGTGACCTTGACCTCCCCGACACGTTCGATATCTCTCTAGAGTTGGGATACACGGGTTTAAACTTTCTCACTAGTCTCCAATGAAAATTGAAGATCTCTCATAAGACTAGTCACGATATTGGTCAATTCACTCCTTTTTCGGTCTAAGACAATCAACTGCTCACACAAAGAAACTCTCACCTTCTCAAGTTTACTCGCTGACGCCTTACACACCCTCAAAACTTCTATATCTCTCTCCAAGTCTAACACCTTAAGACCTAACTCTTTATTCAACTTTTTAGTTTTCAACGTCTTAGTGTACGAATATCTAAACGCTTTTTGGAGATCACTTTCACCCTCACTTGTGATCTCATCCTCACACTCACTATCCCCCGAATGGATCAAAACATCATCGCGGCTGTCACGTATACACGTGTACTCTCCATCGTGGGACAAACTATATGCGCTTACATGACTAGCCATGAATGCACTAAGGCCTCATGAGTTATAGGTACGCCACCTAAATTCATCATCAGTCCAATTAGACACAGATTTGGGATTAATGACATTATTAACGGTGACAGTGGGAGAAGTCCACCCTCTTTCACATATGAGCTAGACTCTTTCATCAATAGCTTTTAAATAATATCTCATGTGGGCTTTCCAATAGATAGTTTGTGCCATCAAAGACGGGCATCCGATTATATAAGTTATCCATCGAAAAAATTTTGATTTTTCAAAACGATTGATATCATAAAAAAAATTCGCGAAAAAAGGATCACTCGATAACTGGGAGCAACCTACTCTAATACCAATTTGTAAAAGCGAGTGTGATACCAATTTTAGACTTCGTAATATTTCAATAGAGTTAAGTTATTTAACAACATGCCAATCTCCAAACCAAATCCATTTTTTTAATTAAACCCTAAATATGTAACTAGGTGATTTAAATCAAACATGCCAAGCAAACAATCAAAAATCAATTTCGGGAAAAATCCTTGTAGGGCAAAACTTTTATTTCACTAATGTTTAAAAATCACAACTTACAACACAAAAGAGAAATCTGTAATGAATTCTCACAAGAACCCACATAGATGGCAACCTAGAACCAGCAATGATTCCCTCAAAAATCACAAGAACCGCAGTTCCTCCCTCAGTAGTGAATACCCTCGAGTATCCCCAAGTCCAGCAATAGAGACATCACCCACAAGAATAAACTTCGTGAAAAAAGTGTTTGGGTTCCAAAGATAATTCACAAAAGTAAATGTGATGTATTTGTGTGAATTAAAAACAATTTTTTTCCTAAAAAATGAAGACAATTTTGCAGTTGTTCCGTAGTTTGTGTAAATCAAACGTCTTAAAGAAAATCTTCATGAAATTAGGTCTTTATAGGCAAACAAAATATCTGAGGTGACAGATAGTCGTTCAAACGAGATCTTGATGTCGTTAGAACGAGATTGATGTCTCCTTAGAAGTTACTTTGAACGACCATTAAAACATGAAACAGTATGGGTTTGTTTGATCCATATGAGAGCATGGACTTCAAACGACCTTTCAAATGACATGTCAATGTGGTTATAATGACATTTCCACGTGGTTTGAACGACATTAAAGTAAAGAAAATATTTTTTATGTTTAAAAACATTGTTCGAAAACCTGTTTGTAAAACGCCTCGTTTTGATAAAAAACAGTTTAGAAAATATACCAATACTTAGTAAAAAAATCGAAGTAACACAAAACTAAATCCATACCAAAGTATACCTCATGTAGCGTAGTTGTTGAAGATGCTTGATATTCGAATTCGTCTTCTTGAACTTATGAACTCGAATTCCTTAAATTATGTAACGGGATACGCCATACATATTGTAAACTAGGAAATAAGGACTAAATGGAAAATATGTCCTTACACTAGATCTTGCACACGTTTCTATGAAGGTTGCTAATGGTACCAAATATAGTACCAGCAAGTAAGATAGCTCAAGATCAACCCAGAACAAATTTGTAGGTGCAACAATGGTGTTTAAGTAAGTATATAAATGAAGAAGATGGCGAGGAAATGGAGAAAGAGATTATGAAATAAATTATTTGACCATCTGGTGTACTCCACTATGCAATGGTGTGTGGCTTTCACTATAAAGATGTCTCTAATGGAATCAACATTATAATTCACTCAACTTTATCTCTATATTGTGTTTGTAACAGAGCTGGCTAGGCATGTAATAAGCATGTGCAGTATGTATCCACCAATAAGCAACAACCACCTATCACTGTTATATGTAGATTATGATTGTGAAATATTCCCTCACGTGTGAGGAAGATCTGGTTATAACGATTTTGTGCATGTGGGATTTGCACCCCACACTCCCCATTCCACGCGTACCCCAATCCACGCATTATGCCAGTTGTCAACTATTGGCCATTTAGGCCAGGTCGAGGCCGAGTTGTCAAGTATGATGCTCCGATGAAACAACAATCATCTTGCTGAGCTATCTTCATTCAGCCCTCGACCTTCAAGTGACGGACGAGGTCAAGGGGACTTAAGTCATAAGAGCCTTGATTATGATATTGTCGTTTGTGTTTTGAGACGTGTAGGAGACCTCATGTAATGTGTTTATGGCCGAGGATAAGACCCTTTGCGCTGGATCCACAATCGAGCCATAATTCTTCGAAATCTGGCGGTCTAGAATCGTCATCCTTGGCCGAGGGGCCAAGGCTAAGGACGAGACTATATTTGATCATAAACATTGAACTCATTCCGATAAAACTTTACTGTAAAGTCAGCGGTGAACAAGTTTGCCTTTGCCTTGACATCGCAACGTAGTAGGACACTTAAATGCCTTATGACCTCTACTATCACCACCATAACATCTCGCATCGTCTTTCTTAGGTGCTTCCTTTTTATCCTTGTCATTTTTCTTTTCAAACTTATTTTTATCTTTGAAATTGCCATTTTTCTTTAATTTGAGAAATTTCTTGAAATTTTTTGCAAACAAGGCCAAATCGTCTAAGTCAAAATCAAACTCAAAATCCATTAACTCTTCCTCTCTTCTCCTAGACGACTCACCTCCCTTTATTGATGACCCCTCACTCTTCCTAACCCGGGCTTTAAGTTCTACCCCTTTATCTTTCGATTTTATCATATTAGGAAACATGTTAATTTGATAAGTGTGGAGGTCTCCTACTGATTCTTCTAATTTCAGACTACTCAAATTTCCTAAAGAATTTAGTACAATGACTTTAGGGATAAAACGCTTAGGCAGTGATCTCAAAATATACTTAACTACTCTAGCATCAGGATTGTGTTCATCTAAATTGAAACTAGTTTTAACAATATCAGATGAGGGTGCATAGAATTCATTAAAACACTCAGATTCATGCATTGTGATTGTCTCAAATTATGTAGATAAATTTTACAATTTTGATTCTTTAACTACATTAGTGCCTTCATGGGTAAGTTGAACAACATCCCATGCTTCTTTAGAGGTGGTACACATCATGGTGCAACGAAACTCGTCGGGGGTGATGTTTTTTAAAATTGCACTAAGCCCATGTGAGTTATATGTGTTCCATTTAAATTCATCCTCAGTCCATGTAGTCACAGATTTTAAAGTAGTTACGTTATCTACAGTGACAGTGGGAGGCGTCCGCCCTTTTTCAGACACAACCCAAACATGTTCGTCCATGGCCTTTGAGTGAGATTTCATATGGGCTTTCCAATATGCGTAATTTGACCCGTCAAAAATTGGCACTTGATTATCAAGTTTTCCATTGAAATTACGCTTTTCAAATATTAATTTTTAGACCAAAATTGATATCCATAATTTTTTTACGGAAAAAGTTACACGGTATAATTGTGTAATAGGCTCTGATACCAATTTGAGAGTGCGCCAGCAATCAATGATTAACTTGTTTAATTAAATTCTAATTTTTAATCCTAAAAACCCTAACTCTTGCAAACAAATTGTGATAGACTAATTAAATCAAATCAAGCATGCATAGTCAATCATAATATGAGGAAAAATCCCTAAAAGTGGCATAACCATTTTATTTCACTATAATTCATAAAATTTATAATTACAGCAAAAAACAGTGACACACAAATACCCGCAGGCGTCGGTTAGTTGTTGTTGGTGTTGTCAACAAGAGATCTCACAAAAGCTACAATTCAGTAATGGAGAACAACCTTCTTCTCCACATTATTACTCCAGATGAGTAGAACAATTATATCTAGGGTTTATAAGACTCACATATATGTTTGGGAATGATTTGTGAATCAAAAAGGTTGAAAATCATGAAAAACGAAGTCTAGAAATATGCAGTAAATATGCAAAAACGTGAGTGCCAAAGACTTGAAAATGTGTAGAAGGAGCATTTCTATTTATACAGAAATTGAGGCGGCGTATTAAACAATCGAAATGAAGCTGTCGCTCGAACGGTATGACACGTCGCTCGAACGACTTCACGCGAGATGCCAATGTCACTCGAGCGACAGGCGTATCTTGCTCGAACGACGTCAGCGACTTTTTTCTTTCGCCTCTACGCTTGGAAAAAATTCTTCTTCAGAAGTAAAAACATTCTAGATCTTTAAAAATATATAAAAAAAATTCCCAAATATTTATGTAAATAATAAACGCTCCAAATAAATTATTTTACCATAATCGAGAGTGGAGTAGTGGAAACAGTCGAAGGGCACGTTGCATGTTACACGTATGAAGATGATGGATGCGAGGATTCGAATCATGGACGTCATGGATGATCGTGTTGACGTGTCGAACGTAGCAGTATGAGACATACTAACTGTAATCTAGGACACACAAAAAATTCCTAGATTCTAACTCGGACATTTATAAAATCATGTCCATGCAAGTTCCTCAGTATATCTATAGGGGCCATGCTAGTTTGCATGGAGCTTATTCATTTTTTGCCAGGCTTTCTTCAAAACTAAATCTCTAATGGCTATTGGCTTGGGCTTTACCCTCTTTTTATAGAAATTTTCAATCCTCTGCTAATAAGCAAACTGCGTAACCTCTGCATCCTCTCTTCTTTCTTCGCTAAGGTCCAGATCTAACCTTCATTCCTTAATGTTTATTTCTGGGTTGTACGTTTGAACTCCATGACTTGGTAGGCCAATCTCGGTGGGTATCACTGCTTCTGAGCCATAAGCAAGCATAAAGGGGGTTTCCTCTGTTGGAGTCCTCTCCGTCGTCCTGTATGCCCACAACACAACGTGAACCTCTTCCGTCTAAAGACCTTTTGTGTTTTCAAGTTTCTTCTTGATCTCGTCTAATATAGTTCTATTTATCACCCCTGTCTGTCCATTACCCTGAGGTCGGCCCGGAGTTGAGAAAAACTGTTTAATACCAACCCTCTTACAGTAAGCCTCCAAGGATGATTTTTTGAACTGTTTGTCATTGTCGAAGATCAAGGTGTGGGGTAGACCATACCTGCAGATGATGTTCCTCCAAATAAATTTAAAGGTCTTCATCGGTGATAAGTATCATGACCTCTGCCTCCACTCATTTAGATAAATAGTCGATCGCTATAATAAGATATCGGTAATTGTGGGTTGCTATGGGCAGAGGTCATACCAAGTTAATCCCCCAAACTATATATGTTCAAGGGGAAGTAATAGATGATAGAGTTTGATAAGGGATGCTAGTATATCTTTAGCATTTGTCACATTTCTTCACATAGCTGGCTGCATCTTTGGTCAAGATCGACCACTAATACCCTTTTGTGACTATTCTTTTTGCCAACGATCTCCCTCTTATGTGACTGGGATAAGATCCCTCATGCACATCTCTCTCTGTCGGATGGATGCATCGTAGTAAAAGGAGGAGGAACCCTTGCTTGTAAAAGACGTCTCTTATGATCGAGAACTTGGCCACCTTGTATCTCAGCTTCTTCCTATCTAATTTTGACTCTGGCAACTCTCCATCCAAGATGAAATTAGATTCAGGTTTAAGCAGAATTACACTATATCGTCCTCTTATTCTAGGGTTAGTAGTTGTAGGATCTCCACTGGCACCTTCTAATCTCCGTTCTGGTCGCAGATGCTAATCTTGCTAGGGCATCGGCCCGGCTGTTGTCTAGTTGAGGGATCCTTTTTAGCTTCACCTCCCTGAAGTTCTTCAATATTGCCCTTACCCTTAGTAGGTATTTTGCCATCCTCTTATCTTTTACCTCGTACACTCCCAGGATCTGACTCACCACTAACCTGGAGTCACTATGAACCAACCATTAGCTGACATTTAATGCTTTGGAAAGGGGGAGTCCTACCAAAAAAGCATATTTGATGTTAGTTCCATCTGGGGCCGACACTATGAAATCGGCTCTACTCCCTGCCTCACATGAAGAGCCATCAACAAACAAGCTCTAAATAGTACCTTTTTTGAGAAAGTGCTTTAATTTAAGGCTCAATACTTGAATAAAAAAATTTCTTCTTCATTATCAGCCACAATAATTCTTGTAATACTCGTCCCAGCTTTAACCGAGATTTCATTTGCTTTATCTAGATCATTTGTTGGATCTACAAACTCTTCATAATTAGCCTTATCCCAGGTGAACTCAGCTATGAATTCTACCAAAGCTTGCTATTTGATGGCTATTCTTGGTTAATAAATAATGTTAAATACTCCCAGCTCTATCAACCAAGCCATTAACCTACCCAATTTCTTGAGTTTATGGAGGACTTATTGAAGAGGAGAGTCTGTGAGTATGACCATTGTGTGAGCCTAGAAGTAGGGTTTTATTTTTATGGATACATGTATCAAAGCGTAAGCTAAATTCTTCATCTTCGGGTATCTCGGCTAGACCCCTTGAAGGGCCTCATTATTAAAATAGACTGACTTTTTCACCCATCGTCGGCTCATATAATGGTTGAACTGATGGCCGAATCAGACACAACCATGTGTAGATATAACTTATCACCCTTCACAGGCAGGGATAATAGGAGTGGAGAGCTGATGTAAGCTTTTAACTTGACACAAACCTATTCAACTCAATAGCTTGTCCAGTCAGCCTCTAAACGTCTTTTATGGTTTTTGGAGTTTCATCTCCACCAATGCCTTAATTTTCTCAAGGTTAGCCTTTATCCTTCATTGATTGATGATGAACCCTAGGTACTTGCCTGATTCAATTCTGAATACACACTCTACGGGATTGAGCTTCATTTGATACTCATCCTTTTTGTTAAAAGTGCACTTGAGGTTATCCACATGCGTCTTGGCCTTAAGGATTTTGGTTAACATGGCATTAACATATACTTCCATGGTCTTGCTAATTTGTTCCTCAAACATCTTATTCACTATCTTTTGGTATGTTACCTTGGTGTTCCTGAGGCTGAAGGGCATGGCCTTGTAGTAATACGTACCCTTGTTAGTGATGAATGAGGTATTCTCAGCATGTACTGGGTCCATAAAGATCTAATTGTATCCTAAGTAGGCATCCATAAAGCTCATTAATTCATGCCCATTCATGGCATCTACCATTTGATCAATCCTCGAGAGGGGGAAGATGTCTTTTGGACAAGATTTATTCAAATCGGTGAAGTTTACACACATTCTTTACTTGCCATTAGGCTTAGGCATGATGACTTCATTAGCTAGCCACTCCTGGTAGACAACCTCCCTGGTGAACTCGGCTTTCTCTAGCTTCTTCACTTCATCTCTTATGACTTTATATTTCTCCGTGGAGTAGATGTTTTGCCTTTGTTTGACCGACTTGACACTTTCTTGTACATTCAATTTATGGCAGAGGATCTTCGGGTCAATCCTTGGCATGTTTTTACGACTTCATGTAAAATCACTTTGTCTCACCCTCAACAAATTTATTAACTCTTCCTTGATTTTTTTAGGGCTTTATCGATTTGGACTATTTTTTTCGGCTCGTCCTCATTGAGGACGATGGATTCTACCTCCTCAATGGCCTCACCTTTCTTCAGTTTTGTCTCGTCCTTAGAGTCGAGAGTAGCGATGTTGTGAATGGTGGTGCCTTTCTTATGAGCTTATCTTTCCTCAACCGAGTTAAATTAGAATTCATGTGCCTATACATGATCGCCCTGAACTTCCCCTACTCCATAAGGGGTCAAGAATTTTATCATTTGGTGAATGGTAGAAGGCACTGCCTCAAATTCCTTAAGGGTTACCCATCCCATTATGATGTTGTAGGTTGAATAACATTCTCGTCCATTACGAAGAAATTTTTCTTCTTTGTGAGACACCTCGACCAAGTCTCCCTCTTACAGATATCTATCTCATAAATCCCAAGATGGTGGAATTTTTCTCTGCTAAAGCCAATTAAAGGTGGGTGATATGGTATGAGTCTCTTCTTGCTTAATCTAAAACCTTTGAAATACCCTCATAACATTACATCAGCTGAACTCTGACCATTGACTAATATTCTAGAAACATCATACCCGTGCACTCTCATGGTGATCACTAAAGGGTTGTCATGGGGGGCCAGGATCCCCTTGAAGTCTAATCTCGAGTCGTTCACCAAGGTGTTCATGTTGACTTTATTCCTCTTACTCGATTTTGAATTAACAACGACCGAGTTTACCACCTCATGCTTCGAAAGAGCCATTACCTCTGCTACATGGGCCTTTCAGTCGACTATGTCTTTACAACCACCTGCTAAACCGCCACATATCATTTTAACCCCCAAAGAGATCGTATGCAGCCGACTTTTGGGATGTGGTATGTTCGACAGAAGATTTGGTTCAACCTCATCATCATCATCTTAGGCATCATTATCTTTATTCACCGGGGCATCTTGTTTGCATATGTCATCTTTTCTCTTTCAGGTGTCATCTCGGTCACCTCTTGCATCGCTATTATCCACACACTTCCTAAGTTTACCCTGCTTCATCATCTTTTCTATCTCATCTTTGAGTGCAATGTATTTGTCAATTGTATGGCTATGATCCTGATAGAAATCGCACCACTTGCTTTTATCCCTCTTATGAGGAGGAGCTTTCAGCTTATCCGGACATCCCAAGGATCACTCATTTGATTTCATTCAGAATCATCTCTGCATTGATAGTCAATGTGGTATAGTCAGCAAACTTGTC
Organism: Sambucus nigra; assembly: GCA_949130495.1. Lineage (NCBI taxonomy): Eukaryota > Viridiplantae > Streptophyta > Magnoliopsida > Dipsacales > Adoxaceae > Sambucus > Sambucus nigra. Next base: position 85,706,799 of record OX422223.1, on the reverse strand, counting down.
ATCCGTTGACCTTTTCTTATCTCCCTTTCGTTTGAACTTTTGGGATTTACTTCCACTTTCTCCTTTTCATCTTCTCTTTTGGCCGCCATGGCCTCCTTCACGTACATGACCCTCCGACTATAGGCAAGAATTCTGCCATGGATTTTGGAGGATTTTTGACTAGCTTCTATAGGAGCTTTCCCTTGTGTAATCCTCCCATCTGGGCAGTTATCGCAATGCTCTTATCATAGTCTTCCACCTTTAATTTCTCTTTGTTAATGCGGGAAATATAGTCTCTTAGAGATTCTTTTTTTCCTTGCTTAATATACAACTAGTGGGTGGTCTTCTTCCTGGGCTTTACTCTAAAGAAAAAATTATGAATTAACCTCTCGGCTAGTTGCTTGAAATTCTCGATTGAGTTCCTAGAAAGAGAGGTATACTATACATGCACTGCGCCAGTGAGGGTGTAGGATAAAACCCGACACCTCATCCATCAGAAAAAAAAATTATATATATATTGTTAACGCAAAAATTCTCCTTCTACGAGGACCAATCAGAAAAGGACACATGTCATCCTACGTGGCAATATTCGACATTCGAGGAGAGTTGGTCGGCACCCGAGGAGTATTAGTCGGCACCCGAGGAGAGTTGGTCAGTACCCGAGGAAAATTAGTTGGCACTCGAGGAGTATTAGTCGGCACCCGAGGAGAGTTGGTCGGCACCCGAGGAGAGTTAGTCGGCACCCGAGGAGAGTTGGTCGGCATACCAACAAGGAAGATCAAAGGATAACTATGCATTTAATGTGTATTAATGAAGATGGCAGCGCATTTAATGAGCCTTAATGTACATTTATACTGTATTAATAGATGACAACACATAGCATACCAAGAAATTCAACAATTAGATTCGTTGAATGTAGACATAAATGTTTACATACAATGAATCTCTTTATCTCCCATCACTATAAATACATGTATTCCCTTAGCCAAAAAGGGGGAGATCCGGGAGAACCAAGAGACATCATACACAAGATACACACCTTTTTCTCTCTCTACACCACATTGTGCTATTGTAAACCCCTGGGAATAAAATAACAGTGGACGTAGGCTTTTTCTTATAGCCGAACCACTTTAAAAATCTTTGTCTCTCATGTGTTTGATTGGATTGCTTTCATCTATTTATCTGTGATCATAAAAATGGGAATTCGATCTAGTTTTTTGCATCAACAGATTGGCGCCGTCTGTGGGAACGTGTTACAAGCATTGTTCTCCATCAAAAGCTAAGTTTTTATTTTCTCTACATACAGTCAATTATATATTCTACATACATCTTTTGATTCAATAATGATTTTTATGTTTATATACATAAATTAATTGTCCAATTTTTATCTGCAAAATATTGCATATCATGATTTTAAAATCATAACTGTTAGATTAATTCTTATTTAGAAATCTGAAAAATAATGGATTTCATAAATCATAACTTTTTGCTTGATTCTCAAGTTTCAATTTTATATCATGGAATAAATATTTTAAATGATTACATATACCAATATATATGACGGTGGTAAGATTTGATAATTTTCATTATAAATTTTGTAAGATCTTTGATGTCTATTCAAATTCCCATCATATTTTTAATCAGAGAATGTGAAAAGGTTAAAGACAATAAAAAGGTTTCTCATGGAAATCATGACCCAGATCTATTTTCTCTCTCTTCAAGTTTGAGTCTCTTTGCATTCATTTTTATGAACTATATACTTAATTTGGTTCATCTTCCATCTATGTCAATAACGTCAAATTGATTGATTTTTGATATAAATTTGGTAATAATTTCGATCATTCACCATATTTTTATCTCTCCAAATAGGGAATAGGAAGGGATCAATATAAAAAATAATTTTCTCTCACCTGAAAAATCATTATCCACCTCTTGTAAAATATGATCAGTAAAACAATCATGACTATATCAAGACTCTGGGTACAAATTTGATATGTTGGCCCCTCGTTCATAACATCACAGGGTTTGTTTGTCGAAATCACACGATTTAGTGGATTAGATAATTATTAATTTAATTAACATTATTAATGAATGGATTTTACATCGAATGTTATTTTTCTGATCTATTGGTTCGAGATATTTTGGGACATAGCAATCTCATGAAAAATTCATCACCGCGGCTCATATGGCTGTTCGGAATCGTCTACTTACAGTCCCTATTTCTGGTCAGCCATACATATTGTTGGTCGGCATCATCTTGGGCCATATTTTATTAAAGAGAAGCTTAACCAGACCATTTTTATTTGTCGGAGATAAGATGTGAAGATCCATCAGCAACGTTGAAATAATTTTATCCAACTACGAGGTATCTTATTATTAGTCGGAGCCCCATATTGTAGCTCGGTGGAACCAATTGCAGGTCGATGATCATCTACTTCTTGATCGACGACATCTCAGTATTGTTCGGAGGGTTCAATTTACTGGTCGGCAACTATCCAACCATCTACTTTTTGGTCGGTGACATCTAATGTTGTTCGGTACTGTCAATGCACCATTTTTGTTGATCGGCGAAATTGCTCAGCTGGTCGGGGATCATTTGCTTCTTGGTCGACACCATATATTCTATAACTTGAGATATCCTTAAATGTTGGTCGGCAACATCCATGCCGTTTTTCGATAGCAGTAGAATCTTGGGCTATTAAAAAATGCGAAGCACCCCAGATATTTCTTTAAACACGAGTTCAGCTTGGGGACAAACAGGGGGATTAAGTCCTTTTTTAACTTGTGATCACCCCAAAAATATTTTTAAAACCAAGTGATAAATAATTTTCAAACAACAACTTATACCTGATTAGTTGTTGGAGATTAAATAACTTTACAAAAAACTCTACGTCTTATTTATGATGCATATTTGATAAAAATTTGTCCATCTCACACACATTTGGCACAAAAATATTATATTTTGAAATTTTTATGCTGATACATATCACATATTGTTTGGTTGAATAATTATTCCCATGATAATAATTATTTTCTCTAGTCTCGACAGGTGCTCGGGCAGCCTATTAAAATTTCATAGGGACGATATTCAATCCCGATGAAAGCTCTCGTAAACCTCTGGAAAAGTAGTATTGCTCGACATCAGGAAATTGTGCCTCGACATATCAGCCAACATATATTATTTCATTTTTTGAAATTAATATTTTTATTTCTCAAACATATACCAATCATATATTTATTGAATGATTAAATTATTCTCACGACTAATCAATTCAGCCTACACAAATGGTAGAGCAAGATATTAATTTTTACAGGTACAAGATTCAACTCCGACGAATGCTCGGAAATAATCTTACTCTTCTGAAAAATATTATCATAGCTCGGCAGTATAAAATTTCACCTCAGCGAGGAACTATTGATTTTATTATTGCTATGATATCTGCTCCAGTACAAATGATTCTATATATCCATTGGGATTCATATTCTATATTCATCTCAACATGGAGCTCGACGAGATACTCATTATATATTCAACTCCGAGGAAAAGCTATAACAGTTATTATATTTCACTCCCAACGGATAGTTGGTCGGGGAAATTCTTATTTATATTCAGTCCCAGATATCGGCTCAAGCACAAATTATTCTATATATCCCTTGGGATTCATATTCTATATTCATCTCAACACGAAACTCGGTGAGATACTTGTTATCATATTCAGCTCCGAGGAGAACTATAACATTTATTATATGTCACCCCAACGGATAGTTGGTCGGGGTAATTCTTATTATATGTAGGCCCAACAAAGTTCTCGGCCATATTCTTACGTTCTGGAAGATCTTATTCTTGTTCGGCATTATATAATTCTACCTCGACAAATCAACGAGGCACTTTATTATTTTTAATTATTCTTTATATCTATTTGGATGCATATTCTATTCTTATTTCAGCAAGGAGGTCTCCAACATATATATTATCTTATTCCCAACAATCTGTTGGTCAACTCCAACGATGTCTCCAACATATATATTATCTTATTCCCAACAATCTGTTGGTCTGCTCCAAGGATGTCTCCAGCATTTATTATATCTTATTCCCAACAATCTGCTGGTCAGCTCCAAGGATGTCTCCATCATTTATTATATCTTATTGCCAACAATATGTTGGTCATCTCCAAGGATGTCTCCAGCATATATTATCTTATTCCCAACAATCTGTTGGTCAGCTCCAAGGATGTCTCCAGCATATATTATCTTATTCCCAACAATCTATTGGTCAACTTCAAGGATGCCTCCAACATTTATTATATCTTATTCCCAACAATCTGTTGGTCAGCTCCGAGAAAGTCTCTAGCATTTATTATCAATTACCACCAACTCCGGTTGGTCGGGAACCAAATCCAACTCCGGTTGGTAGATAAAATCCAACTCCGGTTGGTAGAAAAAATCCAACTCCGGTTGGTAAATAAAATCCAACTCCTGTTGGTAGATAAAATCCAACTCCGGTTGGTAGATAAAATCCAACTCCGGTTGGTCGATAAATCTCTTCCAACTCCGATTGGTCGGGAACCAAATCCAACTCCGGTTAGTTGATAAATCTCATTCAAAGTTCACATTCCACACTTGGGGGCTTCTATTACAGATATATTTGTTCATTTGGTGGCACATTCTTATAACATCATGCAGTCGAGCATCAAATTCAACTCCACAAACTCACACGATCGGGGCCCCGACCAATCATCATTCAGGAGTTGTTTTTCTTGCTCAGGAATTACTTTTGATATTGAAGTTCAGGAGGAATATTGAAGTTCAGGAGGTATATTGAAATTCAGGAGGCGTATTCAGAAGTTCAGGAGGTGCATTCAGAAGTCCAGGAGGCATATTCAGGAGTTATTATGCACATGCTATTGAAGTTCAAAAGTTAAATTCAGCATCTACAGCACTGAGATCTTTGCTACTACTGTCTCGACCAACATTGAAGAAGAAGTTGTATGAAAATGTTTCGAAGTCCACCGTAAACTTGGTACTAATCAGATTAAAGGTTGGGTTCAAAAGCTAGTATGTTACTCGACAAAGTATTCAGAGGATCATAAATCAGAAGAATCAAGCACGTTAAGTTAGCACTCAGTTGATCGGCACAGGAGGCAGTTGGTCGGTTAGCAAACCAATCAACATACTTGAATATTATGACAAGCTACAAGCTGCATACTATGGCATGGCTGCATCCAAATTCCCAGGGGTGATACGTAGCACACAGAGTTCCTCAAAAGAAAGATTAGCAACCATCGATCAGCCTGCATCATATGTCGTCCAGGAGATAATGCACTTTATGTCGAACAAATTAAGAAGGTAGATCAAGAATTTCACGAGCACCGAGCAACACTGCAGAATAAATACTCCATCCTTTCAAGTAAACCATCAAGCATAGAGCATTGGGGGCTTCTGTTAATGCAAAAATTCTCCATCTATGAGGACCAATCAGAAAAGGACACATGTCATCCTACATGGCAATATTCGACATCCAAGGAGAGTTGGTCGGCACCCGAGGAGTATTAGTCGGCACCCGAGGAGAGTTGGTCAGTACCCGAGGAAAATTAGTTGGCACCCGAGGAGTATTAGTCGGCACCCGAGGAGAGTTGGTTGGCACCCGAGGAGAGTTAGTCGGCACCCGAGGAGAGTTGGTCGGCATACCAACCAGGAAGATCAAAGGATAACTATGCATTTAATGTGCATTAATGAAGATGGCAGCGCATTTAATGAGCCTTAATGTACATTTATACTGTATTAATAGATGACAACACATATCATACCAAGAAATTCAACAATTAGATTCGTTAAATGTAGACATAAATGTCTACATACAATGAATCTCTTTATCTCCCATCACTATAAATACATGTATTCCCTTAGCCAAAAAGGGGGAGATCCGGGAGAACCGAGAGACATCATACACAAGATTAGACCTGTCAAAATACAAGATAACCCGTTAACACGACACGACCCGACACGAAATTATAAGTTAATGGGTTTACCCTTATTGGGTTTGGGTCATTAACAAGTTGACACGGTAGACCCGTTAACACTAACGGTTCGGGTTTGGAAATTTACCTGTACCCATTTTAACCCGTTTCTACCCGTTAACACCCGTTAACACTAACGGGTACTATAGGGTCACCCAACCCGTACCCAATAACAATAACCATTAAAACCCATTATTTCTAAATCTTTAAAGACTAACGGGTGCTATAGGGTCACCCAATCTATACCCAATAAAAATTACAATTAAAATCCATTATTTTTAAAGTATTGAAGACTAACGGGTATTATAGGGTCACCCAACCCGTTACCCATTTCGACCCAAAATGATTCGTTAATATTAATGGGTGTTAACGGTTTGGGTCGTGTACCCGTTAATATTAACGGGTCGTGTTTGGGTATTGTTATTAGACCCGTTAGGCTTAACGGGTCGTGTACGGGTTAAGGGTGTTTTCACCCGTTAACCCGTTAACCCGACCCGTACACGACCCAAACCGACCCGTTGACAGGTCTACACAAGATACACACCTTTTTCACTCTCTACACCACATTGTGCTATTGTAAACCCCTGGGAATAAAATAACAGTGGACGTAGGCTTTTTCTTATAGCCGAACCACTTTAAAAATCTTTGTCTCTCATGTGCTTGATTGTATTGCTTTCATCTATTTATCTGTGATCATAAAAACGGGAATTCGATCCAGTTTTTTGCATCAACATATATATATATATATATATATATATATATATATATATATATGCAGCCAGCTGGTACATTTCTACGTGGTGAACTAGGTTGGTGCTCCCATCATACTTTGGCGTCACCACTGGAGGCTTGAATTTATTCGGGTCCGGATAGTTCATTATTTTTATGATGAATGATGATCCTTCCATGTAACCCCTTTTCAGGTGGTCTCAGCTTTTTTAGAATTTCACCAATCTAGTCTTTAAGCCTCTGAATAGAGTTGTTCCACGACTTGTCGATTACAGCCAGTGTGGCATTACCTACCTCGGATATTATAACATTGTCACCAGTCCCTTCCCTCTTGGTTGGATGTTGCACATGTTCTCGGTCGGTTGTCCTATGACAACTATTAACTTCACACTGTTCCTCATCTTAGCTATGTGATGGTCGTCGATCAGCGCACCATTATTTTTTCTGGATGCCGTGCTGCTACGAGACATGGATAGTCGGTCTCAGAGGTCACTAATCGGGCCAAGTCTATCAAAAGTATATCCTCAACTAAGTCTGTCAAGTGCTGAAGGGGGAGGCTGACCTATTCGGCTCATCCTTGCACTGTTTCCCAAACTGTATTGGATAAGGCGTATAGTATCTCGTGAGATCTCGTAGGGTTCCCAGTACTCTTCATCATCATCACATTTATTATTTTTATACTCTTAGTCTTCTCTTCCCAGGCGTAGTAGCTTGGAGTTGGCCACATCCCTTCATCTTTACTGTTGATTTGCTTCCTTTTACGGGGCTGGGGGTTGTCCCTTATTACTCGGTTTCCACCCTCTTTGGCGACTGGAGTTACTATATTCACTTTTGTGCTAAGGGGACCATTCAATATGTTTTGGCTTAAAGCAACCAATTGCTCTTGTATCTTCAACTAGCTTGCCTCCAGTGAACGTAGTATCGCTGTAACCTCAGCCATTTCTAATTGGGGGGCCTGGCTCAAACTGGGGCCAATGCCATACAGAAAGTCTCAAGCTATAAATTCCAGCGAATGAAACGAATTGGAATAGATGCACCCTGTGAGTTGGATTAATTGGAGAAGAACTTAGATAGCTCGACCGGAGATCTTTTAATGGCGATTCAAGCCCAGCAAAGCCTAAAGTTGGATCACTACCAGGGAATCCAATGAGGATCAAACTGTAAATGTAAGGAAGAAGAAGAAATTTCTTTTCCACAGACAACGCCAAAAATAGTGGCACCAAATATAGTACCAGCAAGTAAGATAACTGAAGCTCAACCTAGAACAAGCAAGTATATAAATGAATAGGGAGGTGAGGCAATGGAGAAAAAGACTATGAAATAAGTGGTTCGACCATCTGGTATAGTCCACTATGAAATGGTGTGTGATATTTCACTATGAAGATGGATCTAATGGTCACAACTTTGCAGTTCATGCAACTTTCTCTCTCTACCGTGTTTGCAATAGAATTCTGGCTAGGGTTAAAATTATCTATCCTTTACATTATTAGAGAGAATAAGTATATATAGTGCCTGGGTTGTGTAGCGTACCCCCAGACATGTAATAAGCATGTACAATATGTATCAGCTAATAAGTAGCAGCCACCTATAATTGTCACATGTAGATCATGATTATGAAATATTGGCTCACGTGTGAGGAAGATCTAGTTATAATGATTTTGTGCACGTGGGATCTGCAACCCACATGCACCCTTTCACGCGTGCCCCAATCCATGCGCTGTGCCAGTTGTCAAATACCGTCCATTTAGGTTAGGTCGAGGACGAGTTGTTAAGTCTGATTGTCCGATGGAATGATAATCATCATGCTGAGCTATCTTCATTTGGCCCTCGACGTATAAGTGATGGACGAGGCCGAGGGGACTTGAGTCATAAGAGCATTGATTATGATATTGTCGTATGTGTTCTGAGACGTGTACGGAACCTCTTGTAACATGTTTATGGCCGAGGATAAGACCTTTCGCGTTGGGCCCACAACCGAGCCATAATTCTTCCAAATCTGGTAATCTGGAACTGTCAGCCTTGGTTGAGGGGCTAAGGCTAAGGACAAGGCTATACTTGGTATATCAGCTGCCTTGTGAATATTTACTTTGTGCAATGTGTCTCATTTTAATCTTCTAAGAGGCCCACATTTTATTGCTTTGGGAAGACAATACCCATTCATTGCATTAAATCTAAAGACCCGCGTTTGAATATTTGACAATTGAAAATGAGTTTGGTAGTTGTGTATGGTACTCTTACTTGTTACTCTATTTCTAATTTATATCTTATTTAGAAGTTTGGTCCTTTTTAATATCACATGTGAATTGATGTACAGAAGACTCTTACACTTCAAGTTCCACACCTATATCCTTTGAACAGTGCCTACACGCCTAATCCATTTGTTGTCTATGATCTTTTTGTTTTATTACTTGCGGTGATATATTGTTAGTCTTTGGCTCCACGACTTTTTACCATTCAACTATGATTTTAAAGCCTTGCACATAAATCATTTAAACGATTGCTTTTTTTTTTCTGGTTGCATAAACACTTGATCGCAATTTATTTTGGGAAAATAAACTATTCTGAGTAAATTAAATAATAATATATTTTACCCGATTTTTTTGATATCTATCACTTACCTCGGACAGTTAAACAAAAATCCTCCCGTATTTTTTTCATATACATATCAACTTCCTTGTTTGGCAGAGCACTCTTTCTTTTACATAATGGTTTATAATATATATCATATTATTTCTCTCTCTCTCTTGGACTAACATTTTTGTAGGAGCCTATTTTGATATATCTATCAGTGCTATTTCAAGACCTATATTTTGAGGATGCCATCTTCATGCTTAATAACCATATTTTTATTTAGAAGACAAATTAGATTTGCAGATTATTTTCGACCATTTTCCTCTTAACAAAATTAGGAGCATTTAATGCTCAAAAGTATTGTGTCTAACAATTAGTTTTTAGAATTGCATATTAAAGCATTCAAATAATGCATTGAAGACATAAGAGACTAGAGAAATTAATGAAGAGCATCTGAATTTATTATTCAGCTACACAAATTAAAGAGAGCAATTAATTTCATATTCTTCTCAAATATTCAAAGGCACACATCAACAAATACCAGTGCAACAAGAAATATTTTTGAAGAAAATCTTCTGCCTCAACTTGAGAAGACTATAGCAAAATCAGATTCATTTATTGAAGTATCATTGAAGAAGAAACGCAGACCATATATTGTATTTTCGGAGAGTTTCACTATTCAACATTGTACTACAAACTCATATTTATTTTAAGTTTTTTTAAAAGCTTCGGGCTGTAATCAGTAGCTTGATTTAAGCTACGTGGATTGTAAACGGTGACTGGTTCATGCCCGAAATCGGACCAAGGGTTTGAAGTTTGGTACTAGCTTCAAGGGGTTGTACATGGTGGTTTGATCCTACCCGCATGTGAATCACAGTAGTGAAGCGCAAAGCAGACGGAGGCTCTAGGCGCGTGGACGTAGGTTGGGATTTTGCTGAACCACGTTAAATTTCAGTGTCATTTATTTTTCGCACTTACATTTATTTATTTTCTTGTGCTTGTTTATTTTTGTATCTTCAACACTTTTGTTTGAAAATAAATTAAATCCAAAATTTGGTAAAATTATTTTAAGATTAAAATAATTATTTTTGAAATAAATAATTTAATCGAGAATATTAATTAATATTGTATACGAAAAATGATTATATATTTATTGGGTGTTTAAATCTGTAAATTTAATTTGTTTAAATTAATTGGTGGTATTTATTTGATATTCATTATTTTAATCATTTAAGATTTATTAATTTGAAAATAGGTTAAGTGTTTTCAATTAAATATTTTTTGAAATCTTAATTTAACCCAAAAAAGTTCGCAAAATCTCAATTCACGCCCCTTAAAGGTATTTTTCTATGCAAAAAAAAAATCATTTATGCAAAATTTGAAGTTAAAAAAAGTTGATTTGAAATTTTGGAGCTCTTTCAATTAATTGTTAAAGTTGTTGGGTTAAGAGTTGAATTAGATGAAAATTTGGGGCAAAATGGTAATTTTATAAGTTAAATATATGAGTTCGACTTATGGTGGTATTTTTGGTTTAAGGTCAGGAACGTAAAAATCTTTAGTGCTTGGATTGTGTAGCAAGTTTTAGGGTTTATTTAGGGTTTTATTAAGGAGGGAAGAAAATTGGATTAGCGGCGCCCGTTTTGGGCCTAGCTTGCTGCTATAGCTGTTTAACAAACACTATAGCGGGCTAGGAGGCTGCTATAATGGGCTGAGGGGAATTTAAGAAGGGTCTCAGCTTGTTTTCCTTTTTCCTAACAAAATTCATTTCTCAACCTCTAAATCCACTATTCCCCTTTTAAATCCAACTCCCTCACCAAAATTAAGTTCCTACTACAAATCTAAACTTTAGATCATTATTTTCACCTAGCGGGGCCAGGAGGCCGCTATAATGGTATGAGGGGAATTTAAGAAGGGGTTTCAACTTATTTTTCTCATTTTCAAGTGAATCATATTACTTTTCAAGACAAAAATTCAAAGGTTTTCATCTCACACAAGTAATTCATATTTGAACCATATTTTGAGGCAGGTTGTTTTCTACCTTTTTCGTATATATATGTTTATGTTAAATTTCATATAAATATTATTGTTGGATTAAAATGAGTTGGAAACCCTCAGGAACTTGAGACTTCCTAATGTATGATTTTAATTAGGAGAAATTCATTATTTTTACATGACTTATATTTAATGGAAGAAATTTAATATTGAACCTAAATTGTAAATTGACACTTTAGGGTTTGTAGCCCACCTTGAGATTTTGATTAATGGGGATAAATGATGAGTATTATGGACTTATTTTAGACTTGATAAAATTTTGATTGCATATTCTTGGTAGGGTTGTACCTTTCACATTAAAAGTAGTACTCTTGGTAATAATTGCCCAAATGATGCGATTTCATTGTGAGGATTTTACTTATGGACAAGGAAATTGTAAGGATTCATTGTTATGATTTTAGAATGTTGAAACTCTTGAATTATTAATTATAAACTGAGGGATGGGATAATGAGGTAATAAGAATCTAACGATAAATGATGAAATATGATTGAATTTGTGAATGTACTTAATATATGAACATATGAAGCGTGGATTATTGAGTCAGTATCAAGAAGGAACACCCTTGTGTTGGCTCGCTTGATGAGTACAATTTTATTATGGATTGTGGTTACATGACACAGTGTTGTGGAGTTTCAACGCTACGTAGCAGGGTGGTTACGGGTTTTCTAACACTGCGAAGCATGTGGATATGGGATATGTGATGGTTTGATATGGGCATGCCACATGTTCTTGAGATGACCCGGGAGAAAAAACGCATGTTGGTTACATGTTAATTAATTAAGAGAATAAGTAACTGATGAAATGAATTGAGTTAATTCAAACGCACTATGAGGTTGTGTGATTTATGTTTGGCTATCATTATTAATTATAAGCAGTGAGTTTACCATTTGTATATTTAAATGATTTAATTTGCGTAATTTAGTAACTTGCTGGGGTTTTGACCCGCCTTTATTCGTGGTGACTTTCAGGTGTTAGATCTGGACCTCCTACTTAGAGATTCTCCCTCGATCTATCATATATTATCATTTTAAGTTCCATTTATATCCACTTAAGGATCGATGTAGGTTCATTCGATATTTAGTATTGCATTTACTTTTCTATTAAGAGAGATGTATCACATTAGACTTTTGTTATCATATATTTTGGATAGCAATATTAACACGTACCATTTTAGGATATAGTGTTGGACTTGTATTTGATGGTGGATATATTAGAGGTTGTTCTCTCTCTCTCTCCCTCTCTATTATTATTATTATTATTATTATTATTATTATTATTATTATTATTATTATTATTATTATTATTATTATTATTATTATTATTATTATTATTATTATTATTATTATATTAAATTTATCATGAATTTTATATTGGAGTACTTTCATATCTTATCTTTATATTTGTTTCACGTTTTCATTTGTTCCTTTTATGCTGAGAACAATATTCAAATTATTTAACAACCCTATAGCCTCAAAATAACATCCAAGGAAATTCACTACACCATCACACCAAATGTACGACCCTATATCCAAGGCTATATGTGAGGATCTAGCTGATACGACGCAAATATTGCGTATTTCACCCGTTAACCTACACCTTATTAGCCCCCTTGGGTATCTTAATCCCTATATTTATGCTCGTTAACCAGACAACCTCGGATTTCTATGTTAACATGTTTTTCAGGGGTTAATTGAGCTTTTGTAGGTATTTGGATGCTTAGTATGAAGTTCGGACGTTTTCCGGAAATGTTTCGTCGACTTTTGCAGCTTCGGGGGCATTTTAGTAATTCCAGCATTCGGCTTTGAATCCCGATCTCTTCACGGAAGTTGAAGCCCTTTGATTTCTCTTCGCGTGGCCATCGACGGTGCATGATTCCGAGTTGTATCGATGGAGTTATGGCATTTTTAGGATGGTTTTTACTATAAAAGTACACTCAAGGTCACATTCAAGCGCAATTTAGTCATTTAATATTTTGGTTTTTTAGCCTGATGTCTTCTTGGATGTTGTATTCCTCTGAGTTATCTTCGCGTAGCCTCCGACCGTGCCTCATTCCGAGCTATAGCGAAGAAATGACGGCATTTTCCGTAAAACAGGACAAAGCTGCAGATTGCAGACCTGTAGGTGCGAATCGATTCGGAATTTTTCCGAATCGATTCTGCCCTACAGAAAGTCCGCAATTCTCTATTTTTAAGTGGGTTTTTGGTGGGGTATTTATATGTAAAAATTCTATTAAGTTGGGAGATCAATTTTAGACTAGGGAAGATTCATTTTTAGGTTAGAAAATCAGATTTTTGGGGATTTTTTGTGGAGCTTCCCTCTCCTCCATTTCCATGGGTGTTTTACCCACTTTGTAAGTTAATATTACTATTCATTGTCTTCAAGCTTTGTACTTAGTTGTTTTAGCTTAATTTATTTGTTTTCTTTACTTTCTTGCCTAGATAAATTAGTTTAGTTTATTTATTTCTTGTTTTGTTTATTAATTAGTTGTTTAATTAGATTAATCATGTGTAGTGAGTAGTTACACAGAGTTTGGGTCGTGTGTCCGCCATTGATGGGCGTTGAGCTCCGAAAATTAGGTTTTGGGGAAAATTGCATTTAATTGAAACCTCGCGTATTAAAGTCGGATTATTATGCGTTTAACTTTCTTTGTCACGCAACGTTAGTGTTTATAGCGATTATCCGAATTTAATCCGCGTGTGACCATTTTTGATTAAATTTTTAATCTCGCAACTTTGGATTAAAGTCCTTATTGTGTGATGTTTATGATTAATTGAAAATGCTCGATTAATGTTTTCGAACCGAAATCCTAATTATTAGTTGTTTAGCCCATGGTGGGGATGCGATCCCGACTCTCGTTTTAATTAATTGTAGTATAGTGTTAACTTCTTCCTTTTTCTCTTTTTCCACCATAACCAACCATCACCTTTTCTTATTTCTTTTACACCATTTTTATTCTTGAAGTTTTAAAACAATTAAAATCTAAAATTTAATCACTCCCTGTGGATTTCTTACGATACCCGACTTACCGTTGTGCTTGCTTGTCAAGTGTAGTAGTAGCTTAGGTTTTTTGTATCGCGGCGGCGAAACACACAACGATTGTGTCCTCACACGAACACACTTTTTCCGCCCGATCAAAATGGCGCCGTTGCCGGGGAGTGTATTTTAGATAGTAATTGTTTTATTATTTCGTAGTATTTTTCCTTTTGTATTTGTATTCTTTGTTTTAACCTTTTTTACAGGATAGCATACTTGAGCGCTAAGAAACTTTGATTCGCAGTTGCTCACTTTCTTGCTCGGATTCTCCATCTACAAACAACGAGGTAATCATGTCCTACTATTATAGTTATTACGGTTATTCTAATGATTCATACTTTGGGGATAGTTTTCAAGTTTTCCATTTTCAAGATTTTCTTGAAAATGAAAGACTTGAAAACATTTATTGGAATGAAAATCGTTATTGGGAGCTTGAGTTGGATTCATTATTCGAATCCATTGACGATTCTTATTTCATTACTTTCGAAGACGAGTTTCAACCAAATGAGGAGTCCGAGGCTCTTGAGACGAGGAAGCCTACTTTGGAAGAAACTTTGCTTCTTTACTCCCAAGGTTTGGAAAGCCTAAATGATGCTGGAATGAGACTTGGTGCACTTTGCGATGAGATGAATTCTTATGCACAAAACAACCAGGAGGTGGAAACTTGTGTTTCACCTAAATTTTTCGAAGAATTTCTCATCGAGTGTGCATTTTTCTCCCCCGAAATTCAATCTCCTTCCGACGATGAGTCAATTGAGATTGAATTTGTTTCATCACCATATTCGTTTTCCGTCATTGAACCATTAGAATTACCGGTTGATTCCTATGAGTCGGTAGAAACTTTTAAAACTTCTACACTTTTTGTCGATGAGGACTCCTTGTCGGACTTGTTTTCGATGGATATTATCCCGATGTGTGCACCATCTCCCATTCCATTTGAAAAATCTTTGGGAGATGAGTCGATTTTTCTTGGACCTCAAGTGTATCTTTCCCCCTTGTTATCCAAATCCCCCATCGTCCGCCCAAAATTTTAAATTGGCGATGGTTCATTTTTTTCACCACCCATATGCCTTTCGTTGTTCAAACGGAATTCATATCTTCCGGGAGGCATGTTCACTTTGGAGGGTCCACCGTTGATCTTTCAAAGTCAAACCCCTTTTTGGGTGGACCCTCAACTATTTAGAGTTCTAGTGTATAGTTAGTGTGAAGTCTAAATAGTAGGTTGTAAATAGTTAGCTTTTTAATTTTCTTTCTTTCCTTTTTTTCTTTCCTTTTAATTTAGTCTAGTGTAATTAGTTAACTTTTTGTTATTTGTTTTTGCTATGCTCGGTACTAACTTGTTTTGTAGATTCCTTTGGACTCGCGCTTATGGAGATCGCTCCAATTTTGGGTAATATCATTTTTTCCTCTCTTTGTGTTGTGTTCTTAATGCGCATTGAGGACAATGCAACATTTAAGTTAGGGGGTGTAGGATATTCTATCCATTTCTTTGTTTTGTCCATTGATTTGCTCACAGTTAATTACTAAGTATGCCTTTTTGTGAAAATTTTGAAAATTTTCAAAAATATTTTTTTTTCTTTTTTCTCCTTTGTTGGGCATTTTGCCTTGTTTCCAGTGATAAATTTCAATAATTGCCCGATCCAATAGACAACTCAATGATGCATGTTCTCGATTTTAGAAGTTATTGGACTTTAGTCCTCAAATCATTGATATTGTGAATAACTTCATGAATTAAACTTTATCCCATGAGCATATGCACTTTCCTTGTCATATTGATTTGGTTTAAGATTTTTATAACTCGGGAATCTTTTGTTGCATTGTATATACTTACACCGAGTAAGCTTTGTACCTTTCGTCGTTTGTGAGTGTTATACACTATTCTTTCCTCTTTGAAAACGTTGAATTCGTTGGTAATCTATCTAATCTTTCATTTGACCGTTCATTAATTGAGTTCATACTTGAAATGTGTTACTTGATCATGATTTTCATATATTGTTTTGACTTGAGAATTGCGTAAACTTTAGGAAATGATCATATGCAATCTTTGTTATATCACCCATATTAGCCTTGACCTCACCATATATGTTTCCCTAGTCAACCCCTTTGAGACAAAATATAGCCTTTCGTTTCATAACCCCATTCCCATAACTAACTCCGCATTGGAGTTTTAGCCCATACATACACTTTCCATACCTTTGTTTGGAATGTTTCTTGGGATTGAATGATTTTGTTGCGATGTCGGTTGCAATTTAGGCATATGAGAGTTTGAAAAGTAAAAGAAAAGAAAGTAGTGAAAAAAGAGAAGAAAAAGAGAAAGCAAAAAGCAAAAGCAAAAGAAAACAAAAACAAAATGAGAAAAAAAAGAAAAGAAAAGAAAGAGAAAGTTGTATATGTTGTGTATAGTGTTCAATAAGCTTTGATTACTCTCCCCGATGATATATCTAATGCTCGTTTGGAAGTTACTTTCCATTTTTGATATTTCCCGCATCCTTCCCATTATTCCAAGTTTTCATCTCCGAACACTTTGAATCCGTACATATACCTTTCATTTCGTACCTTAACCCCAAACCTACATTACAACCCTATAAAGTCCTATGTGATCTTAGGGTGCATTTAATTTAAAAGTCATAATAGTTTTGATAATCTGTGAAAATGCATTTCGCTTTTTTTTGTGTGCGGTATCCTTTTATTGAGATTACAGTTTTTCATTTTATATATAGCGTTCTTCATTTGTGACATGTGTGCGGCCTAGTTTCCATTTACATTTACTCTTTATGCCCGCATGTCCCGTGTATTACCTCCCATTCCGAGTGATTTTATTTGTTGAGCGTAATGCCCGTGAGGATTGAATGTATGCTTGCTTTGATTAGTATCCGATTTATATA
Source organism: Sambucus nigra (assembly GCA_949130495.1). NCBI lineage: Eukaryota > Viridiplantae > Streptophyta > Magnoliopsida > Dipsacales > Adoxaceae > Sambucus > Sambucus nigra. The sequence goes on along the minus strand of OX422223.1, from coordinate 85,689,532 downwards.
AGTTTTTTGCCAAATCACACTATGCATGTGCTTTCCCCCCTCCCACTTTTAAAGTTTCAATTCTATGAGGTGCATTCAACTTGTTAATAACAACGGACTTTAGCTTGAATTCGTTCAATATGCTAATAACATGTTTGAAATCTTTTTCGTTGTTGTTGAGTTTGTCGCATGTTGGGTTGGGCATATTTTGAGGAAACCATGTGATGTTTGTGGGTATCATCCCTGAAAACCCTCACGAGACGACACTCGTCCACTAGGGTAACCTAGGGGTTTAACGGCTTATTGCATATGCTAAATGCAATCGTTCGCCCGCGAAAGTGGCCTTATCTTTTTATTACTTTTTCATCCCATTTTGTACTTGTATCCTGTTTCTGATTTTCTTGTAGTTCTTGTTGTTTCCTATTTCATTGCTAGGGACTAGCAATGTGTAAGTTAGGGGGTGTGATACGACGCAAATATTGCGTATTTCACCCGTTAACCTACACCTTATTAGCCCCCTTGGGTATCTTAATCCCTATATTTATGCTCGTTAACCAGACAACCTCGGATTTCTATGTTAACATGTTTTTCAGGGGTTAATTGAGCTTTTGTAGGTATTTGGATGCTTAGTATGAAGTTCGGACGTTTTCCGGAAATGTTTCGTCGACTTTTGCAGCTTCGGGGGCATTTTAGTAATTCCAGCATTCGGCTTTGAATCCCGAGCTCTTCACGGAAGTTGAAGCCCTTTTATTTCTCTTCGCGTGGCCATCGACGGTGCATGATTCCGAGTTGTATCGATGGAGTTATGGCATTTTTAGGATGGTTTTTACTATAAAAGTACACTCAAGGTCACATTCAAGCGCAATTTAGTCATTTAATATTTTGGTTTTTTAGCCTGATGTCTTCTTGGATGTTGTATTCCTCTGAGTTATCTTCGCGTAGCCTCCGACCGTGCCTCATTCCGAGCTATAGCGAAGAAATGACGGCATTTTCCGTAAAACAGGACAAAGCTGCAGATTGCAGACCTGTAGGTGCGAATCGATTCGGAATTTTTCCGAATCGATTCTGCCCTACAGAAAGTCCGCAATTCTCTATTTTTAAGTGGGTTTTTGGTGGGGTATTTATATGTAAAAATTCTATTAAGTTGGGAGATCAATTTTAGACTAGGGAAGATTCATTTTTAGGTTAGAAAATCAGATTTTTGGGGATTTTTTGTGGAGCTTCCCTCTCCTCCATTTCCATGGGTGTTTTACCCACTTTGTAAGTTAATATTACTATTCATTGTCTTCAAGCTTTGTACTTAGTTGTTTTAGCTTAATTTATTTGTTTTCTTTACTTTCTTGCCTAGATAAATTAGTTTAGTTTATTTATTTCTTGTTTTGTTTATTAATTAGTTGTTTAATTAGATTAATCATGTGTAGTGAGTAGTTACACAGAGTTTGGGTCGTGTGTCCGCCATTGATGGGCGTTGAGTTCCAAAAATTAGGTTTTGGGGAAAATTGCATTTAATTGAAACCTCGCGTATTAAAGTCGGATTATTATGCGTTTAACTTTCTTTGTCACGCAACGTTAGTGTTTATAGCGATTATCCGAATTTAATCCGCGTGTGACCATTTTTGATTAAATTTTTAATCTCGCAACTTTGGATTAAAGTCCTTATTGTGTGATGTTTATGATTAATTGAAAATGCTCGATTAATGTTTTCGAACCGAAATCCTAATTATTAGTTGTTTAGCCCATGGTGGGGATGCGATCCCGACTCTCGTTTTAATTAATTGTAGTATAGTGTTAACTTCTTCCTTTTTCTCTTTTTCCACCATAACCAACCATCACCTTTTCTTATTTCTTTTACACCATTTTTATTCTTGAAGTTTTAAAACAATTAAAATCTAAAATTTAATCACTCCCTGTGGATTTCTTACGATACCCGACTTACCGTTGTGCTTGCTTGTCAAGTGTAGTAGTAGCTTAGGTTTTTTGTATCGCGGCGGCGAAACACACAACGATTGTGTCCTCACACGAACACACTTTTTCCGTCCGATCACTAGCCCCATTTTCCCAACTTGGTAGATGGGTGCCTCAATATGTGGGATCGGGGTAATAAAACCTAGGTAACGCTCGTGCGCTCACGGGTATACCATGTGTGGTCATGTTGTATGTGCCCTATCAAATCCCTACTATTAGGTTACCTATGAATACACAACCACCCTAGATATGATTCACATAATCTAAATAAATCAACAACAAACCCTACTCAATGGGTCATTGTTATCATAAAAAACTAGTATATAGATTTTTGGGCCTCAGCTATCATATACTAATAATAAGTAATAAAAAATAAAGAAATAATCACTGCCAACTTGCAAATTTAGGATGAACATAGAGAGATAAGAGATAAAGAAAGAAATCAGAGAATACCATGGTTCAGCCTAATACGGTGCCTATGTCCACAAGTACAATGCACATTGTATATATTTTAATGGACAATAGCCATTAAAGGAATGATTACAAGCATTTTAAAGTTCTCCCTAGGGATTGCTTGTTATTTATAGGTAGTTAGTCAAGAGAGAGAGTAGTGAGACAAGTGGAGTACCTTAATAGGTTAAGCAGTTACACCTTTTACATGCCATGGGATAGATAATCATGAGTTGGTTACAACTAGACAAATGTGAGATATTTCCTTACGTGTGTGAGTAGATTAACATGACTGCATGTATTTTGTCACATGATATAAGTTGGTGTAAGACTGGCTTGGACGGTGTTAGTTAATTACGTCAACTGACATGGTGTTAATAGTCTTCCAATAGGTAAATATATAAGTAGCCAAGCACTTTGAGAACTGATCCGACCTCATTGTCCGTGGCTGAATGAATTTTGGTCATGCTGGACTCACTCTCTGCCCTCAATGGGGACACGTGTCCACACCCATGTGGCTAATAAGATATTCCATATTTTGGGTATAACAAAAGCCCCCAAGACTTTATCCATGATTGGAGCAAGTATCAGATCCTCTGGGGTATTAGTATTGTCCTCAACTCTCACCCAATTGCAATAAAATACGACTATCTTAAAAGACGTTTAGTCCAACTCAAATATATCAAGGATAATTTGGTAATACGTTGTCTCCGCTTGTTTATAATTGATATATTTCTCTCTTGATATAAACTTAATGATGTCCTCCATAAAGACAGAGTTATTTTGTGTTACCCGATGCTAGTCATATCCCCATGTAGAAAATTCGAACGATACTTCTTACATGGCTGTGCATTATATTTTGGCCCATTAACTAACCACCACATCATTGTATCGGTTAGTCCATTTTTTTTAGCTACATAAAATATTGACAAATAAGTATATTGAAATATAAAAAGACATAATCAAATGTTTTTATATAGTTGACTTAAGCGCTAACTTCCTTCATCAACCATGGAATAAAACCATTATATTTTCCTTCATTGTACCACCCTTTTGCTTACGCCCAAAGGTATATTTCCAATAAATATCATACTTCCTACATCCAATAAAACAAATTTAAACATATCATACATGTTAACTTAAATAAAAAACATAACCAAAAATAATATACTCACTTTTTCCATCCATCAACTTCATCATGTTGTCGCAATACCTAATTTTGGACTTGTTCAAAATACACCGTAGTTAACTTCAATTTCTTCCCTTGTACTAAAGGTCCCTTATCAATACATTCATCATATTAATAAAAAAAATCATGCGTATACTTGTAATTTACTTTGCTTGGGGTTGGCATGTATTCCATGTAATATAGGGTTGATTATTCTACAATGTATTTCTCAACAATGCTCCCTTCAATATACCTCTTGTTGCCAACGTACTTCTTATAACTTTTCATTAACCTATATCTTAAAAGTATAATGAAAACTAATAAATAAATATTATGCCATACTATTTATCTAAAAAAATAATATCACACATAATTCACTTATTTCTCAAAAGGATACATCTATCGAAATCTGACTCGGCCACATTTTAATGCTTCCTCGACTAAATGTATTATGATGTGGACTGTTATAAAAAACAAATATGGGTGGAAAATATTTCTCTAAAAGATACATAGCCTCAAATAATGCATGTTTAGCTAAAGCTAGAACATCCCTCCTTATCACCTTAGCACCCAACACATTAAAAAAAAATGCTTAATCGCTGAATAACAACTAATGAATCCTTGTTCATTGCACAACCATTTTTAAGTAATAACGGAATAAAATTTGGCATAATCATATGATAATCATGCGACTTCAGTCCCTTCAACCCGAGAGGCTCTAAAGTTACATTCTTACTCAAGTTAGATGAAAAAACCTTCGACAACTTTAACTAATTTAGTGTTCGAAAGAGACATTGTTTTTCTTCTTTACCTAAAGTGAATGCAGTTATTGGTTTAACAGTTTTATCAAATTCATCAATGCTCAACCATAACTTCTTTTTTATCCACATCCCTTTCGTATCTTTACGTGCATTGGTTTCGTCTTCTGATTTATCTTTCAAGTCATAAATAGATAACAAAAGATGATTAGTGACATTCTTCTCAATGTGCATAATATATAAATTATATCGAACATCATGCTCTTTCCAAAAGGGGAAATCAAATAAAATGGACCTTCGATACCATGGAGTTATGATATTTTTATCTACACAATTATTATTGTCCTCATTTCGTTTCCTTTTCTTTGTAATTTTTTGTGTACCAATTCTCAACTTAATGCATGCTATTTTCTGTTCAATCTCAATATCTGAAATTTTTTGTGGAGATTGATGATGTTCTTGTGTTTGTCCAACCTAAACTTGTGATTGCAAGAAAGGAATCTCCGATTACCCCGATTGTAAATTTTCTTACTATTTCCAAAATGGTCTGAGTTGACTTCTTCCGCACAAACTGGACAAGATTTGTAACCATGAACAGTGCACCCAGGAAAAGTGCCATATGTAGGAAAGTTATGAATTGATCATAATAACATAGCTCTCGATGTAAAATTATTTCTCGTGTGGGAGTCATATACCATTACACCTTCGAACCATAATTGTTTTAAATCATCTACTAAAGGTTTAATATAAAACATCTATGTCCTTGCCCGGTGCATTCATCTCGACATATTCCTTTCCCCATGTAAATTGTAAAATGTGTATGATTGTAAGATACCATGGCGAAGCGAATGAAAATGAATATCTTCAAGGTCGAACAAGTTTCCATTCTCACGTTTAGAGCATGGAGATGCAAACATAGTTTCTCCACCACCATTTTTTCTCGCAAAATAGATAAATGTAGAAACCCCATTTATATATTGTGGCTTTCGTTTATCACGTTCTTTCATCCACTCTTTACAAAGTTGTGACGACATTTTATAAGTTAAGAAAATCCAATGGAAAATAAATGTTAAATGATATATTTGATAAAAGTTACAAAGTGCTAAGAATAACATAATTAAGTAATATAGATACCGGATAATAAAACGATAATATTATAATTGAACAAACTTTTAAAGACCTTAGAAGGAAAAACTATTCAAGAAGTTCAACTTTAAAGAAAAATATCAATTGCATGATTTGTTAAGCTAAGCAAAATTATCACCCAATTCGATCAAGTTTTAGTAGTCATCTAATATACAGTAAACCAAATTCCAAAAACTAATATACTATATCATATGCAATGATAATCCAAATTAACTCCCACTTTACCATATTAACCAAAAACTCCAGAAATCCTATCAGTCTATAATTCAAGAACCACTTAATAACTAATAATATACAAAAAAGAGTGTGTGTATGTGTGTGTGTTTGTAAACAACCCAAATCACATTCTTCTTCAAAGACCCATAAGTTATAAAGAATACATAAAAGATGATCAGAAACCAGCTACCATAATACCAAATGCCAAAAATAAACATAATATGCACATATATATAGATATGACACATGTCACATTCTTCATTACATAATTGAAACATCCACAATAGAATACATTTATCAAGTATTGATTCATAATTGAAAAATGTTTCTCAATCAACATAGAAAATTGACAATTTAAAATAATTTATTTAAAATAATCAAAAATAAGAATGGAACTTACCAATTTCATGGCAAAAATATGAGACTAAGTTTTAACAGATTTCGTGAGAAGAATAACAGAGAGAGATGAGTGATGACGACGGTGATCGAAAAGATATAGAGAAATATTCAATGTGTACTGTATACACGGGACAAAGTGGGAGAGGAAAGGTTTAGTCTTTGAGGAGGGCAACGCCAAAATGAAATAGAAGATTGGGTGGTGATTTTTTTTAACATTTTTGGGGATAGGGAAGTGTATACATTGGAGATTCACGTATTCTACAGTGTTATATTAACAATTTTATATCGGTTATGAACACTTACAAATTTTGTAAGTGACCAAAATCGTTATAAAATTTATAAGTGTCCCAAACACTTACAAAGCAATTGTTTAATTAGTTACTAAATAACAGATTTAGTGTAGTGGTAAGCCATGAACTGGGTATTTCTTGACTAATCTCTCAAGATCTCTAAAATTGACGTGACCTAGTCGTTGATGCCAAATGTCCATGGTTGAGAGCTTAGCATTATTACTTACTAAAGAGGATTAGGGAATGATATCATAGCAATTGCTGGTAGTCCTCACACCTTGTAGAAAAAGTTCACCAAATTGATAATAAATATTACACTATGACCGGTCAAACTTTCTTGAAAAGTTAGCATTGTAAAGTTGGCTTATGCTTATCGAGTTTTCTCCCAACCCTTCAACATACAATACATTGTTTATCTTAGGAAAATCGGGTATCCTCATGAAATCATGTCCTAATATTCTATACCTATTCCCATTTCCTCTTCCTTCCTTACGATCCATAAGGTTGGTAAAATATGACTTATCACTGGTCTTGTGCCTAGAGCACCCACTATCAAAATACCATTTAAAAGTATCTTGAGCCTTGAGAGCAACGTAAATAACAAGGGATCTTTCGTCACTCTTAGGTACTCAATATGAGGTAACCTTTTGTTTGCCCTTATCATTTTTGGCTCTAGTCATATCGTTGGAAGTGTTCTCGAAAGTCATAGACATCCTTTGAAATTCTTCCATTAAGAATTTTGAAGTCATGATTAGAAACTCAACTTCCACTCTAAGACTAGCAATGTCGCTATACTACTGTGTGTGAAAAGGTTTTCTATCTTATAGAAAATTCCCTAATGTGACCTCTTCATTTTTAATGGGTACAAATATAGACTTGTTTGGGTCTATCTTGGTTAAAACGCTTAAGACGAGTTCTCCTTGTTGAGTTAGGTTGATGCCCATACAGATCTATCACAAATTTAAAAACTGGTTTGGGTGCGTTATGGGAAGTGGATGAACTGTTGTAACCCATCCTTTGCCTCTCTTTAAAACCTAATGCAGGACCGAAGAACATCCTTCCAACCTTTTTAAATATGTCCTCTAAAGTAACTTTGACATCCGGAGCGCATTTGAGATCTTTCTCTAGTTGGGAAATACGAGCTTTAATTTTTTCATGAATCTCAAACAATGCTTGACAATCTCTCGTTAGATTAGCCACTTTGTTTGTCAAGTCACTCTTTTCCCTCCTCACCGAAACTAACTGCTCATTAAAATAAATCTGAAGTCCCTATATAGAGCACTCTTAGGATTTGTGTTTTGTGCTTTAGCTATATAGGACTTCATCTAGTTGGACTTTGATTTTGACAAAATTATTTGTGTAATTAGGGTAAGTGTCAGTACCTCCACCAAGCTCTCCTAGATTCGTCTACATCAAATGAGTTCTCATTTCAGTCCGCCCTTGTCAGAAAAGGTAATTTTTATTTTCTATGGCTCATAGGAATTTTTGTCACGTAAGACATGACATCACGTTGCATGTGCATTTCATTTATCATATCTTATGATAAAAATGCTTTTGGTAAAATAAAGTTTTGACACCAAATATTTTCCTTTATATAAAATTTGCATAATTATTTTTTTTGAAGTTAAAAATATTTTATTGAAACTGTTTTAATAATTTTTTAACTGATGACAATTTATGTATGCATGTTTAGATGTTAGTATGGTCTTTATATATATTAATGCTTGTATATGTTAATATATGTATGCGTAGTATTATATGTGTATAACATATGCACGCGCGTCTTTGTTTTACCCGTGTTTTGACTGATAGTCCCTTAGCTGTAATACATTTATGGTCTTATGAATGCGTGGCATTATATGAACCCACATGGGCTTGTGTATATTATATATTATATATGTGTAGGTTGGTAATATATATTATATATATATGTTGGCATGTATGTAGACTATTTCAGCTTTTGGTAATGTGGCTTTTGAGATTTGACCATATGAATTGTCTTTTGAGGTAGCCTTACCTGTAGCCGAGATGACCCATTGCAGGTCTTACCCTGTTGGGATGTCCCATTATTTAGTTTGCCTTATCTGTTACCGAGTTGACCAATTAATTTTATCATTTTGCCTTTTCACTATGAAAAGCGGCACCGTTTGAATCTTTTAAACGGTAACAAGTTTATGTTCGCTCCAGCTGGCTCCCAAACTATGTTCCAACGCCCATGGTTTTATTCTAAAAACCAAATCTGGTTTTTCGTTTTTATAAACGACGTCGCTGGGGCTCCTTTTCCAATGGTAATATATTGTTAGCGTATTTGCTACGCAATTGATCCCAGACTGGATTTACACGTGTCTAATTTTTAATGGAACATTTTGTGTTTCTTTCTCAGCCACAAGATCTATTTTTATCAATGGATTAAAACGGTTTTATGTCAATCCTTGTGAAACAATTTTTCACCAATCAGACTTGTTCTCATTTGGGTATAAATACAGACCTTGTGTCTTCATTTTTCACACCCCGAGAAAATTCATTTTGGAGCAAAAATTCTGCCAAATTTTTTTTTGAGAGAGATTATACACCAATACTTTTCAGAGATAATTTTTTGTGTGTTCGTCAAAAGCCATTGCTGAGTCTCAAAACCTTGTTGTGGATTCAAGCATGGACAGTTTCTAAACTCAGAATCTCTGCATCTTCAAATCGGTTGATTTTTCATTTTGAAAAATTGTGTTGTGAGTATCTCTATTATTGTTCTAGTTTTCTTGTAATTTTAGACTTGTTATCTGTTAGATCTAAAGTGTTTGTGTAAGTATTGTGCTGAAATATATTTTATAAATAATACACACACAAGAACAACTAGTAGTGATCTTATTTCATTTAAAACACTTTGTTTTAAATCCAGTTTTTAGGAAATCTGATTTTCAATCAAGAACAACTGATTCTAGGTTTTGATAATTAAACCTATTACGTTTTGTGGACCTTTTCCTATAATAAGGATAACTTGAACAAAACTACTTAAACTTGGAAGTGTGACCTTGGACTAAACAAATTTATACCTATATATTTGACCAAGGACTTGGACTGAGAACAAGAACATATTGGACCTAATCAAGAATCTGAACCTTTCGGACTGATTGAAACTGAAAGTAAAAGTAGATTATAATCTAAATTTTGTTATAAACAGTTGGTTTTATTTCGGACTGCATGCTTGATATGTTAAATTCCTTTTCTGTCTAGAAATCTTTGTGTGAATATGATATCTTGCTTGTTTAAGTGATTTTCAGTAATTGTTTCATATCATATCACTCACACATATTCTATCACATAATAATCACGTAGACACATTATTGTATGTGAATATCTGAACAAGTCTAGTGTTCAAGATTTGAAAGAAAGAAAAGAAAGCTTTTCAAAAACTGAATTGAAAGTCAAGAAGACTTGACTTGATTTGAATGGCATAAGACTTGCAAAGATATATAGGTGATATAGTCTGTTGCATTGCATCTGTGTGTATTCATTAAGTGTGGGTGTGTATTCATATAGGATAGTGCACCACACACTATCACTTCACTAGAAAATAATAATAGGCACTGAGCCAACCTGCGCTTAAAGAAGTTAGAGGGGAAGCTGAGACGTGAAGAAAGTAAGAGCAAGCGAGGACAGTTTAAACAGAGAACAGAATAAGCAAGTAGGAGTCTTGGTCGAGTGGGGTAATCGCTAGATCTTTCTTCTTTATTTATCGAGTTTGTTGTTTGTAAATCATCCCTATTGATTTATTGTTTTAGTGGCAGTAGATTAGGAGAATCCCAGAGGAGTCCGTCGTTTTTCCCGGGGAAGGGTTTTTGAGACCTAAAATAAGCACAGTGTGCTGTATATTTTTCGTATATCACCTCACATGAAAAAGTAGGCTTAACTAAATAGAAACTCACCTAAAATTGAATTGGTTATTATTTTTGTAAATCACCTTGATTTAACAAGATAATAATTTGGATTGTTAATTAACTTTGAAAATCAAATTCATTTTCATAAAGTTAACAAATTAAGTAAAAGTTTAATTTGGTCCCCTTAAGGATAACATCGTTAACTGGTAGGTATTAGGGGTTTATTCGGCAAATAAGTTTACTTCCGCACGAAAAGTCTATTGCAGCCGCACTCTCAAAATCATAATTGAGGACTCACTATCTCTCAAAACCTTTAAATCCTTTTATAAAGATAACAACCTAAGATTTAGATTTTATTTTTTCCTTTTGGTTATTAAAGGCTCAGTGTAAAGCTCAACATTGGGGTATTGGAGGCCACTATCTTCCTTACTCAAAATATCATCAGTGCCACTTTCTTTAGAATGGTTCGACTCATTGTCAAGGCTATCACATTTAGAGACATACTAATTGATGTAGACGTGCTTCAAGTACTAAAGTGACTATCCATAAATACGGTGAAGTTACATCCATGCGATGATTCATCCTTGGATCCACCGAATCAATATTGCTATCGCTTAGAGTGACATTATAATACGCTTTTCCTTGTCCCTGTGTCTTAAGCCTAGTATATCATTTGTGGGCTTTGTGACCCTTACTCTCATACTCATAGCATCTCTTTGAATTATATTTCTTAGGGTACTGTTATATTGCTCTTTTGATCATTTTCAAAAACACTTTTTCCCGTTTTGAAATTTTTGTCTTTCTTAAAACTTTTATTTTCCACTTTGAAGGAATTTTAGTTTTTCAATTTGAGATTTTTGTTTGAATTTTTTAGCAAACATAGCAAGATCATCTAGATCGAATTCAAAACTGAAGTCATAACCTCCTCTTTTTACTTGATTGATCTTTTAAAGTGATCCATTTTTCTTTCTTCTTTTGAATTTTGTGGAACAAATCTATTTCGTAAGTTTGAAGACCACCTATGAATTTATTCTAACCTAAGAGTATCTAAAATTTCCAAATATTTAAGGACCGTGAATTTTTCATTAAAATAGGACGAGAGAGATCTTAGAATTTTCTTAACTACCCTCGTTTCAGAAATTTTCTCACCCAAGTTAAAGTTAGAGTTTACAATATCAGACATGCGTGCATAAAATTCATCAAATGTTTTTAATTCAAGCATGCTAATGGTCTCAAATTGCGTGGTGAGATTTTGTAGTTTAGAATCTTTCACAACATTGGTAACCTCATGAGTGAGTTTGAGGATAACCCAGTCTTCGTTAGACGTGGTACACGTCATGATACGACGAAATTCGTTGGGAGTAACAGCACCAAAAATCTCACAAAAGACCTGAGAGTTAAAGTTACTACATCTAAAATAATCCTCACTCCAAGTAGTGACTACTTGAGACTAATGAAATTTTTATTAGTTACAGTGTGGGGAGTCTACCCCCTTTCAACATCAATCCAGACAAGCTCATCGATTGATTTCCGAATCGATCGTATTTGAGATTTCCACTGGGCATAGTTAGTCCCATAAAACATAGTTGGTTTATTGTACGAGTTATCAATATAACCACCATTATTCATCTGAGTAACTTTAAGAAATATGTTTTCATACCAATTTGAAAAACGTAGTGGTCTGGTTATATGTATAAATTGTAAACAAGGTCACACACACAAAGCAAAATTAATTTAGTCTAAATTTTATCTTATTAAATTCGGTGAACTTAAAAATGCAAGATATTGAAACTAAATGAAAACAAACCACAACCCACAAATTGAAGATAGGAGATGAGGAAAAATCTCTTTCGAAAAAAACCTACATTTCAGCACTGTTTAAAATCGGGTATTACACAACGACAATTACATTCTTATAAAACTTAGAGCTCCACTCGTTGTTGTCAATAACAAATAATGAAGATCTAGCAGTGCCCTATAGCAAGATCCACTAGCCTCGGTATCCACCGATCAACTTTAGGAATAAGTATTCCTATCTTCAGCAGTAGAGAATCAACTCTACAAGGGTATGAACATGTATGGTTTTCTTATATGGTTTAATAAATGCTCAATAAATCATCCAAGGGTTTTTGGAAAACAAAAGAGTTTTAAACAAACTAGTGTTTGGAGATCTTTTGGATATGTATGGGAAAATAAATTTTTGCCAAAAGTTCTAAGAAAAGCTGATCCCAAGATCCCCCCCCCCCTTTTTTCATAGAAAACATGAATTTTGAGGTGACACCCAAATTTTGAAAAAATAATCGTTCTAACGAAAATAGGAACTTGTTCAAAAGAAAATGTAAACTCGTTCAAACAAAGGTATAACTCATTAGAACAAAGATCCAATCTTGTTCGAACCGAGTTCGAACGAGATTTGAACGGTATTAGTTCTACAGCCAGAATAATATCGTTTGACGTTCGTTTGAACGAACTCTCAATATCGTTTAAATGCGGTTTGAATGAGATTTGAATGGTATTAGTTCTGCAACCAAAAAAATATCGTTTGACGTTCGTTTGAACAAACTGTCAATCTCATTTGAACGAAGACATAATGTCGTTCAAATGACTTTAAAATAAAAATATTTTTTTAAAAAAATTATTTTAAAAACAAGCGTCGAACATTTTATAAAAATAACCCGTGAATAAAGTATTTACGCATAATCAAAACTATATACCTTCTTGATGATTGTAGCGACGATATCAACCTTTTCGATTTTTGATTGCTGAATTCAGTCTCTAATTTTTTTTCACTTAAAGATCTTGAGAATGTACATGAAGATGAAGATGTAACGGAATATGTCAAACTAAAATAGAATATGAGCAATTATAAATTTTTCTCTTACACTATGAATCAAAAGGAGAGATAAGACATCAAAAAAATATCTTGATAGCACAAAATATGAAAAATGTAAGAACTTTTTAAAACCAACAAATCACAAAGGCTTCATATAAAAACAAACCTTATTTCACAAGTTATGAAAAAATTGAGGAAAAAACATTGAAAATAAGAGAATGTTGTTAGGAAAATGAAACTTTAGAAAGCCTTGATAAACTTGAAAATACATTAACCTTGGACTCATCTTGACTAACTTACCTTGAAGGATTAGTTCATTATATCTTAGACTCCCCAGTTTATTACTTATAACCATAATCCTTGAGTTTTCCCTTTACAAGCTTCTTGGTATTTTCATATGTGTTAATGATTTGAAAAACTTGGTGTGTGATACATTCCATTGGTGAATGTTTCTACACTTACTTCATAATATTATATATATGACACATGATACACGAGTGTAACATGTTTTCTAATTTTTCTTGGAGATAATAATTTAATATAAACCTAAAATGTTTCACCTCACAAGAACCAATTGTTAAGTTCACATGATCATGAGCTATAAATAATGTGATTTTTTTAATATAAGTTTATATTTTTTAGACCTTTCTTGAAAATATGTTGTTGAAAACCGTGAAAAGTCACATGGTGTTAAACACCAACACTAGAATCAGCAATTAAACATATTGATATACTATGTCCATGTAGAAAAAGTGGCAAACCCACACAAAGGATTTTCATGAAAACACCCTAACTAATGGGGTGTATAACATCAAAGATTAGAAAAGGAATCTAGTGTAGTTTTGGAAATAAATACACATTTAAATCATACCCTTCCCTCACTCATCTCATATTTTTATATCATGCCTACTATTGGTGGTTTAGTGTTCTAAGGAGAAATTTCACATCAAGTCAATTTGTCTTATTTATTGGCTTTGAACAAAATTTTTTGAGTCATAGGTTAGGATTTGATTTCAGTTTGCCCTTTCAACCTATGTTGCAGATTAAAGATCGTAACGACCAAGTAAAACAAAGATCACAAAATTTTGAGTTTCATGTCGAGTCTTGCCTTCCACATCCATGGGATCTCGATAAGGTATGAATGCATATTTTAATTGATCCGTGGATAAATTTTGGGTGTTAAAATTTTAAAATGTTTTTAGAGGATGTTTTCGTAAAAATATTTTCATAGAAAATGTTTTTTATTTTTTAAATTCATTCGAGCGACTTCTCTTTCTCATTCAAACGAGTTTACATAGTTTGTTCGAAAGAGATATCCGTTTCTTTCTAACGAGGCATGGGTTTTCTTTCAATTAAGGTTCGATCGATATTCAAGCGAAATGTTTATGTCTAGGTAGAATGTTATTGCACTAATGTCATTTGAAGTTGGTTCAAATTAGTTTAACATTGTAGTCTGAATGACCATTTTTGGTTAGAATGAGAATCCACAACTCATTCGAACGACCTTGTTTTTTTCATTTGAACAAGTTAACTTAAAATTTGTGTTGTTGAATTTTCGTATTTTCCTATAAATAAAAGGTATGGCAAGGTTACTTGAGAGGTAAGTTTTGTAAAAAATGAATTTCCAAGTTAAATAAAGAGCCTCCCAAACCCCAGTTTACACCAAATAGTTTGAGATCCAAGCTTCAACATCTTATATTTATTTGAGATCTCGTGTGTCTTGCACCAAGACTATTTACTCTTCTTAGAGTACTATTTTGTTATGGTTTGACACGTTTAATTTCGTGTTGTTGGTTGACGACTGGAACTAGTCAAGTCAATGGTAAGATCAGTGGATACTGAGACGTAGGAAGTGCCTTCATTGTGATTATCGTTGGAAGGCATCTAATGACGACCATGAAGAAGGTTGAAAGAGAAAATAGAGAATCAAGGGTTAAAGGCATCGAGTTAGACGAGTAAGTTGAATTGTCCTTGTATGATACCTCTAACATAGTGTATTCGCATGGTTGGGCCGTCTGAGGTTTTTTCAATGTGTGACAACCCGCCTAA
This sequence comes from Sambucus nigra, assembly GCA_949130495.1. Taxonomy (NCBI): domain Eukaryota; kingdom Viridiplantae; phylum Streptophyta; class Magnoliopsida; order Dipsacales; family Adoxaceae; genus Sambucus; species Sambucus nigra. Next base: position 85,674,407 of record OX422223.1, on the reverse strand, counting down.
TAAAATATCGGGAGATCACTCCTATATCAAATGAAAACAGGAGTCGCATATGGATCATTCTTAGCATCATTGTCAAAAATCCATTTAGTTACTAATAACCTATTAGGCCGGCGTCAAATTTTTTCTTAACTACTCTTTTTAAACCACTACTAAATTAAAACATCCACACAGTTTATATGAATGAAACTGAAATGAAATAAAATAACCGAACACTCGGTTCAAATATGATACAACCATATCGAATGTCGCACTAAAAGGCGGTAAAGAATAAATAAATGCAATTGGGCCATTGACCCGAATGTTTATACAGTACCTCCTATCTAGAGTACAAGGATACAAGCGTCTATCGAGAACCTTCCTGCATCCACAGCTGCTGCAACTGACGATTGAATCGAAAGAAGTGTCATCCAGACGTCCATGTGTCTGGATACCTATATATATATATATATATATATATATATATATATATATATATATATATATATATATATATATATATATATATATATATATAGCAAGAGAGGAGAAGTAGATAAACGGATCAGAGCCCGAGTTTTTAAAATATTTAGCAAGTGCATAAATGCCTTATTTTTAAAGAAAAATGTTTTATCTCATATTTAAATTTGATATCGCACTCCCATGAGATACCCCTCACCTCTCTTCTAACAGTGCACTCCTATCGCATTCCTCTATACATCCTAGTCAAGCTACCCTACTAAACTAGTCTATCACCCAACTACTATCAACCCTAGATAGTCCAAGTACTAAGGGCTAAACTTCTCCCCAGTCTCAACACTGTGCCATGTTCATGCGTGGGGTGTCTCTCAAAGCGAAATCCAAATAAGGAACCCCCCCGATACACTACTATGAGGCAAGGTCGATCGTCGAGATCCATTAGACCCTTAGTACCCAATTTATGCTTATATACTCATATTACAATATTCATCCGGATCTATCTCCCGGAATGAGAATTACTTCATTTTCATTTTTATCTCAAAACTTTCCATTTCCTTTCTTATATCCAGGAAATGTATTTTAAGCCAATTCATTATCATGAATTGCTTTAACATATCACATAACTTTTTAAAAGCCAGTTTTATTATCATAAAAATGCTTTTTCGTTTTATAACATCCCATTTCCCTTCTTCCATCCAGGAAATGTATTTTAAAAGCCATTTTTATTATCATAAAAATGCTTTTCATATCATATGCTTCCATTTCCCTTCTTCCATTCGGGAAATGTATCCGAAGCCAAATCGTTTATCCCATTTCCCTTCTTCCATTTGGGAAATGTATTTAAAGACAATTCATTATCATGAATTGCTTTAACATAACTAAGACCGTCCCTCCGGGTTTCCCCACTGGACACGCTCCTAAATGGTTATCATCATTCAAGGCCTATCAAACAAGACAACTTGGGAACCTACCGAAACGTCGGGAAGCGGCCATATGCCTGCGGGAGAGACATAACCACACCCAGAATTACCTCACCAGCGCAGTAAAACATATAATAATCGCCCATATGGCCTAGGAATATATCCACCCTGCATTCATTAGTCAGGGGGCTTCATCACACGCGCGCAACTTCCCATGATAGCATTTAGAGAGGTGTGTATCCATAAATTATCATTTATGAAAATCATTTCTTTTTCCATTTGAAAATATTCATTTTTATATTTTCAAAAGTCATTTACATCATATCATATATATACTATATTCACATAGTATATACATATACCATATATTCCTCCTCGAATATATATAAATGGCCATATTTGCCAATTACATCTAGCGATGACCAATAACCCCAAAGATTCTCTCAAAGAATCATAATCATGCATTTCATATACGCATGATACTAAACCCAAAGTATTTTCTTACTTTAATAAACAATACATACCTTAATCCCATCTAAGGATTTATTGGATATCTCCAATTATACCATTTCTCACTAAGCGAATATATATCTATATTCCCAAATTTTATTCTAATCCTCTCATAGGATTCACCCAACCATAAACATAATTATGCTTTCCTATACGCCTAATTTATATATGCCTAAAAGCCCACAAAAATATCCTAGGGATTTATCTTTCCCGAACAACCTTAAATTTAGTGGGTTATGGATTTCATTTCCATAAACCCAAGGACTACATCTTGTCCATATAATCACTTAAAGGTCCCCACCCTAAGTTAGGAACCCTAAACCTTCAACTGCTACAATTATTCTATTTTCCTCGAAAATATAGTTTAAGGGTTTTACATTTAAAACCCTCACCTTGCCCTCCTAAATTCCCTTAATTAGAGGACCATATAGTCTTAAAAGGTCCCTTATGTTATCACATAAATCACCTCGAATCAAATTGAATTGGAATTCATCCCATCCAATTCACCCTAGGAAAATTGCCTACTTTCAGCAAGGGCGATTGATCGACCCATGGTCGTCGATCGATCGATGGCTTCGATCGATCGATCCCCCGTGATCGATCGATCGATCATGGCCGGCAACTTCTTCTCCGAGAAGATGTTTCGGCCATGAAAGCTTCTCCCAAGCTTTCATCTCCTCACCCAACGGCCCACAACTTCAACCAACAACAACTACACATATAATACGGGTTCTAAACGTCCTAGAACTCGAAATCACCAATTAATTTCAATTAATTTCTAACTTTCTCCAATTTAAACCATTATTGGGGTTTATTCGTTTTAACTCCCGAAAACCCGTTTTATCCATAAAAACCCAACCCAAAATCTTTAGGGTTTGTTTATACCAAACTACGATATGCGATTTATGCTTAAAAGTAAATAAAGCAAGTAAACACTTGCCTCGTGGATATAATCCGACGACCTCGAGCCGAATCCCGCGGAGTTTGGCCGGAGTCTCCCCTTTTCTCTCCTCCTCTCTCTCTTCTCTCTTTTCTTTCTCTTCTCTTCTCTTTTCTTTTCTCACTCTCTCCCTCTTTATATAAGGAGAAAAGGGTTCATACCCCTTAAAACCCAAAAATGACTCGTTTACTCAAGTACGAGCCCTTTTAACTCTAAAATTCTCCAAAACTTAATTTCGACAATCGGACGCTCTTTTTCGACTATCTCGGCCATTCAGAGACTCACGGCGCAGTCAAAATTTCCATCCGAGATACTTGACCGCAAATCACTATTTTAACCCAATATCTTTTAATGCGGGTTTTCCAATTAAAAATCTTACCTTTTGTCGCTTTACTCAACGACGACATATAATTAAAATACTTCATCCTATTTAATCCCAAAAGTAATTATAACACCCATCGAAAATCATCATATCCTCGAAAATCCCAAAAATCACTATTCCGAAAAATTTCCCAAATCTCCAATTCATACCCAATTATGGAATTTAATTGCCCCTAAAAGGACGGGTTGTTACACCATGGTGGGTTTTCTTATATATCACCGTGTTGTGTGACTGTTTATTTTACTCGTGCTATATAACCCAAATGCATGCTTAGGGATAGATAAAATTGGTAATTAGTTTACACAACCTTGGTGTTTAATTTGTGCAAAGATAAAGTTGCTTTTAATTATTCGGTAATTTAATTGGAAAAATTAAAAATATATATGACCCTAACACTATAGCACGTTATCAAATTGGTATCAGAGCGAGTACAATAAGTTATCATGTTTATCCCTATCTAGTGCTCATTTAGGGTTGTTTAGATGTAGTTCAACCATGAGGGTAGTTCCATTACCCAACCTCCCATGTTTGACGGTTCAAACTATCCATATTGGAAGGCGCATATGCGATTTTTCTTAAAATCGATTGAAGAGAATGTTTGGAACTCGTGTTGAGCAAGGGTAGTTTACCGAAAGCACAATATCTTTGAATAACGACTGAAACTAATACCTTGACATTTAATTCCAAAGGAGTGAATATTTTCTTCGTGGTCAAAACCGAAGATTTTAGACGTATTATGACCTATGAGAGTGCGAAGGATGCTTGGGATATTTTGAGATCTGGCACATGGGCACTGACACTGCTAGGGTTTCCAAGTTACAAAATCTATTGACTAAGTTTGAAACGATTAAAATATTAGAGCATGAGTGCTTCGATGATTTTTATGCTAATTTTTTTTAATATTATGAAGAACTTGTTTAACTTAGGTGAACCTATACCCGAGTCAAGAATGATGCAAAAAATCTTAAGGTTGTTGCCTAAAAGACTTAATGCCAAGATCAGGGTACTAGATTCTCTTGGTGGTATCGGTATAAGGTGGGTCCAAGAACTTGTAGGTGATCTTGAAACCTATGAGATGAACATGTGCCGTTCGAAGAAAAATGATGATAAGAAAGACAATGGCATTACTTTGAAAGCCTGAAAGGAGGATGTGTCGAATTCCGATAGTGACAGTTATTTAGATCACAAAGATATCTCCAAGAAAATAAAAATTGAAATTAAAAATAAATAAAAATAAAAATAGAATCTAATAAAACTAAAACTAAAATCCTAAATAAATATAAAATCAAATAAAACTAAAAAATAAATGAAATCCTAAAAACTCTAATCCTAATAAAAACTAAAAACTAATAAAAATAAAATAAAATTATAATAATAAAGATAAAATAGAAAACAAAACCTAGAAAATACTAAATAAATAAAAAATAAATACTAAAAATAAAATTACTCAAACTAAACATCTAAAAAATATTAAAAAGGGACGAAGAAAGCACACACAGGGTTTGGGGTAGGTTTAGGCTAGGTTTAAGGTCGGGTAAGGTTACGAAAAATGGAATTTAGCTCCATTCAACGCGCATTTGCCTCGATATATAGCTTTTGACACCGCAAACGGACGTTTGACCTATAAGATAAACATTTAAGCACATAAGACCTATATTGCAGAGAATTAGCAACTAAAGTACGTCTATTCGGGGTATAAAATGTACAGTTTTGGGTGCTTAGCATGTGCAACAAGCCTTTAAACCTATAGGTTGCCCTACAGGATGAGTTGTGTCTCGTGAGAGTTTGCAGGAAATATACCCACAAAATTCTTTATTTGCAAAATGATTTATTGAAAGGCACTTAATCTCTTATTCGACGTAGAATAATTGCACAATCCATCATGAGATAAATGATTTCAGAAATACAAGTTAGAATGTGTAAAAAGATTAAGCTAAGTAAATACACAAGGCACATCCTTCCTAGAACTCAACGTGTGTGGTCTGAATCAGTCAAAACGGGTCGAGTATCATAAGACTAATTCCTAGATTGCCTCTTCGAAATCAAAGCTTCAACATCAAAATCTCACTTGATATATCTCTCTCAAACGAACTCTCGAGATATGGGTTAGTGTATCGCTCTTGTGTGTGAGGAGGTGAGTAAATGTAAGAAAGTTCAAACGTCTCACACACACATAAGAAAGAACGTACATTTAGAAGGAAAATTGATCTCATGAAAGAATGTTAATCACTATAATGAGAACGTCGAGTTATTCAACACGTTGACTTTCATTTGCCCGAACACCTAGGGGAAATAATGATGTTTATGGGTGAGGGGGAAATGAAATGAGATATGTGGGATGAGGTGAGATAGGATAGGATGGGATGATGATATGATGGATGGATGGATGGTGGATATTTGAGAAGAGTGTATTGCACTTTGACGAACAAATGTCTTTATTTCTTGACAGTAACTTTCTCTTTTTCTTCTTTTCCAAATACACATCAATGAATGAGTCAAATCTGCTAAAAATACAAATAATCCCAACATAGATTTATATTTAATTTTTCTCTATCTGAATCGACTTTGGGAGAGATATCCGCTAAAAATGTAAACACTCTCTATGATAGATCTTCTCCCTTTTTTTTACTTCTTTTCCCAATACGCACCAATGTATGAGATAAATCTGCTAAAAATACAAATAACCCCAACATAGATTTGTATTTAATTTTTCTCCATCTGAATCAAACTTTGGGAGAGCTATTCGCTAAAAATGCAAACACTCTCTTTGACGGTTCTTCTCCTTTTACCTTCAACACTCTTCTCTTTGGGTGAAAAATGAAAGTGGATATGGAAATGGGTGGTATGATATATGGTGATGATATGGAAAATGGAAGGTGTATGGATGTATAATAAATGGAATTTGGTAGGTGTATGGGTGAAAGTATGGCGATCGGGACAACTTGAAGGCACATGTTTCTTACAACTCGAACGTGATGTCGTTCTCAATGATAAACTCAAATTTTTTAATGAAGAATAATGAGATCATACTACGATTTAAGTCCGGACCCAAAAGAAGTTGAATCAACTTGTGACTCGGAGATTGCGTAAAACTCTCTGAAAGGTTTAAAGGCACGAATCTCACAAGCTAAAGTCTCTACTAGTGATCCTTAAGGTTTTCTTGGGAATTATAGTACTCTTCAACTCTAAACCATAGTGAGGTGATAAGTGTGCAAATATTTATTGAGTCTAGAAATTCATGGTGCAACATGCCTTGTTACGTATTACATAAGCTATTTAGAAAAAATATTCTCTAGCTTGATTCCTAGACTTTTGAAAGATGGATGATAGAAAATTCATATCAATGAGTGAGATGAAAGAAACTGCACGAAATTTTAAAAATCAGGTTTAAAAAAATCAAAATTTTTCAAAAGAGGTACAATTTTGATAAAATTCCCCACCCCCAAACAAAAAGGAACATCTTCCTCGATGTTAAATAAAATGATTTTTAAAATTGAGAGCATAAGGTGGAAAGAGATTACCAGAAACAACCGCTAATGAAATCGACAATTATAGCCAAGAAGAAACCTGAATGAGTGATAATAAAAATGTGTACAAGTCTATAAACATGGCAAAACATAAGGTGATGTGAAACACCACCCCCAAACAAAATGAGACTAGTACAAGAAACACGGGCTGCCTCCCGGTAGCGCTAAGTTTAATGTCTTCAGCCAGACCGATGGAATCTCACCCTAAAGATAAGATCTATGAAAGCGCGGGGTGGAAAAAAAATTGGGTGATGAGAATCACCCCCAAACAAGACGGAAGCGGCAATATTGTTGGATAATTTGATAAAGGTGAGGGTGAAGAAACACCGATAACGGCCTTATTTATTTATTTTTCAAGATTTTTTTTTGGTCTTTGAATAATTTGAAAAGGAAAGGAAATATTTTTTTGGGAATTTTTAGAGAATGAAAGGAAGAAAATGTTTTTGGATTTTTTTGGAAGAAAATTAGTGGGAATTTTTTTTTTTTGATTTTTTTCGAAAGGAAAGAAAATATTTTTGGATTTTTTTGGAAGAATAGGTGGGAAAAATATATGGACTCTTAATTTGGACGGACCAACTAAAATTGACCACCGAAAAATGGAATTGGACACACACACAAGTCAAGAAAATTTCCTAACTAGCACATAGCGAATATTTATCTTTAGATTTAGTGAAAGGGGTAGTCAAATTTTAATTAAGTCCGCGGGCGATAAAAAATCACGAAATTATCTGAGTGATCGCCTTTGCAAAATTTTCTCCTAGTGGGCTACCTAGTTAATGGATTTTAAATTGAGTGAGGGCTAGGGTAGGACACAATTGGTAAGCGAGTGAGTCGGATGATGAAATCCCTTCTCATGAGTGACCGGGTGTAGGTCTTAGTCAATTAATTCATCACACCATTTGAAAATAAATGCGAGAATAAAATCAGGTAAGAGCACACAAAAGAATTGACTCTCTAACAGGAGAGGCACGAGGGTTTAAGAAATGTACCTCCCACGATTTTTAGGCCGTGGGGTGCCGAAAAATTTGAGTTGACCGGGGGGAGATCACGCCTATCTCAGTCATCCCCGGGAGTCTTACCGACCCAAGGTATAGAGGCTTATAAATCCTCACCTTTGGACGCCCTCTCTCTACCGTGTCCGGCTTCCCTATCACGCTTGTCTTCAATTATTACAATTTTAAATGGAAAATAAATGGTGTCTCCATGCACCGCAATACAAGTAAGGAATAAAAATCCTAATACAAGCCTTCTAAAATAAAAAAAATGGTACTAAAAAAATAAAAAGTGCAATACAAATGAATCACAAATAGGTAATCCTCGCAAGTGCTTCAAGCTCCAAAGATCGGCAACGGCGCCATTTGATAAAATAAAAAGAAATTGATGTCTCTATTGTATTTGTCGTTGTGCAACTTCTTTATCCATAAAAAATCTTCACAAACCTATAAAAATATAACAAAACTAGAATATAGCGGTAAGTGAGGTATCAATCCACATCTAAGGGTGAAACACAAAATTGGAGAGGACATATATTGATTCATTTGCATTTTATCATATATATATTTTTTATGATTTTACATTTTTTATGGATTTTTCAAGGGATTTTTTGAACTAACTAACTATACTAATTTTTATAAATACTAATTAAGAAGTAAAAGCTAATTTAAGAAAGGTGAGATAAACAAAATTGTCCTAATAAGTAAACTAACAAAATTGGACTCATGAAGGCTTCAAAATTTCATCCCATAAATGGGAGATTAGCCCTCAATAATCATCATACAAAAAATATAAGATAAACAAATGAAGCATGAGATGATTAAACTAAAAGTAATAAGAGAGGAATAGATCAAACCCATTTAAGCCTTGAATTGGAATGGAATCTTCAATTACATTAACACTCTCTCAATTATACATCAAAAATCACTCAATCATAATCCCTCACTCATGTATTTATTGAATCTAAAATAAAAATTACAAAATAAAAATAAAAAGATAGTGGATGAATTCATAATGGACAATTAAATAATAAAAGAGATTTGCTAAAAATGCAAATCCTAACTTTATAAAATTGTACATTAGAACTCATCCAAAAAAATAAATTCTAGATCATTACTTTATATTGAGATAATTGCTAAAAATGAAAAATCTCAATATAAAGGAATGGATTAGAATTTACCTCCCATAAGGGATGAATTTAACTAGATCAATCTATTATGAAATAATTGCTAAGAATGCAAAAATTCATAATAGAGGGGTGGGTTGAATTTATCCTAGAGATAAATTTCACTACACACCTCTATATTGAGATATTTGCTAAAAATGCAAATACTCAATATAGAGGGGTGGAGAGAATTTTATCACACAAGGTGTTAAAACTAATTTGGAGAGATCCTCCTCAAAATGGCCCAAGTATTCTTTTTATATGGTGTACATGGAGGCTAGGGGTTTGTTTGAGAATTGGCTTGAGTGTGCATGGAAATGGTGAGAGGAGCATGGGGTGAGCACATGTGCATGGCAAAGGTGTGAGGTAATAAAATCTGAATTGTGTGCACATGAGGGTAGTTAGGGTTTTATTTGGAAAAGAGGTATAAGTGGTATGGTTTGTTTGGGGGTATTTTAGGAATAAAGGATAAATGGGGATAAACACATGTGGGAGTTATTTGTTATTTGGTTTGGCTTTTGGTTTTTAATAGGTGGAGTCGTGTCTTGGCTTTTAAAAGTGGTTGAAAGGCTTTTGGTGTGTTAAATATGAAATGGGTTTGGATGCATATGGGTCACGAGTTGGATAAGGGTCGCTCGGGTTCGGTACGACATGGTAAGGGTCTTAGGTAGGACTCGCTGGTGCTAAGTCAAGCTCGTCGGAATGGATCATCGACGGGACTTGGCAGGTCGCGGGTCGGGTTATGGGGGTTTGGTTGCCTGAGTTGGAGGGTCGGAGCTGTTGTTTGGATGGGGATTTGGGTTCAGGCGGGTGGATCGGTTCGGGTGGTGGCGGTTTAGAACCGGGGTCGCAAGTTGGGATGAGCTCACCGGAGTTGAAGTTGGGTTGGGGTTTGGTTTAAGGACGCCGCCGCTGGATTTTTTCGGCTGGCGAGGGTTGGCTGGATGGGGGTGTGAGACGGGTTATGGGATTGTGGGGTTATAGGAGAGAGAAAGAGATGGGTGTTGGGAGGTTGAAGAAGAAGGGGTGTGTGTTTGTGTGTGATGTAGTAGGGTGTAGGAAGGTTTGGTGAGGGTGAGGGGTTATGTTTGGGTGTGATGATATGTGTAGGATTAAAGGTGTGAGTGATTTTAGGATAAGGGGAGTTTATGTGTGTGTTTTATTTGGACACCTAAAATAACACTTACTACCTAAAAGTAAAAATAATCAAACAAAATCTAACAAACTAAAAAAGTAAAAATAAAAATATTAAAACTTAAGAAAATAAAATCCTAAGTTATTAAGAACTAAAAAAAATAAAACAAAAGAAATAAAAAAATGAAAAATCTAATAAAATATGAAAACAAAAGTCATAAAATATAAAATCTAATAAACTAAAAATAAACTCAATCCTAATAAAACTACAAGCTAATAAAAATCAAAATAAAATAAAATTGTAAGAATAAAATATAAAAATAGAAAATAAAAACTAGAAATCCTAAATAAATCTAAAATAAAATCTAAAAAATTAAACGACACAAATTAAAAATCTAAAAAATATTAAAAAAGGACAAACAAAACACACACAGGGTTTAGGGTGATGCTTTGGGCTAGGTTTAGGCTCGAGTTTGGTCACGGGAGAGGGAATTAACTCCATTTTAACTGCAAATTGCTCCGAAATATAGTTTTTGACTCCGTAACTGCAATTAAACCTGCATATTGAACAATTAAGCACATAAGGCCCATATAGTTAAGAATTAGCAACTAAAGTACATCTATTCGGGGTATAAAATGTACAATTTTGGGTGCTTATCAATCACGGTACTAGATTTTCTTGGTGGTGTCGGTATAAGGTGGGTCCAAGAACTTGTAGGTGATCTTGAAACCTATGAGATGAACATGTGTTGTTCGAAGAAAAATGATGATAAGAAAGACAATGGCATTACTTTGAAAGCCTGAAAGAAGGATGTGTCGAATTCCGATAGTGACAGTTATTTAGATCACAAAGATATCTCCAAGTTTACTAGGAAGTTCAAAAAATTTCTTAAGATTAGAGAATATAAGACGTTTGATAAGAAATTGAAGAAATTTAGAAATGATCATGATAGGAAGAAGAGGGATAAAACTAAGAATGTGGATGTCCGGGACAGGTGTTATCGTGGTGTTCGACATCGTGCTTTTAAGTGTTCCACTAAATTAAGGAGAAAAGGTAAGAATACTAAGGCATACAATATTACACTCAGTGATAGTGAGTTGGAAGAAGAAGTTGATTCCCCCGTGGAGCGTAACTTCATCGCTTTCATGGATAGTCATGTGGAATTAAATGAAATGTCTCCCATAGATGAAGATAATCATGTGCAAAATAATTACGAGTTCCAGTGGTGTAATTCCCTAGCCAGTAAGGAAGAAGAAAGTTGTGAGAAGGAGGAGAGTAAACTTCAAGTTGTCCTTCATGAGTTTTACACCGAGTCATTAAAGTTGAAAAAAAGAACTTATAGGCTGTGTTAAAAGTGTGAGCCGTAGGAAATAATGATGCTAAATTAATTGAGGATTTGAGGGCACGTGAGAAGACTCGTAGGGAGAAGCTAACATTTATTGAGGTGGAGAGAGATAACCTTCTATGAATGATTGAATACATGAAGGAGTCCCTAATATTTGATAAGCTTAGGTGTTTGCTTGAGTATAGTATTATGGAATTAGAAGAGAATTGAGAGACTCGAGTCACGTCGAATTTAATTTGAAATCCAAGTCCAAAAAGTTGGATAAAATTTTAGGCATCGTTCAAATAAAAATTTCAAGGTTGGAATTGGATTTGATGATACAAATTCTTTCGTTGATAAAGCCAATACCAATATTTTGAGAGAGTTAACCATAGCCAATGACGTTAGAAAAGGTCAACCCAAGGGTAACATTCCTCATCATTTCTTCACTTTCACACATTGCGATAAGAAAGGTAACCTTTGAAGTTTTGTTATGATCTTAGAAAAGGTCCTAGGCTGTATAAGTCTAATGTTACCAAGGTTACCCAACACCATGATCATCATGTTACACCAATGTGGTTTAGGAAATCATATTTTATGGCAATTAATGTTAGACTTGTTGATTCTTGCATGTTTGCACATGATTATTCTCTTGCTATATTTAGTGGTTGATTGTGTTTGTATGTTTTTCATATATTAGCTTTTGTGCTTCATGTTATATATTATTTCTAGTTGTATGCTATTTGTATATTTTGTATTTTGATTTTTCATTTGTTGGGTCTTATTGAGAAAATTATAAAAAGATTGTGTTTGTGTTTTGAGTCGGTTAAAAACTCAAAAACAATTATTTTGTTTGTATAATTTAATTTTACACATTTTGTATGATATATGAGTGTGTTTGAATCCCATTCATTCCCTATTTTCCATGTGGCTAGGACATTTGATTATGATTTACAATGCTTTGTATTGTTCTTAATTATGCTTAGATGGAATTGTTTGAATTTGGTTTGCTCAATGAATTCACTTTATATATGCCTCAGAACACACGTTCACGATCTCTTTTGGATTTTAATAACTTATGTTACATGATCTAACTGAGGTATTCTCCTATCAATCTTATCATATACATATCTATTTATTAGGGGATTTGTGCATGTAAGAACCATTTCCTGTGAGATTTTTGTAGATAAAAAATATGAGAGTACAATGGAAAAGGATTATAAAGAGTGTAAATCACCTTTCCATGAAATACCACTATTGGAAGAGCCTAAAAGAAAAGAGGGCAAAAAGAAAGAAAGAATTCGTAAGGCCAATTTTTTGCATTGATCATCAAAAGTGTGATATCGTCAAAATGAGAGAAATATATATATATATATATATATATATATATATAGGGAGAGGATCACAAGTGGACTAAAAAGTGGAATTTTTAATGGACCTTAACAAAAAATACCTAACAACCCATTAATTTTAATTCCTTTGTTGTAATTGGTCCGCGCCAGTGGCAACAGACATGCATGTGACCCTTACCCCCACCCCCACCCCCACCATGGTAGACCACTACTTAAAAAAAATTCCGTTGGCGCGAACCAATTAGAACAAAGGAATTAAAATTAATGGGTTGTTAAGTGTTTTTTGTTAAGGTCCATTAAAAAGTCCGTTTTTAGGTCCACTTGTGATCCTCTCCCTAATATATATATATATATATATATATATATATATATATATATATATATATATATATATATGTTTCTTTTCTAGGGCGTTATAAGCTAAAGATCAATATGCTTACACAATGAGTCCTAATTAATCTTAAATGTTTGATTCTATTAATTTGAGAATCATCAGTATTTTCTAGTCTAGTGTTCATTGCTATGTTTGTCCATTTATGAGTTCTTCACTTGCCACTTGAGGCTGAATCGAGGTTTGATAATTTAATGTCGTTAAATAGAACTCCCTGTACATATCTTGAGTGGTAGGGACATATTTTTTTTTTCTAGTTCACGCTCCACATTTATGCCACATGAGTGTGTAAAGCTATGTTTTTGTGTCTTTTGTTTGTGTTATGCATATATATGACTGTGCATTATTGTTATATGCGTGTGTATATATATATGGTATGTTTTTGTATCACACTGGCACCTTATATGATTAAATTGATGTCGTTTGTAATCTGTTGTTACATGTTTACATTGGCATTATTTTGTCTCATAGTTTGGATTATTTGTGCTTGTTTGTCATTTGCATTTCACTTCACATCGCATGATATATTACTTGTTTTCTTTTGTGTTCACATGTTTCACATTAAGGGGGTGAAAAGTTTTTATATTGTGAACCTTTTTTCTTTATCTATTCCCTAACAAAAAGGGGGAGAAATATTACCTTAGGTTGAGATGTCTTATCTTAGGCGGTGTTATTATACAAAGGGGAGGGTTGTTTTTTTATATGCAGTTTATATATGTTATATTCTCTTTGAATTTGAAAGTTAACTATGCAGGTTTTAGCGAGGATGTGACAAAATTTCACTACAATAAATCTACTTAAGTTTGTGTCAGTCAAGTGTCTCTGCTTTTTCCTTTTGGAGTTGGGATTGAGTCTTAGAGAGATTGACAGTACAATAGTATTTTTATTTTTGTGTTTTGTCCTGAAATATACAAAAAGGGAGATTTGTAAGGACAAATTTCACATCGAGTCAATCATATTGTTTATTGGCTTTATTACATTTAGACAAAACTATTTGAGTCATAGGTTAGGATTTGAGTTTTGTTTGTCCTTCAAGCCTATAATGCATATTTAAGACCATATCATCCAAGTAAAACGTTGATCACATTATTTTGAGTTTCGTCTTCAATATCCATGAAATCTCGATAAGGTAAGAACATATATTTTGTTTGATCCCTGGATACGTTTTGTGTTTTTAGTGTTTTAAAATGTTTTCGAGGCTATTTTTGTAAAAATATTTTCATAGTAAATATTGTTATTTTTTAAATTCGTTCGAACGAATTCTCTTTCTTGTTCAAATGAGTTTACACAGTTCGTTTAAACTAGATATCTGTTTTGTTCAAACGAGGTACAAGTTTTCGTTCAAATGAGGTTTGAGCGAGTTTCACACAAAGTGTTTCGATCTAGGCTGAATTTTATCGTGCGAAGGTCGCTTGAAGTTGGTTCAAACAAGTTTAGCATTGTCGTTCGAACAAATATTTTTTGTTGGAGCGAGAATGCATAAGTCATTTGAAAGACCTTGTTGTTTTGTTCGAATGAGTTTCCTTGAAATTCATGTCATCAACGTTTTGCATTTTTTTTATAAATAAAAGGGTTGGTAAGGTTATTTGAGAGAGAGTTTTTGTTGAAAATGAATTTCCAAGATAAATCAAGAACCTCCAAAACACTAGTTTACTCCCAATAATAGGGGATATGAGTTTCAATATCTTATGTTTATTTGAGATATCGTGCGTCTTATACCAAGACTATTTACTCTCCTTGGAATAGAATTTTGATCAAAGAATTTTGTGTTTTTTGCGGATTGACACATGGATTCATATTATTGGTTGACGATTGTAACCAGTCAAGGAAATGGTAATATCGGTGAATATTGAGATGTAGGAAACGAATGCGTTCATCCAATGGCCACTATGAAGATGGTTTAAAGATAAAAGAGAGCATCAAGGCTTAAAGTTATCGAGTCGATTAAGTAAGACTAATTTGTCACTGTATGATGTCTATATCACAGTGGATTTGGGTGGCTGGGTCATTTGAGGCTTTTCCCATTGTGGATTTTCCTTGTACGTCACCGTGTTGTGTTATTGTTTATTTTACTATTTCTATAACACCTAGATGCATACTTAGGGAAAAATAATATTGGTATTTAGTTACACAACTTTGGTGTTTTAATATGTGCAATGATAAATTTTGTATTAATTGCATACTCAGTAATTTAATTGGTAAAGTTAAAAATCGGAATAACCCTAGAACTATAGCACGTTTCTCAAGTGTATGGTATAAATTGGTACATTCACCCACCTAATAGCCTAATAAATGAATCATAGGACCCTCGTCACTTAAGGTACCAAAAAATTATTTCATAAAATTTACCTACACAAGTTAAAAAGATTGAGGATAATATCAACCAAGTAAAAGCAGGTTATAACATGAACTCATGAAAAGTGGAAGAGAAAAATATTGAAAAAAATTTGTATTTGTAAACTTCTAAGATATAAAAAATCATACACAAAACACATAAAATAGAAATCCATATGTTACACTTGTCCACATATTACACATTAGATAAAGCCCCATGGATATGATTTGTATATTGCCAAAATTTATCTTACTAACCTTATTTTCAATGAGTATACTCCCGTGGATAAAAGTTACCAATTTTTGGCAGACAAAAATCAACTTTTCAAAATTCGTCTTTGCATTACACTCAATTTGACTTCCCTTTTGCTAATGACAATGGAAGAGAATATAAGGGAAAAGAAAATAAAGAAAAAGGAGAGGCGTAGAGAAATTGGGGAAAGAGTTTTCTCAAAACATATCAATTGAATTGACATTATAAAAATGGTAAATAGTGAAAACAAGGATATTTTCAAGTCAAATATTTTGCATGATAAAAATCCAATTGATATGTGAAAAGATTCACTATCGTTTCTCTAAGGTCATTGAGATAAAAATAAGCACTCATGACATACATTCAACATGATGGTATCACTATGAAAACCAAGGCTACAAGGAGAACCATTATATATAAAAAGATAAAAGTACTTTTTATTACCAAATAAAGTGATTGCGATTATTTTTAAGTTCATGCCCAAACAATCATCTTAATGAAGAAAAGTGCATAACTAAATCAGAACAAGCCACGTATACGAGTTTCTCATAACCATGATAACCAAACAAGTTAAATCCATCAAACTCATTTTTTCATAATCAATCAGAAGAAGGTTGCAAAGCTTTATGTAAACGTAACCAGTGATCAAGGCTTCAAATCTTAATCCAAAAGTATTTAGTGCCTAGGGAATGATTGTAATAATTTCGTATTATCAAGTACTTGCACAAACGATCATACAAAATTTCCCCAAACCAATCACCAATTCTAAAAAAATAGAAAAGAATGTTAACCCCACTTTATGTTGACTTAAAGTGGAATTTAAGTCGACTTAATATGCCATTTGGGACTGCCTTGATTTTGACCAAAAATGAACTTTTGAGGAATTTTTAAAAATAAAGTCTAGGACTGTTGATACCAAAATTCACCACCTTACGTGGACCAATTACAAGCCAGCACGTGTCATCCAATGTGTCATAAGTCCAAGTCAGCATTATACAAATCCCCGACCAATGAGGGAGCCCGACCAACATAGAAGACAGACCAACTGGGAATATCGACCAATAGCAGGGAGTTCAACCAGTATGACCAATGAACCGCTAACAGTCTTATGTTTAATTCTGATTACGTATTGATGAAAATGCCTAACAAATGAAGTCATTCCATCCTTTCACATGACGATTCTTGACACCCCTCTTGGGATATAAAATACATTGTAACACCCTGATTGTCGGGGGACCAAAAAATAAATCAAGGCAGTCAAGCAATACATAACAGTGGACGTAGGCTTTTTCATTGAGCTGAACCACTTTAGAAATCTCATTTATCTTATTTGTTCTAATTATTTATCTGTGATCAATTAATTAGGCCTAGTCTAGTTTTTTGTATTAACGGATTGGCGCCGTCTGTGGGAACGTATTGCTAAACATTTCCACGAATTCATCATATATGGCTGATATCACTGAAACAAGTAACAGAAATGAGGGAATTATGCCTAATCCCTTTGCCCCCCAAGTAACAACGATTTAACTGGAATTTTAGATAGCCTATCCAAAGGTCAAGAGGCTATGTAGGATACGATAAGACAATTGGCCCAAACTCTTCAAGCTGGGGTCCTGCACAGTCCAATCAAAGGAATATGCCACCGCCGTCGATAAGGAGTGTTAGGCATAGACATTTTAGAACTTCAAGGGATCCTTCATACCGTCCTGCAACAACTTCTTCTATCAGGGCTCCTAACTCCTAGGATGGATAGTCCCTAATTCTAGAAAGACCGAGTGCCTTAGAAAGGATAAGTAGGGCCTCTCCTTTTGATCATTTAGAACTCAGGGGAAATTAAAATGCCCTTCAGGTTGTGACGAGAAATACTCGATGACCAAGTAACTTGAGGGAAAGTTCAGCCCAGTCCAGATCGAACGCCCAGTGAACTGCTCGGTCCAGTCAAAGAGAAGGTTCGCAAGAGGAAAGATCAGCACAATTAGTTGGTCAGAACGAAAGAGCCGTCACCAACACATATGGTGATGGCAATGATGCTTGGAAAAGGGTCCATTCAACATTTGGAAGATAATTTAGGAGAAATGGCCAAGGCCAAGAATCCTCTCCAGAGAAGTTTTACTAAGGGATCCACCTTTATGCAAACCATTGTAAATTTCCCTACACCCACCAAGTTTAAAGCTCCAGTGGTTCCTCCCAAGTATGATGGGCAGACTGATCCAGTTCTTCATATAGAACAATACCAAGCAGCGACCGATATCTATGCTGTCCCTAACGAGATGAGGTAGGGCATTCTCAGGAACAATCACTGGATCTGCTCAAATCTGGTATAATAGTCTTCCTCGGGGGCAGATTTCTAGCTTTTAACAACACGTCGAGCTATTCATTGGTAATTTTTGCTTTGGAGCCAAACCAGTGAAACGAGTAGCTCATTTTATGAGTGTGAGACAGAAGGTGGGAGAAAGTACCAGGGATTACAACACTCATTTCAATAACGAGAAATTGGAGGTTATTGATTACGAGTAAAAGACTGCAATCACTGCCCTCATGAGTGGTTTGCTCCCCGACAAACTAGATTATACTTTGGCTAAAGATCCCACAAAAATGATGACATAATTTATGGCCAGAGATGCGAAGATTATAAATGTCGAGGAAGCTATGGTAGCTAAAAAGAATTCAAATGCAAAGGCAAAAGCGAAGTCTGAAGGGAAGTTAGATAAAAAGGAGCACAGGAATCACAATGAGCGCAAGGATTCAAAAGCAAAAGGAAGCCTAGATCGGCTTAGAAAATACACTAATTACACTCCCTTAACGGTGGATATACATCATGTTTTGGAAGAAATCAAGAAAAATAAATATTTAAGTTGGCCTGAAAGTTAAGGTTACCTGCTGATAAGAGGGATAAGTCCAAGTATTGCGAATTTCACAAAGACTATGGTCATACGACCAACTGGTGTATTGCTCTCTAGAATGAGATCGAGGCGCTCATCCGATGAGGAAAATTGGATAGATTTGTTAATCCGTAGGCTAGTGGAAGAGATGGTAGTAAAGGTCAACAAAGATCTAAATCTCCTATTTGGCCTAGAGAAGGGAAGAAGAGGAACCATGATGATGATCCATAAGAAGATCCTGATCTCCCCAAGAAGCCTAAGCAACCTGAACGCGAGGCATTAACACTCAGCTTTGGATTTTTTGATTGACATATGATTATAGGTGGAGATGCAGGAGGGGGAGACCATACAACTGAAAGGAAGACTTACCTCAATGAGGCTCATTCTTATTCCTATATCCAATGAATCAACCTTGCTGAGAACGACTGACCAAGGAAAATCATAAAAGATAAGCTCGTAATTGGATTTTTTAAGAACGATCTCTTCGGAGTATTGTATCCTCATGACTATCCTTTGGTGATCAAACTTAATAAACGACGTACTAGTAGCAAGAACACAAGTGGATAATGACAATTCGATAGACATTATGTTTTATCCCTATTTTGATAGTTTGGATTTAAAACTCAGCCAATTCGAGCCTTACCACACACCCCTCATTAGATTCTATGGTGAGAAGGTATTTACATTGGGAACAATCAAGTTAGATGTGTTTATCAGGACATGGCCGGTGAGCAGGATAGAAAAATGAGATTTTTTGTAATGAATAAAAATATTCATTCTGCTTACAAAATGATTACGGGAAGAGTAGGTCTGAAGAAATTTGAACCTGTACCTTCTACTGTTCATCAATGCCTGAAGTTCTCGACTAACTTTGGAGTTAGAATAGTGAAAGGAGATCAGAAACTATCTCGGGAATGCTACTATTCATCTACCGAGGAGGAAGATATGGCAGAAGTAAAGAGGAAAACAACCACTTATCAAGTGGATATGTCTGAGCCAAATAGAGAATCTGAGGTTGAAGCCTTAGATCTAAGAGATAAATCAGAGCTCGTAAAAGGCCAGGTGATGGAGGCAACATAAAACATTGTTCTGGACGATGATAAATCAGAGCAAACGATTCAAATAACTGCGTCATTGGATTCGGTTCTTAAATAAGAGTTGGTGGCCTTCTTGAGAATAAAAAAGTAGGTGTTTGCATGGAACCACAAAGATATGCCTGGTATAGACCCAAATTTCCTATGCCACGAGCTTAATGTTAATAAGGAGGTTAAGCCTGCAAAGTAGCGAAGAAGAGTTTTCATCCCGGAGAAGAACCAGGTGTTGATGTAAAAAATTAGATTATATCTAATTATTTAATCACAGATGAAATAAAATGAGACAAAGAGATTTTAAAGTGGTTCAGCCTTGTAAGAATGGCCTACGTCCACTGTTTCTATTATTGCTGAGTGTTTGGGAATTCTTGATTACAAGTTTAGTCAGGAAATTCTCAGTCCCCTTCCAATGAGGATGACACAATGTATTTATAGCCCTCAGCTGTACATGTAAAAGGGTAATCCATAGCTGTCCATTAGGAGTATACATTTGTGTGATAATAATAAGCATTTAATGGGCAGTTAATCTGTTGGTTATCCTGCTATTAATGCTCTGTTCGAGGTGCAGCTCAGATCGCCTAAGATGCTTGGACCGCCTAAGTAGCTCGGTACTCATAAGTTGCTCGGTGTATTAAAGTTCCTCGGAGAGCTCTTGTTGGTCGGAGCGTCTGAGTTGATCGGGGAAGCAGAGTTCCTCGTTGCAGTATGGTTCCTTGGAGAGCATCTATTGCTCGGAGCATCTGAGTGGGTCAAGGTGTTGTTCTAAAGTGTTTATTATTGCCACGCAGATTTCCACGTGTCTTCACTCAATTGAGCCATGTCAGCAGACTAAATTTGGTATCAACAGAAGCCCCCAATGTTTCACAGTTCGAAATTTGAAGAGTGTGGAACATTCTTTCTCGAAATATGGCGGTTTTAAATGGTCATCCTGAAATTTAGGAGTATTTTCTTTTGTATTTATTTCTCCTTCCAAATTCATAGAATCGGAATTTTTTGAATTTTTATAACCGCTTCGATTCCCGCGCCCTTTTTTTCTTTTTAGCCGCTTGGTAACATAACCGTCTCTTTTTGTAATCATTATCTTTACATTCCCAAGACAGGGTATTTAAGCGTTGCAGAAAATCCCCTCGTCTTCTACTTTTTTAAATTCGCCTTTTTGAGTTTTCCATTATCTCTCTCTTATGTGCGTTCATCCCTTTCATCATTCGTTGTCAACAGACTCATCCTTTTTCCTGTAAGATCTTCTTCCTTCTCTTTGATTTCCTTTACTCATCATGGTTTACCCTGTAGAGTCGCTTGATAAGTTTCGTTCTGGTTTCTCTATTCCTTCATGGGTTATTTTGGAGGAACTTTCCGAGCCTTCAAATTATTTTCGTTTGGCTGAGGGACATTGGTTCCCCAGTCTCTTTCTCACTGAATGTGGCTTTTCTTTTCCCCCAAACCCTTTATGTCTGGAATTTTGTCAATATTTTGACGTGGTTCCTGCAAGAATAGCCCCCAATACGTGGAGAATAGTTAACGGAGTTCATAGATTAAATCAAATTCATGGAACTCGTATAGGAATTTCAGAAATTATGTTCTGTTATAGATGGGCTGTTGGTGACAATACTTTTTATTTAAAAACTAGGTTTTTAAATAGGGCTTTAGTGGTCAATCTCCCCGATGCCAATAGGGACTACTTCGAGCACGGGGTTGTTATGAAAAATTGGCAACACCCTCCACTGACTGGAAATGATGTGTACCAGGGTCCTAGATGTCCTCCCTATGGCAATGGGATAGGTTGTTTTTATTTTATTTTTGAAATTATGCTTCCTTTGTGTTTGATAAAATGTGTCACTGATATTTTAATTTTCATTTATTTGCAGTTGATAGCAAAAGAAAGTCTCCAAAAGAGACAGAAGTTAATTTAACACATCTAAAACTTATCTGGAGTTTGCATCAGACTGTTGCTGACGAGCATATCATGTCAACTTCATATTTATTGCAGTATAAGAGTTACACCTCATCTTTTACTGCTCGTCCGGTGATAAGTGAGGTAGAACCAGTACCTGCTTCTGCAAGTTCTTCGCCTGAGTCTCATATCCCTCTGAGTGAAAGAATGAAGAAAAGAAGAGCTCCTTCGATCTTCGAGAAATCTGCCTCTGTTGCTGGAGAGGCAAAGAGAAGTAAACATGATGTTCCAGAAGAGGGGACAAAGAAGATTGATGCACCCCCTACGGCTACTACTGTGAAAGTTGTCGAGAAGCCCCCAGTGGCTCCGAGCAAGGCCGATGTTCCAAGCGAGGTGATTGTTATCTCTCCGACTAAGAATACATCATTAGTCGAGACCATTCCTGTTCCCTCGAGGAAGCTGAAGAAGAGCTCCTCGGTCAATTTGGCTGAATCTATCTCTCAACCCCCGATTATTGGAAGTGGTGTTCCCACTTTTGTTTCTCCGAGCTCTGCCATGAGCTCGGTGAAGTCTTGGATCATTCCCGAGATCCAAGGTATGGAAGAAAAAATTTCTCGGGACATGGTTACCTCATTAGCTGCTCACCATATACCTTCTGTAAGTATCATTGTCCTTAACTTTCATTTTTCCCTTGTCACATCTGTGTACTGACTTGATATCATTTTCTTTTCCCAGTTGGTGACCTGTTTTAATACCATTTTAAAGAAAGATGAAGCTATTAAAGCTTCAAGCTCCTCGTCTGGTGTAGAGAAAGCTTTGGTGGGCCTGACGCAGTCTTTGAAAGATTCTCGTCAGAAGTATGATGATGATAAGGCTGTTTGGGAGGAGAAACTTGGTTCCACCAAGCAGGAGAGAAACCAAGCTGTTGAAGTCTCTAAAGGTTTGGAGAAAAAAGTAAAAAGCTTGGAAGAGAAGAATAAAGAGCTCGATGAAAAGCTAAAAAATGCTAAGGAGTTTGAAAGTAAGCTCAAAAATGCTGAAGAAGAGTTGGGCCGACTTCGTGAAGTAGGTCATCAAAAAGAAGAAATAGAGAATAAGCTGAAGGCTGCCGAGGATCTTCTTTTCGAGAAGATTTCCTTGGAAAAAGCGAAAAGGAAGTTGGCTGTAAAAAAGTCTTTCAGCACTGGCTAGGATAAGGGGTGGAATAAAGGTCTGGCTGCCATGATGTCGCAGGTGGAATATGATAGCCACAAATACTTTAGGGAAGGCTGGGTCGCTGCTCTGCAAGAGATGAAGGTCGATGAAAATTCTAACCTGTTTCAGCGACACATCCCGGGCCCCCCTCCAACTCCTGAAGAAGATGAAGAGGATGAAGCCGCCTCTGAGGAATCCTCCATGGTGATGGGAGATCAAATTCCTCATTCCCTAGCTATCCAGTCGACCAGTGAGCAACTTCAACCATCCATTATTTCAGATGAGCAACTTTCAGCACTCCCCGAGCAACCATCTGTTCCATCCGAGCAACCTACCTCCTCGTCCCAGCCTCCCGAGAAAGTTTTGGGAGACAAGGAAAAGGTGTAGAGTTGTTCGGATTTTTCTCTCTGTTTATTTTTCTTTATCAAATGTAACTCTGAATTTTGTACTTCTCCTTTATGATGTAATAAAATTTGAAGTTTCGCCTATTCATACTGTTGTTTCTCTTCTTCATGCTCTGTTTGAACTCTTATTGATTCTTGCTTTGTTTTCCTTTACTAGTTTATGCCCAGGATGGAGTTATTGTCTGCTCATGATACAAAATTGTTGAGGCAATGCAATGAGTACTTCAAAGCTGGTTATACAGATATGAGTGTAGCACAAATCGTTGACATCCTCGGTCAAGGTGATTCAGAGCAAGTAATTTTAGCCTACCAGTATTTGAAGTGCCTGCTTGACCGTGCAGTGGCTAATAATGTAGCATATTATGAAATGATTGAAGATCTCCAAGGGACTCTTGAAGAGCTTCAACAATAATATAAGGAATCTATAACCCTTTTGCACGAAGGATATGAGAAGAAGTATCAGCAACTCAGTGCCGATAAGGGATACGATAAACTGTTTGCTGCTTACGATGTGAGGGAGAGAACTTTGAAGGGTGAGGTCGAAGAGCAAAGACAGATAGCTGAGTTGTTAGAGCCAGAAAATAATAACCTGCAAAGAGAGGTGTCTCAGTTGAAGTCTGCAGCTTCCACCTCAAACGCTTTGGTCCCTGTGAACGACGAGGGATTCTCTTTCTTGGAGGTAAAAAATGCCAACCTGAGGGATGAAATAGAAACCTTGAGGAGAGCTGGACCTTCTACATCTACTCGAGGACGAGCAAGAGCTCCTCGGGGACGAGAAAGAGCTGCTCAAATTATTATCGAGGAACAAAGAACTCAATATGCTCTGGAAAACCAGGCCTTCCAACTGATGGCAAAGAACCAGGCGTTGGCTGAGATGTCTAAGAAGATCAGGAATCTGGACGAGCAGCTTTCTGCACAGAAGTTTGCCCTGGAGAATAAAAAACTATTTATAAAAAGTCTTCACGAGCAGTTGGAAAGGTTGACTTATCAGTTCCACAAGCAGCCCAGAGAATTTTGGATGGCTGGCTACAATGAGGCTCTTTACCATTTGGATGATCGGATCCAAAATGCGAATAATGAAGGTTACAAACAAGGGTGGTTGAACGCCCTGGGTGTACTGCAACTGGAACAAGGTCACTACTTGTGGGATTATCATAATCCTGGGTTGCTCGACTTGCCAGTGCCACCCTTCAAACTTGACATGAGCTGGATCCCTTCCCGGGAAATCCCTCAGTGTTTGATTTCCAAATACCTCGGCGATTATAGTCTCCATTCCAATGCTGAAATATCTCACCCCGAGCACCTACTCAATCGACCATCTGTGATGAACATCAGGATGCTTAAAGATCTTAATTTCATAAACTCCCCTTATGCTTTAAACGATCCTCCTGTTGGCGAGGAACCTGTTTCAAAAGCAGAGGGGAAGAAACCAACAGAATAGGAATCTCGATGTAGTAATTAATTTGTATTTCATTCTCAATGTATTATGTTTTTGGATTTAATGAAAGACTTTTATTTTTGTTCGCAATCTTGATTGCCATTGCCTTGTGGTTGTAAAACACTTTATATATGTATATCTGTTAAAAAGATAACAACATTGTGTTATTTGTCGATCAACTTAGAGTTGATTAAAACTTATTGTCGACCAGTTTGAATTTGTGGTAATCATTTGACAACTTAACCAAACTTAATGATGTTTTGTTTCTCGACCAACTTGGTAGTAATTTAAAAAGTTACGAGTATCAAAAATTTTGCTCGATCACTTTCTCGTACTCATAAAATGTTTCCGACCAACCAAGGTTGGTAAATTTTCCTTCTCGACCAATTACAGTTAGTGGGTTTTTTCTCACCGACCAACTTTGGCACTTTTTGGAATAGTTTCTCTTCCTAACCAACCTTAGTTGGCATTTTTAGGAATAGTTTTACTTCCTAACCAACCTTAGTTGGAATTTTTAGGAATAGTTTTTCTTCTTAACCAACCTTAGTTGGCATTTTTAGGAATAGTTTTTCTTCCTAACCAACCTTAGTTGGCATTTTTAGGAATAGTTTTACTTCCTAACCAACCTTAGTTGGCATTTTTAGGAATAGATTTTCTTCCTAACCAACCTTAGTTGGCATTTTTAGGAATAGTTTTTCTTCCTAACCAACCTTAGGTGGCATTTTTAGGAATAGTTTTGAGTAGTCTGAGTTTTGCTGAGTAGTTAGTAGCACTAGTATTCCGTAAAAAATTCCAACAAAAGGAGAGAACTGGGCAGAATATTGTCACTTTATTCATACTAACGAAAATGTATTACATGAGAGTTTACATCACTGATAATACTTGCGCAAGTGTTCTGCATTCCATGCATTCTTAAACTCCTGCCCTTCTAAAGTTGCTATTCTGTAGGTTCCTGGTCGAACAACTTCTGTAACTCGGTAAGGTCCATGCCAGTTTGCTTCCAATTTGTTGTGCTTTTGAATCACTTTCTTTAGCACATAGTCTCCTTCATTCAGGTCGCTCTTCTTTACTCTCTTGTTGTAGAACAAAGCTGTTCGTTGTTGGTAAGCAGCATTCCTGATGGCTGCTTCTTCTCTAACTTCCTCGAGCATGTCTAAATCCAATTTTCTCATTAAGTCGCTCACAGGGGAATTAAAATTCAGTACTTTGTGTGGCGGGAGACCCAACTCGACAGGTATAACGGCTTCACTTCCAAATGCCAGCATATACAGAGATTTCCCTGTTGCTGCTCGGGGAGTAGTTCGGTAAGCCCATAGTACTGATTGTAGTTCGTTGATCCAATTTTCTTTCGCGTCATTTAGTCTTTTATTCAAGCCATTCAGTAGTGTTCTGTTTGTTACTTCAATTTGTCCATTGCTTTGGGGATGGCCTGGTGCCGAGTGGATCTTCAAGATATTTGACTGATAATAATAGGCAACGAACTCCTCATTGTCAAATTGTGTTCCATGGTCGGTAATGAATGCATGGGAAAGACCATATCTACAGATGATATTTTTCTAAATAAATTGATACACCTTCTCGTACGTCATGTCAACAAGAGGCTCAGCTTCTACCCACTTGGTAAAATAATCCACTGCGACGACGAGATATTTAAATCTTCCTCTGGTCGTTGGAAGTGGTGCGACCAAGTCAATTCCCCACATAGCAAATGGCCAAGGGGAAGTAATGGGTGTCAACAACGCTTGGGGAGTTCTTCGGATAGTGGAGAAGCATTGACACTTGTCACATTTCTTGGCGTAGGCTATACAATCAGCCCTCACCGTTGGCCAGTAGTATCTTTGCGTCATAACCCTTTGCAAAAGCATCCGACCTGCTATATGGGCTCCACAGGATCCTTCATGGATCTCTTCAATCAAGTCTTTCACCTCGGTGGGATGCACACATCTTTGTAAACCTGCTATAATTCCTCGTCTGTACAGAATACCATTATTCAGTACATAACGAGCAGCTTTAAACTTCAGTTTTTTGGCTGCAAGTTTGTCAGTTGGTAATTCCCCCTCCTCAATATATGCCCTGATGGAATCCATCCAAGATGGTCCTAAATTAAGGGTAATAAAATTCATCGTCAAATCTTCGTCTATACTCCGACCAACTAATCTTCAATTGGTATTGCTCTTCGTAGCTCGGTACGAGTAGCTGATGCTAATCAAGCTAAGGCGTCAGCCCTCGCATTCTCCATTCTTGGTATTCTGACCAGCTGAATAACAACAAATTCTGATACCAATTCCCTTGCCTTTGCATGATACCTAATCATTAATTCTCCTTTGGCTGCATATACTCCCATCATTTGATTTATGATCAATTGCGAGTCACTGAAGACAATAACCTGCTCTGCCCCTATGGTTTTTGCCAAACTAAGACCTGCAATCATGGCTTCATATTCAGCCTCATTTTTCGTAGCTATGAATTAGAAGCATAAGGCATATTCCATGTCGACCTCGTCTGGACTATTAAGAACAATCCCTACGCCACATCCTGTTGCGCAAGATGAGCCATCCACATATAAACTCCATATAGGTAACTCGTTTTCAAATTTCTGATCTGACAGAATTCCTCGGTGGAAAATTTGTTGCTTCCTTTCACCCTCTCCTAATATTTCTTGTTGTTCGTAGATCATCACTTCTTGCCCTTTTACCAACCTAAGTTGGTTTGGGATTGAGTTTGATGATTTTGTAACAACCACAGGTTGATCGGTGAGCAGCTTTTGCTTCTCGGTGGTACCAGGATAGGTGAACTCTGCTATAAAATCTGCTACTGCTTGCCCTTTAAGCGATGATCTGGGCTCATAAATTATGTCATATTCACCGAGATCTATTGCCCAATACATCAATCTTCCTGATTTTTCTGGTTTATGAAGAGCTTGCCTCAATGGCATATCGGTATATACGACTATAGTATGAGCCTGGAAGTATGGCCTCATTCTTCTACTTACCTCGATCAATGCTAGTGCCAATTTTTCCACCTTTGGATATCTGATCCCTACTCCTCGAAAGGCTTTGCTAGTGTAATAAATCAATTTTTGCAATCCATTCTCCACTCTTATTAATGCCGAACTAACTGCATTCTCTGACACTGCCAGATACAAGTACAATTTTTCTCCCATCACTGGCCTGGACAATAGTGGAGGTGCTCACAGATATTTCTTCAAGTCTTGAAAAGCCTTCTCACATTCATGATTCCACTCAAAAGTCTTTCAGAACGTTTTGAAGAATTGGAGACATCTATCAGTTGCTCGCGATACAAATCTGTTGAGTGCTGCTACTCGTTCTGTAAGACTTTGTATTTCTTTCTTCGTCATTGGAGATCGCAGCTCTAACAGAGCTTTGATCTTTTCAGGGTTTGCTTCAATGCCTCGTTGATTGACAATGCACCCGAGAAACATGCCTTCTCGTAATCCAAATATGCACTTCATCGGGTTCAGCTTTATTTGATATTTATCTAGTTGATCAAAGGTCTGGCCTAAGTCAACTACATGATCAGCAGCTTTCTTGCTCTTTGTCAGCATATCATCAACATAGACTTCCATATTGCAACTGATTTGTTCTGCAAACACCTTGTTCATTAGCCGCTGATATGTTGCACATGCATTTTTCAAACCAAAAGGCATAACATTATAACAGTAAGTTCCCCTAGGGGTAATGAAAGAAGTACTCTCCCTATCTTCAGGTTTCACCTTAATCTGGTTGTATCCAGAATAAGCGTCCATGAAGCTCAACAGCTCGTGTCCCGAGGTAGCATCTACTAATTGATCAATTTGGGGCAAGGGAAAGTGGTCCTTTGGGCATGCTTTGTTAAGGTCGGTGAAATCTTCACACATCCTCCATTTGTTGTTCTTTTTCTTTACCATCACCACATTTTCTAACCAGTCTGGATATTTAACTTCTTCAATAAAGCAAGCTTTCTGGAGCTTATCGACCTCTTCCTGTATAGATTGATTCTTCTCGAGACTAAATACTCTTCTTCTCTGCTTTACTGGCTTGATCTCCTTATTCACGTTGAGTTCGTGACATAAGAAATTTGGGTTTATTCCGGGCATATCCTCATGACTCCATGCAAAAGTTTGCTTTCTGCTTCTTAATAAAGTTATCAATTTCTGTTTTAGTTAGGCCTCCAATGACGAACCTATTTGAGTTGTTCGTTCAGGGTGTTCGTCGTCCAGAATGATGTTTTCAGTAGCTTCCACCACCTGGACTCATCTCTAGGATCCAATGTTTCAATTTCTGCACCTTCCTCAACTTGATAGGTAGTAGTCTTTTTCCTTGATTCCTCCAGTTCTTCTTGCTCGGTAGATGAATAGTAACATTTCCGAGCTACTTTTTGATCACCCTTCACAACTCCTACTCTATAATTTGTTGGAAATTTTAGGCATTTATGTACCGTAGATGGCACTGCCTCGAACTTCTTCAATCCTACCCTTCCCATGATGATATTGTAGGCTGATTGAACATTTTTATCCATCACAAAGAAGCATATTCTTTCTGTTCGACAAGCATGACATGTACCAATGAATATATCCAATCTGATCGTCCCAAGTGGAAAAACTTTCTCGCCAGCGAAACCGAGGAGGGGTCTATGATAAGGCTCCAGTTGAGATAGCTTTAGATTTAAACTGTCGAAGCACGAGTAGAATATGATGTCTGCCGAGCTACCATTGTCTACCAGTACTCTTGAAATCATTACTTCCTTCATCCTCATTTTGATTACCAATGGGTCATCATGAGGATATAGAACACCTGCGAGGTCGTTCTTTGAGAAACCAATGACCAATTTCTCTTTGTTTACCTTTCTCGGGCGATCCTCCTCAGCTAGATTTATTCGTTGAATGTATGAGCAAGCTTGGGCCTCACAAAGGCAAGCTTTTCTCTCTACAGTAAGGTCTCCTCCTCCTGCATCTCCACCTGTAATAACATTATAATCAAATGACCCAAAGAGTATTGAAAATTCCTCACGTTCTGGTTGCCTTGGTCTCTTGGGAAGATCGGGGTAGTCTTCTGGATCAACTTCATGGTCTCTTTTCTTGTTCTCCTCTGTTCGATGAGGAGATCTAGACCTCTCTCTTGTTCGGTCGCTGTTTCTTCTATCATTTCTACGATCAACATACTTTGCCAATTTTCCTCGTCTAATAAGTGTTTCAATCTCATTCTGAAGAGCTATGCAATTTTTGGTCATATGGCCATGATATTTGTGAAAATCGCAATATTTTGCCTTATTCCTCCTGTCAGGGTCTGCCTTCATTTTCTCTGGCCAGTTTAATTCCTCGTTGTTCTTGATTTCTTCTAGAACATGGTTGATGTCTATCTTCAAAGGAGTGTAATTATCAAATTTCTTCAATACCTCCCATGACGAGCTTATTTTTTATTGTTTGTTACCACCATTGTTCTTATGCTCTTTCTTCTTACCTTTATCACCTTCCACCTTGGTTTCTTTAGCGTCCATATTCTTCTTCGCAGCCATAGCCTCCTCGACATTCATGATCTTGGCCGCTTTTGCCATCAGTTCTGACATGGTTCTGGGTGGATCTTTGGCCAAAGTGTAGTACAACTTGTTGGGCAGCAACCCACTCATCAAGGCGGTAATCGCTATCTTTTCTTCATAATCAATGACTTCGAGTTTCTCGTTATTAAAACGAGTTATATAATCTCTGGTACTCTCACCAGCTTTCTGTCTAACACTTAACAAATGCGCTACTCGTTTAACTGGCTTTGCCCCAAAACAGAAATTTCCAATGAATAACTCGGCCAGTTGAACGAAAGTTAAAATCTTACCCCGAGGAAGATTATTGTACCATATTTGAGCAGATCCAGTAAGAGTTCCTGAGAATGCTCTGCATCTCATCTCATCTGGAACAGCATAGATGTCGGCTGCAACTTGGTATTGTTCTACATGAAGAACAGGGTCGATCTTTCCATCATATTTGGGAGTCACAACAGGTGCTTTGAACTTTGACGGTGTGGGAAAATCCACAATGGCCTGGTCAAAGGGTGTCCCTTGAATAAAAGTTCGTTGTAGGGGGTTCTTGGCCTTAGCTATTTCCCCTAGTCTGTCTTCCAGCCTCTGAATAGAGCCTTTCCACGCAACATTTCCTTCCTTGGGCCTGTTGATTCGAGCAACTGATCGCGTTGAGGTGGCTTCCTGTGACTTATCTTGACGAGCAGCTGGTCGCGACTGGGCAGATCCTTCCCTTAAGTCTAATGATCGTCGAAAGCTCCTTGACGCAGCCTTAGGAGGACTTTTGTTCCTCCTAGGACCTAATCGATCAAAAGGAGATACCCTGCTTAACCTTTCTAGCGCACTAGTCCTTTCTGGAGAGAGAGTGATACGTTGTTCAGTATCTGTGGATCGTACAGCAGGAATCTTCTCGGCAGGAGGAATCTTCTCGGCAGGAATCTCGGGAGGCTGGGACGAGGAGCTCGGTTGCTCGGTGGTAACAACGGTTTGATCAGTAGGAATCTTCTCGGCAGGAGGAGGCATGGAAGAAATGTCCTCGTTGACAGAGGGTTGAGAAGCAGAGACTGGGTCACCCGTAGCCATAGAAGATTCATCTGAGACAGGCTCATCTTCTTCTTCTTCCACAATTGCTGGAGGAGGACCAGGCAGGTGTTGTTGGAATAGCTCAGAATCGTCTTGGACCTTCAACTCTTGCAGAGCAGCTACCCAACCATCGTGGAAGTATTTCAACTTCCCATATTGGACTTGGGATGTCATTGCAGCAATCCCTTTATCCCATCCTTTCTCCCAACCAGCGCTGAAATGTTTCTTGATTGCGACCTTTCTCCTCAACTTCTCCGAAGAGAGCTTCATATCCAATTCCTCTTTTTTGACCTTGATATCTCACAGGGTAGATAACTCTTCCTCTGCCTTTTTCAGTTGGCCATCATATTCCTGATTTTTAACCTCTAAACCTTTTACTTTCTCCTCCAAATTCTTGGAGGTTTCGGCCATTTTCACCTTCTCAGCTTCAGCCTCAGCTAATTTCTTCTCCCAAACAGCTTTTTCGTCAACATACTGTTGACGAGATTCCTTTAAAGACTGGGTCAAACCCAACAGAGCATCCTCTACACCCGACGAGGAGCTTGAAGCTTTAATAGCTTCATCCTTCTTCACAATATTATTAAAACAGTTCACCAACTGAAAGATGAGAAAATAGTAAAGTCAATACAAAATGCAAGTATTCAGAGAAAGAAAGAAAAATCAGAAGTATGAGAAATTTACTGAAGCAAGGTGACGAGCAGCTAAGGATGTCAGCATATCCCTAGGAATTCTTTCATCAATACCATGGACCTCGGGTACGACCGAGCTCATTGCAGAACTTGGAAGAATGATGTTTGGAACATCAGTACCACCAGCAGGTAGAGAGGGGGCAGTTTCAGCCGGAGTAACTGAGGATAATTTCCTCAATCTCCTCAACGGGAGTTCAGAACTTTCAACCAAAGAAGTCTTGGTCGGAGAGATTGTAATTACATTTACAGGAGCATTTTTCTTGCTCGGAACCACTGGGGGCTTCTCGGTAGCCTTAGAAGACCCAGCATCCACTTTCTTAGTCCCCTCTGGGACATCGGCTTTGTTTTTCTTGGCCCCAGCAGCAGAAGTAACATCATCAAAGAGAGCAGGAGGAGCTCTTTTCTTACCCATCCTTTGACTTAAAGGAAGATGAGAATCTAAAGATGAACCTTCTGGAGTTGAAGCTGGTTCAACAGGGCGAGCAGTATAAGAGGTTGTGTAACTCTTATACTGTAGCAGATATGAGGCAGACCTGATGTGTTCATCTGCAATATTCTTGTGCAAACCCCAGATAAGTTTCAGATGCTTGATATTAACCTCTGATTCTTTTGGAGTTCTTCTTTTGCTATCAACTGCAAATAAATACATAATGAGATATCAGTCATACATTTTGTCAAACATGATGAAAGCATAATTTCATAAGTAAAATAAAATGAAAAATAAACCTATCCCATTGCCATATGGGGGACATCTGGGACCGTTGTATACTTCATTTCCAGCTAAAGGGGCATATTGCCAATTTTTTATAACCAACCCATGTTCAAAATAATCTCTATTTGAGTCAGGGAGGTTAACTACAAGAGCCCTATTCAGAAACCTAGTTTTTAAATAGTAAATATTATGTAGAGTGGCCCACTTAGAGCAATACATAATCTCAGGGATCCCAATACGAGTCCCATGAGTTAGATTTAATTTGTGTACCCCATTAATTATTCTCCATGAATTGGGGGCTATTTTTGTAGGGACAAGATCAAAATATTGACAAAACTCAAGACACAATGGATTTGGTGGAAAGGAAAAACCACATTCAGCAATAAAAAGACTGGGGAACCAATGTCCCTCAGGCAATCGGAAGTAATCTAAAGGCTCAGAAAGAACCTCTAGAGTTACCCATGAAGGAATGGAAAAATCAGAACGAAATTTCTCAACAGACTCCACAATATAAACCATACTGAATAAAAGAGTAGAAAGGAAAAAGATCTTACAGGAAGAAAGGAGGTCTGCTGACAACTAACGAAGGAAAAGATGAACGCACAAGAGAGAAGGAGAGAATAGAAAGCTTGAAGGCAGAAAATTGGAAAACGTAGAAGACGGTATGATTACCCAAGAAGTTTAAATACTTTGCATCGGGAAGCGGCGAAAGAAATGATTACCAAAAAGAAAGTACTGAACTTCCGGCGGCAAAAAGGACAAAAACTGCATGGAGATCGAAGCGCTTATAAAAAATTCAAAAAAAGGGCGGAAGCCGCGAAATGAGAAGGAAATTTGAACACGATGTTCCTGAAACCCAGGAAAAGTCATTTAATATTGCCATATACCGAGAAAGAATGTTCCATACTCCTCAAAGTTCGAAATATGAAACATTGGGGGCTTCTGTTGATACCAAAATTAATATGCTGATGTGGACGAATAATACGAAGACACGTGTCAATCTACGTGGCACGATAGCAGCGAGGAAGTTCATTTCCCGACCAACCCTGCTTCTTTCCGAGCAACGAGGATATACCGAGGAACTCTAGCGCACCGAGGAACTCTAGCGCATCGAGGTACTCTAGTTCTCCGAGGAACTCCTGATCAGCGAACAGCTATGGCGGTCCGAGCTGCACCTCGGTCGTATCATTAATTGCCAGATAATCAACAGTTCAGATATTCATTGAATGCTTATATTCTTGACGCGCACGCTGCATTAAATGTATTACCCTTTCACATGTATATGATTGAATGTATCGAACCTTTCATGTATAGCCTCAAGGCTATAAATACCTTGTATCAAACCCATTCAAGGGGACCGGAATTTCTTGAGAGAACTAGTAATCAAGAATTCTGCAAACACTCAGCAATAACATAACAGTGGACGTAGGCTTTATTCCTAGCCGAACCACTTTAAAAATCTTTGTCTTATTTATTTATCTGTGATTGAATAATTAGAGCAATCTAGTTTTTTACATCAACAGATTGGCGCCGTCTGTGGGAAACGACTGTTATTATCGTTTTTTGCAAAAAACATTTGTTATCAATGGCAGATAATCCAGAATCCAGTAATCGAAATGCTGGAAATGCTGGAAATCCTCCAAATCCATCTGCAACTCCAGATCTGGCTGGAATTATGAAAAATCTGGCTCAAGGACAAACCGCCATGCAAGAATCTATGAAGCAACTCATTCAAACTCTTCAAGGCGGTGCACCTACCTATTCAGGACAACGGAGTGATCGTGGGCAATCACGATCCAGACGTACTGCGTCGTATCGCAATGGAGAATCTAATGATTATTCTTATCAACCTGGGCGAACTTCATCGATACGGGCTACGGATACAAATCAACCTATATCTCTCTCTCCGGAGAGAACCAGCGCTTTGGAAAGATTAAGCAGGGCGTCTCCTTTCAGTCGATTAGGACCAAGGAGGAATATGAGTCCATCTAGAGCTCCATCGAGAAGTTTTCGGCCACCATCAGGTTTGAGAGAAGGATCAGCACAATCACGACCAGCTACTCGTCGAGATAAATCTCAGGAAGCTACGTCAGAACAATTAGTTGCTCGGACTAAGCGGCCTGAGGAAGGAAATGAAGTATGGAAAGGTTCCATTCAGCGGTTGGAGGATAGACTAGGCGAAATGGCTAAGGCAAGAAACCCCTTACAGAGAACTTTTGTTCAAGGGACACCTTTTGTGCAAGCCATTGTGGATTTTCCTACACCATCGAAATTCAAAGCACCTGTGGTGACTCCCAAGTATGATGGAAAGACAGATCCTGTACTTCATATAGAACAATACCAAGCTGCCGCCGACATATATGCCGTTCCCGACGAGATGAGGTGTAGAGCATTCTCGGGAACTCTTACCGGATCTGCACAGATATGGTATAACAGTCTTCCTCGAGGTAAGATTTCAACTTTTATTCAATTAGCCGAGTTGTTCATTGGGAATTTTTGTTTTGGGGCGAAGCCGATAAAGCGAGTAGCACATTTGCTAAGTGTTAGACAAAAATCAGGTGAAAGTACTAGAGACTACATAACTCGTTTTAATAACGAGAAGTTGGAAGTCGTAGATTACGAAGAAAAGACAGCAATCACTGCTTTGATGAGTGGTTTACTGCCTAATAAGCTGTACTACACCTTGGCCAAAGATCCACCTAAAACTATGTCCGAGTTGATGGCAAAAGCAGCTAAAATTATGAATGCCGAGGAGGCTATGGCTGCGAAGAAGAATATGGATAAAGAAGTAAAAGTGGAGGTCGACAAGTCTAAGAAGAAAGATCAGAAAGGTAATGGTGATGACAAGCATTACAGGAATAATATGACAACGTTGGAAGTCCTAAAGAAGTATGATAATTATACCCCATTGAAAATGGGTATTAATCATGTTTTGGAAGAAATCAAGAACAGCGAGGAAATCAAGTGGCCAGAGAAACTGAAGACAAATCCCGATCTGAGGAATAAGGCCAAATATTGTGAGTTTCATAAAGATCATGGCCATATGACTAAAAATTGCATAGCCCTTCAGAACGAGATTGAAACACTCATCCGAAGAGGAAAGTTGTCAAAGTATGTAGATCGTAGAGGTGAAAGGAAGAATGATGATAGAACTAGAGAGAGATCTAGATCTCCTCGTCGTGCAGAGGAGAAAAAGAAGAGGAATCATGAAGATGATCCAGATGATGACCCTGATCTTCCCAAGAAGCCAAGGCAGCCTGAACGAGAGGTATTTTCCATTCGTTTTGGGTCATTTGATTGTAATGTTATTACCGGAGGAGATGCAGGAGGAGGAGACCTTACTGCGGAAAGAAAAGCTTACCTCGGAGAGGCTCAAGCTTGTTCATATATTCAGCGAATAAATCTGGCCGAGGATGATCGTCCGAGGAAGGTAAACAAAGAGAAGCTAGTGATTGGTTTTTCAAAAAACGACCTGGCAGGTGTTCTTTACCCTCATGATGATCCTTTGGTGATCAAAATGAGGATGAAGGATGTGGTCATTTCAAGGGTGTTAGTAGACAATGGTAGTTCGGCAGACATCATGTACTATTCATGCTTTGATAGCTTGAATTTAAAATTATCTCAATTGGAACCTTATCATAGACCCCTTTTGGGTTTTGCTGGCGAGAAAGTTTTTCCACTTGGGACGATCAAGTTGGATATACTTATTGGAACTTGTCCTGCTTGTTGAACAGAAAGAATACGCTTCTTTGTGATGGATAAGAATGTGCAGTCAGCCTACAACATCATCATGGGAAGAGTTGGATTGAAGAAGTTCGAGGCAGTTCCATCTACAGTACATCAGTGTTTGAAATTCCCAACGAATTTTGGAGTCGGAATTATGAAAGGTGATAAAAAAGTAGCTCGGGAATGCTATTATTCGTCTGCCGAGCAAGAGGAACTGGAAGAGTCAAGGAAAAAGACTACTACTTACCAAATGGAGGAAGGTACAGAAATTGAAACTCTTGACCCTAGAGATGAATCTCAACTCGTAAAAGGCAGGTGGTGGAATCTACAGAAAATGTTATTTTGGACGACGAGCATCCTGAACGAGTAACCCAGATGGGATCGTCGTTGGATGTTTCAATAAAACAGGAGTTGATAACTTTTTTGAGAAACAGGAAGAATACTTTTGCTTGGAGTCATGAAGACATGCCAGGAATAGATCCAAACTTCTTATGTCATGAGCTCAACGTGAATAAGGAGATCAAGCCTGTGAAGCAGAGAAGAAGAGTGTTTAGTCCTGAGAAGAACCAGGCCATACAAGAGGAGGTCGAGAAACTCCAGAAAGCCCAATTCATTGAAGATGTGAAATGTCCAGATTGGTTGGCGAATGTGGTGATGGTAAAGAAGAAGAACAACAAATGGAGAATGTGTGTTGATTTCACTGATCTTAACAAGGCATGCCCAAAAGATCATTTTCCATTGCCCAGAATTGATCAACTAGTGGATGCTACCTCGGGACATGAGCTACTCAGCTTTATGGATGCATATTCTGGCTACAATCAGATCAAAATGAAGCCTGAAGACAGGGAAAGTACTTCTTTTATTACCCCAAGGGGAACTTATTGTTATAATGTTATGCCTTTTGGTTTAAAAAATGCAGGTGCAACATATCAGCGGCTGATGAACAAGGTTTTTGCCGAACAAATCAGTTGAAATATGGAAGTCTATGTCGATGA
Source organism: Sambucus nigra (assembly GCA_949130495.1). Classification (NCBI taxonomy): domain Eukaryota; kingdom Viridiplantae; phylum Streptophyta; class Magnoliopsida; order Dipsacales; family Adoxaceae; genus Sambucus; species Sambucus nigra. The sequence goes on along the minus strand of OX422223.1, from coordinate 85,637,112 downwards.
CATGCTCACCAAAAGCAAGAGAGCTACTGATCATCTAGTTGACTTAGGCCAGACCTTTGATCAACTGGATAAATACCAAATGAAGCTCAACCCGACGAAGTGTACCTTTGGAGTACGAGAAGGAATGTTTCTCGGATACATCGTCAATCAACGAGGTATTGAGGCAAATCCAGAAAAGATCAAAGCTCTTTTAGGGCTGCGATCCCCAACGACGAGAAAAGAAGTACAGAGTCTTACAGGACGAGTTGCAGCGCTCAACAGATTTGTATCCCGAGCAACTGATAAATGCCTCCCATTCTTCAAAACACTGCAAAAAAGTTTTGAGTGGACTGACGAATGTGAAAAGGCTTTTCAAGACTTGAAGAAATATTTGGGAGCACCACCATTGTTGTCTAGGCCAATAACTGGAGAGAAGCTGTACTTATATTTGGCAGTATCAGAAAATGCAGTTAGTTCAGCATTGATCAGATTGGAGAATGGAGTCCAGAAACCTATCTATTACACAAGTAAAGCTTTCCGAGGTGCAGAAATCAGATACCCAAAGCTAGAAAAATTGGCATTGGCATTAATTGAAGCAAGTAGAAGAATGAGGCCATACTTCCAGGCCCATACAATCATTGTGTATACCGACATGCCATTAAGACAAGCCCTTCACAAGCCAGAAAAGTCAGGAAGATTGATGTATTGGGCAATAGAACTCGGTGAATATGACATTGTGTATGAACCCAGATCATCATTGAAGGGGCAAGCTGTAGCAGATTTTATAGCAGAGTTCACATACCCTGATACCCCCGAGGAACAAAAGGTACTTGCTAACCTACCTGTGGACGATACAGGGTCAACAGACACAGATCCAGACCAACCAAGGTTGGTAAAAGGACTTGTGGATGTAGAAAAATCATCATACCCAGACCAACTACGGTTGGTAAAAGGGCGCGAACAGCTGACCAACGAGGAACGAAGGATACCCGGGGACGATGAAACAAAACAACAGATATTTTACCGAGGAACTCTGACGGACAAGAAATTTGAAGACGAGGTACCTACATGGAAATTATATGTAGATGGATCATCGTGCACAGCTGGTTGTGGAGCAGGAATTGTTTTAAACACCCCAGATGATATTGACATGGAGTATGCCTTGAGATTCCAATTCAAAGCCTCCAATAATGAGGCTGAGTATGAGGCTATGATAGCAGGTTTTCATTTGGCGAAAGTTATGGAGGCACGGCAAATAATTGTTTTCAGTGATTCTCAATTAATTGTGAATCAAATGATGGGAGTATATGCAGTTAAGGGAGAATTAATGGTGAAGTACCATGCAAAGGCGATGGAGTTATTGGCAGAATTTGATGCTATTCAATTGGTGAGAATACCGAGGATGGAGAATGCTAGAGCAGACGCATTGGCCCGATTAGCGTCAGCTACGCGCACCGAGCTGCGAAGAACGATACCAATTGAAGTATTAGAAAATCGGAGTATAGAGGAAGATCTGATGGTAAATATAATTACCCTTGATTTCGGACCATCTTGGATGGATTCTATCAGGGCATACATTGAAGAAGGAGAATTACCGGAGGACAAACTAGCTGCTAAGAAATTGAAGTATAAAGTTGCTCGGTATGTGTTAACTAATGGTGTTTTGTATAGACGAGGAATTATGGCAGGTTTACAGAGATGTGTACATCCATCAGAAGTTAAAGAATTGATTGAAGAAATCCATGAAGGATCTTGTGGAGCTCATGTAGCAGGTCGGACACTTTTGCAAAGGGTAATGACACAGGGATATTACTGGCCGACGATGAGGGCTGATTGTATAGCCTATGCTAAGAAGTGTGACAAGTGCCAACGTTTTTCCTCCATCCGAAGAACTCCACAAGCATTGTTGACACCCATAACTTCACCTTGGCCATTTGCCATGTGGGGGGTTGATCTGGTTGGACCACTGCCGATGACCCGAGGAAGGTTCAAGTATCTCGTCGTGGCAGTAGATTATTTTACTAAGTGGGTGGAAGCTGAACCACTAATTGATATGACGTATGAGAAGGTATATCAGTTCATTTGGAAGAACATCATTTGTCGATATGGTCTCCCCCATGCTTTCATCACAGACCATGGAACACAATTCGATAATGAAGAATTTGCTGCCTATTGTCATCAGTCGAACATTTTGAAGTATCATTCAGCACCAGGCCATCCCCAAAGCAATGGACAAACTGAGGTGACAAACAGAACATTACTAAATGGTTTGAAGAAGAGGTTAAGTGAAGCTAAAGCAAATTGGATCAATGAGCTCCAATCAGTACTATGGGCTTACCGAACAACTCCCCGAGCAACAACTGGAGAATCACCATATATGTTAGCATTTGGAAGTGAAGCCGTGATACCTGCCGAGTTGGGTCTCCCAACTCATAGAGTGCTGAATTTCAACTCCCCAGTCAGCGATTTGATGAGAAGACTGGATTTGGATATGCTCGAGGAGGTTAGAGAAGAGGCAGCCATTAGGAATGCTGCTTACCAACAACGTACAGCTCTATTCAACAACAAAAAGGTGAAGAAATGTGACTTAAAAGAAGGGGATTATGTGCTAAAGAAAGTCATTCAGAAGCAAAATAAGTTGGAAGCAAACTGGCATGGACCTTACCGAGTTACAGAGGTTGTTCGTCCAGGAACTTACAGAATAGCAACTCTAGAAGGAGAAGAATTTAAGAATGCGTGGAATGCTGAACACCTACGCAAGTATTATCAGTAATGTAAAATGTAAAGCTTTTCCTTCAGTATGAATAAAACGAGGATGTTTCACCATTTTCTTTCTGTTGAAAGTTTTTCGGGGAATACAAGTGTAATACACTACGCAAAAGTGCTCTAAGGAGCCAAAAAGTGCTCTAAGGAGCCAAAAAATACTCCTTTGGTTAGGAGCAAAAAGTGCTCTAAGGAGCCAAAAAATACTCCTTTGGTTAGGAGCAAAAAGTGCTCTAAGGAGCCAAAAGCTCTAAGGAGCCAAAAAGCGCTCTAAGGAGGCAAATGCTCTAAGGAGCCAAAAAATACTCCTTTGGTTAGGAAAAACAAAATATTCCAAAATACACCAAGTATAGTTGGTCGGGGATAAAGACCCACTAACTGTAGTTGGTCGACGAGGACAAATTATTGACCTTAGTTGGTCGGACACATTTTTATATTTGAAATTGAACCAAGTATGGCTGGTCAGGGATGAAAATCCATCAACTGTAGTTGGTCGACAAACATTATTTATCCACCTTGGTTGGTTGGAAACAGTTTGAACATTTTTTTTTTATTATTAAGTGATCGAGAAACGTTGCCAATACTTGTAACTTTTTATTAAGTTGCTCAATCAACAGTATTATTGTTATCTTTTTAACAGATACATATGCATAAGTAAAGTGTTTGATAAACACGAGATAATACCAATACAGATTTACAAACAAAAATGAAGTCTTTCATTAAAAATTCAAAATAAATTACAAGTTACATGAATGTACTAACTGTTACATTGAAAACCTATTCTATTGGTTTCTTTCCTTTATTTTTTGAAACAGGCTCCTCGCCAGCAGGAGGATCCTCTAGGCAAAGAGGAGAATTAATGAAATTAACATCCCTGAGCATTCTAATGTTCATCACAAAAGGTGTATCCAAGAGATGCTCAGGACGAGACAATTCAACCTGAGAATGAAGGCTATAATCACCAAGGTACTTTGAAATCAAGCTACGAGGAATGGAACGAGCTGGGATCCATGCCATATCCAATTTGAAAGGTGGTACATGCAAGTCTAATAATGATGGGGCATGATAATCCCATAAATAATGCCCTTGCTCCAATTTTAACACACCCAGTGCGTTCAACCATCCTTGCTTGTAACCTTCATTGTTGGCATGTTCAATACGAGCATCCAGATGAACAAGAGCTTCATTATATCCTGCCATCCAGAATTCCCTGGGCTGCTTGTGAAATTGAAAGGTTAATCTATCCAACTGTTCGAGAAGATTTTTGGCAAAAAGATCCATGGTATGAAGAGCAGATTTCGTTGCAGTAAGTTGATCTTCTAACGATAGATTTTTCTTGGACATTTCTGACAGAGCACGATCCTTAACATTCAATTGAAATGCTTGAGTTTCCAAAGTGGACTGAGTACGAGCCTCTTCAACATTGCGACTAAGAACTCTTGATCGGCTCCGAGAAGCGACTGGAGAATTTTACTCCTCGGCAACATTTTGAGCAGCTCTTCCTCGCCCCCGAGAACCTCTTCCTCGTCCACGAGCAGTCCCAGAAACAGCAGATCTTCTTAAATCATCCAGTTCTTGCCTTAAATTGGCATTTTCGACCTCTAAGAAAGAGAAACCTTCATCAGTAACGGGCACTAGAGCAACGGAAGATGACGCTGCAGATTCATATTGAGCCAATTTTTTCTGTAAATTATTATTTTCTTATTCCAGGATCTCGGCAATCTGTCTGCAAGCTTCAACTTCACCTTTTAGGGTCCTTTCCCTAATATCATATCCAGCAATGATCTTCTTATGGCCTGTTTCAGAAGAAAGTTGTTGGTATCTATTTTCATAATCTTTGTGTAACAAAGCCATTGATTCATTGTGCTGACCTTGGAGATCCTCTATGGAACCATGAAGTTCCTCGATCAATTCGTAGTATGCCACATTGTTGGCCACAGATCTATCAAGTAAATCTTTCAGGTACCGGTAAGCCTCAACTGCTTGTTCTGAGGCATCGTGACCAAGAATATCAACAATCTCTGATACACTTAGGTCTGTATGACCAGCTTTATAATAGCCATTGCATTGTCGCATCAATTCAGTATCAGGAGCAGATATCAATTCCATTCTGGCCAAAAACTAATAAAGAAGATGAAGCAGGAGTTAATAAATAAGAGCAGACAGAGTATCAACAAAGAAGAGAAACGAAGATGTATTTTATTAGATCATCAAAAAGTTACATTGTTCGATTACAAGTAAGGAAATATAGAAATGATACCGAACAACTTCACACATTTTCCTTGTCCCCCAAGACTTTCTCGGGAGGCTGGGACGAGGAGCTCGGTTGCTCGGTGGTAACAACGGTTTGATCAGCAGGAATCTTCTCGGCAGGAGGAGGCATGGAAGAAATGTCCTCGTTGACAGAGGGTTGAGAAGCAGAGACTGGGTCACCCGTAGCCATAGAAGATTCATCTGAGACAAGCTCATCTTCTTCTTCTTCCACAATTGCTGGAGGAGGACCAGGGAGGTGTTGTTGGAATAGCTCAGAATCGTCTTGGACCTTCAACTCTTGCAGAGCATCTACCCAACCATCGTGGAAGTATTTCAACTTCCCATATTGGACTTGGGATGTCATTGCAGCAATCCCTTTATCCCATCCTTTCTCCCAACCAGCGCTGAAATGTTTCTTGATTGCGACCTTTCTCCTCAACTTCTCCGAAGAGAGCTTCATATCCAATTCCTCTTTTTTGACCTTGATATCTCACAGGGTAGATAACTCTTCCTCTGCCTTTTTCAGTTAGCCATCATATTCCTGATTTTTAACCTCTAAACCTTTTACTTTCTCCTCCAAATTCTTGGAGGTTTCGGCCATTTTCACCTTCTCAGCTTCAGCCTCAGCTAATTTCTTCTCCCAAACAGCTTTTTTGTCAACATACTGTTGACGAGATTCCTTTAAAGACTGGGTCAAACCCAACAGAGCATCCTCTACACCCGACGAGGAGCTTGAAGCTTTAATAGCTTCATCCTTCTTCACAATATTATTAAAACAGTTCACCAACTGAAAGATGAGAAAATAGTAAAGTCAATACAAAATGCAAGTATTCAGAGAAAGAAAGAAAAATCAGAAGTATGAGAAATTTACTGAAGCAAGATGACGAGCAGCTAAGGATGTCAGCATATCCTTAGGAATTCTTTCATCAATACCATGGACCTCGGGTACGACCGAGCTCATTGCAGAACTTGGAAGAATGATGTTTGGAACATCAGTACCACCAGCAGGTAGAGAGGGGGCAGTTTCAGCCGGAGTAACTGAGGATAATTTCCTCAATCTCCTCAACGGGAGTTCAGAACTTTCAACCAAAGAAGTCTTGGTCGGAGAGATTGTAATTACATTTACAGGAGCATTTTTCTTGCTCGGAACCACTGGGGGCTTCTCGGTAGCCTTAGAAGACCCAGCATCCACTTTCTTAGTCCCCTCTGGGACATCGGCTTTGTTTTTCTTGGCCCCAGCAGCAGAAGTAACATCATCAAAGAGAGCAGGAGGAGCTCTTTTCTTACCCATCCTTTGACTTAAAGGAAGATGAGAATCTAAAGATGAACCTTCTGGAGTTGAAGCTGGTTCAACAGGGCGAGCAGTATAAGAGGTTGTGTAACTCTTATACTGTAGCAGATATGAGGCAGACCTGATGTGTTCGTCTGCAATATTCTTGTGCAAACCCCAGATAAGTTTCAGATGCTTGATATTAACCTCTGATTCTTTTGGAGTTCTTCTTTTGCTATCAACTGAAAATAAATACATAATGAGATATCAGTCATACATTTTGTCAAACATGATGAAAGCATAATTTCATAAGTAAAATAAAATGAAAAATAAACCTATCCCATTGCCATATGGGGGACATCTGGGACCGTTGTATACTTCATTTCCAGCTAAAGGGGCATATTGCCAATTTTTTATAACCAACCCATGTTCAAAATAATCTCTATTTGAGTCAGGGAGGTTAACTACAAGAGCCCTATTCAGAAACCTAGTTTTTAAATAGTAAATATTATCTAGAGTGGCCCACTTAGAGCAATACATAATCTCAGGGATCCCAATACGAGTCCCATGAGTTAGATTTAATTTGTGTACCCCATTAATTATTCTCCATGAATTGGGGGCTATTTTTGCAGGGACAAGATCAAAATATTGACAAAACTCAAGACACAATGGATTTGGTGGAAAGGAAAAACCACATTCAGCAATAAAAAGACTGGGGAACCAATGTCCCTCAGGCAATCGGAAGTAATCTAAAGGCTCAGAAAGAACCTCTAGAGTTACCCATGAAGGAATGGAAAAATCAGAACGAAATTTCTCAACAGACTCCACAATATAAACCATACTGAATAAAAGAGTAGAAAGGAAAAAGATCTTACAGGAAGAAAGGAGGTCTGCTGACAACTAACGAAGGAAAAGATGAACGCACAAGAGAGAAGGAGAGAATAGAAAGCTTGAAGGCAGAAAATTGGAAAACGTAGAAGACGGTATGATTACCCAAGAAGTTTAAATACTTTGCATCGGGAAGCGGCGAAAGAAATGATTACCAAAAAGAAAGTACTGAACTTCCGGCGGCAAAAAGGACAAAAACTGCACGGAGATCGAAGCGCTTATAAAAAATTCAAAAAAAGGGCGGAAGCCGCGAAATGAGAAGGAAATTTGAACACGATGTTCCTGAAACCCAGGAAAAGTCATTTAATATTGCCATATACCGAGAAAGAATGTTCCATACTCCTCAAAGTTCGAAATATGAAACATTGGGGGCTTCTGTTGATACCAAAATTAATATGCTGATGTGGACGAATAATACGAAGACACGTGTCAATCTACGTGGCACGATAGCAGCGAGGAAGTTCATTTCCCGACCAACCCTGCTTCTTTTCGAGCAACGAGGATATACCGAGGAACTCTAGCGCACCGAGGAACTCTAGCGCACCGAGGAACTCTAGCGCATCGAGGTACTCTAGTTCTCCGAGGAACTCCTGATCAGCGAACAGCTATGGCGGTCCGAGCTGCACCTCGGTCGTATCATTAATTGCCAGATAATCAACAGTTCAGATATTCATTGAATGCTTATATTCTTGACGCGCACGCTGCATTAAATGTATTACCCTTTCACATGTATATGATTGAATGTATCGAACCTTTCATGTATAGCCTCAAGGCTATAAATACCTTGTATCAAACCCATTCAAGGGGACCGGAATTTCTTGAGAGAACTAGTAATCAAGAATTCTGCAAACACTCAGCAATAACATAACAGTGGACGTAGGCTTTATTCCTAGCCGAACCACTTTAAAAATCTTTGTCTTATTTATTTATCTGTGATTGAATAATTAGAGCAATCTAGTTTTTTACATCAACACTGAGAAACTCCAAATTTATCAAAATCAATTGCTTGAAGAAGAAAGACTTGAAAAAGAATATCGCGAAAAAAATCGTTATTGGGAGCAAGAGTTAGATGCATTATTTGAAACCAATGAGGATTTTTTTTCCGATAGTTTTGAAGATGAAGTAAGTTTTCAACCAAATGAGGAATTCAAGGTGCTAGAACCAAGGAAGCCTACTTTGGAAGAACTATTGCTTGATATAAAAAAGCAATCTGATGACCGTGCTGTTCTCGAGTCGAAAATTATAGCAACTTGCAAGGAGTTGAATGATTATTTGGACAACTTAGAAAAGGTCGAGACTTGCGCTTCACCTAATACTTTTGAGAATGAAATCATTGAGAGTGATCCAAGTTCTTTTGAATCTCAACCTATTATAAATATTGCAAAATCTACTAAGGTTGAGGATCATTTGTCTCCTTGTGTCCCCACTATTATCGAACCATTAAATCCATCGCAAGAACTGGATGAATGTCTTGAGGATGTTGATCCGCTTCTTATATGGGAATGTTATTTTGAGATGCTTAATATTATGGGCCATACACTTAGACGTGTCACTCCACCAGATCCAATTGAAAATTTTGAGGGAGAAGATTTTGAGGACAAGGGCTCTATACTTGAATTGTTTTCCAAGATGGACTCTTTTAGTTTGTATTCTCCGCTTCCCATACTACTTGAAAAATCTTTGGGAAGTGATTCTATTTTTCTTGGATCCCAATGGTACTTGTCCCCCTATACACTCAAATCCCTCATTATCCCCCTAAAATTTTTAATTAGTGATGGTGCATTTTTTAAATTTTGCACATGCCTTCCGTTTTTCAAACGGAATTCTTATTTTTTGGGAGGCATGCTTTATAGTGAGGGTACACTATTAATCCATCAAAGTCAAATTGTATTTTGGGTGGACCCTCAAATTTTTCGACTTCTATTATATGAGTTATTAGATGTTAAAATCGTAGGTTGTACATAATTAGTTTTTTTTCTTTTTCTTTCATTTTGTAATAGTGTAGTGTCATTAGTTAAAGATTTTGTTATTATTTTTGTTATGCTTGGTTCTAACATGTTTTGTAGATTCAATGGACTCGCACTCATCAGGGATCGCTCCATTTGGGTAATATCTTTCTTTTCCTCTCTTTATGTTGTGTTCTTGATTCACATTGAGGACAATGCAACATTTAAGTTAGGGGGTGTGGGATATTCTTCCCATTTATTGTTTAGATTCATTGATTCGATCACATGTTCTTTCCAAGTGTGTTTTGAAAAAAAAAAATTGGAAAATTCTGAAAAAAACCAAAAATATTTTTGCTCAAAATAAATAAAAATTGGAATTTAAATTTTTCAAAAATATCACCTTTATTCTATTTAAAGTCTCAAATTGTTAACAATCAAAATGCACTAAGCCAAAATTGATCGAAGATGGAAATTGAAAGAAAATTGACGACTTTACGAATAAGTGTGGAGATTAATAAAACCCGGTGAGATTTTGAGCCTTTCAATTTTTTATGAGTTTTTAAATCAATCCGAGTTTATGATTAACTCAAAGTTCTTTTCAACGTTTTAATAAGTCGTTGATGATCTCAATCCCTTGTTTTGATAGGTTATGGGAAATGTGTGAAATTATTGTCTCGAAATTCGTGCTAAATATATCTCTAAACTTAACTAATCTCGAGATGCATATGGTAATGTGATTAGCAATTTGGACAATGAAGTAGGCCATCGTTTGTTACCCAAAAATATTAGCCATAAAAAGTTGTGAAAAATTATCCCTTTGCAACCCAAGTTGAGCCTAATAAAATATTTTCCTTTCGTTTGATAACCCGAAAAACCCAAATAGCCCGGAATTGGGAAAATTGAGAAAATTCATCAAGTAAGTCCAAATTGTGCAATAAAAAGGGGCAAGAAAAAAAAATGTTAAAAAAAAAATAGTGAAAAAAAAAATGAAAATTGAAAAAAGAAAGAGAAAAATGAGCAAATGCCCGAAAAAGCACAAATGGACATCATAAGGACATTTTCCAATTCCGAACATTCCGTTTATTCCCATTTTTATCCTTTACACTTTTTAACCCGAAAAGTCCTAAGTGAGTCCGAATGGCGAAATTAATTACCGCATGGAGAGCTAAGACATGAAAAGATAATATGAGAGATTAAATGGTGTGAACTAGAGGTGACGTTCCCGTTTCCTAATAACTGCAATCCGATGATAAGATCTTTTCACCATATATTTCCTTCTTTTCAATTTTGTATGCATGAATTTGTGTCCATTATATTTACTCTTTATATCATGCATACCGAGAGAAAATAGCCACAATCCGAGTGATTCGTTTGTGAGTGCATCCGTAAGAATTTGAATCAAAACGAATTTTCGAAAAGTAACGTAATGCTCAATCGGTGGAAATTTGAGGTTTAATTTTTGGCTTCGAACACACACACTATGGTTTGAGACATTTGAATATGAATTTATGGTGATTATTTTTCAAAAAGTTTAAATTGTACAATTTTTAAGTATTTTGATCTTTATTTGAGTCAATAAAGAATTTTGTGGGTGTATTCACTGCAAACCCTCACGAGACAAAACTCGTCCTACTAGGGTAACCTAGGGGTTTAAAGACTTGTTGCATACGCTAAATGCAATCGCTTGCCTGCGAAAGTGGAATTTTATTTTGATAAAGAATTTTCAAGAGTAGAATTTTGGCTAATTTCATTTACATTGCTCGGGACGCACAAAGTTCTAAGTTAGGGGGTGTGATTAGGCATATATTCTTCATATTTATCCCCTTAATTTCGGTATTTTTATAATCCCGTGCAGTGTAAATAGCTTGGATTTGTCTCATATTTATGCTACTAACCTTTTTTGGCAAGTATTTCTTATTTTTTATATTTCTCATGTGTTTTACAGGTATTTCATGTAAGTTAGTGCGAAGGAGAAATCAAAACAGTGAAAGAAACCAAGAAATGGAGAGTTGAAGGGCATTTTCGTAATTTTTCATCCTTATTCCGGAGGTGGGGCCAACTAGAAAGTTGAAGAGATCTAAATTACAAGAATACTGGAAAAAACGGCACCTCAATCCGAGCTACTGTGAAGAAGTTACGATGTTTTGAAGTTGCGCGATAATGAAAAGTCTGGATGTGCGGATTTCTGTAATTAATTATGCATTTAATGCAGTGCAACTCTTGAAAAACTTGTGCCACAAGCGAAATTTGCTGCCAAATTTGTGCAACTTGGTGCTATAAAAGACCAAGCCCTACCTCATTTTCAAAGAGTTGAATTCTAGAGAGAGGGAGTCAAATTCTAGAGGGTAGGAGTAGGATTAGAGAGAGAAAGTTAGATTGTAGTTTTCTTTGGTAGAAGTTCTCATAAACCCTAGTTGTAAGTTTGAAGAAGAAGTTTTGCTGGATTCAAATTCATCTCTTTCTCCTCTTGCTAAATACAAGTATCAATTTCTATTCTCTATTTTATTTTTCCATTCAATTCTCAATTGTTTTGCAAATTGTTAACAATGTTTGTTAGAGTTTTCTTTTGTTTTCATCATGTTTAGATAATTTTCAAGGGTTGGGATGCATGAACCCATCCCGATGTAATTTATCTACGTAGGAAATAGAATTTAAATTTAAATTTGAAAGAATCGTGTAAGAGAAGTTCACAATCATCCTAGATCTTTTAATCTCTCTTGCCCTAGGTACTTGGGATATTTAAGAATATGATGTGCGTGTAATTATTTAGCACCGCTTTATATTTATCTTTGATTTCATATGATGCGGGCTTGAACCTCATATATGTAATGCTTAGGATCTATAAAGACTGGATTCATTCAAATTTATAATTTACAATTCTAGTATTCTAATGGGTAATTACTAGGGATTGGGGGATTCTATTCCAACCTATTTCCTCATTCATTTTAATTAGTTTTATAAATTTGTTCCAACTTATTTCCCCTTGTCAACCATCATCATTTTTTTTCATTTTTTCTTTAGAAGTAATAAATCAATTAAATTCTATCAATCATTCCTTGTGGATTCGATACCCAGACTCACCACTATACTCCTTAAGAGTGTAGTTACAAGTTTAGTTTTTTTTGTATTGAGATTGGAACCCGATAACAACGACTAGCGTATTACACGGACGCTCGGTTTTCCACTCGATCACCTGACCAAATGCATCTTTGAAGTTCAGAAGGGAATGTTCCTCGGGTATATAGTAAATCAAAGGGGTTTTGAAGCTAATACAGATAAGGCCTTGATAGAAATGCAATCCCCGACCAGTAAAAGGATGTTCAAAGGCTAACAGGGCGTGTAGCAGCACTCAACAAATTTATTTCCCGAGCAACAGACATATGTTTACCATTCTTTAAGGTTCTTAGAAAAACCTTTGAATGGAACGATGGATGTGAAAAAGCTTTCCTGGAATTAAAAAAGTACCTGGGAGAACCCCCACTACTCTCACAACCCGTGTTGGGAGAAAATATGTATTTGTATCTGGCTGTTTCTGAATTGGCTGTTAGCTCTGCCTTGATCAGAGAGGAGAATGGAGTTTAAAAACCGATTTATTACATTTACAAAGCTTTTCTAGGAGCTAAGGTAAGATATCCTAGGCTGGAGAAGTTAGCACTAGCCTTAATTGAGGCTAGTAGACAGATGAAGCCATGTTTTCAAGCTCATACCATAGTGGTATACACTGACATGCCACCGAGGCAAGCTTTGCATAAGCTATAGAAATTCAGAATATTGATATATTGGGCTGTGGAGTTGGGGGAATATGACATTGTATATGAACCAAAGTCTTCTTTAAAAGGCCAAGCTGTGGCTGATTTTATTGCATAATTCACTTACCTAGAGGTTCCCGAGCAATAAGGGACTCCTGCCGAGCAATACTCAGGAATCAACAGACTTACTGGAGATATCCCCAACCAATTTCATGTAAAGAAAATTGCAGAAGAAGTTACCACCGACCAACCAGAACCCTCCAGCGAAGTACAAGAGATGAAAAAGAAATATGAGGAGGTAAAGAATAAAATCTTCCATCAGGTGATTCTGACAAACCAAGCGTTTGATAACAATATTCCCATATGGAGTCTGTATGTTAATGGGTCATCATGTGCAACTGGATGTGGCGCATGAATCATCGTTAATACTCCAGATGGAATAGATATAAAGTAAGCTCTACGATTCCAATTTCAAGCCTCCAATAACAAGGCAGAGTATTAAGCTGTGATTGTTGGTTTAAATTTAGCCAAATCACTGAATGCCGAGTAAGTTATGGTATACAATGATTCATAGTTGGTGGTAAATTAGGTGTTGAACTTATATGAAGCTAAAGGATAATTGATGTCAATAGACTTAGCTAAAGCTTTGAAGTTAATCACTACTTTGCCAACTTTTTAGATGATCAGGATTCCAAGACTGGAAAATTCCCGAGCAGATGCACTTGCTCGGCTAGCTTCAGCAACCAGAACTGAGTTGTGAAGAACTATTCCTATTGAGCTACTTACTAATAGAGCATTGATAAAGATCTGATGGTTAATTTTATTGCAGTTGAAATGGGTCTATCTTGGATGGATCCCATAAGAGCTTATATTAAAGATGGAATTCTACCAGCCGACCTACTTGCAGCTAAGAAGTTAAAATACAAAGCTGCGAGGTATGTGTTAGACAATGGTGTGTTGTACAGAAGAGGATTGACTGCTGGTCTGCACGCTGTGTGCATCCAACTAAAGTGAAAGATTTGATTGAGGAAGTTCATGAAGGGTCCAGTAGATCCCACGTAGCCGGGAGAACTTTATTACGAATAATCAACACACAGGGGTACTACTGGCCAATTATATGAGCAAATTATGCTGATGTTGCCAAGATGTGTGATAAGTGCCAGACTCCACAATCTCTCCTAACACTGATCACTTCACCATGGACCTTCTATGTGGGGCATTGACTTCGTCGGGCCTCTGTCGACCACTCGAGGAGGGTTCAAGTACATAATTTTATCTCTTGATTACTTCACTAAATGGGTAGAAGCTGAACCCTTGATCAATATGTCCTATGAAAAAAATTATCAGTTTATTTGGAAGAATATCATATGTAGTTATGGCTTGCCCTATGCATTTATCACTGATCACAACACATAATTTGACAACGACGAGTTTGCTGCTTATTGTGCCCAATCTAATGTCAAAAAATCCACTCTGCTCCTGGCCTTCCTCAAAGAAATGGCCAAACGGAGCTAACGAATAGAACTTTATTGAATGGTTTGAAGAACAGGCTGAAAAATGCTAAAGGTAATTGAACCAATGAACTGCATTCTTTCTTATGGGCTTACCGAACAACCCCTAGAACAACTACTGGAGAGACACCCTACATGTTAGCATTTGGTATTGAAGTTGTAATTCCTGTCGAGCCAGGCTTACCCACTCATAGAGTTCTTAATTTCAATACCCCAGTCAATGATTTAATGAGAATTCTGGGCTTAGACATGCTGGAAGAGGTACGTGAAGATGCAGCTCTAAGAAATGCAACCTATCAACAATGGACTGCTTGTTTCTACAACAAAAGGGTGAAGCCGAGTAACTTAAAAGAAGGAGATTATGTTTTGAAAAAGGTGATTTAGAAAAACAACAAACTTGAAGCCAATTGGCACGGTCGTTATCGCATTACAACAGTTATCCGAAGAGGCACATTTTGAATTGAGACTTTAGAGGGTGAATAATTCAAGAATCCCGGGAATGCAGAATACCAGAGGAAATATTACCAGTGATGTAATCATGTTGTACTCAGTTCATTTCAATATTAATGAGAATATGATTTCCTTATTTTTTTTAGAGTACTAGTGCTATGCACTACGCTGCAGATGTGTCAAAAACTACCAATAAAATGTTAGTCGACATCAACAAAGGCACCAACAATGTTGGTTGTCAACACATAAAAACCATGCAAGGCAAAATTGTAAGTCCCAAATGCTTGGTTAATAAAGATCCGGATGACAAATGTTCATCTAAACTGAGCTAAAAGATGGACAAATGTTCCTCACACGCCTAGGCACCAAGGTAACTAATACCCAAAAAGTAGGGCATATTAGTAGAGCCATGGTAAAGCATTGGTAATTGGTACGCTACTTGGATAAAACCTAAGGGTATCAATGGAATTAATGAAAACTAAGAAGACATTCATATACAACGATTAACTAAAAATTGATCCATTCATAGTACATTTATGTACAGAGATTGACTAAAGGTTGATCCACTTACAGTCAAAGACTAAAAAGACATTCATATACAGAGATTGACTAAAATTTGATCCATTCACAATCAAAGATTGACAAGATAAGCTATACAAAGACTTATTTTGCAGGACATTTCCCTTCAGCTTTTGAGCTAGGGTCCATTCCAGAAGGAGGATCATCCAAAGTATAAGGAGAGTTGATGAAGTTAAAATCTTGAAGCATTCTGGTATTACTACTACTAGGACGATCAAACAGGTGAGGAGGTTGGATGACCTCTAGTTCATCATGTAGCTCGTAATCTTCTAAGTACTTTGAATTTAAGCATTGCGCAATACGGTGAGCAGGAATCCAGTTGACATTTAACTTGAAAGGAGGATTGACAAGCTCAAGCAAGTCTGGGTCATACCAATCCCACAATGAACTGTTCTGATCCACCTTCATCACTATCAAAGCATTAATCCAACCCCATTTATAGGCCTCATTCCTTGCTTGTTGAAGCTTATCATCAATATGCCCCGGAGCTTTATTATACCCGTCCATCAAGACTTCCCTTGGTTGCTTATGCAATTGAAAGGTTAACTTGTCAACGTGAGAATGCAGCTTTTTCAGCACTCTATCCTTAACTTGTAATTAAGAAGATTTAGTGGATAGTTGTTCAGACAAAGTCTGTAGCTTCCGGGACATCTCAATAATAGCTTGATCTTTAGCTTTTAACTGCGCAGCATGATCGACAGGGTCCTGTTGGGTCCTAACTTCCTCTGTGGTAGCTCGACCAGGCTTATTTCTTGCTCGGGTAGAGGTTGCAGGCTTAATATTTTTTAATGCTTCCAGCTCCTCCCTTAATGTTGAATTTTTAGCTTCTAAAAAGGAATACCCATCAGTGGTAGTAGCAACAACAATTTCAGGAGAAGATTTCAAAAGCTTCAATTCATCCCTTAAAGTATTATTCTCCTCCTCCTCCAGGAGTTTGGCAACAATTCTAGTCTCTTCAACTTCAAACTTAATCAAAGCTTCCTTTTTATTACAAGCAAAAACAAAGTTATCAAAACCCCGACCTACACTTAAGCTTCGTTATTCTATCATCTCATAGTAGGCAACACTGTTTGCTACTGCCCTATCAAGTAAGTACTTTAAATATTTGTAGGCTTTTTTAGCCTGCTGTGATGCATCATCACCGAGTAACTTAATGATTTCTTCTTCGAATAAGTCTATATGACCAGCTGTAAAAAAAACATTGCACTTAATCAGTAACTCGGTATCATTGGAAGACAGTTGTTCCATCTTCGCTATAAACTAGTAAGAAGAAATGGCCACCGATAAATAATAAAAATGAAAAACTTTACACCGAACCACCTATCCCGTTGTTTTATTGATAATGAAGAGTTCAGGTATAAAAAAAGTAAAGAAAAAGAAACAAAAAAGAAAAAGGTAAAACGCCGAACAACTTTACACATTATTCCTATCATTCTCATCCTTCTCGAAAGAAAGGGATACAAATGGGAGTTACTCGGTTGGGGGAAGAGAAGACTCAGTGACTTTAGGTTGGTCGACAGCAGATTTAACCACCAGAGAAGACTCTCCAGAACTAAATTCATCTTCAATCTCATTCTCCATGATAGGAGGAGGACGATGAGTATATCTCTTAAAAATTTCAAAGCCTTCAACAGTATTTAACTCCTGGAGAGCAATAACCCAACCACCTCTGAAATATTTTTATTTTTCATACTCAATCTGAGCAGAGGCAACATAAATGGCTTTGTTCCAGCACTTGTCCCAACCAGCACTGAAGGATTCCTTCACACCAAACTTTCTCTTTAACCTTTTAGAGGAAAGGTTGTCCTTCAATTTGGTCACAAGCTCCTCAGCAGTCTTTGCCCCGTGCTCAGCGTCAAGGGCATTTCCTTCAGACGTCTGTTGAGCAGTTTCAGCAGTCTTTATTTTAATTACCCAAGTATTTCTCTCAGTCTCCAAGGCTTGCTGAGAATCGAGCACATACTTCTTTAATCCAGCTAAAGCTTCCTCCACATCATTTGAAGAAGAAGCCTGAATTGGATCATCATTCTCCAATATATTATTGAAATTCACCAAGAACTGCAAAACAAGAAAATTGAGTTAGTATACGAAAAATATAAAGACAATAGAATAAAGAAGATATAAATCCCTTACTGATGCAAGGCTTTGAGCAGCCAATTCAGAAACCTTTACTCGGGGTAGCATGGCATCCGCTCCCCTGTGGTCTGAAAGAGTTCCAAACTTGATCAACTTCCTGGCCAAACCAGGATTAATAACCGCTGGAGGACTAGCATCGAAAGAAGGTAATTAGACCAAGGTCTGTTGGTCGATATCAGTCACCTGTTCGACCTACTCCTCTGCAGGCCCTCTCCTAAGTCTTCTTAAAGGAAGCTCATCATCTTTGGGGGCTGGGGGCTCTTTTATGGCCGCCTTACCTGTCTTCTTCTTGGCCCCTTCAACAGGTTTTTGATAGCCAGAAGTGCTATCACTAAGAAGGTCAGAAAACTTTATCTTCTTTATGATATCATAAAGAAGAACGTCTGAATCCACAGCAATTTCCAGATCAAGAACAATCACAAGAGCATGTGGAGCAGTAGGTCTGGCAATGAAGGAAGAAATGGTATTTTTATATTAAAGAAAATAAGAAGCAGACCTAACGTGCTCCTCGAAAACCTTTTTATGAAGTCCCCAAATGAACTTCAACTCTTTTAAGTTCACTTCGCTCTCTTTGGGAGACTTTCTCTTCTGGTCAACTGCAATCAAATTTACAAAGCAACAATCAGTATGACATTGTATCAAATATAAACTGAGCAAAATTATTAAACACTGAACAACCTATACCGTTGCCAAAGAGAGGACATATAGGTCCTTGATATTTAACATCTCTATTTAAGGGAGCATGTTACCAATTTTTTACAACTACCCCCTGATCAAATTATTCCCTATTGGAATTAGGGAGGTTAACTACTAAATCCTTACTAACTGCCCTAGTTTTCAAATAAAAAGTGGTGTCACTAGTTGCCTATTTAAAACTAAACATTTTTTTTGGAATCCCTAGATGGGTTCCATAAATTTGATTTAACCTATATACTCCATTAACCACCCTCCACGTGTTGGGAACTACCCTATCAGGTACAACGTCAAAATACTGACAAAACTCCAGACACAGGGGATTTGGAGGAAATGTGAACCCATACTCAGCAATAAAGATAGAAGGGAACCAATGGCCCTCAGCAAGAGATAAAAAAATCGGAAGGAAAAGTGGGATGTTCCAGTACAACCCAAGATGGAATGTCAAAAATCATTCCTGAACTTATCAAGCGATTCAATAGAATAAATCATAATGAAAAATCAAAGATAAAGAGAGAAAAGGTCTTACAAGGGTTTAAGGATTCAGCAAGAACAAAGGACAGAAAAGAAACGATCGCACGAAAGTTCAAAAAAATACAACAGCAGAATCAGAAATGAAAGATAGAAGATGATCGAAGTTTTATCGCCTTTTATAGGTCACCTCAGAAACTAGGAAAATTAATGATTAAAAAGAACAATGATTGATTTTACGGCATCTAAGAAGATAAAAGACGAAGATACCCCAGAAATGCTTGCTAAAATTTGAAATATTTACAAAACTACCATTCGTGGTCAAAATTGTCAATTAACAGGAGTAATTTCACAAGTCTGGAAGGTCTGCAGCCGACCAAGTAGGACAAACTACTGTTAAAGCATAATGTTCCACATTTTCGCATCAGCTCCAAGTATGAAACATTGGGGGCTTCAGTTGATACCAAAATTGGCCACCTTACGTGGACCAATTATAAGCCAGCATGTGTCATCCAATGTGGCACAAGTTCAAGTCAGCATGATACAAATCCCCGGCTAATGAGGGAGACCAACCAACAGAGAAGACAGACCAATGAGGGAGCTCGACCAACTAGGAAGACCGACCAACAACAGAGAGTACAACCAGTATGGCCAATGAAGTGCCAACAGTCTTATGTTTAATTCCCATTATGTCTTAATGAAAACACCTAACAAATGAAGGCATTCCATCCTTTCACATGACTATTATTGACACCTCTCTTGGGATATAAAATACATTGTAACACCCTCATTGTAGGGGGACCAAAAAAAAATCAAGGCAGTCAAGCAATACATAACAGTGGACGTAGGCTTTTTGATTGAGCCGAACCATTTTAAAAATCTCATTTATCTTATTTGTTCTAATTATTTATATGTGATCAATTAATTAGGTCTAGTCTAGTCTTTTGCATCAACAAGGACTTTGACCTGACTCAAAGTCACTTTAGATCGACTCAAAGTCACTTTAAGTCGGCTCAGAGTGTCCATTTGGATACTTTCCAATAACTAGTTTTCAAATTCAAAAAATAAAAACCCCCCAAATTATTTAACTACCCTCCAATGAATAGTTTCTACTAATGCATATAAAATGACCCTTTTTCCATGGCCTTTAAACACACAAGCTTAAAATAACAAAACCAAGTGTGATGTTCAATTTCAAAGTTTCTGTTCTCCATACTTGAAACCAAGATTTAAAACCCATTTTCAAAGGTGTGAGTTTTAAACCCAAAAATTTCTTTCAAGAATAATGTCAAAATTTAAACAAGTCTAAGTAAAGTTTCATCTCCAAAGCATTCTTGAGCTAAGATACAAAGCTCAAATAGCATTTATCTCAAGAATCAGAACAAACTCTTGGGTTTCTAGTGAGAAAACTAAGACCCGTTTCCAAAAGTGTGAGTTTAAAACCTCAAAACTGCATTGAAGAAAAGCTTCAATCAATATTGATGCGTGTAAAAGCTTCTAACCCAAACATTATCTAGAAAATTTACAATCCTAATAATCACTCGTGCTAAAGAATTAAGTCAAAATCCATTTGAGCAACATACTTTTGATTACTTGAACTTTTATATTTATAGAAAGATAAAGTAAACCCATTTAACCATAGTTTTTTTTTGAGAAAAATGTTTTACATTTTGGTTACGCCAGTTGTTCTTGTCATTAAGGTTGAAATTCATTATATTTTCACAACTAATAGTGTCGTTATTATGAAGAATTTAAACCTAATAATAACTTGATCTCTTTCGTGTTTCTCTTGGGCAAGTAAGGGTATAGTTACCTTGATGCTTGTGGTTTTCAAGGTGTTAGAAGTTCTTGTGAGGTTTCGGATCATCTTTAGTGAATCGGATATATTGAATTTTTTTGTGTATCGTCTCGAGCATGGATGTAGGCAAAGGCTAAACGATGTTAAAAGCACAGTTTGAAAAGTTTCCCTTAATTGTCTCTTTTAATTACTTATACCTATGGTTTAATTAGTTACTTATACTTTGATTGTCTTAACATATTGTAATTAATTTGAAAAGAAAATTTTGAAATTTCCATTAATTTCATAAATACCCAATCCACCCCTTGTTGGGTATATTTCTAGGCCAACATAAACATTTCCAAGGTTGACCCATTGGGTCACCCAACCTATAGGTTCAATCCCTCACACCTTTAACACTATTTGGGCTCCCAAATGACTCTAATAGTCCAATTCAAAATTACAATATACTAAAACTAGTTTCAAGCCAAAATAAATTATATTGACACATAAATTTCACATGTGATTTATCAATATTACATTCCAACTCGTTATCACCTCATTATTTTAGTTAGCTCATAATTAAATTATTTGTCACACAAAAATAATTATCTACCACATAAGTTTAACCTGTTGAAGTTAATAATTATATTGACAACTTTGTTAATCATTTAATTTACAAATTAAATTAACATGTTAATTTTCTAATTAAAATTAATCATTTTAAAATGACGGGGTATTACATCCTTTCCCTAGAAATAAATTTCATACTCGAAATTGAATACATACATGCTTTAAAGATCTCTTGATACTTCTCACATCTCACTCTCCCACTCCCGATAGACTTTGCTTCATTATGGTGGCTCCACTAAACACACCCTAAAGGAATAATATTTTACAACCTCAATGATCTAATATATATAAAGGGTTTCTCCTTATAACATGTGTTTAACTTAATCTCTACCTTCTCGCAATCTATATAATGATAAGCCATGCTATTCCTGAGGAACTTTCTTAATATCAGCACATGAAACACATCATGAACTCACTATAGTTGATCAGGCAATGCAAGGCGATAAGATACACGCCCAACTTGATCAATAATAATAAACGGACACACGTACTGGAGTGATAACTTCCCATTATTCTTAAATCTCACCACTACCCTTATGGGAGACACCTTTAGGAGCACTTGATCTCCAATTGCATACTCAAGATGATTTTATGCTTATCAACATACTCTTCTTCCTACCCTGGGAAGTCTACATATAATCTTTAATAAGAGTCACATTCTTTTAGGAGTTTATGATCACGTTTGCACCCCAATTTTTTTTCTTTCTAATCTTCAACCAACAAACCCATAAACGAAAAGTACACCCATTTAATGCCTCGTAAGGCATCACACATATAGTATGATGGTAATTACTATTGTATGTAAACTTAACCAATTGAAAATACTGACCCCAACTTCCCTTGAAATCTAGTACACATCCTTGAAACATATCCTTTTGAATATGATTAACCCCTTTCGTATTCCCATCTGATTGTGGATGGTAAGAGGTACTCGAACTAAGATGCACATACATCGCCTCATGGAAATTATGCCAAAAATGAGATGTAAAATTATAATATCTATTATAAATTGTCGACACCCCATTTTAACACCCACACATTCGTCCACAGGGTCCAAAGAAAGTCCCTTCAATTCCGAACACCTGATCCTCCTTCAATTCCTATAAGAGAACAACTATAATTTCTTTGAACCATATTTAACTTTAGTCAACTATTGAACCTGGGAGTCCCCTATAAAAAGTCATAGATATCCGAATCCTCTTTTAAACGATCTCGAGCATGCGCGAATCGAACTTACAGTTCACGTTTTAGGACAAAAAACCATTTCTCCCTACTAGAAGGCTAAGATTTACTTGGCCAAAAAGTCTTACCACTTTGCCAGTAAGTAGGGATGGGACCATGCTAACTGGCAGGCCCCTAGGGTAGAATAGTCAGTTTCTTAATACATGATTTTTCTATATAAGGAAATCTTGATCTTATTTCCAAGGGACCTTAATTTCTGTGCAACAGTTATTTCGAATTTAACAGACATCACTTTCATCACTCTCTCTCCAACATTTCCTTATGTCACCTTGCCCCACCTTCAACCACCACTTCACCACCATCATCCGCAATCAAAAGTCATCCCATAAAAATGATCAAAACAGAATCCAAAAGTGCTTGAAGGTTTAAAACCTCTTTCATTTTATTAGCCAATTTACATGTTGTAGTGTTCTTATTATAGTTTTATTTTGTTTTACTAATTTCCATACTAGTCATACCCTTTTTTTTATTACATATACATCTTCAAGTCTATTCTTACAAACCTAAAAAGGGGATTTACACCATAATTCCTAATTTAGAGCTCTCTTACATTTTTTTACACTTTTATCCCATTATACTAACTTTTTCATAACTCAAAGGAGAAACTCTAGATTCAGATTATGTGTAAGACCCTAACATTGTTGTTATTATGAATTACATAGACTTTGTGCTATTTTTGACTACGTAGGCATCCTGAATTCATTTTGGGATTCAAGTCCCTATTTATATAGTTAGCATGTCTTAATCATATAGTTAGTTTTTTTTGTATTTATTACCGCTTTAGTGGTCCCATATACGCGTATTCACCTTTTTCATGATGATGCTATGATTTTAGCGCATTACTCATATTTTAGCTATTTTTACGCATTTCTTTATCTGTGGACTCATGTTTAGCCAGTTTAAATCATTTGAAGGTGTAAGGACACAAATTTCCAATTGAGTCTTAATGTAGTGTTGGCTCAATTCCGTACAAAAACATTAGAGTCATAGGATAGAGTTCATGTGTATCCTTCAAACCTATAAATATTTGAGTTGAAGATGTTTTGGCCTAGTTCAAAGTGAAGACATCATCCTTGCCGAGTTTCAAGTGCCTTGTGTTGAGTCCTCAATAATTCATCATATTTCAATGTCTCCAACAAGGTATGGATGCTATATATATATATTTTTTTTAGAGACTTGGAATAATTTTAGTGGCTGTAATTTTTATTTAAAATAAAGATTTTGGGCTTAAAATGAAAAATGCACATTCTGACATTTTGTTCGAAATTGTTGTTCAAACGAGAATTTCGTTCAAATGAGTTTTGCCAACGAGTTTCCCTTTTGAACATTGACTTTTCGAACGACAAGTCGTTCGAACGAAATATTGTTCAAACGAAATATCGTTCGAACGAAAAAGTCGTTCGAACAAAATTTCAGGCGGGAACAGTTTTTGACAGTTTTTATCAACTTCGGGACCAGTTTTTTTACCGACTTTTGAGCATCCTTAGAGAGATTTTGAGAGAAATTCTTCCAACCAAAAGTCCATGCTTTCATGTGTTTAATTTCAATAGAAAATTTTCTTTAAATACATGTCTATACACCCATAGTTTGATATATTAATTCCAAGTACCACATATATATATCTCGCTTAGAGCGTTTGAAATCGGGTTCTACTCTACCCATCAAAGAGTTGTTTCGGTTCATTCTCTACCCAAAAATGAGATAAGTTTGCTGCGGCGTTCTCATACGGTGAAAGGCACCGTGTGTGGGTGACGGGTTCCAAAAGCTTCATTGGAGGAGTCCAAGATTCCGGTGGAGTCCGGGATTGTCGAGTAGGTAGAGGTTGGTACAAGAAGACGCACCAGGGCCTTGAAGGAGTCGAGTCGAGTTGAGTAAGTCATTTATCTTGTACTTGTAAAATTTCTTACTTAGTGGACTTAAGGCTAGGGCCGTCCGAGGTTTTTCCCATTTTGGTTTTCCTCGTACATCGCGGCATAGTGTGTTGTGAATTTACATTATCTTGCAAATCACCTAGAACGCATGCTTAGGATTAAAAGATTAAATATTGTTTAATTCACACTATAGTTTAATTTGGTGCTTAATTTAAGTTTGGGTGAAATTGAGATTAATTCAATTCAAAGATAATTTAATTTGGTAAAATTTGGTTTGGCCTAATTTGCAAAATGAATTAACCTTGTTAGGGAAATTTTAGGACTTGAATTGAGTTATTTGGTTTAAGTGAATTTTTTTATTAGTTTCTTAATTTAATTTCACTTTGAGTTCAGTTTTAATTTTAATTTGAAAGAAATTAAAATTGGTGATTTGTGTGAGTTGTGTTGAACCATTTTATTTTGCACTTTTAGGTAATTCTTATTTAAAAATTTAAAGTTGGGGGTCTACGTTCCCAACAAATGGTATCAGAGAAGGAACGCTAATTTATTGCGTTAAGATCCTTTTAGAATTTTATTGTTAAGAATAGAATTTTCTCCATTTTCAAAATTTCCTATTTTCGATGGTTCCAATTACACATATTGGAAAGCTCGTATGCGTTCGGCAATAAAGTCCATAGATGAGAGGGTTTAGTTGTCCGTAGTTAACGGGTGGTCCCCACCCACATGTTTGATAGAAAATGAACGTGTCCCCAAACCCGTAGACAGATGGAAAGAAAATGAATTTAAACTTGCTAATTTTAATTCCTGAGGTTTAAATGCCTTGTGTAGCGCGATCACACCGGATGAATTCTGACGTATCATGACGTGTGAAACTGCTAAGGTGGCATGGAATATTTTGCAACTCATCCATGAAGGAACAAGTGTCGTAAAAGCTTTTTAAACTCCAAAACCTCACCACTCAATTTGAAACCATCAAAATTAATGAAAAAGAAACATTTGATAAATTTTATGCTAGACTTTCCGATATAGTAAATTCATCATTTAATTTAGAAGAGAAAATACCCGACGATCGAGTGGTTAAGAAAATTTTAAGGTCCTTACCTGATAGGTTTATCTCAAAAGTGACCGTGTTCAATTCTTTACCAACTTTAGCCTCTACGAAACTAGAAGAACTCGTAGGTGATTTACAAAACTATGAACTAGACATGTATCCCTCCAAAAATGAAAAGAAAATTGATAAGGGCATCGCTTTGGAATCCCAAAATGAGGTAAAGGTAGTTTCGGATGATGAGAGTGACATCGATTTCGATGAGATGTCTATGTTCGCTAGAAAATTTAGAAATTTTCTTAAATTTAATAAAGATAATATTAAAAAGGATTTTAAGAAATTTGATAAATCAAAGTATGGCAAAGTCAAAAAATTCACTAAAAAGCATAATGTAGAACTTAATAGGGATGAATCGAATAGATGTTATGGAAGTGAAGGGTATGTCCATGGGGCGAGAGAGTGCCCCACTAAACTAAGGAGAGAAGACAAACAACCAATTTCCTATAATGCCACCCTTAGTGATAGTGATAAGCAAGAAGGACCCGATTCCCCCATTGAGCGCAACTTTATCGTGTTTATAGCTAGTCATGTTAGTGAATGTAAGATAGTGTCTGACGTGATACTTCCAAGTCCTTTATTTCGAAAGCTAAAAAAGATGATGGTAGTGAGAGTGGAGAAGAGAGAGAAAGTGAAAGTGATGAAGAGGTTGAAGGGAGTGAGCTTCAAATTGCATTTAGGAATTATATAATGAATCTATTAAATTAAAAAGAACAAATTTGAACTTTGAAGAGAGTTTAAGAGAATGTGCCAAGGTTATTGACGAGAGTGCGGTAGTTGATGACCTTAGGACACGAGAGAGATCTCTTCGAGAGAAGCTTGAAAACGTAGAAGGCAAGAGAGATAGCCTTAAGGGTTTAATGGAATCCTTGAAAAAGGAGCTTCTCGCGTTTGAAGAGCGAAATGTTTTATTAGAGTCTAAGATTTTAGAATTATAAGAAAAATTAAAAGACTATAGTAAAGTCAAATTTGATTTGGAATGTAGGTCCGCTAAATTAGATAAAATTTTAGGAACCGTCCAAGTAAAAAATGACACTTGTGGTTTAGGCTTCGATTCTTGTAACGATTCCATTAATAAAGCCCAAACCAATATTTTGAGAGAATCACCTAGGAACACTTCTAGAGGTCAATCCTTAGGTACTAATTTTCGACGAGTCTTTACTTTCTCACGTTGTGGTCGAAAAGTTCATCTTAGGAAGTTTTGTTTTGATCTTAAAAGAATTTCTAGGAAATCCAAAGGTAAGGTAACCAAGGTAGCTAAGATCCCAAAATCTCGAGAGTGTCAATCTTCATTAGTGTGGGTTAGGATCCGACTGGATTGCTTTACAAAACAGGATTCTCATTTACTTTCACACGATACCCCCCTTGTTAAATCTAAAGGTTGAATGTGTTAGTTGTTTGCATACTTTAGCTTTTGTGCTTTATATCACATATCCTTGTTAGTTGTATTCTTGTTTATCATTTTCTAGTCATTGCTTTATCTCATATCTCATGCTAGAATTATGAATTTTGTTTATCTTTTGTATTATAGTTCTTTCATTTTAGTTTCCATTACAGAAAAAAAAATACAAAAATATTTTGTTTATCATTTGTGTTTTACCTTTTTAGCAATTTAGGCTTAATGAAAAATACAAATGATTTGTGTTTGTCTTTTGAGTAAATATTTTTGTATGTTTGGTTAGAAATTTTAAAAACTCAAAAAGATTTTTTTGTGTATTTTAGTTTGACACACTTCATATGGCATATACTTGTGTTCGAATCCTTTCCTTTTCGCTTTCATGTGGTGTGACACCCCGCCTAATTAAATACTGGGCGATCACTCATTTATTAAATTAAAATCAAGGTGAACAGTTGATTCATTCTTAGCATCACTGTCGTAAAAATAACTTTTCCAAATTTAACACCCTATTTAATTAATCTAAATGTCAAAACCATTTTTTTAACATTACTTTCCAAATTTCATTTTGAAAATAAAGATTTAATTATCTACAGCAATTCAATATTTAAAGAATCACACCACAATAATCCTGGAACATATAATCCAATTAATTTAAACATTCAACAGCTAAACCCCAGCATTTAAAACTTAAAGTAAAACATACATGCTGAATAAATCCCAAAGTAACAGTACTAGATATAACTGAAATAAAAATGTCCCAATAAAACAGATAAATAGTGGAAAGGGCGACACATGCCCAATAAGGAGAATGATAGAAGTGAAATGAAGTAAATGAAATCGTCTAAGCAAGTGGCCTGCAACTCCCACCTAAGCTGCAGCACGTTCCTTCCAAGGGATCCTAAACAAGATGCCCCTGTGGCTGGACACCTGTAATATATACCTATATATACAAGAGAGAAAGAAGAATAGAAACGGGTCAGAGCCCGATAGTGTATATGATTTAAAAATTCATTTAGCAAGTATTTAAATTGATACAGGCCAATGCAACAACATATTAGTGCGACACTCTCTTGAGAAATTCTCACCTCTCTTCTAATGTGCACTCCTATCGCACTAACCTTCCCAATGGTTTATCTCATCATATATCACACTATCCTTCCCCAAGGATTTAACTTATCTTAGGTGACTCTCAAAATTTAAGATTTAACAACATCATGGTTTAAAAAGGATAATTTCATTTAGTACAAAACGCTCATTTTAACTTTATTGATTCATAAAGTTTTTCAATATCATATTATACTTTTCAAAACAAGTATTTCCAATTTGAGTCATTATACATGTCTTACTTACCATAACACAGTAGGCAGTTTCCCATATTTCAGAAGTTCATATATATATTAAATACTCGTATAATATATATATTCTAACAGCACCCCACATAAAATTTTATGGTGCGGGCATACTCTGCTATCCAATCCCCGTATCAATCGTACTAAAGGGAATACAAGTTCGGAATCACTCTCGAATTGTATAAATACATACACAAATAATATTGAGGCGAAGCATAGTTTCCAAGTCCAAGAGGTCCATACATACCCTCACGTCTCTTAGGACCGTGACTACCGATTCGATAGCCTGTACCTAGGATTTCTATCCTCTAGGGTACGAGTCAATATCCCCCATAAGGCACACGAGATAAGATCGTCCCAGCGCGGAAACCTCAGGGATAACAAGTAGCGCGGGCATGATTTTCACAAGTATATAATATATGCATACACAATCATATAAATATACCACTTTTATTATATCAATTTAGGTTTATCCAATAACCCACATTCACAACATTTATCCTTATTTTCCCATTATTATTTATCAAGTATAATGGTTCGTTTCTAACTTTAATTCGAAGGGTTTTTTCAACTTACTACGTAACCCTCATGGACTCTATTCTTCCAAATGTACAATTCAGTAGATATCCATTTATGTTCCAACGTAACTCTCTCTTACGTGTCTCTCCCCTTTAATATATACTTACATTGTCCCTAATGCAAAATATCCCAAAAATATAGATTTCGCCTTACATTAAAGGATTTTGAATTTTATTTTTAAAGATGATAATTTCAAACGGTTTCGAAATCGTAATTAAAATGGAGTTTTAATTGAATTTTTATTATCTAGAAGATTCCTCGAAACATAAAACTCTATAGCAAAAAATATATTTAATAATATTGAATGGTCCGATCGAGCTGAATTTTTTTCTGTAGCTTCCTCTCGTCTTCAGCTAATTTTCAGTAAAATTTCATCCAATTCCAACGGTCCGATCGTCCGGAATAATTTTTTTTAGTGTTTGTATCTGATTAGAACTCTTTTCTTAATCAAACTCTTAATCCTTTACATGACAAAGGGTTTCCAGAATATCATATAAATCATCACTACATGAAAATTTCCCATCTCAAATTGGGATTTTCTTCCATAAATCTCATCCTAATAACTCCTAAACTAATATGGATGATGCATCAACGAAATAAGCAAGATAAACACTTGCCTGGGATTTTCAGAAATCTGGTTTGGTGTTGAATTTGGTGTGGTTGCGTTCCCTGTCTCGCGATCTACGCGTTGGCGGTGGCGGCGGTGCAAACGGGTGAGTTTTGAGCCTTGGAATGCCTTGAGAGATCTCTCATCTCCTCTCCAATGGCCGTTCTAGTGTTTTGAGTTATATAAACCTAGGAGATAACCTAAACATCTGATATAAACCCTTTAATTTTCGTGGGTTTAATTACCCAAAAATACAAAATGACTAAAATGCCCTCCCGGGGTACTAATTAGGCCTAAAAACGCCCCGAGACCCAAATCAAACTCCCGGGCATACTTTTCTGACTATCTCGACCCTTCCGGACGCATTGGCGCACTCAAAACGACCATACGAACAACTTATAAAATATTTACTTTTATTTATCAATATTTAGTCCCGATGCGATACGGGCGCGTACCGACTCAAATTTCTAAAATTGTCATTTTATTCACTCGTGACATTTAATATGGCCACTATTATATATTACTTTGCTCATTAGTAATATTCAACAAAATTTCCCATAATTACTAACTCTCATCACGTTAATAATTATAACATAATTAATTTCCGGATTTTTATTAAATAATTAATTCACATTAAATTTAATAAATCCCCAAATTAATATAGCATAAAAATACGGGGTATTACATACTTCCCCCCTAATAACGGAATTTCATCCCAAAATTCGGAAAAATAAGGGATACCTGGTAAGAACAAATCTAGATATATCTCGCGCATATCGGCCTCGCGCTCCCAAGTGGATTCCTCCACGTTATGATGCTCCCACTGGACCCGTACAAGTGGAACTATCTTCGACCTCAATCTCCTCTCACTATAGTCTAGGATAGCCACCGATCTCCCCTCATAAGAGTTGTCAGGCTGTAAGTCTATCTTATCTATCGCGATGTGAGTATGGGCCATATCATCCCGAAGATATCGTCTCAACGACGAGATGTGGAATACATCGTGAATGCGATGTAAATACTCTGGTAGTCCCAATCTGTATGCTATCGACCCAATCCTCTCGATAATGGGAAATGGTCCTACGTACCTCGGGGCCAATTTCCCTTTCTTCCCGAACCTCATCACTCCTTTCATAGGAGATACACGCAGTAACACTTGGTCCCCCACATTAAACTCCCGGAAGAACCGTTTTGCATCGGCGTAGCTCTTCTGCCTGTCCTGGGCTACTCGAATGCGACTCCTAATCATCTCAGTCCTCGCGGAGGTTTCATGAATTACCTCTGGTCCTAGCAACTTGTTATCCCCCACCTCGAGCCAACAAGTTGGAGAACGAAAAGGCCGACCATACAAAGCCTCAAATGGAGCCATACCAATCGTAAACTGATAAGAGTTATTATAAGCAAACTCTACCAGTAGAAGATGTGGTTCCCAACCTCCTCCAAAATCAAGAACACACATACGTAGCGTATCCTCCAACATCTGATTAGTACGCTCTGTCTGTCCATCTTTCTGTGAGTGATAAGATGAACTCAGCCTCAACTCAGTACCCATAGCCTCCTGAAAGCTTTCCCAGAAATGTGACACGAAAATCTTGTCTCTATTTGACACAATATTCAGGGGCACCCCATGTAATCTGACAATCTCAGAAATGAACAACTGAGCATACTGACCCGTGTATAATCTGTCCGCACCGGCAGAAAATGAGCCACCTTGGTCAAACGGTCTACAATCACCCAGATAGAGTCGTGGCCCCGCTGTGATGTAGGCAACCCTGTAATAAAATCCATGGAAATACTCTCCCACTTCCACGCGGGTACTTCCAATGGCTGAAGCAATCCTGACGGTTTCTGCTGGTCCACCTTCACCAGCTGGCAGGTAGGACACTTGGACACGAACTCAATAATGTCCTTCTTCATCCCACTCCACCAGTATTGCCTCCTCATATCCTGGTACATCTTATCTCCTCCAGGATGTACCGCAAATCGGGACCCGTGAGATTGGGTTATCACTCCATGACGCAATTCTGCCCCTTCCGGAACCACTAACCTCCCATTAAACCTCAAAGCCCCATCAGAACTAACAGAATAGGACTAAGCACCCTCGGTTAAAAGGCGTACAATCTGCTTCTGGAAAAACGGGTCTGTGGTTTGAGCCTGTATTACCCTCGTAACAATCTCGGGTGTGACTGTCATAACAGATATGAAGGAACGGGCTACTGCGTCCTGGTGACCCAACTCCTTCCAATTCGCTTTCTAGACATCCGCGACCTCATTTATCGGTCTTCAACTCAACGCATCAGCATCTACGTTGTCTTTCCCCGGATGATACTGTATGTCGAACTGATAGTCCTTCACAAACTGTAACCATCTGCGCTGACAAATATTCAGCTCTCGCTGAGTGAACAGGTACTGCAGTGATTTGTGATATGTGAACAAACGGAACTTCTCCCCTAATAAATAGTGTCTCCATATCCTCAATGGAAAGACGACCGCTGCTAACTCTAGGTCGTGGGTGGGGTAATTCTTCTCATGCGGCTTAAGCTTGCGGGAGGCAAAAGCTATCGCCTTCTCTTCTTGCTGAAGTACTGCCCCAAGTCCCCGTAAAGAGGCATCAGTGTAAACCAGGTACTCCACACCTGGCTTCGGTAAAGCAAGGACTGGTGCTGAAGTAAGCTTGTCTTTCAGTTCGTCGAAAGCCAATTGACAAGCTTCATCCCAAACATATGGTACCCCTTTGCGAGTCAGGTTCGTCAATGGACCCGCTATTTTGGAGAATCCCCGAATGAATCTCCTGTAGTATCCGGCTAACCCCAAGAAACTACGCACTTCCGTTGGTGTCGTGGGCTGTCCCCACTCCCTCACCGCTGACACTTTACTCGGGTCAATGGCTATCCCCTGTTCATAAACAACATGCCCCAAGAACTGTACCTCTTGCAACCAAAATCCACACTTCTTGTACTTAGCATACAACTGATGCTCTCGTAAAGTCTCAAGAACCTGCCTCAAGTGCTCGGCATGCTCCTCCTCAGAGTGTGAATATATCAAAATGTCATCTATGAAGACGATGACAAACTGATCCTAGAACTCTCTGAATACTCGGTTCATTAAGTCCATGAATACGGCTGGAGCATTTGTGAGACCAAATGGCATCACTCTGAACTCGTAAGACCCATATCTCGTCAAGAAGGCAGTCTTTGAAACGTCCTGCTCTCTAATACGTAGCTGATGGTACCCCGACCTCAGATCTATCTTCGAAAAGAAAGTTGCTCCCCTCAGCTGGTTGAATAGATCATCGATTCGAGATAACGGATACTTATTCTGTATCGTGACCTTGATCAACTCCCGGTAGTCCACACATAACCTCAGTAAACCATCTCTCTTCTTCACAAACAAGACTGGAGCGCCCCAAGGTGAGGTACTCCTGCGAATGAAGCCCTGACCTAACAGCTGCTCTATCTAATCTCGTAACTCTTGCATCTCCGCCGGAGCCATACGGTATGGAGCGCGTGCTATAGGTCTCGTATCTGGCAATAAATCTATGATAAAGTCTATCTCTCGACTGGGGGGTAGGCCTAGTATCTCCTGGAATACATCGGAATACTCACGAACGACTGGGATCGAGTCTAAAGGAATCACAACCTCCTTAGAGGAATCCTCCTCTATATAATATAAATGAGCGGTCGAACCTCCCTATGGGCGAGGCATCGCCACTACAAACATCTCTTTCCCCGAAATGGCAAAAACAATGCTCCCACCGAAGCAATCAATCATGGCTCTATAAGATGCGAGCCAATCCATACCGATAATAACATCATGCTCATGCATATCTAAGACTAACATGTCTGCAGGTAATACCAAACTACCAATCTCTACCCCCACTCCCCGGCATATAAAGAAGATAAGCGACCCACTCCCCAGTGGTGAGTCTACACACGTCACTGTGCTCTCTGCTATGGCTAACAACCCTAAGACCTTCGCAAAATGCATAGCTATAAAATAATGCGTCGCCCCAGTATCAAACAAAACCCGACCCATAGTACCATAGATAGGAAACATACCCTCAATCGCGGGTGGTACCTGTGGAGCTGCTACTTGGTGGACGTTATAGACACGTTCGTACTGTAACTGCCCCTGCTGCACTGGAGCTGCTGGAATGGCTGGTAGGGCTGGCACTTGGGCTGGAGCTGGGAGGGCAGATGGAAAAAGTGGTCTCTATGGCTCATTACGGGCACCCTGCTGCTATGGGGCCCTATTACCCTATGGGCAATCCTGGCGCTTATGACCATGCTTTCCGCATACAAAACACCGGCCTCTGAAGTTACCTCCCCTCTGACCCTGCTGACCACGGCCCTGCTGGCCGTTACCTGCCCGCCACTGGCCCTGTTGGCCCTGATTAGCACGCTGTTGGCCTTGTTGATTAGGCTGGCCCTGCTGGCCCTGCCTATAACCCCCAAATCCCTGCCTGGAATCACCTAAACGGAATCGCTTAGCAGGGTCCACCTGATGGGAACTCTGCTCATGTTGACGCGTCTGTCCATGAGATGGTGCCCCACTAACACTACTACCCCCGGTCCTGCCCTGCTGGCTAGACTCTCCTGCTCTCATGCTTCCCTGCAGATGGAAGTGGTGATCCTGGCAATGTAGTAACACAACATTGAGTACATCAGTGAAAGTACTCAAAGATAGATTCCCTATAAGATGCTGACGGAATCTCCAAGCTAACCCGTTCACAAACAACATTATCTTCTTACTATCAGTAGGTGCCTCATCTGGCACTATGGTGAGAAGTCTCATGAACTCCTCCTCATACTCAACAACGGTAGAGTTCTCCTGTTTCAAATTCAGTAATTTCCACCTCATCTCAGTCTGCCCGGCGGGTGGAAAGTACTTGCGGTCAAACCAAAACGATTGAATAGGGACCGTGTCCCTCTCCTCCAAGGTGGTAGTGGACTCCCACCACTGTAAAGTGGCCCCCACCAGCTTAAAGGAAGCCAATAACTGCCTTTGCACGTCGGTGCACTCATACATACGAAGATGCCACTGGATGTCTTTCTTCCATTGGCTGACTGTGACGATATCTGAGCTACCAGAGAACTCAGGGGGATGCGCCTTCTGAAAAGCATCCCTAACCCACTCCCATGCAGATGGAAGCTGTGCTGGTACTGGCGCCACTGGCTGAATTTGGGGTGGAGCCTGCTGAACCACCTCTAGCGCGGCATTCACCGCTTGAGCAACAATGGCGACTACTTCACTAGCATTCATAGTGCCTTGTGCCGGAGCTGCTGGATGCTCGGCCTGGGCACGCCTATCCTTCGGTGCACGTCTCGGAGGCATCTGAAATGTGAAGTAGTTTATTAGTCTACAGTCATTATCAAATCTCAAATAGCTGAAGACGTAACGTAAAAGCAGAAATACAACAATCCTAAAAATAAGGCTCTATAGCAAAAATGTTAAGCTGAAAGCGAAAATAAGCCGTACAGATCCTATGGACACTAGAACCTGATGCTCTGATACCACCTGTGACACCCCGCCTAATTAAATACCGGGCGATCACTCCTTTATTAAATTAAAATCAAGGTGAACAGTTGGTTCATTCTTACCATCACTGTCGTAAAAATAACTTTTCCAAATTTAACACCCTATTTAATTAAGCTAAGTGTCAAAACCATTTTTTTAACATTACTTTCCAAATTTTATTTTGAAAATAAAGATTTAATTATCTACAACAATTCAATATTTAAAGAATCACACCACAATAATCCTGGAACATATAATCCAATTAATTTAAACATTCAACAACTAAACCCCAGCATTTAAAACTTAAAGTAAAACATACATGCTGAATAAATCCCAAAGTAACAGTACTAGAAATAACTGAAATAAAAATGTCCCAATAAAATAGATAAATAGTGGAAAGGGCGACACATGCCCAATAAGGAGAATGATAGAAGTGGAATCAAGTAAATGAAATCGTCTAAGCAAGTGGCCTGCAACTCCCACCTAAGCTGCAGCACGTTCCTTCCAAGGGATCCTAAACAAGACGCTCCTGTGGCTGGGCACCTGTAATATATACATATATATACAAGAGAGAAATAGGAATAGAAACGGGTCAGAGCCCGATAGTGTATATGATTTAAAAATTCATTTAGCAAGTATTTAAATTGATACAGGCCAATGCAACAACATATTAGTGCGACACTCTCTTGAGAAATTCTCGCCTCTCTTCTAATGTGCACTCCTATCGCACTAACCTTCCCAATGGTTTATCTCATCATATATCACACTATCCTTCCCCAAGGATTTAACTTATCTTAGGTGACTCTCAAAATTTATGATTTAACAACATCATGGTTTAAAAAGGATAGTTTCATTTAGTACAAAACGCTCATTTTAACTTTATTGATTCATAAAGTTTTTCAATATCATATTATACTTTTCAAAACAAGTATTTCCAATTTGAGTCATTATACATGTCTTACTTACCATAACACAGTAGGCAGTTTCCCATATTTCAAAAGTTCATATATATATTAAATACTCGTATAATATATATATTCTAACAGCACCCCACATAAAATTTTATGGTGCGGGCACACTCTGCTATCCAATCCCCGTATCAATCGTACTAAAGGGAATACAAGTTCGGAATCACTCTCGAACTGTATAAATACATACACAAACAATATTGAGGCGAAGCATAGTTTCCAAGTCCAAGAGGTCAGTACATACCCTCATGTCTCTTAGGACCGTGACTACCGATTCGATAGCCTGTACCTAGGATTTCTATCTTCTAGGGTATGAGTCAATATCCCCCATAAGGCACACGAGATAAGATCGTCCCAGCGCGGAAACCTCAGGGATAGCAAGTAGCGCGGGCATGATTTTCACAAGTATATAATATATGCATACACAATCATATAAATATACCACTTTTATTATATCAATTTAGGTTTATCCAATAACCCACATTCACAACATTTATCCTTATTTTCCCATTATTATTTATCAAGTATAATGGTTCGTTTCTAACTTTAATTCGAAGGGTTTTTGCAACTTACTACGTAACCCTCATGGACTCTATTCTTCCAAATGTACAATTCAGTAGATATCCATTTATGTTCCAACGTAACTCTCTCTTACGTGTCTCTCCCCTTTAATATATACTTACATTGTTCCTAATGCAAAATATCCCAAAAATATAGATTTCGCCTTACATTAAAGGATTTTGAATTTTATTTTTAAAGATGATAATTTCAAACGGTTTCGAAATCGGAATTAAAATGGAGTTTTAATTGAATTTTTATTATCTCGAAGATTCCTCGAAACATAAAACTCTATAGAAAAAAATATATTTAATAATATTGAACGGTCCGATCGAGCTGAAGTTGTTTCTGTAGCTTCCTCTCGTCTTCAGCTAATTCTCAGTAAAATTTCATCCAATTCCAATGGTCCGATCGTTCGAAATAATTTTTATTTTAGTGTTTGTATCTGATTAGAACTCTTTTCTTAATCAAACTCTTAATCCTTTACATGACAAAGGGTTTCCAGAATATCATATAAATCATCACTACATGAAAATTTTCCATCTCAAATTGGGTTTTTCTTCCATAAATGTCATCCTAATAACTCCTAAACTAATATGGATGATGCATCAACGAAATAAGCAAGATAAACACTTGCCTGGGATTTTCAAAAATCTGGTTTGGTGTTAAATTTGGTGTGGTTGCGTTCCCCGTCTCGCGATCTACGCGTTGGCGGTGGCGGCGGTGCAAACGGGTGAGTTTTGAGCCTTGGAATGCCTTGAGAGCTCTCTCCTCTCCTCTCCAATGGCCGTTCTAGTGTTTTGAGTTATCTAACCCTAGGAGATAACCTAAACATCTGATATAACCCCTTTAATTTTCATGGGTTTAATTACCCAAAAATACAAAATGACTAAAATGCCCTCCCGGGGTACTAATTAGGCCTAAAAACGGCCCGAGACCCAAATCAAACTCCCGGGTATACTTTTCTGACTATCTCGACCCTTACGGACGCGTTGGCGCACTCAAAACGACCATACGAACAACTTATAAAATATTTACTTTTATTTATCAATATTTAGTCCCCACGCGACACGGGCGCGTCCCGACTCAAATTTCTAAAATTGTCATTTTATTCACTCGTGACATTTAATATGGCCACTATTATATATTACTTTTCTCAGTAGTAATATTCAACAAATTTTCCCATAATTACTAACTCTCATCACGTTAATAATTATAACATAATTAATTTCCGGATTTTTATTAAATAATTAATTCACATTAAATTTAATAAATCCCCAAATTAATATAGCATAAAAATACGGGGTATTACATGTGGCTAGAACTTTTGGTTAAGATTATCAATTCTTAAAATGTTCTTTGTCATGCATCCATGGAGTAGTTGGATTTTGTGTTGCTTAATGGATTATATTTTTATATGCCTCAATTCACACGTGCACGAGCTCACTTGAAATTTAATCGTCACATGTATATTTGAGCTAAGTGAGATGTTCTCCCATCAATTTAGTCATCTGCATTTTTCTATGACTGTGGTGACAGTTATTATGCAACACAAATAAATATGAAAGAGGTAACAATAAAGAAAAGATAAATAAAATGCCAATCACACAACAACGGGTATATGTGGTTCAGCAAAGATGTGCCTACGTCCACGGTGGTTCAGTCAGTGTTATTTCTCTATATTCTGAAGAATAAGTACAGAGAATACAACTTGTCCTTTGCCCCGGACTTAGGGTTTAATTTATACATGTATATGTTGGAGTAGTGGGGGTGATGGGTTCCTCCTTATTAGCCATCTCCCCTAAATGGGATCGTGGGGTAATCGGATCAATACAAAAGGTGATGGGCCTGGGCTTTGGGCCGCTAAGGAGAGGCTACTCGTCCAGGCCTATGATGCTAAATTCAGGGTACCCACAATTGCCCCTAAATTTGTTGGGCCATTTTTACAAGTCCAATGAATTTAAATAATCAGCTATTATGGTTGATTTCTTTGAAAACTGTGAAGTTGCTTTGGCAGCACCCGCTTCGCTATCCGTGCGCTATGATTAGACTTGAAGGCTCGTTGGAATAAGGCACATTTCTTTTCGTCGCTTCAGTCTTTTCCAGCAATCTTCTATCTTCTGAGAACTCTTACGCTTTGTACCTTCTATTTTCGATTTCTACTTTCGTTGCTTCTTCGCCATTTGACCTGATCTTCTGTCTTGTAAGTCTCTCGTGCTCTTTGCATTTTCTCTTTGGTTTGTAGTTTTTCTTGTATTTTTCTAATGGCGAAGATTGGAAATAGGTCAGTAACTGAGTTTAGAAAATTCTATAGTATTCCTGAGTGGGTAGAGATTGAGTGTTGTGCCTCGCCTCCTAGGAACGTTAGGGATATAGAGGATGCACATTGGATTCACGTCCTGTTGCTCTCCCAGGGGGGACTTACTTTCCCCCCCTAATGATCTGTTTCTGCACTTCTTTAGCTATTTTAGTATTGTGCCTGCACAATGTTCGCCCAACGTATGGAAAATAGTGAACGGCGTGGATAGGATAAATCAATTGTATGGCACAAAGTTAGGGCTTGCCGAGGTCTGCTTTTGTTATTCCTTTTCTCGAACGAGTTCAGGTGTTCTGTACCTTAAGGATAGGAGCCCTGATAGGGTATTGGTAGTAAATCTACCTGATTCCCATAAGGACTACTGGTAAGAAGGTTTTCTTGTCAGGAATTGACAACTTTCCCCCCAATTTGAAGGGATGAGGTCCGAGAGGTTCACTGTTCCCTTTTATGGGGAAGAATATATAGGTAGATGTCAGATTATTGTTTCAACCTTTGCTGACTTGTGATTTTTCTAACCTCTCCTTGCTTTTTCTTTTACAGCGAGGACAAAGAACTTGGAGCCTGCTCTCAGTGAGGTTTGTATCTCGGAACTTTTGGGTGACGACGAGCATCCTAGGTCTGCTACTTTTCTGCTTGAATACAAGAACACAGGCTCCAGCTTCATAGTCCGACCTATGGATAGTGTTCCGGACTTTGATTCTTCCGAAGAGATTTCTGCTGAGCCCATCCAATTGGACGAAGAAGAGAGCAGCTCGAAGAGTGAGCCTGCAGGTGTTGTGAGTAATTTGGGTGCAGGCAGTGCTGACAGTAGTAGTTCTTCGAGCACTACCAGCAGTTCTGGTGAAGAGATGCCTCCCAGGAAGAATTTAATCAGAGATGATGATGATGATGATGATGTGCTTCTTGCACAGAGGTCCAAGAAATCAAAGACTGCCTCCTGGGCCATAGCTACTGGTTCTCGGCCTTCTTCTCAGGAGCAAGAGAAGAAGAAGAGAGAAGAGGAGCAGGCGAGAGAGAGAGAGAAGAAAAAGGAGGAGGAGAGGAAGAAGGTGGAAGAGAGAAAGAAAAGGGAGAGAGAAAAAGAGGAGGAGAGGAGGAAGATGGAATTGAGGACCAAAACTGGTCAAGCCCTGGTCCCAGTATCTGCCTTGCCTGAGGGGGCTTCGGTGGCCACCTCTCCTCAGCTTGCCCCTGCGCTGCTTGAGAGAGCAGTCCTTTCTACAGATCGTGAGAGGGCGTTGGGGTCCAATCAACTGGCTTTGCAAGCTAGCCAGAGGCTTGCCTTGGTAAGGTTCCCTTCTAATTCTCAATTTCTTCTGACAAATTTTGATGGTTTGTTCTTCCTGATCCTTTCCTTATTTTTTACAGTTTGTGACCGACTTCGCTGTGCTCTATCGCTCTCGCGACGAGCTGGTGAGAAGGAACGGTGAGCTGGAGCAGCAGAAGTCTACTCTAGTAGCCAGGGGTTCTCAGCTGGAGGCCGATCTGAAGGCTGCTGATGCAGCTCGAGCTTCATCTGCCTCGGCCCTTGCTAATTCTGCTCGCGAGAGAGATGATGCTGTCAGGGAGCTTTGCGAGCTGAGGAAGTCGTATGACCTGGTATGCTCGAGCAAGCTAGACTTTGTGGAGAAGAACAGGGTTCTTGCCGATCAACTAGAGGCGGAGAAAGCCCAGGCAGCCACTCTTAAGGAAGATTCGTACAACTCTGGCTGGGCTGCTGCGTATGAGGACGCCGAGGTTCAGATAGGCTATATCAACCGTCTGAACTTCAAGAAAGGGTGGAACAAGGCCCTCGTGGCCGCTGGGGTGGATGTTGCATCCCCACTCTTTGACGAGCATGATCCAGGGCCAAAGCCAGTCGTGGATGAGGACCCAGCCCCAACTGCTGAAAGCACCAATCCTATTTCTCAGGCGACTCCTACTGATGCTCCCTTGGTTGAGGGGGCAATGGACACCCCTGCAGAGGGTAATGCCCCTACTGATGCTGATAAGGACAAGGGTCCATCCACCGAGGTTTCTAATTGATAGGGCTTCTTTGTAACTTTTTTCTTTTTTGATCTGATGTAACCTCGCTCATTATCAATGAAAAGACTTCATTTTTGTTTATGCTGATCTCTTTCTTTTCTCTTTCTTTTACTTGTTGTTGGTTGATGTGGATGACTATATTCCTGTTACCTCCCAACTAGGTAGGACTCTTGGTCCTAATGCAAGCCCTGCAGTTCGCTAGGCCTTTTCTAGGCTTTGTAGGTTTGCTAAGTCAAGGAACCAGAAATATAAGGATCAGTCCGAGCTAGTGGCCAAGTTGAAGGACAGGCTCCAGGAAATGGAAGAGATCGGTGCTTCAGTGAAAGAAGAAGTTAGCGAGCTGAGAGCGAAGTTACTGGAGGCCACCGAGATCAACCAAGTAGTGGAGTTTCTTCAGCGGGAGAATGAAGACCTGAGGTGGGAGGTCTTGAAGCTTAAGGAGCATTCGCCGAGCACCTCTTCGGCAGTCCTACAAGGCTCTTCTTCATCACGAGCTGCTCGGCCTCCCCCCCCGCGTGCTGGTAGGAGTACCAGGGGTAGGAATAGGGAAGTCGAGGAACATCGTGAGAGGGAAATGGAGGAGATGTGCGGCGATGTTCAGCGAGCTCATGTGACTGCTGCTGGGCTCCAGAGGGACGTTACCCGACTGCGGCATCTATTCAAGAAGGGCCCTCGCCAAGTGTGGACTGATGGCTATGATCAGGGCTGGCTGGATGCTCCCACCAGATTATCAGAGTTCGAGGAGCTCTCCTTCATCAGGGGGTGGTTGAGTGCTCTCAAAGAGCTGCAGGTCCCGAGGAACTCGAGGTTGTGGTATCATCACGAGATGTCCTCCTCTACTCTGATGCCCAATCCATTCAGGCAAGATGATCGATGGATCCCCATCGATGCTATTCCCCGGCGACTATTGGAGTTGGACACAAATGAGGTCGTGGAGGAGTTCGATCCTGCTCCTGATGATGGGAGGAGAGCTAAGGTTGTTGACTACCTTGCTCGGAGGCTTCCACCTCCTTGATATTTTGTTTTTTAATAATTGTAAATGCTTTGGGCGAGCTTCGCCGACTAAACATGTACTATTATTGTTTGTAAATATAAAAGATTAATGGGAAGTTCGAGTTTTAGGCGATTTTTCCGACTAAACGTGTTCATCCAATCTTTTTATATTTTTGCAGCTTCACAATCCTTTTTATCTTATCATGTGAGTGTCCGCCCAGTCCAGTACTAAGAATACCATTGTGTCCTTCCTTTACCTTTTAGTTCGTGTCGTCACACTCCCTTAGGCCTAAGTAGGGTAATTGGCGAGGACACACCTGTTATTGGTTGTCTTTATCCGGTCAGGATTTTGTTTAACCAAAGTAGGTTTGATGCCTAAGAAT
Organism: Sambucus nigra; assembly: GCA_949130495.1. Lineage (NCBI taxonomy): Eukaryota > Viridiplantae > Streptophyta > Magnoliopsida > Dipsacales > Adoxaceae > Sambucus > Sambucus nigra. The sequence goes on along the minus strand of OX422223.1, from coordinate 85,595,101 downwards.
ACTCTGTAGGGCTTCATATATTTCCATGGGCAATGCTAAGAGGTCTGTCGTGCTTCATGACGATAACCTGAGGAGGGGTGTTCCCCTGCTATGCCAACCATTATACCTGTGATTTGAAAAGGATGTGCAATAAGATATAATTATTACTTTTTAGAGAGTGATCAACTGAGAGATTTTCATTGGTGAATTGAGAAATAAACTGTCTTTTCCCATAATGAGTACAATAAAAGATCTAACAATAGAACTCCTAAAAATAAAATTTCTTGAGATTAGCTGCGTTCCATGCTCGTGGTATCTCTCTGCCCTCCATCGTTTTCAAATGATAGGCACCTTGCAGATCGTCTCTAATTATCTCATAAGGTCCTTCCCAGTTCGGACCCAGTTTACCGTCTGATGGCTTCACTGTGTTGCCCAGGACCTTTCTTAGAACATAGTCCCCAACTTCGAATTTCCTCGGATTGACCCTTTTGTTGTAGTGCTTTGCGAGCTGTTGCTGATAGCTCGCTAGTTTTACTAGGGCAAGTTCCCTACGCTCGTCGGCCAAGTCGAGTTCAACGAGCAAAGCCTGATCGTTCGGACCCTGCTCGACAAGGTCAGATCTTATTGTAGGCAATCCTTCTTCTAGTGGGATGACTGCCTCCATACCATATGCTAGTGAGAATGGCGTTTCTCGTGTGGCTTGCCTAGGAGTCGTTCTGTACGCCCATAGGATATGCGGTAGCTCGGTTGTCCATGCGCCTTTGGCTTGTTCTAACCGCTTCTTCAATCCAGCGATCACTGTCTTGTTGGACGCCTCAGCTTGTCCGTTGCTTTGAGGGTAAGCCACCGAGCTGAAGTGGTGCCCGATCCCGTGTTGGTCGCAGAAGTCCTAAAAAGGTCCACTCTCGAACTGTGTTCCATTGTCAGTGATGATGGTTCTGGGGATCCCGAATCGAGTGATTATATTTCTCCATAAGAACCTCATCATGTCAGCATCTCGGATGTTCGCCAGTGGTTCTGCCTCGATCCACTTGGTAAAGTAATCAGTTGCGACCAATAGGTATTTGTGATTGCCGGCAGCAGTGGGCAGTGGTCCCACGATGTCCATTCCCCACTAGGCGAAAGGCCAGGGGCTGGTCAGGGATTTTAACTCGCTGGCGGGCTGAAGGACCATGGGGGCATGAAGCTGGCATTTTAGGCATCTGCGGACATATACTGCGGATTCCTTTTGCATATATGGCCACCAATAACCTTCCTTCATTGCTCGAAAGGTTAGAGACCTTCCTCCGACGTGACTCCCGCAGATTCCTTCGTGAAGCTCGTGAAGCACTATCTTGACGTCGCCTGGGTGGACGCATCTAAGGTAGGGGCCGGAGAAAGATCTTTTATACAAGTCGCCTCCCGTGGATAAGTGAAAGCGAGCAGCTTTGACTCTTATCTGGTGGGCAGTCCTCTTATCCTCTGGGAGCGTTCCGTTCTTCAAATAGTCTCTCAAGGGATCCATCCAGCTGGGGGCTGGTTCCAATTGGAGTATTGGTTTTGCTTTGGTCAGCTCGCAGTTGGGGTAAATGCTCGGGCAGCTGAGGAAATCGATAGGGATGATCCTTTTAAGGCTGGAATCAACTGCCGAGCTCAGGGCTGCTAAGGCGTCAGCGTGGCTGTTCTGCCCCCTGGGAAACTGTTGGATGTTGATTTCTTCAAAGTTCGTCATTAAGTTTTTTTACCAAGGAGAGGTAGGCTGCCATCCTCTCATCCTTCACATTATAGTCTCCACTTATCTGATTGGAAACTAGTTGCGAGTCTCTGAATACCTGTAAATGCTTTGCTCCCAGAGTTTGCACCCTTTGGAGACCTGCTATTAAGGCTTCGTATTCTGCTTCGTTATTGGAGGCTGCAAATCCCAGCCTGATTCCTTGCTCGAGGACTGTATTTTCTGGAGTGATGAGAACAATTCCTACTCCTGCCCCCTTTGAGTTGGAGGCTCCATCAACGAATAATTTCCAGCTTCCCCCTGTAGCCTGGTTATTTTGTTCTGTTGGCTGGTCGAAGGGTTCTTCGCCTGTGAATTCAGCTATGAAGTCAGCAAGGATTTGACCCTTGATAGCTATCCTTCGTTGAAATTGGATGTCAAACCGGCCGAGCTCGACTGACCATTTAGACAATTTGCCCGACAAATCTGCCTACCTTAGGACAGCCTTGAGGGGGTGTGATGTAAGGACGATGATCGTATGAGCTTCGAAGTAATGCTTCAGTTTCCTCGAGGACATTACTAGGGCGAATGCGAGCTTTTCCAATGGCAGGTAGCGCTGCTCGGCGTCTAGTAAGGTTTTGCTCGCGTAACAGACTGGATGTTGGATGCCTGTAACTTCACACATTAGCGCTGAGCTGACAGTATGGCTGGATACAGAAAGGTAGAGGTACAAAGAGTCCATTTGTTGTGGTATGACAAGCAGGGGTGGGGAGCTTAGGTAGGACTTGAGCTCGTCTAATGCTTGTGAGCAACCTGGGGTCCATTCTACCGTTTTGCTGCCTTTTAAGAGTCGGAAGAAGGGCTTGCATCTCTCGGAGGATTTAGAAATGAAACGATTTAGAGCAGCGAGCATTCCAGTGAGCTTCTGTACATCGCGGATTGTGCGAGGAGGTTGCATTCTTTTGATTGCATCAATCTGGTCCGGATTAGCCTCTATGCCTCGCTCGCTGACCAAATACCCAAGAAACTTTCCTGACTGGACACCGAAGGAACACTTGCTCGCGTTGAGTTTCATTCGGTACTTCCTGAGGATTTCGAAGGTAATTGACAGGTCCGAGAGGTGATTTTCCTTCTCCTTGCTCTTGATGAGCATGTCGTCGATGTAGACCTCCATTGTGTCTCCCATTTGATTCTTGAACATTTTAGTAACCAGCCGCTGATAGGTTGCCCCTGCATTTTTTAGCCCAAAAGGTATGACCTTGTAACAGTATAAACCAACCGTCATGATAAACGCCGTTTTGTCCTGATCTGGGGCATACAGGGGAATCTGGTGATAGCCTGAGTATGCGTCCAGGAAACTCATACGTTCGTGAGCTGCAGTGGCGTCTACTAGTTGGTCTATTTTCGGAAGAGGGAAGCTATCCTTGGGGAAGGCTTTGTTGAGGTCAGTGAAGTCTATGCAAACTCTCCACTTCCCATTGCTTTTTGGAACTACCACTGGGTTTGATAACCATTTGGGGAATTGCACTTCCCGTATGGACCCTGCATCCAATAGTTTTTCGACTTCTTTTTCTATTGCTCTGGCCTTCTCGGGAGCAGTTCATCGTGCCTTCTGCGCTATCGGCTTGAATGTGGGATTGACGTGCAACCGATGGCCGACCATATTGGGATCGATTCCTGGTAGCTTATAGGGTTCCCAAGCGAAAACATCTATGTTGCTTCTGAGTAAGGTTAACAAATCCTTTTGTTCTTGGTCAGTGAGTGAGGTCCCGATCAAGAAGACTCTGCTGTTGTCGCCTTCTTTAGCAATTACTTCTACCAGGTCCTCTACAACATGCTCAGAGGGGAGGAGCCTGGTCTCTTCCACTTCGGGCCTTCCATATTTTAATTTCTATTTGGAAGGGATTGCACCTTCCTCCACTTTCTCGCTAGTTTGAACGGCTTTTTTCTCTGGCTTTGGTCTGATGGCCGCTATGAAGCACTTTCTCTCCATCGTCTGGTCGCCATGTATCTCCATCACTTTCCGCTCGGTGACATATTTGAGTTTCTGGTGGTAGGTCGAGGAGACTGCCTTCATTGCATGATGCCATCCCCTGCCGAGAATGGCTTGATACGGTGAATCGATGTCGACCACCAAGAATTCGATCATTTTTGAAACATTTCCAGCGAGCACTGGTAGTACTATCTTGCCCAGAGGCATGGTCATTTTCCCAACGAAGCCGACCAGAGGAACAGTGGTTCCCTTTAGGTCGGCGATGTTCAACTTCAATTTTCTGAACAGGTCGATGTACATTACTTCGGTTGAGCTCCCTTGATCGACGAGCAGCCTGTCGATATCAAAGTTGGCTATCCTGAGTGTAATGACTAAGGCATCGTGATGTGGGGTCCTCACTCCCACAAGATCTTAATCCGTGAAAACAATATGCTTGTTGTAGTTGATATCCTCTGGTCGCCGACGTTTTCCTGCCTGTGATTTTGCTGGATCAATCTGAAAAGCTTGCATTATCGCTGTCAGCTTCTTTACCTCCATTCGAGCTGAGTTACCCTGGATTTGCTTAACATCGGATACTCCATGGATTAATGCGAATTCGTGTCCGGCTTTGTCTTCCAATACGTTGTCGGGTTTTGCCTCCTTGTGGACAGTCACTCTCTCTACCTTCCTTTTCACAAAGTCATTCAAATGTCTGGATTGGGCCAACTCCTCGAGGTGGGACTTAAGAGCCTTGCAGTGCTCGGTCTTATGCCCTCCCTCTTTGTGGAAGGTGCATCTCAGTGCATTGTTTCTTTTCGATGGGTCTCCTCCCATTTTCCGGGGCCATTTGATGAACGGCTCATCCTTGATCTTCGCAAGAATTTTGTAAATTGGTTCTTTGAAGACGGTGTTGACCGCCTGGAATGACTTTGCAACGTCAGGGTTCCCCCCGTTCTTGGAGCCATTCTTTCTCCCATTCTTTCCTCCTTTTTTCTGGTTATCAACTTTCTCACTTCCCTTGGTAGCGAGCTTGGCTCGACCGTTTTCTCCTACGTTAAGGCGGGTGACATCTTCCACCTTTGCGTATTTCTCAATTCGGGCCATCAGGTCATCAATGGTGGTTGCTTTCTTCTTTGTCAAGGACTGGTAAAGGAGGGAAGAGCTAGGTAGCCCAATTTTGAATGAAGCCACTGCCACCTCTTCCGCGCAGTCCTCGACTTCGTTGAATAACTCCCAGTACCTCTGCGCGTAGTCTCGGAGTGTCTCCTGAGGCGTTTTCTTCATTATTAATAGAGCATCCATCCTTTTGGGATGGGAGCTGTTGGTGATGAACCGGGCCGTAAAGAGCTCGGCCAGGGATTTGAAATTTCTGATGGATCGGTGAGGGAGTTTCTCAAACCATTTCTGGGCCACGTCATGAAGGCTTGAGGGAAAAATACGGTACATCAGTGCATCTCGGTGATTCCAGAGGGTCATAGCCTACCGGCACTGCCTGATATGATCAATGGGATCAGTCTTCCCATCGTAAATCTTGAACCCTGGAATAGAAAACTTTTTGGGAGCTTCTTCTTCTTCTTCTTCTTCAATTTCCCTCGTGAAGGGCGATTTCATCTGGGTCTTGAGGGCTCTCCTGGCGAGTTCTCTGGTCAACCTGGTGCCGCGGTGAGCTGGATGTTGGTCCATTTCTCTGCGAACTAGGTTCCGTATGTTGTTGTTGCTGCGATCAGGGCTCTGATAGAGGAAATCTTTTCTCAGTTGAACGCGGAGGTCGTCGCCTGAGTCGCCACCTTCGAACCCTTGATATTGCCGCCTAGGGCTCCTTCCCCGACTGCGAGATTTGCTCGCCTGAGGACTAGGAGTGCGATAGGGGCGTCTCCTGGTATCAGGACGTAGTTCTTTCTCCAGTTTTTCCAGTCTTCTTTTCAAGCGAGCATTCTCAGCCTCATATCTGCGAGAAGACTCCCTCTGCTCATGGAGCCTTGCTTCGTATGTATCGATCAATCTGGATATCTGAGTGGACCTTGCTGGTCCTTGACTTTCTTCTGAGGCTGGCCTTTCTAAGCGAGCCCCTTGATCTGAACGTCGGACTTCAGACCTAATCCTTCGAGGAGCGGGTGGCTCCTGAATATCTCCTGCTTGAGGAGCGTTGCTGCTGTGACCAGACATCTTAGATTTTTCTCGGAGTGGGCTCTTCTCAGGGAAAGATAAACGCTTCCCACAGACGACGCCAATTGTGGTGACAATTATTATGCAACACAAATAAATATGAAAGAGGTAACAATCAAGAAAAGATAAATAAAATGCCAATCACAGAACAACGGGTATACGTGGTTCAGCAAAGATGTGCCTACGTCCACGGTGGTTCAGTCAGTGTTATTTCTCTATATTCTGAAGAATAAGTACAGAGAATACAACTTGTCCTTTGCCTCGGACTTAGGGTTTAATTTATACATGTATATGTTGGGGTAGTGGTTGTGATGGGTTCCTCCTTATTAGCCATCTCCCCTACATGGGATCGCGTTCCCCCACAACTTCTCTTCATGGGATCGTGGGGTAATCGGATCAATACAAAAGGTGATGGGCCTGGGCTTTGGGCCACTAATGAGAGGCTACTCGTCCAGGCCTATGATGCTAAATTCAGGGTACCCACAATGACTATGGAGGATTTGTACATGTAATAACCGTTTCCCGAAATTAAAAATAGAAAAATATGTTGATCTGGTGTAGTTGTTTATCAATGGAATCGGGCTGCGAAAGAAAAAATTACTTTGCGTGAAAAGCCACCATTGAAATTTTGGCCTTTAAAATATGTGGCATTAAAAGGAATATTTTCCAGGGCCAAAATAGTTCAGTCAATATGTTCAAAAAGAAAAGAAAAAGATAAATTATGAGGAGTTTGGTTGGATGTATTACCGGGTTTGCACAATGACTTTGAATCCAAGTTAAGATTTTATTATCATGACTCTATTGATTTGTAGAATCATCAAAATTCTAGGCTTATGTGCATTGTGTATGTTTGTTCATTGATTTCAATTTATATTATCACATGAGGTTATATCTAAATGTGATAAAATTTTGCAATCAAATGAGAACTCCATGAACATGTTTTAAGTGATTGGGTCGAAATTTAATTGTTACTAGTTCACAACCCTACACTTCCGTTTATCACATGTATTTGAACACATTTTTTCCATCTGAGTGTGAAAAATTTAATTTATTTTGTGTCATGTGTGATATTTATACCTATGTATATGTGCGCATGCGTTAGTGATACTCATTATGTATACATATATATGGTATTTTTTTTTGTTTTTGAGTCGTTGCCTTACTTTCTAGTCCACCTATGTTTCTAATTCATAATTGGTATCTATTTTGTTGCGTAGTTTGTTTGATATCATATGCTTAGTCTTTTATTTGTCAAATTGGTATCATTTTTTTTGTCACATCATAGTTGGTATCCAATAATATCTGTCTTGGATTAGTTACTTTTATTATTGCCCATATGCTTTCATGCTAATATCACCTTATGTTTAATCATGTTTTACTTACTTTTCCCTTATTTATCCCTTATGTAGTTTTTAGGGGGAGTAATGGTACTTAGTTATATTGGGGGAGAAATGAGTATTTTATGAATTTTATTACCTTTGTCTATTCCTGAACAAAAAGGGGGAGATGTGGTTTCTATCCTTTAGTTTATGAAATCTAATTTAGGGAGAGAGTGCTATCTTCTTAGGTTGATTATATTTGATAAAGAGGGAATTAAATTGCATTTAATACTTTGCTATTCCCTATACGTTTAAGGTTTTGCTTAAGTGTGCAGGAATTTTTCTAGAGACAACTTTATATCGGCAAAGATAGTCATCCTTGGGTTTTGAGTCAAGCTTGTATTTTTATTTTGGGTGGGATGTTTTTGAGTCTTGTAGAGCTTGATGGCCCTTTAGGATTTTATTTTGGTTTTTGTCCCGGAATAGCCAAAGAGGGAGAATTGTAAGGACACAAATTTCCAATTGAGTCTTAATGTAGTGTTGGCTCAATTTCAGACAAAAATATCTGAGTTATAGGATAGTGTTCATGTGTATCCTTTAAACCTATATATATTTGAGTTGAAGACGCTTCAACCTAGTTCAAAGTGAAGACATTATCCTTGCCGAGTTTCAAGTTCCTTGTGTTGCGTCCTCAATAATTCATCATATTTCAATGTCTCTAATAAGGTATGAATGCTATATATATATATATATATTTGTAGAGACTTGGAATAATTTTAATGACTGTAATTTTTATTTAAAATAAAGATTTTGGGCTTGAAATGAAAAATGCACATTCTGACATTTTATTCGAAATTGTCGTTCGAACGAGAATTTCGTTCGAACGAGTTTTGCCAACGAGTTTCCCTTTTGGACACTGACTTTTCGAACGAAAAAGTCGTTCGAACGAGATTTCAAGCGGGAACAGTTTTTGGCAGTTTTTCCCACTCTTTTGTCCCCACTACTTTTTGACAGTTTTTATCAACTTCGGGACCAGGTTATTTTACAGACTTTTGAGCATCTTGAGAGAGCTTTTGAGATAAATTATTCCAACCAAAAGTCCATGTTTTCATGTGTTAAATTTCAATAGAAAATTTTCTTGAAACATATGTTTATACACCCATTGTTTGATTTGTTTATTCCAAGTACCACATATATATCTCTTTTGGAGCGTTTGGCACCGAGTTCTACTCTACCCATCAAAGAGTTGTTTGGGTTCATTCTCTACTCAAAAGGGAGATAATTTTGCTGCGGCGTTCTCATACGGTTAAAGGCACCGTGTGTGGGTGACGGGTTCCAAAAGCTTTATTGGAGGAGTCCAAGATTCCGGTGGAGTTCGGGATTGTCGACTAAGAAGAGGTTGGTATAAGAAGACGCGCCAGGGGATTGAAGGAGTTGAGTCGAGTTGATTAAGTCATTTGTCTTGTACTTGTAAAATTCCGTACTTAGTGGACTTAAGGCTTGGGCCATCCGAGGTTTTTCCTATTTGGGTTTTCTTCGTACATCGCGACGTAGTGTATTGTGAATTTATTTTATCTTACAAATCACCTAGAATGCATGCTTAGGATTAAAAGATAAAATATGGTTTAATTCACACTATAGTTTAATTTGGTGCTTAATTTAAGTTTGGGTGAAATTGAGATTAATTTAATTCAAAGATAATTTAATTTGGTAAAATTTGGTTTTCGCCTAATTTGCAAAATGAATTAACCTTGTTAGGAAAATTTTAGGACTTGAATTGAGTTATTTGGTTTAAGTGAAATTTTTTATTAGTTACTTAATTTAATTTCACTTTGAGTTTAGTTTTAATTTTAATTTGAAAGAAATTAAAATTGGTCATTTGTGTGAGTTGTGTTGAACCATTTTACTCCGCACTTTTAGGAAATTCTTATTTCAAAATTTAAAATTGGGGGTCTACGCTCCTAACAGAAGGATTAAGTACCATATTTTCCATGATGTAGATATGATGACTTTGGTCCTTACAATAATGCTCATTTCCACTTTACACACAATACATTTTACACATATATACATGCTTCATGTATTTAGAAAGAGAACATTTTTTATCCCATGAGAGATCGAAAGGAAATAGTGCATATCACACCTTCCGACTTTGTAACATAGTCTCCAAACCCATATCGGATTGGGTTTCACATGCACTAGTTGTGTTTTATGCTATCTCTTCGGAGGGAGCCACTTCTTTTGCCTATTTTGAGTAAAATAAGCTGACGACTTTGATCTCTACACATTCACACACCTCACATCACCGACGATGGCCATTTATATCCCTTTCTTCCTATGATATGTGTGAGCAGAGGATAAAAGGGGTTGAGGATGGCCATATATTCTATATCCAATGCCACCCTACATATTTTCACAATCACTGCGATAATGAGTCAGACATACTACTTGAATGTATAATTGGTTCTTGTGAGAAAAAATATGGAACCTTAGTGAATCTATTTACAATGAACCAAATGGTGTCATGTATAATTGTAATGTGGTAAATTCTATAATAAAATTTATAAAACTTATCTCCCACTTCCACACTAGTATCTTAAGTGTTAATAAGGTATATGGTCATTGTCGATGTTCGATTTTCATAACCTAACACATGGTAAACTTAAATAAAACCCAATGACATCCCTCTTCCTTCCTGGCCCATAAATACGATAATATTATTTTTTGTACATCTTTCCACCCTCGAGATACTCCGTAAATGTAAACCTATGGTCCCTGATCATTATTCCTCTTTACGACTCTGCATTATCAGACACCACTAGTTTGCACTAGAATCGAACTCTCCCATCTCACTCAATTTAATAGAATGGAATAAACCCTCTAATAATACCTGAATCTTTTCCTAAGAAGAAAAATCCATATCTTAGTCCTTCACCCCCCAAATAATAATATCAAGACTCACAAATATGAAGACCGTGAAAAAATCTTCGAACTCATTCGCTGTCTGAAGTCACCCCTATTTTGACTTCCAAATTGTTGGCGGTGTCATTGTTAGTCTATGACTTAAAATGTTTGCTACTACCTTGGCCTTGATCAGGTTATAGTGAACGTTGAATTAATAATCCTTCACAAATTACAACCATCAATGCTACATGATAACTTTTCTTTTTGTATGTCGTTGTTGTTGAAAGCCATGTTAGTCAAAACCTTAAAATACCTAAAAAATATAACAATCTCAAGTGTAGAGGTAAGTAAGGGTATCAATCCACATCAAGGGGGTAAGCTAGAGACAAATTCAATTGTAATTCATTTTTTATTTTCTTTTTGTGCATTTTCACTTTTTTACTTTTTTTTTTAGCTTTTTCAAATATTAAAACAATTGGGTGAGGTGATGATTTAGTCTAAACTAAACTAAATGTGATATGATAGAAACTAACTAGAAAGTTACTAAAATGAAAAATAAAGTCTAAACTAAAATAAGAGATAGAGTGAGGTAAATAATTGTGAGAACAATCAATGAGTGGGATTACACCACAAATTTTAGCTATTCTAATTAATTAATTTAATTAATTGAATTCTCCCAAATTAATATCAAACTTACAAATCAACTCTCGTTGCAAATGTAATTTTAATAGTAATCTTTTAAAAAATTAAGTTTAACACCCCATAATTCTAGAAAAATAGATCTACACTCCTTTTAATTAATCACCCGCTAGGATCAATCAATTAAAATTTATTTAAATCTTAGAAAATAAATTTAGAGTTGAAATTCAAGTAATAATACCCCACTTAAGAAACCCGTATCTCTAGTTCGAATCTAAAATGTGTATTATAACTAGAATTTTGATTTTCTCTCAAAAATCATTTACCCTCTCTCGAGGCGTAAATTTAAGGGTGAGGGATCAAAATTAACATTCAAACGAAATTTTCAAGTAATCAAACTAATTAAACTAAAATAGCATCAAATAAGGGTTTTCCCCCACCCCTTGAAAGGCGATTTAGCCTAACATGGTATGAGGTTTGACAAATTAATAATCAAAGGAATAAAATAAATGAGAAGAGAAGAGAGCAATCAAATCCAATCTCTTGAAGTGAAATTGAACTCTTATTTCCTTGAAATCAAGCACAATCCATCCAATATGAGCATCTAACAATAATCAACTCAACAATCAACCCAATTGAATTTCACACATTTATCACTCACAAATATTTAAAAAAAATAAAAATAAAACTATTTACAAATATTTCTACCTAATTTATTCTAACCTAACTCTCTACTTTTCTCAAAAAATTTCTCTTGATGATCTTTCCCCTCAAATGGGCTCTTGAGTCTTATTTTATAGTAGATGCATGGCACACATGGGGCTAAGGGGTATTTTTGGAAAGGTTTAATGTGAATGTAAATGGGATGTGTACACATGAGGTAAGAGAGGTGTGAGGTCATGTGGGTTAAATGGGGTGACAAAATCTGATTGAGGGTATAATGGAAAGTTGAGTTAAAATAGATAGTTGGGGGTAAAATGAGTATAAGTGGGTTAAATGGGGAATACTAAGCATGTGGGCATTTTTTTGACTTGGTCTTTGAATTTGGCAGGTAAAAAATCGTAGGTGGCTTGTAGAGAAATATGAGCTAAAGATAGTTTCCAGGCGGGTTCTGGTTCGGGCCGAGTTCACGGGTAAGGGAGTCGGTTAGATGGGTTTACGGGTAGAGAGGGTCGCTAGGTCGGAGGTGGGCAGGTGCTGGGAGTTATGCGCCGGCGGGGGTTAGAACGGGTTTGGCAGGGGGTTCCGAGTTTGTTGTGGTCGGCACCGGACTTGGTGGAAACGCCGGCGGGTTGGTTTGAGCAGGGGTATCGCCGCATGTGGGTTAGGCTCTCTTGGAGAGGGAAGGGGGTTCCGAGTTTCAGGCGAAGAGAGAGAGAGAGAGAGAGGCCGGAGTTAGGGTGCTGCCGGAGGTGCGATCGGAGGCAGTGGCAAAGGGCTGCCGGGTTTGGGGTTTAATGGTGGATGTGTTGGGTTTGTAGGTGTGTGGTGATTGTGGTAAGAGAGAGAGTGTGGTGTGGGTTAGGAAGACGAAGGTGGGTATAGTTGTGTGTGGTAAGGTGTAGGGTGGTTATTGTGTGAGTGAGAAGTAGCTTTAGGTGTAGGATAGGGTGTTGGGTATTAAGGTGTGAGTGTGTGTGTTTCATTTGTATCAAAAAATAATAAAAATAAAAATAAAATCTAATTAAAAATAAAACAAACTAAAAATAATAAAAAATAAAAATATTAAACTTAAGAAAATAAAATCCTAAGCTATTAAAAACTAAAATAATAAAACAAAATAAAAAAAATGAAAAATCTAATAAAATATGAAAACAAAAGTCCTAAAATATAAAATCTAATAAAATAAAAATAAACTCCTAAAAACTAATCCTAAGAAAACTAAAAACTAATAAAAATCAAAATAAAATAAATTATAAAAAAAAAATATAAAAAATATAAAATAAACCTAAGTAAATCTAAAATAAAACCTAAAAATAAAATGACTCAACTAAAAATCTGAAAAAAAATATAAAATGGCACAACCTAATCACACACAGGGTTAGGGGTAGGTTTAGGCTAGGTTTAGGCTCGGGTAAGGTTACGGGGGATGGAATTTAGCTCCATAAAACGCGCATTTGCCTCGATATATAGCTTTTGACACCGCAAACGGACGTTTGACCTACAAGATAAACATTTAAGCACATAAGACTCATATTGTTGAGAATTAGCAACTAAAGTACGTCTATTCTAGGTATAAAATGTACAGTTTTGGGTGCTTATCACTACATCATATTAAACTCCCATTGAGTGAATAGATACTGAAGACTCTTATAATTAATGAATAATGTGAACCTCTCCCTAAAAAAGTATAGTCTCCATATACACAAAGCAAATACCATTGTTGCTAAATCTGAATCATGTATAAGGTAAAAGCTATAGGCTTGTCTTCCTACATTAATATTCCCAAAAGTACCTGTAAATAAGTCTTGATGTATATCGCATAGTCCACCCACTACATAATTATTGAAGATTGTTAACATGATCTATACATTAATTACACAATACTAAAGGGAAAGAGTATGACTATGTTTATTATCTTCATTTGTTAAGAGATGAATTACACAATTTCATGAATGTGATGGTACTTGATGTTGATTCCTTCAATTTTCTTTTCTTCAATCTCGAACTTCATTATTTAATATTTTCCCTATCTTTCCTCCTAATTTAACTTTCTCTCCAATTTTTAATTTAGGTGTAGGGATTGTTTAGAATATGACGATAGGCTATTATGAGGATTTTACTTATGTTTAAATGATATCAAACTCATCACTCCCATTAAACCCTAATATAAACCAACTTATAAACCCCCAAACCATACCCAAATAATTTAAAACTTTCCCCATTAGTTATTTATAGAATTTTTTAATTACTTAAAATTGATTAACTAAATATAATCACTTTTAGGTTATGATATCAAACATAATCCTGATTTACCTACCCCTCTAACTAGGAATGTCCCTTCCTAGTTTGGCTTGAATTTAGAAGCATACATGTGTTATCAAGTGATGAGTTGATTCTCAAAGGACTAGCAAGAGTTGTTTAGTGTATGTCTTAAAATTCTTCTTTGTTTTATCTATATGTTCATCAAATGCTTCTAGCTTCACATGCATGGAATTTGATTGTAAATCATAGTTCGATGCCATTCTTATTGAAGGTAATACCAAATCAACTGGAAGGACAATGCTTGTTATATAAACGAGTGATAGAGTAGTAGATCATGTAGTCTTCCTTTTTGAAGTTCTATAAGCCCATAAAATCATTGCTATCTTATCATCCTAAGTGCTCGGGAGTTCTTCTAATAACCTTTTGAGAATACTGATCAGAGTTTTATTGTTCTCTTCTTCTTGATCATTCCCTTTTGGGTAAGATATAATAGAACTGTTGCGAGTGATTTTATATTTACAAGTCAACAAACGCATTTCATTGCAAATAAACTTGTTTCCATTACCTATAAGAATGAATTTGGGATACCAAGCAAGCGAATAATATATTCTCGAATGAACTGAACCACAATTTAAACAACTATCCTTTTCAAAGGAATTTCTACTGCCCATTTAGTTTATAACTTTTTAGAAACTAGGATATGGAGAAGCAAATGTTATATTTCCTATTAGATCAAAAGCCTATGTATGGAAAAGGTAAGGAAAAACCAAGCTTTTAAGACTTACTGATAGTGCATGTATCAGGTTGCCATGTAATTAGAATCCTCTATATCATTTCATAAAATTTATGGAATCAACTTCCATTATAGGCTAGTAGTATCCTAGTTTCATCAACAATTTGGCTCCACCCATATGTGACGGTTCGTGAGCTTTCTTTACGACCACCTAAATTTTTTCCTTGGTTACACATCATAGTGCCTTTTTATTATAATATTTTCTATACAACTCCTCATTCACCAAGTAGTATTGTGCAATGTTCTTCTTAAAGTAAATTTCATATGCCCCCTTAATAAGTCTCCTTTTTTTAAAGATACTATGTGCGGTTTTTTCCAATCATCTAAGACCTCCTTGAATTTTTCTCATATATGTTGATCGAATTGAGTTTGTCATTTAAAATATTTTTTTTTATAATTTGGCAACATATTTTCTCATAGTAGTCTAATAATAACCTTATCGATGCAAACGCCTATATATGGGGTGTCAGTATCCTTACAATGAGCATCATGCATTGCTCGTAATTATTTTGAACTTCTTCATCATCCAGGCATCTCGTTAAATGACCTCTAAGGTTTTTCAAGTATAATATACCTTGTAGCATAAAAAATATACCAACTGTGATAACTTCATTGTTCCTTCTCGTGTTTCCAACTACTCGACAATTGGGTTTCTTCAATCTTTGGGTTCCTTAATAAGAAATAGATATTTAACTTTAGTAGGCATTGTTATCCCGTGGATAGTAACTATGGAGAAAGTATATTCCATTTATAATTTATATATAATTATTTCAGCGCATCCGAATGTCTATTCATCATGTGAGGACGCCTATCAATTTTTACTGATAAAAATTGTTACAACAATCGTTGAATTATCGCATGAAAGGGAGCCAAGCATTGGTGTTTCAACTCAAATTCTCAATTAACTTATTTTACTATGAGGATGAAATGTCCTCGAATGCAAATAACTTTTACTCGTCTCCAGGACACTTTAAGTAGTCCTCATATTAATACTGCGTAATAAGCTTCATTATTCGAGCATTTGAAATCTAACTTGTAAGATGACATGATTTTATCCATTGTGGTTGAAAGGATAATTGTTTCTCCCCTAGTGCCTTTCACGAAAAAACCATCAAATTTTATTTTCCATTCTTCCATTTCTTCACAAATGCAAACTAGAAAATCATCTCATGGAAATTCCTCATTTGGATGTTCAAACAAATGATTAAAGAAGTTGGCTCATAAATCAACCAAAGCTTTACTTTTGATGGCCTTTGGCCCAAGGCAATTTAAATCATATTCAACAAAGATAAGGAACCATCTAGATGCTCGCCCCGTTAAAATGGCCCTGGACAACAAATACCTGATAGGGTCATAATTAGTAACAATGTGTACTATGAACTCAAGAAGATATTGCCTTATTTTTTAATCCACAAAGATTAGAGCCAAATAATGCATTTTTACACTTGTATATCTGGATTCAACCCCAAATACAACTCTAGATATATAGTACATTATTTCTCCTAGCCTTCGTTTTCTTGTACGATTAAGGTGAAAATAAAACTAGGCGTAAAGATAAATTAAAAGAGTAATGAATTACCTATTTCAGGTGGGATCATAATGAAAGGAGATGTCAAAATTTATTTGATCCCATCGAATGGTTTCTGTTGCCCGTCTCCCTAACACCATTTGACGTTCTCCTTTATCAGTGGAGCAAATGGATGAGTAACTTCTACCACAACTAGTACATATATTTTCAAGTAAGAAACATTTCCTAAGAAATTTTTACGTTGTCTCTAATTCTTTGGAGGTGGCATCATCAAATAGCTTTTTTCTTCTCTGCGTCCAATGAAGTGCATTGCCTATTCATAACAAAACCTAGGAATTTAACTGTTATGACGCCAAAAGGACAGTTGGACATGTTCTTTTTCATCTTGTATAACCATCATAATTTGCTAATATGTTCCACTAGTGTTCTTTATGATGAAGGGCATGACACTATAGAGAAGGTTTCTTAAAGGCGTTTTGAAAATCGTATTTTTTGGGTTTGGTGGGTCTATTTTGATTTTGTTATAACTGACATAACCATCCATGAAACTATATATTTCATAGCATACAAAGGCATCTACTAATCTATCTATGTTTGACAGCCTTTCAAATCCTCCTAGCTATATCCTACTATAATAATTCTTGCTAAGAAGAACGCCCATGTTGTGGAAATTCCACCCAGAAGGTTGGGTTACTCTTACAACACGTCTTTGTATAATGATTAAAGCTCTTGGATGAGTAGCAAGAGTAAATTTTAATTTATTATGAGCTTAAACGATGGATTCTATAAGTTCAGAACTCAACTTTTAGACATGCTGAGTTTAGATCCATGAAATCCTCATAAATTCGAATTTGGGTCTTACTTTTCTTTGCTATTGATAAAATAGTGGAGAGCCACACAAAATTATTGAAGCCTTTCGTGAGCAGCATCTCCACCTTTGCGTTTATCTTCAATTTTAACTCAATTTTGTAAGTTCGAATGGCCTATCTCACAGGCAAAGAATTAGTCAATATATTTAACTTGTGAGAGTTTACCTCAGGGTCAATTCTCGACATCTTTGTATATTTCAACAAAAATACGTTAGTGAATTCCTTCAAGAAATTCATAACTTATTCCTCTTGCTTTGAATCAAGGCCCTTGGATATGAAATGAATCTCTTGCCTCCAACCTCTTTTCCCATATGTAGTTCTTCCAAATCTCATAACTAATCTTTCGATCCATCTTTCATGCACTGTAGAGCATGTTCTATCTAATTCTTCAACATGTTCCATTATATGGGATTCATCAATCACAAAACATTCTAAAGTCAAGTTATCACCCTCATTCCAAAATGCTTCCCGATCATAATGTTACAAACGGTAAATCACATTTCCATTGGGCAAAACCACTTTCTTGCACTTACAAGCAGGCATAGTTGTATAATATACCTTTTTTTTTACCTTTGTTTTCTTTTTCTAATTAATCTTGGTCTAAGACTACCATGGATAAACTTCATTGTCTTATACCAGTTTTCGTGAGTTTTATTTATCTTTTATCAAATAATATTTTCTTTCCTCGTCTAATTTACTATTATGCTTTATCAACCATATGATCTTCCTCTAAAAAAATCCCTATCTGCTTCCTTAATAATTATCTCAGTTCCTCGAATATTATCCTTCACGCACTGATGTAACATAAAGGAAAAAATTCTGTGAGGGTGCATACATACCGTCCTAATCAACAACTGGTAGATCGTTGCATCATTAATGATGTGGAATTGATATGAGAAGTTAAATTTCCTAATATTATTCCCACATTCACATACCCAATGGATTGCAGCCCTACATTATCAAATCTAGAAGTTACTTAAAGAATGTGAATAGCCTTCTTTTTGGGTATTCTAGTTTTATAAATCATTATTATGGGCATGATGTTGATGGATGCTCATTTATCTAATAACGCTTTTGGAAAAAAAATCCCATTTACTTACGCAATCACATACAAAGTTTTTTTATTAAAGAATGGTACATGTCTATCCGCTTCAAAGAACACGACCTATGATGTATACCTTTTGATGAGCCTCCCAATTATTCAATGCAATTTGTTACGAGGTTTCTTTTATCTTGGATAGCTTCTAAAAACTTTTGTTAACCTCAATTATTTAATGCTGAACGTTTCTTGCACAGGTGTTTCGTAGCAATCCATTGCATCCTCGACGCTATATAGTAAATGTGGGGGTATATCACTCTCAAACTTTTTTTCCACTCCCCCCATTCTTGAAAATCCATTATCCACTCTTCTACCCTTTAGGACTAATATCTAAGTAATAAACAACCCGCTTTCAAGAAACTTGAAATCTTCCTTATCGAGGAACTAGTTGAGTTCTCTAGTTTTGTGCTTTTATTTTGATCATCAATGCGATCTTTCTTATTGCTCGGGTGAACTCTTTAAATGTGCATTCTCTTGTCTCATTTATCATGGGAAATTTTTATTCATCGAACAACCTTTCTACATTAATTTGAAATAATCTTGACTTTATGCCTCTTTGTGCATATTTAAAGACATCTATCTGAAGAGTTTGATGTAGGCATTAAATCTCCATCAAAATTTTGAATCTCTTTAGCCAAGTGCCTTAGGGTAAAGTCATCTTCCACCACGAATAATTTTTGGAGAAACTGTATGTGCATCTCTTCCCATATGAGGACAATATATGCCATTAGGTGGGAGTACCATGAGTAAGCTTTCCCAGTGAGGGAATTCAAAAAATTTCTCAGCCTTAAGTTCTTGTCATTACAATGAAGTCAAAGATACTGAAAAAACATTTTAACATTCTCTTTATGGTTTTTATCCTTGACATTGAATTTAATGAATTTTGACGGGATGTATACCTCAAGATATAGTAAATCATCAAAGTTTTCTAAAAAGAAGCCCTCAATTTCTGATAGAGAGAGGGGAATACATTTGTTTTAATGAGACAAGCCTCTTTGATTCTTGAAGAATTATTTTTAAGAGGTATTTCTCCACTTTTAGCTTTCTTATCTAGGGGGGATGGTAGGTGAGCAGGTAGGTGTTCAACAAATACCCTCTTTACAGGAGATGCTTCTTTATGCATGGTTTTCCCCACAACAGGGGCTACCAAGGGTGTTGTATTAACTTGTCATAGACCACACATATTGAGATGGTGTTTCTTGAAAAAAAAATCCCATAATATTCAATCCTTTCATATGTGTATCTGTGGCCGAATTGCCCATTTGGCTAACAAACAGAACAAATTTTCGCTTGCGAGTGATAACTACCTCTTAATTTGAAATTTTGTCATTAGGTTCTTGATTACCTAATGGAGTATCTTAAAAAACAAGTCTCTTAAATATATTATGACCTTATTTTTCCATAGCTACGAGAATGCCTCCATAGTAGAATTGCTAAATGTAGGGCATATATAAATAATGATTAATGGAGAGGGATGACCCATGCTTCTGAAAGATTTTTCTAAGATATAAATAAACAATTTATTGGAATAAATGGAACATACTTTCTATTACAATAGTTTGAACCATTTATGAAAAGTAAATAATAATTGGGAAATAAATACAATGCTTTGAATATAACTGAAGCCAAATAATACTAAATTCCAGTTAGCATCATCAAGAGATATTGTTCTTTGAGAGAGGATAAGTAAACACTTCAATAATTATGAGTGATAAGTAGGGAGATAGTATTCTTGTAGTTATGTACTGAGATTTTTGCAATATAACAACTCTTAGTTATGCGATCCCAACTGTGCAAGTGAGGTCCGATTTATATGCCAATCCTAGGGATTACATGCCCACACGTGTAATCAAAATACCTTGTACTGTATTTGATGCATTAAATTCTTGGGGAAAATTTATCCCCTATATTTGTCTGTTATGGTTAAACCACTTTCTACTTTTAAGTGGTGAGATACTTGGTGTAATACTAAAAAAATATATATTTTTGGCCAATAACTTGAAAAAGTGCCATTTGTAGATTGTACTTTGGTATTTTGTAAAAACTGCACATAAATATCAAGATTGGTATAAATTTTTTGTATTAGGGTTATTCATCGGAACTGGTTAACCCAAATAACTAACCCAAACCAATCTCTATGGGTTGGGTTGGTCCAGTTTTTCAACTCATGGCTCGGTTCCTGTTTCAAAGATGTAAAAGTTGAAATGGGAAGGAGTATTTGGAATGGTAATGGTTATTAGTTTTAAGCATGCTCTAAACCAAATTGAATCGGTACCCAAAACCATAAAATTGAACCACAAAACCAATGCCTGTTATTAAGACAGTTAATGGAGAAATATAAAAGTAAGAATAAAAATTTACATATGGGCTTTATAGACTTAGAAAAGGCATATAATAGAGTACCTAGGGATATTCTCAAATATGTAGGACATGCATTTATGTGATGACTAACACCACCATGACCAAAACATTTGTCTTCATCCTTAGTCTTGTTCTTCTTGAGATCACTATTTTGACCAAAATAAGCATGTTTAGTAGGATTGTACGGCTTTGGTTCAAATTTTTTCCCAATTTTGAAAAATTTCTTCTTGAGATCACTCTTTTTATTTTTGTAGAATTTGCTAAAACGTTTTACAAAGAAAGCCGTGTTTACTTCAAATTTTTCTTAAGTTTCTCAACACCCTTCACTAACACGTTCTCATTAGACTTAAGAAAAAATGCAAAGTCTTTCTTCGGTTTAGGCACATCAACATTTTCTTATTGATCACAAATTTGCAATGTTCCTACCAACTCCTCTAGGATACAAGTATCAAAATCCTTCACCTTTTTATAAATATGAACCTTCGAGCTAAATCTAGAATCAAGAGTTCTAAGTAAAGTTTTCATGATTTTGTTATCGGGGATCTTCTTACCAAGATTGGATGAATCATTAGAAAATTTGATCAACCTTATGCAGTAGTCGTTAAAATTATCATTTTATTCCATTATCATAGTCTTAAACTTAGTTAGAATGTGTTACAACTTAGCAAGCTTAACACTTAATGTACCTTCAAGAGTCACCCTAAGGATATCCCATGCCTCTTTTACCAACATGTAATTAAGAATATAATTGTACTCTTGTGTGCTTACAAAAGAAAACAACTCCTTCAAAGCAATAGAGTTGTAATTGCAATCTACAAACTCCGCATCCGTCCAAACAACCCTAGGCCTTTTCACAATAACACCATATTCGTTAATTTTCAGATAAATCCATCTTTTCTCAACATCAATCCAAACTCTCTCATGCTTAGATATCAAATGTGTTCTTATTTTCACTTCCTAATGACCATAGTTAGAACCATCAAAATACGATGGCCTATTTGTGGAACTTGAATCACAATATTGATCCATTATGCAAAAATAAGCACAATTCACAACAAGCAATATATGAGAGCAAAAACACAACAAACAAACAACAGATATATGATCTACTCTAGCACATTAATGTGCAAATAAGAGAACCTTGCTCTGATAACAATTGAGGATGTGTGTTTATTACTCAATTTTTAACCTATAATAAACCTAGGGAGAGGGGGTGAATAGATTTGATTGCATAACATGGGCAATTTTCACAATTAAACAAATTTTCTTGAAAATTTTATTCTACGAACACATGACTCAACTAAGTGATATAAAAAATGTCTTGAAATAATCATACATTAAGTTTGATCAGGTATATCTAGAGGAAATAACTAGAAAACACAACCTAATTCCAATTTTAAGCCCTTACACAAGATCTAAGTATGATCTACATGTAGTGTGTGATAAGAAGTATGCATTTGATATAATAATAATCACAAACATCCACAAGATATATTTTATGATGAAAAATAGCCACCTGGGGGTAAAAAATCTCAACCCACTCCAATTTCTATTTCTACTTGAAAAGAGTTTTTTTACACAAGGCAAGAATGTACCTCTCACACAAGCATTCTCATGTAGTTACCTATGAACCTTGAACTCACTACAATAGTTCATACATTTAGCTCCAAATTTCTTTGCTACAAAATAAAATTTGTAGCAAAAAAGTATCATTTGCATCGAAAATTATTTCGTGACAAAAAAATGACATTTGGCTATAAAATTCAGATTTTCGTTGACAATAACTCCCAATATATTGGCGCCAATATTCCCGCGAAAAATAAAATTATTTAGGAGCGAAATAGACACTATTGGGAACGAAATTTTTCATAAAAAATAATTTTATGTTTTGCAATGAAATATTTTTTGTGATGTAATGTTTTAAAACATTAAGTAACGAATTATTTTACAGTATAATATTCTAGTCTTTTTAACTGCTCTTTTAGCATCACCCAATCTCCAAATCACAATCTCTCATCACCAAACCAAACCCAATCACACAATAATCTATCCAAATCACTCCGAAAATACCAAATCAAACCAAACTAAACCAAACCAAACGTTGGTCTCCAAATACCTAAGCCGACATGACTGGTCTCTAAATACCCAAACCGGTAGGACTGTTCTCCAAATCACAATCTCCAGATACCTAAATCGCCGATCTCCAAATACAAAATTCGTCGAAAACTCCAAACCCTCTATCTGCTAAAATACATTAACTTGATTAAGGTCTAACTTCTCTCCACCTATCTACTCTTTTCAAACCATTATTTCCATCACTTAATAATTTTTCTTTCGATCTAGTTTACAAGGATGATCATCCAATAATCTTTTCAAACCATTGTTCCTTAGAGCTATACTCATTTTTTGTCTCCACGCGTGCTTTTATTTTGTTCTTACTTTCCTTTTTACTGCTCTCATTATATTACATGCTATTAATTTTAACAATTACCATCAGTTTGCTTTCATACACTAACAATCAACAACCTTTTCATTTATGCTCTGTATTAATCAAATTACCCGTGTGAATTCTATGTGCATTATGTATGGATTTATTTGTGTAATCACTTATATAAAAATTTGATTTTATAATTATCCACTTTTTTAATTACCTTACTGTAACACCTTGGTTAATTAAATACTGGGTGATCAGTCCTTTATTAAATTAAAAATCAAGGTGAACGGTTGGTTCATTCTCAGCATCACTGTCGTAAAATAAAATTTCCAAATCTAACACCCTAAATAATTAAGCTAAGTGTCAAAACAATTTCAAGTCTTATTTCCATTTTTAAATTCCAACTTGAAAACCTTTTGTATATAATCAACCATCTAAGAATCACATAAGTGCTACGAATAGAAATCAACACAAAAGAATTTAATCCAACTAGATTAATCCAAACCAAGTCAAATCACCGTTCATGAAATCATACTGACAAGAGTTAACTCCCAAGGAGTACTAAATACTGGAAAATATAAATAAGCATAAATCTCTGACAAATCCAAACGGAATAGGAAATCGGGCGACACCAACCCTAACTATGAAGAACTAAGACAAGAACTGAATCAATGAAGAGGTCATCTAGAACAAAGGCCTGCAATTCCCACATAAGCTGCAGCACATTCAATCCAAAGAACCTATGCATGATGCCCATGTGGCTGGGTACCTGTAATATATATACATATATATATAAAAGAGAGAGAAAAAGATAGGAAACGTGACACACCCCAACCCAGTTACTTATAATTAAGTTTGAAAGTCAAAGTGAGTCAAACCATAATTAATCTAACCAAACCATAATCACGAGTTTTGATTTTAGAGTCATCATTGTAAATCCATATAACTGAAAACCTTTTTACAACATCAGAGTAATCATGTCCATAAAAACTTTCTTGAAGGATAAGTTAACTTAATTACATCATTTACATTTACACAAAATCATAGTTTCTCCCATTCCTGGCTAACCCAACCCGACCTCCTAGATTTGGCAGTGACATCGCGTTACCTGAAAAATGTGAACATAGGAACCATGAGCAAAAATAGCCCAGTGAATGCATCACTACTATACTACTGCATAAATTTACATGCAATATATCATGTCCATATAATTATGAATTAACTTATCCGACTCATTCATAATGAATGACCAACTTTTTCGAATCATGATTCACATATCCCGTCTAAATAGACAATTCTCCCCCATTCCTGGTCGAGGAGTAACCCCTTGTCATTAATAGACAAATCTCCCCCATTCCTGGTCGAGGAGTAACCCCTCATTTCGGTAAACCGAAATGAACAATTTTATATTCATAACATTATGATCACATTCGTAACAGTATACAAATACATCATTCCAGTGAGTACACTCACCTTGGTTGACAACTATGTATTCACGTTTTCTTCTGGTGGAGCTGAACTGGGTTGATTAGACCTTACACCTGTCAATCCAACTAAATCAGTACTGAAACTCAATCATAAATATTATCCACACATAATTATGTAACTTTCTATGACTATACATCAACGATATAATTCCAATTAAGTCACATTCCATAAAACATAGGTAAAGGCAAAACAATGATATACATGTTGATAAAGTTACGGACATTCAACCGTAGGAAATACCTTATGAGGAATTTATAACAAAAGTCAAGTAAACATGAAATTATACTCCTCAATTTATATACACATGAAACATGTACTCAAAGTACCCTTTGTAAGGACGAAATACAAACATTCATTCAAGGGGTACCCAGTATGGCCTAAAATTATTGTCTTACATACTTAACCATCCTATATTACTAAATTGTACAAATACAGGGGTTCAAACTCATCAATATGAAAACATATATGAATATACTATCCAGTACAAGTGACGGTGTAATTTTTCAAGCTTCCTAGGGCAAGTTATGGCCATTTCTTTACAACACAAGAAATCTGCCCTACAAGCTCCTCTATTGTTCCTTCAACTTCCAAGAATTTTCATAATTTTTCTCCAGTATAAATTTCCATGATTTTAAAACCATTTTTAGTACACATACTGAATAGTACATAATTAAAGTTTCATAATTTTTTGACTTCATTGGCTATCTCAAAAGCTTGACTAAACTCAGGGCATACCGAAATGAAATATAAAAACAGAAAACAAGTACCAACTTGAAATCATCATTACGGACTAACCACAAGGAGATAAATTCTAATTTTAAGATATGATATGAATATATGAGTATAATTTCATATCCAATTGTAATTTCTCAATTACAGTAAGTAAAAAAATAGATATGCAAGTTTGAATACAAGGGGTTTCAATACAAAGCAATTTTAAGGGTTTCTACATTCAACTTAACATAAACTTGCATATAACCATACATACATATAAAGGGATGAAACTTTCGTAAACCTATGATTATTTGTATCATATAAATCAGTAATATAAGATAAATAACTATAATTTCAATTAGGATTACCTTCAGGGCTTTTACGTAATTTCCACAGATTTTTCTACACTTTTTCTCCTCACTTTTTCTTCCTAAACATCAAATTTCTATTTCCTCAAGCTAAAAACACTTGAAACTTAACCTAGGGTTTGTTTTGCTCAATAAATATGTTAGATGGAGGGTTTTAAGTCGGCCAAGGCTGCCTCCCAAGCCAACCAATCAATTTAAAACATTTGGTTTAATAAAAGACAATTTACCACTTAAAGGGAATGGACAACTTTGCCCTTTGTTCGTAAATTCGGTATAACTCTTTACTCGGGCATCCATTTGATGATCCGTTTGTTTTGTTACAACCCTAACTCACATTTCTACAACTATCTAGTTTTCACCTCAAGTCATTTATAATGTTATAAAGGTCAAAACTAGTCTCTAACAGGAACATTTCTACCGAAAACAACAAAATTTGTGTTTGTAAATAATTCGACCTTTCATGATTTATGAAAGTAGGATTATAATAAACATAATCACTTAACATTAGATATAATAATATCACATTATTCATATCACATAAGATAAGAATGATTTAAATATAATTCATCATAATTATATTCGGGTTGTCACAAAACGGGTCAGAGCCCGAGTGTAAAATAGTTTTAAAAATAGTTTAGCAAGTATTTAAAATGCTTACCGGCTAATGCAACAACCATGTTAGTATGCGACACTCTCTTGAGAATTCTCACCTTTCATCTAGTGTGCACGCCTACCGCACTAATATATCTCATATGCCTCTGTAAGTTATTCTACGTAAGGTTTTATCACGTGAAAAGTAAGGTTATGATATTTACTTTCGAAAATCAATCTCTTCAAGATTTCTTACGTTATTTAGAACAAATCAATACCGTTATAAAGTTCCCGAATGCTTATATTGAAGTTGAAGCATTTATTCATTTCTTAACTACTTATACGCACAATACAAAGTTCCCATATAAATATACGTATATATATTAGTCACACATATAATATACATACTAACGGCACCCCATATAAAATCTATGGTGCTGGAATACTCTGCTATCAAGTCCCCGTATCACTCGTACTAAGAGAAATACTAGTTCTGAATCACTCTCAAACTGTATTAACACAAAACACATACAAATGGAGGCGAAGAATATTTTCAAGTCACTAAGAGGTCAGCACATACCCTCACGTCTCTTAGGACCATCTGACTATAACTCAGATAGCCTGTATAAAGGAATCCTATGTTCTTGGAAACAGGTTAATATCCCCCATAAAGGTCCAATCGAGATTAGACTGTCCCAGCGCGGCAACCTCCGTGATAGCAAGTAGCGCGGGTATGATTTTTTTACACAGATACATAATATATGCACAATCACACAACCATATATATATATATATATATATATTCACATTTTCTAAATTAGGTGCGCCCACGACCCATAATTATAATTATCCGTTCTTAGCACATATTACTCAATTATAGCGCATAACGGATTCGTCTCTTTTATTCTCATATATAATTTATTTCATACTTACTTATCATCTCTCGAAGTATTCTCTCTCACTAAGTATAATTTCAGTAGGTTTGCTCTCACTTATCTTCGGGTCTAAATCCTTTACGAGTCTCAATCTTTTAGTAAACGTATGCACAATTTCCTATGTGTGAATAACTCCCTGTTAACCCACAATTTCATCCCACATTAAATTTCTCTCAACGGAGTCTACCTAGACCCCACTGGTCTTTTTTATAACCCATTATGATCTAACAATAATAATCAAGGGTTCCTACGTATTTTAACGGGATTAAACAAAAAGGTGAAAAATATGCAATTTTCTAGGAGGGATCGATCAATCGAGGAAAGGGGGTCAATCGATCGATGTTCTTGGTCGATCGATCGATCAAGTAGTTCTTGCCCAGAAACTGCAGTTTCAACCTACGGGTTTCATCTTCCAAATTACTCCAAAACGCCATTATTGATTCCCAAACTCCCAAACAACATTTCTAATAGTTACATATACCTATATACATGATTTCCTACGTGAAACATGTCCAAATTCATCAAAGGCATTGAATTTATGGGATAATTTAACATAATTATCAAGAACCCTATTTTTTTTTCATGAAACACTCATTCTTCTAATTCTTTTTCAGATTTCTTGCCTCTAAATCCATACCAATTCGTGGATAATCCTCTACATATGATGTATATGTCCAGAATATATTTAGTTTCTCTAAAACATGCAATTTTAGGTCTCTAAATTATCAATTTCTTCCATAAAACATGTTCTTAAAAATCCTAAACTAACATGGGTGAGATATTAACTAAAAACAAAGCAAGATAGATACTTGCCTGTAATTCAAGGTTCTGATTTGTGGATGAAAAAGGTATGGTTGCGTTCCTCATCGTGCGATCTACGTTTTGGTGGTGGTGGCGGTGCAACCAAATGAGTTCTTGGCCTTGGATTGCTTGGAAAGCTCTCCACCTTCTTCTATAATGGACGTTCTTAGGTTTTGTGTTTGCTAACCCTAAGAGACAACTCCAAATGGATGATATAACCAATTAAATTCGTGGGTTTAATTACCCAAAAATACAAAATGTCTATAATACCCTCCCGGGATGTCAATTAGGCCTAAAAACTCCTCGAGATCCAAACTAAACCCCGAGTACACTTTTCTGACTATCTCAATCCTTCTGGACACATTGGTGCACTCTAAATGATCATACATGAGACTTATAACTTATTCACTTTATATAATAATAATTTAGTCCTGACACGACACAGGCGCGTCCAGACTTAATTTGCATAATTGCCATTTTATCATTTTATTCACTCGTGACAATTTTAATAAAATAAATCTTATATATTACTTTACTCATCTAGTAATATTCAACAAATTTATAATAATTACCAACTCTCGTCATGCTAGTAAATATTTAAAACAAATTTTCGGATTAATATTAAATTAATTTATCTCAATTAAATTTAATTAATCCCTAAATTTAAAAGCCATAAAAACACGGGGTATTACACTTACTATGTAATCAAATACAATGTAAGTCATGGGTCATATTGGGCAGTGACCAAGTATTCTTTATATGTATACATGAATGTGACCTAATTTTTTGTGGGAAACTCCTTAAAATGTTTAAAACTCACAAAAAATCAGTTTAAAATTTTTTTTTCACTATTTATAATGACAATTTAGCGTAAAGTTTTTTTGGCGTATAACATATCCTTAAGTGATGTTTTGTATATTGATGTGGTTAGGGGGTACATGGTAAGAATTTTGGTGTTTATTCAATATGTTATTGTGCTTCGGTACATCTAATGAATTAATATCGTTAATTGCCTCTCTAGTTCTGTATGTATTTTCTTTGGACCTTAAATTTATTAATAATAGTTGGAAAGTAATAAGATGAGAAAATAGTAGTGTTAGTCTCCTATAAAGTAACAAAGTCTGTCTTGCTTAAATACGTTATTTCTCTTTAATCGTAACTATTCTTGTTTAAACATAATTGAAGCCACATTTTTCTTATGGCTATATATTGTAATCGATATCCTTATATGTTGATTAAGAAAATACACCTATTTATAATTTGTTAATCACAACATGTCGTTTGATTTTTCACGTGAACTAGATGGATAAGAGTTGGGTACAAAAAACAAATAGATTTTATGAAAAGTATGTCTTGGGTATTAGATTATTCATTCGATTTGCGAAGGATCATTTGGGAATCGATAGTTACATTAGGTGCCGATCTTGCAATTATCTTAACATCGATCTCAGAAATATTGATTAAGTAGAAGATCATCTTTTCTTAAAAGGTATTTGTACACCTGCACACAGTAGACATATGACGGGGAATTTTTTAATGATACAGTTCATGATGATGTCAATGACGATGTCGATAGTTTGATTGATAATGAAAATGAAGAAGGGTACAAGGTGCGAGAAGTGTTGGAAGACAAGAAAAAACGGGTTTTTATTTAATACTGGTCCAGCTGAAGCATTTGAAACTGGTAATACTCCTAGACAAGTTGGTGTAGGGGATGAGGCAAGTTTTAAGAAATTATTGAAATATGCAAAGCATGAATTATATTTAGGTTGCACGAAATTCTCTGCATTGTCTTTTCTCATGAAGTTGCTCCACTTGAAATTCGTCAATCACTGGAGTAATAAATCACTCAAGATGGTGCTTGAACTATTGAAGGAAGCTTTCCTCAATGGTGAGACACTTCCAAAGTCATATTATGCGACAAGAAGCACGTTGTTTGGCTTAGGATTAGGATATGTGTCGATTTATGCATGAAAAAATGATTGTTATTTGTTTTGAAAGGATCTTGAAAATAAACATGAGTTTCCAATATGTGCGGAGTCAAGATGAAAGGTTAATAATGATAGTGGTAAACGGATTCCTCACAAAATACTTTGTTACTATCCACTAAAACAAAGATTCCAAAGACTGTTTATGTCGAGAAAAAAGACTGATGATATGAGGTGGTATAAATAAAAACATGTCAATGATAATTTATTGAGACATCCTGCAGATTATAGTGCATGGAAGGATTTTAATACGAAGAATTAATGGTTTTCTCAAGACCCTCGTAATGTAAGGCTTGGCCTAGAAAGTGATGGTTATAACCCCATTGGTAACATGCATAACTTATATAGCACGTGGCCAGTAATACTTATGCCATATAAGTTACTTCCTTGCTTATGTATGCAAGAATCATTTTTTATGAGGTCATTACTTATTCTAGGACCTCTGGCGCTAGGTAAGGATATGGATGTGTATTTCTGACCATTAATTGACGAGTTGAATGAGTTATGGGAAGTTGGTGTGGAAATATAATGATGCATCCACCAAAAAGAATTTTGAGATGCACGTGACAGTTTTGTGGACTATAAATGACTTTTTGGCATGCGGTAATTTGTCTAGTTAGAGCACTAAGGGTTATATGTCTTGTCTTACATGTAAAAAAGATACTTCATTGAAAAGAAAAAGAAGTAAGATATGTTATATGGACCATCACTGATATTATAGATACCAACCATATAGGAGTAAGAGTAGAAAATTTAATGGTAAGTAAGAGCGTTTATGAAAGCCCATGGACTTAAATGGGGATGATTTTTTACAACAATCAAATCATTTCAATGATTATATGCTAGTGAAACATTTGGGTAATAAAAAAAATAAAATTACACCTGAAGAGCTAAACTGGACAAGAAAGTTCATTTTTTTGAATTACCATATTGAAAAACATTAGAACTTCGAATAACCTTAATGTCATGCATATTGAAAAAATATTTGTGAGAGTGTGTTGGGAAATTTATTAAATGCTGAGGGGAAAACAAAAGACACCTGTACGGCGAGGTAAGATTTGAATTGTATGAAGATAATGAATGAATTGCATTTGATGCCAAATGGGGATACATAGCCTGCATGTTATACACTTAGTAAGTTAGAGAAACATGGTTTTCGTAAGTTCTTGAAATTTGTGAAGTTTCCAGATGCATATGCCTTGAATATATCATGACGTGTGAGCGTTAGTGATGGTAGGGTATCGGGGTTGAAAATCTACGATTGTCATATTTTATTACAATAATTATTTCCCGTTGGGACTCGTGGATATTTGCATAGGGATGTGTACATTGTAATGGTTGAGTTGGGGAATTTTTTCAAAGATTTGTGTTGTAAAACAATGGATGTGAAAGAACTGAAGAGATTTTAAAAGACATTGTTTTGATTTTCTACAAACTCAAAATGATTTATCCAACTACTTTGTTTTGATATAATGGTCTGCTTAACTATTCATTTGCTGCGAGAGGCTATGCTTAGATGACTAGTGCAATACAAATGTATGTATCCTATTGAAAGGCATGTAAATATACTTATTGTTATATTTTTAAGGTTATTTCGACATAACCGCCATTTTTTAAGTCAAACACGAGATCCAAAAGTGGGGTTAAGTCAAAATACTTATTGGAAAAAAAATACCAATTTGTTCAGGAATTCCAGCATAGAAACATGTATGATATTAGGGTGGAAGAAATGGACACAGATGTATAAAAAACAAATGATTTTCTATACGAGGAAAATGCTTCATCAGAACCTTTTGAGATTGTGGACATTCATATTGGTCACTTGCATAGAAACAATGTAGAGGCGGATAATTTGATGTTGGAATAGTAGATATAGACAAAGGAGTAAAATCTGAAGAAGACATTGTTTCTCTTGATTACGTTGATGATGAAGATAAAACACTTGATAAATATTGTGAAAATGCGGAAGATATCATAGTGGCCGAGGATGATGATAGTGCTATATATTGAATCTGTTAATAGAAACTACTTTATTCAATTATACTATGTCGGATTCTTTTTATTTCACACACAGTATACCATTTGAGTATGTTAATGCAATTTAGTACTATTACTTTCTTCCATTTCATTATGTTAGATTGTTTTTATTTCATGCATAGTATACCATTTGAATATGTTGATGGAATTTAGTATTATTACTTTCTTTAGTTTTACTATGCCAGATTCTTTTTATTTCTTGCATTATATATCATTTAATATATTATATTCTCTAAATTGTTTAAATTACATTAATGTATGATTTTGATGTTCTTTTTTCAGTATGGCACCAGGAACACGTCTTCGGTCAAATAGAATTAAAGAGGCACCCGTAACTCCCACGACTCCCATGTTACCAACAGATCCCATGGCACCTATAACTCCCACGGATCCCACGACACCCACATCACCCATGGCTCCCATAGCTCCCATGGCACTCACGACTGAACACGTAATGGATGTAGAATCTGAAAATATATCACCGTTAACACAACAGACTAGTCCAACCTCTACGAGCCATGAAGGTACAAAATTTAATTTTCAAATGTTTCTTAGTATTGTTCATTTGCTACTAATATTGTTTATTTTCTTTTAAAGTTTCGAACACAGATTCTACCATAACGAAAAAATTCCGTGGTCCTACACGGGGCATGGGGCATCAGAAAGCTATTGGGAAAAAGATGCATGTTGAGATTTTAAAGTAGAAAAATAGGCCACTTAAAAAAAACTATCCACTAAATTATCAAATGAACTTGGGATTATCATTCGTAACCTAATTCCAATCCTAACCAGATAGAAAGACCTCACGGAAGATAAAATGACAAAAGCATTAAACAGACTCAATATAAGTAATTTCTTATTATAAATGGCCATGTAACTATTTCTTATTGAAGATGGCATTATTACTATTTTCTTGGAGATAAGTAGAGTCAATATAAATATTTTTATGGGTAAATATGAAAATAAAGTTCAAATATTATTTTCTCTAAATATATAAATAAATGGTTTTAGTAAACGTTAATAGAGAATATCCGTCTCTATTCGCAATGACTATCCATCTTTGGAAGAAAAATAGAGAAATTGTCGAGTTGATCAGTTTGCATATCTGTATATCTGATCAGTTGATCAGTTGCAAAGTTAAGTTGATCGTTGGAAAGTTTGTAATGTGAGTTTGTAATATTAGTTGATCAGTTATAAAGTCAAGTTGACCACTTGGTCAATTTGTAATGTTAGTTTGTTATATCAATTGATTAGTTTGCAAAGTCAAGTTGATCAGTTTGTAATATCAGTTTGCATATCTGCATATCCATCATAGTTTGCATATTAATTAATTAATTACAAAGTCAATCGTATCAAACTTAGAGTAAAAGAAAAGAAAGTTGTGTTTATATATAGATTATATATATATAGACTCTCTGTATCTGACTTGAATGTACCTCTAGATATGTGAGGCAAATCCAAAACACCTCCCACCAATGTGTATATGAAATGTTCACTTATACATTTCTCTCTAATTTTAGTAATGATTTCCATTAATTTGCTGGGAGGTGTTTTTATTTTGGTTTTGATAATATATATCAATATGAATTGAAAATTAGATTCCATCTGAGAGATATTTACACATCTTTAGACCTTTTGAAAATTTCCACACACTCATAAAAATGGATGGTAGAGTTCAATTCATTAGTAATAAAATTTTTGGATAAGCCATAGAGAATATTGCATTAATTGTATCAAATTAAAAAAAATATTGCATCAGGACATGCCATAGAGAATATTGCATCAACTATGTCAAATTATTGGATAGTTTCAGTTGATTAGTTGCAATAAGATATTTCAGTTACTGATTGAGTATAAAATTTCAGGAGAGATTTGAAATTGATTTGGATGATCATGTAATTGAGCGTTTGAAAGAGCTAATTAATGGGAGAAGTAGGAGTCAACGGAGCAAACTTCGTCAATTGTTTTAAAAAATTTGGATCAACAGAGGAGGCTCGATAAAATGTCCCCACTGGTATAGCCCAAGCTAATTGGCTTAGTTTATACAATCTATATGGAAGTCCAAGAAATTATGTTTAAACTATTGTTGATCTTTTCACTTACTTGTAAATATTTATTTTATTAAATACACTTACTTATGATGTTTGAAAACTTACAGCAAAGACAATGTATTGTAAACTAAAATAACAAGTCTAAATAAATTGTAAAGCATAATCAAGGGTCAAAAGCAGTTGTGGTGGTTCGTCATGAATTGGTAATATATCTACTTTTTTTTGGTGTGTCAACTGAGAAATTTATTTTGTAAGTATAAGTATTAATTATGTATTACTTAATAGTGGAGTAAGTAGGTTGATGGTCAAAAGTTGAATATGATCAAGTTTTATAAAGAAAAACATTGCAAAGATGAAAAGTGGACATCTCCCGAAGACAAAATGCGTTATGTAAGTCTTATGACTTCATTGGTGAATCCATATAGATTGTTGTTTAGCACTGCATAGTGTTCACTGTACGGTCCACCAGTATTGCTATACTTCATTGGCATTTGGTACTGTTTTAATTATTATACTTCACTAGTATTGCATAGATTCTCCCATTTTCTCTAAGATTCTCGCTACTTCTTCTATAATATTTGCTTCAATTTCCCACCCTCTCCCCAATTGTTTCTAACATTGACCGTAGTTATGGTGGATTTAATACACATGCGCCAAGCTGAAATTGCTATGAAATTTACATTGGTGATGTGACTATACCTGCTATTTGGTTCCCCCCTCTTATGGATTGTGAAACCCCACCTAATTAAATACCGGGTAATCGGTCATTTATTAAATTAAATCAAAGCGTCCAGTTGGTTCATTCTTAGCATCACTGTCGAAAATAATTTTTTCTTTATTTATCACCTAATAAATAATTAAGTTAAGTGTCAAAACATTTAATTTTATAGTTAAGTTCCATTGTTATGAGTTTATATACATAAACCATTTTATGAACAAAGGTAATAATATTAAGTACCAAACAATCCAAGTGTAATAAACAGGCTAGATAAATCATTCCAAATAAAATATCCCAAATCGAAGGATAATGTAATAATTAAAACAATCCCAACCAAAACTGAATACTGAAATAAATAAAGAGTACAAAGTCTCTCTGAACTAAATAGAAACTGGAAATGGGCGACATATGCCCTACCTAAAAATGACTAAGTGACGAGCTGAGATGACAATGATGGAGTCGTCTAAGTGAAAAGACCTGAAACTCCCACACTAGCTATAGCACGCCAATATTCCAACGGTCTAAGTCTGACGCCCTTGTGGCTGGGCACCTATAATACACACGCACACACATATATATATATATATATAAGAGAAAGAGGAGATGACAAGAAACGGGTCAGAGTCCGAGTGTAAAATACCTTTAAAAATAGTTTAGCAAGTATATAAAAGGCTTACGAGTTGATATTACATACATGTTAGTATTTCGAGACTCACTTAGGAATTCTCACCCCTCAACTAATGTGCACGCCTAATGTACCACTAAACAATCCTAGTTAATGCTAACCCAGTTAAGTGGTCTAACCCAATCTCCTCTCATTAATCCCGATTCACGTGATCGCATAACTATTATTTATACACGATAATTTTATTTTCTTATGAGTTTACCAAGCCAGTTATGTATATCCTAATACAACCTTACGTTCTCAAACACTTAATTTATTTACTATCAATTATTAAATTTTATCTATTTACAAGCACAATGAAATGAATCACAGGTACCTATATTTATCACTCATAATATATATACTAATAGGGCACCCAACATAAAATCTATGGTGTTGGCATACTCTGCAATCAAATCCGTGTACCTCTCGTACAAATGAGGGAAATACTAGTTCGGATCCATACTCGAACTGTATTAACACAAAATACACATATGGGAGGCGAAGCATAGTTCCCAGTTACTAAGAGGTAAGCACATACCCTCACGTCTCTTAGGACCATCTGACAATTTTTATCAAATAGCTTGTACTAAGGATCCTATGTTCTGGGGTACAAGTCAATATTCCCCATAAAGGTCACATCAAAATAAGACAGTCCTGGCGCAGAAACCTCTGTGATAGCAAGTAGCGCGAGTATGATTACACATAGATATTCATATAATATATATACATGCACTCATATATATATTTTCATTATTCAAATAGGTACATCCACGACCCCTAACATGTTCCACCCTTACGCATCACGTAATAACCAAATTTACGTATAATTAGTTCATTATTTTATATTCCCTTTTCATCTCAAGTTCCCAAGTACTTCTCGACTCTCGAAGTGTGTCATTTTGATAATTATATTATCAGTAGGTGTAATCTATCTACCCTATTGGTCTAAGTCATCCTTATTTCTCACAAGACCTAATTTAACATACACAATATTATCACCTCATTTTATACCCTTGTGACCTCACGATTAAATCTCATATAAAAATCGTACTACCCGAACCTTGCAACCTCCCTATTGGTCCTCCTCAAGTCCCATCATTGTATTTAAGTTATGCCTAAGGGTATTTACACATTGGGGTTGGATTAACATTAAAAAGGAAAGAAGATTAAAATTCTAGGAGGAGTCGAGCGATCTAAGGGAAGGTCGATCGATCGATCGATCAGTTATTGGTGAGTTTTTGCATAATTTCAACCTACGGGTTTCATCAATTTTCACCCTCAAATCCTCCATTAATTCGTCCCAAATGCCCAAACAATCAAACCAAAAGTTGTACTAAACTAAGCACATGATTTCTAACGTAAAAGAAATACAAATTCATCAAAGTCCATCAACTAAAGGGATTAGTTCAAGAAAATTCATTAAGAACCCTACTTCTATCACCATATGCAATATCCTTATAATTCTTCTAGATTTCAACCTCTATTGGGCATCAATTTCGTAGTTAATCTCCTACATACATCAAGGTAGTTGTCCTAACATGGTTTCTACTCAAAATTGCAATATAAATCTCCCAAACAACATTTTATTTACATGAGAACATGAAATCATACACTAAAATGGATGTGTTATCAACTCAAGAACAAAAAGTTATATACTTGCCTGGAAATCAGAGGTCTGATTCGATGAATTTGAGTGGTATAGGAACGATCCTCTTCTTTCGATCTATACTTTGGTGGTGGTGGAGGTGTAAAACGGATGGTTCTTGGCCTTGAACACCTTGGAAAGACCTCTCCTTCTTCCTCCTATAGTTTTCCTCACTTTTTGATTCTCAGAACCCTAACTTCCTCGACACACCATCTAATATAACCTCTTAATTTTCGTCATTAATTAACGCAAAAAATTAGAAATTACCAAAATGCCCTCCCGAGTTTCTCGTTAGGCCTAAAACATCCCGAGACCCAAACTAAACCCCCGGGTACACTTTTCTGACTATCTCGATCCTTCCGGACACATTGGCGCACTCAAAATAACTATACAGGCTACTTAGAATTAACTCAATTTTTATTTTATTAAATTAGTCTTTGACATGACTGACACACGCGGCTCGACTTAATTTCCATAACTGTCATATTTTTCACTCACGACAACTCTAATATTTTTATCATCATATATTACTTTGCTCACTAAGTGATATTCAACATAATTATCACCAATAAATACTAACTCTCATCACGCTACTAATTATTTAATTAAATCCGAATTAATTATAAATAAATTTACTCCATTTAAATTAATTAATCCCAATCCCATAATTAAAATAAAATACGTTAAAAAAATAAGGGGTATTACATACTTCCCCCTTAATAATGAAATTTCGTCCCGAAATTCAGATACAACCGTTACTATGAGGATCTTACAACACCACATCCTCCAGTACTCAAAACCAACTTTAGAGTAAGGCTCGATCACTATAGCCCCCCCCTCATAGCAAGTTTGTTTAATACTCTTGACACTTTATCAGTTATCGAGTCACATTTCAATAACGACACCTCACATTGTGCTCCTACCAAACGACATTCGAATAAGACGAGCCTATACATCATTGGTCCCACTATCTTAATATGATTAGGAGGTCGCACCTCATTACGTATCAACTTCCCGTATTTATCTAATTATAAAACTCCCATCCTGAGGGAAACCATATGAACATCAGACCACTCTTGTCCATTCTTCAAATCTCGGTTCCTGGCGACGTAACTCTTTTGACAGTCAAAAGTCACCTAGGACAGTTTGTGGTTATTCCAATTTATTCATCGGACTCTAACTCTTGACCAATCCAAAATTATGATTATTCGCTCATCTCTAATCAACCAGAGGGATAATGGTTAAGGTTTTTCCACACAAAACCTCAATAAGCACTTTGTCTACAATAAACATTTATGAGTGCTTACACACAACTCTACCATTTGGTAATATCTTCTCCCAATTGATGTACTATACTTCACTTACCAGCTATATTTGTTGCGGAAATGAAATGACTACAATGAGTCCAAAATTACTTTCAAACAGCTCCACTAGTCGTTAATCACCTTTCGCCTACTCCTCGGCTATAGGTAATACAACCTACTCAAAACGAAACGTCATCCCCCTTCTTCCCGAAATCCTATATTGAAGGTGGGGTTCGAGGATATCATCCTAGTTTACAATGATATCGTGCAAGAACACTTACCAGCACAATCCTTCTTTTTAAAGAAGGGTTAGGGCACACTATCTAATGGTGTAAATCACTCAACGGAATATCAATTATTTTCTTTTAGGTCAACTTCTTCCACACATTTGAAGGAACTCGTGAACTTATCTTAAGGTTGGCAACCCATCAAAGAAATTTACCAGATTGACTGCCCTCTTCCATTACTAGAATCGTCGGTTTGTTACAAATTTTTTTGGCTGATCGTCTTTCTCCAACTGATTTCTATCTATAAGATGTGCACGCGGAGACTACTCACTATGTCCCTCTCAACATCGATTTCCACTTGTAATATCTCACATTAAGTGGTACTTAATACTCCCATTCTTTCCTCGGCATATACCGAAAGTTCTGACTCGTGCACTTTTCGCCACGATGTGTACTTCTGGACTTTTTATACCTTACTGACATCATCATTCTATTTATGTGCAAGTCACTCTCAACATTTGACTAGGTAAAACTCCGCTCCAAAATTTCCATAATATTATATTTTACTCTTCTCAAGGAATACCCTTTTTTAAATGGCTTCCTATAACCTTTCAGCCAAATTCAGGTGTGCTACTCTGATCACACACGTATATATGGATTATCGTCCTTTTCATACGACGATTAATTGAATCTACCATTTCCACTTCGTTATATTAGTTTCATAGGAAAAAATTTCACACATCTATTCCCACATCCCTTTAACCCGAACGATTCTGACATCAGCTAACCAGGGTGACCACACACCCTATAAACTGTGCATACTGGCGTAAACATCACATAATCTTCACACACAACACCCAATTCTTTATTTCCCCTATATTCACAATGTGGCTTTAACACTTGGGTATTCTTAATCACCCTAAAAATCAAAGTTTTAAATCCTCCTTAACATCGTTCCACCTTTTAACTCATGGTGATAAAACAAAATCTTCAATGCTTCCTCACCGTACAATCGGCTCGACTGGTCTTATATCGTAATTTAGCTTTGAACTTATAGTTATAACTACATACTTCTATAATGATCGAGGTTCCGAACTCATGTACTAATGACCAAACATCTCCCTACTTCTAACCTTACACTAAGTTTCATACGTGGAATGTCTCGCAAAATGAAATCCGAATAAGGAACCCCCCCGATACACTACTGTAACACCCCGCCTAATTAAATACCGGGTGGCCAGTCCCATACCAAATTAAAACAGAATATACAGTTGGCTCATTCTTAGCATCACTGTCGAAAACATTTACAACTCACCCAATACCCAATTAAGCTGGTGTTAAAAACTTTCCAAATTTTAATTTAACAAAATCCATTTCCATTTTAAGAATAACACTACACATTTTATTCTACAACACAGATAACACAATAAATAACTCAAAAGAATTTAAATGCAACTGGAATAAACATTCACAAATGATATAAATCCTTTACAATAATCCCAACAATGTTAAATGTATTAAAAAGTCCCGAATACAATAGTATTTAACCCCGATAGAAAAGAAAACTGAATCCTTTGGGCGACATGCCCTAACTAAGAATACTGTGAATCAAAAGATGAGAGGCGTCTAAGCAAAAACTCCATAGCTCCATAGTTCAACATCATCCGCTAAGGTTGGCGTCCCTGTTGCTGGACACCTGATATATAAGTTACAATAGAAAAGAAAATATGCAAGGAAACGGGTCAGAGCCCGAATGTGTAGATGAGTTTTAAAACAACA
Source organism: Sambucus nigra (assembly GCA_949130495.1). Lineage (NCBI taxonomy): Eukaryota > Viridiplantae > Streptophyta > Magnoliopsida > Dipsacales > Adoxaceae > Sambucus > Sambucus nigra. The sequence continues at coordinate 85,555,110 of OX422223.1, read as the reverse complement.
AGTATTTAACAAGTGCAATAAAGCATTTATTATGTACATGTTAGATCCAACTCTCACTTGTTATTCTCACCTCTCAACTATAGTGCACACTTAACGTTTCCTATTAACCTCCTAGTTAATGGTTCCTCTTTTCTAGTCTCCATATTATAAATTCCATTCCCATATCATAATCCCCATATGTCCCATACCATACGTCACATTATTATTCATTTACATTTATCCTTTATATGATTCGTTTCTCATTAACATGAATCATTACTCATTAATATGAATTGTTTCTCATTAACATGAGTTAAGCTTTTCAATTCTATAAGCATAAACATTCATTAACTTAATTCCATTATCTTTCTCTATTCACCGTTATCTACAATTATCACCGTAGATAGATTTAACCACAATATATCCATTTAATCATTTAATCCATTATATATATATTCATATATAATACGGCACCCCGAGTCACAGCTGCGGTGCAATGCATTACTCTGCTATCATGTCCCATCATCGCAGGTCGCCGAATAGGGGACTAAAGGTTAGGTAAGATTCCATGAACCACAAACAACAACAAACAAATTGGAGGCGAACATAGTTCTCGTATCCATGGGTCACGCACATACCTACGTACCCACAGTCAGCGGACTTATCAACTCCCCGATAAGTCTTTCATAGACCTATGTTCTCGAGCGACAAATCAAAGATCCCATGGATTCATCAGGATATGACTGCCCTCATGCGCAAACCTCCCACCAATAGCAAGTAAGCTAGGTATGTCATACACATAAATCATCAATCAATCCAATAGGTATTATCATACCTATAATATAATATCAATAAGGTAATATCACTACCCTAAGATATTTCCCATACGTAGCATTAAAATATCATATCTTTACTTCATAATTTATTTATCCTCGCATCCTATAACATCTCTCCACTCCCGACGTCGTTAAGGTTCATGCGCGGAGCGTCTCGCAAAGAGAAATCCAAACAAGGAACCCCTGCAATACACTACTACTTAACTTTGTCGATCGAGTAGGTCCGACAACTTCAACTATGCGATCAGGATAACCTCATACCCTCTTTCAACCAAATGTGTTCTAAACTCCCATCTCACAAGGTTCAAATAGGATTTTCCTCATCTTATATTCAGTAAGAAGTCACTAATATCCTACTGGTTCATAACATTATTTCTCCCGAACTACTACGAGTTTAGTTCTCCTTTTAATTAAGGTTAAAACCGATAGTTTCAAATCTCTTATAAACACATCTTCTTTCACTTAGGATTAAACCCTCTTGTAAACTTAAGGATACCCAGGTGTTATATTAAATCACCCCTACTGATCCTATCTTAAATCCTCATACATCCCCATTTGGAATTTAACAAATGAATCTAGCAACCGAAATTCCATTCAATATAATTTTCATCATTTTAATCACTTGAATCCAAATCAAATTAATTCAAATCTTATCAAGAGTTTACTGATATTTTCTAAGTCCCATAATATCCAAATAATAATCATCAAAGATCCACAAAAGGTTTGGGATAAGAATCAACCTTTAAAAAGAAATAACTTTACATATTCTGGGGAGGTCGATCGATCGAAGGCAGGGGTCGATCGATCGATCCCTCAGGTTACAGCCTGGTTTTTCTGCATTTCAGCAACTACGGGTTTAGCAACTTATGATCATTTATACCTTCATCTAAACATCCCAAATGACTTATAATCTTTACTACATGATATATCAGCATATATGCACTACACCAAACGAGGAAAATTGTAACGGATTTTTTTTCTATTTGTAATGGATTTTGTCCATTACACATTTGTAACGGACAAAATCCGTTATCAATAGAAAAAATCCGTTACAAATATATTAGAATTAAATGCAAAATCCATTTAATAAAAAAAAAGAGAAAGTGGGAGAGGAGCGAGCGGCTCCACTCTCCAACTCTCTCTCGTCTCTCTCTATACCTCCCCAACCCGTTCGTCTCTTCATACAGCTTGCGAAATTGGTATACCGTCGCGTTTAGTCTCTCTCCACGAAGTTGATGCATGAAGTTGATGCACAAGGGTAAATTAACATAGTTGATGCACGAAGTTGGTGTTCCGACAGTCGCGCGCTCCTCCCTCCGGCCAGAGATTTTTCCCTTCCCCTCTCCTCCGGCACATAGATTCACTCAATAGGTAAATTAACATATTTGTCAATGGATTCACACACAACAGTTCATTCAGTTCATAGATTCATTGTCTAATTAGCCCATCAATCATTTATTGTGTATAAATACGTAAGTGATTATTGATTAAAGGAATTTCAATTTAATTTAAATTCTTTTTTATCATTTACAATTTTAAATTGAATTATTACTTTGAGATATATTTCATGCGAGCACTTATAACCCTTGATTACGTTTCATCTCTAAATAAATCCACTAACTACTTAGCTAATTAACTTATGGGGTAGTATTTAACTCTTTTAGATGAGATTAGATGCATTGCTTTTAAGAAAATTATGAATTTATTTGTGTATTTTTCATTTACCATATAATCTGTGCATTTTTTTTTACTATTTAGCAAGTGAAAATTTACCCAAAGTCGTCGTCGATTGTGGTCGTCGCAGTAGTACTGTCGTCAACTCTGGCTGGTGTTAATTCCCTTTCTCAACTATTCTATCAGTAATTTTCTACTCTCAAAATTATTGTTATTTAATTTTTCTTTTGTTATAATATGTGTGTGTGTGTGTGAGAGAGAGAGAGAGCGATAAGGTTTGGTTTGCTATTATTTAATTTATCGTGTTTTTAAGTTCAAGTTCAATGGGTGTTTGTTACCTGTTAATTTTTTATTCACTGTTTACCCTATATTTGTTTCAAGTTCAATGGATTCCCTGTTTAGCTTATATTTGTTTAAAATTTTGAAAATATAGATTTGTTGGGTATTGGGTTATTAGTATTTTAAAAATAAAAGTATTGATTATTTGTTATTGGGTTGTTGCCTATTCCGTGATTATATTAGTTTTCTCATTTTCTGTTAATTTTAATTGTCGAAACATAATTTGGAATATATTTTCAAATTTAGGGCAATTATGTTGAATTTTTTTATTGTAATTTAAAATTTAGGGTAATATTTTGTTGAGGTATTTCGAAAAACGTCTTCAAACAAAGTGGGAGCAAAAAATGGGTGAATATAAACATAAATTTAGCTTAAATTTAAGCATTTTTGTTGATGAATATGCTTAAATTTTCTTTTTATTCATCAAAAATGTGTTTAGAATTTAGAAACCATAAATTTAGTATAAGTCGTGGTATAATTAGTTGCCATAAATAGACACCAATCATTATCGAAGATTATAGTTGCAACTTATTGTTAATGTGTGTTTTATCTTGTTTTATAGAATGTCACGACCGATTAACAAAGACAGCTTGCCGTATTTAAAGGGCATTGAAGATTTTATTAAATTTGCGGAAGAGAACAATGACCAGGGGTTGACAACGATACCTTGTCCATGTTCGAAGTGTCGCAATAAGTTGCGTCTGAAATCGAAAGAAGTAGAGAGACATTTGTGGAGGAATGGTATGCATCAATTGTATACTGTATGGTTTTTTCACGGTGAAAATACATCCGTGAACACTATTGATCCCCCACCGGTACAACAAGTTGAGGAGATCATAGCATAAGAAAAAATCGAGGAACAAGGTGTTGGGGTGGAAAATCTTGTTGATGTTTGTTACGGAGTGCATGGGGAACCTTATGTAGATGTTGAATGCGGTCAGTCACGAGTTTCCAAAGAAGATCATGTCGTAAATGACAAGTACAATGAATATAATAGATTATCAGTTGAGAAATTATATCCTTCATGCGAGGGTCCAGAAATAACTCTTTCTTCAATTATAGAACTTCACAACTTAAAGAAGCAATTTGGTTGGTCAGGAAATAGTGTCACGAAACTTTTGTCTATCTTAAAAAGGTGGCTCCCAAAAGGTAATACACTACCAAAAAAATATCCAAAGATGAAGAGTATGATGAAAGACTTGGGGATGAAGGCCAATTACATTCATGCATGCGTCAATAACTGTGTCTTATATTGGAAGGAGAATGAATATATGGATGAATGTACCCAATGTGGAGAATCAAGGTATTCAGTTACTATGAGGAAAGGGGGAAGGATTACCAAAGAACCTAAAAAGGTGTTGAGACATTTCCCTCTGATTCCAAGGTTGGTGAGATTTTATACTATTCCGTGGATAGCCCGAGAAATGACATGGCACCATAGGGCAACCACTTCATGGGATTACCAACGACATCCATGTGATTCGTCCCAATGGAGGAGTTTCAAATCAAAATGGCCTGAATTTGCTAAAGAAGGACGCAATGTTTGGCTCTCAATAGCAACCGATGGGTTTAATCCTCGTGGCATTCAGTCTGCCAGTTATAGCTGTTGGCCTGTTATCACGGTGCCGAATAATCTTTCACCTTCATTGTGCATGAAGAGCGAGTTTCAAATGTTGTCTTTATTAATACCTGGTCCAAAGGCACCGGGTCAAGACATCGACGTTTTTCTTCAGCCATTAGTTGATGAGTTGAAGGAATTGTGGGAAGTAGGTGTTTCGGCTTATGACATGTATGCGATGCAGCCTTTTACATTGAAAGCTATGTTAATGTGGGGGATTCACGATTTCCCTGCATATGGGAATTTATCTGGGTGTATTACACATGGTTATAAAGCTTGCCATGTTTGTGGGGACGATACTCCATCCATCCGACTGGTACACAGTAATAAGATAGTTTATACAAACTATCGTATTTTCCTTGACATGGATCACCCTTTTCGAAAAGGTGGGAGTTTGGGCTTAGGTCAACAGAGTATACACCTCCTCCACGTCAGTTGAATGGGGACGCACTTGTAAAGAAGTTACGTCGCATCGAGTATACACTGGGAAAGTCTCCAAAAGTTTCCAGTAATAAGCGAAAGATGGGTGATGCAAATGATAATTGTAATGTTGAAGTTAAGGAGGCATGGTATAAAAGGTCAATTTTATTTGACTTGGAATATTGGAGTTCTCATAAAATTCGACATGTTCTTGATGTGATGCACATTGAGAAGAATGTTGCAGAGCATTTAATAAGTACAATCCTCGATGATAAAACGAAAACTAAAGATACAATAAATGCGCGGAAGGATATGAAAGACTTGGGCATACATAGTGGTCAATGGATGCGAGAAGATGAGCAAACCGGGAAAGGGATGAAACGAAAAGCATCATTTATATTGGATAAAGAAGAGAAACAACAATTTTGTTAAATTTTGAAAGACTTAAAGTTACCTTCCAACTTTTCATCCAACCTGAGCAATATCGTCACCCTTAACCCACCTGGTTTGCACTCAATGAAGTCACATGACTATCACGTTATTATAGAGTATTTATTGCCCGTATTACTTCAGCATTCATTTTAGAAATACAACGATTTGCGAAGAGCTATTCAACAGTTGAGCTTATTTTTCAAAATATTATGCTCAAAAGTCTTAATTCGCGAGGATATGCAAAGGGCCAAGTTTATGGTTGCAGAGGCATTGTGTGTGTTGGAGAAGCACTTTCCGCCGGCATTTTTTGATATTAGTATCCACCTTACTGTTCATTTAGCCGATGAAGCATTGGCTTGTGGTCCTACAGGAACACATTGGATGTATCCGTTTGAACGGTAAACTCTTTATATTAATTTTTATTTTCACACAAACACAAACACAAGCACAAACATAAGCATATACATATAGATCATTGTTAGAATATGTCATATATACTTTTTTCTTATTCACACGAATAGGAAGATGCAGGATTTTAAAGATATACCTAGCAATACGCGATACATTGAAGGTTCAATTGCGGAGTCGTATGTTATTGCTGAATCTGTTAGGTATTGCATGGAGTACATGCCTAATTCTCTTGACGGAAACCACAAACGTACTTGTGAAGCGTTTCTAAATGAAGATGGAGAGTTTTCTGATGAAGGACCGTTGTTAGATGACAAGATTGTGATGTTGGAACCTAAACAGTTTCAGCAAATATGTCGATGGGTCCTATTTCGACTTGACGTTGATGGTCTTGAAGAATTCTACAAGTTTGAGCAATTTAATAAGTATTTATCGAAATTCACATTTAAATACTAATACACGAACTTATGTGAATAAATTGCAGTGAGTATAAAACGTTACTAAAATCCACTTGGCATGGTGAAGGAAATGGGAGACAATTAACAGAAGTAGAGATGCAAACTTCTTTCATTCCGTGGTTATATGATAAGGTGCTCTTGATTTTACTAGTATATTAAGTTATATTCTTTATTATCCAGACTCACTTTATAGCTATAATTTTATTTCTATTGCGCAGCTGGTCACTTCTGGAGAGACAGAGACAAATGCTATGTTGTGGCGGTTAGTACAAGGGCCAAAACACAAGGTTAAAACATATAAAAAATACCGCACCAATGGCTTTGTATTCTCTCCCAAGTATCACGATGATACTGTTGTGACACAAGACAGTGGTGTTTGCATGAAGGCTTGGACTCAATTTAGGGCAAGGAAAAGTGATAAAAATCTTAAAGATGCTTGGACAATGTATTACGGAGTTATCAGGCAAATAATTGAGTTGGACTATATGCTATTTAAGGAGGTAGTGTTTTATTGTGATTGGGTGAGGGTGGAGGACAAGATCAATGGTTGTAAACATTGTCCAGACTCCAATTTGGTAATGGTTAATTTTGATAAGTTTAAGAGTACCAATAATGAGATTGATGAGCCTGCAATTCTCGCTTCTGATGCCAGTCAAGTCTTCTACTCAAAAGATTTTAACACTCCTAATTGGTGGGTTGTTATACATTCCCCGAAGAGATTAACTAGTCGAGTAGACGAGCTAGAGATACCAACTGTGTTCCAATCTACTCTTGAAGATGAACCTCATTTGGAGAACCTGCTAAAGCAATATGACAAAGTCTAGCTATTGTTTTTTCACTAATTTTTAATGTGTTTTTGTTGGTGAATTGTAACATTTTTAATGCAATCGAGTGGTATTTTCGCATAAGTTGTTGATATGTTTTTATCAGTTTAGACTGATCCTTTAAATTCAACTGTTCTTGCCATAATTGTTGTCTTTATATCATGATTAGTAATATGCTAATAAGGAGAAATGATGCATTAATTGTTATATGCTTTTAATTCAATAAGTATACTGTTTATCTTTTATTTTACTATAATATTACCATCGAACTAATGCTTTGTTTTGAAATTTAGGAAATTTAAAATATCATCAGGTACATGCTTAGCACAACCTTCCTCCTCAATGGACAAAACCCTAAATGAGAAAATCAAAGTCATTGTTGAAGATGACGGGTCTATAGTCGGTGATAATGCAAAGTTGTGGAGTTCTCGTACCGGGGATTTTGTGAGAGCTAATTGCCCGATTCACTTCTCGGACTGGAGGCACGTGCCAAAGAAATGTAAAAATGATGTTTGGAATGCTTTGATGGTAAATATGATCTTATACTTCATATCTTCATTTTTTATTCTTCTTTTCTATTTTTATTCTTTTGCTATTTATTATTCTTTTAATTATTTTTGTTTTGCTTAATGATAACAGAGATAATTTGATCTTAACGTTTCCCCGGAAGTGGCTCGCCCATTAGTGGAGAAGACATGGTCCCAAAAATTCAGGACTTTCAAAAATACATTGCGATCTCATTTGCAGGATGATGGCGCTGAGCCTGAAGGTGTTGACCCTGAAATATGGAAGAAATTTAGAGAAATGGAAAATGGTGAGAAAAAAAGGCAACAAAAACTAAAAAATGTTGAGAACCGGTCAAAGCTGAAGTATACCCATTGTCTCGGTTGTCGTACATATGCCCAAAAAAAAATACTTGTTGGTATGTATCATTTTTGTTTTACTTTTAACATTAAAAATGTTCTTAGCTAATTTGTTAATTTTAACAATGTACAACAAAAAACTAAGCCTGAGGTACAAATTGGGAGGGTAGACAATTGGTTGTCAGGACATATACGCAGTGATAAAACTGTGTTGGAGAGTGCCAAAAGTTTCTATGTGAGTATAATATTTTTATTGTTGAAAATTTTAATTTTTAGTTGAACTTTTATAAAATGATTAACAAATTTATTTATAATAATATAGGAGGAAGTGAAGGCTGCGGAAGAGAAAAGAAAAGCCATAAGTATGATTGGAGAGGGTAGTACTGATACTTTTGAGAATTATGACAACGATGTGTTAACACAAGTGTTTGGAAGGGATGTTAAAGGCCGAATGCTTGGAGTGGGGTCCTACGTCTCTAAGAAATAATTAATTCACACGGGGGTGGCGAAGGCAAAATTTGTACAACATTTGAAAGGAAATGAAGAAATTGCCTCGATGAAGAATGAGATCTCTAATGTTCACTCACAGTTGAAAGAGGTTACCAGTATGTTGCATATGTTTATGTCAAAATTGGAAAATGGAAAGGAGAGCTCCCCTGTGGGGGTGATTCCACATAGCGAGTTTGGTTCCACTTCAGATCATCGTCCTATCACTTTATCTCAAAATTTGAGTAATGTTGTCAACACTCCCTCTCCCACTCTCAATCCCACTCATATTCCTAACCCCCCTCCCCGCCCCCCTCCTTTAAAAAAATCCCCCGTCATTGTACTTGATAGGTTTGGTGCAGAATTGGCAAAGGGACATGTTGGGATACATAATGGTGAGATGTGTCACTTCAAACGCCTTGGACTTGGGGAAAAGGTAGTTTGGGTTGAAACAGTGCTTCAACCAGACGCTTCTCTGTATAATGCTCCTCAAAACGGTTTTGAAACTTTAGCAGGCTTTTCAGATGGAGTATTTGTTATTTGGATGGAAAGTTGGTTGAAGTATGTTTAGAAAGTTCATCTTAGTTTGGCACATTTTAGTGTAGGAAAGATACTATTGGATTAATGTTTTCATTGATTGTTCTTAAATTTTAGTGTAGGAAAGATACTTTTGGATTAATGATTTGGATGACAGTTATTAAATTTTACGTATGTTTGTTTTTCTCATGAATCTCGCTTGCTATGTTGGGTAAATGATACTTTTGGGTTAATGATTTAGATGACAATTGTTAAATTTTATATATGCCTGTTTTTATCATTAATATCGCTTGCTATGTTAGGTAAAACCTTTTTAACTCCGCCAATGCAATGTTTTATCTTTGCATTGCCGGTCCCAAGCCCAGATAAAGGAGGAGGGGAGAGGTCATTGGTTCCGTAAAGGTCTAATTCATTTTTTGTTCTCCTGCAGAATGACCATATATTGGTGATTGAATTGAAGATTCCAACTCGCCCCCGTGTTATTGTTTTGCGGAGGTATTTAACATTCTAAACTTTTGATATCAGGGTTTGATGATATCATTTATGCTATTAGCCTATGAATTTTCTTTTATGCTACTTAATTTCAAATTTAGTGTACTGCAAGCCTGCAATTTCTGCACATGTGTGTTCAGAATTTTAAAAAAGAACAACACAAAAGGAACGGGTGTGCTTTCTGCATACATATCAAATAATCACCTTATTTAATTAGGTAATGTAACAAGGAGGGGACAATATTCTATATACATAGTTGTTCAGGTTTCAAAGGAATAAGGACATCAAGACCTATGGTTTCTCTTTCTATTCAACTCACAAATGATAGTTTATTTGATGTATATTTGTTCATATATGAGAAACAAATTGAAATTTACATAGTTTGTTGATGTGTGTATCTCGCTTATTTATTTGGTGAAAGTGCTGACATATTCCAATCAAATCCTGAAATTTTCCTTCTGGAGCAGTAGAAATAAGTAACTTCAAAAGAGGTTAACGAGAGAAAGTGTGAAGACTAGTGGTTTTAAGGATGTGGGAGTCGGTTCAGAGTATAAAGATTCTCCATATTCGCATGATTCCATTGGTAACAAATATGATTTACACATTGTTACACCTCCTGCTGGCAACTCCGGAGTGGATACTTCATACTGGTCTTCAGATTTCCTTAACTTTGCACCTCGTGTGCCTGAACCTTCTTTTTTCTAAATTCCACATGATTTAGAAAAGAACCCCGAGGTACAAATAAAGATCGATCACATGGACATATTGAAAGCGTCTTTCAAGTTTTCTGCTGGTTGTGAGCTGTATGAAGCACTAGGACCTGCATTCTGAGAACATAATACTTATTTCGATCAGGATACAGAGAAGATGAAACAGTTATTGAGAAACCAAGATAGTCTCCCACTCCATTTTTAATCTTATGAATGAAATTTTTTTATCTCCTGACCTGAACTGATTTGTGGAAAAAATTATAATTAGCATCTCCCTCTTTAGCCCACTTACAATTTTCTTTTTGTCTCCAAAAGAGTTCCTTCATTTTTAAATGATGAGCTAGATTGGCCTGGCATCTATTCATCTCCTCCCTCTTAGCATTAGTTGGATCACTCTCAAAAGAAATTTCACTTCTGAGAGCATAATCTTCAGCCTTAGTAGTGTTCTGGAATAGATTCCCATGTTGATATTTATTCCAAGATTTAAGATGAAAAGAACTCCAAATTGAGTTTACTTCATTTGAAATAGCATATTGAAAACCAATTTTGATTCTATATTCCTCCAATCTAGATGGATCCACTTTAGGCTCTAAGCAAACCATCAAATCCAACTGATGCATATTCACAAACTTTTTAATTCTTCTAACCACACCTTTCTTCTCGATTCCCCTAACATTCCAAATCATTAACTTGATCATTTAACCAAAGGTTTTGGGAGAGCCTTAGATAAAGACCTTAATACCTTCTTATCTGTGTGATCAGTGGCCTTCAGCATTATCTTCTTCTTCTTCTTCTTCTTGTTTGATACTTGTGTCCATTCCTCTATTGGTTGAGGCTAGATATCCTTATCAGTGGGAATTTGCCTAGGAGATAAGTGGAAATTTTGAATAACTTCAGTATGCAATCTCTCCCCGCTGCCATCCTCTTCCAAATTATTATTTTTCTCATACACTGCTATACCAGCCTCAATCGATTCCATTTGCGCCTCCTATTGAATGGAACTTTTAATGATCTCCATACTTTCCATGTGTATCTTCGTAGCACTTTCCATCTCATTAGGACTGTTATCTTTTTTGGTCTTTTTTTGGCTCAGGTAATGTAATCTACAAATGATGCTTAATTGAGTGTGCAAAAAACTTGCTCTGCTCTGCCAAGAAGTGGTGTTAGTTCAAGTTTTTGGTTCAAGCTCTTATGAAGATACAATGGAGGTGTTAGTAGGGGGTATTTTGATTGTTAGTAGGGGGTATTCTGTTCGTTTCAGGAAAAAAATTATTGGAGAATTATTCGTCCATTTGTATCGCCTGAAGAAAGTGTTTTTAATATAAACATGACCAAGCATGCATTGCAGTTCCAATTAAAGGTGAGCCATTTTGGTACAAAAACTAAAAATCATTAGTGACTTATTATAAATATTCAATATAGATTGAAATTTCATACTGAAGAGAGCTTAATTGGTTCATCTCTTCGAACTGGTTGTCAAGGTTGAGGAAAGATATAACTGTATATACTCCTACACAATCAGGGCCCGACCCCTTGTACATCAAAGATAAACTAATGTAGGTGCTGATATATTGAACACCTGCCCAGACCTACCACATATAAAATGTCATATAAAAGAGGATCAGATGAAAATTTCTTATTAGCAAACAAAAATGTTGTTGTTTACCTAGCCACCGAACATTGTTGAGTCACAATCACAATAGCATTTACCAATCGACCATGACCCTCAGTGGATATACATGGATATGATGATGAGGTAATATAAGCATATATAAGCGAGAGTGAACCACAAAAGAAATGTATGTGTCTCAGCAATGCATGCTTTCACTCACGGAGAGCCAAGGTCTTTCATTATAAAGATCGAGCAAGATTAAAAGGTAATTACTCAACACACACACAACCCAATCTCTCACAAGAATGAATCTCAAGCTCATGGAAGGAACTCTCTCACTCAGCTTACAAGCATACTCTTAATAATACACAAAGACCCATATGTCTCCAGTCATTATAAGATATATACATGTTGACTCAATCATAATTATAATTTGTCTACTTATCCAACTTATATAGTTCACCAATTTGGTATTCTGATCAACTTGTCACCAACTAATGTAGGACTTGGCTCATTTGATCAACTTTTCATAGCTTTCTTCCTATGTTCCACCTAGTTAACTTTAAACTTCTTAACTATCTGTATATGTTTTAGGAAATGCTTGTTGAGATTCCATGATAAACACTGTATCAAAAAGCTGACCTGCCGTTGGCTTATACAGGAGCTAAATTGGGAGCAGGCAATAGTTCTGGTTCAGAAGCATCTTCTCTGCTATCGAGTTGGCTACACAAGTGCATGCCACAATTCCACGAAATAATTCAAAGTCAAAACATTGGATCCTCATGCTTATCATGCTATGTTGGGTAAGTTAATTTAAACACTCTCTGCAACCACTACGGATTTGTTGAACTTTTGCACTTGTTATATTTTGAACATATTTATGAAGTTCAACTTTGAATATGTTCCTTCATTATTCTAGTGAAAATTTGTTGTTATTTTTAGTTCATTTTGCTTATTTTTAGTTCATTTTGCTTGTTTTCAACTTTGACTCAGGCAATTCTCTATTCCTGCTACATTTATACAGGACCATCAGTCTTTTTTTTAGTATCAGCATCTTTTGGACCATCTCTAGCACAATCGGGACATGAACTAACCCCATGTCTTCTTAAAACTACAGGCAAGTTGAAAAAATATGTTTGATTTTCTTATTGTTAGATAGGGCTGTAAACGGATATTCGAAAATCCGCATCCGTCCGATATCCGAATCCGAATTTGCGGATATTTATCCGAAAATATGGAAATGGATACGAATATGGATACTCTATAAAAATATCCGAGAAAACGGATACGGATACGGATAGTACTAGTATCCGACACGTATAATCCGTATCCGATGCGGAGTATCCATTTTATCGGATATCCGTTTTACCGGATATCCGTATCCGTCAAACTTATGTTTAAAATATTACTAATAATATTAGTATTAGTATTACTAATAAAATAATATTAAAAAAACTTAATCGTTTATTACCTAAAACAAAATAAACATATACTCCGCTCAAAACAAAAAAGCCCTAAAGTTATTATTTTATTGGGTATGTTATAAAATGTCATGTATTATTATTTTATTGGGTATATTATCATGGAGTTATACTAAAGTTACAATACACCCTATCACACACTTAAGAACATATACTCCACTCAAAATAAAAAAATACTAACTTCATTTCATTTCTCTTTTGTACAAAACAAGAGAAAAGAAACCCTCATGTGGTTGTTCATTAGTTTCCTTAATTATAAATAATTGTAAGAGAGAAACAGAAAAGAATAGAAGAGAGAAACATAATAAAATGTAAAAGAGAAACTGAAAAGTAAAGAGATGATTTTGATTGTGATGAGAACTGAAATTAACAACATGTATATTATATACAAAATAAAAATATATACTTATTAAAATAAAAATATCAGTATGTTTTGAAAACAAAAGGTCCATGAGGTTATCATTCTCAATAAATTTGATTTAATCTAAAAGGTGCATATTTATTTCTACTGTCATGGAATGCGAATGTTATCTTTCTTTGAATTGCTTTAAGCTTATATGGATGGCTTTAACCATATTATCATTATGTATTGATACTATTATTATGGAATCCATAATTGTTAATGTTAGGAGGCAGTAATTTTGTTATATATTTATTTGGATTGGATTGGATATTTTAATAGTTATTTTTTGCGATGGCTAAATAATGTAAAAGGATACGGATATTATCCGAATCCGAGGTATCCGAGCGGATACGGATATGGATAGTTGTTTTAACTATCCGGACGGATACGGATACGGATATGGATAGTACATTCAGATAGCGGATACGGATATGGAAAACATGGTATCCGATCCGTATCCGTCCGTTTACCACCCCTATTGTTAGATAATATATTAGCATCTGATAAGCATATTCCATTTGATATGGACCAAAAGTTTTTTTCTGAACAACAGGTAAAAATAAGCTCAATAGTCACGTTTGTGGACTAAGCTTCATAATATGAGTCTGCAAGTACAACTTATTTTATAATCCAGAATGTTATATAGTAAAGCATCTCAATATTCAAAGTCAAATTAATAAATATTTGAACAAATGCCTGAGTCAGAGTAAGAACATTTGCAGCCTCTATGAGTCTGATTTATGGCCAGGAATTAGGAAAACTTTGTCTTATATAGAATTACATTCCAGATGGATAGTTGGAGATGGAACTTATATTCACTTGTGGAGAGAATTGGACTTATAGTCCTTTGGAAGAAGAATTGAGCATCCCAATAGAGTTCAGGTATAAACAGAGATCTAAAGTTGCAGACGTAATGCATAATATAAGGTAAAGTACCCATCAAAGTTTTGTTAGAAATTACTCGCGTATTGCTGAGATGATTGAATATATCACCTCCCCCTTGACAAAAATGAAAAACTCATTTGGGATTTAAATGGGTATCTTAGTCTTGGCGAAGCTTATAAATAATGCAAACTCAAACTTGCTATTAATCCTCAAGCCAAAAAATTCTGGACCAACTTTATACCTCCTTAAAACACTATGCTTATATGGAGAGCCATGTACAAGTGACTTTATACATATGTTAATTTTGATAAGAGAGTCATTTAGATGGCCTCTACTTGCCTTCTTTCTAAAATTTCCAATTGTAAGGAATCTATGGAGACATTTTCATTCAAGGTGATCTTTCATATAATATTTGAACTTGGTTTACTTCTCTTTTTCATTTCAAAAATCCCCCTCCCAGTGGACCAATATATTTCCGGTTTAATATCACTCAGAGGAGATTTAATACTCAACTACAAAATATATGGTTTGCAGGTTCACATGCAAGTGATGACTGTTGGCAAGGCAGTAGATTTGACAAGGTTCAGTGAGAATGAAGATTTGCTCAGAAAACTTGAAGAGATGTTTGATATTGAAGGTGAATTTTGTGGATCAAGAAAGAAATTGAAGGTTGTCTATATTGACGACAAGGATGACATGATGATGGTTGGGGATGATCCATGGCAGTTAAGTCCTCAGAACTTAGTTCACTATTATTTGCTTTCTTTTGCTTCGTTTTGAACTCACCCTCCTCCCTCCCACCCCCACTCCCTAAAAGAAAAAAAATTATATATATTAATATATGAATAAAAAACAAAACAACTTGTCTAAACTAAAAGCATCTTCATTGAACTCTTAGTTGGCCTCATTGACTATTATACGATTCCTTTTAGGGTTAAAAATGGTGTTGGGGGGTTAAAACTTAAAACAACTTAGCTTCCTAGAAATAGATACAGACACAACAATAGATACCAAAGCAACTTGTCTAAACTAACCACTTCCTCATTCAACTCTCAGTTGGTCTAATTTACTAGTCTACTATTCTTTTGGGGTTAAAAATGGGTGTTTGGGGGAAAAAAATAAAAACAAGCTAACGGCCTAAAAATAGGTACAAACACATCAAACGATACCAAAGTAACTTATCTAAACTAACCGCGTTAACTCTCATCGAGTATGGTCGTTTGTTGTGTATCGATTAATCCCTAATAAAATTACATGCGTGCCAATGTCACATGAATGTACCAATCTTTTATGTTACTTACTCATTTATGCTTACACATTTACTAAGATTGAATTTTCTCAACAAGTTCTTGTGGGGAAATATGAAGATTACTCTTTGGAGAATGAAGTCTACTTTTGCAAGGAATATCATGAACACTACTTTTGGGAGACTAATATGTTTAGAACTTTAATGATGTTAGACTTCGTTTAAAGTTTATGGTTAAAAGCTAAATGGTTTATCTTGTAGTATATTTTGTTTTGATAACTTCAATGGTTATGAATGAATAATATTTTTAGATCGATTTAATATCATCGAAATGTAGTGTTGTTCATTTTGCCATGTGTATTTTGAAATTATGTTTTGAGTGAAATTTGTGGGAATTGGTTCTACACTGACATTGGTTGAGCACAAGTTTTTATTAGTGTATTTATATCTACTCGTTTAATGAAAAATTAATATTTTTTTAAAAATAAAATAATATTGCTAACGGACTTTAACCGTTACAAATAAAAATATTTGTTACAAATATATGACACTCCTAATCCGTTGCAATGTATTTTGTAATGGTTTGTATCCGTTACAAATTCTATATTTGTAACGGATAAAAACCGTTACAAGTTAGTAGATTTCTTACTAATATATGAGATGTGTACTAATGCAAAATCCGTTACAAATAGTAAATTTGTAACGGATTTTATCCGTTACAAATTTCGTTGATAAAATAAATAACGCCAATTTTCTAACAGATTTAATCCGTTACAAATATTTTTTGTAACGGTTTTTGCCCGTTACAATTGACCTGTTTTGGTGTAGTGATGAACGATTTCCAATACTCTAAACATCCTAGAATCATCAAGGGATTGGATTAAAAAGCATGTTTATCTCCTCATTTTCCAGAAAATCATCAACATATTAACTTCAAGAACACTTCAATGGTTTTCAGATTTTTTTCTTCCATAGATATATGATTATTTCGTGATTATTTTCATCCTACAACATGAGTTTAATTCCTATATCATTTCAGTTTCTAGAAATCCATTTAATACTCCATTATTTCTTCCTAACATAAATAATCTTCTCTTTTCATACTATTCTAACATGGACAATATACGAGCTTAAATTGCCATTATCAAACACTTGCCTTTATTGAAGGTCTGATCCTTTGGTGTAGTATATCTCAGTTGGTTGTCCCTTCTCCGGTCAAACTCCGGTGGTGGTTGGTGGTGGTGAACCTTAGTTCTTGTTCTTCTCCTTCCCAAGTAGGCTTTTCCCTTCCCAAGCACTCTTTTACTCTCTCTAGGAAGAAGACTTCTCTATTTTGTGTAGAGGAGATGAATAACCCACATACACTTAATCTACCAATACTTATAATAGGCCAAAATCCGAAATCACTATTCATCCCCCCTAGAAAAATGACCAAAATGCCCTTTCGGGTTATCTAATCATTTCCAAATGACCCGAGACTCAAAATTAACATCCAAATAGACTTTTCTGACTATTTCGAATCTTCCGAAAGCAACGACGCAGTCGAAATGACTATGAGGTCGATAGAAAATAAATTTCCTTTTTAATTTAATAAACTAGTCCCGACACGTCCCATACCGCGTCTGACTAAAATATAAATTACCGAATTTATATCATACAGTCATATCAATGACATCACATTCATATATTACCTAAATATCTTTAAGTAATATTCAGAATCATCCATTTTAATATCCACCGTCTGGATAAAACCCGAATGAATTAATTAATAATAAAATCTAATTAATCCATTAATTTAAAATATAACCCATTTTAAAAGTCATTTAAAATTACGGGGTATTACAACTACTACCTTGCCTTGTCGGTCATCAAAATCCATTTGGCCATCAATCCATAACATGTACCCCTATATTCCCATCTCTTAACATAAAAGCTATATCTCCTCCCGCAATTACAATTAAACAAGTAACTTTCCCACCAAAGCTACTATCACTCAACATGGGTGGTAATCGAATCCCATAAACCTCTAATACAATCGGGACTCTCAAATTCTTGTCCCCAGACATATGAATATAAGTCTTAACTCCCACATCTCTAAATGAGTGATATAACAATGCGCTCTTCTTATCACCAAGTCCTGAGTGCTAAACATAATAACGAGATAAATCTTTTCGCTCAACAGTAAACCCAATACACGTCGAATCATATCAATAAAGTCCCTATACACCGGGATTAAACATCTCGATAAAACTATACCCTTCTAAGTCTCTATAATATATGATATAAATGCGAGCCCGACCCTCTCGCAGGTAAGGCTGCGCTAGAACAAAACACCCTGCACTATAGCAGTAACCCCTATAGACTTGCGATATCCGCCCACTATCGGTCTAATTATTACTATAAACCCATAATCAGGATCATATCATACTTGTATAACACATCACTAAAATGAGTAATCTTAATAAGGTATATACCACTATCAATACACCCATTCATTCTCCACGTGTAACACTAAATATAACCCCGCTATACTAGGGAGAACATTCACATAATAATAACGTTATTGATATACGCACTAACTCGTCTCACATGCAAATCTAGAAATAATCAAAATGTAGTGACTCACTCGAGTCACATAAAACACGCCTCATCCTCCGAGTGTAAAACTCATACTTCTACCTTGCCAATTGTCCTGGTTGCTCAAATGGTTTTCGAACATAAAACACCTCTCCGAACCAAACCAAAACTACATTAACCATTGCCCTTGCTAGTCACCATACCCTTGTACCTTTACTTGCTTCGGGAAAAATAGATGCATGTGGTTTTACTCTCCATAAAATACCTTTACACATAATCCACTTATCTCCGGTTCTACTGACCATATTAGGGTTTCCCTTCTCTCGGACTCTGGTAGTCTCAACTTTGATGGATACCCCCGTTGTTTCCTTAGTTCTGTTGGTGCAAAGGAATGCATTGCTAGTATCAATAGTCCTGATTGAATTCACCATCACTTGGTAAGAATTCAACTATCATAATTATTTAAATGGGTCCCTTGATGGGTCTCCCCCTTATGGTGTTTCACTAACAGCGTTTCATCCAGTCTTACTCTCTGAATAAATCTTTCGATTCTTTTAGCTCCCTTCACAAAGAAGCGTTAGCATCTCTACTGATAAAGCGTGGCATTGTCACCATATGGATCGACCATCCAGTAAAATGTTCCTTGAGTGTAGTCAAATTTTCTTAATAGTCGATCTCCCACTTGAAATCCTCCTCTCCATTTGTATTCATTTCATCCGGTACAAGATTTGCTAAATAATTAAATTCATTTTCACACATAGACCTCTGTCCGTCCCTCCCGTGATGAGTTCAGAACAAAGTCCACAATTTTGTAATAACCCGTCCTTTTTGGAGACGATTAAATTCCATAATTAAGTATAATTTGGGAATTTGGAAAATTTCTCGAATAGTGATCTTTGGGATTCTCGAGGATTTAATGATTTTGGAACGGTGTTATCAATTATTTTGGGACCATATAGGTCGAAGTATATTATTTATATGTCGCCGTGAGGTATAGCGACAAAAGAGGTGAGATTTTGAGTAGAACACCGCATTTTATTATTTTGGATTAGAATAGTGATTTGCGGTCAAGTACCTTGGATGGAAATTTCGACTGCGCCACGAGTCTCGGAATGTCCGGGATAGTCGGAAAAGAGTGTCCGATTGTCGAAATTAAGTTCCGGGTAATTTTGGAGTTAAATAGGCTCGTAATTGGATAAACGAGTCGTTTTTGGGTTTTTAGGGTTAAAACCCTTTTTCTCTCTATATATAGAGATAGAGAGGGAAGAAAGAAGAAAGAAAAGAAGGAAGAGAGAGAGAGAGGGAAGAAAAGAGGAAAAAGGGGGAGATTCCGGTCGGCCTCCGCGGGATTCGGCTCGAGGACGTCGGATTGTATCCACGAGGCAAGTGTTTACTTGCTTTATTTATTTTTGAGCATAAATATCTCATATCATTGTTGGTATAACATACCCTAATGATTTTGGGTTGGGTATTCGTGGATAAAACGGGTTTTTGGGTGTTAAAACGAATAAACCCCTAAAAATGATAAATTGGAGAACTTAGGTTTTTCTTGAAATTAATTGGTGATTCCGGGTTCTAGGATGTTTAGAACCCGTATTATAGGTGTATTTGTAGTTGGTTGAGGTTGTAGGACGTTGGGTTAGGCGACAAAAGCTTGGGAGAAGCTTTAATGGCCGAAACCGTCTCGGAGAAGACGATGAACAGTAGAGGCAGCGTGCTTACCGAATCGATTTGGCCTAGAGGAGAATCGATTCGGATCTTGGTCAAAAAATAAAAATTGTATATCTTTTCGACGCGGTCGCGTGGGCGCTGACCGCGTATTTTTATGATTTTTTTTGGATTTATAGTGATTTTTCTACGGAAAGCTGTCCGAGATTGAAATCATGAGTTAGAACTTATTGGAGATAGATATTAGGGGTTCTTAAAAGGATTGTTAGGACCTCTAAAGAATTTGATGGATTAGGGTTCCTACTTTTAATTGGGTACTTCTAAACGATTATTTGGACTAGGTATAGTCTTGGGGTTTAAGGAAATAAAATCCTTAACCCGTTAAGTTAAAGTTGTTCGGGTGAGGTAAATCCTGAGGATATTTCTCGTAGGCATATAAGCCTATATAATTATGCTTATAGAAGGCATAATTATATCGATTATCGTTAAGTATATCCTAAGAGATAATTAGGATAATTTGGGGGTATATATATATACATATACTTCACTTTGAGGAGAATAGTATCATTGGAGATATCCAATAAATCCTTAGAATATGATTAATGTATATAGTGATAATTAAAGTAAGAAATAATTTGGATTTAGAATCATGCTAATATCAATGCATGATTATGATTCCTGGAGGGAATCCTTGGGATTAGTGTCATCGCTAGATGCTATAGGCCACTAAGGCCATTTATATATTCTAGGAAGAATATATGGGATATGTATATACTGTGTGTTTTAGGTATACATATATATGATGACGGAAATGATTCTGAAAATATATAAATGAATATTTTCAAAATGGAAAGAGAAATGTTTTTCATAATTAATAAAATATGGATTACACACCTCTCTAAATCGCTATCATATGGGAAGTTGCGTTCGTATGGTGAAGCCCCCTGGCTAATGACGCAGGGTGGATATAGTCCTATAGGCCATGTGAGCGTTTATTGTTATATTTTCTGCGATGGTTAGGAGATCCCAGGTGTGGTCTTGACTATCCCGCAGGCACATGGCCGCTTCCCGACGTCTTTCGTTATAGGATCCCAGGTTGTCTTGGAGGCCCTGGAAGATGATAGCCATTTAGGGGCGCGCTCCGTGGAGATATCCGGACGGGCGGTCTTAGAACGCGTTTATTAAAGCAGTTCATAATAATGGATTTGCTTTAATTACATTTCCTGGATATAGGAAGGGAAATGGGTTATTTATATACAGTGGCTTCGGTAACACTTCTCGGATGGAAGAAGGGATGTGGAAGCATATGGTCAAAGCATTTTTATGATAATGAAAATGTTTTTGAATACATTTCCTGAGTATAAAAAGGGAAATGGGATATTTTGATAAGGAAAAGCATTTTTATGATAATAAAACTGGCTTTTAAAAGATATACGATTTATTAAAGCAATTCATGATAATGAATTGGCTTTTAAATACATTTCCTGGATATGAGAAGGGAAATGAAAGTTTTTGAAATAAAAAGGATAAGTATTGATAAATACTTTGTGTATAGAATACACCTCAGTCCGGGAGATAGATCCGGATGTGTATTATAAAGATACAATTGATTTGGAAATCCTCAGTCCGGGTGATAATTATATTACCCGAAAGTATATTGTAGACATATGTATATGTATAAATTGGGTGCCGAGGGTCTAATGAATCCCGACGATCGACCGTGCCGCTTAGTAGTGTATCGGGGGGGTTCCTTGTTTGGATTTCGCTTTGCGAGACACCCCACGCACGAATATGGCACTGTGTTGAGACTGGGGAGAAGTTTAATCCTTAGTGCTCTTATTATTAAATATCTATGGTATATATATATTATATATCTTTCTGTACTGAGGGACTGGCGGATCTCAAAGATCGACCTTGCTGCATAGTAGTGTATCGGGGGGGGTTCCTTGTTTGGATTTCGCTTCGCGAGACACCCCACGCACGAACATGGCTTAGCGTCGAGATTAAAGTGAAGCTTAGCCCTTAGTACATCTGTTTGACTATCTAGGTTAGATAGTGGTTGGGTGTTAGATTAGTCTAGCAGGGTAGCTTGACTAGGAAGTTTAAGGGATGCGCTAGGAGTGCACTGTTAGAGGAGAGGTGAGGGGTATCTCACGAGAGTGCGATACCAATTTAAATATGAGATAAAACTATTTTTCTAAAAATAAAGCATTTATGCACTTGCAAAATATTTTCTAAACATTCGGGCTCTGACCCGTTTGTCTACTCTCCTTTCTTTCTCTATACTGTATATATATATAGGTGTCCAGACACAGGGACGCCTGGATGGAAACTCTTTCGAGTCAGACGCCTGCTGCAGCAGCTGTGGATGCTTGCAGGTTTTCGATAGACGCTTCCATCATTGTACTCTAGATAGGAGGTACTGTATAAACATTCGAGCCAAAGGCTCAATTGCATTTATTTATTCTCTCAGTACAGCATTCGATATGGTTGTATTATTTTGGACCGAGTGTTCGGTTATTTTAGTTCCTTTCATTTCTATTTCAGTTCATTGCGCATTTAATTGTGTATCTTTTATTTTGTGCGCAAAAAAAAAAGAGTAGTTAGATAAAAGTTTTTAACGGCCACCTAATAGGATATTAGTAATTAATTGGATTTTTCGACAGTGATGCTAAGAATGATCCATATGAAACTCCTGTTTTAATTTATATTGGAGTGATCGCCCTGTATCTTATTAGGCGGGTTGTTACAGATGGTATCAGAGCATCAGGTTCTAGTGTCTTTAGGAATCTGTGCGGACGTACTACGCTTTCAGCGTTGCTCTCGATTTGTATAGAGCCCCAGGATTAGGATTGTTGATATCTCTTGTGAGATTTCGTTCTCCTGCCATGTTATGAGATTATAGAAATCTTTTGCGCGCTCGTTGAGGATCGTGTGCGGAGCTTGGATGGCAGCAGGAGGTGAGGCTTAGCTAGTGCAGCTGGTAGAAGGTTGGGATGAGTACCTTAGTAGAGGTTACTCTCTCTATGGTAATTGTTAAGGATTCTCTCAATGACTACTAAAGCATAGTAGTTCGAGTACCATAGTGCCGCCGTAGTAGGGTGTGGTACTAAAGTTGGATTTCCCCATGGAGATAAGGAGTAGAAAGGGATCTTACGGATGGTTTTAACCGTGAGTCCCCATGAATCAGCAGGATGAGAAGAATGCAGTTTTGGGGATTATTCGCCTAAGGTTTAGCCAGAGGCCGACGGTGAATAAGGATGAAGATGTTGTTATGAGTTTTACCTCACTTGAGGAGGTATATTTGGCGTGACTAGATAAAGTCGCGGTATTAGTTAGCCCTGGACTCGTGTGTGTATTTTGTGTTGTGGCGGTCTCGATAACATTATATTGTATGCCTATGTGTTTTCCGCAATAGCGGAATTTTATTTTCTTCATTCGCCATAGAGGCGGGTGATTATATTTTGTATATATACATAAACGGTATATGGTGTAACGGAGCGATAGCAGGCTAATGATGGCAAGTCTATCGTGTCCGCAGTTCTTGGAGGGAACAGGTTGTTGTTATGGTGTCTCACCTTAATACAGGTTGAGTACACCTTTGTTATTATGGATTTATGGAACCTCGATGAGCAGAGGCTTCCTTATTATTGGATGGTATATGTGGCAACCTTATAGATATAATTTAAGGCCCACAGAATCGTTGTTGAGCGGTAAGATTTAGCTCAATGATTGGGTTGCGCAAGGACTTAGAAATGGGTGCGAGCGCAGGGTGGTATGACCCTTAGTTAGAGTTAGGAGTTCAGATCACCTTTTGTTGGATTAGGGGATGAGGTTATCCCGGTTGCATGTTGAAATGACTGAACTCCACAACCAACGAAGTCAAGGGTTAATGTGTGGAGGGGTTCCTTATTTGGATTTCGCTTTGCGAGACACTCCACACATGACTCTTAACGGCGTCGGGAGTGGGGAGCTGTTATGGAATGCTAGGATGTTGATCTTGTGGAAGAGTCTTATAGTGTGGATTAACCACTATAGGATATGGGCCACATTAAGTTAATATGCTTATGGAAATATTGTGCTATGGAAAAGCACTAAAGTGGTCCCTTCGCCCCAAATGGGTGGGTGAGGTTGGACTTAGAGAAATTTATTTGAGGACAATAGTCAGGCCTTAATGAAAAGGCAAGTTTTGAGGAGCTACATTTTGGGTATTATGTTCGTGACACTTTCTACAGAAAGTGGGCACTTTGATTAGTTAGGTTTCCTTCTGTATGGGCGGAAGGATAAGATAGTAGGAATGCGTTCGTAGGCTAGCCTAGTAGGATTTAGGACGTCCCGCTTCTGTGCCTTGGGTCGTTATATCTCGATGACCGACTACGCGAGGGAGTAGTGTAACGGGAGGGTTCCTTGTTTGGATTTCGCCTTGGCGAGACGTCCCACGCATGAAACCAAGCACTTGTCGGGAGTTGAGAGAGGCCTTGGGCACTAGGGACATATTTAGGATTATATTAGTTTCGTGTAGGTAGGGTAACGCATAGATCGTAGCATTTTTAGGATATAGGGTCGCTAGTATTAGCAGCGCCGAGGGTAGGAGTATTGAAATGCGCGGGTTCGGAGGACCCATAGGTGAGTATTACACCGAGGAAAGGAGATCCTTGTTGGGAGAGAGTGATGCATGTTAGACGTTCGTAATGTTTGTGCTGATATGCACAAGTTGGAGAGGTGTATGGGCACCTTTGGTAAGGTGGTTTGATAAACCGCCTAGTTACGATAGGGGTGGTATACAAGGTTGAAATTCGTGCCGGTAGGCATTATAGATGGTGGGTATTATGTGACATATAAGAGTCACTTTGCGATTGTGGTAGTCGTGTAGCATATGGTTGAGAACCGTTGGGTTAGCATTATTTCCCTTGAGGTATTAGGATTTGGAGTGATCCTAAGATTTGTGGTATAGGTCGCATCTGAATTTCGAGGACGAAATTCCGTTGTAAGGGGGGGAGTGTAATAACCCGTCCTTTTTGGAGACGATTAAATTCCATAATTAAGTATAATTTGGGAATTTGGAAAATTTCTCGAATAGTGATCTTTGGGATTCTCGAGGATTTAATGATTTTGGAACGGTGTTATCAATTATTTTGGGACCATATAGGTCGAAGTATATTATTTATATGTCGCCGTGAGGTATAGCGACAAAAGAGGTGAGATTTTGAGTAGAACACCGCATTTTATTATTTTGGATTAGAATAGTGATTTGTGGTCAAGTACCTTGGATGGAAATTTCGACTGCGCCACGAGTCTCGGAATGTCCGGGATAGTCGGAAAAGAGTGTCCGATTGTCGAAATTAAGTTCCGGGTAATTTTGGAGTTAAATAGGCTCGTAATTGGATAAACGAGTCGTTTTTGGGTTTTTAGGGTTAAAACCCTTTTTCTCTCTATATATAGAGATAGAGAGGGAAGAAAGAAGAAAGAAAAGAAGGAAGAGAGAGAGAGAGGGAAGAAAAGAGGAAAAAGGGGGAGATTCCGGTCGGCCTCCGCGGGATTCGGCTCGAGGACGTCGGATTGTATCCACGAGGCAAGTGTTTACTTGCTTTATTTATTTTTGAGCATAAATATCTCATATCATTGTTGGTATAACATACCCTAATGATTTTGGGTTGGGTATTCGTGGATAAAACGGGTTTTTGGGTGTTAAAACGAATAAACCCCTAAAAATGATAAATTGGAGAACTTAGGTTTTTCTTGAAATTAATTGGTGATTCCGGGTTCTAGGATGTTTAGAACCCGTATTATAGGTGTATTTGTAGTTGGTTGAGGTTGTAGGACGTTGGGTTAGGCGACAAAAGCTTGGGAGAAGCTTTAATGGCCGAAACCGTCTCGGAGAAGACGATGAACAGTAGAGGCAGCGTGCTTACCGAATCGATTCGTCCTAGAGGAGAATCGATTCGGATCTTGGTCAAAAAATAAAAATTGTATATCTTTTCGACGCGGTCGCGTGGGCGCTGACCGCGTATTTTTATGATTTTTTTTGGATTTATAGTGATTTTTCTACGGAAAGCTGTCCGAGATTGAAATCATGAGTTAGAACTTATTGGAGATAGATATTAGGGGTTCTTAAAAGGATTGTTAGGACCTCTAAAGAATTTGATGGATTAGGGTTCCTACTTTTAATTGGGTACTTCTAAACGATTATTTGGACTAGGTATAGTCTTGGGGTTTAAGGAAATAAAATCCTTAACCCGTTAAGTTAAAGTTGTTCGGGTGAGGTAAATCCTGAGGATATTTCTCGTAGGCATATAAGCCTATATAATTATGCTTATAGAAGGCATAATTATATCGATTATCGTTAAGTATATCCTAAGAGATAATTAGGATAATTTGGGGGTATATATATATACATATACTTCACTTTGAGGAGAATAGTATCATTGGAGATATCCAATAAATCCTTAGAATATGATTAATGTATATAGTGATAATTAAAGTAAGAAATAATTTGGATTTAGAATCATGCTAATATCAATGCATGATTATGATTCCTGGAGGGAATCCTTGGGATTAGTGTCATCGCTAGATGCTATAGGCCACTAAGGCCATTTATATATTCTAGGAAGAATATATGGGATATGTATATACTGTGTGTTTTAGGTATACATATATATGATGACGGAAATGATTCTGAAAATATATAAATGAATATTTTCAAAATGGAAAGAGAAATGTTTTTCATAATTAATAAAATATGGATTACACACCTCTCTAAATCGCTATCATATGGGAAGTTGCGTTCGTATGGTGAAGCCCCCTGGCTAATGACGCAGGGTGGATATAGTCCTATAGGCCATGTGAGCGTTTATTGTTATATTTTCTGCGATGGTTAGGAGATCCCAGGTGTGGTCTTGACTATCCCGCAGGCACATGGCCGCTTCCCGACGTCTTTCGTTATAGGATCCCAGGTTGTCTTGGAGGCCCTGGAAGATGATAGCCATTTAGGGGCGCGCTCCGTGGAGATATCCGGACGGGCGGTCTTAGAACGCGTTTATTAAAGCAGTTCATAATAATGGATTTGCTTTAATTACATTTCCTGGATATAGGAAGGGAAATGGGTTATTTATATACAGTGGCTTCGGTAACACTTCTCGGATGGAAGAAGGGATGTGGAAGCATATGGTCAAAGCATTTTTATGATAATGAAAATGTTTTTGAATACATTTCCTGAGTATAAAAAGGGAAATGGGATATTTTGATAAGGAAAAGCATTTTTATGATAATAAAACTGGCTTTTAAAAGATATACGATTTATTAAAGCAATTCATGATAATGAATTGGCTTTTAAATACATTTCCTGGATATGAGAAGGGAAATGAAAGTTTTTGAAATAAAAAGGATAAGTATTGATAAATACTTTGTGTATAGAATACACCTCAGTCCGGGAGATAGATCCGGATGTGTATTATAAAGATACAATTGATTTGGAAATCCTCAGTCCGGGTGATAATTATATTACCCGAAAGTATATTGTAGACATATGTATATGTATAAATTGGGTGCCGAGGGTCTAATGAATCCCGACGATCGACCGTGCCGCTTAGTAGTGTATCGGGGGGGTTCCTTGTTTGGATTTCGCTTTGCGAGACACCCCACGCACGAATATGGCACTGTGTTGAGACTGGGGAGAAGTTTAATCCTTAGTGCTCTTATTATTAAATATCTATGGTATATATATATTATATATCTTTCTGTACTGAGGGACTGGCGGATCTCAAAGATCGACCTTGCTGCATAGTAGTGTATCGGGGGGGGTTCCTTGTTTGGATTTCGCTTCGCGAGACACCCCACGCACGAACATGGCTTAGCGTCGAGATTAAAGTGAAGCTTAGCCCTTAGTACATCTGTTTGACTATCTAGGTTAGATAGTGGTTGGGTGTTAGATTAGTCTAGCAGGGTAGCTTGACTAGGAAGTTTAAGGGATGCGCTAGGAGTGCACTGTTAGAGGAGAGGTGAGGGGTATCTCACGAGAGTGCGATACCAATTTAAATATGAGATAAAACTATTTTTCTAAAAATAAAGCATTTATGCACTTGCAAAATATTTTCTAAACATTCGGGCTCTGACCCGTTTGTCTACTCTCCTTTCTTTCTCTATACTGTATATATATATAGGTGTCCAGACACAGGGACGCCTGGATGGAAACTCTTTCGAGTCAGACGCCTGCTGCAGCAGCTGTGGATGCTTGCAGGTTTTCGATAGACGCTTCCATCGTTGTACTCTAGATAGGAGGTACTGTATAAACATTCGAGCCAAAGGCTCAATTGCATTTATTTATTCTCTCAGTACAGCATTCGATATGGTTGTATTATTTTGGACCGAGTGTTCGGTTATTTTAGTTCCTTTCATTTCTATTTCAGTTCATTGCGCATTTAATTGTGTATCTTTTATTTTGTGCGCAAAAAAAAAAAAGAGTAGTTAGATAAAAGTTTTTAACGGCCACCTAATAGGATATTAGTAATTAATTGGATTTTTCGACAGTGATGCTAAGAATGATCCATATGAAACTCCTGTTTTAATTTATATTGGAGTGATCGCCCTGTATCTTATTAGGCGGGTTGTTACAAATTTATCCTGAACATATGATGAAGGAACTTCCGATTAAATCGTACCTAAGATCCTTCCATTGACACAACTTCCCACTTCTAAATGTGGTGGTTGACTCCCACCATTTTAACTTTGCTCTGACGAGCCAAGAAAATTTTACCCCAAATTTTCACTTCCAGTTAACCACACTCCACCACATGTCCAAGCCCTCGAATATATTACCTTCGTTGGCTAACACAAATAATTCCCGCATTTATAGAACTTTCACTGATGATTTTCTTTAATGCTTCGTCTAACTCTCTCCCAGTCCTACCACGTTGGGTGAGTCTAATTTGGCACCACTTTTGACTATAGCAGCACTTAGAAATCATATGCTGTGCCCTAGCCGTCTTTACAGTCTTGGCTTCCCGTGCCATAATAGGGATGACCTCAACTATGGTCATCATCCTCGAATATACTCTACAACCTCAATTGAACCCTGCCTCCTGCTGGCCGTGCAACGATCCTCACCTATCATACTTCATTGTTCGAACACCCCCGAATGCAAATAAGATTCACTAATATATACGTTATAGCAGGAGAACGAAATCTCACCATAGAAATAAACAATCCTAAACATAGGGATGTGAGGACATAAATTTCCAATTGAGTCTTAATGTAATGTTGGCTCAATTCCGGACAAAACATTTGAGTTATAGGATAATAATCATGAGTATCCTCCAAGCTTATGACGTTTGGAGTTTAAGTTGAAGACGTAGTGGCCAATATTTCAAAGTGAAGATATCAAAGTGTCGGGTTTACATAGTGCCTAGTTTTGCGTCCTAAACGGTTCATATTTCAAGTCTCCAAAAGGTATGAATTCACATTATATATATATGTAGGAGACTTGGAATAATTTTTATTGGGTGTAATTTTTATTTAAAATAAATTTTTATGGGCTTAAAATGAAAAATGCATACTCTGACTTTTTGTTCAAAATTGTCGTTCGTACGAGTATTTTGTTCGAACGAGTTTTGCCAACAGTTTCCCTTTTGAATAATGACTTTTCGTTAGAAAGGTCGTTCGAACGAAATGTTATTCGAATGAGATTTCAAGCGGGAACAGTTTTTGGCAATTTTTCCATTTTCCCACCTTTTGTTCCCACTATTTTTTTACAGTTTTTAATCACTTAGGGACAACATTTTTGCTAAGACTTTTCATACTTTTCTAAGGGACATTGAGAGAAAAAATTCTCTAAGAAAGGTTTCCTTGGTTTTTGTTAAAAATGTTTAATCCTTAGAACAAAGCCAAGTGTTTCACACACATAGTTTTAGTTTGTTTTTTCCAAGTTTCTCTCTCTCTCTCTCTCTCTCTCTCTATATATATATATATATATATATATATATATATATATATATAGATGTGGGTACCCGAAATTTAGAACTATGGGCCTGGACGAGTAGCCCAGTCCTGGCGGCCCAAAGTCCAGGCCCCTCACCTTTTATAATTAATCCAGTCTCCCCCCACGATCCCATGAAGGGAAATTATGGGAGAAATGGAAAACGTGGAGGAACCCATCACCCCCACTCATCTGCATACACATGTATATATTAAACCCTAGGTCTGGGGCAAAAGGACAAGTTGTATTCTCTGTAATCACTCTTCGGTGTATATAGAAATAGCATCGACTGCACCACCATGGACGTAGGCACATTTTGGCTGAACCACGTACATCATTTGTTGTGTGATTGGCATCTTCTATTCCTTGTTCTCTTCTTGATAATCTTTCTCTCATATTTATTTGTGTTGCATAACAATTGCTTCTACAATATATATATATATATATATATATATATATATATATATATATATATATATTTGTTTAGAGTGTTTGACACCGGTTTCTACTCTACCTTTTGAAGAGTTTGTTTGGGTTTGCTTCTACATCCCACAAAGAAGAAGATTTTATTTGCTGCGGCGTTCCCACTTGGAGAAAGGCTTCGGGTGCGGGTTGACGGTTGACCAAAAGCTTTATTGGAGGATTCCAAGATTTGGGTGGAGTTTGGGATTGTCGGCTAAGCAGAGGTTGGTACAAGAAGACGCGTCAGGGGCTTGAAGGAGTCGAGTCGAGTTGTGTAAGTCATCTGTCTTGTACTTTTAAAATTTCGTACTTAGTGTACTTAAGGCTAGGGCCGTCCGAAGTTTTTCCCTTTTGAGTTTTCATCGTACACCGCGGTGTAGGGTGTTGTGAATTTATTTTATTTTATAAATCACCTAGAATGCATGCTTAGGACTAAAAGATAAAATATGGTTTAATTCACTACTCTTGTTTAATTTGGTGCAGAAATTAATTTGGGTGAATTTAAATTAATTTAAATCAAGCCGGCACAATTTAATTTGATAATATTTGGTTTGGCCTAAATGGAAAAATAAATTAATCTTGTTAGGCAAATTTCTAAGACTTGGGATGAATTAATTTGTTTAAGTGAAAAATTATTTGTTATTTAATTTAATGTCACTTTTAGTTTAGTTTAACTTTAATTTATAAGAAATTAAAATTTGTAAGTTGTGTGTGTTGTGTTTGAACCATCCTATTCCGCACCTTCAAGGAAATTAATATTTTAATTGAAAAGATATTATTTAAAATTTTGGGCTTCCAACACTTTCAAGGGCTCTATATGAAAGAAAGCTACGCTGGAAGCATAATAAGCCGGACAGATCATAAGGACACTAGAACCTGATGCTCTGATACCACCTGTGACACCCCACCTAATTAAATACCCGGTGATCAGTTCTTTATTAAATGAAATCAAAGTGTCCGATTAGTTAATTCTTAGCATCACTGTCGAAAATAAATTTTTCTTTATTTATCATCTAATAAATAATTAAGCTAAGTGTCAAAACATTTAATTTTATAGACTAAGTTCCATTGTTATAAGTTTATATACATAAATGATTTTATGAACATAGATAATAATATTAAATACCAAACCATCCAAATGTAATAAACAAGTTATATTAATCATTCCAAATAAAATATCCCAAATCGAAGGATAATGTAATAATTAAAACAATCCCAACTAAAACTAAATACTGAAATAAATAAAGATTACAAAGTCTCTCTGAACTAAATAGAAGTTGGAAATGGGCGACATATGCCCTATCTAAAAATGAATAAGTGAAGAGCTGAGATGACAATGATGAAGTCATCTAAATGCAAAGACCTTCAACTCCCGCACTAGATGCAGAACGTCAACAGTCCAACAGTCTAAGTCTGACGCCCTTGTGGATGAGCACCTATAATACTTATATCTATACAAGATAAAGAGGAGATGACAAGAAACGGGTCAGAGCCTGAGTGTAAAATACCTTTAAAAATAGTTTAGCAAGTACATAAAATGCTTACCAATTGATATTACATACATGTTAGTATCTCGACACTCACTTGGGAGTTCTCACCCCTCAACTAATGTGCACGCCTAACGTACCACCAAACCATACTAGTTAATTCTAACCAAGTTAACTGGTCTAACCCAATCTCCTCTCATTAATCCTAATTCACGTGATCTCATAACTATAATTTATACACGATAATTTTTTTTCTTATGAATTTCCCAAGCCAGCTATGTATATATCAATACAGCCTTACGTTCTCAAACACTTAATTTAATTAATATAAATTATTCAATTTTATCTACTTACAAGCACAGTAGATGAATCACAGGTACATATATTTATCACTCATAATATATATACTAATAGGAAACCCCATATAAAATCTATGGTGCTAGAATACTCTGCTATTAAGTCCCTGTACCTCTCGTACAAATGAGGGAAATACTAGATCGGATACACTCTCAAACTGTATTAACATAAAATATACATATTGGAGGCGAATCATAGTTCCCAGTCACTAAGAGGTCAACACATACCCTCACGTCTCTTCGGACCGTCTGACTATCATTCTCAGATAGCCTGTACCAAGGATCCTATGTTCTGGGGTACGATTCAATATTCCCCATAGAGGTCACATCATAATAAGACTGTCCCGAATTGAAAACCTCCGTGATAGCAAGTAACGCGAGTATGATTGCACACATATATTCATATAATATATATATATATACATGCACTCATATATATATTTACATTATTCATATAGGTACATCCACGACCCATAACATGTTCCAACCATACACGTCACGTAATACCCGAATTTATGTATAATTAGTTCATTCTTTTATATTCCCTTTTCATTGCAAGTTCCCAAGTACTTCTCGACCCTCGGAGTGTATCATTTTGATAATTATAGTATCAGTAGGTGTACTCTCTCTACCCTAATGGTCTAAGTCATCCTTAATTATCACAAGACCTAATTTAACATACACACGATTATCACCCCATTTTATGCCCTCGTGACCTCACGATTAAATCTGATATAAAAATCGTACTACCCGAACCTTGCCTATCACCCTACTGGTCCTCAATCCCATCATGGTATTTAAGTTATGCCTAAGGGTCCTTACACATTGGGGTTGGATTAACATTAAAAAGGAAAGAAGATTCAAATTCCAGGAGGAGTCGATCGATCGAAGGGAAGGGTCGATCAATCGACCTAGTCGATCGATTTCCATTCAAGGTCGATCGATCAATTATTGGCGAGTTTATGCATAATTTCAACCTACGGATCTCATTAATTTCCACCCTCAAATTCTCCATTAATTCTTCCCAAACTCCCAAACAATCAAATCAAAAGTTGTACTAACCTAAGTACATGATTTCTAACGTAAAACAAATACAAATTCATCAAAGGCCATCAATTAAAGGGATTAATTAAAGCTAATTCATTAAGCACCCTATTTTTATCACCATATTCAATATCCTCATAATTGTTCCAGATTTCAACCTCTACTGGGCATTAATTTCATAGTTAATCTCCTGCATACATCAAAATAGTTGTCTTAACATGGTTTCTACTCAAAATTGCAATATAAATCTCCCAAATAACATTTTATTTACATGAGAATATGAAATCATATCTCCTACACTAGCATGGATGTGTTATCAACTCAAGAACAATAAGTTAGATACTTTACTGGAAATAAAATGTCTGATTCGATGAATTTGAGTGGTATAGGAATGATCCTCTTCTTTCGATCTATGCTTTGGTGGTGGTTGAGGTGTAAAACGGGTGGTTCTTGGCCTTGAACACCTTGGAAAGCTCTCTCCTTATTCTTCCTATAGTTTTCCTCACTTTTTAATTCTCAGAACCCTAACTTCCTCAACACACCATCTAATATAACCTCTTAATTTTCGTCATTAATTAAGGCCCAAAATTAGGAATTACCAATGCCCTCCCTGGTTGCCGGTTAGGCCTAAAAATGTCCTGAGACCCAAACTAAACCTCCGGATACACTTTTTTGACTATCTCGACCCTTCTGGATTCATTGGCGCACTCGAAATGACCATACAGGTGACTTAGAATTAATTACTTTTTATTTCATTAAATTAATCCTGACACAACTGACATACGCGTCCCGACATAATTTCTATAACTGTCGTATTTTTCACTCACGACAACTTTAATATTTTTATCATCATATATTACTTTACTCACTAACTAATATTAAATATAATTATCACCAATAAATACTAACTCTCATCACACTAGTAATTATTTAATTAAATTCAGATTAATTATAAATAAATTTATTCCATTTAAATTAATTAATCCCAATCCCATGGTTAAAATAAAATACATTAAAAAAATACGGGGTATTACATGGATTTTGTAGAAATCCTAGTGTGGAAGGATTCCCAATATGCTCTGTACCCCCATCAAATACAGTTGCCCACCAAGTGTTTGTTAATATTCCCCAACCAACATCACTGAATGGAAACACTATACCTCCTATTAGTACACAACCAACACCTCAAATAAATAAAACTCATGGCTTTTATACTATTCTTCCTCCTACTTTGATCACAACCCAATCTCCACAACACCAAATCTTTTGAATTGTCATGATCATTGATCTTGACAAGTTCAACTTGTCAAGGTCAATGACTGTGACAATTCCTGGGGTGATAACTTTTTTTGTCACGGACTTGTCACGGTCATTGACGGTGACAAGTTCGTTAGAATTATCACGGTCATTGACCTTGACAAGTTTGTCACGGTTAAGGACCGTGACAAGCCCCTGACAATGGTTAAAAAATTATCATGGTCAATGACCGTGATAATTCTGGGCAGAATTGAAAAAAAATCTGCTTCGCTGTTTGGCCACTGCCACTACCCAACAGTATATTTGTACCTATTATAGCAACATTGTACCTGTTCAAGCATCATATATCCAAATAAAATAGAGATAATGAAATATACATTCAAAATAGAGACAATATGCATCACGACATAATCCAAATATAATTCAAATGTACCAACTTACAAATAATTCAATTCAAATAATGTCACTACATGTCTTGGGTAAGGTTAAATCCGAGGAGGTGAATAGGCCACACGATATACGAATTGACACACCCACTAATATACATCATTCCGCATTGTTCGTGCAACCATAATGGGGAGTTCTTCTTCCCGAGTATCACATGCGTGACGAGCACCTTGGACTCAATGTCTTGAAGCTCACGTCCATGAACTAGTGCACTCTGGACGATATTCGGGTCCCTCAACCCCCGCCCTATCCGCTGGCCATCAAATATATCTAGTATAAACACTCTCGGATAACCAAGTGTCGACATCGGTCAGTCGAAGGGAGACAAATAGGGAAGTGGATCATCAAAGTCCGCACGTATCGGCGATGAAGCAACGAGGTCCACATCCTCGTCATCCTACACCTCGTCCTCCTGAACCTCCTCCTCCATAACCTTCTCCTTCCATTTTCCCTTACATTTTTCTCCTAATGAGCGCTTCACAAATGAGAACATATCTTGGACCGTCGCCTCCAAACGGGACAGCTTTTCGTTATGCAAGTCCACCGTTCGAGCCAACCCGGTGTCGCTCGTCTCCAACCCGATGATCCTAGTTTTGTCCACCCTCAAGCTCATCCCCCTTGTCCTCCCCTTGCAATTAGCACCAAGCACTTGGCTGAGTGCGTCAGTGGACAAAAATGCCAAGTCGGCATCAGACTGCGACTCATACACTTCCTTAAGCTTTGCCTGAAACGACAAAAAACACATGATTAGTAAAATAAGTAAATTAAAAAATTATAACGTATTTAATAAAAAGTAAATTGTCGGATTACTTACAATCGTGTTCGTGATGCTTGGTGATACTTCCTTATCCTTCCCCTTCTTCATCTGAAGAGCCACATAAGTATCGAGCCTATGTGGCCTACCCCCAGGGCCACTCCCTGTCCCCGAAAATAAAAAAAACTAAAATTAGTATCGGCCCCGCAAAGTAAAATAATGCAGAATAATATATTTCTATAGTTATAGAAAAATTAAATCTTACCATCATCCTATGCTCCACCTCGGCGTAAGACGTCCGACCAGAGTAATGCACGTCCGTATTTTTTGCTTTATTTTTCCTCCCCGATTGGAGAGATACCAATTGTTGCTCCCCGATCTCATTGTCAATGAACTTTTGCCATTGTGCGAATGAGATCGGCTTGTTCGATGGGACGGATTCACGCATTCAGATAACGGACTCTCGTGTCTTCCCAAAGTACCGGTCCGCGTATTTTTCTTTCACGTCTTGTGTTGCTCCCTCAACAGCTCTAAGACGGAATCATGTAACTTTGGATCCAGGCTGAATTGTTCCTGTCCAACAAATACAATGTTAGTTGCGAATAAATATAAATATAAAATGAAATTGAAATCGAAATCGAAATTGAAATTGAAATATAAATATAAATATAAATATAAATATAAATATAAATATAAATATAAATATAAATATAAATATAAATATAAATATAAATATAAATATAAATATAAATATAAATATAAATGTAAATACATTACCTGTAGTGCCACCCAAACAGCTAACTTGAGCTCATATGGCACCTCCTTCCAACTAATGTACCTCGGGCCGATGATCGTCTTTACCAGCTCAAGGGATCTCGCTAATAGCCCCGACTTGTTCTCGATGGCCATCCCAAATTTTCCATATTTGGGGAGCCTAGGGGCCGAGGAGCCCTCGTCGCCTCCTCTACCACCGAGCCCAGACGACATCATCATAACCAGCATCATCATCCTCTCCTTAATACCTGAAGGAGACATTTGCTGTAAAAAAATGTTATTAGTACGAATCAAAATGAATTAGAAGAAGACATGCAAATATGTACAATTACTACAAATAAAAATGAAGTGTTACTGTTAAACATCCCTACCCCCACCCCTACTGCCCACACACACGCACACTACACAAGAGTGAAAATGATAAAGTGCAAATCAATTAAAAGCATTAAAAATGGATGTTTCGGTACAAATTAGAATATTTATTACAAATTGAAAAATTGTTTAAAATTCGGGTTATCATAAAAAATGGATTGATATTTGGTAGGAGCAGCCAAGTCATCCACACTACTATTTAGACGCTTTGGCGCATGTTGGACAATTGACCACGACTAGTTGTTGATATACTTCGAGTAAAACACATGGTTAACCTTTTGAAATGCACAAACAAACGACTCATAACTCATGTGGTCGTTGCTCTTCAACTTGGACAAGTCAACCATGATCAAATTGGTGACAGGATCAACTTTACAAGCATTTTTATCCTCAACTCTTACCCAGTCACAGTAAAATACAACCTCTTTGAAGCATATATAATCCAATTCAAATATATTTCGGATTACACCATAGTAAGTCATTTAAGCTTCAACGAGGTTTTTATCTTTTGCGCTCGCTCAAAAGAAAGTAAGAGCCTTGTATGAAATACTCGAGTTCTGTACATTTGTACTTTCCTCATACACTTTAGCGCCAAAAACGTAACCATTCAATCGATACATTTTGTATTCTTGTGCCACGAATAAGGGTACAGTGGCTAGACGAGCAAGCCTTGATGTCGCATCACCCGTCTTTAAGAGTTGAGAATATAGATAAATTAATTATATTAGTTGTAAAATTTGAGTGTAATGTAACGTTATATAACGAACATTTTCATTATAATTACCTCTTGTGTCAACCACAACCTAAATTCGCTATCTGATTGTACCATTATTTTTCGTCTTTTATTGTTCTCACAGGCTTCATATTTTCTACATATTATAAAATTAATCATGTATAAAATAATCTAAAATAATTTTAAACATTATAATAATCGAAACTTACTTTTTCCATTCTTCGACATCTTCACATGTGTCAAATAGATAATGAGCTACTTGTTCATGTTGCAAACTCGTTAATTTCACTTGTTTTCCCATCACATGACCACCATCATCGACGAACTCATCAGTGTCATCAACGCTGGTCGAGTCAAGCATATATTCCCGAGTATATATTAATGACTCCACGGTGATGTATTCCTCTGCAATTGATCCTGCAATGTATCGCGTATTCTTGACGTAATCTTTAAAAACTTTCATCAATCTTTCAAACAGATACATACATCGATATCTAACTGGACCACAAAGAAGTTCCTCATCGCATAGGTGTACCAACAAGTGAACACTTATGTCAAAGAATGCTGGGGGAAAGTACTTCTCCAACACACAAATCGCTTCGGTCACCGCCAATTTTGCGGACACTATGTGTTCTCGATTGACTACCTTCTCACATAAGAGTGAGAAGGTAATACTAATTTGCATAACAGCCCTCCACAAATCCTTGTTCTTGGAGAAACAGTGCTTAAACAATAGAGGAACCAATTTCATGATCACATGCCAATCGTGGGACTTACACTTATGCAAATCATAAGTAGCATAATTCACAATCCTTTGCAAGTTGGACGAAAAATTAGATGGGCCCTTCTAATTATATATTGTGTCTAAAAGTACCTTCCTTTCCCCACTCATCAAAGTAAACACACTAGGGGGAATTATTGTCCTTCCCCTACTATATTCTTTCAACCATAGTTGTGGCTTAAGTTTCAACGATATAAGGTATTTCGTGCATTTTCTCCATCCTTCGAATGACTCCCCCCAAGGCAAGTGCCCACAATATGTTCAACGAAGTTCTTCTCTGCATGCATAGCGCACCGGGTTATTCTTCCAATAAGGAAAGTTAAATAAAATTGACCTCCTAGACCATGCCTTTCTTGTCTCAGTTTCATTCCCAGTTGGGGTCTTCTTATGCTTGACATTCTTAAATTTGGTATTCTTACCTGGCATATTAGGGCCACATTTAGAAGTTTTACTTTCAATTTCTGAACCTGAAAGTTGTCTCGACGGTAGCCTATGTTCAACCCCACGCAATAAAAAATTGGAACCTTTCTCAAATCTGAAACTATGAGCCGGGGGTAAAAACCCATCCCCCATTCTATTTGTCTCACCCATCCACTCTTTGTATTTCGGATATCCCATCACAGCTACCACAACAAATCACGTATTAAAGGTAAGAAGCGTATATTCATGGATTAGTATAAACAAAACTTAGATTTATAATACGTTTCATTTAATTATGTCTTATTTATATTCGATTTTTAAATTTCAAATTCAAATTCAAATTTAATTTATAATAGAAATTTCTATTTCTTCCATCTCCTCTAAAGGGTGAGTAGTCCTATCCCATTCAAGACCGCATGTTTCTGTAATATACTTAACAGCTCATGCACATTGTTACGATTTGAGAAAAATTCGGCAGCATATCCCCGTAGTTCTCCAAGTACACGACGTAGATTGGCAAGTGTGAGTGTTATTTCAATTGATCAATTGAAATAACAGTCACACTTGTCAATCTAGTATGTACCCAGAGAACATTAGGATACGACTGCAGAACTTCCTCCAAAAGTAACAACTTTAAGCCACTAAGAATATTATTATACAGAAATTATGCAGTCCCAAACTGTCCAAACGGGACAATTCGAGAGATCTCATTACAGGGGTAATGACTCTCGAACGGGCCTAAGGGATATTAAATGCGTACGCATAAGAACTAGAAGGCTAGTATCTATGCGCACTATATGTAATTTCAAGTATGTTTCATTTAATTATCATACTATATATATATTGTTCGTTATACAAAGTAATTTTAAAAAAAAGTTGAAAAATCCCACCCCCATATGGACAATAATCCAATGGTCATGCCACTTTTAAAATTAACCAACCCAACATCGATCCACTATAATCCAACCGCAATGTCAACAACAAATGTGTATCCCATACTCCTTCTAATTCACCTACTCAATTAATTATTTTCTTCAATTGAACTAAGAATTAAAGTATACATTTATTAATTTACTAATTTACAATAAGGGGCAATCCTT
Source organism: Sambucus nigra (assembly GCA_949130495.1). NCBI lineage: Eukaryota > Viridiplantae > Streptophyta > Magnoliopsida > Dipsacales > Adoxaceae > Sambucus > Sambucus nigra. The sequence goes on along the minus strand of OX422223.1, from coordinate 85,515,205 downwards.
CTTTCATATATTAATTTACTAAAAAAATTAATAATCGATCAATTCGTTTACAAGGACACTACTTGCATATGAGGGAAAATATCTAATAAACCAATCAAAATTTAATAAAAAACATTAACAAGCCCCACCCCCACCCCCTCCCCATTTCCCCTTGCCCCACCCCCACCCCCATCCCCCATTCGCACACACACTCACACACACACACACTACCCCACCCCCGTCACACCCCCCGCATCATTTCCCTGTCTCGCACATATGCACAAACACGCACACTACACACACATACAGAGACGCACACATACACAAACACACACACACAACCCCCTCCCCCTTCCCCCTTCCCCCACCACACACACACACAAATAGCCCCACCCCCACCACACACACATGCACACACACCCTGCCCCACCCCCTTCCCCCACCACACACACACACACACACACACATGCACACACACACATGCACACACACGCACGCACGCACACACACACACATACACACACACACACACACGCACATATATACACCCACACGCACATATATAAATGGAAGAAAGAGAGAGAGAGAAACCAACCTGAAAGTAGAGAGAGAGAGTGAGAGCAGCACATAGAGAGAAAGAGAAATTGGAGGAAAGAACGCGGTGAGGAAAAAATGAGGGAAAAGGGTTTTTTGCTGACAGAATTGTCACGGTCAATGACCGTGACAAGGCTAGCCACTAAAAGGGTGCCAATTTTCCCATTTTGGTGTAGAGCTCATATTGATGTTCTCCTGGTCACGTAGTGGCATTCTCATTATTTGAGACATCAATTTGGGTTCGGATATTAAGTCGTTTGAGAAATGTTTTTCAACATTTTTTTATATTAAGGTAGGGGAGAGTTGGTGGTTCAAGAATTTTTATGGTTTATGTAAGAATTGATACGAAATATGATTTTAGGTTGAACTTGCAGTTTAGACGGGTTTGAGGTCGTATATGGTCTCTTGTTGAGGTTTTACTAATGTTGCGCATTATGTGTTCGAAAATCTCAAAGTGAATAGATTAACTAGAAGCTTAAATAATTATTACAGATTTATTAGGGATGTCGAAACAGTTAATTCATTATACACTTTGTTTAGTATGGAAGAGAATTTATCATGCTCTTAGATCGATATATTTTTATTCGAAATGGCATAGAAAGAAATGTTATTTTCTATCAAATATGGAACTTTGGTTAGATTTTGGTCCTTTAATCACTCAATTATTTTATAGTGGAATCCATGTAGTCGGATCATTGTCCTTGTAGATTTAAAACTATGTTAATGCAGTACAAGGATTTTGATAATCGCTTTAAAGAGTGGTGGGATAGTAGAGATGTTAGAGGATACGAAGGGAATATTTGCATACATTAATCATTTTAAGTTGTTCTCCTCATCATTTTAAGTTTTTCCCTAATGGTTTAGTTCATTAAATTTGCATGTTAAAATCCGGTTTCATATTTAACTTCATTACATGCTTCAGTACATCTAATGGTTTGATATCTTCTTCTAACAGTTAGATTAGTCATGGACTAATGTAAAACACATACTGCAGTATTTAGTGATTTTATTTCTATAATAAAAAGTGTCCAAATTTTTAAAACACATATTGCATTATGCTTTACTATTTTAAATTATTTTGTCTTCAAGTGGCTTATAAATTGTAGACATTTTGACAGTTTGGCCAAACCTATAATCCTTTTTCTTCTACTTTCTTTACATAATGAGATGAAATGTATTGAATCTAAATCAATATCTGAGAATGGTACCATGATGAGCTCAGACGAGATAGCAGATAAAGTTTTTGGCATAAAACTGGGATATATTAATGGTCTTGGGTATGGTCCCAAAAGAAATGATTCCAGAATTAATATAATATGACCGAGGAACCCTGAATTGGAAGAGGCACTTAAGAAGTCTGTGAAAGTTCAAGAAGATTTGATGGATCGTCTATAAACTCGTGGGTTAGAGGCAATAATTCAATAAGAAGAGTCACCAGTAAAAAACGTCACTATGGATACTCAACGTGCAATGATAGAAGCTATTCTAGCTCGACAAGTGTAGTCTAATAAGTTGATTCAGTCGTTGATCTCATCACGCTCCTCACCTTTTGAACAATGGTAATCTTGACGTCATTTAGTTTTGCTACTCGTATGCTATAAATTTTCACATTCATAATTGGTTATTATCTCTTTAATTATCGACTTTCACTCTTCGTTATAAATTTTCATGATAAGACAAATCAAAATGACAAGAAAATTGCAAATTTGACGTGATGAGAAATTATTTTCTGGGCACCATGGACTTTTGACATTTGACGTTTGTAAATGGATACAATTTAAGACTTCTAAGTCCTTTAAGTAGTTTAAGCTATTTTTTTGCACCATGGATATTTTTCGTTTGTAAAGGGATGAAATATGGGACTTCTTCGTCCTTTAACTAGTGTTTAGGTGACTTGACAATGAATGTCCACGTGACTTAATGTGGATTTTTTTTCATACCTTAGTTATTTTATAGATTTTAATGAATATGTTTTATTTTAGTTGGTAATTTTTTTAAATTTAGTGATATACATTAATCTATCAAATTCATTTTCAAAATAAAAAATATATATTTTGAAATATTCCATTACCAAAATACATGTTTTAGTAGTTAAATAAGCAAATGATATATAAACATACAGTTTAATATTTGGTAGTTTATTATTGAAAAAATAATAGACAAGATTCATTTTTCAATAATAAATTTTGTAGCTAAAAGCTTCTGACACACACTAGTTTTTGGTTTAATTGGCAACGAAGGGAAGACATTTAACAATGAAATATTGAACAATTAGCTAAAAAAAAATTATAGCCTAAATATAATAATTGTCCATGAAGAAAATTTTATGGCAAATGACCTTAACAATGGCAACGAAAGTTAATTTCATGGCCATATACATTCAACAACGGGCCTTTGGTAACGAACTTGCTACGAAATAATTTTCGTTGCCAAAAACTATCAGTGACGGAATATAAATTTTTAGCTAAGAAAAGTTATGAAGTTAAATGAAAGAATTGTTGTAGAGTCTTTACCCTATAGACAAATAGAAATCCACACCAAACTCCATGATGATAATGAGGAACTCTAATTTTCTCCTTAAAGTCAACTCACACTTAAACTCCTCCAATGAATCAAAACGCCTATGATATTAGATCTACGAGTATCAAAATATGCAATTCAAAATATAGTTGATTAAATTGAATAGGATATTGAAGATGTCAAACAAAATCAGTCTCAATTGACTCACAAAAACCAAAGATCAAATCATAGATATATGTTTGAATAGTTTTAGAGGGAACAAGTGACTTTTGTATAAAAGAAAAGTAAATATAACTCTCTACCTCGAAAATAAACTCATAATGGTTTTTAATTATAAAGTTTTCAAATATTTTCAAATGGGAGGGAACATTTTCTATTTAGAGAAAAAAAATCAAAATTCAGTTCCACGATGCGCACGATTTCACCCGCTGTTGAAATTGAGATACGGTCGTGCATATGGGGCAAAACAGAGACCTGCAAATGATTCCAATTTAGAGCATGCGAATGGTTAAAAGCTAGAAATTTTAAATATCCTTTGACTTTCACAAAAAAAGACCAACTCCTAAAAATGGTTTTCATAATACCTCTGAGTAAAAAGTACACTTGTTCATCCAAATTTTAAAGAAACATTCATTTTGGAGACGTTTTTGCACGTGTGTGTAGTCATATATCAATTCATAAAATTTCCAAAAGGATATAATCTTTAACTCATGTGTGCAACAATATAAGTCTTGTGATCATTGAGCGATTGACATGATCTTTAATCTTCAAAGCTTCATCTAATACAAACGAATGCCCCTCACCCAAACATATCAAGTTTATTTGATGCAAATGACTTAAACGACTCAAATATTTTGTCACAGAATGTATCTAACTTATATACAAACTATACAGTACTAAATTATATATTTTCACACCAGATTGAAGAGAGTGCCCACGATATAGAGCCGATAGAAGAGGCTTTGGACAAAGTCGAAAGAAAAATGAAGGTAACCTTAAAAAGAAGGTGGAAACTCAATATAATATTTCAGTTATGTTTGGTTATCAAAAGTTAGTTTCTTCTAATGTTGTTGCTTTGATTAGGGGAGGGCTTCTTCATTTCTCCAGATTTGTGGTTCCTTTTAGGGTAGATTCTATTTAATTTGTAATTCTAGGCAGTAGTCCATTTTGCATGTAACCATTTTCAAATGAAATAAAAAGTAATTTGATCTTGAACATATGTATACTTTCTTACTTTGATTGCTTCAAAACTTGTATATTTATAATAAACAATACCCCAAATTTACATCCGTCTCTTCAGAAATTCTAAGTACAAAATAAAAATAAAAAATTACATATGTTTGATACATGATATGTCTTTAACCATTTGTTGTTAACTTTGAATGTTCTATCATCCTCAATCTTTGAGATCAAGCAATAAACTGAATCATGTACTTCCTTAACAACATAAGGTCCTTCCCATTTTTTTTACAAATTTTGGCAAAGGGAGTCCTCTAATGTTGTTCACAATATCTTTCACAACTAGACCACCTCCCACGATTTTTTGTGGTTTCACAAAATTTTCGTAGGCTCTAGAGAGTTGTTTCGTGTAGTTCTGTGAGTTCTTTGTTGCATTATATCTGTGTTCATCTAGTGCTTTTAGTTGAACGTGCCTACTATAAGGAAACATGCTACTTCATACCGCATATCTGACAGAATGTACTTTTAGTTCCACTAGAAGGATTGCCTTAGCTCCATAAACTAAGAAAAATAATGTGTAGCCCGTCGGTTTCCTCTTGGTTATTACAAAGAACTATTGGTAATTTGTCATTCCACGCACCAGGAAAGTTTTTATCATCTTGGCCAAAATATTGGTCAAAGTTTTGTTTGTGGCCTCAGCTTGACTAATGCCTTTTGGCTAAGCTACTATTAAAGTTTGGTGGATGATAGAATATTTATCAGTTACATTGTCAATTACTTTTTGAAAAATGGAGTTACATTATTTGATAGAATTGTCTTCGGAACGTAAAACTGACAAATGACGTACTCTTGAATGAACCACGCCACCACTCAGTTGCCACCATAATCCAAATTTTACCCGTACAGAAAGGATTGATTTTCCCCACAAGGTCAAATACCCAAGCATGAAAATATTAGGGCATTACTAATGAATAAAATTCTACTGATGGAGCATAAATGAGGTTACCATGAAGTTGTCAAGGCTTACAGTTTTGAACAAACTCAGATGAACATTTTCCCATTATTGGCCAATAATAACCAAGTGTCATGAATTGATAATATAGTTTAGACACTTCAATATGAGTTAGGTCATGATCTTACTTGAGAACTTTATTAGCTTTCTCTCTCATGATGCATTGCAATGGCCTATTGAAATATTACCTTCGAACAAGCTTCTCTTCCAATAAGTAGAATGTTAGGGACCTTTTTCTTATTGCTCTGGTATCTTCTTTTTCACTTAGAACAACTCATCTATGATGAAATTAATGTAGATTTGCCTCCAATCCGTTTGATTTTCCATGAAATTACATTCAAGTGGTTGGAAGAAAGCTTAGCACTTAACACATTCACTTTGTATTACTGATGCGTCTTGCTTACTTGTTGGCCAAAAATATTTGCCTTATGAATTCTTCTATAGAGGGGAATCTCAGTGGTTTTATAATTCTCATCATGAGTTTTCTTCAACTTTTTTAGCATACTACCTCTAGACACGTAAATCTACACAATGTGCCCTTAAGATAATTATAGCACAAAGTTCGTTAAAGAAAGAACTATTGTGCTTACTCTATAAGCTTAATATTTCCCCCTATTGTATCCAACTGATTTCTTATCTCACCCTTCCAATTCGAATAATCGTTGCTAGGGAAGAGTTAGAGCATATACGATGATGTTATTCCTCCATGGATCACCACTATCGTAGACTTACCATTTATGGCCATTTTGTGTGCAATTATGTCGATTCATCATTCTTTGGTGTCTATCGACCCTAAACTCATAGAATTACTCTATCAACCTCTGTACAGTCATTCTGTAATGTCCCAAACTGAAGTGTTTGAATGTTAGAATCTCCTTTAATGCAGAGGGAACAAATACCTCTTGGCATGGCTTCGAGTAACCCCAAAATTAGTTCCTCACACTTTGCCTCATTATTTGAATATTGAAAGTCCAACTTAAAAGATATAGTAATCTCTTTATTCCCTTTAGACAATAAATCTTGTTCCTCCTTTGCCCTCAGTAGATGAACCATCAAACTTTATAGACCATTCTTCCAGATTTACCTCATAAACATTGTCTTGTAAATCATCACTCGATATATCTTCGTAAGGTGTCTTGAATAATCATGAGGCGAAATTAGCCAAAATATCTAAATATTCTTGGATCTTGATTGTGTGAGGGACCACACACTTTAAGTCATAATCGTAGAGAATAATGAACCACCTTGTTGCTCTCCCAATTAAAACTGTTCATTCTAGCAAAAAATTAATTGAATCGCATCTTGTCACTATATGGATAGTGAAAGATAACATGCAACGTCTTAGATTCGGGGCTAAAAAATTAATGATAAATAATTCCTCTCTATATTGATATATCTTACCTTATGGCCATGGATAATTCTACTCAGATAGTAGACATGTCTCCTCTTGTCCATTAGCCTTTTGTGATAATAGTGCACTGATAGACCTTGTAGAAGAAATAAGATAGTGAAACAAAGGCCTTCCATGTTTAGGTGGAATCATCTTGTGAGGAGATTTATGAAATCTCTTAATATTGTCTAAGGCATCCTAGTTTAGTTCCTACCATTTAAACTTGGTGGTTTTTCGTAGAAGCTGCAACAACGAGTGAGCGGTTTCGAATAGACCCAGGATGAATCTTCTGATGTAAGCAATTGTCTAAGGAAAATCTTCATCTCCCTCTGTGTATTTGGATATAGCATGCCATGGATGCATTTTTCTTGTCTTTTTCCATCTCAACCCCTTGCCAATCCACCATAAATCCTAAAAAATTCCCACATGTTACGCTAAAGGCACACTTGAGTGGGTTCATCTTTAGCTTATATTTTTTACACCCATAAAAAAATCTTCTCAAATTAACCAACAATGAGTCTTAATTCTTAGACTTGATGGACAAGTCATCGACATATAATTCCAAGATGTCATGACAGAGGTCATGAAAAAGGCCATTATTGTTCTCTAGTAGATTACCCCTTATTTTTTAGATCGAAAGGTATGACAATATAATTGAAGTTGCCTAAGGGGGTATTTAAAACTATTTTCTCAGCATTATCTCGATCCATCTTAATCTGGTTGCATCCTACATAACCATCAATGAAGATATACATCTAGTGGCCAATTTTTGAATCGATCAAACTGTTAATTGATGGTAGAGAGAACTCATTATTTGGACAAACTCTATTAAGATCTCTAAAGTCAACACAAATGCGTATTTTTATTTTATCTTTTTTTCCCACTGGAATAATTTTAGAAATCCATATTAGATGTTGAATCAACTTGATATATCCAACTACTAATAATCATACCACATTATCTTTTATCTTTAAATCCAACTCAAGTTTGTATGTTCTAGTTGCATGCCTGACTGGGATTGTCGAGGGCATGACATTTAACTTATTGCAACTCACATCTTAATCTAACCCCAAAAGCTAAATATACTTCCATGCGAATACATTCTTGTATTCTTGGATAAGATTGAGCATCTCTAATTTATTCACTTTCTCTAGGTATCTCAAAATGAAGTTTAACTTTAGTTATTCCTCGCCCGTTGACATATCGATCTACTCTCATTACTATAGTTGGGGTTTTGGGTCATCTTGCATGAACATCATCTCATCTTCTAGATCTTAAACAAATTCCTAGATATTAGAATTATCAATGATAAGGAACTACCCTTGATTATCCATAAGAAAACATTCATACTCTAGGTTAGCTTCCTCTGGAATATCACTTGCCCTCTCACACTTTCAGAAATGATAGACCACCCTTTAATCACCGAGAATATTTTTTATTTCATGTTTGCTTCGTAGGGTTGGATGCCTTTATCTGTTTGGATCTCTTGATCTGCTTAAAATTGGATTTGGTAATCCTACTCAACGCATTCGGGAGCCTAACTTCCTTCTCAATCCGATCAATCCTTATTCTCATTCTATCTCTCAATTATTTATAGATAGTATGGCTTTGGGGAATAACCTCATTAACCTACTCAACTTCCTCTAGTTATTCTTCCCAATCCATCATTTTTCCTAACCTGTCTTTGATGGTAAGAAACCTAACACCTTCAATTCACCTTATAAAAATGCGTGTAACTTCATTCAACTCCATGTAAAAGGTTGTGTTTATCAAATATGTTTCATCCTTGGAAAAAGGCTTTTTAGTTTCTCGGATCATTATTTATGTTCCCTTAAAATTGGATTTGGCACACCGGTGGTAGGTTGAAGGGACCAAACCATGATTGTGCATAAAAACTCTTCCCATTAAAGGGGGTAGGAGGTAGCTGAATGAATCACATAGAATTTTATATATTTTATGAGATTTGCAATCTCTATCCAAATATTAATGTATCCAATGGATTGACAACGTTTATCATAGCTTGAGATTAAAAGAGGCATTGTGATCATCCTATTCTCTAAGATGTTTTCCTCATAGAAATAACTAATTAGCGTGATGTTAATCTATGTATCTCCGTCCATAAATGATCTAGAAAAGATGGTTCCATTTATGCTCACTATTACATATAACAATCGATTGTAGGGGAACCTGATCTAAGTCTGAAAAATTTATCTTGGATACAAATCAATGAATCAATCTAGCCATAGTCCCCTTCTAATTAAAATAAGGAATAACATTTTTCTTTGCCATTTCTAAAATTTCCCATGTGATCTACAAACGACTGTCTTAAGGCATAATAATCTAGTCAAAGAACCATAAAAACTTTGGTGCTTTTGACACAACTTAGTATTCCAGGATGGGGGCTACCTTATAATACTGCATCCGATAAGATTTCTTATTATATCTAACATTTGGTTCATCATAAACAATCACCATAATACGCCCATTCCAACTAAACATCTATCTTACATCTATTGAAAATCATTTTCCTCTCTCTTTTCCTTCCTGGGTTGGGCCTCTACTTCCCCATCATAATACGCCACCACCACATGTGCCTCTTAAGTTGGTAGGGGGTTATTGTTGACATGGATTGAGGACTTTTCAATTTTCCAGCCGTAACTTATGTACTGATGATCCTCCGTAAATATAAATCATGAGGAAGTTGGATGACAAACACGCCAATGTACATGGCAATATTTGGGTTCAACTTGCACATCTATAGTGGGAGAATAAGGAGAATAGTTCTTTGGTGGAAATACCAGACCATCTAGAACCATAGTATTGTAACAACTTATTGCCTACTCGATAGAGTAAGGTAGTGCTGGTGGATTCTCAGGGTCAAACTTTCTCTTATTCATCCTCTTTCCTTCTCCACCAGTTTGTGATTCTTTACCCATATGTGTAGTTAACTTGTGTTTCTTGGACTCCTCTACTTTCTTTCCGTGCCTAATGCTTCCATGTAACTTTGGGCATAATGGGGTTATGGCGAACAACCATAGATATATCATGAGATGTCCTAGTAAAAGTTATAAATGTGCCAATTATAGTCTCACTTATCAAATGACAAATGTACGCTAGTTGTAGTCCTTCAACACAAATTTAAAGGAGCTTCAATTAGCCGCTATCTTTCACGAGCAAGCTGAGCCAAGGTGAACTCATCTTCTTCCATAATTTTTTTAACAGAAATTAAATGTTCATATATTACCATATAGCCACACTCTTTGGATTAAGGTGAGAATACCAAGTGTAAGCTTTGTTGGTCAAGGATTTGACAAACTTCCTAATATGGAGATTCTTATTATTGTAGTGATCTCCCAAGTTCTCAACGGGGCCCTTGATATAATCCTTAGTATTCCCCCCTTTTCCATTGAATTTCTCAAAAAATTGGGGGGAAATACCACTTAGGGAATGGTTAATGGTTGTACTCCTCTAGATAAGGAGTATGAAAATCATCACAAATGGAAACTACCTATAATATCCCGTACTTTTATAGATATTTAAATTGCATATGTGGGTGTAATTTGGTAATTAGAGGAAATTATTGTGAATAGTAATTTTTGAATTTATGAGTATAATTTGATAAATTGAGAATTTAAAGTGAGTAGTAAATATTAGTTTGCAAGTGTTGGATTAATATTTACATGGGTTATATTTTCTTACAGGACTAAGTATATGAGTTGGATTATTTTAATTACATGTCGCAGTTGGGTAAAGCGACGAAGAATAATATTTTATTTGAAAAACACGCATATTGAGATGTGTTAGGTTAATTAGTGAATTTCAGTTAAGTGACTCGGATGGAGATTTTGAGTGCACGGTTGGTTTTGAAATGTCCAAGATAGTCAATATAGAGTATTCGGGGGTAACGTTTAGGTTCCAAGGACTTTTAGACTAGTTGGGACTCACAATTGAGTATACGAGTCAATTTTGGTTTTAATAAGGGAATAAGCCTTATAAACCCTTATAACACTCATTTATCTCATATTTTATCCCTAAGAGAGAGAAAGGGAAGAGAGAAAAGGAAGAAGAGAAGAGAAGAAGAAAGAAAAGGGGATTTCAGGCCAAACTCCGCGGGATTCGACTCGAGGTCGTCGAATTTGATCCACAAGGCAAATGTTTACTTGCTTTATTATTTTGAATGTGTATCTCATATTATAGTTGGTAATGATAAACAATAAAGATTTTTGGGTTGGGTTTTCTTGAATCAAAATGGGAGTTTCGAAAGTTTGAACGAGTAAAACTCGGATAATATCCAATTTGAGAAACATTGGAATTATTTGAAATTTGATTATCGATTATCGGTTCTAGGATGATTAAAACACTTTTTATATGTGAATATATTGTTGGTTGAGATTGGATGATGATGGAAGAGAAGATAAAAAGCTTAGAGGTGTATTAATGGAGGGTTGGGTGTTGGATTAAAGAGAAAAAATGGAGAAGAAGGTGAATAGTAACTCAACGTACTTTCCAAATCGATTTGGCTAGGAAACGAATCAATTAGACTCTTGGCAAAAAATAAAATTCCTAGATCTTTTCGATACGAACGTGTGGGGGCTTACTGCGTATTTTTCTAAATTTTTTTGAATTAGTTATGATTTTTCTAGGGGAAGGGTGTTCGAGATCGAAATCGTTAGTTAGAAATCAAACTTGATATTTGGGATTTTGGACAATGAGAAATTGTCCAAACAGTGAGCTTCGAACATGGCGATACGATTCGGGTCTAGACCAAATCGATTCGCATAAGGAGACCTGTAGGATTGTCTCAGGCCGAATAGATTCGAATTGAGACCGAATAGATTCCCCCTTGAAGACCTATTCGCAGACCCCTTTTCGAATCAGTTAAGATTTGGTTTGAATCGACTCGCTTATCCGAATCGATTCACATTTGGGGCGAATCGATTCGGCTTTGCTGAATTTGTCAGTTTTTCCTTTTTTGAGTTTAGGGGGAGTAAAATTGTAGATTGGTGATTATTGTAGGGGATTTTAAATGAAATATTATGATTCATAGAAAATGGAATTTAGGGTGAGCAAACCTTGGGTAAAGAAGAGGGAACCTTGGGTTAGTTAAGTGTATAGTCCGGGGTATGTACTTGATGAATGTTTATGATGAGCAACGTTTGAGAGAAGTATTTGGCTATTGTGTCTAGATATATTAATGTGATTGGAATAAGTAGGGGCCGAGTACAATTGAGTAAATCCTAGATTGTGAGAAGGATGGAATTTAGGATATGGGTTAGAGATGTTTGTGCGGCTATCCGGTTCGTCTATTGACGACTATTATTATAGGTATGGAACTAAAATAAGTTAACAATATACTTATTTAATTATTATGAATTGGTATATTCGGGATTTTATATAATCCCTTAGAAGTGACTAAGGTGTGAATTCATCTTAAGTAAGATAATACTTATAGGTTTAGTATTTTAAGTTTGTAAATACTTATATACTATTATGAATGAGAACATTCGGGGTTTTGGCTATCGCTATAAGAGTTTGGCAATTATAGCCATTGTTGATACCAAAATTAATAAGCTGATGTGGACGAATAATACGAAGACATGTGTCAATATACGTGGCACAATAGTAACGAGGAAGTTCATTTCCCCGACCAATTCATGTTATCTCCGAGCAGCGAAGATACCCCGAGGAACTCCAGCACTCCGAGGTACTCAAGCGCTCCGAGGAACTCTTGATCAACGAGCAACTAAGGCGGTCCGAGCTGCATCTCGGCCGTATCATTAATTACCAGATAGACGAAAGTTCAACTATTCATTGAATGTTTATAATCTTGACACACACACTGCATTAAATGTATTACCCTTTCATGTGTATATCATTTAATGTATCGACCCTTTCATGTACAACCTCAAGGCTATAAATACCTTGTATCATCCTCATTCAAGGGGACCGGAATTTCTTGACTGAACTTGTAATCGAGAATTCCCAAATACTCAGCAATAACATAACAGTGGACGTAGGCCATTCTTATAAGGCTGAACCACTTTAAAAATCTTTGTCTCATTTTATTTATCTGTGATTGAAAAATTAGAGCGATCTAATTTTTTACATCAACAGATTGGCACCGTCTGTGGGAAACGACTGTTGCTATCGTTTTTCACCAAAAATCATTTATCATCAATGACAGATAATCCAGAATCCAGTAATTGAAATGCTGGAAATACTGGAAATCCTCCAAATCCATCTGCACCTCCAGATCTGGCTGGAATTATGACGAATCTGGCTGAAGGACAAACCGCCATGCAAGAAACAATGAGGCAACTCATTCAAACTCTTCACGGCGGTGAACCTACCCATTCAAGGCAAAGGAGTGATCGTGGGCAATCGCGATCCAGGCGTACTGGGTCATATCGTAATGAAGAATCTAATGATTTTTCTTATCAACCTGGGCGAACTTCATCGATACGGGCTACGGATACAGATCAACATATCACCCTCTCTCCGGAGAGAACTAGCGCCCTGGAAAGATTAAGCAGGGCATCTCCTTTCAGTCGGTTAGGACCAAGGAGAAATATGAGTCCGCCTAGAGCCCCATCGAGAAGCTTTCGACCACCATCAGGTTTGAGAGAAGGATCGACACAATCAAGACCAGCTACTCGTCGAGATAGCTCTCAGGAAGCTACGTCAGAACAATCAATTGCTCGTACTAAGCAGCCCGATGAAGGAAATGAAGCATGTAAGGGTTCTATTCAGTGATTGGAGGATAGACTTGGAGAAATGGTTAAAGAAAGGAATCCTTTGCAGAGAACTTTTGTTCAAGGGACACCTTTTGTGTAGGCCATTGTGAATTTTCCTACACCATCTAAATTTAAAGCATCTGTAGTGACCCCTAAGTATGATGGAAAGACAGATCATGTTCTTCATATAGAACAATACCAAGCTGCTGCCGACATATATGTTGTCCCCGACGAGATGAGGTGTAGAGCATTTTCGGGAACTCTTACCGGATCTGCACAGATATGGTACAACAATCTTCCTCGGGGCAAGATTTCAACTTTTATTCAGTTAGCCGAGTTGTTCATTGGTAATTTTTGTTTTGGAGCAAAGCCGGTAAAGCGAGTAGCGCACTTGTTAAGTGTTAGACAAAAATCAGGTGAGAATACTAGAGATTACATAACTCGTTTCAATAACGAGAAGTTGGAAGTCATAGATTACGAAGAAAAGATAGCGATCACTGCTTTGATGAGTGGATTGTTGCCTAACAAGTTATACTATACTTTGGCCAAAGATCCACCTAAAACTATGTCGGAGTTGATGGCAAAAGCGGCCAAAATCATGAATGCCGAGGAGGCTATGGCTGCGAAGAAGAATATGGATAAAGAAACCAAGGTGGAGGTTGACAAATCTAAGAAGAAAGAGCAAAAAGGTAATGGTGGTGACAAGCACTCCAAGAATAATAGGACGTCATGGGAAGTCCTGAAGAAATATGATAATTATACTCCATTGAAGATGGGTATTAATCATGTTTTAGAAGAAATCAAGAATAACGAAGAAATCAAGTGGCCAGATAGACTGAGGACCAATCCTGAACTGAGGAATAGGGCCAAATATTGCGAGTTCCATAAAGATCATGGCCATACGACCAAAAATTGCATAGCCCTTCAGAACGAGATTGAAACGCTCATCCGAAGAGGAAAGTTGTCAAAGTATGTAGATCGCAGAGGTGAAAGGAAGAATGATGATAGAACTAGAGATCGTTCCAGATCTCCTCGTCGGACGGAGGAGAAAAAGAAAAGAGATCATGAAGATGATCCAGATGAAGACCCCGATCTTCCAAAGAAGCCAAGATAGCCTGAACGAGAGGTATTTTCCATACATTTTGGGTCATTTGATTGTAATGTTATTACAGGAGGAGATGCTGGAGGGGGAGACCTTACTGCAGAAAGAAAGGCCTATCTCGGAGAGGCTCAAGCCTGCTCATATATTCAACGAATAAATCTTGCCGAGGATGATCGTCCGAGGAAGAAAGAATATGCTTCTTTGTGATGGATAAGAATGTGCAGTCAGCCTACAACATCATCATGGGAAGAGTTGGTTTGAAGAAGTTCGAAGCAGTTCCATCTACAGTGCATCAATGCTTAAAATTCCCAACAAACTTCGGAGTAGGAGTTGTGAAAGGTGATAAAAAAATAGCTCGGGAATGCTATTATTCATCTGCCGAGCAAGAGGAGCTTGAAGAATCAAGGAAAAAGACTATTACCTACCAGGTGGAGGAAGGCACAGAAATTGAAACTCTTGATCCCAGGGATGAATCCCAACTTGTAAAAGGACAGGTGGTAGAATCTACAGAAAATGTTATTCTGGACGAGGAGCACCCTGAACGAGTAACCCAGATAGGTTCGTCGTTGGATGCTTCAATAAAACAAGAGTTGATAATGTTCTTGAGAAACAGGAAGAAAACTTTCGCATGGAGTCATGAGGACATGCCAGGAATAGATCCAAACTTCTTATGTCACGAACTCAATGTGAATAAGGAGATCAAGCCTGTAAAGCAGAGAAGAAGGGTATTTAGCCCCGAGAAGAATCAAGCCATACAAGAGGAGGTCGAGAAGCTCCAGAAAGCCCAATTCATTGAAGATGTGAAATATCCAGACCGGTTGGCAAATGTGGTGATGGTAAAGAAGAAGAACAATAAATGGAGAATGTGTGTTGATTTCACTGATCTCAACAAGGCATGCCCAAAAGATCATTTTCCATTGCCCAGAATTGACCAACTAGTGGATGCTACCTCGGGACATGAGCTGCTCAGCTTCATGGATGCGTATTCTGGTTACAACCAGATCAAAATGAAACCTGAAGACAGGGAAAGTACTTCTTTTATTACCCATAGGGGAACTTATTGCTATAATGTTATGCCTTTTGGTTTGAAAAATGCAGGAGCGACATACCAGCGGCTGATGAACAAGGTTTTCACCGAACAAATCAGTTGCAACATGGAAGTCTATGTCGATGATATGCTGACAAAAATCAAGAAAGCATCATTTAGTTGACTTAGCTCAGACATTTGATCAACTGGATAAATACCAGATGAAGCTCAACCCGACGAAGTGCACATTTGGAGTATGAGAAGGAATGTTTCTCGGATACATTGTCAACCAACGAGGCATTGAAGCAAATCCAGATAAGATCAAAGCTCTTTTAGGGTTGCGATCTCCAATAATAAAGAAATAAGTGCAGAGTCTTACAGGACGAGTTGCAGCACTCAACAGATTTGTGTCCCGAGCAACTGACAAATGCCTCCCATTCTTCAAAACACTTCGAAAAACTTTTGAGTGGACTGATGAATGTGAGAAGGCCTTTCAAGACTTGAAAAAGTATTTGGGAGCACCTCCATTGTTGTCCAGGCCAATAACAGGAGAGAAGTTGTACTTGTATCTGGCGGTATCAGAGAATGCAGTTAGCTCAGCATTGATTAGATTGGAGAATGGAGTTCAAAAACCCATCTATTAAACAAGTAAGGCTTTTCGAGGTGCAGAAATCAGATATCCAAAGTTAGAAAAATTGGCATTGGCATTAATTGAAGCAAGTAGAAGAATGAGGCCATATTTCCAGGCCCATACAATCGTCGTATATACCGACATGCCATTGAGACAAGCCCTTCACAAGCCAGAAAAATCAGGAAGACTGATGTACTGGGCAATAGAACTCGGTGAATATGATATTGTGTACGAACCTAGATCATCATTAAAAGGGCAAGCTGTAGCAGATTTTATAGCAGAGTTTACATACCCTGATACCCCCGAGGAGCAAAGGGTGCTCGCTGACCAACCTGTGGATGTTACAGGATCAACAGGCATAAACCCAGACCAACTCCGGTTGGTAAAAGGGCTTATGGATGAAGACAGATCGTCAATTTCGAGCTCAGACCAGCTTCGGTTGGTAAAAGAGCGAGGAGAGATGGTCGACGAGGAGCGAAAAGTGTCAAGGGAGGATGAAAAGAAGCAACAAATATTTCACCGAGGAACCCTGTCAGATAAGGAATTTGAAGACGGGTTACCCATATGGCGATTATATGTAGATGGCTCATCTTGCACAGTAGGTTGCGGCGCAGGAATTGTTTTGAACACCCCAGACGAGATTGACATGGAATATGCTTTACGATTCCAATTCAAAGCCTCTAATAATGAAGCTGAGTATGAGGCCATGATAGCAGGTTTAAACTTAGCAAAAGTTATGGAAGCACGACAAGTAATTGTATTCAGTGATTCTTAATTAATTGTAAATCAAATGACAGGAACATATGCAGTTAAAGGAGATTTAATGGCAAAGTATCATGCAAAGGTAATGGAGTTACTGATAGAATTTGATGCCACTCAATTGGTGAGAATACCGAGGATGGAGAATGTACAAGAAGACGCACTGGCCCGACTAGCATCAGCTACTCGTACCGAGCTGCGAAGAACGATACCAATTGAAGTATTGGAAAATCAGAGCATAGATGAAAACTTGACGATGAATGTTATTACCCTAGATTTAGGACCATCTTGGATGGATCCCATCAGGATATATATTGAAGATGGAGGATTGCCAGAGGATAAGCTCGCTGCCAAAAAATTGAAGTATAAAGCTGCTCGGTATGTATTAACTAATGGTATTTTATATAGACGAGGAATTATGGCAGGTTTGCAAAGATGTGTACATCCCTCCGAGGTGAAAGAATTGATTGAAGAAATTCATGAAGGGTCTTGTGGAGCTCATGTAGCAGGTCGAACACTTTTACAAAGGGTAATGACTCAAGGATACTACTGGCCAACGATGAGGGCTGATTGTATAGCCTATGCCAAGAAATGTGACAAGTGCCAACGCTTTTCCTCCATCCGACGAACTCCACAAGCATTGTTGACACCTATAACTTCTCCTTGGCCATTTTCCATGTGGGAAATTGATTTGGTTGGACCATTGCCGACCACCCGAGGAAGATTTAAGTACCTCGTCGTCGCAGTAGACTATTTTACTAAGTGGGTAGAAGCTGAGCTGCTTATTGATATGACATACGAGAAGGTATACCAGTTAGGATGGAAGAACATCATCTGTCGATATGGTCTCCCTCATACCTTCATCACAGACCACGGAACACAATTCGATAATGAAGAGTTTGCAGCCTATTGTCATCAGTCGAACATTCTGAAATTTCATTCAGCACCAGGTCATCCTCAAAGCAATGGACAGACTGAAGTGACGAACAGAACATTGCTAAATGATTTGAAGAAAAGGCTAAATGATGCCAAAGCGAATTGGATTAATGAGCTACAGTAAGTATTGTGGGCTTACCGAACAACTCCCCGAGCAGCTACTGGAGAATCACCATATATGCTGGCATTTGGAAGTGAGGCTATAATACCTGCCGAATTGGGTCTCCCAACACACAGAGTACTGAATTTCAATTCCCCAGTCAGCAACTTGATGAGAAGACTTGATTTGAATATGCTCGAGGAGGTCAGAGAAGAGGCAGCCATTAGGAATGCTGCTTATCAACAACGAACAACTCTTTTCTACAACAAAAGGGTGAGGAAATGCGATTTAAAAGAAGGAGATTATGTGCTAAAGAAGGTAATTCAGAAACACAATAAATTTGAGGCAAACTGGCATGGGCCTTACCGAGTTACAGAAGTTGTTCGACCAGGAACTTACCGAATAGCAACTTTAGAAGGAGAAGAATTCAAGAATGCTTGGAATGCTGAACACCTTCGCAAGTATTATCAATGATGTAAAATGTACAACGGTTTCATCAATATGAATAAAACGATGATGTTTTCACCATTTCCCTCTCCTTTGTTTGAAAGTTTTTCGGGGAATACTAGTGTTGTACACTACGCTGCTCGACAGCAAAAAGAAGACGATAGTTCGAAAGAACCAAAAAATATACTCCTTTGGTTAGGAGGCGTACACTAGCGTGACCAACTAAGGTTGGTAAGATAACTAGTGGACAGATAGTTCGAAAGAACAAAAAATATACTCCTTTGGTTAGGAGGCGTACACTAGCGTGACCAACTAAGGTTGGTAAGATAACTAGTGGACAGATAGTTCGAAAGAACCAAAAAATATACTCCTTTGGTTAGGAGGCATACACTAGCGTGACCAACTAAGGTTGGTAAGATAACTAGTGGACAAGATAGTTCGAAAGAACCTGATAATTCAATAATCAACTACGGTTGAGGGAAGAACAATATCATTTGATTTGAAAATAGGCCAACAAGTTGGTCAGAAGGTAAAATCATTCCAGAAAATACAAAGAATTCCAAACTGAACCAAGTATAGTTGGTCGGTGATCAACTATACTTGGTCGACGAGGATAAATTATCGACCATGGTTGGTCGGATACATTTTATGAAAAAGTTTACCAAGTATGGTTGGTCGGGGATAAAAACCCATCAACTGTAGTTGGTCGACCAACACAATTTAACAACCTTGGTTGGTTGGAAACAGTTTAAACATTTTATACTCGTTACTTTATTATTAAGTGATTGAGCAACATTGATACTTGTAATTTTGATTGCTAAGTTGGTTGATGAACAACACCATATTGTTATCTTTTTAACAGATACGTATACACAAATGTAAAAATGTTTGATAAACACAAGACAATCGCAATACAAATTTGCAAACAGAAAATGAAATTCTTTCATTAAGATCAAAATATATTACAAGCTATACATATGTGCTAATTATTACATTGAAAAACCTATTCTATTGGTTTCTTTCCTTTAGCTTTTGAAACAGGTTCCTCGCCGGCAGGAGGATCTTCTAAGCAAAGAGGAGAATTGATGAAATTAATATCTCTGAGCATTCTGAAGTTCATCACAGAAGGTGTATCCAAGAGATGCTCGGGATGAGATAATTCAGTCTGAGAATAAAGACTATAGTCGCCGAGATATTTTGAAATTAAACTCCGAGGAATGGAACGAGCTGGGATCCATTCCATGTCCAATTTGAAAGGTGGCACAGGCAAATATAGTAACCCTGGAGCATGATAATCCCATAAAAAATGCCCTTGCTCCAATTTCAGTACACCTAGGGCGTTCAACCACCCATGCTTATAACCTTCATTATTGGCATGTTCAATACGAGCATCTAAATGAACGAGGGCTTCATTGTATCCTGCCATCCAAAATTCCCTGGGCTGTTTATGGAATTGGAAGGTTAATCTATCCAATTGTTCGTGAAGGTTTATGGCGAAAACATCTTTATCATTCAAAGCAGACTTCGTTGCAGTAAGTTGATCTTACAAAGATAGATTTCTCTTGGATAATTCAGATAAAGCCCGATATTTGGCGTTTAGTTGGTATGCTTGAGTTTCCAAAGTAGACTGAGTGCGAGCCTCTTCAACATTACGGCTAAGAACTCTTGATCGACTCCGAGCAGCGACTGGAGAACTTTGCTCCTCGGCAACTTTTTGAACAGCTCTTCCTCGCCCACGAGAACCTCTTCCTCGTCCCCGAGCAGTCATAGGAATAACAGATCTTCTTAAGTTATCCAGTTCTTGCCTTAATTTGGCATTCTCAACCTCTAAGAATGAGAAACCTTCATCGGTAACTTGTACTAAAGCAGTGGAAGATGACGCTGCAGATTCATACTGTGCCAGTTTTTTCTGCAAATTATTGTTCTCTTGTTCCAGCAACTCAGCAATATGCCTGCAGGACTCAACTTCACCTTTTAGAGTTCTTTCCCTAACATCATATCCAGAAAGGATCTTTTTATGGCCTGTTTCAGAAGAAAGCTGCTGATATCTATTTTCATACTCCTTGTGCAACAAAGCAGTTGATTCATTATGTTGATGTTATAGATCTTCTAAGGTACAATGATGTTCCTCGATCAATTCATAGTAGGCCACACTGTTGGCCACAGCTCGGTCAAGTAAATCTTTCAAGTACCGATAAGCCTCAATTGCTTGTTCTGAGGCATCATGACCAAGGGTGTCAGCAATTTCTGATCCAGTCAAATTTGTATGACCAGCTTTATAATACTCACGACATTGCTGCATCAGCTTTGTATCATGTACAGATATCAGTTCCATTCTAGCAACGAACTAAGGATGAGAAAAAGACAACAATCAACAAAAACAAATCATCAACAACAGAGATGAACAAAGATGTATTTTATTAGATCACAAAAGGATTACATTGTTTGATTACAAATAATGAAAGATAAAAATGATACCAAACAACTTCACACCTTTTCCTTGTCTCCCAAGACTTTCTCGGGAGGCTGGGACGAGGAGCTTGGTTGCTCGGTGGTAACGGCAACTTGATCAGCATGAGTTGAAATTTGCTCAGGAGGAGGAGGCATGGATGAAATGTCCTCGTTGACAGAAGGAAGAGAAGCAGGGACTTGATCACCTATAGCCATGTAAGATTCATCAGAGATAGGCTCATCTTCTTCTTCTTCCACAATTGGTGGGGGAGGACCAGGGAGGTGTAGCTGGAATAGCCCAGAATCTTCTTTGATCTTCAATTCCTGCAGGGCAGCTACCCAGCCATCTCGGAAGTATTTCAACTTCCCATATTGAACTTGGGATGTCATCGCAACAATCCCCTTGTCCCATCCTTTATCCCAGCCAGCGCTGAAGGATTTTTTAACTGCGAGCTTTCTTTTCAGTTTCTCCGAGGAGAGCTTCGCATCCAATTCTTCTTTTTGGCCCTTGATATCTCGCAGGGCAGACAATTCTTCATCTGCCTTCCTCAGCTTATCCTCAAGCTCTCCAAAATTCTTGAGCTTGTCGTCATATTTCTTATGCTCGACCTCTAAACTTTTCACTTTATTCTCCAAATTCTTGGAGATCTCAGCCATCTTCACCTTCTCGGCCTCAACTGTAGATAACTTTTTCTCCCATTCGGCTTTGTCCTCATCATACTGCTGACGAGAATCCTTCAAAGATTAGGTTAAACCCAGCAGAGCATCCTCTACACTAGACGAGGAGCTAGAAGCTTTAATTGCCTCGTCCTTCTTCACGATGTTATTGAAACAGTTCACCAGCTGAAAGATGAGAAAAACAGTAAAGTCAATACAAAAATGCAAGCATTCAGAGAAAGAAAGAAAACTCGGAGTGTGAGAAATTTACTGAAGCAAGATGATGAGTAGCTAGGGATGTCAGCATATCCCTAAAATTTTTTTCATCAATTCCTTGGACCTCGGGTATGATCCAAGTTTTTACCGAGCTCATTACAGAGCTCGGAGGAATGATGGTTGGAACACCAACACCACCAGCTGGTAGAGAGGAGACAGTTTCAGCTAAATTGACTGAGGATGATTTCCTCAATCTTCTCAAAGGGACTTCAGTAGTTTCAACCAAGGAAGAACTCTTGGTCGGAGAGATAGTAATCACTTCCACAGGAGCAACTTTCTTGCTCGGAGCCACTGGGGGCTTCTCGGTAGTTTTTGAAGGCGCAACATCCACCTTCTTAGTCCCCTCTGGGACATCAATTTTACTTTTCTTGGCCTCAGCAGCAGATGAAATGTCATCAAATAGAGGAGGAGGAGCTCTTTTCTTGCCCATTCTCTGACTTAAAAGGATGTGAGAATCTGAAGAAGAATCCTCTGGAGTTGAAGTTGGTTCAACAGGATGAGTAGTATAAGAGGTTGTATAGCTCTTATACTGTAGCAAATATGATGCAGACCTAATGTGCTCGTCTGCAACGTTCTTATGCAAACCCCAGATAAGTTTCAGATGCTTAATATTAACCTCTGATTATTTTGGAGTTTTTCTTTTACTCTCAACTGCAAACAAACACGTATTAAAATATCAGTCATACATTTTATCAAACATAATGAATTCGTAAATTCAGAAAAGAAATAAAATGAAAAATAAACCTATCCCATTGCCATATGGGGGACATCTGGGACTGTTGTATACTCCATCTCCAACTAAAGGGGCATATTGCCAATTTTTAATAACCACCCCATGTTCAAAATAATCTCTATTTGCATCAGGGAGGTTAACTACAAGAGCCCTATTCAAAAACCTAGTTTTTAAGTAATAAATATTATCTAGAACTGCCCATCTATAGCATTACATAATTTCAGGGATCCCTATACGAGTCCCATGAGTTAGATTTTATTTATACACCCCATTAATTATTCTCCATGAATTGGGGGCTATTTTTGCAGGGACAAGATCGAAATACTGACAAAACTCAAGACACAATGGGTTTGGTGGAAAGGAAAAACCACATTCAGCAATAAAAAGACTGGGGAACCAATGTCCCTCAGCCAAATGAAAGTAATTTTGAGGTTCAGAAAGCTCCTCCAAAATTACCCAAGATGGGATGGAAAAGTCAGAACGGAATTTTTCAAGAGATTCAATAATGTAAACCATGATGAATAAAAGAAGAAGGAAGAAAATCTTACAGGAAGGAAGGAGATCTGCTGATAACTAGCGAAGGAAAAGATGAACGCACAAGAGAGAAAGAGAGAATAGAAAGCTTGAATGCAGAAAATTGGAAAAAGAAGAAGACGGTATGGTTACCTAAGAAGTTTAAATACTTTGCCTAGGGAAGCGGCGAAGGAAATGATTACACGAAAGAAACTATTGAGCTTCCGGCGGCTAAAAGGACAAAAAGGACACAAAGATCGAAGCACTCTTAAAAATTCGAAAAAAGGCGGATTCTGTGAATTTGGAAATAAATTCAAATACGATGCTCCTAAAACCCAGGAAGATCATTAAATATTGCCATATACCAAGAAAGAATGTTCCATATTCCTCAAAGTTCGAAATACGAAACATTGGGGGCTTCTGTTGATACCAAAATTAATACGCTGATGTGGACGAATAATACGAAGACACGTGTCAATATACGTGGCACAATAGTAACGAGGAAGTTCATTTCCCCGACCAATTCATGTTATCTCCGAGCAGCGAAGATACCTTGAGGAACTCCAGCACTCCGAGGTACTCAAGCGCTCCGAGGAACTCTTGATCAACGAGCAACTAAGGCGGTCCGAGCTGCATCTCGGCCGTATCATTAATTACCAGATAGACGACAGTTCAACTATTCATTGAATGTTTATAATCTTGACACACACGCTGCATTAAATGTATTACCCTTTCATGTGTATATCATTTAATGTATCGACCCTTTCATGTACAGCCTCAAGGCTATAAATACCTTGTATCATCCTCATTCAAGGGGACCGGAATTTCTTGACTGAACTTGTAATCAAGAATTCCCAAATACTCAGCAATAACATAACAGTGGACGTAGGCCATTCTTATAAGGCTGAACCACTTTAAAAATCTTTGTCTCATTTTATTTATCTGTGATTGAAAAATTAGAGCGATCTAATTTTTTACATCAACAGCCATAATATGTTAAGAAGTGATATATATTATATACGGGAGTTGTTACTGTATATATAAGATATGATACGTCAATAAATATATCTATGTGTGGTTGGTATATTTATATCTTAGAGGCTAGTTCCACAGACATATGGATGGACAACCAAATTATACTTTTATCTAGTGCTATCCAGGGAGGTTGTGCGATATGGATATATCCTCTGGATTGAGGAGCAGGGAGAGTATAGTCCCCAGGTCATATCGTACATGAACGCCTCCACCATTTAGTTTTTATCATGACCATTAGTGAGCCTGGCTTGGTAGCGTGGTTGATTGAGTAAACCCGGATGTGGATAGGCACTTGAGTCTGCATACTTGAGTTATAAATCGGTGGGATGGTTATTATACTTATGATTGTAATAGGTATAATTATACTTGTTGTGTATAGTATATTGCTTGTATATGAATACAAGATATCATATATCTTTGACTTGTGTAAAGAGTAAAAATAATAAGCGTTTATTCATCTCCCGGGAGACTTATATCCGGATTAATACATTGTAAATCGTATATTAAAATGAGAATTATACATATACGACACTTTATATACGAAAGTAAAAAGGGTATTTTAAACTAGTGAAAGTTACGGATTATGAACGGTATAGTTATATATATATAAACGAGAACTATATATATAGCACATTGATGATTATATCAACTAAAAGCTTATGTAATAGCTTACGGTATAACCTATATTATATCATGCAAGGTAGGTGATAGTTAAGAGGATTTAGAAGAGGGGTGTAAGAGATTAGTTAGGCGGGATAGCTTAACTAGGTTGTTTAAAACGTATGCGATACGCGTGCACTATTAGAAGAGGGGTGAGGTGTATCTCATGAGAGTGCGATAGCAGTTTAAATATGAGTGATTTTATATTTTAAAATATGGATTTTAAGCACTAGATAAATATTTTCAAAACCCGGGCTCTGACCCATTTCTCTATTTGCCCCTCTCTTGCTATATATGTATATATATTAGGTGTCCAGACACCAGGATGCTTGGATGATGATTCTTTCGAGTCAGAAGTTTGTTGTAGCAGCTATGGATGCAAGCAGGTTTATTGTAGACACTTCTATCCTTGAGATCTAGATAGGAGGTATTGTAGAAACATTACGACCGATAGCCCAATTGTGCTCATTTATTGTTTTACCACCTTTTAGTGCGACATTCGATTTGGTTGTATTATGTTAAACCGAGTGTTTGGTTATTTTATTTCATTTTAGTTTTTGTGTATATAAACTGTGTGAATGTTTTACTTGGTTAGTTTGGTTAAAAAGATTAGTTAAATAAAATTTTGATGCCAGCCTAATAAGTTATTAGTAATGAAGTTGGTTTTCGATAGTGATGCTGAGAATGAACCATATGAGACCCCTGTTTTAATTTGGTATAGGATTGATCACCCGGTATTTTATTAGGCGGGGTGTCACATATGGTATCAAGGCATCATGTTCTAGTGTCCTTAGGAATCTGTGCAGACGTACTATGCTTTCAGCGATACTTTCTATTTGATATAGAGCCTTATGATTAGGATTGTTGGTTCCTGTTGTGAGATTTCATTCTCCTGTCATTATGTAAGATTATAGTAAATCATTTGCGAGCTCGTTCGAGATTTGTGTGCTGATCGAGGAAGGGCGACCAAGGAAGGCCGTTATGAGGGCAGCAGGAGGCATGGCTTAGTTGGAACTGTTAGTTGAAGTCAGGGATGAGAGCCGCGGTAGAGGTCACTCCCTTTGTGGAATTTTTATGAATTGCTGCAATGACTACTAGAATATAATAGTTATATTTATTTACGTACCGTTATAGTATAAAGAGTGGTGCTAAAATTGGAATTTCCCTGTGAATTTAAATTGGGAAAAAGTCTGAACGGTTTTTGATAAGGACCATTCGTTGAAGTTTAAGTTATTCAAAGGAAGTGTATCATTATACAGTGGAAGTAGAAGGCTCAGAAGCTTTGGCTTAGAGTAGGGTATGGAAATGCCCAAATGTGAAAATTTGAGGAAAAATTTTCACTCCTTGGAGCAATGCTGAAATGGTGGAAACGGTGGTCACCATGTTTGGGGGGCAGAATGTTTTGGCTCATAGTGGAATCTTACGAATGGCTTTAACAGCAAATTCCTTCAATTTACCAGACTTGGGGAGAATACTGTTTCTGAATTATTCACATAAGGATCGATCAGAGGTCTACAGTGAATAAAGAGTTATATGGATAAGTAAACTTTTTACCGAATTAAGGTAGGTACAACGAGGAGAGAGTCCTTAAGTGAATGATAGGCTCACTAGTAAGTGTTGCTAACACTTATGGAGAAGTTGTGTTCGTGGAACCCCATTGGTGGACATCCGCCCGGGGATTCATTGAAATAAGGCAGTTGAGGCCGGTAGCATATTTCCTTTTAATCGGAGGAGCTAAGGGAACTACGAGGGTGATTGTCAGGATTGAGGCTATAGAGTCTGAGATACTAATAACCTTAACATGGTCAGGGTGGCCAGAGATAGGGAATGATTGTAATGTGGAACGTAGAACCACACGCTTTAATCTTGCTCGGTAGGAGTTAAAGGACAAGAGTAGGGTGCCTAGATGGGGCATTGATTAAATTAATTTTTGGTTCAGTTAGGTCAAGTGTAATACATCTGGGAACCATTTGGAGTAGCCAGGGTAATTGGTAAGAATGTTGTTATGAGTTTCACCTCGGATGAAGGAGATATATTCTGTGTGGCAAGATTGAGTCACAGTATTTTATTAGCCCTAGAATCATGGATGTGATTCGAGTTTACTGGTAGTATCGATAACGTTATATAGTGTATCTCTATATATTTTCCGCGGTAACGGGATTTTATTTTCCTTCATTCGCTATAAAAGCGGGTGTTGATATTTTGAATTTATATCTGGTTTGTACAGCTCATTTTGTGTGTGTTATACGAGTATGGTACTATTATAAGTGTAATGTATTTGGCGATGATCGGAGAGATAGAAGGATAATGATTGCAAGACTATCGTATCCACAGTTCGAGGGTGGAACTGCTTGTTTTTGCATTATCTCACCTGGATACGGGTTGATCTCGCCTTTATTATATGTTTGGATGGAACTTCGGTGAGTAGATGTTTCACTACCATGACTTTGGTGCATGTGGACCTTATAGATATGATCTAATGTATGCATGATTTATTATTTTTCATTTTTTACGCTGACATACATCCA
Source organism: Sambucus nigra (assembly GCA_949130495.1). Taxonomy (NCBI): domain Eukaryota; kingdom Viridiplantae; phylum Streptophyta; class Magnoliopsida; order Dipsacales; family Adoxaceae; genus Sambucus; species Sambucus nigra. The sequence continues at coordinate 85,487,942 of OX422223.1, read as the reverse complement.
CGACCGATAAAGTTAAGTAGTAGTGTATCAGAGGGGTTCCTTGTTTGGATTTCTCTTGCGAGACACTCCACACATAAACCTTAACGATGTTAGAAGTGGATAGATGTTATTGTATGATAGGATGTTGGTTTTGATGATAAATTAGCTGAGAGTCATATGATGATTAAAGTCTATTGGAAATGGAAGTGTCGTGGAAAAGCACGTTAATGTTTGTCACACGACAAGTAGGCGGGTGAGGTAAGGTTAAGGGAATTGGTTCGAGGCTTATGGCCATGCCATGTCTAGGAGGAAAATTCTGAGGTAACAAGTTTGTGTATGATGATCGTAACATTTTTGTAGGGTATAGATGCCCTGATTAGTTAGACTTTCCATTTCGTCAAAATTGAAGGACATAGAGGTAGAAGCGCATTAGTAGCATTACAAGATAGGATTTTAGTGGTCCCGATTGTGTGCCTTAGGCCGTTATATCTTGATGACCGACGATGCGAGGTAGTAGTGTAACGGGAGGGTTCCTTATTTGGATTTCTCTTTGTGAGACGTCCCACACATGAAATCGAGATAATATCGGGAGTTAGGAAAGGTCTTGGCTGCTAGGGATATAGTTAGTATAAGTACTCATTTTACGTGTGTAGGAAATACATCGAGCGTAGGGTTATTAGGAAGTAAGGCCAGTGGAGCATGTAGTACTGTTTTAGGATGATTGTAGTGAGTTAACCATGAGAAGATTGGTTGATTAACTTTAAGAAGAATTGGATTTCCAGGTATAGGAAGAATTAAAGTTTGAATTATTCAGGTTAGAAGTACCTAGGTTTTAGCACCAAGCCGAGGAAGTGTGTTGATTTTATATACCGTCCGAAATAGAAGGGACGTAGCATATAAAGTCGAAGGAGGTGCTTTGGGGAGATTATAAATGGAATTGGAGTGTGTTGGATTGCACGTCGTATGAGGTACGCAATAATCCAATTATATAAGCTCAACAAGACTTAGCACGCCTGAGATAAGCGATAAGACTGACGGGAGTAGTCAAGTGCCGGAGTAGTTTCCTTTTTGGGGAAATTATATATCATGGTGTAGTCGAATAGAGAGCTTAGGGTAATGCGACTTTTTGATAAGATCGATACGTTAGAGCAGTGATTATAGGCTCATTTTTTTTCTTTATGTGCGGTTATATAAGTACTAGGTGCGATTTGTCGTTGTTAGAGTTAACCTTACGACCGAGGTAGTGTTTTAACATGTAGAGATTTAGTAAAGCTTGTTGTTAAGCTAGTGCGTTAGAGTATAAGCCTTGAGATAGGTGGTTATCATGAATAGGTATATGGTAGGGTACCATTGTGTTAGTACCTTTTGACTTCGGTCTACTAGGATGTAGTGTAATTAGCGATCCTAGGTTGGTGGCGCGGGTTATATCCGAATTTCGAGGACGAAATTCCGTTGTGAGGGGGGAAGTATGTAATACGCCATACTTTTATAGATATTTAAATTACATATGTGGGTCTAATCTGGTAATTATAGGAAATTACTGTGAATAGTAATTTTTGAATTTATGAGTATAATTGGATAAATTGAGAATTTAAAGTGAGTAGTAAATATTAGTTTGCAAGTGTCGAATTAATATTTACATGGGTTATATTTTTTTATAGGAGTAAGTATATGAGTTGGATTATTTTAATTACATGTCGCAATTGAGTAAAGCGACGAAGGATAATATTTTATTTGAAAAACACGCGTATTGAGATGTGGTGGGTTAATTAGTGAATTTTAGTTAAGTGACTCGGATGGATATTTTGAGTGCACGGTTGGTTTCGAAATGACCAAGATAGTCAGGATAGAGTATCGGGGGGTAGCGTTTAGGTTTCGGGAACTTTTGGACTAGTAGGGACTCGCAATTGAGTATACGAGTTAATTTTGATACGAACGCGTGGGCGCTGACCGCATATTTTTCTATTTTTTTTGAATTAGATATGATTTTTCTATGAAAGGGTGTCCGATATCAAAATTGTTAGTCAGAAATCAAAATTGATATTTGGGATTTTGGAGATTGAGTAATCGCCCAAACAGTGAGCTCCAAACAGGGCAAATCGATTCGGGTCTAGACCAAATCGATTCGTATAAGGAGACTTATAGGACCATCTCAGGCCGAATCGATTCGGATTGAGACTGAATTGATTCGCCCTTACAAAACTATTCGCAGACCCTTTTCCGAACTGATTCGAATTTGGTTTGAATCGATTCGTTGGTCTGAATCGATTCGCATTTGGGGCGAATCGATTCGCATTTGCTGAATTTGATAGTTTTTCCTTTTTTGAGTTTAGGGGGAGTTAAATTATAAATTGGAGATTATTGTAAGGGATTCTAAATGAAATATTATGACTCCTAGAAAATGGAATTTAGGGTGAGCAAACCTTGGGGAAAGAAGAGGGAACCTTGGGTTAATTAAGTGTACAGTCCGGGGTATGGACTTAATGAATGTTTAGGATGAGCAACATTTGAGAGAAGTATTTGACTATTGTGTCTAGATATATTTATATGATTGGAATAAGTATGGGCCGAGTACAATTGAGTAAATCTTATATTGTGAGAAGGATGGAATTTAGGATATGGGTTAGAGATGTTTGTGCGGCTATCCGGTTCGTCTATTGACGACTATTATTATAGGTGATGCGATACCTATGGAACTAAAATAAGTGAACAGTATACTTATTTAATTATTACGAATTGGTGTATTCAGGATTTTATATAAACCCTTAGAAGTGACTAAGGTGTGAATTAATCTTAAGTAAGATAATACTTATAGGTTTAGTATTTTAAGTGTGTAAATACTTATATACTATTATGAATGAGACCATTCGGGCTTTTGGCTATTGCTATAAGAGTTTCACAATTATAGCCATAATATATTAAGAAGTGATATATATTATATACGGGAGTTCTTACTGTATATATATATATATATGATATGATACGAAAATAAATATATCTATGTGTGGTTGGTATATTTATATCTTAGAGGCTAGTTCCACGGACATAGGGATGGATAGCCAAATTATACTTTTCTCTAGTGCTATCCAGGGAGGTTGTGCGATGTGGATATATCCCCTGGCTTGAGGAGCAGGGAGAGTATAGTCCCCAGGTCATATCGTACATGAACGCCTCCACCATTTAGTTTTTACCATGACCATTAGTGAGCCTGGCTTGGTAGCGTGGTTGATTGATTAAACCCGGATGTGGATAGGCACTTGAGTCTGCATACTTGAGTTATAAATCGGTGGGATGGTTATTATATTTATGATTGTAATATGTTTAATTATACTTGTTGTGTATAGTATATTGCTTGTATATGAAGACGAGATATCATATATCTTTGACTTGTGTAAAGAGTAAAATGAATAAGGGTTTATTCTTCTTCCGGGAGACTTATATCCGGATTTATACAATGTATATCGTATATTAAAATGAGAAGTATATATATACGACACTTTATATACTAAATTCAATAGGGTATTTTAAACTAGTGAAAGTTACGGATTATGAACGACATAGTTATATATATAGAAATGAGAACTATATATATAGCACATTGATGATTATATTAACTAAAAGCTTATGTAATAGCTTACGATATAACTTATATTATATCACGCAAGGTAGGTGATAGTTAGGAGGATTTAGAATTTGGGTGTAAGAGATTAGTTAGGCAGGGTTGCTTAACTAGGTTGTTTAAAACGTATGCGATAGGTGTGCACTATTAGAAGATGGGCGAGGCGTATCTCTTGAGAGTGCGATACAAGTTTAAATATGAGAGATTTCATATTTTAAAATATGTCTTTTAAGCGACTTTTAGTGTGGCATTTAATTTGGTTGTATTATGTTAAACCGAGTGTTCAGTTATTTTATTTTATTTTAGTTTTTGTGTATAGAAACTGTGTGAATGTTTTACTTTGTTGGTTTGGTTTAAAATATCAGTTAAATAAAATTTTGACGCCAACCTAATAAGTTATTAGTAATTAAATTTGTTTTTGACAGTGATGCCGAGAATGAACCATATAAGGCTCCTGTTTTAATTTGGTATAGGATTGATCACCCGGTATTTTATTAGGTGGGTTGTCACACTACCTCATTAGTTGAATTATGAGAAAAGTGCCATCATCTTCATCATTTCTTTTTTGACCTCCTCAATAGTCAAAGTTTGTGAGGAAGTTATCTCAGCTGCCTTGTCCTTTAAAGGCGTGACCTCAAGTCAGGTGTGGTCATCCCTCGATCCCCGTCGCGGAGGGAGGAAGGGATCCTTCGGGTCCCACGCGTCCCCTCTCTCGGGAGAGCGCTTCGATCGACGTCGATTTTGTTAGGTGTGAAGATGTAGAGAGATTTAGAGTCGCCAGTCTATTTTACTCAAAACAGGCAAAAGAAAAGGGGGAGCCACCCAGAAGGATGGCATCCAAAGACATACTGGCGCGTGCAAAACCAAATGATTCGAGAAGGGTTCGGAGGCTTAGTTACGAAATGGGAAGGTGTTAGGCACCCATTCCGCCCTTTCGGTCTCTCATGGATATTTTCTATTTTCCTTTATATTTCCCCCCGTGATATGTGTGCATGTGTATATATAGAATGGAGGTAGGAATCCTCGACTTGTATCATGGAAAAGACAAAGCGAGTCATCCGTAGGAATGTGAGATTAGTGTAGAAAATAAGATTTATGTGATTACCCCTACGTTACTAAGAAAATGAGATAAAGAGAAGATAGAAAATAAGAGAAAAAGTGAGAAAAGGAGTCGAGTCTCGGGTTTTACCCCGAGACGCCTACGTAGCCTATAAAGGCATCAAAGTCCACGGAGTTCGCATACAAATGAGGGTGGGGTTTAACCCATAAATTCAAATGGATAAATCTCTTATTTGTGAATGTGTCTGTGTGTGTGTGTGTGTGTGTAAAAAAGTGTTTTAGTTGTGAGAAGAGTGTGGAAAAAGTGTAAGAATCCCGACTTGGAATTTATGAGCAAACCCTTTTTTTCTTGTTTTTTAGGGTTTTTATTTATATAAAAATATGGGATGTGCAATAATACTAAATAAAAAGTATATTTATGATGTGTGAGACGAGATAATAAAAGAGCTTAAGTAATAAAACAAGTTCTTGCAAGTTTAAGAGAATTTTAGGAGAGAGTTTGAGAAAGTTGGACCTTCTTGGAGATCTTGAGCTTGATATTTAATGTTGAGGAGCAGCCCTTACACTTGGATGATGATGGGGAGTGGTTAATTCACCAAGTTTGATGAAAGGGATGATGAAAAGTGGAAGTGAAAAAGGGATTTGGAAGTTGAAATCACGCTGCCTTCGAGAGAGGTTTCTGGGGTTCGTTGAGAGTGATTTGCTTCTGATATGAGCTCCCCTTGAAAATGAGGCCAAGTCCTCCTTTTATAGGCCCAGGGGTTTGACGATCGGCATAGATCCCTTCCTGCCTGTCGGCAGGCAGGTGCCGATAGGCAGGTTCGGGGACCTGCCGTTTGGTAGTGTGTTTCAGGCTTTTTCGGAAAATCGGCCGCCGAGGGAAAACCGTTGGTCAGAATCATGCACGGGGCATACCGTTGGAAAGGTAATTCAAAGGCTTTTGAAAGTCCTTTGGACAACTCCCAAGTTCGGGAGTTGACTTCGGGTCAAATATGGCTCAGAAGCGTTTATCGGTCAGCTGGACGGGGAATCATTCGGACGCAAATGGATCGTTCGTCTGCATGGTAAGTCCGAATAACGCATGGGACAGACCGTTAGAAAGGTTAGGAGATGTAATTAGGCATTCCAAAGTGTTTGACCAGGTTCGGGGAGTTAACTTTGGTCAACCGGGCTCGAGAAGCCTTCGGTGACCTCTCGGAGTCAAACGGATCGTTCGTCCGCATGGAAAGTCAGAATCGTGCACGGGGTGGACCGTTGGAAAGGGTATTCAGGGCCATTTTAAGATTCATTCAGCCTCGATTGATTTGAAGAGTTGAATTAGGTCAAATAGAGCCCGGGAGCGCCCGACGGCCTCTGGGTCAGGTTTCGGATGCAAACGGCGCGTTCATCCTCATGGTAAGTCGGAATTGCGCACGGGGCAGACCGTTGGAAAGGGTATTTAGTTCCCTTTGAAGATTCATTGAGTCTCAGTTGAGATGAAGAGTTTGACTTTTGGGTCAAACTGAACCAGGGAGTGCCCGATGGCTTTTAGGTCAGTACTCGGGACGTGACCAGGGTTCAGTGTTGAGTGGAGGTACTAGGGACCTAAGAAGAGTTAGGGGGTAACAGAATGCGGTGTCTACAGAGCCCCTCAATGGGTGAATTTGGAATAAATGATAGCCGTCGATTAGATACCGCATGATGCTTCTGAGAGAGTGTGACCGATTCAGAGGGTCGAGGTCAATTCTGAGGACCTAAGGAAGCGAGGATGACCAATTCAGAGGGTCGAGGTCGATTCTGGGGACCTAAGGAAGTGATTATGACCAATTTAGAGGGTCGAGGTCGATTCTAAGGACCTAAGGAAGCAAGGGTGACCGGTTGAGAGGGTCGAGGTCAATTCTGGGGACCTAAGGAAGTGAGGATGACCAATTCAGAGGGCCGAGGTCGATTCTGAGGACCTAAGAAAGTGGGGATGACCAATTCAGAGGGTCGAGGGTCGAGGTCGATTCTGAGGACCTAAGGAAGTGAGGATGACCAATTCAAAGGGTCGAGGTCGATTCTGAGGACCTAAGGAAGTAAGGGTGACCGATTCAGAGGGTCGAGGTCGATTCTGGGAACCTTAGGAAGTGATGATGACCAATTCAGAGGGTCGAGGTTGATTCTGAGGACCTAAGAGTGGTGACGATCGAGGACCGAGGTCAATTCTGACCTAACTCAGGTGACGATCCAAGACCGGGGTCAATTCTGACCCAAGAGTGGTGACGACCGAGGACCGAGGTCAATTCTGACCTAACTTAGGTGATGATCCAAGATCGGGGCCAATTCTGACCCAAGAGTTGTGACGACCGAGGACCGAGGTCAATTTTGACCTAACTCAGGTGACAGTCCAAGACCGGGGTCAATTCTGACCCAAAGAGTGGTGACGATCGAGGACCGAGGTCAAATCTGACCTAAAGAGTGGCGACGACCAACGACCGAGGTCAATTCTGACCTAACTTAGGTGACGATCCAAGACCGGGGTCAATTCTGACCCAAAAAGTGGTGACGACCGAGGACCGAGGTCATCTCTGACCTAACTTAGGTGACGATCCAAGACCGGGGCCAATTCTGACCCAAAGAGTGGTGACGATCGAGGATCGAGGTCAATTCTGACCTAACTCAGGTGACGATCTAAGACCAAGGCCAATTCTGACCCAAAGAGTGGTGACGACCGAGGACCGAGATCAATTCTGACCTAACTTAGGTGACGATCCAAGATCGGGGCCAATTCTGACCCAAAGAGTGGTGACGATCGAGGATCGAGGTCAATTATGACCTAACTTAGGTGACGATCCAAGACCGGAGACAATTCTGACCCAAGAGTGGTGACGACCGAGGACCGAGGTCAATTCTAACCTAACTAAGGTGATGATCCAAGATCGGGGACAATTCTGACCCAAGAGTGGTGACAATCGAGGAACGAGGTCAATTCTGACCTAACTCAGGTGACGATCCAAGATCGGGGTCAATTCTGACCCAAAGAGTGGTGACGACCGAGGACCGAGGTCAATTCTGACCTAACTCAGGTGACGATCCAAGACCGGGGTCAATTCTGACCCAAAGAGTGGTGACGACCGAGGATCGAGGTCAATTCTGACCTAACTTAGGTGACGATCTAAGACCGGGGCCAATTCTGACCCAAGAGTGGTGACGACTGAGGACCGAGATCAATTCTGACCTAACTTAGGTGACAATCCAAGATCGGGGTCAATTCTGACCCAAAGAGTGGGGATGACTGAGGATCGTGGTCAATTCTGACTTAACTTAGGTGACGATCCAAGATTGGGGTCAATTCTGACCCAAAGAGTGATTGCATTTCCTTTGGGAAAAGAAAAGGGTTCCACTGGGGATAAGAATTGGATTTGAGGTTCGCTGGGGAATAAGAATTGGATTTGAAGTTCCGCTGGGGAATAAGAATTGTATTTGAAGTTCCGCTGGGGAAGTTGGGGAAGATTTGGATCGTCCTTTGGGAGAGATTGCTTGGGGTGAGTGATTCTTCTGAATTCTACTGGGAAAAATACCATGTGATATTGTATCGCATCGGGTAGCCGATGGCTGGGGAGACCTTGTGCCTTTGATTTGAGCGGAGGAGCTGATCGCTGGGAAGATAACCGGTTTGAGGTTGTAATCTCTGCTGAGGAGGTGATTAGGTGGTCCGGGCGCATCGCTCGAGAGGTCATTTTCTTGGATTTTGAGGGTTTCGCTAGGGAAAAAGAGGTTTCGCCTTAAGGAATGCGAAATTTTCTTGATGAAAATGTTCAAAATCCATCCTGGGATTTTTAGGAATTTTTCGAGGCTTTCTGGCATTTTTTTGGGAATTTTTATATGAAATTTTAAGGGGGGTGCCGGCCGGCATAGACTGAGGGGTGCTATTCGACAGTGGCACGGACTTTTGGGCTGCCTCGGGAAGGTGAGGAGTCAGTACGAAATTGGTTGACCGTTGATGACTGGGCGAATATGGATTGGAGGGACAGGGTGCCTCTTGCTTTGGGGAATGAGAATGCCTTTGATGCATTCGGGGAGCCGTCGCGTCATCTCTCTTCGAGAGTGATTCCCGGTGGTTATGTAAGTAACCTGACCTATGGCATTCCTTTCTTTTTGGGTGATTTTTCCTTTTTCTCTTGACCTTTGACTAAATTTTTCCTTTTTCCAGTCGGATATTTCTTTGAAGAACATGCGTGCCCGCAGGACGACGGGGCTTAAGGATGTTTGGGAGCATCTTACACTAGTGGTGTGCTAGATGGTATCATCAACGGGTTTTGGGAGGTTTTTGGTTGCGCTGGCTGAGACGGCTCGTTCGACAGCAATCTTGTGTGCTCTGGGGGAGAGGTGGTGGGACACTACCCACACCTTTCATTTTGGCTTCGGGGAGATGACGGTGACTCCCATGGATGTGCAGCAATTGTTGGGGTTGGATTATGATGGGGAAAAGATAGAGGTGGATCGCTCCTTACGGGTGAGGCCAGAGGCGGTGCTTGCGGCACTTTGTGATGTGAGGAGGATAGTTTCTGGAGATTCTATCCGGCTGTCCTTATTGAAGGATGTTTTACTGAGAAGGGTGCTTGATGTGGAGGACGGGCTACAAGTGAGGCAGATGGCCCGGTTATTCATCTTGTTGGTGTTGGGAGGTTTCATGGTGGCGTCGAGCGACGACGTCGTCCATTTGTGGTTTCTACCGTACCTGAGGATGTTTTCGAACATCCCTTTCTATGATTGGGGGAGTCTGACCTTGGCGACCCTTTACTCTTCTTTGGATGCATTCAGCCGGTGTTGTCGGTAGACTTTTACTGGAGCCACGTATCTCCTTGAGGTATTCTTTACTTTGCACATTTTCATCTCATGCATTCGCCTTTTCCTTTCATGCATTCACATTTTCCTTATGCGTCTCTTTTTTGCTTATGAATTCAGACGTGGTTCTATGAGGTGATTGGGTGCAACACTTCGCTGATTGGTTTGAAGGAAGACACTGTTGGGGACTTCTGCCGACTGTATCGATGGCGTAAGGCCAATCGACAGTCGAAGGGATCTCTTTACCTAGAAGCGGTGCGTCAGGTCTTGAATGACCTGACCAGTGGTCGGGTAAGGTCCTTTCCTTTTCAATCTAAGTTTTTGCATCTTCTGAGACCATAAAAATGAATATTTTTGGAATTTTTTTTTGAAGGAAAGTTTTAATTAAAAAAAGGGAAATTATATAGGGAGGAAAAGGGATTTTGAAATTCTGTTCAGAATATCAATTTATTTTTATTGAGTTTCCTGATTTGACAAAAGAGGAAAGGAGGGACTTTCCAGAAATGGGGGGTTGCCGATCGGCAAGCACCCTGGCCTGCCTATCGGCAGTTCAGTCCAGTCCTATCAATTGAAATCTTTGATTGGTACCCTCTCCAGTCTTTTGTACCTTGTGGGGTAGGATTCCTTCTGATTTCTGCAGGGATTATGTCTTTTGTGAGAGTTCTCAAGTATAAAAAGGGGTGAGGGTGGAGTATTTTCATCACACCTTTGCATCCTTATCCACTTGCCTACTATTTCTTTGCCCTACAAGATGGCTCTCCCTGGTAGCACCGAGTTTGTCAACTACCTCTAAGCCTTGGAAGCTATGTGCTCTTATAATGCCGACTATGATGCTTTCAACACGCGTTGAGTTTCCTTGTGGCACAATCGGCCTTTTGAGTGGAATATGCTGACAGCGACGGTACAATTCTGGTACCCCGAAGACCATGTATTATGCTTTGGGTTGGAAGAAGTTTGTCCTACCTATGAGGAATTTTCTGCCATGCTAGGTGTGAATCCTAGGGTTGCCGCGGCTTTACCCAAATTTTCCCGCTCTCCTTGGGATTTCTTGGCTGGGCTTCTTCATATCTCGCCTTCGGTGGCCAGGTCATTGGTTTCTAGAGTAATGATCTCCCTCCCGGCGGTGTTGCAGTCCGTGCATTTGTGGGAAGTAGGTGATGCTGGCTATGCTGGATCCGTTGATCTGGGCCTGGTTTCAAAATTGCTATTGGTGACCGGAGAGGTGCGAGTGGACCCATAACTTGCAACCATTACTTTATGGATGTCATATCATCGCAATCCTGCGAAGGTAATATTGGCGGAGACTCTGAATGGCCTGGATGCCTGGAGAGAAGGTCGTTGTGAATTTTTGAGGGGTAGCCCTGTGATGCTGTTCATGTGGTTGTCTGAAAGATTCCTCTTGTCGACCCCTCCAGAATATCCTTTTTCGGTTGTACCCAACTTCTTTTCACACTACTTCATCCGCATTGGCCTGTATGTTGAGAATTGGGAGAATTGGTTTGGGGAGTATGGGGCTCATGGGCTGTATTGGTCAGTGCCTTGGTGGGGACAGTTGCAGCCTGTTTTGTAGCTAGGAGAGTATTCATACGTGCGTCTGGTTGGTCTCAAATAGACCTCTTTTTATTTCCCTTGGCGGCTCTTGCGCCAATTTGGCTGGGAGCAGGTCGTGCCCTCTCGGACCTCAAATTTCTTTTCGGTAGAAGATTTGACTGAGCGCTTGCATCTGTTGCTTGGATCTCTGTGGGAAAATTGGCGTCCGTCGACCCGTCCCTCTCAGTCTGTCGGGAAGGTTTGGCATGTTCCCAAAGATTATATGAAGTGGTTGTGGAGGAAGGTAGTCAGCAAGATGTTGGCAGTAGAGACTGGTCAAAGGTGGTTCATTTTATCTGACTCCATGGAAGGGGGTGTTGTGGTCTTTTCGAAGATGGTTAAGGCTCATCGATCCATGGAATGTTTGCGACACTCCATTCAGTTAGGGGGAACTTGGGGTCCTCAGGATATAGATGATGAGGGTGCAGGCTCTTCGGGTAGCTGTGGGTAGGATCCCTGGGGAGTTTATTTATGTGACAGATGTGGGGGATTTTATCTGGTTTTTATGGTAGTAGGGGGAAGGGAGTTATCCGTTCCTTTTTCTTATGTAATATGTACTGTAGTTTCTTATTAATGAAATAAACAAGTTTCTGATCATCTAGCTGTGCCTTTCGATGAATTTTGCGTTTTGAATTATCTATACCGATTGCTAAGGGATACATAATCCTTTTGTTCAAGTAGATGTTTAGAATGAGCTGTCATTCTCGGAGATAATAAAAGAATATATTTTTGTGAAAAAGAAGGGTCCGTACTCATGTGGGGTGTATGAGCTGCCTACGTACCTCTGGGGGTTTTGAATTTTTTTTGTTTAAAAGTGGTTTTTTATAGAGGATCAGGACCACGTAGTTCTGGTTAGAAGGAAATGAAGAGAGTTTTTTTAGAATAGAAAGGGGATGAGGAGAGTTGTAGCGCGTCGAGATTACGGACTAGGGGTAGAATTTCTTGAGATTGTTCATATTGACTGGACGAGCCATCTCTTCCCCATCCAGGTCATTGAGCATGGCAGCACCGCCAGACAAGATCTTCTTCACAATGTAGGGGCCACTCCAATTGGGCTTGAATTTTCCTCAGGGGTCCCAGATGGGTTCTATCATCTCCTTGAGGGATAAATTCCCCTCCCGGACATCGCGATCCTTGATTTTCTTATTGAATGATCGTGCTATTCGGCGATGGTATCCCTGTATATGATAAAGAGCTTTTAATCTTCTTTCATCTAGAAGGGCTAGCTCATCAAGACGACTTTGGGACCAGTCTTCTTCACTAATCTTGCTTTCGAGCATGACGCGTAGCGAGGGTATTTCTAGCTCCACAGGTAGGACTGCTTCCATGCCGTAAACCAGGGAGTAAGGGGTAGCCCCAGTAGAGGTTCAGATTGAGGTTCGATAGCCCCAGAGGGCGTACGGGATCCGATCGGCCCAGTCTCTACAACTTTTGGTCATCTTGCTAATGATGGCTTTGAGGTTTTTGTTGGCGGCTTCAACTGCACCATTGGTCTTAGGTCGGTAGGGAGAAGATTTGTGTCTCTGAATCCCGTACTCGTTGGTAACTTCTGTGACTTCTGCCTCGAGGTGTAACCCATTATCTGACACTATCTCGTGTGGGACCCCATATCGGCAAATAATATTTTTCTTGATGAATTTGGCCACCTTCTTGGCGTTTAATACTGCGTACGACTCCGTTTTGACCCATTTGGTGAGGTAATCGATGGCAACCAGGATGAACTCATGCTCGTTTGATGCCTTTGGCGTAACCTTCCCTATGATGTCGATACCCCAGGTGGAGAACGACCAGGGAGAAGTCATGTTGTATAATTCCCGCGGAGGTAGGTGTTGGAGGTTGGAGAACTGTTGGCATTAAGGGCATCTTCGAACATAGGCGGTGCAATCTTGGGCCATGGTGGTCCAGTAGTATCCCTGTCGGATGATCTTTTTGGCAAGCATGTGACCGTTCATATGGGGCCCGCATTCCCCGCTGTGTATTTTCTGCATTATCTTTTCAATGTCAGCCCCTGCGATACAGTGCAAATGAGTTCCATCGAAATTCCTCTTGAGTAGTGCTTTATGACAGATGATGTACTGAGAGGCAAGCCTTCGGAGGGTAGCTCGGTCGTTCTTATTGGAACCCTCGGTATACCTACCATATTTGAGGAGGCACCAAACTGATGATGCTAAGATTTAGCACCACCAGATAAGTGATAGTGAGCTCAAGCAGTAGCAGCCATGGCAGCCATAGAGATGCAAGTATATAAGTATGTGAGTGTGTAGAAGGAGGTGAGTATAAGTGGAACAAGATGATGATGTAGAGTGGTTCAGCCAATTTGACCTACATCCACTGTGAGTGTGTGATCCACTAAGTATGGGCACTAATGGCCTTGGGATACAATGCACATGAGCTCTCTCTCTCTCTGCTGTGTATACAAGCAGGGTTTTAGCTAGGGCTGTAATGAATCGATCCCCTGTAGGGTTGTAGGTGATAAGTATATATATAGGTCTTGGGGGGTGTAGTGTACCCCCCAAGTATGCATGGTGCATGTGAATGATGATCCAGCCAACCCCCTGTTGACACCTGTAGATGCCAAATGATGACACAATATTCCCTCACGTGAGGGTGTGATTCGGTTATAACGGTCTGCCACGTGTCATATGAGCCTCACGCGCACTGTTCCACGCGTCTCCCAAACCACGCACTGTCAGGATGTCACCCTCGGCCTATGAGCCGAGGCCGAGGGCAAAGTTCCTTCCGGTAGTGAGTCTGGCTTAGTTCTGGCCTCGTACTGTCGTACCCTCGTAGGGTCGTCCGGAGCCTGGGGGGTCGGCCCCTCGTACTGTCGTCCGGAGCCTGGTGGAGGGTCGGCTCCTCGTACTGTCGTCTGGAGCTTGGTGGAGGGTCGGCCCCTCGTACTGTCGTCTGGAGCCTGGTGGAGGGTCGGCCCCTCGTATGGTCGTCTGTGTCTGGTGGTGGCCAGCTGGGGCCTACTGAAGGGTCGTCCCCTCGTAGGGCCGTCCGTACTAGAGGTAATCCCCATCCAGGCTCAGGGTATAAACGGGCATATCAATCACCCCCCAGCCCTTAGCCATAGGTGTCATTGAGATGGCTGAGGGATATTTGCTGAATTCGAGACACGTGTGATCAGCTAGGTGAGTGACACCTGTGCAGATACTCATTGATGCTCCAGTTTCCAAGGCAGGGCGGCTGTGCAGTGTGCTTGGGGCCTTGTGCCCTAATTATAGCTTTCTTTGGTAAATGGGTCCACTCATTACCAAAGTATTTAAAAGATTTTCAAAATCTCTCTCTTCATCTTCTTCTTCTTCGCGCCCAAGGTTATTCTCTCTCTAGAACCAGTTCCCATTGCCACTTCAGCCTCCGATTTCCCAGGTTTCAGCAGCGTTCTTGCCCTCTTCTCATCAGGTAACCTCTTTCACCACGCGTTTTCTTTTGCCTTCATTTCTGTTTATTTTTTAGGGTCGTAGGTCGTCTGGTTCTTAGAGCTCCCCCATAGCTTTTTCCGGTGTCTTCTCCAGTCACTAGTTCTTCGAACGTTCTTGACGAAAACCCTTGAGTTCTTTATTTAATCCAAAGGTCAACCCTGGTCAATCTCCCAAGTGTTTGTGGTTGAATTAGCCAAGTCTAGTATAATTTCTTTAAGTGTAGGGTCTTCCCCTTAATGCTTAGGAGGCTTTACAACCTGGTGTCTGAATTCCCGTCCTTGAGAGAGAAACTATTTACCGAGATCAGACGGATAGAGGAGGAGGAAGAGAGGAGACGAGGGGCCGACCCTAATTGGGTACGACCCATCTTTCCCATTCCTCTTGCCACCATAAGACCATCTGAACCCTCTGAGTCTTGTGGGTCGTCATCTCGTCCGGCCGACACTTCCAAACAAAGCGAAATGGATGAGAGAGCCTTCTCTCCAACTGGTGCTGGAACTTCTGGTAGAAGGGACTCACCTGACCTTAGCCCTTCCCGAGAGGCCGAGGGTACGATCCCCTCTGAGGCTGTCCCTGTGACAACCCTATCCCCCAACGCCTTCCAAGTGGCATTTCCTCAGGGTCCTCCTGCAGGTGATGAGGAGGATGAGGACGATGATACAGATGATGAGGTTGATACCTCCCATGCCTCGTCTTTTATCTCCTCTGTTAGGGATAGGGACCTTCTGATATGGAGGCATATTTACGGAGTGCCCTCTGAGGTAACTATGAGGGTGCCCTCTGAGGCTGAGAGGGTTTTTGAGGGTGAAGAGGGAGAGGTTGCAGTCTACGAGCAAATGTTCAAAGTAGGTGTCAGACTTCCCTTCCACCCTGCCATTGTAGACATTCTGTCGGCTCTGGGCGTCTCCCCCTCTCAACTTCCACCCAACTCATGGAGGACGATTCTGGGGTACATCTCTTTGTGGAAAAATGCTTTCACCGATGAGCCCTCGTCCGACGTGTTCTTGGCCTGCTACAATATCACCTCTTCATCTAAACAGCCCGGATACTATCATCTAGGGGCGAGAAGGTCTGAGAAGAAGCTGCTTCACGTAGCTCAAACTTCCAATCATGATTGGAAGAAAAGGTTCTTCTTCATATCTGGGGCATGGGAGAACCCCACCGAGGCGTCCCCTTCTGCCGATGCTCCGAGGGTTCCTAACAGATGGTATAATCCCTCCATGAAAGCTAGGTCAGACCCCGGACTTAGCCTGGAGGAAAGGGATATTATTGAGTATCTGAGGGGACGAGGGAGAGAGGGTGAGATCCCAAAGTTCGAAGATTTGATGACCCCTCGATTCCTTAAAGAAGCTGGTCTGAGGGTCGGCCCTCTGACAGAACTATGTAAGTTATATTGAACATTTTCCCTCCTTTCTTTACTTATTTTTGAAGTGTTCTCTCTTTATCTCTGAACTTTCCTGATGCATCGTATCCTTTTCAGATCGTCCTGCAGGCGTGTCAGACTACCTCTAGGATATGACTGCTCCAAGCCTTCTTGCTGGTCTGACAAAGAAGAAGGGGAAGGAGCCTCAGCAAGCTCCAAAGAAGACAAGGGCCTCAGGGCCGACAGTTGTTGAGCCGACAGCTGTTAGCCACAAAAGGAAGGAGCCTGAGGCTCCAGTCGAGCCTCGTCCTGACCTTAAGACGAGGGCCAGGGCCGAGGCCTCTGAGGGTGCAACCTCTTCATCAAGCATGGGGGCCTTCTGGTCTCAAAATCTGTCCCATCTGAGGGCCGACCCCTCATCTCTCATTGCCAACTTGAGGGCAGCAAAGGCTTCGATGTTCTCTGCACCGTCGGCCTCCGACTTCGAGTTTTTGGCGAAGATGCCTCCAGCCAAAGTGTATGACTACGGTCTGCACTCCCTTGCTCAGGTATTGGTCCTGACTTTTAATTTCATTCTTTCATTAACTGTTCCATCGGCCCCTCTTGACATTTGTTCATTTTTTCTTGCAGTCTGTCTGTGCCCTCACCTCAGCCACCAAGTGGATGGCTGAGAATCAACAGAAATTACTTGAAGCTGAGAGGGCCATTCAACAAGAGGCTGACCTACGGACAGAGTTGGACACTGCTAGGGCCGAGCTGGAGAGCGCAAGGACTGAGCACGCTAGAGTCCTTGATGAGCTGACGAAGCAACATGATGCCGATCTTCAGGCTAAGGACTTGTTGATCAAGGACAAGGACTTGTTGATCAAGGGCAAGGATGAGGCTCTGATCAACCTGGAGACCCAACATAAGACTGAGCTGGAAGCAGCCATCAAGAATGCTGAGGCTGATGCTGTGGAGGCATACAAGACTTCGGATGAATTTCAGGGCTTCGGCCTTGAATATCTTGAAAGGGGGATTAGGACGGCCTGCCGGTGGGTCGTCCTCAGATTTGGCGATGTCGTCTCCTCTGTTCGCCCATCATTGGAGGGTGTTCAACTGGACGACCCCCTAATTGCCGAGGCCCTCAATCAAGTGGAGGCCCAAGTCCAGATCGAGGGGGTCGGCACATCTGAAGATGATCCGGTGCTGGTAACTGAGGAGACCATTCCCATTGATGTTGAGGCTCTGCCCTCTGATGTCGTCCCCTAGGGTGGCTGCCTGTAGCCCATACCCTTGTTTTTGTATTTTTGTTCTGTATATTGTAAAACACTTGATGCTTTATATTAATACCATCGTCTCTTCCTTTCACAACTGTCTCCCATATTTAATTCTGTTATGGTTTGTTCCTTGCAAATTTGCTTCTTCGTTGATGATGATGATACTAACCCTTCCCTCGTCTTTTTGAGGACCAATGTGGGGTCGTCCCCTCATCAGGCCTCATTATAGCCGAGGGTTCAAATGATCAAATTAATGATTTTTAAATAAAGTCTACCCTCGTCTTTCTTGAGGACAGTGGTGGGGTCGTCCCCTCCACTGGCCCTCATTATAGCCGAGGGTTCAACTTACCAAATTAATGGTTTTTAACAAAGTCTTCCCTCGTCTTTCTTGAGGACTGTGGTGGGGTCGTCCCCTCCACTGATCCCCATTATAGCCGAGGGATCAACTTACCAAATTAATGGTATATATGAAGTCTACCCTCGTCTTTCTTGAGTGCAGTGGAGGGGTCGTCCCCTCCACTGGTCCTCATTATAGCCGAGGGTTTAACCATCCAATTTAATGGATTTTAACAAAGTCTTCCCTCGTCTTTCTTGAGGACTGTGGTGGGGTCGTCCCCTCCACTGATCCCCATTATAGCCGAGGGATCAACTTACCAAATTAATGTAAAGTCTACCCTCGTCTTTTTTGAGGACAGTGGTGGGTCGTCCCCTCCGCTGGTCCCCATTATGGCCGAGGGTTCAACTAACCAATTTTAATGGTATATATGAAGTCTACCCTCGTCTTTCTTGAGTGCAGTGGAGGGGTCGTCCCCTCCACTGGTCCTCATTATAGCCGAGGGTTTAACCATCCAATTTAATGGATTTTAACAAAGTCTACCCTAGTCTTTCTTGAGGACTGTGGTGGGGTCGTCCCCTCCACTGATCCCCATTATAGCCGAGGGATCAACTTACCAAATTAATGGTATATATGAAGTCTACCCTCGTCTTTCTTGAGTGCAGTGGAGGGGTCGTCCCCTCCACTGGTCCTCATTATAGCCGAGGGTTTAACCATCCAATTTAATGGATTTTAACAAAGTCTACCCTCGTCTTTTTTGAGGACAGTGGTGGGTCGTCCCCTCCGCTGGTCCCCATTATAGCCGAGGGTTCAACTAACCAATTTAATGGTATATATGAAGTCTACCCTCGTCTTTCTTGAGTGCAGTGGAGGGGTCGTCCCCTCCACTGGTCCTCATTATAGCCGAGGGTTCAACTTCTTTGCATGTATACTAGAGCTGATAACCACTGGATGAGGGAAACACTGATACTTCTCATTAATCTTCAATGTGTTCTGTCGAAACAATGCTTATTACAACTATGGCTTATCAAGACCTTACAACACTACTGGTAGTATTTTTTCAAATGATCTGCATTCCAGGGGTTTGAGAAAGGTTCCCCCTCCAGGTTTTCTAGCCTGTAGGTCCCTGGGACAACTTCATCGATGACCCTATATGGGCCATGCCAATTAGGATGGAGCTTGTTGGGTTTCTGCCAAGTCTTTTTAAGAACCAAGTCTCCCACTGCGATAGGCCTCTGTTTCACCCTTTGGTTGTAAAACCTTGCGGTCCTCTGCTGGTAGGAAGCTTGCCTTATCTCAGCATCCTCCCTTCTTTCCTCAATCAAGTCCAGGTCAAGTCTCCTCTCTTCCGTATTTCCCTGGGGGTCATACACTTGGACCCTATGAGTGGGAAACTCGACTTCGGTGGGGATGACTGCTTCTGATCCATAAGCTAACATGAATGGGGTCTCCCCAGTAGAGGTCCTTACTGTCGTCCTGTATGCCCACAACACTGCATATAACTCCTCGACCCATCTTCCTTTTGCCTCCTCAAGCCTCTTCTTAATCCCATCTAGGATTGTCCTGTTCGTAACTTCGGTTTGCCCATTGGCCTGAGGTCGGCCTGGGGTGGAGAAAAATTGTTTGATACTTACCCTCTCACAGTACTTCTGCAGAGAGGCATTCTTGAACTGAGTCCCGTTATCCGAGATGAGGGTGTTGGGTAGACCATATCTGCATATCACATTTTTCCAAATGAACTGAAAGGTCTTCTGCTCTGTGATCGACCATTGGCTCAGCCTCTACCCACTTTGAAAAGTAGTCAATTGCCACGATGAGGAATCGATAGTTATTGACTGCCCTCGGTAAGGGTCCTACCAGGTCAATCCCCCACACTGCAAATGGCCATGGGGATGTAATGGAGGTGAGAGGCTGATGGGGCTGGTGAGGGATGGTGGAAAATCTCTGGCATTTGTCACACTTCTTTACATATGCTGCGGCATCTTTCCCCAAGGTCGGCCACCAGTAGCCTTGGGTGATCACCCTCTTTGCCAAGGATCTACCCCCAATATGGCTTGAGCACGACCCTTCATGCACGTCTTGCAAAATGGAAGGGACCTCTGAGGGATGCACACACCTAAGTAAGGGGAGCAGAAACTCCTTTTTGTACAGCGTGTCTCCGATGACAGCGAACTTTGCAGCCCTGTATCTCAGCTTCTTCCTCTCTTGGCTCGCTTCTGGCATCTCTCCCCCTCTAATGTATCTGATCAGGGGGTCCATCCATGAAGGTTCTTGAGAAACATTCATGCAAACACCAAGTGTTCCCCCGACGTCTTCGATAGTTGGTCGAAGCAAGATTTCTACCGGGACTGTCCTCCTTATGTCTGTCCTAGTAGCTGAGGCCAACCTTGCAAGGGCGTCAGCACGGCCATTGTCGAGCCTAGGTACCCTCTTGAATTTCACTTCTTTGAAGTTTTT
This sequence comes from Sambucus nigra, assembly GCA_949130495.1. Classification (NCBI taxonomy): domain Eukaryota; kingdom Viridiplantae; phylum Streptophyta; class Magnoliopsida; order Dipsacales; family Adoxaceae; genus Sambucus; species Sambucus nigra. Next base: position 85,468,048 of record OX422223.1, on the reverse strand, counting down.
TAGCAATGACCTCACCTTATCAAGATACCTAGCCATCCTCTCGTCTTTGGCCTCATAGGCTCCTAGTATCTGATTCACCACCAGCCTTGAATCACTGTGAACCGACATTTGGCCGACACTAAGGGATTTGGCCAAGGAGAGGCCAGCTATCAAGGCCTCATACTCAGCCTCATTGTTGGAGGCTTTGAAATTGAACCTCAGGGCATACTCGACGTCAGTGCCATCGGGTGCTGATAGTATCAGTCCAGCACCACTTCCGCTATCACAGGAGGACCCGTCAACGAAGAGGCTCCATGGAGTTTTTCCTTCAGAGAAATTTCCCTCAGAGAGGGACCCCTGTCTAAAGATGTATCTTCCCTCTTCGTTTTCAGTCACTTTTCTTCTAGCGGTGCTCGTCTCAGCCATATCTGCGGGTGTGTCTTCTGTATCTGCCTTCCCGAGGGTCTCACCCTCGGCCTCATCATCTTCCCAGGTGAACTCAGCCACGAAGTCCGCCAAGGCCTGCCCCTTAATGGCTGTCTTAGGCTGATACACAATGTCAAACTCCCCCAGCTCTATAGCCCAGGTCATTAGCCTTCCTGATTTTTCAGGCTTGTGTAGGACCTGCCTAAGAGGAGAGTCAGTAAGGATGACCATAGTATGGGACTGGAAGTACGGTTTCATCTTTCTTGAGGCATGGATCAAGGCATAGGCCAACTTCTCCATCCTCGGGTATCTCTGCTCTGCCCCCTGGAGTGCCTTGCTGTTAAAATACACAGGCTTCTGTATACCGTCCTCGTCTCTCACAATGGCTGCGCTGATGGCAGACTCTGAGACGGCGAGGTACACGTAGAGTCGTTCACCCTGCACGGGTCGTGACAGCAGCAAGGGAGACCCTAGGTATGATTTTAGCTCTTTGAAAGCCTCATCGCATTCTTTACCCCATTCAAAGGCTTTCCTAAGGATCTTGAAGAATGGTAGACACCTGTCTGTGGCCCTTGACACAAATCTGTTCAGGGCATCCACTCTCCCTGTGAGCCTCTGGACATCTTTAATGGACTTGGGGGTCTTCATCTCAATTAGGGCCTTTATCTTTTCAGGATTGGCCTCGATGCCTCTTTGATTGACAATGAACCCCAAGAATTTCCCTGCTCCGACCCCGAAGACACACTTGGCCGGATTAAGCTTCATCTGGTACTTGTCCATCGTATTAAAGGTCTTCTCCAGGTCTGCCACATGATCCTCTGCCTTCAGACTCTTAGTCAGCATGTCGTCTACGTAGACCTCCATAGACTTCCCAATTTGATCTTCAAACATTTTGTTCACGAGGCGCTGGTATGTTGCCCCTGCATTCTTTAGGCCAAAGGGCATGACCCTGTAGCAGTATGTCCCCTTGTCAGTGATGAAGGCAGTTCTCTCCGAGTCTTCAGGGTTCATAAAGATCTGGTTGTACCCTGAGTAGGCATCCATAAAACTCATGAGCTCGTGGCCTGCAGTAGCGTCTACCATCTGGTCAATGCGGGGGAGAGGGAAGCTGTCTTTGGGGCAGTGCTTGTTGAGGTCTGTGAAGTCCACACACATTCGCCACTTCCCGTTGGCCTTTGGGACAATGACTGCGTTGGACAACCATTCTGGGTAAATGACCTCTCTGATAAATTCAGCGTCTTCCAACTTCTTGACCTCATCCCTGATGACCTCGTACTTCTCTCTAGAGTAAATCCTCCTCTTCTGTTTCACCGGCTTCACTCCCTCTACCACATTGAGCTTGTGGCACATGATTTCAGGGTCGATCCCTGGCATATCTACATGACTCCACGCGAAGACGCTTCGTCTTCTCCTCAACAGTTTGATGAGGTCTTCCTTGATACTGGGCTTCAGAGACTTGCCAATTTGGACGGTTTTTCCCGGGTCATCCTCATCGAGGATGATGGGTTCTACCTCCTCAGCGGCCTCTCCTTTTTTGAGCTTCGTCTCCTCCCTGGGGTCTAGGGTATCAATGTTGTAAGTGACTGTAGCCCTCTTGTGTGCCTCCCTTTCTTCAGCGGAGTTGTAGTAGCATTCTCTCGCTGTCGTCTGGTCTCCCTGAACTTCCCCCACCCCGTAAGGGGTGGGGAACTTAACCATCTGGTGGACTGTGGATGGCACAGCTTCAAACCCCTTGAGGGCCACACGTCCTAGTATGATGTTGTATGCTGAAAACACCTGCTCATCCAGCACAAAGAAGCTGACCTTCTTCGTGAGCCATCTCGGCCACTCATCCCCCATCCTGACATCAGCCTCATATATTCCCAGGGGGTGAACCTTCTCCCCACTGAACCCAATCAATGGATGGTGGTATGGGACAAGTCTGGCACGACTGAGGCCCAAGGCCTTGAAGCATGGCCAAAACATCACATCTGCGGACGAGCCCCCATCTACCAGGATCCTCGGCACTTCACACCCGTGTACCCTAGTGGTGATGACGAGAGGGTCATCGTGCGGGGCCAAGAGGCCTTTGAAGTCCATTCTTGAAAATCCCACTATCAAAGTGTCCATATCAACCTTCTTTCTTTTTTCTGACTTGACCTCTAGGGAGGTCGAGTGCACCGTCTTCGTCACTGCCTTAGCTTCAGCGACATGGGCCTTCCTGTCGGCGACTTCTGACCCTCCTCCTGCCAGTCCCCCAGATATCATTCCTACTCCGAGCGAGATCATATTAAGCCTCTTGACGGGGCCCTGATCGTCTCTCGGCGGGAGGTCAGGGTCGTCCTCATCATCAGAAGGGTCGTCCCCTCTTTTTTGAGGACCTTCTCTGCATGCATCGACTCGCTTCTTTCTGGGGTCGTCCCCTCGGCCCCTCTTGACGGCGCCTCTGTCGACGTACTTTCTGAGCTTCCCTTCTTTCAGCATCTTCTCAATCTCATCTTTCAGAGCAAAGCATTTATCTGTCACGTGGCCGTGGTCTTGGTGAAATTCACACCACAGGTTCTTATTCCTCTTCCCGGGTGGTGCCCTCAGCTTCTCGAGCCACTTTAGGGATCGGTCACTCTTAATCTCATTGAGAATCTGTTCGCAGCCGACCGTCAGAGGGGTGTACCCCGCGAACTTGTCATCCGAGGACCTCTTCTTCCCCTCTTTGTTCTTTTTAGGGTATTTACTCCCACTAGCACCCCCTCTCTCGTCTTCATATTTTGCCGCCATCGCCTCTTCGGCGTTCATCACCTTTCCTGCTGTTGACAACAGTTCAGCCATCGTCCTCGGAGGGTCTTCAGCAAGCTTCCATAGCAGCTTCCCCTTTTGGAGTCCTCCAATCAGGGCTGTCATAGCTATGCTTTCCTCATAGTCTTCCACCTCCAGCTTCTCCTTATTGAATCTGACTATATAGTCCCTCAGACTCTCACTCTTCCCCTGCTTGACATAGAGCAGGTGGATGGTCTTCTTCTGTGGCCTCACCCCGAAGCAGAAATTATGGATGAACAGGTCGGCCATCTGCTTAAAGTTTTCAATGGAATTTTTTGGAAGAGACGTGTACCAGACATGCGCAGCCCCTGTCAAGGTACCAGAGAAGGCACAACACCTCATCTCATCTGAGATAGAGTATATTTCTGCCGCCGACTGATACATCTCCACATGGTGGACGGGGTTGGTACTCCCGTCATACCTGTGGGTGACCATAGGTGGCTTGAATTTTGATGGCGTGGGGAAGTTGACTATCTTTGCCACAAAGGGTGAGCCTATGGTGTATCCCCTCTGAAGAGGGTCTCGGCTCTTCAGTATGTCGCCAATCTTATCCTCCAACCGCTGAATTGAGTCATTCCAGGGCCTCACAGGGTCGGCCTGGCCGATGTTATCCCCTGCTGCCTCTCCGAGGTGGACGGAAGGTTCTGCGGCAGCAGGCCTGTGTCGGCTGTTTACTTCCCTTTGGCCATCCTCCCGTCCTCAGGGTCGGCCGTCTGCTGCCTCCCTCCTGGATCTCGCAGCGCTTCTTGGTCGGGACAACTGTTCCCTTAGGTCATTCACTGGGCCTAGCCTCTCAAAGGCCGATCCCCTGCTCAAGCGATCAAAAGCAGAGCCCCTCGGGCGATCGTCAGGGTTTGGTCTCACACCCTTCCCTCGGCTGTCCTGGAGAGGTCGTACAGTATTGTTGGAGAGCTCATATGGCTCCCAACATTCTATAGGGGCCTCCTCACCCTCCAGATCGTCATACCTGTCCTCAGGGCAAGGGTTTCCTTGCCTCCCCAGGCGTAAACGCCGGGGGTCAGCAACATCCCTACGCCGCTGAGGGGGTGGAAGGTCTTTGCGTGGCGCCTGGGGTGGTCCCCTGGCCTCATGCTGTCCTGGAGCTGCTGCCGGAGTAATCATCTCAGGTGAGACCCCCGGTGGTCTCAGTATGTTCTGACTTAGAGCGGTGAACTGCTCCTGCATCATCCGCTGGCTGGCTGCCAGAGACTTTAGGGCTGCTGCCACATCAGCCATCTCAGACTGAGGCGGCGGCTGACTGGAACTGGGTCTTCCCCCCTCATCCGGAGGGGGAAGAGGTGGTGGTGGCATCTCAGGTGCCATGTGCTTGAGCTATGAAAAGTTGAACTAAAGAAATACTGGTGAGCTTGGGAACCTTAGTGGGTCTCTTTCAATGGTGAAACACCTCCTCTCAGGGGGAGTGTTGGTTCACCACCAGAGTGCCCAGTGAGGTCAAGCTGTACAAAGGAAGAGATGTCTTCTTGTTCCCCCAGACGGCGCCAAACTGATGATGCTAAGATTTAGCACCACCAGATAAGTGATAGTGAGCTCAAGCAGTAGCAGCCATGGCAGCCATAGAGATGCAAGTATATAAGTATGTGAGTGTGTAGAAGGAGGTGAGTATAAGTGGAACAAGATGATGATGTAGAGTGGTTCAGCCAATTTGACCTACATCCACTGTGAGTGTGTGATCCACTAAGTATGGGCACTAATGGCCTTGGGATACAATGCACATGAGCTCTCTCTCTCTCTGCTGTGTATACAAGCAGGGTTTTAGCTAGGGCTGTAATGAATCGATCCCCTGTAGGGTTGTAGGTGATAAGTATATATATAGGTCTTGGGGGGTGTAGTGTACCCCCCAAGTATGCATGGTGCATGTGAATGATGATCCAGCCAACCCCCTGTTGACACCTGTAGATGCCAAATGATGACACAATATTCCCTCACGTGAGGGTGTGATTCGGTTATAACGGTCTGCCACGTGTCATATGAGCCTCACGCGCACTGTTCCACGCGTCTCCCAAACCACGCGCTGTCAGGATGTCACCCTCGGCCTATGAGCCGAGGCCGAGGGAAAAGTTCCTTCCGGTAGTGAGTCTGGCTTAGTTCTGGCCTCGTACTGTCGTACCCTCGTAGGGTCGTCCGGAGCCTGGGGGGTCGGCCCCTCGTACTGTCGTCCGGAGCCTGGTGGAGGGTCGGCCCCTCGTACTGTCGTCTGGAGCTTGGTGGAGGGTCGGCCCCTCGTACTGTCGTCTGGAGCCTGGTGGAGGGTCGGCCCCTCGTATGGTCGTCTATGTCTGGTGGTGGCCAGCTGGGGCCTACTGAAGGGTCGTCCCCTCGTAGGGCCGTCCGTACTAGAGGTAATCCCCATCCAGGCTCAGGGTATAAACGGGCATATCAACCATATATCATAGTACCAGTAATCGGTTAGTTCGGGGTCTTCTGTGGAGACAAGCTCAATATGGTAGCAATGGGTCGGTTTGTCCTGCTTCTGAACTAGGAAGGGGGTCATTGTTATTCCCTCGGGCATGTCGACCATAGAGGCCAAGGTAGCGAGGGCATCGGCTAGGTTATTCTTTTTTTGGGGCTGGTAATGGAAGGTGATATATCAGAATTGGGAGGCTAACTCTTCTAATTGGGCATGAAAAGGTTGGAGCTTTTCGTCCTTAACTTTCCACTTTCTGAGCACTTGATCGATGATGAGGGTAGAATCCCCAAATACATCAAGGTATTGAATACTTTTCTTAAGAGCGACCTTGAGGCCCACTGTGCATGCCTCGTATTCTGTCATGTTATTGGTGCAAGGGAAATCCAATTTTATGGCGATAGGAGTGTGGGAGTCATCTGGGGCGACCAGGAGTATCCCAATGCCATATCCCTTTTTGTTGGCAGTGCCATCGAAGAACATTTTCCATCGGAGGCAGTCTGGAGTGGTGCATAGGACATTTTCATCTGGGAATTCGGAGATCCAGACATCTGTTTCTTCTACAGGGTAGTCAGCGAGGTAGTCAGAGATGGCTCTTCCTTTTATGGCTTTCTGTGTGGCGTACACGATATTGAACTCGGTTAGGAGCATCAACCATCGGGCCATTTGGCTGGATAAGGCGAGTTTCTCAAGCAGGTATTTGATGGGATCTATTCGGGATACAAGCTTAATGGGTAAGGCGAGCATGTAGTGTCGCAACTTTTGGGTGACCCAAACAAGGGCGACACATGCCTTTTCTAAAGCAGTGTAGTTGACCTCGTACCCGGCCAATTTGTGACTGGCATAATAGATGTCTCCTTCTTTACGGGAGTGTTCGAGGTATTGGGCTAGCAAAGCCCCAGCTGCAGTGTCGGTTATGGTTAGGTATAGTAGCAAAGGGAGACCAGGCTGTGGTGGCATGAGAACTGGAGGTTGGGTCAGATATTTTTTGATTCGGTTAAAGGCTTCTTGGCAGGCCTCGTTCCAAACCTTGGTTGAGTCCTTTCGGAGGATCTTGAAGATTGGTTCACAGATGTAGATTAACTGGCTGATGAACCGGCTGATATATTGTAATTTCCCAAGAAAACCCCGGACTTCTTTCTCTGTTCGGGGAGGTGGCATCTCAAGTATGGCCTTCAGCTTGGTGGGGTCTGCTTCTATCCCCTTCTCACTGACCATGAATCCTAAGAGTTTTCCCTTTGTAATGCCGAATATGCATTTCTTTGGATTAAGTCGCATCTGAGACTGCCGCAGTCGTTCGAAGAACTTTCTGAGAGCAGGAGCATGACCTTCTCTAGTTTTGGACTTTATGATCATATCATCCATATAAACCTCGACCTCTTTGTGAATCAGATCGTACAAGATGGTTGTGGCAGCTCTTTGGTAGGTAGCCCCAGCATTCTTGAGATCGAATGGCATAACGGTGTAGCAAAAGGTCCCCCATGGGGTGATGAATGAGGTTTTCTCTTGGTGGTCGGGGTGCATCTTGATTTAGTTGTATCCGACAAACCCGTCGATGAATGACTTGAGAGCATGACTGGTTGTGTTGTCCATGATCATATCGATGTTGGGTAGTAGATAATCATCCTTCGGAGAGGCTTTGTTTAAATCTCGGTAATCCACACACATTCGAATCTTTCCTCCTGATTTTGGTACAGGTACAATATTGGCTAGCCATGTGGGATATTCGATCACTTGAATGAAACCCACGTTTAACTGTTTGACCATCTCTTCTTTGACCTTGAGCGACCATTAGGTGCGTAGCTTTCTCAATTTTTGTTTAACTGGCTCGTAATTTGGAAGAGTGGGGATCTCATGCTGAGCTATTTCAGGATCAATACTAGGCATATCGTCGTAGGACCATGCGAAGACATCCACAAACTCCTTTAGCAATTCTTCGAGTTGTGCACGCTCACGCTCGTTAAGGGGGGCCCCTATCCTAATCTCGCGCAGTTGGCTACTAGAATCGAGATTAACAACAAAAGTCTCTTCTTCATTAACTTAAACGCGGTTATGCTATTTGTTATTAACCTTATTTAAATCAGTTAAGAATTGTTCATTTGCAAAATCATCATCATCAAAAGTTTGATTATAATCCAAGCAGTTAATGTAAGGCACAGCAAGATACTCAAAATCTTCATTTATTTCATTAATAGGAAAAACAACATTAAGAACCTCATCAAAAGAGGTCTCGATTACATTTGAGCAAGGCTGGACAACAGTAGAAGAAATAGGGTGAACATTGGGGTTAGGTGGGATTTCAACAGGTAGAGTTGGCGTAGCATGCCAGTTGAGGAGAGGTGTATCCGTAGCTTTGATCAGATGAGAGGGATCTAGTGATGTAGCGCCTGAATGAACCATGCAGAGTGCCAGCCCCAGTGTCTGCAGGTTGAAGGAATCTTCAAAGTTACTTTCCTCAGTCTCTTCAGTATCTTTGATAAGCGGTGGCACCTGGTGTTGGTAACTCCCTGCCCATGAGTAGTTGTCTTCGAATAAGATCTCCATTCTAGGCTTCATCTTCTTATCTGTATGGTCATACCACGGTTCTGGGAAGCCGCAAAAGGGGAAGTCTTCGCCCTCTTTGATAAATAGTCCATTTAAGGAGTCTCCTGATATAGTTCGGACGCAGTCTAACCTTCTCTTTGATCGAGTCTGGCGGGTCATTCTGAGCTCTTGTTCTGATGGTTGATATCCCAAGCTGCAAGGAGGGAAAGCTTTCTTCAGTTCGATGGGCTCAAGTATCCCTTGTTGCCTCGTCCTAGCCCCAGTCTGGGCATAAAGTGCATGTTTCTGAACATCTGAATCACATTGACATTACCATGAGGGTCGTATTCTGGACAAACCCTTTCTTTTAAATAGTCCCCTGCCGGGAGTAGGGATGGCTCAACTCGGAATCCTGATAGGAGCATATTATTTTACCCATGCTGTATGTCGAGAATTAGACTGGTGGTACTTGCACCCTCGGCACTACCGTCATCACCCAAGATTGTTATGACTCGCCCATCGACGAAGAACTTCAATTTCTGATGGAATGAGGAAGAGACACCCTTTATACTGTGGAGCCAGGGTCATCCGAGCAACAGGTTGAAACAGGCCGGGATATCGATGACTTGGAATTCGACGTCAGGGTTTATAGGGCCAGCCCCTATTATAAGTTTTATGGATTCCATCACCTCCCGACGGGTATTATCGTAGGCACGCAAGGCAGCGGAGGTTGGAGTGAGGTCAGTTTCTTTTAGGCCTAAACATTTGAAGGTTATTAGTGGGCAAACATTCAAAGCGGATCCGTTATCAACGAGCGAAAGTGGTACCACCTTCCCCATAACTTCGATGGAGATGTTGAATGCATGGTTATGATTCGGCCCAATTTTGGGGGTTTCCTCTTCAGAAAATGACAGCATTCGGGTGGAGGTCAAGGGCCCGACCAAATTTACCACTTCTTCTGGTGTGGTAGAAGGAGGAACTATGGATACTGTGAGAAACTTGATTAAAGCATTTCTGTGCTACTGGGAAGACGTGACAAGCCCCCATAGAGTGATGTTATCTTGAGTTTTCTTCAGTTGATCGAGGATCTTGCTCTCCTCGAGGGTCATTTCTGGCATATGAAGGTTTTCAATGCCCTTCCCCTTGTCATTTGCTGGTAGTGAGCTCGGAACTTGGTAATGCCTCCCAGATCTGTTCATGTGATTTACTGAAGAAGGAAAAAACTTAAATCTAGTTTCTTCATCGATCTCAGGCTGCTCTGCCACCCCGTCTATTTCTCCGAGGAGTTCTTAAAATGATATCAGCCCACATAAGTTGGCTACTGGGCCAGTTCTTCCTGAAGCTTGTTCTTTATTTGAAACTTCGAATTCTTCCCCCCATTTGGTGGTAACAATTCTGTTTTCCCTTGTGAAGTCAATGCATTCCACAACTTCAATGGCTTCTTCATATAGGTTTTCCCATTATGTGGGGATGTGTAAGGGTGAAGGGACCAGGTGCCCTTGTAGCTTCAAAGCATCAAATAACTCGATGATACTGCAAATGCTATTAGTTTTCTTGAATACTTCCGCCATGATCTGGACAACATCATCTAAGCTGACTTTGTCTGTTGGTACCACCCACCTATCTGATTCTCAGGCCCATTTTCGTGCTTCAAAAAATAGTGCGCTGAACCTCTGACAATTGATAGTCATCTGTGAGGGCAATTTCAGCCCAAACTCTAGGAGTTGATTCAATACCTCTGATAATTCCATTCTTCCACTTTCAGAACGGGTACGGACAGTGATGCATGCTCTGGTAAGGTGTGACAGTGCCTGATCAGCGGGGCTAGTAGGGTGTAGGAAGAAATATAGGAAAATTTGAAGAGGTTTAGGAGGGTATAGGGGTATGATTTGGGTTGATGGATCGAAATTCGGGTTTTCTTCCAAGAAGATGGCATTGGTGTGATTCGGGAGGGGGTTATGAGTACTGTTTGGCTTAGGATTGGCTGGTGGGGCGATGGTACCCCGATCAATGCGATCTTGGATTATGTTTCGAAGGTGGAAGCATTGGTCGGTGGTATGGCTGGCAGTTTGGTGAAAGGCGCAATAAGCATTGGTATTAAAATTTCTTGGGAGTGGATTTGGCAATGGACGGGGATCCAAGGGTTTTATAAGGTTTTGGCTTAACAGGGCTTGGTAAACTTTGGAGAGGGGAGCATGAAGCTCAGTGTATTCCCTTCGGATGGGGGCAGGGCGACTTTCTGGTGCCCAGGATGTGGTTAGTTGAGAGATGTTGTTGATGGTTGAGACTGTAGTATTGGTAGGCTTGTCATACTTTCTAGGGGTGAACTTTCCAGACACCTTCTTCGGTTCAACTTCTGTTTTGGCAAGACCTTCCTCGATTTCTACTCTTGCTTCTCTGAGAGCTCGAAAGTGGGGGTAGTACTGTCCTCCCATGGTTGCTCGAACATGGGGCAAGAAATTCTTCTTCACTATATTGACTTGTTCTTCTTCAGATGGCCGATTGGTCATGGTAGCTGCTTTTTCCCTTCATCGGGCTATAAAGTTACTGACTGATTCTCCAGAGTTTTGTTTGAGCAGCTCTAAATCACGACGGGTGACCTCAAGCTCCTCGTTGTATTTGTACTGCGATATGAATTCTCGAGCTACATCCTCCCAGCTATGGATTCTGGATTCCTTAAGAGATAAAAACCATCAGCGGGCATTTTCCTTCAAAGTTTGTTGAAATAATTGGGCCATCACCTCTTCAGAAGCCCCTAGGAGAGTCATGGAACGGTGATAACTACGAAGATGAACAATTAGGGGGCCACTCCCTCCGAACTTCTCGATATTTGGCATCTTAAACTTCTCGGGTAACCTTGCTTTAGGATACGGAGACATATGGGTGTAGTCCATGCAATTCCCAGAGATTCGAACCTGGTCGAACTTCTTAGTGAGCATCCTAAGATCTTCTTTGACTTCGTTCAACTCCTTCTCCTTTGGATCAGGGACCACAGGCAGGTTAGACACAGGCTGGGCAATGTTTGTCATTGGAAGCTGGGCCGGCAGCGACCCATTGGCAGGAGGGGCACGTGGAGCGTGCTGATATTCTTCTGGGACCCAGATAGGATCGGGTGGACCCATAGCATGAGGGAACAGGGACTCGGGCTCTTGAGGAAGAGGAACTTGATTTCGTTGCATTTATCGGACCTCAACTTGGAGGTTGTCAATCTTGTCCACGAGCTGGGCTAGAACTGTCAGCAGATCTGGTTGTATGACTGGTGCTTGATCCACATTCTTCATGGAAGATGGATGGATCTTGGATTCAGAAGAAGTAGTAACGGAGCGGATGAAACTCCTAGGTGATTTGACTGAAGATCGAAGACAATAGGGAGCCAGGCCAAGGGCGTGCAATCGACTTGAGAAGGCGTAGGATGAGATTTATTTTTGGGAAAAAAAGGAAGAAACTATTTTTGGATTTTTGATAAAGAAGGGAGAAATGTTTTTGGATTTTTAATAAAGAAGGAAGAAATGTTTTTGGATTTTTGATAAAGAAACGAGAAATGTTTTTTTTTTGGATTTTTTTGGAGACGGAACTCAGCATGATTATTATGATTATTATGTTCTCACTTGTATTTAATTCTCCTAAATGCAATGACGGACGGGACCCGATCCTGGAAAAGTGGGGGGTCTTAATATATGCAAAGCTACGTTTGGACTTGTAACCAGTCTTGCGGGCAGGGTCCCGTTTTAAAAAATGCGCAAAAATTGGGCGGCAGGTTGACCCGAAATTTCGACAGAGTTTCGGGTTGAAACCGACAATCTAAAGTGCGTATCCTAGGTTTGACGCCTATATGCGGGTATGCAGTTGGTTGGGTGAATCGGCATGGGTTCCCCCCTTTGGCATGACTTCCACGATATACGTCTTACTCTTGCGGGCAATTGGTACGTGTGGACAAGCCATTTGATATACCTGAGTGTACGTGAATTGTCTCACCATATACCCCATGGGGACGGTACGTGTGAGAGCGAATTCGATATACTCGGCGTACGTGAACGAATTCCCTGCGATATACGTCCCGTCATGACTTCGGTCAAGCGGTACGATGCGGGGGGACCGTTCGATATACGTCGAAGGTACTTGGCCAATGGAAGGTGAGAGCCATATCGCTTAGGCTAACTGCGACCTGCCGGACCAGCGCCCATCACGAAGTGACCCTCCAGTTACTGGGTAAGATTTGGTCAATATCAATGCTCTTTGGTGATATCGTGTGAATCATGCCTGATTCTCTTATTAGTATCTTATAATGAGAATGCCTTTCTTGATTATGCCAAAACAGGGAGCCAAGTAGAAGTACCCCAAACGGTACACCAAGTATGGATGGGTAATGCGTGCAACATGGGGATATACATGTGATCCTAGGTGCACGTGGTGTGAAGTGTACATGGAAAATTTTCTACAAGTGTGTGAATATAAGCATAGGCATGGGATATACATGTGAGAAAAGGGGATAGGCAGATATGGGGGGGGGGGGGGGGGAACATAAACAAATAAACCATCCATGTAAATAGAATCAAGCCCTCAAAATATAATAAAATAATTGTTCCCAGCAGAGTCGCCACTGTGGCCATCCCCCGATCCCCGCCGCGGAGGGAGGAAGGGATCATTCGGGTCCCGCGCGTCCCCTCTCTCGGGAGAGACCTTCGGCCAGCGTCGATTTTGTTAGGTGTGAAGATGTAGAGAGAATTAGTGTCGCCAGTCTATTTTACTCAAAACAGACAAAAGAAAAGGGGGATCCACCCCGAAGGATGACATCCAAAGACATACTGGTGCGTGCGAAACCAAATGATTCGAGAAGGGTTCGGAGGCTTAGTTACAAAATGGGAAAGTGTTAGGCACCCATTCCGCCCCTTCTGTCTCTCATGGATATTTTCTATTTTCCTTTATATTTTCCCCCGTGATATGTGTGCATGTGTATATATAGAATGGAGGTAGGAATCCTCGACTTGTATCATGGAAAAGACAAAGCGAGTCATCCATAGGAATGTGAGATTAGTGTAGAAAATAAGATTTACGTGATTACCCCGACGTTGACCGTTATAAGGGAACGATAACGCATATGGAATAATACGTTACTAAGAACAAGTATATAGAATATAATGGAAAATGAGATAAAGAGAAGATAGAAAATAAGAGAAAAAGTGAGAAAAGGACTCGAGTCTCGAGTTTTACCCCGAGACGCCTACGTAGCCTATAAAGGCATCAAAGTCCACGTAGTTCGCATACAAATGAGGGTGGGGTTTAACCCATAAATCCAAATGGAGAAATCTCTTATTTGTGAATGTGTGTGTGTGTGTGTGTGTGTGTAAAAAAGTGTTTTAGTTGTGAGAAGAGTGTGGAAAAAGTGTAAGAATCCCGACTTGGAATTTATGAGCAAAACCTTTTTTTCTTGTTTTTTGGAGTTTTTATTTATATTAAAATATGGGATGTGCAATAATACTAAATAAAAAGTATATTTATGATGTGTGAGACGACATAATAAAAGAGCTTAAGTAATAAAACAAGTTCTTGCAAGTTTAAGAGAATTTTAGGAGAGAGTTTGAGAAAGTTGGACCTTCTTGGAGATGTTGAGCTTGATCTTGAATGTTGAGGAGCATCCCTTACACTTAGATGATGATGGGGAGTGGTTAATTCACCAAGTTTGATGAAAGGGATGATGAAAAGTGGAAGTGAAAAAGGGATTTGGAAGTTGAAATCACGCTGCCTTCGAGAGAGGTTTCTGGGGTTCGTTCAGAGTGATTTGCTTCTGATCTGAGCTCCCCTTGAAAATGAGGCCAAGGCCTCCTTTTATAGGCCCAGGGGTTTGCCGTTCGGCATAGATCCCTTCCTGCCTGTCGGCAGGCAGGTGCCAATAGGCAGGTTCTAGGACCTGCCGTTTGGCAGTGTGTTTCAGGCTTTTTCGGAAAATCGGCCGCCGAGGGCAAACCGTTCGTCAGAATCATGCACGGGGCATACCGTTGGAAAGGTAATTCAAAGGCCTTTGAAAGTACTTGGACCTCTCCCGAGTTCGAGAGTTGAATTCGGGTCAAATGTGGCTTAGAAGCGTTTGTCGGTCCGCTGGACGGGGAATCGTTCGGACGCAAATGGATCGTTCGTCTGTATGGTAAGTCCTAATCGTGCATGAGACAGACCGTTAGAAAGGTTAGGAGATTTACTTCGACATTCCAAAGAGTTTAACCTGGTTCGGGGAGTTAACTTTGGGCAACCGGGACCGAGAAGCCTTCGGTGACCTCTCGGAGTCAAACAGATCATTCGTCCGCATGGAAAGTCAGAATCACGCACGGGGTGGACCGTTGGAAAGGGTATTCAGGGCCGTTTAAAGATTTATTTAGCCTCGGTTGAGTTGAAGAGTTGAATTAGGTCAAACAGAGCCCGGGAGCGCCCGACGGCCTCTAGGTCAGGTTTCGGACGCAAACGGCGCGTTAGTCCTCATGGTAAGTCAGAATTACGCACGGGAGAGACCATTGGAAAGGGTATTTAGTTCCCTTCGAAGATTCATTGAGTCTCAGTTGAGATGAAGAGTTTGACTTTTGGGTCAAACTGAGGCAGGGAGTGCCCGATGGCTTTTAGGTCAGTACTCGGGACGTGATCAGGGTTCAGTGATGAGTGGAGGTACTAGGGACCTAAGGAGAGTTAGGGGATAACAGAATGAGGTGTCTACATCAGGTGTTGACAATAACATGTGCTTTACTGGTTGATGTTGTAGTAATGGTAGTGGTGATGAAACCGCAGTAAGTGTACTCTAAATGAAAAAAAACTCAGGTGTATAAAATAATGATGGGTAATAGTACAAACTGTTTATACAATAAATGAACCTCTGATGGATGTTAGTTTGAGGGAGAGAGAATAAATCACTCTAAATACACCAAAGGTAGGCATGTAAACACTAAAATATGGGTATAATAGTGTTTGGATATCAATAAATACACGAGTACTTGGTAAAAACTAGACAAGTGTATTAATGGAAGAGAGTTGAAGCTCTGGTTAACAACTGGATATCTTAAAGATATTATCTCTTATTAAAAGACAAGTTAGGTATATATAGGTTGAGGTAGGGCACGAGAAACCTCAAGTGCATTAAATGCTGGGTCAGACTCCATATCTAATATGTCATTAACATTTAATGTTGATTAAATTCTCGAATGACCAACCATTGTATCAGGTGGCATAGCATAAATTTTAACACCTTTATTGCCAATTGCTCACCAAACCATCATTGAATTGAGGTAATCTTGGGTTGGTATGACATAACAAAAATATTTTATGGAAATACATTATTTTTGGTGCCAAAACTCTGTGGCTGATAAATAAATTTAAGCATGGTTTCTCAAGTAATGCTCATTCGAGCTAAGCTGGTGTATTTTACCCGGTGAATCTAAAATGGTTAAGTTCAAAGTCGTAACTATTCATTTCTATCTATCTTACAAACCGATTCCCTTAAAAGTTCCTCGAAGTGAGTTTTCTCGATAGAGCGTGATAGCTCTCCCAGGTCCTAGCATAATTGGTCCATCGTTGGCACCGAGTAACATAAAAAATATTACAATACAAAGCATAATTATAACAAAATAGACAAAATACATGGTGTATCAATTATCTTCTTTTGAACGTCTTCATTAGTCTTCGATTAAGCTCCACTTTATCTTGACATGTTATCAATCACTAAATGATGGGATCTATATCTAAGTGAGTAGAATTATCTCTAAACCCCTATTACAATGACACAAAATGAAAAATAAGCCTTAATAAGTATAAATGAAATCTCCACTTGAAGCCTGTGAAAAGGATAAACTTTTTGCCAATTCAAATCTTTAACCAATTCCAAATTCTATTGTTGTCTTATTATATTATCCATTAAGTTTTTTAAAGCAAAGGATATAAAAGAACCTTATTCTCTATTACACTAGCAAATTTACTGTTATGCAGAAGAGCTAAAATAAGAAAGGGACATGGACTTTCTTTTTGTATATATACAATAATAAATTCTCCCCACAAATTTATTAGGGTTGTTTCACACCATGTTTTGATGATTTTTAGCCTATTAACGATTCAGTTGCTATCGAGTTCCAAAAATTTAAACTATTAAACTTAAATTCCTATGAACATATGGCTCATATTCACATGGAATTATTCCATTTAAAGTGGAAATACTTGAAAGAGGTTTGGCTAAATCAAACTCATCACTCAACTTAGGAAATACGCTCCTTTTATCTCCCTCTTTAAAACAAGAATAAATGAATATTACTAGTAATATATAAAAGGAAGAATAAATCAATAGTGTGCAAAACGAACGTATTACATCCAGTTCAAACACAGACAAAAACATTAAATTCAAAACCCAACTTCTTGTATTTTTCTTATGAATGTTTTAATGAAATAGGTGATATGCTTTCCATGCCATGAGGGTGTGTTATGGAGTTGTTGATAATAAATTTGTCAGGAAATTATTTCGATTGAAAATGATATTATATCATGTAACTAGAGAGAGTGTGTGTAAGAGAGAGAGAGAGAGAGAGAGAGAGAGAGAAAGGATCAATTGCTTTAGAGTCGTTTGATTGTGAAGAGTCCAACTGTTGTGAAGAATTATCGATTTATTATAAAACATACCCATTTATTGCTTATGATTTGTTAATCCCTCTATGCGGAGAGAGAGAGAGAGAGAGAGAGAGAGAGAGAGAGAGAGAGAGATTTGACAATCCACATGCTTGACCCGCATGTAAATACCGAATATTTTTGTTCGGAGCCTAAACCACATGCAAATGAAATAAATTACTAGTACAAACAAACATATTAAGTATACCATAATAAATATGTAAAATGACTAATTATAAATGCAAGCATTCTCTTTAAATGCTACATATTATATGTGCGTATGATCCAAATGACCTTTTTTTAAATACCAAAATATTTGTGACAACATTAAATTTGGGTAAATAATTAACATTGAAATATTATTTTCCTAATAAAAAGTATATAAATAAACATCTTTAAAATCACTAAAAAAATTGTAATCACCGAATTCATAATTGCATCTTCAACGGTTAGAGGACCATCAAAATTATCTTTAGTTACATAATTAAGGTAGTTTCTTAATTAATAGACATATTTATTTCTTTTTAAATTCATATAATTGTATAATTAGAATTTTTAGAGGGATTATAAATAGTTTCGAATTTTTTGTTCTCATTGTTTAATTATTAAAATTTTATTTTTCATTGTATATCTTAAAGAATTAAACCAATGTTGTTGGTTGCTCATGCCAAATTTTTATAATAAATATCCAGAATCTCTACTCTCAATTACACTAATAGAACCATCACTATGATGAATAACATATACATGCCCTTTAGAATTATCGGTATATCCTATAGGAGTTCCTTTATTAGTTTTACAATATAATTTATTTGATTAATACGTAAGGTGATGAACCCCAAACCTATAAGTTTTTAATATTTGTTATCCATCTGTCCATAATTCATGCAGAGTACTATTTGTTGCTTTTGTAAGAACTATATTGAGAAAGTACATTGCAGTTACTATAAATTCACCCCAAAATTAGATGCAAGAGAAAAATGAACTAACATTGATCTAGGTGTGTATAATAGAGTCATATTATGTATTTAAACAACATAATTTTGTTGTGGTATATAACTCATGATTTCTTGATGTATAATTTCATTATCTTTAATGAATTCACGAAATAAGTCCGATAAATATTCTTCTCCTCAGTCATATATTAGTGTTTTTATGTAATTCCTCATTGGTGTTATATATGTGGAACAATCAACATATTCATAAAAAATTCTTAGTGCAAACACCCTAATCAGCCTAAACCATATTTGTTGGACTTATTTGTCCATGATCCTGATTTTGTCTTTTTTGGTGCAAACTTTAAAATTAAATATCTACCTAAATATAAGTCCGTTTGAGACAAAATTTAAATATTTGAAAGAGATATCAATGAGATTTATCAAAAGACATCCATAAAGGATATTTAATTTTGAAGTTTGACATTTGAAATTTCTCACCATAATTTTTGGCATTTTTTTTTAGTGATAAAATTTTGCAACATGAAATTTCAATTTTGCAGTTGAAATCGGAGTGTGAAATTACAGTGTGAAATTTCAAACTTCTCACTGTGAACTTTAAAATTTCGTAATGTGAAATTTTAATGCAAAATTTCAAATTTCATATTATATTTTGCCCTAAATATTTATTAGTTTTTGTTTACTCATTGAATCTGTTATAGTATTAGTCATCGCTAGAGTGGTTTATGAGAATGTGTGATAATTGATTAACTTCGCAACTTTCTAATATAGCTCACTTATTTAATTTCAGCCCCTAATCATTCATCTAAGGTGCGTGTGTCAACCGATAAATAAATAAAACATGTGACACAAAAATTATGCTGAGACACAGAATTCAGGAAAAAACCCCTTTCGGGTAAAACCTTTATTTCACTATGAATATACAAGCCGCAACTTACAATTACATAGAGAAATCTGCAATGGATCAACGCGCAGCCAACCCACAAAGACACGCAGTCTTGAACTCAGCAAGAGAATACACGCAGCACCCTCCAAGGACTCGCAGCCCAAACAACTAAGGAAGAACCGCAGCTCTCCTCAATGACACGCAGCCATAAAACTTTGTAGAGACTCCCTCAGCAATGACACGCAGCCCTCGGTTGCAAAGATCTCTCCACAAAGATGAACAACAACAAAGTTTGTGTTCTAGGGTTCCAAAAGATTCACAAAAGTAATTGGGATTTTTGGTGTGAATCAAAAAGAGTATTGGAACACAAAAAGGTGAAGACTTAGAGTATTTAGGACTCTGAATATCGTCTTGAAAAGTCTTAAAAATAACTCTCCCGAAGTTGGTATAAATAAGAAAACCAAGGAAAGAGTTTTCAAAAACTGGGACTGCTCGTAATTATCCCAGGCGGACCGGTCCGGCTTGGGGGCGGATCGGTCCGACCTCGGATCGGTTCTTTTAAAATTTGCCTTCTTCGGTTCGCATTCGATCCGGGGTATACTGGCTTTTCAGCAGGCGGACCGGTCCGGTTGAGGGGCGGACCGGTTCGGTGGCGGATCGGTCCGGCATAGAGGCGGACCGGTCCGGCTTTCCCAGAAAAATAAAATCCTTTTAAAAGCCTCATTTTGCTTGAAAAAACTTACTTCTTATTTTTATAAAAAACATTTTATAAAAATTTCCCAATACTAAATATGAACTTTAAGGAACGTAAAAACAAAATTTTACCAAGTTCATTCTCGCAGAGGCTATGATGTTGAAGACACTTTGATATTCGGATCCGTTGATGTAGATGCGATCTTGAGTTTCTTCAACGGTGTAACGGCGTACGACATATAAATTGATAATGGACAAAAATGTCCTTACAGTTTACAAACTATATGATTAATCTTATAACCATTTCAAAATTAGATATAATATATTTTCTAATGAAAAATTATTGTAATTTGGAGTGCAAAAAGTGCATCTATATATATATATATACAATGTGAAATTGAAATTTCACTATGTTAAATTTCACATTGCAATTTCATACTACGAAATTTGAAATTTTGAAGTGAAAAACTTGAAATTTCACAGTGCGAAATTTCACAATGAAAATTTTTACTACCGAAAAATACATCGAAAATTGAATTGTAAAATTTCAAATTTCAAAATTAAATATCTTTCGAGGATATATTTTTATAGATCTCGTCAAGCCCTTTTCGAAATATATAAATTTTGTCTCAAACGGACATGTTTTGGGATATATTTAATTTTTAAGTTTTTGCACAAAAAAGAAAAGAGAGGGTATTTTGGTCTACTCTAAAAAAGGTAAGGGGTTCTCATTAAACTTGTTTTACTCATTTGGTGTTATGTTCCAAACGTTTGGCACCAGGAGTGGATTACTTAACGCCTCATATGTCTCTACTAATTTTTTTTGACCAATTTATATTCTTCAAATTAATATAAAACATCCGAATTTCTTTTTATTACATTTACATAATCATATCTAGAATAATCGTCTATATACAAAATATTTCGTGACTCTACAAGTTTTGATATTTAAGGGACCACATTAATTAGAGTGGATAATAACAAAAATATCCCTTTTCTTTTCCCTTTGGAAAATGACAATCTAGTCATATTTTGAGATACACATGCTATATAATTAGAAAAATCGATGTTTAAATTTGGTACAAGTCCCACATTCATCATTTATTTTATTTTATTAATATGTCCCAATCTTAAATACCATATATTTGTTTTGATAACCGTGAGTATCCGGGCTTCCCCCGACTATATCCCATGTGTCCCTGAAGTTAACGACCGGTTAAACCCTCCATTGGTCCTTGCGGTGACTCGAATTGGTGACCTCTATAGAGTATATATAAGGCCTGACCAATTAAGTTATGGCTCAGGTTTTAAATGCCATATATACGAATCATCAACATACAAAGAATTATCAACATAATTAATATAAGCAGAAGAACCGTCATTCACATTATTATTAACAAAGGAATCAAATTTTAGTCAATACAATCCATCAACCTTATAACCCCACATAAGAATTATACCATGATTTCTAAAAGAAATCGTTCCACAATAAAATCTTTTCTTATAACCTTTCTCATCTACTTAAGGGACAAATATTAGGGTACACCTCATGTTTGGTGAATGAAGTACATACGTTAAGTATAAGTATATTTGCCTAGATATCATTAAATTCATCATAGGTGGAGTGGTTGGGGTAGACAATAGACACCGTCATAAAAGATTTTACCATTTTCTCTTTTTTGATTCGTTCAGGATCTATTCATAATAAGGTTAGAATTTTTTTTATTGCAAAAGGTGTAGATCATAATTTATTTGAAGCAACATGCTCCTAAGAACTAGTGAAATACATAAAATAATGGATACTTGCATCCGATCAGGAATATGATTTTCTAGTGTATTTAAGTTTTAGCAATCATATATATAGTATTAACATGATCAATTACATTTTCATCGCATTTCTTTACAGTGCCATTAAATCTTTTAATTCAGTATTGTTAATAACATTTAGATGTATCACAATAAGTATTTGTAATAATATTAAACATTATTTTGTCGTGTCCATGTTCTTTAAATAAACATTCTATATCAGGTTCTATAAAAGTGAGCATTATGTGTCCAGAATGTATATCACCCTTGATGTGTTTTTCATACATTATTTTATTTACAAACTTTGAGTTTTAAAGGGGTGCGTTTCGTACATCCAAGTTAATGAAATATTTGACCTTATCTTGAAAAAATATATAGCGGATACGATGCTTCCATGTTGAAAAATTTTCACCATTTAATTTTTCAGTTTTTCTAAGTTAATTAATTATTGCCATACCAACCACATTATAATATTAACTAGGTTTTATCCCCGCGCGATGCACAGGCTATTTATAAATTTAATAAACTATTAATGATGAAGAGAAATATAAAAAGTGAGTAATGAAAAGCATATTTTTAGTTTTAGTAGTGTTTATTTGTATCTTGTTAAACACGTGAAAGAAAATTTGAATTAATCCACCTCGATATTTACTACAATCCAAATTACATGTATCTATAATTTGAATGAATATTAAAATCGAGTATATTTATAAATAACATAAATTTCATCATAATAATGTTTATATGATGAGACCATAATTGCTAAGAAAATGGTAAATGATCTTGTTGATGCAAAAAATTGGGCCGAATCCCATTTTTATGATCACAGGTAAATAGATAAAAGAAATCCAATCAAGCACATGAGAGACAAAGATTTTTAAAGTGGTTCGGCTACAAGGAAAATCCTACGTCCACTGTTATTTTATTCCCATGGGTTTACAATAGAACAATGTGGTAGAGAGAGGGAGAAAAAGGGTGTATCTTGTGTATGGTCTCTCATCGTTGTCGGATCTCTTTTTGGATCTCTTCTTTTGGCTAAGGGGATACATGTATTTATAGTGATGGGAGATAAAGAGATTCATTGTATGTAGACATTTATGTCTACATTCAACGAATCTAATTGTATAATTGCTTGGTATGCTATGTGTTGTCATCTATTAATACAGTATAAATGTACATTAAGGCTCATTAAATGCGCTGCCATCTTCATTAATGCACATTAAATGCATAGTTATCCTTTGATCTTCCTGACTGGTATGCCGACCAACTCTCCTCGGGTGCCGATTAACTCTCCTCGGGTGCCGACCAACTCTCCTTGGATGCCGACTAATACTCCTCGGGTGCCAACTAATTTTCCTCGGGTACTGACCAACTCTCCTCGGGTGCCGACTAATTCTCCTCGGGTACTGACCAATTCTCCTCGGGTGCCGACTAACACTCCTTGGGTGCCGACCAACTCTCCTCGGATGCCGACCAACTCTCCTCGGGTGTTGAATATTGCCACGTAGGATGACATGTGTCCTTTTCTGATTGGTCCTCGTAGATGGAGAATTTTTGCGTTAACAGAAGCCCCCAATGCTCCATGCTTGATGGTTTACTTGAAAGGATGGAGTATTTATTCTGCAGTGTTGCTCGGTGCTCGTGAAATTCTTGATCTACCTTCTTGATTTGTTCAACATAAAGTGCATTATCTCCTGGACGACATATGATGCAGGCTGATCGGTGGTTGCTAATCTTTCTTTTGAGGAACTCCGTGTGCTATGTATCACCCCTGGGAATTTGGATGCAGCCATGCCATAGTATGCAGCTTGTAGCTTGTCATAATCTTCAAGTATGTTCATTGGTTTGCTAGCCGACCAACTGCCTCCTGTGCCGAGCAATTGAGTGCTAACTTCACGTGCTTGATTCTTCTGATTCATGCTCCTCTGAATACTTTGTCGAGTAACATACTAGCTTTTGAATCCAACTCTTCAATCTGATTAGTACCAAGCTAGTGGTGGACTTCGAAACATTTTCATACAACTTCTTCTTCAATGTTGGTCGGGCAGTAGTAGTAAAGATCTCAGTGCTATAGATGCTGAATTTGACTTCTGAACTTCAATAGTATGTGCATAATAACTCCTGAATATGCCTCCTGAACTTTTGAATGCCTCCTGAACTTCAATATGCCTCCTGAACTTCAATAGCATGTGTATAATAACTCCTGAGTATGCCTCCTGAACTTCAATAGCCTCCTGAACTTTAATAGCATGTGCATAATAACTCCTCAATATGCCTCCTGTACTTCATAAGCAAAATTAGCTCCTGAGCGAGAAAAATTACTTCTGAATGATAATTAGTCGGGGCCGAATTTGATGCTCGACTGCATGATGTTATGAGAATGTGCCACCGAATGAACAACTGGATTTTTAATAGAGCCCCCAAGCGTGGAATATGATATTTGAATGCTTTTTTCTTGATCTCTTTCACATACTCATAAAATGTTTTCGACCAACTATAGTTGACAGCTTCTTATTTCCGACCAACCTGAGTTGACATTTTTGGGAATAGATTTACTTCCTAACCAACATAAGTTGGCATTTTTAGGAATATTTTTACTTCCCGAGGAACATACAAGTTTTACTTCCCGAAGGCATACAAGTTTTACTTCCCGGAGGAATACAAGTATCTTTACTTACCGAAGGAATACAAGTAGCTTTACTGCCCGAAGGAATACAAGTAGCTTTACTTCCCGGAGGAATACAAGTTTTACTTCCCGGAGGAATACAAGTTTTACTTCCCGGAGGAATACAAATAGCTTTACTTCCCGGAGGAATACAAGTAGCTTTACTTCCCGGAGGAATACAAGTTGCTTTACTTC
This sequence comes from Sambucus nigra, assembly GCA_949130495.1. Classification (NCBI taxonomy): domain Eukaryota; kingdom Viridiplantae; phylum Streptophyta; class Magnoliopsida; order Dipsacales; family Adoxaceae; genus Sambucus; species Sambucus nigra. The sequence continues at coordinate 85,444,073 of OX422223.1, read as the reverse complement.
CCGGAGGAATACAAGTTTTACTTCCCGGAGGAATACAAGTTTTACTTCCCGGAGGAATACATTTTTGATAATAAATGATAGAGACTTCCTCGGAGATGACCAACATATTGTTGGGAATAGAATAAGATATAATAAATGTTGGAGACCTCCTCGGCACTGACCAACAGATTGTTGGGAATAAAATATTATAAATGCTGGAGACCTCCTCGGCGCTGACCAACAGATTGTTGGGAATAAAATATAATAAATGCTGGAGACTTCTTCGGCGCTGACCAACAGATTGTTGGGAATAAAATATAATAAATGATGGAGACGTCCTTGGAGCTGACCAACAGATTGTTGGGAATAAGATAATATAAATGTTGGAGACCTCCTTGGAGCTGACCAACAGATTGTTGGGAATAAGATAATAAAAATGTTGGAGACCTCCTTGCTGAAATAAGAATAGAATATGCATCCAAATAGATATATGTAATACCCCGAAATTTTAAATGACTTTTAAAATGGGTTATATTTTAAATTAATGGATTAATTAGATTTTATTATTAATTAATTCATTCGGGTTTTATCCAGACAATGGATATTAAAATGGATGATTCTGAATATTACTTAAAGATATTTAGGTAATATATGAATGTGATGTCATTGATATAACTGTATGATATAAATTCGGTAATTTATATTTTTAGTCAGACGCGGTATGGGACGTGTCGGGACTAGTTTATTAAATTAAAAAGGAAATTTATTTTCTATCGACCTTATGGTCATTTTGACTGCGTCGTTGCGTCCGGAAGGTTCGAAATAGTCAGAAAAGTCTATTTGGATGTTAATTTGGAGTCTCGAGTCATTTAGAAATGAATAGACAACCCGAAAGGGAATTTTGGTCATTTTTCTAGGGGGGGTGAATAGTGATTTCGGATTTGGTACTATTATAAGTATTGGTAGATTAAGTGTATGGGGGTTATTCATCTCCTCTTCACAAATTAGAGCAGCCATCTTCCTAGAGAGAGTGTAAGAGTGCTTGGGAAGGGAAAAGCCCACTTGGGAAGGAGAAGAATAAGAACCAAGGTTCACCACCACCAACCACCACCGGAGTTTGAACGGAGAAGGGACAACCAACTGAGATATACTACACCAAAGGATCAGACCTTGAGTAAAGGCAAGTGTTTGATAATGGAAATTTAAGTTCGTATATTGTCCATGTTAGAAATAGTATGAAAAGAGAAGATTATTCATGTTTGGAAGAAATAATGGAGTGATTAAATGGATTGCTTGAAACTGGAATGACATAGGAATTTAACTCATGTTGTAGGATGAAAATAATCATGAAATAATCATATATATATGGAAGAAAAATCTGAAAACCATTGAAGTGTTCTTGAAGTTAATATGTTGATAAATTTCTGGAAATAAGGAGATAAACATGCTTTTTAATCCAATCCCTTGATGATTTTAGGATGTTTAGAGTATTGGAAATCGTTCATATATGTTGATATATCATGTAGTAAAGATTATAAGCCATTTGGGATGTTTAGATGAAGGTTTAAATGATCATAAGTTGCTAAACCCGTAGTTGCAGAAAATGCAGAAAACCAGGCTGTGACCTGAGGGATCGATCGATCGACCCCTGCCTTCGATCGATCGACCTCCCTAGAATATGTAAAGTTGTTTCTTTTTAAATGTTGATTCTTATCCCAAACCTTTTGTGGATCTTTGGTGATTATTATTTGGATATTATGTGACTTAGAAAATATCAGTAAACCCTTGATAAGATTTGAATTAATTTGATTTGGATTCAAGTGATTAAAATGATGAAAATTATATTGAATGGAATTTCGGTTCCTAGATTCATTTGTTAAATTCCAAATGGGGATGTATGAGGATTTAAGATAGGACCAGTAGGGTTGATTTAATATAACACCTGGGTATCCTTAAGTTTTTAAGAGGGTTTAATCCTAAGTGAAAGAAGATGTGTTTATAAGAGATTTGAAACTATCGATTTTAACCTTAATTAAAAGGAGAACTAAACTCGTAGTAGTTCGGGAGAAATAATGTTATGGACCAGTAGGACATTAGGGACTTCTTACTGAATATAAGATGAGGAAAATCCTATTTGAATCTTGTGAGATGGGAGTTTAGAATACATTTGGTTGAAAGAAGGTATGAGGTTATCCCGATCGCATAGTTGAAGTTGTCGGACCTCCTCGATCGACAAAGTTAAGTAGTAGTGTATTAGAGGGGTTCCTTGTTTGGATTTCGCTTTGCGAGATGTTCCGCGCATGAAACTTAACGACGTCGGAGTGGAGAGATGTTATAGGATGCGAGGATAATTAAATTATGAAGTAAAGATATGATATTTTAATACGTGGAATTTAAAAGAGATATAATGCTACTTATGGGAAATATCTTAGGGTAGTGATAATTACCTTATTAATATTATATTATAGGTATGATAATACCTATTGGATTGATTGATGATTTATGTGTATGACATACCTAGCTTACTTGCTATCGGTGGTAGGTTTGCGCGTGAGGGCAGTCATATCCTGATGAATCCATGGGATCTTTGATTTGTCGCTCGAGAACATAGGTCTACGAAAGACTTATCGGGGAGTTGATAAGTCCGCTGACTGTGGGTACGTAGGTATGTGCGTGACCCATGGATACGAGAACTATGTTCGCCTCCAATTTGTTTTTTATTGTTTGTGGTTCGTGGAATCTTACCGAACCTTTAGTCCCTTATTCGGCGACTTGCGATGATGGGACATAATAGCAGAGTAATGCATTGCACCGTAGCTGTGACTCGGGGTGCCGTATTATATATGAATATATATATAATGGATTAAATGATTGAATGGTTATATATTGTGGTTAAATCTATCTACGGTGATAATTGTAGATAACGCCGAATAGAGAAAGATAATGGAATTAAGTTAATGAATGTTTATGCTTATAGAATTGAAAAGCTTCACTCATGTTAATGAGAAACGATTCATATTAATGAGTAATGATTCATGTTAATGAGAAACTAATCATATAAAGAAGAAATGGAAATGAATAATAATGTGACGTATGGTATGGGACATACGGGGATTATGATATGGGAATAGAGTTATAATACGGAGACTAGAAAAGAGGAATCATTAACTAGGAGGTTGATAGGAAACGTTAAGTGTGCACTCTAGTTGAGAGGTGAGAATAGCAAGTGAGAGTTGGATCTAACATGTACATAATAAATGATTTATTGCACTTGTTAAATACTTGTTGTTTTAAAAATAATCTACACATTCGGGCTCTTGGCCGTTTCCTTGCATATTTTCTCTTCTATTGTATCTCTATATCAGGTGTCCAGCAACAGGGATGCCAACCTTAGCGGATTTTGACAGGCTATGGATTTATGGAGTTTTGCTTAGACGCTTATCATCTTTTTGATTCACAGTATTCTTAGTTAGGGCATGTCGCCCAAAGGATTTCAGTTATCATTTTCTGTCAGAGTCAAATACTATTGTATTCGGGACTTTTTAATACATTTAACATTATTGGGATTATTGTAAAGGATTTATATTATTTGGGAACGTTTATTCCAGTTGCATTTAAATTCTTTTGAGTTATTTATTGTGTTATCTGTGTTGTAGAATAAAATGTGTTGTGTTATTCTTAAACTAAAAATGGTTTTGTTGAAATTTAAATTTGGAAAGTTTTTAACACCAGCTTAATTAGGTATTGGGTGAGTTGTAAATGTTTTCGACAGTGATGCTAAGAATGATCCAACTGTATATTATGTTTTAATTTGGTATGGGACTGGCCACCCGGTATTTAATTAGGCGGGGTGTTACAGGTGGTATCAGAGCATCAGGTTCTAGTGTCCTTTAGGATCTGTACGGCTTACTTTGTTTTCAGCTTAGCGTTCTTTGATGTAGAGCCCTATGAGTAGGATTATTGCTTTTCTATTTACGCCTACAAAGGTACGATGACTGCGGCCAAAGTTGCTGCAATTGTCGCTCAGGTAGTCAATGCAACTTTAGCTGCTGTTCAGCAGGCTCCAGCACCTGCACCGGTTGTGCCACCCGCGCAAGGGCAAGTGTTTCCTACTGCATGGGAACGATCGAAGGATGCCTTTAAGAAAGCGCACCCACCTGAGTTTCTGGGAGGATCAGATGTTGTGACTGCTAGCCAATGGAAGAAAGATATCCAACGGCACTTGAGAATGATTGAATTCACTGAGGTTCAACGTCAAATACTTGCCACATTCAAGCTAGTAGGGGCAGCTTTGCAATGGTGGGAAGCTACGACCACTATGGAGGAGAGGGACACAATGACTATCCAAGACTTTTGGATACGGTTTGATGGGAAGTATTTTCCTTCCGCCATCCAGACAGAGATGAGGCGGAAGCTACTTGATTTGAAACAGGGAGAGAAAACTGTGGCGGAATATGAGGAAGAGTTTACGAGATTAACTAATTTGGTACCAGCTGAAGTACCTACTGAGGAGTGGAGAGTCCTAATGTTCACTGATGGGTTGAACTATAAAATTCGCCGACATTTATTGGGGAATCTTTCATTACGTACGTATGGCAGATGAGGGCCATTGGACGGATAGCGGAGATCGTACTTAGGAGGTTATGAAGTATGGTCGAGTATGATGACCGTAGTCGAGGTCACCCCTATTATGGAAAAATTGAGGAGAGTCATCAGTAAAAGTTATTGAAATGCGTGAATTGTGTATGTTCCCTAACGAAGGAAATATATTGAAAGGCTTGGGTATATAGTGGAGTGTGGTTAACTAGAACTGAAAATTTGGGGTAAAATTTTTCTTGACTCATCGGAGCAAAGTTATAATATTGGGATTCAACAACCATCACCTGCAAATGAGTGTATGTTTCCTATCTAAGGAATTATGAGGCGTATTGATTTTTGTAGTGATTGATATTGTGTGGGCAAAAGGGGTTGTTAAACTTAGCCTATGGCATCGTTATTTACGTAGACTCACTGAGGGGTGTGGGACACCTATATATTACTTGTTATCACGTGGGTTTGATTTTTATGGGATTACTTACCTTGGGCATGTCCGAGCGTGATGTGACTATCGGCATGCATTGACTTGTGGTATATGAGAGCATATGTCTGCATCTTATCTTCTATAAGAGAGTAGATGTGTAGACACTATTTGAAATCAATAAAACCTAATTTTTGTTTTAAATCGATAAACCTGATTTTTTTTTATAAACCAAATTTTTATATATTATTGACTAAGGACCTTAGGAGTTTCTATGACCGACTACTTTAGGAATTAGTGTATCGGGGTGGTTCCTTGTTTGGATTTTGCTTGCGAGACACCCCACGCATGAAACTAATAACCGTTGGGAGTCGAAATAAGTTAGGTCTTTGGGAAACGAGTTTATAACCTTTGCAAAACTTTTAATATTGAAAGCGGTACGAGAGGGTGCATGGGCGCCCAGGATGATTGGATTGTAGTATTTTTCATAATTGTGAAAAAGGTAAATAAATTGAGACTTCAGGATTTATTTGTCCACTACGAGAGGATCATTTTTCCTAAAGTTTGTCACGAGGACGGTAAAGGGAAGATTATGTGAAGTCTAAATTTGATTCAGTTGAAACTATATGGTGAGGCTTGGCGTATAACATCGATAGTGATTTTGTTAATGTACTGTATGGCTGGTACATCTTGGATTTCTTGCGATGTGAGATTTATACTCGGAGTTGACCTTATCGGTATGACTTATATTCCTGAATTTCAGGACGAAATTCTGTTATAAGGGGGGAAGTATGTAATACCCCGTAATTTTAAATGACTTTTAAAATGGGTTATATTTTAAATTAATGGATTAATTATATTTTATTATTAATTAATTCATTCGAGTTTTATCCAGACAGTCGATATTAAAATGGATGATTCTGAATATTACTTAAAGATATTTAGGTAATATATGAACGTGATGTCATTGATATGACTGTATGATATAAATTCGGTAATTTATATTTTTAGTCAGACGCGGTATGGGACGTGTCGGGACTAGTTTATTAAATTAAAAAGGAAATTTATTTTCTATCGACCTTATGGTCATTTCGACTGCGTCGTTGCGTCCGGAAGGTTAGAAATAGTCAGAAAAGTCTATTTGGATGTTAATTTTGAGTCTCGGGTCATTTGGAAATGAATAGACAACCCGAAAGGGCATTTTGGTCATTTTTCTAGGGGGGATGAATAGTGATTTCGGATTTGGTACTATTATAAGTATTGGTAGATTAAGTATATGGGGGTTATTCATCTCCTCTTCACAAATTCGAGCAACCATCTTCCTAGAGAGAGTGTAAGAGTGCTTGGGAAGGGAAAAGCCCACTTGGGAAGGAGAAGAACAAGAACCAAGGTTCACCACCACCAACCACCATCGGAGTTTGACCGGAGAAGGGACAAACAACTGAGATATACTACACCAAAGGATCAGACTTTCAGTAAAGGCAAGTGTTTGATAATGGAAATTTAAGTTCGTATATTTTCCATGTTAGAAATAGTATGAAAAGAGAAGATTATTCATGTTTGGAAGAAATAATGGAGTGATTAAATGGATTGCTGGAAACTGAAATGACATAGGAATTTAACTCATGTTGTAGGATGAAAATAATCACGAAATAATCATATATATATGGAAGAAAAATCTGAAAACCATTGAAGTGTTCTTGAAGTTAATATGTTGATAAATTTCTGGAAATAAGCAAATAAACATGCTTTTTAATCCAATCCCTTGATGATGTTAGGATGTTTAGAGTATTGGAAATCATTCATATATGTTGATATATCATGTAGTAAAGATTATAAGTCATTTGGGATGTTTAGATGAAGGTTTAAATGATCATAAGTTACTAAACCCGTAGTTGCAAAAAATGCAGAAAACCAGGCTGTGACCTGAGGGATCGATCGATCGACCCCTGCCTTCGATCGATCGACCTCCCCAGAATATGTAAAGTTGTTTCTTTTTAAATGTTGATTCTTATCCCAAACCTTTTGTGGATCTTTGGTGATTATTATTTGGATATTATGGGACTTAGAAAATATCAGTAAACCCTTGATAAGATTTGAATTAATTTGATTTGGATTCAAGTGATTAAAATGATGAAAATTATATTGAATGGAATTTCGGTTGCTAGATTCATTTGTTAAATTCCAAATGGGGATGTATGAGGATTTAAGATAGGACCAGTAGGGTTGATTTAATATAACACCTGGGTATCCTTAAGTTTTTAAGAGGGTTTAATCCTAAGTGAAAGAAGATGTGTTTATAAGAGATTTGAAACTATCGATTTAACCTTAATTAAAAGGAGAACTAAACTCGTAGTAGTTCGGGAGAAATAATGTTATGGACCAGTTGGATATTAGTGACTTCTTACTGAATATAAGATGAGGAAAATCCTATTTGAATCTTGTGAGATGGGAGTTTAGAATACATTTGGTTGAAAGAAGGTATGAGGTTATCCCGATCGCATAGTTGAAGTTGTCGGACCTCCTCGATCGACAAAGTTAAGTAGTAGTGTATTGGAGGGGTTCCTTGTTTGGATTTCGCTTTGCGAGACGCTCCGCGCATGAACCTTAACGACCTCGGGAGTGGAGAGATGTTATAGGATGCGAGGATAATTAATTTATGAAGTCAAGATATGATATTTTAATACGTGGAATTTAAAAGAGATATAATGCTACATATGGGAGATATCTTAGGGTAGTGATAATTACCTTATTGATATTATATTATAGGTATTATAATACCTAATGGATTGATTGATGATTTATGTGTATGACATACCTAGCTTACTTGCTATCGGTGGGAGGTTTGCGCTTGAGGGCAGTCATATCCTGATGAATCCATGGGGTCTTTGATTTGTTGCTCGAGAACATAGGTCTATGAAAGACTTATCGAGGAGTTGATAAGTCCGGTGACTGTGGGTACGTAGGTATGTGCGTGACCCATGGATACGATAACTATGTTCGCCTCCAATTTGTTTGTTGTTGTTTGTGGTTCGTGGAATCTTACCGAACCTTTAGTCCCCTATTCGGCGACCTGCGATGATGGGACATGATAGCATAGTAATGCATTGCACCGCAGCTGTGACTCGGGGTGCCGTATTATATATGAATATATATATAATGGATTAAATGATTGAATGGTTATATATTGTCGTTAAATCTATCTACGGTGATAATTGTAGATAACGCTGAATAGAGAAAGATAATGGAATTAAGTTAATGAATGTTTATGCTTATAGAATTGAAGAGCTTTACTCATGTTAATGAGAAACGATTCATATTAATGAGTAATGATTCATGTTAATGAGAAACTAATCATATAAAGAAGAAATGGAAATGAATAATAATGTGACGTATGGTATGGGACATACGGGGATTATGATATGGGAATAGAGTTATAATACGGAGACTAGAAAAGAGGAATCATTAACTAGGAGGTTAATAGGAAACGTTAAGTGTGCACTCTAGTTGAGAGGTGAGAATAGCAAGTGAGAGTTGGATCTAACATGTACATAATAAATGCTTTATTGCACTTGTTAAATACTTGCTGTTTAAAAATAATCTACACATTCGGGCTCTGACCCGTTTCCTTGAATATTTTCTCTTATATTGTATCTCTATATCAGGTGTCCAGCAACAGGGACGCCAACCTTAGCGGATTTTGACAGGCTATGGATTTATGGAGTTTTGCTTAGACGCTTATCATCTTTTTGATTCACAGTATTCTTAGTTAGGGCATGTCGCCCAAAGGATTTCAGTTATCATTTTCTGTCGGAGTCAAATACTATTGTATTCGGGACTTTTTAATACATTTAACATTGTTGGGATTATTGTAAAAAAATTTATATTATTTGGGAATGTTTATTCCAGTTGCATTTAAATTCTTTTGAGTTATTTATTGTGTTATCTGTGTTGTAGAATAAAATGTGTTGTGTTATTCTTAAACTAAAAATGGTTTTGTTGAAATTTAAATTTGGAAAGTTTTTAACACCAGCTTAATTAGGTATTGGGTGAGTTGTAAATGTTTTCGATAGTGATGCTAAGAATGAGCCAACTGTATATTCTGTTTTAATTTGGTATGGGACTGGCCACCCGGTATTTAATTAGGCGGGGTGTTACAATATAAAGAATAATTAAAAATAATAAAATGCCTCGTTGATCTGTCGAGGTAGAATTATATATTGCCGAACAAGAATAAGATCTTCCAGAACATAAGAATATGGCCGAGAACGTTATCAGGCCTGAATATAAATAAGAATTATCCGACCAACTATCCGTTGGGGGTGAAATACAACGAATGTTGTATTTCTCCTTAAAGCTGAATAAGTATCTTGTCGAGGCACAATTGCATAATGCCGAATAAGAATAATATTTTCCAGAACATAAGAATATGGCCGAGAACTTTGCTGGGCCTGCATATAAATAAGAATTACCCTGACCAACTATCCGTTGGGGGTGACATATAATAAATGCTATAGTTCTCCTCGGAGCTGAATATGATAATAAGTATCTCGCTGAGTTCCATGTTGAGATGAATATATAATATGAATCCCAAGGGATATATAGAATAATTTGTGCTTGAGCCGATATCTGGGCCTGGATATAAATAAGAATTGCCCCGACCAACTATCCGTTGGGGGTGAAATATAATAACTGTTGTAGCTTTTCCTCGGAGCTAAATATGATAATAAGTATTTCGCCGAGCTCCATGAAGAGATGAATATAGAATATGAATCCGAATGGATATATAGAATAATTTATGCTTGAGCACAAATCAAAGGAATAATAAAATATATAGTTCCTTGCTGAGGTGAAATTTCATAATGCTGAGCAATGATAATAGTTTCCAGATTATTTCCGAGCATTCGTCGGCGTTGAATCTTGTACCTGTAAAAATTAATAATTTGCTCTACCATATGTGTAGGCTGAATTGATTAGTCATGAGAATAATTTACTCATCCAATCAATATATGATATGAATATGCTTGAGAAATAAAAATATTAATTTCAAAAAATGAAATAATATATGTTGTCTGATATGTCGAGGTAAAACTGCCTGATGTCGTGCAATAATAGTTTCCAGAGGTTTAAGATTGTGGCTGAGCTTTCGTCAGGATTGGATCTCGTCCCTATGAAATTTTAATAAGCTGCCCGAGCACCTGTCGAGACTAGATCAAATAATTATTATCATGAGTATAATTATTCAGCCAAACAATATGTGATGTGTATCAGCATAAGGCAATAAAAATTTCAAAATATGAAATAATATGTTTTGTGCCAAATGTGTGTGAGATGCAGAAATTTTTATTAGATATGCGCCATAAATAAGACATAAAGTTTTTTGTAAATTTATTTATTCTCCAACAACTAATCAGGTATAAGTTGATGTTTGAAAATTATTTATCACTTGGTTTTAAAAATATTTTTGGGGTGACCACAAGTTAAAAAAGACTTAAGCCCCCTGTTAGTCCCCGAGCTGAACTCGTGTTTAAAGAAATATCTGGGGTGCTTCGCATTTTTTAATAGCCCAAGATTCTACTGCTGCCGACAAACGGCATGGATGTTGCCGACCAACATTTAAGGATATCTCAAGTTATAGAATATATGGTGCCGACCAAGAAGCAAATGGTTCCCGACCAGCTGAGCAATTTCGTCGATCAACAAAAATGGTGCATTGACAGCACCGAAAAACATTAGATGTCACCGACCAAAAAGTGGATGGTTGGATAGTTGCCGACCAATAAATTGAACCCTCCGAACAAGACTGAGATGTCACCGATCAAGAAGTAGATGATCGTCGACCTGCAATTAGTTCCACCGAGCTACAATATAGGGCTCCGACCAATAATAAGATACCTCGTAGCTGGATAAAATTATTTCAACGTTGCTGATGGATCTTCACATCTTATCTCCGACAAACAAAAATGGTCTGGTTAAGCTTCTCTTTAATAAAATATGGCCCAAGATGATGCCGACCAACAATATGTATGACTGACCAGAATATCTCGAATCCTTAGATCAGAAAAATAACATTCGATGTAAAATTTAAGCATTAAGAATGTTAATTAAATGAATAGTTATCTAATCCACTATATCATGTGATTCCGATAAAGAAACCATATGATGTGATGAACGAGGGGCCAACATATCAAATTTGTGCCCAGAGTCTAGATATGGTCATGATTTGTTTTACTGATCCTCTTTTACAAGAGGTGGGTAATGATTTTTCAGGTGAGAGAAAATTATTTTTTATATTGATCCTTTCCTATTCCCTATTTGGAGAGATAAAAATATGGTGAATGATCGAAGTTATTACCAAATTTATATAAAAAATCAATCAATTTGACTTTATTGACATAGATTGAAGATGAACCAAATTAAGTATATAGTTCATAAAAATGAATGCAAAGAGACTCAAACTTGAAGAGAGAGAAAATAGATCTGGGTCATGATTTCCATGAGAAAACTTTTTATTGTTTTTAACCTTTTACCATTCTCTGATTAAAAATGTAATGGGAGTTTGAATAGTCATCAAAGATCTTTCAAAAATTATTTCAAAATCAACAATGAAAATTATCAAATCTTATCATCGTCGTATATATTGGTATATGTAATTATTTAAAATATTTATTCCATGATATAAAATTGAAACTTGAGAATCAAGCAAAAAGTTATGATTTATGAAATGCATTATTTTTCAGATTTCTAAATAGGAATTAATCTAACAGTTATGATTTTAAAATCATGATATGCAATATTTTGCAGATAAAAATTGGACAATTAATTTATGTAAAAAATCGTGATTGAATCAACAGATGTATGTATAATTGATTATGAGTAGAGAAAATAAAAACTTAGCTTTTGATGGAGAACCATGCTTGTAACACGTTCCCACAGACGGCGCCAACCTGTTGATGCAAAAAACTGGACCGAATCCCATTTTTATGATCACAGATAAATAGATAAAAGCAATCCAATCAAGCACATGAGAGACAAAGATTTTTAAAGTGGTTTGGCTATAAGGAAAAGCCTACGTCCATTGTTATTTTATTCCCAGGGGTTTACAATAGCACAATGTGGTAGAGAGAGGGAGAAAAAGGGTGTATCTTGTGTATGGTCTCTCATCGTTGTCGAATCTCTTTTCGGATCTCTTCTTTTGGCTAAGGGGATATATGTATTTATAGTGATGGGAGATAAAGAGATTCATTGTATGTAGACATTTATGTTTACATTCAACGAATCTAATTGTTGAATTGCTTGGTATGCTATGTGTTGTCATCTATTAATACAGTATAAATGTACATTAAGGCTCATTAAATGCACTGCCATCTTCATTAATGCACATTAAATGCATAGTTATCCTTTGATCTTCCTGGTTGGTATGACGATTAACTCTCCTCGGGTGCCGATTAACTCTCCTCGGGTGCCGACCAACTCTCCTCGGATGCCGACTAATACTCCTCGGGTGCCAACTAATTTTCCTCGGGTACTGACCTACTCTCCTCGGGTGCCGACTAATTCTCCTCGGATACTGACCAATTCTCCTCGGGTGCCGACTAACACTCCTTGGGTGCCGACCAGCTCTCCTCGGATGCCGACCAACTCTCCTCGGGTGTTGAATATTGCCACGTAGGATGACATGTGTCCTTTTCTGATTGGTCCTCGTAGATGGAGAATTTTTGCGTTAACAGATCTAATACCCACTCCTTTGATAGGTTTGAAGACACATAAGAAACAAAAAAATTCAAAAGAATTTTGCACAATGATTCAAAAGAAATAATCATTGATTAAATACAAACATGTATGTTAGGAAGTGTAAAATACTTCATAGGTATCCATGGTAGTATTTCTTCATTTCACTAAAAAAATGATGGAGTGCAATTATTTAATCCTTAATGAAAATAAGGCAGGAATAATGTATTAAAAATGGCATCAATTAAAACTAAATATATAGTGATAGCATCTTATTTTTCACTTCTTAAAATATTTGAAAACGAAGTATATGTGTTGGAAGTGATCGCATACATAAATACACAAAAAGTGAATTTATATTTGTGCCATGTTGGACGCCGCATACATAAATACACGGAAAATTAATTTATATATGTGTCATATCACATGCATCTATATTATAATTATATTACAAGGCATTATTATGAAAAGTTTAACATAATTATGGATTAAAAGGAAAGAAATATATAATGCTTTACCAGCTCAACGTACGTCCACCCTTACAATCTTTTTATAGTAGTACACTTTGTTGCAAGACTGCTTGATTATTAGAGGCAGGGGGAACCTGTAAAGATTAATATAACTGAATAAACCAAAATGAACCAAAGTTAACCAAATATTAAGTGTTATACCCAACAACCTTTGTAGTGAGGAATGGGAAAGACTCTTGATGGTCTAACCATAAACAACTATTGCCTAAACTCAATCTTGAAACCCTTTTCTTAGTATTTACATTCAACCCTGGGTAGATAAATGGATTCCAAATTCAATCAAAACCACATTTCCTTTTTATCTATCTTTGTTAAAACTGCTTGATGCCCGCTAGCTAATTTTTGTTTCAAAAAATATTTCAAAAATTTTCTGGCGAGGAAGAAAATATCTAGAAGCATTTGTACAAACATCTTCAATGCATTAGTTAATAAAAATAATAATATAACAACAACCATATATTAATATTATCCTCAACACTCTAGATTATAAACAAATATTACAAATATTCGTATCCAAAAATTAGATACTAACCATCCATTTGATTAGACAAATCATTGAAGTGAAGTTAATTATTTTAGGAGACTCATTTAATATAACAAAGAATAGAAAGAATAAAAAACAATAGTTCATCAATCAAAATAAAAAGAAAACAAGAAATTACTTTATGCGTGGGAAGGGCTTGATCTATTTTCTACTCCCCCTTCTCTTCATCCCATCCAAATATCTGAAATCCCATGAAAAAAATCGTAGATTAGAAAAATTCATAAAATAATAAAACCAAGGAAACAATTAAAATGATATACCAAATTTTCATAAAACATTTAAAGGAATTTTCTACAAATAACTTACAGTTAATGTATACATACCAGTTGGTTCAACCCTTACAAAAATCAGAAGAAAACCCATACATTAGAATAGAAATTTCATATAAAGGGTACAATAGAAATTTCAAAAAAGAAATTTTGTCACAAAAACATATAAACATTGATTTGAAGAAAAAAATATATTTACAATTTTGCAGATAAAATTGTATAAAAGTGGGGGAGGTTTTTGTTTGTTTATTCAAATGGTGGGAGAGAAAAAGATGAGGAAATAAATAGTAGAGGGATACCCAAGGTTTTTATAAATTTGGATGAGAAAGAGCAGATTGACGAGCAAAACAGCATTGCAGAAGATGAAGGGAATGGTTTTTTAGGCATCAATGGCGTTTAAAACACACATTTTTAAATTTTGAGGCAACCGTGTATTTCAAGTTGAGGTAGTGTATCAGAGGCTTTACCTTTTTAATGAGACATGTATCTGTAGACAAGTGGAAAAAACACATTTCTAGACTCCATTTTTAAATATTTACAATAGATAAATAAAATGAGTTAGAAGACCTAGTGTGTACTGAATAATTTTCTGATTTCCACTACGAGAATGTAATTTCTTAAATAATTCCTTAAATTATAAAAGTTTTGATACCACTTGTTGATTGTGAAATTTCCTTACCTTATAAGATATATATTATATGCTGTGATACCACTTGGAAATCCAAATTATATGAATATGCAAAAATACAAAGTTTTTAATTTCAAAAGGGATGGTTCATGAAATATTTTGAATTTTAATTTCTTTCAAAATTAAATTATCTTCTTCTAACGCACAACTTCATTTCAAGTTCAAATATACACAAATCAAATTAAAACATGTTTAATTCAAGATTAACATGAAATTTTCCAAATTAATGATTTCGACTTGAATTAAAGTAAATTTTTTTTATTAAAGAGGGACGGTACCCCCACACATTTTATTTATAAATTTTTTTAGAGAAAAGGCATATCTGTAGCTCACAAACCCAAACTTGAATATCTAGAGGTTGGGACCAATATTCTAGATAGAAAACCAAAAATATGGAGGATTATAAATTCCTCCATTACATGTAATGAAAACTTAAAACAAAATCAAAACTTAGGAATTTATAAAATATCCCCATTTACAATCTTCTGATTTTAGTTCCAATGTTGGGGATGCTATTTCTATCCATATTGAGAAAACCTTTAACAAAGCTTGAGAGGGAGTTGAATCTCCAGTAGGTTGTATTTATTTGACATAGGGTAGCCCTTAAAGCTAATAAGTCTGCTACTAAATTCTTTTGTGGTAATCCAATTTAGTTAAACACCAATTAAATAAATTTTTGTGGTTAAACTATATTTTATCTTGTTAAACTTAAGCATGCATCTAGATGATATTGCAAGATAAAATAAACATAACCACAACGCCACGATGTATGAGGAAAGTCCACAATGGGAAAAACTTCGGACAACCCAGCCACAAGTCCACTAAGTATGAAATTACAAAGGGCACGACTAAATACTTACACAATAACTCGACGCCCTCACAAGCCTTTACGCTCTTCGTTCCTTCCACCTCTGCCTAGTGACAATGCATGAGTCCACCTACATCTCGGAGTCCATCGATGGGGCAAAGCTGCTGTCAAGCATACGGAGTCCACCGTATGTACACCACGAACACAAAATCCTCAGTGAGGAAAAATCTCTATGATGTAGCGAATAAAACCCGGTGCCAAAATAATGATCTCAAACAAATATCATGTTAAAACTTGGATCATACAAATAATTGAGTTTAAACATGTTTTTATTTGGGAAATTAATTCATTAAGGATCAACAAAAACTAAATGAATTTTTTGAAAAGTGATTTTTTTCCTCTCAAAGGCTTGGAAAAGTCTCTGAAAATGTTAACTCCTGCACTACATAAATGGGTGGGAAAAATAGTAGTGGAAAGTTAGGAAAAAACTAATGAAAAACTGCCCATTTTCGCGAAAAACTGCCAAGTCGTTCGAACGACATCCCAGGGTCGTTTGAATAACAAATCGAACAAGAAAATAAAGATAAAAATCATCTCGTTTGAAGGTTCATTTGAACGACATTTGAATCTCGTTTGAACGAAGTTGCTCGAATGAGAAATCGAACTATAAAACAACGATAAAAAACTTCTCGTTTTGAGGGTTGTTAGAAGGACATTTGAATCTCATTTGAACGAGGTTGTTCAAACTATATTTTAGGCCATGAATCTAGATAATTTCGATACGAATGCGCGGTCTCTAATTTTGCATTTTTATGATTTTTTTGAATTAGTTATGATTTTTTTATTGAAAGGTGCCTGAGAACAAAATATTTTAATAGTATGAATTTAAAAGGAAAAAAATATTGACTAAAATTCTAACACCCAATAATAAATTTTCAATTCTCAACATAATATAAGCATTCATACTTGAGAGATCCTTGGACTATTGATGACGGACACAAGTCATGAAACATGGAATATGATGTGATCTTCTTTGACTTGGCCGTTTCGTCCTCAACAATAATGTCATAGTCTTGAAAGGTCACAAATAAATTCTATCCTATGACTCAAAGTGTTTTGTCCAAAATTAATCCAATACATACAAATTGAAGCAATTGGAAATTTCTCCTTACAAATCTTTACCTTTGGCTATTCCAAAGAAAAACCAAAATTAAAAACCTATGGGCCGTCAAGCTCATCTAAAAGACACAATCCCATCCAAAAATAAAAAATTATAGATGCTTGAATGTCATATATTTTAAGAAGATTTGCATTAAAAAACTTTGTCGCATGGATGAAAACCTGCACACTTAAACACACCATTAAACCCATAGGGAATATAACAATATTAAATCTTTCCCCTTTGTCTAACATTATCTACCTTAGAAAGACGTCTCCCCCTAAGTTAGATTTCCCCAATTTAAATGGTATAAAAGGTTTATATACCATTTCTCCCCCTTTTTAAAGAATAAGGTGCATAAAATAATCCATTTCTCCACGATTAATTCAATTCTCCCCCAAAATGAAACAAGGGATAAGCATAAAGGAAAAACAAGTATATCATGCAATGGTGTATAGTGATACAAGAGACACAAAAGTATCATGGCGACGCAAGAACAACTAATACATATACGGAACAATCTCTATATACTATAAAATGCAAAACAAGACATTTATGAGCATTTAAAATTCCTCCTCATTAAGAGTGTCCACGTGGCACTCTATATTTTATATTTCTATAAAATACTATACAAGCAATTTAATAGATGCATTGAACTATTGAGTTTTCTCTCTCTCTCCTTCAATTTAATCCAACTAAGAGACAAAGTCAAAAGCAATTAAGAATTATACATTTTTTTCGTCCCAATATATAAATATTATTTTTAACTGCTGCCAATCACCATGGTCATCACCATAGACTTCCCCAAAGACCCCAAACCTTCTCCTGAACAAAGGGTTGCACGTATGTTAAATCGCCGCCAAAGTTCTCGGCAGGTAATTTTCTTTTTTTCTTTCGTTGATTAATTTGTTAGTTAAGATTAGTAAGGTTTGGAGGTTCCCCACTATTGATAAACCATTTGCTTTCTCTCTTTTTTGGGTTATTCCTTTAACACTGTTTTTTATAACCATTAAATTATATAAAAGCAATGTTTTTCTAAAAAAAAACAGTTTATAATTGTTAAAAGGTTCTTTTATAAACAGTTTTTTTAACTTTTCGATAAAATTAATTTTTTACGTAACACGTTAAAAACATTAAAAAAAAGTTGATATAAAAACGTTCAAAACACTATATTTAGCTGCTTTTTTTATAAACGTTAAAAAATAGTTTATATAAACCACTATTTTTTTAAAAACGCCGCTTTTAAAAACGTTACAAAACACTGATTTTTTAATTGCTTTTTACAAATGGTAAAAAATATTTTATATAAAAACGCTTTTTTTTTTAAAAACACAGTTTACTAAAAACATTAAAAACACTCTTTTTAATAAACATAAAAAAAATTTATATAAAAACACTTTTTAAAAAAAAAAACAGTTTATGTAAAAATAATGTTTTTAATTTTTTTTTATACACGTGAAATGGTTTTTATAAAACTTTTTTAACGTTTTTTTTTATAAATCAATTTTTTTTATAAACATGTTAAAAAACAGTTTATATAATAACGCTGAAAAATACTGTTTTTTTTAACGTTTTTAACATTTTATATCAAAACTCTTCATATAAAATGTTGTTTTTAATAGTTGATAAAAACTTTTTTGATGTCTTTTTATAAAAAAAATTGATTTTATAAAAAACAGTTAAAAAGAGTTTATTAGAAAACCTTTTGATGTTTATAACTGTTTAAAAAAAAAGGGTTTTGTATAAGCAGTTTTTTAACGTATATAAAAAACAGTAAAAAAATAGTGTTTTTTTAACCTTTTTAAAAAATAGTGTTTTTAACAAAAAGTGTTTTTCTATAAACTATAAGAGATTTTCTCTCTCTTATTCTTACTTTCTCCCTTTTTCGGATTATTTTTTTAAATGTTAAAAAAACACTGTTTTTTTATAAACATCAAAAAACAATTTATATAAAATCAATGTTTTTAAAAAAATCAATTTATAATCGTTAAACGGTTTTTTTATAAACAATTTTTTTAACTTTTTTTATAAAATTATTTTTTTACGTAAAACATTCAAAAACAGTTGATATAAAAATGTTAAAAACACTATTTTTTTATAAATGTTAAAAAACTCTTTATATAAACCACTATTTTTTTAAGGAAAAAACACTGTTTTTAAAAAACGTTACAAAACACTGAATTTTTAACTGTTTTTTATAAACATTCAAAAACAGTTTTATAATTCTCTTTAAAAAAATGTTGTTTTTATATAAACCATTTTTTAAAAAAGTTCTTTTTTTTAAGAACAGTGTTTTTACATAATATTTTTTTAACGTTTATACAAAAAACTGTTAAAAAAACAGTGTTTTTAATGTTTTTATATTAAGTGTTTTTTACGTTTTTAATTTATTCATATAAAGAATTGGTTTTATGAAAAAAGTTGAAAACAATTTACAAAAAAACTTTTGACATTCATAAACTGTTTTTTATAAGATTGTTTTTATATAAAGTTTTTTCAACGTTTATAAAAACAGTTAAAAACAATATTTTTTAATGTTTGTAAAAAAAAGGGCTAAAAAAAGTTTATAAAAAAACCTTTTGATTTTGTAAAACTTTTTGATTTAAAAAAAAAATACTTAATAAAAAAAGTGTATAAAACTTTTTCATTTTATAAAACTTTCTCATTTTATAAAAAAGTGTTAGTAAAAAAAGTTTTACTATTTAAAACAATAAAATATAATGTAAAATTTGTTTTAATACACTAATAAATACTTATACTAATGGGTAAAATAGTCTTTTTGATTAGAAAATGAGTCAACCGACCATCAAACTAGCTAACTAATGTTTTTTGTCGATTTTGAATCCTAAACGAGTAGAATGTAAACAAATGGAATAAAACTCTAAATAACTATTGGACCCCAAATATTAAAAGATCATTACAAAATTGACAAGGAGCCATAGAATAGACTGTGATTTTGTTTAAGTAGAATGTATTATGTGAGGATTGAAATAGTGTTTTTTTAAAGATAATTTCGATTGAATCTTTATATAGAAATGTGAGTTTAATTAGTTAGAAGCATATTATGTGAATTTAGTTAGTTAGAAGCATATGGTGTATGTTGCTCTATTTTAAAGGAAGTGAAGTATGCTTCCATGTTTAATAACATTGTTTTTTAAATAAAATATATAATATTCCTTTTTGGATTTTTATGCTTTATTTTCTTAACACACAAGTTCTAATTGTTTGTCATTTCTGTCTATCATGTCCATGATACTATTCATTATATTTTTCAAAAATTAGGGGTTAAAGTATAATTTATGTAAAGTTGATTAAGTGCCTAAGTAAAATATTTTGAAATATATATATATATATATATAATAATTATCGTGATTATATATGAGTGTCCATTTTCTCTCCATCTATTATTAATTAATACTTATATAATGTGTCAAATAGACATAAAAATATAATTATGTCTTAAATAAAAAAAGTATCTCGGTGTTCAGTGTATACTAATCATAGAACTACCATCTCTACTAAAAAATATAAATATGTAGTTGATTTGTAATTTTAAAATAGAGGCATGTTCATATGTCCCAAATTTTTTATTCATTTTTCATCTCATATTAACATTAGTTTAAATGTAATGATAATATTATTTATGTGGCATATATTTTACGAATAAAATTATACCACGCTCGCGCATCGCGCGGGGTTTAAAACCAGTGTATACTAATAATGATGTGATAGCAAAATGATATCAACTATAATGAACTAAAATGAGAATGGGATACCAATGAAAAATCGCAACAAGACAGATATTGATATGAATAAATAACATACAAGGAGTAAATTTAAAAGTAAAGACAAAAAAAATGATACTATATATATAAATATGAAAAAGATATCAATGAAGTACAAGCACATATATATAAGTATAACACCACACAAGACACTAAACACAATAACTTCCCACACTTATATGTTATAAGTGTGTCTAAATAAATATGTGGTAAATGAAGTGAAGGGGTGTGAACTAGAGACAAAAGAATTATGACCCAATCACTTCAACATATTCAAGGAGTTCTATTTGATTGCAAAATTTTATCAACTAAGATTTAACCTATGACTCAAAGAGTTTTGTTTGAAATTAACCCACACATACAAATTAACTTAATTGGAAATTTGTCCTTACACACTGAAAAAAATAATTTTCTAACAAGCTTCCTGCGATCTTCTACGACTACTTTAAAATATATTTCTTTGCTATATTCTAGACTGAATTCACTGATTATATTTTCTACTCTTGCTTCCAATGGTGTCTTTCGACAAAAATATTGTTTTAAATGTTGGAAAAAATGTCAAGAAAGACAACAAAGAAACTTTGGTACCAATATTGACTTTTGTTTCAAACCACAAAAGTAAAACTCCACTAAGTACAATGGTTTTACTTTAAGCCACACAAATAAAAACAAAGTCCCAATAAGTACAAACGAAATCTCTAATTAAAACATGAGAATAGGAAAAATCCTCCCTATGCAAATCTTCACCCAATATTAAATTGTACCATCAACTTATTGAAATAGACTTTCGCTAATTAATCACAAAAATTACATTTGCCAATATAACGCAAATGACCTTGTACTCTTTCGCACATGCAAATTTACTATTATGCATAAGAGCTAAAATAGGAGAGGTAGGCCCTTTTCTTTTTGTGTGTATGACAATCAGTTTCCCTCGCCCCCTCAAAATATAGTTTTTCTTTAAGATTCTCGTGTCTTATTTATTGGGTTGCTTCACACCCATGTTGCGCTAATTTTTAGAACACCAAAGAATTGGTTGTTATTGAGCTCCAAGATTTTTAACTTTTCAATTTAAATTCACTTGACCACAATACTCCTATTCATATAACACTATTCCAACTATTGTGAAAATACTTCAATGAGATTTTACTAAATCAAACTCATCCACCAATTGACAATACACTTCTATTATGCTGTAATACTCCGTACTTTTTTTATTATTTAATTTATGTGTGCATTTAATTATTAATTTAGCCGGGAGAAATTAAATTGGGTTTCGATAAATATTAATTAGCGAGATAAAGATTAATATTTATTATTATTATTATTATTATTATTATTATTATTATTATTATTATTATTATTATTTACTTGCGTATGATAAGTAAATAAATATATGATTTATATATCGAGTATGGGTGAAAAGAGACGGTTTGTAATATTATGTCGACAGAGAGTTACATCGGCAGATCTATACGTTTTATGGGCAACGCGTACTGTATGCATGTGTCGTGTCTGGTTAATGAGATATGGGCATATTTGTAGTTGGGTGACTCAGATGACCTTTTTGAGTTCATCGGTGATCCAGTATGGATCGAAATAGTCCAAAATAGGTACTCGGGTGTTATGATTGGGTTCTGAGAGCTTTTTAGACATAGGAGAACTCATATAAGGGTATGGTGGTCTTTTTATACCTAGGATTTAATGGAAAAACGGGATTATGATAAAATTAGGAGGTATTTAAGGGCAGGGGAAGTGGATGGCAGCCCACCTTTAACCTTGTGCATAATTGAGATTAAGAGAAGATAAAGTGGAACAAAAAGGAGAGAAAGAAGTGGAGAAGAGAATTGAGACTTTGGGTTCAGATCCGTAAAGAAAAGTAGTTATTTACTTTAAATTGTATGTTGATGTAGTTAATTTCCTTCATAATTAACTGGGATAAAATCATGATTTAAAGGTTGAAACTTTGAGAAATTAAGTAAAAGTTGTAGATTATAATTAATAACTGTTTAGAATTCATAATTAATTGATGATGATTTTGTAAAAAATTAAAAATTAAATTTAGGTTTACAATGATGATCATGTAGAACAATGCTATGATGGTTAAAATAATGAAAACTCAAATTGGGTTAATTCTAGGATTGATAGAATTGAAGTTTGATTTAGAATCCTACGATTTTGATGATGGATTAAGTGCTGATATTATGTTATCATACTTCTAGGAGGTTAGTATAATAATGTAGGACATTAATTTTATGCATGGGGAGCCTGGGACCTCCATTGGAGGGTTTTGGAGGAGAAAATCTGATGGAGAAGATGATTGGCAGCCCAACAAACCAAGCTGGTTCAGTCTGACAAGCGAATTAGTTCCATTTGCTGACCTGTCCAAATTTTATTTGTGTATTGTTTTGATTCGTTAGATCTTGAGTAATGATCATAAGGGCTTTTGAGGTAGAGAGGAACTACTGGGGAATGCTTTATAGGGTTTTGTATGTGTGATAGGCCAACAGATAGATGGGTTCGGGTGAGGAAAACCAAGAATTCAAGTGAGTGAACACTTAGATGAACAATTAGAAAGATTGTTCGAGTTTCGAGATTTAATGTATTAGTACTCGTGGGATTTCATTCAAGGTCAGTATTATATATATATATATATATATGTGTGTGTGTGTGTGTGTGTGTGGTATGTGTTTATAGTGAACATACCTAGTCGGTAGTGCTATTGTTAGGAGGTTGCGCTTAGTAGGCAATTCACCCTGGCATTGACTATCAGGTGTTGGATTAATTCCCCAAGTCATAATATAGTTGCATTACCATTATCCATGTGTGAGGATAAGTGTTGATTGAGAGATCGATTGGGTGAGATGTAGTATATTCATGACCCTCCAGACGCATGTTTATGACCGCCTTCATTTTATGTGTTTACATTTGGGTTCAATGGTGAGATTACTACCTGATGGCTCCGTGTGATGCATGATACCTGGAGCGTGATAACACACGAGGGATGTATCTGTGGTCTATGCTCTGGGGATACAATTATACGTATATAGTGAGCGATATATATGTATCTTTATATGATATAATACGTATATCTATTTTTAGCACGAGTGTAGCTGTGGTATTATATTATGTTAATACTTATGTGTAGTAGGTGTGTCTCTACTATATCATTCATAAACATATACCTAGTGAGGGTAGTATATATTTAGCTAATGGTGACTATTAGAGGGATTGGACTTGAATATCGGTTATTGTCCAACTTAGACTGGGTAGTGTAATTAGTATAACAAAATGAATGCGTTAGGTGCGCACTGTAGATGAGGGGTGAGGTTTTATCTCATGTGAGTGTGAACGGTTAATTAATTATGAAAGCAATACACTACGCTTTTTTATCGATTTAAAACGTTTAATTACTTGCAAATATTTTCAAACTTTTCGAGCTTTGATCTGCAGGCAAAATTGTTTTCTTATTTTCTTTTAAAAATTCCAGGTGTGCAATAACAGCTGTTGGGACAACAATGATAAATATTTCTTCCCATTGTAGTATTTGCGGACGCTACATGATTGATTTAACCTCCTCAGCTCATTCTATCTAGATAGGAATCTTGTTATTCCAATTTTCATTTTTGGGTGTGTTACCTATAGTTTGGATAGGACTTTCTTTATAATCAGAGATGTTATTTTATTATTCAATTTTATTTCAATTGGATGAATACTGTTAGTGACCGATGGTTTATTCACATTTATTGATTTATTTATGCATGTTGATTCATTCTGTTAATTTAGTTGTATGGTTTTATTTTGTTTATATTCATATTACTTTTTGCAACAGTGATGTTGAGAATGAAATGATACTGGATTCCTATTTTATTATAGTAGAGGATTAGCCACCCGATACTAAAATAGGCGAGTTGTCACATCTGGTATCAGAGAATCAGGTTATTGTGTCCTTAGAATCTGTTCGAACTTGCTACGTTATTGATGTCGCGTTTCTTTGATATAGAGCCCTATGCTTAGGACTATTGTTTCATATTGCGCATTAACATTATTTCGCTAATATTTATGATTGAATTGAATCTCATAAACTTTCACTTTGGTTTCGAATGCTAAATACTAGGGGAGGTAAACCATCACGTGTAGTGAGAAGGACCGCAGATGAGGAGTCTCAGTCAGAGGCACATAACACTAAGGGGATTGTGACCACAACATAGGTCGTAGCCATAATAGCCCAGGCCATTAATGCTGCTATGACTGCTCTAGCATTAAAACTTCCCCAAGCACATACATAACTTTTAGTAGGAGCACTAGTTCAGATTCAACCAGTGCCGTCAGTATGGGAGTGAGTCAGGGAGGCCTTTTAGAAGGGCCATCCACCATAGTTCTAGGGAAATGCAAATATTTAAGCAACTAGACAATGACATAAGGATATCCAGGGGCATTTGTATATGGATGAGTGTAGTGACACTCAAAAGTCAATACTTGCCATGTTCAAGCTAGTTGGGGCAACTCTTGATTGGTGGGAGTCCGTTACCACGTCAGAGGAGAGAGATATGATGACTATATATGAGTTATGGGTGCAGTTTGATCGCACATTATTTCCGTCGGCAGTTCAGACGGAGATGATGTAGAGATTTATAGAACTCTTGCAAGAGGGTTGGACAGTAGCAGAGTAAAAGGAGGACTTCACTCGCCTGACAAAATTTCTGTCAGATCAGATGAATAATGAGGAGAAGAGGGTTCTTAAGTTTACAAATGATCTTACTTGGATAATCTGTTAGCACTTATTAGGGATCTCGATACTGATGGATTACACTGAGGTCGTTAATGCCCCATTGCTCCATTGCCAGGACCATCATTTCGATTTAAGTGGAGTGAAGAGGATAGGAGATTCGATCTAGTAAGGCAAGACTGGGGTAACGGTGCCAGTAGGGTGCTGCTATAATATGGTAGGGAGTAGAAGCGGGGTTCCCAACAGGGGGATTTGACTAAGAGATTCAGGCCGAGTAACGATAATTTTAAGCAGGTCTATGAGGGCTAGCAACATGCTCCTCAAGGCCAACAGGGCCATGGGAATCAGATTGGATGTCAATAGGGTCGTGGTTATTAAGGCCAGTAGAAATAGAGATTGGGGAAGCCTCCAGATCTAGCAGGGCTAGAGGCCAACCTATTTTATCGAGAGGTTTTTCGTATGGGGGGAGTTAGGCCACATGAGACATGCATGCCCGAATAGGGCTAGGCGTCAGTAGTAGGTTGCCTAGACAGTAATTACAAGAACTTTCATCCCCACCAGTAGTCCCAGTATTCCCACTTCTGCCAGGGCAGATACAGTTTGGACTTATGTATAACGTTCATGGGCCACTTTTGTTACCAGCATCGCTAGCCATCGAGGGGTATGTTTTCTATCCATGGGCACATAGGGGTATTATTTGACACGTGACCACCACACTCTTTTGTTAGCACTAGATCCGCCTGTGAGATGGGTTTAGTGGACATATCATGCGATATTATTATGACCCTAGATTCATCATTGGGTAGTAGATCTCTCATTCGTTCTATATGTAGGGGAGTGGGTATGGATAATGGGAGGTTATGCTTAGTAGAAGATATACTCATTTTAGAGATGTATGATATGATGTTATTGTGGGGTTGGACTAGTTAGTGGCATACAGAGCGTTGGTGGACTGTTACAGTTGGACTATCATGTTTTCTATTCCAAGGCATGATATGTTTCTTGTGGTGATGCCTCATCCGGAGGTAGGGTCGAGCATGCACTTATACCATATTGGGGAGGAGACTTCGGTGGGTGTAGTCATCTCATTAGATTCAATCCCCATGGTTAGGGGATATGATGATATGTTTCATGAGATACCGAGGTTACCACCGAGTCAGAAGATTGAGTATGTGATCGACTTAATATTGGGGACTAGGCCGATAGTGCAAGAGCAGTATCATATGGCTCCTTTAGAAATGAGAGAGTTAAGAGATCAGATTCAACAAATATTGGGGAAGGGTTTTATCGGCATCAGTAAATTACCTTGGGATGCCCCAGTTCTATCTGTGGAGAAGGATGAGTCATTGAGATTGTGTATAGACTACTGGGAGTTAAATAAGGTCACAATTCAGAAGAAGTATGCGTTGCTGCATATCAATGACTTATTTGATTATCTTAAATGATCACCCTACTTTTCTAAGATTTATTTGATATTAGGGTACCATCAGTTGCATACCAAGAAGCAGGATACCCCTAAGACCGGATTTTTGACAAGATACATGTCTTATGAGTTCAGGGTTATTCCGTTTGGTCTAACTAATGGGTTGACAATTTTCATGGATCTCATGAACAGGGTGTTTAGGGATTTTGTGGATCAGTTTGTCATTGTGTTCATAGATGATATCTTGATTTATTCTCGGACGAAGGGCAAGACTACAAAGCATTTGTGTATAGTTTTTTAGACTTTGCGGGACCACCAATTGTATGCCAATTTGAGAAGTGTGGATTCTGGTTGGGGGAGGTGAAGTTCTTGGGTCACATATTCTCCGAGAGAGGGATTTCTATGGATTCAAGTGAGGTGTCAGCGGTGAGGGAGTATGGATAGCCTATGGCACCGATGTAAGTTCATAGTTTTCTAGGGTTAGCAGGGTACTACTGCTGGGTTGTCAGAGGATTTTCAAAAATTACGGGTCCCTTGATGAATTTGACTCATAGGGGAGTACATTTTATTTGGGATGATCAGTGTCAGATAGATTTTCATGAGGTAAAGGACAAGTTGACTTCAACACCAGTGCTCACATTGCCTAGGGGAGGAGGGGAGTACTTTTTCTTTACCAATGCGTCTTTATAGGGACTTGAGGGAGTACTACAAGGGGAGGAGCGAGCTATAGCTTATGCATATCATAAGATTATGATCCATGAGAAGAACTATCCCACTCAGAATTTGGACTTAGCAACAGTTATTTTTGCCTTAAGGATTTAGAGGCAACAGTTATTAGGGGAGAAGTTTCGGTTGTTCACGGACCAAAAATCTCTGCAATATTTTTTCATGCTGAAGGAGATGAATATGAGGCAGTGTAGGAGACTTGAGTTCATAAAGTATTATCAGTTTAACATCCACTACGATTCAAGAAAGTCTAACGCAGTGGAAGATGCATTGAGCTACATGTCGATACGACAGTTGGCAACAGTGTGGAAAGAGAAGTGGGTTGAGCTTCATCAGCAGGATGAGGTAGTTCGGGCTTATATAGGAGTGATGATTATCACACCCGAGATTAGTTTTAGTGTTATGAAGGCATAGGAAGGGGATCCTTCTTGTTAGGAGATGATACAACATTTATTAGCGGGTGGAGCGGAGTCTTACTTGGTCAGTTTTGAGGGTAGCTTTCACTTCAATGGGAGGTTAATTGTCCTAGACGATGAGGAGCTACGTCTCTTTAAGGGAAAGTTTTATAATTTCTTAATTTTATTTTTAATTGTATTATCCCATTACACACCACTGAATCATCATGACTGCTTCCACGTACTTGAAGATAAGAATTGATGACATTTTGAAGAATGAATATCATTCATCACAATAACATTCAGAAGATTTATGAGGTAGTTTGGCTAACGTCTTTATTTATCCAGGGGCTTTTTAAAAAGATTTTGTTTATAAAATGTTTTTAAAAATATTTTAAAAATATTTTTAAAAATTTTGGTGACTTGTTAGAACGAGATTCACTAGTCGTTTGAACGAGTTACAACAATGTCGTTAGAATGAGATTTCATCATTCGAACGAAATCTGGGACGACGCCTTTTGGCCAGTTCTGGAATGTCGTTCAAAGTCTCATTGGATGCCATTCAATAAGAATAGGTACATCGTTAGAATGAGTTTTCCACATTCAAAAGAGATATATTTTTCCAAGAACTGGAATGTCATTCAAATTTCCTTTGGAATGTTTATCAAATGAAAGAGGTACGCCATTCAAACAAGGTACCATGTCGTTCGACCGAGAATGGATTTCTTTTTTATTTTTAATCAAATTTGATCCAAATCTCTAGTGCTTATTATTTTGTAACGATTTTACTTATAAATAGAGATGCTGGATTAGAGTTTTAGATAGTTTTTTTAACCCTTTTTCATGCCATGTTAGAGTTCCTTTCGTGATCAAACTCTACCATTTTTCATTCAAACCCCTTGGAAATTTAGAGATCACTTTGACCAAATCAATAAGTGAACATCATTATTCAAAAACCCTTGTAGAGTTCATCTCTATTGCCGATTTGTGGAGTCGAGATAGTACTGCTGAAGAATAAGGATGATCGGTGGGTACTGAGGGAAGACTGCCTCCCGTGGGCGGTGCTAGACTGTGCCATTACTGTAAAAGACTTGAATAACTGCTCATTATACTTAGTGAGCTAAGTAGTTGTCTGTAAGTCCGTTTTTGTACAGTGCTGAAATACAGGTTTTGTCCAAAAGAGATTTTTCCTTACTACTTCGCATGTTTGCATGGTTGGTTTGACTTAAGTAATTTGGACTTCATCATTGCATGCACACTAAATTAATTCACGATAAAATTTGCTAAAATTTGAATTTGTGTGTGTTTGGTCTAAGATACGAATAAATCCATAGAATTGGCATTCACAAATTAGTATTAGAGAAGTTTTCACTAAAATATCTTGTGATCGTGATTTTTGCAGAAAAAATTCTGGATACTAATTTTCTGAAATTGGTATCAGAGCAGGTGGCACAAAAATGTCGCGTGATCCTGATTTTTGCTATTTTTTTGAGATACCAATTTTCTCAAATTGGTATCAGAGCTGGTTACACTAAGTTTTTGTGTGATCTTTTAAAATTTAGATTTTATGGATAATTTGTGTAATAGGCTACATATTTTTGGTGGGTCTAATTATTCACACTGGAAAGATAGGATGAGGTGTGGTTTAAAATCTATTGATGAAAGAGTGTGGCTTATTTTTCAAAGGGGGTGGACACCACCCACAGTGACCAATAGCGATGTCATATGTCCAAAATCTGTCTCTGCTTTGACTGATGATGAATTTAAATGGATTAATTAAAACTCTCACGGCTTAAATGCTATTTCTTGATCCGTCACCCCTGACGAATTTCTCTGCATCATGATGTGCACATATAAGAAAGCGTGGGATATCCTTTAACTCACCCATGAGGGTACCAATGTTGTGAAAGCTTCTAAACTTCAAAACCTCACCACACAGTTTAAGACTATTACCATGCTAGAGTAAGAATCTTTTGATTAGTTTTATGCACGTTTATGGGACATAGTCAATCTAGTTTTAACTTAGGTGAGAAAATTCTTGAGACGAGAATTGTGAAAAAGATTTTGAGATCCCTGCCAGCACGCTTTTTCCCTAAAGTCACTGTTATGAATTCATTGCGAATTTTAAATACTCTTAAGTTAGAATAACTTACAGGATACCTTCAAACTTATGAAATCAACATGTGTACCAAAACTAAAAAGAAAAAGGAAAGAGGGGTAACTTTAAAAGTCCAATCCAAAAAGAAAAAGGAAAAGTTTTTTGACTCTGAATCAAAGGTTGATTTTAATCTTGATGATCTATCCTAAATTGCAATTTTTTTTTCAAATTTAACGAAGAAAATTCTTACAAAGAAAAGGGTTTTGAGAAAAATAAAAACGGGAATGAGGGAAAGAATGTTAGTGAGAAAGATGAATTAAAATGCTACGAATGTGAGGGAAAAGGACACAAGGCATATGATTATCCCACTAGGCTAAAGAGACAGGGCAAAAAAGTTGCACATAAAGTCACTCTTAGCAATAGTGATGTCGAATAGGTGAATTTTGGGGATGAATCACCACATGAATAATGTCTTGCGTTCATGGCCAGTCATGTGAAAACTTCTAGTTTGTACCACACCGATGATGATTTTTCTAAACGTTAGTGCCTCGATAATGTTTCGAATAATTCTGGAGAAAGTGAGAATGAGTAAGACAATATGAGTGAGGAAGAAGGTGGACTCCAAAAATCTTTTCATGAACTTTACATTGAGATGTTAAAAATGAATTTTTTTAATAAATAGTTATCTCTTAGGGTGTGTGATTTAGAGAAGGAGGTGAATATTTTGAGAGAGTGCGAGGCGTCGGTGAGTCAACTCCAGTAGGTGAAAGTGTCTTTGTATGAGAAGTTGATTATTATAGGTAGGGAGAAGATCGATTTGACCAATATCGTGGCTAATCTTATGAAAGATCTTAGAGCTTCATTGGAGACTAGTAAGAAACTTAAATCCGGTGTGTATCCCAACTCGAGATTAATCTCAAACGTGCCCAGGAGGTCAATGTCACTTTAGAGAACACATCTCAGAAGGTTGGAAAGATGCTCCTCGGTCCCACGTTAGGTAACGTTAAGTGGCAGGGAATAGGTTATAAGGGTTCATCCACTTCCCATGCTGCACCTGAGACGATTTTCGAGTATATGATGGATCTAGATGTCCCTCGTCCTAACTCTTCTAGGAGACCCAACCCACATAGGAAAGCTCGCCGTAGATGTTTTGAGGAATGTAGACCCATGACTGTTTATGTTTGTTCCCATAGAAAAAAAAATAGGTCACCTTAGAGAATTTTACTTTAAACTAGGCAAAGTCTCTCACATACGTGTTCCCCGGTATGCTTCCACATAAGTTTCTAGACATGTTCCCGCAAACACTACCATATGTATTACTAGACATCTTCCCAAACACAACCTTAGAGATTTTGAGAGCAAGTAGACATTATAGTCAAGACTTCACAATGTTTGATAGAGAAATTTCATAGGATGAATTCTACTTTTTTAGAACTCCTCCCACCTAATGATTGAAGTTGAGACTTGTTTATAGAAAATGGTGATTATTATAATCATATCTTGTACCCATATTTGACACGACATAGAATGTATCTCAGAAGTGCGTACTCTCTAGGCTCAAGTGCAAGCCTGTTGCTCAAGTAATAATCTGATAAGTTGGGTATTGATCCTTAGGGAAATAGGACAAATGAGTTGTAACGACGTTGGACAGATGAAGGAACCCTAACTCCGACTCTAAAGAAAAAGGAAAAGTGATTTGATTGTTGGAATAACTACGACTAGATGCAATTTTGAAAAGGGTTAACTAATGAACTAAAGTATGAATGGAATGCAACTATTCTAAATTACTTGAAATACTGATGATGATTGAATTAAAACTTGAACTATATAATGAGGAAAACAGGACGGGAATACAATCCCTCAACCCTAGAGTATTGATGGTATAAAACTAATTGTAAATTTAAGTGATTAATTAGACCCAGAATGTATTACTCCCAAGCATTATATATATGAGGTTCAAGCCCGCACCATACATAATCAGAGGACGAGTAAATCGATATTGCGATAGTAATACTCGAATTTCATTATGAAGCATCCCGATTACCCTGAAGCAAACGAGATCCAAAGATCTACAATTATCACGTTTCTACGTAATACGGTCGTAGTAAACCACTAAATTTAGAGGATTAATTTTATACACATGTAACTACCACATCAGGTTGAGTTCATGCATCCCGACCTTAAAAATCTATCCGTACATATGAAAACTTGAAGACAACACGTTTGGAATGAAAGAAAACATTTTAAATACTGAATGAAGAAGAAGAGAATAAACAATACTTACTAACAAAAGAATTACTGTAATAATAAAAGAAGGAATAGGAAGAAATTTACTTGAATTGCAACTGAAATCAAAACTAGGGTTTATTGTTATTCTTATCTAAAATTGATTATAAAGCTTCCCTAACGAATCAGAAGCCTCCCCCTAATGTTTGGAGGAGTTTACAATTTATGCTCTACGAAATATAAGAGTTTGAACCAAGTAGGATTCTAATTTTTACAAGTAAATAAGTTCGAATAATCGAGGACAGAATCGATCCTATTAAGGGGTTCAGTTCGGTTCTATCTTTGACAGCCTTTACAGAGAATTCTTCGAGTATCGGATCAGTTCTTTATTTCTTCCCTTCGGTTCGGTTCCATCTTGTTAACTCTTCATAGGAAGATTTCCAGGTGTAGGATCGGTTTGTTATTTCCTCCCTTCAGTTCGGTTCTATCTTGACAGTCTTTATAGGAACTTTACCAGGATGGAATCGATTCTTTTTCTTTCCCCTTAGGTTCGGTTCCATCTTGTCAGTTTTTGTAGAAACCTTTCCTTCTTGTACTTCTTTGAAGCTTTTGGTATGGAACTCAGATTAAAACACTGAACACCTGCGAAATAGATGAAGAACACACGAAACTCAGCGTACTCGTTAGAAACTTATCAGTAGTAATGATATGATATAAATACACTTGAATTACACTTTGTGAAGCGACAAAAGCCTCTAAATTAAGGGGATAAATGGTAAGAATTTATGCATAATCAAACCCTCTAACTTAGAACGTTGATCGTCCCGAGCAATGTAAAAGAATCAAAACATGGTCTAACTCGAAAATGGGATATAATACCTCTTTCGCGGGTGAGCGATTGCATTTAGCTTATGCAATAAGCCTTTAAACCCCTAGTTTACCCTAGTAGGACGAGTGTTGTCTCGTGAGGGTTTGCAGAATATATACCCACAAAATTCGACTCAAAGAAAACTCAAATAATGCAAAAATTATATAATTCAAACTTTTCCTAAAAATAGTCATCATCAAATCATGTCCAAGAGTCTCAAATCATAGTGTGCGTGTGTGAAGTCGGTAATTTAATCGCGAATTTCCACCGATTGACCATTGCGTTACTTATCCGAAAATTCATTTTGATTTCAAAATCTCACAGAGTGCTCTCACAAACGAATCACTTGGAATGTGTCTTGATATGCCCCAAGTGTGACCTAGGCCTAGAGACACCAACCTCGACCGAGGTGATGGCCGAGATATTGATCGACCTTGGATAAGCCATGGACCCACGTATCAGCCCTCGGCCTTAGTAAGGTCGGCCCAGGCCGACACTATCACCTACATTTCCAATGGACACTACGCGCATCACAGGCATCAACAACATTCTCATATACCTGGGTATGGCAACCTCGACCGAGGTGACAAAGAGCCTTGGTAATCTTAAGCATTCTCATATACCTGGGTATGGCAACCTCGACCGAGTGTAGGCCGAGGTGACAAGAAGCCTTGGTAATATTCAACATGGAATCAGTACAACCTCGGCTGGGGCCGACCCCAGCATACTGTCTCGGCTGAGATTAGGCCGAGACTCCCTATGGCACATCTCGGATTGAACGAATATCAAGCCTTTACAGCTCGGCCTCTCCTAGGCCGAGGTCATGCACCAATATGGCTGCCGAGCATCTGTTGACATTTGGATAAGGACACATGGGCACAAATCAGTTGTAACAAGATTATTCTCCACACGTGGGGAGAATATTTCATCATCATTCCTTACATGTGATAGTGACATGTGGCTTCCCCCTATTGGTGAGGCTAACACACATGTGCATATTACATGCATGGGGGTACACTACACCCCCTAAGTACTATATATATAGAGGTCATCCTCTACCTTGAGGATCCCAGATATTTAACCCTAGCTAAAACTCTGTCTAGATACACAGTAGAGAGAGAAAGCTTGAGAGATTGAATCCATGGCCGTTAGTGCCTTGTTCCAGTGAGGTTATTCACACACACACAGTGGACGTAGGCCAATTTAGGCCGAACCACTCATATCCTGGTGCTCTCTCCTCTTCTCCTCATCTCATTCTCTTACCTTTTACATAACTATGCCATTGTTGTTCTTAGATTGGGCTTGAAAACACCTTATCTGGTGGTGCTAATTTCAGCATCATCATTTTGGCGCCGTCTGTGGGAACGAGAAACTATCTCTTCCTCTTTTTCTTCTTAACCTCACCGGAGACTCTGGTGGTGAACCAGGCCTCCCCCTAGCGTGGAGCTGTTTCACCATTGAAAGAGGTCCCGTGAGGTGCTAAACTCATTTGCTACTCAAGCTCTATAGTGTTAACATATGGCACCAGACTTACCACCGCCTCTTCCGCCGCCCGGGGGTGGGGGGCCTAGCTCCAGTCAGGCTCCCCCCCAGTCCGAAATGGCAGAGGTAGAAGCGACCTTGAAATCTTTAGCTGCGACACAACAAGCCATGAAGGAGCAATTTTCTCAGCTCAGTCAAACTATGATGAGGCCACATGGAGTCTCACCGGACATGATCACTCCGGCGGCAGTTCAGCCTCATCCTGACGCCAGGGTACCACCCCAGGTGCCAATGAAGGACCAGCCTGCACCCCAACGGAGAAGGGACGTTGCTGACCCTAGGCGGTTGCGCCTGGGGAGGCAGGGAAACCCTTTCCCAGAGGACAGGTGTGATGACCTAGAAGCTGAAGAAGCCCCAGAATACTACTGGGAGCCGTACGAGGTGTCAAATAACACTATACAACCTCTTAGGCAGAGTCAAGGATGTGTCGGCCGAAGAGGTGAAGAGGCCCAACAAAGAGGGTCGGCCTTTGATAGGTTGAGCAGATGGTCGGCCTTCGAGAGACTGGGCCCGGTGAATGATCTAAGACAGAGGCTGTCGAGGTCAAGGAGCGCAGCAGGCTCTCAGAGAGGGAATAGGCAGGGTCGGACAGACCAAGGCCGACCCTGTGAAAGAAGAGGTAGGGAACAGGAAGAGGTCAATAGCCAACGTGTCGCGATTGGTGAACCCTCTGTCCATCGCAGGGAGGTGGCAGGGGATAACCTCGGCCAAGGAATGATTCTATCCAACGCCTGGAGGAGAAGATAGGAGATCTCATTAAAAGCAGGGACCCATTACAAAGGGGTTACTCAGAAGGCTCCCCATTTGTGGCTAGGATAGTGGGGTTCCCAACCCTAGCCAAGTTCAAGCCTCCTACAGTGACTCCCAAGTATGATGGCAGCACTAATCCTGTACATCATATCGAGATGTACCAGTCGGTAGCAGACATTTACTCGATACCCGATGAGATGAAGTGTAGGGCCTTCTCAGGGACCTTGACAGGGGCAGCGCACAGTTGGTTCACCTCCCTTCCGAAGAACTCAATTGAGAACTTCAAAGGCTTGGCTAAGCAGTTCATCCACAACTTCTGCTTTGGGGTAAGACCTCAAAAGAAGACTACCCACCTGCTGTATGTCAAACAGGGCAAGGGTGAGAGCCTAAGAGACTACATAGCAAGATTCAACAAAGAGAAATTGGAGGTGGAAGATTATGAAGAGAGCATAGCCATGACCGCACTTATAGGAGGCCTCCATAAGGGGAAGCTATTGTGGAAACTGGCGGAAGACTACCTAGGTCTATGGCGGAGCTGCTGGCAACCGCAGGGAAAGTGATGAATGCGGAAGAGGCATTGGCCGCCAAGTGTGAGGAGGAGAATCGCGGTGGCACGGGAAAGTCCCAAGGTAAGAAAGAGGGGAAGAAGAGGTCAGGAGATGACAAGTTCACTCATTACACTCCTCTAACTGTGAGCTGTGAGCACATCCTCAATGAGATTAAGACCGACCGAACTCTGAGGTGGACAGAGAAACTGAAGGCCCCGCCACATAAGAGGAACAAAAACCTATGGTGCGAGTTCCATCAGGATCATAGCCATGTCACAGATAGATGATTCGCTTTAAAGGATGAGATTGAGAAGATGCTGAAATCTGGAAAGCTGAGGAAGTATGTGGATGGTAAGGCTCCAAAGAGTGGAAGAGATGACCCTGAGAAAAGAAGAAATGACAGATGCCGTGGCAATGTCCCGGCCAGAAGGGACGATGATTCAGAAGGAGATGATGAAGACGACCCGAATCTTCCGCCAAAGGATGATAACACCCTGGTGAAGAGGGTCGGTATGATCTCCTTTGGTGTTAGCACCATATGTGGGGGATTTACAGGAGGTGGCTCTGAGGTAGTCGACAGGAAGGCTCATGTAGCAGAGGCCAGGTCATTGGCCAAGATTGAAGTTGTGAATCTAACGTCTTCTGATGCAGTGCAGAAGAGGAAGAAGGTAGACATGGACACCCTCGTAGTGGGGTTCTCCAGACTCGACTTCAAGGGTATCTTAGTCCCCCATGATGACCCTTTGGTCATAACAAAAAGGGTGCATGGGTGCGAGGTACGGAGGATCCTCATAGACGGGGGAAGCTCAGCAGACGTGATGTTCTGGCCTTGCTTCAAGAGCCTGGGTCTTAGCAGGGCAAGGCTGGTGCCCTATCATCACCCATTGATAGGCTTCAGTGGTGAAAAGGTCCATCCATTGGGCATGTATGAGATGGATGTACGGATGGGGGATGAGTGGCCTAGGAGGCTGACCAAGAAGATAAACTTTTTCGTTATGGACGAAAACGTCTTCTCGGCCTACAACCTTATCATAGGAAGGGTGGCCCTTAAAGAGTTTGAAGCTGTGTCGTCGACGGTCCATCAGATGCTAAAATTCCCGACTCCTTATGGAGTAGGGGAAGTGCAAGGGGACCAGACCACGGCGCGAGAGTGTTACTTCAACTCGGCCGAAGAGAGAGAAGCCCATAAGAGGGCAACCACCACTTATAGCATTGACACTCTTGACCCAAGAGATGAAATAAAGTTGAAGAAGGGAGAGGCCGCGGAAGAGGTAGAATCCATCGTCCTCAATGAGGACGAGCCGAAAAAAACCGTCCAGGTCGGTAAGGCCCTAGAGCCAGGAATCAAGGAAGAGCTAATAAACTTCCTCAGGAGGAGACAGAGTGTCTTCGCATGGAGTCACGCAGACATGCCTGGCATCGACCCTGAGGTCATGAGCCACAAGCTCAACGTGGACAGAGATGCCAAGCTAATCAAGAAGAGATGAAGAGTCTACTCCAGGGAGAAGTACGATGTCATCCGGGAAGAGGTAAAAAAGTTGAAAGAGGTCGAGTTCATAAGAGAGGTTACCTATCTGGAGTGGCTCTCAAATGCAGTCATCGTGCCTAAGGCCAATGCGAAGTGGCGAATATGTGTAGATTTCACTGACCTGAACAGGTCTTACCCGAAAGACAGCTATCCCTTACCTAGGATAGACCAGATGGTGGACGCAACGACAGGGCATGAGCTCATGAGCTTCATGGACGCTTATTCAGGCTATAACCAAATCTTCATGGATGCTGAAGACTCTGAGAAGATAACCTTCATTACTGACAAAGGGACGTACTTCTACAAGGTGATGCCCTTCGGTCTAAAAAATGCGGGGGCAACGTATCAACGTCTTGTTAATAAGATGTTCGAAGAGCAAATAGCTAAGACCATGGAGTTATATGTAGACGATATGCTAACGAAGAGCCTGAAAGCATGTACTCACGTAGCGGACCTTGAGAAGACCTTCGATGTTATGGACTTGTACAGAATGAAACTCAACCCAGCAAAGTGTGTCTTCGGAGTAGGAGCTGGAAAGTTCCTGGGGCTCATCGTTAATCAGAGGGGGATTGAAGCGAACCCTGAGAAAATCAAGGCATTACTCGAAATAAAGACTCCTAGGAGTATCAAGGACGTCCAGAGACTCACGGGAAGAGTGGCTGCCCTTAACAGGTTTGTTTCTAGGGAAACGGAAAAGTGTCTTCCATTCTTTAAAGTTCTAAGAAAGGCCTTCCAATGGGATGAAGAGTGTGAAAAAGTCTTCAACCAACTCAAGTCCTACTTAGGGTCTCCCTTGTTGCTGTCTCGGCCCATCATGGGGGAAAGGTTGTTTTTGTACCTGGCAGTCTCTGAATCAGCCATCAGCACGGCCATCATACGGGAAGAGGATGGGGTCCAAAGGCCTGTATACTTCAACAGTAAGGCCCTTCAAGGGTGTGAACAAAATTATCCCTGAATGGAGAAGTTGGCTTATGCCCTAATACATGCCTCAAGGAAAATGAAGCCTTACTTCCAAGCTCACTCCATGGTAGTCCTCACTGACTCCCCACTAAGGCAGGTTCTACACAAACCTGAAAAGTCCAGAAGATTGATGACTTGGGCCATCGAACTAGGAGAATATGATCTTACCTACCATCCTAGGACAGCCATCAAGGGGCAGGCCCTCGCAGACTTTATCGTAGAATTCACCTGGGAAAAGGCCGGTAGAAGTTTGGAAGAGGCCGAGATAGAGAAAGGATTAGATAACGGTAAAGAGATGAATCGTAGTGTCTTCGGAGATTCGGAAGAGACGGCACCAAACGCCTTTAGAGATCGGGAAGAGGTCATCTCAGGAAAAACCCGGAGCGAAAAAGAAGAGAACGAAGAGGATCGATACCTCTTCACGAAGGGGGTTATGAGAGAAGGGGTCTTCTCATCAGATACAGACATCTGGATCCTCTTCATTGATGGCTCTTCCTATGACAGTGGAAGCGGGGCGAGACTAATACTCTCGGCTCCAGATGGCGCCAACATTGAATACGCCTTGAGATTCAACTTCCAGGCCTCAAACAACGAGTCTAAGTATGAGGCCATGATAGCAGGTCTCTTATTGGCAACAACTCTTCGAGTAAAGTGACTCCTACTCCATAGCGACTCAAGGTTGGTTATCAATCAAGTATTGGGGGTATACGAGGACAAAGACTAAAGGATGGACAAGTACTTAAAGAAGGTAAGAAGGTTGTTACAATATTTTGAAGAAGCAAAACTAAAGAGAGTGCCTCGACTGAGCAACAATCACGCTGATGCATTGGCAAGGCTGGCCTCAGCAGTAAAGACAGATATGGGAAGGATCATTCCAATTGAGGTATTAGGAAAGGCAACCATCGAGGAGGACGAGGTATGTAGCCCTTGTCACAATGTGAACCTAGGAGACTCATGGATCGACCCGCTCGTCAGATACCTAAGAGAGGGAGAGCTGCCCGTGTCCAAGCTAGAAAGGAGAAAGTTGAGATACAAGGCTGCCAAGTTCTCAATGATAGGAGACGTCTTATACAAAAAGGGGTTTCTATTGCCTCTCCTCAGATGTGTGCATCCCACGGAAGTGCCCCGGGTCTTACAGGAGATTCATGAGGGTTCTTGCTCTAGCCACATAGGGGTAAGGCCCTTAGCCAAGAGGATCATCACTCAGGGGTACTGGTGGCCTACCTTGTCTAAGGACGCTGCAGACTATGTGAAGAGGTGCGACAAATGTCAAAGGTTCGCCACTATCCCTCATCAACCCCATCAGCGTATGACGTGAATCTCTTCTCCATGGACATTTGCGGTATGGGGGATTGACTTGGTAGGACCTTTGCCAAGAGCTGTCAACAAGTATAGATTCTTGATAGTTGCCATTGACTACTTTTCAAAGTGGGTGGAGGCAAAATCGATGATAACAATTACAGAGCAGAAGACCTTCCAGTTTATTTGGAGGAACATCATATGCAGATATGGCCTCCCAAACACTCTCATCTCAGATAATGGGACCCAGTTCAAGAACTCATCCTTAGAAAAGTATTGCCTAAGAGTGGGGATTAAACAGCTCGTCTCTTGGTCGACCTCAGGCAAATGGCCAGATCGATGTCACAAATAGAACCATCTTGGACGGAATCAAAAAGAGGTTAGAAGATGCGAAGGGGAGATGGATAGAAGAGGTCTACGCTGTGTTATGGGCCTACAGAACCACGGCAAGGAAACCAACAGGAGAAACCCCATTCTTACTGGCACATGGCTCAGAGGCCGTCATACCAACGACAGTAGGACTACCGACTCATCGGATTCAGACCTACGACCTAGACAGTAATGGGGAAGAGAGGAGGCTAGACCTGGATCTTATCGAAGAAAAAAGAGAAGACGCAGAGGTCAGAAAAGCAGCCTACCAGCAGCGGGCAGCGAAATTCTACAACCAAAGGGTGAAGTCAAGACCCATTGCAGTGGGAGACCTAGTGCTAAAGAAGACCCTACAAAAGGCAAATAAGCTACACCCAAACTGGCATGGCCCCTAAAAAGTAACAGAAGAGGTTGTGCCTGGAACTTACAGGCTAGAAAACCTAGAAGGAGAACCTTTCACTAACCCATGGAATGCTGACCACCGAAAGAGATATTACATATGATGTTGCGTAGAATTTTATGTAAATGTACCATCTTATTGAGAAGAGGTTATTAATAAAAATATCGGTTCCTATGACAGCTCTTATTCCATTTTTACATCAGAAATTATGAGGATAACATCTTAGGTGATGACCTCAGACCTTCATAACATCACTCGGTGGTGACGAGGTCTGAGCTCAGACACCTTAGCAGATGACCTCAGACCCTTAACATCATTAATTTGGTGAGATTAATTATGAGGATAACATCTTAGGTGATGACCTCAGACCTTCATAACATCACTCGGTGGTGACGAGGTCTGAGCTCAGACACCTTAGTAGATGACCTCAGACCCTTAACATCATTAATTTGGTGAAATTAATTATGAGGATAACACCTTAGGTGATGACCTCAGACCTTCATAACATCACTCGGTGGTCAAGAGGTCTGAGCTCAGACACCTTAGCAGATGACCTCAGACCCTTAACGTCATTAATTTGGTGAGATTAATTATGAGGGTAACATCTTAGGTGATGACCTCAGACCTTCATAACATCACTCGGTGGTGAAGAGGTCTGAGCTCAGACAACTTAGTAGATGACCTCAGACCCTTAACATCATTAATTTAGTGAA
The DNA here is from genome assembly GCA_949130495.1 of Sambucus nigra. NCBI lineage: Eukaryota > Viridiplantae > Streptophyta > Magnoliopsida > Dipsacales > Adoxaceae > Sambucus > Sambucus nigra. Next base: position 85,402,989 of record OX422223.1, on the reverse strand, counting down.
ATTAATTATGAGGATAACATCTTAGGTGATGACCTCAGACCTTCATAACATCACTCGGTGGTGAAGAGGTCTGAGCTCAGACACCTTAGTAGATGACCTCAGACCCTTAACATCATTAATTTGGTGAAGTTGGTTATGAGAATAGCATCTTATGTAATGACCTCAGAGCCCAATAACAATTCAGTGGTGAAGAGGTCTGAGGTCAGAATTATTGACTGACTATAAACAAGACATCACTACAATAAAATAATAGAAGAGATCACATGGCATTCAATAAAGGGAAGAGATCATACAGCATTCAGAGGTTGAAATACAAAGAAGTAACAAATATTCCTTGAATACAAAGTACCATGGTGTTACAAGTTACAAAACCTAAAGGTTTGGGGGGGGGGGGGGGGGAACATTAACAGCCTCGGCCTGATTGGCTTGATCAACATTAGTCACCTTGGCCACGTCATCAGTATGGTCTGCCCCTCCGACCTCGGTCCCTCCCAGAGTTACAGTCTCAGCAGGAGCAGCAGCCTCGTCCTCCACCTCTTGAAGCGCCTGAGCAAACTGAGGGTCAGCAAAGCCGAGACCCACAAAGTTAGAGGCCTTTAGAGTATCGACCCCCCTCTCTATGACTTCAGCCCATTTGGTAGTGGCCTTGATACCTCTTTCAAGATATTCAAAGCCAAAATCCATGAATTCGTCCGAGGCTTTGTAGTCAAAAATTATTTTGTCCGAGGCATCTTCGAGGGAAGCCTTGACAGACGAGCTGACCTTCTGCTGCAGAACGTCATCTTTGGCCTTCACGGCTTTGGCATGATCTTTGACGAGCAGAGAAATGTCTTTCTCCAATCCCTTAACCTTACTTTCAGAGTTCTGCAGCTCTGATTTCAGACGATCGACCTCAGCATTTAGGGCCCTCTGAACCTTCTCGGCCTCTTGCCCCTTCTGGATGAGGGGCAATTTCCTCAGAGTCCAGTTCGATAGGTGGTGCATAGCAGCCACTCCCTGCACATTTAAGGAAGAGGTTAAGCTGGAGAAAAGTCAGATGTTGCACTTATAAAATTTTGACGAGAGATCAAGACGTACCTGAACAGCTCTGTGAAGGCCGAACTCAACCAGTAATTATGTATCCAGAGACCTGGAAAAGCTCTTGTCAGCCTCGGTCATTGCAGAGCCGATGGCGTCAAGGGCCTGCAGACTATGGCCGACAATGCTGTCAGATAACTTCAGCTGGTCCAGGCGGGCCGACAGGGCATCGGCCAAGGATATTGGAATTGCAGCATCAAAGGCCTTCTTTTGTCTCAAGGTTGGCCTCTGATACTCACAGGCAGGGGCTTCTAGGGCCCTCTTCTTTGAGGCCTGAGATTTATATGTAGAGGGAGATGGGGGAGGGGCGTTCAGACCGACTTTTTTGGCAAGTCTCGCTAAGCTCGGTGCAGCCATCTCCCACAGTTCGTCTGGAATTCCTTATGGTCGCTCTGCAAAAGTTAAAAGATATGGTTTAGAGATCAGATATGAATGAGTTCAGAGGTTAAACTAAAACGAAAAATCCTTACCAAAGTCAACAAGGGGACTTCCACCTAGGCCCGTCCCCGAGAGATAATGGAGGGTTAGCAAATGTTCGAACTTAACAAAAAGACCATGTGCCCCTTGGTCTTGTAGGGCTTTCACCTTCTGGATATTCTGAAGACTTAGACCAGGGTCAGCCCTAGAAGACATGGAGACCTTACCCCATTTGAGCGGTATCCTCGGCTCAAGTGTGGAAGAGGGAACGCATGGGCCAAATTCCCATGGTCCAGAGGCGAAAAAATAGCGGGGCTTCCAATTATGGTTTGAGGTCTGAGTCACCTGGAGCATTTTCTTCTCAAGACATCGAGCCACAAAATGATAGTAGCTCGGATGGTTTTTGGCCGAGGTTGGGACATAACAACCAGCAAAGACCTGAACTGGGAGGTCAGAGTGGTGGACTGCCCTCCATAAGATAATGGCCCCTATGATGACTCTCCAGGCGTTGGGGGACAGCTGTGAGGGAGCCAAATTGATATAGGAGAGTATGGATTTGACGATGGGATGAATGGGTAGGCGAAACCCTAACTTAAACATCTGCTCGTACAGGCAGATTTCTCCATCTCGATCGTGATAGGCCCTCTCTTCCCTCAGAGGTCTCCTTAATTTTATGGAGGGACTAATGGAGTATAAATATCTGAAGCACAGAAGATCCACCTCAGTTACCGTGCTCTCGATCTCGGCCGCCTCAGATACGTCGACATCGCTTTCAGCATCTTCATCATCATCAAGCTCAACGTCGGCCGGAGCATATATAGATGGGTTACTAGCGAATCTCTGAACGAACTCTGCCCCTGTGACGACCGACAGGGGGATGGCATCAAGAATGGGTGGCACAGCCACACTCGGCTCAACAATTTCAACCTCTGAAGAAGAGGCTGAGGTGCTTGAGCCATTATGGGATGAGGCTCGGCTGGAAACCTCGGCCTGATCAGGGGCCTGACCAGGCCGAGGTGTGAAATCCATGGCTTCCTGAAATGAGTCCACAGACATAGGGTCTGAGGTGGAAGACTCAGACTCAGACTCAGACATTGGTATGGGGTCGGCAGGGACCTCTGTCTGACAGAAGAACTCAGGGGGATTAGGATATACCACCTTGAGAGGTGGGGGAAAGATAGGTCTAATGGGAAATTCTTGCAACCTACGAGCCTCCTCTTGGGCCTTTTCTATTTGCCTAATCTTTTCTAGGGTCTTCTCTCTAAGAGAGGGGAAATCCTCAAGAAGCTGGTATAAAGGTCTGAGCATCAGAGGACGACCCTAAACTTGGGAATAACTCCTAAAACTACAAACAGGATTGACTTGTAAAATAAAGGAGTCTAAAGATCAAACCAAGAAATTCAAAGCAGACATAGTTCGCCTAAAATAAGGGTGCTCGCCGGAAAACTTAGAAATTCGTCGGAAAATGAAAACCGAAAGCGAAAAACAAAGGAAAGGGAAGGGAGAAAATACCTGGAAATGAAACGATGAGGGAAAATGAAGAAAACTAGCGAAAAAACCAACAAATGCCTCTACAGTAGAGCCTTGATTAGAAGTGCTTTAGAGAGAGAAATTACAGGAAGAAATCGTGCACAGGAGAGAAGAAATAAAGAAGAAGCAGGGAAAAGGGTTTTGAAACCCTTAAATACATGGGCACATTTCCCAAGGCCCATCATTGCCTTGGGAGCCCCAAAGGGCGGCTGACAGCACATGCCTACCAAGTGAGCATGCTCCAACATTGGACAAGTGTCAAGCAAGTACTGGTTCGTAAGAAGGCAGGCCTCGGATGCGTACTAATCCCCTAGTCACCTTACCTCATATGTGACTAGGGTCTGGGGGGTGATTGATATGCCCCAAGTGTGACCTCGACCTAGAGACACCAACCTCGGCCGAGGTGATGGCCGAGATATTGACCGACCTTGGATAAGCCATGGGCCCACGTATCAGCCCTCGACCTTAGTAAGGTCGGCCCAGGCCGACACTATTACCTACATTTCCAATGGACGCTACGCGCATCACAAGCATCAACAACATTCTCATATACCTGGGTATGGCAACCTCGGTCGAGTGTAGGTCGAGGTGACAAAGAGCCTTGGTAATCTTAAGCATTCTCATATACCTGGGTATTGCAACCTCGGCCGAGTGTAGGCCGAGGTGACAAGAAGCCTTGGTAATCTTCAACATATAATCAGTCCAACCTCGATTGGGGATGACCCCAGCATACTGTCTCGGTTGAGATCAGGCTGAGACTCCCTACGGCACATCTCGGATTGAACGAATATTAAGCCTTTACAGCTCGGCCTCTCCCAGGCCGAGGTCATGCACCAATATGGCGGCCGAGCATCTGTTGACATTTGGATAAGGACACATGGGCACAAATCAGTTGTAACAAGATTATTCTCCACACATGGGGAGAATATTTCATCATCATTCCTTATATGTGACAGTGACAGGTGGCTTCCCCCTATTGGTGAGGCTAACACACATGTGCATATTACATGCATGGGGGTACACTACACCCCCTAAGTACTATATATATAGAGGTCATCCTCTACCTTGAGGATCCCAGATATTCAACCCTAGCTAAAACTCTGTCTAGATACACAGTAGAGAGAGAAAGCTTGAGAGATTGTATCCATGGCCGTTAGTGCCTTGTTGCAGTAAGGTTATTCACACACACACAGTGGACGTAGGCCAATTTAGGCCGAACCACTCATATCCTGGTGCTCTCTCCTCTTCTCCTCATCTCATTCTTTTACCTTTTACATAACTATGCTGCCATTGTTGTTCTTAGATTGGGCTTGAAAACACCTTATCTGGTGGTGCTAATTTTAGCATCATCATGGCTATTCTCTCGGTATGCGTGATTTATAAGAGTAAAAGTAGTGGAACCAAGTTCACGTACACAAGTAGAAAGATGGAATTTTATGGTAATCGAATCTCATCATCGGATTATGGTTAGAATAAGAAAGCAGGAACATTGCCTCTAATTCACGTTTTTGATCTCTTTTATTATCTTTTTTGTGTATTTGCTCTCCACGCGGCAACCAATTTCGCAAAACTGGACTCGGTTAGGAATTTTTCGGGTTAAAGGTGTATTGGGTAAAAAGAGAATGATGTGGGAGATCTGGAATTGGAAAGTTTTCTTATGTTGTCTGTTAGTGCGTTTCCGGGATTTTTCTCATTTTTTTCTTCTTTTTCTATTTTTCACATTTTTTTATTGCTATTTTTGTTGAGCATAGCTATTTTTTCTTGCCCCTTTTTCTGTACTTTTCGGACTTAATTTCTGGGATTGTCCCCTTTTCGCAATTCCGGGCCAATTGGTTTTTTTTGGGTTGTCAAACGAAAGGGAAAAATTGATTCGGTTCAATTTGGGTTACAAAAGGGATAATTTTTCGCTACTTTTTCTGGCCAATATTTTTGGGTGACAAACGAGGGCCTACTTCATTGTCCAAAATACTAATTGCGTTACCATATGCGTTTCGAGATGAATTAAGTTTAGAGATCTATTTTGGAACATTTTTCAAGGCAAAATCACACATATTTTCCATAACCGATCAAAGTGAAAGATTGAGATCCTCGATGACTTATTCGACGCTGAAAAGAACTTTTGAGTTAACAATTAACTCAGATTGATTTATAAATTTCAGACTAATCAAAGGCTCGAATCTCATCGGGGTTGTTAATCTCCACAATTATTCGTTAAGTCGCCTACGTTCTCTCAAGTTCCATCTTTGGTCAATTTCGGCTTTGTGCATTTTGAATTTTATAACTTGAGACTTTAAACCGACTTTTAATGATATTTTTGAAAAATTTGAATTCCTATTTTTATTTATTTTGAACAAAAATATTTTTGGGTTTTTCCAGATTTTATGATTTTTTTATAAAATTTATGGGCATTTTTGAAAATTTGTGAAGTTTTAGAAATACGCACTTGTGACCCCCCTTAACTTAGACTTTTGCATTGTCCTCAAGAAAAAATGACTAAAATCTAACTCAAAGCGAACTAAAGTGCGAGAAAATAAAACAAACAAATGAAATAGAAATGCAGTGTTTTTATAGATAAATAACATATGAGTTACAAAAGGTAGGGAAGAACACACAACCAACGATGTTTAAACAACCACCACAAACACACACAAACAGCTAACACAAATAAGGGCTTCATTGGGGCGACGAATTTGAGGGCCCGAGTGTGCTGGGATCGTAGGGATCATAAAAGAAGTTAGGGGGTGGTCCACCGAAGTTTAGCTAGTATAGATGGGATTGGAGTTGATGCATCATGCTTGTGTTCCGCCGATAGGCCTCTTGATCCCTTTGATAGGCTGCTTGGTCTCGATTGTATTGGGTCATGAACCCGTCAAAACGGGATTCCACCACTGCGAGGCGCCTGTTAAAATCCGCACCCGGGGGATCGAAATCCGAATCATCGTCTTCATTGTACTCTTCTTCTTCAGTTCTGCCCATCTCGATGTCCTTAGCCTCAGGCTCTTCAATAAGGATTTCCTCCTCAGCTTCTAAATTAATTGCCTCCCGGGCTGCTCGAATAACAGCCCTTTACTGGGCACTCCGAGTGTGTGATACCTTCCCGATGAGCTCAGGGAGGTTAGGAGAGCATGAGGTGGCTGGATACCAGCATCGACAAGGAGGGAAGTAATGAGGTGGGCATAAGGGAGGGGTACCACATCTTTTTACTTCCAGGCCGCATAAAGGATATCAGCGTAAAGCATGTGGGCCAGATTTAGGGTGAAATTTAGGTCAAAAAGGTGGTACATGAGTGTCGCCTAGGGAGGACGCATCGCCGAGTCGTTGGTGGTTTGATGCAAGTTGGCGCACACTATATGGAAAGTAATGCGCTCCTTATCGTTTTGGCGGCCCACGGGGAAGGTACCTCATTCCCAAATATCGTTGGGTGCGAGCCGGTCGATGCATTGTTGTTTGGGAATGGTGGGGCATTGGTTGGGTAATTATAGATTTCCGGGTGGGGGACGCCCTTGTCAGCAAGTTTGTGTGCGAGGATGGCTAAGGAGAATGGGATGGGGCGGTTCGGTTCGGTTCGGTTTTGGGGATTTTTTATTTCATGATTTTTCAAAACCGAACCGATCTGATTTGGGGATTCGGTGCGGTTCCATCTTTAGCAGAACCCTCTTCTCAGACTGCTACACTAGAATCCCAACCCCTCGACTTTCTGGACACTTTCTCACTTATTCACCCACTTGGATTTCTCGACGCCTTCACGAAGTGCATTTTGGAATGCGTGATCTGAACCCTGACCTCACGTAACCTACCTACGAACTCAATCTAATCTACCGAAGCACAACTACTATACATAAGAAATCACCCCATACGCGTCGGGGGTGCGGCGACCTCTCTTTTAAGCTCATTCAACCTCGTAAACGGGGTACAACAACCAAAAGGTGTCGACTTCTTCCACACACGCCTCTATATATGGCTTTAGGCGTTGTCCATTAACCTTGAATGTATTTCCCCCTTTTAAATCGTCTAATTCCATAAATTTGTGAGGGAATACATTTTTCACAATGAACGGGCCAGACCATCGTGACCGCAACTTGCCCGAAAATAGATGAAGCTGAGAGTTATATAGAAGTACTTTTTATCCAGGAAGAAACCCTTTGCATCGAAGGTTATCGTGACCGAGTTCCATCCTTTCTTTAGAAATTTTTGCGTTCTCATACGCATCATTGCGTATCTCTTCTAACTCATTTAGTTAAAGCTTGTGAGCTTCACCGACTTTATCCATGTCATAATTCAACTTCTTAATTACCCAATACGCCTTCTGCTCTAATTTAATGGGAAGATGGCAAGGTTTTCCATAGAAAAAGCTGAATGGGGACATACCGAGTGGATTTTTGTATGCGGTACGATAGGCCCATAGTGAATCGTTCAATCGAAGTGACCAATCTTTCCGAGTGGGATTGATGGTCTTCTTGAGAATGTTCTTGATTTCCCGATTCGCTAATTCGGCCTTCCCATTCATTTGTGGGTGATAGGTCATTCCAACCTTGTGAACGACGCCATACTTTCTCACGAGCTTCACGAATGGCCCGTTGCCAAAGTGCATGCCATTATCACTAATTATCTCTTTTGGAGTACCGAAGCGGGAAAGTATGTGTTCCTGTAGGAACCAAATCACCACTTTACTGTCATTTGTCTTGGTAGCTATAGCTTCCACCCATTTAGAAACGTAATCGACCGCGACTAGGATGTATAGAAAACCAAAAGATGGGGGAAAGGGCCCATGAAGTCAATACCCCAGCAGTCAAAGATCTCAATAATGAGTATGGGGGTTAATGGCATCATGTCTCATCGGGTAATCGCCCCATCCTTTGACACCTATCGTAAGATTTGCAATAATTATTCACATCCTGAAAAATTATGGGCTAATAGAGGCCGCATTGAAGAATCTTAGCGGTCGTCTTTTTCGTCAAAAAGTGGCCTCCACAAGCTTCCGAATGATAGAATTGGATGACTTTTGGGATCTCATCATCCAGTACATATCGTCGGATGATTTGGTCGGCACAATATTTAAAAAGGAAAGGATCGTCATAGAAAAACATGCGCAACCAAGTGATGAATCTCTTCTTATCTTGCGGTGTCCAATCGGGAGGGATGGATCCCGTGACAAGATAGTTTACTATATTCGCAAACCAGGGCAAAGAAGAGGTGTTAAAGAGTTGCTCATCGAGAAAATATTCGTTTATGGGTGTGGGATCACTAGGCACGTCGGACGAAAGCCGGGATAAGTGGTAGGCAACGACGTTTTCTACTCCTTTTTTCTCTTTAATGGAGAGATTAAACTCTTGTAAGATTAGGATCCACCTTATGATGCATGGATTTGCATCATTCTTTGCAAGTAGGTATTTCAATGCCGCTTGGTCGGTGAAGCAAGTGATGGGAGAACCGACAAGATAGGACCGAAATTTATCAAGAGCAAAAACTATCGCTAGCAACTCCTTCTCTATAGTGGAGTAATTAAGTTGTGGTTCGATAAGAGTCCAACTAGCGTAGTAGATGACATGAGCCTTATTATCTTTTCTTTGGACCAAAATAGCCCCTATCGCATAATCGCTAGCATCACACATAAGCTCAAATGGTAAGGACCAATCCGGAACTCGCATGATGGGAGCGGACACAAGTATGGTTTTCAATTTTTTAAAAGTGCTATGGCAGGCTTATGTCCACCCAAATGGGGTGTACTTCATAAAAAGGTTGCTTAAGGGTCTAGTGATGGCACTAAAGTCCTTAATGAATCGTCAATAAAACCCCGCGTGGCCCAAGAAGGAGCGCACCTCTTTGAGCAATTTTGGTGGTGGTACATTGGCTATGACATCTATCTTAGCTCTATCAACTTCCATCCCCTTAAATGAAACTATGTGGCCAAGAGTTGTTCCCTCAGTGACCATAACATGGCATTTCTCCCAATTTAGCACTAAGTTCTTCTCCACACATCGGGAGAGTACGTTTTCTAGATTTTCCAGACAAAGATCAAAAGAGGTGCCAAAAACGCTAAAATCGTCCATGAACACTTCAAGTCCTCTCTCAACCATGTCGCTAAATAGGCTCAACATGCACCTTTGAAAGGTCACAAGTGCATTACACAAGCCGAATGACAGACATTTGTAAGCAAATATACCAAAAGGGCAAGTGAAGATCGTTTTCTCCTAGTCAAATACATCTACCTTAATTTTTGTTATATCCGAAATAACCATCAAGTAAGCAATAGTGAGGGTGGCCCGCTACTCTCTCAAGCATCGGATCAATAAATGGCAAGGGGAAATGGTCTTTCCTAGTTCTCTCATTGAGTTTTCGATTATCAATGCAAATGCGCCACCCGGTGGTGGTACGTTGGGGAACTAGCTCTCCCTTAACATTCTCAATCACTGTCATGCCCGACTTCTTTGGGACAACTTGAATAGGGCTCACCCACTTGATATTCGAGATTGGGTAGATAATCCCTGCATCCAATAACTTAATGATTTCGGTCCTCACCACCTCTTTTATATTGGGGTTTAGCCTCATTTGCATTTCTCTAGAGGGATTGACATCCTCCTCGAGGTGGATCTTGTGGGTGCAAATCAAAGGACTTATCCCCTTCAATGAGCAATACACCAACCGAAAGCACCTTGGTTCTTCCTCATAATCTTTAACAGTTTACCCTCCTGCTCTTCGTCTAGGCTAGAGGAGACAACAACAGGAAATGTCTCATCCTCTCTTAGGTATGCATATTTAATATGGGAGGGTAGTTGATTCAACTCGAGGGTCAGAAATTTGTTGCTGGAGGGAACCATGCGTGGATCCCTTAGCGATAACTCCTCGAATTGAAAAACCCAACTTACATCTCTCGCGTTCTCGTCCGACGTTCTCTCATCAAGTAAATCTCTCAACTCCTTAACTTCCCTTTAGAATTCAGTATATGTCCCCTCACTCTCGTGGCTCGATACTAAATAGGACCCTAGGGCATCTCCAAGATAATTTTCCTCAAAGTACTCCTCTACGATCTCATCGATTAGGCTCACCGCGTGAAGATCATCTTCTTCCCCTGTATGTTGGGCTATATGGAATATGTTAGTCTCTAAGGTCATGTTCCCAAAGGTGAGTTGCATCTGCCCATTTTGAGTATTGATAATTGCGTTAGCCGTAGCTAAGAATGGGCGTCCAATAATGATGGGAACATGATTGCTTGAGGCGAAGGAGGGTTTCGTGTCCCAAATGACAAAATCTACCAGAAAGTAAAAAGTGTCAACTTGAACGATCACGTCCTTAACTATACCCCTTGGGATCTTCACGATTCGATCCGATAACTGGAGAGTGGTCTTTATGGGCTTAAGGTCGCCCAAACCTAGTTGCCTATAGATGGCATAAGGGAGAATATTGACACTTGCTCCCAAGTTAAGTAAGTCTTTTTTAATTTTATTTTCTCCAATGATGTAGGAAATGGTGGGTGCACCGGGATCTTTGAATTTTGGTGGGAGATCATTAAGTAGAATAGAGCTCACGTTCTGTGCTAGAAATATGTTTTTCTTTACCTTCATCTTCCTCTTCACTGTTAACAAGTCTTTGATGACTTTTGCATAATCAGTAATTTGCTTAATAGCATCGAGGAACGGTAAATTTAGCTTTACTTGCTTTAGCACATCTAGCACTTCATCATGGGGGTTCCCTTTGTGGGAAGGAACCAGCCTTTGAGGAAATGGTGCCGCGGTGGGTGGTTTCACTACTACCTCGGGCTCATTAAAGTCTTCTTTATCACTCTCTTTCAAGGGTATATCTTCGGCCTCTTTCGTTCAGGGAAAAATCTCGTTGTCTTGGTTGCGTCATGTGGGGGAGGTGATAAATCAACGACACTCACACTACGAAGAGTGGTCACAACTTGACATTGCTCCTGATGTTCTGTAGAGGTGGAGCTAACACTAGTTTGACCTTAGGGCGGTCATTGGCCTTGGGCAGGAAATTTGCCCTTCTCTGAGATACTCAATGATGATTGCATTTTTGAAATATTTGTATTTATGTCGCTGATCATGCGATCATATCTAGAATTTGTTGCATTCTAGGTATTGATAAATTGGTTCATTGTATCCTCGAGATTTCTCCGCGATGGAGTGATATATTCCCCTTGAGGTGGTGCTGCTTGCACATGACCTTGCATGTGTGGAGCTTATTGAAAGTGCGATGGTGGAGGAGGGGGAACATGTGAATTAGGATTCATCGCAACATGTTGTTGCCCATAGATAAAACCAGGATGGTTTTTCCATAAAGGGTTGCAAGAATTACCGTGCGATGCACCGAAATTACCCTTGAATCCTCCTATACCACTTACTTGCTCTTAAAGCCTCACTTTATAGGCGGGTATTGTCGGGCATTCCTCTGTTGAATGACCCGTCTCACAAATCACACACAACTTCTCGACGGTGTTTGGGATCGATCCAGTTGGTCCTCTTCTACATACCTCAAGTATTTCTCGCATTCCTTTCTCAAGTAGATCGAGTCGGCTGTCCATCATAACATTCTTTTCCACATGAAATAATCCGGGCGCCGATAGAGTGGTGGTCGCTTGGCGAGTTCAATTTTGAGCACTAGGGTCAGATTTATCTCAGGATTGGGTGGTCTCGGCGACATACCTCAGGTGAAGCTCAACATCATTGGCATCTAAGTCGATAAAGGGACCATCACACATAGTCTCAATGAGTTATTTGGAATTCATATTCACCCCATTATGGAAAAAGGAAATGATTTGCAGTTTATCAAGTTCATGATTTGGGCAATAAGTGACTTAATCATTAAAGCATTCGTAACATCGATCGAACGACTCATTTTCTAGTTGTCGCAATGTTTGAATTTGAGCCTTGATGGAGTTCATTCGATGTGTAGGAAAGAATTTCTTGAGAAATTTAGATTATAACTCATTCCATAATGAAATAAAGTTTGGAGGTAAAGACCATAGCCAGGTCTTAGACTTATCCCTTAGCGAGAATGGGAAGAGTTTGAGGGGGATTACATCTTTTGTGCAAGTTTGATCGCTAAGGGTCTCGAACGCCTCCTCAAATTCCATAATGTGGAGATACGGATTTTTTGAATCTATTCCATGGTAAGTGGGAAGTATTTGGATCATCCCATTCCTAAAGCGAAATTGCCCTGCATTATACAGGAGTAAAATGCATCCTAGAGTGACAGTGCGCTCAGGATATAAGAGTTATCTCAACGGGCGGTACGAGGCCTCTTCCTCACTGGCGGCTGCATTACTGTGTTTTAACATGTCTCTCTTACTCAAAGACTCTGTGTCTTCACTGGGTATACTCGGAGCGTGCTCTGAAGTGTGTCCTAAGAGGAAAAATGGAGTGTTATTTGTAATTGAGTGTGACGGTATGGGAGGTGGAACCAAAATTATGGAGCGTTATGAGTGTGAGGGCTATCGGGGTCGTACTCAACTATCGGGTTTTCGTGAATGTGGGGAGTTGGAGTGAGTTCAGAATTTTGCATCAACAGGCTTATGAGAGATGATGAGGAATATTTTTGTGCCTTTAAATTTTTTTATGTTTTTGGATTTTTTTGAAATTTTTGGTCAAAGCTTGAGATTGACTTGATCTAATCCTAAGTCTACCTAGTTCCCCGACAACAACGCCAAAAACTTGACATGACTAAGAATGTGTCTTAGAAGTGCGTACTCTTTAGGCTCAAGTGCAAGCCTGTCGCTCAAGTAATAATCCAATAAGTCCAATATCGATTCTCAGGAAAATAGGACAAACGAGTTGTAATGACGTTGGACAGACGAAGGAACCCTAACTCTGACTCTAAAGAAAAAGGAAAAGTGATTTGATTGTTGGAATAACTATGAATAGATGTAATTTTGAATAGGGTTAACTAATGAACTAAAGTATGAATGGAATGCAACTATTCTAAATTACTTGAAATATTAATGATGATTGAATTAAAACTTGAACTATATGATGAGGAAAACAGGACGGGAATACAATCCCTCAACCCTAGAGTATTGATGGTATAAAACTAATCATAAATTTAAGTGATTAATTAGACCCATAATTTAGTACTCCCAAGCATTACATATATGAGGTTCAAGCCCGCACCATACATAATCAGAGGACGAGTAAATCGGTATTGCGATAGTAACACTCAAATTGCATTCTGAAGCATCCCGATTACCCTAAATCAAATGAGACCCAAAGATCTACAATTGTCGCGTTTCTACGCAATACTGTTGTAGTAAATCATTAAATTTAGAGGATTAATTTTATACACATGCAACTACCACATCAGGTTGAGTTCATGCATCCTGACCTTAAAAATCTATCCGTACATATGAAAACTTGAAGACAAGACATTTAAAATGAAAGAAAACATTTTTAATACTGAATGAAGATGAAGAGAATAAACAATACTTACTAACAAAAGAATTACTGCAATAACAAAAGAAGGAATTGGAAGAAATTTACTTGAATTACAACTGAAATCAAAACTAGGGCTTATTGTTCTTCTTCTCTAAAATTGATTACAAAGCTTCCCTAACGAATCATAAGAATCCCCCTAATGTTTGGAGGAGTTTACAATTTATGCTCTACGAAATATAAGGGTTTGAACCAAGTAGGATTCAAATTTTTACAAGTGGATAACTTAGGATAATCGAGGACATAATCGATCCTATTAAGGGGCTCAGTTCGGTTCTGTCTTTGACAGCCTTTACAGAGAATTCTTCGAGTATCAGATCGGTTATTTTTTTCCTCCCTTAGGTTCGGTTCCATCTTGTTAACTCTTCACTGGAACTTTCCTAGGATGGAATCAGTTATTTTTCTTTCCACTTAGGTTCGGTTCCATCTTGTCAGCTTTTGAAGAAACCTTTCCTTCTTATACTTCTTTGAAGCTTTTGGTATGGAACTCGGGATTAAAACACTGAATACCTGCGAAATAGATGAAGAACACACGAAACTTGACGTACTCATTAGAACTTGTCAATAGTAATGATATGATATAAATCCACTTGAATTACACTTTGCGGAGCGACAAAAGCCTCTAAATTAAGGGGATAAATGGGAAGAATTTATGCCTAATAAATATTGCTATATTGTATTATCATTGTATTCAAATGTTTTTCGTTTTAATATATTTGAAAAATTTCAAATAGATTTTCAGTTTTAATGATAAAGTTTAAAAACTCTAAAAAGATTTTATTTTTAATTAAATATTTGAATAAGAGAAAAAAAGTTTTTTTTATTTTTGATTTTTCACCGTAAATGGATGAACATTGAAGATATTCGGATCACCCCTACATTCCATCCATTCACATAACTTTTTCATAGTGCTTTGAGACGTGACTTTGTTTCGTTAGTGTACTTAATAATGTGTGGATATCATTTCATCGATCATTGTTGATTACTTTCTAATTGTCATACTCTTTGTCACCTTTATTGAACGCATGCATGGACTTTTTGAGTATTGTACTTGCTTATTGTTTGTCAAATACGATGCTCTCATCTCAACCATGCTTAATAATGAACCAAATGTAAAAATAGATAAGTTGTGCTTGTAAGAACCATTGTCCAAATTTCATTTCCCGAAAAATATTAATATATGCTAAGTAATGGAAAGGGGCTACAAAAGAGAAAAATTCTCTTTACGTTAAAAGACACACCATTTACAAAAAGATCTTAAAAAGATTAACGGCACACAAAAATAAAAGTGCCAAGGCTATTTATTTTATATTCATTGATGATTCGTTACATATAAGCATTATGATTTGTTCAAAATATTTTATTGTGAATTATTATATATGTGAGATTTTGAGGGAGTTATAAAGTAGAAGATCAATGAATTTGCACAACGAACTCTCTTGAAAAGCATTAACTGGTTTAGCATTATTATTTTGAGAATCATTAAAATTCATGGCATACTGCTTAAGTCGAGTCAATTTCATTTAAGTTTAACACTTTTACAGTAAACGTTGAAATTGAGTTCTTTATTTAAAAGTATCTCATGACTTCGTGTACCTATGTCATGAATGTTTATATTAATTTGCTTATGGAGTCGAGGCTTTACTACTGAAGAAGAATGATGACGGGTGGATATCGAGGGAAGACTGCTTCATGTGGTTGGTGTTGGACTATACCATTAATGTAAAAGACTTGAAGAACTATCTTCTATACTTAGTGATATAAGAAGTCTATAATTCTTTTAGTGCCGATCAATTCTTGTATAGAGCTAGAATAGAGGTTTTGCCGGAATGGTATTTTTTCTTACTTCTTCGCATGTTTACATGTTTGATTTGGCTTAATTAATTTAGACTTCACCATTGCATGGACACTAAATTAATTCAATATAAAATTTGCTAAAATTTGAATTTGTGTGTGTTTGGTCTAAGATACGAATAAATCCATAGAATTCGCATTCTCAGACGCACATTTATGAAGGAGGCGCATGGGTTATAATTCTCGATACATCTCATAGGTGATAAGATGTACCAGGATAAGAGGAGGAAATATTGGTGGGTCAATATGATTCAAAACATAACAAAGTTTGTCCCCAGGTGAACTACTTGTTTGATGGTGAAAGTTGATCTGCAGAGACTAGTCGGGGTTTTGTAGCCATTGGATATTTCAGTATGAAAATTAAAAAGTATTTCGATGGGCTTCATCACTAGGTTACCAACATCATAGAGGGGTCACAATTCCATTTGTGTCATTATAGAACGACTGACCAAGGTATCTCATTTCTTTCCAATTCAAGTGGAATACATGGCAGGGAAGTATGCATAATTTTTCATAGCATAGAGAATAAGATTGCACGGGGTGCCGCTCAATATTATTTCAGATTGGGATAAGATTGTGGTGTCGCACTTCTGACAGAGTTTTTAGGAGGTAATGGGAACATATTTGCATTTGAGCATGGCATATCACCTGCAAATCAATGGGCGGATGAAGAGGGTGAATTAGATGTTTGAGTATATGTGAAGGATGCATATTCTGGGCTGCAAGGGTAACTAGGAACAGTATTTACCGCTGGTAGACTTTGCATATAATAACTCATATCAATTTACTATTTATACATCACCATTTGAGTCCTTGTACGATAAACCTTATCGATCGCCCTCTTGTTAGTTAGAGGTGGGGGAAAACAAGCTTCTCTGGCCGACCTTGATTCGGGAGACATCAATGAAGATTGAGTTGATCAGGAGTCGTATTCGGGTAACTCGGGACGTGCATAAGAGTTATGCTGACGTGAACCAAAGATCTTTGGAGTTTGGCATGGGTAATCAATTATTGCTACAAGTATCTCCCATGAAGGGAGTGATGGATTTTGGAATGAAAGGGAAGTTAGCACCTAGGTATGCAGGGCCTTTTCCCATTATCAAGAGGGTAGGGCCGGTTGCGTATAGGCTCGCCTTAGTAGAGCATTTGTAGCGGATTCATGATGTGTTTCATATGTCCTCATTAAGGAGGTATCTCAGGGATAATATGGCTTATCAGCATATAGCATTGGAGGACATTGACCTATAGCTGAATATTTCTTATGAGGAGAGACTTTTGCCATTTTGGGCCGCAATGAGCATAAACATTGGTAAAAGGTGGTATTGTTAATGCAAATATAGTGGGGACACCATAATGTTGCCGAGTTGATGTGGGAGCATGAGGATGACATGCAAAAAAAGTATCCAGTACTTTTTGTGGAAAGTACATTCAAATTTTAGGGATAAAATTCCATAATTAGGGGGAGAATGTAATACCTTCTACTTTTATGATTATTTAATTAATTAATTGGGGGAAATTAAAATGGATTTCGATAAATATTAATTGGCGAGATAAGGATTAATATTAATATTATTCTTATTCTTATTCTTCGTATTGTTGTTGTTGTTGTTGTTGTTGTTGTTATTGTTATTATTATTATTATTATTATTATTATTATTATTATTATTATTATTATTATTATTATTATTATTATTATTATTATTATTATTATTATTATTATTATTATTATTATTATTATTATTATTATTATTATTATTATTATTATTATTTACTCGCATGTGATAAGTAAATAGAGACGTGGTTTATTATATGATGCGTATGAGTGAAAAACGGCGACTTATTACATTATGTCGATAGAGAGTTACATCGACAAATTTATATGTTTTATGGGTGGCGCATACTATACGCACAAATCGGGTCCGATTAATGAGATATGGACGTATTTATAGTTGGACGACGCTTACTTTAAGCACATATTGGACTCGATTAATACTCAAAGGGAAGTAGTTACTTGCTTTAAATAGCATGTTGATGTAGTTAATTACCTTCATACTTAATTGAGATAAAGTTTGTGATTTAAAGGTTTAAAGGTTGAAACTTTGAGAAGTTAAGTAAGAGTTGTAGATCATAATTAATATTTATTTAGATTTCATAATTAGTTGATGATGATTCTATAGAAATTTTGAAAATAAATCCGGGGTTAGAATAATGAGCATGTAGAACATTATTAGGATGGTTCAAATAATGAAAACTCAAATTAAGTTAATTATGGGTTTGATGGAATTAAAGTTTGATCTAGAATTCTAGGGTTTCAATGATGGATTCAAGATTCATTTTATGTTATAATACTTTTGGGAGTTAGTATAATGATGTAGGATATTAATTTTATGCTTGGGGAGGCTTGGGACCTCCATTGGAGGACTTTGGAGGAGAAAACCTAAGAAAGAAGGTGATTGCCATCACAACAAATCGAACTTGGTTCGGTTGATCAAACTGGTTTTGTCTACCAAGCGAATCGGTTCGGTTTGTTAGCTTGTCCAGATTTTGTTTATGTGTTGTTTTGACCTGTTAGAGATTAGAAAATAATAATGAGGGCCTCCGGGGTAGAGTGGGACTACTGGGAAATGATTTTCAGGGTTTGATATGTGTGATAGACCAACAGATAGATGGGTTCAATTGAGAAGAACCAAAAATTCAAGAAGTGAACACTTAGATGTATACTTAAGAAGTCGATTCAGACTTCGGGATTTGAGAGACTAGTACATTGTGGGATTTCGTATGAGGTCAGTATTATATATGCATATTAGGGGACTTATATATATATATATATATATATATATGTGTGTGTGTGTGTGTGTGTGTGTGTGTGTGTGTGTGATTTCTATGTGTTTTATTGAACATACCTACTCAGTAGTGCTATTGTTAGGAGGTTGCGCACAGTGGGCAATCCACCCTGGCGTTGACAAGAAATGTGTTGGATTGATTCTCTAGGTCATAGTACTATTGCAAGACCACTATTAATGTGTGAGGATAGGTGTTGGTTTGGAGACCCGTTGGGTGCGATGTGGTATGGTCATGACTGGCAGACATATGTTTATGACCGCCTCCGTTGTATTTGTTTACGTTTGGCATCGGTGGTGAGATTACAAACTGGTGGCTCAGTATGATTCTTGATAACTAGAGCTTGATAGTACACGACGGATGTATCTGTGAGGTCTATTCTCTCTGGATACAATTACACATACATAGTGAGCAATATATATGTATGTTGATATGATATAGTGTGTATATTTATTTATTGCACGAGTTTAGCTATAGTATTATATGATGTGAATACTTATGTATAACACGTGTGTCATTACGATATCATTCATATACATATACCTAATAAGGATAGTATATACTTAGCTAATGGTGACTATTAGCGGGATTAGGCTTGGATAGCGATTATTGTCCTAGTTAGATTGAGTTGTGTAATTAGGATAGTAAAATGAATGCATTAGGTGCACACTGTAGATGAGGGGTGAGGTTTTATATCACGTGAGTGCGACCAGTTAATTAATTATGGAAGCAATACACTACGTGTTTTATTGATTTATAACATGTAATTACTTGCAAAATATTTTCAAACTTTTCACGCTTTGACCCACAAGCAAAATTATTTTATGTTAAAAATTCCAAGTATGCAACAGGGAAATCATCGATTGATCTTTCTTGCCATTGCACTAGCTGTGGATGCCACATGATTGATTTAGCCATTTCAGCTCTTTCTATCTAGATAAGATTCTTGTTATTCCAATTTTCATTTTTTGTGTTATATATATATATATATATATATATATATATATATATATATATATATATATATATATATATATATATATATATATATATCTCTGTGTGTGTGTGTCTGTGTGTGTGTGTGTGTGTGTGTGTGTGTGTGTGTGTGTGCGTGTGTGTGTGTGTGTGATTTCTATATGTTTTATTGAGCATACCTACTCGGTAGTGCTATTGTTAGGAGGTTGGGCACAATGGGCAATCCACCCTGACGTTGACCAGAAAGGTGTTGGATTGATTCTCCAAGTCATAGTACTATTGCATGACCACTATTCATGTGTGAGGATAGGTGTTGGTTTGGAGACCCGTTAGGTGCGATGTGGTATGGTCGTGACTCGTAGACATATGTTTATGACTGCCTCCGTTGTATGTGTTTACGTTTGGCATCGATGGTGAGATTCCGACCCGGTGGCTCAGTATAATTCGTGATAACTGGAGCTTGATAGTACACGACAGATGTATTTGCGAGGTTCATGCTCTGGGGATATGGTTATACATACATAGTGAGCAATATATATGTATGTTTATATGATATCGCGTGTATATCTATTTTTAGCATGAGTGTAGCTATGGTATTATATGATGTGAATACTTATGTATAACACGTGTGTTATTACGATATCATTCATATAGATATACCTAATGAGTATAGTATATACTTAGCTAATGGTTACTATTAGCAGGATTGGGCTTGGATAGCGATTATTGTCCTAGTTAGACTGAGTTGTGTAATTAGGATAATAAAATGAATGCGCTAGGTGCGCCCTATAGATGAGGGGTGAGGTTTTATCTCATGTGAGTGCAACCAGTTAATTAATTATGGAAGTAATACACTACGTGTTTTATCGATTTAAAACATGTAATTACTTTCAAAATATTATCAAACTTTTCATGCTTTGACCCACAAGAAAAGTTATTTTCTTTTTTTCTGTTAAAAATTCCAAGTATGCAACAGGGACATCATTGATAGATCTTTCTTTCCATTGCAGTAGCTGTGGATGCCACATGATTGATTTAGCCATTTCAGCTCATTCTATCTAGATAGGACTCTTGTTATTCCAGTTTTCATTTTTGTGTGTGTTGCCCATAATTTGGATAGGATGTTGTTTGGAGTCAAAGATGTTATTTTATTCGGTTTGATTTCAGTTGGATGATTACTGTTAGTGACCGATGGTTTATTCGGTTCACATTTATTGATTTATTTATGCATGTTGATTCATTTTGTTCATTTAGTTGTATGGCTTTACTTTGTTTATATTCATATTACTTTTTTCGATAGTGATGCTGAGAATGAAACCATACGAGATTCATGTTTTATTTTAGTAGAAGATTGGCCACCCGATATTAAAATATGTGGATTGTCGCATATGCATACAGAATAAAAATAAATGAATATCACTAGTAGTATGTGAAATGAGTAATAAATTAATATTATATAAAATGAGGGCTTTTTGGCCACTAGTTCTCACAAAATCTGACGGCTCCTTTGATTATACACTATAAAAAAAATAAAATTTCTTTTTCTGAATATAATTTTGATTGGCAGATCCGCTCCTTTAATTAAACAATTATTTTGATTATATAAAATAATAAACAGTTTTTTTGTATTAAAATTAAAAATATAATTTTTTTTATAAATAAAAAAACTATGTTTACTATTTTTAATACACGTTTAGGTCAAGCCTTTTTATTTTGTTCCAAAAATTCCATCACCACATAAAAATATTCAATGTGTTTCGTTGGCGTGGACCTTTAAAAACAAGAGAATATTGGTTAAATGAGTGTTTGGGAACTTTTTGGAACAAAATAAAAATTATTGGACTAAATGTGTATTAAAAAATTATTTGAGGGACTTTTTGGTAATTGATCCATTAAATATTAATTTAATGTAAAGTTTATTTAATTTTAAAATAAATTATAACTCAAGTTATTTATCAATCTACAATAAATTTTAAAAAAATTAAAAGAATATCTTTAGAAGAATAAATCATAATTCTCATATGTATAATGCATTGTTTTTCAAAAATAGATTAAGGGTGAAGATTCTTTTGTCATTTAAAGAAGAGTGAGTAATCGGGGAGGAAGGTTTCGGGGAGTATAACATTATTATTAAAAGAAATGTTGAACTTTTCAAATTGAGGGTCTATAATGATGTAATGAAAACAATAAATTTTGTAAGGGAAAAAAGTAGTAATTTTATAAATTTGTTGAACGGTTATAAAATTTGTAAATATTTTCTATGAATTTTATTTATTCATAATTTTTTTAACGAACTTTCGATCTTCGTTGGAACTCTTATCAAATATAAATAATTAATTTTTATTACATATTTGAGTTCTTACGAATTTCATTTATCTGTAAAATCTCATACGAACAAATGTTGTTCATAAGAACTATTTTTTTATATTTTCTATGAACAACGTTAGTTTGTAAGAAGTGTTTTACAAATTCATTAAAATTTAACGAACTATTAAAGTTCGTTAGAACTTAGACCCATTGTGAAAAACCCATTTTGGCAAAAGGCAATTGGACGTCCAGAAGGCAACTTTGCCTTTCATCTTTGTAAGGACATAATCTTATAAATGTATGGGGTAGAATCTGGGAATTTTATGTTTTTCCTAAATCACAGCTTGTATGTCTGATACCTCTACATTCGGCACGTCAACACGATCATCCACGAAGACCTTGATCCGAATCCATGCATATATCATCTTCACACGTGCATCATGCTTTATGCGACATGCTGTTCAACCGTTCCCACTACTCCACTTCACATTATTGGAAAAATAATTTATTGGAGTTGTTTATATTTGCATAAATATTTGGGAATTTTTCAGAAAAATATTTTTTCGAAGTCTGACTTGTTTTTATCAAAAGAAGAAAATTTTCTAAGTGTAGAAGCGGAGTGCCTCGATCGACGAGCTCGTTCAAACGACATAACACTGTCGTTCGCGCGAGATATGCATGTTGCGCGATCTCGTTCGAGCGACACATGTCCTTCATTCGAGCGACATGCTTATCTCGTTTGAACGCCATCGCCTATATTTTTGTATAAATATCTGGTCACTTTCTACACGTTTTCCAGGTCTTTTTCGTACACGATTTCTGCGAATAACAGTCTAGAAAATAGACTTCACTTTTTAATATTTTATACCTTCTTTATTCACATAAATACTCCCATCTATGTATGTGAACTTTAAACCTTCAAGAGGATCATTTTTACTCATCTGGAGTAATTTGTGTAGAAGCCGTTCTCTTCTTCATTGCTGCCCATTTGGAGTTCTTGCGGGAGATTCCATCCGACGACATCAAAACCGACACCTGAGGGTATTTCGTATGTCACTCTTATTTTTATTGTAATCCGTGTAACCGTTTCTTACAAATTATAGTGAAAATAAAAAGATTTTGCCCCTTTGGGGGATTTTTCCTCATTTGTGTGTTTTGTTTGTGATTGACTATTCTTGCATGTTCATATTGATTTCAATCACACCTAGATGCATGCTTTAAGATTTAATTGAAAAATTGAGTTTAATTAAATAATTTCTTAATTTGAACAAAAATACACTCTTCAAATTAGTATTAGATCCAGTTACAGAATTATATCATGTAATTTTCTGCAAAATTTTCTAAAGATATCAATTTTCTGAAAAATTGATTTTTGAAAAAGGGTGTGTTCAAAATGGAGAAATTATATAATAAAATGCCAGTTTTTTATGGGACAAATTATGCTTACTGGAAAGCCCGCATGAAATCTGCTTTAAAAGCCATTGATGAACGTGTTTGGATTTTGGTTGAAAGAGGGTGGACACCTCCCTCCATCACTATTGATAACGTGACTAATCTAAAATCTCTCACTACATGGACTGAAGAAGAGGAATTTAAATGGTCATCTTTTAATTCTAACGATTTAAGTGCTATTTCTGGATCCATCACACCTGGCGAGTTCCGACGGATAATGACGTGCACCACGTCAAAAGAGGCATGGGATGTTTTGCAACTTACCCATGAAGGAACCAATGCTGTGAAAAAGTATAAACTGCAAAATTTAACAACTCAATTTGAAACTATCACCATGCTTGAGACTGAATGTTTTGATGACTTTTATGCTAGGTTTGTAAACACTAGCTTTAATCTTGGTGAACACATTCCTAATACTAGAGTTGTTAAAAAGATTCTAAGATCACTGCCTAAGCGTTTTATCCCTAAAGTCACTGTGCTGAATTCCATGGGTAATTTAAACACGCTTAAATTGGAGGAAGTTGTAGGAGACTTACAAACGTATGAAATTGATATGTTTCCTAAATCTGTCAAGCCTAAAGATAAGGGAATTGCACTTAATGCCCAGGATAGAAAGAGTGAGGGGTCGACAAGAAAGAGAGTTGAGTCATCTAGAAAAAGGGAGATAGAAATGTGTGATTCCGAGTGTGACTTTGATTTAGATGATTTGGCACTGTTTGCTAAAAATTTCAAGAAAATTCTCAAATTCAAGAAAAATGGAAATTTCAAAGATAAAAAGAATTTTGAGAAAAATAAGAAAAATGAAAAAGATTTTAAAGACCCTCCTAAGAAAGACAGTGAGAGATGCTATGAGTGCGACTGTAAGGGTCATAGAGCTTTTGAGTGTGCTACTAGGCTGAACAGACTTGCCAAAGAAAAGGGCAAATTTGTCCTTAATGCTACCCTTAGTGACGATAGTGAGGTCGAGTCGGTGGACTCTAGAGATGAGTCAATGCATGAGTGTAAATTCATCGCATTCATGGCTAGTCATGTGAGTACCTCTAGTGCTCCTCACGACGATGAGGATGCTAATTCATAGGGACACCTCGACAGTGAGAACGATGTAAGTAAGGGGGAGGATGATACAAGTGAGAGCGAGATTAATCTTCAACGTGACTACGCTGAGTTATATAATGAGTCTTTTGAAACCAAAAAGCGTAACAAAGCGTTAGTTCTTAGGATCACCGCTTTAGAGAAAGATTTAGAGGAATCGAGAGAGAGAGAGTCCTCCACTTGCACTACCTTGAGAGAGAGAGAGAGAGAGAGAGAGAGAGAGAGAGAGAGAGAGTCTGCCTGTGTTGAGAAAGAAAGTTTATTTAGAGAGAGAGAGACTGTTTGGAGAGAGAGAGAGTTGTTTTAAGAAAGTGAAAGGGGACTTATCTAAACAAGTGGCTAGTCTTAAGAGTGAGCTCCATTCCTCCCTGGAGACTTGGAAGAAACTTGAAGCCCTTGTATCCCAGCTTACTCATGATCTTGAGAGAGAACGAGAAGCCAAGGTTCAAATCGAAAACAAATGTGGAAAGATGGTAAAGATGCTCCTCGGACCCGCTTTAGGTTTTGGTGATAGGAAGGGAATAGGTTTTGATGGTGCCTCCACGTCCCAAATTGCACCTGGACCAGTTCCTGAGTTTACTACAACTCCATATGGCCATCTTCAAAAGCCACGAATGAGAGTTAGACCAAGAAAAGAAAACTAAGGTCTGCCTAAGACTGTGTTCTTTTGTATGTATTGCAAAAGAAAAGGCCACCTCAAGGAGTTTTGCTATAATTTGGGTCGAACATGACGTACTACTGCTCCACCACATCATACTGATGATTTTTTCAGTCAGAGAGAGCGTGTTGAGTTTTTAGCTGCCACATCACAGAGTTTAATGGAGAAATTCCGACGGATGTCTTTGCCGTCAGTGAATGCTTCTCGCATCCCATCTAAAACCAACAACAACAAGGGTAAATGAAAGGTTATCACTTCTTGGGTACCTAAGAAAGATAAAAAGGCCCTTGTTGTTCATGTCCCTCTCAAAGCACATAATACCTCACAGTGGTATTTTGATAGTGGGTGCTCCAGACATATAACAAGTGATGTCTTATTTTTTACCTACTTAGAGGATTATAAGGAAGGTACAGCCGCCATTGGAGACGGGAGCAAGTCTAGCATCGTAAGATGAGGTACAGTAGAGTTACCAGGATTTCCTAAGCTAGAGAATGTTTTGTATGTCAAAGGTTTGAAAGCAAACCTTCTCAGCATTAGCAAGTTGTGCAATGCTGACTTTGCCGTAAAGTTTGACCGGGACGCGTGTACTATCTATAATTAATTCAGTAAACTTTTAGTGCAAGGGATGAGGACAGAGAATAATTGCTATGGGACTGTGCCCACGTCCTCACTTATCTGCAACAGCGCCACGATCACTCCTATGGATCTGTGGCACCAACGTCTAGGTCACATGAACGTTAGAGATTTGACATGTTTAGTTAAAAAGGACCTAGTACGTGGCTTACCATCACTTGGAAAGACAACTTCCACAGTTTATGGACCCTATCAGTTGGGAAAGCAAATCCGTAGCCCCCATAGGAAGTTGCATTCCATTACCACCTCTCGTGTTCTTGAGTTGATTCACATAGATCTTATGGGTCCTACTCGTACTGAGAGTCTGGGTGGTAAGAGGTATATCCTCGTGATGGTGGATGATTTCTCCAGATGTTCGATTGTAGGTTTTTTGAGAGAGAAATTCGATATTGTAGAGTTTTTAACGACCAAGTGTCGTATCCTGTAAAATCAACATGGAGTCACTGTTAACAGGATACGTAGTGACAACGACACGAAATTTAAGGAAGCAAAGGTAGATCTTTACTGTGATAGCCTTGGGATCAAATATGAGTTTTCTTCTGTGAAGACTCCTCAGTAAAATGGAATTGTTGAGAGAAAGAACAAGACGATTCAGGAAATGGCTAGATCTATGCTTCTAGGTCGTAAAGTTGCCAGGAGATTTTGGGCAGAGGCAGTGTCTACTGCATGCCACACGGTGAATAGGGTTTACCTGCGTCCACACACACTTAAGACGCCTTATGAATTGTGGACTGGAAATAAACCCAACCTTGCATATTTCCGTGTCTTTAGGAGTAAATGCTACATCCTAGAGGATAGAGAGCAATTAGGAAAGTTTGACTCCCAGAACGACGAGGGAATATTGCTAGGACATTCATCAAATAGTAGAGCGTTTCGAGTTTTTAACCTGAAGAGCTCTAAGGTTATGGAGTCAATAAACGTCACCGTGCAAGATGACAAACCTTCGACGTTTATTCATCCCAGCCTTCAGTGTAAGGATGAGGACTTTTCTGGCAGCAATTTACTTATCCCTCACCCACACCCTGTGGACCCTACTCCTGTGTTAGGGGATACACCTTATTGGGTTCGCAAGAGTCATGACCCTGCCTCCATTGTAGGCGATCCCACCTTAGGAGTCAAGACTCGTGCTCAGCTAGAGAATGTTGTTAGTCATCTTTTCTACACGTCCATAGTTGATCCCAAGAAGCACTCATGGATGAACACTGGATATCTACCATGCATGATGAGTTGCTTCAGTTTAAAAAGAACAATGTCTGGGAACTTGTCCCCCGACCTAGTGAGACTAATGTGATAGGTAACAGGTGGATTTATAAGAATAAAATGGTACCATAATCAGAAACAAGGCTAGGTTTGTCCTCTTACTACACATAGATAGAGGGCATAGACTTGTACACATAGATAGAGGGTGTAGACTTTAGGGAGACATTTTCTCCTGTTTTGAGGCTTGAGTCTGTCCTCTTACTACTCACCATCACATGTCATCTGCGCTTCAAGTTATATCAGATGGATGTCAATAGAGCCTTTTTAAATGGCATTCTATAGGAGGAAGTTTACGTGGAATAACCAAAAGGGTTTGAAGCATGTCTATTATCTGAGGAAAGCCTTGTATGGTTTGAAGCAAGCACCCCGTGCTTGGTATGAGATGCTTACTTCTTATCTCTTAGCCCGTGGCTTCAAGAGAGGGGGAGTTGATATGACGTTGTTTGTCAGGAGAGATGACGATGCTATTTTGGTTGCACAGGTCTATGTGGATGACATAGTCATTGGATCCAGTGCTCCCAGCATGCTCACCACTTTGAGGAGGATATGAAAAGTGAGTTTAAGATGATCATGGTAGGTGAGCTTACTTTATTCCCTAGTCTCCAGGTTTGTCAGCTAGAGGATGGGATGTTCATATCCCAATCCAAGTATGCTAGAGAACTAGTGAAGAAATTTGGTTTAGACTCCGCTAAGTATGCACGTACACCTATGAGTACTTCTATCAAGCTTAGTAAGGACACTCTAGGCAAGGACGTAGAGGAAACCTTGTATTGGAGTATGATAGGTAGTCTTTTCTACTTAACTACTACTCATACCGACATAGCCTTTAGTGTTGGAGTTTGTGCGCGATATCAGGCGTCCCCGAAAGAGTCACACGTACTCTCTCTAAAACGTATGGTCAAATACGTGAGTGGGACTCTCTCATACGATATTTGGTATTCCTTTGATATCGATGACCATTTGCCCGCCTATTCAGATGTCGATTGGGCTGGGGATGTAGATTGTTGTAGGAGCATTTCTGGTGGGTGTTTCTATTTTGGTTATGCTCTTGTCTCCTGGTTGAGCAAGAAGTAAAACTCCATCTCTTTGTCCACTACGGAGGCTGAGTACATCGCGGTCGGGAGTTGTTTCACACAACTCTTGTGGATGAAGCAAATGTTGGAGGATTATGGGATTTCACCGGACACCATGACCATTTCATGTGATAACACGAGCGCAATACACATATCCCTCAATCCAATCCAGCATCCACGCATAAAACACATCAGGATACGCGAGCATTTTATACGACAGTTAGTTGAGGAGAAAGTCGTATTCCTGAGTTTTGTTCCCACCGACCGTCAGTTGGCCGATATTTTCACGAAACCTTTAGACGCCTTTAGATTTGAGAGTTTTAGGAAGTCTTTAGGGATTTGCACAGTTGACTGAGGGGTTGGTCCGTGTCTAGGATACGATGCATTGTCATGTTCATATCATATGATTCCTATTGCTAGTTTGTATTATTTGTATTCTTATTTTTTCTTTTTTATATTTTTGAAAAATCCAAAAA
Source organism: Sambucus nigra (assembly GCA_949130495.1). Taxonomy (NCBI): domain Eukaryota; kingdom Viridiplantae; phylum Streptophyta; class Magnoliopsida; order Dipsacales; family Adoxaceae; genus Sambucus; species Sambucus nigra. Next base: position 85,374,914 of record OX422223.1, on the reverse strand, counting down.
GATTTTATTTTTATAATAATTTTAGAAAAGCACAAAAATATTTTTGTATTTTATTTACACATTTTATGGATGAGCATTTAAGATAGACGAGTCACAAATTTCATTTCATTTATCCATGTAACTGTTTGATAGTGATTTGAGATGCTAGATCATTGCATCCATGTGCTTTACATTGTTTGGAGTCTTTGAGATGTGATTAGTGATATCTTTCTACATAGTTGGCTCCTTATCTCCTTTATTGAACATATGCACAATTTTGTTTGCCTATTGTACATGTCTATCAAATATTGGCTTGAGTGTTTCCATCTCAATTATGTCTATACAATGAACCATATGCGATAAAACTTGACAAGATTAGAATGTATGTAAAAACCGTTTGGTGAGATTGTGTTTTTTTTTAAATGATGAAGGGATACAAAAGGTTCTTATCTGTCCGTTGCGATTAAATCACCTTTTAAATGGAGCTAAAAAATTGAGATATTTTATTATCCGGGGTCCACAGAGGTTAAAATAGCCCAAAAAAATTTAAAGGCAATAAAAAGAAATACATGCCGAACATGGGCCAATTAGGTTTCACCATCAATTCTCTAAAGTTTGAGAATTTAGATCACCTCTATTCAAAATATAAATCTGAGGGAGTTTGGTTGGAGAATTTAAATGGGTTTGCACTTCTTTAAAAGTCCTAAAAAGCATTAAATTGTTTTGGACATTATTGGTGTGGAAATTACTTTGAGCTTTGATTTGCTGATTTGATTGAGTCATTGTCTCATATTTTCATCTTTTTACACCTAAGGAAGATGTTGAGTTCATTCGTTAGGAGTATCCAATATTCATCGTGCACATATGTCATGTTTGTATGCATTGATTTTCCTATCGAATTTGATTACACCCCTACATTTACGCTATCATCGACTTGGTTGTTTTTGTGTTCTTTCATGGTGTGATTCTTTATTGTATATTTTGTGTGAAATATTTTGAAAAATTCAAATAATAGGAAGTTTTTTTACCTTGTGACATTTTCCATATTTATGCTTCTCATATATGTCTATTTGGGGACATCCTAAAAAGAGGGAGAATGAATTATGGGGGAGAATTGTTTGTTGATTTATCAATGATTTGCTTAAGATTAATTGATCTTTGATTTTTGCATATCATTATATTTCAAACTGTTACATGTCACGGGTATCTGATTTATCTCATGTGTGTAGGTACAAAGTTGATAATTATTGGATTGCACACCCTAATGAGAAAAGCTTTGGGAGTTTCTGAAGAGCTGAAGATTTGAGGATGTTGAAGTTTGATTGAAGACATGTCATTTAGTATTCTTAGTTTGAGGGTCTTATGGGGATATTATCTTGTATGTCATTTGATTGCATAATTTGGATTTTTTATGTATGTATCGGCATAGACACATGGGGAGATTTGTATGGACATAATTTTATAAATGTCCGGGGTAAAATCTAGGAATTTTATGTTTTTCCTAGATTACAGTTTGTATGTATGATACCGCTACATTTGGCACGTCAAAACGATCATCCACGACGGCCTTGATCCGAATCCATGCATCCATCATCTTCACACGTCCATCATGCTTTATGCGATGTACTGCTCAACCGTTCCCACTAGTCCACTTCGCATTATTGGTAAAATGATTTATGAGAGTTGTTTATATTTGCATAAATATTTCGGAATTTTTAAAAAAAATATTTTTTCAAAGTCTGATTTATTTTTATCAAAAGCAGAAATTTTTCTAAATGTAGAAGCAAACTGCCTCGGTCGACGAGCTCGTTCAAACGACATAGCACTGCCGTTCGCATGAGATAGGCATGTCGCGCGATCTCATTCGAGCGACATGCTTATCTAGTTCGAACGCCGTCGCCTCAATTTTTGTATAAATATCTGGTCACTTTCTACACGTTTTTCAACTCTTTTTCATACACGATTTTTGCGAATAATAGCCCAGAAAATAGACTTCACTTTTTAAGGTTTTATACCTTCTTTATTCACATAAACACTCCCATCTATGTATGTGAATTTTTAAACTTCAAGAGGATCATTTTTACTCATCTGGAGTAATTTGTGGAGAAGCCGTTCTCTTCTTCATTGCTGCCCATCTGGAGTTCTTACGGGAGATTCCATCTGACGACATCGAAACCGACACCTGAGGTTATTTCGTATGTCGCTTTTATTTTCATTATAATCCTTGTAATCGTTTCTTACATATTATCGTGAAAATAAAAAGGTTTTGCCCCTTTGATTTCAATCACACCTAGATGCGTGTTTTAGGAATTAATTAAAAAATTGAGTTTAATTAAATAATTTCTTAATTTGAACAAAAGCGTACTCTTCAATCTTGCTTCACAAGTAGAGATGCTTTGATACCTTAACCAATTGGGTGCCTAGTCAACCTACACCTGTCAGGTTAGTCCAAAACCAAAACCTTAGCCTACCTAATTAAATCATGACGTCTACTATACAAGACACCACCCGAACCTTTATTACTTTGCAAAATATTATAATCTCCCTCTCTACTACCTCACCAAATGCCACCTTGGAACTTAACAAGAATTCTAACCCCAAATCCCCAAACCTAAATGGACCTAAACGAACCACCTCAATACAAGTTGCGCCTCAAGGATAAAATGAACTTATGAATGGAGGTGACAAAAGAATCAACAGCCAAGGTGAAGCTGGAATATAACATTTGTCGGATAAGGCAACCCATTCGACTAACAAGGAGCAAGGATAATGAAAGAAGGTGAAATTTGGCATGCCAAAAGGGTACTAAAGACCATGCCCATAGATGAAGTGCAAAAGAGTCATGAGACATCTCACATACCATATATATATATATATATATATATATGGTGTTATTAATTGGAGTTTTTGCCATGTAGTTGCCTAATCCATATATATATGTATAAAACTGTAACCTTAAATTCTTACAACAGCACCAAGTGTCAATATCATTTAATATTTCCTTATTCTTAAACAAATCAATGTGTAAACACTTTTGGAAATAGTTTAAACTCCCGGTTATATTGTTTAACCCTTGAGATTCATGTATATTTTTTATGTAGTGGAATGAATAGTACAACCTATTGCAATCTAAATTCATATACACATTGTTATGTGAGGGAGATGAATAATTAAATATATTGCAATCCCTTTATAAACCCTTCTCTCTCCTTGAATCCGCCACAATCAGTGGATTGGTGCTTACGACAGGTTGGAGCAAATATTGGAGATGGTAGCAATAATTGTACACATTGTTAGGAACACATGCCTTACATTTATATTCTTCCTGGTGACCAGAGGCTCATCAGTGTTGTCTCTCTTTGGTCTCACTTCAGAGGCTAGCATTAAATATCATATATGGCTGATTATATTGCCATATTCTCTTTACTGCACATGATGTCCTTTACATAATCTATTAGTTGCAACCCATCAATTATCTGAGGTAATTTTATTTTTATTATTAACTATTAGATTTTGTTTTTTTTTTTATCTACGTAGGTACTTACAAAATAGGTTCCACTGGATATTGATGCATTTTTATTATAAAAACCCAAATTTAAAAAAAAATGTATTTCCTATTTCGTATATTTTTAAAAACTGAATTTTAAATAAAAAATGGCCATTTAAAAAATTTATTTTTATAAAACACATATATTTTTTTCTATAAAAACAGTTTCTAAAAAACACGATTTATTAAGAAATACAGGGCCTGTTTGGTTTGTTTTTTTAATTAAGTTTTTTATGTTATAACTAAAAAAGGATGGTAAGAGGTTGTTTGGTATGCCGGTTAGTGGCTCATGTTTTAACCCTATATTAAAAAAACTATTGTTTTAATTGAGTTGTTTAGAAAACAACTCTGAGCTGTATTATTACTTCTCATTAAAACACAGAAAACTTTAGCCAACAAACAATACTTATCTCGTCCAACCAACCTATCGGTTCCCATCCTTTCTTCTTCATCCCTTACCAATAGCCAAACTTCTTCATTAAAATCGGCACTCACCATCACCATTAATTCCTTTGTCCAGTCATTTCCTCTACAATTAATTTAATTTTATATCTCACCTACAATTTCCTATTTCTCTTTCAATTACAAATAAACCCTAACCCCATTTGGAGAGAAGGTTTCCTATATAAACCCATTATTTGCTCTGAAAATACACGGCGTGCAGAATAAAATATAGGTGTCACCTAAAATGGACGATCCCTTCCCTCCGAACAAAGAGTTGCGAATAATCTGGAGGTAATTTCTCTTCCATATTATTGACGGTATAATCCCAAATTTTTTGTTTTGAAGATAATTTTAATTTTGGTTTCTAGGCATTTTTTTGGTTGATGTTTGTTTGTAATTATTTCTAACTGATGTTTGCAGTTATCTATTTAAATGTTCAAAGTACACTTTAATTCGATGGTATACTCCCAAAACATTAGTTTTGTACATAATTTTTATGTTTGTTTGTGGGCATTTTCTTGCTTGATGTTTGTTTGTTTGTTTATATGTAATTTTAGTTGGATGGTATACTCCCAAAATATCTGTTTTTGAAGATAATTTTTATGTTTGTTTGTAATAATTTCTGTTCCATATTTTGGGGCCAACTAATAATAAGAATTTATCAAGTGATTAAAGAAAAAAAGGAGTATAGATTATGGTAGGCATTTCATGTTATTGGTATGTTAGCATTGGTCAATAATGAGCTCTATAATTGTTTTATTTTTATTTTTATTTATCGAGTATGGTATGCTAACAAATGTCTTGTGTGGCCGAGGAAACTAGGTTATGGTCAACAGGTTCTGAGCGAGCATTTATTGTGATGATGGAGGTCAAAGTTGATAACAACCGAATGAAAAGTTTCACCTTCCCTGCCAAGGTTTGGCAAGCATTTGTGACTCAAATTCAAGATGAGACCAATCGGGTGTCGAATATGTAAAAGAGATACTTGATGAACCTGTAGCAAAGTGTCAAAATATTTTTCGTGTGAACCAACAATGCTTCCGGGATTTGTGTGATTTCCTTGTGACGAGTGACTATATAGAGAATTCAAAACACAGTCTTGTACCCATCGAAGAGTTCATAGTAATATTCTTGTACGTTGTTGGAAAAAGTCATAGGCATAGAGTTGCCGCAGACCACTATCAATAGTCAACGGAGACAATTAATCGACATTTTAAAGTCATGTTGAGAGCATTGGTGAGTGCAACAACAATTCTTACTTCCCCTCCATATTATGACATTGTGCCTCCATGAATTGCAATGAATACTGACTACTTTTTATGATTCCAGGTATTTTGTACTCTTATTTTATATAGGAATTGCAATGTACCAAAAAATTGAGATCCATTTTCAAATTTGAATGTAGGGAGTGATTGGTGTAATTGATGGGACTTTAGTCGATGCATGGACACAAAGTAATCGACATAATGCATGTCGTTCACGAAAAGGCTTCATATCTCAAAATGTTATGGCGGCATGTAATTTTGACATGATGTTCACATTTAATTATACTGGATGGGAAGGTAGTGTCAAAGATAACTGCCTTACAAAATGGCCTACTAGCCCGCCCCCCCTTAAATCGTAAGTATACTCGAGAGTGCGCCAATAATCAATGAACAAACTTGTTTAATTAAATTCCAATTTTAGTCCCCAAAATTTTAACTCTTGCAACTAATTGTGATTGACTAATTAAATGAAATCAAGCATGCACGTAATCACAAATATGAGGAAAAATCCCCCAAAGGGGCAAAACCTTTTTATTTCACTATATCTTGTAACACTTAATTATACAGAGAAATACAGCTTGACACACGAATACCACATGCATCGATTTTTTGTCGTCGTCAAGAGGTCCCACAAGAGCTCTAATCAGCAGCAATGGAGAATCAACCTTCTTCTCCACAAGACTACTCTAGATGAGAAGAACAAGTAATCAAGGGTTTAAATGATTCACATATGAATTTGGGAAAGTGTGGTGAATCAAAAGGTGTTTAAAACTTAAAAACATGAAGGCTTATTTACTGCAAATTCTATAGAAAACGGAGTTGGAAGACTTGAAAAACGTGAATGAAGAAACCTATTTTTATAGGAAAATTAAGGCGGTGGCTCGCTCGAACGAGATAGACATATCGCTCGAACGAGATACCTACTTTGTTTGAGCGACCGTCACATCTCGCTTGATGCTGTTTTGCATGACATTTATTGTCATTTAAACGACCCAAGCATCAAAATGTCCGCCTCTCGACTTAGAAAAAATTTTTTTTCTCAAAGAAAAAAATTTTAGGTACTAAAAACAGTTTATAAAAAAATTCCAAATAAATATGTAAACCTTATAAACTCCAAATCAAATATTTTACCGTAATCGTGAGTGGAGTAGTGGGAATGTTGAAGATACAGTTGCACGTTGCACATTGAGGTTGTACTACGCATGCATGAAGATGATGATGGGTGCGTAAAGCTTTGGATTCTCATCGAGGTCGTTATGGATGATTGTGTTGACATACCTAATGTAGCGGTATAAGACATATATTGAAAGGACATTATTTTTCGTTATCAATTTGTATGTCATATACCACTACATCGTCGAAGAAGTTCAAGTTCACATTCTCATCAAGATGGATCCGAATAATCAAGGTTCTTCAACATTCAAGACTCCGCGGGATTTACTTTGGTAAGGTTTTGTTTTAGAGTACCTTAATAATGCACTTAGAGTATTGTGATATTTTTCATAAAATATTTTCTAAGTGTTGGTGCGGAACTTTAAATATTTTTTCAAGAAGTATAATTTTCGGAGTTTTTAAGGCGGCGCATTTATCGAGAAAAAGAGAAAAAATAATTTAAAAATCAGATGTCGTTCGAACGACATCGTTTGCCACTCAAACGAGACCTGATGTCGCGCGATACTTCAAACAACATCGTCTCTCATTCGAACGACACCACTGCCTTATGTTTTCTATAAATTAGACTTTCCAACTCCATTTTTCATAAGAAGTCTTTCACGTTTGTCATTATGCAAACACTGCATATCAGTAGAAGACTTTTGGCTTCTTCATTTAAGGATTAAAACCGTTTATATTTTTCAATTCATAAAATTCCGATATCTTTATGTTAATTGTTTTGGAACCCGAAGAGCAACTGTGCTATTGTTAAACCTTTGTGGAGAAGGAATCTCCATACCACGTGATTTCTGGAGGGAAGTCACTACTGATCGATGGATACCAAGCGTAGATCTCTGCGTGTGGACGACTTGGACTGCGGGCTGAGGCGTAGCATTGAAGGTTTAACGAAGACACCGTACATTACACTTGTGGGCGATTATCAGGTTGTATGTAAGTCAATGGTCTTGTAAACTTTGCAAAGTGTTAATAAGGTTTTTAACCAAAAGGGATTTTTTCCTGAATCTGTCGTCTTTATTTTACATGCATGATTTGATTGAACACTTAGATGCATGCATAGGGGCTGCATAAAATTGAATTTGGTTTGTTCAAATTTAGACACCTAATTAAATATGTTTGTGATTGAAATTTGCATAACTATTGAAATCATTATCGTACATGATATTTTACAAATTGGTATCAGAGTAGATTACGCTAATTTATCGCGTATTCCTATTTTCCGCAAACTGGTGTGATATTAATTTTGCTTAAAATCGCAATTTTTTCAATGGATCACTTATATAATCAGGTTCCTATCTTTGACAACAATAATTATGCCTATTGGAAAGCATGCATGAAATCTATTTTAAAACCCATAGATGAACGAGTTTGGTTATTGGTTGAAAATGGTTGGACTCCTCCCACCTTGATTGTTGATAATGTCACCTCTTTAAAACATGTGTCAAAATAGACAGAGGATGATTATAAATTGTCTAACTTTAATTCCCGTGTTCTATCTCCAGAGCCATCACTCCCGACGAATTCTGTCGTATTATGACGTGCACCATGTCTAAAGAGGCATGTGATGTTTTAAAATTGACACACGAAGGTACAAATGATGTTAAAGAGTTAAAATATCAAAATCTAGCCACCCAATTTGAGACCATTACACTGTTAGAGTCCGAGACTTTTGATGAGTTTTACGCATGTTTATCGAACATTGTCAACACTTGTTTTAATTTGGGTGAGGTAATTTATAACACACGGGTTGTGAAAAAGATTTTAAGATCCCTTCCAAAACGTTTTATTCCAAAAGTCACTGTTTTAAACTCGATGGAAAATTTGAGCACCCTTAAGTTATAAGAGTTGGTAGGTGATCTTCAGACTTACGAGTTAGATATGTTTCCCCAAACTGTCAAACCTGAAGATAAAGGGATTGCACTTAGGTCACAATCGAGATCGAGTGAGGATGTTTCGAGGAAGAGGGATAAGAAAAATAAAGTGATTTTTTGTGAGTCCGAGGACCAATCTGATTGTGACATGGCCTTACTTGCAATTTTTTTTAGAAGTTTATCAAAATGTCTAAAGAAAGTTCTTCCAATAAAAGGAGGTCTTTTGAGAAAAATATGAAAAACTGTCACTTAAGTCGTTTAATTCAAGATTAAACTATCTAAGTAACTCTGAACTGTTTTTTGGGAAAACTCTTTTCTTTAAATCAAACAGATTAACTACAAGATGTGTTTAATAAAAATATGTACGAGATATGTTCAAGATTATGTAACTAGTTTTGAAAAACAAAACTAAAACAGTTTAAATCAATTTAAATCAGCACACCAACAAGAATGAGATGAGGTGACGTAGAAATATTAAGTACACATAGTTTTTAATGTGGTAAAACCTCACCCAACTGAGGAAACAGCCACGGTGACTTATAAGTCATAAACCAAAAATTCACTAAAACAAAATATACAAGTTACAAGCTATTTAACACACATGCAAACAAAACAGACCTATACAAGTTTGGAATATGTACCCACTGGTTTGATTCTAACTTCTCTGTAGTTCTGATGTTGTTGTGGCTTTCTCATCTTGCTAACTTCTCAGCATTTTGTTCAATCTTTACGTCGACTCTTAATGTTTCAAGATCTTATAGTCAACACTTCTTATGTTGTAGTGTGTCAAGTATTTGTGACAGTGTTCTAACACATCTATGCACACACACACACACATTTATTTATACAGACAAGTCCTATCAAAATACAGAAAAGATCTAAATGATTAGGGCTTTCAGTTTCTCTCTTCTTTAGAAACAAAATACTTTTTGATCTTTCAAAATATCCAAGAATCCTAGGTTACCTTGCTCAGAAGACGACCAAGGTCTTAAACAATTTCAGAGGATTTTTGAAAATAATTTTTGAAATTGTAAATCACCAATTGCGATTCCAACTAGATTAGAAGTCTTGTTTTATAAGTACTAGAAACATAAAAGGAATATGTTGATTCTTGATTTGTGAAAAACATTTACAGAAGAAAATAATCAACAAATATAATTTCTCAAGATGAGAAAAGAAATAATGCAGATCTAAGAGATATATGACATAAAATAGCAAGATCTACAGTTTTTATGAAAAGAAATAGAGATTAAACCAAAATGTCTAAGTTGGTTACAAGATCTTGAACACAGAGGATTTAAACTATGAACAAGCTTCAAACCATCTCAAAAATAACTCTCAAACACTCTGGTTTGGTTTTTGTTTTAAATTGATTTTGGATTTAAAATGAGTTTAGGGTTTGGACGATTTTAGGGTTTTCTCTCTCTTTTTCTCTCTCAAAGATTTAAGGAAAAGTAATACTCCTCAATTTGAGACGATTCATTTCCTTATATACACATACGATTTCACATGGATCACAAACGGAGTAATGTAGATCTTCGATAGATAAATGAACGAACCAGATTTACACTAAGATAAATGAACAAACAAAAAAATGAGGTTACAGAAATCACAGAACATAAATTTACACTAAGATAACCAAATCATGGAAACGGGGTGAATGGGTGTGAACAAATTCGATAGAACAATCAACTCAATCATATCATATCTGCACGATGCATAAGTATACTCCTAACGAATGAACATAAATTTACATAAACATTAAAGTTTTTATGAACATAAACATTAAATTTACAAAAAAATGATGCACGATGCATAAGTATACTCCTAACGAATGAACAGAAATCACACAACATAAATAGTTTGTTTGCAGAACAAAAAACATTAAAGACTTTTTGAGGCGGCGCATTTATGGAGAAAAAGAAAGGAAAATAATTTTAAAAAATAGATGTCGTTCGAACGACATCGTTTATCGCTCAAACGAGACTTGATGTCACGCGATACTTCAAATGACATCGTCTCTCATTCGAACGACACTACCGCCTTAAGTTTTCTATAAATTGGAGTTTCCAACTCTGTTTTTCATAAGACGTCTTTAATGTTTTTTGTTCTGCAAACACTGCATATCAGCAGAAGACTTTTGGCTTTTTCATTTAAACATTAAAATCATTTTTGTTTTTCAATTCACAAAATCCCAATATCTTTATGTGAATTGTTTTGGAACCCAAAGAGCAATTTTGCTATTGTTCAACCTCTATGGAGAAGGAATATCCATACCTTGTGATTTCTAGAGGGAAGTCACTGTTGATCGGTGGATACCGAGCATAGATCTCTGCGTGTGGACGACTTGGACTGCGGGCAGCGGCGTAGCTTTAAAGGTTTGATGAAGACACCGTGCATTACACTTGTGGGCGATTATCAGGTTGTATGTATGTCAATGGTCTTGTAAACTTTTCAAAGTGTTAAAAAGTTTTTTACCCGAAAGGGATTTTTTCCTGAATCTGTCATCTTTATTTTACATGCATTATATATTGAACACTTAGATGCATGCATAAGGGCTGAATAAAATTTAATTTGGTTTGTTCAAATTTAGACACCTAATTGAATAAGTTTATGATTAGAATTTGCGCAACTATTGAAATCTGTATCGTACACGGTATTTACATATATGTTGTGATCTAGGACAATCAGAAAAATTCCTAGATACTAAGATGGACATGTATAAAATCATATCCTTACAAATCCCCTAGGTCTATGCCAGTACATACATAACAACTATCCGAATTATGCTACCCAAAAATAAGAAATACTAAATGACATGTCTTCAAAAAACATATTCAATATCTTCAACTGCTTCAATCTCTCATTGTCATCATTAGGGCGTGAAAACGTTATCCTCAAATTTGTACCTACACACATGAGACAAGAAACAATACCCGTGACGTGCAATAGTTTGAAATATAATGATAAGCAAAAATAAATATCAACTTAAGCTCAAGCAAATCATTATTAAATGAAACACAAATTATCCCCCATAATTTGTTCTCCCTTTTTTTATGATGTTCCAAAATAGACAAATATGAAGAACACAAAGCCAAGAAAATGGAGAATGTAACAAGGTAAACACACTATATCTTTTTGAATTTTTTAAAAATTTTTCTAAAAAAAATATACAACAAAAAATCACGCCATGAAAGAACACGAAAATAACCAAGTCGATGATAGCAGAAATGTGGGAGTGTGAAAAAATTTGATAAGAAAATCAATGCATACAAACATAACATATGTGCACAGTGAATTTCAGATATTCTGTAAGGACATTGTCTGTCATAATTAATTATGTCAGATACCGCTACAAGTCGTCGAAGGATTGAGGAAGCTAACATCTACAAAAGACGATCCAAATTTTCAGAAGACTTCAACATTCATGCCTGAAAAGATAAATTTTGGTAAAATTATGTTTAAGTTCCATTTACATTTCATATTAAAAGTGTTGGGATATTTTATGAATTTTTTAAAAATAGTTTTTATAAAAACATTTTGTTATGAAAGTTTTTTTTTTGTAAAAAGTTTTCTGATCCCGTATACAATTTTAGTTTTTAAGGTTTTCCACTTTTATCAAAGTCTCAATATTTTTGGGATCACCGCCTCAGTCGTTCAAACGACGGCGTAACTCGTTCGAATGAGATGTTGTTTCGTTCAAACGACAGTGTATGTCGTTCGAATGACAAGAGATTCTAGCTGACATGTCACCGCCTCAATTTTGCTACATATTGGGTGTGAGGCTATTGGTTTTTGGTGGGGCGAAACACTACTTTTTAACATAATAAATTTTGAGTGTTTGTTTTCTTCTCCAACCATTTAAGGGTTCAAAGCTTTTATTTTATAATTCACAAATCCCAATTACTTTTGTGTGAGTTTTTTTTAGGAACCCAAGACTTATTTAGTGGGAGTTTATGCTACGACACTAGGTACCTTGGAAGGTACTAGGCTGATAATAAGTTCCGCTTGCGGGAGGTACTGGGCTGATCGACTGTGTGTCATAGGGAGTGTTGTGGTGTTCCTGGGCTGACGACTACGAACCGACACCTGCGGGTATTTCGTATGTCAATTCTGTTTTCATAATAATCCGTGTAAATTGACTTTTATAAATTATAGTGGAAATAAAAAGGTTTTTACCCGAAAGGTCTTTTTCCTGAAATCCATGTTTGTCAAATTAATCATTGCATAGTTTAATTTAGTGATTTATTTTGATACGTTGATGCATGTTTTGGGGCTAAATAAAATTGAATTTTGGTTTGAGCAAATCTAGACATACAATTAAATAAGTTTGATTTGGAAATTTGCAAATCCATTTGAATTAGTATCGCACACTGACATATTTTACAAATTGGTATCAGAGCAGGTTACGCTGATTTATCGCGTATTCCTATTTTGCGCAAAAATTGTGTGATATTTATTTTTTTTTAAATCTGTTTTGTGAAAAATTGCAACTTTTTCGATGGATCACTTCTATAATCGAATGCCTATTTTTGACGGGTCCAATTATGCCTATTGGAAAGCCCGTATGAAATCGCATATAAAAGCCATTGACGAACGTGTTTGGTTGCTTTGTGAAAGAGGGTGGAATCCTCCCACTGTCATTGGTAATAATATCACCTCTTTGAAACCTGTGTCGAATTGGACTGAAGATGATTTTAAAATGTATAATTTTAATTCTTGTGGTTTGAGTGCTATTTCTAGAGCCGTCACCCCCCGACGAGTTCCGCCGAATTATGACGTGCACCACGTTTAAGGAGGCATGGGATGTCCTCCAATTAACACATAAGGGTACGAACGCGATTAAAGAATCAAAGTTATAAAATTTGGCCTCCCAGTTTGAGACTATCACCATGTCTGAGTCCGAATGTTTTGATGAGTTTTATGCACGTTTGTCGGACATTGTTAACTTAAGTTTTAATTTAGTTGAGCCAATTGACAACACGCATGTCGTTAGAAAGATTTTGAGATCACTCCCAAAATGTTTTATTCCTAAACTCACTGTTTTGAATTCGTTGGGAAAGTTAAATATACTTAAGTTAGAAGAGCTCGTAGGAGAACTACAAACTTATGAGATTGACATGTTTTCCCAAACCATTATGGCTAAGAATAGAGGCGTTGCTTTAAAGACTCAAGTTAGTAAGAAAAAAAAGAGTGTTTATGAGTTTGATTCTGAGGGAGAGTTTAGTATTGACGATGTGGCCTTGTTTGCGAATTTTTTTAAAAAGTTTCTCAAAATGAACGAAAATAATTTTTCCAATAAAATCTCTTTTGAGAAAAATAAAAGAAAGAAAAGGCCAAATAGGGTAGTGAAAAGAGAGAGAAATGGTGATAAAGAAGAAGTGAGTGATGAAGAATGAGATAATATGACTTGTTTTGAGTGTAAAGGCAAAAGAAATAGAGCATTGGAGTGTCCTACTAGGCTAAGGAGAAAAGGGAGGAATGCAGCCATGCTTGCTACTCTTAGTGATAGTGAGGGACATGAGTCCGGTAAAAGTTTATCACAAGAGAAGTTTATAGCCTTTTCTATTCGTGTGATCACACCTACTTTGTCCCGCGATGATAGTGTTCACGAGAGAGATGATGCTGAGTCGAGTGTTTCTAGAGGAGGTGAGAGCGAGTTTGAGAGTGGAGATGAAAGTGAGATCCAAAAAGCTTTTAGGGATATATGTACATCGAGACCTTGAAAATAAAGAAGTATAATAGGGATTTAGGTCGTCGGGTTTTAGATTTGGAGAGAGAGAAAGAAGGTTTAAGGAGGGAAAAGTGTGACATGACTGATATGTTATCTAGTCATATGACATGTGTATCCCAACTCGAGAGTGATATCGAACATACCCGAGAGGTCAAAGTACATTTAGAGAATGCATCTAAGAAGGTTGAAAAGATGGTTCTAAATCCCACTTTGGTTAGTGGTGAGAGTATAGGAATAAGTCATGACGGTGCATCCACTTTTTTGTTGCACCCGAGAAGGTTCCTATTTTAGTGTTAGATCCACATGACTCTCAACCTGACCCACCTAGGCATCTTGTACCTGTTAGGAGAGGGCGTAGGAGACATTTTGAGCGAGGTGTACTTAGTCCTGTTTATGTTTTCACCTATTGTAAAAAGAGAGGACACCTTAGGGGGTTTTGTTTTAAGTTGGGTAATGTGTCACACTTTGCTTCTACACATGTTCGCACACACGCATCCACCCATGATTCTTTGCTTGCACATAGTAATAGAAAGATTGCACATATTCGAGAGAAAGTAAAGTTTTTGGTCAAAACCTCACATGATTTAATGGAAGTTTTTCATAGGATGTCACCATCTTTGGAAAAGTATCCCGCACCTAATGGATGAGGTTTAAACTATTTGCTAGCATAGAATGACTTACATGATGTCACTTTTTCCTATTGCTAGTATGTATCATTTTTTAGTTTACACTATTTCCTTATTTTTTCTAGTATTTTGTTATGGTTTTAGATCTGTTTGCCCATTTCAGGAACTGTTTCCACGAATTTTTTTCACTGGACAAAAATGCATATCATTCTGGAAAATCTGTGAAAAATATTTTTTCCCCGTTCAAACGAGATGAGTTTTCATTCGAGCGACACCTGGCGTCATGTGAAACAGCTTCTCGCAAGAACACTTATCGTTCGAACGACATGGAGCTTCGTTCGAGAGACCCCTAGAGTTTTTCCATTTGCAGATTCTGCTTCATATTGCTATATTATTTGGTACTGCTAGGTTGATTCTGAATAGTGTTTGAAAAATACAAAAATATTTTCATTTTTTGATAAAATTTTGAAAAATCCAAAAAGAGTTTTGTATTTTGTTTACACCATATATGAATGGACACTTAAGATGACTGAGTCACAATTTTATTTCATGTCCATGTGACTATTTGATAGTGTTTTGAGACAATATGTTGTGTCGTTCATGTGCTTTACAAAGTTTTGAGTCTTTGAGATGATATAGTGTTGCTACCTACATGTTTGACTCACTTGTCCTTTATTGCACATATTCACGGATTTGTTTGACTTTTGTGTTTGTCTATAACATGTTGGTTGAGTGTTTCCATCTCAATTTTGTCTATACAATGAACCAAATGCGATAAAACTTGATAAGAAAGTAATGCATGTTATAAACTGTTTGTGAGTTTGTGTGATTTAATTTGAAAAACGGAAAAGGGATGCGAAAGGTATCTTACTTTTTCCTTTGTGATAAAGCCACCATTTAAATGGACCTAAAAAGGTGAGGAATTGAAAATTATCCGGGGTCCAATGAAGTTTAAGAGAACCCGAAAAATTGAAAGGCAATAAAAAGATATATATGCCAAAAATGGGCCAATAGGTTTTAGTTTCATCACCTCATAAGAAAAATAAAATGTATTATCTTTTAATGAGGGAGTTTGGATGGAATTTACAATATTTTGCACGTTCTTGAAAGTCATTAAAAAAGAATTACATAGTTTTGGACATTATTGAGAGTGCGCTTATGTTCAAACAAACAAATTATTTAATTAAACTCAGTTTTTCAATTAAATCCCAAAATATGCATCTAGGTGTGATTGGAGATAATATAATCATGCAAGAACATTCAATCACAAATAAACACATAAATGAGGAAAAATCCCCTAAAGGGGCAAAACCTTTTATTTTCACTATAATTTGTAAAGAACGGTTTACACGAATTACAATTGAAACAAGAGTGACATGCGAAATACCCTCAGGTGTCGGTTCAGATGTCATCGGCTGGAATCTCCCGCAAGAACTCCAAATGGTCAGCAATAAGAGACGGATTTTCCACAAAGTAAGTCCAGATGAGTAGAACAATCCATTAAGGGTTTAGAGATTCACACAAACGATAAAGGAATGATTTGTGAATCAAAAGGATGTTTGGAACATCAAAATATGAAGTCTTGTTGTGTTTGGACTCTCCAAAACGTTTTCCCAAATACTTAAAATAAACAGCTCCGAAATAGCCCTTATAAAGAATGTTCGAGCCTGTAAAATCTTATCAGATTCGGTATTATCTACTGTGGCGATTCGGATTGCCCCTGGGAACCCGTTCTGGATTGGTGCCCAATTTTAGATATAGTTGATATCTTTAGAATGCAGTTCGGATCCTTTTCCATAAAAAGTTCCGGATTCCCCCCAAAAACTGTCCAGAACCTTTTCCTTTGGCGATCCGGATTGCCTGGAATACCTGGTCCGGATCGGCCTGGAGATTTCACCAAATACTTGAAGCATTCCTCTTATAATTCGGATCCGTCTTTAAGGCAATTATGAGCATGAACATTCTTGACAGTGAATCGGTATACGACATACAAAAATAAAATAGACATTTATAAAATTATGTCCTTACAAATCTCCCCATATGTCTATGCCGGTACATACATAAAAACATCCAAATTATGCTTTCTTACTAAATAGACATGACATATAATTTAATATCCCCAGAAAAACCTCAAACTGGAAATACTAAGAGACATGTCTTCAAATAAACTCCATCATCTTCAAACTTTTCTCAACAGGGTGTGTAACATTAAATCTTCAATCTTCATACCTACACACATGAGACAAATCGAATACCTTCATGACGTATCGAGATTGAAATGATATTAGAATAAACCATTAAGTCATCAAATCTCCCCCATATTAAAAAAAAAACTCCCCATAATTCTTTCTCCCCCTTTTTATTATATCCCCAAATAGATAGATAAGAAAAAATGGAGAATGTCACAAGGGAATAAACTTTCTTTTATTGAATTTTTCAAAAATTTTCACTCAAAATATACATCAAAGAATCACACCATGAAAGAACACAAAAACAACCAAGTTGGTGATATCGAAAATGTAGGGTTGTGATAAAATTCGATAGGAAAATCAATGCATACAAACATAACATATGTGCATGATGAATATCAGATACCCCTAACAAATGAACTCAACATCTTCCTTAGGTGTAAAAAAATGGATTTATAAGAAATTGACTCAATCAAATCAGCCAATCAAAGCTCAAAGTGATTTCCACACCAATAACGTCCAAAACTATTTAATGCTTTTTCAGGACTTTCAAGGAAGTGCAAACCCGTTTAAATTCTCTAACCAAACTCCCTCAAAGTTATATTTTGTTTTAGAGGTTATCTAAATTCTCAAACATTGGAGAATTGATGTTGAAACCTAATGGCCCATTTTTGGCATGAATTTCTTTTGATTGCCTTTGAATGTTTTTAAGTTCTTTTAACCTCTTTGGACCTCGGATAATTAAAATTCCTCAAGTTTTAGGTCCAATTTAACTATGTCTTAGTATTTGCAAAGGTCAAATGATTACCTTTCGCAGCACTTCCCCGTTTTCAAATATCATACAATCTCATCAAACTGTTTTTACATGCATTCCAATCTTGTCAAGTTTTATCGTATATGGTTCGTTGCATAGACATAATTGAGATGGAAACACTCAAGTCAACATGTGATAGACAAGTACAATCATCAAATAAAGTCGTGCATGTGTGTAATAAAGGAGATAAGGAGCCACACATGTAGAAAGATAGCACTAAACACATCTCATAGACTCCAAATAAAGTAAAGCACATGGATGAAATGATGTAGTATCTCAAATCACTATCAAACAGTCACGTGGAATATGAAGAGTTGACTTGTCTATCTTAAATGCTCATCCATAGAAGGTGTAAACAAACTACAAAACTCTTTTTGTGTTTTTCAAATGTTTTTATCAAAGATAAAATCTTTTTGGATTTTTCAATTTTAGTAAAAACAAAATAAAAAATCTTTTGGTAGTTTTCTAAAAATAAAAAATTCTACAAGAAGAATAAAATAAAATATACAATCTAGCAATAGGACTAAAATGATGTACCAAGAAACTGCATCCAATGCTAGACACGGACCAACCCCCTCAGTCAACTGTGCAAATTCCTAAAGACTTCCTAAGACTTCAAATCTAAGGGCATCTAAAAGCTTCGTCAACATATCGACTAACTGAAGGTTAGTAGGCACAAAACTCAGCGATACGACATTCTCTTCTACTCACTCACGAATAAAGTTCTCGCGTATCCTAATGTGCTTGGTGTACGAATACTGGACTGGATTGCGGGATATGTGTATCGCTCTCGTGTTATCATGGAAAATGGTCATGGTGTCCTGTGATATCCCATAATCCTCCAGCATCTGCTTCATCCACAGAAGTTGCATGCAACAACACCCTACGGCTATGTACTCAGCCTACGCAGTGGACAAAGATATGAAGTTTTGCTTCTTGCTCAACCAAGAGACAAGAGCAGAACCAAAGAAGAAACACCCACCAAAAGTGATCCTACATCCATCTGCATCCACGCCCGAATCGGCATCCGAATAGGCGAATAGACGGTCATGAGTATCAAAGGAATACCATAATATGTTTAAGAACGAGTAAGCGAGACTCTTTCGGGGATGCCTGATATCGCGCACAGACTTCAACACTAATGGCCATGTCGGGATGACTAGCAGTCAGGTAGAGAATACTATCGATTATACTCTAATACAAGGTTTGCTCAATGTCCTTTCCTGAAGTATCCTTACTAAGCTTTGTAGATATACTCATAGGTGTACATGCATACTTAACGGGAACGGGGTCTAAACTAAATTTCTTCACTAGGTCTCTAGCATACTTGGAGTAGGAGATGAACATCCCATCTTCTAGCTGACGAACCTGGAGACCAAGGAAGAATGTAAGCTCACCTACCATGCTCATCTAAAACTCATTCTTCATCTCATCCTCAAAGTGGTGAGCATACTGGGGGCACGTGGATCCAAAGACTGTGTTATCCATATAGACATGGGTAACCAAAATAGCACCGTCAGCTCTCCTGACGAATAGAGCCATATCAACTCCCCCTCTCTTGAATCCACGAGCTAAGAGATAGGAAGTAAGCCTATCGTACCAAGCACGGGGTGGTTGCATCAAACCATACAAGGCTTTCCTCATATAGTAGACGTGATCAGGGTGCTTGAGGTCTTAAAACCCTTTTGGTTGTTTCACGTAAACCTCCTCCTGTAGAATGCCATTCAAAAAGTAACTCTTGACATCCATATAATATAACTTGAAGCGCAGATGACATGCGATGGCAAGAAGTAAACGGATGGACTCAAGCCTGGCAACAGGAGCAAATGTCTCGTCAAAGTCTACACCCTCTATCAATGTGTCTCCCTGAGTGACCAACATAGCCTTATTTCTGATGATAGTACCTGTCTCATCCATCTTATTCTTGAAGATCCATTTGGTACCTATCACATTAGTCTCACTAGGTTGGGGAACTAATTCCTAGACATCATTTGTTCAAAATTAAAGAAACTCATCCAGCATCGCAGAGATCCAGTGTTCATCCTTGAGAGCTTATTTATAGTTCTTGGGCTCGACTTTAGATGTGTAGAAGACATGGTTAATAACATTCTCTAGCTGAGCACGAGTCTTGACCCCTAGGGTGGGATCTCTTGGAATAGACGTAGGGTCATGACTCTTGCGAACCCTAGCAGGTGTGTCCCCCAAGACACGTGTAGGGTCCACCCTAGGTGTGGGAGACACAGTGGGATCATCAATAGGGAGTGTGTCATCCTCACTAAAATGGGTGGAGTCAACAGATGTCGATGGTTTGTCATCTTGCATAGTGACGTTTATTAACTCCATCACCATATAGCTTTTTAGGTTAAAAACTCGGTACGCACTACTATTCGATGAATATCCTAACAATATTCCCTCGTGGCTTAGGGAGTCAAACTTTCTTAATTTCTCTCTATCCTGTAGGATGTAGGATTTACTCCAAAAAATAAAAAAATATGCAAGATTAGGCTTCTTTGCAGTCCATAATTCATAGGGCATATTAAGTGTGTGTGGACGAAGGTAAACCCTATTCATCGTATGGCATGCAGTTTACGCTGCCTCTGCCCAAAATCTCCTAGAAACTTTACGACCTAGAAGCATAGATCTAGCCATTTCTTGAATCGTCCCATTGTTTCTCTCAACAATCCCATTTTGTTGAGGAGCCTTCATAGCAGAAAACATATGTTTGATTCCTAGGCTATCACACTAAAGATCTACTTTTTGCTCCGTAAATTCAATGCCGTTATCACTACGCATTTTATTGATAGTGACACCGTGTTGGTTTTGTAGGACATGGCACTTAGTCGTCAGAAACTCAACAGTATCTGATTTCTCTCTCAAAAATCCCACGATAGAATATCTGGAGAAATCATCTACCATCACTAGGATGTACCTCTTACCACCCAGACTCTCTGTACGAGTAGGACCCATGAGATCCATGTGTATGAACTCAAATACTCGTGAAGTGGTAATGGAATTTAACTTCCTGTGGGGGTTACGGACTTGCTTTCCCAACTGATAAAGTCCACAAACCGTGGAAGTTGGCTTTCTAAGTGTTGGCAAGCCACGTATTTGGTCCTTTTCAGCTAATATTTTCAAATCTTTAAAGTTAACGTGACCTAGATGTTGGTGCCACATATCCATAGGAGTGATCATGGCGTTATTGCAGACAAATGAGGACTTGGGCACGGTCCCATAGCAATTATCCTCTGTCCTCACCTCTTGTAATAAGAGTTTACTGGCTTGATTATAGACATTAAATGCGTCTCAGTCAAACTTTACTACAAAGTCAGCGTCGCACAACTAGCTAATGCTGAGAAGGTTTGCTTTCAAACCTTTGACGTATAAAACATTCTCTACCTTAGGAAATCCTAGTAAATCTACTGCACCTCGTCCTACGATGCTAGACTTGCTCCCGTCTCAAAAGGTGACTTTACCTTCCTTATGGTCCTCTAGGTAGGTAAAAAATGTGACATCACCGGTCATATGTCTGAAGCACCCACTATCAAAATACCACTGTAAGGTATTTTGTGCTTTAAGAGCAATATGTGCAACAAGGGGTTTTACTTTGTGCTTAGGGACCCAAGATGAGGTAGCATTTTGTTTGCCCTTATCAATGTTGGTTCTAGTCGGGTTTATGGAAGTATATACTGACGGAAGGGAAATCAGTTTGAATTCTGCCATTAAACTCTGAGATGTGGAGACTAGAAAGTCAACCTGCTCTCTAAGACTCGAGAAATTGTTAATGGAAGATAGCGGAGCAGAAGTACGTCGTGTTCGACCCAGACTATAGCAAAACTCCCTAAGGTGACCCTTTCTTTTGCAATAGGTACAAAAGTACACAGTCTTAGACCGACCTTGGTTTGCTTTTCTTGGTTGAACTTTTTTTTCGTGGTTTTTGATGAAGGCCATATGGAGTCGTTGTAAACATAGGAACTGTTCCAGGTGCGATTTGGGACGTGGAGGCACCATCGAAACCTATTCCCTGCCTTTCGCTAAAACCTAAAGCGGGACGGAGGAGCATCTTTCCCATCTTTCCAAATCTGTCCTCAATTTGAACCTTGACTTCCCGTGCTCTCTCAAGATCATGAGTAAGTTAGGCTATAAGGGATTCAAGTTTCTTCCGAGTCCCTAGGGAGGAATGGAGTTCACTCGTAATACTAGCCACTTGCTTAGTCAATTCTCCTTTCTCTTTCTCTAAACGAACATCTCTTTCTCTGAACAGTCTCTCTCTCTCTCTCTAAACTAACTCTCTCTCTAAACACAGGCCAACTCTCTTTCTCTTGCTTCTCCTAAATCTTCCACTAAAGTGGTGATCCTAAGAACTAACGTTCTATTACGCTTTTTGGTTTTAAATGACACAGTTTATAACTCGGCGTAGACGCGCCGAAGATCACTCTCGCTCTCACTTATGGCATCCTCCCCTTCACTTAGTTCGTTCTCACTGTCGAGGTGTCCCTGTGAAGCAGCATCCTTGTCGTCGTGAGGAGAACTATAGGTACTCACATGACTAGCCATAAATGTGGTGAAGTTATATTCAAGCGATGACTCATCTCCAGAGTCCACCGACTCGACCTCAGTGTCGTCACTAGGGTAGCGTTAAGGACAATTTTGCCTTTTCTTTAGCAAGTCTGTTCAGCCTAGTAGCACACTCGAAAGCTCTATGAACCTTACCATCACACTCATAACATCTCTCATCGTCTTTCTTAGGAGGGTAGTTAGTATCCTTTTCATTTTTCTTTTCAAACTTATTTTTGTCAAAATTCTTTTTATCTTTGAAATTTTTATTTTTTTTGAAATTGAGAATTTTCTTGAATTTTTTTACAAACAAGGCCAAATCATCTAAATCAAGGTCACAATAGGAATCTGACGTTTCTTTCTCCCTTATTCTAGATGACTCTAATCTCTTTTTTTTCCAACCCCGCATTCTTCCTATCCCGGGCTTGAAGTGCTATGCCTTTATTTTTAGATTTTATCGTATGAGGGAACATGTCAATTTCATATGTCTGGAGGTCTCTTACCAACTCTTCTAATTTCATATCTCTTAAAGTGTTCAAAGAGTTTAGCACAGTGACTTTGGGTATGAAATGCTTAGGCCAAGCTCTCAAAATCTTTTTAATCACCCTAAAATCAGGAATATGCTCACCAAGGTTAAAACTGTTGTCGACAATATTAGACAAATGAGAATAGTAATCATCAAAGCATTCAGATTCAAGAATGGTGATTGTTTTAAATTGAGTAGTTAGATTTTATAACATCGATTCTTTAACAGTATTAGTGCCTTCATGGGTAAGTTGGAGAACATCCCATGCCGCTTTGGGTGTGGTGCACGTCATTATGCGATGGAACTCGTCAGGAGTGACGGATCCAGAAATGGCACTCAGACCCTTAGAATTAAATGTGGACCATTTGTGTTCATCCTCAGTCCATTTGGCTACATTTTTTAAATTTATCGCATTATCAACTGTGACAGTGGGAGGTGACCACCCATTTTCAACAAGAAACCACACACGTTCATCAATGGCTTTAAGAGAAGATTTCATACGAGCTTTCTAGTACGCATAATTAGACTCGTCAAAAACTGTAATTTTACTAAACGATTTTTCCATTTGAACAAACGTCTTTTCAAGAAATCAATTTTTTTTTTGGAAATTGATATTCAAAAAATTTTTGTGAAAAATTACACGGTAAAGTTGTGTAAGAGGCTCTGATACCAATTTGAGAGTGCGCTTATGTTCAAACAAAGAAATTATTTAATTAAACTTAGTTTTTCAATTAAATCCTAAAACATGCATCTAGGTGTGCTTGAAGATAATATAGGCATGCAAGAACATTCAATCACAAACAAACACATAAATGAGGAAGAATCCCCCAAAGAACTAAAACCTTTTATTTTCACTATAATTTGTAAAGAACGGTTTACATGGATTACAGTGAAAACAAGAGTGACATACAAAATACCCTCAGGTGTCGGTTCAGATGTCATCGGCTGGAATCTCCCGCAAGAACTCCAGATGGTCAGCAATGAAAAAGAGACGACTTTTCCACAAAGTTACTCCAGATGAGTAGAACGATCCATTAAGGGTTTAAAGATTCACAAAAATGATAAAGGAATGATTTTTGAATAAAAAGGATGTTTGGAACATCAAAAGATGAAGTCTTGTTGTGTTTAGACTCTCCAAAACGTTTTCCCAAAGGCTTGAAATAAACAACTCCGAAATAGCCCTTATAAAGAATTTTTGAGCCTGTCAAATCTTATCAAATTCGGGCTTATCTAATGCGGCAGCCTGAATCGCCCCTTGGAGCCCGGTTCGGGTCGGTGCCCAATTTAAACAGAGTTGAGATCCTTAGAATGCGGTCCAAATCCTTTTTCATAAAAAATTTCAGATCCCCCCCTCCCCCCCCCCCCCCCCCAAAAAAAAAACTATCCAAAACCTTTACCTTTGGCGGTTCAGATTGCCTGGAATACCCGATCCGGATCGGCCTGGAAATTTCACTAGATACTTGAAGCATTCCTCTTGTAATTCGAATCCGTCTTTAAGGAAATTATGAGCATTGGCATTCTTGACGGTGTATCGGTATATGACATACAAAAATTAAATAGACATTTATAAAATTATGTCCTTACAATTATTGGTGTGGAAATCATTTATACTTTGATTTATTGATATGATTAAGATGATGTCATGTAAATTCCACAATTTTAACACCTAAGGATTTTTTTTATGTTCATTCGTTAGGAGTACACTTATGCATCTTGCACCTATGTCATGATTGAGTAGATTTTTCTATCGAATTTGTTCACACCCATTCATTCCATTTCCATGATTTGGTTATCTTAGTATAAATTCATGGTGTGTGATTTTTTGAAAGATCAATTTTGCATTTTTGTATGAAAAATATGAAAAAGCAAAAATAGTTTGTTGGCCTTGGTTTACCGCGTCACCCTGATTTGATTTATGTGATTTATTCTTTTTCTTGTCTATTTCGGACAAATAAAAATGGGGAGAACGAATCATGACTTTATGGGGGAGTTTTAGTATGGGGGAGATTTGATTATGCTTACATGTTTTATGTTTATATAATTTCAAACTCGATACATCACGAGATTTTTTCTTTGTCTCATGTGTGTATGTACAATTGAAGGTTTTTTGGATTGCACACCCTGATGAGAAAAGCTTGAAGTTTTGAAGAATTGATTGTTGAAGAAAAGTTTAAAGACTGCCATTTTATCTTTCCACTTTTATTTTTGGGAGGGTAGATTTGTATAGGTAATTTTAAGATGATAATTCGAATGTTTTTTTAATTTGTACCGGCATAGACATAGGGGACATTTGTAAGGACATTGTCCGTCATAATTAATTATGCCATATACCGTTACAAGTCGTCGAAGGATTGAGCAAGCTAACATCTACAAAAGACGATCCAAATTTTTAGATGACTTCAACATTCATGACCAACAAGATAAATTTTGGTAAAATTATGTTTAAGTTCCATTTACATTTCATATTAAAAGTGTTTGGATATCTTATGAATTTTTTATAAATGGTTTTTATAAAAACATTTTCTTATGAAAGTGTTATTTTGTAAAAGGTTTTCTGATCCCGTATACAGTTTTACTTTTTGAGATTTCCAACTTTTATCAAAGTCTGAAGATTTTTGGGAGTCGTTCAAACAACAGTGTATCTCATTCGAACGAGATGTTGTTTCGTTCAAACGACATCGTATGGCATTCGAACGACAAGAGTTTTGAGCTGACACATCACCGCTTGAATTTTGCTATATATTGGGTGTCAGGCTATTGGTTTTTGTTGTGGAGAAACACTGCTATTTAACAGAATATATTTTTGAGTGTTTGTTTTCTTCTCCAACCATTTAAGATTTCAAAGCTTTTGTTTTACAATTCATAAATCCCAATTACTTTTGTGTGAGTTGTTTTGTGAAATCCAAAACATATTTGTAGGGAGTTTATGCTACTACACTAGGTTCCTTGGAAGGTAATGGGCTGATAATAGGTGCCACTTGCGGGAGGTGGGCTGATTGACTGCGTGTCATAGGGAGTGCTGCGGTGTTCCTGGACTGACGACTATGAACTGACACCTGCGGGTATTTCATATGTCAATTCTATTTTCATTATAATCAGTGTAAACCAACTTTTATAAATTATAGTTGAAATAAAAAGGTTTTTACCCAAAAGTTTTTTCCCCCTAAAATCTGTGTTTGTCAGCTTAATCATCGCATGGTTATATTTATTGATTTGTTTTGACACGTAGATGCATATTTAGGGGCTGAATAAAATTGAAGATTGGTTTAAGAAAATTTAGACATCCAATTAAATAAGTTCGATTTGGAAATTTGCTATTCCATTTGAATTAGTATTGCACATCGGAAACGAATGAACTTAACATATTCCTTAGGTGTAAAAATGGTGGAATTACAAGAAGTTGACTCAATCAAATCAACAAATCAAAGATTAAAGTGATTTCCACACCACTAACGTCCAAAACAATGTAACGTTTTTTCATGACTGTTGATCCCTATAAGATAACATAGATGCTATTTGTAGTCATCAAAATAGAAAAAGTGAAGGCATGAAGAATATGAGATTGAAGATGAAGTGGAGATAAATAATCACATCAAATATATAAGAGACAAAGGTTTTTAAAGTGGTTTGGATGTTGAAGAAAGCCTACGTTCACTTTTATTTTATTCCCAGGGGTTTACAATAGCACAATACAGTGTGATGAGAATGATTGAATTATTCTCATGTCTTAAGAGAGATAGATGTGTAGAGATATGTAGAGAGATAGAATAACTTGCGTTCCCCTTTAGCTAAGGGAGGGATTGTATTTATAGTGATGGGAGTCCAAGAGATAGAATATCTTTATAAATTCATACATTTATATTTATATACAATGAATATAATTATTGGTCTTCTCGGGTACAATGACTGTTAGCTACACCAGTGGATTTTGATTTTTTGGATGGTTGGTCTTCTTTATGTTGGTTGGGCGGTGTGCTGACTAACTGTCCTTTGGAGCCGACTAAATTTCTAGGGGGCTGACCAATGGCCTTCTATACCGAGCAAGTGTGAATATTTCCAGGTAGGATGACAAGTGTCCCTTTCTTTGTAGTCCAAGTAGACGGTTAAATTTTTGGCATCAACAATGACTTTCAAGGACGTTCAAACCCGTTTTGTATTCCATCCAAACTCCCTCATAAGTAATAATACTTTTTATTTTTTCTTTTGAGATGATGAAACTAAATCCTATTGGCCCACCTTTTTGTCATATTTTTCCTTTTATTGCCCGTGAATTTTTTTCGGGCTCTTTTTCAACCTCTTTGGACCTTGGCCTCTATTTTTGTGCCACACATTCTAGGTCCGATTTTAAATGGTGGCTTAATTACAAAGGATAAATGAGTACCTTTCGTAACCCTTCCCCGTTTTTAAATATATTACACAAACTCACAACAACAGTTCTTACATGCACTACTTTCTTGTCAAGTTTTATCGCATTGGGTTCGTTGTATAGACAAAATTGAGATGGAAGAACTCAAACTAACATGTGATAAACAAGTACTATATTAAAAAAAAATCATGCATGTGTGCAATAAAGGAGATAAGGATCCAAACATGTAGAAGATATCACTAATCACATCTCAATGACTTCAAATAATGTAAAGCACATGGATGAAATGATGTAGCATCTCAAATCACTATCAAACAGTCTCGTGGAATATAAAATGAAGTCGTGACTATGGATATCTTAAATGTTCATCCATAAAAGGTGTAAACAAAATACCAAACTATTTTTGAATTTTTCAAACATTTTATAAAAATAAAATCTTTTTGTATTTTTCAAAAATTTATTAAAAACAAAATCTTTTTGGATTTTTTAATTTTTTTTCAAAAAATAGAAAATCTTTTTTTAGTTTTTGAAAAATAAGAAAAAATAAAACCAAACAAAAATGATACAAATAATGCAATCTAGAGATAGGAATCATAAGACATGAACATGAAAAATGCATCATACTCTAGACATGGTAACCACCCCTTAGTCAACTGTGTAAATTCCTAAAGACTTCTTAAGACTCGAATTTAAGGGCGTCTAAAGGCTTCATCAAAATATCGGCTAACTAGAGATCGGTAAACACAAAACTCAAGGATACGACCTTCTTTTCTACTAGCTCACGGATAAAGTGCTCGCGTATCCTATGTTCTTTGTGCGCGAATGCTGGACTGTATTACGGGATATGTGTATCGCGCTCGTGTTATCACAGGAAATAGTCATGGTGTCTTGTGATATCCCATAATCCTCAAACATCTGCTTCATCAACCGAAGTTGCGTGCAATAACTCCCGTCGACTATGTACTCAGCCCCCCGTAGTGGAAAAAATGATGGAGTTTTACTTCTTGCTCAACCAAAAGATAAGAGCAGAATCAAGAATAAACACCCACCAAAAGTGCTCTTACATCCATATGCATACCTGGCCCAATCGGCATCCTAATAGGAGGATAAATGGTCATCGATATCAAAGGAATACCAAATTCAAAATGTGAGAGTCCCACTCATGTATTTGGTAATACGTTTAAGAGAGAGTAAGTGCGACTCTTTCGGGGACTCATGATATCGTGAACAGACTCCAACACTAAAGGCTATGTTGGGACGACTTGCAGTCAAGTAGAGAAGACTACTTATGATACTACAATATAATATTTGCTCTATGTCCTTGCCTGAAGTGTCCTTTCTAAGCTTTGTTGAGGTACTCATTATGGTATGTGTGTGCTTAACGGAGTCTAAACCAAATTTCTTCACAAGTCTCTAGCATACTTTGATTGGGAGATGAACATCCTATCCTCTATCCGACGAACCTAGATATCAAGGAAGAATGTAAGATCACCAACCATGCCCATCTCAAACTCACTCTTCATCTCATCCTCAAAGTTGTTAGCATGTCGTGAGCACGTGGATCCAAAGACTATGTCATCCATATAGACCTGGGCAATGAAAATAGCACCGTCTCCTCTCCTAACAAATAATGCCTGATTAACTCCCCCTCTCATGAAGCCACGGGCTAACAGATAGGAAGTAATCTGCTCGTATCAAGCACAGGGTGCTTGTTTCAAACCATATATGGATTTTCTCATAAAACATTCATGATCAAGGTGCTTAGGGTCTTCAAGCCCTTTTGGTTATTCCACATAAACTTCCTCTTGTAGAATGACATTCAGAGAGGCAATATTAACATCCATCTAGTATAACTTAAAGCACGGATGACATGTGATGGAGAGTAGTAAGCAAACGGACACAAGCCTCGCAACAGGAACAAATGTCTCGTCAAAGTCTACACCCTCTATCTGTGTGTAGGCTTGAGCGACCAACCTAGTCTTATTTTAGATAATGGTACCATTCACATCCATCTTGTTCTTGTAGATCCTTTTGGTACCAATCACATTCTTCTCGCTAGGTCGGGGGACTATATCCCATACATCATTCTTTCTAAATTGAAGCAACTCATCCGGCCTAGCAGATATCCAGTGTTCATCCTTGAGTGCTTCCTTAACATTCTTGGGCTCGACTTTAGACATGTAGTAAAAAAACTAACCACTTTATCCTACTAATCACGAGTCTTGACACCTAGAGTGAGATCTCGTTGAAGGGTAGTAGGATCATAACTCTTATGAACCCAAGCAGGTGTGTCCCCTAAGACAGGAGTAGAGTCCACCCTGGGTGTGGGAGGCACAATAGGATCATCAGTAGGAACTGCATCCTCCTCACACAAAAGGTTAGAATCAACAAACGTCAGCGGTTCGTCATCTTTCACGGTGACGTTTATTGACTCCATAACCTTAGAGATACTCAGGTTAAAAAATCGATATGCTCTACTGTTCGATGAATACCCTAATAATATTTCCTCGTCGCTCAAGGAGTCAAACTTTCCTAATTGCTCTATATCTCGTAGGATATAGGATTTTCTCCCAAAGATACGAAATATGAAATATTATGCTTTTTTCAGTCCATAATTTGTAGGGCATCTTAAGTGTGTGTGGATGAAAGTAAACTCTATTCACCGTATAGCATGCGGTATACACCGCCTTTGCCCAAAATCTCTTAACAACTCTACGACCTAAAATTATAGATCTAACCATCTCCTAAATCGTCCGATTCTTCCTCTCAACAGTCCTATTTTGCTGAGGAGTCTTCATGGATAAAAATTCAATTTTAATCCCGAAGATAACACAGGATCTACTTTAGCTTCCTTAAACTTAGTGTCGTTGTCACTTCGCATTCTATTAATGATGACACCGTGTCAATTTTGCATGATACGACACTTGGTCGTAAGAAATTCCATAACATCAGATTTCTCTATCAGAAAATTTACAATCGAGTAGCGAGAGAAATCATCTACCATCATGAGGATATACCTCTTACCACCTAAACTCTCAGTACAAGTAGGACCCGTAAGATCTATGTGTATCAACTCAAGCACTTGTGAAGAGGTAATGGAATTCAACTTCTTGTGGGGGCTAGGGACTTGCTTTCCCAACTGACAGGGTCCACAAACCGTGAAAGTCATCATTCTAAGTGACGACAAGCCACGTACCAGGTCCTTTTTAGCTAATCTCTCAAAGTCTCTAAAATTCACATGACCTAGACGTTCATGCCATAAATCCACATGAGTGATAGTTGCACTATTACAGACAAATGAGGTCTTGGTAACAATCCCATAGCAATTATCTCCAATCCTCAAACCTTGTAATAAAAGTTTACTGGCTTTATCATAAACACTGCACTCGTTTTGATCAAACTTTACTGCAAAGTCAACGTCGCATAGATGGATAATGCCGAGAAGGTTTGCTTTTAAACCTTTGATGTACAAAACATCCTTTGGCTTAGGAAATTCTGGTATCTCTACTGTACCTCATCCTACTATGCTAGACCTGCTCCCATCTCCAAACGTGACTTTACCTTCCTTACGATCCTCTAGGTAGGTAAAAAATGAAACGTCACCAGTCATGTGTCTGGAGTTCCCACTATCAAAGTACAACTGAGAGGTATAATTTGTTTTAAGAGAAACATGATTAACAAGGGTTTTTTTGTCGTGCTTAGGTACCCAATTGGCGGTAGCCTTCTGTTTACCCTTGTCATTATTGGTTCTAGTCGGGATTCTAGAAGTATCCGCAAACGATAGAGAAATTCATTGGAACTCTTCCACTAAACTCTGAGATGTGGCGACTATAAACTCAACCTGCTCTCTAACACTAGAAAAATTGCTAGTTTCACATAGTGGAGCAAAAGTACGTTGTGTCTGATCCAGACTATAGCAAAACTCCATAAGGTGGACTTGTCTTTTGCATTAGGTAACAAAAGAACACAGTCTTAGGCCGACCTTGGTTTGCTTTTCTTGGTCGAACTCTTCTTTGGGATTTTGGGTGACGGCCATATGGATTCGTAGTAAACTCAGGAATTGGTTCCAATGTCACATGAGATGTGGAAGAACCATCAAAACCTATTCCATGCCTTTCACCAAACCCTAAAGGAGGGGCAAGGAGCATATTTCCATATCTGTCCTCTATCTTTACCTTGACCTCCCGAGCTCTCTCACAGTCATGAGTGAGTTGGGCTATATGGGCTTCAAGTTTTTTCGAGTGTCCAGGGAGGAATGGAGCTCACTCGTAAGACTAGCCACTTGCTTGGTCAAATACCCTTTCTCCTTCTCTAAACTACTCTCTCTCTCTCCAAATAATCTCTATTT
This sequence comes from Sambucus nigra, assembly GCA_949130495.1. Classification (NCBI taxonomy): domain Eukaryota; kingdom Viridiplantae; phylum Streptophyta; class Magnoliopsida; order Dipsacales; family Adoxaceae; genus Sambucus; species Sambucus nigra. The sequence continues at coordinate 85,343,481 of OX422223.1, read as the reverse complement.
CTCTCTAAATTGACTCTCTCTCTACGCAAATAGTCCCTCTCCCACCCTCTCTTTCTCTCAAGGCAGTGCTAATGGAGGACTCTCTCTCTCTCATCTCTCCTAAATCTTTCTCTAAAGCAACGATCCTAAGTGCTTACGCTTTGTTTTAGTTTGAAATGAATCAACATATAAATCAGTGTACACACATCGTAGGTCACTATCGCTCTAACTTGCAACATTCTCCCCCTTACTCACATCGCTTTCACTATCGTGGTGTCCCTATAAATTATCATCCTTGTCATCGTGAGGCACACTGTCAATACTCACATGATTATCCATGAATGCGGTGAGGTTGCATTCATGCGGTGACTTGTCTACATAATCCACCGACTCGACCTCATTGTTGTCACTAAGGGAGGCATCTAAAGCTAATTTGCCTTTGCCTTGACGTTTGTGGTGCACGCTATAATACGTCTAAACTCCTTAGGGATGATGGCACCTGGAATTGCACTAATATCAAGTGAGTTATATGTGCTCCATTTAAATTCATCATTTGTCCATGCAGTCACAACTTATAAATTTGTTACGTTATCTATAGTGATAGTGGAGTCGTCCACCCTCTTACACACAACCCAAAAACGTTCGTTAATGGTCTTTAAGTGGGATTTCATACGAGCTTTCCAATATGCATAATTTGTGCCATAAACAATTGGCACTCGATTATACAAGTGTTCCATTGAAATTGTGCTTTTCAAAAATCAAGTTTTAGACCAAAATTGATATTTAGAAATTTTTTGCAGAAACAATTATATGACATAATTGTGTAATAGGCTCTGATACCAATTTGAGAGTGCGCCAACAATCAATGAACAACTTGTTTAATTAAATTCCAATTTTAGTCCCCAAACCTTAACTCTTGCAACTAATTGTGATTGACTAATTAAATGAATTCAAGCATGCACACAATCATAAATATGAGAAAAAAATCCCCCAAAGGGGCAAAACCTTTTTATTTCACTATATGTTGTATCACTTACAAATACAGATAAATACAGCTTGACACACGAATACCCACAGGCTTCAGTTCATTGTCGTCGACAAGAGATCCCATAAGATCTCCAATCGTCAGTAATGGAGAATCAACCTTCTTCTCCACAAGAGTACTCCAGATGAGTAGAACAAGAAATCTAGGGTTTAAATGATTCATATATGAATTTGGGACAGTGTGGTGAATCAAAAGGTGTTTAAAACTTAAAAACATGAAGTCTTATTTGCAGCAGATTCTGCAGAATACGAAGTTGGAAGACTTGAAAAAATGTGAATGCAGAAACCTATTTTTATAGGAAAATTAAGGCGGTGGCTCGCTCGAACGGCATGTATTGTCGTTCGAACGATATAGCCATATTGCTTGAACGAGATGCCTACTTCGTTTGAGCAACAGATACATCTCGCCTGACGCTGCTTTGCATGACATTGAAAGTCACTTGAACGACCCAAGCGTCAAAATGTCTGCCTCTTGACTTAGAAAAAAATTATTTTCTCAAAGAAAAACATTTTATGTACTAAAAATAATTTATAACGAATTGACAAATAAATATGTAAACCTTAAAAACTCAAAATTAAATATTTTACCGTAATCATGAGTGGAGTGGTGGGAATGTTGAATATGTAGTTGCACGACGAACATTGAGGTTGCACTATGCACGCATGAAGATGATGATGGGTGCGAAAAGCTTTGGATTCGGATCGAGGTCGTCATGGATGATTGTGTTAACATGCCAAATGTGGTGGTATAAGACATATATGCGGTGGTCTAGAACACTTGAAAAATATCCTAGATACTAAGATGGATATTTATAAAATCATGTCCTTACAATATTTAATATGTGCTTTTATTTATTTTTTTTTCTAATTTTATAGTTTATATATTCTTTGGTTTTCTTTAACAAATAAATATTATTTGGTGGATTATGGATATAGCAATATGCTCGGATTTTTAACACCAAATAGAGGTGAGCGCTATCATTTACAAGACTACCGAAATGAAGAACCCGTTGGTCAAAATGAGTTGTTAAACAAGAGGCACTCCAGAATGAGAAATATGATTGAGAGAACCTTTGGAGCGTTTAATAATAGATTTTTAATTTTCAAGTATATGACAAACTACAAACCGACTCGACAGGCTTTAATGCTTAATGCATATCGTGCATTACATAAATTCATTCGCACCCATTCGCGAGATGACAGGTTTTTTGCCGAATTCGATGATGAAGATTTCGTACCTCCCTTACCCGATGAACAACAGGGCCATGATACACTTCCTTTGGACATGACACAAACACGACTTAATCAGATGGCTTAGAAGAGAGATCGTATTGCCACAACAATGTGGACTGCACATGTATTTTTAGATTTTATTGGAATGTATTAGTTAAACACTTTTTGTAACCTTTCAAGTTTAAATTTAGACATCTTGTTCGTTACCAATAAATTCCCACCCTAGTTGTATTATAGTTTCCATTATTGCCATTATGATGTTATTAAAAAAAAAAATACCCAACTGCAAAGTACAATTTTTTTAAAACTGTTTTTTAACTACGGTTTGCCGAACGTTGTTTCAGGTAATAAAACACTTCAAAACAGCCTCAAAATGTTTTCCCAGATTACAGATTTAAAATAATCTCCAATACAAAAACCAAACAAGCTCATAGTTTGTTTTAAAAATATATATTTTTTGTTATTCTGCTCCTTGTATATTTTTTCCTTTATTTCTTTAAAAAAATACTGTTTTAATAACAAAATACTCTTATATAACAAAAATACGATTTATGAACAGTTTTTTTAAAAATATAGTTTATATATAAAAAAAAAGTGTTTTTTTATATTTTTTATATTTTTTTCTTCACATTTTTTAATATATATATATATTATAAAAATAGTGTTGTGAAAAATACGGTTTTTTAATAATAAAGTTTTTTTTACAAATATAGTTTTTGATAGATAATACATTTTTAAATATACATTTTTATGAGAGGCAATTTTATTTTTATCACTAACTATTAGATTTTATTTTAAGAAGCATTTTTTTATCTACTTAGGTGCCTACATAATAGGCTCAATTGGATTCCAATGTATTTTTCTTTTATAAAGAAGTGATTAAAAAAAATTATTTTTTAATCGAACTATATTTTTAATAAACGAATTTTAAAAAAACAGCATGTTTAAAAACTTATTTTTATAAAAAACTATATTGTTTTTATAAATATAGTTTCTAAAAAATATGTTTTATAAAGAAATACATTTTTTGTTGTTTTTTTGTTTTCTATATATTTTTTCTTTATTCTTTTTTAAAATACAATTTTTATAACAAAATACATTTTTAGCAAAATATGGTTTATAAACAAATTTTTAAAAATGCAATATTTGTTAATAAATTATTTTTTTTCTATTTTTTTAATAAAAAAATACATTTTTTTTTTGTAAAATGCAGTTTTTTAGCAATACAATTTTTTTTTAATATAAATACAGTTTTTTATTTATAAAAATACTATTTTTTTTAAAAAGTGTTTTATAAAAATAATGTTTTTTTGTATATTTTTCTTTTTTTCTTTTTCGAATTACCATTTCTATAAAAAAATATAGTTTTTATGTTTCTGTATGTATATTCTATTTTTTTTAAAGTTTTTTTTTCTATATATAGTTTTTATGTTTTCTTCATTATTTTTTAAAAAATATATTTTTGAATGAAACAAAATACTATTCGTTAGAAATATGATTATTAAGAAATACCGTTATCTCCTATATTATAAGTTTTGTTCTTTATTTCTTTTCAATAGTCTATGTTTTTTCAATTATTTAATAGGTTGTGACACATGTCAAGTTATTGTTGGTTGTATTATAGTGTTTGTAGAATTTTTACAAAAAAATTTAACGGATGGCTAACGGTTGTCCAAATTTGTTTAGAATTGAAACATGAGTGTTAACATTGCTAAAATTGAAAGAAGTGGTCTAAAGTTCAAAATCGCCCCAAACAACACGGTTAAATTTGAAATTAACCCTAAGATAAAATTAAAGTATACATTTAAAGTTGTCACCACAACACAACGTCGAAATTTATCGCGTCCACACGATGATACATGTAGATTTCATTAAGCCATTTATTAATTTTATATTATCTAGATTAATGTATACCTATATGTGTTTAGTTAATATATGCATTTAGTTACTTCATGTATTAGGAGGTTCGTATATAAAAGTCTAAATGAGATATGTTTACGTCAAATATAATAAATACATGTATTTGGGTAGATGCATTAGAGATCCTATAAATACCCACGTAATGTTAGCATTTGAATTAAGTCATAAAAGTCAAAAATATTGTGTGAGTAGTAATAAAAATTCTCTACGCATAATGAGTGTTATATCTCAAATATTGAGTATGTTAGAGCTTTTTATTATCTCTCAAATATTTTTTACTTTTTAACGGAGGTGTTCTCAAGTTGAATGAATAGTTTAGCTATTTGAATGAAGTATCTAATAAAATTTATTTTCCTATCTAAATTTTTAGGGTGTGATGGTTTTAAATTCTTTAGTAGGTTTCTTAATTTGTATCTTTGCTTCACGCATTAGTAGTGCCTTATATTTACACTTACAATTTCTCAGCTATAGATACTAATATGTTGTGTTTATTAGGTTTGTTAAAGTATATTTTGTATAAATTCATAACGGGGCATTTGTTGTATAAAATGTTTGATGTTACATATTAAGATTTTGTAATTTATTTGATGAGTTCATCTTGAATGTTTTTGGATTATTTTACATTGTTTTCTATGTACTTTTGAACAATAGAGCCTCTTTCATAACAATTTTTTTTATTGGTTCAATATTAATTTTTATTTATTTAAAGTAATATTAAGATATTCAATACATTATACACCATCAAATTATCATTCTACTATTATAAATAGGTTTTCAACATGTCTTAACTAAGTTTTATTTCACAATTTGAGTCTCCAAAAATTATCCTTTTACACCCATGCAACGCGTGACTCTGATAGCATATCAAAGCTCCTTTCCATTTGTGACACGTGGCACTCAATTAATATCATAAATTTCTCCCCTCAATATTTACATCACTGGTCGCTTTAACTAATGCTTCCTACACATCTCTTACCCGACTATCTTCTACTTACAATTTTTTCAAGTTCCCTGTATGATCATTCACTTCAAATTTTTTTATGTGTATATAATCCCCATTGGACTTTATATCATCCACTAGAATCATATTCAAATTGTTTTTTATAGTCCTTTCAGGTAAGAAGCAACTCCAAGCACGCTGAAGTTGTCATCAAATCATACATGTAAATATAAATATATAAACTTTTCTGTTATGTGTGGTCATTTCTTTGGAGATGCCACCGAAAAAATTAAGCAAGGGTCACTGTAGTTTATTCCTGAGACTGGATAGATTAGAAGTGTATTGAGGGATGAGTTGAACTAAATAGGTTTTTCTCATTATCCAAATCAATATGGATGATAAAATATTGGGAGTTATTGATTAAGAAAGACAATCACAATCCTCACTATCCTCCATTCTCAATAGTACTTTTATACCCACAATTTTTATTTATTAACTTTATTCTTATGCTCACTCCTCCTAGTTAAAAAGGTATTTTTGTATCACATTATGTAAATTAAGTTGATCCTCATATTTATAAATTGTTTTTTTTTATTAATGTAATAATAGCAAAATGTTTACCCAAATGATAAAAATGATGTGCATAGTGATGAAATAATCTCAATTTGTTTACTATTCTGCCAATTAAAATGTAACTTTCCTTGCTCAATATATGTTCGTTGAATTTATTTTCATGCTCCTTCAAACGTTTCTCTGACTAATTAATTAAGGATTTTATCCCATTTCCTTTCCATTATATATTTTAAGCTTCATTGCTCTCAGATATCTTCTGATATATGAGCCACACTCTTTATAATTGCGCAAGTAATTTTTTTCTTACCTAATTAACCCTATTATTATCCGTTCCTTTCCTTATTTTAGGATATAATGTAATTTGATGTTCATTGAAAAAAATGTCATTCAATCAAGAATAAAAGCTACTCAAAATATCGTCGCCTCCGACATTACCCAGTCACCCGCGAACGTATAACCTTTAATTCATTACCCGACCGTAAATCTAAATAAAGGAATTTGAATAGGTCTACAGACATGCTTTTTTTTGGAATGTATTTAAATTTCGTCAATTTTTGTCTTGCTTTATAATTAACTATGTTTGTTAACATGTCTTTGGATAAATATCTCAGAGACCGATAGGCATATTTCTATGTTATATAATATTACTCTATAAGGCTTTTCTTCCTTTTTTAGAAGCAAAGAAGGCGGATTATACAAGTTATTATTTGGATAACATGTTTTTAGTTTTCATGGAAGAACACTGTGTATGTGTTTTCTTGATATATAAATTTCTTATTATGTTTGCAAATCGAAAAAAAGACTATTTCCTTGAGTTTAGGTGACAATCAATGATTATGGGTTGTATTTGGGTGTAATAAAACAACCATCATTTAGAGTTTTGAACCTAACATGAACAATACACATTTAAACATGACTCGGCAAGCCGAACATGATTTATAATTTATTCCATAAATAAATAAGATAATTTATAAAAACAAGATAAATATTATGACAAGACACATTAACACAACTAAATGAGTCATAATTTTGAAACGAACATGACATATCATGTTAATTTTTTAATCAATTTTGTGTCATACTATCGTATCGTGTTTAAGATTTTCACCCTTAACTCTGAAATCTATGATCCAAATTTATAAATATTTATCCCTATGTTGTCAAAATGACTTTTGTTTATTAACTTCACTCATGTGAAATTGTTATTGAATATGAGTTTATATTTCCCTAATAACGCATAGCCAGACACCTGAAACAAAACACCAACAATATTGAATAGTTGACTTAAATTATCTTTAAAGTGTAATGTTAAACCCTTTTTTTTAGAAAAAAACATTCGACATTATTGTAAATATTAGATGATTTCATAAGCTCTCATAAATTCATAATAAACACTTAAGACTTCCTATTTTCCTCCCAAATTCATAATGGAATTCCATGTATCATTCATAAGCTCTTACAAATTTATAATGGAATTCCATGTATCATTCATAAGCTCTTACAAATTTATAATGGAATTCCACGTATCATTTATGGAAATTTCATTATATGGTCATTATTATAGAAGAGGTAACGACATAATCTATTGAAATTCACTATGATGTAGGAAAATAAAGGATTGGTTATGTTAGGTCAATAGTTTATTTTCGGTAAGGTATCCCTTTGAAAGTTTTTAACACATGTTAGAATTTCACAATAAAAATGGCATCCCATCACATAGAATTACTACATAAGTTTGCAAAATATATTAATACATAATAAAAATTAAGTTTCCCACATATGAATAGGGAATGGCAATGGACGTTAAAATGGGTACATTGTCATCAATGAAAGGTAATTTTTTGTGGCTTATTTTGCACTATGAATTGCATTCCTATATGTAGAAAGATAATGTTAATATAAGGAAATACTATATAATTAGATATACCATACATATTGGTTTAGTTTGACTTCACAATTATTTAAAAAATGTCGACGAAATTGACAAATATGGTTATTCATATTCACACTGAATGTCAATTTAATAAATTTAAAAATTAAATTATCTTTTGTGTAAAGTATTTTCTTGACTTAAACAACTTATAGTATTCAAAATCTATGTAAAGATATTGAGTTTGTTTCTTTTATTGGGAACTCAATTGTAGAGTGGAGTTATGTTTCTGGGGAAAAAAGTTGGACTCTTTACAAGTATACGCTTTTTATTGTAATTGTTTATACCAATATTGACGGCCCCATGAGAAAATGAACATTAATGCACTTAATATATATATATATATATATATATAGAGAGAGAGAGAGAGAGAGAGAGTCTCCGTGCATCGTGTGGGGCTAAAATCTAGTGGAATGATAATGTCACAATCCCACTTGTTGATTTATTTCGACAAATGATTTTTCTTATTTGGAACTGTTAGGGTGCCTATTCAAGTCCAATATGAAGGAATTATTTTCTCACATGATCTTAATATTCTTGCTCCCCTATAAATCAAAATGTAGGCACAAAAATTATCCCAATAAGGAGGGGGGGGGGGGGGGGGGGATAATGACGTTTTGTTGACTTTTCACAAATTAACCTTTATTTTCTTCGTTTTATTGTCATTTTATAAACATTGCAACCTAGTAAAAATCATTTCTTAGTTTGTTGATAAAATGACTTCTCAATTGTTGTTTTTCACCCACACACATTCATATTCACAATTAAGAAATATCATTATTAAGAATATTAAAGTAAACGATGAATGTAGATATAGTAAAGGGGGAGAGAGGGTTTAAAGAAAATTTACAAACCGAGGTTTTAACATGGTTCGTCTCTGCCTACATCCATGCTCGAGATGGTACTCGATAACTTCACTAACTCCGATTCACTTACTGTGGAACCGAAATCTCACCATGAATAGAACCTTGCAAAATTTTAACCAACAAGATGATATCCTCGTCCTTGCCTAAGCAATAACCACACAATAGCTTAAGTGAACACCTTGACTACCCGCGATAATGGCAATACCGTCCATGAAGATACAATGAACTTCAACCATAATCAATCGTATAAGATTGGAAATCGAAACGTAAAGTAAAGTTGCTTTACTAAAATAATGATGAAATGTGTTTACTTTATCTGTCTAGAAAAGTAAAACAACAAGAGTTCTCATGTATTTTTCTCAAGGGGGTATTTAGGCGTGGACATATATTTTAGGATATTTTTGTTTTAATATTCACGTACACATGTTGTTTGGGGGTGTGGGAACCTAAATACAAATTAGGCCTAATTCAAGATCGTGCAACCATGGCCAATAGCACTTGAGGCACGCCCGACCTATATTATTAATAACAAGGATTACTGCCATCATTCATCATGTTGATAATTATGAACATATCAAAAATTACAATCTGCTCACGTTGGTTATCCAAAATCTCGAACGAGATCTTCAGGGAATCACCACATGAGCTTATCTCAAGCTAGGGGAGTTCCTTGACTTCTTCAACCACTACGGTTTTAGACAACTATAAATACAACCCAGACCCAAGAGCCAAGAGGGATGTATTTTTGAAACTTTGAGAGAAACTAATAAAAATGCAGTGATCTCTCAGTGGACGTAGGTAATTTGTCGAATCACATATATTTATATGTTGTGTGATTGGCATTTTTATATTCATCTTGTGATTTCTTTCTCGGATCTTTTAATTGTGATTAATTTACAATTACAATTGGCGCCGTCAGTAGGAAATGATTTTATTTTTAGGAAATCAATCTCTTCAAAGAGTATTTACAATGTCTCGCTAACCAAAAAGTGCACCCCAACCTGGAATATACGAGAGCTGATTTGGCTTCATTGAAAGTCGTGTTTGAGGTTCATCAAGATGGGAACCTGAGGTTCCAACCGAAATAATAACCTTTAAAGAAAAGCCACGAGCAAACTAGATTTACCAATATCTCATGCCTGGTCGATGCCTACGAAACAATGCTTCAACAGAAAGAGGAGGTAGCTCACGTCCAGATTGAAGAGAATTCTCGCCTCCAACGACAAGTGGAAGAAATGGAGAGAGAACTCCACCAAAACTGTAAATGCCGTGATCATACTCCTAGCCATCAGGCGAGAAAGTCTCATAACCGAGGAAGGAGAACCAAGTATGACCAAGAACGATCAGGCCATGAAAGTAATTAAGGCTGGCGCCATAAATACAACTAGCGCTACAAAGATGACATAAGATGTTTGGATCGAAGGAAACTGGGCTAACATCCTAATCACCAAGGGCCCAGGTCAACAAAAGATCTAAAAATGAGAGCTCTTATCACCCAGATGAACTTTCATTTCTCAAAAACCATCAAGGAGGATGAACCCCCCGAAGAATTTTGTAATCCTAGGTTCAAGGTCTACGATAGAAAGACTGATCCCATTGATCATGTTCGACAACATAGGAATATAATGAATTTATAAAGTCATAACAATGCTTTGATATGTCATATTTTCCCTTCCAGTTAGGGTGACGTGGCCCAAAAGTGGTTTGATAGGCTGCCTCACAGATCCATAAAGAGCTTCAAGGCACTCGCCTAGTCCTTTACCACACACTTCATCACCAACAGCTCTCATCTGAAGAGAATGGATTTATTACTCATGATGAAAAAGAAGCCACATAAATCTTTGTGTGAGTATGCCAAACTCTATTGGGAAGTGTTCCATAAGGTAGAAAATTTCTCGGAGCAAGTTGACATAGCATCCTTTAAGATATGTCTACCCCCTACATCCACGCTGTATCAATCCCTCACTAAAAAGGAAATTGATACTAATAATAATCTCATGTCACGAATTAAGAAATACTCTACGGTGGAGGACGTGGTCCACACCAGTCAGGCTGAGACTGGTTGCACCAAGGTAAATAGGGGGGGGGGGGACAAGTAGAACAATCCCAATAAGGGGAACAAGAAGCAAAATTGTGCCAAGAAGGGGGCCATAACAGATTCCTCAAAAGCTTTTCAAGACGTCAATATAGTTTTCAAGGAACCAATCTAGGAGAACATCAAAGATCAACAGTTCCTCAAGTGGATAAATAAGATGGGAGGGGATACAATAAAGAGGAACAACACACTTTGATGTGCGTTGCATAAAGAAAACGACCACAAGACTGAGAAATTTAAGGCGCTCAAATCTCATCTAGAGGAGTTGGCCCAAGCTGGGCATTTAAATGAATATATTGAGAAGAAATATGACCAGGTTATTGCTAATGGCGACCAGAAACTAGACGACGTCTTATATGATGGGATATGATATGAGTTTACAGTCATACATAGTGCATTCGACCTTAAGCAAATTCAAGGGAACGTTGTTCGAATGGATCTCAAGAAGGTTATAGCCATGATGGAGGCCTTACAGATAGATATCGACAAAATTCAAGCTGGAAAGAATCGATAATCAGAGGACGTCGACTACAACAAGTATATCGTTTTCATAGAGGAAGATTTGTTTGGGGTAAGAACCCCACACCATGATGCATTGGTAATCACTTCGTAAACTAGGATGTGGACAAGTTACTAATTGACCAAGGGAGCTTTTCGAAGGTGATGTACCTGGAATTCTTCCATAATCTCAAGCTCAAGATGTCAGTGTAATACCTCGTATTTTTATGACTTTAAATTTGGGGATTTATTAAATTTAAATTGAGATATTAATTTAATATTAATTTGAAAATTATTTTAAATATTTACAAGCATGATGAGAGTTAGTAATTATTGGTAATTTGTTGAACATTACTTAGTGGATAAAGTAATATGTATAATCGAATTTACTAAATTATCATGAGTGCATAATTTGATAATTATGGAAGTTAAATCGGCACGCGTCTGTGTCGTGTCGGGATTAATTTATTAGTATTAAAAGTGAATGAATTATAAGTCACCTGTATGGTCATTTCGAGTGCGCCAATGTGTCCGGAAGGCTCTAGATAGTCAAAATAATGTACCCGGGGGTTTAGTTTGGGTCTCGGGGCATTTTTAAGCCTAATTGGCATCTCGGGAGGGTATTATGGACATTTCGTATTTTTGGGCAATTAAACTGTAATACCCCGTACTTTTGGCTATATTTATTTTTGGGATTAATTAATTAAATGCGTATTAATTGGAAATTAATCCGGGTTATAAATACTAATATGATGCGATTTGGTATTTGTTTATGTACATATAAGATTCTATATGTATTTGGTATTATGAAATTTGTCGTGGGATTTATATACGACAATTTGGAAATTTTGTTGAGACGCGTGGGACCGCCGCGTCACGGTATAATATTTTGATATTAAAAGGTAATTTAAAATCTATAATCCGTATAATCATTTTGAGTGCGACAACGCGTCCGGAAGGGTCGAGATAGTCAGAAAACACTAGCCGGGGGTATAGTTTGGGTCCCGGGGTATTTTTAGGCCATACCGGTAACTTAAAGGGTATTTTAGTAATTTGGTATTTTTGGGTAATTAAAGGTGACGAAAATTGAGAGTTGTAATCTGATAAGGATTGACCCCAACCAACCCTTATTAACCCAACAAGCTACGGAGGTTTATTAAATTAGGTTTTCATAAGTTTCCCCCAAAGCAAACCCTAGCCACCATAGCCTTTTGGAGAAAAAAGCTTGGAGAAGGAGAGAGAGAGAGAGGAAACTCTGCAGAAACTTCATCAAACCAACACCAAATCCGGAATCAAACCAAGGCAAGTGATTTAAATTACATTCCTTATGCAGTGAATGCTTTTTCCATGTTAGAAACCTTGTGAATCAATCTTATATAAGAGTTAAAAGAAAACCCATGAAATTGGAAGATTGTTATTAAATTTTGGGATAGGTTTGCATGTAGAACCCTTGTTTGAAGATTTAAATTCAGAGATTTCATATCTATGTGATGTTTTAACGGATTAAAATCTGGGAAATTTTGATGAGAAGAACCTAGGGTTTATGTCCTTGAAGGAAATTGGGAATTATTGTAGAAATTGTGATTTAATGATGTTAGAAGATATTAAACCCTTTAATGATGTTAGTATAGCCCCTTAACATGTTTGAGGATGATTAGAGAACTCAATATATTGTTGGAACGAATTTTGGAAAAGGTTTGAGGAGTAAAAATGGTGAAAAAAACGAATTGGGAAAAATCTGGGCCGAAACTGGCCACTCGTTAGAAGCAGCCCCCAGGTCGTTCGAACGAGCTTGTTCGAACGAGATTCTAACGAGTTGACCAGTCGTTATTAACGAGTAGGGATTTTCGTTCGATATCTCGTTCGAACGAGATATCGTTAGAAGGGTCAGTTCGTTCGAACGAACTGGGATCTCGTTCGAACAGCCTCGTTCGAACGAGACTTCTAACGACCTGACAGTCCAAACTCGTTCGAAGCCTCGTTCGAACGAGACTTCTAACGAGTTGACAGTTTGACTTTTTTTTGGACTGTTTTGACTTTTGGAGTTCCGGGAACTGGTTCAAGGGTAGAGTTAGCATCCCTTTGATGATATAGTGATTGGTTTGGGACTTTTGGGTTATTGAGATGAGTAAATCATATACTAGAGTTATATTCATTGAACCATTTGGGTTGAGACGTGAGTGTCTACTACGATGTGAGGATGAATCATGGCGCGTATAATTACGAACCGGAATAGTATGAATTATGATAAGTATAAGCTAGTACGAGTATGCAATATGTACTACGATTAAAATACGGTATTACTAAGATGTGTGGTTACTTAGTATTAGTATATGGATTGTGTGTATGACATACCTACCATACTTGCTATCACGGGAGGTTGCGTTCGCTTAGGACCCTCTATTCCTTGTGTGCCTACGGGGGGGATATAGACTGGTACCTTGATGAACATAGGTCATAGAAAGACTTATTGTGATATTAATAAGTCCGCTGACCATGGGAGCGTAGGTATGTGCGTGACCCATGTGATGGTGACTGTGTTCACCTCCACTATTTGTGATTTGTGTTATCTGGACTATTACTGAGAGATTCGGAATATGTGATCCTTATGTACGTGATGTACCGGGATGGATAGCAGAGTATGTGTGCACCATAGCTTAGATTGCGGGGTGCTTGTAACGTATATTTATGATATGAATAATATACACTATATTAATGGGAATCCTCATGTTAATGTTGTAAAAATATTACGGTATTGTTTCGAGATATATAATGAGTTAGCTGATAGTTATATCAATGGCATAGTTAGTAACTGAGTTTACGTTAAACCTCTATTAAATTACGAGCGTTGTTATGTTAAATTAACCGAGTAAAATGGGTAGAACCCTTGGTAGTCTAGCTAGTTACGTTGTCACTTAGCTAGTGGAAAGGGTAGTTATAGATGGGTACTTACGTTAGGAGTGCACAGTTAGACGAGAGGTGAGAATGTCATGCGAGTGTACGTCCTAACATGTACTTTGCATTTAATGTTTTAAATGTTTTTAAAGCACTTGCAGGTTTTTAAAATATAACTCCACATTCGGGCTCTGACCCGTTTGCTTTTCAAATCTCTTTTTCTTTGTAAAACCATTTTAGGTGCCCAGCCACAAGGACACCAAGCATAGGTACTCATTCAGGTGACGAGCTGTAGCTGTTTGTGGAAGCTACAGGGATTTTCTCATAGACGCTTCTATCTTTTGGATTCCAGAGTCACTATCTATCAGTTGTAGGGCATGTTGCCCATTTCTATTTAGAGCATCTTTTACATTTCAGTTTCAGTTATTTATCTTCAGTATGAGATTGTAGTGAGGGGTTTCCTCCAGACGTTATTTATTTCTATTGTGATGGTTATTCATTTTACTTCAGTATGGTGAATGGTGTTATTTATTTCTTTACACTTGTTGCATGTTAATCAGACTTAAATTAAAATTTTGGCAACTTGCTTTTTAAATACTAGGTGGTTAGTAATAATAAAATGTTTTCGACAGTGATGCTATTAACTGAGCCAACTTGGCATTTTGAATTAATTTTATAAAGGAGTAGTTACCCGGTATTTAATTAGTCGGGGTGTCACAGGTGGTATCAGAGCATCAGGTTCTAGTGTCCTTTAGGATCTGCACGGCTATTATGTTTTCGCTACGTTTCTTTGATATAGAGCCCTATATTTTAGGACTGTTGTATTCTTTTTGTGTATGCTTCGTTCTTCAGCTATTTTAAGTTTATAAACCGTGAACTTATAAACTTCATTCTTATTTCAGATGCCTCCACGACGTGCACGACGAGTTCCCAGGAATGCAGTGCCCGAACCCCAGCCCGCTCCAGTTCAGGGCATGTTGAACGCCGCTGAGGTTGCAGCTATAGTAGCTCAAGCGGTAAATGCCGCGATTGCCGTTATTCAGCAGGCACCACCACCGGCGCCGGTTGCCGCGCCAGTACAGGTTAATGCATTCCCGTATGCTTGGGAGCGTGTACGTGACACTTTTCAGAAAGCGCATCCGCCGGAGTTTGCAGGTAGCTCAGACGTGGTAGTCTCGAGCCAATGGAGGAAGGACATACAGAGGCATTTGAGGATGCATGAGTGCACTGACGTTCAGAAACAGGTGCTAGCTACTTTCAAGCTAGTGGGATCTGCACTACAGTGGTGGGAGTCTATAACCACCGCGGAGGAGAGGGATACCCTCACGATTCAGGAGTTCTGGGTGCGGTTCGATCACAAGTACTTCCCATCCGCAGTTCATACAGAGATGAGGAGGAAGCTGATGAGTTTGAAGCAAGAGGGCAAGACAGTGGCCGAGTATGAGGCCGAGTTCACTAACCTGTTGAATATCGTTCCAGACGAGATTCCAACAGAGAAGAAGAAGATTGAGAAGTTCACCGACGGGTTGAATTGGAGGATCCGTCAGCATCTGCTTGGGAACCTATCGTTGGCCACGTATTCTGATGTGGTTAACGCTGAATTGTTGCACTGCCAGGACCACCGTTTTCATATGGCCGAGGGCAAGCGGTCAGGGGAGTCTAGCCATCAGGGCAGGACTGGAGGACATGGTGCCAGCGGGGCACAGACCGGTCAGGGGCAGAGACAGACTGAGCAGGGTACCCAGCAGGGGGACAATAAGAGGTTCCGGTCAGGGAACTACAGGCAGGGTCAGGGAGGTTTCCGCCAGGGCCATCAGGGTCCAAACGGCCATCAGGGCCAACAGGGACAGAATGGACAGCAGTTTCATCAGGGCCAGCAGGGCCAAGGGAGGAATGGTAATGGCCACCAGGGCCGGGGACAGCAGGGGCAGAGGGGAGGGAACTTCCCAGGGAAGTGCTTTACTTGTGGCAAGACTGGCCATAAGAAGCAGGATTGTCCTGATAGGGGCAGGACCCCACAGCAGCAGCAGCAGGGTGCTCGCCAGGAGCCACAGAGACCTATATTTCCTTCCTCTCTCCCTGCACCGCCACAGATGGCAGCATTGCCACCCATTCCAGCAGTCCCAGCTCAGCAGGGGCAGCTACAGTATGGACGTGTCTACAACGTTCACCAGGCTGCAGTTCCACAGGCACCGCCCGCGATCGAGGGTACGTTTCCTATCCATGGCACTATGGGTCGGGTGTTATTTGATACGGGTGCTACACACTGTTTTATTGCTACACACTTCGCGAAAGCTTTAGGATTATTAGCTACGGCAGAGAGCACAGTGACGTGTGTCGACTCACCATTAGGGAGTGGGTCACTTATTTTCTTTATATGCCGGGGAATGGGGGTAGAGGTTGGTGGTTTGGTATTACCTGCGGACATGTTAGTGTTAGACATGCATGTTCACGATGTGATCATTGGTATGGATTGGCTCGTAGCATATAGGGCCATGATTGATTGCTTCAGCGAAAGCATTATTTTTGCCATTCCGGGGCAGGAGATGTTTATAGTGGCGATGCCTCGCCCAGAGGGAGGATCGACCGCTCATCTGTATTACATAGAGGAGGATACCTCTAAGGAGGTTGTGATTCCTTTGGATTCGATCCCGGTTGTCAGGGAGTATTCGGATGTGTTTCAGGAGATACCAGGCTTACCATCCAGTCGAGAGATAGATTTCGTTATTGATTTGCTACCGGGTACGAGACCTATAGAACGTGCACCGTACCGTATGGCTCCAGCTGAAATGCGAGAGTTACGGGATCAGATAGAGCAGCTGTTAGGGCAGGGCTTTATTCGCAGAAGTACCTCACCTTGGGGTGCTCCAGTTTTGTTTGTGAAGAAGAGGGATGGTTCACTGCGTTTGTGCGTGGACTACCGAGAGTTGAATAAGGTCACGATACGGAATAAGTATCCGTTGCCTAGAATCGATGACTTATTCGACCAGTTGAGAGGAGCTTCTTTCTTCTCGAAGATTGACTTGAGGTCAGGATACCATCAGTTGCGTATCAGGGAGGAGGATGTCTCGAAGACTGCATTCTTGTCGAGATATGGTTCTTACGAGTTTCGGGTTATGCCTTTCGGCTTGACCAACGCTCCAGCAGTGTTTATGGACTTGATGAACAGGGTGTTCAGAGATTTCCTCGATCAGTTTGTCATTGTCTTCATTGATGACATTCTGGTCTACTCTCAGACAGAGGAGGAGCACGCCGAGCATTTGAGGCAGGTTTTGTAGACACTTCGTCAGAACGAGCTGTATGCAAAATATGAGAAGTGCGGGTTTTGGCTGAAGGAGGTCCAGTTCTTGGGTCACATTATTTCCGACCAGGGAATATCTGTTGATCCGGGAAAGGTGTCAGCGGTGAGGGAGTGGGGACAGCCCACGACACCAACAGAGATTCGTAGTTTCTTGGGCTTAGCAGGATACTACAGGAGGTTTATTCGGGGTTTTTTGGAGATAGCAGGTCCTTTGACACATCTTACTCGTAAGGGTGTGCCATATATCTGGAGTGATGCCTGTCAGTTGGCATTCGATGAGTTGAAGGACAAATTGACCTCAGCACCTGTGTTAGCATTGCCGAGACCGGGAGTTGAGTATTTGGTTTACACCGATGCGTCTTTGCAAGGGCTTGGAGGTGTTTTGCAGCAGGAGAGACATGCCATAGCTTATGCTTCCCGTAAGCTTAAGCCTCATGAGAAGAATTACCCCACACATGATTTGGAGTTGGCGGCAGTGGTATTTGCCTTACGGATTTGGAGGCACTATCTTTTGGGGGAGAAGTTTCAGCTGTTCACGGACCACAAGTCCCTACAGTACCTGTTCACGCAGAAGGAATTGAATATGCGGCAGCGTAGGTGGCTTGAGTTTGTGAAGGACTACCAGTTCGACATCCAGTACCACCCGGGTAAGGCTAACGTGGTAGCAGACGCGTTGAGCCGCAGGCCAGCAGATGAGGTGGCAGAGGTGTGGAAGGCCAAGTGGAAGGAATTGGGACACCAAGATGCAGTGGCCCGATCTTTCATGTCTGTGATGACCGTTACCCCGCAGATTGTCACAAAGGTAGTACGGGCACAGGCTAATGACACGTTCTGTCAGGAGCAGATAGTTCGATTGCTAGCAGAGGGAGCCGAGTCCTATACCGTTAGCTCAGACGGGGGATTACGCTTCAATGGGAGATTGGTGGTTCCGGAAGGGGAATAATTGCGGCACGATGTGATGGCAGAGTCGCACGGCTCACGGTTCGCGGTACATCCCGGAGGGGACAAAATGTACCAAGACATGAGACGGCAATACTGGTGGAGCGGTATGAAGAAAGACATCGCTGGGTTTGTCTCGAAATGCGCCATTTGTCAGCTTGTAAAAGTGGACCATCAGAGACCAGCAGGATTGCTACAGCCGTTGGAGGTTCCGGTGTGGATGTGGGAGAGCATATCCATGGATTTTGTCACGGGGTTGCCTACGTCGTAGAGGGGTCACGACTCCGTTTGGGTAATTGTGGACAGGTTGTCCAAGGTCGCTCACTTCTTACCCGTAAGGACAGACTACACTACGGGATAGTATGCCCAGCTTTTCATTTCAGAGATTGTGAGACTTCACGGTGTGCCCCTGAATATCGTGTCTGACAGAGACAAGATATTTGTTTCGAGGTTTTGGGAGAGTTTCCAGGAGGCCATGGGCACGGAATTGCGGTTGAGTACGGCTTATCATCCGCAGACCGATGGGCAGACAAAGCGCACCAACCAGATGTTGGAGGACATGCTACGCATGTGCATTATTGACTTCGGGGGTGGATGGGAGCAGTACCTTCCACTGGTGGAGTTTGCTTACAACAACTCCTATCAGTTCACGATTGGCATGGCTCCATTTGAGGCTTTGTACGGTAGGCCTTGTCGTTCCCCAGCATGTTGGTTGGAAGTGGGGGACAACAAACTGCTTGGGCCGGAAGTGATTCAGGATACTTCGGCAAGGATAGAGTTGATTCGGAGTCGCATACGGGTAGCTCAAGACAGGCAGAAGAGTTATGCTGATGCGAAGAGATTTTTCAGGGAGTTCCAAGTGGGGGACCAGGTTTTGCTCAGGGTATCTCCGATGAAGGGGATTATGCGATTCGGCAAGAAGGGGAAGTTGGCACCGAGGTATGTGGGGCCGTTTCCTATTATTGAGCGGATCGGACCGGTTGCGTATAGACTGGGACTACCGGAGCACTTGCATCGGATTCACGACGTGTTCCATATTTCCTCGCTGAGGAAATACCTTAGAGACAATTTGGCTCATTCTCACATTGCTGTGGAGGACATCGATCTCCAGCCGGATAGCTCCTACGAGGAGGGGCCGATTGCTATTTTGGACCGAAGCGAGAGGAAACTGCGGTCGAAGATAGTCCCGTTAGTGCGTGTTCAGTGGCGACATCACAATGTCGAGGAGTCCACATGGGAGTGCGAGGATGAGATGCGCGAGCGTTATCTAGAGCTGTTTTTAGCAGGTACTTTCTAGTTTCGAATTTCGGGACGAAATTCAGTTATTAGGGGGGAAGTATGTAATACCCCGTAATTTTGGCTATATTTATTTTTGGGATTAATTAATTAAATGCGTATTAATTGGAAATTAATCCGGGTTATAAATACTAATATGATGCGATTTGGTATTTGTTTATGTACATATAAGATTCTATATGTATTTGGTATTATGAAATTTGTCGTGGGATTTATATACGGCAATTTGGAAATTTTGTTGAGACGCGTGGGACCGCCGCGTCACGGTATAATATTTTGATATTAAAAGTGAATTTAAAATCTATAATCCGTATAGTCGTTTTGAGTGCGACAACGCGTCCGGAAGGGTCGAGATAGTCAGAAAACACTAGCCGGGGATATAGTTTGGGTCCCGGGGTATTTTTAGGCCATACCGGTAACTTAAAGGGTATTTTAGTAATTTGGTATTTTTGGGTAATTAAAGGTGACGAAAATTGAGAGTTGTAATCTGATAAGGATTGACCCCAACCAACCCTTATTAACCCAACAAGCTACGGAGGTTTATTAAATTAAGTTTTCATAAGTTTCCCCCAAAGCAAACCCTAGCCACCATAGCCTTTTGGAGAAAAAAGCTTGGAGAAGGAGAGAGAGAGAGAGGAAACTCTGCAGAAACTTCATCAAACCAACACCAAATCCGGAATCAAACCAAGGCAAGTGATTTAAATTACATTCCTTATGCAGTGAATGCTTTTTCCATGTTAGAAACCTTGTGAATCAATCTTATATAAGAGTTAAAAGAAAACCCATGAAATTGGAAGATTGTTATTAAATTTTGGGATAGGTTTGCATGTAGAACCCTTGTTTGAAGATTTAAATTCAGAGATTTCATATCTATGTGATGTTTTAACGGATTAAAATCTGGGAAATTTTGATGAGAAGAACCTAGGGTTTATGTCCTTGAAGGAAATTGGGAATTATTGTAGAAATTGTGATTTAATGATGTTAGAAGATATTAAACCCTTTAATGATGTTAGTATAGCCCCTTAACATGTTTGAGGATGATTAGAGAACTCAATATATTGTTGGAACGAATTTTGGAAAAGGTTTGAGGAGTAAAAATGGTGAAAAAAACGAATTGGGAAAAATCTGGGCCGAAACTGGCCACTCGTTAGAAGCAGCCCCCAGGTCGTTCGAACGAGCTCGTTCGAACGAGCTTCTAACGAGTTGACCAGTCGTTATTAACGAGTAGGGATTTTCGTTCGATATCTCGTTCGAACGAGATATCGTTAGAAGGGTCAGTTCGTTCGAACGAACTGGGATCTCGTTCGAACAGCCTCGTTCGAACGAGACTTCTAACGACCTGACAGTCCAAACTCGTTCGAAGCCTCGTTCGAACGAGACTTCTAACGAGTTGACAGTTTGACTTTTTTTTGGACTGTTTTGACTTTTGGAGTTCCGGGAACTGGTTCAAGGGTAGAGTTAGCATCCCTTTGATGATATAGTGATTGATTTGGGACTTTTGGGTTATTGAGATGAGTAAATCATATACTAGAGTTATATTCATTGAACCATTTGGGTTGAGACGTGAGTGGCTACTACGATGTGAGGATGAATCAGGGCGCGTATAATTACGAACCGGAATAGTATGAATTATGATAAGTATAAGCTAGTACGAGTATGCAATATGTACTACGATTAAAATACGGTATTACTAAGATGTGTGGTTACTTAGTATTAGTATATGGATTGTGTGTATGACATACCTACCATACTTGCTATCACGGGAGGTTGCGTTCGCTTAGGACCCTCTATTCCTTGTGTGCCTACAGGGGGGATATAGACTGGTACCTTGATGAACATAGGTCATAGAAAGACTTATTGTGATATTAATAAGTCCACTGACCATGGAGCGTAGGTATGTGCGTGACCCATGTGATGGTGACTGTGTTCGCCTCCACTATTTGTGATTTTTGTTATCTGGACTATTCCTGAGAGATTCGGAATATGTGATCCTTATGTACGTGATATACCGGGACGGATAGCAGAGTATGTGTGCACCATAGCTTAGATTGCGGGGTGCTTGTATCGTATATTTATGATATGAATAATATACACTATATTAATGGGAATCCTCATGTTAATGTTGTAAAAATATTACGGTATTGTTTCGAGATATATAATGAGTTAACTGATAGTTATATCAATGGCATAGTTAGTAACTGAGTTTACGTTAAACCTCTATTAAATTACGAGCGTTGTTATGTTAAATTAACCGAGTAAAATGGGTAGAACCCTTGGTAGTCTAGCTAGTTACGTTGTCACTTAGCTAGTGGAAAGGGTAGTTATAGATGGGTACTTACGTTAGGAGTGCACAGTTAGACGAGAGGTGAAAATGTCATGCGAGTGTACGTCCTAACATGTACTTTGCATTTAATGTTTTAAATGTTTTTAAAGCACTTGCAGGTTTTTAAAATATAACTCCACATTCGGGCTCTGACCCGTTTGCTTTTCAAATCTCTTTTTCTTTGTATAACCATTTTAGGTGCCCAGCCACAAGGACACCAAGCATAGGTACTCATTCAGGTGACGAGCTGTAGCTGTTTGTGGAAGCTACAGGGATTTGCTCATAGACGCTTCTATCTTTTGGATTCCAGAGTCACTATCTATCAGTTGTAGGGCATGTTGCCCATTTCTATTTAGAGCATCTTTTACATTTCAGTTTCAGTTATTTATCTTCAGTATGAGATTGTAGTGAGGGGTTTCCTCCAGACGTTATTTATTTCTATTGTGATGGTTATTCATTTTACTTCAGTATGGTGAATGGTGTTATTTATTTCTTTACACTTGTTGCATGTTAATCAGACTTAAATTAAAATTTGGCAACTTGCTTTTTAAATACTAGGTGGTTAGTAATAATAAAATGTTTTCGACAGTGATGCTATTAATTGAGCCAACTTGGCATTTTGAATTAATTTTATAAAGGAGTAGCTACCCGGTATTTAATTAGTCGGGGTGTCACATAAACCCACAAAATTCCCAATGTTATATCAGCCTTTTGGAGTTTTCCTCTGGGTTAACAAGAGAAAAATCAAAGAACGACCATTTGAAAAGAAGTGGAAAAGCTTCCCAAGCAATTCAAGGCCGAAAACTCAACCGTTTGCACCGCCACCACCACCGAGTCGTAGATCGCGCGATGGGGAACTCAACCATACCACTTTCTTCCACAAATAAGAAACTCAATTTCCAGGCAAGTATCTATCTTGCTTTATTTTTAGTTGATGTCTCAATCATGCTAGTCTAGGGTTGTTTAGAACTTATTTTATGAAAGAAAGTATCGTTTTGAGACTTAAAATCACATGTTGAAGAAGAAGTAATCATATACTGGACATCTAAATCGCATGTAGAGGATAAACCACGAATTTGTATGGATTTAGATGTAGGAAATTTGGAAAAGAATTGGAAGAATTGAAAGAAAAGGAAATATTAAGGTTCTTGAAGTTCGTGTAAAGTTTACCCATTAAATTCTTGTAATTGATGAATTGGGACATATTTTACATACAAAATTATGTGTTCTGGTATATAGTACTTGTGGTAATGTTTGTTGGGAGTTTGGGAATGATATATGAAGATTTGGTTGAGGTTGGAGAGGCAAACTCGTAACTGGGTTAATGCAGTTTTCGTCATAACGACTTGATCGATCGATCGACCCAAGAACATTGATCGATCGACCCCTCCTGGAAAACTGCATATTTTTCTTCTCTTGGTTTAATCCAATTAAAATACGTAGCAACCCTAGATTATTACTATTGGATCATAATGGGATATAAATAGGACCAGTAGAGTCTAGGTAAACTCCGTTGAGTGAGAATTTAATGTAAGATGAAATTTAGGGTTAACGGGGAGTTATTCACACATATGAAATCATGCGTACGTTTAATAAAAGGTCGAGACTTGAAGGTAAGTGATAGTGCCTACTGAAATTATACTTAGGGAGTTAGAATACTTCGAGAGATGAAAAGTAGGTGTGGAGTAACTTATATATATGAGAATAAAAGTGGAAAATCCATTATGCGAGATAGTTAAGTAAAAATGTGCTAAGAGCGGATAATTACAATTATGGATCGTGAGCGCACCTAATTTAGAATTGTGTGTATATATATATATGACTGTGTGATTGTGCATATATTATATATCTGTAAAAATCATACTCGCGCTACTTACTATCACGGGGGTTTTCGCACCGGGACGATCTTATCTCGATTGGGCTTTAATGGGGGATATTGACTCGTACCCTAAAACATAGGATTCCTTGGTTCAAGCTATTTGATTGATAGTCAGACGGTCCTAAGAGACGTGAGAGTATGTGTTGACCTCTTAGTGACTTGGAACTATGCTTCGCCTCCACTTTTATGTGATTTATGTTAATACTGCTCGAGAGTGATTCCGAACTAGTATTTCCCTTAATATGTGTAATACGGGGACTTGATAGCAGAGTATGCCAGCACCATTGATTTTATGCGGGGTGCCGAATGTATATATATATATATATATATATATATATATACTTAAGTATGATAACTTTCTACTGTGCATAAAAGTAGTTAAGTAATGAATAATTACTCAAATTTTATTATAAGTGTTTGGAAATTTTGTGATATCACGAAATTATTTCAAATAACCTAAGGTATATGAGCAAGATTGATTTTCAAAAATTAATTATATTAGCCATAGTATATGACGGAATGAAACCTTATGGGGGAAGTTAAGTTAAAATAAACTTATGGGATTAATAGTGCGGTAGGCGTGCACACTAGATGAGAGGTGAGAATTTTTCAAGAGAGTGTCGCATACTAACATAGTTGTTACATTAGCCGGTAAGCATTTTAAATACTTTATAAACTAGTTTTAAACTTTTCTACAATCGTGCTCTGACCCGTTTCCTGTTATTTCTTCTCTTTTGTATATATATGTATATAATATAGGTGTCGAGCCACAGGGGCGTCATGCTTAGGTTCTTTGAATCGGACGCGCTGCAGCTTATGTGGGAGTTGCAGGTCATTGCTTAGACGACCTCGTTGTTGATTCTACTCCTACTTTTAGTTCTTATTAGTTAGGGCATGTGTCGCCCGTTTCTCTATTCAGTTTGGATTTTTGTCAGAGATTTACGTTCCTTTATATTTCCATTAGTTGGTACTCTTTGGGATTTAATTAGTGTCAGGATGGTTTTATTTATAGTTTAAACTAGTTTGGTTTGTCTGGATGAATCTAATTGTTGTGTGTTATTATCCATCTTTAGTATGTCAGAGTTCTTAAATTGTTGGTTATTAAAAAATAGGGGGTTTTCATATTTGGATTTAATAAAATGGAAATAAGGTTTTAAAAAAAATTGTTTTGACACTTAGCTTAATTATTTAGGGTGTTTAAATTGGAAATTTTATTTTGCGACAGTGATGCTAAGAATGAACCAACCGTTCACATTGATTTTAATTTAATAAAGGACTGATCACTCGGTATTTAATTAGGCGGGGTGTCACAGGTGGTATCAGAGCCTCAGGTTCTAGTGTCCTTTAGTATTTGTACGGCTTATTTCGCTTCCAGCTTAACGTCTTTGATATAGAGCCCTATTTTTAGGACTGTTGTAATCTTGTGTTTATGCTTACGTCTTCAGATATTCGAGATTTCTTAATAACTGTAGACTAATAAACTTCCTTCTCATTTCAGATGCCTCCGAGACGCAAACCCTGAGACAGGAATGCCCAGTCCGAGAAGTTAGCAGCTCCAGCACAGGGGATGATGAACGCAACTCAGGTAGCCGCTATTATTGCTCAGGCAGTGAATGCCGCATTAATGGTAGTGCAACAGGCTCCACCCTAGATTCAGGCAATGGAACCAGTACCAGCACAACTTCCATCTGCATGGGAGCGGGTTAGGGATGCCTTTCAGAAGGCGCATCCCCTGGAGTTCTCGCGTAGTTCGGACATCGTAGTCGCTAGCCAATGGAAGAAAGATATCCATAGGCATCTGCACATGTATGAGTACACTGACGTGCAGTGACAACTTTTGGCTTCCTTCAAGCTAGTGGGGGTCGCTTTGCAGTGGTGGGAGTCCACCATCACATTAGAGGAGAGGGACAACATCACGATTCAATCGTTCTGGGCGCGGTTTGATGGCAAGCACTTCCCATCCATCGTGCAGACTGAGATAAGGCGGAAGTTACTACATTTGAAGCAGGAGAATTTGACTGTTGCTGAGTACGAGGAGGAGTTCACTGGAGTTCTCAATATAGTGCCAGATGAGGTACCTACAGAGGGGAAGAAGATACTGCTGTTCGTAGATGGATTGTCTTAAAGGATCCATCAACAACTCATAGGCCATCTATCATTGATTACCTACGCTGATGTACTCAATGTTACTTTATTACACTGTCAGGATCACCACTTCCATCCGCAGGGGAGCAAATGAGTAGGGGATTCCAGCCAACAGG
Source organism: Sambucus nigra (assembly GCA_949130495.1). NCBI lineage: Eukaryota > Viridiplantae > Streptophyta > Magnoliopsida > Dipsacales > Adoxaceae > Sambucus > Sambucus nigra. The sequence goes on along the minus strand of OX422223.1, from coordinate 85,317,509 downwards.
GCAGGACAGGGGCAGTAGTACTAGTGGGGCATCAGCAGCCCAGGGGCAGACTCGTCACAGTGAGTAGAGTTTTCATCAGGGGGACCCTGCCAAGAAGTTCTGATCAGGTGACTCCAGACAGGGATTTGGGGGATTTAGGCAGGGCCAATCTAATCAGCATGGCCAATAAGGCCAACACCATCAGCAACAGGGACAACAGCAGGACCATCAGGGCAAACAACGTTTCCAGTAGGGCCAGTGGCGAGGTGGTAATGTCTAACAGGGTCGTGGTCAGCGGGGACATAGAGGAGGTAACTTCAGGGGCGATGCTTCAGATGTGGTAAGAATGTCCATAGGCGCTAGAATTACTTAGAGGGAGATAGGGCCCAGAGTAGTAGGGTGACCGTAATGAGCCACATAGGCCACTCTTTCCAGCCGCCCTCCCAACGCCAACTCAGATGCCAGCCCTACCTGCCATCCCAGCAGCTCTAGTTCAGCAGGGGCAGTTGCAGTACAGACGTGTCTATAATGTCCACCAGACAGCAGAACCTCAGGCACCACCCGCGATTGAGGGTATATTTCCTATCCATGACACTATGGGTCAAGTTTTATTTGATACAAGGACGTTGCACTATTTTATAGCTACTCATTTTGCGAAGGCCTTAGGGTTATTAGACACAGCAGAGAGCACTGTGACATGCGTAGACTCACCACTGGGGAATATGTCTTTGATTTTCTTTTTATGCTGGGGTGTGGGAGTAGAGATTGGTAGCTTGATTTTACCAATAGACATGCTAGTTTTAGAGATGCATGAGAACAATGTTATTATTGGCATGGATTGGCTCGCTGCATACAGAGCCATGATAGATTGTTTTGATGGGAGTATCATCTTTGCTATTCCGGGGCAGGAGATGTTTTTGGTGGCGATGCCTCGTCCAGAGGGAGGCTTTTCCACCCATTTGTACTACATAAAGGAGGATACCTCTAAGGAGGTCGTGATTCCCTTAGATTCGATCCTAGTCGTTCATGAGTATTCCGATGTATTTCAGGAGATGTCGGGCCTACCCCCCAGTTGAGAGATAGATTTCATCATAAACTTGATGCCGGGTACTCGATCAATAGCACGTGCACCGTACCGTATGGCTCCAGTGGAAATGAGGGAGTTACGGGATCAGATAGAGCTGGTGTTAGGTCAGGGCTTCATCCGTAGTATCACCTTACCTTGGGGGCACTCCAGTGTTATTTGTGAAGACGAGAGATGGTTCACAGAGGTTATGCATGGACTACCGAGAGTTGAACAAGGTCACGATACGGAAAAAATATCCGTTGCCTCGAATTGATGACCAGTTCGACCAGCTGAAAGGAGCAACCTTCTTTTCGATGATAGATGTGAGATTGGGATACCATCAGCTACGGATTAGGGAGCAGGATGTGTCCAAGAACGCTTTCTTGATAAGATATGGGTCCTATGAGTTCAGGGTCATGCTGTTTGGCCTGAAAAATTCCCCAGCCGTATTGATAGACTTGATGAATTGAGTGTTTAGAGAATTCTTGGATCAGTTTTTCATCGTCCTCATAGATGACATCCTGATATATTCACACACTGAGGAGGAGCATGAAGAGCACTTGAGTCAGGTTCTTCAGACTCTACGAGAGCATCATCTGTATGCTAAGTATGAGAAGTGCGGATTCTGGTTATGAGAGGTACAATTTTTGGGGCATATTGTGTCAGAATTGGGAATATCTATTGACCCGAGCAAAGTGTCGACAGTGAGGGAGTGGGGATAGCCCACGACACCGACAGAAGTGCATAGTTTCTTGGGGTTAGTCGACTATTACAGGAGATTCATCCGAGGTTTCTCGAAGATAACGAGTCCGTTAACGAATGTGACTCGCAAGGGGGTACCGTATGTTTGGCACAATGCTTACCAATTGGATTTCGATGAGCTAAAAGATAAGTTGACTTCGGCGCTAGTTCTTACATTGCCCAAGCTGAGAGTGGAGTATCTGGTTTACACTGACGCCTCTTTACGGGGAATCGAGGGAGTACTTCAGCAGGAGGAGAAGGCCATAGCTTTTGCTTCCCGTAAGGTTAAGTCGCACGAAAGGAATTTCCCCACCCATGACCTAGAACTAGCAGCGGTCATTTTGCATTGAGGATTTAGAGGCATTACTTGTTGGGGGAGAAGTTTTTCTTGTTCACATACCACAAGTCACTGCAGTACCTATTCACTCAGCGAGAGCTGAATATGCGTCAGCGTAGGTGGTTGGAGCTACCAATTTACGATACAGTACCATCCGAAAAAGGCTAACGTGGTTGCTGATGCGTTAAGTCGTAGACCTGAGGGAAATTTAGAGGACATCTAGAAAGCGAAGTGCAAAGAGTTGGGTCACTAAGATGTGACAACCCATTCCTTTGTATCTGTCATGACCGTCACACTAGAGATTATTACGAGGGTGATACAGGCATAGTCAGCGGATACATTTTGTCAGGAGAAGATTGTACGACTCTTAGCTGAGGGTGCTGAGTCCTACTCAGTAAATTCTGATGGAGGTTTGAGGTTTAATGGGAGATTGGTTGTCCCAGAAGGAGAAGACTTAAGTCATGCAGTGATGACATAGTCTCACGGGTCCAAATATTTGGTACATCTCGGAGTAGATAAGATGTACCAGGATATGAGGAGGTATTACTGGTGGAGCAGGATGAAGAAGGACATTGCTGAGTTCGTGTCCAAGTGTTCTACTTGCCAGATGGTAAAGGTAGACCACCAGAGACCGTCGAGTTACTTCAGCCATTAGAGATACCTACGTGGAAGTAGGAGAGTATTTCCACGGACTTCATTACTGGACTGCCTACATCATAGTGGGGTCACGACTCCATATGGGTTATAGTGGATCGATTGACTAAGGTAGCTCATTTTCTGCCAGTACGGACATACTATACCATGGGATAGTATGCACAGTTGTTCATTGCTGAGATTGTTAGGCTACATGGGGTGCCCCTGGATATCGTGTCTGATAGAGACAAGATTTTTGTGTCGCACTTCTGGGAGAGCTTTCAGGAGGCCATGGGTACAGAGTTGAGATTGAGTTCAACTTATAACTCACAGATAGATGGACAAACATAGCGTACTAATCAGATGATGGAGGATATGCTACGCATGTGTGTCCTTAATTTTTGGAGGAGGATGGGAGCCATATCTTCCACTGGTGGAGTTTGCTTACAATAACTCCTATCAGTTCACGATCGGCATGGCTCCATTTGAGGCATTGTTTGGCAAGCCTTATCATTATCCTTCTTGTTGGCTAGAGGTAGGGGACAACAAATTTCTCGGACCTGAGGTGGTTCAAGAAACTTCAGCTAGGATTGAGCTCATTCGCATTCGGGTAGCACGGGACAGACAGAAGATCTACACTGATGCAAAGAGGTTCTTTCGAGAGTTTAGCGTCGAGGAACAAGTATTACTGCGGGTATCTCCTATGAGAGGAGTAATGAGGTTTGTAAAGTAAGGGAAGTTGGCTCCGAGGTACGTGGGACCATTTCCCATTATCGAGAGGATTGGGCCGGTGGCATACAGGTTGGGGTTGCAAGAGTATTTTCACCGCATTCACAATGTGTTCCACATCTCGTAGCTGAGACGATACCTTCGGGATGACATGGCCCATACTCACATTGTGATAGAGGAGATTGATTTACAGCCCAACAACTCTTACGAGGAGAGACTAGTGGCTATCCTAGACAATAACGAGAGGAAATTGAGGTCGAAGGTAGTTCCACTTGTACGGGTCCAGTGGGAGCATTATAATGTGGAGGAATACACTTGGGAGCGTGTGGCAGATATGCGCGAGAAATATCCAGACTTATTCTTACCAGGTATGCCCTATTTTTCGAATTTCGGGATGAAATTCCATTATTAGGGGGGAAGTACGTAATACCCCGTATTTTTATGACTTTTAAACTCGGGGATTTATTAAATTCAAATTGAGATATTAATTTAATATTAATTCGAAAATTATTTTAAATATTTACTAGCGTGATGAGTGTTAGTAATTATTGGGAATTTGTTGAACATTACTTAGTGGATAAAGTAATATGTATAATTGAATTTGCTAAATTATCATGAGTGTATAATTTGATAATTATGGAAGTTAAATCGGGACGCGCCTGTGTCGTGTCGGGATTAATTTATTAGTATTAAAAGTGAATGAATGATAAGTCGCCCGTATGGTCATTTCGAGTGCGCCAATGTGTTCATAAGTGTCGAGATAGTCAAAATAATGTACCCGGGGGTTTAGTTTGGGTCTCGGGGCGTTTTTAAGCCTAATTAGCATCCCGGGAGGGTATTATGGACATTTCGTATTTTTGGGCAATTAAACCCACGAAATTCCCAAGGTTATATCAGCCTTTAGGAGTTGTCCTCTAGGCTTAACAAGAGCAAAATCAAAGAACGACCATTAGAGAAGAAGTGGGAAATCTTCCCAAGCAATTCAATCCCGAAAACTCAACTGTTTGCACCGCCACCACCACCAAGTCGTAGATCGCGCAACGGAGAACGCAACCGTACCACTTTCTTCCACAAATCAGAAACTCAATTTCCAGGCAAGTATCTATCTTGCTTTATTTTTAGTTGATGTCTCAATCATGTTAGTCAAGGGTTGTTTATAACTTGTTTCATTGAAGAAAGTATCGTTTTGAGACTTAAAATCACATGTTGAAGAAGAAGTAATCATATTCTGGACATCTAAATCTCATGTAGAGGATAAATCACGAATTTGTATGGATTTAGAAGTAGGAAATATGGAAATGAATTGGAAGGATTGAAAGAAAAAGGAAAATTAGGGTTCTTGAAGTTCAGGTAAATTTTACCCATTAAATTATTGTAATTGATGAATTGGGACATATTTTACGTACAAAATTATGTGTTCTGGTATATAGTACTTGTGGTAACGTTTGTTGGGAGTTTGGTAATGATATATGGAGATTTGGTTGAGGTTGGAGAGGCAAACCCGTAACTGGGTTAATGCAGTTTTCGTCATAACTGCTTGATCGATCGTCCCAAGAACATCGATCGATCGACCCCTCCTGGAAAACTGCATATTTTTCTTCTGTTGGTTTAATCCGATTAAAATACGTTGTAACCCTTGATTATTACTGTTGGAGCATAATGGGATATAAATAGGATCAGTAGGATCAAGGTAAACTCTGTTGAGTGAGAATTTAATGTAAGATGAAATTAAGGGTTAACGAGGAGTTATTCACACATACGAAATCACGCGTACATTTAATAAAAGGTCGAGACTTGTAAGGATGTTAGACTAGAAGGTAAGTGAGAGTGCCTACTGAAATTATACTTAGGGAGTTAGAATACTTCGAGAGACGAGAAGTGGGTGTGGAGTAACTTATATATATGAGAATAAAAGTGGCAAATCCATTATGCGAGATAATCAAGTAAAAATGTGCTAAGCGCGGATAATTATAATTATGGGTCGTGAGCGCACCTAATTTAGAAATGTGGATATATATATATATATATATATATATATATATATATGACTGTGTGATTGTGCATATATTATATATCTGTAAAAATCATACTCACGCTACTTGCTATCACGGGAGTTTTCGTGCCGAGACGGTCTTATGTCGATTGGGCCTTTATGGGGGATATTGACTCGTACCCTAGAACATAGGATTCCTTGGTAGAAGCTATCTGATTGATAGTCAGACGGTCCTAAGAGACGTTAGAGTATGTGCTGACCTCTTAGTGACTTGGAACTATGCTTCGCCTCCACTTGTATGTGTTTTATGTTAATACAGTTCGAGAGTGATTTCGAACTAGTATTTCCCTTAATATGTGTAGTACGGGGACTTGATAGCAGAGTATCCCAACACCATAGATTTTATGCTGGGTGCCGAATGTATATATGTGTGTGTATATATATATATATTTATATATACACACTTAAGTATGAGAACTTTCTACTGTGCATAAAAGTAGTTAAGTAATGAATAATTACTTAAATTTTATTATAAGTGTTTGGAAATTTTGTGATATCACGAAATTATTTCAAATAACCTAAGGTATATGAGAAGCTTGATTTTCAGAAATTAGTTATATTAGACATAGTATATGACATAATGAAACCTTATGGGGGAAGTTAAGTTAAAATAAACTTATGGGATTAATAGTGCGGTAGGCATGCACACTAGATGAGAGGTGAAAATTTCTCAAGAGAGTGTTGCATTGTACATGGTTGTTACATTAGCCGGTAAGCAGTTTAAATAATTGCTAAACAAATTTTAAACTGTTTTACACTCGGGCTCTGACCCGTTTCCTGTTATTTCTTTTCTCTTGTATATATATGTATATAATACAGGTGCCCAGCCACAGGGGCGTCATGCTTATGTTCTTTGGACCGGACGCGCTGCAGCTTCTGTGGGAGTTGCATGCCATTGGTTAGACGACCTCGTTGTTGATTTTACTCCTAATTTTAGTTCTTATTAGTTAGGGCATGTGTCACCCGTTTCTCTATTCGGTTTGGATTTTTGCCAGAGATTTACGTTCCTTTATATTTCCATTAGTTGGAACTCTTTGGGATTTAATTACTGTCAGGATGGTTTTATTTATAGTTTAAACTGGTTTGGTTTTTTGGATGAATCTAATTCTTATGTGTTATTATCCATCTTTAGTATGTCAAAGTTCTTAAATTGTTGGGGGGGGGGGGGGGGTTCATATTTGGATTTAATAAAATGGAAATAAGGTTTAAAAAAAATTGTTTTGACACTTAGCATAATGATTTAGGGTGTTTAAATTGGAAATTTTATTTTGCGATAGTGATGATAAGAATGAACCAACTGTTCACCTTGATTTTATTTTAATAAAGGACTTATCACCCGGTTTTTAATTAGGTGGGGTGTCACAGTCAGATCTTAAGGAGGTGACCATCCCTTTGATCGGCTTTGTGAGAGAGATGACCATGACTTTGAGAAAAGTAATACTGCCAGTGAGGATAAGGAATGTCTCAAAACTAATAGAGTTTCTGGTGTTGGATAGTGATTCGTCCTACCATGCCATTCTAGGCAAAGAGTGGCTTTATGCCATGAGAGATTTACCTTACACTTACCACCAGAAGCTGAACTGTATCATATATCTGGGCACAGTGGATATTAGAGGCAATCAAGTTGTTTCTAAACATTGCTACATCTTAGCCATTAAACCCAAGAAGGATAAGAAGAAAGAGAAATAGGTTATTACATAGACAACCCAGGATGGGGCTACTCCATGAAAAAAGAAACTATAGTATGGCCGACCAGGGGTGGAAGAAAACATGGTCCACCTCGCTAATAGGGTTATTAAAAACTTGATGGAGGTCGTCTTTGATGAAAGCCGTTTGGAGAGGAAGTTTTTGATCTATACAACACTAATAGACCTTGAGAGGGAGGAAATGATTATCTTACTGAAACAGAGCTTGGACGTATTTTCATGGGAACCATACGAAATTCTAGGAATTGATCCTATAGTGACCTGTCACCATCTCCACGTGGATCCAACATTTAAGCCGATCATAAAAAAGTCCGTCCGAACTGCCCTAGAGAAGGCAAATGCAGTAGAAAAATAAGTGTGGAAACTTTTGGAGGAAAGTTCCATCACAGAAGTTCAATTCTTGAAGCGTCTCTCGAAACCGTTCGTGGTTCGCAAGAGCAACGAAAGCTGGAGAGTCTGTATAAACTTCACCGACCTCAATAGGTCCTACCCTAAGGATAGTTTCCTCTATTGAAGATAGACTAGCTAGTAGATGCCACAACGGACTATGGATGAATGAGTTTCTTATATGCTTAATTAGGTTACCACCAGATTCCTTTGTTCGGTCCCAACCAAGACAAGGCTTCGTTCATTACGCCATTCGGTATGTATTTTATAAGGTCATATCGTTTGGCCTCAAGAATGTAGGTGCTACATACCATAGGATGGTTACGAAAATATGCCGACACTATGTGTGAGATAACATTGAGGTGTATATTAATGACATGCTCGTCAAAAGATAGAATAAGAGAAACCATCTCCAAGACCTAGTCAACACCTTTAACATCCTCAGGCACTACCGAATGAAACTCAACGCCAACAAGTGTTTATTCGAAGTCCAGTCATGAAATTTTATGGGTTATCTGGTTAGTAAGAGGGTAATTGAGGTAAATCTCGATCAGACAGGGGCTATCAATAGGGTCCAATAGCTAAAAACGTTGCGCAAGGTCCAAAATTTCACTAGATTGCTCGTAATGCTTAACAATTTATTTCAAAGTCATTTGAACGTTGTCGACCGTTCTTCCAATTACTCAAGAAGGAGAAAATCTTCACCTAGAACGATAAGTGATCCAAGGCTCTCGAGGAAATCAGGTCCCACTTAAGTAAACCTATGGTACTTGTAATCCCCGATCAGGGGGATCCTCTCTACCCATACCTTGCAGTATCAGGTCATGCTGCTAGTTCAGCTTTTGTTTACGAGAGACAAGTGGAGTGATTTCCTATTTAATGCCAAAAAATGCTCCTAGATGCCGAGCAACTATACTTGCCTTTAGAAAAACTTGTTTATGCATTGGTGTTCCAATAATGAGGCAGGAATACGAGGCTCTTATAGCTGGTTTATGAAAGGCCCACTTGATGGAGGCAAGACGACTCAAAGTTTATTGTGACTCCAAACTGTTGTCCAATAAGGTTTGTGGGGATTTTAATGCCAAGGATGATAGGATGGTGGCCTACCTTGTAGTCTTGCACGATCTGGTTACGAAATTTGAGGAAGTACACATTCAATAGTTCCCCCAGGGACACAACAATCATGCCGACTCCTTAACATCCCTAAGATTAATTATGGAATCAGATCTCAGGAGAACAATCGAAGTGGAATTCCTCGCCAGGACAAGTATCGACAAAATAGTGAGCTCCGAGTACGTCTTCTCCATCGGAAAGGGTCCAAGATGGATGGACTAAATTATAGCATACTTGTAGAATTAGAAACTACCGACCGATAAGAAATTAGCCCATCAGTTTAGAGAGAAAGCCTCCCATTCTACTTGGATCTTGGGGGCAAGCTTTATAGGAAATCCTTCACAAGTCCATACCTCCAATGCATGCACCCAAAGGACGTTGATTAAGTTCTTTACGAACTTTATGATGGAAAATGCAGAAGCTCGCCATGCAGGAAGAATGTCCCTAGCATTCCGAGCAATCAAATAAGGGTACTAGTGGTCATATATGCAGAAATATGCAAGTCTTTACGTTTGTAAGTGCGAAAAATGCCAAAAATTTTCTCCTCTGGTCCATTAATAAGCCAATAACCTGAGATCATTGACCAACCCATGGCCATTTGAGAAGTGAGGGTTGGACATTATGGGCCCATTACCTACCGCACCAGGGAATTGTAAGTACTTGTTGGTCGGCATAAACTATTTCACTAAATGGGAACCACTGGCCAACATTAGAGATGTGGATATAATAAGGTTCATCTATAGAAACATCATAACGCACTTTGGGGTACCAAAGGACATCATAAATAATAATGGCACACAATTTGAAAGTGGTCCTTTGTAAATTTTTTGCAACGAGCATGGAATCAAGCACCATTTCGGTTCAGTAGCGTACCCCCAAAGCAATGACCAGGTAGAAGCCTCCAACAAAACAATGCTCAATGGCCTTAAAAAGAGGCTGGAAAAGGAAAAAGGCGCTTGGGGGGATGAACTTCCTCATGCTCTATGGGCATATCGTACCATGCCTAGAAGACCAACCGGGAAAGTTCCCTTCTCACTCACATATGGAATGGAAGTTGTCATACCACTTGAAGTTGGTCACCCGACCATGAGAACAAAGGTGGGCGACAAGGGGCTGAATGACAAAGCCCTTCACACTAAACATGACCTATCCTATGAATGAAGAGAGATATCCATGATCAGGTTATCCTCGTACTAGCAATAGTCGAAGAGGCCCACTATAAGAAAAATGAACATTTATGTTAGTAAAAAACTGACATCAATGACCACTTATGTTAGTTTTAGAATTTTTCAAGACTGATATATAAAGCCCTGACATAAATATTCATAAAATTGACATAAATAAGATTACATTTATCTCAGTTTTTAGAACACGCATAAAAACTACGGTATTCAACATGTTTTTAATCACATTTTCATGAAAAACCGACGTAAATAACATCACATTTATCTCAATTTTAGCAATTTTATGAGAGTTTTTTTAAAACTGACATAAATGTTTATATAAAAATTAAAAAAAAAAAGTCATTACTCCATTAAAAGACAACTATTATATGAGGTTAAATCAACCCTTGTAACTAAATAGTAATCAAGGTCATAAATATCATGAACTTGATATATACATCAAGATACTTCCAATAAAAAAAATTAATGTGAGCTACTTCATATCCAAAAACTAGCTAGTGTGTGAGCTACGTGGTGATATCTAAAAACTAGATAACATCTAGTTATCTACGTGATAATATCCTAAAAATAGTGATAATTCATCACAATATCCAAAAACTAGCATTGCGAACTTCATTATAAGATCTACAATACTCAAGCTAGGATGCATCGAACGTAATAATCGATTAAGTTTATTCTCAACGCTATCCGACCCAACATGAGTAACCCTGCAATAAAATATAATCAACATAGTTTTCATCATAACACGTTCATCTCAATAAATTGTCATTACGACATAGTAAAATACAGTTATTCTGAAGTACCTAATATATGTAATCCGTTATGAACTCAATGAACTGCATTTGAACTTCATTTAGCTCATTTAACATGGTAAATCTTCTCTTCTAAAATTTTGAAGAAAGAATTGAATTTATTATTACTTTATGTATTAGTTAATTACTAAATAATATTTTATATAATAGGAGAAAAAGAGAAAACATTGGTAACATACCTTTGTTTCAAAAGGTATAGAAGGATCCTCCAGCAATTACTTCATGAACTTCAACATAAAATATTCGCAATGAAAATTATCATTTCCTTGCATTGGGAACTGGTCAACACAAAATATAATTATCAGATAAATAATAAAAGAGTAGCAGTCGAGAATAATTTTTATACAAAACAAACAATTATAAGAACTTTAAAAAAATTGGGCAGATTCAAATAGGACTATTCACCTTGTTTGAAAAATCTAAAATAAACCAACAAAATTAATAATTGATAACACACACACACACACACACACACACACACACACACACACACACATATATATATATATATAGGGCATACATATAGCATGGCATATTTATACACAAAAATGATGTCCTACGGCAATCCCGTATAAAAAAAATGTGAACCCTTAGTTATACCCGCATAATATAATATGAACTCATTTTTTTTATAGTAAAATCACTATTCTTTCAACTTTTCTTTTAATTCGTAATATCTCAACTAACATACATGTGTATACGAATTTGGCAGTTCAAGATGAGTTAACTAAGGGTTCGCATTTTTTTTACACGGGATTACCGTAGGAGAGAACTTTTGTGTGTGTGTATATATATATATATATATATATATATATATATATATATATATATATATATATATATATATATATATATATATACGGCAGGGCTGTAGGGCAAGGCTGCTATTTCAAAGTTGGTAGTAAGTGACGTATTTGGGGTTATGCTTTCATAGATGGCAAAACGCAAACACCATAAATTTAGACGCACACGCACACGCACACACAATGGAGTAAAGAGGCATAACACAACGTAAAGTTGTTATATATATATATATATATATATATATATATATATATATATATATATATATATATATATATATATGTATGTATGTATTTGGGATGTTTAGATTGATAGATACATCAACTCCAAATGATCTCATATATTGAAGAACTGTTTGTTAGAAAATGTCATCAGAAAGAAGCAAAGGTGGAAACTATCAATAAGAAGAATATGGAACTTGAAATTCAAATAAAATGGTATTGATGAAGTTGGAGAATCTTATAAGATAGACCCCATAACAAAATGGTATTGTAATTTGTTTTTTAACAATTCCATGTATGCATATAATCCATCTCCGGAATGCATCACCCTATCTCCCAATTGCAACAACACATCTCTGGAATCCAGCGGCGTCCCATCATCCAAGGCCATCATTTCAATCCACAAAACCCATGAATATATAAAACCATCATACATGTTATATAACAACAAATATATGATAAAATTTACCTTAATACAGCTCCACGATGCGTTCGGCCTTTTCCCATCGATATTCAATGTGTTAATCCCACTACATATAAAGAGAATTCAAAGACGTGTATTAGGAGATCACAATAATAATGTACTCATAATGCATGTGAAATAAAATTGAAAATTATATTATACTCACGTAGTGATATACAACATATCTTTTTCACTCGGTTCCGTATTCAATGAATCCAACCAAAAAATAGTTCTTGTGGACAAATCAATGACAATTAATACCCAATGGAACATGTAAAAAGAATATTGTCACAATTATATAGTACAAAATGTAAGGAATGATATTAATTTAACTATTTACATATCTTCGAGATTGTAAGGAATGAAACAAATCTTATTTCTTTTTGCATTCTCTAACCTTTTTCCAATAAGTCGAGTTAAACCAATTTTTTTTACCATTAAAAGACTCGGGATTGAAGAATTGAAACCCTTCTCGGGATCACCAAAACTTATCATACAAGAAATTGAAAAAGTAAGTTACCAAATTAGTCACTACGCATTTTAAATAACACGATTGAATTAAGTTATACCTCATGTATGCAATAATTCATTTTAAATAATCAGATTGAATTAAGTTATACCTCATGTATGAAATAATGCATGTTACATTTAAAGGCTTCAATGCACAAAAGTTCAACAAATCATTCTTATAAAAATAGCATTGATTCTTATCTTCCCCAAACATCTCTTTCTCCAGTGGAATCGTTATTTGATTCATCTTCATTATCAATAAATTATTGATGAAGGCAGTTATCAAATCACAATCAACATTATTTTTTACTATATCACATCTACTTTCACCGAAGACATCCCTCTCATTCTGATGGACTAATTTTTTCCTAACTTACATTTCATTCCGCATTAAATCATGTAAAATGTCAGAAAGAAATGTAATTCATAGCACAAACACAGACTTATAGATAAATATAAGAACCAACAGTTTACATTAAATCCTAACAATACTAACTCTTTGGGCCAAGAAACATATGACCCAATAGCGTCTTTCACAAAATATATTTCACTTAGAACGGGTATTGGGAAGATGGAACTAGAAGAAATAACTGTAGAATTGGAAACCTGAATATTGTTTTCTCCCAATGCTATATTATGAATTTTCTCGTTTGGACCATTCCTATTGAATACGATCCCCTCGACAATGATGCTAGCTTTATTTCCAATAGCCAACCTACATTCTCTAACCTAAATTATGAAAAATAATCACATTAAAATTCTGCAACGTATTAAAATTTGGAAATTTATTGGCCCCAACAAAGTAAACTACATAAAATTCATCACCCTACTGACCCAACCAAGTAAAACTACAAAGTCATCACTATCCTGAAAAGTGATCCCATTACCTTTGAAGAAGACGCTTGTTTCGTTCCTTTATCACCGGCTATCAAAGAAGTCTTCTTACTTTTGACAGTAACTACTGAATGAGGTAGTAACTTTTAACTATATGTTACACCACTATCTTTAAACCATGACAAAGAAACACAAAAACAAATTGCAATTATTAAAAAAATCACTAAACCTTAATGGTATGCATTTGTATAATTATCTTTGTATCATTATTTGTAAGGACACAAATTTCCAATTGAGTCCTTTGTAGTTTTGGCTCAATTCCAGACAAAAACGTTTGAGTCATAGGATAGAGTTAATTGATCATTCTTCAAGCCTATGACGTGTTTGTTGAAGACGTAGCGGCAAAGAGTATAAAGCATCATCATATGTTCGATTTTGTTTGTGCCTCATTTCTTCGTCATCAACATGGTCCCATTGATCCTAAGGTATGAATGCATTTTAATATATATATATAGGAGCTTGGAACATTATATAATGGGTGAACATTTATTTAAAACTGTTGTTTAATTTCAGAAAGATTTCATTTAAATTTTAAAATAAAGAATATAAAGTTTATGGGAAAAATTGATTTTTTCAAACTTTCTGGAAGTTAGTTCGAAGTGTCGTTCGAATGAGATTTTTGTTCGAACCATAAGTTGTTCGAACGAGTTTGCCAATGAGTTCCTATTTTGTCCACTGGAACTTTGTTCGAAATGTCATTCGAACGACATGGGTGTTCGAACGAGATTTCTAACGAGTTCACACTGGAACTTCGTTAGAAGCCTCGTTCGAATGAGCTCTCGCTCGAACGAAAATGTCGTTCGAACGAGATTTGGCGGGAACAGGTATTTGGCAGTTTTAAGCAGTTTTTCCCACTTTTTGCACTATTCTAACCCACTAACTTTTGACAGAATATCTAAGTGCGGGAACCAAAGTTTAAAAAAAAAACTTTTCATATCCTATAACCTCTAAGAGAGTCTTTTGTGAGAGAAATCAAAAGAGAAAAAGTTCTTTGTTTAAGTGTAGCTGATTTTCAAGAAAAATAGTTTAAACACTTTTTTCACACCCATATTGTTCATTCAAGCTTCCATAGATATATTTGTACTTCCTTGGAGTTTTGGCATCGATTTTCATCTCTACCGTTTGAAGAGAGATTTTGGGTTTGCTTCTAAATCCCATAAAAAAGAAGATTTTTTTTTGTTGATTTACCCACTTGGAGAAATGCTTCTAGTTCGGGTGATGGTGACCATATAAAATCCGATCGGTGGATTTTGAGACCGCGGTGGAGCTCCGTGGTTATTCGTTAAGAAGAGGTTCATACAAGAAGACGCATCGGGGCTTGAGAGGGATCGAGTCGAGTGTTGTAAGTGATCTTTCTTGTAGTTGTAAATTCCATACTTAGTGGATTTGAGGCTAGGGCCGTCCGAGGTATTTTCTCGTTGTGTATTTTTCCTCGTACATCGTGGCGTGGTGTTTCATTGTTTATTTTATCTTGCTATACTCACCTAGATCTCATGCTTAGGTAACTCAAGATAAAATTTGGTTTTAATCACTACATGTTTAATTTGGTGTGAAATTAAATATTGGGTAATGTTTATGTTAATTTTATTCAAGTCATTTAATTTAATTGATAAAATTGGTTTGGCCTAATTTGATAAAATTGCAAAATATGAATTAGGCAAATTTTCTAGGGCTTGGGTTGAATTAAGTTGGTTTAAGTGAAATTGAAATAAGTGTGTGTTTAATTTTATTTCACTTTGGTGCTATTTTAATTTGAACCATCTTACGCGCCTATCCTAACATTTCATTATACCTTCTAAGAAAGTGATTGTGTTGCAATTTTTCCACACGAACTTGAACGCTGTATATTTTCACTTTCATGCATATATGAAGCAACTTTCTTATCTTGGGGTGCAATTATTAGGGCTGCGACAACCGGATCATTTCTTTACTTCAACTAAGCTTCCATATCTTTAATATTTTCTTCACTTTTGATTCAGATTCTAACTCACTAGCGTGTCTCTTGGAACCATCCTTTAAAAGATTGAAGTACCTTATGGGAACAACTCCAAATCCCAACCCCCGAACACGGCCCGAGTGTTCAGGAGTACCCAATGTCATTGTGAGAACATCATTACTTCCTTTGGTGATTAAACTACCATCTTTAACTTGTCTTTTCAATTCAACCTACAATGAAGTAGATTCAATCATTTAGAATGTCATCAACATATTATCAGAATTACAAATCATACACTAAAAGGCACCGAACAAAGGAACTCGTTTCGTAATTTATAAAAACTAACCATTTTATCTGCCACCTCTTTTAATGAATCATCTCCATATTCACCATAAAACCCTATAACTTGATAATTCCTGTTTCCTAGTACTTATTCCTGCTCAAGATCGTTATATACAACTCTTTTCCATTCTTCACTGCTATTTATTTTAGTTAATCGCTTTAGCTTCACCGCACCTCTACCTTTACTACTATATTGTGAAGGTTACTCCACGGATTCGAGGTCAATGTCTTTCATTTCAAGTTGAAGCAATCTAACTATTGAAACACAAAACATAGCGATAATATAGATTTCATTAATATAAGTAATTTGTAAATACTCAAACAATACATTTATTGAAATGTACCATAAATTAAAATTCATGTTTTCATTATATGTTAATAAAAATGTACAAGATCACAATTGTTAAAATAGTAAGCCAAAAAAAATAAGCCATAGTCTATAACAAATGTCACATAGCCCATATTCCCTACATTCAATTTCCAATAATCAATTGTTGTAGGTTCCACGTAAAAAACAAAATAGTCGGACAACGTCACCAAACAAGCTTACATTTGAAGCAACTATAGCTAATAATAAAGAACAATTCAAACATTAAGCATCATAGCATCGTCTAACACAATTATGTTGGTGTATTTCCTATCCATGTCCTCTCACAATCTTCACGCATTCAGAATATTCCTTAACCACATCAAAAGATTCAATAGCTGGCAGAACTTTAGTGCAAATATCATCCCCGAAACATCCATCATTAAGATCAACTTCATCATCTTTATCATCGTAATCACTTCAAGGAGTTGACAATATAATTGAATATCTAGTATTCATTTGGTCCAGAACATAGAAAAATTGTTTTACTTGAGAGGCTAAGATGAAAGAATCGGATTTATGACCAACTCTATCAAGATAGACGGATTTAAACTAGGCTCGTCTATGTTAATTCAATTTTTATTGTCAACCCAATCACACTTGAGTAATGTAATATGAATCGAAAATAGTCAAGTATCCATATCTCCCTTATAACACCATATAAAATCATATCAGTACGAACATGATTGTTGTCCTTTGCACTAGCTATCTGCAGCGTCTTAGAAACTAGGTTAATTCCATTATTTTGGGTTACTCATGCCTCATCACGATCCTTTGTTAGGTAACGAATAACGTTAATTACATATCCTTGAACTTTGAGGACGTCTCGATGAGGTCCTTGAGAAATCCATTTTAAGTCGTCTGAGATATTACTGCTTGGGAGTTCTTCCTCAAGCGCAACCTATTAATATAAGAATTTTAGTTACTTACAAAACAAAATTCAAATTAATATATTAAAGTAATTGGATATTTCTTCTTTATTACTGCTTTAGGTTTTATTATTAGACTTCACCAACTATTTAGTTTTACTTTACACTTTGCCGTCGTTTTCCACTAGTTGGTATTAGACTTCGACATTATTTTTCACTAAGATTTGCAATTAATAAATAAAAAAATAGTGGCATTGTTTAAAAAAAACTAAAAAATGGGTAATGTCTAATAAAAATAAGTGGTGGTTAAGTCAACATGTCCCTAAATTAATCATACCCTTTTACGTAAGCAATGGATAAACGTGTGGTTATGCTAATCTTTAAGCCACTTTTTATTTTCCCCTTTTCGAGGATGGTTTTCTTTCAAGTACTGTTCATGCTCCCTAGCAAGGTATTAATGAGTAACACATAATTAGTTATTAACATATCTAGAGGTAAGTATGCGAGGAACTAACTTCATATTAATGGAAAGTTAGGATAGTCATACTCTATATAAGGTTGAACATCATTCGTGTTATGTAACACAATGATCAACTTCAAGGACATCCGAACTTCCTATAGGTTTATCATCATCCTTACTCGTCGAAATTCCAATTGAATCTAATTTCGATAAGAACTCGAAACAAAACTCAATAGCTTCTTCTACTATGTAACATTGAGCAATACAACCTTCTGGGCGATTACGATTTCTCACATAACCCTTTAATACTTTCATATACCTAACACATTAAGAAAACTAAATCATTACACTTATTTACTTATATTAATACATGATAGTAAAGTAGATTGATCTAACTTTTCAATTGGGTACATCCATTAAAAGAAAACATGACCACAAAGTTTGACCTCCCTCACAATATGCACCATTAAATGCACCATAATGTCAAAGAAGGATGGTGGAAAGTATTTTTCCAATAAACATAATGTGATCACAATTTCATTTTGAATTTATTTTAGTTTTTGCATGTCCACTACTTTGGCACAAAGAGCATTAAAGAAAAATCATACTCTCATGATCGCATATCTCACATGTTTTGGCAACATCGTTGCAATTGGAAGAAGTTTTGGCATTAGAATATGGTAATCATGAGACTTCAAGCCGTACAGTTTCAAATCTTCCATAGAAAGATGGCTTCTAAAATTTTAAGAGTACCTAGACGGGACCTTAAGGTCATGCAAAGTTTGGCAGAATAGTTTTCTTTCCTCTCTCGATAACGTATAACATGCTAGCGGTAGGCATGTCCTTTTTTCATTTACCTGTGGTGCTAACTCACTTCTTATCCCCATTTCTTGAAGGTTGAGTCGACACTTCACCCCATCTTTTGTTTTTTCTAAAATATTAAGCAAGATTCCAATGATACTATCGTAAACATTCTTTTTAATATGCATGCCATCTAAATTATGTCGAATAGGCAAATCCTTTATATAAGGAAGTTAAAAAAATATCGATTTCATCTTTTAAATTTTTTTAACCCCAACTCCATTAGCTACCATTCGGTCTCTTACGCTTTGATGATTTCTTTAAATTAACCGCCCTCACCTTTTTACCTTATTTCCTCATTAAACCTTAAGTCTTCCAAAATTTATCAATATTTGTTTACCACTTAAAGGTTCAAGGGAGGCTTGGAACTCTTGCTCATTGTTAAAAGACTTTTTTTGGCTTTGAAATGGATGGTTTTGTGGAACGTATCTCCTATGTCCCATATAAACGCACTTGCCACAATGTCATAATCTGGTGGAATATGTTTTTTCACTACATATTGGACAAACATTATAGTCTTGAACAACACTTCCAGATAAGTATTCATATGCTGAAAAATCATTAATTATCCACAACAGTATTTCTCGCAAAGTAAAGGATTCTTATCGAAAGGCGTCGTAGGCTTTGACTCCTTCATGCTACAAGGTATTCTGATCTTTTATTAACGGATCCAAATAAACATCTATATTATTTCCCTATTGTTTTGGACTAGATATCAATATAGTCAACATTGTAAACTTTCTCTTCATACACAATTTCGGTTCAAATTTATGTGTTCAACATGACCGACCAACAATTGTACCTACTATTAAGGGAACTATGAGAATTCATTCTATCCACCAGTGTTCCAAAAAATGCGCCTAGGCGGCGCCAAGGTGCCCCTAGGCGCGAGGCTTTTTAGATACGCCAAGTTTTGGCCCTAGGCGTGGATCAAGGCATGGTCAACGATGGTCAATATTTTTTGGGGCAAGGCGTGAAAAAACGCGCGTTTTTTAGGGGTACGGCGTGAAAAAACGCGAGTTTTTTAGAAGTAAGGCGTGAAAAGAGGCAATTTTTTTGATTTTTTTTTGTATTTTAAAAAATAGTATTTTAATTTACAAATATTTAGACATATTTTTAAGTTATGTACCAATTTAGTATTTTAAATAGCCTTGTCATAGTCAAAAAATATTAAAATATATTAAAAAATGCCTAAACGCCTTTTCACGCCTTTTTACGCCAAGGCCCGCCTAGGCTTCTAAGGCTTAAGGCTTAGCCTCCATGCCTTGATCACGCCTCGCATTTTTTAGAACCTTGCTATCCGCTGATAGTGATAATTGAAGATTTCTTGGTTCTGCTACAAAATCAGGCCGCTTTTCAGCAACTAATTTCCATGTTAGTGAGTCTTCTGGGTGACACAACAATTCTATCATATGCATGCCATGTTAAAGACTTAGTGGTCTCTACAGATTGAAATCATGTTTTAAATCTCAAAATGGGTGAAAAGAACCATAACACTTTCGCAGGAACACTTTGTTTCCCCTCATCCTTTTTTTGTTCTTTCAAATTCTTTTTCTGTTTGAGCCTGGATGTTCCACAAGTGGGGCATTCAAAAGCTTCTTTATACTCTTTTATATATAGTATACATTCATTAGGGCATGTTTGTATCTTTTAAAAGTCCATATTAAATACCGATAAGCAACGTTTTGCCTCGTTATTGGATGAAGGAAATACATTATCATCCGGAAGCATGTCGGTAATGATTGACAACATATTTGAAAAGAATTTATCGAGTATCCTACTCTTCGTTTTAAGATTGAATAGCTTGACGATGGAGGATAACTTTGTATACTTTTTACATCTGTTATACAATGGCTTCTCTGCATCTACAAGCAACTTCAAAAAAAATTCTGCATTTCCTATGAAGTCTTCTTTTATAGACTCCACCATGTTAATCAACTCTTCAACATCATCCATTGTATCCATATTATGATGGTCGCATATAGGATAACCCATATTAACCTCCGACAGTGTTTCACGATGACCCTTCTCTCCGTGCCATTTCCATACAGTATAATTTGGATCGATACTCGAACTATACAAATGTTATCTGATTTGTTTAACACTTATTTTTAATATATTCTCACATTGACTACAAGGGCATCGCATGATGTTCTCATCCAAGGAGGCATTTTGAGTAACCCTAAGAAAATTATCAACCCCTTATATGTATTCTTTTGATAATTTGTCCTTGCTCATCCAAGACCTGTCCATTCTAACCGAAGTATGTAAACCACCACGAGTGAGATATAAGAAATAAAAGATATGTAATTGCTAAACATAATGAAATATTATGCAACATAATACAGTCACACCATTGGAAAATATCGTAGAAAGCATAATATCCCTCTAAAAATATCACAATAACTACCAAAGCCACCAATGCCTAATAGTAATAAGACTCAATCAACCATAACTAACCCACCCAAGAATACTAACACCACACCCAAAAAGTATACAACCAAATCCAATTCCAATCATTGAAGAACTTTAATTCATAAAATTATTATACATATTATGTTATGTTGTCTCAAGAAAGACCATTTAAAGAATTAGTACGTGTATATTCGAGCGACTTTCTTAAAATGATGCCTTTGAGGAACCTCGACAAAATAATAATTTCGAGCAACAATGTCAGAATGATATCCTTCGAACAACCTTATCAAAAAGGATATTTTTAGAGTGACCTTGGCAAAATAATATTTTTTGTTGAAAACTTATCAAATTTTCTCAAACCTAGAAGTCGAGCTACCTCATTTATAGTTCCTCGAGCTGCCTCATTCATAGTAGCTCAAGCTGCCTCATTCATGGTAACATTCTGAGCAACCTTATCTATGGTCACTCGGAGCGACATTGCGTGCTACCTTGATTTCAATTTATGATGAAGTATGATTTATTTACATAGTAGAATTAGTTACATGAAAATTCAAGTCTGATATTTACTATTCACCTCAAGGTGACTCAACATGCTTACTGACTGAATTATTTTATATATGAATTAATTAACAATTTCAAAATTTTCTCAGCTTTAATAAAATAATGGGGGTATGAGTTAAATTGCTCACCACATGATATATCTTCACTCTATCATTTTATGATATAAAAATGAGATTGAAAAAATATGAACTGCATATTTTATCATATCAAACTAACATCATGAAATTGCACAGAACAATATGTTTGTGATTCCTCGAGGCATGATTCTGAGTTTATTTTATTCTATTGACATAAAATAAAATAAAGGGGGAAAGATATACCCCACATGATTTTATATGACATTGTAATATGCCTCATAAGTTACTAATGGTTTTTGTGCCAGAATCAGAGATGATTTTTGATATTTGCAGATAGTGAACACACATGATCAAATCAAGCTCGAGCAATTGTGACAGGTCTTACAGACATCAAAGTCAAATGCTCAAGAGATTTTTTTTAATTTGGGATATCACTCAGTGAAATGTGTTTAATTGTATACATATGGTGTTATAACCGATGTATGATTTTTTCTTTACTTTTCTCTGTCTTGAGATAAAAGACAAAACAAAGTAAAGAGGGGGGAAAAGTATTGTATGATGTAATATTCAGTTGCATAGGACCTCGAGTGATAAGCGAGCTCAGATATGGTCACAGAATGGCCATCATTATCGAGGAATCACCATAACAGACTCAAGACTTGTTCAACATAGCCACCGATTGGCTCATATATAGCACTGACTGCATGACATTATTTTCAGCGAATTGACGGGGGCAAGTGAATTGCCCAATAAAACTTGAGCATGGATACCGAGTCTACATACAAACCTTACCAGTATTGGGGTAAGTCGCCCACAAAGGTGCATTATAGTTTTCACAAACCTTACTAATATTGTGGTTAGTTGCCCAAAGTGATGCATTATAACTTCGAGAAACTTTACTGATATTGTGGCAAGTCACTAAAAGTGGGGCATTATAACTTCGAGAAACCTTACCGATATTGTGGTAAGTCGTCTAAAGTGATTAATTATAGCTTTCGAGAAACCTTATCGATATTGTGGTAAGTCACCCAAAGTGGTGCATTATAGCTTCGAAAAACCTTACCGATATTGTGGTAAGTCGTCGAAAGTGGTGCATTATAGCTTCCAGATGTATTATAGCTTCGAGAAACCTTACCAATATTGTGGTAAGTCGTCGAAAGTGGGTCATTATAGTTAAATGAAACCTCAACCTATATGGTAGTCCTAGTTTTGCTTAAAGCACCGTTATGGTTGCTTGACTAAGTAAGATTGGGAATTCACCAAGCCCTAATTTACCTAAAGCACCTTTAAGGTTGCTCAATTAGGTAAATTTTTGTCTCTTAAAAGTCTCAGTTTTGCTTAAAGAACCTTTATGGTTACTCACCTAAGTACGACTGGGCATTTACCAAGTCCCAATTTACCTAAAACACCTTTATGGTTCCTCGATTAGGTAAATTGTTGTCGCTTAAAAGTCTCAGTTTTTCTTAAAAAACCTTTATGGTTGCTCGACTAAGTAAGATTGGGCATTCATCAAGCCCCAATTTACCTAAATCACCTTGCTCAACTAGGTAGATTGTTGTCGCTTAAAAATTAAAGTTTTACCTAAAGCACCTTTATGGTTACTCGACTAGGTATATTATGGTCGTTTAACAATCCCAGTTTACTCAAAGGACCTATATGGAACCTCGACTAAGTAAATTGGGCATTCCTCAAGCCCTAGTGTGCCTAAAGGGCCTATATGCAACCTCAACTAGGTACAATGTGGTCGCTTAAAAAACCTTAATAAGTGATTTTCATTTTTAAGTCATCTATTTTTAGGTGGAGCTTGAGAAAATCTTAACAAGTGGTTTTCATTGTTAAGTCACATATTTGGGTGGAGTTTGCAAAAAATCTTAACAAGTGATTTTCATTGTTAAGTCACCTATTTGAGTGGAGTTTGCAAAAAATTTAACAAGTGTGTTTCATGGATAAAGTCACCTCGTTGGTGTGAATTTGCGAAAAAGACTTAACAAGTGGTTTTTATTGTTAAGGAGTTATATTTTCCATCTTATTCTTCGTTTCAACTCATACTGTTTCATTCACATGAAAAGAATGACCATGAGGTTCTTCAAAAATAACCCATCACATCAAAGAATAAAATGTGAAATATGAGATAGAAGTATATCATCAAACTGAAATGAGATATGATATTATTACCCACAATCCACAGGTTGATCAACATATCAAAATCGACTAAAGGAATGGGGGAAACCTCCAAAATAATCCTCTAAAATGAAAAACAGAGGTGGCAATGATAGTCCTCAAAATTATATGCACATATACGTATGGTATAGATCGAACGTGATCACATAATGACTTAGACAAAGTTAAAACATAGTGAATGATATTTCGTGCACACGGTTGATATATCTCAGCTAAAGTATCAACACATCAACTATGCGTACGAAGGGGCAAATGTAGTTGGGGCTTAAATAAAGTAACCTTGCACAATCAATAAAATGAGGCTAAGTAATTTATAAAATCCCTACTAATATCCGGGCACTACACTGACTGCAATATTATTGGGCGTGACTAATATATCATGTATACCACGGGTCTGATGGATTAAACAATAAAATACTCTAGTAGTGATTTAAATTAATTATTTATGATACCACCACATATATTATGACAAGTGACACCATAAATATTGGACACTTGGCTCCACGAAAAATATGACATTTTTTAAATCCCACTTGGGGTATTTTTGGTATAAAAATAGGGTTTCCCCTCATTTAGTAGGATGATGGTCTTGGGGGCAAGGCAAAGAGAGGGAATCTAACTCTTCTCCCCCACAAAACTCCTGAGATCCGTCATGGTTTTGATATTGACGAGCGGATTTTTTATGGTTTCATCAACTCGTTTTACATATTTTACACGGGATATGGGTGTTTGGAGGCGGTTAACCGGATTCGACACCCCCCGCGTACCAAAATCACCAAGACCACCCAAGAACCCAGTCTTTCGATGTATCGTATGGACCCTCGAACTACACAGACTTTGATTTCGCGAAAAGAATGATATGTAAGCTCAATAACGCTGCTCAAGTCTAAAACACGCTAAATGCGATGCTTCCTCAAATTTGGACTACTCTCTTACAATATTATATATAACATGGATAACAACAACTGTTGTTATGCATATTATACATAACAACAACATCCATTAAAGACTCCATTAGAGATTATATACCTATAACATAATGAAGAAATTAATGAAAGAACATAGTATAAGCAAGGAACAATAACATATGAAGAAATGCGAAAAATTAATGAAAGCACACAAGTGAGGCATTAGTGATGATATACATACTAAAACAAGACAATAAAACTTCAAAAATAAACTTTAACATATCGTAATGCACCCTATGGTAGTGAAATCATTGAGACAAGAAAACATTAACATAAAGTTGGAGCTAAAGAAAATGCTCTGACCATCATATGGTACTCAAATGGTTGTAAAATTTTCGAATAAGTTTAATCTTCCGAAATCAAATGTCTCTTTTAATCGTGGAAACACAAAGTTTACATGGTAGAAAAGAATGTCTATGTCGTGCCAGTTGTTTTGTACCTTTCTACTTGGTTTGAGACGATATACGATGACTAGTTGAGAGCCAAACTATGGCACATTGTCACCTTTTTCTAATCCACTCCGTCTCAATTTTAGGTTCTCTATATTAAGCTAACCATATATGCACTTTGACACATTAATGAATCAATTAATCACAATAATTATTAATCAATGATCAATTACAATGCAATACGAGATGTAGTTGGATTGATATCACACTTTGTTAAACAATGAAGAGTATGGGGATATCTACATCACACTTTTATATAATCTAACATAAATTTTAAACCATTTATCTCATCTTAGCTAAAAATGTTAAAAAAGATGAAATCACCGGTCCGGTCCAAATGTCTAATAACAAAACACTGGATCACAAAACACAATATTCATTAAGTTTATAAGAATATTAAAGAATCCATATAATGATTTTATTAACAGACACTTGTTTGGTCATATTTTAAAAAATGGAAATTTCATAAAGAACACCACATAATCTGATAATATAGTACCATAAACATGCATTGACCCCTTTTTAAATGAGAATCAAATGAGGTAAATTTAACCAAGTACTAACTAATAATCAAATGTTATTTAAACATTTCAAGGGAATTAAAAAATCAACTCATAATTTCCACCCTGGTACACACACACACACACATATAAACACAAACATACACACTGAAATTAATTGCAATCTAGAACACTGAACATTAAGGGATCTGAACATCAAGGCTGATACACAAACATAGACAAAGACACACATACACTGAAATTAATTACAATCTAGAACATCATACACACTGAAATTAATTGCAATCTTAAACACCGAACACTGAGGGATCTGAACATCAAGGGACACATACAAACACATATACACAAATCGAATAAAAAAATCGCAATCTAGACAAAAAATTCTTGCAAATCCATATATACACAAAAATTTGCCCAATCCATATATCTATATAAATTCAAATCCAAAAATAATAACAAAATCAAGAACAAATCAAACATAAATTAGAACTCAATCTGGAAAATCCTAGAAATTTAAGACAAATAGTGAGCTTTTTATATCTGCGTGATGGAGCCTCATCGGCGCCGGAGGTGGAGATCTATAGAGGAAATGGAGTGAGAGAACTATACGTGCGAGCGGGAGAGAGAGTTGCGCGGGCGAGAGAATAAGAGAGAGTTGTACGAGCTGTAGAGATATCTCTTGATGTGAGAGATCCGGGGAAGAATTTTGAGGAGTGAATTTTGGAGCGGGAATGGAAAAAAAGCCCCGCTTATTTTTTCCATTTATCTCAAATTTTACTCAAAGGCTAAAATAATTAACATTACAAAGGGTATATTTATTTCATCTATATATAAATGTGAGATAAATGGTTTTTTTTATCTCAATTTTGCTTAAATTGAAATAAAAATTTACTTTTAAAGCCAAATTGACATAAAATAGTATCATTTATGTCAATTTACATTTTTCTAGCAAAACGTCAATTTTTAAACTAACATAAATGATGTTTTTCTTGTACTGGATGTACAACAAGGGGGTCAAACAAAGGAAGTTTTAAGTGGGGGATTATGTCCTCAGGAAAATTCTTAATAGCACCGCAAGGCCGACAAGCTAGGGCCCAATTGAGAGGGACCATTAAAAGTAATCAAAGATGATCTACAAAGAGCCTAACACTTAGAAACAGTGGAGGGCAGAGAGATGCCAAGAGCATGGAATGTGGCCAACCTTTGGAATTTTTATTTTTAGTCTTACTTTTCAACACTTTTCATAAATTTTCATTTTAAAACTTATATTGCTCGCGGTTAATTATTTCAGTTATGAATATAGGCCCTTATTTCTTTGTTTCGCTCAATCTCATAATTATCTAGTTGATTTACATTGTTTCCAAAGTAACAGGCTCATAAGTGACATTAATCTTTGAAAGTGCCGATCAGGCTTTAACTTAATTACAATAGCAATTCAACTTATTACAATTAAACTTAAAGTACTCAAGTGCTTGTTAAAGTCAACATAAGTAACCTCACGACTTGTCCAGGAAAACTAAAAGACCTATAGGATATCCCTACGCAGTACACCAAATTTTTTTGGTCGAATAAAATCCTGAACGGGTGGATAGCCCATAGACTAGGTACATTTTTTCCATTGTCTCTTCTAGGCATAAGGGAGTGTGACGACCCGACCGAAAAGGTAAGAAAGACAAACATAACACATGTAAGGCATAATGGCATATAAAAAAAGTAGAAAGATCAGTATTAACTTGGTTCTTTGATAATGTCCGATTACAAAAAGTACCCATTATAAAATAATTACAAATATTACAAAAATTATCACAACAGTTTAAGGTCGGTGCGCCAAAAATTGTTTGATGTGTTTCCTCTGACCATCATCAAGATCAGGCCTATATTCATAATCACTGTGATGACCTTCCAAGTAGCTTTCAATAAGCTGAAGAGGAATGGCATTTAAGGTGACCCACACCTCATCTCGCCCAAAAGGAGTTGTCGGTATGCTGGAAACTTAATGTGGTATATATACCAGAGTTGGTAAGCCTTAGGTTCTTTAATAACCTTAATCGCATTCAATAAATCGTGATTTTAGGCCATGTCTTGAGCTTCTTATAGTCTTACAAGGGCATGCATTTATCCCTCAGCCTAACTAGCCACCCAAGCTACTTAGGGACCCATCCTAAGCTTCTTTACATTACGATTTAGTCCCATTATCATGACATTCCTCCTTTGAGCCTTCTCCGCGACATCGGAAAGTCTCCTCTTTGGATCATCATTTTATGACTAGATTAAAGCACCGACCTCCCCCATATCCTTAATTTCGACAAGCTGGGCCTTAAGGCCATTTATTTATTTTTGCAAGGAAGATCACACATCATCTAAGTTTTTAAGGTTATCTTTCTACTTGGCAACCAAGTTGGGCTGGTTCTTGTAGGCCGTAGTCCTTTTCTTTAAGTCCTTACAAGCAATAAAAATTGCTCGGCGAGCTTATATGATTTGATCCCGCCCGAGAACATTTTCTATGTTGCTAGAGGAAGAAGTCTCCTCAATAACATGCGATGACATCAAAGCAGAGAAGATAATAATTTATCAAAATTGCTTAAATTAGCACGTTCAGAGTGAAGACAATACTGTAATAAAATAGAAGTAAAATCTATTACAGCCCAACACCAAGTGATTCATCCCGAATATTATATTTTTTACCCCTTTATTCTTGTGCATTTTAGCCCCCTTGTGTACCTTAATTCCTATATTTATGATCGTTAACTAGAGAACCTTTTATTATTGATGTGTATATGATTTTGAGGTTTAATTGATCTTTTGTAGGTGTTATGAGTGCACAGTGCAAAGTTGGATGCATTTCGAGAATGTTTTATCGCAAGATGCAACTTCATGAGAAATTTGGTCTTTATAAATTCCTTATTTTGTATGGTATAAAAGCACCAACATGTAGAAAATTGAATTATTTTTGCGTGGGTTCCAACGGTGAGTCATTACGATCCTGAATGGGGAAGTTATGGTCATTTTTGAAATATTTTGGCATATTCTTCATCTTTAAGGGTAATTTGGTAATTTTACATTAATAATTTTTAGGGCTTAAAAGCACCAACATGTATAAAATTTAATTACCTTTGCGTGGGTTCTGACCGTGCATCATTCTGAGTCTGTATAAACATTTTATGCCTTTTTCGGTATGATGTGTCAGAATTGGATCGGAGTAGGAATGGTACTGCCAGGATCCGAATCGATTCGAAATATCACCTGAACCGACTCTGCTACAGTAAAAGTCCACAAATGCCTATTTTAGGTGTTTTTTACTGGGGGATATAATGGGTTAACATTTTCTTAAGTGTTGGGGTTTCATTTTACATCATCTTCAGGTTAGAATAGCTTAGGATTTTTGCTTGGGAGCTTTCCCTCCCCCTCTCTCTCTCTCTTTGGGTTTTACCCATTTTTGTCTGTAAGTTACACTATTCATCTTCTTCCCCCTACATCTTGTTTCATTTCTTTGTTTTAAGACTTTTTAATTAGTTTTCTTGCTTTGTTAACTAGTTGTTGTTAGTTTATTAGTTTTTTTCATTTGTTAATTAGTTTTATTAATTATTCTTAGCACGTATAATACTTAGTTTAAAGGTTGGGGGGGGTCATATTTTCACCATTAATGGGTATTGAGCTTTGAAATCTAGGTTTTGTTTAGAAATGAATTTAATTGAAAGCGTGTGTAATAAAGTTGGAATATTTGTCATTTAACTTCCTTTGCCATGCAACGATAGTGTTTATAGCAATCTTTCGAAATTAATCCATTTGTGACCATATTCGAAGAAAAGTTAGGCTTTTATTGCTGACTTGAATTTCTTCATGTTTGATGTTTATAGTTAATTGAATATGCTCACTTAATTGTTCGAACCAAATCCCTTTTACGTGATGTTATCCCATGGTGGGGATGTGATCCTAATCTCATTTTCTTAATCTTTGTTTAATTTCAATTGCGTAGTTAACTTTTCCTTTTCCCTGTTAAATCGTCATCATGTTTTACACTTATATTTGAGAAGTAATAAATCAATTAACATCTATCAAACATTTTCATGTGGATTTTCAATAGCCGGACTAGCCTTTATACTCTCATAAAGAGTGTAGTTAATAGTTTAGTTTTTTTTGCATTGCGATCAAAAATTGATAACAACGATTAGCATATCTAGATAAACGCTCAGTTTTCGCCATACCAAAAATATCGTCATTTCCGGCGAGTGATTCATTTTAGGATTCCAGTGTTTTAATACTTTGTGCATATATTGTTTATTCTTTTCACTTTCTTTATGACTTGTAGTAAATTATTTCGAGAAAATTGAAATTTTAGTGCTCGCCACGTATTTGAATTGCCAACTTTGAAATGCCTCATTCAAAATCTTATGATGGTTTTAATTTTTAAGATAATAGTTCTCAAGGTTACACTCCTAAGACTATGCATAAATGCCTACAAATTCTTGAAGATGAAAGAATTGAATGTAAAATTTAAGAAGTTATATGTACTCACTCATCTCCTTAACAATCATCTAACTATGACTAAACCTCCCAAGAAGATGTTATGTCTTCTTGTTGGTTTGATCAAGATTTAGCGGAAAAGTAATTGTATCACCAAGTCGAGAGTCATAAAGCTTGGTCTTTAAAATAAATGCCCAACTCGATGAAATGATCTTTTTTTTGGCAAACTCAGTTGAGGTTGAAACTTGCATTTCACCTCAACCCTTTTTTGACGAAGAAATCATTGAGGGTGATCCAATCACTTTCAAATTTCAACCTCTTATCAATATTTCAAATTCTATTAAGGTTGAAGGTCCTTCATTTTCTTGGTTTCCCACCATTATCGAACCATTAAATCTATCGTAAGAATCAGATGAAAGTATTGAGTACTTTGACTCAATTCTTGGACGGGAGTGTTTCTTTGATATGCTTTATCTTATGGGTTATTCATTTGCACTTGCACCTCCTCCCATTCCACTTAAAAAATATTGGGAGGTGATTTTTATTTTCTTGGGACCAATTTGGTCTTGTTCCCCTTAACATCCAAACTCTTCATCATCCTCCAATTTTTTTTAATTGGTGATGGTTCATTTCTTACACCTTATACATGCCTTCCGTTGTTCAAACGAAATTCTTATTTTTCGGGAGGCATGTTTTCAAATGAGGGACCATGAATTATCCCTCGATGTCAAAATGTGTTTTCGGTGGACCCTCAAAATTTTTAACTTCTAGTGTATAGTTAGTTAGAAGTTAAAACTTTAGATTGTACATATTAGGTTATTTTTTTCTTTTTACTCATTATCTAGTGTAATTTGTTAAATTTTTCGTTATTCTTTGTTGTTATACTTGGTGCTAACATATTTTGTAGAATCTTTGGACTTGTACTTATCGAAGATCACTCCATTTTGGGTAATATTTTTTTCCCTCCTTATGGTGTGCTTTTTATTTACAATGACGACAATGGAATATTTAAGTTAAGGGGTGTGGGATATTCTTCTCGTTCGTTGTTTAGTTTCATTGATTTGATCACATGTTCATTCCAAGCATGCTTTTGTTGAAAAATTAAAATTTTCAAAAATATTTTCTTTCTTTTCTCCTTCGTTGGCGGTTTTGCCGCTGTTTTCGATGATAAATTTTACTAAATGCCCAATCCAATAGATAATTAAATGATACATGTTCTCAATTTTAAAAGTTATTAGACTTTAGTCCTCAAATAATTGATATTATGAAAAACTTCATCAATTAAAATTTAAACCCATGAGCACATGCACTTTTCTTGGTTAATTGATTTGGCTTAAGATTTTTATAATCCAGTAATATTTTTTTGCATTGTATATACTTACACCAAGTGAGATTTGCACTTTTCTTTATTTGTGAGTGTTATACATTACTCTTTCCTTCTTGAAAACTTTAAAATCATCGGTAATCTCACTATTCTTTCATTTGATCGTTCATTAATTGAGTTCATATATTGAAATATTTTACTTTATCATGATTTTCAAAGTTAGTTTGACTCTATAATTGCATAAATTTTAGGAAAGGATCGTAGGTCCACTTTGTTAATCACTCATATTGACCTTCACCTCACCTTATATATTTTCGTAGTCATCCCCTTCGAACCTTAATATAGCATTTCGTTTCAAAACCCAAATCCCATAGACAACTCCACATTGGAGCTATAAACCATATTTATCACCTTCCATACCTTTTTTTGGAATGGTACTTGGAATTGAATGATTTTGTTGTTTTGTGGTTACAACTGAGCACGTGAGAGTGAAAAGAAAAGAAATGTGAAAGTGAAAAGAGAAGAAAAGAAAAGGTGAAAAAAACAAAGAAAAACAAAAGATAAAGAAGAGAAAAAAAAAGACAAAAAAAGAGTTTCTTTTATTCACATAGTGTTCAATAAGCTTTGTTCACTCTCTCCAATGTTGTATTCAATGCTTGTTATGGAAATCATATTATAATTTTGAAATTGTTTTCAATTTTCCATTATCCTAAATTTTTCATCCCCGAACACCTTCGAATTCGTAAATATCCCATTCAAATTTCATAAGCTTAACCCCAAGCCAACATTACAACCCTATAAACGTCCTATAAGATCCTGAGGTGAATTCGATTCGAAGTCATAATAATTGCAATAATTTGTGAAAATTCATTTCACCTCATTTAATGATGATATCTTTTTATTGTGATTACATTTTTTTCATTTTATATTTACCGTTCTTCAATAATGACATGTGTGCAGACTACTTTCCATTTACATTTACTCTTTATGCCCACATGCTCTTGTATGTTCTACCCCATTGCATAATGATTTTATTTGTTGAGTGTAATCACCGGAGATGATTGATATCATGCATGCTTTAATGTTTATCTGGTTTATAAAAGTTTTGTCAAATCATACTTTTCATGTGCTCGCTTTTCCTCCCACACTTAAAGTTTTGATTTGATGAAGTTCATTTTATAATGTTAATAACTACGGACTTTTGTGTGAATTCATTCACTTTGTTAACAACATGTTTGAAATGATTTTTATTATACTTTAGCATGCCGTTTTGATTGATTGGCCATATTTTGAGGAAACTTTGATATTTCTGGGTTTCATCCGTGAAAACCCTCAAAAGACAACACTTGTCCACTAAGGTAACCTAGGGGTTTAATGACTTATTGCATATGTTAAATGAAATATTTCGTCCGCGAGAGTGGCATTTATCCTTTGTACATATTTTCTCCTTTTTTAGTGTTTGTTCCTTCTTTGGTTTCTTTTCATTTCATTGCTAGGGACTAGGAATGTGTAAGTTAGGGGTGTGATTCGTCTCAAAAATTTTAGTTTTTACCCCTTTATTCTTGAGCATTTTAGCCCCCTTATGTACATTAATTACTATAGTCATGCTCGTTAACTAGACAACCTATATTATTGATGTTTATATGCTTTCTGAGGTATAATTGAGCTTTTCTAGGTGTTATGCGTGTATAGTGCAAAATTGAATGCGTTTTGGGAAATTTTCACCCCAAGACGCAACTTCAAGTGAAATTTGGTGTTTTTGAACTCTCTATTTTGTATATTATAAAATCACTAACATGTAGACAATTTAATTATCCTTATGTGGGTACAGACCATGCGTCATTACTATCCTGAATGAGAATGTTATGGTCATTTTTGGTAAGTTTTGGCATATTTTTCATCTTTAAAGGTAATTTGGTCATTTTATACTGGACATTTTAGAGGGTTTAAAAGCACCAACGTGTAGTCAATTGAATTATCTTAGTACAGTTTCTGACCTTGCATTATTCCGATTTCGTATGAAGATTTTATGACCTTTTCTATATGACGTGTTAGAATTGGATCGGAGTAGGAATGGTACTACCAGGATCCGAATCGATTTGGAATTTGACCCGAATCGATTCGACTATATTAAAAGTTCACAAATGTGGGGGGTCATTTTACATCATTTTTAGGTTAGAATAGCTTAGGGTTTTTGCTTGGGAGCTTTCCCTCCCTCTATCTCTCTTTAGGTTTTACCCATTTTTGAATGTAAGTTACACTATTCATCTTCTTCCCCATATATCTAGTTTCATGTTTTTGTTTTAAGCCTTGTTAATTAGTTTTCTTACTTTGTTACCAAGATGTTTTTAGTTTATTAGTTGTTTTCATTTGTCAATTAGTTTTATCTATTGTTCTTAGCATGTATAATACTCAATTTAAATGTTGGAGGTCATATTTCCACCATTAATGGATATTGAGCTTTTAAATCTAGGTTTTGGTTAGAAATCCATTTAATTGAAACCTTATGTATTAAAGTTGGAATATTTGGTGTTTAACTTCCTCTGTCATGCAATGGTAGTGTTTATAGAAATATTCCGAAATCAATCCATTTGTGACCATATTCGAGCAAAAGTTTAATATTTTATTTTTGAATTTAATTTCTTCTTATTTGATGTTCATAATTAATTGAATCTGCTCGATTAATTATTTTCGAACCAAATCCCTTTTATAATGACTTCTCTGTGGACTTAGACAATTTTCCTAACCACATATATTTGTGTGTTGTGTGATTGGGATATTTATATTCATCTTCTGATTTATTTTTTGGATCTTTTAATTGTGATTAATTTGCACTCACAGGGGATAGCTTGGTTCAAGAGATATTTTTTGTTTAATTCACTTTGAAGAACAAGGGGGATTTTTGCATGGGTTTGTTAGTTAAAGGTAATATTGTAAAGTGGATGGAACTTTCTCTTACTCAAAATTCATCATTTCTAGGATTATAAAAACCTTAGCTTAAATGGTTTTAGGGTGTGTAGCTTTAATGAAATGGGCTTTGATTATTAGAACTCATGGGGTTTGATTTGGAACTTGGATATAATAGCTTTTATGTTTGAATATTTACATCAATGGTGATTTGGGTTTGAATCTCATATATATGGAAAGTGTCTTAGAATCTTTGTTTTCCTTTTATAAATCTCAAGTAAGAAGACACAAACTTAGGTTAAGGCTTGATGGTTTGTGATGAAGGTAGATGGTCTTATTAATAGTGTTAGAGGGCAACCAAATATTAGTAAAAAGGTTGATAATCAGGTTGGAAAATCTTAGGCTATTAAGTTAAAAGGTTGGAGAGTTTTAACAAATGCATGTTTTAAATCATCCTACTTTTAGTCGAATAAAAGTAGGGTTTAGTAGACTAAAACTCCTTTTGGTTAGGTTTATATGGTTATCACAAAGGTTTAGCTGTCTGTAAAATACCGTAGTTGGCTGAAACTACTTTTAGTTGACTATAACTAAGGTTTAGTCAACTAAACCTCATAGGTTTTAGGAAAAAGGGTGTTTGGTTTAGGTCCATCCTTTAAGGAAGGTTGACGGAGCTCCAATATTGGTTTAGGTGTGTTCGTTTTGAGCACATACATGTTAAAAATGTTAGTTTACTTTTGTACAATAGTTCTAAAAGTAAAAAAAAAATAAAGTAATAATCAACAGGACTTTTGAACATTCTCTTGACTTGATTGGTCCATTGAATGCGGGCTTGTGATATGTATGTATGGTTGATCTTTGATCTTCTCTTAGTTGATGTGATGATGCTTATATGATTGAGATTTAAACTTCTCTAGTTGGATGTTTGAACTTTTATTGATTCTTATGACATGATTTTATTTGGATGTTTTCTTTGTGATTTGATGATGGTCTTCCTTGTATGACATGTTTATGTTGATCTTGTATTGAATGGGATCTTCATTTTATTGGGCATGTTATTATGGTTTCATGGTTGATGTGTTCCTTGAGCATATCTCATAATGAGATTGCTTTAATCTCAAGTAAATTATAGAGAATGATGAAGTTATGATCTTAAATCAATTGTGTTGTCATTATACAAAATCCTTTTTTGGTTAAAATACATTTGGTTTCACACCAAATACCCCACGTTGAGTTGGGGATTTTTCAGAATTTTGTTCTAACTAAGTTTATGTGCTAAGATCTAATTGGTAAGGTGGGGGCTATATAGACCCTTTGAAACCCTATTAAGGTTACACTAGTAGAGGTTACTGAATAATCTATTTTCCTTTGTATTTCAAAATAACACTATAAAGAATGGATGTCTAATGCTATTATGCTAGCCCAAAGCCTCGTATCAACAAATAACTTTGGGAAAACCTTGAATCTCTGGAAAAAGACCCCATGATCCTATGGCTAGCAGCTCATGAATTGAATGATCCTTTATATAAGATTAAAATAGTATGTCAAAATAAGAACTTACTAGTATACATCGTTCCAACTCCCATTTATAGTAGATATGAGGGATTTCTCCAACCAGTTGCAACGAAAATTTAGTTATCTTGGGAAATCTTCTAACCAACTGAGACCTGATGAATTGAAGAGTATTGATGATGCTCACGTGGATGTCTCTTCTGCGGGTATGACTAAGAAAAGGAAAAATAAAAAAAAAACCTCCAGTTTCTGTTATTTAAACCAGGTCTATTACTAAACAATCTCAAGCTCGACTCCCTAACATTTCCTTATGATTAGTCTTCTGTTTTGGAATATCAAAGGTGTGGGGAATTATGCTTCAATAAGAAGACTTAAGAAGATAATTAATAAATATAATATCTGTATGATTGCTATTCATGAACCAAAAATTAATGTAGTCAATCTTTCCTCTCTCTCGAATAAAATTGGATTTGCTAGGCATGTATCTAATGTGGGAGGTAAATTTTGGATTTAAAAAAAAAAGTTGTCGCCCCAAGTTCGTTTAAAATATCGATGAGTGAACTTATTGACCTTGGAAAAACATAATCATGATTAACTTGGACAAATAATAGGGAGGGATTCACAAACACTCTATTAAGTCTTAATAGAGCTCTAAAAAATATGACTGGAGAATAATGTTCCCCAAGGCGAGTGTGGACAATCTTCCAAGGGACACATCGAACCACTCCCCATAATTATCAACATCGAAAGTAGACAAAACACCTCTGGTAAACCTTTTTGAGTTCTTGCTGGTTAATTTCTTCATTCAGATTTTGGGAATCTTGTATTGAATAGTTGGAAAAATTATAATGATCTGAATACTAGTTCAACCAATTTTTTGGATAAGGCTAAGAAATAAAGAGACTTTTGGAAATATTTTTTGAAAAAATATAGAATGCTAGTGAGGTTAAAAGTAATCCAAGCTTCCCACGAAATTAAATTCTAACATAATTTGGATATTCTAAAATAAACTAAGAATTGTTTATAATAATATCCTTAAAGAGGAAGAGATATTGTGGTTAGAAAAAAAATCCCGTGTTCAATGGTTTTCTTAAGGGAACAAGAATACAAAATTTTACCATGCCTCAACCATAATGATAATAAGAAGAAATAAAATTGATAGGCTTAGTTACAATGGCACATGTGAAGATGACCCCACTTTAGTTGCTACTCATGCAAATCGTTATTTTCAATCTTTCTCATCATAAATACTCGTATGAACTTAAAATAATTTTGAAGAGGAGAATTTTATGAAATTCACTAATATTGATATCAACTTACTTACTACTCCTATTTGCCTTAGTGAAATTAAGAAATCTCTCTAAACATGAAATAGTGGAAAGCCCCCGACCCTGATAGGGTGCAATTCATGTTTTACCAAATATTTTTTAATGTGGTTAATCCAACATTAGATTATTTTATTAACCTTAATTTCATTCATAATACTTTTCATATCAAGCTTAGTGTTATCCATATTACCCTTATTCCTAGAATTGAGAACATAAAAATTATTTATCAATTTAGACCTATAACTCTTTTTAATGTTTCTTATAAAATCATTAAAAAAGTTATTATTAACATATTGATACCTACCCTTATTAGGGTCATAAAACCTTTTTCAATATAGTTTCCTCCCGGTAGACAAACAACGAATAATATCATTATAACCCAAGAGATCATCAATACTCTTGAGAAGAAAATAGGGACTATTGGAGATATGAGTCTTAAAGTTGATTTGGAAAAAACCTATGTTAAGATAAATTGGGATTTTCTTGAAAATGTGTTATATTATTTTAACTTGAAACAAAACTGGATACAGTTTATCATGTCTCGTGTTAGAGGGACCACCACTTATATTCTTTGGAATGGGACACCTCTTCTAAGTTTTAATCCATCTACAGGATTGAGACAGGGAGACCCACACTCCTCATATCCTTTAGTTATGTTCATGGAGTATTTATATAATATTATCAATGAAAACATCCATAGAAAGAAGTGAAAGGTGAGGAAAAAAATTATGATATCATTATGGGTACCTTAAATGAATTTTGTGGGATCTCTGATTAACAAATTATCTTTACTAAGTCTAAAGTCTATGTCTCACATAATGTGCCTAGAAGGGAATCATTGCACTTAAGTTTTTGGGATCTTAAGTATTTAGTCTAAATTTTAAAGATTCATATGTAGTCACTCCTTTATTTTTATTTTTTAGTTGTTGGTCATGTTGTAATAGTTATGGGATAAGTGTCATTCTCTAGGAAAGGAATAGGAAAGGTTAGAGAATGTTACAAGGCAGTTAGGGGAAATTTTGTGTGGTTATGGGACTTCATATAATTTAAAAAATACATAGTATGGGAGGCGAACAAAACTTTGCAAATCGATCTAAACCCCAAAAAATCTATAAGTTTTTCTAATGGGATGATCCTTATAAAGGATTTGGGAAATTACTTGGGCTTCCCATTGATACATGGTAGATTTCGTAAATATCATCTTTGAGAAGTTCTAGAGAAAGTGCAAAATAAGTTGATGAGTTAGGGAATGAAAACTTTTTCTTTAGCTGGTAGATCTACCACTGTCCAAACGATCATGTCCACTATCCCTTCATATTGCAGTCAAAGTGTGTTATTTCCTAAAAATTTCCATAATAACCTTAATAATATTAAATATGGTTTCATTTGGAGTGACGAGGAGGGAAATATGAGGTTACATCTTCTGAATTGGCAGACAGTGTGTAGGCTCAAATTTTTTGGTTGTTTAAAGATTAGAAGTAGTGAAGATTATAATTTTGATATGGTCGCTAAACATGGATGGAGAATTATGAATGAGTCCCTTAATCTTTGGATACAAGTCGTGGAAAATAAAAATACTAAAGATACCAACCTTAGTACATGGACGATTAAGACAAATGCTTACCCTATTTTGAGAAGCATTAATAAAGCTGTCGATGTCCTTATTAGAAAAACTAAATGGGTTGTCAGGAAATGAGATAAATTCTATGATTTCAGGGATTGGTGTTACAATGATAAGATCATACATGCTATTGAATATTCATCCAACAATCAAGATATGTTAGTTATTGATTTTATCTCTACGAATTGGGAGTGGGATATTAACCAAATTAATCTTTTGTGAAATAGAGACACTGCGAATACTTTTTTGAATATCCAACTTCCCCATATTGTTAAAAGTAAGGATAAACCTATATGGGCTCTAAACTCTATTAATAATTTTTTTATGAGGTCTTGTTATATGTCTATTATTGATGTGTATCCCATTAATAGCTCTAATACCATTTGGAAGATGAAAGCTCCCAAAAATGCAAACGGTTCATTTGGCTCACTCTCCATGACAAATTGATGTCCAACCACCTTAGAGTGGTTATGGACTTTTCAAGTGATTCGAGTTTTGAGAAGTAGAGGTCATATGGGGATGTTGATCATATTTTCAGGGTCTCTCATAAATGAAAGACCATTTGGCTCAATTTTATTACCATCGATAAATCGCAAGAATTTATGAATCTTAATTTTTGGGTGGGTTATGGATTATATTTTGATAAAAGGAAAGGAAAATTATAAGGGTTTGTCTTGATATGTCATCTTTATTTTAATTTTGTGGAACGTTTTCAAAGTGGGAAATATAATGAGTTTTGACAAAATTAATGTCCCTCGCATGTGGTGGTTAAAATGAGTTGGGAGCTTGCTAGGATATTCCATAAGCCTTCCCAATTAAACCGCCATAAGCGAGGGATAAAAGTTCTGTATTGATAACTTGGAAATTTCTTGTTGAACTTACAATAAAAATTAAGATGGATGGTAGATGGGATAGGAATATCAGGATTGGAAGCTATGTTAATTAGTCCAGGAATGAACAATTTGCTTGGGTGGCCAGTCTCTATGAAAAAATAGAAGGGACGATTACTTCCTTCAAAGTTGAATTAGAGAGGATATTCTATGGGCTTAAACGTATTAAAGAGAGGATGGAGATGAGCAATAGTAGATATGTATTCCTCTATGGTGGTATATCTGATTACAAAGGCGAATGTGGAGAATCACTCTTTTAATACTATTATTGAAGTCTATAAAGGACTCACTTAAGATACCTGAGAGAAAGTGATTCACATTAGAAGGGAAAGAAACAAATGTGTCGATGGTTTGGTAAAATTGGGCAGCCAGAATAACTTAAGTTATGTTAAATTATGAGGTCCACCAAAAGAAATTCAAGATCAATTGGACAAGGATCAACAAATATAAAGCTAACATAGAGGAAGTTGATTTGGTTTTATTTTTCTTAGAACAACATTTTTAGCCGTTTTGTTGGTTAAGGAAAAAATATACACGCATATGTGGTTTGTAATTGACCACAACAAATTTGTTACAAGATGTCTTTATTGAAAATGCGATTATATTTTGTGAGAATATATGAATTTGGCTAAAAACATCACATTTTCTCTTTTTCAGAATTACACTGTGATTAAAAGCATTGAAACATTATGCTTTAAAAACTATTGCTTTGGTTCCAGGGAGAGAAATTAGCGGTGCCTTTAGTAAAATCCGTATAGATAAATATGAGTTCTTGCTTCAGAATTGTTAGATCATGAAGAATTGAGAAACACAAGTGTTAGGGTTATAGATTATAATATTTTTAATCTCAATTAAAATAACTGAATGAGAAATAAACTAATTTCAATTAATGCATCGATTAAACATGCGTTGTGAAATATTAGAGAGATTTTATCTTACCTAAGCCTGAATTTAGATTAAATTTCCAAGAAAAATCAACAAACCACAACGCCACGATCTACAAGGAAAACCACAACAAAAAAAATCTCTGCCGACCTAGCTTACGCAAAGTCCACTATGATATAGGATTCCATACAAGGACAATAAATGAATTACTCACGCATCTCGGTGTCCACCGATCTTTGGCTAGCAAGTCGTCATCGCAACAAATATGAAAAACTGCAATAGGAACTTAATATCCATATGATGAAGAGTAAACTTGTTCTTGGTGCAAGAAACTTGAAATCGTAAACATGAATATTTTCTTTATTCTTGGATCTCAAAATATGGGTGTAAACAAGGTTAAAAGAGGCTTAGATTTTCTCTTTGTAAAGAATTTTTCGAAACCATTGTTCTTAAACCCTCTCTGTTGTACCTTGTATATATAAATTTCCACAAAAAAAGATATTGGCACACAACTTGAGGTGAATCATATGAATGAAGTTCAGTCTTGTTCAAATAACCTTAGAAACCTCGTTTGAACAAGACCCAAGGTCATTCTAAAGAGATACCAAATCTCGTTAGAATAGAGATCGCGCGAGCTTTGAATGAGACCTTACATTCTAAAAAAAAAGTTTATTTTAGAACTCATTCGATAGGACACCTTAAACTTGTTTGAATGAGATACCAACTCATTCGAACGACACTATCAAACTCGTTTGTATGACAATAAAGGTTGTTTGGAAGACCTTTCGAAAAATATTTTCTTATAAATCAATTTTCAAAAATAGCCTCAATAAAATTTTAAACGCCCCAACTTCAAATCAAGGGATCAACATAATAAATACTTCAACAAGCATCGGTGTAACACCCCATATTTTTTGGAATATTTAAATTACATGTGTACTCATAATTTAATTAACTTGAGAAATAAAGTGATTTGAATTAATATTAATAGATAATATTGGATTAATATTTACGTGTTATTGTATTTACTTTTGTGATAAGTAAATTAAATTTTATTATTTTATATTACGCAGTATGTGGGTAAAAGGTACGGGTTGACAGAATCTTATTCGGAACACGCATATAGGGTCGTATTGGGAATAAGACGGTATTGATGATAGGTGACTCAGATGGTGATTTCGAGTGCATGGATGATCCATAATGGGTCCTAAGAGTAAAAATTAAGTACCCGGGGTAGTAATTGAGTTCCGTGGGCTTTTTAGACTAGTTGGGACCCCCATAGGGGTATGCAGATCATTTTACATTTTCTATTATAACCTGATTTTGGGTTAAAGGTTAGAAAATGAGATGGTGGGTGAGAATGGACAACCACATTGTTATTTTAAAGCTCTAAGAGAGAAAGACGAGATAAAAGATAAGGGAAATATGAGGGGATCTCAAGAGGAGGATAATTGGGAAGATTTTGGGGGACTTTTCGGGGCTTAATTAATCATCTAAGAACGATTCAGAAGCTTCTATCAATGTAAGGCAAGGATTTAACTTGATTGTGTATTATATGTTGTGTTTATTTCATATCATAATCGGTGAATTTTTTTTAACTTTTAGATGGGATTTATATGCGAAATAGGCTTTTGGGTAATGATTTCATAAAATTTGATTGAGGATTATGCCCTATGAAATCTGATTATGGAACCCCCTATGAAAGTTTAATTCATTATAAAAAACCTGAAATTAAATTATCAAAAAAGGCGATCTTAGGATATTTTATTAGAATTAAGGTGAGGATTAATTATGTATAATTGATGTTAAATCCCTTGAATTAGAATGATATTGGGGAAATTAAATAATAGAAACATGTAACCTTAAGATTGAGATTGATAGGGTAGTTTTATATTGCATTGGGATGATATTTGGGACCGATTTTTGTTGATTAATTGGGTAAAATTGCATAAGATGTAAAGTAGCCCCGTTTAGGCCAAACCCAAGGGCAAACCGGTTCGCCCCCTAGCCGAACCAGTTTAGCTGCCCAGCTTGGCCAGGTTTAGTTGATCGGGTTGGTTCCAAGTTTTTCTGGTTGTCCATGGATGAGATTAAAAATTCTAAAAAAATAATTAGAGATATTATTAATTACCCTGGGATAGTCAGGATAACTCAAGGTGTGAAATTAAGGGTGTTTGGGATGAACGTCATTCAAAAAATATATTAATGGATTGGAATGGGACGTTCGATTGGAATGGGACTATCAGATGGAATTGGGATGTGAGCTAGATTGAGATAAGCTTTGTGTCTTAAATAAACTATAATTTTGAAATAAAAAATAAGTAAGTGACTACTGATGGATTCGGGAGTCAAATTTGGGCTCGAAAAAGTTAGGTTAGTACTACGAGTGATATGTGAACGATAAGCCAACTATATATATATATATATATATATATAGAGAGAGAGAGAGAGAGAGAGAGAGAGAGAGTATGTATGATTATATTTGTGTGTGATTGATATATGTGAAACATACCTACTCTAAGGGATGCTATCGGTGGAGGTTACACGCACTAGGGGATCTACCCTAGCGTATCCTAGCAGGTGTAATATCGACCCCCCAAGTTATAGGTTTATGCACAACAAACCTAAGAGAGTTTGGAGTCCTGTGGACTAATGTGGTATGGTTATGACCCACCGACTAAAGACTATGACTGCCTCCGATTTTATTTTTACGCTTTGGGTTCGGTGGTGTGATTTAGACCTGGTGGCCTAGGTCGAGGTATATATCCTTGGAGCCTGATAGCATACTAGAGATTCGCATCCAGTGAGATAATGTTTGGAGGGATTGTAATTATACATATATAATGAACGATATATATGTACGTATACTTGATGTGATATGAAAATAAGTATACGAGTGTGAAGAAAGTGTGACACCCCGCTTAATAAAATACCGGGTGATCAGTCCTATACCAAATTAAAATAGGAATCCCAATTGGATCATCCTTAGCATCACTGTCGAAAACTTTTTAAGACTTACTAACCACCTAGTATTCCAAAAGTTGGTGCCAATTTTAACTTTTTAATTAACAAAACAGAACATGGGGAATTAAATATAAACCATTCACACAACTCAATGAAAATAAACTGAATCATTAATTACACAACTTGCCGAATAAACCATCGACCACCAAAGTGAAATAATCCAATACAATAACCAACACAGGAATAAAACAAATCTAAAACTGAACTGAAAGTTTGGGCGACATGCCCTAAATAAAACTGAAAATGATACAAGATTCCTACTCTAGGAATTAATGAATGATGCGTATAATCCAAACTCATGCTAGCATCCATGTATGCCGCAGCTCCGTATCCCTGGAATAGAATATCAATCCTGGCGTCCCTGTGGCTGGACACCTAAAAGGTTTTGAAAATAGTTTTATAGCAAGGGTTAGAACCCAAAACATTTTGAAAATATTTAGCAAGTGAATTAACTGCAGTAATTTAAAATGCGTGAATGCGCTTCATATTTAAGTTAGTGTCGCACTCCCTTATGGACATTCTCACCCCTCCACTATTGTGCACACCTACCAGTTACCTTAACCCCACCTAGTTGTGCTACCACGGCCAACTAGTCCTGGTATAACCTTCCCTTGCCATACTAGTCTAACCCGAGTATAATGATTTCCTGAATTATAAGTTATTTCAAAATTAACTTAATTAATCCCTCTTAAATAACAACATATCACCGTATCAGAAGTTATATAAAGTAAATACATCACTCACTGTATTATTACCCGTACATAATATTTACTATCATTATATACGTACCTTTACCACAATATCCACACATATAACATACGTATATCCATCCCTTCGAGTATACCCTCGCCGGATGATTCCCTCTAAAATTCTATCTCACTAGGTGTGCTCACAAAACCTAGTTTCC
Organism: Sambucus nigra; assembly: GCA_949130495.1. Taxonomy (NCBI): domain Eukaryota; kingdom Viridiplantae; phylum Streptophyta; class Magnoliopsida; order Dipsacales; family Adoxaceae; genus Sambucus; species Sambucus nigra. The sequence continues at coordinate 85,273,011 of OX422223.1, read as the reverse complement.
CCAAGTTGGAATCGCTCACCAACTTGGACCAAAATATAAATGAAGTGGAGGCGGTCATATTCCTTCCCTGAAAGGGAGATTAATCCCTCACCCATTTATACCGGACGCTATGACCTGGGGATATACTCGCCCTACTCCTCAAGCTAGGGGATTCACCCACATCACGCAACCTCCCTTGATAGCATTAGAGTATATAAATTGAATAACTATCTAGTCACTGATATTTAATATCACACACAATATATACACGTATATATATATACTATTACTACACCGTATATATATATATATATACTAAAAACCCTGGCTTTACCGTGTACTAAAAATCCCGTACACTACCTGTAATTTCCTGAGTCTGTGGCCCGACTCAACGTAATTAATCTTCTCACTTAATAATTTATCATCTTCCCGAGTCTATGGTCCGACTCTAATATATTTAATTCACACCTCAATTTATAAAATACTTTTCCCGAGTCTATGGTCCGACTCTAATTAAATTAATTAACACACTTACTAATTTTATACCTCCCCGACTCTATCGTCCGACTCTAATTAAATTAATTAACACACCTATTAATTAAATACCTCCCCGAGTCTACCGTCCGACTCTAATTAAATTAATTATCACATTTATTAATTTAATCATTCCCGAGTCTACAATCCGACTCTAATTAAATTAATTATCACATTTATTAATTTAATCCCACCCGAGTCTACAATCCGACTCTAATTAAATTTATTATCACACTTATTAATTTAATCCTACCCGAGTCTACAATCCGACCCTAAAAAAATTAATTATACACATTAATTAATCAACACCAATCCCAGTCTGTGGTCCGACTTTAATATAATTAATTTACACATTAATTAATTAACACAAATCCGAGTCTGTGGTCCGACTCTAATTAAATTAATTTACATACTTATTAATTTAATAACTTGGTGTCACCCCACCATTTTCCCCGGACTCGCTCACTTGGCCCATACCTTAATATTTTCCGAGTCTATATTTCGACTTCAATTTAATTACTCTCTCTTCATAATTAATTTAATACTTTGGTTTCACTTAACCAACATACCCGGACTCGCTCACTTGGTCCATTTTACATCTCATAATTTCGTTCCCACACATTCGCCCACAATGTGTCACACATTCATCTCCATAATTTCCCCAATTAAATTTACCTATAATTTTGTGCATACCCGGACTCGCCCACTTGGTCCATAATTAAATATTTCACCTAAATTCCTTTAATAATGTAGTGCCACCCAACTACAATACCCGAATATTATTTCTCGGCCCATTATCAATAATTATGAATTATTTCTCCAAGTTCGTTTATCTCATGACATACCGTTCACACCCTCCTAAACCCAATTATATCACCTTATAATTGTTGAGGAAATATGTGTCCCATAAAAATTTATCACCAAATAAAAGTAAGGGATTAAAATTTAAATAAAATCCTCATTATAAACAAACAGGCCGAACTGTCAAATTCCTGCGACCCTCGATCGATCGAGCCCCCTGGGTCGGTCGATCAATCGAGCAGGTGGTTGTCTTCCTCGACTTTCTTTTTCAGCCATGGCCGAATTTCCAAGGTTTTACCTCTCCATTTTCCAACCTTAAATGATGATTTTTAACCAATCAATTACTCCCAAAACAAGTCTCAATCATCTATAACTGTTTAGCATTCTTGATTCATACGACATCTCACTATATTTAAATATGGGTTTTCCCATTAAAATTCATCAATCTTGTTCTACAAACCAATTTCCAAATCCAGATTTTCCCCCAGTTTATATTCCGAATTCTTATTCCAATCAAATATCTATACTCAAATATGTTCAACACAACAATTTTTACTATGAATCTCATTCAATAGTTTCATGAACAAAAACCCCATTTTGTACCCATTTATCCCCAAAACGAATTTTGGTTTACACATCACTATGATATGAATTGATTATCATCAATTTAGAAATCACAACAGTTAACCACTTGCCTGAAATTGTTTGTAGGGTCTAATCCGTTGTTGATGTCCCTTAATTTGGCTCCAATAACCTCCAATTTGCTCTTGATTTGCTTTTCTCCAAATCCCCTTCTCAAACCCTAGGTTTATATTTATGTTGGCTCCTATTCCTTAATCTCTCAATTAGGTTAAAAAACCCTTAATCCCGTTTTTTGTCTAATGGGCTTAATTAAAATAGTCCAAATCACTCCGCGTGGGCCCGGCTTTGCCCAAAAATACCCCGAGAGCCAATTACTACCCCCCGGGTACTCTTTTCTGACTATCTCGACCCATCCGGACACAACCGCGCACTCAGAATTGGCATCCGAATTAATTTATAAAAATCCTTATCTCACACCCAACTTAGTCTATTCTGACTCCCGGCTGAGATAAGTGCATACTTCGTCATTAATACCCGAAATGACGTAATTAAATTATTACTATTAACTTAGTAAATAAATTTTCCTAAATATTAACCATTCACTCCCCGATTAATATTTAAATATATATATTGACATAATTAATTCAATTAAAATTACAACACATAAGTAATTTAAAATTCCCGAATTAATTAAATATTAAATGCACAAAAGTACGGGGTGTTACATACTCCCCCCCTTACAAAGGAATTTCGTCCTCGAAATTAAGATGAGTGTAATGTTCCAAGCTTCGCATACTACTCTCTAGTCATGTGCCTCCAATCTCGCTATATCTACCCCATCCGCTTCTAACCATACATTACACAAATATGCATTTAAAATTAACCAAGGCGCCCATACACCCTATACCCGTGCTTAACCGCACAAAATTTGCCTTAATTAATCCGGGTGCCCATACACCCTATCCCCGCGCTCTACCGCACGAAAGTTACCCGACTATACTAGTTGTTACCCATAATATAACTTCTAACCCGTAGTCATATCACACACACACACACACACACACACACACATATATATATATATATATATATATATATATATATATATATATATATATATATATATATATATATACTGCCCGGGTACCCAACCCATGTGCTAACGTCCAAACATCTCCCCATAAACACTTGTCTCTCAACACAAAAGTATATACGTTTACCCTTATGCTACCAAAGACAATATAAAATACCATGCCCTTACTATCACTAGTCCTTGCGCAAAATAAACCCCGAGCTATCTCACTTTGCTCGAAAATAAATCTAACCACCCTGATTCACTTCAGTAAACATCCCCACTTACCGGGATAAAATGTGAGAACACAAAATCTCACTATGTGCTATCGCACCACGCAATACAACATATATATCCACACATATATAGGCTATACGCCCTCTCCGGTGATACCTATTACCAACCATACCCTGGTGTCGCGAACACCAAAATTTTAGACCACTATCCACCACAGTTAAATTTCATCGCTATCCAGCCAATTTTTTAAGGAAATGTTATCAACCCTACTCCCATAATTCTTGAAAGTAGTAATTCCTTGCATAATTCAAACCTTCACTCAGTGTACACCTCCACTCTCACATGAGGAACACCAAGGAACTCCGCTACCCCACAAAAAGTTTATCTACATACTATAGCTGATATAGCCAACGCACCCACTAAGTTCGACTCACCCGCGGACTCTAGTGAAAAATAAGTCTTATATTGTGACATCCTCCTTGTCACTCAAAAATATACCTCACGCCCATAGGATAAAAATAATTACCTCCATACTCCAGCTGCAACGGCTGATCCTCGGGTTCCGGAGCATCTTCTCCCTGCCCGAATGTGCCCATGACTTGCTTTAGTGGCTGTACATCCGGGACCTCGTCCTGTAGTTGACCCCTGCCTCGCTTAAGACAAATTCTCTTCATGTGTCTCGCTTTCCCCACAAACGAAACACCTTCTAATACATTCACCCTACCCCTGGTCCCTTCCATGTTGACCTTGTTGGAATTCCAAACCATCCTACCGATAGCCTCCAGTTCTAGATCGTTTGGCATGATTTCCCTTCCGGAAATCCTGCCCCTGATCTCCTCCAGTCTGCTGCTGGGATACCCCACTGGTATTGTTCCCTTCTGCCTTATCCGACTGGCTAATTCCCACTCCCCTCCCGCTTCCTTTAGTGTGGAAGCGTTATTCTCGACAGTGCCGAAGTGCTGCGTTAACAACATCAGTATAAGCTACTAATGCGTATTTACTAATCAAATGTTTTCTGATTCTCCAGACTAACCCATCCATAAACTTTTCTTTCTTTCCCCTTTCCTTGCCTACCTCATTCGGTACAAAATTTTGCCAATGAGTGAATTCTTCCTCGTAATCGGCCACTTAACGGTCCCCTGGAGTCACCTCACAAAATTTTCTCCTCGTTTTGGTCTCAACCGCTGGAGGAAAAATACATGTGGTCGAATCGCACCCAAAACTCTGCAATAGCTAGTGTGTCCCTTTCCTCACTGTAGTGATCGACTCCCACACTGTAGCGCTGCTCCCACTAAACTAAAAGTGGTTAGCATTTGCTTTCGCACCTCATCGCAATCTCCCCTGTGTAGGTGACGCTGGATATCTCTCTTCCTTGACACGCTATCACTACATCTAAACCCCCTCGCAACTCTGGTGGGTTCCCACTAAAAATAACCTATTTTTCTTGCTTCCACCCCGACGACCCCGCGTGAGTCTGAACATCCGGCGCCACTAACACTTGTGGCTGATCCCGTGGAAAGTACCCTGCCATTGTGACCACCATCGCTTCAACTGCCTATGCCACTATTTCAGTTACCTATGCTGCCAAAATCATCTCTGGCCGTTGCTATGGTAACTCTTGCTCCTAACGATCCTCCCTCGTCTCATCTCCCCCTGCTGCCCTAGTTGCTCTCTCTCTCCTAGGCGTCATCTGGAATGAGAATCGAATTTGTATGAGTTCACTCTCAAATATAAATTTCGCAGAAGAACGTATATGCGCATACGTAATGAGAATACAACAATACTATAATAGGTCTCTATATCAAAGATTGCCAAGCCGAAACGTGAAAAGCCGTACAAATCCTAAGGACACTAGAACCTGATGCTCTGATACCATTTGTGACACCCCGCTTAATAAAATACCGGTTGATTAGTCCTATACCTAATTAAAACAGGAATCCCAGTTGGATTATCCTTAGCATCACTGTGAAAAACTTTTTAATACTTACTAACCACCTAGTATTCCAAAAGTGGGTGCCAATTTTAACTTTTTAATTAACAAAACAGAACATGCGAAATTAAATATAAACCATTCACACAACTGAATGAAAATAAACTGAATCATTAATTACATAACTTGCCGAATAAACCATCGACCACCAAAGTGAAATAATCCAATACAATAACCAACACAGGAATAAAACAAATCTGAAACTGAACTGAAAGTCTGGGCGACATGCCCTAAATAAAACTGAAAATGATACAAGATTCCTACTCTGGGAATGAATGAATGATGCGTCTAATCCGAACTCCTACTAGCATCCACATATGCCGCAGCTCCGTGTCCCTGGAATAGAATATCAATCCTGGCGTCCCTATGGCTGGACACCTAAAAGGTTTTGAAAATAGTTTTATAGCAAGGGTTAGAACCCAAAACATTTTGAAAATATTTAGCAAGTGAATTAACTGCAGTAATTTAAAATGCGTGAATGCGCTTCATATTTAAGTTAGTGTCGCACTCCCTTATGGACATTCTCACCCCTCCACTATTGTGCACACCTACCGATTACCTTAACCCCACCTAGTTGTGTTACCCCGTCCAATTAGTCCGAATATAACCTACCCTTGCCATACTACTCTAACCCGAGTATAATGATTTCCTGAATTATAAGTTATTTCACAACTAACTTAATTAATCCCTCTTAAATAATAGCATATCACCGTATCAGAAGTTACTTAAAGTAAATACATCAGTCACTGTATTATTAACCGTATATAATATTTATTATCATTATATACGTACATTTACCACAATATCCACACATATAACATACGTATATCCATCCCTTCGAGTATACCCTCGTCGGATGATTCCCTCTAAAATGCTATCTCATTAGGTGTGCTCACAAAACCTAATTTCCCCAAGTTGGAATCGCTCACCAACTTGGACCAAAATATAAATGAAGTGGAGGCGGTCATATTCCTTCCCTGAAAGGGAGATTAATCCCTCACCCATTTATACCGGACGCTATGACCCGGGGATATACTCGCCCTACTCCTCAAGCTAGGGGATTCACCCACATCACGCAACCTCCCTTGATAGAATTAGAGTATATAAATTGAATAAATATCTAGTCACTGATATTTAATATCGCACACAATATATACACGTATATATATATACTATCACTACACCGTATATATATATATATATAATATAAACCCCGGCTTTATCGTGTACCAAAAATCCCGTACACTGCCTGTAATTTAATATCACACACAATATATACACGTAAATATATATACTATCACTACACCATATATATATATATATATATATTATAAACCCTGGCTTTACCGTGTACTAAAAACCCCGTACACTGCCTGTAATTTCCTGAGTCTGTGGCCCGACTCAACGTAATTAATCTTCTCACTTAATAATTTATCATCTTTCCGAGTCTATGGTCCGACTCTAATATATTTAATTCACACCTCAATTTATAAAATACTTTTCTCGAGTCTATGGTCCGACTCTAATTAAATTAATTAACACACTTATTAATTTAATACCTCCCCGAGTCTATCGTCCGACTCTAATTAAATTAATTAACACACCTATTAATTAAATACCTCCCCGAGTCTACCGTCCGACTCTAATTAAATTAATTATCACATTTATTAATTTAATCCTTCTCGAGTCTACAATCCGACTCTAATTAAATTAATTATCACATTTATTAATTTAATCATACCCGAGTCTACAATCCGACTCTAATTAAATTAATTATCGCACTTATTAATTTAATCCTACCCGAGTCTACAATCCGACTCTAAATAAATTAATTATACACATTAATTAATCAACACCAATCCCAGTCTATGGTCCGACTTTAATATAATTAATATACACATTAATTAATTAACACAAATTCGAGTCTGTGGTCTGACTTTAATTAAATTAATTTACACACTTATTAATTTAATAACTTGGTGTCACCCCACCATTTTCCCCGGACTCGCTCACTTGGGCCATGCCTTAATATTTTCCGAGTCTATATTCCGAATTCAATTTAATTACTCTCTCTTCATAATTAATTTAATACTTTGGTTTCACTTAACAAACATACCCGGACTCGCTCACTTGGTCCATTTTACATCTCATAATTTCGTTCCCACATATTCGCCCACAATGTGTCACACATTCATCTCCATAATTTCCCCAATTATATTTACCTATAATTACTAGTATACCCGGACTCGCCCACTTGGTCCATAATTAAATATTTCACCTAAATTCCTTTAATAATGTAGTGCCACCCAACTACAATACCCGAATATTATTCCTCGACCCAATATCAATAATTATGAATTATTTCTCCAAATTCGTTTATCTCATGACATACCGTTCACACCCTCCTAAACCCAATTGTATCACCCTATAATTGTTAAGGAAATATGTGTCCCATATAAATTATCACCAAATAAAAGTAAGGGATTAAAATTTAAATAAAATCATCATTATAAACAAACTGGCCGAACTGTCAAATTCTTGGGACCCTCGATCGATCGAGCCCCCTGGGTCGATCGATCGATCGAGTAGGTGGTTGTCTTCCTCGGCTTGCTGTTTAAGCCATGGCCGAATTTCCAAGGTTTTACCTCTCCATTTTTCTACCTTAAATGATGATTTTTAACCAATCAATTACTCCCAAAACAGGTCTCAATCATCGATAACTGTTTTAGTGAAAGTGCGGGTAATTTCCTTTTATATATAAAACAAACACGATGCGGAAGCGTAAGATGGTTCACAAAATAAACAACAAATTTTAATTTCTTAAACAAATTAAAATTACACCAAGTGAAGAAAAATTAATCAATTAATATATTTACTTTAACCAATTAATTAATCTATGTCCTAGAATTTGCCTAAGTCATATTTATCAATATTAGCAAATTAGGCGAAACCACATTTTTAGCAAATGACTTGAATTAAATAAACTTTACCCAATATTTAATTTAACTCCAAATTAAATTGAGTGTGATAATTTAAACCGAATTTTATCTTGAATTATCCTAAGCATGCGTTCTAAATTATTTATGCAAGATAAAATAAACCAATCACACTACGCCGCGATGTACGAGAAAAAACCCAAGACGGGAAACAACCTCGGACGTCCCTAGCCACAAATCCACTAGATACGGAATTACAATTACAAGACAGATAGACTTACAACGCACGACTCGATCCCTCTCAAGCCTCGACGCTTCTTCTTGTAGACACCTCTTCCTAGCGGATAACCTTGGAATACCACCGCGGTCTCGGAATCCACTGATGGGACTTTATATGGTCACCGTCACCCGTACATGGAGCCTTTCTCCAAGTGGGTAGAATCGCAACAAAATGTCTTCTTCTTTGATGGATGTAGAAGCAAACCAAAACTTCTCTTTGAAACGGTGTAGAGAAAACCGATGCCAAACTCCAAGCAATTGATATGTATATATGTGAACTTGGATAAACAATATGCGTGTAAAACTAGAGTGATAAAATATTTTCTCTTGAAAAATAGCACTCAAAACTTGATCTTTTTCCCTCTTTGAATTTTCTCTCAAAACACTCTCTAGGAGTTAGAAGGTTGTGAAAAAGATAGATTATCAAAAGTGATTCCCTCACATATTAAAGTCTGAAAAAGTTGGTTAAAAACTAAGTGGGGAAGTGGGTGCAAAACTGCCAAAAACTGTTCCCGCCTGGCATCTCGTTCGAACGACATTTCGTTCGAACGAGACTTCTAACGATGTTCCATATTGAACTCGTTAGAATCTCGTTGGATATCTCGTTCGAACATAAGGTTCGTTCGAATGACATATCGAACGACATTCCAGTGTCCTAATATGGGAACTTGTTGGTAGGTTCGTTCGAACGACATTTTCGTTCGAACGACAATCTCGTTTGAACGACTCTATCGAACGAAAAACCAGAAAGTTTGAATATTCTTGTTTAAGCCCAGAAAACTTTATAAACATTTATTTAAAGTTTTAATTAATTCTTTCTTAAAACAAAACGCAGTTTTTATAAAACCTAACACCTAATAAACTTGTTCCAAGCTCCTATATATATAATATTGCATTCATACCTTGGGAGCATGGAACTATGGTTGATGACGTAGAAACGAGGCACGCAAACCGGCATATTTGATGAAGCTTTATATTCTTTTCCACTACGTCTTCAACACACACTTCATAGGCTTGAGAGTATTACAATTACATACTATCCTATGAATAAATGTTTTTGTCCGGAATTGAGCCAAAACTATATATGGACTCAATTGGAAATTTGTGTCCTTACATTTAGCATTCTTGATTCATATGATATCTCACTATATTTAAAGATGGGTTTTCCCATTAAAATTCATCAATCTTGTTCTACAAACCAATTTCCAAATCTAGATTTCCCCCCAGTTTATATTCCGAATTCTTATTCCAATCAAATATCTATGCTCAGATATGTTCAACACAACAATTTTTACTATGAATCTCATTCAATAGTTTCATGAACAAAAACCCCATTTTGTACCCATTTATCCCCAAAACGAATTTTGGTTTACACATCACTATGATATGAATTGATTATCATCAATTTAGAAATCACAACAGTTAACCACTTGCCTGAAATTGTTCGTAGGGTCTGATCCGTTGTTGATGTCCTTTAATTTGGCTCCAATAACCTCCAATTTTCTCTTGATTTGCTTTTCCCCAAATCCCCTCTCAAACCCTAGGTTTAGAGTTAAGTTGGTTGTTATTCCTTAATCTCCCAATTAGGCTTAAAAATCCTTAATCCCATTTTTAGCCTAATGGGCTTAATTAAAATAGCCGAAAGCACTCCGTGTGGGCCCGGCTATGCTAAAAAATGCCCCGAGACCCAATTACTACCCTCGGGTACTCTTTTCTAACTATCTCGACCCATTCGGACACAACCGCGAACTCAAAATTGGCATCCGAATTAATTTAGAAAAATTCTTATCTCACACCCAACTTAGTCTATACTGACTCCCGGTTGGGATAAGTGCATACCCCGTCATTAATACCAGAAATGACATAATTAAATTATTACTATTCACTTAATAAATAAATTTCCCTAAACATTAACCATTCACTCCCCGATTAATATTTAAATATATATATTGCCATAATTAATTCAATTAAAATTACAACACACAAGTAATTTAAAATTTCTGAATGAATTCAATATTAAATGCACAAAAATACGGGGTGTTACAGAAAGTATATATGGGTATATGACATTAAGGTTTGAATGTTTAATTAATTACTAGAATAAAGTTATGTGAAGTGAATTGATAAATTATAATTGAGGACTATAATTATAAAGCGGATGTGAAAGATAACTGAGAAATTAAAGTGAAATAAAGTACACCCGTCATACAGGGTAACGTATGGGACTACGATTAGTATTGAGACTAGTTAGGCTATGTAGCATATCTAGGATGTTAAAATACATGCATTAGGTGTGCATTATAGATGAGGGGCGAGAGTTATCTTTTACGAGTGCGACAGCGGTTTAAATATGAAATATTGTAGGACGTATTTATTAATATATTTTAAACACTTGCAAAGTACTTTCAAAAGGTTTTGGGTTCTGAACCATATCAAAATATTTTCAAACGTTTAGGTTCTCAGCCACAGGGACGTCGGGCTTAACCATCCTTCTAGTCAGAAGTTGCTGCAGCAGTAGTGGATGCCTACTGGGATTAACTAGACTCTTCTATCCTTGAGATTTAGATAGGAGGTACTTGAGAGTTATTTTGGGAATGTCGCTCAATTAGTTGTTATTTATTTTATTCAGATGCTCTCCTTTCAGTTAGTTGGATTATTATATTATGACCGTTTACTTAGAGTTATCAGCTAATTTATTTATACTAGTGAGTGTGAGTTTAATTACTTTCATGGTTGGTTATGTGAACGAGAATTTTGTGCAAGTAAGTTTGTAAGTTTTAAATTTGACACCATGCCTAATAGGTTATTAGTAATTAATTTTTTTCGATAGTGATGCTAAAAATGAACTAGATGAGATTCTTGTTTTATTTTAATAAAGGATTGATGACTCATTATTGAAATAGGTGGGGTGTCGTAAATAATATTAGACCATCAATATCTAATGTCCTTAGGATCTTTACGAACTGACTACGCTTTCAACGTTGGTTTTCTTTGATGTATATGCTTAGGACTGTCGATTCCTATTGCGATTTATGTTCTTATTTTATTATGTATAATTGAATTGAATCTTATACGAGTTCGGTTGGGTTTTGTATGTCGAATATGAAAGGAAGACAAGTGAGGTCCGTTAGGAGGACCACAGGAGGAGATGCTCAGTCAGATTCACAGACTATTCAGAGGACGGTGACAGTAATAGTGGTCACCACTATTGTTGCTCAGGAAGTTAATGTTGCGATGAACACTAGGGCATAAAATTTTGCCCCAAGCGCCAACATAGCAGACGGTGGCACTAATTCAGACTCACCCAAGTACTGAAAATGGGAGAGAGTCAGACGGGACTTTTAGAAGGGCCATCCGCATGAGTTTTCGAGAAATACGAGCATTTTATTATATAGACAATGGAAGGAGGACATCCAAAGGCATTTGCTTATGGTGGAGTGCACTCTTTCTGGGAAATAGGTTTTGGTTACTTTTAAGATCGTAGGAGCAGTGTTGCAGTGGTGGGAGTCAATCACCATATCTGAGGAGAGAGATACTATGAAAAACATGAGAATTTTTGGGTGTGGTCTGATCATAAGTCCTTTCATCTGCTGTTCAAATAGAGATGCGAAATAAGTTTTTGGACTTATCACAACAGTGTCGAACAGTGGTCGAGTATGAGGAAAAGTTTACTTGTGAAGAAAGTATATATGGGTATATGACATTAAGGTTTTAATGTTGAATTAATTACTAGAATAAAGTTATGTGAAGTGAATTGATAAATTATAATTGAGGATTATAATTATAAAGTGGATGTGAAAGATAACTGAGAAATTAAAGTGAAATAAAGTACACCTATCATACAAGGTAACGTATGGGACTAAGATTAGTATTGAGACTAGTTAGGCTATGTAGCATAACTAGGATGTTTAAAATACATGCATTAGGTGTGGATTTTAGATGAGGGGCGAGAGTTATCTTTTACGAGTGCGACATCGGTTTAATTATGAAATGTTGTAGGACGTATTCATTAATATATTTTAAACACTTGCAAAGTATTTTCAAAAGATTTTGGGTTATGACCCGTATCAAAATATTTTCAAACGTTTAGGTTCCAGCCACAGGGACGTCGGGCTTAACCATCCTTCTAGTCAGAAGTTGTTGCAGCAGTATTGGATGCCTACTGGGATTAACTAGACTCTTCTATCCTTGAGATTTAGAGAGGACGTACTTTAGACTTATTTTGGGAATGTCGCTCAATTAGTTGGTATTTATTTTATTTAGATGCTCTCCTCTCAGTTAGTTGGATTATTATATCATGACCGTTTACTGAGAGTTATCAGTTAATTTATTTATACTAGTGAGAGTGAGTTTAATTATTTTCATGGTTGGTTATATGAACGAGAATTTTGTGCAAGTAAGTTAACAAGTTTTAAAATTTGACACCATGCCTAATAGGTTATTAGTAATTAATGTTTTTCGATAGTGATGCTAAAAATGAACTAGATGAGATTCTTTTTTTAATTTAATAGAGGATTGATCACTCGTTATTGAAATAGGTGGGGTGTCGTAAATAATATTAGACCATCAATATCTAGTGTCCTTAGGATCTTTACGAACTGACTACGCTTTCAACGTTGGTTTTCTTTGATGTATATGCTTAGGACTGTCGATTCCTATTATGATTTATGTTCTTATTTTATTATGTATAATTGAATTGAATCTTATACGAGTTCGGTTGGGTTTTGTATGCCGAATACGAAAGGACGACAAGTGAGGTCCATTAGGAGGACCACAGGAGGAGATGCTCAGTCAGGGTCACAGACTATTCAGATGACGGTGACAGTAATAGTGGTCATCACTATTGTTGCTCAGGAAGTTAATGTTGCGATGAACACTAGGGCATAACATTTTCCCCCAAGCACCAACATTGCAGACGGTGGCACTAATTCAGACTCACCCAAGTATTGGAAATGGGAGAGAGTCAGACGGGACTTTTAGAAGGGCCATCCGCCTGAATTTTTGAGAAATACGGGCATTTTATTATATAGACAATGGAAGGAAGACATCCAAAGGCATTTGCTTATGGTGGAGTGCAGTCTTTCTGGGAAATAAATTTTGGTTGCTTTTAAGATCGTAGGAGCAGTGTTGCAGTGGTGGGAGTCAATCACTATATCTGAGGAGAGAGCTACTATGCCAAAAATGAGAATTTTTGGGTGTGGTCTGATCATAAGTCCTTTCATCTGCTGTTCAAATAGAGATGCGAAATAAGTTTTTGGACTTATCACAACAGTGTCGAACAGTGGTCGAGTATGAGGAAAAGTTTACTTGTGAAGAAAGTATATATGGGTATATGACATTAAGGTGTGAATGTTGAATTAATTACTAGAATAAAGTTATGTGAAGTGAATTGATAAATTATAATTGAGGATTATAATTATAAAGTGGATGTGAAAGAAAACTGAGAAATTAAAGTGAAATAAAGTACACCTGTCATACTGGGTAACGTATGGGACTACGATTAGTATTGAGACTAGTTAGGCTATGTAGTATAACTAGGATGTTTAAAATACATGCATTAGGTGTGGATTATAGATGAGGGGCGAGAGTTATTTTTTACGAGTGCGACAGCGGTTTAATTATGAAATGTTGTAGGACGTATTTATTAATATATTTTAAACACTTGCAAAGTATTTTCAAAATTTTTTGGGTTCTGACCCGTATCAAAATATTTTCAAACGTTTAGGTTCCAGCCACAGGGACGTCGGGCTTAACCATCCTTCTAGTCAGAAGTTGTTGCAGCAGTAGTGGATGCCTACTGGGATTAACTAGACTCTTCTATCCTTGAGATTTAGAGAGTACGTACTTTAGACTTATTTTGGGAATGTCGCTCAATTAGTTGGTACTTATTTTATTCAGATGCTCTCCTCTCAGTTAGTTGGATTATTATATCATGACCGTTTACGGAGAGTTATCAGTTAATTTATTTATACTAGTGAGAGTGAGTTTAATTATTTTCATGGTTGGTTATATGAACGAGAATTTTGTGCCAGTAAGTTAATAAGTTTTAAAATTTGACACCATGCCTAATAGGTTATTAGTAATTAATGTTTTTCGATAGTGATGCTAAAAATGAACCAATTGAGATTCTTGTTTTATTTTAATAGAGGATTGATCACTGGTTATTGAAATAGGTGGGGTGTCATAGATAATATTAGACCATCAATATCTAGTGTCCTTAGGATCTTTACGAACTGACTACGCTTTCAGCATTGGTTTTCTTTGATGTATATGCTTAGGACTGTCGATTCCTATTGCAATTTATGTTCTCCTTTTATTATGTATAATTGAATTGAATCTTATACGAGTTCGGTTGGGTTTTGTATGTCGAATACGAAAGGACGACAAGTGAGGGCCATTAGGAGGACCACAGGAGGAGATGCTCAGTCAGAGTCACAGACTATTCAGAGGACGGTGACAGTAATAGTGGTCACCACTATTGTTGCTCAGGAAGTTAATGTTGCGATGAACACTAGGGCACATGATTTTCCCCCAAGCACCGGCATAACATACGGTGGCACTAATTAAGACTCACCCAAGTACTGGAAATGGGAGAGAGTCAGACGGGACTTTTATAAGGGCCATCCGCTTGAGTTATCGAGAAATACGGACATTTTATTATATAGACAATGGAAGGAAGACATCCAAAGGCATTTGCTTATGGAGGAGTGCAGTCTTTCTGGGAAATAAATTTTGGTGGCTTTTAAGATCGTAGGAGCAGTGTTGCAGCGGTGGGAGTCAATCACCATATCTGAGGAGAGAGCTACTATACAAAAATTGAGAATTTTTGGGTGTGGTCTGATCATAAGTCCTTTCATATGCTGTTCAAATAGAGATGCGAAATAAGTTTTTGGACTTATCACAACAGTGTCGAACAGTGGTCGAGTATGAGGAAAAGTTTACTTGTGAAGAAAGTATATATGGGTATATGACATTAAGGTGTGAATGTTGAATTAATTACTAGAATAAAGTTATGTGAAGTGAATTGATAAATTATAATTGAGGATTATAATTATAAAGCGGATGTGAAGGATAATTGAGAAATTAAAGTGAAATAAAGTACACATGTCATACAGGGTAACGTATGGGACTACAATTAGTATTGAGACTAGTTAGGCTATGTATCATAACTAGGATGTTTAAAATACATGCATTAGGTGTGGATTATAGATGAGGGGCGAGAGTTATCTTTTACGAGTGCGACAGCGGTTTAATTATGAAATGTTGTAGGATGTATTTATTAATATATTTTAAACACTTGCAAAGTATTTTCAAAAGTTTTTGGGTTCTGACCCGTATCAAAATATTTTCAAACGTTTAGGTTCTCAGCCACAAGGATGTCGAGCTTAACCATCCTTCTAGTTAGAAGTTGTTGCAGCAGTATTGAATGCCTAATGGGATTAACTAGACTCTTCTATCCTTGAGATTTAGAGAGGAGGTACTTTAGAGTTATTTTGGGAATGCCGCTCAATTAGTTGGTATTTATTTTATTCAGATGTTCTCCTTTCAGTTAGTTGGATTATTATATCATGACCGTTTACTGAGAGTTATCAGTTAATTTATTTATACTAGTGAGAGTGAGTTTAATTATTTTCATGGTTAGTTATATGAACAAGAATTTTGTGCAAGTAAGTTAATAAGTTTTAACATGCCTAATAGGTTATTAGTAATTAATTTTTTTCCATAGTGATGCTAAAAATGAAGCAGATGAGATTCTTGCTTTATTTTAATAGAGGATTGATCACTCGTTATTGAAATAGGTGGGGTGTCATAGATAATATTAGACCATCAATATCTAGTGTCCTTAGGATCTTTACGAACTGACTACGCTTTCAGCATTCGTTTTCTTTGATGTATATGCTTAGGACTGTCGATTCCTATTGCGATTTATGTTATCCTTTTATTATGTATAATTGAATTGAATCTTATACAAGTTCGGTTGGGTTTCGTATGTCGAATACGAAAGGACGACAAGTGAGGGCCGTTAGGAGGACCATAGGAGGAGATGCTCAGTCAGAGTCACAAACTATTCAGAGGACGGTGACAGTAATAGTGGTCACCACTATTGTTGCTCAGCAAGTTAATGTTGCGATGAACACTAGGGCACAACATTTTCCCCCAAGCACCGCCATAGCAGACGGTGGCACTAATTCAGACTCACCCAACTACTGAAAATGGGAGAGAGTCAGACGGGACTTTTAGAAGGTTCATCCGCCGGAGTTTTCAAGAAATACGGACATTTTATTATATAGACAATGGAAGGAAGACATCCAAAGGCATTTGCTTATGGTGGAGTGCAGTCTTTCTGGGAAATAAATTTTGGTGGCTTTTAAGATTGTAGGAGCAGTGTTGAAGCGGTGGGAGTCAGTCACCATATCTGAGGAGAGAGCTACAATAAAAAAATAGAGAATTTTTGGGTGTGGTCTGATCATAAGTCCTTTCATCTGCTGTTCAAATAGAGATGCGAAATAAGTTTTTGGACTTATCACAACAGTGTCGAACAGTGGTCGAGTATGAGGAAAAGTTTACTTGTGAAGAAAGTATATATGGGTATATGACATTAAGGTGTGAATGTTGAATTAATTACTAGAATAAAGTTATGTGAAGTGAATTGTTAAATTATAATTAAGGAGTATAATTATAAAGCGGATGTGAAAGATAATTGAGAAATTAAAGTGAAATAAAGTACACCTGTCATACAGGGTAACATATGGGACTAGGACTAGTATTGAGACTAGTTAGGCTATGTAGCATAACTAGGATGTTTAAAATACATGCATTTGGTGTGGATTATAGATGAGGGGCGAGAGTTATCTTTTACGAGTGCGACAGCGGTTTAATTATGAAATGTTGTAGGACGTATTTATTAATATATTTTAAACACTTGCAAAGTATTTTCAAAAGTTTTTGGGTTCTGACCCGTATCAAAATATTTTCAAACGTTTAGGTTCTCAGCCACAGGGACGTCGGGCTTAACCATCCTTCTAGTCAGAAGTTGTTGCAGCAGTAGTGGATGCCTACTGGGATTAACTAGACTCTTCTATCCTTGAGATTTGGAGAGGAGGTACTTCAGAGTTATTTTGGGAATGTCGCTCAATTAGTTGGTATTTATTTTATTCAGATGCTCTCCTTTTAGTTAGTTGGATTATTATATCATGACCGTTTACTGAGAGTTATCAGTTAATTTATTTATACTAGTGAGTGTGAGTTTAATTATTTTCATGGTTGGTTATATGAACGAGAATTTTGTGCAAGTAAGTTGATAAGTTTTAAAATTTTACACCATGCCTAATAGGTTATTAGTAATTAATTTTTTTCGATAGTGATGCTAAAAATGAACCAGATTAGATTCTTGTTTTATTTTAATAGAGGATTGATCACTCATTATTGAAATAGGTGGGGTGGCATAGATAATATTAGACCATCAATATCTAGTGTCCTTAGGATCTTTACGAACTGACTATGCTTTCAACATTGGTTTTCTTTGATGTATATGCTTAGGACTGTCGATTCCTATTGCGATTTATGTTATCCTATTATGTATAATTGAATTGAATCTTATACGAGTTCGGTTGGGTTTTGTATGTCAAATACGAAAGGACGACAAGTGAGGGCCGTTAGGAGGACCATAGGAGGAGATGCTCAGTCAGAGTCATAGACTATTCAGAGGACGGTGACAGTAATAGTGGTCACCAGTGTTGTTGCTCAGGAAGTTAATGTTGCGATGAACACTAGGGCACAACATTTTCCCCCAAGCACCGGCATAGCAGACGCTAGCACTAATTCAGACTCACCCAAGTACTGGAAATGGGAGAGAGTCAGACGGGACTTTTAGAAGGGCCATCCTCCTGAGTTTTCGAGAAATACGGACATTTTATTATATAGACAATGGAAGGAGGACATCCAAAGGCATTTGTTTATGGTGGAGTGCAGTCTTTCTGGGAAATAAATTTTGGTGGATTTTAAGATCGTAGGAGCAGTGTTGCAGTGGTGGGAGTCAATCACCATATCTGAGGAGAGAGATACTATACAAAAATTGAGAATTTTTGGGTGTGGTCTGATCATTAGTCCTTTCATCTACTGTTCAAATAGAGATGCGAAATAAGTTTTGGGACTTATCACAACAGTGTCGAACAGTGGTCGAGTATAAGGAAAAGTTTACTTGTTCAGCAAACTTTATGCCCAATGAGGTGGATACAGAGGAGAAAATAGTCCTTAAGTGTGATGATGGACTCATTGGTGTGACACCCTACTTAAAATAATAACGGGTGGCCAACCCTATACTAAAATAATCAAGAATCCCAAGTGGATCATTCTCAGCATCTACTGACGATACTAAAACAAACACAGCCAACTACCCATTACTACAAAAAGAGGGTGCCAAAAATTTTAAAACATATAATGCAATACCCAACTAAACACATATCAAATACTGAATATGATAAAAATCACACACATGCTATATAAAAGAGAAGATTATTATAGTTAACCAAATATATAAAAAGAAAATACCCGAATATGCTGCCGGGTCACAGATAATACAACAGTCTAAAGAAAGATAAATATAAACAAAATGCTACAACTACAACACTTGGGTGTAAACCCGATATAAAAACTGAATCCTAATATAGATATACAAAATATAGGAAACGACTATATCAAAGTCCTGCAACAGTTCGCTACTGCCACAACTTCCTCGAATACACTGGATAGACAACCTCAATGGCATCCTTATGGAGGAACACCTAAAATAATACAATATAAATAGCAAGGAGAAAATATAAACGGGTCAGGGCCCGAGGTGTGAAATTTTTTTAGCAAGTGCATTAAAATGCACAATAATTGTTAATGCATTATAACATGATTAAAGTGGAGTCGCACTCTCCAGAAAAATCCAACTCACCTCTCAACTAAAACGCGCACCTAAACGTATGCACATGATCCTCAAATATCTTCCCAACACTATCTAGGGGCAAAATATTCTAACCTACACCCAAAATTTATACTCATTTAAACATCCAACAAAATCATAACCATCAACTTCCAATTCTACCATAATCCCCAAACGTGCGTCACTTACTTAACATATAAATATACATATACGCATTCTCTTACTAGAATTTCTCAGATTCTAGTTATTAACATAAATGAGTTATTAGCATCTAAATGCTAAGGACTAAACTTCCCCCAATTCTCAATACTGCATTACGTTTCGTACGTGGGACGTCTCGCAAGTGAAATCCCAAGAAGGATGAAAAGTTGTTACTTAAGTCGTTAAATTAAAGATTGAAGTGTCTAAGTAACTCCGAACAGTTTTTTGGGTAAACTCTTTTCTTTAAATCAAATAGATTAATCACAAGATGTGTTTAATAAAAATATGTACGAGATATGTTCAAGATTATGTAACTAGTTTTGAAAAACAAAACTAAAATGGTTTAAATCAGTTAAATCAGCACACCAGTAAGAATGAGATGAGGAGATGTAAAAAGATTAAGTACACACCGTTTTTAAAGTGGTAAAACCTCACCTAGCTGAGGAAACATCCACGGTGACTTCTAAGTCACAAACCAAAACTCCACTAAAACAAGATATACAAGTTACAAGCTATTCAACACGCTTGCAAACAAAATAGACCAATAAAAGTTTAGAATATTTACCCATTGGTTTTATTCAAACTTCTCTGGAGTTCTGGTGTTGATGTGGCTTTCCCAGCTTGCTAACTTATCAACACTTTGTTCCATCTTTACGTCAACTCTTGATGTTTCAAGATTTTATAGCCAACACTTCTTGTGTTGTATTGTGTCAAGTATTTGTGACAGTGTTCTAACACATGCATGCTGTAAGGATATATTTTCATAGGTCCGTTATCAATTTATTATGTCATATACCGCTACACTGTCGAAGAGCATTCAATAGACGTCTACATCAAAGACGGATCCGAATTACTCAAGTTCTTCATCATTCTAGACTCCGCGAAGTTTACTTTGGTAAGGTTATGTTTTAAATACCTTTACTTTTCACTTAGAGCCTTTAGGATATTTTTGCGAAATATTTTCTAAGTGTTGGAGCGGGCTTTTTCGTCAAAATTGGAGAATGTGTATTTTTCTAAGTGTTGAAGAGGACATTAAAATTATAATTTTTTTTTACAACAGTCATTCGAGCGACATAGCATGTCGTTCGCGAGAGATAGCATGTCGCGCGATCTCATTCGAACGACAGTTGTCCTTCGTTCGAGCGACTTGCTGATCTTGTTCAAATGAGCTCTATTTTCGAGGCAATGAAATTTTTTATAAAATCTCATTCTATGTTTCCATTTTCATTAAGAAGTCCATACGTTTTCCAGAACGGAAACACTGTGAAAGCAGAATTCTTTAGGCTTCTTCCTTTAGGGGTTTAATTTCCTTTTTGTTTACAATTCACAAAACTCCCATATTGCTTTAGTGAATTATTTTGGTGTTTCAAGAACACAACTTTGCTTTTGTTCAACCTTGGTGGAGAAGGCATCTCCATATTTGATCGGTGGATACCGAGCATAGTCATTCTGCGTGTGGACGAGCCGAAGACGACGAACCGGCGCCTGAAGGGTATTTCACTGTCTCTCGTATCTTTGAAGATTTGCTGAAGGCACCGTGCATTACACACTTGTGGGCGATTATCAGGTTGTATGTAAGTCAGAGGTCTTGTGAATTCTTCAAAGTGTTTATAAAAGGTTTTTACCCGAAAGGGTTTTTTTGCTATATCAGTCGTCTTTATTTTTCATGCATGGGTTGAATTTCTTATGATGTTTAGATGCATGTGTAGAGGCTGAATTAGTTTGTTTAAAAATAGACTCTAATTAAATAAGTGTGCCAAATTAGATATTTGCGAATTTAATCAATTATCACACTGTTACGACTTTTCACATGCACACACGCACACTTATTTACACAAACAAGTCCTATCAAATTACAGAAAGATCTAAATGATTAAGTTTTTTAGTTTCTCTCTTCTTTAGAAACAACAGACTTTCTTGATCTTTCAAACTAACCCAGAATCCAAGGTTACCTTTCTTAGAAGATGGCCAAGGTCTTAAACAATTTGCAGAGAGTTTTGAAAATCTTTTTGAAATTGTAAATCACCAATTGCAATTCCAAATAGATCATAAGTCTTGTTTCATAAGAACTAGAAACAGAAAATAAATTTCTTGATTCTTGAGTTGTGAAAGATATTTACACAAGAAAATAATCAACAAATATAAATTCTCAAGATGAGAAACAAAAGAATGCAGATCTAAGTGTAATATGACATTAAATAGCAAGATCTATAGTTTTTATGCAAAGAAATAAATATCAAACTTAAAATGTCTAAGTTGGTTAAAATATCTCAAACTCAGAGGATTCAACCCACGAATAAGTTTCAAACCATCTCCAAAATAACTCTCAAACACACAGGTTTGGTTTTGGTTGTAAACTGATTTTGGATTTAAAAGGAATTTAGGGTTTGAAATGTTATTAGGGTTTGTTTTCTCTCTCTGGCTTCTCTCTCTTTTTCTTCTCTCTCCCTCTTCTCTCTCTCAGTTTGACAAACTGGCAAAAGTTTTTGAAATGTTGAGGCTCAACCTCCTTTTATACTAGGAAAGGAAGGATCGAGAACATCAGCTCTAATCTAATGGCTGAGATTTGGTCTTTGGCTGTTGACTCGCTGCCAACGGTTTAACACCGCTTACAAGCCCACCCTCAAGTCTCAAGCGCTTTCGGATTCTACCCAACCAAACATTCAGGTAAGAAGTGATATAATCAGTATTAGCATAATGACCCCAAATGTTTTAAAACCCAACTTTTAATTTCTTAAAAATCATTTAAAAAATCAAAAAATTATTAAAAACTTATTTTAAAAGGGAATTAACTCACACAAGCAATTAATGCAATGTATATATTATGTAAGCAATCCCAGTGTGTGCATGGGGTTGAGAATTTACCTTTAAATGAATCAATTGAGGCATCATGAGAAGAATCTGAGGCTATTTGGTATCTAGGGGATGGGACTCAAATTTTGTCACAATTTCCAAACTAGATGAGCACTTATACAATGTAGACTCAAGTAAGCCAAGAGTATAAGGTGCTTTAATCTCACCCTTTGGAAATATGAGAAAAAATCTCCTTTGAGTCAAAGGTCTTGTGAATTCTTCAAAGTGTTTATAAAAGGTTTTTACCCGAAAGGGCTTTTTTCCTATATCGGTCGTCTTTATTTTTCATGCATAGGTTGAATTTCTTATGATGTTTAGATGCATGTGTAGGGGCTGAATTAGTTTGTTTAAAAATAGACTCTAATTAAATAAGTGTGAAAAATTAGATATTTGCGAGTTTAATCAATTAGCACACCGTTACGACTTTTCAAATTGGTATCAGAGAAAGTTGTGCTAATTTATCGCGTATTCCTATTTTTCGCAAAATTGTGTGATATTGATTTTTTAAAATCAAGTTTGTGAAAATTCACAATTTTCCTATGGAGCACTTATATAATCAGATGCCTATATTTGATGGGTCTAATTATGCCTACTGGAAAGCTCGTATGAAATCTATTTTAAAATCTATTGACGAGCCTGTTTGGTTGCTTTGTGAAAATGGATGGACCCCCCCCCCCCCCACGGTCACTGTTGATAATATCACCTCTTTAAAACCCTTGTTAGCCTGGACTGAAGATGATTATAAAATATCTAATTTTAATTCCCGTGGTTTGAGTGTGATTTCAGGAGCCGTCACTCCCGACGAGTTCCGCCGAAAGATGACATGCACCACGTCTAAGGAGGCATGGAATGTTTTGAAATTGACACGTGAGGGTACGAACGCGGTTAAAGAATCTAAGTTACAATATTTGGCCACCCAATTTTAGACTATCACCATGTCTGAGTCTGAATGCTTTGATAATTTTTATGCACGTTTGTCAGACATTATTAACACCAATTTTAATTTGGGTGAGGTGATTGATAACACGAGTGTCGTTAAAAAGATCTTGAGATCTCTTCCAAAATGGTTTATTCCTAAAGTCACTGTTTTAAACTCTTTGGGAAATTTGAAATCACTTAAGTTAGAAGAACTTGTAGGAGATCTTCAAACTTATGAGATTGACATGTTTCCCAAAACCATTAAGGCTAAGGATAATGAGTTTCTTTAAAGACTCATTTTAAGAAAAAGAAAGATAATGTTTATGAGTCTGATTCTTAAGAAGATTTTGATATGGCCTTGTTTGCAATTTTTTTTAAAAGTTTCTCAAAATGAATAAAGAAAATTCTTCCAACAAAAAGAGATATTTTGAGTCAAATAAAAAGAAAGTGGAGGTCAAAGATAGTGACAAGGAGGATGAGATCAGGTTCTTTGAGTGTGAGGGCGAAGGGCACATAGCTAAAGAGTGTCCTACTAGGATAACGAGAAAGGGAAAACAGACTGATATGCCCGCCACTCTTAGTGATAGTGAGGGTGATTAGGGAGATGAGTCCGATAAAGGTTTAGGACATGGGATGGTTGTCTCTTTTTCTAGTCGTGTGAGCCCACCCATTTTGTCTCATGAGAGTGCACACAAGAGCGATGATAGTGATTTGTGTTCTTCGAGTGAGGAAGAAAGCGAGGAGGAGAGTGGAGATGAAAGTGATCTCTAAAAAGATTTTAGAGATTTGTACACTGAGACCTTGAAAACAAATAAGTATAATAGAGATTTGGGTTGTCGGATTTTATATTTGGAAAGAGGGAAGGAGGTTTTGAGAAAGGAGAAGTGTGATTTGACCGACACGTTGTCTAGTCTGACGACACGTGTATCCCAACTCGAGAGTGATCTCGAATGTGCGAGGGAAGTCAAAGTCAATTTTGAGAATGCACCTAAGAAGGTTGAAAAGGTGATTCTTAACGGTAAAGGTGAGAATTTAGGAATAAGTCATGAAGGTGCTTCTACTTCCCAATTATCACCCGAGCCGGTTCCCACTTTGGTGTTTAATTCAAGTGAGTTTCATCCTAACCCACCTAGGCGTCCCATTCCTATTAGGAAAGTGCGTACTAGAGTTTTTTGAGAGTGGTGTTCCTAGGCCTATTTATGTTTGCTCACATTGCAAAAGGAGAGGACACCTTAGGGAGTTTTGCTTTAAGTTGGGGTATGTGTCACGTTTTTCTTCTACACGTGTTTATGGCACACATGCACCCACACATGATACTTTACGTTCTCCCGGAGAGTACATGTGAGAGTTTGCACATTTAAGTGAACAAGTTAAGTTTTTGATCAAAACTTCACAAGATTTGATGGTGGTTTTTCATAAGTTGTCACCACCTTTGGAAAACCCCTCTGCACCTAACGATTGAGGTTTGACTTGTTTACTAACATAGGATGTTTTTCATAATGTCATTATTTGCCTATTGCTAGTATGTATCATTTTTGTATATAATTTTTGTTTTGAAAAATACAAAAAGATTTTATTTTGACAAAATTTTGAGAAAATCCAAAAAGATTTTTGTATTTTGTTTGCACCGTTTATGGATGGACACTTAGGATGACCGAGTCACAACATCATTCCATTATTTTCATGTGACTATTTGATAGTGTTTTGAGACAATAGGTCAATTCATCCTTGTGCTTTATAATGTTTGGAGTCATTAAGATGTAATTAAGTGTTACTTCCTACATGTTTCCTTTATTGCACACATGCACGAATTTGTTTGATTATTGTGCTCGTCTTATCACATGTTGGTTGGGTGTTTTCACTTCAATCCTGTCCTTTAAAATGAACTAAGGGCGATAGATTTTGATAAGGAAATTGTGCATATAAGAACCATTTTCTGAGTTTGTGTGCTTTGTTTGAAAACGGGGAAGGGTTGTGAAAGGTTCATGTTGCCTTTGCGGATACTAAGCCACAGTTAAATTGGACCTAAAAAATGGAGGAATTTTATTATCCGGGGTCCAAAGAGGTTTAATAGAGACCAAAAAAATTTAAAGGCAATAAGAAGAAATTCATGCCAAATTATGGGCCATTTAGTTTTTTGCACCAATTCTCCAAAGTTTGAGAATTTAGATTACCTATAAAAGGAAAATATATATGAGGGTGTTTGGTTGGAGATTCTAAATGGGTTTGCACGTCCTTGAACATCTTGAAAAAGCGCTAAATAGTTTTGGACGTTATTGGTGTGGAAATCATTTGACTCTGATTTGTTGATTTGTATAAGACGATGTCATCTAAATTCAATAAATTTTTACACCTAAGGATACTTTTGATGTTCATTCGTTAGGGGTACACATATGCATCGTGCACACATGATTGATTAAGTTTATTTACCTATCGAATGTGTTCACACCCATTCATTCCATTTCCATGACTTGGTTGTTTTAGTTTAAATCCATGGTGTGATTTTTAGTATCTTATTTTTGTATGAAAAATTGAAAAATAGTTTGTGAGATTTTTGAGATATCCCTTTGCATGCGCGTAGTTTGATCCATGTTTTCTATGCATTTTTTCGTGAAACTCCATGTTTTGATTTTTTTTTCTTCTTATCTGTCTATTTGGGGATATCATAAAAAGGGGGAGAACGAATTATCATGTTATGGGGGATTTTTTGCATTATGGGGGAGATTTGATTTATTAATGATTTATTCTTTTATCATTTCAAACTCGATGCGTCACGAACGTTTTTGCTTTGTCTCATGTGTGTAGGTACAAAGATTGAAGATCATGATTTTGCACACCCTGATGAGAAAAATTTTGAGATTTGACGAAGATGATTGAAGAACAATTTTGAGGTCTTGAAAATTTATTCATGGGAGGGTAGATTTGTATAGTCATTTTGGTTTTTGATAATTCGGATTTTTTATGTATCTACCGGCATAGACATAGAGGGAGATTTGTAAGGATATATTTTCATAGGTCAGTTATCAATTTATTATGTCATATACCGCCACACTGTCGAAGAGAATTCAAGAGACATCTACATTAAATACAGATCCGAATTACTCAAGTTTTTCATCATTCTAGCCTCCGCGAGGTTTATTTTGGTAAGGTTATGTTTTAAATACCTTTACTTTTCACTTAGAGCTTTTGGGATATTTTTACAAAATATTGTCTAAGTATTGGAGCGGACTTTTTTGTCAAAATTTGAGAATGAGTATTTTAATAAGTGTTGAAGCGGATATTAAAATAATGATTTTTTTTTGTAACAGTCGTGCGAGCGACATAGCATGTCGTTCGCGCCAGATAGCATGTCGACCGATCTCGTTCGAAAGACAGTTGTCTTTCGTTCGAGAGACTTGCTGATCTCGTTTGAATGAGCTCTGTTTTCAAGGCAGCACGATTTTCTATAAAATCTCATACTCTGGTTACGTTTTCATTAAGAAGTCCATACGTTTTCCAGAACGGAAACACTGTGAAAGAAAAATTCTTTAGGCTTCTTCCTTTAGGGGTTTAATTCCCTTTTTGTTTACAATTCACAAAACTCCCATATTGCTTTAGTGAATTATTTTGGTGTTTCAAGAACACAACTTTGCTTTTGTTCAACCTTGGTGGAGAAGGCATCTCCATATTTGATCGGTGGATACCGAGCATAGTCATTCTGCGTGTGGACGAGCCGAAGACGACGAACCGAAGCCTGGAGGGTATTTCGCTATCTCTCGTATCTTTGAAGATTTTCTAAAGTCACCGTGCATTACACACTTATGGGTGATTCTCAGGTTGTATGTAAGTCAAAGGTCTTGTGAATTCTTCAAAGTGTTTATAAAAGGTTTTTACCCGAAAGGGGTTTTTTCCTATATCGGTCGTCTTTATTTTTCATGCGTGGGTTGAATTTCTTATGATGTTTAGATGCATGTGTAGGGGCTGAATTAGTTTGTTTAAAAATAGAATCTAATTAAATAAGTGTGCCAAATTAAATATTTGTGAATTTAATCAATTATCGCACCGTTACGACTTTTCACATGCACACACGCACACTTATTTACACAAACAAGTCCTATCAAATTACAGAAAGATCTAAATGATTAAGTTTTTCAGTTTCTCTCTTGTTTAGAAACAACATACTTTCTTGATCTTTCAAACTAACCCATAATCCAAGGTTACCTTGCTCAGAAGATGGCCAAGGTCTTAAACAATTTCAGAGGGATTTGAAAATATTTTTGAAATTGTAAATCACCAATTGTGATTCCAACTAGATCATAAGTCTTGTTTCATAAGAACTAGAAACAGAAAATAAATTTCTTGATTCTTGAGTTGTGAAAGACATTTACACAAGAAAATAATCAACAAATATGATTTCTCAAGATGAGAAACAAAATAATGAAGATCTAAGTGTAATATGACATTAAATAGCAAGATCTACAGTTTTTATGAAAAGAAATAGAGATCAAACTTAAAATGTCTAAGTTGGTTAAAAGATCTCAAACTCAGAGGATTCAACCCATGAACAAGTTTCAAACCATATCCAAAATAACTCTCAAACACACAGGTTTGGTTTCGGTTGTAAACTGATTTTGGATTTAAAAGGAATTTAGGGTTTGAAACGATATTAGGGTTTGTTTTCTCTCTCTGTCTTCTCTCTATTTTTCTTCTCTCTCCCTCTTCTCTCTCTCAGTTTGACGAACTGGCAAAAGTTTTTGAAATGTTGAGGCTCAACATCCTTTTATACTAGGAAAGGAAGGATCGAGAACATCATCTCTAATCTAATGGCTGAGATTTGTTCTTTGGTTGTTGACTCGCCGCCAACGGTTTGACACTACTTACAAGCCCACCCTCAAGTCTCAAGCACTTTCGGATTCTACCCAACCAAACATTCAGGTAAGAAGTGATATAATCAGTATTAGCATAATGACCCCAAATGTTTTAAAACCCAACTTTTAATTTCTTAAAAATCATTTAAAAAATCAAAAAAATATTAAAAACTTATTTTAAAAGGGAATTAACTCACACAAGCAATTAATGCAATGTATATATTATGTAAGCAATCCTAGTATGTGCGTGGGGTTGAGAATTTACCTTTAAATGAATCAATTCAGGCATCATGAGAAGAATTTGAGGTTATTTGGTATCTAGAGGATGGGACTCAAATTTTGTCACAATTTCCAAACTAGATGAGCACTTATACAATGTAGACTCAAGTAAGCCAAGAGTATAAGGTGCTTCAATCTCCCCCTTTGGAAATATGAGAAAAATCTCCTTTGAGTCATCTAGGACTCGTAGGGATACGAAGAAACAAATAAGAAAAACCTATTCCTTTACAAAATTCTATCTACCCATATCCTAGAAAAAGAAAATTACATAACTCAACTAAATACAAACCAATACCCTAATAACATCTGATGTAGACAATGGTTCAGATTCCTGCAAATAACACTAAGATACAACTTTTTAGAGATATGTACAAAAAAATGAACTCATAAGACTTAAATTTCTCCCCCATTTGTCTCAAATGGACAAAGGGAAAAGAATACTTAAGTCACACGAGTTTGTTCAGCCCAAATCATGCCAATCGATTTTTGCAAACAATGAAATCTATTGTAATCCAAAAGTTTTGTAAACATATCTGCAAGCTACAAATCAGTAGGAAGATAATTAACTTCTAATTCCTTAGTTTCAACTAATTCGCGTATAAAATGATGTCTAATTTTTATATGTTTTGTTCGCGAGTGTTGAACATGATTTTTAGAGATATTGATCACGCTTTGATTATCACAACAGAGATGAAGTTGGTCTTCTTGAATGAAATAATCATTTAGCATTTTCTTAAGCCAAAGTAATTGGGCACAGCAACTACCAACAACAATGTTTTCAGATTCAGCTATAGATAATGAAGTGGAGTTTTGTTTCTTACTACTCCATCCTACCACATTATTATCGATATAGTAACACGCTCCCGATGTGTTCTTACTATCATCAGTACACCCTGCCTTGTCGGCATTAGTGTATCCTATTATAGTACTAGGAGTATCATTGGTGTACTAGAGTTTTAAAGTTAGATTACCTTTTATGTATTTAATGATTCTTTTTACACACACTAAGTGGCTCTCTTTAGGATTATTTTGATAACGGGCACACACGCAAACTGCGTACATAATATCATGACGGGAGGCAGTAAGGTATAATAAGCTTCCTATCATACTACGATATAGAGTAGGATCTATGGATTTTCTACTCTCATCTTTAGATAATTTGACCGTAGTACTCATGGGAGTTCTAGCTTCTTTTGCACTTTGAAGCCTGAATTTTTTAACAATCTCTAAAGAATATTTTATTGCGAAACAAATAAACCTTCTGAATTCTGTTTGACTTGAAGACCCAAGAAAAATTGCAACTCCCCCATAAGAGACATTTGAAATTATTTATGCATAATTTCAGAAAATGATTTAACTTTTGAAGGGGAAGTTGATCCAAAAATGATATCATCGACATATACTTGAGCTATAATAATATCTTTGTCAAAATGTTTGATAAATAGAGTTTGATCATTTTCGCCTCTCTTAAAACCTTTATCTAAGAGAAAATTAGAAAGACGTTCATACCAGGCTCTTGGCGCTTGTTTCAGACCATATAATGCATTTTTAAGACGATAAACATGATTTGGATACTGTGGGTCAATAAACCCTTTGGGTTGTTCAACATAGGTCTCTTCAGTCAAGATTCAATTAAGAAAGGCTAATTTTACATCCATTTGGAAAAGCGTAAAGTGTAAGTAACAGGCTATGTCAAAGAGAAGACGAATATATTTTAAGCGAGTACCAAGAGTAAATGTCTGGTTTAAACCTATTCCTTCAATTTGAGAATATCCTTGAACCACTAATCTGGCTTTGTTTCTAATAATTATCCCACTTTCATCAGTTTTATTTTTAAATAGCCAAGATGTGCCAATAACCTTCTTATGATCAGGCCTAGGTACAAGATACCAAACATCATGAATAAAAAATTGAAAAAGTTCTTCCTTTATGGAAGAAATCCATTGAGGGTCATTTAATGCCTCATTTACATTCTTTGGTTCCACAAGGGAAACAAAACATGCATAATGAGCATAGTTTCTTAATTGAGATCTTGTACGTATAGGCTCACAATGGTTGCCACCAATGTTATCTATGGGATGATATTTAGAAACCCAGTTAGGTACTTCAGGTGTCTCAATAGGTAAAGAATCATCTATTTCTAGAGAGTCATTTTCTAAAACAATTTCAGACTCTTCCACAATAGTTGGTTCTCCAGCCTTACTCTCAACAGTAGTGTCACTTATAATAATGTTTATGGATTTAATTAAAGTCTTTATGCGAAGATTATAGACACGATATGATCTACTGTCCGGAGAATATCCTAGGAAGATATCTTTATCTCCATGAGTCTAAAATTTTGATAAGAGTTCTCTATCTTTACAGACGTAACATGTACTACCAAAAGTTCTAAGGTATTTAAGATTGGGCTTCTTCCCATACCATAGTTCGTAAGGAGTTTGCTTAAATTTCTTCCTAAGATAGACCCTATTAATAATGTGACACGTAGTACGAATTGATTCTACTAAAAAATATTTAGGTAAACACTTGGCATGAATCATAACACGTGCCATCTCTTGAAGGGTATGATTTTTTTGCTCAGCAATTCCATTTTGCTGAGGAGTCTTAGGAGAACTAAATTCATGTTTGTAACCATTATAGTCATAATACTCTATTACACATGTATCTATGAATTCTCCTCCTCTATCACTACGTATTCTATTTTCTTGAGTGTCCTTCTCATTTTCAATACGAATTAAGATTTTCAAAAAATTTCTGAAGGTGTCTGACTTTTGTTTTAAGAAGGCCACCTAAGTAAACCTGGTGAAGTCATCGACCATAACTATAATGCAACAGTGTGCACATAGACTAACAGTACGAGAAGGACCCATTAGGTCCATATGGATGAGATCCAAGGGTTTAGAGATAAGGATATATTTAACTTTCTTATGAGGAGCCTTAACAATTTTTCCTTCCTGAAATGATCCACAAACAATGTTAGAGATAGGTTTGATTTTTGGAATTCCTCTAACTATTTCTTGTGAAGACAATCTACTAAGGTTATCGTAATTTATGTGACCCATCCTATTATGCCACACTTCATTGTCATCCATTATGGCAATATTACAGACTTCAATACTGTTATGGACAATATAACAATTATCGGGAGTCCTGAGTCCTATAAGTATGCACTCACCTTTTTCATTTAAAATCTTACAATCATTCTTTAAAAAGGTGACAGTATGATTTGAGTCACAAAATTCCTAGATACTAAGTATATTAGCCTTAAGACCTTTTACTAGAAGAACATTTTCAAGTAGAGGCAATCCTTATTCTTGGAGTGTTCCTTTACTAATGATTTTAGATGATACACCATCACCGAAAATAACTTTTCCTCTAGTAAAGCTGGTTTTGTTTAAAAGTTTTGTATCATCCCCAATCATATGTTTTGAACACCCAGAGTCTAAATACCGACCAGAAGGAGTGTGTTCATCTTTTAAAGCAGTAATCACAATGTTACATTTCATCTGGGGAAATAGCTCATCTTTTCTAACACAAATAGCTCTTGTTTTTGTTTTATGCATATTTTCTCTCATTTGATAAAATTTACGAGCGTTAGATTTTTGTTGGAAAATATTTTTCACATGCATTTGAGTTTATGGGGGATATGAGCATTTGGTTTAGAAAATTTCCTAGGAATTCTTCTTGTAAATGATCTTTTAGGTCTGGTCTTTCTCTTTCTATAGTTAGAATTTTGGTCTAGTTGTCTAGGCAGAACATAATTGTTACAGCTTGTCCTAGAGTCGTTGAAGTTTTGGTATAAAGGAGTATTACGGACAGGATTAACTAAACGTCCAGAGTAGCAACCTTTGAAAGAATGTTCGTATATGTCACAGTAAGAGCAATACAGATTGCTTGAAGAGGGTATCTCCTTAGAAAAGTCTCTAAACATAGGTTTCATGGGATTTTGACATTGAACCTTATTTCTAGGGAGTACAGTCTGAAACGCAGAATCACTCTTTCGAATCGGAGGGCAGACGTATTTAGCCTTAGGTAGACTATCACACTTAGAGTTACTTGATTCCCCAATATCCAACTTTTGTTGTTTTTTCATCAAACTTATCATTTTGGTATTGAAAATCTGGACAAGTTTCCATAGGTCTTTTGTCGCCTGATTGGTTCAAAGTTTTTAATTTGTGTATTTGAATTTGGGTAAAATCCTATTCCATTTCGATCATTTGAATTGGTTTTTGAATCAGCAACAAAATCATCAAAATAATTGGAATTATTTTCAAACTTAGCAATTTTTTTAAAAACAACTGTTGTCTTTTCCTTAGCTTGTTCCAATTCTAATAATGTCCCTTTATATTTTTTCTCCAGAGTTTCATTTGTTTCAATCAAATTTTTTAATTTTTGATAAAAAATTTTAACTTTATTTTCATGAGTTAGACATTGGGTAGTATACTCTTCAGCGTTAAGTTTAACCATTAGACTTAGGTCTTCTAATTTCTTAATGAGGTCTTTCACTATCTTCTTTAGTCTAGAGCTTTTCTTGAGAGTTTTGGCACAAAGTGTGTGAACATCAGGGAGGTCTTCAGTGTCTGAATCACTAAATGTAGTGTGTGAAGTGACCCCTAATGATTCAATTCTTGAACTCACACACACATATTGACATCGTCATTATCGCTTTCCTTTTGACTCACACACCCCGCTGTAGAACTAACAATGTTCTCAGAAATTAAAGCATCTAAACTAGTAGCAGCATGATTCATAACGACAGAAGTAGAACTATTAGCATCATCCTCATACTTAGGCACATGCATATCATCATTATAGATTATCTTGGCAAAGAAAGACACGCAAGGATAAAAAGCATCAGATGACTCAGGTTCCTCATGATCAGAATCACTTGAATCATCCCATGTCTTGCCAATGTTGGCCCTAGTATGTTTATTGGTCGTGTTCAAGTTAAATCTACAATCTTGTGCTATATGACCCAATTTTACACATCTAAAACATTCAATATTCTTAAAATCTTTGTTAAGTTTCGTATGAATGTCCTTGTGATGTTGTCTTAACCTTTCTCATGAGGTTTGTGATTAGACTGAGTTGGATAATTTGGCTTGCCTTATCTGGTTGCCATTTTATTTCTAAATTTCACAATCTTCTTAAACTGCTTTAACATCAAGGCAATCTGATTATCCAAACTATCTATATCACATTCCTCATCAAAATCATTATTGGGAATACTAAGCTCAGGTTTTATCAGCTTAGAAGAAAAACTCAAGTTAGAACTAGTCTGCTTCCTATGGGACTGAGTTAATTGTCTCTTGAATTCTAGTTCCATTTCCACAGTTCTCAGTTTACTACTAAGTAATTTGGTAGTGATATTTGGATCACTCATTTCCTCAATAACATATCTTTTATTGTCAACTTTCTGTGGCAATGACCATAGAATTTTCGAGACAATTTCATGCCTATCATAGGTTATCCCATTAGAATGTAATTTGGTCACAATGTCAGTCAAATTCATGTAAAAGTCATCAAATGATTCAGAGTCTGAGGTAATTAAAGAGCTATACTGTTGGATAAGCACCTGTGTTTTAGTAGCCTTAACTCTAGTGTCTCCTTCATGTGCAGTAACGAGTGTATCCCAAGCCTCCTTAGAAGTCGTACAAGATGAGATAATTTTGAACTCATGTTCATTTATAGACAAAAAAATTTCATTCCTGCCTTTGTTATTGTTCAAAGAGGCTTGCTTCTATTCTTGAGTGAATTCATTTAATACTTTCTTAATCCTCTCATTGCTTCCTTCAGTGGCTGGTTTAGTAGGATAAGTACATCAATTTTCAACAATGTACAGACATCATCTCCCAAAGTTCCTTGTATGAAAGCAACCACCCATACTTTCAAGTAAGGAAAGTTGTTTCCATCAAAGAGAGGGGATCTGGACAAGTTACCAAATCTTTCAGATTTCTAGTCCATTATTTCATTTTAAGAAAACAATTTCAGAAACACACGAACTTTAAAGAAAATTTCCAAAGTTCTGATACCAATTGAAAAGATGTTACTTAAGTCATTTAATTCAAGATTAAACTGTCAAAGTAACTCCGAACTGTTTTTTGGGGAAACTCTTTTCTTTAAATCAAACAGATTAATCAAAAGATGTATTTAATAAAAATATGTACGAGATATGTTCAAGATTATGTAACTAGTTTTGAAAGACAAAACTAAAACGGTTTAAATCAGTTAAATCGGAACACCAACAAGAATGAGATGAAGAGATGTGGAAAGATTAAGTGCACATAGTTTTTAACGTGGTAAAACCTCACCCAACTGAGGAAACATCCATGGTGACTTCTAAGTCACAAACCAAAAATCCACTAAAACAAGATATACAAGTTACAAGCTATTCAACACACATGCAAACAAAACAGACCTATACAAGTTTAGAATATGTACCCACTGGTTTGATTATAACTTCTCTACAGTTCTGATGTTGATGTGGCTTTCCCATCTTGCTAACTTCTCAACACTTTGTTCCATATTTATGTCAACTCTTGATGTTTCAAGATTTTATAGCCAACACTTCTTGTGTTGAAGTGTGTCAAGTGTTTGTGACAGTGTTCTAACACATGCATGCACACACGCACACTTATTTATACAAACAAGTCCTATCAAATTACAGAAAGATCTAAATGATTAAGTTTTTCAGTTTCTCTCTTATTTAGAAACAACAGACTTTCTTGATCTTTCAAACTAACCCAAAATCAAAGGTTACCTTGCTCAGAAGATGGCCAAGGTCTTAAAAAATTTCAGAGGGTTTTGAAAATGCTTTTGATATTATAAATCTCTAGTTGCAATTTTAACTAGATCATAAGTCTTGTTTCATAAGAACTAGAAACATAAAATAAATTTGTTGATTCTTGAGTTGTGAAAAACATTTACAAAAGAAAATAATAAACAAATATGATTTCTCAAGATGAGAAATGAAATAATGCAGATCTAAGTGTAATATGACATAAAATAGCAAGATCTATAGTTTCTATGAAAAGAAATAGAGATCAAACTTAAAATGTCTGAGTTAGTTAAAAGATCTCAAACTCAGAGGATTCAACCCACGAACAAGTTTCAAACCATCCCCAAAAAAACTCTCAAACACTCAGGTTTGGTTTTGGTTGTAAACTAATTTTGGATCTAAAAGGAATTTAGGGTTTGAAAGGAGATTAGGGTTTGTTTTCTCTCTCTGGATTCTCTCTCTTTTACTTCTCTCTCTCTCTTAGTTTGACGAACTGGGAAAAGTTTTTGAAATGATGAGGTTGAACCTCCTTTTATACTAGGTAAGGAAGGATCAAGAACATCAACTCTAATCTAATGATTGAGATTTGGTCTTTGGCAGTTGACTCGTATCCAACAATTTAATACAACGATGGATTAAATGATCATTGATTGGTCTAAAGAGGGTTCACATGGATTGGGATGAAACGCATGCAGAATGTTGATTAAATAGATCCGAGGGCTGAGATTGCATACAGGTTCCGAGTCTAACAATAAACACAAATCAAGCCGTCATAATGTTGACAGGTGTAAGTCTCAGATGAAACCAAAATGCGTGTTTTAAAACTAATTACAAGCCCACCCTCAAGTCTCATGCACTTTCGGATTCTACCCAACCAAGCATTCAGGTAAAAAATGATATAATCAGTATTAGCATAGTGACCCCAAATGTTTTAAAACCCAACTTTTAATTTCTTAAAAATCATTTAAAAATTGTTTAAAAAATCATAAAATTATTAAAAACTTATTTTAAAAGGGAATTAAATCACACAATCAATTAATGCAATGTATATATTATGTATGCAATCCTAGTGTGTGTGTGTGTGTGGGGGGGGGGGGGGGGGTTGAGAATTTACCTTTAAATGAATCAATTGAGGCATAATGAGAAGAATCTGAGGTTCTTTGGTATCTAGGGGGTGGGACTCAAATTTTGTCACAATTTCCAAACTAGATGAGCACTTATACAATGTAGACTTAAGTAAGTCAAGAGTATATGGTGCTTCAAAGGAACCCCACCCTCACCCTTGATACACTACTCCTTGACAATATTGATTATCGAGATTCATTATGCCCTCAATGCAAGATGCATATAACCCCAATTACTTAATTAATATATAAGTAAACTATTATTAACTCTCAACAGTGCACCACGTTTCGTGCGTGGAACGTCTCGCAAGCGAAATCCAAACAAGGAACCTCCCCTGATACACTACTCCTTGACACTGTCGATTGTCGAGATATACTAATGTATAAATCTGAGTATTAAGGACTAAACTCCTCCCCACTCCCAGCATTGCACTGCGTTTCATCCGTGGGATGTCTCGCAAGTGAAATCCAAATAAGAAACCCCCTTCGATACACTACTCCTTGACAATGTTGGTCGTTGGGGTCCATTATTGCCTTGGTACCCAGCGTAATATATATACTCATATAGATATATATGCTCCATATTCACTATAATATATTCATCACAATTTAAGTCCGAATAAAATCTCCAGGGAAGAGATTCAATCATTATTCTTATATCTCTTTACACTAGAGACATATATATGATATCTTACAATCATATACAAATAATATACTATACACACAAGTATAATATTAACCATCCCAACGATCTATAACTCGAGGACGCAGGTTCTCAATGTTTCATCTACCAGGGAATGGCTCACCTATCATCCTGGGTACCAACGGCTGGAATCTCACACCGCCTTGGTAAAAACAAAATCACAACGTATGGGAAGCGGTCATAGTTCCTCCCAAAAGTGAGACGAAACATACCCACCACGTCTCACCCCTAATAAAAGTCACACAATAATAATGGAAGCTATGACCTGGGGACTATACGCTCCCTACTCCTCAATCCAGGGGCCTCACCCACATCGCGCAACTTCCCATGATAGCATAGAGGGGGTATGCTTCGCGTAAATATACATATATCATTGACACTAGATATACATATACAATCACATCATATAAATGCATACCATCACACAAGGTATTTATATCACCCATATAGATATACATACTCTATTACGTTCCTATATTTGAACAAAATAATTTCATTTATAAGTATATATATTACTCTCGATATACTAACTGTTGTTAACTCGCGCACTTCCCACTTTATGTACACGATACGATCTCTCACTTGAAGCTCACTCATCACTTCTGTTATTATGATTAATCTCCCAATTCAATAAACATTAAGGATACTCTCTATATCCGTATGCACATCGATCAATATTAATTATTCCTCAAATACTAACCTCAACACTAAGAGGATTTTCCACTAAATTGATACGATAACTTAAATTTGCACTCTCTCGAAATCAATAACTAAAACCCCAACATTTACATACAATGATCTATTAATTTTTCTTTCATTCCCTGAATGCGAGAGATATTACACAATTAATTCCCTTCATAGAATAGACCCAAACATCTCCTCACCTTTCGAAAGTCATTAGTCCCCTTATAAGATCACTTAATCCTCTATGATACAATAATTAGGAAGGTCCATAAATATAAACCTAAAAGAAAAGGGGATAAATGTGAATTCCAAAACTTGAACCAAAAACAGAGGCCCGGTCGACCGGTCCCCTAACCGTGGTCGACCGCGGTTTTCAATTATGCCTAAAAATGAAGATAGTATGCTTTTCCCTTGAGGCGCAGTGGACCGGGCTCCTGGCCGCAGTCGATCGGCCTTACCAATAACCTCGGCCAAACCCCATTTTTACTAAATTCCAACATCCCAAAAACTCCAAAATACCTACTTCAAACCCCAAATCTTCAACCCAAACATATTCACAGCATTAAAACTCATCAAATGTATAAAACCAACAAATTTACAACCTCAAATTCATCATATACACATCAAATTTAAGATTTAACCCAAAATTTAGGTTTTGATATATTTAACCCAAAATCCATAAATTTATCCACAAATCATGAAATAAAAGATGCACAAGAATTACTTAGCAAGTTTAATCACTTGCCTCAAAGTTGTAGAGTCCGAATCTCCCTCGAAATCGGGTATTTGCCAAAATTCCCAAGCTTTTCTTCTTTCTCTTCTTCCTTTTCTTCTTCTCTCTCCGTCTCTCTCTCTCTCTCTCTCTAGGGCTTTCTCTTTCTCTCTAATGAGATTTTCATCTCACGTAGGCATTTAAGTCTTATCTCCCAAAATACACAACTTTAAATGATAATACACACTTTAAATGACTCGATTACTCCAATTCGAGCCAAACGAACTGAAAATATTTCAAAACCCAAATAAGACCCAAGTGCCGTCATTTTGACTGTCTCGACCCTTTCGGAATCAACTGCACACTCAGAATAGTCATTTGAAATACTTTCTAACATTCTTAAATTTTAACTTCAAATGCCAATTTAATTATTCTCCAATTATAATAATATTATTTCTCCCAAAAATTATTAATTATTGGTCCAAAAATTATGGGGCATTACAATGGGTATAAGTCTCCCGCACATATAGGGAAATCCAACTTGGATGACTTATGCCAATGTCGTCAATTTCGTACTTTTACAATGTCAATATCCTCGCTTCCATATAAAGGGAGTTAAGAGATTTGGAGAGTCTAACTAGCAGGGCGGGACAAGATGTATCGGTTCTAATGAAGCACCACAGGGGGGCCGTTTAGATAATTTAGATTAAGGGAATTTAGATCGTGTGACGGTGGATCTAGACAAGGCCATCAGGGCCAGTGGAGTTAAAGGAACAACGGACATAATCGTCAGGGATGGGGATACTAGGGACCTAGAGTAGAGCAACACCAATATGGATAGTGGGGCGAGAGATAGGGGGATTACATAGGTAGACATTTTATATGTGAAGAGAAGGACTGTATGAGTTGATCTTATCCGCGACTTGGTAGAGGGAAGGAGAAAAGTGCCCAGGAGGGGTAACAATTAATGTAGCTTTTGATTCAGTTTAAATGTAAGTATTATAACCAGGAACCATTTGAACAACCAGTGATATTGGCAATTGAAAGTATGATTTTTATCCATGGGCAAATGGGGTAAGTTTTATGTGATATGAGTACGTCGCAATATTTTGTTAGCACTAGAATCGCACTTGAGATGGTTTTAGTGGATGTATCATTAGTGGTACGACTATGTATATATTTATCATTGGATAGTGGGGCTCTTTTTGGTTCCATCTACAGGGGAGTTGGTATGGAAACTTAGTGTATTTTCTCATTTTAGAGAGATATGTTGGGCGACTATGATGTTATCCTGGGTATAGACTAGTTAGCAACAGTTTGAGTGATGGTGGACCGTTATGGTAAGGCTATCGCGTTCACTATTGCAAGGCAGGATGTGTTGTTTCGATAATCCTTCACTTGAAATAGAGTCGAGCCCACTTGTATACTATATTGTAGAGGAGACTTCGGAGAGTTTAGTTTTCTCGATATATTCGACCCCGGTGCGTAGGGACATTATTGACGTGATTAAAGGGATATCGAGTTTATCATTAAGCGAAGATAATTAGTTCGTTATTGATGTAGCATTGGGGACTTAGCGATAGTGAGAGCGTGGTATTGTATGACTCCTTTAGAGAGGCGGGGGTTAAATATTAGACTTATACATCTATGGATAAGATTTTGAGTATTTTGGTTATGTGCTTTAGGCCAAAGAATATCGATGATCAGCAAAGCTAGGTGATAGTGCATCGTGGTTGTTCCTTATTGGGAGGCGTTGCTGGATGCTAAGGCATCGATTTTAATGGTTATAATCTTACGTGGGAATAAAATACTTTGAGCTAAGAGCTATTATACTATATAAGGCTAGTGGAGTCGGGTAGTGCTTTGTAGGAAATAATGGGGGGGGGGGGGGGACTTTTGCACCACTAGATGATAGGTGGGGTAATCTCGACAAGAATTGAATTGCGATTAGCGGGGTAATAAAGCATACTTTACTATATAGCCACGCCGGTATTCATGGGATATAGGGTATATGGGCACCTTAGTCCATTTGATTTTCAGAATCGTGCAAGATAAGGGAGCATGATAATAAATGTGCTGAACGTTATGCCTATGGGGCAGGTAGAAGTAGAATTGGAAAAGTAAGATGAACTGAAACTCATGGAGGAAGAAGACAGTTCAGATATGTGTACAACAAGGATAACTATCACACCCGAGAGGGGTTGAAAGACTGTGGAGGCACAAGTGAAGGATATCTCCGACCAAGGGAGGGTCCAACAGTTTGTAAAGTACAGTGAAATTGTACTATGTCAAATTTCGAGGGCGGCTTGTGCATAAATACGATGTTAATTCAACTAGGCAAAAAGAATCCAGGAAGTGCACAGTTTTATAGAAGAAGTAGGGGTCATGATTTTTAGCGTACCCCAGGAAGGGGAGTAAGATATACCACATGACATTGGATATATAGAGGGTGGATCGGTGAGGAGTTGGACATCGCGAAGTCGTCTCCAAGTGCACCACTCGTAGATGAAAAAAGTTTGGCTCGATGCGATCAACCAGAATTTTGCAATAATTGATAATTCCTGTGATGGAATGGATAGGCAAACTAATAGAGTTCATTGTTAGGTTACCAACATCATGAAAATGTGAAAATTTCCTTCGCACTTATGGAATTAGTCGACCGAGGTTGAACATTTATCGCTAAATTGGGTGAGTTGCACTATCGGGTAGTGTGCCCAACATTTCATTGAAGAAAGGGGGATGAGCCGACACTAGGTGTTTTACAACATTATTGTGGATTAAAATGAGACCTTTGAGTCCCACCTTTGATAGGAATTATCAGGAGGTGATGGGGATGAAGTTGTATTTTGAGCAAGATGTATCACCCGTAGACTGCTGAGAAGATAGGAGAGGTTGTTAAAATGTTGGAGAATCCGAGTGATGAGTATTTTGGATTTTAGGGTAATTAGGAGGAGTAAATACCGTTGATAGAGTTGCGTGTAATAACTCGTACCATTTTATCATCGGCAAGGCACTTTTTGAGGCTGTCTGTGGACGGCCTTGTCGTCCACCCTATGGTTAGTTAGATGTGGGGGATACCTAGATTGTCAGGCCGGACATGATTCATAGTCTGTCGGTGAGGATTGGGTTAATTAGAAATTATGGTCATTACAATCATCCATTAAGAACTACCATTACGATCATCCATTTAAAAATAGCTTTTAAAAAGAGTTCAGGATCTTAAAGAGTAAAATAAAACTTTTAAAAAGTAAACCTGATCCTCTGATGCCACTTGAAATAACCTAATACACTAAAGTGTCTACTTATGAAAAATGCTTTTAACTCTTTGATAAAAACATTTTCAAATTCTAGCGGTAGAAACACACACACACACACACAAGAATTTACTAGTTAGTGTGATGTCCTTTTAGTAAACAAATATTGTAAAAGATTGGGATGAGGAGAAGTGGAAAAAACACAATATTTGTTCACGAGAAAACTAGCAAAGTGAAACCCCCCAGGTCCCTTAGTTACAGGACCACGCACACACCCAAGTTCACTAATACCAATGTTTAAGTATAGATTACATACATACAAGTGTAACTGAAATAGTTTGGCCAATACAAACAAGTACACCAAGGCATAAACTAAATAACCCCATAATAACTGGATCTTACTAAACAACCCAAGGAAGTGAAGATTTTGGAGCACACACAACTCTACACTCAACACTAAAGTATTAATAAAGTTGTACACAACAAGAATAATTGATAAGAATCATTTGGTTTAATCAATACATAAAACGATTATAAACTACTAAATCATCAGACATGAGCAAAGCCCTCTTTAGTAGTAAATTATCAATAGTAAAGATTAATCCTAAATAAAAATCAGTTATGTGTAAATGTCCACAAACAAATTTGAAGATATATAACCCCAGAATTATGTTTTACATAACTGAAAGAAATAACCTAAACTAGTCTTAAGATGAAATACACTTACGAATAAAAATTAGGTTCTTCGAGATCAGTCCTTAATTTATACATGTAAGGATAACAAAAATCCTTAACAACAATGTTTAAACCACACATATCGAGAAATTTGTCTGAACACAATACAAAATTATTTTAGGGGATCAAAACATAGTTTAGCACAAAAAATACGATTAGGACTAGAATAACATGAATAAGTCCCAAAGATGATCCTAAAACAGATTATACACCAAAAACATGCAACTCAATTTAAAAAAAAACGTTCAACAATCATCAATTCTAAAAGTTAAAAATCCAGACATGCAATCTTAAACAATAATCCGATTAAACGTAAAAAAATGAAACAAAAATAACTTTTAGATCCAAGTTATTGATGTGTTTTTTAAAGAATTTAAGATCCAAAACACACAAAAAATCCTATGTAATTTATATAGAGGCATAAATCCGTAAGAGAGATATAAAATGTACCAAAAATAGATCCAAGCCTCTTTAAATTGTGTCTAAAACTTCTAACATGCTTTAAATAGGACCAGCACATCTTCAAGAATAAAACCTTTAAGACGTGAATCTCCATAACTCCAAATCATCACAAAATAGAACTAAAAAGTGTATATGAAATTCAGTTTGGTGTTTCAGATGGACTGGTAAACAAAATCCCTCAAAAGTATAGTAAGACACTTATATTTTTTTATAGAGAGAAAAGGAGTAGAAATTTGGGTAGCATTTGGACCCTTTATAATAATCTCTATGTTTTTCAAATGACCCTAGGCATCCTATTTATAGAAGACGTAGAAGGATCTAGAACCCGACCCGGTCAAACCGTAAAGCCATTAACCAAATGGCAATAGAGTAAACAGACTTGGACGACTGAGGGCAAAAGGGGGATCCTAATCTCAGGGGTACATGCGTAAAAAAGCATAGTAATAGCAAGGATAGAAGGGTAAAACAATTGGGGGGACAACAGTCGACTGAAG
The DNA here is from genome assembly GCA_949130495.1 of Sambucus nigra. NCBI lineage: Eukaryota > Viridiplantae > Streptophyta > Magnoliopsida > Dipsacales > Adoxaceae > Sambucus > Sambucus nigra. The sequence continues at coordinate 85,229,627 of OX422223.1, read as the reverse complement.
TCACTTCAAGCTCACGCGCGGTCAAACCGCGTGAGATTCAAGCTCCAATGTCATTGGCCCAAAACAAACCACGTGGATCGACAACATAAACAAACCCCAAACATTAAAATGTTGTCGTTTCACTATCTAATAAAATTGTTTGATTAAAACATTTAAAATTTTCAATTAAATAATATTTTATTATTTTAATATGAAGAAAACATATATAAAAATCTAAAAAAATAATTAAAAATTATGAATAAAAAATTAAAGCACATAATTTATAATATAATTTTTTTAAAGTTAAATACAGAGATTAATATTAACAAAAATAGTTTGAATATTTAAAACCAATTAAGCAATTTTGTTTTTAGTTTTTTATACAAAAAATTTAGCCAAGAATGTAAAAGGAGAATCATAGAGGGATACAAAAATTAATTTGTCTCGAAATTGAGCTAATAAAAATGGGATGTTTTAAATCTCCCCCTATGGCCAATTTTGAGACAAACTGAGCTGAGACTCAAAAGAAAAAAACTCAAGTAAGTATATACATAACTCAACTAACAACATGATTCCTAAAATAGAAGCTTACAACACTCGACTAACAACACATGTCTTAGAGAAGGAAGAGTGCATACATCGACTAACAACATGCATGATAGAGAAGGAAGAGTACATAACTCGATTAACAACATGTCTTATACGACTCAGAAGAAATAAAAATAGAAGTACGAGTACAATAAGAGTCTTAAATTCTCCTCCTGATTGTCTTAAAGGGACAAAAGGTAGGGAAAAATCCTACAAAATAAAAGTTAGTAACAATAAAATATACGAATCAATGACACTAAAAAAATTACAACGAATTAGTTAGGGACATCGTTACACCTCATTTGGTAACACAAGTCTTCTTTCCTAATCCACCTAGTTTTAAATTTTGGAAAAACAGTTTTTGTATGAGTAGGAACGAACTTAAGTGGTGGGCGATTCTTAACAACTATTAGATTTAAAAGAGATCCTAGGCATATTATCTTTACCACTTTATTTGTTTAAATTTAAATGTTTATAACAGAATCTTCCTAAATGACTAGTTTTAAGACAAAAATTATAGTGACACACCTTCCCATCATTGGGTTTGACATAAACAAGTATATTGCATTGTTTAAGATTCTCCTTTTTTCTATTGAGATTCAAATGTTTAAAGCAAAATCGTTCTAAATGACCAGATTTAAAACAAAAGTTATAGTGAAAAGTCTTTATATCAACAAATTTGGCTTTATTACACTTGGTGGGCTTATCTTCATTTTCAAAAATTCTATTTAAATTTAATCGTTTATACAAAAATTTATCTAAATATCCTTTTTTAGAAAAAAAATTACAAATATATACCAGCTTAGACTTATCATTCTGAATATTATTTTTAACATGTTCAATATGCATCTTAACTTCAGAAGATTCATGTAAGGACACAAATTTCCAATTGAGTCTTTATGTAGTGTTGACTCAATTTCGGACAAAAATATTTGAGTCATAGGATAGAGTTCAAGTTTATCCATTCAAGCCTATGACGTGTTAGTTGAAGACGTAGCGGCCAAGATTAAAGCTTTATCAAATGCCGAGTTTTTTGTGCCTTGTTTCTACGTCAAAAACATGTGTTCCGTTTTCTCCTAAGATATGAATGTGTTACATATTTATATAGGAGCTTGGACCAATTTTAATTGGGTGGATTTTTATTTCAAACCGACGGTTATTTTCAGAAGGTTTATTTAAAACTTTAAAATAAAGTTTCTGGGCTAAAATCGAATTTTTAAGCTTTCTGGAAGTTCGTTCGAAATTATCGTTTGAACGAGTTTTTTGTTCGAACGAGAATGTCGTTCGAATGAGAATTTTGTTCGAACGAGTTTGCCAACGATATTACCCAACAGGCCACTGGAACTTCGTTAGAAGTGTCATTCAAACGAGATTTCCGATGGGAAAATTATTTGGCAATTTTTAGCAGTTTTTCACCTCTATCCCACTAATTTTTCCCCACGAATTTTTAATAGACTTAATATGTACAGGAACCAACCTTTTCAAACTAATTTTTTCATACTCTTCCATCTCCTAGAGAGAGTTTTGAGAGTTTAACTTTTCTATGAAAAGGTTCATGGTTTAAGTGTTTTGCTTTCCAAGAAAATCACCCTAAAACACTTTTGGTTTACACCCATATTGTTTATTCCAAGTTTCTAAATAAATATCTTGCTTGGAGTGTTTGGCACTAGGTTTACTCTACCGAGTTGAAGAGTTCATTTGGGTTTGCTTTTACATCCCTCAAAGAAGAATTTCATTTTTTTGCTGCGGCATTCTCACATGGCGAAAGGCACCATATGTGGTTGACGATGTTCCTAAAGTCTCATTGATGAATTCCAAGATTCCGGTGGAGTTTCGGGGTTGTCGACTAGGCCAAGGTGTTTACAAGAAGACGCATCAAGTCTTGAAAGGTGTCGATTCAAGGAAGTAAGTCATCTGTCTTGTAATTGTAAAACCATACTTAGTGGACTTAAGGCTAGGGTCGTCCGAGATTTTTTCCCGTTGTAGATTTTTCCTCGTACATCACAACATATTGATTTATTTGTTCATTTTATCTTTTGGAATATTAACCTTAGATGCATGCTTAGGTGAAAAGATAAAATTTGGTTTAAATCACTAATTACTTAAATTGGTGCTAATTTAAATTTGGGTAAATGTTAATTTAATTCAAGTCATCATTTAATTTGTTAAAATTGGTTTGGCCTATTTTGGTAATATTGAAATTATGACTTAGGCAAATTTCTAGGACTTGGGTTAAATTGGTTTAAGTGAAAAACATATTTGGTGTTTAATCTAATTTCACTTGGTTTAATTTTAATTTGAAAGAAATCAAAATTTGGTGTGTATGTGTGTTTAATTGAACCATCTCGCTTTCGCATCTAAAAAAGGAAATTGAATTATACTTTTGGGTGTTAAGATTTATAATCGGGGTCACCAGCTTCAACAGTTCAGGATATTGTTCTTTAGAGTTGATAAAATTAGTTTAACAAAAATATTCCTTAATAAATCCAAATCCTTTCAAAGGGATATGTTCTTCATATTTATTTAAATATTTGACAACTATACTAGCATTTGAGAAACTATTTAATCTTTTCAAAGCATCGTAAAGTTCAACATGAGATACGTCATAATCATTGAAAGTAGCCTTTGTTTTACATTAAGTAAATGATTAGTTGAAGTCAACATACAAATCATTTTCTCAAGTAAAACGGTATCAGGTTCTAGTTCTTCAACATGCAAGGCAGATTCATCAGTGATTAATCTTATTTATTCGTTTAAAACATCAATTTTATCAAGCAACCTCAAACTTACTTTGCCTAAATCAATGTTGTCCTCAATACGAAAATTATTAGTTTCAGCACAGTCGGAAGGTTAAAAAATATCAACAATAATAAGGAAAAAATATTCATTAAATGAATCAATAGTATCATCAATTAGAGGATAGTCTTGGTGACAATTATGTGACAGTGTGCAAGGGACTTCGAAATATTATCAAATTTCATCTCATAGTTGTCTAAAAATAAGCCAGAATCATCGGATAACATAGACAACCTGAAAAAAATATCATCATGAGAAGTCGTATGACTGTGTGATATTGATTTAAATTAAATTCGCAAGTTTCCAAGTAACTCTTATTTAATTAGAGTCCCTAAACACACATCTAAGGTGCATGTGTCAACCCATAAATAAATAAAGCATGTGACACAAAAATATGCTGAGACACAGATTTCAGGAAAAAAACCCTTTCGGGTAAAACCTTTATTTCACTATGAATATACAAGTCACAACTTAAAATTACATAGAGAAATCTGCAATGGATCAACGCGCAGCTAACCCACAAAGACACGCAGTCTTGAACTCAGCAAGAGAATACACGCAGCACCCTCCAAGGACTCGCAGCCCAAACAACGAAGGAAGAACCGCAACTCTCCTTAATGACACGCAACCCTCGGTTGCAAAGATCTCTCCACAAAGATGAACAACAATAAAGTTTGTGTTCTAGGGTTCCAAAAGATTCACAAAAGTAATTGGGATTTTTGTGTGTGAATCAAAAAGATGTTTGGCACATCAAAAATTGAAGTCTTGTTGTGTTTGTACTCTTAAAAACGTTTTCTCAAAGACTTGAAAAATACACCACCGAAATAGTTATATATATAGGAAAAATAAGTTGGTGTTAAAAACAGTTACGGAACTGCTCGAGTTTATCCCAGGCGGACCGATCCGTCTTGGAGGCGGATCGGTCCGACTTCGGATCGGTTCTTTGAAAAATAGGCTTCTTCGGTTCTCTTTCGGTTCGGGGTTTACTGGATCTGCAGTAAGCGGATCGGTCCGGTGGAGGATCGATCCGGTATAGAGGCGGACCGGTTCAGTAAAGAGGCGGACCGGTCCGGCTTCCCAGAAAACTAAAAAAACTTTTAAAAGCCTCATTTTGCTTGAAAAAACTTACTTCTTATTTTTATAAAAAACATTTTATAAAAATTTCCCAATACTAAATATGAACTTTAAGGAACATAAAAACAAAATTTTACCAAGTTCATTCTCGCAGAGGCTAAGATGTTGAAGACGCTTTGATATTCGGATCCGTTGATGTATATGCGATCTTGAGTTTCTTCAACGGTGTAACGACGTACGACATACAAATTGATAATAACAAAAATGTCCTTACACATCAGATTCAATGGCACAAATAGAAGCGAATGCCATAAAAGTTTTATTCTCTTCACTATTGCCACTGTCAGAACTGTCATCCTAAGTTTTAGAAATGTGTATCTTACTTGAAGGTTGCCATTTGTTTTTTAAAAAATATTTATCAGCATAATGACCAAATTCATTACATTTCCTACATTGAATATGACTAATATCTTTTGAAGGGCTATTATTTTCATGGCATTTATTTTCAAATCATTTTTCAAGAGGCCTATTGGTATAACTAGGTTAACCTTCTCTTGAAACAAAATTGTTTCTAAACTTAATAAAATTCTTAAAGTGGTTAGAAAATAAATCAATTTCATTTTCCCAAGACTCGAGTGTTATAGAAAATTCATCTATATTAGACAGGGAAAAAGCAAAGGCAAGACTATTTACATTAGATTTAAAAATCAGGGCATTTTTTTGCGCAGGTGTTTTATCTATTTGATTTCATTTTCAAATAGTTTGTAGTTCATATTTTTTAAATATACTAGACAAGAGTTGGCGTGCCATGTGATTATATTCTAATTAATCCATAACATGATTTTTCATGTTAAAATATCAGGAAGAAACCTAAGTATTTTATCACAAATTTCATAATCAATATAGACAATTCCATTAGCATGTGATTGATTAACTACGTCTTGTAGCATGAGATAAAAATCATCAAATTTTTCATTGTCTTTGATATACATAGAGTCGTATAGCTTAACAGATTTGGCCCTTTTAACTTTAGTTCACCCTCATGTGTCATCATTAAAATATCCCAAGAAGTTTTTAATGTGGTGTAGGCTAAGATTATTTTAAACTCAGACTCACCCATCACTTGGAAAATAACATTTTTGCCTTTATGGTATATTGTGAGTATTGATTTTCCTCCTTAGTCCATTCAAAAAGGGATTTTCTAACAAAAATTTGAACATCACCATCACTGGTAGATGTTGAAGGGGGAAAAACCAGTTTCAACCATTTCCCATACCTCATCTCCCAATTGTTGAAGGTGGGCAACCATTCTTACATTCCAGTTAGAAAAGTTATCACCACCAAATATAAGAGGATGTACAGAACTACCATTACAATCATCAATTTAAAAATAGGTTTTAAAAAAGAGTCCAGGATCTTAAAGAGTAAAATAAAACTTTTGAAAAGTAAACCCTACACTCTAATACCACTTGAAATAACTTAATATACTAAAGTGTCTAGTTATGAAAAACTATTTTAACTCTGTGGTAAAAAACTTTTCCAGCGGTTGAAACACACACACATAAAATAATTTACTAGTTAGTGTGATGACCTTTTAGTTAACAAATATTTAAAAAGAATGGGATGAGGAGAAGTGGAAAATACACAATATTTGTTCATGAGAAAACCAACAGAGTGAAAAACCCCGGGTCCCTCAGTTCTAGGACCACGCACACATCCAAGTACACTAATACCAATGTTTAAATTAAGATTGCAGAAATGAAAATGTAAATGAAATAGTTTGGCCATTACAAATAAGTACACCAAGGCATAAACTAAATAGCCCCACAACAGATGAATTTTACTAAACAACCCAAGGAAGTGACAATTTAGAAGACACAACTCTACACTCAATACTAGGATATCAATAGAGTTTTACATAACACGAATAATTAATAACAAGCATTTGGTTTAATAAATACATAAAAGATTATAAACTACTAAATCATCAAACATAAGCAAGGTCCTCTTTAGTAATAAATTATTAACAGTAAGATTAAGCCTAAATACAAATCAGTTATCCGTAAATGTCAACAAACAAATTACAAGAAATAAAACCCCATAATTATGTTTTACACAACTGAAACGAATAACTTAAACAAGTATTAATATGAAATACACTTACGAATAGATATTAGGTTCTTAGAGATCATTCCTTAATTTAGACATACAAGGATAACCAAAATCCTTAACAACAATTTAAATTACACAAATTGAGAATCTGTCTTAACATAGTACAAATTTATTTTAGGGGATCAAAACATAATTTAGCACAAAAAATACGATTGGGACTAGAATAACATGAATAGGTCCCAAAGATGATCCTAAAACAGACTATACACCGAAAACATGAAACTTAGTGTGTTTTTTTAAAAACGTTCAACAATCATCAGCTCTAAAAGTTGAGAATCAAGACATGCAATCTTAAATAGCAATCCGATTTAACATTAAAAAAAATAACTTTCAGATCCAAGTTATTGATGTGTTGTTTAAAGCATGCAAGATCCAAAACACATAAAAAATCCTATGTAATTATATATAGGCATAAATCAATAAGAGAGATATAAAATATACAAAAAATAGATCCAATCCTCTAAAAATTGTGTATGAAACTTCCAACACGCTTTAAATAGAACCAACACAGCTTCAAGCAGAAAACCTCCAAAACGTGAATCTCCACAACTCCAAATCGTCACAAAACAAAAATTAAAAATGTATATGAAATCCAATTTTGTGTTTCGGATGTACTAGTAAACAAAATCTATCAAAAGTATTGTAAGACACTTAGATTTTTAGAGAGAGTAGAAATTTCGGCAACATTTGGATCCTTTTTGCAAATCAAATGACCCTAATTCTCATATTATAGAAGACGTAGAAGGATCCAGAACTCGACCCCTTCAAACTGTAAATACCATTAACCAAAAGGACAATAGAGTAAACTATAATACCCCATTTTTTATGACTTTTAAATATGGGGATTTATTAAATTTAAATTAAGATATTAATTTAACATTAATTCAAAAATTATTTTAAATATTTACTAGCGTGATGAGAGTTAGTAATTATTGGAAATTTATTTAATATTACTTAATGAGTAAAGTAATATGTATAATCGAATTTATTAAAATTATCATGAGTGTATAATTTGATTTTGGTGGAAATTAAATCGGGACGCGCCTGTGTCGTGTCAGGATTAAATTATTATTATAAAAGAGAATAAATTGTAAGTCGTCCGTATGGTCATTTCGAGTGCATGAATGTGTTCAGAAGGGTTGAGATAGTCAAAATAATGTACCCGGGGGTTTAGTTCGGGTCTCGGGGCATTTTTAAGCCTAATTGGCATTCCGAGAGGGTATTATAGACATTTTACATTTTTGGGCAATTAAACCCACGAATTTTCTAAGGATATATCAGCCTTTAGGAGTTGTCTTCTAGGATTAACAAACATAAAACCAAATAACGGCCATTAGATAAGGAGTTGGAGAGCTTTCCAAGCAACGCAAGGCCAAAGACTCACCCGTTTGCACCGCCACCACCACCAAAGCGTAGATCGCGCGACGAGGAACACAACCATACCTCTTTCGTACACAAATCAGAAACTCAAATTCCAAGAAAGTATATATCTTTCTTTATTTTTAGTTAATGTTTCAATCATTTTAGTCTAGGGTTGTTTAAAACATGTTTCATGGAAGAAATTAATATTTTTTAGACTTAAAATCATATGTTGTAGAGGAAGTAGACATATTCTGGACATCTAAAGCCACAAATTTGTATGGATTTAGAAGCAAGTAATATGGAAAAGAATTGGAAGAATTGAAATTAAAGAAAAAAATTAGGGTTCTTGAAGTTTATGTCAATTTTACTTCATTAAATCGTTATACTTGATGAAACCGGACATATTTTACGTAAAAAATCATGTAGTTAGGTATATAGTACCTATAGTAATGTTGTTTTGGAATTTGGGGATCTATAATGGAGATTTGGTAGAGGTTGGAGAGGTAAGCCCATAAGTTATCAATGGCAGAATTTGTCATAACTACTTGATCGATCGATCGATCAAGAACATCGATCGATCTACAGTATCGATGATCGACCCCAATCCTCGATCGATCGATCCCTCCTAGAAAACTCCATATTTTTCTTCTGTAAGTTTAATCCAGTTAAAATGTGTAGGAACCCTTAATCATCATTGATAGAGCATAATGAATTATAAAGAGGACCAGTAGGGTCTAGGCAGACCCAGTTGAGTGAAATTTAAGGTATTATGAAATTATGGGTTAATGGGGAGCTATTCACACATAAGAAATCATGCATACGTTAAATAAAAGATCGAGGCTCGTGAGTAAATTAGACTAAAAGATAAGTGAGAGTGCCTACTGAAATTATACTTAGGGAGATAGAATACTTGAAGTAAATACGGAGTAACTTATATATGAGAATGAAAGTGACGAGTCCGTTATGCGAGATAATCGAGTAAAATGTGCTAAGAACGGATAATTACAATTATGGGTCATGGGAGCACCTAATTTAGAAATGTGAATATTTATATATATATGATTGTGTGATGGTGTATATATTATATATCTATGTAAAAATCATACCCGAGCTACTTGCTATCACGGGGGTTTCCGCACCGGGATAGTCTTATCTCGATTGGGCCTTTATGGGGGATAACGAATTGTACCCTAAAAGATAGTATCCTTGATACAGTCTATTTGAGTGATAGTTAGATGGTCCTAAGAGACGTGAGGGTATGTGCTGACCTCTTAGTGACTTGGAACTATACTTCGCCTCCAATTGTATGTGTTTTATGTTAATACAGTTCGAGAGTGATTCCGAGCTAGTATTTCCCTTAGTATGAGTGATACGGGAACTTGATAGCAGAGTATGCCAGCATCATAAATTTTATGTGGGGTGCCGATAATATATATATATATACTTAAGTATGGGAACTTTCTACAGTGCATAAAAGTTGTTAAGTAATGAATAAATACTCCAACTTTATCGTAAGTGTTTGGAAATTTTGTGACATCACTGGGTTATTTCAAATAACATAAGATATATGAGAGAACTTAATTTTCAGAAATTAATTATCTTAGCCATAGTATTTATCGGAATGAAACCTTATGGGAAAGTTAAGTTAAAAGAATCTTTGGAGATTAATAGTACGGTAGGCGTGCACACTAGATGAGAGGTGACAATTTCTCAAGAGAGTGTCGCATACTAACATGGTTGTTTCATTAGCCGGTAAGCATTTTATATACTTGCTAAACTATTTTTAAACTATTTTTCACTCGGGCTCTGATCCGTTTCCTGTTATTTCTTTTCTCTTGTATATATATGTATATATTAAAGGTGCCCAGGGGCATCATGCTTAGATTCCTTGGAACGGATGCTCTGCAGCTTATGTGGGAGTTGTAGACCACTGCTTAGACGACCTCGTTGTTGACTCTACTCTTATTTTTGTTATGATTAGTTAGGGCATGTGTTGCCCGTTTCCCTATTCAGTTGGATTGTCAGAGATTTATATTCATTTATTTTCAGTATTTGGTACTCTTTGGGATGTAATTCGTGTTAGGATGATTTTATTTGTAGTTTTAAACTTGGTATTAGTTTATCTGAATGGTTAAATTCTTGTGTGTTAATTGCCATCTTTAACATTTATGCAATTCTTAAACTGTTAATTATTGAAAAGGTTTTCATAATGGAATTAAATAAAATAGAAAGAAGTTTTAAATTGTTTTGACACTTAGCTTAATTATTTAGGGTGTTTAAACTGGATTTTTTTTTGCCACAGTAATGTTAAGAATGAACCAACTGTTCACCTTGATTTTTAATTTAATACCTGATATTTAATTAGGTGGGGTGTCATAGGTGGTATCAGAGCATCAGGTTCTAGTGTCCATTAGGATCTGTACGGCTTATTTCGCTTCCATCTTAGCGTCCTTGATATAAATCCCTATTTTTAGGATTGTTGTATTCTTGTATTTATGCTTACGTCTTCAGCTACTCGAGATTTGTTAATAAATACAGACTAGTAAATTTCCTTCTCGTTTAAGATGCCTCTGAGATGCGCACCCCGAGATAGGAATGCCTAGGTCGAGCAGCCAGCAGCTCCGGCTCAGGGAATGATGAACGCAACTGAGGTAGCCGTTATTGTTGCTCAGGCAGTGAATGTCGCATTAGCGATAGTGCAACATGCTCCACCCTAGACTCAGGCAGTGGCGCCAGTACCATCACAGCTTCCATCTGCATGGGAGCGGGTTAGGGATGCCTTTAAAAAGGTGAATCCCTCGGAGTTCTTGGGTAGTTTGGACATAGTAATCCCTAGCCAATGGAAGAAAGATATCCAGAGTCGTCTGCGCATGTATGAGTGCACTGACGTGCAGAGCTAACTTTTAGCTTCCTTCAAGTTAGTGGGGGTCGCTTTGCAGTGGTGGGAGTCCACCACCACCTTGGAGGAGAGAGACATCATCACAATTCAGTCATTCTGGGCACGTTTTGATCGCAAGTACTTACCATCCACCGTTAAGGCTGAGAATAGGCGAAAGTTACTGAATCTGAAGCAGGAGAGTATGACTGTTGCTGAGTACGAGGAGGATTTTAATAGACATCTCACTATAGTGCCAGATGAGGCAACCACTGAGGAGAAGAAGATACTATTTTTTGTAAATGGATTAGCCTGGAGGATCCGTCGCACCTCATCGACAATATTTCATTGAGTACCTACACTGATGTACTCAATTTTGCTTTGTTACATTATCAGGATCACCGCTTCCATCTACATGGAAGAAAACGATAAGGGGAGTCCATCCAGCAGGGTAGGACAGTGGGCAGTAGTACTGGTGGGGCACCAGTAGCCCAAGGAGAGACCCATCACAGTGAGCAGAGTTCTCATCAAGGGGACCCTGCCAAGCGGTTTCGATTAGGTGACTCCAGATAGGTATTAGGGGGATTTAGGCAAGGCCAGCAGGGACATTCTAATCAGCATGGCAACAAGGCCAACACCATTAGCAACAGGGCCATCAGGGTCAACATCATTTTGTATCAGGGCCAGTGGCGGGGTGGTAATGGACAACAGGGTCGTGGTTAGTAGGGGAAGAGGGGAGGTAACTTTAGGGGTAGATATTTCGGATGTGGCAAGAATGGCCATAGGCACCAAGATTGACCAGAGGGAGATATGGACCCACAGCAGTAGGGTGACCATAATGAGTCGTAGAGGCCACTCTTTCCATCCGCCCTCCCAGCACCAGCTCAGGTGCCAGCCTTACCCACCATCCCAGCAGCTCCAGTTCAGCAGGGGCAATTGCAGTACGGATGTGTCTACAATATCCACCAGGCAACATCACCTCAGGCACCACCCGCGATTGAGGGTACGTTTACTATCCATGCCACTATGGGTCAGGTTTTATTTGATACTGGGGTGTCGCACTGTTTTATAGCTACTCATTTTGCACAGGCCTTAGGGTTATTAGACACGACCGAGAGAACTGTGACATGCGTAGACTCACCACTGGGGAATGGGTCTTTAATTTTCTTTATATGCCGGTGTATAGGAGTAGATATTGGTAACTTGATTTTACCGGAAGACATGCTAGTCTTAGAGATGCATGAGAATGATGTTATTATTGGCATGTATTGGCTCACTATGTACAGAGCCATGATAGATTATTTTGGTAGGAGTATTATCTTTGCCATTCCGGGGCAGGAGATGTTTTTAGTGGCGATGCCTTGCCCAGAGGGAGTATCTTTCACCCATTTGTACTATATAGAGGAGGATATGTCTAAGGAGATTGTGATTCCCTTAGATTCGATTCCAGTCGTTCGTGAGTATTCCTATGCATTTCAAGAGATACTGGGCCAACCCCCTAGTCGAGAGATAGATTTCGTCATAGACTTGATGCCGGGCACTCGACCGATAGCACGTACATCGTACTGTATGGCTCCAACAGAGATGAGGGAGTTACGGGATCAAATAGAGTAGCTATTAGGTCAGGGCTTCATTCATAGGAGCACCTCACCTTGGGGCTCTCTAGTGTTATTTGTGAAGAAAAAATATGGTTCAGTGAGGTTATGCGTGGATTACCGGGAGCTGAACAAGGTCACGATACGTAAAAAATATTCATTGCCTCAAATTAATGACTTGTTCGAGAAGCTGAGGGGAACAACCTTCTTTTTGATGATAAATTTGAGGTCGGGATACCATCAGCTACGGATTAGGGAGCAGGATGTGTCGAAAACTACTTTCTTAACATGATATGGTCCTATGAGTTCAGAGTCATGCCGTTTGGACTGACAGATTCTCCAGCTATATTCATGGACTGATGAATTAAGTGTTCAGAGAGTTCTTAGATCAGTTTGTCATCGTCTTCATAGATGACATCCTGATATATTCTAACACTGAGGAGGAGCATTCCGAGCACTTGAGGCAGGTTCTTCAAACTTTACGAGAGCATCAATTATATGCTAAGTATGAGATGTGAGGATTCTGTCTACAGGAGGTACAATTTTATGGGCATGTTGTGTCAGAATTTAGAATATCGATTGACCCGAGCAAAGTGTCGGTAGTGAGGGAGTGGGGAAATCCCACGACATCGACATAAGTGCATAGTTTCTTGGGGTTAGCCGGGTACTATAAGAGATTCATCTGAGGCTTTTCGAAGATAGCGGGTCCATTGACGAATCTGACTCGCAAGTGAATTCTGTATGTTTGGGATGATGCTTGTCAATTAGCTTTTGATGAGCTGAAAGATAAGGTTACTTCGATGCCAGTTCTTGCTTTGACCAAGCCGGGAGTAGAGTACCTAGTGTACACTGACGCCTCTTTACGAGGACTCGGGGGAGTACTTCAGCAGGAGGAGAAGGATATAGCTTTTGCCTCCCGCGAGATAAAGCCTCACAAAAGGAATTACCCCACCGATGACCTAGAGCTAGAAGCGGTCGTTTTGCATTGAGGATGTGGAGACATTACTTGTTGGGAGATAAGTTTCGCTTGTTCACAGACCATAAGTCACTGCAATATGTGTTCACTCAATGAGAGCTGAATATGCGTCAGCGCAAATGGTTGGAGTTTGTGAAAGACTACCAGTTCGAGATACAGTACCATTCGGGAAAGGATAACGTGGTTGCTGATGCGTTAACCCATAGATCGATGGGCGATGTAGTGGACGTCTAGAAAGCGAAATGGAAAGAGTTGGGTCACCAGTACGTGGTATCCTATTCCTTTGCATTTGTCATTATAGTCACACCAGTGATTGTTACAAGGGTGATACAGGCACAGTCAGCGAATTCATTTTGTCAGGAACAGATTGTACGGCTTTTAGCTGAGGGTGCTGAGTCCTATTTAGTAAGTTCAGATAGAGGTTTGAGGTTTAGTGGGATATTGGTGGTCCTGGAAGGAGAAGACTTACGTCATGCAGTGATGACATAGTCTCATAGGTCCAGATTTGTGGTACATCTCGGAGGAGATAAGATGTACCAGGATATTAGGCGGCAATACTGGTGGAGTGGGATGAAGAAGGACATTGCTGAGTTCATGTCCAAGTGTTCTACTTGCCAAATGCTAAAGGTAGACCAACAGAGACTGTCGGGGTTACTTCAGCCATTGGAGATACCTACGTGAAAGTGGGAGAGTATTTCCATGGACTTCATTACTGGGCTGCCTACATCACAGCGGGGTCACGACTCCATATGGGTTCACTACAAGAAAAAGGCCTTTTTATGACAGTTTTTAAGTGTCATAAAACACATTTTATGACGCTTTATTTTTTAATAAAAAGCGTCATAAGTTTGGGTGTCATAATTGATACCCATAAAAAGTGTCATATTAAGTAACGATTATAAATGACTTTTTTTCAAAACTATCATATCTGGTACAAAAAAAGGTCATAATATACTCTATAAGATGTCATATTTGACTTAAAAAGCATCATGATAAACAGTTTTCAAAATTTTAAAAAGGTCGTAAAAAATTTCATCACATAAGGGTTTAATATAAATGATCATAAATTAAACCTATAATAAAAAAATTAATAACCAATATTAATAGCATATGTTGATGTAAAAAATTAGATTACTCTAATTATTCAATCACAAATCTGTTGAGTGCTGCTACTCGTCCTGTGAGACTCTGTACTTCCTTCTTCGTCGTTGGAGATCGCAGGCCTAATAGAGCTTTGATCTTTTCCGGATTTGCCTCAATGCCTCGCTGATTGACAATGTATCCGAGAAATATGCCTTCTCGTACTCCAAATATGCACTTCGTCGGGTTCAGCTTCATTTGATATTTATCCAGTTGATCAAAAGTCTGACTTAAATCAACTAGATGATCGACAGCTTTCTTGCTTTTTGTCAGCATATCGTCAACATAGACTTCCATATTGCAATTGATTTGTTCAGCAAATACTTTGTTCATCATCCGCTGATATGTCTCACCTGCATTTTTCAAACCAAAAGGCATAACATTAAAATAATAAGTTCCCCAAGGGGTAATGAAAGAAGTACTCTTCCTGTCTTCAGGTTTCATTTTGATTTGATTGTAGCCAGAATAAGCATCCATGAAGCTCAGCAACTCGTGTCCCGAGGTATCATCCACCAGTTGATCAATTTGGGGCAGTGGAAAGTGATCCTTTGGGGATGCTTTGTTGAGGTCGGTGAAGTCTACACACATCCTCCACTTGTTGTTTTTCTCCTTTACCATCACTACATTGGCTAACCAGTCTGGATATTTAACATTTTCAATGAACCAAGCCTTCTGGAGCTTCTCGACTTCCTCTTGTATAGCTTGATTCTTCTCGGGACTAAATACTCTTCTTCTCTGCTTCACAGGCTTTATATCCTTATTCACATTGAGTTCGTGACATAAGAAGTTTGGGTCTATCCCTGGCATATATTCATGACTCCACGTAAAAGTTTGTCTTCTGCTTCTAAGGAAAGTTATCAATTCCTGTTTTAATGAGGGTTCCAACGATGAACCTATTTTAGTAGTTCGCTCAGGGTGCTCGTCGTCCAGAATGATATTTTCAGTAGCTTCCACCACTTGACCCTTCACGAGTTGCGACTCATCTCGAGGATCCAATGTTTCAATCTTTGCACCTTCATCCACTTGATAGGTAGTAATATTTTTCTTTGATTCTTCCAGTTCTTCTTTCTCGGCGGATGAATAATAGCATTCCCGAGCTACTTTCTGATCACCTTTCACAACTCCTACTCCAAAGTTTGTTGGAAATTTTAGGCACTAATGCACTGTAGATGGTACAGCCTCGAACTTCTTCAATCCTACTCTTCCCATGATGATATTGTACGCTGATTGGACATTCTTATCCATCACGAAGAAACGTATTCTTTCGGTCCGACAAGCAGGCCACGTACCAATGAATATATCCAAATTGATCGTCCCAAGTGGAAATACTTTCTCGCCAGCAAAACCAATGAGGGGTCTGTGGTAAGGCTCCAGTTGAGATAGCTTTAGATTTAAACTATCGAAGCACGAGTAGAACATGATGTATGCCGAGCTACCATTATCGACCAGTACTCTTGAAATCATGACCTCCTTCATTCTCATTTTGATCACCAGCGGGTCATCATGAGGATATAAAATACCTACAAGGTCATTTTTTGAAAAAAACGATGACCAATTTCTCCTTGTTCACCTTTCTCGGGTGATCTTCCTCATCTAGATTTATTCGCTGAATGTACGAGCAAGCTTGAGCCTCATCGAGGTAAGCTTTTCTTTCTGCAGTAAGGTCTCCTCCTCCTACATCTCCTCCTGTAATAACATTACAATCAAATGACCCAAAGCATATTGAAAATACCTCTCGTTCTGGCTTCCTTGGTTTCTTGGGAAGATCGGGGTCATCCTCTGGATCAACTTCATAGTTTCTCTTCTTGTTCTCCTCTGCTCGACGAGGAGATCTAGATCTCTCTCTAGTTCGATCATTGTTTCTTCTTTCGCCCCCCCGATCAACATACTTTGCTAGCTTTCCTCTTCGGATGAGTGTTTCAATCTCATTCTGAAGATCTATGCAATTTTTGGTCATATGGCCATGATCCTTTTGGAACTCGTAATATTTTTCCCTATTCCTCATGTCAGGGTCTGCCTTCATTTTCTTTGGCCAGTTTAACTCCTTACTGTTCTTAATTTCTTCCAGGACGTGGTTGATATTTGCCTTCAAAGGTGTGTCCTTATCAAATTTCCTCAAGACTTCCCATGACGACCTTTTTTTGTATTGTTTGTCACCACCATTGTTCTTATGTTCTTTCTTCTTAACTTTATTACCTTCCACCTTGGTTTCTTTGGCGTCCATATTCTTCTTCGCAGACATAGCCTCCTCGGCATTCATAATCTTGGACACTTTTCCCATCAGGTCCGACATGGTTTGAGGTGGATCTTTGGCCAAAGTGTAGTACAACTTGTTTGGCAGTAGTCCACTCATCAAAGCGGTAATCGCTGTCTTCTCCTCATAATCAATGACTTCGAGTTTCTCGTTATTAAAACGAGTTATATAATCTCTGGTACTCTCACCAGCTTTTTGTCTAACACTTAACAAATGTGCTACTCGTTTAACTGGCTTTGCTCTAAAGTAGAAATTCCCAATGAATAACTCGGCCAGTTGAAGAAAGGTTGAAATCTTACCCCGAGGAAGATTATTATACCATATTTGAGCAGATCCGATAAGTGTTCCCGAGAATGCTCTGCATCTCATCTCATCTGGGACAGCATAGATGTCGGCTGCAGCTTGGTATTGTTCTATATGAAGGACAGGGTCAGTCTTTCCATCATACTTGGGAGTCACAACAAGTGCTTTGAACTTTGATGTTGTTGGAAAATCAACAATGCCCTGGACAAAAGGTGGTCCTCGAACAAATGTTCATTGTAGAGGGTTCTTGGCCATAGAGATTTCCCCTAATCTATCCTCCAGCCTCTGAATAGATCCTTTCCATGCATCATTTCCTTCCTCGGGCCTATTTGTTCGAGCAACTGATCGCGTTGAAGTGGCTTCCTGGGATTTATCTTGTCGAGCAGCTGGTCGGTCGTAGGATCTATCTTGACGAACAACGGGTCGCGACTGGGTAGATCCTTCCCTTAAATCTGATGATCGTCGAAATCTCCTCGACGCTTCATTAAGAGGACTTTTGTTCCTCCTAGGGCCTAATCGGTCGAAAGGAGAAATCCTACTTAATCTTTTCAATGCGCTGGTCCTTTCTAGGGAGAGGGTGACACGTTGTTCAGTATCTGTGGCCCGCACTGACGAAGTTCATCCAGGTTGATAAGAAAAGTCTTCAGACTCCTCATGGCGATAGGAATTAGTACACCTAGTACGCGAAGAAGGTGCACGGGTATTTCTTTGAATGCTTTGTGGTCCGGAATGGGCTGATGCACCCCCATGGAGGGTTTGGATGAGTTGTCTCATTGTTTCTTGCATGACGGTGTGGCCCTGAGCCAGATTTGCCATTATTCCCGTCAGATCTGGAACAATTGGTGGAGCAGATGGATTTGGAGGGGTTCCAGCGTTTCGATTGCTGGATTCAGGAATATCAGCCATTGGTAATGGATTGTTTTTTATGAAAAATGATATTATCAGTCGTTTCCCACAGACGACACCAATCTGTTGATGTAAAAAATTAGATTACTCTAATTATTCAATCACAGATAAATAAATGAGATAAAGAATTTTAAAGTGGTTCAGCCTTATGAGAATGGCCTATGTCCACTGTTACTTTATTGCTGAGTGTTTGGGAATTCTAGATTACAAGTTCTATCAAGAAATTCCGGTATGGATTCGGGGTCCTTTACAATGAGGATTGTACAATGTATTTATAGCCCTGAGGTTGTAATGTGAAAGGGTAATACATTAAATGATATACATATGAAAGGGTAATACATTTAATGCCCTTTTTGCGTGTGCGTCCAAATGATAAGCATTTAATGAGCAGTTAAACTGTTGGTATCCTGCTTCGAGGTGCAGCTCGGACCGCCTGAGTTGCTCAGATCGCTTGAGCTTCTTGGTGCTAAAGAGTTCCTCGGAGAGGTCTGTTCCTTGGAGCGTATGAGTTTCTCGGAGTAACATGGTTCCTCGGAGCGTGTGATCATCTCGGAAGTGCTTGTTGTTATCATGTAGATAGCCACGTGTCTTCATATGATTGGTCCATGTCAGCAGATTAAATTTGGCATCAACAGAAGCCCCCAATGTTTCATAGTTCGAAATTTGAGGAGTATGGAACATTCTTTCTCGGAATATGGTAGCTTTAAATAGTCTTCCTGATTTTTAGGAGCATTTCCCTTGTATTTATTTCTCCTTCCCAATTCGTAGAATCATGCTTTTTTGGACTTTTCTGCGTGCTTCGATTCCCGCGTCACTTTTTATCTTTTTAGCCGATGTTGCCCGCTCTAATTCTCGCGCCACTTTTCATCTTTTTAGCCGCCGATAACGTAATCATCCTTCTTTGTAATCATTACTTCACCATTTCCCAAGGCAAGGTATTTAAACTTCACAGATACTCCCATCGTCTTCTACTTTTCAAATTTGTGTTTTCGAGTTTTTTCATTGTCTTCTACTCTCTTGTGCGTTCATCTCTTCCATCGTTCGTTGTCAACAGCTCTACTCTTTTTCTGTAAGATCTTCTTCTTTCTTCTTCATTTCTTTTATTCATCATCATGGTCTACCCTGTTGAGTCTCTTGAAATGTTTCGCTCTGATTTTTCCATTCCCTCTTGGCTTGTCTTGGAAGAGCTTTCTGAGCCTTCTGATTATTTCAATTTGGCTGAGGGACATTGGTTCCCAGCCTTTTTATTGCTGAGTGTGGATTTTGTTTTCCACCAAATCCCTTGTGTCTGGAATTCTGTCATTATTTTGACGTCGTTCCTGCAAGAATAGCCCCCAAAACATAAAGAATAGTTAATGGGGTGCATAAATTAAATCAAGTCCATGGAACTCGCATAGGAATTCCAGAAATCATGTACTACTATAGATGGGCAGTTAATGATAATATTTTTTATTTAAAAACTAGATTTTTAAATAGAGCCTTAGTAGTCAATCTCCCTGATGCCAATAGGGATTATTTTGAACACGGGGTTGTCATAAAAAATTAGCAACACCCTCCATTAACTGGAGATGAGGTTTACCAGGGTCCCAGATGCCCTCCTTATGGCAATGGGATAGGTTATTTTTATTTCATTTTATTTATTTTGAAATCATGTTTCTTTTATGTTTGATAAAATGTGCCACTGATATCTCAATGTTTGTTTATTTGCAGTTGATAAAAAAAGAAAGTGCCCAAAGGAAGCAGATGTTATGTAAGACATCTGAAACTTATCTGGAGTCTGCATCAGAGTGTTACCGACGAGCACATTAGGTCGGCTTCGTATCTGCTCCAGTACAAGAGCTACACCACTTCTTTCACTGCTCGTCCAGTGATAAGTGAATCAGAGCCAGTACTAGCTTCCACAAGCTCATCGCCTGAATTCCATATTCCTTTAAGTGAAAGGATGAAGAAGAGAAGACCTCTTACCCTGTTTGAGAAAACTACCTCCGGTTCTGGGAAGGCAAAAAGGAGTAGGATTGATTTCCCAAGGGAGGGGACGAAGAAAAATGATGCACCTTCCTCAGCTGCTGCAGTTGTGAAGGTTGCTGAGAAGCCCGCATTGGCTCCGAGCAGGTCTGCTACTCCTGGAGAGGTGATTGTGATATCACCGACCAAGGGTTCTTACTTCGTTGAATCCGTTCCTGTTCCCCCGAGGAGGCTGAAGAAAATCTCCTCGGTTAATTTGGCTGATACCATCACTCAGCCCCCAGTTACTGGAACTGGGGTTCCAACTTTTGTTCCCCCGAGCTCTGTCATGAGCTCAGTAAAGTCATGGATCATTCCCGAGGTCCAAGGTACTGAAGAAAACCTTACTCGAGATATGTTCACCTCACTAGTTGCTCGTCACCTTGCTTCTGTAAGTCTTCTTACTTTCAACTTTTCATATTTCCTTTGTCATTTCTGTTTCTAACTTGCTTTCTTTTTCTGTTCACATAATCCTAAAGAAGGATGAAGCAATTAAAGCTTCATGCTCCTCGTCCAGTGTGGAGGGGGCTCTGGAAGAGGCTATCAAGTCTTTGGAAGACTCTCGCCAGAAGTATGCCACTAATAAGGCTGTCTGGGAGAAGAAGTTTGCCTCCATCGAGCAAGAAAAAGCTGGAGCTATTGATGCCTCCAAGGAGTTGGAGAAGAGAATAAATGCCCAGGATAAGGCTAATAAGGAGCTTTAAGAGAAGATCAACACTGCTGGAAAGTTTGAAGATAAACTCAAGGCTGCCGAGGAGGAGTTGGCTCGGCTTCGGGAAGTAGGTCGGCAGAAAGAGGAGGCAAAAAATAAATTGAAGGCTGCTGAGAACCTGCTGTCTGAGCAGCTCTCCTCGGAGAAATTGAAGAGGAAAATGGTTGTGAAGAAGTCCTTCAGCGCTGGCTGGGACAAGGGGTGGAAAAAAGGGTTGGCTGCCATGGTATCACAAGTGGACTAGGGCAGCCTAAAGTACTTCAGAGATGGATGGGTTGCAGCTCTCCAGGAAATGAAAGTTGATGAATCTTCTGAGCTTTTCCAACAACACATTCCTGGTTCCCCTTCCACCCCAGAAGACCTTGAAGAGGACGAAGCTTCCTCAGAAGAATCTTCTATGGTGATGGGAGAGCATCCCCCAGCCATTCAGCCCGCTGCCGAGGAACTTCAGCAGATCGTCAGTTCCTCCGAGCAATTGCCAATGCTGCCCGAGCAACTATCCATTCCCCCCGAGCAACCTACATCTTCATCCCAGCCTCCCAAGAAGGTTTTGGGAGATAAGGAGAAGGTGTAGAATTATTCGTGTTTATCTTTATTTTCTTTCTCTTTATCAAATGTAACCCAGAATATGTAACTCTGAACTATGATCTAATAAAACTTGAACTTTTTGCATACTGTTGTCTATTTTCTATTCATACTCTGCTTATAGTTCTTATTGATGAGTGCTCTTTCTTTCTCTGCTAGTTTCTGGCCAGGATGGAATTACTATCTGCCCATGATACTAAGTTGCTGCGACAATATAATGAATACTTTAAGGCTGGTCATACAGACTTGAATGCAGCACAAGTTATAGACATCCTCGGCCAAGATGCTTCAAAACAGGCAGTTGAAGCATATCAATATCTGAAGTGTCTACTCGATCGAGCAGTGGCTAATAACGTTGCCTATTATGAAATGATCGAGGATCTTCAAAGCACCGTCAAAGACCTTCAGCTTCAATACAAAGAATCCACTGCCTTGTTGCATGAGGGGTACGAGAAGAAGTACCAGCAGATCATTGCCGACAAGGGCTACGAGAAGCTTTTTGCTGGGTACGATGTAAGGGAGAGAACCTTGAGAGGTGAGGTCGAAGAATGCAGACAGATTGCTGAGTTGCTGGAAAAGGAAAACAACAACCTGCAGCAGGAGCTGTCACAATTGAAGTCTGCAGCTTCCACTTCTAGTGCCTTGATCCCAGTGACTGATGATGCTGAGATTCAGCACCACTGGATAAGTGATAGTGAGCTCAAGCAGTAGCAGCCATGGTAGCCATGGAGATGAATAAGTGTATAAGTATGTAGAAGGGGATGAGTATAAGAGGAATTAGGACAATGATGTATAGTGGTTCAGCCAATTTGGCCTACATCCACTGTGAGTGTGTGATCCACTAAGTATGGGCGCTAATGGCCTTGGATACAATGCACATAACCCTCTCTCTCTCTCTACTGTGTGTACAAATTGAGTTTTTGCTAGGACTATTGTTCATGGATCGATCCCCTGTAAGGTTGTAGATGACAAGTATATATAGGTCTTGGGGGGTGTAGTGTACCCCCCAAGTAAGCATGGTGCATGTGAATAATGATCTAGCCAATCCCCTGTTGACACCTGTAGATGCCAAATGATGACATAATATTCCCTCACGCGAGGGTGTGATTCTGTTATAACGATCTGCCACGTGTCATATGAGCCTGACGCGCACTGTTCCACGCGTCTCCCAAACCACGCGCCGTCATGATATCACCCTCGGCCTATGAGTCGAGGCCGAGGGCAAAGTTTCTTTCGGAAATGAGCCTGGCTTAATTTTGGCCTCGTACTGTCGTACCCTCGTAGTGTCGTCCGGAGCCTGGTGGAGGGTTGTACCCTCGTAGTGTCGTCTAGAGCCTGGGGAAGGGTCGGCCACTCGTAGGGTCGTCTGGGCCTGGTGGAGGCCAGCTGGAGCCTGGTGAAGGGTCGGCCCCTCGTAGGGTCGTCCGTTTTGGAGATAATCTTCAACCAGGCCAAGGATATAAACGGGTATATCAATCACCCCCCAGCCCTTAGCCATAGGTGTCATTGAGATGGCTGAGGGATAATGCTGAAATTGAGATGCATGTATGACCAGTTAGGTGAGTGACACATGGGCAGGTACTCATTGCCATTCAAGTTCCCAAGGCAGGGCGGTTGCACACTCGCATGGGGCTCTGTGCCCTGATTATACCCTTCTTGGCAAATGTGCCCATTTATTACCAAGGTATTTAAGAGTTTTTAAACTTTCTCTCTCCACAGCTTCTTCTTCTTCGCTCCTAAGTTTACTCTCTCTCTAGAACCAGTCGCCATTTGCAGCCTTCAATCCTTCAGGCCTCGCAGCGCTCTTATTCTCTCCTCATCAGGTAACCTTTTTCTCCTCGCGCCTTCCTTTGTCTTCATTTTTGTGTATTTTTTAGGGTTGTAGGTCGGCACTTTCTTAGAGTTCCCCCATAGCCTTTTCCGGTGTCTTCTCCGGTTGTTAGTTCTTGAACGTTCTTGACAAAAACTTTTTAGTTCTTTGGTTTAATCCAGAAGTCAAACCTGGTCAATCCCCCCAGTGTTTGTAGTTGAATTAGCCAAGTCTAGTGTAATTTCTCCAAGTGTAGGGTCTTCCCTTTAATGATTAGAAGGCTTTATAACTTAGTGTCTGAATTCCCATCTTTGAGAGAGAAACTATTTACCGAGATCAGACGAATAGAGGAAGAGGAAGAGAGGAGACGAGGGGCCGACCCTAATTGGGTACGACCCATCTTTCCCGTTCCTCTTGCCACCATAAGACCATCTGAACCCTCTGAGTCTTGTGGGTCGTCATCTCGTCCGGAAGAGACACCCAAATCAAGTGAAATGGACGAGAGAGCTTCCTCGCCAGCTGGTGTTGGAACATCCGGTAGATGGGACACGTCTGACCTTAGCCCTCCCCGAGAGGCCGAAGGTACGATCCCCTCTGAGGCTGTCCCTGTGACAACCCTATCCCCCAATGCCTTCCAAGTGGCTTTTCCCCAGGGTCCTCCTGCAGGTGATGAGGGGGAAGGAGATGAGGACGAGGACAATGATACAGATGATGAGGTTGACACTTCCCACGCCTCGTCCTTTATCTCCTCCGTTAGGGATAGATACCTTCTGATATGGAGGCATATTTACGGAGTGCCCTCTAGGGTAACTATGAGGGTTCCCTCTGATACTGAGAGGGTTTTTGACTGTCAAGAGGGAGAGGTTGCAGTTTATGAGAAAATGTTCAAGGTAGGTGTCAGACTTCCCTTCCACCCTGCCATTGTAGATATTCTGTCGGCTTTGGGCGTCTCCCCCTCTCAACTTCCACCCAACTCTTGGAGGACGATCCTGGGTTACATTTCCTTGTGGAAAAACGCTTTCACTGATGAGCCCTCGTCCGACGTATTCTTGGCCTGTTACAACATCACCTCTTCATCTAAACAGCCCAGATACTATCATCTAGGGGCGAGAAGGTCTGAGAAGAAACTTCTCCACGTGGCTCAAACTTCCAATCATGATTGGAAAAAGACATTCTTCTTCATATCTGGGGCGTGGGAGTGCTCCACCAAGGCGTCCCCTTCTGCCGATGGTCCGAGGGTCCCTAACAAATGGTCTAATCCCTCAATGAAAGCTAGGTCAGACCCCGGATTTAGCCTGGAGGAAAGGGATATTGTTGAGTATCTGAGGGGACGAGGGAGAGGGGGTGAGATCCCAAAGTTCGAAGATTTGATGACCCCTCGGTACCTCAAAGAAGCTGGTCTGAGGGTCGGCCCTCTGACGGAACTATGTGAGTTATACAGCACGTTTTCCATTCTTTACTTTTTTTTAAGTGTTTCCTGTTTATCTCTGTATTTTTCTAATGCACGGTACCCTTTTCAGGTCGTCCTGTAGGTGTGTCAGATTACCTCTGGGAAATGACTGCTCCAAGCCTACTCGCTGGTTTGTCAAAGAAGAAGGGGAAGGAGCCTCAGCAAGCTCCAAAGAAGACGAGGGCCTCAGGGCCGACGGTTGTTGAGCCGACAACCGACAGCCACAAAAGGAAGGAGCCTGAGGCTCCAGTTGAGCATCGGCCTGACCCTAAGACAAGGACCAGGGTCGAGGCCTCTGAAGGGGCAACCTCTGTGTCGAGCATGGGGGCCTTCTGGTCTCAAAATCTGGCCCATCTGAGGGCCGACCCCTCATCGCTGATCACAAACTTGAGGGCAGCCAAGGCCTCGATGTTCTCTGCACCGTCGGCCTCTGACTTCGAGTTCTTGGCGAAGATGCCCCCTGCCAAAGTGTACGACTATGGTCTGCACTCCCTTGCTCAGGTATTGGTCTTGACCTTTTAATTTTATTCTTACTAACTGTTACCTCGGCCCATCTTGATGTTTGTTCATTTTTTCTTGCAGTCTGTTTGTGCCTTGACCTCAGCCACCAAGTGGATAGCCGAGAATCAACAAAAGTTTCACGAAGCTGAGAGGGCCATTCAACAAGAGGCCGACCTACGGACAGAGCTGGACACTGCGAGGGCCGAGCTGGAGAGTACAAGGACTGAGCACGCTAGATCCTTGATGAGCTGACGAGGCAGCATGATGCCGATCTGCAGGCTAAGCACTTGTTGATCAAGGACAAGGACGAGGCCTTAACCAATATGGAGGCCAAGCACAAGACTGACCTTGAAGCAGCTGTCCAGAAAGCCGAGGCTGATGCTGTTGAGGCTTACAAGGTCTCTGACGAATTCCAAGGCTTCGGCCTTGAATATCTTGAGAGGGGAATTAGGACGGCCTGTCGGTGGTTCGTCCTAAAGTTTACCGACACAGTTTCATCCATCCGCCCTTCTCTTGAGGTGGTTCACCTGGATGATCCCTTGATTGCTGAAGCCCTGTCGCAAGTGGAGTCCCAAGTTCATGTTGAGGGGGTCGGCACGTCTGAGGATCGGCCAGTCATGATTGCTGAAGAGACCCCATTGGTTTATGTTGAGGCTCTGCCTTCTGATATCGCCCCTTAGGGTGGCCGTCTGTGGCCCATACCCTCATTTTTGTATTTTTGTTTAATGGCCTTGTAAAACACTTGATATTTTATGTTTTATTAATACCATTGTATCTTCCCTTCCATAATTGTTGTCTTCCATATTTAATTCTATTATGGCTTGCTCATTGTTGATGCTACTAACCCCTCCCTCGTCTTTTTTGAGGACCACTGTGGGGTCGTCCCCTCATGTGGCCTCATTATAGCCGAGGGTTCAAGTAACCAAATTAATGATTTTTAAATAAAGTCTACCCTCGTCTTTCTTGAGGACAGTGATGGGGTCATTCCCTCCACTGGTCCCCATTATAGCCGAGGGATTCATTTACCAATTTAATGGATTTTAATGTCTTCCCTCATCTTTTTTTAGGACAGTGGTGGGGTCATCCCCTCCACTGGTCCCCATTATAGCCGAGGGATCGACTTTCCAAATTAATGGATTTTAATGTCTTCCCTCGTCTTTTTTGAGGACAGTGGTGGGGTCGTCCCCTCCACTGGTCCCCATTATAGCTGAGGGATCGACTTTCCAATTTAATGGATTTTAAAGTCTTCCCTCGTCTTTTTTGAGGACAGTGGTGGGGTCGTCCCCTCCACTGGTCCCCATTATAGATGAGGGATCAACTTTCCAATTTAATGGATTTTAAAGTCTCCCCTCGTCTTTTTTGAGGACAGTGGTGGGGTCGTCCCCTCCACTGGTCCCCATTATAGCCGAGGGATCAATTTTCCAAATTAATGGATTTTAAAGTCTTCCCTCGTCTTTTTTTAGGACAGTGGTGGGGTCGTCCCCTCCACTGGTCCCCATTATAGCCGAGGGATCAACTTTCCAAATTAATGGATTTTAATGTCTTCCCTCATCTTTTTTGAGGACAGTGGTGGGGTCGTCCCCTCCACTGGTCCCCATTATAGCCAAGGGATCAACCTTCCAATTTAATGGTTTTTTAAGTCTTCCCTCGTCTTTCTTGAGGACAGTGGTGGGGTCGTCCCCTCCACTGGTCCCCATTATAGCCGAGGGATCAACTTTCCAAATTAATGGATTTCTGTAGATGTTTCCATGCGTGCTAGGACTGACAACTATAGGGTGAGGGGAATCATGTTTCTCATTAATTTTCCAAAGTGTCCCGTTGGAGCAACTCCTATTACAACTATGGTCTATCAAGACCTTACAACACTACTGGTAGTATTTCTTCAAATGATCTGCGTTCCAGGGGTTGGAAAAAGGTTCCCCTTCTAGGTTTTCTAGTCTATATGTCCCAGGGACAACTTCATCGATGACCCTGTAGGGGCCGTGCCAATTAGGATGGAGTTTGTTGGGATTTTGCCAAGTCTTCTTGAGAACCAAGTATCCTACTGTGATAGGTCTTTGTTTCACCCTCTGATTGTAAAACCTTGTGGTCCTCTGCTGGTAGGAAGCCTGCCTTATCTCAGCATCCTCCCTTCTTTCCTCAATCAAGTCCAGGTCAAGTCTCCTCTCTTCCGTATTTCCCTGGGGGTCGTACCTTTGGACCCTATGAGTGGGAAACTCGACTTCGGTGTGGATGACTGCTTCTGATCCATAAGCTAACATGAATGGGGTCCCCCCAGTAGAGGTCCTTACTGTCGTCCTGTACGCCCACAACACTGCATATAACTCCTCGACCCATCTTCCTTTTGCCTCCTCAAGCCTCTTCTTAATCCCATCTAGGATTGTCCTGTTCGTAACTTCGGTTTGCCCATTGGCCTGAGGTCGGCCTGGGGTGGAGAAAAATTGTTTGATACTTACCCTCTCACAGTACTTCTGCAGAGAGGCATTCTTGAACTGGGTCCCGTTATCCGAGATGAGGGTGTTGGGTAGACCATATCTGCATATCACATTCATCCAGATGAACTGGAAGGTCTTCTGCTCCGTGATCGTGACCATTGGTTCGGCCTCTACCCACTTTGAAAAGTAGTCAATTGCTACGATGAGGAACCGATAGTTATTGACTGCCCTCGGTAAGGGTCCTACCAGGTCAATCCCCCACACTGCAAACGTCCATGGGGATGTAATGGAGGTAAGTGGCTGATGAGGTTGGTGAGGGATGGTAGCAAATCTTTGGCATTTATCACACTTTTTAACATATGCGACAGCATCTTTCCCCAAGGTCGGCCACCAGTAGCCTTGGGTGATCACCCTCTTTGCCAAGGATCTACCCCCAATGTGGCTTGAGCACGACCCTTCATGCACATCTTGCAAAATAGAAGGGACTTCTGAGGGATGCACACACCTAAGTAAGGGGAGCAGAAACCCCTTTTTGTACAGCTTGTCTCCGATGACAGTGAACTTTGCAGCCCTGTATCTCAGCTTCTTCCTCTCTTGGCTTGCTTCTGGCATCTCTCCCCCTTTAATGTCTCTGATCAGAGGATCCATCCATGAAGGTTCTTGAGAAACATTCATGCAAATTCCAAGTGTTCCCTCGACGTCTTCGATAGTTGGTCGAAGAAAGATTTCTACCGGGACTGTCCTCCATATGTCTGTCCTAGTAGCTGAGGCCAACCTTGCAAGGGCGTCAGCACGGCCATTGTCGAGCCTAGGTATCCTCTTGAATTTCACTTCTTTAAAGTTTTTCAGCAATGACCTCACCTTCTCAAGATACCTAGCCATCCTCTCGTCTTTGGCCTCATAGGCTCCTAGTATCTGATTCACCACCAGCCTTGAATCACTGTGAACCAAAATTTGGCCGACACTAAGAGATTTGGCCAAGGAAAGGCCAGCTATCAAGGCCTCATACTCAGCCTCATTGTTGGAGGCTTTGAAATTTAACCTCAGGGCGTACTCGATGTCTGTGCCGTCGGGTGCTGATACTATCAATCCAGCTCTGCTCCCGCTTTCGCAAGAGGACCCGTCGACGAAGAGACTCCACACAGCATGTTCCTCCGAGAAATTTCCCTCGATGAGTGACCCTTGTCTAAAAAGGTATCTTCCCTCTTCATTTTCAGCCACCTTTCTTCCAGCGGTGCTTGTCTCAGCCTTATCTGTAAGAGGGTCGGTGAGCCTACCTTGATGGGTATCTGTCTGGCTTAGACCCTCACCCTCGGCCACGTCACTCTCCTAAGTAAATTCAGCCACGAAATCTGCCAATGCCTGCCCCTTAATGGCTGTCTTAGGCTGATACACAATATCGAACTCCCCCAGCTCTATAGCCCAGGTCATTAGCCTTCCTGATTTTTTAAGCTTGTGTAGGACCTGCCTAAGAGGAGAGTCAGTAAGGATGACCATAATATGGGACTGGAAGTACGGTTTCATCTTCCTTGAGGCATGGATCAAGGCGTAGGCCAACTTTTCCATCCTCGGGTATCTTTGCTCTGCCCCCTGGAGTGCCTTGCTGTTAAAGTATACAGGCTTCTGTATACCATCCTCGTCTCTCACAATGGCTACGCTGATGGCAGACTCTGAGACGGCGAGGTACACGTAAAGTCGTTCACCCTGCACGGGTCGTGACAGCAGGAAGGGAGACCCTAAGTATGATTTTAGCTCCTTGAAAGCCTCATCACACTCTTCACTCCATTCAAAGGCCTTCCTGAGGATCTTGAAAAATGGTAGACACCTGTCTGTAGCCCTCGACACAAATCTGTTCAAGGCAGTGACTCTCCCTGTGAGCCTCTGAACATCTTTAATGGACTTGGGGGTCTTCATCTCAATAAGGGCCTTTATCTTTTCAGGATTGGCCTCGATACCTCTTTGATTGACAATGAACCCCAAGAACTTCCCCGCTCCGACCCCGAAGACACACTTGGCCGGATTAAGCTTCATCTGGTACTTGTCCATCGTATTAAAGGTCCTCTCCAGGTCTGCCACATGATCCTCTGCTTTCAAACTCTTGGTCAGCATGTCATCCACGTAGACCTCCATAGACTTCCCAATTTGGTCATCGAACATTTTATTTACGAGGCGCTGGTACGTTACCCCCACATTTTTTAGACCGAATGGCATGACCCTATAGCAGTATGTACCCTTGTCAGTGATGAAGGCAGTCCTCTCCGAGTCTTCAAGGTTCATGAAGATCTGGTTATACCCTGAGTAGGCATCCATAAAACTCATGAGCTCGTGGCCTGCAGTAGCGTCTACCATCTGGTCAATGCGGGGGAGAGGGAAGTTGTCTTTGGGGCAGTGCTTGTTTGTGACACCCCGCCTAATTAATCCCGGGTGATCAGTCCTAAATCAAGTTAGAACAGGTTTCTCATTTGGTCCATTCTTAGCATCACTGTCGTTTTATTAAATTACTAACCACCTAAGTGAGAAAAATAGACTGGTGTCAATTTTTATCTTTCATTAATTAAACTAAAACCCATGCGGAAAATAAAGCAATATGACCATCACAGATAATTGAACTAATCATTCCACAAGTAAAAATAATTAACCGAATAAACCATCGGTCCAAATAATAAATCCCATAAAGACAAGAATAAAATTCCAACAATCTAAGAAACAAATAAATGGAAAGTGAGCGACATGCTCGAATAAATAATAATGAGTCTCTACATTATGAATGAAAGGAAGAGGCGTCTATCAAAGGTCCCGCAACATCCACATATGCTGCAGCAACGGAGTTCCTGGAATTAAGTCAAGTCTGGCGTCCCTGTGGCTGGACACCTAAAAGGTTTTTAAAAATTTTTTATAGCAAGGGTTAGTACCCAAAACATTTGAAAACATTTAGCAAATGATTAACTTGCAGTAATAATAAATATGCATGCTCTTCATATTTTAGTTAGTGTCGCACTCTCTTGAGAACTTCCTTGCCCCTCCTCTAATGTGCACCACTAACGCTTTAATTATCACCTAGTTATCTATCTCATGACTAGATAATTATTAAAGTCTCCTTATACTCCTCCCCTACTCTAACCTGAGTAAAATGTGATTATGATTTTTAAGTCATTAGTAACATCAACTAAGTTAAATCATTTCCCTTTTTAATTCATATAACTACTCCACTCGTTATACATATACAACAACACATGCTTGTATTTATTTAGCCCGTATATAATAATCACCTAATTATATACTTAGAATTTATTGCAGCATTCACACACATACTGGAATACATAAACCACTAATATCCACCCGAGTAAAAGTACTCCCCGGATATAATTTCTCTAAAGTGCTAGTACACTAGGTATATTCACATATCCTAGTTATCCAAGTTAGAATCGCTCACTAACTTGGTTTAGTATACGATTGGAGGCGGTCATATTCCTTCCCGGAAAGTGAGATGCCCCTCACCCCCTGCAATGGACGCTATGACCTGGGAATCTACTCGCCCTACTCCTCAAGCTAGGGGATTCATCCACTGCGCGTAACCTCCCCCTATAGCACTAGAGTATAATAATATCTAACCACTGATATTAAGGCATACACTATATATATATACTATCACACACCGTATATACATATACATACATAAAAATGCTCCAGCTACACCGTGTACTAACCCGTGACACAAGCCTATTCCATTTTTATTATGAGGTTATTACCCAACTCGAATTATTAATAATAGCACATTAATAAATTCAGTTACTTTTAATGTTGCCCTCACCATTTAATTGGACTAAATCTCATAGCCCGAATTAACCTCATCCGAGTCTAAATCCCGACCCTAAATTTCTTAGTCCATTACTACGTAATATAATTTACCTCGATGTCACTCAACCAATTTTGACGTGTCATCCAAATTTCCCTTCCCATCTCCTAATTAATTCACTCACATTTAATTTCGTATACCCCATGCATTAATTTCTCAACAATAATTAATTGCATAACAACTTTTTATATAAATCTCATCCTATATAAATAAACTGGGCGAACTGTCCGTGTCTGCCGACCGTCGATCGATCGACTTCATGGCGTCGATCGATCGATTGAACAGGTACTCGTCTTCTTCGCGAAGACGGACAGCCATGGGCGAAAATCTGTAAACCCTAATTTCCTTCTACACTGAAACTAAGTCTCTTTTAGCATTTGTACATATTAGGAAACTCATTAGGGATCTCCAAAATATTCCTCAACATAAATAATTCGTCCATTTACTCCAGTTTCTAGATTTGGGGAAAGTTTCATCATAAACCCTAGGTCCATTTATACCCCAAATTTCATCATCAGATTCGTTTCCAAATATGCAGATAACATTTTATCAGATATGCAATAACTCACCATTATCATATTTTACAAGAATCATCACCCAAGTTTCGTAAATCAGAATTGTAGTTTTCAAAATCCCATATTCATTCCATTAACACCCAAAAACGGATTTCTACATAATCACTACACATGAATATGAATCGAAAACAGATTTAATGCTATTGCAAGTTATCAACTTGCCTCAAGGTTCGTAGAGTCTGAATTGGGGCTAAATCCCAAGGTTGAAGATGACCTTTGATGGCTTCTCTTTGATCCCCAATTTGGCTTTGGCTGCTGTTAGGGTTTCCTAACCCTTAATTTGCTTTCTCTAATTAAGTTCAGCCACCCCCTTATTTCTTTTTATTAGATTAATTAACTTAATCCCGTTTTTTGACTAATGGGCCAAGCCCAAGTGACCCAAATGTCCCCGAGTGGGCCCAGCTATGTCTAAAAACGTCCCGTGACCTGTTTACTACCCCCGGGTACACTTTTCCGACTATCTCAGCCCATCCGGACTCAACTGTACCCTCAGAATTTGCATTCGAGTTAATTTCTAAAAATACTTATCCCCCACCTAATACAGTCTATACCGACTTTCGGATGCGATAAGTACATACCTCGTCATTAATACTCTAAACGACATAATTACATTATTACTATTCGCTTAGTAAATAAGTTTTCCCTAAATATTAACCATTCAATCCCAGATTAATATTTATATATATTTATGTTCTAATTAATTCATTAAATTACAACACACTAAGTAATTTAAAATCTCCGAATTAATTAAATTAAATGTACCAAAAATACGGGGTGTTACATACTCCCCCCCTTATAAAGGAATTTCGTCCCCGAAATTAGATCGTACCTGCGTTGAAAAGTTCTGGATATTGTTCCCGCATATCCTCCTCTCGCTCCCAGGTAGACTCGTCAACATTGTGATGACCCCACTGTACTCTAACCAATGGAACAACCTTGGATCGTAATTTCCGCTCACTATGATCCAGAATTGCTACCGGCCTCTCCTCATACGAGATGTCTGGCTGTAAGTCGATCTCCTCGAGTGGAATATGCCAAAAGGCTCTCTCGCTCCTTCGATATTTCTTCAGTGATGTCACATGGAATACATCGTGTATCCGCTGAAGATGATCTGGTAATCCAAGCTTATACGCCACCGGTCCCACCTTCTCAATAATAGGGAAAGGTCCTACGTATCGCGGTGCTAACTTACCCTTCTTTCCGAACCTCATCACCCCTTTCATAGGGGATACCCGGACTAAAACCTGGTCCCCAACTTCTAGCTCCACATGTCTTCGAGAAGCATCAGCATAACTCTTCTGCCTGTCCTGAGCTATTCGAATCCTTCCTCGAATCAACTCTATCTTAGAAGATGTTTCCTGGACAATCTCCGGCCCCAAGAGTTTGTTGTCCCCCACCTCTAACCAACAAGCGGGTGAACGACAAGGTCTCCCGTATAGTGCCTCAAACGGTGCCATCCCAATTGTGAATTGGTAAGAGTTGTTATACGCAAACTCTACCAAAGGAAGATATTTCTCCCATCCTCCCCCGAAGTCCAAAATGCACATTCGGAGCATGTCTTCCAGCATCTGATTAACTCTCTCAGTCTGTCCGTCAGTCTGTGGGTGATACGCTGTACTCAAGCGTAACTCCGTGCCCATTGCCTCCTGAAAGCTCTGCCAAAAGTGGGCAACAAAGATTTTGTCTCGGTCGGATACGATATTTATCGGCACTCCATGCAGCTTAACAATCTCTGCTATGAATAGCTGTGTATAACGCATCGTCTCAAAGTCTGTGCGTACCAGCAAAAAGTGGGCTACCTTAGTCAACCGATCCACAATAACCCATATGGAGTCGTGACCCTTCTGCGATACCGGTAACCCTGTGATGAAGTCCATGGAGATGCTCTCCCACTTCCACACGGGAATTTCTAACGGCTGTAGCATCCCTGATGGCCTCTGGTGGTCAACTTTCACAAGCTGACACGTGGCACACTTCGAAACAAACTCCGCTATGTCCCGTTTCATCCCTGCCCACCAATACTGCCTCCTCATATCTTGGTACATTTTATCCCCACCGGGATGTACTGCAAATTTCGAACCATGGGATTCTGTCATAACTGCGTGCTTTAAATCCTCATCCTCTGGCACCATTAACCTCCCATTAAAACGTAGGCCTCCTTCTGAGCTAATCGAGTAACCTTCCGCTCCCTCAGCTAACAACTGGCCCACCCTATCCTGCCAATTCTGATCCTCTGCCTGAGCCTTCACAACCCGCATAATGATCTCGGGTGTGATGGACAAAGCCGACATGCAAGCCTTTGCTACGTCGTCTTCATATTGAAGCTCTCTCCACTTCGCTTTCCATACCTCCGATATTTCCCCAGTCGGTCTTCTGCTCAATGCGTCTGCTACTACATTGGCCTTACCAGGATGATACTGGATATCAAATTGGTAGTCCTTCACGAATTCTAGCCACCGCCTTTGTCTCATATTCAGATCCTTCTGTGTGAAGAGATACTGAAGTGACTTGTGATCCGTGAATAGAGTAAACTGTTCTCCTAGAAGATAATGCCTCCATATCCTCAAAGCAAAAACGACCGCTGCCAACTCTAGGTCGTGAGTGGGGTAATTCCTCTCGTGGGGCTTTAGCTACCTGGAAGCATAAGCTATAGCCCTTTCCTCCTGCTGGAGCACACCCCCAAGACCCCGTAAGGATGCGTCTGTGTAAACCCGATACTCTAGCCCTCCCTTTGGCAATGCCAGCACTGGTGCAGATGTCAACTTGTCCTTTAGCTCGTCGAACGCTAATTGACAACTATCATCCCACTTGAAAGGCACCCCTTTCCGAGTCAGATTCGTCAAAGGTCCTGCAATCTTAGAGAATCCTTTAATGAATCGTCTGTAGTAACCGGCCAATCCTAGAAAACTGCGCACCTCGGTCGGTGTCGTGGGCTGTCCCCACTCCCTCACCGCCGACACCTTATCCGGATCCACTGCAATACCCTGATCTGACACGACGTGACCAAGGAACTGTACCTCCCGTAACCAGAATCCACACTTCCCGAATTTGGCATAGAGCTGATGATCCCTCAGTGTCTGCAAAACTAGGCGCAGATGCTCTGCGTGCTCCTCCTCGGTACGCGAGTATATTAGGATGTCATCAATGAACACGATGACAAACTGATCTAGGTACTCCCTGAAAACCCTGTTCATGAGGTCCATGAACACTGTTGGTTCATTAGTGAGCCCGAAGGGCATCACCCTGAACTCATACGATCCATACCGCGACAAGAAAGCTGTCTTAGGAACATCCTCTTCTCGGATACGCAGTTGATGATACCCTGACCTCAAGTCGACTTTGGAGAAGTAAGACGCCCCTCTCAGTTGGTCAAATAAATCATCAATCCGAGGCAACGGATACTTATTCCGTATCGTCACCTTGTTCAGCTCCCTATAATCCACGCACAATCGGAGTGACCCATCTCGCTTCTTCACAAACAACACCGGCGCACCCCACGGCGATGTACTCCGCCGAATAAAACCCTGACCCAGTAATTGCTGAATCTTCTCCCTCAATTCCCGCATTTCTGAAGGGGCCATTCGGTAAGGTGCCCGAGCAATAGGCCTCGTTCCCGGTGCCAAGTCTATAACAAATTCGATTTCTCTGCTGGGTGGTAATCCTGGTATCTCCTGGAATACATCCTCAAAGTCCCTCACTACAGGGATAGAGTTTAAAGGAATTGCCACTTCCTGCGAGGTTTCTTCCTCAATGTAGTATAGATGAGTGGTCGAGCCTCCCTCTGGGCGAGGCATCATCACAACAAACATCTCCTGTCCCGGAATGGCGAAGATAAGGCTCCCACCGAAGCAATCAATCATGGCTCTATAGTCAGCGAGCCAATCCATACCGATGATCACGTCATGAACATGCATATCTAGTACCAACATGTCCGCAGGTAAAACTAAACCGCCAATCTCCACTCCTACTCTCCGACATATAAAGAATATAAGTGACCCATTTCCCAACGGTGAGTCGACACACGTAACAGTGCTCTCTGCGGTGGCTAACAACCCTAAAGCCTCCGCGAAATGTGTAGCTATAAAGCAATGAGTGGCTCCCGTATCAAACAATACCCGACCCATAGTGCCATGGATAGAGAACGTACCCTCGATCGCGGGCAGCGCCTGCTGTGCTGGAGGATTGGGAACATCCCGAACATTATACACACGCCCGTAGTGCATCTGCCCCTGCTGCTGCTGGTGGTATCTGACCCTGTTGTCCTTGCTGGGCACCCTGCTGCTGGCCTCTGCCCCTCTGCGGGCACTCCCTCTTGAAGTGTCCTGGCTGGCCACAGGAGAAACAGCGTTTCTGGTCATCACCCTGTCGTTGGCCCTGCTGGCCCTGCTGGCCCTGACGCTGCTGGCCCGGTTGGCCTCCCCCGTTGTTTCCTTGGCCCTGACGGCCCTGAGGAACCTGCTGTTGCTGATTAGGGCCTGGTTGCCCCTGTCTGAACCCCTGTCCTCCCGGTCGGAACCCACCAGGCTTAAACTTCTTAGCCTGATTCCCTTGCTGAATGATGACCTGCTGCTGTGTGCCACTCGTCTCACTACTAGTGACCGCCTTGCCCTGCTGGCTCGGCTCACCTGCCTTCTTGTTCCCATTAGTGTGGAAACGATGATCCTGACAATGTATAAGTGCGGCATTAACGACATCTGTATAGGTCACCAATGACGGGTTTCCAATCAAGTGCTGCCTGATTCTCCAAGACAGACCATCCATGAACTTGGACTTCTTCCGCTCCTCATCGCTCACCTCGTTTGGCACAATGTTTGCCAAATGGGTGAACTCCTCCTCATATTCTGCCACTGACCTGTCACCCTGTACCAACTCACTGAATTTCTTCCTCATCTCAGACTCTACTGCTGGAGGGAAGTACTTGCGGTCAAACCGCACCCAGAATTCAGAAATCGGCATCAAATCCCGCTCCTCAGCGGTGGTTACGGACTCCCACCACTGTAAGGCTGCCCCTGACAGACGAAAGGTAGCCAGCATCTGTTTCTGCACCTCTATACCCTCTAACATGCGCAGATGGCGCTGAATGTTCTTCTTCCAGTCACAAGCCTCAACCACATTGGTGCTACCTCGAAACTCAGGTGGGTGACCCTTCTGAAAGGTCTCCCTCACTCGCTGCCAAGATGGTGGTCCCACTGGAGCCTGAACTGCTGGAGCCAATGGAGGCGGTGCCTGGGGCTGTGGAAAATGAGCTTCCATAGCTCGCATCGCTGTCTCGACCGCTTGGGCCACTATCACTTCCACCTGAGTGGTGGAAATCAACTCGGGCGGTGGTGGTGGTGGCGGTACCTGTGGCTCCTGTCGAGCCTCCCTCACCTCATCTCTAGCCTTAGCCCTCTCCGCTCTCTGTCTCTTTGGCGGCATCTGAAATAGATTGAATTGTATAAGTACACAATTTATACAAAAATTAATAGCAGGAATACGATATCTCACAAGCGGAAAATATAATCAACAGTCCTAATAATAGGGCTCTACAACAACCGAACGCTACGCTGAAACGTAGAAAGCCGTACAGATCCTAAGGACTCTAGAACCTGATGCTCTGATACCATCTGTGACACCCCGCCTAATTAATCCCGGGTGATCAGTCCTAAATCAAGTTAGAACAGGTTTCTCATTTGGTCCATTCTTAGCATCACTGTCGTTTTATTAAATTACTAACCACCTAAGTGAGAAAAATAGACTGGTGTCAATTTTTATCTTTCATTAATTAAACTAAAACCCATGCGGAAAATAAAGCAATATGACCATCACAGATAATTGAACTAATCATTCCACAAGTAAAAATAATTAACCGAATAAACCATCGGTCCAAATAATAAATCCCATAAAGACAAGAATAAAATTCCAACAATCTAAGAAACAAATAAATGGAAAGTGAGCGACATGCTCGAATAAATAATAATGAGTCTCTACATTATGAATGAAAGGAAGAGGCGTCTATCAAAGGTCCCGCAACATCCACATATGCTGCAGCAACGGAGTTCCTGGAATTAAGTTAAGTCTGGCGTCCCTGTGGCTGGACACCTAAAAGGTTTTTAAAAAAATTTTATAGCAAGGGTTAGTACCCAAAACATTTGAAAACATTTAGCAAATGATTAACTTGCAGTAATAATAAATATGCATGCTCTTCATATTTTAGTTAGTGTCGCACTCTCTTGAGAACTTCCTTGCCCCTCCTCTAATGTGCACCACTAACGCTTTAATTATCACCTAGTTATCTATCTCATGACTAGATAATTATTAAAGTCTCCTTATACTCCTCCCCTACTCTAACCTGAGTAAAATGTGATTATGATTTTTAAGTCATTAGTAACATCAACTAAGTTAAATCATTTCCCTTTTTAATTCATATAACTACTCCACTCGTTATACATATACAACAACACATGCTTGTATTTATTTAGCCCGTATATAATAATCACCTAATTATATACTTAGAATTTATTGCAGCATTCACACACATACTGGAATACATAAACCACTAATATCCACCCGAGTAAAAGTACTCCCCGGATATAATTTCTCTAAAGTGCTAGTACACTAGGTATATTCACATATCCTAGTTATCCAAGTTAGAATCCCTCACTAACTTGGTTTAGTATACGATTGGAGGCGGTCATATTCCTTCCCGGAAAGTGAGATGCCCCTCACCCCCTGCAACGGACGCTATGACCTGGGAATCTACTCGCCCTACTCCTCAAGCTAGGGGATTCATCCACTGCGCGTAACCTCCCCCTATAGCACTAGAGTATAATAATATCTAACCACTGATATTAAGGCATACACTATATATATATACTATCACACACCGTATATACATATACATACATAAAAATGCTCCAGCTACACCGTGTACTAACCCGTGACACAAGCCTATTCCATTTTTATTATGAGGTTATTACCCAACTCGAATTATTAATAATAGCACATTAATAAATTCAGTTACTTTTAATGTTGCCCTCACCATTTAATTGGACTAAATCTCATAGCCCGAATTAACCTCACCCGAGTCTAAATCCCGACCCTAAATTTCTTAGTCCATTACTACGTAATATAATTTACCTCGATGTCACTCAACCAATTTTGACGTGTCATCCAAATTTCCCTTCCCATCTCCTAATTAATTCACTCACATTTAATTTGGTATACCCCATGCATTAATTTCTCAACAATAATTAATTGCATAACAACTTTTTATATAAATCTCATCCTATATAAATAAACTGGGCGAACTGTCCGTGTCTGCCGACCGTCAATCGATCGACTTCATGGCGTCGATCGATCGATTGAACAGGTACTCGTCTTCTTCGCGAAGATGGACAACCATGGGCGAAAATCTGCAAACCCTAATTTCCTTCTACACTGAAACTAAGTCTCTTTTAGCATTTGTACATATTAGGAAACTCATTAGGGATCTCCAAAATATTCCTCAACATAAATAATTCGTCCATTTACTCCAGTTTCTAGATTTGGGGAAAGTTTCATCATAAACCCTAGGTCCATTTATACCCCAAATTTCATCATCAGATTCGTTTCCAAATATGCAGATAACATTTTATCAGATATGCAATAACTCACCATTATCATATTTTACAAGAATCATCACCCAAGTTTCGTAAATCAGAATTGTAGTTTTCAAAATCCCATATTCATTCCATTAACACCCAAAAACGGATTTCTACATAATCACTACACATGAATATGAATCGAAAACAGATTTAATGCTATTGCAAGTTATCCACTTGCCTCAAGGTTCGTAGAGTCTGAATTGGGGCTAAATCCCAAGGTTGAAGATGACCTTTAATGGCTTCTCTTTGATCCCCAATTTGGCTTTGGCTGCTGTTAGGGTTTCCTAACCCTTAATTTGCTTTCTCTAATTAAGTTCAGCCACCCCCTTATTTCTTTTTATTAGATTAATTAACTTAATCCCGTTTTTTGACTAATGGGCCAAGCCCAAGTGACCCAAATGTCCCCGAGTGGGCCCGGCTATGTCTAAAAACGTCCCGTGACCTGTTTACTACCCCCGGGTACACTTTTCCGACTATCTCGGCCCATTCGGACTCAACTGTACCCTCAGAATTTGCATCCGAGTTAATTTCTAAAAATACTTATCCCCCACCTAATACAGTCTATACCGACTTTCGGATGCGATAAGTACATACCTCGTCATTAATACTCTAGACGACATAATTACATTATTACTATTCGCTTAGTAAATAAGTTTTCCCTAAATATTAACCATTCAATCCCAGATTAATATTTATATATATTTATGTTCTAATTAATTCATTAAATTACAACACACTAAGTAATTTAAAATCTCCGAATTAATTAAATTAAATGTACCAAAAATACGGGGTGTTACATTGTTGAGGTCTGTGAAGTCCACACACATCCGCCACTTCCCGTTGGCATTTGGGACAATGACTGCGTTGGACAGCCACTCAGGGTAGATGACCTCTCTGATAAATTCAGCGTCCTCTATCTTTTTGACCTCATCCCTGATGACCTCGTACTTCTCTCTAGAGTAAATCCTCCTCTTCTGCTTTACCGGCTTCACTCCCTCTACCACATTGAGCTTGTGGCACATGATTTCAGGGTCGATCCCCGGCATATCTACATGACTCCACGCGAAGACGCTTCGTCTTTTCCTCAACAGTTTAATGAGGTCTTCCTTGATGTTGGGCCTCAGAGACTTGCCAACTTGGACGGTTTTTCCCAGGTCATCCTCATCGAGGATGATGGGTTCTACCTCCTCAGCGGCCTCTCCTTTCTTGAGATTCGTCTCGTCCCTGGGGTCTAGGGTATCAATATTGTAAGTGGCTGTAGCCCTCTTGTGTGCCTCCCTTTCTTCGGCGGAGTTGTAGTAGCACTCTCGCGCTGTCGTCTGGTCTCCCTGAACCTCCCCCACCCCGTATGGGGTAGGGAATTTAATCATCTGGTGGACCGTAGACGGCACGGCCTCGAACCCTTTGAGGGCCACCCGCCCCAATATGATATTATAGGCTGAAAACACATGCTCATCCATCACAAAGAAACTGACCTTCCTGGTGAGCCATCTCGGCCACTCGTCCCCCATCCTAACATCAGCCTCATACACTCCAAGGGGGTGAACTTTTTCCCCACTGAATCCAATCAACGGATGATGGTACGGGACGAGTCTAGCACGGCTGAGACCTAAGGCCTTGAAGCATGGCCAAAACATTACATCTGCAGATGAGCCCCCATCCACCAGGATCCTCGGCACCTCACACCCATGCACCCTGGTCGTGATGACGAGCGGGTCATCATGCGGGGCTAAGAGGCCTTTGAAGTCCATTCGTGAGAATCCTACTATCAGTGTGTCCATGTCCACCTTCTTCCTCTTTTCTGGCTTGGCCTCCAGAGAGGTCGAATGTACAGTCTTCGTCACTGCCCTAGCTTCTGCCACGTGGGCCTTCCTATCTGCGACTTCCGATCCTCCTCCTGCCAGACCCCCAGAGATCATTCCCACTCCGAGCGAGATCATATTAAGCCTCTTGACGGGGCCCTGATCATCTCTCGGTGGGAGGTCAGGGTCGTCCTCATCATCAAAAGGGTCGTCCCCTCTTTTTTGAGGACCCTCTCTACATGCATCGACTCGCTTCTTTCTGGGTTCGTCCCCTCTTCCCCTCTTGAAGGCGCCTCTGTCGACGTACTTTCTGAGCTTCCCTTCTTTCAGCATCTTCTCAATCTCATCTTTCAGAGCAAAGCATTTGTCTGTCACGTGACCGTGGTCTTGATGAAATTCACACCACAGGTTCTTATTTCTCTTGCCAGGTGCTGCCCTTAGCTTCTCAGGCCACTTCAGGGATCGATCACTCTTTATCTCATTGAGAATTTGCTCACAGCTGACCGTCAGAGGGGTGTAACCAGCGAACTTGTCGTCCGTGGACCTCTTCTTCCCCTCTTTGTTCTTCTTAGGGTACTTACCCCCACCAGTACCTCCCTTCTCGTCTTCATATTTTGCGGCCATCGCCTCTTCGGCGTTCATCACCTTTCCTGCTATCGACAGCAATTCGGCCATCGTCCTCGGAGGGTCTTCAGCAAGCTTCCATAACAGCTTCCCCTTTTGGAGTCCTCCAATCAGGGCTGTCATAGCTATGCTTTCCTCGTAGTCTTCTACCTCCAGCTTCTCTTTATTGAATCTGGCCATATAGTCCCTCAGACTCTCACTCTTCCCCTGCTTGACATAGAGCAGGTGGGTGGTTTTCTTCTGTGGCCTCACCCCGAAGCAGAAATTATGGATGAACAGGTCGGCCATCTGCTTAAAGTTTTCGATGGAATTTTTTGGAAGAGACGTGTACCAAACGTGTGCAGCCCCCGTCAGGGTTCCGGAGAAGGCACGACATCTCATCTCATCTGAGATAGAGTATATGTCTGCTGTCGATTGATACATCTCAACATGGTGGACAGGGTTGGTGCTCCCATCGTATCTTGGGGTGACCACAGGTGGCTTGAACCTTGATGCCGTAGGGAAGTCGACTATCTTCGCCACAAAGGGTGAGCCTATGGTATATCCCTTCTGAAGGGGATCTCGGCTCTTCAATATATCACCTATCTTATCCTCTAGCCGCTGGATTGAGTCATTCCAGGGCCTCACAGGGTCGGCGCGGCCGATGTTATCCCCAGCCGCCTCTTGAAGGTGGACGGAGGGTTCTGCTGCAGCAGGCCTGTGTCGGCTGTTCACTTCCCTTTGGCCGTCATCCCGCCCCTGGGGTCGGCCATCTGCTGCCTCCTGCCTGGACCTCACAGCACTTCTTGACCTGGACAACTTATCCCGCAGGTCATTTACTGGGCCTAGCCTCTCAAAGGCCGACCCCCTGCTCAAGCGATCAAAAGCAGAGCCTCTCAGGCTATCGTCAGGGTTTGGTCTCACGCACTTTCCTCTACTATCCTGGAGGGGTCGCACAGTGTTGTTGGAGACCTCATACGGTTCCCAGCATTCAATTGGGGCCTCCTCTCCCTCCAGATGGTCATACCTGTACTCAGGGAAAGAGTTTCCTTGCCTCCCTAGGCGCAGACGCCGGGGGTCAGCAACATCCCTACGCCGCTGAGGGGGTGGCAGGTCTTTGCGTGGTGCCTGGGGTGGTCCCCTGACCTCATGCTGTCCTGGAGCTGCTGCCGGAGTAATCATCTCAGGTGAGACCCCGGGTGGTCTCAGTATGTTCTGGCTTAGAGCTGTGAACTGCTCCTGCATCATCCGCTGGCTTGCTGCCAAAGACTTTAGGGCTGCCACCACATCAGCCATCTCAGACTGGGGTGGCGGCTGACTGGAACTGGGTCTTCCCCCTCATCCGGAGGGGGAAGTGGTGG
Source organism: Sambucus nigra (assembly GCA_949130495.1). Taxonomy (NCBI): domain Eukaryota; kingdom Viridiplantae; phylum Streptophyta; class Magnoliopsida; order Dipsacales; family Adoxaceae; genus Sambucus; species Sambucus nigra. The sequence goes on along the minus strand of OX422223.1, from coordinate 85,186,288 downwards.
CGGTGGCATCTCAGGTGCCATGTGCCTTGAGCTAGAACAGTTGAAGAATGGTGAGCTTGGGAACCTTAGTGGGTCTCTTGCAATGGTGAAACACCTCCTCTCAGGGGGAGGGTTGGTTCACCACCAGAGTGCCCAATGAGGTCAAGCTGTGCAAAGGAAGAGATGTCTTCTCTTTCCCACACACGGCGCCAAATTGATGATGCTGAGATTCAGCACCACCGGATAAGTCATAGTGAGCTCAAGCAGTAGCAGCCATGGCAGCCATGGTGATGAATAAGTGTATAAGTATGTAGAAGGGGATGAGTATAAGAGGAATTAGGACAATGATGCATAGTGGTTCAGCCAATTTGGCCTACATCCACTGTGAGTGTGTGATCCACCAAGTATGGGCGCTAATGGCCTTGGATACAATGCACGTAACCCTCTCTCTCTCTCTACTGTGTGTACAAACAGAGTTTTTTCTAGGGCTACTGTTCATGGATCGATCCCCTGTAGGGTTGTAGATGACAAGTATATATAGGTCTTGGGGGGTGTAGTGTACCCCCAAGTAAGCATGGTGCATGTGAATAATGATCTAGCCAATCCCCTGTTGACACCTGTAGATGCCAAATGATGACATAATATTCCCTCACGTGAGGGTGTGATTCTGTTATAACGGTCTGCCACGTGTCATATGAGCCTGACGCGCACTGTTCCACGCGTCTCCCAAACCACGCGCCGTCATGATATCACCCTCGGCCTATGAGCCGAGGCCGAGGGCAAAGTTTCTTTCGGAAGTGAGCCTGGCTTAATTTTGGCCTCGTACTGTCGTACCCTCGTAGTGTCGTCCGGAGCCTGGTGGAGGGTCGTACCCTCGTAGTGTCGTCTGGAGCCTGAGGAAGGGTCGGCCACTCGTAGGGTCGTCTGGGCCTGGTGGAGGCCAGCTGGAGCCTGGTGAAGGGTCGGCCCCTCGTAGGGTCATCCATTTTGGAGATAATCTTCAGCCAGTCCAAGGATATAAACGGGTATATCAGTGACCGATGAGGTATTTTCGTTCTTAGAGGTTGAGAACGCCAAGTTGAGGGACGAGTTGGAGACTTTGAAGAGCTCTGTCACCTCTTCATCTTCTCGTGGTCGAGCAAGAGCTCATCGGGGACGAGCAAGAGAATCTCGAGTTCTTGTCGAGGAACAGAGGACTCAGTCTGCCTTAGAGAACCAGGCTTTCCAATTAATGGCGAAGAACCAGGCGTTGTCTGATATGTCAAAGAAGATTAGGGACCTAGAAAAATAGCTCTCTACGCAGAAGTCAGTCTTGGAGAATAAGGAGCTTTTCATCAAGAATCTCCACAAGCAGATGGAGAGGCTAACATATCAGTTCCACAAACAACCCAGGGAGTTCTGGCTGGATACAACGAAGCACTATTCCACTTGGACGATTGTATCCAGAATGCCAACAATGAGGGCTATAAGCAAGGCTGACTGAATGCCTTAGGTGTGTTGAAGCTCGAACAAGGTCATTATTTGTGGGACTACCATGATCCCGGGCTGCTCGACTTTCCTGTGCCACCATACAAATTGGACATGAGTTGGATGCCTGCTCGGGCCATTCCTCGGAGATTAATTTCAAAGTATCTCGGTGACTACAATTTACATTCTCAAATCGAGGTATCTCATCCCGAGTATCTCTTAGATCGACCATCCGTGATGAATGTCAGGATGTTGAAGGATCTCAACTTCATCAATTCTCCTCTGTCTTTAAATGATCCGCCTGCTGGCGAGGAACCTGTGTCAAAAGCAGAGGGGAAGAGACCAGTAGAATAGGAATTTTTGATGTAATAGTTAGTTGGCATTTCAATATCAATGTACTTTTCATTTTGTAATTTATTTTGAATTCAATGAAAGACTTTCATTTTTGTTTGCAAATCTTGATTGCTTTTGTCTTTTAATTATCAAACACTTTATATTTGTTCATATTTGTTAAAAAGATAACAATATTGTGTTGTTTGTCAACCAACTCAGTAACAATTAAAAAGTTACAAGTATCAATATTGTTGCTCGATCACTTAATAATAAAGCAATGAGTATAAAAATGTCGTTTAAAATGTTTCCAACCATCCTAGGTTGTTAGATTCTCCATGTCGACCAACTACAGTTAGTGGGTTTTTATCTCCGACCAGCCATAGTTAGTATACTTTTATCGCTTTCGGGATGTAATCTTACCTCCCGACTAACATAAGTTGGCATTTGCGAGCAAATTTTGTTTCCTAGCTAACCAGGTTGGCATTTTTAGGAATATTTTGTTTCCTAGCCAAACAGGTTGGCATTTTTAGGAATATTTTGTTTCCTAGCCAAACATGTTGGCATTTTTAGGAATATTTTGTTTCCTAGCCAAACAGAAGTTGGCATTTTTAGGAATATTTGGTTTCCTAGCCAACCGAAGTTGGCATTTTTAGGAATATTTAGTTTCCTAGCCAACCGAAGTTGGTACTTTTAGGAATATTGTGTTTCCTAACCAACCGAAGTTGGCATTTTTAGGAATATTTGGTTTCCTAACCAACCTAAGTTGGCATTTTTAGGAATATTTGGTTTCCTAACCAACCGAAGTTGGCATTTTTAGGAATATTTAGTTGTGGTTTCCTAACCAACCGAAGTTGGCATTTTTAGGAATATTTTGCTGAGCAGTCTGGAGCTTTGCCGAGTAGTGTGTAACACTAGTATTCCCCGAAAAATTCTCAATAAAAGGAAGAACTTTGGCAGAATATCTTCATTTTATTCATAATGATGGAACTGCATTACATGGGAATATACATCACTGATAATACTTGCGTAGGTGCTCTGTGTTCCATTCATTCTTAAACTCCTCTCCCTCTAGAGTTGATATTCGATAAGTTCCTGGTCGAACAACTTCTGTAACTCGGTATAGTCCATGCCAATTTGCATCCAATTTATTGTGCTTTTGAATTACTTTCTTCAGCACATAGTCTCCTTCTTTCAGGTCACATTTCTTCACCCTCTTGTTGTAAAACAAAGTTGTTCGCTGCTGGTATGCAGCATTTCAGATGGCTTCTTCTTCTCTAACTTCCTCGAGCATGTCTAAATCCAGTCTTCTTATTAAGTCGCTGACAGGGGAATTGAAATTCAGTACCCTGTGTGTTGGGAGGCCCAACTCGGCAGGTATAACAGCTTCACTTCCAAACGCCAGCATATATGGTGATTCTCCTGTTGCTACTCGGAGAGTAGTTCGGTAAGCCCAAAGTACTGATTGTAGCTCGTTGATCCAATTTTCTTTCGCATCATCCAGTCTTTTCTTCAAACCATTCAGCAGCGTTCTGGTTGTTACTTCAGTTTGTCCATTGCTTTGAGGATGGCCTGGTGCTGAGTGGACCTTCAAAATGTTTGACTGATGGCAATAGGCAACGAACTCCTCATTATCAAATTGTGTTCCATGGTTTGTGATGAAAGCATAAGGAAGACCATATCGACAAATGATGTTCTTCCAAACAAATTGGTACACCTTCTCGTACGTCATATCAATGAGTGGCTCAGATTCCACCCACTTAGTAAAATAATCTACTGTGACGACGAGGTATTTGAATCTTCCTCGGGTCGTTGGCAGTGGCCCAACCAAATTAATTCCCCATAATGCAAATGGCTAAGGGGAAGTTATGGGTGCCAACAATGCTTGTGGAGTTCTTCGGATGGAGGAAAAGCGCTGGCATTTGTCACATTTCTTAGCATAGGCTATACAATCATCCCTCATTGTCGGCCAGTAGTATCCCTGCGTTATCACCATTTATAAAAGCGTTCGACCTGCTACATGTGCTCCACAGGACCCTTCATGGATCTTTTTAATTAATTCATTTACCTCGGAGGGATGTACACATCTCTGCAAGCCTGCCATAATTCCTCGTCTATACAAAACACCATTAGTTAATACATACCGAGCAGCTTTAAACTTCAATTTCTTGGCTGCAAGCTTGTCAATTGGTAATTCTCCTTCTTCAATATATGCCCTGATGGGATCCATCCAAGATGGTCCTAAATTAAGGGTGATAAAGTTCATCGTCAGATCTTCATCTATACTCTGACCAGCTAGCACTTCAATTGGGATTGTTCGTCGTAGCTCGGTGCGAGTAGCTGATGCTAGTCGAGCTAGGGCGTCTGCTCTCGCATTCTCCATTCTTGGTATTCAGACCAGCTGAATAGTGGCAAATTCTGACACCAGTTCCTTTGCCTTTGCATGATATCTGATCATTAATTCTCCTCTAACTGCATATACTCCCAACATTTGATTTACGATCAATTGAGAATCAATGAAGACAATAATCTGCTGCGCCTCCATAATTTTTGCTAAACTAAGTCCTGCAATCATGGCCTCATACTTAGCCTCATTGTTGGAAGCTTTGAATTGGAAACGCAAGGCGTATTCCATATCGACCTCATCCGGAGTGCTCAAAACTATCCTCGCGCCACATCCTGTAGTGCAAGATGAGCCATCTACATATAGCCTCCATATAGGTAACTCGTCTTCAAATTTCTGATCAGTCAGAATTCCTCGGTGAAATATTTGCTGCTTCCTTTCCTCCTCGGATTTTTCTTGCTCTTCGTCGATCATTTCTTCTTGACCATTTACCAACCGAAGTTGGCCTGAGCCCGAATTCAATGATCTTGGAACATCCACTTGCCCTTTTGCCAACCGGAGTTGGTCTGAGCTAGTGTTTGTTGATCCTGTAACTTCCACAGGTTGATCAGCGAGCAACTCTTATTTCTCGTCCGGAGTCCTCACAACTATCTCTGCGTCACATCCTGTAACATCCACACACCCTTTTACCAATCGGAATTGGTCTGAGCCTGTGTTTGTTGATCCTGTAACATCCACAGGTTGATCAGCGAGCAACTTTTGTTCCTCGGAGCTATCAGGATAGGTGAACTCCGCTATAAAATTTGTTACAGCTTGCCCTTTAAGTGATGATCTGGGTTCATAGACTATATCATATTCACCGAGCTCTATTACCCAGTACATCAATCTTCCTGATTTTTCTGGCTTATGCAGGGCTTGCCTCAATGGCATATCAGTATATACTACTATGGTATGAGCCTGGAAGTATGGCCTCATTCTCCTACTCGCTTCAATTAACGGCAGTGCTAACTTTTCCAGCCTTAGATATCTGATTTCTGCTCCTCGGAAGGCCTTACTTGTGTAGTAAATTAGTTTTTGCACTCCATTCTCCACCCTGATCAACGCCGAGCTAACTGCATTCTCGAACACTGCAAGGTACAAATACAATTTTTCACCCATTACTGGCCTGGATAATAGTGGAGGTGCTCCCAAGTATTTCTTCAAGTCTTGAAAAGCCTTTTCGCATTCATCATTCCACTCAAAAGTCTTTCTGAGTGTCTTGAAGAATGGGAGACATCTATCAGTTGCTCGTGACACAAATCTGTTGAGTGCTGCTACTCGTCCTGTGAGACTCTGTACTTCCTTCTTCGTCGTTGGAGATCGCAGGCCTAATAGAGCTTTGATCTTTTCCGGATTTGCCTCAATGCCTCGCTGATTGACAATGTATCCGAGAAATATGCCTTCTCGTACTCCAAATATGCACTTCGTCGGGTTCAGCTTCATTTGATATTTATCCAGTTGATCAAAAGTCTGACTTAAATCAACTAGATGATCGACAGCTTTCTTGCTTTTTGTCAGCATATCGTCAACATAGACTTCCATATTGCAATTGATTTGTTCAGCAAATACTTTGTTCATCATCCGCTGATATGTCTCACCTGCATTTTTCAAACCAAAAGGCATAACATTAAAATAATAAGTTCCCCAAGGGGTAATGAAAGAAGTACTCTTCCTGTCTTCAGGTTTCATTTTGATTTGATTGTAGCCAGAATAAGCATCCATGAAGCTCAGCAACTCGTGTCCCGAGGTATCATCCACCAGTTGATCAATTTGGGGCAGTGGAAAGTGATCCTTTGGGGATGCTTTGTTGAGGTCGGTGAAGTCTACACACATCCTCCACTTGTTGTTTTTCTCCTTTACCATCACTACATTGGCTAACCAGTCTGGATATTTAACATTTTCAATGAACCAAGCCTTCTGGAGCTTCTCGACTTCCTCTTGTATAGCTTGATTCTTCTCGGGACTAAATACTCTTCTTCTCTGCTTCACAGGCTTTATATCCTTATTCACATTGAGTTCGTGACATAAGAAGTTTGGGTCTATCCCTGGCATATATTCATGACTCCACGTAAAAGTTTGTCTTCTGCTTCTAAGGAAAGTTATCAATTCCTGTTTTAATGAGGGTTCCAACGATGAACCTATTTTAGTAGTTCGCTCAGGGTGCTCGTCGTCCAGAATGATATTTTCAGTAGCTTCCACCACTTGACCCTTCACGAGTTGCGACTCATCTCGAGGATCCAATGTTTCAATCTTTGCACCTTCATCCACTTGATAGGTAGTAATATTTTTCTTTGATTCTTCCAGTTCTTCTTTCTCGGCGGATGAATAATAGCATTCCCGAGCTACTTTCTGATCACCTTTCACAACTCCTACTCCAAAGTTTGTTGGAAATTTTAGTCACTAATGCACTGTAGATGGTACAGCCTCGAACTTCTTCAATCCTACTCTTCCCATGATGATATTGTACGCTGATTGGACATTCTTATCCATCACGAAGAAACGTATTCTTTCGGTCTGACAAGCAGGCCACGTACCAATGAATATATCCAAATTGATCGTCCCAAGTGGAAATACTTTCTCGCCAGCAAAACCAATGAGGGGTCTGTGGTAAGGCTCCAGTTGAGATAGCTTTAGATTTAAACTATCGAAGCACGAGTAGAACATGATGTATGCCGAGCTACCATTATCGACCAGTACTCTTGAAATCATGACCTCCTTCATTCTCATTTTGATCACCAGCGGGTCATCATGAGGATATAAAATACCTACAAGGTCATTTTTTGAAAAAAACGATGACCAATTTCTCCTTGTTCACCTTTCTCGGGCGATCTTCCTCATCTAGATTTATTCGCTGAATGTACGAGCAAGCTTGAGCCTCATCGAGGTAAGCTTTTCTTTCTGCAGTAAGGTCTCCTCCTCCTACATCTCCTCCTGTAATAACATTACAATCAAATGACCCAAAGCATATTGAAAATACCTCTCGTTCTGGCTTCCTTGGTTTCTTGGGAAGATCGGGGTCATCCTCTGGATCAACTTCATAGTTTCTCTTCTTGTTCTCCTCTGCTCGACGAGGAGATCTAGATCTCTCTCTAGTTCGATCATTGTTTCTTCTTTCGCCCCCCCGATCAACATACTTTGCTAGCTTTCCTCTTCGGATGAGTGTTTCAATCTCATTCTGAAGATCTATGCAATTTTTGGTCATATGGCCATGATCCTTTTGGAACTCGTAATATTTTTCCCTATTCCTCATGTCAGGGTCTGCCTTCATTTTCTTTGGCCAGTTTAACTCCTTACTGTTCTTAATTTCTTCCAGGACGTGGTTGATATTTGCCTTCAAAGGTGTGTCCTTATCAAATTTCCTCAAGACTTCCCATGACGACCTTTTTTTGTATTGTTTGTCACCACCATTGTTCTTATGTTCTTTCTTCTTAACTTTATTACCTTCCACCTTGGTTTCTTTGGCGTCCATATTCTTCTTCGCAGACATAGCCTCCTCGGCATTCATAATCTTGGACACTTTTCCCATCAGGTCCGACATGGTTTGAGGTGGATCTTTGGCCAAAGTGTAGTACAACTTGTTTGGCAGTAGTCCACTCATCAAAGCGGTAATCGCTGTCTTCTCCTCATAATCAATGACTTCGAGTTTCTCGTTATTAAAACGAGTTATATAATCTCTGGTACTCTCACCAGCTTTTTGTCTAACACTTAACAAATGTGCTACTCGTTTAACTGGCTTTGCTCTAAAGTAGAAATTCCCAATGAATAACTCGGCCAGTTGAAGAAAGGTTGAAATCTTACCCCGAGGAAGATTATTATACCATATTTGAGCAGATCCGATAAGTGTTCCCGAGAATGCTCTGCATCTCATCTCATCTGGGACAGCATAGATGTCGGCTGCAGCTTGGTATTGTTCTATATGAAGGACAGGGTCAGTCTTTCCATCATACTTGGGAGTCACAACAAGTGCTTTGAACTTTGATGTTGTTGGAAAATCAACAATGCCCTGGACAAAAGGTGGTCCTCGAACAAATGTTCATTGTAGAGGGTTCTTGGCCATAGAGATTTCCCCTAATCTATCCTCCAGCCTCTGAATAGATCCTTTCCATGCATCATTTCCTTCCTCGGGCCTATTTGTTCGAGCAACTGATCGCGTTGAAGTGGCTTCCTGGGATTTATCTTGTCGAGCAGCTGGTCGGTCGTAGGATCTATCTTGACGAACAACGGGTCGCGACTGGGTAGATCCTTCCCTTAAATCTGATGATCGTCGAAATCTCCTCGACGCTTCATTAAGAGGACTTTTGTTCCTCCTAGGGCCTAATCGGTCGAAAGGAGAAATCCTACTTAATCTTTTCAATGCGCTGGTCCTTTCTAGGGAGAGGGTGACACGTTGTTCAGTATCTGTGGCCCGCACTGACGAAGTTCATCCAGGTTGATAAGAAAAGTCTTCAGACTCCTCATGGCGATAGGAATTAGTACACCTAGTACGCGAAGAAGGTGCACGGGTATTTCTTTGAATGCTTTGTGGTCCGGAATGGGCTGATGCACCCCCATGGAGGGTTTGGATGAGTTGTCTCATTGTTTCTTGCATGACGGTGTGGCCCTGAGCCAGATTTGCCATTATTCCCGTCAGATCTGGAACAATTGGTGGAGCAGATGGATTTGGAGGGGTTCCAGCGTTTCGATTGCTGGATTCAGGAATATCAGCCATTGGTAATGGATTGTTTTTTATGAAAAATGATATTATCAGTCGTTTCCCACAGACGACACCAATCTGTTGATGTAAAAAATTAGATTACTCTAATTATTCAATCACAGATAAATAAATGAGATAAAGAATTTTAAAGTGGTTCAGCCTTATGAGAATGGCCTATGTCCACTGTTACTTTATTGCTGAGTGTTTGGGAATTCTAGATTACAAGTTCTATCAAGAAATTTCGGTATGGATTCGGGGTCCTTTACAATGAGGATTTTACAATGTATTTAAAGCCTTGAGGTTGTCATGTGAAAGGGTAATACATTAAATGATATACATATGAAAGGGTAATACATTTAATGCCCTTTTTGCATGTGCGTCCAAATGATAAGCATTTAATGAGCAGTTAAACTGTTGGTATCCTGCTTCGAGGTGCAACTCGGACCGCCTGAGTTGCTCAGACCGCTTGAGCTTCTTGGTGCTAAAGAGTCACTACACCAAAATGGGCAAATTGTCACCTTTCAGCCGGCCATCCTTGTCAAGGTCATTGACCGTGACAAAAAAAAACACGCGTTTTATGTCACGGTCATTGACCTTGACACGACCGTGACAACTAATTATCACGGTCATTGACCGTGGCAAGCCCGTGACAAATTTAATTGTCACGGGCTTGTCACGGTCAATGACCGTGACAATTCTTGTCACGGTCAATGACCTTGACACGATCGTGACAACTTTTCCAGCAAAAACCCTTTCCCCCTTCTTTTTTCCCTCCCACCGTTCCCTCCCTCTCTCTCTCTCTCTCTCTCTCTCTCTCTCTCTCAGGTCCAATTTCTCTATCTCTCTCTCTTCCATTTATATATATATTTCTCTGTATATATATATGTTTGTATGTGTATATATATATATGTGTGTGTATGTGTGTGCGTGTGTAGGGGGTGGGGCAGGGTGGGGCGGGGTGGGGTGGGGCAGGGGGCAGGGTGGGGGAGGGGTGGCAGGGGGTGGGGCGGGGTGGGGCAGGGTGGGGGAGGGGGTGGGGTGGGGTGCAGTGTGTGTGTGTGTGTGGTGGTGTGTTTTGGGGGAGGGGGGAGGGGGTGGTGGAGGGGGGTGGGGTAGGGTGGGGTGTGTGTGTGTGTGTGTGGTGGTGTGTGGTGTGTGTGTGTGGTGTTATGGCCGAAAAACACAACCCAAACTCTCCCTAAGATTTAGAAAGGATTAAAATGTAATTTTTAAAGAGTTAAAAATGTGTATATATTCAATTAAAAATACCCCTAAATAATTTTCAGTTAAGAAAAAAATCATAAAACAAATTTTCACACATTATTATCTCAAAATATCATTTTTCATAATTTTAGCATTAGTAAACTTAGGATAAAAATATCTGATTAATTCCTAGGTTAAATTAAATTAAATTAATTTTAGTGCTTAAATATTATTAAATGGTTTTGAATTTTTTAAATATTATTAAATGGTTTTTAAGTGTGGGAATGGGTGTGTAGTGTAGTGGATTCCACCATATTCTGTTATGTCTTCTTTACTAACTAGAATCTTGTTGCAGATAGGATTCCCTTTAGGGTCTTATGTCTTGAATTAATCTGAGGGGGTGGGGGTGGGGGTGGGTGGGGTTTTGAATATTATTTACATTCAAAATAAATAATTGATAATAGTTGGATAATAATTGGATAATAATTGTTTTTATACCTATAGAACAGCTTAGATAGTGTGTGTGTGTGTGTATGTGGTCAATACATGAATTTATTTTTGTATTTGAATTATCCCATGAATTTATTTTTGTATTTGAATTATCCCATGAATTTATTTTTGTATTTGAATTAACCCATTATATGAAACATACTTGAAATTAAATATAGTGCGCATAGATACTAGCATTCTAGTTCTTATGCGTACTCATTCAATAACCCTTAGACCCGTTCGAGAGTCATTACCCCTGTAATGAGATCTCTCGAATTGTCCCGTTTGGATAGTTTGAGACTGTATAATTTCTGTATGATATTCTTATTGGATTAAAGTTGTTACTTTTGGAGGAAGTTCTGCAGTCGTATCTTAATGTTCTCTGGGTACATACTAGATTGAAAAGTGTGACTGTTATTTTAATTGACCAATTGAAATAACACTCACACCTGCCAATCTATGTCGTGTACTTGGAGAACGAAGGGGATATGCTGTCGAATTTTTTTCAAATCGTAACAATGTGCATGAGCTGTTAAGTATATTACAGAAAAATGCATTCTTGAATGGGATAGGACCACATACCCTTTAATAGGATAATTAAATGATGGGATAATTAAATAAAACATACTATAAATCTAAGTTTTGTTTACCTTTGATAGGTGTTTAGTTGTGGTAGCGGTGATGGGATATCCGAAATACAAAGAGTGGATGGGTGAGACTAATAGAATGGGGGATGTGTTTCGCAGAGGTGCTAACGAATTTGTGAAATATGCAAAGAGATGTCGTAATGATGAAGAGTTTCCATGTCCGTGTGCTAGGTGTAATAATGGTAAGGTGTTTGAGTGGAAAACAGTTGAACTATATTTGTTAAGATCGGGTATGCAAGATAGTTATCGATTTTGGAGTTTTCACGGTGAATTGAAAGTTCCTTTTGTCCCTGACCAACCTTCACAACATCCTTCAACAAGTAGAATAGATGAAGAAGGGGAAGACGTAGATCATAATATGTTAGAGGATTTAGTTGATGATGCGTACGGAGTTTATGAAGCTGTGGAGAATGAGGTTACTGATGATGTAGAAGATTCAAGTGCTCGTGAAGATAACACGATAAAACTTGACGATGACTACCAAAGTTTAAAATTTAAGGTGACCCAACCGTTATACTCTGGCTGTAAGAAAGATCAAACAACTTTACATGCCATGGTTGGTTTGCACAGTTTGAAGACGCAGTACGGTTTGTCTGGCAATAGCGTGACGGGAATTCTGAAATGGGTGAAGGGCTTATTACCCAAGGTGAATACACTTCCAAATAGCTATCCTGTTATGAAGAACAGTTTGAAAGGTTTGGGAATGAAGTATAAATCGATTCATGCTTGTGTGTATGACTGCATACTATACCGAAAGGAGTATGAAAATCTCGATCGTTGTCCGGTATGCGATGAACCTAGATATGTCCAATCTACTAGTAAGGAAGGCACAAGCTCAAAAGTGCCTCAAAAAGTATTGAAATATTTTCCCGTTGGGCCTAGATTAAAGCGATTTTTCACAGTACCATGGATTGCAGAGGCAATGACTTGGCATGCTAGGGCAGAAGTAGGGGGTAATATCATGCGTCATCCTATTGATTCTACTGCCTGGCGGAGGATGAATTATGAGTATCCCGATTTTTCTCGAGAACAACGCAACATTCGTTTGGCTATATCAATAGATGGTTTCAATCCATTTGGAAATCTAAGCACCAATCAGAGTGTATGGCCAGTGATCCTAGCCCCACTCAACCTCCCTCCTTCACAGTGTATGAGACCTGAATTTTCGATGATGGCTTTATTGATACCTGGGCCAAAGGCACCAAGTGAAGACATTGATATCTACCTGGCTCCTTTGGTAGAAGAATTAAATGAGTTGTGGGAAGAGGGTGTGCAATCATTTGACTCTTTTAGAAAAGAAGAGTTTACGCTGAAAGCTATGTTGATGTGGGCAATTCATGATTTTCCAGCTTATGGGACATTATCCGGATGTGTAGTACATGGTTATTTGGGGTGTCCTATTTGTGGAGAGGAGACTGAATCTCTTCATCTATCCTCCAGCTTAAAAAATGTATACCATTGCCACAGGAGGTTTTTACCCCCAGCTCATAGTTTCAGATTTGAGAAAGCTTCCAATTTTTTATTGGGCGGAGTTGAACATAGGCTACCGCCGAGACAACTTTCGAGTTCAGAAATTGAAAGTAAATCTTCTGAATGTGGCCCAAATATGCCAGGTAAGAATCCCAAATTTAAGAATGTCAAGCATAAGAAGACCCCAACTGGGAATGAAACTGAGATAAGAAAGGCATGGTCTCGGAGGTCAATTTTATTTGACTTGCCTTATTGGAAGAAAAACCCGGTGCGCCATGTATTGGATGTGATGCATGCAGAGAAGAACTTCGCTGAACATATTGTGGGTACTTGCCTTGGGGGGAGTCATTCGAAGGATGGAGAAAATGCACGAAAAGACCTTAAAACGTTAAAACTTAAACCACAACTATGGTCGAAAGAAGATAGTAGGGGAAGGACAATAATTCCCCCTGGTGCGTTTACTTTGATGAGTGAGGAAAGGAAGGTGCTTCTAGACACAATATATAATTTGAAGGGCCCATCTACTTTTTCGTCCAACTTGCAAAGGATTGTGAATTATGTTACTCATGATTTACATAAGTGTAAGTCCCACGATTGGCATGTGATCATGCAATTGGTTCCTCTATTGTTTAAGCACTGTTTCTCCAAGCAGAAGGATTTGCGTAGGGATATTATGCAAATTAGTATTACCTTCTCCCTCTTGTGTGAGAAGGTAGTGAATCGAGAACACATAGTGGCCGCAAAATTGGCTGTGAACGAAGCGATTTGTGTATTGGAGAAGTACTTTCCCCCAGCATTCTTTGACATAAGTGTTCACTTGTTGGTACACCTATGTGATGAGGCACTTCTTTGTGGTCCAGTTAGATATCGGTGGATGTATCCGTTTGAAAGATTGATGAAAGTTTTTAAAGATTACGTCAAGAATACGCGATATATTGCAGGATCAATTGCAGAGGAATACATCATCGTGGAGTCATCAATATATACTCGGGAATATATGACTGACTCTACCAGCGTTGATGACACTGATTAATTCCTCGATGATGGTGGTAATGTGATGGGAAAACGAGTGAAATTAACGAGTTTGCAACATGAACAAGTAGCTCGTTATCTATTTGACACACATGAAGATGTCGAAGAATGGAAAAAGTAAGTTTCGAATATTATAATGTTTAACATTATTTTAGATTATTTTATACATGATTAATTTTGTAATATGCAGTAAATATGAAGCCTGTGAGAACAATAAAAGACGAAAAACAGTGGTACAATCAGACAGCGAATTTAGGCTATGGTTGACACGAGAGGTAATTACAATGAAAACAGTCGTTATATAACGTTACATTACACTCAAATTTTACCACTAATATAATTAATTTATCTATATTCGCAGCTCCTAAAGATGGGTGATGCGACATCAAGGCTTGCTCGTCTAGCCACTGGACCCTTGTTCATGGCACAAGAGTACAAAAAATATCGATTGAACGGTTACATTTTCGGCGCTAAAGTGTACGAGGAAAGTACAAATGTACAGAACTCGGGAATTTCATACAAGGCTCTTACTTTCTTTCGAGCGAGCGCAAAAGATAAAAACCTCGTTGAAGCTGAAATGACTTACTATGGTGTAATCCAAAATATATTTGAATTGGATTATATAAGCTTCAAAGAGGTTGTATTTTACTGTGAATGGGTAAGAGTTGAGGATAAAAATGCTTCTAAAGTTAATCCTGTCACCAATTTGATCATGGTTGACTTGTCCAAGTTGAAGAGCAACGACCACGTGAGCGATGAGCCGTTTGTTTGTGCATTTCAAAAGGTTAAGCAAGTGTTTTACTCAGAGTATATCAACAACGAGCCGTGGTCAATTGTCCAACACGCGCCAAGGCGTCTAAATAGTAGTGTGGATGACTAGGCTGCTCCTACCAAATATCAATCCATTTTTTATGATAACCCGAATTTGAAACAATTTTTCAATTTGTAATAAATATTTCAATTTGTACCGAAACATCCATTTTTAATGCTTTTACTTGATCTGCACTTTATCATTTTCACTCTTGTGTAGTGTGCGTGTGTGGAGAGGAGATTAATACATAAATATTCCAACTACATCTAAGTTTTGTTTATACTAATCCATGAATATACGCTTCTTACCTTTAATAGGTGATTAGTACATAGTTATTTGGGGTGTCCTATTTGTGGAGAGGAGACTGAATCTTTTCGTCTATCCGAACACTAAGAAATGCCATAATCCTATGGAGCGATGCTCTGAAAATTCCTCCCAACCGTTATGTAGCCAAACATCACTGGTTGAAGTTGTCAATTCCACTTTCCATACCCCACCACTTTCCATACCCCATTCAAAGGTGGAGTTGACAACTTCAACTGCTGATTTTTGGCTACACAACGGTTGGAAGGAATTTGCAACGCATACCTCCATAGGATTATGGTATTTCTTAGTGTTTAGATATGAAGAGAATTATAATTGACACGATTGCCCGGGGTACATTAGTTGGAAGGAGGTGCCATATGAGCTCAAGTTAGCTGTTTGAGTGACACTACAGGTAATGTATTTATATTTATATGTCAATTACGATTTCGATTTCAATTACGATTTATATTTATCTATATTTGAGGGGCGGATACTAATTTTACTTTATTTCAATTCAGGGGACAGGGAGTGGCCCTAAGGATAGGCCACATATGCTCTATACTTATGTGGCTATTCGGACGAGAAGGGAAGGATAAGGAGGTGTTCCCGAGCGTCGCGGTACAAAATCTCTTTTCCATGCAAATAGTTTGTAGATTTGAAATAAAATGATGGTGATGTTGTTTCTTTTTAAATAGTTTCTTATTTGAATATATATTTGCATTATCTTTAGTTTGTTCGGATATATGATGTTTGGAACAGGTACAACGTTGCTATAACAGGTACAAATATACTGCTAGGCAGTGGCAGTGGCCATACTGCCCAACAGTTTTTTTTTTTAATTCTGCCCAGAATTGTCACGGTCATTGACCGTGACACGTCCGTGACAAAATTGCCACGGACGTGTCACGGTCAATGACCGTGACAATTTTTTTTAAAAAGGGTCACGGCTTTGTCACGGTTATAAACCGTGACAAACGTGTCATGGTCATTGACCTTGACACGACCGTGACAAAAAAAGTTATCTCGCCTCGAAATGTCACGGTCATTGACCTTGACAAGGTGAATTTGTCAAGGTCAATGACCTTGACAAATGGGCAGATTTGGTGTAGTGAGTTCCTCGGAGAGGTCTGTTCCTCAGAGCGTATGAGTTCCTCGGAGTAACATGGTTCCTTGGAGCGTGTGATCATATCGAAAGTGCTTGGTGTTGTCATGTAGATAGCCATGTGTCTTCATATGATTGGTCCATGTCAGCAGATTAAATTTGGCATCAATAGCATAGTTGACAAATAAATCTAAACACAAATCAAAATTTACAATAACATAAAAATAATCTTGATTTTTTTTGTATTTGAAAAGGAGTACACCTAAAATGCACCAAACCAAGCCATTTGTCCATATAAAAAAAATAGTGGAACACAAATAGATATACCCACCATGTACATTAATTATTCACAAAAAAATAATTACCTACTACATGTATCATAACTAGATATACCCACTATGTACATCATTCAAAAAAAATATCTCCAAAAAAAATTACATCCAACAATCACTCATAAATGCGTCGGTCTTCCTTTGGCTTTCTCGAAATTGTGGCAACACGTCAAAAGCTCCAAATCATGTTGAATTTCATTGATCTCATGAGTTTGATATGATGATTTTCCTGCCAACTCCTTCATCTAAACAAGACAAATAAAATCACATTTAGTCTTTCACATCTAAATAAAAAGGAATATTAAAAAATATTTAAAAACATGTGACCTTCTTTTTTATAGACTTAGACGAATTTTTCAAGAACTCTTGCATGAACTTCAATACAAAAAAATCACACATAATTTTCCCTCATTCTTTAGGGACTTGAAAATAAAGGAGTTAGTATATTACGCATGTCAAATGTGAATAAATAAATATTAAATTTAATTTATTGAACAAATACCTTAACATTCTTCTAGTCTAGTGGTGATCTTTCTCCTTTGATTGATCATATTGTCCAACAATGATACACCTTTCACATCCCTCTAAGTATATGTCCATGCATAAGTTTAAAACAACATATATAAATCTCCAATGCAACGTAAAACACAACATATGAATTCCAGTTTTTCTTAAGTATTAAGACGGGCATAATTTATGTCAAAAAGATTTTTTATATAACAAAAATTATTATTAAAAATTTTAAAAATTTGGACAGAGTTTCCTCTGTTTATAGGACTATCCACCCTATTTAAGAAATAAAAAAAAACAATATATATCAGGTGGATCAATGGTTGTCTTGTTGAATGTGCGGCTTGCACCACTAATCTTTGGACTTTTTTATGCCAATTTTGAAAAACCCTGTAAAATTTAACAAAGCAACTTGCAAAACATATATAAACAAAATCTAGTCTAACAAATATAGCACATACAATTCTTTTAAAACGAAGATAACCATCACTTGGATCCAAATCACAGAGTATCCCATACACATTCTTAGTTCATGGGTCGGTCTTTTTAAATCTAGTGAGATAGTATTTCTTTGTTTCTTTGTCAATCTCATGTCAATTTTCGTTTCTTTGTTTCTTTAGTCTTACAGCTTTAAGCTTTTTTATTTTATTTTATTTTTATATAACTCTATTAAACATGAACACTGAGAGTCTTAGTTAGAGTGGAGGCAACTCTAGGTGACATTCATATGTTCATTTGCCATTTAAAAATGATAATCAGCTGTTAGCTTGAGTGGTATCTCCTTCCACAAGTGTAGAGAAGGTATTGTAGAAGATTGGTATTAGAGTTAAAGAATATAAGTTAGCAAACAAGATAATTTAGTAGGGAGAAAGGCACAACAACACCAGGTGGATTTCCCCATTTGGGATCATTTGTTCTCAAATTTAATAAATAACTAATATTAAAGATAAATGTCACGTGTTCGGGTAAGTAAATAAAAATACACTTACACGACGGTAGTACCCATGAACTGCCACTGAGATTTGACAATGTAACTCTTCCTATGAAGCACAAAAGAAGATAGAAATTTTCTTTCCTTGGGAATGCCTTTGAGATATTTGTCGTTGAGAACGCATTTGGATATCTTAAGTTTAGTGATTTTGAAAATTTTCAAGTAAAAAATAATGGGAATGATTTTGACGAATGATGAAATTTTAGAAGAGGATAAATATTAACACCTGGTGAACAGGTGTTTAGCATGCCTTGTGGAATTTCTAAATATTTTATTAATAGGATTGGGAGTACTAAAAAGGATTACATCTGCTGCAATACAGATTTCTGTAGCTCTTCTTCTAATTTTTCTTTTCCCCTTTCATTTTAACCAGGTGAATGTTGTAAAATTTAACGAGTATGCATTGTAGTTATTTCAGCAGGCTTTGATCGTTCTGTCCATGCTTGGGACTGTAGATCTCACAGCACTGAGCCAATTCAGGTGGATATCTTTCTCTCATAGTGTATATATATTTATGTGTGTGCGCGCACGCGCACGAGTGTGCGCAAACATCTTATTGGGTGGCCTTAAAATGCTTGTATAGACTTGTCTTTCAAACGTTCTATTTGCTGTGCAGATCATTGACACATTTTTGGACAGTGTTGTCTGTTTGCTTAATGAAAATTGAGATTATTATGGGAAGTGTTGATGGAACCGTTCGTATATTTGACATTCGAATCGGTAGGTAAGTAACACCTTTGTGAGGTAGTATTTTGTTTCTTTATGGAGGGAGATTTGTAGACATTTTTCGTAATCATGTTTTGATGCTTTAAAATAGAGAAATATCTGATGACTTGGGGCAACCGGTCAACTGTATTTGTCTTTCAAATGATGGTAATAGATGAATGTAGAGATAATGGCCCGATATCCACCGGCAGACCATAGATAAGGGCCTACGACCACTATGTTGAAACAATGGTCTCACTCAACTAAAGTTGAGTCTGGGTGGAATATTCTTCAAGATTTATTCCAATGAGGGTGTGGAAGATCAATGATCTTACAGCAGCGCTTCTTCTTCTTCTTCTTCTTATTCTTCTTCTTCCGGTTGTTTTGAGGTTGATTCCATAGCAAGGAGGGTAAATTCTTGATTAGCAATATTGAGTTATGTTATTGTTTTATCTGGTTGTTAATTTTTCATTTCATCACTTCTTATTTTTTAAGTGATCTAACTATATATTCTGTTATGTTCTTTAACTGAATGTTTCACTAACATTATTGGTTTTGTGTTTATTGTCATGTTGTGTTTTGATATTTATACATAAATCGTATCCTATCTTTTGTCATATTTCAAACTGTATCCTATTATATTCAAATGGGTTATTTCTATTTGCCAAGTATTAATCAATTTTTATTTTTTGGGAAAGTTTGGATTTTATATGTGGGTAGAATTTTGTAAGTGTGGGGTTGGTTCTTGGTTTGTTTATTATATTACAACATCCTAGTAAAGTGAAAATCATCAAGTTATTGTTACATTGTATTTTAATTCAATTCTGCTATCTTTTTTACGAACATGGATTGTCAAATTAAATTCGATGGAAATATATTTCATCCGTGAGTGGAATACAGCATTAGAACACATGTACTTTGCACCAATAATCACAATAAATGTATGGATATTGAGAGATTGTGATTCAATGTTCAGTGAGAAGAGATTGACCCAGGCCAGCTCTCCGGTAGTTATTGCAATGGCTCGATATTCAGCTTCCATGAAAGAACAAGCAATCGAGCATTGATTACGTGAACTCCATGAAATCAGGTTGCCTCTAAGAAAGCCTCCAAAAAAGACTACATATGTTGTAGTTGAGGTTTGGTCATCATGATTTCCATCCCAATTCACATAAGAGAAATCATACAAGGATAACAATGATTGACAACGCAAAAAAATATCGTGGAAGATGGTGACTTTGAGATAATAAAGAAAGCATCTTATGGCAGACCAATGAAGCTCCATAAGAGCGATGCATAAAATTAGAGCTTATTAACAACAAAATAAATATCTGGCCTGGTGAGATTGAGATATTGGAGGGCACTAATGATACTTTTAGATGTAATGACATTGGTGAGAGCAGACCTGTTATGTAAAACTAGACTACTGGTCATGGCAAGGGAAGCGTCACTTTGCACCATCCAAAAGAAAAAAAGAAAGAAACAAAAGAAGAGACTTTGGCGTAAATTTTATGGGAGGTTAGTTGATCAAAAACTGTTTGAGAAATAATTACTTAATCATGGCAAAATTAGGTGAACTCCCTAAGGTGAATTTTAAGCTCCTTAAGATCTGACTACTGGGTGGATTGCATTAGGCCAAAGTATTATCTAAACTGGACCTTAAGTCTTTTTATCACCAGGTTAGAATGAAGAAGGAAGACATACATAAGATTACTTTTCGAATAGTGGACGATATTCGCTTAAGATTATTCCTTACGAAATTAAGTTTATGCCAATTTTGCTGATATACTTACGCAAGTGCGTGGAAATATCACAACCATAAAGACATAATCACACTTATATTGTGTTGACCATTTGTTTAATTATGCATCTCACTTGTCCTTGTACCCTTTAAAATCTGAAATGGAGACAAAGAAACAAACTTATAAGCTACATGTGATCTATATACACTATATACACCTAATTCGAGCTTTTAAAATTCTTCGGTATAACACCAAGGTAAAAAAAAATACAGATAATCTGAAAAGGATTTCTATCATAGAGGATTGTAGTTAGAAAGACATTGATTTCCAACATTTCAAAAGAATGCGAAGTAAAAGAAAATTAAGCAAGACTTCAGTCATCTATCCAAAAATGGGCTATGTGAGAATTTGAAGTTAACAAACTAAGAACTACAAGTTAACCATATCTATTAAAATAAAGAACATTGTGTACATTGAAGAAGGTTGTGCATATCTACCTCTCAAACAAGAATGAGCATAGCATTGAAGTTACTACAACAACATAAGCTTTCCAAAGATATCTTTACAGAATAAAACCAATAACACATCATAATTCCACATTTTCGAAAATTACTTTTTACTAGGTCTCAAAAATCATTATATATATACACACATATATAAATGTGAGAATCCTCAACTCTTATTGTAAACTAAAAGTCACATGGACAGGTCTACAAAATTTCTTGTAGAAAGAAAAAAAGATATAATAGTTATAGATAGGTCTGGATCTTAACATGCAAACAAGAAAAATTATGTTTCTTAAAAATAGATCTACTAAAATGCCAGATCTTTAAAATATCTTGTAGAACAAAAACATTTTTCAAGAAAAACAGTTTATATACACAGAGAGTTGAAAAACTAACGAGATGCCCAGGAATCATAAGAACTTAGTTAACACAGAATGTTAACTGCCAAAAACTGATCTAATTAATCAAACTAAGTTCACAAAACATAGAACTAGTAATACACAATTTGATGTTGATAAATTTATGTAATTAGGGTAGTGTTTTGGATCGTTACAAATGAATACAGAGAATATTTCAGAAAATAGGAAACTATTACTCTAGACGAAAAGGGTTCGTATTATTATTATTATCCTAATTCTGTTCCTCTAGCTGAAGGTGCAACTCCACATGCTGCAGGTACCGCTACTGTTTACACGAAGCCTTCTAGGACTGAGTCTATTGCTCATACTATCCAGCATGGCACTTCGGTCATGAGCAAGTCCTCACAGCAGTGTTGCTTTGCGATAGTTGGGTTTTCTAGCCCCGAATTGCATATTATTAGGCAAAATGATTTAAAATTTTCGCGCAAAATGGATTAACAAAATGACCTTTAAATTGAAGATTAGATTTTTCTCAAACGGTGGAAGAATGGATAATTGGGATCTTCTTTAACATTTTAAATCATTAATCATATCACACAGTAATACCTTGGTACAATGTACACAGGGTGCATCACATTGAAGCCAAATGAGGTCACTACCAGTGTTCGGATCAAGAAAGTGTGGCTTTTATGGCTCTCCTACATTCATTTGAACATAATAATACCTGCAGAGAATAACTCAACAAGTTCACAATAATATAATGTCCAATAACTAAAGTAACAAATTGTCTCTAAATCATCAAGATATCAAATACATATGTGAATAATGAAATTGCACATATGCAAAGAAAACATAGGTGCATAGTATAGATATAAAAATAACACCAGTGGATAAATTGAATCTGATTAAACAATGTTCCAACAACTAAAATAGTGGCTTTTCAATTGAAAAATAGGGTACCTGTATAATGTCGACGGGCTGCGGCATCCTCCTTGCCAGAAATAAGTTTCTCGGGATGAAAGAGTTGTCGATATGTTCCAGTTCTAACTTCGTCGATGACAGTGGGTTCCAGATCAACAAATATAGCTCTAGGCACGTGCTTGCTGGGGTCGATTTCACTAAAGAAAGTACTAAAAGAAGTGTTTGCCACACCATATGAGGTGTCACTGCAAGGTAAAGAAAAATTAAAAATGAAAACTTATCAGGTGAAGGAATAAATAGGAACAAAGGGAACCATTTTTTATTTTTGAATGCTATAATTACTTATTTGGAAAAAAGATGAGTTTTTTCAAGCACAAGAACACAATTCTAGGATCACCAAATGTGTAATTGTTTAGAATATATGTATGCATAAGTATTTTCAAGATTTACCAAATAAAATTTCCACTTTATGATAATTGAACACTACATCCAAAGAGTACTAACGAAGTTCAAACATCAGAACATATTATGTACTATTTATTGAAGATAGTGGCAAATATGATCGTGAAGTAAAAGATAATATTTTAGTTGACACGTTATAGCTAGACAAATTTAGATTATTTCATATGGGAACATAATCACATGATAGCATAACAACTAAACATTTCAACTTTGTATATATCAATTTACTTAAACTTGCAAGAAGAATAAAGTCATCAAAATCTGCACTTCTCCAACTGAATTAACTATCTGTTGAATGTTATCATAATCACTTAGTTCATGTAGATATATTATCTTCATTGAAAAGAAAATCATTGAGATCAAATCACATCATCTGTGTCAAAGGATAACCACACTTCAACTTTCAAAATGTGTTAATCACAACGTTTTGTTTTCAAATGAACAGTTTGATATAATCACTCTATTACATAGAGTGATTCCATGACTCTAGAGGATTCCTATCTTTTAGGAAATATTTCTTCACTTCGACTTAGAAATACAAGTACACAACAGAGGCTATAAATAACGACTCCAGGTACAATGCAATGGTGTATCGTGTTTAGTTCAAAGTATGTACACTTCAAACCCAAGAACAATCCGAATTGTAAAGTGGATATTACCAACTGATAGAACAGGAAGAGGTAACACACGATTTTGGTGTGAAAAATAGAGTTCACAAGTACAATTGGTACCGATGAACAGACTATCCAGTATCCATTGGATTGTTTCTGTTGATCGCACAGTTCATATTTAATGTCTGATCAGAAGTGATTCGACGAATCCATAAGTCGATCCGACAGTCTTGATAATCAAACTTTTTGAGTCATAACGATCATAAATTCAATTGCTTTATCACACCCATTTGATTTAGTTGATTTTGACAAAATGAAAGGCTCCTAGATGCAAAGTGCATCATCAAAGCTCCCAATGCACTCTAAGTCGTTTAATTCGCCTATGCACAACACATTGAAACTAATAATTAAGCATTATTGAAGTTCCTTTTGTGTAGCTAGCAATTTTTCATACAAATAAGGGGTGAATGGCTTATTTTGATTGAATCCCTACATTGTATGAGAAGAGAGATGAAATATTGGGAAGGGAATTTATTATGAGAGAAAGGTGAATACCTCCAACATATTTAAAAAATTAAAGATTGAACTTCATTATGTAACATACCGTCAAAACAGTCTCTAAAGAAGATTTTTTCGCCGTCGAATGCAAGTCAGTCGGTATCTGCAATGCACAATGAAACGCGAGCACATGAAAATAGTTGATGACTTTAGTCTAAATAAGGCTAATTGGTCTATGTTGAATGGTAATTTGGGTAAAACAAATTTACCCAATGGGTTTTGGCCTTCTATATCCAGGTCGGATCCGTGTTTGGGCATAATTCGGGTATGTTGAGCTCGAACTTCTACATTCAACAAATGTAGAAATTGTTGTAAGCCTTGGGAAGTCGAACGATGGGAGACGACCTAGTGCATAGGGGTGACTTTTATTATTGGATACAATATTATAAAAAGATCAACTATTAGCATGTAATAATTCAACAGAATTTCTAAATCAATTTAATAATAATCAATGTTTAAAAAAAGCTAAAAATATCCTTTATATGGACAATCAAAATGATTTCGTTTGATCTTTTAGGTGCTTCGCTTGATCATTGACAATGAACTCAAGTTATTGAATGTGGCATGGATAATGAATTCAAAATGCGGTATGGAATGTATAAAAAAAAGAAGTTACCTCAACACACGGCAACACAAACTCTTTAGGCCAAGCAACATGTGAATTGTGTGCGTCTTTAACAACATACATCTCCGCGTTAGGTAGCGGTACAGGAAGATATGCTTCAGGAGAGTGAACGTCAATTATTGATACATGTATATAATTATCCCCCAAGCGAACGTTGTGGATGGTATCATTAGGTGAAATACGATCAAAAACACCCCAGACGCAACAACATTCGCACGTGAATTCAATGCCAATCTACATTGTTTTCCCTATATAAAAAAACAAAATGAATAATGAATGACATATTTATACTACTAAAAGAATAAAAATCACTAATGTAATTAGAGTTGTTATAAACCTTCCCAATATTAGATTTAGGATCCGACGGTGAAATTATACGTTGTCTATTCACATTGCTTTGGGCCTATATACACATGAAATATTCCAAAATGAGTATAGTAAAGTATGAGACATAAATGTAATAAAGTTTTACCAATTACATGATTACCTTCTCTTTTTTCCTCTTTGATGGAGAATCACATGATTCACTCACATAATTTAAACGCTTCTCATATTTTTTATTACCACTTTTCTAACTATTTGAGGAAATCTTCTCAATTAACGACGGTGCAAGTGATCTACTTTGATATTTCCTTAATTCTTCCATTCCCTCCTGAAGTTGTCGATATTTTTCTTTAGCCTTATCCTCTTCTTGATGAAGTCTAGACTCTAATTCTTGAACATGTTTTTTTGATCCCCGTCTAGGGATATGAAAGTAAGTTGTAGGAGTGACTCCTTTTCCCATCCCCCTTACTCGACCGCTATACTATGGAGTACCAAGTGCCAAGGTTAAGACATCTAAAGTCCCTTCAGTTACGAAGCTCCCATCATGGACTTGCTTCTTTAAAAGCGTCCTACAATAAAGCAAATTATTAAGAGTGTTGTTAAATCATATTATTTTCAATCCTCATATGCAGTATATATCCATATTTATAAAGATTATATAATAGACATGTCCGAGTTTGGTACTTTTGAAAGTAACTCACAATTTTTTCAACAACTTCCTCGATTGCATCGTCTTGATATTGTCTATTTCTCGATTTTTGGGCCGTTATCCACATTAGAGACCTATCATCCTCATAAAATGCATCTCCATGTCTCTTTTTCTGTCCCAATTATAAAATAAAATATAAGAAATTAAGCACACAACACAAAATCCCCACAATGAATTAATTACAGTCATATACTGTACAAATAATATAAGAATTCAACTACATACCATAATATCCTCAAGACCTGCATACCCCAACTTACTAAGCTTGTGGTTGAACTTATTTTGTTCTCTCCTTTCTCGTTGTACATCACTTAATTTCTAAGCATTAAATTTATGATAATGTAAGAATTTAACCATACTGTGGATAAATGTTACATTTATATAATAAAATGAATTTAATATACACCTCAAACTTTGGGGATAGTCTTCCTATTACAAACGCATCCCAATCCTCCTGGTCAATAAACTTTTTAAACTTTTTTGGACGATTCCAAATATTACCGGGATCATCTTTAAATGGCTTGACACAACTCCTGGTGAGTTCTCCTTTGAAATTCTTCCACGAACAACCAATAGCGGATATAACTCCCTTCTTTGATTTGGGGTCCATGTTGAACTTGGCATGTAATTAATGAATATTATATTAGATAATAGAATTAAATAATACCAATATAGACTTCAAAGAACATCAATATAAATTATTAGCATTTACCTCCATAGCTACCCGTAAATTCTCTTTTAATGACTTTGGGACTTTGGTCCAACTTGGTTAACTTATGGGCACCATTATCCTTTCCAAACGCCCCCTATAACTTGCGAAATCCTTCCTTGTATCACCATTTGGTTGTCCTTTTCTAGTTACTAGTATTCGATCACAAGAAGCCCTTTTGCTTATTCGTTCTAAAACAGCCATGCCTCTGACTTTTCGTTATTTATTACTTGAATTTTGTGATGACTTTGCTAAATCGTCCGGACTTTTTGAATGAAAATCATCTTCCTCGTCCATATCCACTACAATAACAAATAAATAGATTGATGTAAGTGTACATGTTGATGAATAACAAATAATTACAAATGATATGTTGAAATTAATTTGCAGGAAGCAAGAGCATTATTAATAAAAATAAAACATATGTTATTCATAATTTAACCTGTAGAGACACTCCCCTGTTGCCTTTGGATTTTACATGAAAATACCGGTCACTCCCCTATTTTCAAAACAAGGGAAAAACATGTATTTCTTTCCACTCGTCTCATGTTTTCCCTTATTTGTATGAGCATATGTTGAACACCCGAATATTATCAAATTAGTATATGCGGTAGGGTATCTAGTACAAAATTCTTTTGGTGTCTTCAGCTCAATAGCTGAGGATGGATACTTATTCACTAAATAACATGTTGTGTTAACAACTTCATCCCAAAACTCCTTAGGCAAAATTGCATTAGACTTCATGTACCTTGCTATCTCAATAAATGTCATGTTCATCTACTTGGATACTCCATTTTGCTGAGGTGTCTTTCAAACTTTGTGGTGTCTCACAATTCCCTCATTTTTTCCAAACTCGTCAAATAGGCCCGAGTAAAATTCCATGAAATTATCAGTTCTCAAGCGCTTTATTTTCTTACCAGTCTACTTCTCAATCAAAGCCTTTGGCTGTTTAAACTTGATAAATACCTTATCCTTTCTTTTCAGAATGAACAACTAAACTTTCCTAGAGAAATCAACAATGAAAGAATATGAATTTTTAAAAACATGAAGAAAATTATGGTTATTAGTCATGACGGTCTTATTAGAAATGTACTTTTCATATTTGTATCCATATCACCTCAATTATGAGAAAAACGTGACAGCAATGTTAAGTTTTCCCAATCCTGGGGATTGGGAAGTATGAAAATCCTGGGAAGTATGAAAATCAATAACATTACCCCAAATTTGATAACGAGTCAATTCATCTCATATGTACACCAAAAGAAATTCACCATAAACGATAATCATCATTAGCCATTAAAATATAAATTATAAAATGTAAACTAAACATAGATAACTCTAAGCATAAGCAAAACACAACTAACACTCTATTTATTTTTTTATTACCAATCCAAATTCCCTCACAATCTACACGTGCACACAAATCTTCACTTTCATTAATCAACTCAACATTTGGCAATCCGTTGGTGGCGACATGATTTTCGGCACATCCAGTAGAGTAGTTATCATCATCACAACCGTAGTTATATACTCTTTATGGAGTCACAAGAACGATTGACCATTTAGTATCGAGTTGGTCTTGAACATAAAAAAACCTATTTGGCTTGAGAAGCTAATATGAAGGGCTCACTCTTATGGCGAACTCTATAAAGATCAACAGATTTAAAGCCAAGCTCATATACTTTAATACCATTACCGTTGTCGATCCAATCACACTTGAAAACTGGAAGTTTGAAAGTGAAATAATCAAGCATCCATATTTCACTGATGACTACATAGAAACTTAAATTTGAAACCACGGGATGCTTATCCTTTGCACTAGCAACTTGCATTGTTGTGGCCGTAATGCTAATTCCACTATTTTGGCTAACTCGTTCAGCATCACGTTCTTTCGTATGGTAACGACAACCATTAACGATATAACCCTGATATTTTATCACGTCTCGACGAGGTCCCCGAGCTATCTAGTTGAAGATGTCTGAAACATTGTTGTTGGGGAGATTTAGCTCCTTTTCAACCTGATTTGTCTTAAATGTTAGTTACAATTTTAATAGTATATTAAATCGTCAGATATTGATATTAATCATACCCTTTCACGAAGCTAGCCAATAATGGTCTTGTTATGTTCATCTTGTAACCATTTTTCATCTTTGCACTTTCGAGGATACTTTTACCTCAAGCTCTCCATATGCTCCCTATAGGGGTGTTAATAGAGAACAATCTTTTAACAATTATAACAAAATACAATATAGTACATGATTTGTTACAAAAGCAACGAAAAGAGAAATTAATCGATATATGGTTGAACATCATTTGTGCTTTGTAACACATAATGAAGTGCTTGCTCACATGAAAATTCGTCCACCTCAATTACTTTACCACCCCCTATTGGTTTGCCATCGCATATTATATCATCGTCATCATCTGTTGTGTTTCTACCTAATGGAACCCCAACGGCATCAAGCCTATGTAAAAATTCCGTACAAAATTCAATTGCTTCTTCGACAATATAGCGTTGGGCGATGCAACCTTCCTGGACGACTTCGATTGTTTACTTGGCCCTTTAAGAATTTCATGTTCCTACAAACATTTTAAATAAAAAAAATATTAATATTGTTTACTTATAGCCTTATAAAGTAATGACATATTTTTTTAAGCATGTGCCAACCTTTCAAATGCATACATCCAACAAGCGAAAACTGGACCACATAGTTCAACCTCCCTAACGAGATGTACCATTAGATGCACCATTATATCAAAGAATGCCGGAGGGAAGTACTTTTCCAATAAACACAATGTGACCACAATGTCTTCTTGAATACTGTTCAACTTCTTCACATCCACTTCTTTTGCACAGAGAGCATTAAAGAAAAAGCACACCCTTATGATTGCAAATCTAACATGTTTGGTAACACGGATCGAATGGCCACCGGAAGTATCTGTTGCATGGGTATGTGACAATCATGGGACTTTAGACCAAACAATTTTAACTCTTCCATCGAAACAAGGTTACTAAAATTTGATGAGTATCCATCGGGAACTTTGAGTTGAAGCAACGTCTCGCATACCCTTTTCTTCTCCTCTCTAGATAATGTATAACATGCAGGTGGTAAATACGTCCGTTTTCTCTTATCTTGTGGTGCCAACTCCCCTATTAAACCCAATTTTACAAGATCATGACGACTCTTGATTTCATTTTTTGTCTTACCGGGAATGTTGAGTAGTGTCCCTATTATGCTATCATAAACATTCTTCTCAATATGCATAACATTGAAGTTGTGTCGAAGAAGAAAATGTTTCCAATACCCCAACCTAAAGAATATTGATTTTTTCTTCCAACATGTGGAATTATTAGGCTCATCCGTATTCTCCTTAGTGTGTTTCCTCTTTTGTTTCAATTTATCCTTTCCCTTTGTTATTTGCGCTTCAAAAGGACCCATCTTTTTTCCCCAACATGCATTATTATTTTCAACCTACTCTAGTATTTGCTCTCCGTTCAATGGATTAGGTTGTTCACGAAACTCTTGCTTAGCATTAAAAGCTTTCTTTTGCTTTCGAAACGGATCATTTTGTGGAAGAAATCTTCTATGTGGTGTATATACATTCTTTTTAGAATGTTTTAATCGAATAGAATCTGTTTCTTCACCACAAATTGGACAAGCATAGTACCCCTTTATAGCACAACCACACAAATTACCGTATGTAGATAAATCATTAATGGTCCAAAGTAATACCGCCTTCAAAATACAGTATTCTTGGAGGTAAGCATCATAAACATATACACCTTCATCCCATAAGGTTTTCAAGTCCTTAATTAATGGTTCCAAATAAACATCGATATCATTTCCAGGCTGTCATGGACCTGATATCAACATTGTTAACATAAACAAAATTCTCTTTGTGCTCAGCGACGGCTCAAAGTTATAAGTTTCCAACATTATCGGCCAATATCTATGTTTACTACTAAGAGTACTATGTGGGTTAATTTTGTCCGCTAAAAGTGTTAACCGAAGGTTTCTAGCTTCGTTTCCAAACTCCGACCACTTGTCATCCACCAACTTCCATGCAGAGAATTCGCAGGGTGACATAACTTACCATCAACTTATCTTTCGTTTGCATGCCAAGTCAAGGCTTTTGCAGTTTGTACAGATTGAAACCACCTTTTGAACCTAGGAATGGGCGGAAAATACCATAATACTTTTGCAGGCACTCCCACCTTCACCTCGGTTGTATTTTTTTTAAACTTATACCTCGATGTTCCAGAAGTAGGGCATTCAGTTTAATCTTTGTACTCTTTTCTATAGAGTATGCAATCATTAGGACATGCATGTATTTTTTCATACCCCATCCCAAACACAGACAACATCTATATGGCCTTTTTCGTAGATAAAGGCAATTCATTATCTTCTGGGAGCAATTGGACAAATAATTGAAGCATGTTTGAAAAGTTCGTATCAGTCCACCCACTTTTTGCTTTAAAATTGAGTAGACTCACCAGTGCAGACATCTTCGTAAACTTTTTACACCCTTTATAAAAGGGATTTTTGGCATCCTCAAGCAGCTTCTCAAATGATTTAGTATCCCCCATAAAGTCTTCATTTATCGTCTCAAACATCTCCGCCATATCATCAGCATCTTCTGGATTTTTGGCCAAATTATTATGATGGATGGGGTCACCCGTGTTGACATGTGAGAAAGTTGAATTAGGAGCAACTTCCCCTTGCCATATCCATATACGATAACTTTGATCAATATCGTTCTCATATAAATGAAATTTCTTTTAAAGTCCATTTAGAACAATTTCCACATGATTTATATGGACACCGTACAACTTCACTATTAACAGCATTCCTCTTTGCAACTTTAAGAAAATATTCTACCCCTTGCAAGTACTCGTTTGATAATCTATCCATAGACATCCACAACTTGTTTGGTCCCATTTCTCAAATTGTACCTATATTAAGATTGAAAATATTAGTTGTACAAATGTGATTTTCATATAAAATAACACAATCCTCAAATCATATTAATTTTTCATTTTCTAATTTGTAAAGTATGCATGTGTTTTATAAGATTCATCTTATTTTAAGTCACAAATAATATTATTAATGATATAATACTAACACCACCGGCACACATTAGCTTTATTACCAACGATAATTGATAGAACAGATGCATTTTAACTCAAGCTCTGGATAAAGTATTTGTGTATATAATATGTATCTGGTAATTTCTTTTGTATTTATTTTGTGTATATAATATGTATTTGTTACTCTGTTGAAAAACAAAAAAAATCAATCTATCAGGGTCACATTTACCATTCACACACATGTTATCATTCATTAATGATAAATACTCGAAGTGTATAAGTACACTAATCTTGCTTATTGAGAACAAAATTCACTTCTTTTTTTCCTTTGGTTCTGTAGTCTTATTCATTTCACCTTCCAATATAATTCACACTAGTACTCTTCCAATTAATACTAAAAACATACAATTATGCTCAACATGACATCATCAATACTCTTCCTCAAATTCAATACTAATTTTATCATTAAAATTCTAGTATACGAACAATGGGCCTATTTACCAACATTAATATGATCCCATCACATTAAATTCAAACTCATCTAACCTTAATTGGATTTCATTAAAATCGCACTTTATAAATCTTTTTTATTTCTAGATCCATACAAAGTTTTGGGGAAAAAGCGAAAAGAAAGAAAAAACTTAAAAATTAAGCTTTCTTGGCTACTGCCCCGTGGCCTGCGGTTGCCACCTGTGGGCTCCGACTCTATGAACTGAGGTAGTTTCTCCCGGGAACGGAAGAATTCAACAAAAATTCTTCCTTTTCTCATTTTTCTCCTCTTCAACCAACACCCAATCATTTCACCAATACATACATATAAAATTTAGCATATATAAGTCCATATGCAATCTCAAGATTACTTTGGAAATCAAAATTTCTATAAAACTCATCAATACCAAATATTTTTTAATGATAACAAATTTTAATATGTATTACCGAGTTGGTTGTCAAATATACATATCATATGCGATTTCAAAGGAACAAGATATATCAGACTTCTTTAGTATGTTACATACATATACATATACATATACATATGCATATACAGGTGGCGACTGACTAGATAATGGAAATCGTCCAACTTTGAGAGAGAATGGAAAACCGTCGTGATGAGGAAAGGAGATGAGATGAGCCGTGAGGAGAAAAATCGTGAGCTGTGAGGAGAGGAATCGTGCATCGAGAGGATAGGAACGAATGCGCGGGTATCAAAATTTTGAGCCATAGACGAAGCGTACGCGGGTTAAAATTTCCGAAAATAACAATTAAAGGGTCATGTTATGTACTTAGGTAAAACACTTTTCAAAAAAATGTCATAATATGTAAAATTAAATATGATTTTTATATTTAGAGTGTCATAATAATATGTATAAAATGACATTTTATATTTAAAATGTCATTTTAATAATAGCATTAACCTTTAAATGATATTTTTGTAATAAATGTCATTAAACTATTTTTTCGAGCATTATAAAAAGGTGTTTTGCTTGTAGTGGTTATAATGGATCGGTTGACCAAGGTGGCTCATTTTCTGCCAGTACGGACAGACTATACCACTGGCCAGTATGCACAGTTGTTCATTTCCGAGGTTGTTAGACTACACGGGGTGCCCCTGGATATTGTGTCTGATAGAGACAAGATTTTTGTGTTGCGCTTCTAGGAGAGATTTCAGGAGGCTATGTGGACAGAGTTGAGATTGAGTTCATCTTATCACCCATAGATAGATGGACAAACAAAGCTTACCAATCAGATGTTGGAGGATATGCTACGCATGTGTGTCTTTGATTTTGGAGGAGGATGAGAGATGTATCTTCCACTGCTGGAGTTTTCTTATAATAACTCCTATCAGTTCACAATCGGCATGGCTCCATTTGAGGCATTGTATGGCAGGCCTTATCGTTATCTCGCTTATTGGATAGAGGTGGGGGACAACAAATTGCTCGGAACTGAGGTGATTCAGGAAAGTTCAGCTAGGATTGAACTCATCAGTAGTCACATTTGGGTAGCAGACATACAGAAGAGCTACGATGATGCGAAGTGATCTTTTCGAGAGTTTAGCGTCGGGGACCAAGTATTACTGTGTGTATCTCCCATGAGAGGAGTAATGAGGTTTGGAAAGAAGGGGAAGTTGGCTCCGAGGTACGTGGGACCATTTTCCATTATCAAGAGGATTGGGCCGGTGGCATACAGATTGGGGTTGCCAGAGCACTTGCACCGCGTTCATGATGTGTTCAACATCTCGTCGTTGAAACGATATCTTTGGGATGACATGGCCCATACTCACATCGTGACTGAGGAGATTGATTTACAACCCCACAGCTCTTACGAGGAGAGACCAGTGGCTATCCTAGACCAAAGAGAGAGGAAATTGTGGTCGAAGGTAGTCCCACTTGTACGGGTCCAGTGGGAGAATCATAATGTGGAGGAATCCACTTGGGAGCGTGAGACAGATATGTGCGAGAGATACTCAGACTTATGCTTACCAGGTATGCCTTATTTTCTGAATTTCGGGACGAAATTCCGTTATTAGGGCGGAAGTATGTAATACCCCATATTTTTTTGACTTTTAAATTTGGAGATTTATTAAATTTAAATTGAGATATTAATTTAATATTAATTCGAAAAATTATTTTAAATATTTACTAGTGTGATGAGAGCTAATAATTATTGGGAATTTTTTTATTATTACGTAATGAGTAAAGTAATATGTATAATCGAATTTATTAAAATTATCATGAGTGTATAATTGGATAATGGTTGAAATTAAATCGGGACGCGCTTATGCCGTGTCGAGATTAAATTATTATTATTAAAAGTGAATAAATTGTAAGTCACCCAAATGGTCATTTCGAGTGTGCCAATGTGTTCGGAAGGGTCAGGATAATCAAAATAATGTACCGGGGGGTTTATTTAGGGTCTCGGGGCATTTTTAAGCCTAATTGGCATCCCGGGAGGGTATTATAGACATTTTCCATTTTTTGGGCAATTAAACCCACAAATTTCCTAAGGATATATCAGCCTTTAGGAGTTTTCTTCTAGGGTTAACAAACATAAAACCTAAGAACGACCATTAGAGAAGGAGTTGGAGAGCTTTCCAAGCAACTCAAGGCCAAAGACTCACCCCTTTATACCGCCGCCACCACCACCAAAGCGTAGATCGCACGATGAGGAACGCAACCATACCTCTTTTGTACACAAATCAGAAACTCAAATTCCAGGCAAGTATCTATCTTGCTTTATTTTTAGTTAATGTTTCAATCATGTTAGTCTATGATTCTTAAGATTATGTTTCATGGAAGAAACTAATATTTTTTAGACTCAAAATCATATGTTGTAGAGGAAGTAGACATATTCTGGACATCTAAATCACATGTAGAGGATAAGCCACGAATTTGTATGGATTTAGAAGCAAGTAATCTGGAAAAGAATTGGAAGAATGGAAATTAAAGAAAAAAAACTAGGGTTCTTGAAGTTTATGTCAATTTTACTCCATTAAATAGTTAGACTTGATGAAACTGAACATATTTTACGTAGAAAATCATGTAGTTAGGTATATAGTACCTGTAGTAATGTTGTTTTGGAGTTTGGGGATCTATAATGGAGATTTGGTAGAGGTTGGAGAGGTAAACCCATAACTTGTCAATGGAAAAATTCATCATAACTACTTGATCGATCGGTCAAGAACATCGATCGATCGACCCCATTCCTCGATCGATCGAGCCCTCTTAGAAAATTGCGTATTTTTCTTCTTTAAGTTTAATCCGGTTAAAATGCGTAGGAACCCTTAATCATCATTGATAGAGCATAATGAATTATAAATAGGACCATTAGGGTCTAGGTAGACCCCGTTGAGTGAAATTTAAGGTATGATGAAATTATGGGTTAACGGGGAGCTATTCACACATACGAAATCATGCGTACGTCTAATAAAAGATCGAGACTCGTGAGTAAATTAGACTAGAAGATAAGTGAGAGTGCCTACTGAAATTATACTTAGGGAGATAGAATACTTCGAGATATAAGAAGTAAATATGGAGTAACTTATATATGAGAATAAAAGTGACGAGTCCGTTATGCGAGATAATCGAGTCAAATGTGCTAAGAACAGATAATTACAATTATGGGTCGTGGGCGCACCTAATTTAGAAATGTGAATATTTATATATGTATGATTGTGTGATGGTGCATATATTATATATATGTGTAAAAATCATACCCGAGCTACTTGCTACCAGAGGGATTTTCGTGTCGAGACAGTCTTATCTCAATTGGACCTTTATGGGGGATAATGACTTGTACCCTAGAAGATAGTATTCTTGATACAGGCTATTTGAGTGTCCTAAGAGATGTGAGGGTATGTGCTGACCTCTTAGTGACTTGTAACTATACTTCGCCTCCAATTGTATGTGTTTTATGTTAATACAGTTCGAGAGTGATTCCGAACTAGTATTTCCCATAGTACGAGTGATACGGGGACTGGATAGCAGAGTATGCCAGCCCCATAGATTTTATGTGGGGTGCCAATAATATATATATTATATGAGTGACTAATATATATATATATATATATATATATGGGAACTTTCTACTGTGCATAAAAGTAGTTAAGTAATGAATAAATACTCCAACTTCATCATAAGTGTTTGGAAATTTTGTGACATCACTGGGTTATTTTAAATAACATAAGATATATGAGAGAGCTTAATTTCCAGAAATTAATTATCTAAGCCATAGTATTTATCGGAATGAAACCTTATGGGAAAGTTAAGTTAAAATAAACTTTGGAGATTAATAGTATGGTAGGCGTGCACACTAGATGGGGGGTGAGAATTTCTCAAGAGAGTGTCGCATACTAACATGGTTGTTTCATTAGCCGGTAAGCATTTTATATACTTACTAAACTATTTTTAAATTGTTTTACACTCACGCTCTGGCCCGTTTCCTGTTATTTCTTTTCTCTTGTATATATATGTATATATTAAAGGTACCCAGCCACAGGGACATCATGCTTAGATTCCTTGAAATGGACGCGCTGCAGCTTATGTGGGAGTTGCAGGCCATTGCTTAGAAGACCTCGTTGTTGACTCTACTCTTATTTTAGTTCTGATTAGTTAGGGCATGTGTCGCCCGTTTCCCTATTCAGTTGGATTGTCAGAGATTTATATTCATTTATTTTTAGTATTTGGTACTCTTTGGGATGTAATTCGTGTCCGGATGATTTCATTTGTAGTTTTAAACTTGGTATTGGTTTATCTGAATGGTTAAATTCTTGTGTATTAATTTCCATCTCTACATTTATGCGATTCTTAAACTGCTAATTATTGAAAAAGTTTTCATAATGGAATTAAATAAAATAGAAATAAAGTTTAAATTGTGTTGAAACTTAGCTTAATTATTTAGGGTGTTTAAACTGGAAATTTATTTTTGCGATAGTGATGCTAAGAATGAACCAACTGTTCACCTTGATTTTTAATTTAATAAAGGACTGATCACCCGGTATTTAATTAGGTGGGGTGTCACATAAACATCTTTGGACGACCAAGGGCAAAGGGGGGATCACAATCTCTGGGGCACATGTGTAATAAAGAATGGTAACAACAAGGAAATAAGGATAAAACTGTTGTGGACACAAAGATCGACAACTCAAATAAGGTAACAAGGAAATAAGGATAAAACTATTGTAGCCGCGTGAGATGCAAGCTCCAATGGTATTGGTCCAAAATAAACCATATGGATCGCCAACATGAACAACCCCCAAACATTAAAATGCTGCCTTTTCACCATTTGATAAAATTGTTTAATTAAACCATTTAAAATGTTTAATATAACATTTTATCATTTTAAAATCAAGATAAAATATATGAAAATCATAAAAAAATTAAAAATTCTTAGATAAAAAATTAAAGCTCATAATTTATAATATAAAAACTATTTAAGTTAAATACGCATTAGAGATGAATATTAACATGTACCCTTATGATTGAGATTGATAGTGTAGTATTATATTGTGTTGGTATGATTTGTGGTACTGATTTTGGTGGATTAATTGGGTAAAACTTCATAAGATGTAAAGCAACCTCGTTTAGGCCAAACCCATGGGTGAACCGATTTGGCTGACCTACTTGGCCAGGTATGATTATTTAGATGGTTTGGTTGATCGAGTTGGTTTCGGGATATTCTAGATGTCCGTAAAAGATATTAGAAATTCTGGAAAAATAATTAGAGATATTATTAATTACCTTGGGACAATTGGCGTAATTCGAGGAATGATATTAAGGGTGTTTGGGATGAATGACACTCAAAAAAAATATTAATGAAATCGAATGGGAATTTCGAATGGAATTGGGATGAAGGCTAGATTAAAATAGTCTTAGTGTCCAGAATAAAATATAATCGTGAAATAAAAATAAGTAAGTGACTACTTATGGATTCAGGAGTCGAATTTAGACTCGAGAAAGTTAGGCTAGTGCTATGAGTAATATGTTCACGGTTAGCCAATTTTATTGTATATATACGGGTATAGAGACATTATATATATATATATATATATATATATATATATATATATATATATATATATATATATATATATATATATATATATATGTGTGTGTGTGTGTGTGTGTGTGTGTGTGTGTGTGTGATATGTGAAATATACTTACTCTAGGGGATGCTACCAGTGGAGGTTGCGCGCAGTGGGCGATCTACGTTGGCGAATCCCAACAGGTTTAATATTGATCCCCTAGGTCATATGCCTATGCACGACCACACTATGTGAGTTTGGTGTCTTGTGGTGAAATGTGGTATAGTTTTGACCCACAGAATGACTATTACCGCCTCCAATTTTATGTTTACACTTTGGGTTCGGTGGTGTGATTCTGATCCGATGGTCTAGGTTGTGGTGTATATCCCTAGAGCCTCATAACATACTAAAGATTCATATCTAGCGAGGTAATGCTCAGAGGGATTGCGATTATATATATACAGTGAGAGAGATAGGTGGATGTATACTTAATATGATATGAAAATACGTATATAAGTGTGAAGAAAATATATATGGGTATATGACACTAAGGTGTGAATGTTGAATTAATAACTAGAATAAAGTTATGTGAAGTGAATTGATAAATTATAGTTGAGGATTATAATTATAAAGAGGATGTGAAAGCTAACTGAAAATTTAAAGTGAAATAAAGTATACGTGTGATACAAGGTAGCGTATGGGACTAATATTAGTGTTTAGACTAGTTAGGCTGGGTAGCGTAACTACGGCGTTTACAATACATCCGTTATGTGTGCACTATAGATAGGGGCAAGGGGTAGTGTGAAACCAATTTAAATATGAAAGATTGTAGGACATATTTATTAATGTATTTTAAACACTTGCAAAATATTTTCAAAAGGTTTTGGGCTCTGAACTGCATCAAAATATTTTTAAAACTTTTAGGTGCTCAGCCACAAGGACGCCTGGCTTAACCATCCTTATATTCAAACGATGCTGAAGCAGCTGTGGATGCCTGCTGGGATTTATTAGACGCATTTATCCTTGAGATCTAGATAAGAGGTACTTTAGAGTTATTTCGAGCATATCGCCCAGTTAGTTGGTATTTATTTTATTCATATTCTTTCCTTTCAGTTAGTTGGGTTGTTGTATTGTGACTTTTTATCGATTAATTTATTTATAACATTGAGTGAGAGTTTAACTATTTACATGATTGGTAATGTGAATGGGAATTTTGAGTAAGTATGTTAATAAGTTTTAAAATTTGACACTAGGCGTAATAGGTTGTTAGTAATTAAAATGTTTTCAACAGTGATGCTGAGAATGAACCAGATAAGATTCCAATTTTATTTCAGTAGAGGATTGATCACCCGTTATTGAAATAGGCGGGGTGTCACAATAGGCCTGAAGGATAAATTGAACACAATCCTAACCTATGACTTTAGTAGTTTTGTCCAAACGGAATAAGGCCAATCTTATGAATTTTACAACAGATAGTAATCTTAACACAATGAAAATTTATCCTTACAAATCTCGCCCCTTGCCTATTCCGTGGCACAAAAAAATATAAAAACCTACTAGGTCGTCAACCTATGATACACAATCCTCAAACGACAAGAAGAAAAAGTACAAACTGATAATTAAATGGCACTGTCTCTTGAGAATATTTGATATTATGAAACTTTTTTTGCATCGTTTCTTAAACTTACAAACTTAACAC
Organism: Sambucus nigra; assembly: GCA_949130495.1. Classification (NCBI taxonomy): domain Eukaryota; kingdom Viridiplantae; phylum Streptophyta; class Magnoliopsida; order Dipsacales; family Adoxaceae; genus Sambucus; species Sambucus nigra. The sequence continues at coordinate 85,147,004 of OX422223.1, read as the reverse complement.
ACCTTTCAATTACAAAAAGAATATGAAATATATAAACTGCATACGAAAAAAATCTCCCCGATAAAACATCCACCCTACAGAATACTTCTCCCCATTTTTGTTTGGCAACAGACAAATGTTAGGTGCATAATATGAAATGACTTCTTCCCCTAATGCGACACATATGATCATAAAGGAAACATGCATATCGTACGATGTGAAGTGAAATGACAACGATAAACAAACTTGAAAACACATGCACAAATAATTCAAATAATACTAAGTTCACCAATTTGAGACATAAAACGAACATTGATTAAGTATTTTGGAAAGACTCAAAACAAATGTACCATATATACATAAATGCACATATAATATCAATGCGTATAAATATAAAGGTATAACACCACAAAAGACATAAAAAAAATCAGACACGTATGGCATTAATGTGTCTAAACCAAATGTGGTATGGAGAAAGGGGCGTGAACTGAAAATAAAAGAAATATATCCCAAACACTCAAGATAGTCCAAGAAGTTCTATTTGATCTTATTAATTTATCAAACTTAGATTTAGCCTCATGTGACAAATAAAGTGAACTCAAACGGATAAATGGACTAAATTCACACAAGCCTAAACAAAATTTATGATTTTGAAATCAATACCATCAAACATTAATGATGAAATAGAGATCATTGTTCAAACCCATTGATCTTCAACTTATAACACTTTCACAAATATAAATACTCAATTTTTTCTCATTTTGAACATTTCACTTTTGATGATCAGTTTTTAAACTTGAAGTTGACAAATCTATTCCCTTTTCTCATTATCTTTTCCTTTTCAAAGGCTATTACAAATGGTGTCCATTCATGCAAAGGAGATTTACTCCCTCTATAGCACTTTTCGTTGCACAATTTTCATTTTTTCATTTCTAAGATCAATCTCACGCAATGGTTCTTACATGCACAAATCCTCAGAATATAAAGATATCTATATGATAATATTAATAGGAGAAAACCTCACTTAGGTCATACAATATAAGTAATTCAAATCCAAAAGAGCTCATGCAAGTGCGTGTAGAGGCATATACTTAGATGAATCTATTAAGCAAACAAAATTTGAACAACTCCATGCATGGAATGATTAAGAAACAATCTAAAACATTGTAAACAATACTCTAATGTTCTAGTCATATTGAAAATATGGAATGATTGGGGTTCAAACACAACAAAATGTGTAAAACTACTACACAAAACTATACAAAAATATTTTTGAGTTTTTTTAATAATCGACTCAAAAGACAAAAGTCTCAAACATCATACAACTGGTAATAACATATAACATGAAGCACAAAAACAAGTGTATGAAAAATATGCAAATGCAATCACACATAAGATATAACATGTGATGAATCATGTAAAAGCATGCAAGAGTCAACAAGTCTAATATTAACCGCCACCAAATAAGATTTCTTAACCCAAATAGAAAATTATTTAATGCCTTGGGTTTTAGAGACCATGGTGACACAGAATCTAGACTTCCTAGGACCTCTTCTAAGATCATAACAAAACCTTCTAAGGTGACCTTTTCTACCATGATGTGTGCATGTGTAAACACGAGAAATGTTACCTTTGGGTTGACCTTTTCTAACATCCTTAACAACTGTTGACTCTCTAAAAATCTTGGCCTTGGCTTTAGGAGCGGAAGAATTTAGATAATCAAATATAATACCTATCTTATCAATTTTTATTTGGACAGTGCCTAAAATCTTACCCAACTTATCCAACCTAGATTCCAAATCAAATTCGACACGACTTGAATTTCTTAATTTTTCTTTTAAATCCAAAATACTAGACTCAAGAAAAAGTTTGGAATATTCAAAATTATCGACTCCTCCAAATTTTCAAAAAAATCATGAAGGTTATCTCTCTCCCCCTCAACTTAAGCGATATTCTCCCTAAGAGTCTTCTCAAGTGCGCTTAAATTCTCAATTAAGTTATTATTTTTTCAGTGGCATGTTTCTTCGACTTAGAACATAATTTTAAGTTGTACTTATTTAATTTTAATAATTCCATGTATAACTCACAAAGGCAACTTGAAGATCATTCTCCTCCTCATTACAACTATGATATTTTTCATCTTGATCACTAGCATGAGAATCTGAAAAATGTACCTTCAAATTGTTATGCACAAGATCATCTTCAAAATCAGAATAATTTTCATTTAGGCGCACATGACTAGTCATGAAAGTAGTGAAGTTGTACTCCATAGGATAATTAGGTTCCTCTTCTGACTCACTATCATTAAGGGGTGCACTGTAAGCTTTGGTCTTCTTACCTTGTTTCCTTAGTTTAGTGGGATACTCATAAGCATGATGCCCTCGTAACACTTGTCTCGATCATCTACCTTTTTAGGGTTATTCCTCTTTTTCCTATCACGATCGTCGTTAGAGTTCTTAGATTTCTATGGGGGCTTATTTATTTAGCCCAAAAGTACAGTCAACTAGCCTAGCATACACAGTGGACTGCCCGACCCAAATTAGTTATTTATTTAAACCCGTGTATTTAACATGTGCTTAAATGCATTGAGATATACTCAAATCGGTTTACGACAGTCTCATAGGAAATATTCTGGAACACCATGAGTTATCTACAAGATAGTTGAGTTACTTGTACAACTCAATAACTTATTTTCTATAACTATAAATTGTAAATCATGGCTCGAGGCAATGGAATGAAACCTCGATTATTGAGAGACACTACTAAGAATGCCGAACTACGTACATCCGTTGTTGTGTGTCTGATTATTTGCTTTCATCTCTATATTACTTTATGGTTCTTTTTATTGTGATAATCCTCGCACTCACAATTAGCGCACTCTGTGGGAAGCGATTGTTTTTCCTATAAAAGCAGATACCAACAGAAAGCCCGTGATGTTTCACCACCACAACAATATTACTTAAGTTGGTGATGTGTAGTTTAACCGAATCCCACCTAGTGTCAGGCCAGAGATTCGCCAACAACCAAATCCCAAGATTCTCCAAGAGAAGCAATCTTTTGAAAAAATTCAGGAACCACCTAGATCTACCCCGATCTCTAGGCAGGTCGAAGCTTACGAAGCCAGACATTGAGAAAATGAGTAGGCCACACGCCTCTAGGTGGAAGGGAATGCTAGCCTACAAAGGTGACTTGAAATGATGGAGAGGTATCTCCATAGAGATACCATGAAGCATAATGATAGGACTCATATTCCTCAGGCGAGCAATACTCGTAGTCGAGGGAGGAGACCCATGCACGACCAAGACATATCTGTACGTGGCAGGTTAGATAATGGCTAACTAGAGAGGCACCATATGAGCAATGATTATCATAATGATGACATCAAAATTTTGGTTTGTAGAGAGATGAACTAACATCCAACCCATCGGGGAGCTAAAACTACTAGGGAGCAAGCTAGAAGAGATCTCAACACCTAAATGAAATCCCCTTTCTCATGGGTGATTGAAGAAGAGGAACCCCCAAAGAATTTTTTTATTCCCAGGTTCAAGATATACGATGGGAATATGGATCCTAAAGACCACGTTTGGCAGTATATGCAGATAATGACCCTGTGGAGCCATAACGATGCTTTGTTTTGTCGAATTTTCCCTTACAGCCTACATGACGTAGCACAAAAGTGGTCCAAAAATTTTCCCCATAGGTCAGTTAAAAGCTTCAAAGCCCTAACAGAGGATTTTACTGCGCAGTTTGTAACCAACAGTTCCCACCCAAAAAGGATGGATTCACTGTGCAAGATGAAGAAAAAACCACAAAAAAGCCTTCATGATTATGGCAATATGTATCGGGAGGTCTTAAATGAAGTGGAGGACTACTGAAAGAAGGTTTTCATTGCCTCCTTTAATATTGATGTGTCGACCACTTCTCTGCTGCACCAGTCCCTGACAAAGAAAGAGGCTAGACCCGTCGATGACCCCATGGCCTGTATTGAGATATACGCAAGGTTTATAATGTGGTTCACTCTAATGTAGGGGACAATGATTGAGCAAAAATAAGAAAAGGAGGAGACAAGAGTGATACTCCAAAGAAGGGGAATAAGAATAGGGGGAAAATGACTCTAAGAATGGGAGTAAGGTCGATATTTTAAAGATAGTCCAGGATGTTAACACAGTCTTCAAAGAAATAATATACAAAATCTTGAGCAAGATCAAGGATCCATTATTCATCAAGTGGCACAAGAAGATGGGTAGTGACCGAACAAAGAGGAATAATGTGTTGACATACGCATTCCAGAAGGAGGGCGGCCACAGGACTTAAAATTACAAAGATCTAAAATCCCACTTAGAAGAGTTGGCCCAAGATGGGAATCTTAACCAGTACATAGAAAAGAAAGCTGATAAGATCGCAGCCAATGACAACTAAAAATTGAATAATGTATTTAATGATGACATGTGACATGAGTTCGTAGTGATTCATGGAGCATCCGACCTAAAGAAAATCCAAAGAAATGTTATTTTGATGGAGCTGAAAAAGGTCACTACTATCATGGAAGAATTTTGGATTGACCCTACGAAAAGACAATCTAGTAAACGCCGACGATTAAAGGATGTTTACTATACCAAATACGTCATCTTCATCGAGGAAGAATTTATTGGAGTAAGGACTCCCCACCATAATGCACTGGGGATGACCCTCAATACTAAAAATTTATATGTCAACATTCTACTGATATAACCGGGAAGCTCATCAGCGATGATCTACCCAAAGCTATTCCACAAGATGAAGCTCAACTTTGTTGACCTTAAGGAGGCCACAGTTCCATTGATCGACTTCGTAGGAAAAATTATAATGTCGCTGGGAAAGATACTCTTATCGGTCAGGAAAGAAACATCTCAAAGTTAATTAAGTTCTTAGTGGTGGACATAGAGTCCCCATATCATGCCATTAGAGGTAGAGGTTGGCTGCACGCCACGAGATCAGTACCATCCACTTATCACCAGAAGCTAAAGTGTGTCATCGATCCGAGCATGGTCGAGATTCTGGAGACCAAGCCACTGTAAGGAAGTGCTTAATCCTAGACATATGCCCTTGGAAGGAGAAAAAAAGAACCAAAGGACTATCTATAGGAGGCCCAAGATGGGGCTACACCCTCTAACTACGGTACAGCTGACCAGGATCCACCCGGCTGACAAGGTCATTAAAATCCTGGAGGAAGTTGGTGCTAATAACAGCTTACTAGATAAAAAGTTTCTAATCAAAACTCCACTTGTCGATCATGAAAAGGAAGAGTTGATTGCCTTCTTGAGAAGCAATATGGATGTTTTTTCCTAGGAGCTATATGATTTTCTTGGTACCCAAACTTCAAGTCGATTACTTAGAAGGCACGCCGATCAGCTCCCAAAATGGCTAATGCGATGGAGAATAAAGTTGGGAAACTTTTGAATGAAGGATCTATTAGGGAAGTTCATCCCCCCAAGTGAATATCCAACCCAGTGGTAGTATGAAAGAGCAACTATAGTTGGAGGGTCTGCGTTGACTTCACAGGCCTCAACAGGCCTACCCTAAAGATAACTTCCCACTGCCTAAGATTGATCAGTTGGTTGATGATATGGCATCCTAAGAGAGGATGACTTTTCTAAATGCCTATTTAGGGTACCATTAAACTTTATTGATCATCCCCGGCCAGGATAAAAAATCTTTCATAACCCTAGTTAGTTTATACTGTTCTACGGTCATGTCGCTTGGCCTAAAAAATATAGGGATAATTTACTAGAGTCTGGTCACGAAAATGTTCAGGTAGCAGATGAGAGATACAATAGAGGTCTACATAGATAATATAATAGTTAAGAGCAAGATCAAAGGGGACCACTTAAGGTGCTTAGCCAAAACCTTTGAAATCCTTAGGAAGTAACGGATGAAACTTAACACAAGCAAGTGTTCATTCGGTGTCCACTCAGGTAAATTTTTAGGCTACCTAGTTAGAAAAAGAGGGATTGAGACCAATCCACATAGATTGATGAAATCACCAAGTTCTAGACCCCTAGGATGTTATGGGATGTTCAAAAATCTTACTGGTATGCTCACGACATTCGTCTGCTTTATCTCTAAGTCCTCAAAATGTTTCCGACCATTCTTTCAGCTACTAAAGAAAGACAAGGGCCTCACATGGAATAATAACTGCTTAAGAGCTTTACAGGAAATCAATTCCTACCTTAACAAGCTGACCCTAATGGTGACTCTTGACGATGGAGATCCTCTGTATCTCTATCTCCTAGTATTAGACCACATAGTTAGCTCAGCTCTGGTATGCGAGAAGGAAAGTGGATAATACCCTGTCTACTACTCTAGCAAGATTCTTCTGGATGTAGAGCAATGTTACTTGCCCTTAGAAAAGATAGCCTATGCATTAGCTATTTCCTTAAGGATGCTAAAACACTACTTCGAAGATCACTCAATAACAGTGGTCACTTTATATCCCCTCAAGTTGTTCTTAGGATAGTTAACCTCTCCGAAAAACTCTCAAAGTAGTTGGTTGAGCTTAGGAGATTTGATATCCACTTTCAGCCAAGAACAGGGGATAAGCCTAATGACCAAAAGAAAATGGATCAATCAAGAAATAAAGAAGCATAGTGTAGAAACTGAACCCTATACATTAATGGAGGTTCTAATTCTAAGGGGGGGAGGGGTAGGGATCTTTCTCATCACACCAGAAGTCATTGTCATCGAATAAGGAATCAGGTTTGGATTTGAAGCCTTTAACAATGAAGTTAAATATGGAGCACTGATCAGTGACCTGCATAAAGCCCAACTACTGGTAAACGTACCTTAACGTGTTCAACGATTCCAAACTAGTCTCCAAGCAAGTAAGTTGGGATTTCAATGCAAAAAATGACAAGATGGTAGCCTACCTCGTCGTAGTTAGAGGTCTTATGGTCAAATTTGAGAAAGTTTATATTCAACAGTTCCCCCAGGTGTAGCCCTAGCAGCCCTAAGCTCATTACTAGACTCTAATCTCAAAATAACTATTTAGATAGAGTTCCACTCCTAGCCAGGCATTGATCGAATAGAGGTCTTTGAGTAAGTCCTCTCGATAGAAAGGACCCCCATTTGGATGGACCCTACCATTGCCTATTTATAAAGTGACATGCTATCAGATGAAAGGGTATTAGCTCATCAAGTAAGAGTGAAAGAAACTCATTTATACATTACACAGAGGGAAAGCTCTACAAGAGATCATTCACATGCCCTTACCTCCAGTGCGTCTACCCACATGACACTAAGTAATTTCTCAGCGAACTTCATAATGGTATTTGTGGGAGTCATGGAGGAGGGAGGTCTTTGGCCTTTTGAGTGATCAAGGAAGGCTACTGGTGGCCTCACCTGCAAAAGGATGAAAGTACCTATGTTCACAAATGTGAAAAATGCAAGAAATTCTCTCCTATGGCCCACAACCATCTAGCAACCTAAAATATTTGATAAGTCCTTGGCCGTTTACGTAATGGGACTGTATATTATGGGACCACTACCTACTGCACCTGGAAATTGCAAGTATATGCTGGTCAACACCGACTATTTCACTAAGTGGGTAGAGGAAGAACCACTGGCAAACATTCATGATGCTGACATGATAAGGTTCATCTGGAAGAGCGTCATAACACGTTTTGAGGTACTAAGAACTATCATCACCAATAACAAAATGCAATTTGAAAGAAGCTTCTTTCAAGGCTTCTGTGACGAACATGGCATCAAGCATCATTTCAGTTCTGCGGTATATCCACAAAGCAATGGTGAGGCAGAAGCTTCTAATAAAATGATACTCGACAGCTTAAAGAATATTCTAGAAAGAAAAAAGGGTGTCTGGGTGGACAATCTCCTCATGTCTTATGGGCCTATTGTTCTAATCCTAGGAGATCAACTAGGGAAACACCCTTCGTGCTCACCTATGGAATGGAAGCTATTATTCTTCTTGAAGTAGGTCTCCATACCATGAGAACTAACTTGGTCGACCAAGGGTTAAATGCCGATGCATTGCGTACTAAACTTGACTTAGTAAACGAGTGAAGAGAATATGCCATTATCAAGTTGGCTTCATATCCACAACAGCTTGCCAAACATTATAACAGGAAATTCAGTTCGAGGAAATTCCAGGTGGGGGACTATGTCCTAAGAAAATTCCTCGGTAGTGCCGTAAAACCGTCAGATGGCAAACTAGGACCAAACTTTGATATACCTTTCAAGGTAATCAGGGAAGACCTTCAAGGAGCATATCACTTAGAAACGATGGAGGGCAGGGAGATACATAGATCATGGAAGGCAACCAATCTCAAGAAGTTCTACTTCTGGTCTTCTTTATCTTTACTAGCACATTTATTTTACGCAAATATTTATTTCAAACTTCTGTTCCATGCAAGTTATTGCTTAATGAATAATATCCTACTGGCTTACACATTTCAGTTATCCATATTAGCTATCTCAATTTTATCCTATGTATCTCAATAATAAGAATCGTTTTCAAACAATAACTCCACCCTCTTAAATTAGTGTGGAATCACCCTTGGTACCAATAAGTAGCTCATCTTGTTCCAGCCAAGGAACTTCCTCATTCAGAACAGAACTCCTGTGGATTATAATAAGTAATTCAACTTATTTCAATCAAGGCATCTCATTATGTCGAGCAGGGTTCACAGTAATTATAATAAGTTTTAATAATTTATCTCAATTGTTATAACCCTCATGTCTTTGTTATAAACAAACACAACATACCTCACGAGTATCCCCAGTAACAAAAAATCCCTATAGGGGATCCTTAGTTAATAAAGCCAACTTAGGTTGGTCACCAACTGTGTTGGTCATTAAAAACCTACTTAGGTAGAAAGCCCATTAGACAGGTACATTCTCTCCATCGTCTCACCTAGGCCTAAGGGAGTGTGACGACACATCCTAAATGGTAAGGCGGATGGAATGATATTTATAAGGCATAATGGACTGAGAGAATGTTCCACACAATTCATCAAACTCATTTAGTCGGCAGATGTCCAAAACAGTTAACACTCGTTATTTATTCATTTAGTTGGCTAAAGGCCTAAAATGATTAATCTTAAATACTAACTCATTTAATCGATGAAAAGCCCAAAATGATTAACAACATTATATAGTCAATAAAAGTCATAAGTGGTCGATAAACGTCAATATTTCCTAGTCGACAGTCAAAATACAAAGGCAATCATTAACTCATATTTAGTTAGTTGATGCTCAAAATATAGAATAAGTTGATAATTAAAATTTATACATTTTGGCAAAAAATTGGAGAGTATAATTACAAGGATATAAGATACACCAAAGACCTTATAAGGACCCAGACTAACTACAGATGACAAGCAAGATAGTTAGATACATGTCCTCTTTGACCATTATCTGGATTATGAGCAAACATCTGCTCATCGTCTTTAAGATAATGATATAGAAGTTGGGCAGGAATGGCATCAATTGGGATCCATTTATCATCCTTCAAGAAAGGAGGATGACGATAAGCTGGGAAATCTACCTAGTACTTGTACCATATGTTTGATTCCTTTGGGATCTTGAGCTCATTGAGGGCATTCAACCATCCATGTTTGAACTCCACCTCCTCGACTTCCTTCAGCCTTGCTGGAGCATCAATCCATACTTCATCATACCCGTTGCCCACACTTTTTGAGGGACCATTCTAAAAAGATGTCTCAACTTTGTAATATCCCTTTGGAGACCAGTTGCGATGACAAATACTTTTTGAACGTCCTTTTTCATCTCACAGAACTCCTTCTTCAAGGCAGTATTTTTGTCCTGAATTAGCTTGCCAACTTAGCCCATATCTTTTCTCTCTAAGGGTTGAGCCCTCCAACCATTTATCTCCTCTTTCACTAAGGAACCAATATCCTCCATGACTTGGAGGTCATCCTTTATCTTGGCCACTAGCACGGAGTGTGTAGACACTAAATTTTAGGATCCCCTAAGTATCTCCTTAGGTCCCTAGTACCTCCTCGATTCACTACAAACCCTAGGTCATACTTTGAGTACCAATCTAGAGTCCATCAGGCAATCTCGATCCTCATTTGATTATGGTTAACTCCATCATATCAAAAGATTAATGAATCTATGAAGGTTTCTGAATCCCCTTTCCAACAATCCTCCCCATAAATAAATCATCTTAACGGTTCAGACGAACAAACCATTTTAGTTTCGAAAATTCACAGGAGGCCACTAGGCACTCTCGGGACTCAATTTGACCCCAATCAACTTCACCATTAGAGATAAAGCTCAATGGGTCCTCTAAGGGCACTAAAATCCCTTTTCAATGGTCTACCCCATGCATGAAATGTTATAACGATTCGAACGAACGATCCATTTTCCCTCAAAAATTAATTCGGAGGCCATCGGGCTCTCCCGGGATCTGTTTAACAAAGGTCATCTCTTCAGTTCAAATGAGACTGAATGAATCTTAAAAGGGCATGGAATACATTTTCCAAAAATTTACCCCATGCGTGAATCCGGTTTATGGTATGGATGAACGATCCATTATACTTTGAAAGGTCACTCGGAACTTTTGGGCCCCGATTGACCTAAGTCAACTCTCTAAAACAAGCAAAGATTTTTGTAACATCAAATTTCCTCACATAAAATTTCCAATGGTCCATCCCGTATGCGATTCTGACTTACGTTTTGGATGACCGATCCATTACCGTTCGACGAGCTCCCATCCAAAGGACCAACGGGCACTTTCCAGCCCTGTTTGACCCAAAGTCAACTCCTGGACCCTGGAGAGGCCCATAGGAATCTTGAAGGTATCTAAATTAACTTTTTAAATGTTGTTCCCCGTGCATTATTGGATTCATGGATTTCTTCCTAAGGCCATTTTTTTGAAAAAATTTACACGAGACATCCGATTGGCAAGCCCATTTTCATGCTAATCGACAGCGTGTCTAGGGTCACCTGTTGATTAGAATTGGTTGGGATATGTCGATCATTAGTCCCTTATCCTATATAAGAGGGCATGATCTCACTTTAAGACACACCTCAGATCCATCAATATTACTGATCTCTGCCACATTTGCAATCAGCGAAGCTTCCTTGTGTGAAATTCCTTATCATCTTTCATTCCCATCATTTTCATGTCCAATTTAGCAAAAATCTCCTTTTCTCTCATCCAACATTCATCTCAACTTGTAAGTAAGATCATCAAGAATCAAGATCAAGCCCCAAGTCTCAAGTCTCCAAAGAAGGTCCAAATACCATTTTTTCTCTCTTTAAATTTCTATATTTTTACATTACTTATATAAATTCTCAATTTGAATTTTACTTTAGATCATACACATTAACATCTCATCATTTATTAGATATAATTTACATACTTTATTTTCTATAAAAAAAATCAAAAATAAAGAAAAATAAGGTTACACCTATAAATTCCAACGGGATTATTCACCATATTTTCTCAAAAATAAAAATTCCTTTTCTACACACACATATAATAAACTCCCATTTGTTTCTATGGGATAAACCCCACCCTTGTGTCTCATGTGAACTACGTGGATGCCTTTATATGCTACATAGGCGTTTTGGGCTAAAACCTGAGACTCGAGTTCAATTTTCCTATTTTCATACTTTTATCTTTTTCCTATTTTATCCATACATTATTTCATATATATCATACTTGTGATTCATATTTGTGTTTTATCTAACAAATATTATCATTCCGTTATAACAATCAATATCTTGATAAGCGCATACATAATATTTTATAATTATTATTTTGGGAACGTTCCTTTGGATGACCTGACTCTTTCTTTTCCATGATACGAGTCGAGCAATTTCGATATTCATTTATATATACACGGGCACACACTTCATGGAGAAATTAAGAAAAATAGTAACATAAGCCCATGTGAGATCGGAAGGGAGAAATGGATGCCTAATCCATTCCCATTCCGTAACTTATCCCCCTAACTTCTAAACTATTGGTTTCATAAGCATCAGTCTCTCTTCGATGCCGCTCTCTCGAGGCAACGACATGTTCTTTTGCCTGTTATGTGCAAAATAGGTTGGTGACTCCATATCTTTACATCACCCCACATCGAATATGGCCGAAGCGCTCCTAGAAAAGGGCATGAGACCTTCTCTACCTCTCCAACCGCGCGCCCGAGCGCCGACCCTTGATATGGAGGAAAATTCGAAGGGATGGCCACAGTGGCGACACCACTGAGGACTTACTTAAAAGGGATAGACTCTATTTGCATGGGTCTTATAATTTTCTACTTGTGCGTTTATGCACCTACCTATATGTTCCCCCTTTTCTTCGCTATCCTTTCTTTTATATATATCTACCTCATGCTTATATCACTCCTCACTCCCACACTTGTATATACTCTCCATGTACACTTCACACTACTTACACATAGGATCACTTATATCCACATGTGTCCCATGCCACTTAGAATATCCATGCGTAGGTGTCACTAAGACACACCTCCACTTATCACACTTGTATATATCCATAATCACTCACACTTATCACACATTACTAGTAGATGATCCATGATTAGGTTCATTACCACACACTCACTTATAAATATTCACATATCACTCACTCTCACGTATCCATGCTTAGTGTAATCTTCATGCTCCGCGCTAGATTTACTTTTCATGATACTTCTACATTCTTCCGTATTCGTATAGTGCTCATCATGCGAAATAAAATACTATCTTCAAAATATACTAATCAAGAATCATGCATTTTTCACACTACATCACCAAAGAGCATGGCTATTTACCAAAATTTTGTGCCATAATGGGGGGTCACTTTGTGATGGGTACTTATTTGGTAGGGTGTAGTTAGTCTGAGAAATATGACTCTCACCTTCCATTGCCCTAGTACCTTTGATGTCGAACGATTTCTCCCGCATCGTACTGATTGACCAAACTCACGATGGGAGGTATATGGGAGGGTACTCGTTCACTTACGTCGAGTATTTTGAATTCTCTCTCACACATAGTGTCCCTATGAGGTATAGAGTGAGACAACTCATGTACACTCAGGTATATCAATTTCCTTGACCACACTTACTGATTGCCCTCAAAAGCAAGATGTAAATCATGGAATTAATGCTAAATGGGGTAACTTTTCCAATCACCCAACAACAGTATACCCTCACATAGGCGTCAAACCTAGGGCATTCATATTTAGTTTTTCGATTACTACTCTAAAATCGGAAGAAATTACGGGTTGTCATGTCGCCCAAATTGTTGTGCAATTTTGTCTTTTTCTAAATCAAGGCCTATCCATGAGTCTGGCAACAAGTCAAACTGTATTTTACATATTTTTTAAACCCAATTTTTCCTAGGCTCGGGTCTCGTTCGATATTTCTTTTGAATTTAAGTAAACCTAATACAATTAAAAACATAATCATGACAATAATAATCATGAGACCCTTTTCTCATTTTTTTCCTCCTTCCTTACCAAAAGGGTCAAAAACATTTCCCCCCTTTCAAATTACCAAAAATATTTTCCCTCCTTTAATCAAAAAATACCAAAAATATTTTGCCCTTCCCTTTCCAAAAATTTATCAAAAGCATTTCCTCTTTTCTAAAAAAGAAGATTCTTCCTTTTATCTTTCAAAAATAAATTTGAATCATTTTTCCTCTCAGGTCGATCGTATACCTGACCTTTGGCTTGGCTCCCTATTATCTTCGATCTTCCATCGAACCGCCCCGAAGCTCCATCAGTTCTCCCGCTACTTCCTACGAGTTTGAAATCCACTCTCACCCACTATCCATGGAGAATGAAGACTACATACCGAATGTGTAGCCTTATTTAATGATGAACATAGTATAACTTACCGCTAAGATTAGCAACCTTCAAATCGAGGTTCATGAGATGTAGCGAAATCAGGTCCTTGTTCTTGAAGAGTCCGAGGTCCTCTCCCCTCGTGCTATGGATCTGCCCTCACCTGAGCCTATTTATGCCCCGAAATAATATCCACATGCTCCACGTGCCCCTCCTGCCAATGGGCCACAACTATCTCAGCAACTTATGTTGAATCTTGCTAGACGAGGGGCTAACCTGCTAGTGACCATCGATTCAAAGGAAGAAGAGCTGAACAAGGTCAAGGAAGACTTTAAGATGTTGACCAAGAAGTTTGATCAGGACCAAATCTTCGGGAAATACATGGATTACACCCATATGTATCCCTACCCTAAAATAAGGAAACCGAAAAAATTCAAGATGCCTAACATTGAAAAGTTTGTGGGTAGAGAGCCCCCAATTGTCCATCTTCGAAGTTACCACGGATCCAAGACTCTGTTAGGTGGCTCTGAGGAAATAATGGCCCAGATGTTTGATTAGGCATAAATTTTTCATATTTATCCCCTTAAGTTCGGTTCTTTTATGGCCTCGCGCAGTGTAAATAGACTGGATTTATCTCATATTCGTACTACTAACCCTTTTTGGCAAGTATTTTGTGTTTTATATGTCTCTTATGTGTTTTATAGGCATTTCATGCAAGTAAGTGCGAGAGAGAACTTGAAGCAGTGAAAAAAACTAAGAAAAAGGGAGTTGAAGGGATTTCTTGTCATTTTACAACCTTAGTTAGGTAGTGGGGCCAACTGAAATGTTGAAGGGCCTAAAGTCATAAGAATACTGAAAAATGGCACCTTAATCCGAGCTACAATGAAGAAGTTATGGGCATTTGAAGATGAGTAAAATTAGAGGTATCAGAAAAATGAATCAGTTCGGTTATGAAGTAGAACTGGTTTGGTTATGAAGTTGAACGGGTTCGATCAGCTGAAAAATCAAAACCGGTTTGGTTTAATGGTACCGGTTCACCATTAGTTATGCGACATATCCGTGACAAAGATAACGCTTTAAAACCATTACAAATTACCAGAAGCGGGATTTTTATTTTGGCCTTATCTTTAAGACCAAAGAGTCTTATGTTTTGAGTGCTCTTATATATGACATATAACCTATATAATTATTCATTAGGGTTCTTTTAAAATATATTTCATTTATGTAAAAGCTCCAAAACAAAGAGGAACATCTAGGAGAACAATTTACATATTTTGCACCTCTAATTTAAGAGTTTTTTCGTTTTTTCTTCAAGCTTTGAGTTCTTCTTGCATGTTTGTGTTCTTCAACCTTGGTAATCTTAAATTCCAGCACTTTTATTATTCTTTCCTTATTTTCACATTCTTGTTAATGGATTCTTGTGACGTTATAACCATCATGTTTAGTAGCTAGTTCAAGGGTTGGGATCTTGTTTGCATCATTGATATTGACCTTTGAAAGTTAGGTTTTGAGTAGAAAAAAAATTATTGAAATCTCGTGTATGAAAGTCGGAATATTAGGCATATAACTTTATTTTTCATGCAACGTTAGTGCTTATAGCCATATTTCAAAATTAATCCGCTTGTGACCATTTTCGATTGAAAATTGTATCTCGTATTTTTGTGTTACGTCTCTTCATCCGTGATGTTTATGATTAATTGTTTATGCTCGGTAAATTATTTTCGAACCAAAATCCTTTACACACGTTGTTTATCCCAGGGAGGGGATGTGATCTTAATCCCGTTTTCTTATTTTTTTATTAGTTCTAATTAGTGTAGTCAACTTTTTTATTATTCCCTTTTTTCTTTCTCACCCGATCATCATCTTTTATACTTTTATTTTAGAAGTAATAAAACAATTAAAATATATCAAAAATTCCATGTGGATTCGATACCTAGAGTAGACGTTATACTCTATAAGAGTGTAGTTAAGATTTAGATTTTTTTGTATTGCGGTCGAAAGCCGATAACAGTGATTAGCGTATTACACGAATTCTCTATTTTCCGCCTTGAACAAAATGAAGTCGTTGTCGGGGAGTGTTTTTTATTAGATTTTAACTTATTTTCTATTTCTTACTATATAATTTTTTTTCATTCTTTTGTATTTTTAACCTTTTTTGCAGGCTTGCACATTTGAGCGCAAAGAAACATTGAATCATCGACCGCGCACCTCTTTACGTGGATTTGCCATCTACAAACTATTCGATAATCATGTCTTTTTATAGTGAGTTCGGTAATTATAATGGTTCATATATGAATAGTTCTCAGTCCTTGTATTCTCAAGAATACGTGCCTCGACCTATTATCATTGGTGAGGGCCTTCAAATTCTAGAGAATGAAAGTCTTAAAAAAAATATCGGGAAGAAAATCGATTTTAAATTTTTTAATCTCAAGAATTCGTGCTTCGGCCTATTACCATTGGTAAGGGGCTTTGAATTTTTTAGAATGAGAGGCTTGAAATGGGAAGAAAATCATTTTGGGGATCAGGAGTTGGATGCATTATTCGAATCCAACGATGATTTTTCTTTCGATAGGTTTGAAGTTGAAGAATGTTTTCAACGAAATGAGGAATTCGAGATTCTTGAGCCATGGGACCCTACTTTGGAAGAACCATACTTCGTTTCGCCCAAATCTCAATGAATTATCTTTCCACCCAAAACGCAATGAATATGGACAATGGTGTTGTTAAGGAAATTGCCCCACTTTTCTTATTTAGAAAACAAAGAGGAGGTCAAGACTTGTATTTCACCTCAAACTTTTTCGAAAGAACATCTCATTAAAAGTGAGTCTTTCTCCCTTGAAATTCAATCTCCAAGTGATGATGAATAACTAGAGATTGAATTTATTTCATCTCCATATTCGTTCTCCATTATTGAACCATTACAAGTATCGCTAGATTCTTATGAGTCGGTTGAAGCTTTTGAAACTTTTAAACCTTATACCGACGAGGAATCTTTGTGTGAATTTTTTTCCAAGATGGATTCTTATTTTTTGTGTGCCTTACTTCTCATACTACTTGAAAAATCTTTGGGAGGTGATGTCATTTTTCTTGGATCCCAATTGTACTTGTTCCTCCTAGCATCCAAATCCCCCATCATCCATTTAATTTTTTTTTTATTGGTGATGATTCATTTCTTCCACCTTACCCATGCCTTGCGTTGTTTAAATAGAATTATTATTTTTCTGGAGGCATACATAAAAATGAGGGTACACGGATTTACCGTCAATGTCATATTGTATTTTGGGTGGACCCCCAAATTTTTCGACTTCTAGTGTATAACTTATTAGAAGTTCAAATTGTAGGTTGTACATAGTTAGATTCTTTCTTTCATTTTCTTTTTTTTAATTATAGTTTAGAGTAATTGGTTAGAGTTTTTTTTATTCTTGGTTCTAACATGTAGATTCAATGGACTCATACTTATCAGGGATCGCTCCATTTGAGTAATATCTTTATTTTCCTCTCTTTATGTCGTGTTCTTGATTCGCATTGAGGACAATGCAACATTTAAGTTAGGGGGTGTGGGATATTCTTTCCATTTAATTTTTAGTTTCATTGATTTGTTCACATGTTCATTCTAAGTATGCTTTTATAGAAAATTTCCAAAAAACAAAATAAAAAAAGGCGAATTTTTTTCTTCAAAATAAATAAAAATTGGAATTTAATTTTTTTTGAAAATATCACTAAAAATTTGTTTAAATTCTCAAAATGTAAAAATTAAATGCACGAAGCCAAAATTGACCAAAGATGGAAATTGAACGAAAATTGACGACTTTGTGAATAAGTGTGGAGATTAATTTACCCGATGAGATTTCGGGCCTATCGATTTTTCTGAGTAATTAAATCATTATGAGTTAATGGTTAACTCAAAGTTCTATTTAGCTGCAAATAAGTCATTGAGGATCTTAATTCCATTGTTTTGATCGGTTACGGGAAACGAGTGAGATGTTGTCTTGAAAACACGCTAAAAAGATGTCTAAGCTAAAATATAATCTCGAGATGCATATGGTAAAATAATGAGTAATTTAGATATATGAAGCTAGGCATTCGTTTGTTACCAAAAAATATTATCCATAATAAGTTGTGAAATATTATCACTTTTTGCAAACCCAATTGAGCCCAAAATGATATTCCTTTTCGTTTGATTAACCCGAAAACCCCACGAATCCGTAGTTCTGAAAATCAAAAAAATCGTCAATTAAGTCCAAATGGTGCAAGAAAAAGTGGAAGGAAAAAAAAAGAACAAAAATGCTCAACAAAAATATAAAAAGAAAAGAAAATGAGTAAATGCCCGAAAAGTGCCAAAGGACATGGTAAGTAAAAAATTTAACTTCAAAATTTCCAACCATTCTCGTTATACCCAATGCACCTTATAACCCGAGAAAGTCCTAATCGAGTTCGAATAGCAAAATTAAGTATCGTGTGGAGAGCCTAATAAACGGAAAGATAATAAGAGATACTAATTGGTGTGAATAAGAGGCGATGTTTCGCATTTTTCAATAACCGTATTCCGATGAAGAGATCTATTCACCATAAAAATTATGCCTTTTAAATTTGTGCGCGTGAATTCTTTTTCTATTATATTTACTCTTATAAATCACATACACCGAGAGAAATAGTCACATTTTGAGTGATTTGTTTGTGAGTGCATTCGTGAGAAATTGAATCGAAATGAATTTTTGAAAAGTAGCGTAATAATCAATCGGTGGAAATTAGTGGTTTGATTTTCGACTTCGCACACTCACGCTAAAAATTGAGAGTTTCGAATGAAAATTTACAGTGACTATTTTTAGAGAAGTTTAAATTGTACAATTTTTAAGTCTTTGATTTTTCTTTAAGTCGAAATTGAATTTTGTGGGTACATTCACAGCAAACCCTCACGAGACACCACTCGTCCTACTAGGGTAGTGTGACACCCCACCTAATTAACCCCGGGTGATCAGTCCTAAATTATGTTAGAATAGGTTTCTCAGTTGGATCATTCTTAGCATCACTGCCGCCTTTTTTAATTACTAACCACCTAAGTGAGAAAATTAGTCTGGTGCCAAGTTTTATCTTTCATTAACTTAACTGAAACTCATGCGGAAAATAAAGAAACAAAATATAATCTTAATTAACTGAAACAACCATACACAATTAAATGACTAACTGAATAAACCATCGGCCCAAAATCCAATAAATATAAAATAACGACAAGTAATCAATCACAACAAGTCTGACAAAATCTAAATGGACCGTGAGCGACATGCTCGAAATAAATAATAGGATTCTCTATACTAGAATGAAAGAGTGAGGCGTCTATCAATCTCCCGCAACATCCACAATATGCTACAGCAACGGATCCCCGAAATTGAGTCAAGCATGGCATCCCTGTGGCTGGACACCTAAAAGGTTTTTAAAATTTTTATAGCAAGGATTAGTACCCAAAAACATTTGAAAATATTTAGCAAATGATTAACTTACAGTAATAATTAAATATGCATGCTCTCCATATTTTAGTTAGTGCCGCACTCCCTTGAGGACATTCTCACCCCTCCTCTAATGTGCACTACTAACGCCTTATATAAATTTACTTAGTTCTTCATCTTACGACTAGATAAATTATAAAACCCCTTGTGAACACCCTACTTTAACCAAGTATGCTTAAATTATGATTTTTAAGTTATTAGCATCATCACCTTAATTAAATCATTTCCCCTTTTAATTTCATATAACTTACACGTCGGTTATACATATAATACAACTCATGCTTTGTATTAATTAGCCCGTATATAATTCTTTACCTAATTATATACGCAATCATATTACAGTATTCACAAACCTACTGAAATAACATTTAATAATAGTATTTCCACCGAGTAAAGTCTCACCGGGTATAAATTCTCTATAGTGCTATACCACTAGGTATATTCACATAACCTAGTTAGCCCAAGTCAGAATCACTCACTAACTTGGTAAATACGTAAATGTTGGAGGCGGTCATATTCCTTCCCTGTAAGAGAGATGCCCCTCACCCATATAACGGACGCTATGACCTAGGATTATACTCGCCTTACTCCTAAAGCTAGGGGATTCATCCACTACGCGCAACCTCCCCCTATAGCACTAGAGTATATATATATAATAATAATAATAATACCTATTCACTGATATTAATGTACACATCATATATATATATACTATCACATACCGTACATATATAAATATAACATATCCCGACTACACCGTGCACTAAGTCCGTGACACAAGCCTATTCCATTATTTTTTTTGAGTTTATGGCCCAACTCTAATTATTAATTAATTTACACATCAATTCCTTTTGGTACCACCCCAACCAATGTATTCGGACTTACTCTCGTGGCCCGCAGTAACATTACCCGAGTCCAGATCCCCGACTCTAAATTATTTAGCCTTCACCTAAATACAATTTACATTTTGGTATCGCTCAAATCGTTATTCCCAAATTTATTTACTACATCCATATTTAATCATTTCGAAACAAACTTTCCAAAATTCAACCTTAGTGTATCACACCTAATTTTCTCCAAATCCCAATTAATTTTTAATTATGATGTCACACCAAACCGCCCTCAAATCCTAATTAATCTTGATTCACAATTAATTAGATTTAAACCCATGTATTAATTATTCAACAATTAAGGCATGGAAGGATTTTTAATTATTTTCCCTATATATTAAAAACTCGACGAACTGTCAAAATTTCCGGACCATCGATCGATCGATGGTCCACCTTCGATCGATCGATCGATCAGGTCCTCGTCTTCTCCGAGTTGGCTATTTCAGCCATTGATGGACGCCTCCAAACTCTAGTTTCTTCTACACTGAAACATAAGTTTTCCCATCAATAAATAACTTCAAAAACCTTATAAGGATCCTTCCTAGAGTCCAGAAACATCACTAAATTTTACTTTCTCTACTATTTCCACGAATTTGGGTAAAGACCCATTTAATCTTTAACCTAATGAAAAACCTCAATTCCATAATACTAATTCGTTTCTAAATCATCCAGGTTTACACATTTTACCAGATATGAATACCAATCTCATATTGTATACGAATTTTTACTCAATTTTAGAAATCAAATTCATGGTTTACAAAACCCCATGTTTATCCCCTTTAAATACCAAAACGAATTTCTATAATTATCCACATCACATAAATATGAGTTGAATTACACTTTAAATGCTACAACAATTTAACCACTTGTCTTAGGGTTCGTAGAGTCTGAATTTGGAACCGTGAATGCTCAAGGTTGAAGATGACTCCTTTTTGGCTCTCCTATGATCCCTAAATTTGACTTTGGTTGCTGTTAGGGTTTCCTAACCCTCTAAGTCTTTTCTATAATTAATTCAACCGTTCCCCTCTTTATTTTCTTTGTTTAATTAACATTAATCCCGTTTTTTGTCTAATGGGCCAAGCCCAAGTGACCCAAATGCCCTCGTGTGGGCCCGGCTATGTCTAAAAATGTCCCGTAACCCGTTTACTACCCCCGGGTACACTTTTCCGACTATCTCGGCCCATCCAGACTCAACCGTGCACTCAAATTTGGCATCTGAATTAATTTCTAAAAATCCTTATTTCACAACCCAAATTAGTCTATACCGACTCCCGACTGAAATAAGTACATGTCCCGTCATTAATACTCGAAATGACGTAACTACATTATTTCTATTCATTTAGTAATTAAGTTTCCCTAAATATTAACCATTAACTTCCTGATTAATATTTAAATATAACTTGCCATAATTAATTCAATTAAAATTACGACACACAAGTAATTTTGAATTTTCGATTTAATTAAATATTAAATGCATGAAAATACGGGGTGTTATAGGTAGCCTAGGGGTTTTACGGCTTGTTGCATATACTAAATGCAATCGCTTTCTCGCAAAAAAGGTATTCTATCCTAGTAATGTTTTTGAAGGGTTCTTAAGTCATGCTCTTATTCTTTTACATTTCTCGAGACGCGCAACGTTCTAAGTGAGAGGGATTTGATTAGTCATAAATTCTTCATATATATCCCCTTAATTTTGGTTTGTTTATCATCTCACGTGATGTACACAGACTGTATTTAATTCATATTCATGCTACTAACCCTTTTTGGCCAGTATTTCATATTTTGTGTGTCTCTCATGTGTTTTATAAGTATTACATGTAAGTGAGTGCGGGAGAAAACTTGAAACAATGAAAGAAAACAAGAAAAAGGGAGTTGAAGGGATCTTTCATAATTTTTCATCCTCAGTCTAGTGGTGGGACCAACTGAAAGTTTAAGGTCTTGAAGTCAAAAGAATACTAGAAAAAACGGCACCTCAATCCGAGCTACGGTGAAAGAGTTATGCGCATTTAAAGATGAGAAGAATAAGAGATATCAGAAAAATGAACCGGTTCAGTTTAAGGGAACATGTTCTCCATTAGTCACGCACAAGATCCGTGACAAAGATTAATCTTGCTTTAAACCGTTACAAATTGTCGGAAGCGGGATCTTTATTTTGGTCTTATCTTTAAGCCAAAAGAGTTTAATGTTTTGAGGATTCTTCCAATTGACTTCTAACCTTTATATTTAGTCACAAGGGTGGTTTTAAAATATATTTCATTTATTTAAAATCTCCAAAATAAAGAGGAACATCTAGGAGAACAATTTACATATTTTGCACCTCTAATTCAAGAGCTTTTTCGATTTTCCTTCAATCTTTGATTTCTTCTTTCATGTTTGTGTTCTTTAACCTTGGTAATTTTAAATTTCAACACTTTTATTATTATTTCCTTATTTTAACATGCTTGTTAATGTATTCTTGCGATGTTAACACCATTATTTTTAGTATCTAGTTCAAGGGTTGGGATCTTATTTCCGTAATTGATCGTATTGAGCTTTGAAAGTTAGGTTTTGGGTAGAAATAAAATTAATTTAAACCTCGTGTATGAAAGTTGGAATATTAGGCATTTAAATTTCTTTGTCATACAACATTAGTGTTTATGGCGATATTCCGAAATTAATCCACTTGTGACTATTTTCGATTGAAAATTTTATCTCGTATTTTTGGGTTAAGTGTCTTCATGCGTGATGTTTATGATTAATTGTTTAAGCTCGGTTAGCTATTTTTTAACCTAAATCCTTTATACGCGTTGTTTAGCCCATGGCGGGGATGTGATCTTAATCCCGTTTTCTTATTTTTTTTTTTAGTTCTAATTAGCATAGTTGACTTCTTTATATTTTCTTTTTTCCTTTCTCACCCCATCATCATCTTTTACACTTTTATTTTAGAACTAATAAATCAATTAAAATCTATGGATTTGATACCCAGACTAACCTCTATATTCCATAAGAGTGTAGTTAAAGTTAATATTTTTTTTTCATTGCGGTCGAAAGCTGATAACAACGATTTGTGTATTACACGGATGCTCTGTTTTCCACCTCGGTCAAAATGGCATTGTTGTGAGGGAGTGTTTTGTTATAGATTGTAACTGATTTACTATTTCGTAGTATATTTTTTTCTTTCTTTTGTATTTTTCTATTTTAACCTTTTTGCAGGCTTGCACATTTGAGCACCAAGAAACGTTGAATCATCCGCCGCATACCTTTTTATGTGGATTTCCCATCTATAAACTATTCTATAATCATATCCTTTTATATTGAGTTCAGTAATTAAAATGGTTCATATGGGAATAGTTCTCAAGACATTTATTCTCAAGAATCCGTGCCTCGGCCTATTACAATTGGTGAGGGTCTTCAAATTCTTGAGAATGAAAGGCTTGAAAACAAATATCGAGAAAAAAATCATTTTCAAACTTTTTATTCTCAAGAATCCGTGCCTCGACCTATTACCACTGGTGATGGCCTTCGAATTATTAAGAATAAAAGGCTTGAAAACAAATATCGGGAAGAAAATCATTTTTGGGAGCAAGAGTTGGATGCATTATTCGAATCCAACGATGATTTTTCTTCCGATAGTTTTGAAGTTGAAGAATATTTTCAAAAAAATGAGGAATGTGAGGTTCTTGAGCCAAGGGAGCCTACTTTGGAAGAAACCATACTTCGTTTCACCCAAAACTTAATATATTATCTTTCTACCCAAAATGCAATGAATATCGATAATTGTGATGTTAAGGAAATTGTTGAAATTTGCAATGAGTTTCGTTCTTATTTTGAAAACAAAGAGGAGGTCAAAACTTCTGTTTCTCCTTAAAATTTTTTGGGAGAACATATCATTGAAAGTGAGTCTTTCTCCCTTGAAATTGAATCTCTAAGTGACGATGATACTTTATGTGAATTTTTTTCCAAGATGGATTTTTCCTTTTTATGTGCCCTTATTCCCATACTACTTGAAAAGGCTTTAGGAAGTGATTCTATTTTTCTTGGATCCCAATTGTACTTGTCCCCCCTAGCATCCAAATCCCCCATCATCCCTTTTTTTTAATTGGTGATGGTTCATTTCTTCCTCCTTACACATGCCTTACATTGTTCAAACGGAATTCTTATTTTTCGGGAGGCATACATGAAAATGAGGGTATACCCATTTTCCCTCAAAGCCACATTGTATTTTGGGTGGACCCTCATATTTTTTTACTTCTAGTGTATAACTTATTAGAAGTTTAAATCGTAGGTTGTACATAGTTAGATGCTTTCTTTCATTTTATTTTTTTTAATTATATTTTAGAGTTTTTTTTACTTTTGGTTCTAACATGTAGATTCAATGGACTCATACTTATCGGGGATCACTCCATTTGGGTAATATATTTATTTTCCTCTCTTTATGTGGTGTTCTTAATTAGAATTGAGGACAATAGAACATTTAAGTTCGGTTGTTTGGGATATTCTTCCCATTTATTCTTTAGTTTCATTGATTTGATCACATGTTCATTCCAAGTATGCTTTTAAAGAAAATTTCAAAAATTTCCAAAGAAAAATTGAAAAAAAAAATCGAAAAATATTTTTCTTCAAAATAAATAAAAATTATAATTTAAATGTAAAAGTGTGCCGTGCGTGATACCGATTCAAATAAATTTTCAAATTTCCAATTTAAACTTATTTAATTGAGATAATTTTCAACCAAATTAAAACAACCCCTAAACATACAACTACGTGTGTGTGTGTGTGTGTGTGTGTCAAACCATCACAAATAAAATAGCTAACTCGCAGATTTCAAGGAAAAAATCTTTCGGGTAAAACCTTTATGTCACTATAATACTTACAATGATTAAAATGAAATTTGCAATGATCACTCCGCAGAACAATCACATAGACCGCATCCTATAGTTAGCCAGAACCGCAGTTCTAATTCAGCCCAGGAATACCCAAGAGCACTCCCTATTAACACGAAGTCGTCTTCAGCCCAGTACTCCCATCAAGAGCACCTAGATCAGCAGTAGGGATTTTCTCTATAAGAGACACTTGACACAAGATGTGTTCTTGGGTTCCAAAAGAATTCACACAAACTATTGGGATCTTGTGAATTGAAAAATAAAAAGGGATTAAAGCCCTAAAAAAGAAGACAAACACTTTTGCAGTAGCAGTTTTCGTAAAACAGTAATCTCAAGTCTTTTGAACAAAAACAAAGTTGGAAAAACCAATTTATAGAAAATCTAAGTCGGCGGCTCGCTCGAACGAAAAAGCAATCTCGCTCGAACGAGCTTCGCGTGAGACAGGACGTCGCTCGAACAAAAAAATTAAAAAATATTTTTTTATTTTCCTTCGCCAATAAATGTTCCCCCTTAAAACTTCGAAAATAATTTTTGACGAAAAACTTAAAAAAAGTCTGCTCCAACACTTAGAAAATATTTGATAAGAAATATCATTAAAACATAACCTTTACCAAATTTATCTCGCAGAGACTTGAATGTTGAAGAACTTTGATATTCGGATCCATCTTGATCGATATGTGATCTTGAACATTCTTCGACGTTTGTAGTGGTACACGACATACTCAATTGATAAAGGGCAATAAAAATAATGTCCTTACCAATCTTCCCCTATGTCTATGCTAGTACAAAATAAAAACATCCGAATTATTCAAACAAAATTCCTATAAAAATATAATACTCTGCCATGAACCCAAAACTGAAAAGGTACTAATTTGCAAGTCTCAAACTTTTCTTCAAAAACTTCAACTTCAAATCTTTAAATCTCAAAGCCTTTCTCATCATGGTGTGAAAAATGATGATCTTCAATTTTGTACCCACACATATTAGGCAAAGAAAATACCTTCGTGACGCATTGAGTTTGAAATGAGATAAACATAAATCGAAACAAATATCGAATCTCAAATCTCCCCCATAATTTAAAACTTCCCCATAATTCGTTTTCCTCCTTTTTATTTGTCTGAAATAGACAAGGAAATGAATAAACCAAAATAAACATGGAGTTGTCACGAAAAATATGCATATCAAATATAAATCAAATTACGCTCATGCAAAGGAGTAACCCAAAAGATCCCACAAACTATTTTTAATTTTTTAATTTTTTCAAACAAAAATGCATAAATCATTTTACAAAAATCACACACCATGAATTTACACTAAGACAACCAAATCATGGAAATGGATTGACTCGGTGTGAACATATTCGATAGGCAAATCAACGTAATTAAACATAATATATGTGCACGATGAATATGTGTATTCCTAACAAATGAATGTCAAAATCGTCCTTACATGTTTAAAGTGTTGAATTTTAATGATATCGGCTCAATCCGTCAACACATCAAAGTCAAGAATGATTCCCACACCAATGACATCTAAAAGTATGTAAATGCTTTTTCATGATGCTGTCAGGACGTGCAAACCCGTTTTTCATGAATTTATTTTGAGGTGGCCCCTTTTTGGCATATTTATCTTTTTATTACCATTAAGTTTTTTGGGCTCTTTTAAACAGTGGCTTTCATGACGAGTTCATTTTTTTACTCTCGCAGCCCTTTCCAGTGATTCACTCGTCATATTTTGTTACAATTAAATTCCTCACGGTAAATGGTTTTTACATGCACTACTTCCATTGTTCAGTTTTATCGCATATGGTTCATTTCAAAGACAAAATTGAGATGAAAACACTCCGACCAATATGTGATAAACAAGTACAATAATCAATCAAATTTGTGCAAGTGTGCATTAAAGGAACTCATTAGTCAAGCATGTAGGTAGTAATCACAAAGTACATCTCAATGACTCCAAACATTGTAAAGCACAAAAATGAAATGATGACGCATATCAAAACACTATCAAATCGTCACTATATATGAAATGAAATTGTGACTCGGTCAACCTAAATGTCCATTCATATATGGTGCAAAGTCAAATACAAAAATCTTTTTGTCTTTTTCAAAACATTTTATTAAAATAAAATATTTTTGACTTTTTCAAATTTTTTCAAAAACAAAAAAAATTATTACAAAAATGACACACACTAGCAATAGGCAAAAAAATATAATCATGCAAATCAACCTATGCTAGAAAATAAGTTTAAATCTCAACTCATAGGTGCGGTGGAGTTTTTTAAAGGTGGTGACATCCTATGAAAAACCTCTGTTAAATCATCTGAAGTCTTGACTAAAAACTTTATCTGCTCCCTAATATGTGAAAACTCTCTCGTGTAATCATCTCGAGCATCATGTGTGGGTGCGTGTGTGTGAACACATGCAGTAGTAAAACGTGACACATGACCCCACTTAAAATAAAACTCCCTAAAATGTCATCTCTTCTTGCAGTGTGTGGAAACATAAATAGGCCTAGGTACACCTCTCTCAAAACATCTCCTATGCTCTCTCCTATCTGGTATGGGAAGACTAGGTGGGTTGGGTTGAGAGCATATGGATCAATCACAAACTCGGGAACCGGCTCGGGTGTAATTTGGGAAGTAAAAGCACCGTCATGACTTATTCCTAAACTCTCAACTCTACCCAAAATGAGGTTGAGAACCATATTTCCAAACTTCTTATATGTGTTCTCTAAAGGGACTTTTACCACCCGAGAAAGTTCGATATCACTCTCGAGTTGGGATACACGTGTCATCAGATTAGACACCGTGTTGGTCAAATCACTTTTTTCCCGGCCTACAGCTATCAACTGTTCATTCAAAGAAACCTTCACTTTATTGAGTGGACTTTCTTTTGACTCAAACTCCCTCAAAACCTCTAACTCTGTCTCCAAGTCTCTCACCCTAAGACTCAACTCCTTATTCAATTTTTTAGTCTTCAAGGTCTCGACATACAGATCTCTAAATGCGATCTGGAGCTCACTATCACCCTCACTAGCGCATTCACTCTCAGACTCGCTAGAAACACTCAAATCATCCTCGGGGCTCTCACGTGCACAAGTATTCACGTCACCGTAAGACAAACTGGGTGTGCTCACGTGACTAGTAGAAAAAGTAACAAACTTCCCATGTGACGACTGATCCTCAACATCTTTCACCTCTTCCTCACTATCTCTAAGAGTGGTTGGCATGACAATCTTTTTTCCCTTTATCTTTAGCCTAATGGGACACTAAAATTCTCTATGGCCTCCCCCCTCATAATAAAAAAACTTATATGCCTCCTCTTTCTCACCACTCTCTTTGGCCTCATTTTTATTTTTCTCAAAAAAAATTTATTAGAAGAATTTTATTTTGAAAATTTGTGAAACTTTTTAAAATTCTTTATAAGCATGGAGATATCAAAATTAGACTCATCCTCCGACTTTTTTTATGGAATATGGAAATGATCCTCAATCATATTATTAAATTGGGAGAAAAAGTCCCTCCGAGGTGGCAAGTTACAAGAAAAAGGAAAGAAACTAAACATATGAGCTTAAACATTCAAAATCTCAAATGGTAACAACCTATCTTGTCCAGCCTTATAGCCCCTCAGGCCAAGGCAGGAAGATCCAACAGATTTGTGAAAGTGAGAAGAGTATTGGAGTTAACAACAATATTGCAAGAATATCTGCCACCATAATAGACTCCCTAAAACAATAATTGAGAGAGTAATTAAGATTAGAGAGAAATGCTTTGATGTCTTTAACATACTGAATAAGATTCCAAGGAGGTTTCCATTTTTTTATTATCAAGTTCACCACATAGGAAGAGTCGGAGCTAATCGGCACATCTGAAATTCCATGATCCAAATGCATTTTTAGTCCCAACCATAAACGTTTAATCTCAACATGAGAGTGTGTTGAGATTACTTCATAGCTAGCAAATGCAAAAATGAGGTCTCCTTGATTATTTCTTAAAATTCCCCTTGATCCACTTTGGCCTGGGTTGCTTTAGATGCACCATCAATATTCAACTTGTAACAATAGGAAGAAGAAGAAGAATATTTAATAGTAGTAAGCAACCTGAATTTACATTTAATAGTGATATTGAAAGTTTTCAGTATATCCTTATCAAAGCTAGATATTTTAGAGCTGATAGTCTTATCTTTGAAAATATCAGAGATTAGGATTATGGACTGGTTTATCACTGAAGGAGCATGGAAATATGAGTTTTCAAAGAAATATTGAAAACTAAAAAAAACTCACTTTCTTTTTCTTCTTAGACTGGATTTAAGTTCTATCCCTTTATCCTTAGGCTTGACAGTGTCAGGAAACATGTCAATCTCATATGTGTGGAGGTCTCCTACTTGCTCTTCTAATTTCAGACAACTCAAATTAGCTAAGGTAATTAAAACAGTCACTTTAGGGATAAAACGTTTTGGCAACGATCTTAAAATATTTTTAACCATTCGTGCATCAGGTATAGGCTTACCAAGATAGAAACTAGTGTTGATAATGTCAAATAAATGTGCATAAAAGTCATCAAAGCACTTAGCCTCAAGCAGGGTAATCGTTTTAGATTGAGTAATTAAATTTTAAATTTTAGACTCTTTGATCACGTTAGTGCCTTCGTGGGTAAGTTGAAAAGGATGACACACTTCTTTAGACATGGTGCATGTCGTAATACGTCAAAATTCGTCGGGGGCGACGTATTCAAAAATTACACTAAGCCCGCATGAATTAAAAGTGCTCCACCTAAACTTATCCTCACTACATTCTGACACAGGTTTTAAATTCTTGACATTATTCATGGTGATAGTGGGAGGAGTCTAGCCTCTTTCACAAATTACCCAAACTCGCTCATCGATTGCTTTTAAATGCGATTTCATTCGGGCTTTTCACTAAGCATAACTAAACCCTTCAAAAATTAGCAACCAATTATATAAGTTTTCATTTGGTGTAAGGACATATTTGTATAAGTCTGCTATCAATTAATTATGTCATATACCGCTACACCGTCGAAGAACATTCAAGATCAATTTAGATCAAGACGGATCCGAATTAATCAATTTCTTCATCAAAAAGACTCCACGAAGTTTACTTTGGTAAGGTTATGTTTCTAATACCTTAACTTTCCACTTAGAGCTTTTGGGATATTTTTATAAAATATTTTCTAAGTGTTGGAGCGGACTTTTTCGTCAAAATTTGTGTATGAGTATTTTTTTTTAAGTCCTGAAGCATACCTCAATTATGACGCCCAGGTCATTCAAGTGAGATAGCAATCTCGTTCGAGCGACTTATGGATTTTACGCGATGTCATTTGAACGACATCGGTACGTCGTTCGCGCGAGATCCTTATCTCGTTCGAACGAGCTCGTATTTCGAGGCAGTGCATTTTTGTATAAATACTCATTAAATTGTTTCCTTTTCTTTAAGAAATCCCAGCATTTCGAAAGAAAGAAAACTGCGAAATAGCATAATCCTTTTGACTTCTTCTTTTAGGGTTTAATCCCTTTTTGTTTACAATTGACAAAAAATCCCATATGCTTTGGTGAATTATTTTGGTGTTCAAGAACACACTTTGCTGCGGTTTATACTTTGTGGGGAGAACGCTACAACTGGAGAGCTACGTACTATTATGGAGGAAGTCCTCATAAACTTCACTCTTGTGGATAAGACATTTTCTTTTTCATTGCTGCAACAACCCCTCCTTTTGGGGATAATTAAATTCCATAATTGGGTATAACTTGGAAATTTGACGAATTTCTCGGAATAGTGATTTTTGGAATTTCCAAGGATTAGATGATTTTTGATGGGTGTTGTATTTACTTTTGGGATTAAGTAAATATGTCGAAGTATTTTAATTATATGTCGCCGTTGAGTAAAGCGACAAAAGGTAAGATTTTTAATTGGAAAACCCGCACTGAGATGCAATGGGTTAAATTAGTGGGTTGCGGTCAAGTGCCTCATATGGAAATTTTGACTACGCGGTGAGTCTTGGAATGGCCAAGATAGTAAGAAAAGAGTGTCTGATTGTCGAAATTGAGTTTCGGGAATTTTTAAACGAATAGGGACTCGCAATTGAGTAAATGAGTGATTTTTGGGTTTTAAGGGGTATAAACCCTTTTTCTCCCTATATAAGGAGGGAGAGGGGGAGAGAAGAGCAAGAAAAGATATAAGAGAGAGGAAGGAAGAAAAAGAACAGAAAAGGGAGATTTCAGGCCAAACTCCGTCGGACTCGACTCGGGATCGTCGGATTTTATCCATGAGGCAAGCTTTTACTTGCTTTATTTACTTTTGAGCATAAATCTCATATCGTAGTTTGGTAATAACAAACCCTAAAGATTTTGGGTTGGTTTTTGTGGATAAAGTGGGTTTTCGGGAGTTAAAACGAGCAAATGCCAATAATTTTCCAACTCGAGAAACTTAGAATTTAATCGAAATTTGTTATTGGTTTCGGGTTCTAGGATGTTTAGAACCCTTGTTATATTTGTAGATGTTGTTGGTTGAGGTTGTAGGATGTTGGGAGCGGATACAAAATCTTGGGAGAAGCTTTAATGGCCGAAACAGCTTCTCAGAGAAGAAGTTGTCCACTGTGATCGATCGAGGGCCATGGGTCGATCGATTGACCCTTCAGGAATTTTGACAACTTTTCCTAGGGTAAATTGGATGGGATGAATTCCAATTTTACTTGATTCTAGATTGTTTTAGAAAGGAAATAAGTAATCTTTTAAGAGTAAATAGACATCCAATGGAGGGAATCTATGGGAACCAAGTGAGTGTTTTGTGTGACATTAAAACTATATTTTCGAGGAAAATAGAATAATTGAGAAATTAGGAGGTTGGGGTTCCTAAAATAGGGTGGGGACCTCTAAATGATTGTTTGGACAAGATGTACTCCTTGGGTTTGTGGTAAGGAAATCCACAACCTATTCAATTTTAGGGTATTCGGGGTCGAATATCAATTGGGATAGTTTCAGTGGCCATTTTGCCCTATATGATTATACGTGCGGGATAACATAATTTTGTTGATGATGGTTGAGGGAATCCTATGAGATTGTTAGGATGAATTGGAGAATATACTTATTTAGTTAATGTAAATTGGTATATTTGGAGATATCCACTAAATCCTTAGATGGAAATAAGGTATTTATTATTTATCAAGTGAGGGAATACTTTCGGTATGGTATCATGAGTATGTGAATGTATGAAGATAATTCATTGAGAGAATCTTTGGGATTATTGGCCATCGCTATGTGTGATTGGCAATTATGGCCATTTATATATGTATATTCGAGGAGGAATATATAGTATATATATACTATGTAATTAAAGTATATGTATTATATGAATACATATGTATCTATATGTGATGGTATATGTGTGTTTATAGGCTGGTTTCCACGGGCTTCCCCTTTGAGTATAGGGTTGGAACAACCAGATTATATATATGCTCTAGTGCGATCCTAGGAGGTTGCGCGATGTGGGTGAATCCCCTGGCTCGAGGAGTAGGGTGAGTATAGTCCCCATGTCATTATCGTCCCGCGTTCGAGTGCGATTTATGTGATTCCACTTGCAGGGGGAACATGATCGCCTCCACCGTTGTGTATATGTTTACCATGACTATTGAGAGAGTCTGGCTTGGTACCATGGTATAGTGAGTAAACTCGGATTTTGGATCGGCATTATGAGGCCGCATCCTCGAGTTATAGCTCGTTGGGATGGTTATTATGCTTATGTGTGTGGTATATTACTTGTGCATGAGAACAATGTAATATATATATATATATATATATATGACGGTAAAGAGATTCTCAGTCCGGGAGATAGATCCGGATGTGTATTATAAAAGGTGAATATAGAGATTCTCAGTCCGGGAGATAGATCCGGATGTGTATTATAAGAATGAATATAGAGTAAACCTCAGTCCGGGAGATATTATCCGGATGTATATTGAATTATGTATATTAAAGTAAGTATGTTATGTATATCATTATATAGTATGTATATACGTTGTGTACTGAGGGTCTAATGGATCTCGACGATTGACCTTGTCACGTAGTAGTGTATAAGGGGGTTCCTTGATTGGATTTCGCTCTGCGAGACACCCCACGCACGAACATGGCATAGTGTTGAGACTGGGGAGAAGTTTAGCCCTTAGTACTTGGAATAACTAGGGTTGTTAGAAGATGGGTGACGTATTAGTTAGGCACCGTAGCTTAACTAGGATGTTTATAGGGATACGCTAGGTGTGCACTATTAGAAGAGAGGTGGCGGGTATCTCATGGGAGTGTGATACCAAATTTAAATATGAGATAAAACCTATTTTTAAAAATAAGGCATTTATGCACTTGCTAAATATTTTTCACACTCGGGATATGCCCGTGCCTAAAGACACGACGAAAATTTTCAAAAGTGTACGTAATTGATTGGAGCATAGGACATATTTAGTTCACAACCGATAAATGATTGGACCATACGTTTGCAAAAAAGTTTTGAAATTTTTTTTGCATACGTACGTACATGCATACACACACACACATTATACAATTTAAGTCATTTTTTAAAGTTTTTTTTACATACATATATACATACAATATAAGTCAATTTTTTCTTACAACACAAAAGTTTATACATTTTTTAAAAATATAAAATACTCCAATCCGTCCAAGACTTCATATAAATAACTTAATAGCCATTAAATAGTAATTTAAGTCGTACACTTCTAATTTAGACGGATTATCCACACTTCTAATTTAAACTTCATAGAAAATTTGAACATAAACTCCTTTATTTATAGGATTATCCACCTTATTTAAGAAATAAAAAAACTCAACAACAATATCTAATCCCAAGAATATACACATAAAAGAGGGGACTACATTCAACATTTACCTTTAGAAGTCATTACAAATGAACTTAAGTAAAATAAACGTACGCAATCCAAATATGTGTCGACACCGTTATATAAATGTACTCATTTAAAATGTGAAGATGATGGAAGAACATGAATATCTTGGCACTAATCCATAAACACATCATGATTATGATTTTGCTCACAAAGTTGGCGACTTCGGGTGGTACAAAAATCGACTTACAGTGCTTTCAATGCCAACTTCATCATGAATTTTTTTATTCAAAGATTCCATTTCCCTAAGAAAAACATTCATTTGTACAGAAAATACATTTGATGTTTTCTCAATCTTTTTATAAGGTATACATAATCTTAATTAAGGAGGATCGACATATACTATTGGGAAAAAATCATTATGTGATGACATGTCGACATCGGCACCAAAAAGCTGTCCCCCCACTTCTGCCTTGAGAAAATGAATCGAATCATATCTAACAACTGAGAAATGGCAACAAAATTCCATTTCTAACAAAATATAACTTTATGAATCATAAAATGGTAGATATTTTTCTAACAAAATCATATCTAACAAAATAGCAACTCATAAAATGGTAGCTGAATCGTTACCTCCATGCGGATGAATAGAAGGTATCAATAATAGGATCAACTTATAGTGTGAGTCACCACCTTATAAATGACTAAAAACAATAAGACTACAAATTTAACATAGTATCCACAAAGCTGCTTCAGTTTTCAAGCTTCCAAGACCTGGCAAGAACACAGATCTATAAGGGCCATCAATTTTTTGTTAATAGAAATTTAAACAAAATAAATAGTGCTTTGAACCCATAAATCAAAGAAGTCAAGGATCAATATTCTCTTTGGTAATTTTCACACCAAATAACCAAAAAAAAAGGAAACAGTGCAGGGGTAGGGACAAAGGAAATACCATCGGACATCATCACATCGGTGGCCAGAGCCCACCGCCGGAGATCACCGCATCGGCATACAGATCTTCAAAAATGCAACAGATCATCAAAAACGCACCTGTGATATAAGTTTATCTCCATTTCGCCTGTGAAGAAATAAATCAGAAAGCAAAAAACCCTGACGGTAATAACCCCATAGATAAGGGTTTAAGGGTAATAACCCCAAAGATTATGATTTTAATTTGAAGAAGCGAATAACCCCTGATGGTAATAACCCCTTAGATTACGATTTCACTTTTATCCATGGCGTTGCCTCTCTTTTCTCTCAAATTTCACTTTGAATAAGCGAAAGAAGAAAACCGTGATCTATAAACCAAATTAGGAAAGAAAAAAAAGACAGAAATAACCCCATAAATAAGGGTTTAAGGGTATTCAATGTAGCGAGGGTTTGAGAGAGATATAGATAGGTCTTGTACCTGTGACACATCTGAAGTTGAAAAGAAACATATTTGATGGAAATTTCATGTCGTCCCTCGAGTTTACTGGAAGGTATCGTAGTATCTCTTGTCAAAGGCAGAGAGGCGAGACAACGAACGATCAGGAGAAAAAATGATTTTAAGTGAGAGAAACAGAGAGGCTTGAGGAAGAAAAATCAAAACCCAAGAGGGCCTTGCTCTTTTTAAATAACCGGGCTTTTGTTCGAATAGTTTCATTGACAGGGATGAATGGAGGTTTTATGGTGGTCGGATGGATTTGGATTTTGGGAGAGACTAAAAAAACATCAGATGAGTTAAGATTTGGAGAGAGAGAGAGATTATGCTTCTTGAGCCTTGCGCTAGACTATAATACATTTTTTGAGCTTCTTTCTTCTCGAGCCTTGTGCTCAATAAAGTCGGTGGGTGGCAGATTTTGATGTGTAAGATAGATAAAGGGGAAATGATCTTGACCCTTGATTTCTAATTATGGTGGCTTTAATCTCAACCCTTAAATTTATCATCATATAGGTGACATCACTTTTTAATCTTATGACATATATAAATTTTATACTTTATTATATATATATATATATATATATATATAGGTGTCCAGGCACAGGGATGCATGGATGATGACCCTTTCAAGTCAGACGTTTGTTGTAGCAACTGTGGATGCATGCAGGTTCTTGATAGATGCTTTTATTCTTGTACTCTAGATAGGAGGTACTGTATAAATATTCGGGCCAATGGCCCAATGGCATTTATTTATTCTTTTCTACCTTTTAGCGCGGCATTCGATTTGGTTGTATGATGTTTAAACCGAGTGTTTGATTATTTTATCTCATTTCAGTTCATTTATATAAACTGTGTAGATGTTTTTAATCGTTTAGTTGTTTAAAAAGAGTAGTTAAGTAAAATTTTGATGCCAGCCTAATAGGTTATTAGTAATAAAAATCGATTTTTGACGGTGATGCTAAGAATGATCCATATGCGACTCCTGTTTTAATTTGATATAGGAGTGAGCGCCCGGTATTTTATTAGGCGGGGTGTCACAATTTCTAACCATCTGGAGTTCTTATGAGAGATTCCAACCGACGACATTTCTATCCGTTGCTTTAAAGGTTTGACGAAGACACTATGCGTTACACTTGTGTGCGATTATCGGTTTGTATTTAAGTCAATGGTCTTGTGAATTCTTCAAAGTTCTAGAAATAAAATGGTTTTGCCCTTCGGGGATTTTTTCTTTTATTTTGTGTCGCATGCTTTCTTTATCTATGGTTTGACACGCACACATATAGTTGCATGTTTATGGGCTGAATTGATTTAGTTTAAAAATAGACTCCAATTAAATAAAGTTTACTTGGAAATTTGCGAATTAATTTAAATCGGTATCACACACCGCATGTATTACAGTTTACAAATTCGTATCAGAGCAGGTTGCACTAATTTATCACGTGATCCTGATTTTTCAAGGATTTATTGTTTTTTATACAATTTGACTTCTCACGTCGTCAAATTGGTATCAGAGCAGGTTGCGCTAATTTATCGCATCTTCCTATTTTTCGCAAAATTATGTGATATTGATTTTTTGTGAAAAATCGCAATTTTTTCGATGGAGCACTTATGTAAACGGTACCCCTCCCCCCCTTTGATGACACAAGTCAAAGTTTTAATGGTTTAAATAGTTTGAATTTTGACGCTTGTGAAAAGAATTCAAGTTTTGGAAAAATAAAATTCTCGTTTTAAATTCGCAATGGATCTTTTGCAAACTATTCAAAATCAAAGAGATTTTTGTCATGAGAAACTTGTTTCCTTGGACCATGACTTTGTTGCTTTAAAATTGTCCAAGAAGGAAAGTGATGATAGGGTCCTATTTTTAGAAAAAGAATTAGAGGACCTTAAAAATTCGATGGTTTGTGTTTTTGCCAAAGAGGATAGAAATATTTTAATCAATGAGTTTGTGGCACATGAAAAGACCCTTAGGGAAAAGTTTTCTTTGATTGATGGAGAGAGAGATACGTTTTTCGGAATTGTTGAAAATTTAAAAAAGGCGTCCCTTAAATTGGAAGAGTCTAATTCTTTGCTTGAGTAAAAAATTTTGAAGTTAAAAAATGATTTGATAGACTCGAATAGGTTTAATAGTCATGGTAATGGCTTATCTTATTCTCATGCTTCTAATGCTAAAGCCAAAACCATTATTTGTTTTAGAGGGTCAACCAATTTCAAGGATGTTAGAAAAGGTCAACCCATACGTGTCGTTCCACCCGTTTACACATGTTCATATTGTGGTACGAAAGGTCACCTTAGGCGTTTTTGTTTTGATCTTGGAAAATGTCCTAGGAAGTTTATCTCTAGTATTCCATTGGTTCCTAAATCCCCAACACGATGTTTCACATCTATTTGGGTTAGGAAATCTCTTTTAGAGGAACTAGATTTTAGACAAGTTGATTCCCATTTTCTTGCACATGATTCTTCTCTTGCCATATCATATAGATGATTGTGTTCGCATGTTTGCCATACGCTAATTTGTTGTTTCATGATTTTTATGTTTGCTAGCGTTGTGACATTTACTTTTTTTTTATAAATTTTTGCTTTTGAAAATTTTTGAAAAATACAAAAAGATTGTATTTTGATAAAACTTTTGGAAAATCCAAAAAGATTTTTGTATTTTGTTTGCACCATTTATGAATGGACTCTTAGGATGACCGAGTCACAACATCATTCCATTTTTCATGTGACTATTTGATAGTGTTTTGAGACAATAGGTCAATTCATCCATGTGCTTTATAATGTTTGGAGTTATTGAGATGTAATTAAGTGTTACTTCCTACATGTTTGACTCGTGATTTCCTTTATTGCACTCATGCACGGATTTATTTGATTATTGCGCTTGTCTTATCACATGTTGGTTGGGTGTTTTCATTTCAATCTTGTCCTTAAAACAAACCAAGCGCGATAAAACTTGATAAGAAAGTTGTGCATGTAAGAGTCATTTGTGAGTTTGTGTGCATTGTTTGAACACGGTGAAGGGCTACGAAAGATTATCATTTATCCTTTGCGATTAAGCCACCGTTTAATTGGACCTAAAAAATTGAGGAATTTAATTATTTGGGGTCCAAAGAGGTTTAAAAGAGCCTAAAAAAATTTAAAGGCAATAAAAAGAAATTCATGCAAATTATGGGCCAATTAGGTTTTTGCACCAATTCTCCAAAGTTTGAGAATTTAGTTTATGCACCTCTAAAAAGAAAATATATATAAGGGAGTTTGGTTGGAGAATTAAAACGGGTTTGCACCTCCTTGAAAGTCTTGAAAAAAACATTAAATAGTTTTGGATGTTATTGGTGTGGAAATCACTTTGACTTTGATTTGTTGATTTGCATAAGACGATGTAATCTAAATTCAACAAATTTTTACACCTAAGGATACTTTTGATGTTCATTCGTTAGGGGTACACGTATGCATCGTGCACATATGATTTATTGAGTTTATTTACCTATCGATTGTGTTCACACCCATACACTCCATTTCCATGACTTGGTTGTTTTAATATAAATCCATGGTGTGATTTTTGGTATCTTATTTTTGTATGAAAAACTTGAAAAATCAAAAATAGTTTGTGAAATTTTTGAGATACTCCTTTGCATGCGCGTAGTTTGATCCATGTTTGCTATGCATTTTATCGTGACACTCCATATTTTAATTTTTTCTTCTTATCTATATATTTGGGGACATCATAAAAAGGGGGAGAAATAATTATCATGTTATGGGGGAGTTTTTGCATTATGGGGGAGATTTGATTTATTAATGATTTATTCTTATATCATTTCAAACTCGATGCTTCACGAATGTTTTTGCTTTACCTCATGTGTATAGCTACAAAGACTGAAGATCATTATGTTGCACACCCTGATGAGAAAAGCTTTGAGATTTGATGAAGGCTTTTTGAGGAATAGTTTGAGATCTTGCAAATTTATTTAAGGGACGGTAGATTTGTATAGGCATTTTGGTTTTGATAATTCAACTTTTTTATGTATGTACCGGCATGGACATAGGGGGAGATTTGTAAGGACATATTTTTATAAGTCCGTTATCAATTAATTATGTCATATACCGCTATACCATCGAAGAGAATTCAAGAGCAATCCACATCAAGACGGATTCGAATTAATTAAGTTCTTCATCAAAAAGACTCTACGAAGTTTACTTTGGTAAGGTTATGTTTTTTATACCTTAAATTTCCACTGAGAGCTTTTGGGATATTTTTATAAAATATTTTCTTAGTATTGGAGCGGACTTTTTCGTCAAAATTTGTGTATGAGTATTTTGTCTAAGTCCTGAAGCGTACCTCGATTTTGACGCCCAGGTCGTTCAAGCGAGATAGCAATCTCGTTCGAGCGACTTATGGATGTCGTGCGATGTCGTTTGAACAACATATGTACGTCGTTCACGCGAGGTCCTTATCTCGTTCGAACGAGCTCGTATTCCGAGGCGGCACATTTTTGTATAAATACTCATTAAATGGTTCGTTTTCATTAAGAAATCCCAGCGTTTTGAAAGAAAGAAAACTGCGAAATAGAAGAATCCTTTTGACTTCTTCTTTTAGGGTTTAATCCCTTTTTGTTTACAATTCACAAAAAATCCCATATGCTTTGGTGAATTGTTTTGGTGTTCAAGAATGCACTTTGCTGTGGTTTATTCTTTGTGGGGAGAACTCTACAACCGGAGAGCTACGTAATATTGTGGAGGGAGTCGTTATAAAGTTCAATCTTGTGGAGAAGTTATTTTCTTCTTCATTGCTGACCATCTGGAGTTCTTGCTGGAGATTATAGCCGTTTCTTTGAAGGTTTGAGGAAGACACCGTGCGTTACACTTGTGGGCGATTATCAGGTTGTATGTAAGTCAATGGTCTTGTGAATTCTTCAAAGTCTTAGAAATAAAAAGGTTTTGCCCTTCGGGGATTTTTTTAAATTTTGTGTTGCGTGCTTTATTTATCAATGGTTTGACACGCACACATATAGTTGCATGTTTAAGGACTGAATTGATTTGGTTTAAAAATAGACTCCAATTAAATAATGTTTTCTTGGAAATTTGTGAATTAATTTAAATCGGTATCATACACTGCATTTATTATGTTTTACATTTGGAAACATTGTGACCATTTTTTTTAAAAAAATTCAAAAAAATCAGCATGACACAAATTTTAAGAAAAATAGGAATTCACAATAAACTAGTGAAACCTGCTCTGATACCAATTTGTAAAAGTGTGTTGTGCGTGATACCGATTGAAATAGATTTACAAATTTCTAATTTAAAATTATTTAACTGGAGTCAATTTTAAACAAAATTAAAATAGCCCCTAAACATGCAACTACGTGTGTGTATGTCAAACCATCACAAATAAAATAGCTAACTCGCAAATTTCAGGGGGAAAAAACCCTTTTGGGTAAAACCTTTATTTCACTACATTATTTACAATGATTACAATGAAATCTGTAATGATCACTCCGTAGAACAATCACATAGACCGCAGCCTAGAGTCATCCAGAACCACAGCTCCAATTCAGCCCAGGAATACTCATGAGCACTCCATATTGACACGCAGTCATCTTCAATCTAGTACTCCCCTCAAGAGCACCAAGATCAGCAGTAAAGATATTTTCTACAAGAGAAACTTGACACAAGATGTGTTATTGGGTTCCAAAACAATTCACAAAAACTATTAAGATCTTGTGAATTGAAAAACAAAAGGGATTAAAGCCCTAAAAGAGATGACAAACGTTTCTGCAGTAGCAGTTTTCGTAAAACAGAAATCTCAGGTCTTCTAAACAAAAATGAAGTTGGAAAAACCAATTTACAGAAAATCTAAGGCAGCGGCTTGCTCGAACGAAAAAGCAATCTCACTCGAACGATCTTTGTGCGAGATAGGATGTCGCTCGAAGAAAAAAATTAAAAAATATTTTTTTATTTTTCTTCGCCAGTAATGTCTCGCCTTAAAACTTCGAAAATAATTTTTCATGAAAAACTTAAAAAAAGTCCACGCTAACGCTTAGAAAATATTTGATAAGAAATATCCTAACACTCTAAGTGAAATTCTAAGGAATTAAAATCCAACATTTACCAAATTTATTTCGCGGAGGCTTAAATGTTGAAGAATTTTGATATTCGGATCCGTCTTGATGCATATGTGATGTTGAACATTCTTCGACGTTTGTAGAGGTATACGACATACTCAATTGATAACGGACAATAAAAATAACGTCCTTACATTAAATTTTTCGAAAATACCACTAAAATTTTATTTAATCTCTCAAATTGTAAAAATTAAATACACAAAGCTGAAATTGACCGAAGATGGATGACTTTGTGAATAAGTGTGGTGATTAATTAACCCGGTGAGATTTTGAGCCGATAGATTTTTTTTAGTAGTGAAATCAATCCGAGTTAATGGTTAACTTAAAGTTAAATTTAGCTCCAAATAAGTCGTTGAGGATCACAACTCTTTTGTTTTGATCGGATACGGGAAATGAGTGAGATGTTGTCCTGAAAATGCGCTAAAAAGATCTATAAACAAATATGTAATCTCGAGACACATATGGTAAAATCATGAGTAATTCGGATATAGGAAGTTAGACCATCGTTTGTTAACCAAAAATATTAGTCATAATAAGTTGTGAAAAATAATCCCATTTTGCAAATCCAATTGAGCCCAAAATGATATTCCTTTTCATTTGATTAACTCGAAAAAACCCATGAAGCCCGAAGTTGTGAAAATGAAAAAAATCGCCAATTAAGTCCAAATGGTGCAATAAAAAGGGGCAAGAAAAAAATAAAAGAAAAATGCTCAACAAAAATAAGGGGAAAAAAGAGAAAAATATAAAAATAAAATAAAATGAGAAAATGCCCGTAAAAGTGTCGAAGGACATAGTAAGCAAAATTTTCCAACTCCGAAATTTTCAACTATTCTCGTTATACCCAATGCACCTTATAACCCGAAAAAGTCCTAACCGAGTCCGAAAAAAAAATTAATTACCGGGTGGAGAGCCCAATACATGAAAATATATTAAGAGAGACTAATTGGTGTGAATAAAAGGCAATGTTTCTCGTTTTCCAAAAACTTTATTTTGATGTAGAGATCTAGTCACTATAAAAATTCCGTTTTTTAAATTTGTGCGCATGAATTCGTGTTGTATTATATTTACTCTTATAACCGAGAGAAATAACCACATTCTGAGTTATTTGTCTGTGAGTGCATCCATAAGAAATTGAATCAAAATGAATTTTTGGAAAGTAACGTAATGATCAATCGGTGGAAAATAGCAGTTCGATATTCGGCTTTGCACACGCATACTACAAACTAAGACTTTCGAATGAAAATTTACGGTGAATATTTTTAGATAAGTTTAAATTGTGTAATTTTAACGTATTTTGATTTTTCTTTGAGTCGAAAATGAATTTTGTGAGTACATTCACGAAAAAACCTCACGAGATACCACTCGTCCAACTAGGGTAGCCTAGGGGTTTAACAGCTTATTGCATACGCTAAATGAAATTGTTGTCCATGAAATAGGTATTCTATCCCAATAAAGTTTTTGAAGGGTCCTTAGCCCATGCTCTTATTCTTTTACAATACTCAGGATGCGCAATGTTCTAATTTAGGGGGATTTGATTAGGAATAAATTCATCATATTTATACCCTTAATTTCGGTTCTTTTATGGTCTCGTGTGGTGTAAATAGACTGGATTTATCGCATATTCAAGCACTAACCCTTTTTTACGAGTATTTAGTGTTTTGTGCGCCTCTCATGTGTTTTATAGGTATTTTATGCATGTGAGTGCGTGAGGGAACTCGAAACAGTGAAAGAAACAAAGAAAAAGGAGTTGAAGGGATTTTTCATAACTTTCCAGCCTTATTACGTAGGTGGGTCCAATTGAAAAGTTTATGGGCTTGAAGTAACACGAATACTAGAATAAACAGCACCTCAATGCGTGCTACAGTGAAAACGTTATGCATATTTGAAGATGAGAAGAATCATAGATATCAACAAAATGAACATGTTCGGTTATGAAGTAGAACCGGTTCGATCGGTCAGAAAATTAGTTCCGATTAGGTTTAAGAGAACCGGTTCTCCATTAATCACGCATCAGATTCGTGATAAAGATTAGTCAAGCTTTAAAATCGTTACAAATTGCCATAAGCGGGATTTTTATTTTGACCTTATCTTTAAGACAAAAGAGATGACTCTTCCAAACGACTTATAACCTATATATTTAGTCATTAGGGTTATTTTAAAATAGATTTCATTTATCTAAAAGCTCCAAAACAAAGAGGGACACCTAGTAGAACAATTTACATATTTTACACCTCTAATTCAAGAGCTTTTCCGATTTTTCTTCAAGCTTTGATATTTTCTTGCATGCTTGTGTTCTTCAACCTTGGTAATCTTAGATTCCAGCACTTTTATTATTCTTTCCTTATTTTTACATGATTTTTAATGGATTCTTCAAGTGTTAACACCATCTTGTGTAGTATTTAGCTCAAGGGTTGGGATCTTGTTTCTTCCATTGATGGGTATTGAGCCTTGAAAGTTAGGTTTTGGGTAGATATACTATTAATTGAAAGCTCGTGTATTAAAGTTGGAATATTAGGCATTTAACTTTCTTTTCCATGGAACGTTAGTGTTTATAGTGATATTTTGAAATTAATCCACTTGTGACCATTTTTTATTGAAAATTTTATCTCTCACTTTTGGGTAAAGTCTCTTCATTCGTGATGTTTATGATTAATTTTTTATGCTCGATTAATTGTTTTCGAACCAAAATCCTTTATATACGTTGTTTAGAACATGGCGGGGATGTGATCCTAATCCTATTTTCTTTTTTTGTTTGTTTAATTCTAATTAGGGTAGTCAACTTCTTTATTTTTTCCTTTTTCCTTTCTAACCCCATCATTGTCTTTTAAAATTTTATTTTATAAGTAATAAATCAATTAAAATTTATCAAACATTCCCCGTGGATTCGATACCCAGACTAGCCACTATACTCGATAAGAGTGTAGTTAAAGTTTAGATTTGTGTTGTATTGCAATCGAAAATCGATAACAACGATTAGCATATTACACGGACGATCGATTTTTCGCCTCGATCAAAATGGCGTCGTTACCATGGAGTGTTTTGTTATAGATTGTAATTGATTTACTATTTCATAGTATATTTTTTATTCTTTCTTTTGTATTTTTCTATTTTTAACCTTTTCTATAAGCGTGCACATTTGAGCGTCAAGAAATGTTGAATCATCGTCAACACACCTCTTTACGTGGATTTCCCGTATACAAACTATTAGGTAATCATGTCTTTTTATAGTGAGTTCGCTAATTATAATGGTTCATATGGGAATAGTTCTCAATCCTTTTATTCTCAAGAATCCATGCCTCAACCTATTACCATTGGCGAGG
Organism: Sambucus nigra; assembly: GCA_949130495.1. Classification (NCBI taxonomy): domain Eukaryota; kingdom Viridiplantae; phylum Streptophyta; class Magnoliopsida; order Dipsacales; family Adoxaceae; genus Sambucus; species Sambucus nigra. Next base: position 85,102,222 of record OX422223.1, on the reverse strand, counting down.
GCCTTCATATTCTTGAGAATGAATGGCTTGAAAACAAATATCGAGAAGAAAATCATTTTCAAACTTTTTAATCTCAAGAATCCCTACTTCAGCATATTTCCATTGGTGAGGGACTTCGAATTCTTGAGAATGAAAGGCTGGAAAATAAATATCGGGAAGAAAATCGTTTTGGGGAGCAAGAGTTGGATGCATTATTCGAATCCAACGATGATTTTTCTTCCGATAGGTTTGAAGTTGAATAATGTTTTCAACCAAATGAGGAATCCGAGGTTCTTGAGACATGGGACCCTACTTTGGAAGAAACCACACTTCGTTTCATCCAAATCTTAATGAATTATCTTTCCACCCAAAACGCAATGAATATCAATAATGGTGTTGTTAAAGGAAATTTCCGCACTTTGCAATGAGTTTCATTCTTATTTAGAAAATAAAGAGGAGGCCGAGACTTGTGTTTCAACTCAAACATTTTTTGAAACTTTTTTTCTTCAAAATAAATAAAATTTGTGTGCGTGAATTCGCGTGATCTTAATCCCGTTTTCACATTTTTTTGATTAGATCTAATTAGCATAGTCAAATTATTTATTTTTACCTTTTTCTTTTCTCACCCCATCATCATCTTTTACACTTTTATTTCAAAAGTAATAAATGAATTAAAATCTATCAAACATTCCCTGTGGATTCGATACCCAGACTAGCCGCTATACTCCATAAGAGTGTAGTTAAAGTTTAGGTTTTTTTGTATTGCGGTTGTAAGCCGATAACAATGATTAGCGTATTACACAGACATTCGATTTTCCACCACGATCAATGTTCCAATAAACTTTGAAGGACAGTGCTCTTCGTTAGTTCCTACCCTTGAGGAACCCTGAATTCGCAGTTGGGAGGGTGTTTCATGGGAATTCATGTTGTAGTATAAGTACAATGAGGAATTAGAGGATACACACTGTGATCTAGAAATCCTCTAGCAAGATCCTGGGGAAACTTTTAGTAACTTCATAATAAGGTGGAGGAAGAAAGTGTCCACGATGTACAACCGGACTTCCAAAGAGTATCAAGTTAGTGTTGTGAAGAAAAACTTCTTATACCATGTCTGAGCGACGATGGGAGGATAATATTACCCCCATTTTCGAGACCTACGAGAAGAAGGAGTGGAGATTGAAGAAAGTCTTGTCAAGACAGATGTTGAGGCAAAGAAAGTATTCAAACATTTCACTCCAAGATAGTATGAAAATCCTGCCAATACCACAGTTTTGACCATCAATAACATCTCTCATCTGGCCACTTTATGGGAACTAGAAAGCTGCCTTAATCCATCTATAAAGGAATACACCAAGCTTAATTATCCCCTTTCTAAGGTCTACTAAGCCCTATTGAGTCTAAAACTCATCAAGCCATTGAACCCTCATCCATTACCAAGTCCACTTCCCAAAAATTTCAAACCCGACACCCATTGCAATTTCCATAAAAATGTTGCCCATACCACTGATTAGTGCTTCCATCTCCGGAATGTAATCCAAAGTCTAGTTAACTGGGGTGTTATCGCCCCACCAACCGATCCTAAACCTAACACTACTCATAATTCACTTCCAAATCATATGAATGCCATATTCCTAGAAGAAAACCAAGAATTTGACCCATCTGCCCAGATTGTACCTAGTAAATTTCCCATTATACCCATATATTCACCCAAACCCTTCGAAGTTTGCCCTTATTTTCTCTTACACCCTACCTTTTTGGTGACCAAGCCATTTCACTTGTTATGAGAGCATGTATCACCATTTATACTCATTTTGGAGGGAAAGATATGGAATTTCCAGCAGTACTGGACCAGCTCCTAGAGTTTGGGCTGAATTTTCCCACAAAAATGACCATTGACTGCTAGAAGTTTAGCACATTGTTCAAAGAAGCCTAGATAATTGGGTCATACCCACCGATGAAGTTAGTTTAAATGATGTCGTTCAGATTATGGCAGACTTGTTCGGACAAACCAATAAAATTTACAGTATGTTTGAGCTACTCGATGCTTTGAAACTACAAGGGTGCTTGGTCCTTTGCTTTTTTGTCTCCCCGTTGAGTGGAAGGATCTATATGAAGAGGGCATCAAGGTTTTAGAATTCATTGACTTCTTGTGGAAGGATGACATCATTGCCACTGGATGGAGGAACAAATTTGATAGTTCCGATGAAGAGAAAACCAGGAAAAGGTTAGTCTGGTTATTAGTGTATGCGAGATGATATCATTTGAAGATATACTAGGGGAGATCAACAAAGTGTCCGAATAACCCTATATAGATGAAAAAATAAGGTTTCTATTTTTCCCTTCTTTTGTGAATCATATGACAAGATTTGGGACACACTACCAGAGTCTGAAACCTCAATCACTAATAACAGATGAAGAAGAAGGTGTTGTTGAGAAACTCCTTATACCAAAAATGACCATCGAGGAGAGAAAAATCCTCGATCAGTTGAAGAAAACTTATGCTAACATCATATTGTGGGGACTTTTCATATCTTCCCAATTGCATCGAAATTCCTTGACTAAATTGCTTACCAATCCCACAGTCCCTCATTCCACCATTCCGAAAGAAGCCGTGAACTTGGTTGGGTCTATAACCTCTACTAGAATGCTCTCATTCATTGCAGAAGAAATCTCTAAGTTTGATCCTAATCACAACTATGCTCTCAATATCTCGGCCGAGCTGATGGGGAAGACAGTTCACTCGTTGACAACGAATCAACACTTAATGTTTCCCATTAAAGACCCTTAACTACTTAGGTTTGAAAGTAAGAGACCTTGCTCCAACTTCTTTCATGGCGCGTACTTATAAAAATACTTATCGAGAGGTGATGGGGTCTATAAAGCTTATAATAGGGGCTGTCCCTATAAATCCTGTTATGAAATTCAAAATCATCGACATACCGACTTATTTTGATCTACTGCTTAATCGACCATGGCTTCACAGTATCAAGGGGGTATCTTCCTCTCTCCATCACAAACTAAAGTTCTTCGCTAAGGGGCACGTCATCACCATCTTGGGAGACGATGATAATACCGAGAATGTAAGCACCAGTAATTCGATACTAGAGATACTACATGGGGCAAATGACATGCTTAAGTACGGTTTTTGAGTCAAACCACTTCCATTACCAGGAAGAGACAATTTCAAAGATAGAGTTTGTCCAGAGTACAACCCTCACAGTAACGTCAACGTGATATAAATGTTCAAAAATATGCACTTCACGCCCAGATTGGGGCTAGGACGACGACAATAGAGGATACTAAAACCCATAGTGCTGAAAAAGGCCTTTCCTCCATGTGGTCTGGGTTATCAACCATCATCATAAGACCTCCAAATGCTATGCCAACCTCGATTAAAGAAAAGAGTACAAAGTACCAAGACTGTCTTAGGGGATTCCTTGAACCAAAGATTCATCAAAGAGGTTGAATATTTTCCCTTTTATGGCTTTTGTGAACCGTGGTATGATCATGGGGACAAGAAGATAAATCCAAGGATGGAGATATTCTTCTAAGATCAATACTCTTGGGCTAGATATTCCAAGCATAATGTATCACCACTCGTTGAGAAGATTACAGTTATTACCGAGGATTCCAAGGGAAGTAACTCCAAGGACTCTTTCAAATTGCAGACACTAGGGATGATACTCTGCACGATCCACTCAAGTGCTAGCTTGTCGGACCCATCCATCCCGATCAAGATTACTAATGCACCTCTCCTCAACTGGAATGCTATACCAGTTCCACGTGTTGAGATGCAACCCAATACAAATGTTTATCCTATTTCTTCTTCTTTTTTGTTCCTCCTTATTTTGATCACAATATAATCGAGACCTCCTTCGACGAGGTTCTCAATGTTGTTTTTCCCAAAAATGAAATAAATGAATATTTTGAGTATCTTGTTGTGCCTTACTTTGATTGTCTTGATTCTAATATTATCAAACTCTTAATGATGATGATTTTACAAATGAATAATTATTAACTGATCTTAATAAGGTTAATAATAAACAACATAACTGCATTTAAATTAATAAAGATGAAACTATTATTATCAATCTCGCTTCTAGTAGCCAAGTGCGCGAGATTAGGATAGGGTCCACCCTTGACAAGCATGAGTGCACGTAACTCGAAGAACTAATGAAAGAATTTGTGGACTTATTCACATGATCTTACAAACAAATGCTCGGCATCGATCATGAGATAACTTAATATGAGATTCCAACTCTCCTAGAATGTAAGCTGATCAAACATATATTGAGAAAGCTTCGCACTAAAAGGTCGCTAAAAGTTAAAGACAAGGTGGTTAAACAGTTGAACGATGAAAACGCGTGTAATATCGATTTAAAATTAAATTCGCAAGTTTCCAAGAACCCTTATTTAATTAGCGTCTACTTTTAAACCAAATAAAATCAACCCTTAAACATGCATCTAAATCAACCCATAAAATATAAAGCATGCGACACAAAGTTAAGAGAAAATCCCCTAAGGGTAAAACCTTTTATTATTATAACTTTAAAGAATTTACAAGACCATTGAATTACATACAACCTGATAATCGCCCATAAGTGTAACGCACGGTGTCTTCGGTAAACCTTCAAAGCAATGGCTAGAAACAGTGTGACACAGAAATACCCGCAGGTGTCGGTTCCTATGTCGGCGGATGGAAGTTTCCCTTTCCAGGAGGGCAGCAATGAAGAAGAGAACGGCTTCTCCACAAGGGTTGAACAAACTCAAAGTTGTGTTCTTGGGTTTCCAAAAAGATTCATAAAGGATTGGCAATTTTTGTGAATCAAAAACCTAGAGTCTTGGACTCAATAGGTGAAGACTTAGAGTATTTAGGACTCTGAAATTCGTCTTGAAAAGTCTTAAAAAATAACTCCCCGAAGTTGGCTTTAAATAAGAAAACTTTGAGCCTAAAAAATCTCTCAAGATCTGGCGAAGTTTATCCCAGGCGGACCGGTCCGGCTTGGGGGCGGATCGGTCCGATTGACCGGATCGGTTCTTTTATTGTGAGGCGGATCGGTCCGGTTGTGACCGTATCGGTTCTTCTATTCCAGGCTTCATCGGTTCGCTTGCGGTCCGGGGTATACTGGATCTGCAGCAAGCAGATCGGTCCGGTTGAGGGGCGAACCGGTCCATTGGTGGATCGGTCCGGTAGGGAGGCGGACCGGTTTGGCTGTCAGACTTTGATTCCTCTTCTTCTTTTGATATTCGGATCCGTTGATGAATGTATGAATCTTAAATTTCTTCAAGGATGTAACGACGTGCGACATAATAAATTGTTAATGGACAAAAATGTCCTTACAAACGTAGTCTTGATCCGAGTGATATAATATCCCAGATGGTTGTCCAACATTGTGCCTGTGCCAAAATTAGGAGGAAAGTTTGGCATGTGAATTGATTATCGAAATTTGAATAAGGTCTCTTCTAAGGATGATTACCCGCTACCTAATATCAATATGGTTGTGGACAACACAGCCAGTCACGCTCTCAAGTCATTTATTGATGGGTTTAATGGATACAATTAGATCAAGATGCACCATGATCATCAAGAAAAAATCGCATTCATTACCCTTGGGGAACCTTCTATTACACAGTTATGTCGTTTGGTCTAAAAAACGCAGGGGCTACCTACCAAATGGCTGCCATAAACATCTCGCATGATCTGATACACAAAGAAGTCGAGGTCTACGTGGATGATATGATTATAAAATTTAAGACTCGATATGGTAATGTTCACGCTCTCCGAAAATTCTTCGAACAACTGAGGCGATACCAGATGCGACTCAACCCATAAAAATGTATTTTTGGCATTACCAAAGGAAAGCTTTTGGGATTCATGGTTAGCGAAAAGGGGATTGAAGCAGATCCTACCAAACTGAAAGTCGTACTCGAGATGCCACCACCCCGAACACAGAAGGAAGTGCTAGGATTTTTGGGAAAATTATAATATATCATCCGGTCCATTAGCCAGTTGACTTCCATTTATGAACCCATCTTCAAACTCCTCCGCAAGGATTCCACCAAAATCAGGAATAAAGATTGTCTGAAAGACGTTGACCGAATCAAGTAGTATCTAACTCGACCTATAGTACTCATGCCACCACATCCTGGTCTCCTTCTACTCCTATATTTGATCAAAACAGACACCATAGCTGGGGCTTTGCTAGCCCAATTCATTGAAGAATCTCACAAAAAAGAGGGCCATTTATTATGCCAGTCGCAAATTGGTCAGGTAAGAAGTCAACTACACTGCCTTGGAGAAAGCATGTGTTTCCCTTATCCGGGTCACTGAAAAATTACGGCATTACATGATCGCTTTTCCTATCAGACCTATATCTCGAGTGGATTTTATCAAAAAAATTGCTTGAGAAACCTGCCCTGTCTAGTCGAATGGCATGATGGTTAATGAAGCTAATCGAGTTCGATGTTGTGTATATCACGTAGAATTCTATGAAAGGGAGAGCTATCTTCGACTACCTTGTGGATTACCCCAAAGAAGAAGCTAACGTTAGGGTATCTGAATTCCTGAATGAAGATATCCTTTACACCTCTCAGGAAGACCTCTGATGAAAAATGTTCTTTGATGATGCTTTTAATAAGAAATGACTTGACATTAGGATACTCATGATCTCCCCTAATGACTCTTATACTCCCATTGCCATTAAGTTAGATTTTTCCTGCACCATCAACATGACTGAATACAAGGCGTGCACCGTAGGCCTCAAAGTCTCTCTCAAAAAAGGAATTTAATTCCTGTATGTCTAAGGGATTTTGCCATTATCATCGGCCAAATCCTTAGAAGATGGAAAGTCAAGGACGAGAAGCTCCTACCCTTCCATGACCACCTAGACGAACTTGTCTCCCAATTTTGAGATATCACCTTCCACTACTTACCCCAAATAAGGAACTTCTTAGCCGATGCCCTTGCTAACTTAGACTCTATAATCAACATGCCCGAGGGAATAAAGATGGCCTCTTTACTAGTCCAAAAGTATGCTAAACTGACCCACAGTTACCATATTGAGCTTGTAATAAAATAGGATCCTAATATGACCGAGTGATGGTACTACGACATTTGGCGCCTCCTTAAGAACGGTAGGTACCCCCAAGATGCCAATAATAAATACTGAGCAACCCTTCGCAAGTTAGCTGTCTAGTACATTTTTTGCGATAAAGCACTATTCAGGAGAAACTTCGATGGAACCCACTTGCACTATATCATAAGGGCTGACATTAAAGAGATGATGCAAAAAATTCACAACGGGGAATGCAGACCCCATATAAATGGCCATATGCTTGCCAAGAAGATTATTCGACATGGTTACTATTGGACTACCATGGTTCAAGATTGCACCACCTATGTTAGGATATGCCTTAAATGCAAACAGTTCTCCAATTTGTTGAACTTGCCTCCGCGGGAACGATATAATATGACCTCTCCCTAGCCGTTTTCCACACGGGGCATCGATATCACAGGGAAAGTCACCCTTAAAGCCTCCAATGGGCACGTGTTCATCCTGGTTCCCATTGATTACATCACCAAATGGGTGGAAGACGAGTTGTACATAGAGTTGAAGGCTAAAAGGGTAGCTAAGTTTATCGAAAAAACATCATTTGCTGATACGAGGTCCCGCATGAGTTGGTGTCAGATAATGGGTTACATTTTGATGCAGAAGTCACATAATTGGTCGACGAGTATGGAATTCAGAGACACAAATATTCTCCTTATCGACCGCAAACCAACAGTTCAATTGAAGTTGATAATAAGAACCTCAAATCAATCATCAGTAAGATTATCGAGAGTTGCCGAGATTGGTTCGATTATATCCCTTACGCCCTTTGGGGATGCCACACTTTAGTCCGAGCATCTACTGAGGCTACCCCTTACTCTTTGGTATACGACATGGAAGAAGTAATACTCGTTGAACTATAAATACCTTCATTACGTGTCATGCTCGAAAGCAAGTTCTAAGAAGAAGACTAGAGTCAAAGCCGTCTTGACGAGTTTTCGCTCTTAGATGAAAAGGCTAAAAGCTTTATATCATGTGTAGGGGTACCATCGCCGAATTTAACGATCATTCAATAAGAGAGTTAAGGATCTTGGTGTCCAAAAGGGGATTTATCCCTAAAAGAAATCATAGAAATTGTCTGGGACCCTAGAGGGAAATCCAAGCCAAACTAGAGTGGCCCCTACATCGTGATGAAAATCATGTCCGGTATCACCCCTATGCTCATTGACCTTGACAGAGAAGAGATGGCTCGTCTAGTAAACTTGGACCATCTCAAGATATTCTACCCCTATTCCAAAACCTCTTCATGCTATGAATGCCCTCATCTCCCTTCTATTCTAAAAAAATCTTCATTTCCCTCTACTCAGAACTACGTGGGGCCTGATCCTCTAAAAAACCCTTTGTCTTTTATAAATGAAACTCAAAAAAATTTTAAACTCCCAAAGGTATGTAGGCATCCCATACGCTTTATGTGGGAAATGTCCCCTTCTTTTTCACATAATACTATTCTTTTCTTACATCCAAGAATGACAATTCATTTTATCATTTACATGAACCAAAGGATTATGCATGCCTTAGCGATTGGTATAGGTAATTCAAATGTAAAACTCATTAAGAGGCACAAAAATATAATTAAAATCTTTTTTATTCAATTTTGGGAAAACCCAACACGATTACAAGAGATATCAGTGCAGGGAGTCAAACAACTACCCTGCCAACCTAATTGTCCTAAAAATAAGACAAACCAAAGTACTCCTAAACAAGCTAACCAAAACTTTCCCAAATATATTCCTAATGAAATAACCAAATACAAAGCTTCACAAATATTACTAACTTCACAAAAACCTACTCGTAGCTGCCAGAAGATCCAACCCTATCATCATCTACATCTTGAGGTCCCAAACTTCCCCTGCTTAAATAGTATACCGGAGGTGCTCCATGGAATGCTAAGCCTGAACTAGCCTAGGAAAAACCATTATGCCTACCTCCATGATGTCAAACATGGCAAACCATCTTTGCCCAGTCTCTTTGGCCAACATTTTATCCACTACCCTCCTCCATAAACATTTCATATAGTCCTGAGAAACATGACAAACTCGTCTAACAAGTTGGGAAGGACAGGTTAACGAATGATGACTCTCCCACAGAGAGCCCAACTACATGTGCATGACTTCCGTCAAATCTTTAACAAGAAAAAAATCTAGGGTATGGGAGGCACAATATCCTCTCATCTGAATTGATGAAAGATCCTCTAAGGAAAATAGAAGGAGGTCTGTCGGAGGCCAACTAATAAAACATACTGGTATTCCCCCAGTTCCAGAATGGGATGTAACTCCCCCACCAGGGCACTGACTAAAAAAGACATCGAGCCCCGTGCTCCACAAACTAGTTTACCAAGATCTCGATGTCCAGGCCAAAGCTGATGAAATAGTGGGTGAAGAAATTCAGAACATCTACCAATGGGTATTCAGGGGGACTGCAAAAAGGAATCTCTCAAACAGCCACATGAATAACTTGACAGGGCTACCTCTCAGAAAATCAGAATGGCCTTCCCGCCAAGCATCTAAACCATTCAGGTTCTTTGCTAGTATCACCGCCACAAGATTGTGATAATATGACATCCACGCCGTAATGGCAACAAGTTAAGGGTCCACCAATAGGTCCCCGATCACCAGTAGTAGCTTCAAAGTTGAGACAAGGGTGACGTCTCCTGCATAGCCCACAACATTGACATCTCGTAGATGCACGAAATATAACACAGATGGGAGGGAAATCATTCGTCCAGTGACCAAAGATCGAGCCGTCAAAGGAGAGATATGGAGAAATTTCACTAATAATGCTTGAGAAGACTGAGAGAATTTGGGCACGGTCGCCGCCACATCGAGGTTTACCTTCAACAGAGCAGAAAACTCCCCATAGGTCGGTCAAACCTAGTCCAAGTCAAAAATAAAAAATATGATCCTCGGGGTACCAGAATTCCACTGCATCCATCAGCATGTTTCAGTTAATGGATCAATTGCGCCACAAAGAGACCCAACGCAGGTTAAAGGCATCATAGTCTAGTTGGATGAAAACATAGCTTCTAAATTCTCGAGATAATGGTAAAAATATTCACTTATGGGAAACACCATTATGGAAAATAACAAGACACAAAGCAAGAAATCAACAAGAGAAAGATAATGTGAATGGGTGAAGAAATCTCTCTACCTTCCCCTTTTTATACTTAAAAAACTTGGCTAAAGACAAGGAGCCTAAAAAATCCGGATGAAACATTACACCATCAAGGACAAAGTAACTAAAGAATGTATAATCAAAGCTTTGGGATGATTTGACTGGACTGGCCTACCAATAGGCATGCTAAGGGGTATGTCTATCACCATACCCCCATTTAAAAAAATATCCATTTTTCTTTTTTTGTCAAAATCAAAAAACTCAAAAAAATTATTATTATTCAAAAAGACTTCAGAAATTCTCTCCCTTTATATTTAACTTCTAGTGTTTCAAAATAAATTATCTTTTAAGTAATTCTAATCCTTTTTACGGTCTCAGCAAACAAAGTAAAAAGTGCATGTAGATTAAGTCATATAAAGAAAAGATAAATAAATAAAATCCCATTCATTTCATATATGTGTTGCCATCATTACATTTATTTTCTAAAACAAAGAAGAAGATAAATAAACGAGACTCAGTCCAATACCCTAAACATTTTTTGTTCTCTCCCACTCTCTCCCCCCCATGATCTGCAATGTGCACGCTTCCCCCAGTCACAAGTTGAGGAGCCTTCACTGCTAGATCTAGATCCCTCCTTAGTTGAAGCAAATGGCATAAAATATGAAGGACTCGGGATCAAATCCCTGATATGAGACATCACGAAAGACACCCAGTCCGGATGTCCCTCGTCCAGGTAGTCGACACCCGGACATGCTGCAAGAAACAAAAATAAGAAAATCAGTCAGTCTGAAGCAAGAAGAAGAAATCCAAAAGATAAAGGACAAAGATATACCTTTTGGCTGGAGAACATCCTCCGTTAACCCCAGCACCGCTGGGTCCATCGTATTAGGACGATGATGCATACTCACCGATCCTCCCCACTGGAAGTCTGATGTTGTACGAGGGATAAACAAGTCAAAAAAAGGGAACCTAAGACAACACTGCCCCTGCTGGCGACGAAGCTCCACTGATGTTGTTGGCGGAACCCATTGACCGACTCCTACCCCTACCTGAAGCCCAATGAGGTGGAGTTATATTCACCACGTCGTAGATACAAGACGACATCAACCATCTAGTCACGTAATCAAGGTAGTCGTATGTCTCCACCATGTCCATGCACATCGAATAAATCTTGCCAATCATCGCCGCCTCCCGAGCCTCCTCTGACATCTCATGAACCCGCCTCATATATCTTGGGGGCATCACCGATGGGATTATCACCCCGTCATCCTAATCTGCCGGACAACTCACTCTCTCCTAAATACTAGGAGTAGCCAAACTGGTGCACCAACAGTTAACACATCTGCGCATTCCATTCAATCACCTCCATATGATGGATGGCCATCCCTCGGGGATAGAAGGTCACCTATATTTTTCTAGAATAAAAACAATATTTGCACAATGGAAATACCAAAGAAAAGGCCTCAAGAGAAAAGAAGAGATAACTTGGTCGCTCGTCAAGACGACCAATACATTCGGTAGAAACCCCCACCGACTCATCACGTAAACCAATTAAACTCGTATGGAGCCCGATCATAGAAGTACGTCTGCAACGGACAAGAGTCAGCACTAAAAAATCAAAAATGAACTAAAAGAAAATGTATAAAGGAAAAATGAAAAAAGAAAGGTACCTCCAGAAGATACGTGGCTTCCGTAAAAGTCTACTGGAAACACCGACTGAAAGCATGCAAATAGGAATAAAGCGCCAAAGTCAGGCTCCCATAATTAAGGAGAGGGATATTCAAAGAAACCCTTAAGTATGGTAAAAACTATAAGTGGACAACGTCGTCGCTCGAAGCCACAAGAAATCCTCCCAAAAATAAAAGATTAAATAAACGAGCCACCTGACAAACTTGTAGCCTGTTGGTCTCATCAATCTATCAACTCAAAAAAACGTATCGAAGAATAGATATATGGATAAAGTCCACCTAGACTATCTATCCAACATCGCCCAGCGCCGTAACCACAGTCGCCGGTGTCCTCCTCAGGGATCGGTCCACCTCTATCTCCATCCCCTAGTAGTCTATCCCCAGCAGCTACTGTACATCAATGGGGGTCACTGTCATCTCCCCAAAACCCAAATATATGGTGTGGGTAGTATCCCACTACCTCTCCCACAGAGCACATAAAACATCGACCGAGCGGTACGTCTCATCCAATGAAAATGCCAAACTATCGAAACCCGTGTAAAAAACTATCCAACGAACCCCCGCAAGAAGGTTATCCCACACATCTCTAAATATCGTCGTCCCTCAAGAGTGAAGACTTGTCGCATCAATGTCAGTCCGTCAAAATAGAAGAGAAACCTTTGGTCAAAATTTAAAGGAACAAGAAAATATAAAAAGAATGCGAAAAGGAATGTCAAAAGTCACACGGTACTTATATAACCCTCAGGGTTCCTCACCCTAGACGGTCGATGATGGGAATGCTCATGAAAATGAGTCTTCTAATTGGAAACAGGCTCAAACAAATCAAAGGCCTTCTCATTACCCAACATTAAGGGAACCATGGCCCGCCACTCCAAGTTCGCCCATTCGTCAATACCTAACCACACCATGTGGGTCTCGCTGCTAAAAAAATTTGCCATTTTCTAATCACAAATGAGGAAAGAATACAAGAACATATCGCAGAAGAGATAAGCAGAAGATAGAAAAGCTTAAAGTTGTGAGAAATGAAGAGAATTCGACCTGTTTTATAAGAGGCTAAGGGGTATGCCGATCGGTATTCCCCTGACACCCATCGATAGACATTATCCCCTCCCTTTCCCAAGGCAGTCCAAAAGACCATGCCACTACCGTTTGGCAACCCCTACAACATGCTGATCGGCAACCCCCCTGAAATTTTGTTCAAAAAATTCCCCAAAAAATTCTTAAAATTGCCAAATAAATATTAGAACATGTATTCACCAAGAGAACCATTTTTTAAGCTCCCAAATCTCCAGACGAATTAATACCACGTTTTATCCCCAACTTAAAACCCTAAAAATCAAGGAATCTATTATCACTCCGCAATGGAATCCCGAAGACTTCATTATTAGTAGAAATCAAATGCGTCCTAAGCATAGCTACCCATTTTCTAGAAGGAATTCTTGAATAAAAAATTTCCCTAGAAAAATTCCAAATTTCCTAATCAGAGTTAGAAACCTTAACCGAGCATCTTTTCCCAGCAACACATTCTCCAGTGGAATCCCAAAACCTTAAATCATCAACTGTTTCAATAAGCATAATTTCCCGACTAAGAATTGCAGATTACCAAGCAAAGATATTTCTTCCCCAAAAGACATAATCCCCAGACACATGTCTCCTCCCTAGTTGAGGTTCAAATAAGTAATTCCCCAAGAGAGCTATTCCCTACACTCTCATCTTTAGGTCCTCCGGATTAACCTTGACCCTTAGAATTGGTCGCTCCCATTTAAGGTCCTTGGAATTGACCTTGACCCTCAGAATTGATCATTTATACTTAAGGTCCTCACAATTAACCTCGACCCACAAAATTGGTCTCTCCTACTTAAGGTCCTCGAAATTGACCTTGACCCTCAGAATTAGTCGCTCCCAACTTAAGGTCCTCAGAATTGACCTCGACCCTCAGAATTGGCCACTCCCTACTTAAGTTCCTTAGAATTGACCTCGACCCTCAAAATTGGTTGCTTATAACTAAATGTCCTCAGAATTAACCTTGACCCTCAAAATTGATCGCTTCCACTGAAGGTCCTCAGAATTGACCTCCACCCTCAAAATTGATCGCCCCTAGCTTAAGTTCCTCAGAATTGACCTCAGCCCTCAGAATCGGTCGCTCCCTACTTAAGATCCCTGAATTGACCTCGACCCTCAGAATTGGTCGCTCCCATCTTATGGGCCTTATAATTGACCTCGACTCTCAGAATTAATCGCTCTTACATTAGGTCCTCAGAATTGACCTCAGCCCTTAGAATTATCTATCCCCCAGCATTACCTTGAGTCCTCAGAATTTACCTCGACCCTCTAAAATGGCCATCCTCGTCCCTTTAGGTCTGCAAACCTTTCCTAAAACATCACATGTTATCTATTCGATGGATTTCACTCATTCCAAGTTCATCTGTCGAGGGGATCTATAGACACCACACTCAAGGACCCCTTAAGTCTCTCATTAGGCCCCTAGCACCTCCTCGACTCACTACAAATCCTTGGTCATACTCTAAGTACTGATCTAGAGACCATCGGGTGCTCCCGGGCCCCATTTGACTCCGATCAACTCCATCGTGAGATCCAAAGTTCATGAATCTTCAAAGGGATCTGAATCCCCTTTTCAACGATCCATCATGTGCACGAATTAGCATATCGGTTCGGACAAACATACCATTTTAGAATTGAAAATTGATCTAGAGGCCACTGAGCGCTCCTGAGCCCCGATTTTACCCTAAACAACTTCACCATCAGAGTAAAAGCTCAAAGGATCCTAAAAGAGCACTAAAATCTCTTTCCAATGGTTTACCCCCTGTGCGAAAAAACATAACAGTTCAGACGAATGATTCATTTTCTGTTAAAAAATGATCGAGAGGCTACGGGTGCTCTCGAGCTCCGTTTGACCAAGGTCATCTCTTCAAATTGAACAAGACTGAATGAATATTCGAAAGGCGCTTAATACCTTTTCTGATGATTTGCCTCATACATGAATCAACTTTACGGTATGGACGAACAATTCGTTTTACTCTAAAAGGTCACCGGGCACTTTCGGGCCTCGATTGACCGATGTCAACTCTGCGAATCGAGTGAAGCCATTTGGAACGTCGAAGTTCCTTGCATAAACTTTCCAATGGTCCACCCCGTGTGCGATTATAACTTACGTTTTGGATGAATGATCCATTATCGTTCGATGATCTCCCATCCAAAGGACTAACGGGTGCTCTCCAGCCTCGTTTGACCTAAATTCAACTCTTGAACCCAGGAGAGACCCAAAGAACTCTTTAAGGTATCTGAATTATCTTTCTAAATGGTATGCCCCATGCGTGATTGTGATTTACAGATTTTTTTCTATATCCATTTTTCCTGAAAAATCTACACGAAACTACCGATCGACTGGTCCATTTCATTGACGCTTGGTAGTGTGTCTAGGGTCACCTATTGATTGGCAGGGCTAGTGATATCCCATTAAGAAGTACCTCTACCCTATATAAGGAGGTAATGATCTCTCTTCCAAGATACACCTTAGATCCATCAATATCAGTGATCTCAACAACATTCTTTTGCAATCAGCGAAGCTTCCTTGTGTGAAATTCCTTTTCATATTTCAATCCCATCATTTTCCTACCCAATTTAGCAAAAATCTACTTCTCTCTTATTCAACATTCATCTCAACTTGCAAGGAAGCTCATCATGGATCAACATCAAGCCTCAAGTCTCTAAAAAAGGTCCAAATACCATTTTCTCTCTCTAAATTTATATATTTTCGCATCAATTATATAAATTCTCAATTTAGCTTTTAATTTAGATCATACATATCAACATCTCATCCTTTATTAGTTATATTTCACATATTTTATTTTCTATAAAAACCCAAAAACAACGAAAATAGGGTTACATCTATAAATTTCAACGAGATTATTCACGCATTTTCTCAAAACTACAAGTACCTTTTCTACACACACACACACACGCACATATAATAAACTCCCGTTTGAATATATGAGATAAAACCCACCCTTGTGTTGCATGCAAACTCTGTGGACTTTAATGCCTTTATAGGCTACGTAGGCATTTCGGACTAAAACCCGAGACTCGAGTCCAATTTTTCTATTTTCATACTTTCATATCATTACAATTTTATCCATACATTATTTTATATATATATCATACTTGTGATTTATATTTGTGTTTTATCTGACAAATATTATCGTTCCATTATAACGATCAATATCTCGATACACGCATACATCATATTTTATAATTATTATTTTGGGAACATTTCTTTGGACGACCTCACTCTATCTTTTCCATTATATGAGTCGAGCGATTTTGATCTCCATTTATATATACACACACACAATCACATAATAAAGAAATTAAGGAAAATAGTAACATAAGCCCATAAGAGACGAGAATGGCAGGATTGGTGCTTGAAACCTCCTAATTCCATAACTTAGCCCCCGAACCTGAGAACTATTGGTTTTGTAAGCATTAGTTTGTCTTTGATGCCGCTCTCTTGAGGTAAGGACATGTTCTTTTACCTATTTTGTGCAAAATATGATGGATACTCCATCTATATACATCACCCCACCTCGGCGATGGCCGAATCTCTCCTGGAAAAGGGAGAGAGATCTTCTCTCCCTCTCCAACCACGCATGCTTAAGCGCCGACCTCCGAGACGGAAGAAAATTTAAAGGGATGTCCATAAACTAGTCTTTATACTGTTTGGTCCTCGCTTTCAGTTTCTTGCAGAGCTTCAATAAGGCCTTGAAAATCTGGATACTAACGCCTGAATCCAAAATCCTCCCAAAGTTTGAGGTAGGAGGGATGTAGTCCTCTACAATAATAGGCTACAGACAACACAAGGGATAAAAAATATAACATACATCAACATAATTAAAAGAAAAATAAGCATCAGTAAAAGCATAAGTCATTATCACTTATCAATAGTCGAAGGAAAAAAGCCAATATAGTTAGAGAAAGGAAATTGCAAGGCATGAGCAAAAAAAAGAAAAAGCCCTAAAACTATGGAATTTTACTCCTTCACCTGCTCGGAGCTTTTTATTGCCTTCCTTTTTCTCAATATCCCTACTTTATTGGTTGAAATCCATTCAAACCTCAGCAGAATCCTTCTCAGCATGGTTGGCAGGCTGACCAACTAGAACCTCTTCTTCAGCAAGTGGAGAGGGTCCAGGAGAGTGAAGCTGGAACATGTCAAATTTTGGAGGGACTCCCGCTGCTCCCAAAGCTTGATCCCACCCTTTACGTAGGCAATCTGTATCTTAGCATAATTATAGTCCACATTCCATGCTTTTAGATAGCTATTATCTTTCATGCCTGGGATCTCTTCCTCTAACATCTAAACCTTCCCGACCAGGCCTAAATGTTCTTGATTGAGCTTCTCATTCTCTGTGACCATCGACTATTGGTTACCCGAAGATCGACGTAGGCCTTTGCCAATATCTCATTCTCTCCCACTTAAGTGTAGCACGATCATCAGCTAAGTCCTTTTCAGACATTTTCCGGGCTTCTTTCAACTCCTGGTTATTCTTGGACTGGTTAACATGACCATCCAGAAGGGTAGTAAAGTCAAACAAAAACTATAAAGATAGAAATAAGGATTAACATACAGAACATGAACATAGAGAAAATATAAGAGAAAAATAGGATATTTACCAGAGAAAGTCCTTAGGCAGACTTGAGTTCAAACTGGGCTCACCCTAGCCGCGAGGAGCGCTCATGGTCGACTGCGAACATAACCCCTTTCAAAAATTAGGGGGAAAGCATGGGAGTATTGGCCACACTGGACTCCTTAGCAGTTAGAGTAAAGAAGGGCTTAGCAAGAGCCTTCAAGGATGACTTCCTCTTGGCCTCCTTCCTCTTTCTCTCCTCTTCTTTATTTTTTCCATCTCTCCTCTCTTATCTTCTTCGTATATGCTCTTCTCCATCCCCTTCTCCTTATCCTTTCCCTTGGCCCCTAAGATTGAGACACTAAGCTTAGGGGAGTCCCCCTCTGCACTTTCAGAGATTTTATGTTATCAGACAATACAACTTGATCATCATCATTAATATTTAACACTCTACTCTTCATAGGGGGTGCTATATACTCCTCCTCTTCTTATTCTTCTTCTACTTCCTCTTATTCATCTTCCTCTTCCTCTTCCACAATTGGTTCAGAGGGCCCTTCTTTAGGAATTTAGGATAGGGACATTGTCAATTGGATGAGCTATAAATCTATGGGTAATGTTTTTTGTACTCAAGTAAATAAACTACAACACGAGGGTGCTTTCCATCAGTAATTCTATCTTGGACTCTTTAGGCTTTGAGTACATCAATAATTCTCGGATCGCGAAGTTCATGCTTTTTATTTTGCTCACGAGATGCAAAACAGAGGAAGAGAACATAAGTCAGAGAAAAGGAAACAAAATTAGAAAGAAAATAAAAGTAAAAGAAACAACATGCAAACAAAAGAAGAAAGATAATGACATATTCGATCCTCTCCCCAGTTTAGGGATTCAAGGACCTCGGTACCTTGCGCCTTCAGGTAGGGGAGGATGTTGCCAATTTATGGAAACAAATCCTTTCCCCCAATAATCTTTATGGGAGTCAGGAAGATTCATGACTAAAACCCTATCAACTCTTCTCGTTTTTAAGTACAAAATAATGTCATTGTTTCATGACCAAACATAGCAGTAACAAAGCTCAACAAGCCTCAAGTTTGTCCCATACATTTCATTTATTACATAGAACCCATTCATAATTTTCTAAATATTTGGGGCACAGTGGGAAGGGATGACATCAAAATACTTGAACAATCTCAAAAAAGGGGGTATGGGGGAAAAGTTAAACCCCATGTGTAATCAAGAGGGTATGATTCCAGTGCCCCTCTATGTCATGAACATCTTTGGGGATGGGGGCACAATCAATTTCAACCCATTCTGGAATGTTATAAGGCCTCATAAACTCTATTACAGGTTTGTTATCAAGAAGAGCCATGGATGACAAAAGACCTCTAATAATAGAAAAAGGCTAGTCGAAATAGTGAAAGAAAATAGGAGATTATAAAAACTTACAGAACTTTATGGACAACTCTGAGATTATGAAGAACTGAAGAAGAATATGCACTAGAAGTTTTGTGGACGAGGAAGGTTTGAAAGATGACGACTGAAGGTGATATATTTGGGCTTGAATCTCGCACTAATGATGGTGCACAAGTCTATATGAGGATTCTATTGCTCCAATTTCTTTCTTGGACCATCGCACCCTCACCTCTTCAATAAAATCATAAGTTTGCCATGGTGTTTGACCTCGAACGAGCGCACCCTCATAAGTTTACAAGTATTACAAGCATACCATGCCGGTTTTAAAACAGTTTTAGGCCTTGAGCCTTAAACTTAGTTAAAATATGTTGGCCTAAATTCTTAGCATAAAGATTAGAGGGGCAATTTTGGGGCTTATTTATTCTGTCCAAAGTGTATCCGACCATCCCAACGTAGATAGTGTAGCGCCCGACCCAAATAAGTTATTTATTTGAACCTGTGTATTTAATATGTGCTTACATGCATAGAGATATACTCAAATCGGTTACCAAGAATCTCGAAGGAGATATTCAGGATAACCACGAGTTATCTACAAGCTAATTGAGTTCTTTGTACAACTCAATCACTTATTTTCTATAACTATAAATTCTAAACTCTGACCCGGGGCAATGGGATGAAACCTTGATTATTGAGAGAAATTAATAAGAACAGAGTAACCTCTCCGTGGATGTAGGTAAGTTGTGTGTGATTATTTTCTTTCATATCTATATTGCTTTCTGGATATTCTTATTGTGATAACTCTTGCATTCACAATTTCTTACTGAAACTCTTATCTTATCCTAGCTTAAGAAATTTTGTAAACTTTCTGGAAAATCTAGAAATCTCTTTGGGATCTAAAACTCCCTCACTATCTTAATCCAACACATCGTCCTTGCGAATTTTTAAATAAACACTCTTCTTTTCATATTACTTTCTAGAAGAACACTATTCATCTTATAAGCTTGGAGATCATCGATATATTCTTAGACTCTCATAATATCAACATTGCTAAGAGAATATAGGACCGTGACTTTGGCATTAAATCTTTCATGCAACGTTCTTAAGTGTTTCTCATAACTCTCGGTTTAGGTATAGGCTCACCTAAGTTAAACGATGAGTTAATAATATCTAACAATTTGGCATAAATCTTATAAAAAGACTCACGCTCTCCCATTTTAGTATTTTCAAATTTAGTTGTCACATTTTGTAATTTAGAAACCCTAACCATGATAGGGTCCTTGTGTGCATATTTTAAATTTCCCATACATGTTTAGCACTCTCACACGTCATAATATGTCTAAATTCTCCAGTTGTAACAACGTAAACAATAGCATTCACATCCCTAGAATAAAACGGTGTGGCAACTTGGACCGAAGAAAATTCACTTTAACTAAACCATTTTCAGTAAAAGGAGACCACCCTTTCCCTATGGAGTTCCTTAAATTCTCATTGATAGAATTCAGGAAAAATCTCATCCACTCCTTATACTAAGGTTATTTATGAACCATCAAACACAGGAGGCCGGGTAATGGAACTTCCCTCATGGTTAAAATACATCTTAAAACCCTAATAGTGCACTAAACAAGGATCAATACAATAATGTAGTGAAACTCGCTCTCATACCAATTTGAGAAACGAAAGTGCTAAGGTTATGGATTACCAAAACCAAATTTATTCTCAATTAAATTAAGAGAATGAGCAATAAACAAGTTTCAATTCCAGCCCCGATTAAACATGAGTTGTAAAACATTAGTCCAATTTTGTCTTTCCTAAGCATGCATCTAGGTTATATTTGCATGAATAAAATCAACAAACCACAACACCGCGATGTACGAGGAAAACTCATAATAGGAAAAACCTCGGACGATCTAGCCTATACAAAGTCCACTATGATATATGATTTCATTCAATAACGAAAAATAACATACTCACAACTAGACTCCTTCAATCATGATTCACTCTTCCAGCCTCTCCTTGAACATTCTTCCTAACTACACCGCATGAATTCACTTATGATCTTCACAATGCATATGCCTCAAGCGTCTTGGTGTCCACCAATATTTTGCTAGAAAATCATCATCGCAACAAACATATGATCCACCGCGAGAAACTAATCTTCATAAGATGAAGAGTAAACTTATTCTTGGTCCAAGACACTTGATATCTCAAATATGAATATAATCTTAGTTCTGGGATCTTAAAAAATGGGTGTAAACATAGCAAAAAGAGGCCTAGGTTTTCTCTTTGCAAAGCAATTTTTGAAGCCTTTCTTCTTAAAAACTATTTATTGTGCCTTGTGCTTATAGGTTTTCAAAAAAATATGCTGATACCTGAATCGAATTGAGTCGTTTGAATGGAGTCTAGTCTCCTTTGAATGACTTTGGCAACCTTGTTCAAGTGAGACGTAAGGTCGTTCAAACGAGATACTGAATCCTGTTATAAGGGATATTGTGCGAGCTTTGAATGAGACCTTATTATCTTGACAGAAAGTTTTTTTTTAAGCTCATTTGAGAGAACACCTCAAGATTGTGTGAACGAGATCCCAACTCATTCAAACAACCCCAACAAACTCGTTTGACGAAAATAAATGTCATTTGAATGACTTTCCTAAAAAAATTCTTTATTTTTTTTTAGAAAATGGCGTCAATAAAATTTTAAACACCCAAACATAAATTCCAGGTATCAACATAATAAATACTTTATACCTTTTTAGAAATACTAAAGTTGAAGAAGAAATTCGACATGTATAAGATGTAGCTTTCACTCGGCCATTACGGTCTTCAATATGCATAGGCTTGAGTGACAAACTGAACACAATCCTAACCTATGACTCAAGTAATTTTGTCCAAATGTATAAAGCTAATCTTATAAAATTTATAATAAACGGTAAATTTGGCACAACAAAAATTTGTCCACACAAGAGTCCAACTTCTCTGATTGAGATATAAAATCACACATCCGGTAACTAAAGCTTTGCACAACTATATATAAGATCTTGTGGCTATTTCATCCACTGCCAATTGATTTTGGGTTGAATGTTCTAATATTTAACATGGTAGTAGAACATGATATACAGGGGTCAATTACTCCGGAACATGTTGGGATATAAAGTTCGTGAAGAAAGATAGAAAAATAAACTTATTTGATCAATATATGTGCTTGACCCATTTTGCATGTAAAACCCTCAACCCTTTTTTGTAAAACTATAACTACTTGTAATTGAAATAAACCACAAATATAAACAAATAAATTAAATGTACCATAAAAATATGTCAAACGATTAATTATAAATGAAAGTGAAGTATTGTCTACAAATGAAATTTATTAATGTGTGTATGTTCCAAATGACTGTTTGTGAAATATAAAATACTTGTGACAACATTAAATATGTAAATAATTAAAATTGAATTATTTTTTGTCATAATGAATAAAGAGATATCGTTAAATTCACAACAGAAAAGAAAGAGTTTGTGTGACATTGCAAAATCCCTCAAAGCTCAAGGTTGAATATGCAACTACCCTTTACAAATGTAACAATTTGACAAATACAATATAGAGCGCAAGTTATAATAACAATTTCAAAATAATAGATTCCTTATATATAGATACATATTTAATTCAATATAACATAACAAGAATGTTGAAAATACCAAATGCTTTTCAAGAAAGTGGGCAAAAGGCTTGATGGGAAGTGAAGTTTACTCCCAAATTGTCTCTCTTAGTTATGACATCCATTTTTTTAACAAAGGAAAGGAGGCCTTATTATAATAAAGGAATTGTACAAGACTGATTACACATAGCTACTCTAGGACTAATAGTGTTACCAAAGTCCTTTCGTAAAAAAGGAGTTAAAAAGTTCGAAGGTATAGAAAAGTACAAAATAAAACATGCATATTAACGAAAAATAGGGCATCAACGCAACTATTAGCTACCCTATAACAAAAAGTGAGCCGGATGTGATGTAACTATCCTGGATTAAAATCTGGTGGCCTTGATAAGTCGCCTATTTCATGTAAGTCATAGTAAAACCAAGATGGAAATCCATTTCAAGTTCAATATCGAAAAAAAAATTATAAAGCATTATCAAGACCCATTTTTATGGCCCAAAGTTCCTCTATGACCGAGGTAATGTTGTTAATCTTAGTAGTGAAAGTCGATAGAAAATAGCCTTGATTCCACAATTGTAGTCTGTTTATTTTTTGTCAATGAGCACCATCCGTCTTTAGTTTCACAAAGTGCTGAGGTGGACTTAGGGGTATTCGCGATACGGTAAAAACCCGTAAAATTAGTTGCAATGGTTTACGTTTTTTATTTACCGAAACCGAAATTATCCAATTTTTTGTAGTTGGTTTTAGTTTTAACGTTTTAAAAACCAATTTACCAACTGTACTGATTTACAAAATTATTTTAGGCATAGTTTTTATAATTTTATCCACATGCAAACAAACTATTAGGCTTAATTATTTTCAACCTTAGATATCCTTTCTATTCTAACGGTTAAAGTGAGAATAATTTCCTTAACCCTAAAACAGTCGTCCAAGCTCATTTTCAATCTCTCACTCTCAAACCAAGAAGCTGCACAAGCTCTCGTCTCCTCCTTTTCTATTATGAGAGCTCGTCCCCTATTTCCAAGCGCTCTCTCTCTCTCTCTCTCTTCCAAAGTATGTTAGTAAACTTTGCTAATTTTGTTAACAGTTCTCTATACTAATCAATACCTTTGTTAACATTTCTGTTCTGAGCAGTATGTTTTGTTTTGTTAAGATGACAATACCTTTGTAAACTTTGTTAACATTTCTTTTCTAATCAATACCTTTGTTATTTTTATTTTGTTATCAATACCTTTGTTAGTAATAAACTTCGTAAAAATATAGTCATTTTAGTAACAAATATATTGTTTGTTTGTTAAATTTGATTTGTATTTATCTTTTGATTATTTTTGCAGAATTTCATATTGCAATAATGAAGGGGCGTGGATTTAGGGAGGTCTTGATAATGTTGTTCAACCACACAATCACAGGTACCAAAAATGTTGTTGGATTTTTGAACAAAAAAAATTTGTTCAATGTTGTTCCTACTGCTCTAGTTTTTGCTATGTTTTGATAATGTTGTCCAGCCATTCGTAACCTGATATGGGCTTCATTAAAAAATTTAAATTATTTCAAACAATTTGAATTAGTTCTCTTTAGATTGCAGTATGGGTGGCCATAGGCCCGAGGCCCGCCCAGTCCGCCCAATAAAAAATAGGGCTTTGGTAAGGTGAATAGGCCCGCAAAGCGGGCTTGGCAAAATTTTATAGGCGCGATTTTTTTTCGGGCGGGCTTGGGCATGAGTTCTTAAGCCCGATGAGGCCCGGCCCGGCCCGAGGCCCGAAATATATATATAGGGGGGAACTTTTATAAATATAGAAACGTATACCAAGTCTTTTCATATAGAGTAGGAAACTTTATATATGTACTTTGTAATATATGGAGTTTAAAACAGATTTTTAATTAAAAAAAATCGTCTTTAAATAAAAAAATAGGTATTTTAATTTAAAAAAAATATTTTAATTAACATAATAAGGCCCGATCGGGCGGGCCTGGGTAAAGAGCTTTCAAATCTGGGCGGACTTGGAATTACATAATAAGGCCCGATCTAGGCCCGAGCGGGCTTGGGATAACACTTAATTTTTCAAGCCCGGTCCGAGCCCGACCAAGCCTGCCCAGGCCCGGCCCACGGCCACCCCTAAATTGCAGTAGCCATGACAAAAATGGTATTTACCGTAAAGAGAAATTTACTGAGTACTACTAAAATTACCGCAAAGAGAAATTTCCGTATTTATTGCAAAGAACCAATTTTACTAAAAAACCAATTTTATCGCAAAAATCGATTTTGCCGATGTCCTGCACGGTTTGATTTTTGTTTATGGGTTGGTATACCAACTCGTAAAACTGGTCATTTTGATTTGATGATGTAAAAGTTGGTATGGTATTGGTATGATCCATTTACCAACCAAACTGACCGAAAACCAACCCTACTTCTAGTAAATACGAAATATTTGACGAGGATGAGAAATTGCTGGAGATGGAGTGTCATTAGATCTTTGAAATTTATGAATATGTTTATATACAGTAGACTTAAAAAATGTAACACTTAAGGGATAATTAAAGATGTTTTTGAATTTCCACAGGTTTCATATTGTAAGAATAGACTGCTTTGAGTAGTAGAGGAAAATATTTTTAGATATGGTAACAAGATTGAAGGAGTAGTATTTGGCCGGGGATTGTTGGATCAAAAATGAAATAAACACTGGCATTCGATGAATATATGATTATTAATATTCGAAAGAGCACCGAGTGAGCATAGCAGGGAAGGAATTCTATGGTAATAATAAAGAATGTTTGTTGTAAGTAAACCAGTGTATGCTAGGAACTAGAGGAAATATTTTATTTTCTGTAGACATACGATTTTCCACAAATTATTCCATGGTAAATTTGGTAAGTGTTGTGAGAATGGCGATTGTGTGATCCAATCATATGTTGACTTCACACTAAGATGTCCAGAGTGATGTGGGATCCAAAAAGGAGTATCTAGTATAGGATTTGTAGGCCAATAAATACCTCCAATATCATGAATAGTATCTATAGGAAGTATCGATGTTAGAAGAGAAAGGCTCTAATTCTTGGAATGTGTTTTATAAATTTTTAGTTTTGCAAAAAGAATGTCCTATGGTATGTTTTCATTTAAATTGACTAATGGGGTGTCCTCGACTCATGAATGATAACAAAAGGTAATGTTTCCATTGAGAAGGTATCCATTTAATACCGGTGAAAAACTGAAATATTAGAGGGTGTATCTTTTTCCAAAACCAACAGGAGGTCAAAGGTGCTCAAGATTGTAAAAGGTGTTTGAGGAAAATATTTTCTCTTTATTATATGACACAAAAGATTAGTAGACGGAGTCAATTTTTCCCAAGACAATTTATGCATGAATGCCTCACTTAGTGCATGTAAGTTACATATACCCAAATCTCTACGATGTTGAGGGAGAGTGGTGATACGATAAGGAATAGTGGGACATTTGTGATTGTGAGTAGAAGAGTTTAAGATTTTTTTTTTGTAGTTTAGTTTAAATTTCTTTAGGAATTTCTTCAATTTATCTATCAAGTATAAAAAAGGGTTAATTACAGTGGAGCCCCTGAACTTTGTCTCTATTTGAACTTTCCACCCTATTCTTTTAATTTTTTTAATTTACACACTTTACATTGAAAACAGCTACAAGTAGCCTCCCGCCATCTAACTCTGTTAATTTTTGACAAAAAATCGTTAGTCATATGCGTGGCACATGACCTTAGGTAAGGGCATTTTTGTCCAAATCTAATGATTTTTGAAAAATATCTTTAAATAAATATAAAACATTTAAAAATTAAGAAAATACCAAAAAAATACTTTAAAAATATAAAAATGGAAAAACTTCTCAAAAAATGAATATATATTTAAAATACCAAAAATATTAAAAAATTTAAAAACTAATTACTGAAAAAATTATTTCCCACAAAAATAAATTATTGCCGCCAATAAAAAAAGTGTTTTCATTGATATAAAATTTCTAGAAAATACCAAAAAAATTTACAAAATTTTGAAAAATATTTAAAATCTGCAAATTTCTAAAAAAAATAATTCAAAAAAATATATTTAAAATAATTGGTGAAAATAGGATTTTTTTAATGATTTCCAGCAATAACAAATTATTTCCAAAAAAAAATTATTTTCCACATAAAAAATCGTTTCCCACAATTTTTTTTCAACAATATAAATTATTTCCAGCAAAAGAAATTATTTCCACTCAAATAAATTAGAAAAAAATTATATATTTAAAAACAATATATATATATATATAAGGAAAAAAACAAATCTCAACCCCACCTCCACCCCCCCCCCCCACCATCACCATCCCCAGCCCTGCCCCCACCCCTTGCCAGCAACCCCGCCCAGCCCCCCTCCGCAGCAGATATGATCTTCCTCACCCCAAATCTATTCGTGGGTGACTGTGTGTGTGTGTGTGTGTGTGTGTGTGTTCGTGGGTGTCTGTGTGTGTTTGTGAGAGAGAGAGAGATGGAGAGAGAGCAACAAAAGTGAGAGAAATGTGTTCATGCGTGTGTGTGAATTTTTTTTTTTTTTTTTTTAAAATACCCTCACTTAAATGTCCAACATACCATCACTTAAAATCCACATGTAACTCACGCGTTCCATATCCTCCCAAAAAAATTACGGCAATCACGTTTTGATGCAACTTGAACTGTCTGTTAAACTATCGGATGTAAATTGAAAAAATGAAAGAATGGGGTGGAAATTGCAAATATAGACAAAGTTCAGGGGGGGCAATGTAATTAACCCTGTAAAAAGTTGTTTAAGTAAAACAACCCTTAATGAGAGGAAGTTTTATATACTTGTCAAGATCGTGATATAAATTAAAACCCGAAGTATGAAGTGTAATATTTTTAATTTGTCATGGAGTGTGATGACTAAATGATGAATTACTTTTCCACAATAAGTAGCTTGTCATGAGAGTAAAAAAATATTCTAAGATGCTCTTAAAATGTATTAAATTTAAGGATTTCGTTGGAAGAGAAAAAATGCAATCATTAGACAAAGCAGAAGGAGAAGCATGTATAATAGTTTGTCTATTTATTATAGCTAATAACCCTTAAATGTAACACCAACATTCGTAGAGCACCTCAAATCGCTGTAGCATAAGATTTTGTTTCATGCATTAATTTCACGTTCGATGTGCCGTATAAAAGGCCAGATGTGATAGGATAAGAGTAGGGTTGAATAGGATATGGATGGATCGGTTACGATTTACTCCAAACTGTATTTGGAACAGTTTCGAATAAAAAGATGAGATGTGATATAATAATATAATCATTTGTTTGAAATGCTCCGGATATGATTAATTTGTCTCCAATTTTTCAAAAACACCCTTATTTCATATTTAATAATAAAAGAATACAAAAATTAATTGTTATCACATATTTTAACTCAATAACATAGTATTTAATTCCACGTGGGATGTTAAAAAAAATAATATTATAAGATGATAATAATGAGATGCAAATTTGTATTTATAATTTGTACACAGTCAACCATGAGTAATCACTTACGCACATACAAAAATTATGTGCACATAAACTAGCCTTCGAAAATAATGAGATAGTAAAA
The DNA here is from genome assembly GCA_949130495.1 of Sambucus nigra. Taxonomy (NCBI): domain Eukaryota; kingdom Viridiplantae; phylum Streptophyta; class Magnoliopsida; order Dipsacales; family Adoxaceae; genus Sambucus; species Sambucus nigra. Next base: position 85,074,044 of record OX422223.1, on the reverse strand, counting down.
TTGGTTTTTTACTATCTTCTCTTTCAATTCAAAACAAAGCAGCCACAAAAAATTGCTTGAACCCACAACTGAGTAACTTTGATTTTACCCAAAATAACCATCGAAAACATACAAAAACAAACAAACCGAATGGTACATAGCTTTCAACTTGTCTAGCAGGTGGGTTAATAACATATAAAAAAAATATTTGTAACAAAATATTAGCGGCGGGTTAACAACACATAACTTTCTACTTGTCTAGCAAGTGGGTTAACATAATATTTGTATTGATTTAAACCAAAATAGTAGTTCATGATAAAACAACAAACATATAAAAACAGGAACAAAATAAGAAAAGAGGAGAAAGTTACCTAGTCTGATAAAAAAATATGAATGGTGAGTTGTGTGAATGAAAGGGAAGACGATTGCTATCTAATACTTGAGAGAGTGCAAGTTGAGTGAGCTTTTTTTACTTAATAATGGCATGATAGTAATTTTCAATCAAATCTTGACACCGGGTAATTTTACACCACCTTGGAGGTGGGATTTAGTTATCCCACTCCTTGTGAGATAAGGACTTCACTTGGAATAACTTATCCCATCTCATATACCATTCTAAACTACACCAAATATTGGATAGGATAATTTTATCCAATACGACCCCTCTTATACAGTACATCAAACGAGACCTAAGGCTTTTTTGTACATTAAAAACCTTGAGGGAGACCGTGGCACCCCTCTGTTGGGGCATAGCTTTTCCCTGCCTCGGGTGATTTATGGCTTAAACATTTTATTGATGGGTGGTTCTAAAGGTATCTTCAAAATTTACACCTAATACTACTACAAAATGTTTTTAAACACAATGTACAATTTTTTTAAAGCATGCAGTGGTGTCCGGTATAAATTTTGGTGATAACATTAACTAGTGTCGACTCTAAGTGTAGGCAAACTAGGCAATCATCTAGGCCTCAATTAATTGTGGTCCCCAAATTTAATAAAAAATTGGTATAAAAAATATTTTAAAAAATTTAGTTATAAAAAAAAATAGAGGTTATCACTTAAAAATGGTGCCCGAAAAAATAAAACTTGTTCAACTTAAAATCAATTACAAAATAAACGCCCAAAATAAAAAGCTTAAAGACCCATATACACTTATAAGTCTAATCCAAATAAGCCCCAACCCACACAACTTAACCCACTTTTAGTGCTTTGGTAATGCTCTAGGAAAAATTAGGAAGAAATGGGAGCAATCCGAGTATAAGAATATATGAGTGCTTTTCTTATGTTTTGGCAAAGTCCCACATCGGTTGGATGTGAGTATTTTATTGCTACTAGATCTTATAAATAGTCTTGAGTGTGAACATTAAAAATTAGTTGACTAATCTTTAAATAGTGGATCAATTATAACTTCAAAGTTTTGGTTTGAATTGTTATTTTAGTTTTAAAAAAATTGATTAAGTATAAAATAATGTTAAGCCTAATTATTTTTTGTTTGTTTAAATTTCATTGAAAATCATGTTATTTTGGTTATGTGGCCATCCCGATAAAGATAGCGCACCGAGCCTCCTTTCTCTCTCTGCTCCTTTTTGCTTAAAGGAGGAGTGAGATGGAGAAGGAAGGGGGATCAAAAGGTCTCACGTCCTTACTTAGGAATGCTTCGGCTGTCGTCGGTGTGAGGTAAATGTAAAAAGATGGAGTCGACAGCCTATTTTGCATAAAACAAGCAAAAGAACATGTGGTCGCCTCGAGAGAGAGGCATCAAGGACAAACTGATTCATACGAAACTAATAGTTCGAGGATTTGAGGTGTAAGTTATGGAATGAGAAGGTATTAGGCACATATCCCTCTCTTTTGGTCTCTCGTGGGCTAGTGTTATTGTTTTCCTTTATTTCTCCATGAAGTGTGTGTATGTGTGTGTGTGTGTATATATAATGGAGATCGGAATCGTTCAACTCATACCATGGTAAATGTATAGTGAGGTCATCCATAGGAATGTTCCCAAAATAATATATATAGAAAATACGATTTGTGCGTTTATTGTGATATCGATCGTTATTATGAAACGACAATATGTGTTGGATCAAACACTAATAAGCATAATATGTATATTAATGCAAGAATATGATAAATATGAAAATGAGAAAAATTGGAGGATTGAAAAATTAGAATATTGGACTCGAATCTCGGGTTTTAATCCAAAATGCCTACGTAGACTATAAAGGCATCAAAGTGCACGTATTTCGAATGCATCATGGGGGTGGGTTTTATCCTATAGATTCGAGCAGGATTTTCTTTTATGTGTGTGTGTGTAGAAAAATATATTTTAGTTTAAAAAGTGTGATGGATAATCCCGTTCGAAATTTATGGGTGTAGCCGTCTTTTTGTTTGTTTTGGATTTTTTTATAGAAATTAAGTATGTGCAATATACTAAAAAAATGTTGATATTAATGTGTATGAACTAAAGTAAGAACTAAATTATGAATCTAATGTAATTTATGCAAAAACAAGGAATTTAAAGATAGACGGAAGGATTTAGACCTTCGTTGCAGCTTGATCTTTGGTCTTGGATGAACTCCCTTGAATGTGAGATGAATGTTGGATGAGAGAGAATGATATCTTGCCAAATTTGGGTATGAAAAGGATGGGAATATATGCATGAATGGAACTTCACATGGAGGAACTTTGCAGATTTCGAGAGAATGTTATTGAAATCACTGATGCTGATGGATCTTTTGTGTGCCTTGGAAGTGAGGTCATGTCGTCTTTTTATAGGGTCGGGGGTGGTGCTAATCAAAATTATCCTAGTCTTGCCTATTGCCAGGTGAACCTAGACTCACTGCCAATAGGCAGGAAACTGGACCTGCCAATTAGCAGTGTCGTGCAGATTTTTTCTGAAAAGGGTCGCAAACATAATTCGTTGATCTGTATCGTGCATGGGGCATATCGTTAGAAAGATAATTCAGATACATATAAGAGTACTTAGATCCTTCCCGGGTACGGGAGTTGACTTTGGGTCAAATGTAGCTTGAAAGCGCATGTCGGTCCTTTGGATGGGAGATCGTTGGACGGAAATGAATCGTTCTTCCATATGGTGAGTCAGAATATAGCATGGGGTGGACCGTTGGAAATATGAGTCGATTTAATTTGACATTACAAAGGGTTTTTCTCGTTTTATGAAGATAACTTTGGTCAATTAGGGCCCGAAATCCCGGTGACCTCTCGGAGTAAAACAGACCATTCCTCCGCACCGTAAGTCAGAATTGCGCACGGGGTGGACCATTGGAAAGGATATTCAGTGAACGTTAGAGATTCATTCAGTCTTGTTTGATATGAAGATTTGGCGTTGGTCAAATAAAGCCCTGGAGCATCCGATGGCCTTTAGATCAATTTTTGGTGAAAAATGGATCGTTCGTCCGAACAATTATGACATTTCGTGCACGGTGCAGACTGTTGGAAAGGGGTTTCAGTGACCTTCAAAGGTTCAAAGAGATTTCACTCCGACAATGAAGTTTATTGAGGTCAAATCAGGTCCCAGGAGCACCTGGTGGCCTTCGAATCAATTTTCGGTAGTAAAATGGTCCATTCATCCAAACCGTTGTGCCGATTTGCTCACGGGTTGGACCGTTGGAAAGGATATTTAGAGACCTTCAAAGATTCAATGAGTTTTCATGCTGACGATAGAGTTGATTGGAGTCAAACGAGGCTCGAGAGGTCCCGATGTCCTCTAGATCGGTACTCGAAGTGCAACCTTGGGTTTGTAGTGAAATGAGGAAGTTCCAGGGACCTAAGGAGAGGCATAGGGGGCTATAATATTGTGTCTATAGAGCCCCTCCACGAGTGATCTTGGAACAAGTAAAAGTCATAGAATAGACACCACATGATATTTTGGAAAGAGGTCGATTCTACTGTCCTAAAGGAATTATGGGGATGTCCAATCCTGTGGTCCAAGGTCAATTCTGACCTAAAAAGAGGTGAAGATTGAGGGACGAGGTCAATTCTGACTTAAAAGAGGTGACGACTGAGGAGAGAGGTCAATTCTGACAGAAAAGAGGTGACGAACGAGGGCCGACATTAATTCTGACCTAAAAAAGGTGATGACCAAGGGTTGAGGTTAATTCTCACCTAAAAGAGGTGAAGACCGAGGGCTAAAGCTAATTCTGACCTAAAAGAGGTGACGACCGAGGGCTGAGGTCAATTCTAACCTAAAACAGGTGTCGACCGGGGATCGAGGTCAATTTTAACCTGAACAAGGTGATGATCAAGGGTCGAGGTCAATTCTAACCTGAAAGAGATGACGACCCAGGGTCGAGGTTAATTATGACCTAAAATAGGTGACAAATACTTAGAGTAGAAGCGAATTCTGAGGTCTGAGGTTGAAACTTACTTTAGGGAAATTTGGAGACTCTAGTGGGGATATGTATCTTATCGTTTTGATGGGGATTGAGGGTTGGATGTGGATTCAGATTCCGCTAGGGAAGAAGGATGATGCGAGGGTTGGATGTGATTTCTCGGTTGGGGAATTTCCTGGTTTTTGTGGTGTCGCTTGGAGACATTGTTGGGAATTACACCGGGGAGGTAAAAGTTCCGCCGTGAAAATGAGTGTGGTAAAAATGTTTTTATTAGTGAAAGAGGTTCTAAAATTCGATTGGCAAATTTAGAATTTTGGGGGGATTTTTTTGGTATTTTTAGGGAATTTTTGTACGAAATTTTAAAGGGGGTGTCGACTAGCATAGTGTGAGGGGTTCCAAATGGTATTGGAATGGTATTTTGGTGTACCTCGAGAATATGGAGGGACGGTTCCTATCGGTGGGTAGCAAGGAGATGCCGATTGGCATGCCCTTTAGCCTCCTATAAAAAGGGGGCGGGTTTTCTTCATTTTTCATAGTTTTCTGACTTGTCTTATTCTATAATTTCCTTCTGCGAATAGTTCTAACTTTCCAAGATTAAAAGATGGTTGATTTTTCAAGTAGAACAACACATATGGCATGGCTCGATGCTGATGATTGGGCAAGATTGGAATGGAGGGCTAGGGTACCCCTTGCTTTGGGCAGTGAAAAATCTTTTGACTCATTCGAGACAGTCTTGTGCGAGACTACGCATAATCTCTCTTCTATGGTGGTGAAGCCTGGAGGTTATGTAATTATTGACGACTTTTGGTCTTCCTTTTTCTTTTTCTTCTTAGCGATATTTCCTTTTTTCTTGAATTTTTACAAGGGTTTTTGCTTTTGGCTTTTGATAATCTGATGTTTCTATGGCGACTATGCATGCCCAAGGGACGATGGGACTTAGGGAAGTTTGGGAGAACCTTTCGTTTGTGGTGCATTGGATGGTGCCATCACCTTATTTTTGGGAGATGACGATGACTCTCATAGATGTGTAGCAGCTGCTGGGGCAGGATTGTAATGGGGTGTAGATTGAGGTGGATAGGACTCTGAGGGTGACGCTGGAGGCTGTGATAGTGGCGCTGGGTGATGTGGATAGGGTAGTCTATAGGGACTCTCTTTATTTGTCTCTTTTGGGAGAGTTATTGCTGAGGAGGAGGATTGATGAGAGTGACGGGAGGCAGGTGCGGTATATGACCCGTTTGTTTATTTTGCTGGTGTTGGGGGGGGGGGTGTTCTTGGTGGCGACGAGTGGCGATGTCATCCACTTATGGTTTTTGCCATTTTTGAGGGTGTTTTCGAACATCCATCTTTATGACTGGGGGAGACTAACCTTGGCAACCCTTTATCCTCTTGGTGCGTTCAGCCGGTCTGCCGGTAAACTTTTACTAGGGCTACATATCTTCTTGAGGTATTCTTTATTTTTTGCATTTTCCTTCATGTATTTTATTCTTGGTTTCTTAATTGTTGACCTTTGTCCTTTGTAGACGTGGTTCTATGAGGTGATTGGGTTCAACACCCAATTGATATCTTTGAAGGATGAGTCTATTTGGGGCTTCTTTCGGGTGTACCGGATAGTCGAAAAAGTCCCTTTCTATGGAGGCGGTGCATCAGGTCTTGAATGGCCTAACAAGTGAGCTAATAAATCCCCCTACTTTTTCTTGAGACTATTTTTCCTTTGATGACCTTTTCATGATATTAATCTTTTGCTCTTGATGGATAATTTACAGGTGACCTTCAATCCTTATGGGGCGACTATTCAGCATACAGTGTTGATCGAGGGAAATGCGCAGATGCGGCAATCGTTGGCGCATGAGTTTGGCTACTCTTGGTACCTTGGGGAGAGATTAGTTCGATAGATTGTGGAGGAATAGGTTGTCGTGCCACCAGTGAGGCCCCTTATATATATAAGGCGAGTGTCGGAGATGTCGGATGATGCACGAGTAGTAGTGATGATGGGTGAGCCTTACTCGTTATATAACGACACAGCGGTAATGTATGACCATATGGACTTTGTGTCGAGATGGTTGATGTCACTCAGCTTATATGACGTGATGCCTTTCCCCCCATATCGATTCAATTCAACCAGTGGGGTCTTCCCACAGTGTAGGCAATGCATCAACATCGGTAGTGGAGACGACTTTCGAGGTTCCTTTTGTTCGGCTGTCCACTCCTACTTACAATATTTGGCGGGCTGATGGAAGGTCGGTGTGTATGCTACACCATCCTAATCCAATGGATCCGAAGGAGTTGGGCTTGACAACGGAGGTCCTTCGACCTGAGGTATACTTTTTATCTCTTTATTTTTTTTGTTTTCCTAATTTCTTCCTTTGCCTCAGACTGACTGACTTGCTCTTTTCCTTTTTCTTTTGCAGCACATCCAGGTCACCACCACTTGGCTAATGGATGTCAGGGATTGGATATCTTCGATGACCGCCCATATTTGGGATACAATTTTGGTTCCTTCTTGTCTAGTGTCACCTGCATCGTCAAGGGCAGGGTCGGGCTCGAGAGTGGAGTCACGTCACTTCATCATAGAAGGAAAATAGCATGCCGCGGAAAATGAGTCTCCTAGAGAGAGAGAGAGAGAGAAGGAGAGAGAGAGAGAGAGAGAGAGAGAGAGAGAGAGTGATTGTAGGTGAAGAGAGAGAAAAAATATGAGTGAGAGAGAGAAAAAGCAGGTGGGTTCGGGCTGAGTCCCATTGTATTTCCTTATTTTTCCTGCAAAACTTGATGTAATACAGCAAAAATCTATGCAAAAAGAAAATGAAGTTTTTGTTAATTTTTATTTTTTAGTGACTAATGCATATGCTCTTTTTACTTTGCTACTGAGACAGTAAAAAGAATTAAAAATGATTGGTGAAAGATTATATTTTAAAATGGGATAAGTAAAGACCTAAGAATAAGGAAATTCAAAATTCCCTTAAAATAAAAATTATTTTTATTGAGTTTTTTTATTTTGACAAAAAAGGAAAAAGGGAATTTTCCCAAAAATAGGAGGTTGTCGATCGGCATAACCACTATCCTGCTTATCGTCATATCAGTCCAGTTTAATCAACCCAAGGCTTTGATTGTACTTTCTTCAATTGCTTGGTAATTGGTGGGGTAAGTTGTCCTCTAATTTCTACAGGGTTTCTTGTCTGTTTGAGAGATTTCAAGTATAAATAAGGGTGTGGATGGATCTTTTCCTTCACACTTCCACATTCCTTCTTCTTTACATTATTATGTCCTCACTAACTTCTTCTTTTGTGATATGTCTACCCCTGGTAGTGTTGAGTTTACAAACTACCTTGAAACCTTGGAAGCGATGTGCTCCTATAACAGTGACTACGATGCTTTCAACATGCGACGAGTCTCTTTGTGGTGCAACCGGCCCATAGAGTGGAATATGCTAATGACGGAAGTTGAGTTTTGATACCCCAAAGACCACGTTTATCACTTCGGCTTAGACGAAATCTATCTGACCTATGAAGAATTTTCTGCTATGGTGGGTATAAATCCCATCATTGTATCAGCTATACCTGAGTTTTCCCAGTCCCCTAGGGAGCTGTTGGTGGGACTTCTCCATATTTCACCTTCGGCAGCCAGGTCATTGGTCATGGGAGGAATTATTTCTCTTCCTGCGGTGCTGCATTATGTGCATTTGCAAGATGTCAGTGATGTTGGTTATGCTGGAGCCGTTATTCTGGGTCCAGTTTTAAAACTATTATTGGTGACTAGGGAAGTGCTAATGGACCCTCAACTCGCAGCTATTATTTCCTAAATGTTGTACCATCGTAATCCTGCAATGGTGATATTGGCGGAGACTTTGAATGGTCCAGATGCCTGGAGGGAAGGTCGTTATAACTTTCTGAGAGGTGGACTTGTAATTCTATTCATGTGGGTATCAGAGAGATTCCCTATTGCAGTTTCACCTAAGTATCCATTATCAGTGGTGCCAGATTTCTTCTCACTCTATTTTATCAGCGTAGTCCTGGACATCGAGAGCTGGGAGAATTAGTTCATGGAGCATGGGGCTCAAGGCTTACGTTGGTCAGTGCCTTGGTGGGGGGAGATGTTGCCCATTATGGAACTCGGAGAATACCAGTATGTTCGATTGGTAGGCCTTCGGCAAACCTCTTTTTACTTTCCCTAGTGGCTTTTTTGCAAATTTGGTTAAGAACAAATTTTGCCATCGCGAACACTGGACTTCTTTCCTGTAGAGGATCTGATAGAGCGTATGCGTATGCAACTTGGCTCTTTATGGGAGAATTGTCGACCGTTGACTCGTCCATCCTAGTCTGTTGGTAGAGTCAGGAATATCTCAGGGGATTACATGAAGTGGTTATGGAGAAGAGTAGTTGCCAAAAGGTTGGCTGTGGAGACTGGGCAAAGGTGGTTTATTGTATCTGACACCATGGAGGGAGGCGTTGAGGCTGGTCCGGGATTATCGTACAATGGAGCATCTACGGCACTCTATTCAGGCAAGGGAATTTTAGGGACCTCAGGGTGTGGGTGATTATGGGACTGGTTCATCTGGCAGCTGCGGGTAGGGTTTGTGAGGAGTTTATTTGTGAAGCTTTTGTAATGGGTGTTTGGGAATAATTTGTGGGATATTTTGGTTGTATTTGAGGGTTATTTGAGGAGTAGTGGGGCTTGTTTTTATTTGGTTTTAGGAAGGTAGTGGTAGGTTGGCAAGGGTCGTCATTTGGCTCCCTATGCTGATGTAACTATACCAAAATTCCCCAAAAAATTAAATAAAAAAGTTTCTAATTATCTAGTTGTGCCTCTTGATGAGTTTTATATTTGAATTATCTATTCCAATTGCCAAGGCATACATAATCCTTTTGTTCATGTATATGATAAAAATGAACTGTCCTTATCGGGGAAAATATGAGAATAACATTTTGTGAAAAAGAAGGGAGCCGTGCTCATATAAATTAGATGATCTGCCTACGTACCTCTGAGGGTTTTGAAAATAATCTAAAATTCATTTTTGAAAGGAAAAGTATTTTTAGAGGATCATACCCCACGTAGTTGTGAGTAGAGGGAAATGAATAAATTTTTATTTTTTATTTTTTAGAATAGAATGGAGATGAGAAGAATCATAGCGAGCATAGATTTCAGACTAGGGGTACAATTTCTTGGCGAGCATATGTTCGTTCATGTGGGTTTCGCATTCCCTGTTGTGAATTTTTTGCATCATCTCTTCAATGCCAGCCCAGCGATGCAATGTAAATGGGTTCCATCAAAGTTTCTGTTGAACAGTGCTTTATCACAGATAATATATTGGGCAGTCAGTTTGCGAAAGGTTGCTCAGTCTTTCTTGTTAAATCCTTAGGGATACCTACCATGATTGAGGAGGAGCCAAATATCATAGTACCAGTAGTTGGCTATATCAGGATCTTCTTCTGTGATGATCTCAATGTGGTAGCAGTGGGTTGGTTTATCTTGCTTTCGGACAATGAAAGGGGCCATGGTTATTCCTTCGAGCACATCAATCATAGAGACGAAGGTAGCAAGGTCATCGGCTAGGTTATTCTTTGTCTGGGGTAGGTAGTGGAAGGTCATTTCTTGTAATTAGGAATCTAGCTCTTCTAAGTGGGCGTGTAAGGGTAAGAGTTTCTCGTCCTTAACTTTCCATCTTCGAAGCACTTTACCGATGATGAGGGTTGAGTCCCCATAGACATCGAGGTATCAAATTCCTTTCATGAGGGAAACTTTGATGCCTACCGTGCATGCCTTGTATTTAGTGATGTTGTTGGTGTAGGGAAAATCCAATTTAATAGCAATGGGAGTGTGAGAGTCATCAGGGGCAATTAGGAGTATCCCAATGCCATGCCCTTTGTTGTTGGCGATGCCATCAAAGAACATTTTCCATCGAAGGTCTTCTTGGTAGGTACAGAGGATATTCTCATACGGTAACTCAGAAATCTAAACATCGGCTTCTTCCATAAGGTAGTCAGCAAGGTAATCAGAGATGGATCTTTCTTTCATGGCTTTTTGTGTGACATATACAATATCAAATTTGGCTAGAAACATAAACCAACGGGCCATTCAGCTCTACAGGGCAGGCTTCTCAAGTAGGTACTTAATGGGTTCCATTCGGGATCCAGTTTGATAGAAAAGGCGACCATATAGTACCGTAGATTTTGAGTGGCCTCGACAAGGGTGACACATTCTTTCTCCAAAGTTGTGTAGTTAACTTTATACCCGGCCAACTTGCGATTGGCATAGTATATGGCTCTCTTTTTGTGGGTTTCTTCAAGGTGCATGGCTAGCAAATATGGCTAGGTAAAGAAGTAGGGGAATACCAGGTTTCGATGACATGAGTACCAGAGGTCAGGTTAGGTATTGATTTATTCGGTTAAAGGCTTCTTGTCAAGATTTGTTACAAACCATGGTTGAATCCTTTCGGAGGAGTTTAAATATGGGCTCATAGATGGAAGTCAACTTGTTGATTAACCAGCTGATATACTATAATTTTGTAAGGAATCCCCAAATTTCCTTTTCTATTTGGGCTGGTGGCATTTCGAGTATGGCTTTTATCTTGGTTGGATCTGCCTTTATCCCTTTATCACTAATCATGAATCTCAAGAGTTTTCCTTTTGTAATGCTTAAGACACATTTTTGTGGGTTAAGTCGCATCTTATATTGTCGCAGTAGTTCGAAGAACTTTCGGAGAGCGGGAACATGACCTTCCCTAGTCTTAGACTTGATAGTTATATCATCCACATAGACTTCGACTTCCTTGTGTATTAGATCATGCAATATGGTTATGGCATCCCTCTGGTAGGTAACCCCTGTATTTTTTAGACCAAATGGCATGGAAGTGTAGAAAAACATTCCCCAAGGGGTGATGAAGGTGGCTTTCTCTTGATGATCTCGGTGCATCTTGATCTGATTATATCCAATAAACCCATCAACGAATGATTTGAGAGCGTGACTAGATGTATTGTCCATAATCATGTCGATATTGGGTAACGGGTAATCATCCTTTAGAGAGTCCTTGTTCAAGTCTCGGTAGTCGATGCACATGCAAACCTTCCCTCCTGATTTCGTCATGGGTACGATATTGGCTAGACATGTGGGATATTCGATCACACGAATGAAACCCATGTTCAATTATTTGACCACTTCTTCTTTAACTTTGAGCGACCATTCGGTGCAAAGCTTTCGTAATTTCTGCTTGACCAGTTTGCATTCGGGGAGAGTTGGAATCTCATTATGAGTTATTTTGGGGTCAATATCGGGCATATCATCGTAGGGCCAAGCGAAGACATCCACAAATTCCTTCAGTAATTCTTCGAGTTGCTCGCGCTCATGCTTATTTAGTGTGACCCCTATCCTATTCTCGCGCAGTTGGCTACTAGAATTAAGATTAATAACAATAGTTTCATCTTTATTAACTTGAACATGGATATGTTGTTTGTTATTAACCTTATTTACATCAGTTAAGAATTGTTCATTTGCAAAATCATCATCATCAAGAGTTTTATTATAATCAAGGCAATTAATGTAAGGCACAATAAGATACTCAAAATCTTTGTTTATTTCATTGATAGGAAAAATAGCATTGAGAACCTCATCAAAAGAGGTCTAGATTACATCAGAGTAAGGAGGTACAACAAAAGAAGGGTAAATGGGATAAACATCAAGGTTAAGTTGAATATCAACAGGTGGCGTAGGTACAACATGCCAGTTGAGGAGAGGTGCATCAGCAGCTTTGATCAGATGGGGTGGATCCGACGATGTATCCCCTGAGTGGATCATGCAGAGTGCTAGATCCAGTGTCTGTAAGTTGAAATAATCCTCAGAGTCACTTCCCTCATAATCTCTGGTATCAGCTATGGTCTTGATTTTGGGAACTTTCGACCCATGAATAGTTGTCTTGGAAAAAGATCTCCATTCAAGGCTTTAATATTCTTATCCATATGATCATACCACGGTTCAGTAAAGCAGAAGTAGGGGAAATCTTCACCCTCTCCAATGAATCTTCCGTTCAATGAATCTCTCGAGACAATCTTGGCACTTTCTAGCCTTCTCTTTAGTCGAGGCTGATAGATCATTCTGAGTTCTTCTGTCGATGGTTGATAACCCAAGCCACATGGAGTAAAAGATTTAATTAACACAATGGGTTCAAGTATCCCCTCCTATCATCATCCCAACCCCATTCTGAGCGTGAAGTGCATTTTTTGAACATCTGTATTACATTGACGTTGCTATGGGGGTTGAACTCTGGGAAAACCTAATCTTTGAAATCGTCCCCTATTGGGAGTAGAAGTGATTCAACCCGAAAACATGACAGAAGCATATCATTTGTCCCGTGTGTATCTCTAGTACCAGATTACTAGTGCTTGCATTCACGACATTATCGTCATCGCCCAAGATGGTGATGAACTGCCTATTAGCGAAGAACTTCAGTTTTGTTAAAGGGAAAAAGACACCCCCTTGATTCCATGGAGCCATGATTGTTCAAGCAACACACTAAAATAGGTTGGGATATCGATAACTTGAATTTCAATAATCGGATTTATAGGGGCAGCCCCTATTGCAAACTTTATAGATCCTATCACTTCTCGATGGTTATTATCATAGGTACGTATTGCGACAGATGTTAGAGTAAGGTCGTTTACTTTTAGTCCTAAACAATTAAGGGTCCTTAATGGGCATATATTCAGAGTCGATCCATTATCAACAAGTTAAAGTGGGACGGTCTTTCCCGTGACTTCGATAGAGATGTTGAGAGCATAATTGTGGTTTGGACCAATCTTATGAATTTCTTCTTCGGAGAAGGAGAGCATTCTAGTAGAGGTTAGAGATCCGATAAGATTCACTTCTTCCTATGGCGTGGTAGAAGAATGAACTATGGGTCCTGTGAGTAGCTTGATCAAGGCATTTTGGTGCAGCTGGGAAGACATAAAGAGTCCCCATGAAGTGATGTTGGCTTGGGTTTTCTTCAACTGATCAAGGATCTTTCTTTCCTCGAGGGTCATTTTTGGCATAGGAAGATTCTCAACACCCTTTCCTTTGTTGATTTCTGATGGTAGAAGGCTTGGGATTTGGTAATGCCTTCCTGATCTGGTCATGTGGTTCACAGAATAAGGGAAAAAGAAAAACCCCATTTCGTTATCAATCTCGAGTTGTTCAGCCACCTTGTTGATTTTTCCTAGTAGCTACTTAAATGATATCATAGCACATATGCTGACTATCAGACTAGTCTTTTCTGGACTCTGCTCTTCGTCTGAATCATTGAATTCGTCCCCCCACCCTGTAGTAACGATATTATCTTTCCATGAAAAGGCAATACACTTCACAACTTCAATGGCTTCTTCATATAAATCCTCCCATTCAGCGGGGAGATGTAAAAGTAAAGGGACTAAATTCCCTTATAGTTTTAAATCATCGAGTAGCTCGAATATCCTACAAATATCACCAGTCTGTCCAAATAAATCCACCATGATTCGGACCATATCATCTAAACTACTTCATCGGTTGGTACCACCCAACTATCTGACTCTTGGGCCCATTTTCAATCTTCCAAGAATAATACACTGAATCTCTGACAGTTGACGGTCATCTGGAAGGGTTATTTCAGTCCAAACTCTAGGATTTGGTTCAACACTTCTATTAATTCAATATCTTTACCTCCAAATCAGGTGCGGATAGCGATACATGCTCTAATAAGGAGTTATAGGGCCTGATCAGCGAAGCTGGTAGGGTTTAGGAGAAAGTATGTCCATGTTCGAAGAGGTATAGGAGCGTATATGGGTATGATTGGTGATTTACTTGGTATAATCTGGGAAAATGGGTCAAATTTTGGGTCTTCTTCAAGGAAAATGGCATTTGTATGATTCGAGAGTGGATTGTGGGTAGTGTTTGGTTTAAGATGAGCTGGTGGGGCGATGACACCCCGGTCGATTAGACCTTGGATCATATTTCGGAGGTGGAAACACTGGCCGGTAGTATGGCCAACAGTTTGGTGAAAGTCACAATAGGCATCTGGTTCAAAATTTTTGGGAAGTGCGTTTCGTAATGGACGAAGGTCCAAGGGCTTGATAAGATTTCAGCTCAAGAGGCCCTGTTAGACTTTAGGAAGGGGAGCAAGAAGCTCGGTGTATTCCTTCCATACTAGCGACTTTCTAGTGCCTATAAAGTGGTAGGCTGAGAGAAGTTATTGATAGTTGCGGTACTGGCTGGCTTTTCAAACTTTTTGGGAGCGAATTGTCTAGATACTTTCTTTATTTCAACTTCCGTCTTGGCAATACCTTCTTTGATTTCCACTCCTGCTTCTTGGAGGGCTCGAAAATGAGGGTAGTACTATCCCCCATTGTTGCTTGTACATGGGGTAAGAAGTTCTTCTTCACAATGCTGACTTGCTCCTCTTCGGAAGGTCGGTTCATCATGGTGGTTTCTTTCTCTCTCCACCTTGATATGAAGTTACTGATTGATTCCCCAGGATTCTATTTAGGAAGCTCTAAATCACGATGAGTAACTTCCAACTCTTTGTTGTGCTTATACTGTGACATGAACTCGTGGGCAACATCTTCCCAACTATGGATTCTAGACTCCTCGAGAGATAAGAACCAACAGAGAGCACTATACTTCAAGGTCTATTGGAACATTTGGACCATTATTTCCTCATAAGCCCCTAGGAGAGTCATGGCTTGGTGATAGCTGCAGAGATGAACGATCAGTGGTCCATTCCCCCAAAACTTCTTGATGTTGGGCATCTTGAAGTTTTTCGATAACTTGGCTTTAGGATAGGGATACATGTGGTTCTAGTCCATGTAGTTTCCAGAGAGTCTGACTTGGTTAAATATTTTGGTCAACACCTTGAGATCTTCGTTGACCTTGTTCAACTCTTCCTCTTTTGGATCGATGGTCATGGGTAAGTTAGACCCTAGATGGGCAAGGTTCGACATAGGGAGTTGAGTTGACGACGTCTCATTAGTATGAGGACTACTTTGAGCATGATGGTATTTCTCAGGAACCCAAATAGACTCGGGTGTGGGCGGACCCATAGCGTGAGGGAAGAGGACCTCAGGCTCTTCAGGGATAAGTACCCAATTTTATTGCATCTCATGAACCTCAGTTTGAAGGTTGTCAATCTTGGAAGCGAGCTATGCTAGGACTGTCAACAAATTCGGTCGCACATTTAATACTGCGTCTGTGTTCTTCATGGAAAGAGGATGAATCGCTAACTCGGAGGAAGTATTGAAGGAACTAACAGAGCTTTGAGGCGATTCTACTAAAGATCGAAGCCATTAGGGAACCAGACCAAGGGTATGCGCTCGACCTAAGAAGGAGAAAAATTGGGATTTATTTATTTTTTTTTTGAAAAAGAGAAAGGGAAAACCATTATTTTTAGAAAAGGGAGGAAAATATTTTTGACATTTTTAGAAAATATGAGTGCAAACATGTTTTTGGGTAAAGGGAAGGAAAAATATTTTTGGGATTTTTGATAAGAGAAGGAAAAATATTTTGACACTTTTGGAAAAGAGATAAGGAAAAAAAATGAGAGACGGGTCTCAGCATGAAAATTATTATGTTTATTACATTCTCACTTGTATTAGGTTTACCTAAATGCAAAAGAAATGAAGGACAGGACCCGATCCTACAAAAAAATGGGTTTTCAAAATATGTACAAACTACGTTTGGAGTTGTTACCGGGCTCATGGGTAGGGTCCCATTTTAAAAAAATGCGCAAAAATTTGGGCAGCATGCCGTACTGTCATTTCGGCAGAGTTTCTTGTTGAAATTTGCAAACTAAATATGAGTGCCCTAGGTTTGACGCCTCTATGCGGGTATGCAATTTTTGGGTTAAATAGAAGGTGTTCCCCCCTTTGGCATGACTTTCACGATATACGTCTTGCCTTTGAGGGAAATTGGTACGTGTGAACAAGCCATTTGATATAACCGAGTGTACGTGAATTGCCTCACTATATAACTCATAGGTATAGTACGTGTGAGAGCAAATTCGATATACTCGACGTACCTAAATGAGCTCCCTGTAACATACCTCCCGTTATGACTTTGGTCAAGGGATATGATGAGAGGGGGATAATTCGATATACATCGAAGGTACTTGGCCAATGGAAAGTGAGAGTCATATCGCTTAAGCTACCTGTGCCCTGTCGTACCAGCGCCCATCACGAAGTGACCCCCCAATTACGGGACAAAATCTAGTCAATAGCAATGCTATTTGGTGATGTGGTGTGCAATATGCATAACTCTTGATTAGTATCTTATGGAGAGAGTATCTTTGTTGATGAGCATCAGTCCAGGCACGGGATAACGTAAGAGTTTTACAAAAAAATCTAAACTAAGCATGGATTATGTGAGAGTGAGTGGTGTGTAATTATCTACAAGTGAGTGTGTGGTAGTGATCCTAAACATGGATTAACTACAAGTGGTGTGTGATAAGTGTGAGTGATCATGGATATATACCAGTGTGATATGTGGAGGTGTGTGTTAGTGACACCTAAGCATGGACTTCTATGTGGTGTGTGCAATATGGGGATGTAAGTGATCCTAGGTGCACATGGTGTGAAGTGTAGATGAAGAATTTATATAAGTGTGTTAATGAATAGTGATATAAGCATGATGTATATATGTGCAAGAAATAATGGAGGAGAGAAAGGGTACATACAAGTAGGTGCATACGCACACAAGAAAATAAAAAAAAACCATGCAAACAGAGTCTAGCCCTCTTATGAAAAAAGTTCCCCAATAGAGTCACCACTGTGGCCATCCCAATCAAGATCGCGCGTCGGGCCTCCTCTCTCTCCCTGTCTCTTTTTTCTTAAATGAGGAGTGAGATGGAGAAGTAAGGAGGTTCGAAAGGTCTCACGTCCTTACTTAGGAGTGCTTTGGTCATCATTGGTGTGAGGTAAATGTAAAGAGATGGAGTCGCCAGCCCATTTTGCGCAAAATAGGCAAAAGAACAAGTGGCCGCCTCGAGGGAGAGACATCAAAGACAAATTGATGCATACGACCAATAGTTCGAGGATTCGGGGGCTAAGTTACGGAGTGAGAAGGTTCTAGGCACCCATCCTTCCTTTTCGATCTCTCATGGGCTAGTGTTATTATTTTCGTTTATTTCTCCGTGAAGTGTGTGTGCATGTATATATAATAGAGATAAGAATCGTTCAACTCATACCATGAGAAAGGTAGAGTGAGGTCATCTATAGGAATGTTTCCAAAATAATATATATATATATATATATATATATATATATATATATATATGATTTATTTGTTTATCGCGATATTGATCGTTATTATGAAATGATAATATGTGTTGGATGAAAATCTAATAAGCATAATACATATATTAATGCAAGAATATGATAAATATGAAAATCAGGAAAATTGGAGTAATGGAAAATTAGAAAATTGGTCTCCAATCTCAGATTTAATCTAAAATGCCTACGTAGCCTATAAAGGCATCAAAGTCTTCGTAGTTCGAATACGGCATGGGGGTTCAATTTATCCCATAGATTCAAAAAGGATTTTATTATGTGTGTGTGTGTGAGTAGAAAAATGTGTTTTAGTTTGAAAAGGTGCGATGGATAATCCCGTTTGAAATTTATGGGTGTAACCATCTTTTTGTTTGTTTTGGATTTTTTTATAGAAAATAAGTATGTGAAATATACTAATAAAAATGTAGAAATTAATGTGTATGAACTAAAGTAAGAACTAGATTATGAATATAATGTAATTTATGCAAAAATAAGGAATTTAAAGATAGAGGGAAGGATTTGGGCCTCCCTTGAAGCTTGATATTTGATCTTGGATAAACTCCCTTAAATGTGAGATGAATGTTGGATGAGAGAGAATTAGATTTTTCCAAATTTGGGTATAAAAAGGATGGGGATATAAGCTTGAATGGAACTTCAGATGGAGGAACTGCGCTAATTTTGAGAGAATGTTGCTGAAATCACAGATGCTGATGGATCTCTGGTGTGACTTGGAAGTGAGGTCATGCCCTCTTTTTATAGGGTCAGGGGTGGTGTCGATTGGCATTATCCTAGTTCTTCCTATCGACAGGTGACCCTAGACACACTGCCGATAGGTAGGGAATTGGACCTGCCAGTTGGCAGTCTCGTGCAGATTTTTCTGGAAAAAATGATGTAGAACCTAATCCATTGATCTGAATAGTGAACGGGGAAAATACATTAGAAAGGTAATTCATATACCTTCAAGAGTCCTTTGGATCGCTCCCGGGTCCGGGAGTTGACTTTGGGTCAAATTTGGCTGGGAAGCGTATGTCGGTCCTTTGGATGAGAGATCGTCGGACGAAAACAGATTGTTCGTTTGCATGATGAGTTAGAATCACACAGGGGGCAAACTATTGTAAAGGTTAGGAGGTTTACTTAGACATTTCAAAGAGTCTCGCTCAGTTCAAAAAATTGACTTTGGTCAACCGGGCCCCGGAAGCGCCCAGTGTCCTCTCGACGTAAAATAGATCGTTCGTTCGCACCGTAAGTCAAAATTGCACATGGGGCCTTCGTATATTAATTCAGTCTTGTTCGAGCCAAAGAGTTGACTTTGGTCAAACGGAGCCCGGGAGTGCTCGGTGGCCTCCAGATCAATTTTCTGTGGAAAATAACTCGTTCGTCCGAACGGTTATTCCACTTTGTGCATTGGGAAGACCATTGGAAAGGGGTTTTAGTGTCCTTCGAAGATTCAAAGAGCATTCTCTCCAACAATGAAGTTGATTGAGGTCAAATCGGGGCGCGGGAGTTCCCGGTCGCCTCCGAATCAATTTTCGATAGTAAAATAGTCCATTCATCTGAACTGTTATACCAATTTGCGTATGAGGTGGACCGTTGGAAAGGTTATTCAGAGCCCTTCAAAGATTCAATGAGCTTTCACTTGACAATAGAGTTGGCCGGAGTCAAACGGGGCTCGGTAGCGCCCGATGTCCTCTAGATTGGTTCTCGGAGTGCGACCTTGGGTTTGTAGTGAAATGGGGAGGTGCTAGTGACATAAGAAGAGACTTAGGGGGCTTAGAATGTGGTGTCTACATGGTATTATAAAACATTTTAAATTTATTGAAAAAACAATTTTACCATTGTATTGTGAGATTTGATTTTGATTTTTTTTAAATATAAAAAGTCCCAAGTTTTGATTGTTTGCCTAAGGCTTCTAAAACAGAGCCAGCCTGCCTTTAATACCACCCTTTATTGAGGGACTAGTAGTTAAAACCTTATTCGTTGTTATTACTTAAGCATTTTATTGCTTCATGTTGCCACAATAAAGACTTTCTTCTATCTGGGTTGGTCAAGTATTTGCACTTCTAGGCGTGCCTATTTGTAGAGATAGAAACGTGCCCTTGAAGAGAATTAATAAAAGAGTAATTTTTTTCTACACATAATTAAAGACATCCTATCACAAATCACTTGGAAGAGAGATGCATTAACTATGGAATTTTAAGCTCAATGTGCATGTCGACTATCGACTTAAAATTAAAAATGTTTCATATCTTGTTTAAGAAAATGGAGGGAGATGGGGATGTTGACCGACGGTTATTTTTGGTGGTTTGCACATTGAACGAAGAATTTTGTGTCTACTTCTATAATAGCGTCTAATCTATTTACTTGTCCACATGTATACATTAATTTAACATTAAGTTTGAATTGGGTGTTCAATTATATATTAATGGAATTTGAAATATATATATATATATATGACATGTATAACGTTAGAACTTGGACATAATGGTGGTCTACGTTGAATACGAATGTGATTTCATTGTGACATATGAAATTAAACTTATTGATCCATTTTAATGATGTTTTATGATAATGCTCTCGCGTGATTGGTGGAAACATTAAAAAATACTATTTAATATTCCAACCATTTTTTTTTAAATGTCAACGTGACTCACGACCCATTTTGGATGCCAGTCACCAAATTTGAACTAGTTGGGAGGTTAAGGGAATATATTTTGCGAAGGAGATTTTCAAATCTCAATAAAGCACTCACCTAGGAGGTACCAAATATATTTTTTTGGCTAATGA
The DNA here is from genome assembly GCA_949130495.1 of Sambucus nigra. Taxonomy (NCBI): domain Eukaryota; kingdom Viridiplantae; phylum Streptophyta; class Magnoliopsida; order Dipsacales; family Adoxaceae; genus Sambucus; species Sambucus nigra. The sequence goes on along the minus strand of OX422223.1, from coordinate 85,053,676 downwards.
CTGTTGGATAAATTTTAACATTTAATATAATATAATATTTAGTTGTTAATTTTATTATGTTATTTTGTGTTTTATTTTAGAAGGAAGAAACATGAGAAAATGATTGTGAAAGATAGTAGAGTGCTCAAGTACCACATTGGAAGAATACCACAAAAAATGGTGGTATATCAACTAAAGGACAACTAATATTCTTAGTTGAATAATCAAATAAGAGGCTATGATCCCACGCATTGTGGTGGTGGTTAAGCACCACCAATCGCGACAAGCAAGGCACGACGCGTAGAAGGGTGATTGGGCGACTTAGGGCGCATTGGGGGCTTTGACGCACACTTGGCACAATCTGATCAAAAGGTTTAAAATCCGAAACATGCCTTGGAGAAATTTTAATTTTTTCATTCATTCCATAGTGATTCCAACAATTTTGGGCAAAATTTTTATATTATTACTCTACTCAAATGGAAGGAACAATGGCACAATCTATCGAAGTCGTGAGTCAAGGCTTAATCCAACTCGACCGATTTGAGGGCGAAAATTTCAGCCGTTGGCAAGAGAAAGTTATGTTTTTCCTCGTATCACTTAAACTAGCATACAATTTAGATGAGAACCTTGAGCAAATTCCCAAGCACACACCCGAAGACACCGAAAAAATAAAGAAAAATCATGTAAAGAGGAAAGAACACGAATTTATGTGTCAAGGACACATTCTCAATGTTTTGTCTTAAACTGTTTATAGTGCACATCAAATTATTCCAACGGCAAGTAAATTGTTGAAGGCATTGGAGACCAAATATCAAAATGAGGAAGCGAGCAACCGTAAGTTTCTGATTTCAAACTATATGAATTTTAGAATGAGTATTGATAAATTGATCGTTTCACATGCACATGAACTCCAATAGAAGATGAATTTCAAGTAGGGGTGATTGTTTCAAAACTTTAATCCTTTTGGAAAGGCTTCAAGAAGGAAATTGATTATGATGAAAAGACTTACACAATGGAATCCCTTCTTCGCCACCTTCATATTGAAGATGATTCTCGTATTCAAGAAAAGAAGGATGAACAAAGTGAGGGTCATTCAAATGCCAATATGGTTGAGGATCGAAAATCCAAAAATACCAAAGACTCAAAATTAAAAGCAAAGAATCATTCAAAATTCAAAAACTAAGGTGAAAATAAGAAAAATAAGGAAAAATGTTTCTTTTTTGACAAACTGGGCCATTATTCTCGAGAATGTCGTCTTAAAAAGAAGGCATTTAAGGAAAAATAAGGGTCGAAGGAAACCAACAATGTTGAAGAACTTATTTCTACTGTATGCGAAGAAAATTCTATTGAAAATGAAAGTGGATGGTGGCTGGATACCGGCGAAATGGTCCACGTATGCAAAGACCTTTCTTCATTTAAAACATATCAAGAAATTGAAGGAAAATAAGTGAAGATGAAAAATAATATTCGCACCAATGTAATTGGGAAAGGCATAAGGGAATTAAAATTAACTTCTGGAAAGACTCCTACCCTAATTGATGTACTTCCTGTACCAAATATGTGTAAAAATCTTGTGTATGGGGACCTTCTCAATAAGAGAGGTTTCAAACTTGTGTATGAGTTTGATAAGTTTGTTTTATCCAAGAATGGCCCATTTATTGGCAAATGGTACTCTAATAACGGCATCATCAAAATTAATGTAATCAATGATGTTAGTTATGCTTATATGGTTGAGTCTATTTCTTTATGGCATAGTAGATTAGGTCACGTAAATTATAAAAGTATTAAAAATATGACTAATCTCAGTTTGATCTCGGATTGTAAATTTGATAACTTTGCTAAATGTGAAATTTGTGCTCAATCGAAGATAATAAGAAAGCCACATAAATTTGTTGAGAGGACATCCAAAATGCTTGATATTATTCATAGTAATGTATGTGATATGAATAATAATATGACACGTGGCGGAAATAAATATTTCTTAACTTTTATTTATGATTACTCTAAATATGCATATACATATTTACTTAAAAGTAAATATGAAGTTTTTGAGAAATTTCTAATTTTTAAAGCAGAAGTTTAAACTCAACAAAATCAAAAAATTAAAGTTCTCCGCTCTGATAGGTACGGTGAGTATTACTCGAGTGAGTTTATACAATTTTGTAATACTCATTGAATAAGCCATCAAGTTACGGTGCCTTATATGCCACAACAAAATGGAACAGTGGAAAGGAAAAATAGAACTTTAGTTGAATTGCTAAATGCAATGTTAATAAGTTCTGGTTTACCTTTGTCCATGTGGGGAGAAGAGGTTTTATCTGCATGTTATATTTTAAATAGAGTTCCATTGAAAAACAAGGATATTCCACCATACGAATTATGGTTTAATTGTAAGCCTAATCTTAGACGTCTTAAAGTTTGGGGATGTCTTGCTTGTGTAAGAAATCTGAACTCAAAAGACCTAAACTAGGAAATAGGACTTACAAATGTGTTATTATTTGCTTATATGTGGATGACATGTTAATATTTGGGTCTAGTATCAAATATGTTGAAGAAACTAAAAGGCGTCTATCATTAAAATTTGATATGAAAGATCTTGGAGAAGCCGATGTAAAATTGTGAGAATGGATAATTCTTTAACATTATCTCAATTTCATTATATAGACAAAGTTCTTAAGAGATATAATCATTTTGAACTTAAGACAGTTTATACACCAATGGATCCTAGTATCAAATTAATTAAAAATACTGGGCGTGCTATGGTCCAACCTAAATATGATAGTATTATTGGAAGTCTATGCATTGCACTAGACCAGACATTGCTTATGCAGTAGGTGTATTGTGTAGATTTACAAGTAATCCAGGACAAGAGCACTGGAATGCAATTTCTAGGGTTCTTAAATACCTGAAGAGGACTTTGGATTATGGTTTACATTATGTAGGATATTTATTTTAGAAGGATATAGTGACTCAAGCTGGAACAATCTTGAATCAAAATCAAAGTCAACTACTGGTTGGATTTTTATGCTAGAAGGAGTGGTTGTCTCATGGGGATCCAAGAAATAAACATGAGTGTCAGATTAACAAATGGAATCTGAATTTATAGCCCTAGCAGATGCATGTAAAAAACACGAATCGCTTAAAAATTTGTTATATGATATTCCTTTATGAAAAAGCCATCTACTTTGATTATGATAAGTTGTGAAAACTAAGCAAAAATTTATAAAGTTTCGAACAAAACCTACAACGGGAAATCTAGACACATTAGTCTAAGGCATCAAATTATAATATGATTACTCATGGAAGGAGTGATTAGAGTCAATTATGTTAAAACAAACAAGAATTTAGCAGATCCTCTGACTAAAGGTCTTGTTAGGGAGATAATATATATCACCTCAAAAGGAATGAGACTAAGGTCTATTAAATAACACAACTATATTTAATGGGAACCCAACTCATATCTTGAAAATAAAGATAGATTTAAATGTGGTACAAACAAGTTAAATTACAGTTATGGAACACAAGGAATTTCCTTTGTGCCTAGTGTTGATTTTCTGCATGTTAGAGGGTGAAGATTACTTCTTAATAAATCGTATAAGTGTGACTTGTAGAATCGCTAAAGTTGATTTACCCATATGAGTATTGAAAGTGTGGCCTCTTCAATGGAATAAAGATCGATCCTAAAGCACTCGTGAAATTAGGATTAGCACAAGGTCGTAAATGTGCATGTTAAAAGAACACTTCTAAACTCAGAAGTCTGTATGTGTGATAGTTTCATCTCATCTCAAAGGGTCCTTGGTTCAAGATTCGTTCACCACACCACCTGGATGAAGATTTAAATTATTTAAACTATATGGAAGTTCTAGTCTGGAAGACACTATCCATTTATGTACTAGATTTCAGCGATAGTGCGAACAGTTTTCTATTATTGTTTTTTGTAATCAATCATTTGTATCCTCTCTTGTGTATATTGAAATTAGTGGGAGAATGTTCGATAAATTTTAACATTTAATATAATATAATATTTAGTTGTTAATTGAATTATGTTAATTGGTGTTTTATTTTTTAAAGTTAGTTTGGGTTTTTTTAAAAGGAAGAAACATGAGCAAATGGGTGTGAATGATAGTAGAGTCATCAAGTCCCATATTGGAAGAATACCAAAAAAAATTATGTTATATCAACCAAAGGACAACTAATATTCTTAGTTGAATAGTCAAATAAGAGGCTATGATCCCACGCATTATGGTGGTTCTTAAGCACCACCTTTCGTGACACGCCATGCACGAAAGGGAAATTGGGAGAGTTAGGGCATGTTGCGCTCTTTGACACGCACTTGGGACTTCGCTCGTGCGCATTGTCACTTGGAGCGTGGGTGCCTAAAGTTTTGACAAAGTAAAACAGATTAACGACTATGATTGAACGATCTGATGAAAAGGTTTAAAATCCGAAACAACTTTATCTGAGCCGTTAGATGAACTCGTAGCGTTTCGTGCAAGGGGGTGTCCATTCGCTTACGATGGGATGCCTAATCTGAACCGTTAGATTGAATCTAATCCAAATAGACACAATCCAATGATTGCTGAGTCGCTACATAAAGAGTTGTGACTATTTAAGAACAGTCACAAAAATGGCTATAAAAAGAGTTCCAGGACTCTGTTTTGGACACTGAAAATTGCTAATTTCTCCTCTCTCCGTACTCTATACTTTGGCATTATCACATTAAAAATTCAAAGTTTTCTTGGTTTGATCGAACAATACATAGTTTGAATCAAATAATATTTCATACGCTGCATTGTATCTTGAAGGAAAATTCAGTAAGCCGTATAGTGTACTCGCGGTTCTTTCTAAACCAGATTGGGAGAAATTTTACCTAAAAGACAGCATTCCCAGAACGTGCCTTGCAAAAGTTAATTAAATTTTCCGTTCTTTCCATAGTGATTTCAACACTTTTAGGCTAAAATTTATATTATTACTCCACTCAAATGGTAGGAATAGTGTCATAATCCATCTAAGTCACGAGTTCAGACTAAATCCAACTTGACCGATTTGATGGAAAACATTTCACCCATTGGCAAGAGAAAGTTATGTTATTCCTCACAACACATATACTAGCATACATTCTAGATGACAAACTTGAGCAAATTCCAAGCCAACACCTGAAGACACCGAATAACTAAAGCAAAAGCATGTGAAAAGAAAGAAGACGAATATATGTGTCGAGGACACATTTCCAATGCTTTGTCTCAAACTGTTTATAATGCCCATCAAATGATTATGATGACAAAGGAATTATGGAAGGCATTGGAGACAAAATATCAAAACGAGGAAGTGAACAACTCTAAGTTTCTAATTTCAAACTATATAAGTTTTAGAATGAGTAATGATAAATCTGTCGTTGCACAAGCACATGAACTCCAACACTTCCATCCTATTAGAACGACTATAAGAAGAAAATTAATCATGGTGAAAATACTTACATAATGGAATCCCTTTTTTGACACATTCGTATTAAAGATGATTCTTGTATTCAATAAAGGAAGGAGGAACAACGTGAGGATCATTCAAAAGCCAATATGGTCTAGGATAAAAAATCCAAGAATACCAAAGAATCAAAATTGAAAGCAAATAATGATTAAAAATTCAAGATCCAAGGTGCAAATAAGAAAAAGTAGGGAAAATGTTTCTTCTATGAGAAATCGGGCCATTATTCTCGAGAATATTGTCTTAAAAATAAGGCATCTAAGGAAAAACAAAGGTCGAATAAAATCAATAATTATGAGGATATTATTACTAATGTATACGAAGAAAATTCAGTTGAAAATTAAAGTGGATGGTGGATAGATATCGGCACAATGGTCCACATATGCAAAGACCGCTCTTCATTCAAAACATATCAAGAAATTTATGGAAAATAAGTGAAGATGGCAAATAATATTCGTACCAATGTAGTTGGAAAAGGCATAGTGGAATTGAAATTAACTTCTGGAAAGACTCGTACCCTAATTGATGTACTTCATGTACCTGATATGTGTAAAAATCTTCTTTTGGGGGACCTTCATAATAAAAGAGGTTTCAAACTTGTGTGTGAATATGATAGGTTTGTTTTATCCAAGAATGGACAATTTATTGGCAAAGGGTACTCTTGTGATGGCATGAACAAAATTAATATAATCAATGGTATTAGTTCTACTTATATGGTTGAGTCAATTTCTTTATGGCGTACTAAATAGGTCATGTAAATCATAACAGTATTAAAAATATGACTAATCTCGATTTGATCTCGGATTTTAAATTTGATAACTTTGCTAAATGTGAAATTTGTTCTCAATCGAAGATAACAAGAAAGTCGTTTAAATATCTTGAGAGTATATCCGAAATGCCTGATCTTATTCATAGTGATGTATGTGATATAAAGAGTAAGATGAATCGTGGTGGAAATAAATATTTCTTAACTTTTAATGATGATTTCTCTAAATATGCATATACATATTTACTTAAAATTAAGCATGAAGTTTTCAAGAAATTTCTGATTTTTAAAGCAGAAGTTTAAACTCAACAAAATCAAAAAATTAAATCCGATAGGGGTGATGAATATTACCCGAGTGAGTTTATACAATTTTGTAATACTCATGGAATAAACCATCATGTTATGACACCTTATACGCCACAACAAAAAGGAAAAAAGGAAAGGAAAAATTAGACTTTAGTTGAAATGGTAAATGCAATGTTAATAAGTTCTGGTTTACCTTTATATATGTGGGGAGAAGCGATTTTATCCGCATGTTATATTCTAAATAGAGTTCCACTGAAAAATAAGGATATTACACCATACGAATTATAGTTTAATCGTAAGCCTAATCTTAGACGTCTTAAAGTTTGGGGATGTCTTTCTTATGTAAGAAAGCCCAAACCTAAAAGGCCTAAACTAGGAAATCGGACTTAAAAATGTGTTTTTATTGGATACTCTAGTAATAGTATAACTTATAGATTTTTAAATCTTGAAACACAAAAAATCATTGAGTCAGTAGATGTGGTATTCTTTAAACATCTAACAAAGTTTAGATCATTAAATTTTCCAATCGAGTAAATTTTGCTTCGTACTCGACCACCGTTCGATCACCTTGAAACACATCCAGTAATCTCCTCATTTTCGTCTGGATCGCGAAAGGAAAATACTTTCGGTCAAAGCATTCCCAAAAATCTGCTATGGTCATCGCATCTCTTTGCTTTAATGTGGTGATTATTCCCACCATTGGAGAGCTGATCTCGTTAATTTAAAGGTGGCAAGAAATTGTTTCTGCACTTCACTGCATTCAACCATCCGAAGGCTCCTTTGCATACCCTTCTTCCAATGACTTGCAATCATCGCATCAGTTTCCCCTGAAAATTCTGGAGGATGTCCCTTCCTAAAAGCTTCCCATACTCTTTCCCACATAGATGGCCCTGGGAGGGCTTGTGGTGCTTGAGCTGCAGGTTGATGTGCCATTGCAGAAATGGAAACAGTTACTGCTTGTGCCACAATATTGGCAACTTCGGCAGTGGTCATAGTCCCTTGAGGCATTTGGGGTTCCATATTCTCAGCCCCTCTGTTTGCCCCGCCTCGACGACCTCTCTTCGGTGGCATCTGAAACAAGAACAATTGTATCAGAACTCCGTTCAAGTGTTTTCTCATCTTAGAAGAAAATATAGGCGTAATGAACACAATAGTCCTAATAGTAGGGCTCTTCATCAAGAACGCTTACAAAAGAACGCAAAAAACCCGCACAGATCCTAAAGACACTAGAACCTGATGCCCTGATACTACTTGTGACACCTCGCTGAAAATAATAATGGGTGGCCATCCCTATACTATAATTAATCAAGAATCTCTAGTGGATCATTCTCAGCATCTACTGACGATACTAAGATAAACATAGCTAACTACGCAGTACTATAAAAAGCGGGTGCCAAATTTTTTTAAAACATACAATGCATTAACCAATCAACAACATAATAACTACTGAACATGGTAATGTACACACACATGCTAAGATAAAAGAGGATAGTTCTATAGTATAAGAAATACACAAAAGGTAATGCCCAAATATGTTGTCGGGTCACACACAATGCAACAATCTGAGAAAAGAAATATAAAGGTGCTATAATGTAAACTCGATATACAAACTGAATCCTAAACTAGATTTACAAAAGATAGTAAACGAATATAACAAAATCCCAAAATAGTCCGCATCTGCTACGGATCCATGAATACCGTGGATAGAAAACTTCATTGGCGTCCCGGCGGAGGAACACCTGAAATGATACAATATATATATATATATATATATATATATATATATATATATATATATATATATATATATATATATATATATATATATATATATATATATATATATATATATATATATATAGCAAGAGAAAATATAAATGGGTCAGAGCCCGAGGTGTCAAGATATTTTAGCAAGTGCATTAAAATGCATAATAATTATAAATGTACTATAACATGATTTAAGTTGAGTCGCACTCTCCTGGAAATCCAACTCACCCCTCAACTAGAGAGCGCACCTAAACGTATGCATATGGTCCTGAATTGACTACCCAACATTTTCTAGGGACAATTTAATCTAACCTACGCCCAAATTCACACTCGCGTAAACCTTCCTACATAACACATCCATAAACTTTCTATTCTAACTTACCCCACGTGTGCATCTAAAATTATATTAACATATAAATATACATATACAAATCTCACACTAGAATTTAGCGGATTCTAGTTATTAACTTACACGAGTTATTAGCATCTAAATGCTAAGGACTAAACTACTCCCAACTCTCAACATTGCACTACGTTTCGTGCGTGTAACATCTCGCAAAGCGAAATCCAAACAAGTAACCCCCCCCCCCCCCGATACACTACTCCTTGGCAAGGTTGATTGTCGATATCCATTATGCCTTTGATGAATGACGCATATAACATCAACTACTTATTTAAAATGTTCTCTAGTTTATTCTCATAAAGAATTATTTCGTTATAACATATAAATATGAGTACTAATGACTAAACGTTTACCCACTCCCAACATTGCACCGCGTTTCGTGCGTGGGATGTCTCGCAAAGAGAAATCCAAACAAGGAACCCCCCCGATACACTACTCCATGACAATGTTGGTCGTCGAGATCCATTATGCCCTCGGTACCCCACACATAACAATGAATACTTATGAGGATCAATAATCTCTAATCACATAAATAAGATAATGCTCCGAACCTTTAGGGTCTATATAACATCATTCTAGTTATGAAGCACAATCATTCAACCCCAAAAAGTAAGTACACATAACACGTATAACATACAATCACTACACCAAATCTTCCCATTTGTCAAGGTCATTGACCTTGACAAATCCACCTTGTCAAGGTCAATGACCGTGACATTTCGAGGCGAGACAACTTTTTTTGTCACGGTTGACAAAAAACTCGCGTTTTGTGTCACGGTCGTGTCAAGGTCAATGACCGTGACACGTTTGTCACAGTTATAAACCGTGACAAAGAAGTGACCCTTTTTTTTAAAAAATTGTCACGGTCATTGACCGTGACAATTCTGGGCAGAATTTAAAAAAAAATCTGCTGGGCAGTATGGCCACTGCCACTGCCCAGCAGTATATTTGTACCTCTTATAGAAACGTTGTACCTGTTCCAAACATCATATATCCAACACAAACTAAAGATAATGCAAATATATATTCATGACAGTATAATCCAAATCTTCAAAGTAAAAATAATATACATGACGATATAATTCAAATATAATTAAAATGGACAAACTAGAAAATAATGTTACTACATGTCTTGGATAAAACTGAGGAGGTGAGTAGGCCACACGACATACGAGTTGATGCACCCACTAATATACGTCGTGCCGCATTGTTCGCGCAACCATAATAGGGAGTTCTCCTTCCCGGGTATGACATGCGTGACGAGCGCCCTGGACTCCATCTATTGAAGCACACGTCCATGGACTATTCCACCCTCGACGATATTCGGGTCCCTCAACCCCCGCCCTATCCGCTGGCCATCAAATATGTCCAATATGAACACGCTTGGCCAACCAATTATCGATAATGGTCTGTTGGAGGGCGTCAAATAGGGAAGTGGATCGTCGAAGTACGAACGTGTCGGTGATGAAGCAGCGAGGTCCACATCCTCGTCATCCTGCGCCTCGTCCTCCCGCACCTCCTCCTCCACCGCCTTCTCCTTCCCTTTCCCTTTCCCTTTCTCTTTACGGTCTCTACCCAACGTACGCTTCATGAATGCGTACATATCTTGGACCGTCGCCTCCAAATGGAACAGTTTCGCGTCATGTGAATCCACCGTTCGAGCCAACTCGGTGTCGCTCGTCTCCAATCCGATGATCCTAGATTTGGCCACCCACGAGCTCACTCCCCTTGTCCTCCCCTTGCGATCAGAGCCAAGCACTTGGTTGAGTGCGTCTGTGGACAAAGATGCCTTGTCGGCATCAGACTGCAACTCATGCACTTCCTTAAGCTTTGCCTGAAACGACAAAAAACACATGATTAGTAAAATAAGTAAATAAAAAAATTATAACGTAATTAACAATAATTAAACTATCGGATTACTTACAATCGTGGCCTTGACGCTCGGGGACACCTCCTTGTCCTTCCCCTTCTTCGTCCGAAGAGCCACATAAGTATCGAGCCTATGTGGCTTACCCCCTGGCCCACTCCCTACCCCCTGAAATAAAATAAAGTAAAGTAAAATTAGTATCGGCCCCGCAAAGTAAAATAATATCCAATAATATATTTCTGTAGTTATAGATAAATTAAATATTACCTTCATCCTATGCTCCACCTCAGCGTAAGAGGTCCGGCCGGAGTAGTGCACGTCCGTCTTTTTAGCCCTATTTTCCCTCCCCGATTGGAAAGATGCCAATTGTCGATCCTCGATCTCATTGTCAATGAACTTTTGCCATTGTGCCAATGAGATCGGCACCTTGGGCGGGATGGATCCGCGCCATTGTAAAATGGACTCTCGTGTTTTTCCAAAGTACCGTGTCCGCATATTTTTTTTCCACGTCTTGTGTTGCTCCCTCAACTGCTCCAAGACGGAATCGCGTAGCTTTGGATCCAAGTTGAATTGTTCTTGTCCAACAAATACAATGTTAGTTGCGAATAAATATAAATATAAATATAAATATAAATATAAATATAAATATAAATATAAATATAAATATAAATATAAATATAAATATAAATATAAATATAAATATAAATATAAATTGAAATTGAAATTGAAATATTCATATAAATATTACCTGTAGTGCCGCCCAAACAGCTAACTTGAGCTCATACGGCACCTCCTTCCAACTCATAAACCCCGGGCCGATGACCGTCTTTAGCAGCTCGAGGGATCTCACTAAAAGCTCCGACTTGTTTTCGACGGTAATCCCAAATTTTCCATATTTGGGGAGCCTAGGGGCGGAGGAGCACTCGTCGCCTCCGCTACCACCGAACCCAGACGACGACATCATCATAAACAGCATCATCATCTTCGCCCTAACATCTGAAGGAGACATTTTTGCTGTAAAAAAAATGTTATTAGTACAGATAAAAAAATGTTCCGTCTATATTATAACGTATGTGTAAGTTCCGTCAATACCATTTCGTTTCAATTTTGTAATATTATGTTTTTTCCAAATATTTAAAGAGTTATTAAATGAGTGCCCCACCCCTGCCCCCTCCCCCCCGCCACACACACACGCACACCTACGCACACACACACACACACACCCCACCCCCTCCCCCCACCACGACCGTGACAACTACATATATTGTTTATCAATAAAATTATGACATGAGATAATTATAATTGTAGCATAAATTTCATTATCATGGGTTTTACCTAATTGAATTAAATGAACAATACTTTTAGCCCTTGTTATTCACCAAATTTGAGGCAAGTTAATTAGAATATTTGTAGGACTGAAATTGATTTAGATTATGCCTATCTATGTAACTCTAAAACCTAATTGTGATTAAAATCTGATTTATATGGATTAATTCTATTACATTTATAATTTAACTAATAGAGTTGAATTTTAATATTAATCCTTTGGTTTATTTAACTAACTTTGGTTTGGTTTATTTCTAGTTGAATCTGAGTTATAATTTTTAGATTATGTATAGGAATTGAATTTTAATATTAATCCTTCATAAATCCCTTGAATACATGCATAAATTTGTAGAGATTGAAATTAAATTGCTTGAGATTGAATTTCTATGTTTCGGGGTCATTATTTGAAAATACTTAATTACCCTTTGAAAACCTTTCATAACACACCTATGTATTAAATATGGGTTAGACCTCTTAGCTTGCTCAACCACCCATTTACACACTTACTTTACCTTTTATTTTCATTATGGATATTAATCAATTCACACGTTTTTTGTCCACTTCAACCTTTACTGAAACATTTATTAATTCATTCAAGTTAGGTAAAACCACCCAAGTATCTAATACAAATATTATCATTCAACAAATTAAGTCCCATCGATAATAAACACCAAAAACAAATCCATCAAACAAATATGTAACTATTCACCCAACCATAATTTTTGCACATATCACAACCCGTAATCTTTTAACATTCAACGATACCAATTACTAAACAATTCTACTATCTACGATAAATACCAATATTTTTCAACACTGTATCCCCCAATAGTAATAATGAATTAACATATAATTTTCAACTCCAACAACATATGCTTCAACTTAACCCAATCTTCCCAATAATACCAACTAATCAACACCCAACATCCAAATCCAACAACATAGGTCTAGAACCAAAGTTTGTACATAATAATTTATAGTCTCCAAGAAAGTACCATTTTTATTCATAATATTTACGATTATCAGTTTCTCGTGTATTAGCCAAATTTCCAAGATTTCAATTGTAGCATAACACATTAATTTATACGTATATAAAGTGGGATTCATATGAGTTACCCAACAATTAAAAATTTCCCAAGAGAACTATTAGTAATTTTGTAATACAATTCCACGGGATTGATTAATCATAATCATATTTCATCTTTCAATTCTCAATGAAAAATCATAAGGCACGGATTTCAAATCTTGAACAATTATCATATTAACCTTGTTATCATTATAATGAGTATACAATTTGATTTTTGTAATCATTTCTTAGGCCTTCTTATTCTCTAAGGATTTCAAAGTTAATATAAAAAAATACCCCCTGCCCACACACACACACACACCACCCCCACCCTGCCCCACCCCCTGCCCCCCTCCACCATCCCCTCCCCCACCCCGCCCCACCCCATCCCCCACCCTGCCCCACCCCGCCCCACCCCCACCCCCTCCCCCACCCCGCCCCACCCCCTCCCCCACCCTGCCCCACCCCTCCCCACCCCTACCCCCACCCTACCCCACCCCCCATACACGCACACACATGCACACATATATATATACACATACCCCCCACCCCCTCCCCCACCCTGCCCCACCCCGCCCCAACCCCTGCCCCCTCCACCACCCCCTACCCCCATCCCGCCCCACCCCCACACACGCACACACATACACACATATACATACACACACATAAATATACAGACAAATATATATATATAAATGGAAGAGAGAGAGAGAGAGAAATTGGACCTGAGAGAGAGAGAGAGCAGCGTCGAGAGAGAGAGAGGGGGAGGGAAGGGCGCGGGAGGGAAAAAAGAAGGGGTGTAGGGTTTTTGCTGGAAAAGTTGTCACGGTCGTGTCAAGGTCTTTGACTGTGACACGAATTGTCACGGTCATTGACCGTGACACGACCGTGACAAATTGAATTGTCACGGTCGTGTCACGGTCAATGACCGTGACAATTCGTTGTCACGGTCGTGTCAAGGTCAATGACCGTGACATAAAACGCGTGTTTTTTTGTCACGGTCAATGACCTTGACAAGGCTGGTCAGCTGAAAGGTGACAATTTGCCCATTTTGGTGTAGTGAATTAAATATCCAAAACCCAATCACCTATGGATATAAAATACTTCACAATGCTATCATCATCCAGGAATTACTCACTTTATCCCGAGTTACCATATATCGGATTATTATCACACCGACATGCTAATAAAATAAATCACAACGTATAGGAAGCGGTCATAGTTTCGAACCCGAAAGTGAGAACGAATCATACCCAAGACTTCTCACCCAAAATAAAATCACACAATAAATAATGGAAGACTATGACCTGGGACTATACTCACCCTGCTCCTCAAGTCAGGGGCCTCACCCACATCGTGCAACTTCCTATGATAGCACTGGAGGGTATGTTCACACAATAAGTATATATATATCATTCACACTAGATATATATGCAGTCACATCATATATGTGCAAACCATCACACAAGCTATTTACATTACGACATATATGTATAAATACTCTCTTACGTCCGTATGTATGAATGAAATGCATTCATTTATAAGTATAACTTTCATTATACTCACCGTGACTAACTCGCATACTTCCCCAATTCATCTTATGATACGATCTCTCACTTGAAGTTTACTCACCCATCATACCTATTAAATACGAATAGTCTCTCAAATTCAATCAACATTAAGGATACCATCTATATCCTAATGCACACCGATTAACAATACTTATTCCCGAATTAGAAGTCTTAATGCTAGGAGGATTCCCCCACTAGTCGATACGATAATCCTCAATTTGTTTCCTATCAAAATAACTCGATACGAGCCCAACATTTCATCCTATGTGAAACTCCCTAAAAGTCTCCAAAACATTCTTCTCATACATACTTAAAAGGTTCCTAAATTTCGAACCCAAAAGGAAAGGGTGGAAATAAAATCTCATTCTTGGGATAAAAATAGAGGACCGGTCGACTGGCCCCTGACCCCCGATCATCCGCGGTTCAAAAATTTGCCTTAAGAAGAATGCAGTAGGCTTTTCCCTTGAGGCGTGGTAGACCGGACCCCTGGTCGCGGTCTATCGGTCATAACAGATACCTCGGCCAACCTTCATTTTAGATGAACTCCAACTTTTTTAAATTTACTAATTCATTATTTTTATATATATGTTCATATTGCTCGAATCACTTCCATTTGGATATTAATATCTCTTGCTTCTATTCATAATTTAGTAATTCATCAAATGAATGTCAAAACTACGTTTCTAAATGGTGATTTAGAAGAAGACATTTATATGGAACAACCCGAAGGATTTGTTTTGCCTGTCCAAGAAAAGAAAGTGTGTAAACTGGTTAAATCTCTTTATGGCCTTAAACAAGCTCCTATGCAATGGCATGAGAAGTTTGAAAATACTGTAATATCCGATGGAGATAAAAAGTTAATGATGCCAACATATGTATATATAGTAAATTTGAAAATGGTGTTGTTGTTGTTATTTTCTTATATGCGGATGGCATGTTAATATTTGGGTCTAGTCTCAAATATGTTGAAGAAACCAAAAGGTTTCTATTATCAAAATTTGATATGAAAGATCTTGGATAAGATGATGTGATGTTAGAAATTAAAATTGTGAGAAAGGATAATTCATTAGCATTATCTCAATCTCATTATATAGAAAAAGTTCTTAAAAGATATAATCATTTTGAACATAAGCCAGTTGCCACACCAGTGGATCCTAGTATCCAATTAATAAATAATACTAAGTGTGCTATGGACCAACCCAAATATGCTAGTATTATTGAAAGTCTAATTTATGTCATGTATTGCACTAGACACGACATTGCTTATGCAGTAGGTGTATTGTGTACATTTATAAGTAATCCAGGACAAGAGCACTAGAATGCAATTTCTAGGGTGCTTAAATACCTGAAGAGGAATTTAGATTATGGTTTACACTATGTAGGATATCCATTTGTTTTTAAAAGGATATAGTGACTCAAGCTGGAAGAATCTTGAATCAAAATCACAGTCAACTACTGGTTGGATTTTTACACTAAGAGGAGCGGCTGTCTCATGGGGATCCAAGAAACAAACATGTGTGCCAGATTAACCAAGCACAAGCACATGAACTATAACACTTCCATCCTATTGGAACGGTTATAATAAGAAAATTAAAAATGATGAAAAGACTTACACAGTGGAATACCTTCTTTTCCACATTCATATTAAAGATGATTCTTGTATTCGAGAAAAGAAGGATAACAAAGTGAGGGTCATTCAAAAGCCAATATGGTCTAGGATAAAAAAATCCAAGAATACCAAAGAATCAAAATTGAAAGCAAAGAATGATTCAAAATTCAAGAACCAAGGTGCAAATAAGAAAAAGTTGGGCAAATGTTTCTTCTATGACAAATCTAGCCATTATTCTAGAGAATATCATCTTAAAAAGAAGGCATTTACGGAAAAACAAATGTCGAATAAAACCAATAATTTTGAAGATCTTATTGCTACTGTATGCAAAGCAAATTCGTTGAAAATTAAAGTTGATGGTGGTTGTATACCGGCGTAATGGTCCACATATGTAAAGATCGCTCTTCATTCAAAACATATTAAGAAATTGATGGAAAATAAGTGAAGATGGCAAATAATATTCTCACCAATGTAGTTGGAAAAGGCACAGTGGGATTGAAATTGACTTTTGGAAAGACTCTTACCCTAATTGATGTACTTCATGTACCTGATTAAAGGTACTGTTAGGGAGATGATATATATCATGTCAAAAGAAATGAGTGATTAGAATTGATTATTTTTAAAACGAACAAGAATTTAGCAGATCCTTTGAACTAAAGGTCTTGTTAGGGAGATGGTATATATCATGTCAAAAGGAATGGGAATAAGGTCTATTAAATAAGACAACTATATTTAATGGGAAATCAACTAATATCTTGAAGATAAATAGAGACTTAAATGTGGTACAAACAAGTTAAATTATAGTTATGGAACACTAGGAATTTTTTATGCAAAAGTTCCATTCCTATGTGCCTAGTGTTGGTTTTCTGCATTTTAGAGTGTG
The DNA here is from genome assembly GCA_949130495.1 of Sambucus nigra. Classification (NCBI taxonomy): domain Eukaryota; kingdom Viridiplantae; phylum Streptophyta; class Magnoliopsida; order Dipsacales; family Adoxaceae; genus Sambucus; species Sambucus nigra. Next base: position 85,036,652 of record OX422223.1, on the reverse strand, counting down.
AAGATTACTTCTTAATAAATTGTATAAGTATGACTCGCAGAATCACTAAAGTTGATTTATCTATATGAGTGTTGAAAGTGTGGCCTCTTTCTATGGACTCAAAATTGATCCTAAAGCACTTGTGAAATCATGATTAGCACAAGGCCATAAATGTGCATGCTAAAAGAACACTTCTAAGCTCAGAATTCGGTATGTGTGATAGTTCTGGCTCATCTCAAAGGGTCCTTGGTTCAAGATTCGTTGACCACAGCACCTTGATAATGCTTTGAATTGTTTACACTATATGGAAGTTTAATTCTGGAAGACATTTCTCGTTTATGTACTAGATTTCATTAATAGTGAGAATAGTTTTCTATTATTATTTTTTGTAATCGATCATTTGTATCATCTCTTGTGTATATTGAAATTGGTGGGGGAGTGTTGGATAAATTTTAACATTTAATATAATATAATATTTAGTTGTTAATTTTATTATGTTAACCGGTGTTTTATTTTTTAAACTTAGTTTGGATTTTATTTTGGAAGGAAGAAACATGAGAAAATGGGTGTGAAAGATAGTGTAGTTCTCAAGTCCCACATTGGAAGAATAGCATAAAAATGGTGGTATATCAAATAAAGGACAACTACGATTCTTTGTTGAATAGTCACATAAGAGACTATGATGCCACGCATTGCGGCAGTGCTTAAGCACCACCTTTCACGACACGCGACGAGCGAAAGTGCTATTGGGCGACTTAGGGCACATTGCGCGCTTTGACGTGCATTTGGCACTTCGCACGTGCACATCATCGCTTAGAGCGCGGGAGCCTAAAATTTTAACAAAGTAAAACAGATCAACGACTGTGATTGAGCAATCTGATCAAAAGGTTTAAAATCCGAAACGACTTGACCTGAGCCATTAGATGAACTCGTAGTGTTTTGTGTGAGGGTGTGTCCATTCGCTTATGATGGAATGCCTAATTTGAACCGTTAGATTGAATTTATACCAAATTGACACGATCCAACGGCTGTTGAGTCATTACATGAAGAGATCTGACTGTTAAAGAGCAGTAAAAGAAATGGATATAAAAAAAGTTATTGGACTTTGTTTTGGACACTGAAAATTGCTAATTTCTCCTATCTCCGTCCTATATACTTTGGCATTATCAGATTACAAATTCAAACTGTTCTCAGTTTGATAAAAGAGTACATAGTTTGAATCAAACAACATTTCAAACACTGCATTGTATCCTGAAGGTAGATTCAATAAACCCCATAGTGTACTCGTTGTTCTTTCTATATCGACTTGGGATAAATTTTTCCTAAAAAATAGCGTTCCCAGAACGTGCCTTGCAGAAATTAATTAATTTTTTCGTTCTTTCCACAGTGATTCCAACAACGACTATACTCCTCTCTAAATGATTATGAGCTAAAGGTGCATCTTACTTAACAACTTCATTTAGATAAAAACAAACATAATTTTCATATTCAGATTTTAGATTTTAGATGAAGATTTCAAATTTAGATTTAAGAAAATATGGTTTTAACTTAAATGCCATCATAACAAGTCCGATTTGACTTCGATACATTTTATTAGTTGAGTTTGGATTTTTTTTTTTGTTAGAAGTCATTAGACTTAACGGTACATGCCTTGTGCATGACATGTCAAAAAATAATTATTCTTTAAAATTAGAGAAAAATGGAGAAATGAAAACATAAAGAAAAAACATATCCCATTGTCTCCCCCACCACCAAATCTATATCCATCACCTTAGTCACAACCCCCCTTTTGAACTCCCTTATCCATGTTATCTTCTCTCTATATCTCTCTTGGAGAGAGAGAGATCCCTAAATTGAATCCTTAACTTAGTGTTGATCCTTCTATTTAGGCATTATCAATGGGTGGGTAAGGGTGTTTGGGCCGTGGGAAGGCGTTGGGTATGCTGGGGTTCAATTTTTTTATGATATTCTAATTTTATTTTCATTTTCATTTAAATTTGTAATATATATATATATATATATAAGGAGCAATGGTGTTTTCACTATTCATAAGATGGGAAGACAATTCACGGTTCAGATCGAAGCTAACAAAGCAAAAAATGAAGGGTTGCGATTAACTTATGTACTACAATACCCTTTTTGCCCCTCAACTTTTCGGTTCCCCCTCTTTTATTACTTTCCCAAACTTATAATTTAATTCAAAATTGGGAGTATTTTGGTGAAAAGGACAACGCTTCTCTACTTCTCTCCCCCTGCTCACACAAAACCTATCCCGATTCTCTCATTCTCTCTCCTCACAATTTTTTTACCTCTCGCTCATTCGATGGCACCTCACCCCTCATTCTCTCCCTCCTAATCATCCACCTTCTCTTTTTCTCCTCACCTCCACCGCCTCTCTCTCTCTCTCTTATGGTCACCCACACCAACCCAGATACACCCACATCAACCCATACACGCACACACCCACATGAAAATTTCTTGGGAGTTTGGGCTCAAAATCTAGCCCACTTGGGAGTTATGCTTTAGTTTTTTTTTATCCCAAGAACATATCATTTGCATGTCATAACAGGTATGGTTTTTATTTTTAGATTTTGGTTATTTGAATGCAACATCTGATTTTCTTTATTCACATTTAGGTTTTTGTTTTTTAGAGTAAATCCATACATGTGAGGAAAATACGGTGTGTGGTGCAGTGCGATCGACTCTCTCACCGACGATCTACTTATCAACTGTGCTTGAGGTACTCTCTCTACCCACATCTTCTATTGTTTACTACCCCTTTGAACAAAAATAGTTTTTAAAGTTTAGGGTTTCTCAAAATTTTGGAGGTTGTGATTTTAGGGTTCAAACTTTTGATTTGGGGATTTTATTAAAATCTAGGGTTCCTAACATGGTTCCTAATTCTCCTGTATGCTTAGTTGAATCCGATAATGTTGTGTCGAACAACTTATGATTATTATATTTTTTTTACCATTGAGGAAGTATCTCAAATATTAATTGTTTTAGTGTAAGATTTAGTATTAACATCGTATTTCAAATATTTTTTTCAAAATGTAAGATTTAGTATTAGCATTGTCCAAATGTTAAATACAAATGGAAGAATATTTCTTTTATTTATGTGTTGTGTAATCTTTGCTCGGAATCTAATTAGGGTCGGTCCTAAGATTTTAGGGTCTCGTGGCGAACTCTTGAATTGGGTAAAGGGAATTATTCCATCTTCTCTCACACGGTATGTAGCCTTATATTTCTCTAACTTTTGGTTTCATATTTGTAAACATGTTTGTGTTGATTTCTTATCACTTTAGAAGGGTAGTTTCATTTTGATTTCTTAGAGCTTTGTTGAAGATATGTTTATGTTTACGTTTGTTTAAATGTATTTCAGGTACTAACGTGATTTGTAAACATGTTTGTGTTGATTCTTAAGAATTATTAGTTTATTGCCCATTTTAACATATTGATTTGAAGAATATTGTTGGTGGAGGTTTTTTTATTGGTTGTTTGAGATGTATTTGTATTTGCAGTTGAACCCACTACTTGCAATACAGTCTCTAACCTATGAAGGTTCATTTTTCTTTTTTTTAACTGATCTTTAGTATTTGCTCTGATTTTTAGACAAAAACATGATTAGACTCTTGATAGGGAGATACAGATGCAAGGTAAAATTTCTAAAATGTTTAAATATGCACTTCATCTCCAAATTCAATATTACTATCTGAATTTGGTGTCAAAAGTTTGTATTAAGCTATTTTTATAATCTGAATAACATATTTTGTGTTTACTTTTGCAGATGTAATATTGATAATGTCATTACAAAAAAGCTGATGTTTAGTTGCTACGATTATAAGTTGTAGTCCCATTTTTTTTATTCGATTAAAGTTACAACGATTAAAAGCTGATGTTTAGTTGTATTTTGATGATGTTGATGTTGTTTATAGCATGACTAATCCAGATGGAGGCGATCGGACTTATTCTACCGTAAATATCGGGAAATCCTTGATCAAGCACATGAAAATAACTAGCTGTCCAAACCTCTTCTAGAGGTATTGATCCGTTTTGAGTGAAATCGGTCGATTCAAAAATAAAAATGACTAATTGTTCAAACTGTTTATAGTTGTGCTATTTCATTCTTCCTCTCCACATAGTTAAATATTATTATTTGGAAGATAAGCAAAAAAGAGTCGACACTATCATTGGAAATCATAACAGGTCAAAGAAATGGTGGAGGAGGTGGACCCACTGCTGCAGCTCAAAACCTGAAGACTAAATTGGAAACTTTCTTCTCTATCAAGTATTGGTTTGGCTCAAAGGTTTTTGCAATCTCGAAATCTGAATTGTTAAACTCAGAAGTTGAGTTTAAGTTTTAGTAAATATACTGAATATGGTTTTTGTAAACTCTAGACATGAAACTTGTTAATGTTAATTCACCATTTTAGGTTCTCGGATATCATAAAAACTCGAACTGAATGAGCGCCAATTGTATGAAATGTTTTATAACTTGAGGTTATTATTTCCCAAAATTAAGTATTGTTATGAATATCAAAAGTCCTCTTTGTTAATAAAAATATTTTTGTGTTATAGGCAACTAAATAGTTCTCTCTTCCTCGACAGAGAGATCTCCCCCACACTGCATTTGACTTTTCAAAACCTTCAACTGCACGACAATAACTAAAAATCTCAACATCTCCGACACACCCTCAAATCGTTTTTTCTCTGATTTATTATTATGTGGGATTCCAGAGTGGTTGAATTGCTTGAAAGTATGACTGGATCTTAAACTTTGTCATGCTTGTTCAAGAATATGGAGGACAAATTTATGTGATGCTTTTTAGGGATTTATGGTCCAGCGGAAGATTCAAGTAAATGGGAGTTATGGGAGGAGTTAGTAGGTGTCAGTGGTTCTTGGAGTGTCCCTTGGTGCATGGGGGAGATTTTAATGTGGTGAGATTAGCTTCAGAAAGAAGCCTGGGAGAGAGAATTAATCGTTACATGCGGGATTTCTCATACTTTATTGATGATATGGAGCTGTTGGATCTTCCAGTAAAATGTGACATGTACACATGGTCCAGTAATAGAGACACCCCATCCTTATCTTGACTTCACCGATTACTTGTTTTATAGGGGTGGGAAGATCATTTTCTAGGGGTGATTTAGTCGTGTCTTCCCAAGGTTACTTGGGATCATGGCCTAATTTTATTGGATTGTGGGGGTTAGAGAGAAGGCTTAACCCCCTTCAGATTTGAAAATATGTGTATCGAGAAGGTAAATTTCATGGATATATTTAATGAGTGGTGGCATAGTTACGGCATAGATGTTAATGTTAGTTTAAGGTTGGCAACGAAGTTAGGGTTTCTCAAGAAAGATTTAAAATGATGGAATAGGGACATGTTCGAAAATGTTAGTGCTACCACTACTAGGTATATGGAGAAAGTAAGGCCTCTGGATGATATGGAAGGGAGATGCAAGCTTTCAGGGGAAGAGAATAGGGTAAGGGAGGAGAGAAATGGGGAGATTCAGATAAGTCTTCTCCAAGAAGAAATCATTTGGAGATAGAAGTCACGAGCCCTTTGAATAAGGGTTGGGGATAAGAATACTAAGTTCTTTCTCAAGGTGGCTAACGCGCATTGGTGTTTTAACCACATTGGGAAAATTTCAGTAGAGGGGGTGGTTTTTGAAGAGGTCAGTGAGGTGAGGGGGGCCATTACCCAGTTTTATAAGAACCTATTCAGTGAGGAGGAAGCGCTGAGAACCTATTCAGCGACGAGGAAGAATGACGCCCTTCACTTGATGGGGTAGAGCTGGGGAGTATTTCTAGGTCTGACGCTAGGATGATGAAGGGTTATTTTGGTGGCTAATGAGTGAGTGGAATCTAGGTTAAGGAGTGGGAATCCGGGTATTATGTGAAAATTAGATATTGAGAAAGCTTATAACCATGTGAACTTGATTTTTTTTTATATATATTGAGAAGGATGGGGTTCCGAGAGCGGTGGTGTCGTTGGATTAAGAGGTGCATTTCTACTGCCAGGTTCTCTATTATGATTAATGGGGTTCCAAAGGTATTTTTTCCCAATTCTCGTAGTTTTTGATAGGGTGACCTATTCTCCCATTTTTTGTTCATTTTAATGATAGAGGCGTTCCGTCGGATAATGGGTCGGGTGATGGAGGAAGGATGGATCAGAGGTTTTGAGATTGGGTGCCTGAACGCGAACCCTTTCATGATATTACACTTTTTGTTTACAGATGACACTATTGTCTTATGTTAGGCAGAAGAGGTCCAGATGCGAGCATTGTATTTTTTTCTTATTCGCTTTGAGGCGGTGTCAGGTCTATGCATTAATGTGGGCAAATGTGAAATGATCCAAATTGGAGGGGTTTTGAACGTGAAGGGTCTAGCCGAGACTATTTATTGCAAGACAAGCACGCTTCCCTCATCTTACCTCAGACTGACTTTAGGTGCTATGTTTAAGTCTAAGGCTCTATTAGATTCAAATCTGGAGAAAATGAGAAGGAGATTGACAAGTTGGAAAAAATACTATCTCTCGAAAGGTGGGAAATTGATCTTGATAAAAAGCGCATTGTCGAGTCTGCCCACTTACTTCTTATCACTGTTACCGTATTCAGTTCATTCGAGGATGAAGAAGTTGGTGATAAATTTTCCATGGAGAGGTTATGATGACACTTTTAAGTACTATCTTGTGGGATAGGAGGAGGTTTGTAAATCGATTAGGGAGGGGGCAAGGCGGGTGTGAAAAATCTGGGGTTTTTTAACAGAGCACTTTTTGTAAGTGGTTGTGAAGATTTCTTCACGAGGAGCATAGGTTATAGAGGAGAGTAGTGGGTGCTGGAGGGTAGTTTTCGCATCTAAGGTGGGGTCAGGGTGTGGGGCACAATGTACATGGGGTAGGGTTATGGAAGCATATTTTGAAATAGTGGGAGGTTTTATTTAGGCCCGCTGAGTTTTACTTAGGCAGAGGCAATAGTATTAGGTTATAGAAGGACATATGGGGAAAGAATGGGTCTCTCTAAGAAAAGTTTTTTGGCATGTTCAACATTAGTGTGGATAAAGACGGTCTGATTGCAGATCATATGACGATTGTTGGGGATCGAGTGGTGTGGAATCAAAAGTTCAAAAGACGGTTATGGGACTGGGAACCTGAGGAGGCTGAGGCTTTTTTTTACTGCTTAGGATCGTCCCCGCGATCGACAGGTGGTGATAACGATTTGCGTTGGTAGGAAGGCAACAAAGGGGAATTCACAGTGAGAGGCTATTATTCTACTTTGAAATGAAATGGGATACGGAGTGATCATTTTCCTTGGAAGCAAGTATAGATATTCAAGGCACCTCAAAAAGTCGTGTTTTTTGTCTGAATGACGACGAGATTGGCTAAATTGAAGAAAGAGGGCTTGCAGAAGAGGAAATGTTTAATGGCTAGTCAATGCTGGTTGTGTAAAAAGGCGGAAGAGATGACTAATCATCTGTTGTTGCGTTGCTGGGTGACGAGAGGTCTGTGGGATGTTTTCTTTTCTCTAAGCATGATTGTATGGGTTATGCCTGAGTTGTCGAGAGCGTTGCTAGAGGCCTGGAACCCTCCTAAGGGCTGGAAGGGGACATAAAAGTGTGGCGTATGGTCCGACACTGTATCTTGTGGAAGATTTGACAGGAAAGAAATTCGAGATGTTTTGAAGTATGGTGACTGCACCGTCTAGATTACTCTACTTTTTTCTGAGTACTTTACTGAGTTGGTATAAGGAGAGGCATGTCGCATCTCTCCCGTACTTTTTAGATTTCTTGGAGAGATTATGTAGGGTTCAATAACTATGGTTTTAGTGTATGTGCTCAGTAAGGTTTTTGTTCCTATAGTTTTTAGGTTTTTTGTATATTCACTGTATACGAACGAATTCTACTCCCTTAACGGCAAGGTTTTTATAATACATTTACTTATAAAAAAATATCATAAATTAAATAAATTATATTGATACCAAGAAAGACGAGGTTCACTTTTAACACCCCTTCTCACAAGTTGAAAGTTTTGGATCCACGAACCAATATTCTAAAAGTCAACAGTCTCCAAATCTAGACTTTTGTGTATATTTCAATCTCAAGCTTCCATGGTTCTACAGTCCACTAAATTGTTTTTAGGAAAGATAGGAAAAATTCGGTGTTGCAAGATAAATGATGCTTAAACTACGCAGAAAAATATAGGAAAATAGAGGAAAGGGTTGGGGTTGCAAAGCCTTTGCAGCTCAAGTACAAAATTTCAAGTCCATAACAAAATTTGGGGCAAAAGAACTCAAAAAATCGTGTTCAAGATAGCTCAAACTTATTTTGGCTATGTGTAGTTGTAATTTGTAAACTATTTTTTTGCATGGTGTTTGGATTGTTATCTTATTTCTTAAACATAGTGCATCATTGTTTTCAAATAGACACAAAAATACGGTAGGTTTAACCAACCCTTTTATCTAAATTAAACTACAAAGTTGACTTTGATTAAATATCATGAATGGTCTCGTTGGAAAATGCAAATTTCAATCCTCTACTTAAATATTACAATGGCAACTTTGAAATAAAGTCATCATTGACTATGAGCTTTGGAATTACACGTAATATAAGTATTTTATGCTAAACACACATATATTATATATCTATATGCATACACATTGTATATCTATATATGTACACATTATCTTTCTTCTATGCACAATCTGATTGATAGGGTTAATTCTAAATATGGCAGTGGTACCTGAGAATTTGGAATGGTCCCTCCCTGTTGCTAGTGTAAAAGAGCTCTCAACACAATCTTTAAACACGGTGCCACTGCGCTACATTAGGGATGATGCGGACTACCCCACTGCCGCTCTCTCACCGTCTGATCCTTCTTTATGTGTACCATTGATCGATTTGGCCAAGCTTGTGGACCCACAATACCAAGATCTAGAGCTTCAAAAGCTTCACCTTGCATGCAAAAACTGGGGGATATTTCAGGTAATTAAACCCCATGCAAATTTTTATTAGATATTTTTACCATCAGAATACCAGTTCTAAAACTTGTTCCATATTGTTTGTTCAATAATACATTTAGTTTCTCAAGGAAATATTTTTTTAATATTGTAAAATCTATGCTTTGAGAATAATATTTCAGATATGGAGGTATGGTTTTTCTTCCCATGTAAACAACTTTCAATTATTGGGTATTAATACGGCTTCATTATGCTATGTTTGAATCTCTTGTTATATCTCAATTTGGGAAAGTAGGAAGAAAAACATAAGAAAGCAACTTTCATTTAAAAGGACAATAAACTGTATCATATTTTTTTCTTCCATTGTTTTATGTGTTTTCTGAAATCGAAAGGAGCATAAAAGAGTAGAGAAAAATAATGGAAATGAAGAAAAAAATTAATTGAATTGAATTCAGACCTATCCGAGCACTAAAATTTTCAGATTATCCATTACAAATTTAAAACGATCGGTTTAATTACTTTTGACTATTATTATGTGATTCCCCAACCACATATACAAAACAAATTTAACAGAATTTTGTTTATTTGTAACAAGGTTACTTGTTAGACATCTTTAGAAAAATTAGAAAAAACTTGTGTGGATAATTTTTTCGAAATGAGACCCAAAAAATAGATTAAGAAAATTATATATTATGGGGAGAACATGCCTTTAGTCCGATATGAATATAATTGTTTGCATCCGCTTTCATATATTTTTATCATTTATTCTTGATCCTATATTGAACACTTATTTTTCTAATAATGAATATGCCTTCAGCTATAAAAGGGTTCACATAAATATGACTACCCAAAGAGGTTGCAACTTGCAGGTATGGGATTTAAGGCAAAATTTTAAATCCATTGGATCGAAGGCCATCAAAAACTTTCAAATTGGACTAAATCCTATAATATTATATATTAAATATTGTGCAAGCATCATTTTCATTAATTAAAATAGCTTCTCGCGTGAAAGTTGGTAGAGGTGTAAACGTATACATTTTTTTTATAAATACATGTATTATAAAAATCATTCGCTAAGGGACGAAACACATATACAAAAAGTATATACTGCGTCCAAAAGATAGGAACCCAGGGCCTCCACTAGAGAAACTATTAGAAAGGGCCTACATGAGTCTTTGCAAATCATCCAATTTTTAAATTCATTTGTTAAACATAATTCTCCGAATAGGAATACGAGAGTGTTGATTCTGTTATCTTTAATCTCTCCCACTCAATCTTTTGTTTGGAGTCAAATAAGTAGCAAAAGAGTTTTATGTTTATGAGCCATCTAATTGACTCTTTATGTTGTTTTACCAACATTAAAATTTAATGTATTTGTTGATGTAACAAAATAGGAATACATTTACGTTAATGGGCATCATATAACTTTGTGATTTGGGTGTCAAAATTGACTTTTAGTTAGGATATCAAGGTATTCCCCAGATGAACTCACTCTTACAGCTCATAAATTTATATTCCGTGATGACCAAGAGAAAAGATCTTCAACAATTGCTGCATAAGAATTAATATGTTTAAAATAACGTTCGAGATGCACCAAAACTGTTTTTAAGTACGGGAGTGGGTCCAATTCATTTGGGCTCGTATCTTATTCCGATCTTAAAAATTATTAAGGGTCCGTTTGATAGCCTTTTAATTTCAAGGCAAATTCAGAAAAATTGAAAAATTCTAGTCTTTTTCAGCTTTTAGGCTGTTTGATAGCCTTCATTTGCCTTGAAATTTGTTTTCTATGTACAACACCCTTTAAGCACAATTTGACACCCTAGGGTGGAATTCAATTCTTTGAGGGGGGTCAGGTTTTTGTTTGCCACCTTTGGGTGGCAAATCACTCAAAACCAATTTTTTTTTGTAAACTCTATATATTTCATAAATATATGAATATATATTGTTAATAAATATGTAAATATATATATTTATATATTTCGTATATTAAATATATATATATATATATATATTCGTATATTTTATATATTTTAGCACATATATGTATATTGCGTATATTTCGTATATTTATATATTTCGTACATTTATATAATTTATATAATTCATATATTTTAATATATAATTATATTTCGTATATATATATATATATATATATATATATATAAATTTTCCACATTTATATCTATTTTTCAACTTTTGCGTTTGATAGAAAATGTGAAAAATTGATGATTTTCCAACTTGTATCAAACAAACACAAGTTGGAATATATTCATTTGCCTTGAAATTGATTGCCCTGGAATCAAATGTCTTGGAATCATTTGCATTTTTCAGTTTTCTATCAAACAGACCCTAAGATCTTGAGTAGAAAACTAGACGACGAGAAAAATTATTATTAAAGTAGAAAATAAAAATAAATTAATTGAGTTCAGATCTCGTGTCTCATCCCTAGAGTTTGTGTTTTGCTTTGGTTCCTAATATTTTTCGTATCCTTATTATGCTCCTTGTTCTCTCCAAAATAAGTCTTAATATTAAGACGTCCTCAAACTTTATGGTTTTACGTGATACTTTTGAAACTTAGGGGATTAGAGAGAGAATTACAATAAATTTCAGGGTATAAATATATCAATAACCTAATAACCTTCTTTTATACATTCAAACAAGTATGGCCCTTAAAACATAATTTACCCAACCCTCCGTACCCGAAAACTTGGATTGACCACTGTTCTCATGTATTTTGTCAGGATTTTTTGAATCTTATTGAGTCTTTAAGTTGCCTTCTCGAGTCACATAATAGTTATCTGGGCAAACGGGTTCTAGATTCATTATTTACGTATTAATAATGTGAACATAGCATTAAGAGCTCACTCATTCACTTATAATTTGGTGTAGTTTTTTCCCTTTAAACAGTCATGCAAAGTTTAAACTATATGGTAACATGAAATATACTCAAATATCACATGATCAGTTTTTGTTCAACAAATTTGCAGTTAATAAACTATGGAGTATCTGATGACTCGTTGAAAAACATGAAGATTAGATCACAAGAGTTCTTCAACCTTTCCCAAGAAGAGAAGAAAAGATATGCCCAAAAACCTGGAAATCTTGAAGGATATGGTCAAGCTTTTGTAATCTCAGAAGAACAAAAACTAGAATGGTGTGACATGATTTTTCTCAGGACTCTTCCCACTCATATTAGAAGCTTAGAATTCTGGCCCCAACAACCTCCCAATTATAGGTAAATGAAATTAAAACCATGGTGCTCTCTCTCTCTCTCTCTCTCTCTCTCTCTCTCTCTCTCTCTCTCTCTATATATATATATATATATATATATATATATATATATATATACTAGCGTATACCCGTGCCTGAAGGCACGACGAAATTTTTCAAAGTACATAATCGCGAAACGACGATAACTTTTCAAAGTACGTAATAGCGAAACGCAAAAATTTCGAAGTGTAATTTTAAAACAATGTCAAATAGCCCAATAACATTCAAATAGTCTAGATTCATCAAATAAATTCACATATAATACGAAATATACAATATTCATCCATCGAATTCACATTGTCTCAAAAAAACAAAATGTCAAATTTTAAAAAAATTTGGACATAATATCCTTTGTTTATGGAGTTATTCACCCTGCTTAACAAATAACAAATAGTCCAACATCCAAATTGTCTAAATTCTTCAAACAAAATTCACATATAAAATGAAATATACAATATTCACCAATCAAACTAACTGTGTCTAAAAAAAACAAAGTGTCAATTTTTAAAAAAAAATGGACATAATCTCCTTTGTTTATTGGACTATCCACCCTATTTAAGGGGTAACAACAAATCCAACAAATTAACAAAAAATCCCAAATTCATAGATGGGAGCTAGAAGGCAGGGGAAGGAGAATATGTGGGACTTCCTCAAAATGTGTGTGCCATGGTGCTTCTGGATTAGGTGCTACGACTGCTGTCTTCCCATCCTTCTTCCCACCTCTAGCCATGATCACTCTCTCTCTCGATTTTCTGTACGATTTGACAAACAATAAACATAATTAATCAGTTTCTCGGATAAAGATACAGTCACCTAAGTAAATATAAAATCAGTAAAATGAAATATACAATCACATCCAAATTGTCTAAATTCGAGATTGATTTAGCCGGATCCAATTGGATTACCTCTTTTATACAAAAATGCAGTTTCGAGTTTGATCCCATCATATTTGGTCTACAAATAAAACAAATAACAATATTAGGAAAAAGGAACTATTTGAATAAGTGCATATGCATATATGCGAGTGCATATATACAGTGCGTGTGTGCGTGTTTGTGTGCGTGCGCGTATGTGCGTTTGAATGGGAAAGGGGGAGGGGATGGGCAGGGGGAGTGAGGAAGGGGGAGAGGACGGGCAGGGAGCGCGTGTGCATGGGTGTGCGTGTGTGAGTGGGGAAGGGGGGAGGGGACGGGGCAGGGGCAGGGGGCGCGTGTGCATGTGTTTGCATGTATGCATATGCATATATGCAATGCGCGTGTGCATGTTTGTGTGTGTTTGTGCCCGTGTGTGCGTGTGTGAGTGGGGAAGGGGGGAGGGGACGGGTAGGGGGTGCGTGTGTGTGTGTTTGTGTCCGCGTGTGTGAGTGGGGAAGGGGGGATGGGAAGGGTAAGGTATGCATATATGCAGTGCATATATGTAGTGCGATTGTGTGAGTGTGTGCGTGCGTGTGTTTGTGTGCGCACATGTGAGTGGGAAAGGGGGGAGGGGACGGGCAGGGGGCGTGTGTGTTTGTGTCCGCGTGTGTGCGTGTGTGAGTGGGGAAGGGGGGAGGGGACGCGTGCATGCGTGTGTTTGTGTGCGCGTGTGAGTGGGGAAGGGGGGAGGGGGCGGGGGGCGGGGCAGGGGGCGTGTGTGTGCGCGTGTTTGCGTGTATGCATATATGCAGTGCATATATGCCAGTGCGCGTGTGTGCATGTTTGTGTGTGTTTGTGTGCGTGTGTGTGCGTGTGAGGGGGGAAGGGGGGAGAGGGCGGGCATGGGGTGCATGTGTGCGTGTGTCAAAACAGTTATGTGTCAACCAACATTAACACAAACCCCTATAAAACAAACTAATTAACAGACCAACACTACCATAATAACCCATAGCTTCATTTGAAACATTGTAAAGATGGACATACTCAAAACATGAGGAACTTAATACATATATATATAATCAGCATATATATGCATACGCATATATATGCGTGTTCTGATTATGTATATATATGCAGCTGCATATATATACATAATCAGCATATGCATATATATGCACTGCATATATATGCATATGCACACATATATATGCAGCTGCATATATATGTATCCATATGCATATATATGCAGTCAGCATATATATGCAGCTGAATATATATGTGTATGCATATATATGCCCTGCATATATATGCACTGCATATATATATGCATATGCATATATATATGCGCATACATATGCACCTGCATATATATATGCACTGCATACATATGCAGCCGTCCTAATCTACGGCCATCATTTCAGTGCGAGCATTTTTATCATTTCAGTTGCTGCTAAATTTTATCAAAAAGAAAATGATACCCAACAGAAGTAAAATTAAATCAATACACTGTAATTCTAGTGGTCAAACGGTATGTTCAAATGGGAAATAAATGGGAAAAATAGGCAAAGAAATTGTAGTCAGGTAAATACCTACTCAATAGACGAAAAATTCATACCTTTGTGTTACCCACGCACGTGGATGCCATCATCGCTGAACATCGCTGCAGACATGGATGATATGCAATATTAGTGTACACGTAACATCCACCGTGATGCAACTACAGGAAATTAGTCTCGAGGACAATTTATAGCCGTAGCGAAATCAACAATTTTAACTCGAGATGGTCTGTTGAGACAAATTTGTATTCGAAGAATTGCTTAAAACTGAACAAAACAAAGAGTGGCTATAGAAAATGGTTTCCAAGTTCCAATACTGACTTCCAAGTTCAAAATGGTTTTAAAGTTCCAATACTAACACCATATTAGAAGAAGAAGAATAGCGGACAATTAACTACATATATATGTACATGTACACGGTCCAGAAGCTATAAACATTATAACTGCATATATATGTGCAGCATATGCATATATATGCATATGCAACTGCATATATATGTGCAGTTGCATATATATGCAGCATATGCATATATATATATATATATATATATATATATGTGCATATGCATATATATGCACTGCATATATATGCAACATATGCATATATGTGTGTGTGCGTGTGTGAGTGGGGAAGTGGGGAAGGTACGGGGCAGGGGGCGGTGGAGGGGGAGGGGGAGGAGACAGGGCAGGGGGAGCGGGTGGATTTCAGGTTTTAAGCCCAAGACCTAATTAACCCAACTCATTTCCAAAGGGGTACACTTAATCAAACTCGACTACAAATGAATTAATTGGTGCATAAAGTACCTTATTTCCCTCGAATTCTTTCAATTGACCCACAACATACTCGTCAATCGCAACAACCGTGAAAAGAACCTCGTAGCCCTTCTTATTTAGCTTTTCTAGGAATGAGGAGTTCCTAATAACCTACTTGCTCTTTAAGTATTTTGCTTCATGGGACCTCCTTTAGAACAACGTTGTCTTGAAGTCTTTGGTCGTGACCCCTAGAAAAAATGAAATCAATCCCCAAAAAAAAAGTGAACATGAATATGAAGGTGGCACATTAGTTAGCCAAATTAAAGAAAGAATAAACATGTTGACACATAAAGCTAAGAAACATTAAAGCATAGTTGCAACTTAATGTAAGTGAAATAATGTGTGCGTGTGGGCGTGGCATATATGCATACCAGTGCATATATGCAATGCGTGTGTCTACGTGTTTGTGTGCGCATGTGTGCGGGGAAGGGGGGAGGGGACGGGCAGGGGGCGTATATGTGCGTGTGTGTTTATGTGCGCCTATGTGCGTGTGTGAGTGGGGAAGGGGGGAGGGGGCAGGGCAGGGGGCGCGTGTGTGCATTCCTCAAAAGTAAGAGAAGAACTCAGATCTGACATGTATAAATCAAAAGTAAGAGAAGAAGATCACACCTCAAAATTAAGAGAGAGAGAGAGAGAGTATACTTGATTTGACTGAGAGTCGGCCTCTAAAATCAAATTTGATCAAGATTTGGCCTCCAGAATCTGAGACAAAATCACAATCAAATCACACAAAAATCACAAAACATATAATAACAATGCATTTATGCTAATAGTCATGATACTTTTACTGTGTGTCACCAAATAACGTCATGGAACTTACTAAAATTATACACACAACCTCGCTTAAGGACATATTATTGAAGTCATCCGATAAATAATCCTCAATCATGTTGTAACTCATCGCTATAATATGGCAAATGAAGATTAATTGAAAAAATATCAACTAAGAGATCTTGAAAATTAGGCTTTGAAACCTTATAATGAAGTTTAATTTATGAAAATCTAACCCACGGAACATAAGCTTCGAATTCAACAATATAGGTAAACACACGATGTTTATAAGGCTATTGACATAACAGTCTACTATAAGATTGTCGGATAGCAAGGTTTCAAAAACTATATGTTAACACATGAATGCTGTGTTTGGTGTGATATGCATATATATGAAATTTGCGAGGCAGTGTTTGGTAAACACACGATGGTTCGCATATATGCAGTAACATATATTCATCTGCATATATGAATTTGCATATATGTACCAGCATATATGCAAGCTGCATATATGTAGCTGCATATATGCAAATTCATATATGCTTCCCAATCCCCATCATACCTAAATTTATCCCACCACTAATCAGAATAGGTCCATGCTCTGAGATTTATATTCTTTCACCAGCAAGAATCCATGCTCTGAGATGTCAAATTGCTAGCTCTAGATGTCAACTTGAATCACAAAAGGTCTAATCTAGATTGAATCACCAGCAGGAACCCATGCTCTGAGATGTCAAATTGATAGCTCTAGATGTCAACTCCATGTGAATCACAAAAGGTCTAATCTAGGTTGAAATGTTTACCAACAAACTTTTTAACACTATCGCGTTAATATGTCAAGTTTCAAGCCGAAGACCTAAATAAAGTGTGGTGATTTGAACACATGAATCAACATTTTAACAACCAAATCAAAGTTCAAAAACATTATATAAGAACTACTAAAGAGGAGATATAACAGCGGTGCCATTGCTCATGTATGGAGTAGTACAGAGAATCGATATAACACCAAAAATCATATGCTCTAAAATCATCTCAATGCTTATGAGTTCCTAATACTCTAGGACACAATTTCAACGGTATCTAATCCATACATCAGTGACATAATGCACCTAAGACAAAATGGATTGAGTGTTGGATAAAACAAATTCACCATACACAATCCTTGGCGATACACGCAATTGGTTACATTCTAAATTAAAATTTGAACTCACTTATTACTTGTGCAAGTTAAATTCGTTGAAATGATAACATAATTTGATTAGAACATCAAAATTACCAATAGTTGTTGACTACGTCCAAGATACACATAAAGAAGGTAAATATTGTCAATTACTTTACTTAGAAGATCAAGAACCCCTAATGTATTAAGCATTATCAGCAAAGAAATTACAAATCCCAAAATAATTATTCACATGTTTCAAAAATGAAAGTATGAAAAAGTACCTCTTTTGAGAAATGGATGTGTATACATTACCTCATTAATCTCACCAAAAAATCGTTCAACCCATAAAATTGTTCAGTCCATTGACGGGAGGGCCTTCTTCCAAACTCTTGAGTTTGATGTCACAGGCAGATGAGTAAAATGAAATAAAATGAATAGATGAGTAAATTAATAAAATGAAATAGAAAGGTAATCAAAATAATTTGAGGTTGCTTATTCCCACAAATGATTTCAGGAACAATATAACTTTCGGTGCCTCCTTTCGTTGTTTATTCTCCCGACCGGTTCACCTCTTGCAAACGGCGATGCCTCCTTTCGTTGTTTATCCCTACACATATGCATAAACAAAAAACACAAAACAAAAACATAAATGAAAACCCATAATTGACCACAAAAGCTATAAAGCAAAAACCCAAAATGTCAAAAGTCGATCCAAACTTTGAATTGGGCAATCGCGAATTACTCGCAACCTTTTGAAACATAAATGATATAACCTTTTGAAAGCTTCAACCTGACAAAGAAAATGAAATACATTATAATTAATCGCAACCTACAAAAAAAACTACCCAGCAATGGAATCAACAACATATAAATACGAATATGTAGACAAACTTTGCCTAATAAACTATTTAGCTGCAGTGCAACCTATATAAACAATAAATGACCAAGAAATTAGAAATTAGTACCAACCTACTATTTGACAAAGACTGTCTACAGTGCAACCTATATAAACAATAAATAAGAATAAATAATCAGTACAAAAAAAATTAACATTAAAATATAAATCACTAAGAAAATAGTGTTATAAAACACCCCCAAATAAAATTACCTCCGTAACATGAAACAGAGTTAGTGGTTATGTATTGAATAAGAGGTAAACAAATTGTATCAAAACCCTAAAAATAAATAGAAATAATGCAATTAACAACTACATTCAGTCTTAGTGGCACAAAAAACTTGCTACTGAGTGGTTCAAAACCCTAAAATAAATAGAAATAATGCCCACTGTGAATGCTGCTCAGAGTTAGTGGTTCCGTATTGAATAAGATATGCCCATTGTGAATGTTACATCCATCTCTTCCAATAGAGCCTCAACAACACCTCAAAGATTCAGCAAGTTCAAACATAAATGAAAACATAAATCACGACTAATTATTTGTTGTTGTTTGAAGAGTTGCTTGAAGGATCTAAACAACACCTCAAAGATTCAGCAAGTTCAAACATCAACCTAGAGTAACTGAAAAACCCTAGCAACTCAATTCACGCAAAAATGTAAAGCGATTGTGAAAATCGAAACTTACTTTGATGAAATCAATGTGGAGATCTTCAATTGCTGAAACGGATTGTTGACTTGCAAATCTGATGATGGTACCTGTGATGATGGCCATGGATCGATTCTCTCTACCAGCGGTTGGGGGAGAAGTAGTGAACCAGAGGCTGGCAGCGGGGGAAGGCAGCAAAGGGCGAGGGCGAGAGGGCGAGGGTGAGGGTGAGGGCGAGGGTGAGGGCGAGCAGCGGAGGGCGAGGGTGAGGGCGAGCAGCGAACGGATGAGGGAGGGAGGGGCATTGGGAGGAGAGAGAACGTAGAGAGAGGGAGTGAGGGACGGCTGAGTGTGGGTGAGTGAGGTATGTCGAGAGAGAGAGAGAGAGGGTGGTGTGTGTAATAGGAGAGTGTTACCAAAATAACCTCACATTTGAATTAAAGTGTAAGATGGGTGAGTAAAAAAGGGGGGAAATCAATTAATTGAAGGGTAAGATTGTAAAAAGAAACTATATATGATCTCAACCCTTAAAATATGTAAGGAGGTGGCATCGATCTAGACCGTTAAAAATGTGCATATTTTCAAAAACCAAGCTCCCATATTATATAGATATATATATATATATATATATATATATATATATATATATATATATATATATATATATATATATATATATATATATATATATATATATACTAGGATATGCCCATGCCTGAACGCACGAAGATAAATTTACCCTCAATATTAGTAATTGGACTTACGACATCTACCACAAACACCCCCAACCAATGGCACATCCCTAAACATAAAATTGAACCGAGGTATTTGACATGGGCACTTTTATATGACAATCCTATTTAATAAATAAAGAATATTCTAAATCAAATAATAATAGTATGTGACAACAATACTAATACTACGCAATGTGCCAACAACACGCAATGTGCCAACTTGTTGACCAAATCTATGTATCAATAACAATACCTAAGCTTGCTTTTCAAATAAACTTAAGATATATTTGCTTTCCAAATAAATTTAATAAGTGTTGGCTTTTCAAATACATTTCAAAATTAAAACAAAGGAAAAATTATTTTATGGAACCCACCACAACAAATTCTCTTACTGCTATTTCAAGGAATATGACAAAACTCTTATAATACACATTATATTCTATGCAAACATTATATTCCACTACACCAAATCTGCACTATTGTCACGGTCATTGACCTTGACAAATTGGACTTGTCAAGGTCAATGACCATGACAATTCTGGGCGAGACAATTTTTTTTGTCACGGACGTGTCACGGTCATTGACCTTGACAAGTTCGTTAGAATTGCCACAATCGTGTCAAGGTTATGGACCGTGACAAGTTTAGTCACAGTTAACAACCGTGACTAACCCGTGACAATATTTAAAAAAATTGCCACGGTCAATGACCGTGACAAGATTTGTCAAGGACTTATCACGGTCAATGACCGTGACAATTCTGGGCAGAATTGAAAAAAATTCTGCTGGGCAGTATGGCCACTGCCACTGCCACTGCCCAGCAGTATATTTGTACCTGTTATAACAACGTTGGTTGTACCTATTCAAACATCATATATCCAAATATACCCAAGATAGTGCAAATATATATTCATGACGATATAATCTAAATATTCAAAATAGAAATAATATACATGACAATATAATCCAAATATAATTAAAATGTACAAACTTAAAAATAATGTTACTACATGTCTTGGGTAAATGTGAGGAGGTGAGTTGGCCACACGATATACGAACACCCACTAATATACATCGTGTCGCATTGTTCGCGCAACCACAATAGGAAGTTCTCCTTCCCGGGTATCACATGCGTGACGAGCACTTTCGACTCGATCCCTTGAAGCGCACGCCCATGAACTATTCCACCCTCGACGATATTCGGGTCCCTCAACCCCCGCCCTATCCGCTGGCCATCAAATACATCCGATATGAACACGCTCGGCCAACTAGGTGTCGACAATGGACTGGGGAAGGGGGCCAAATAAGGAAGTGGATCATCGAAATACGCACGTGATGGTGAAGAAGCAGTGAGGTCCACATCCTCGTCCTCCTGCGCCTCGTTCTCCCGCACCTCCTCCTCTTCCTCCTCCTCCTCCTCCTCCTCCTCCTCCTCATCCACCGCCTTCGCCTTCCCTTTCCCTTTCCCCTTCTCCTTTCGATCTCCACCCAACGTACGCTTCATGAATGCGTACATATCTTCGATCGTTGCCTCCAAACGGGACAACTTCGCGTCGTGTGAATCCACCGTTCGAGCTGAAAAACGTCGCTAATGCCGTTTAACACAAGGTTAAACTGTATAAGCAACTCCGAATGTTTGTTGAAGAAACCCTTTTCTTTTGAAAATAAAAATTATAAACAAGATGTGTTTACAAAGAAACTTATGTACGAGAGTAATTAAGATTGTGTAATCAGTTTTTAAAACTAAGGCAGTTTCAAAAAAGTTCAGCACACTTATAGAATGAGATGAGTAGATGAAGATAATCAACACAATGATTTTAACGTGGTAAAACCTCTCCCAACAGAGGAAACATCCACGGTGACTTCTAAGTCACAAAAGCAAAAATCCACTAATAACAAAAATCAGTTACAAACAATACAACATGCAAGCACACAAATCAACCTATTCTAAGTTTAGGAATATACCCCCTTGGTGTCCTTCTAACTTCTCATAGATCTGATTTGTTGATGATGTTCTTCCAGTTTGCTAACTTCCTTTGCTTTAGCTTCTTTACGTCGACTCAATGATCTCAGATCTTAAACACAACACTTCCAGTGTAGTAGTGTGTTAAGTGTTTGTGTAGTGATTCCTATTCACATGCATGAACTCACACACACTTAGATTTACAAACAGTCCTAGTAAATTACATATAAAGTCTATATGCAGTGATTTTAGCTTATTTCTTTCTCACAGAACTCGAACCCTTTTTGACCTTTAAATATAACCCAGATTCCACGGAGATATTTCTTCAGAAATCGGTCAAGACCTTAATCAATCTCTTTTGAAAATATTTATGAGATTGAAAACCCTCCAAGTGCGAATCCAACTAGGTTAGAGTTAAGTTTTGTAAAAACAGAAACTATAAAACATTTTAAAACCAAATCAGAAATGATTTTCTTAAACCAAGTAGAAAATATGCAGATCTAGTGAAAAATGTAACATGCAGAGTATAGATCTAACGTTTCTATGAAAAAAGAAACAAGATCTTCACTCTAAAGTTTAAGTTGTGAACAAGATCAAAAGATCACGAGGTTAAAGCAACGATATGAACAAACCACTCTCTCTCTCAAACACGCAGGTTGTGTTTGGGGTTGAATGTATACGAAGGTTTGTTTCTGAGTTGAAGTGTTTAAGGGTTAGGGTTTGGTTTTGGGCTAACTGTTTCCCTTTCTCTCTCTTCTCTCTATTCTTTTCTCTCTTCTCTCACTTCTCTCTTCTCTCACTTCTCTCTCTTATTTTTTTCTCTCAGAAAGACGAATGCCCAAAAGTCTTCTAAGGCTGAGAAGAGGAGGGTATATATAGGGCTGAGGGAAGGTTCTGGACGTTCGAGGGTAATCAAGGGTTGTGATAAAGTCTTGAAAGGTTTGACTTGATCCAAAGGTTATAAGACAGCGGTGGCTTAAAATAATTTTGATTGGTTCATATGGATAGCACCGGGATTAACCAAGAACACATGCAGACCCTTGATAAGGAATGATCCAACGTTCATCAAACATCCATCCAGCCCTCTCACATAACAAACACAAATACATTCACCCGGAGGATGACAAGTGTTGGCCTGTGAGTGGCTCTCACACGCGCATCAAAATAATTACAAAACATCACCCTGAAGTCTCTAGCGCTTTGAGTTCCTACCCAACCAAACATTTTAATGAAAACAGAAGTTTCCAAAATAGAATATTAACCCCACAAATTATATTATCCCATTTTATTAATAAAAACCTTTATTAAAAAAAGGTTTAAAAAATATTTAAAAATTCCCAAAAATTATTAAAGCTCCAATTCAAGGGGAATTAAACACACACTCAATTTTAAGCAATATGAACACATGTATGAAATTCTAATTGTGTGTAGTGTGATTCATTTTATACCATCATGGATCATTGAAGAGGATTAGAGAGATAAGTTCTGAGGCTTTTTGGTTTCTAGGATGGACTACCAATTTTGTCAATATTTCCAAATTAGTTGAGCACTTATACAATGTAGACTTAAGCAAGCCAAAGGTATAAGGTGCTTCAATCTCCCCCTTTGAAAATATGAGACAAAATCTCCTTTGAGTTAGCTTAAAACTCGTAGGGAACCAAAAAATAAAACCTAGTCCTATACAAAAGATACTATCTACGCAATTCTTAGAAAGTCAAAAATTACATAACTCAACTATTTACAAATTTTTACACTAGAAACGGTAGACAATCAGTAGAAGAGATTCCTGCAAATATGCACACTAAGATCAAGCAGTTTAGATGAAATGTGAACAAAAAAATGAACTCATAAAACTCAAATTTCTCCCCCATTTTGTCTCAAATGGACAAAGGGTAAAACTTAAAGTCTTGAGAGTTTAATCAGCGCATACCATGCCTATAGAATTTCGCAAATACAAAAATCTGTTATAGTCTAAAGGTTTAGTGAACATGTCTGCAAGTTGCAGATCAGTAGGCAGGTAATGAATTTCTAATTCCTTAGTTTCAACAAGTTCGCGTATAAAATGATTCCTTATTTTAATATGTTTAGTTCGCGAGTGTTGAACCGGGCTTTTAGATATGTTAATGGCGCTTTGATTGTCACAATACAATTGTAATTGATCTTCTTTAATCCCATAATCACTTTACATCTGTTTGATCCATAACAATTGAGCACAACAACTTCCTGCTGCTATATATTCGGACTCAGCCGTAGATAATGATGTGCAATTCTGTTTTTTGCTACTCCAACCAACTAAATTATTGTCGACATAATAACAGGCACCTGATGTACTTTTACTATCATCAGTACAACCGACCCAATCAGCATCAGTATACCCTATGATGGTGCTACAGGTATCCTTAGTGTACCTAAGTCCAAGATTAAGAGTGCCTTTTATGTACTTTATTATACGTTTTACACTCGATAAATGGCTCTCTTTAGGGTTATTCTGGTAACGAGCACACAGACATACAGCATACATTATGTCTGTTCGTGAGGCAGTTAGATAGAGTAGGCTACCAATCATACTACGATAGAGCGTGGAATCAACTGACTTTCCAGTTTCATCTTTACATAATTTAACAGTAGTACTCATAGGCGTTTTGGCGACTTTAGCATTATCTAAACCAAATTTCTTAACAATATCTAAGGCATACTTGGTTTGAGAGACAAATAATCCATCAGGATTCTGTTTCACTTGAAATCCTAAGAAAAGCTGTAGCTCCCCCATAAGGGGCATGTGAAATTCCTTATGCATTATAGCAGAAAAAGATTTAACTTCAGAGTTTGAAGTTGACCCGAAAATAATGTCGTCTACATAGACTTGGGCTATAATAATATTTTTGTCAAAATGTTTGACAAAGAGAGTCTGGTCATTTCCTCCTCTCTTAAAACCCTTATCCAACAAAAAGTTGGAAAGACGTTCATACCAAGCTCTAGGAGCTTGTTTTAAGCCATACAAAGACTTTTTTAGACGAAAGACATGGTTAGGGTATTTAGGATCAATTAACCCTTTGGGTTGTTCTACATATGTTTCTTCGGACAGAATTCCATTTAGGAAGGCAGATTTAACGTCCATTTGATAAAGTGTGAATTTTAAGTGACACGCTATGGCGAAAAGAAGTCGAACAGATTCAAGACGAGTGACAGGAGCAAATGTCTCACTGAAATCTATCCCTTCTATTTGAGAGTAGCCTTGAGCAACTAGTTTAGCTTTGTTTCTAAGGATTGCCCCATTTTCATCAGATTTGTTCTTGAAAATCCAACGTGTTCCAATAACATTTTTATTTTGAGGCCGAGGTACAAGATACCAGACATCGTGAATGACAAATTGTAAAAGTTCTTCCTGCATAGCATAAATCCAGTGTGTGTCATTCAATGCTTCATTAACATTTTTCGGTTCCATAAGGGAGACGAAACATGCATAATTAGCATAATTTCTTAACTGGGATCTAGTACGAACTGGCTCATTAAGATTACCGACCACGTTGTCAATGGGATGATCTTTAGATACCCAGCCAGGTACTTCTGGACTCTCAATAGGTAATGAGTCATCTATTTCTGGTGAATCAGTTTTGAAATCATTTTCAGATTCAACCACAATAGGTGTTTCAGATATCTTATTTTCGACAATAGTGTCACTTACAATTACATTTATCGATTCCATAAGGGCCTTAGTACGCAGATTGTATATACGATAAGCATGACTGTTTGGAGAGTATCCTAAGAAGATGGCTTTATCACCGCGAGTTTCGAATTTAGACAGATGTTCTCTATCTTTACAGACATAACACTGACTTCCAAAGGTTCTTAGGTATTTCAGATTAGGCTTCTTACCGTACCACAACTCATAAGGGGTTTGTTTAGAGTTTTTCCTAAGATAGACCCTATTAGTGATGTGACAGGCAGTTCTAATAGATTCTACCCAAAAGTATTTAGGTAGAGATTTGGCATGCAACATGACACGTGCCATCCCTTGAAGAGTTCGGTTTTTCCTTTCAGCAATGCCATTCTGCTGAGGAGTTTTAGGGGCACTAAATTCATGTTTGTAACCGTTGAAGTCACAATATTCAATTATTCCTGTGTCTATGAACTCTCCCCCTCTATCACTACGAATGCGATTGACTTGTGTGTCCTTCTCATTTTCAATTCTTAGAAGAATTTTCAAAAAATTCTGAAACGTGTCAGATTTATGTTTTAAGAAGGCAACCCAAGTGAATCGTGTGAAATCATCAACCATGACAAGGATATAACTGTGTCCACAAAGACTAACAGTTCTAGAGGGACCAATAAGGTCCATATGGATGAGATCCAAAGGTCTAGAGGTGAGAATGTCTTTAACCTTTTTATGCGAAGTCTTAACTATTTTTCCTTCCTGGCAATGACCACAGACAACACTTGAAATAGGTTTAATTTTAGGAATTCCTCTAACAATCTCTTGACTAGACAATCTTCCAAGGATATCATAACTTAAGTGACCCATACGATTATGCCAGATCTCATTGTCATCCATTCTGACAATGTTACAGGTTTCAGAACTAGTCTTGACAGTATAACAATTGTCAGGTGTTCTAAATCCTGTAATAATGCATTCACCTTTATCATTTAGAATTTTACAATTGTTCTTTGAAAAGGTGACTGTATGGTCAGAGTCACAAAATTGTGATATACTTAGGAGGTTGGCTTTAAGGCCTTTAACTAATAGAACATTTTCGAGAACAGGCATTCCTTCTTCTTTTAGGGTTCCTTTACCTATGATCTGAGATGAAACACCATCACCAAAAACTACTTTCCCACCAGAAAATCTGGTTTTGTTTAAAAGTTTGGTTTCATTTCCTGTCATATATTTGGAATATCCTGAATCTAAATACCAACCAGATGAAGTGTGTTCAGCTTTTAAGGCAGTGATAACAATGTTACACTTCATTTGGGCGTAAAATATCATCCTTTCTAACCCAAATAGCTCTAGTTTTAATTTTGCGCAAGTTTGCCCTCATTTGATAAAATTTTCGAGACACAGTTTTTTGTCGAAAAATATTTGGAGCAGCAAACTCATTGTTGTGAAAAAGTTGAGCTTTTGGTTTAGGAAAGTTTCTGGGAGCCTTTCTCTTAAATGAACTCTTAGTTTTGGTCTTTCTATTTCTGTAGTTAGAGTTCTTATCAGGTTGTCTTGGAAGGACATAATTGTTACGACTTTGCCTAGAATAGATAAAGTTCTTGTAGACAGAAGTGTTGTAAACAGGGGTATTTAGACGCCTAGCATAACAACCTTCAAAGGAATGACCATAAATGTCACAGTAGGAGCAATATTGATTGCTTGAGGGACGAATTTCCTTAGGAAAACTTCTAAAGATAGGTTTGACAGCATTCTGTTCAGAAGTGTTATTCCTAGGAGGTATGGTCTTATAGGTGGAATCAGCCTTTCTGATCAAAGGACAGACGTATTTAGTCTTAAGTGCAGTCTCAGCCTTAGAATTACTAGACTCTCCAATGTCTTTCTCTTGTTGCTTTTGATCAAATTCATTTTTAAATAAAATGAAAGTCTGGACATGTTTCAATTGGTCTTTTGCCCCCAGACACAAACTTAATAGGTTCAAGTTTAGTAGTTTGTGGTTTGTTCTTAGGGCAAAATCCAATACCGGTTCTATCATCAGAATTGGTCTTGGAGTCAACAACAAAGTCAGTAAAACAATTTGAATTATTTTCAAACTTAAAAAACTTTTTGAAAACAGTAGCTGTCTTTATTTTTGTTTCCTCCAATTCTAATAATGTTCCCTTGTATTTCATTTCCAGGGTTTCATTAATTTTGGTCAAGTCTTTTAATTTTTGATCAAAAGTTTCAATTTCAGATTGATGAGTCAGACACTGGTTAGTGTACTCTTCAGCATTCAACTTCACTATAAGACTTAGATCATCTAATTTCTTAGTCAGGTCTCTAACAGTCTTCTCCAATTTAGTGCCTTTTTTAAGAGTTTTAGCATACAAAGTATGGATATCAGGGAGGTCATCTGTGTCTGAGTCGCTAAGTGAAGTGTGTGTAGTGACTCCTAATGATTCAGTTTTAGTACTCACGCACCCATTTGCATCGTCATTATCGAGATCACTTTGACTCACACACACGGAACTAGAACTAGCAACATTTTCAGACAATAAAGCATCTAGGCCAATCAAAGGAGTATTCACACAAGCAAGAGTAGGAGCATCATTATCACACACAGGCATATCATCATTGTAAATGATCTTAGCATAAAAGGACATGCAAGGGTCAAGTACATTAGATGACTCAAGTTCCTCTTCATCAGAGTCACTTGAATCATTCCAAGTTTTACAGACATTGGCTCTATTGTGTGTGTTGGCTTTATTCAGATTAACTCTGCACTCGTGAGCAATGTGACCTAGTTTCCCACATCTAAAACATTCAATCTTTTTAAGGTCTCTAGTGGGTCTGGAATTGTTGTCTTTAGGATGTTTGTCAAGACCTCTCTCATGAGGTTTGGGATTAGACAGAGTAGGATAATTAGGCTTGCCTTGTTTAGTTGCCTGTTTGTTTCGAAATTTGACAATTTTCTTAAATTGTTTAGACATTAAGGCAATCTGATTATCTAGTTTGTCTATATCACACTCCTCATCAGAGTCAGAGTTGGTCAAATTGGACTCAAGTTTGGGTATCTTAGAGGCAAAACTCAAGTTAGAGTTGGGCTGTTTTCTTTGAGAATGATTTAATTATTTCTTAAAGTCTAATTCCATTTCCACAGTCCTAAGTTTGCTACTGAGTAACTCAGGGGTAAGGTTTTGATCATTCATTTTCTCAATAGCATACCTCTTACTGTCAAACTTTTGTGGTAATGACCTTAGAATTTTAGAGACAATTTCATTCCTATCATAAGTTATACCATTAGCATGCAACTTAGTAACTATATCAGTTAAGTTCATGTAAAAATCATCAAAAGACTCAGAATCAGTCATGATCAAAGAGTTGTACTACTGGATAAGCATTTGAGTTTTAGCAGCTTTAACTCTTGAGTCTCCTTCATGGGCAGTGATTAATGTGTCCCAAGCTTCCTTAGAAGTGGCACAAGATGAGATTCATTTGAACTCATACTCATTAATAGACATAAAAATGGCATTCTTGCCTTTATTGTTATTTCGAGAAATGGTTTTCTCTTCTTGGGTAAATTCACTTAAGATTTTCTTTACCCTCTCATCACTTCCTTCAGTGGCTGGTTTAGTAGGATAAGTGTATCCATTTTCGATAATGTCCCAGACATCATCTCCTAAAGTCCCTTGGATGAAGGCAACCATTCTTACTTTCCAGTAAGCAAAGTTGTTTCCATCAAAGAGTGGAGGTCGGGACAGATTACCAAACCTTTCATTCTTCTCGTCCATAGTTAGATTTTTCAGAAAACGATTTCAGAAACACAAGATCTTTTGAAATAAAAGTTAACAGGGCTCTGATACCAATTGAAAAACATCGCTAATGCCGTTTAACACGAGGTTAAACTGTATAAGCAACTCCGAATATTTGTTGGAGAAACCCTTTTCTTTTGAAAATAAAAATTATAAACAAGATGTGTTTACAAAGAAACTTATGTACGAGAGTAATTAAGATTGTGTAATTAGTTTTTAAAACTAAGGCAGTTTCAAAAAAGTTCAGCACACTTATAGAATGAGATGAGTAGATGAAGATAATCAACACAATGATTTTAACATGGTAAAACCTCTCCCAACAGAGGAAACATCCACGGTGACTTCTAAGTCACAAAAGCAAAAATCCACTAATAACAAAAATCAGTTACAAACAATACAACATGCAAGCACACAAATCAACCTATTCTAAGTTTAGGAATATACTCCCTTGGTGTCCTTCTAACTTCTCATAGATCTGATTTGTTGATGATGTTCTTCCAGTTTGCTAACTTCCTTTGCTTTAGCTTCTTTACGTCGACTCAATGATCTCAGATCTTAAACACAACACTTCCAGTGTAGTAGTGTGTTAAGTGTTTGTGTAGTGATTCCTATTCACATGCATGAACTCACACACATTTAGATTTACAAACAGTCCTAGTAAATTACATATAAAGTCTATATGCAGTGATTTTAGTTTATTTCTTTCTCACAGAACTCGAACCCTTTTTGACCTTTAAATATAAACCAGATTCCACGGAGATCTTGCTTCAGAAATCGGTCAAGACCTTAATCAATCTCTTTTGAAAATATTTATGAGATTGAAAACCCTCCAAGTGTGAATCCAACTAGGTCAGAGTTAAGTTTTGTAAAAACAGAAACTATAAAACATTTTAAAACCAAATCAGAAATGATTTTCTTAAACCAAGTAGAAAATATGCAGATCTAGTGAAAAATGTAACATGCAGAGTATAGATCTAACGTTTCTACGGAAAAAGAAACAAGATCTTCACTCTAAAGTTTAAGTTGTGAACAAGATCAAAAGATCACGAGGTTACAGCAACGATATGAACAAACCACTCTCTCTCTCAAACACTTAGGTTGTGTTTGGGGTTGAATGTATACGAAGGTTTGTTTCTGAGTTGAAGTGTTTAAGGGTTAGGGTTTGGTTTTGGGATAACTGTTTCCCTTTCTCTCTCTTCTCTCTATTCTTTTCTCTCTTCTCTCACTTCTCTCTTCTCTCACTTCTCTCTCTTATTTTTTTCTCTCAGAAAGACGAATGCCCAAAAGTCTTCTAAGGCTGAGAAGAGGAGGGTATATATAGGACTGAGGGAAGGTTCTGGACGTTCGAGGGTAATCAAGGGCTGTGATCAAGTCTTGAAAGGTTTGACTTGATCCAAAGGTTATAAGACAGCCGTGGCTTAAAATAATTATGATTGGTTCATATGTATAGCACCGGGATTAACCAAGAACACATGCAGACCCTTGATAAGGAATGATCCAGCGTTCATCAACCATCCATCCAGCCCTCTCACATAACAAACACAAATACATTCACCCGGAGGATGACAAGTGTTGGCCTGTGAGTGGCTCTCACACGCGCATCAAAATAATTACAAAACATCACCCTGAAGTCTCTAGCGCTTTGAGTTCCTACCCAACCAAACATTTTAATGAAAACAGAAGTTTCCAAAATAGAATATTAACCCCACAAATTATATTATCCCATTTTATTAATAAAAACCTTTATTAAAAAAATGTTTAAAAAAGGTTTAAAAAATATTTAAAAAATCCCAAAAATTATTAAAGCTCCAATTCAAGGGGAATTAAACACACACTCAATTTTAAGCAATATGAACACATGTATGCACTTCTAATTGTGTGTAGTGTGATTCATTTTATACCATCATGGATCATTGAAGAGGATTAGAGAGATAAGTTCTGAGGCTTTTTGGTTTCTAGGATGGACTACCAATTTTGTCAATATTTCCAAATTAGTTGAGCACTTATACAATGTAGACTTAAGCAAGTCAAAGGTATAAGGTGCTTCACGAGCCAACCCAGTGTCGCTCGTCTCCAATCCGATGATCCTAGATTTGGCCACCCGCGAGCTCACCCCCCTTGTCCTCCCCTTGCGATCAGAGCCAAGCACTTGGCTGAGTGCATCTGTGGACAAAGACGCCTTGTCGGCATCAGACTGCGACTCATGCACTTCCTTAAGATTTGCATGAAACGACAAAAAGAACATGATTAGTAAAATAAGTAAACTAAAAAAGTATAATGTAATTAACAAAAATTAAACTGTCAGATTACTTACAATCGTCGTCGTGACACTCGGGGACACGTCCTTGTTCTCTCCCATCTTCGTCCGACGAGCCACATAAGTATCGAGCCTATGTGGCTTACCCCCTGGCCCACTCCCTACCCCCTGAAATAAAATAAAGTAAAATTAGTATCGGCCCCGCAAAGTAAAATAATGAAGAATAATATATTTCTGTAATTATAGAAAAATTAAATCTTACCTTCATCCTATGCTCCACCTCGACGTAAGAGGTCCGGCCAGAGTAGTGCAAGTCCGTCTTTTTTTTGCCCGGTTTTCCCTCCCCGATTGGCGAGATGCCAATTGTCGATCCTCGATCTCATTGTCAATGAACTTTTGCCATTGTGCCAATGAGATCGGCTCCTTGGGCGGGGCGGATCCACGCCATTGTATAATGGACTCTCGTATTTTCTCAAAGTACCGTGTTTGCATATTTTTCTTCCACGTCTTGTGTTGCTCCCTCAACTGCTCCAAGA
This sequence comes from Sambucus nigra, assembly GCA_949130495.1. Lineage (NCBI taxonomy): Eukaryota > Viridiplantae > Streptophyta > Magnoliopsida > Dipsacales > Adoxaceae > Sambucus > Sambucus nigra. The sequence goes on along the minus strand of OX422223.1, from coordinate 85,004,818 downwards.
CGGAATCGCGTAGCTTTGGATCCAAGTTGAATTGTTCATGTCCAACAAATTCAATGTTAGTTGCGAATAAATATAAATATAAATATAAAATGAAATTGAAATTGAAATTAAAATTGAAATTGAAATTGAAATTGAAATTGAAATTGAAATTGAAATTGAAATTGAAATTGAAATTGAAATTGAAATATAAATATATTACCTGTAGTACCGCCCAAACAGCTAACTTGAGCTCATATGGCACCTCCTTCCAACTCATAAACCCCGGGCCGATGATCGTCTTTAGCAGCTCGAGGGATCTCGCTAATAGCTCCGATTTGTTCTCGACGGTAATTCCAAATTTTTCATATTTGGGGAGCCTAGGGGAGGAGGATCCCTCGTCGCCTCCGCTACCACCGAGCCCAGACGACATCATCATAAACAACATCATCATCTTCGCCTTAATATCTGAAGGAGACATTTGCTGCTAAAAAATATTATTAGTACAGATAAAAAAATGTTAATAGTACACATACACACACCCCTACCCCACCCCCACCACACACACGCACACGTCATGTCACTTTTAAAACTAACCAACCCAACATTTCATCAATTAAACTAACAATTAATGTATTCAATTATTAATTTACTAATTTACAATGAGAGACAATCCTATTTTCATATGAAATTGGCACTAATTATTAATTTACTTTCATCTAAAACTATACAATTAAAATTACAATTAAAGCTATACAATTTCTTAATTAAAGCTATACAATTGTTAAAATTGCCCCACCCCCCCACCCCCACCACACCCCCTTGCCCCCCTCCCCCCGCCACTCACACACGCACACACCCCACCCCCGCCCCCCTCCCACCACCACGACCGTGATAACTACATTTGTCATGGGCTTATCACGGTCAATGACCGTGACAACTCTTTGTCACGGTCGTGTCAAGGTCAATGACCGTGACACAAAACGCATTATTTATCATCTTATTCATTGCATGATCTTTTATCATCATCTTATCTGTATATTCATTGCAATTATCTACTTCTTTAATCCTTTATCTTTATATTTATTCTTTGAGATTCTTTTACATTTCAAAAGTCTCTTATCCTCATTATATTTTATCACAATATGCATATCTTATAAGAGAGTCGGGTTTGGCATGAATAATTTGTAATGAAGTCTAGAACGAATCTTACTAAATCAATTGGGGTATTTTCATATTTTTATTACTTTATTAATTTATTGTTTATCAATAAAATTATAACATGAGATATTGGAGCATAAATTTCATTATCATAAAGGGATAAATCCAACCAAGTACAGAGATTCTACAAATTAAAGTGAGAGTTAAATTTAAGACTTTCTAACAACATGCATGTGTATGGATTCTACATAGTTGGGCACGAAAGTAACTAATGATATTCCTAAAAACATACAATTGGCAACATTTTGTGAATTTACTAAACTTTATATAATATTATCAAATTCTGTTAAAAAATTATCGTGGGTTTTACCTAATTGAATTAATTTCATGAATAAAATTATTATCAAATTTAAATATTTATATAATTAAATTTAACATATGAATTCTAGAACTTTTCTAACATTTACACAATTCTAACTATCATTAACCTTGCATTCATATTAAGGTTTACATAGTTTTAACAAACTATAACAAAATATTATCATATTTTTAGTTAGAAAATTCCACCCCCACCACCCCACCCCCTCCCCCCACCACACCCCACCCCCACCACACCTGCACCACACCACCCCCATTACCCCCTTCCCCCCTCCCCTCCCCTCCCCCACCACACACCACCACACACATACACACATACATATACACACATATATATACACACATACACATACATATAGAAATGTAAGAGAAAGAGAGGAAAAAAAATATACCTTAGTAAGAGAGATAACATAAATCGCTTAGAGAGAGAGAGGGGGAAAACCAAAAAAGGTGGGAAACAAAAGAAGCCTAGGGCTTTTTTTACTGCAAAAGTTGTCACGGTCGTGTCAAGGTCATTGACCATGATAATTATTTAAAGAATTGTCACGGTCATTGACCGTGACAAGTAAATTTGTCACGGCCGTATCATGGTCAGTGACCGTGACAATTCTTTGTCACGGTCATGTCAAGGTCAATGACCGTGACACAAAACGCGAGATTTGTGTCACGGTCAATGACCTTGACAAGTGTGACCGACTGAAAGGTGACAATTTTATCATTTTGGTGTAGTGTTCTAAAGAGTTAGAAACTTAGTACAATCCTTGAAAATTCCGGGTCGTTGGTTCAATCAATTTTTAGTCGCACAACACATCGGTCCAATCCAAACAAACCAATACAATAATTTAAAACACAAAAATCGAAGTAGAGGATTGAAAGGCCATCGTGTCTTGGAGATTTCGAATTGAATCCATGCATCATAATACAATCAATTACATTTTCTGCAATGCAAAAACAAACACAATAAAAAAATCATATTGTAATAAAGATAGGATCAAATACAAAAAAGTCCTTCAAACATTTTTTAATACACATTTAGTCCAAATCTTTTATTTTGTACCAAAAAATCCCTTATTCTCTCATCTTTAAAGGTCCGCGCCAGCGGCATGGTAAAACGTTTTTGACATGGCGAAGGACTTTTTGGTGCAAAATAAAAATGCTTGGACTAAACGTGTATTAAAAAAAATTCGAGGAACTATTTGCTATATGCCCATAAAAATAAATTAGGTATACCAAAAAAATGATTTGAAACCATTAGTATAAAATCACAGTATATAATTATAAGCACGTGAGGAGTTGAAATAAATTGACAAACCACAACCTTTCACGCACATCAATTATATCCTCCATATTTTTCTTCCCTTGTTACACAAACTGTATCATAACACAATAAATTAATTAAAAATTAATTAGTTTAAATGACATATTATTATAAAAACTGCAACAGGCGTGTATATACCAACCTTGGTTTATATACTGCAGATTCGTAAATGAAAAAAAAAACATCTATATATTGATAATAAACCCGTAAATTAAAAAAAATATGGAAAACACACACACACACACACACACACACACACACATATATATATATATATATATATATACTAGGGTATGCCCGTGCCTGAAGGCACGCTGATAATTTTGAAAAGTATAAACTCGTGCCTTGGTGCCATGGCAAGTGCTCTCGCCAAAGCTATGATTGATCTCGAGTTCAAGACACAGAAACAGTCTCGTCATATATGGGGTAAGCAACCAGCTAAAGAGCACTGTGATATGTTGCATCTTCATCATCATTAATGCCCCGTGTTGGGCTCAAAGAAGCTTTCCTGTCCGATGCATCCATTTGTTGGCTTGGATTTTCATCATGAGTTGGGACCTCTGTTATAGAACTATCTGTTTTATCTATATTCCAGCAAAATAAGAGTATATTGCAGTTTACCAAAACACAAATACTACGATAAAGAAAATAACATGAAATTGCGAGATTTTGCAAGTACAAACGGCATTCATTGGTTGTTGGACAAAACATTTTATTTAAACAACACACGTCCAAGTAACTTTAAATATGCACGTTACAACCTAACTCAAAATCTGCACGCTACAATCTAACTAACTGCTCAAATTCTTAAAAAACTACCATATAAATGTGTCAACTTTAAACTATCATCCAATTAGATCATTGTTAAAAAACAATCCAATCCAGTCCACTATCTATGAGAGAAAAAAACTCTCTTAGGTTATGAATTCTACCCCCAAACAATCCGAGAACTTCCTGCAAAGGACAAACTGAATCATACGTAAATGTATAAAAGATAGACATCTTCACCAACAAAGGAAATAAAAAAATATCAAATAGTCAGAAAGATATTCAATCAATCACTCAAAGTGCAAGTGTTAATAGGAAGACCAAAGTAGTACTTGAAACGCGAACATAAACACAAAAATAAGCCACATTAATTTAAAACCCTAAATTTACAACTCTAAAAACACTTAAAACTGATACACAAACTAAAATGCCTAAAATTTGAACAAACTAATCTTACACTGAACATATTTACATTTTGTGTCCCAAATAGAATTCAAACTTTATTAATACTACCATTAAAAAAATTTCTACATGAGATATCAATACTACCATTAAAAAAGTTGCTTTTACAGGCTAGCAATAAAGACCAAATGAATTGAAACTTTATCACTCTATCAGTACGATGAGTCCCTCGAAAACATTTGAGCAAGCCAAAGGCGACTTCAAGCCCTCCTATTATGCAAACCCTCTATTCATGACATCAAAGTGATGCCTGCCATTGCTCTTACAGTCCCTCTGCTCTACTATTTTTGTCCTGTCCCCACCTACACTTCTATGTATATATACATGATCATTGCTTTAGAAATTACATTGCAGGTCTGCTCTCCCATTTTGAATACTTCCCTCCCTAGATTGGACTCTTGGTCTAAGTATGTCTGGACTTAGCATGATATGATAAATTCTGCACTTATTGGATGCTATGTTATCCAAAACTGGTTGAAATACATTTCCAAATAACTCAAGAAATGGTGGAGGATGAGGTAAGTTGTGTGGTTCTGAACCCTCAGATTCTATACGGGTTGAGAATGCTCTACTGGCCTAGCTGGACAAATTAAAATCCTCACGAAATGTCATCATTTAGACAACATCCAATATCAATTTTGCCATTAATATCTCTTTTGTCGATCGAGATAATATTAAAGCGTATGTGGGACCTCTAAATCTTCAAGAACGTTATGAAATATTACAGTCTTGGCATCTTATTGAATTCCCAGGATGGTGAACACCTGATTCTCCCAAGTTATGGTAGCTTTGAATTATCAATGATCTGCACGCATTAAGAAAAATTAGAGTTAGTACTAAGATCCTAAGCTACTACTTTCAAAAATGGACAAACATACAACGAAAGATCCTAAGATACTACTTTCAAAAAAGGATAATACTTCCCTCAACAGTAATAAAAAAAAAGTTAAGTAATCTAACTAATAAAAATAGATGATAAAAAAACATATAAAGATAATAACATGTTTGAGTTGATTCATATATATGCATAGAGTGGCCATGTTAAAAAAAGCACAGTATGATTTTTTTTCAAAAGCAAAAAGTATTAGCAAGAAGATCGATGAGTTTATGCTGGATAATTAAGCATAAACTATCTATGCTTAACCAAACCGTATTAAAAAGCAAACAATGTTAACCAAAAATTTTAACAGTATTAACCCAAAAATTTGTAACCAAAAAGATCAGTGAGTTCATGTTTGTTTGTTTTAAAAAGCAAACAGTATTAACCAAAAAGATCAGTGAGTAAAATCACATTCTTGACGGATAAATATGACCGATTTAAACTAATAGAAAATGCTATGCATAAAGTAGAAAACCACATTCTTGAAAGTTCGAAGAGCACACATGCTTAAAAATACACAATGTTACATGCTTAACAATACTCCAGGAGCCTCTAAGACATCTTCAATATCTATAGACACCAAAGAACCAAAACAAACCACAATCAAATAAATAAAACAAAAATTAAAATTAGGTATGAACTAATTAATGCGTAAGCACTTCAAGTACCATATTTATATGAATGCCCTTTGATAATGATTTGAAGATATCCGTGGGACTATTTAATGATACATAAGTTGGCCCTTCAATCATCTCACATTCGGAATCATGAGTTCATGAATTGGGACTACTTAACGATATCTGGTACCATCACTGAATAGTCCTAATTAGTCATTGATCAGTCCAAATTGGTCACTGATCAGGATGTAGTTAAGGACATATTTTTTTATAACCTCTCATTCTCTGAAATTAGTCATATGTATGTATGACATATAAAAAGTGTATGACTGTATGACATTAGTCATATGTCTAGTAACAGATGCCCTCCTAAAAAACTATATTATTCATATGACTAACAAACGACATATGAATGTATTAATCAAATCAAAAAATCAAATACATGATATGTTTCTTTACTCGTTTAAGATCATAATGCAGATGACAAACAAAAGGAAAGATTTAAGAAGAAGGAGTAAATGCACTCTAAAATGAGTTTTATAAGGAGTAACTGCATTTCAACAGATATAAACAAACCTCCCAATAGTGTTTAGATTATTAAATCACTGGATATCAGATACCTAAAAAATGAAAACAGTTCACCATTTGTGGAAGCGTGATCCTGAGAATGGGGGCCGGTTGTGTGAGTGGTGATGAGGGTCGTCGCATTGCATGACCTAAACTCAGCATGTGTAACTTACATCACATTGTGGAACTGATAATTGTACTCGAAATGGATAAGATCACCAAGTCCAAAGGTCTTAGAAGCAATCCACTACGTGTAATCATCAACATTACCAATAGTGGTCCAACCGGCCGAGTCTCCATCCTTGTAAACAGCTGCAATTGAAATTTCCACTGAAGAAAAAATGACCAACATAATCAATACAAAAGCCAAAACCACAGCCATTTCCATTCATCAACTGCGCCTTTCCGATCATGATTTCTTCCACTAAAACACCTGCCAAATTAGACAAAACAGCGTTTAAATGTCATAATGTCAAAACAACCTATCATGTTGATTGTTACACAAATTTAAAATTATTTTGTAGCTGGGGATTAATGAAAAAGTAGCTTAAAAGAAATACACATGAGATTATGGTTGCAAAGATCAATTTAGACTTTAGAATTTAGCATTTTTTTCATTTTTCAAGGTCAATCCTTGAGTCTGCTCAATTTTCAAACTATGAATTGAGGTCAATTTGGCATTTAGCATTAAGAATGTGATCTTATTCATCCTCGGTGTCAGTATCATAATACATACCATCATCATCGCCATCAGTAACATTGACCAAAATTGCAAAATGTAATCTCTCCAGTTGTCCTCTCAATCATATGTAAAGATTTGTACCAGTGAACAACGATTCCCATATCTACTGTCAAATTTGATTGCACCATCTCTCCACAAATGAAAAGGATCCCCCAATAAATGAATTCTTCAGCTATGAACAAATAATTAAAGTGACACAGTTATAAGTATTATGTCATTAATTTGAAGATCAAACCTCAATTGCGAAACTAAGTACTTTAATTATTTGTAAAACAAACAAACCAACTCATATACTAATGATATTAAAATACTGAAAGTATTCATGTTTGTACCTTGAATTTGTAGCTACAATAACCTCACATTCTAACTAATTTCTTATTTGAACCTTGCTTATCAGAGATTTGATATGTTCAATGTTACATTCACCATAACACCTTCAAACATAAATGATTCCATTTGATATGTTTAATGTTACTGGAAACAACTGATGTACGATTCCATTAAGCACTTCTATTTTTTGGTTGGTTGCTGCTATTAAGCACTGTTACCTCCAAATAACTCATTCTCTAAATAACTCATTCTCGTCCATAAACTTTTCAAAATCATTTATAATTTGAAAAAAAAAGGATGACAACTTTAACTTATTCTACGGTTACAAAAATGCATACATAATAAGTAACAAAATCAAGACTTATCGATACAAATGTGGCTGCCATTATGTTTGAGCAACTGGAACCTTTCCAATAATACACTAATTTCATCCTCAAAATGGTAATCAATTCCAAGCCTTTGAATTGTGTCTAATATAGATCAATTGGAGAAGCCCAAATGAAACAGAGAAAGGAGAGATAGAAGTTGCCTCGTTAAGAATGAGGAAGAGTATCTTTAAAACCTATGGATTGTTGCAGTACCTGGTGAAAAAACATCCAACAAAAAAAGATAAGGTGACTACTCAATTTACCAACATAGACAATAGTGCATTTGCAATGGGACTCACCTACAATGACAATAACTAAAACTTTATTTCAGTGGGTTGCGATTACAATAAGGCTCCCGTGCGTCAAACACAAAATATATGTGATGGTAATGTCAAAATAGTGGGTCTGAACCATGAAGATACTGGGGGTACCGTATCTTCTATGAATCTGCTACAGGTATCTCAAAAGTTGGTCGCGAAAGAATGAGGATGTCCAGCTGTGCATACAAAGACAATTAAAAGTATCAATTAAATCAACAAATATAAGAAACTTACCCCTTTCCATATGTTTGAACCCAACTTATGAAAAAAGGATTATAATAGTTCCACAAACACGAAAGCAAAATACCCACATAATCAGGTCTTCAAAAAAACACAAAAAAATAGATCCCAAAACATAAACATAAACATAAAAAGATCTGAAAATGAACAAAACCTAAATTACGAATCCCAAGAATATATAAATCATAAATAAACCCCAAGAACATATAAATCAACCCCAACTCTATATTAAATAAAAGAAAACCTCAACTATAAACAACATTACATATAATTATTATAAACATAATAATTATCCCTGTATCCAAATAGGAATCTTTGCCAAACAAAGAATCAACTAAAAGACACTTACATGTTACACTTTGACAAACAAAAAAATTAAGAAAATTGAGTCAGTCCCTAAATTTATATTATACACACAAACTAAAGCTCATGGAAGTTACAAAAAACTTATCTTACATAGGTCTCAAGTTAACTCCATTCACAGACGAAATTACAATCCCATGTGCAACATGTAATTTCATGAAACTAAAAAAAGAAAATAGTATTCCTACCTGAACAAAGATATAGAAATGTAACAAAAACTTGACATTTATTAACTCCAGAAACCACAACTCGTAATCCCCAAAAATTGAAACCCCTATACATCTGAAATCTAAAACTATAACTCATAACCCCCAAAAATTGAAATCTAAAACCATATAAAAAGATAGATACAACACCTTGAAGAATAAAATAATAGTATTGAAAAATAGATACAACAACTAAAAGTTATATATTTCAATCAACCCAATGAACATATTGTGAAAAAATAAACAATCCTACCAAAATAACATATTATGACCCCATACCTTCTTAGGGCTTCTTGTTTTGATGAATTTGGGGTTTCAAAATCTGCAAAACATAAGAAAAACATTGGATCTCTAAGAAAAACATTAGATCTGCAACTAAATAGATGAATAAGTGCAAAGCATGATAGCATCCCTGTGTGTGTGTGTGTGTGTGAGAGAGAGAGAGAGAGAGAGAGATTACCTATTGTGGCAGTGTTGGAGCTCAGTGTGGGAAGGATGAGGACATGGTAGGGCAGATGTGTTGAAGTTGAAGAGAGATGAGGGAATGCCAGGGGTGGGAATAGTGAGAGGATAGAGTGAGAGGAGATAGCTAGAGTAAGAAAATGAGATCAAAATGGTATAATACCATTGTACCTTTATTATTTGAATTTTAAAGAGAAGAGAAAACAGATTAGTGGGTATCAAAAGGGGGGAATCCAAAATTTTCAAGGGCAAAACAGGTAATGCAAGAAAACATTATATAGATGACATCATCAAGTAAACTTATGACATACATAAGTTTCTTATGATGTTTTTGTGATGAACTTAATGCTCCAAGGCAGAGAAGGCATTTCTAAACCTGCAAATTTAAAGTTGGGGCCGGATCTCCAACATGAAATGGGATTTAGGATGCTAGATGGTAGGCCTTAAATTCCATGAAAGCTAACCTTCATGAAGACAAACACTGCATAATTTAACAAACATTGAATAATTTAACAAATAATAGAAAAGGAAAATGGAAAAAGTATGCCTAGTTCAAGAAACACTGCATAATTGAAAACAAACAGAGACACTCATGAAAACAAACACTCATTTTACAAACACTGCATAATTAAATACTAAATTTTTTTAGGAAACAAAACATAAATGATACTCCTAAAAAACAAAAGATGTTGGTGATTATACAAAAGAAGCTTCAAGCTGACCAACATAGTGGTCCAGCGAGATTATAAAGGTTTGTTTTTCATAGATAAATAGAGACACCCATCTTACAAAGAAATGACAATTAGGATTGATATTTTGAAAAATAGTGACCAACATACCCTAGAGGACACTTATTCAACCTAAAACAACTCTAATAACAACTACTCTAGAAGACACAAATCCCAAACCAATGACCTGATGAAATCATTTCAAGATCAAAACATTGTTCAAATATAACATTGCGTAAATTAAATTCTCAAAGTAGAAATTAATATACATCAAACTGAGTAATATTTTTGGAAAGTACCCTTATCCATAACTATATGAACACCAAAAAAGAATATCACTACCAAATTTTACCTAAAAATAAAAATTAAACACGAATGAGAGATTACACACCATAAAAAATTTGAAAAATAGAAAGTTAGTACCTAAAATATAAAATAGTGAAAAAAAAATCCCTAAAAGTTAAAACACATAATAAAGCCCCAAATGTGGAACACAAAAACCCTAAAAAGATGAAACAAAAACGTGAGATAGAGATCAAGAATAATCGCACAAAGAAATCGCACCAAACCCTAAAAAGATGAAACAAAAACATGAGATACAGATCAAGAAGAATCGCACAATGAAATCGCACCAAACCCTAAAAAGATGAAACAAAAACATGAGATAGAGATCAAGAAGAATCGCACAATGAAATCACAGCATGATATCCGAAAATAAATCACACCATCAGATCTGAAAATAAATCGCACCATGAAACAAAAAAAATGGAGATTACAAAACTAAGGATGATTATGTTTATGTGTGTATAAGAGATAAGGAGGTTACCTCTAGGGGTGCGGTGGAGAGGAGCAAGGAGTGACGTGGTGGAGAGGAGGGGCTGATTTGTGAGAGGGAGAAAATGAGGAGAGGGTAAGGTTTGGGGGACAACATCGGCTGAGAGGGATAAAATGAGGGGTCCGGGGTAGGTTTGGGTAAGTAGAAAAAGATAAGAAGAGAATGAAGTGGTTGGGACCAAAATACCCCAAGTTTTAAATTAAAGTGTAATTTTGGTAAGTAGAAAAAGAGAGGGCAATCAAAGGTGTGAGGGGCAAAAGAGGTATTGTAGGGAAAAAATTATCTCATGACATCATCAACTCAACTTGTGACATACTTAAGTTTTATACTTTATTATATATATATATATATATATATATATATACCCATCGCAGATTGACGACAGCTCCGTCTCGATCTTGGTCCTGTAGTCCTTGAATGGAGGTTGCGCTCCTCAATCAAGGTCCGGTAGTCCTTTGCCCACGGTGAAAGATAGTTTTCCATGAAATCGACCATCATATTTGGTATAGTTTGGCCATGTACACGTACTCTTCGTGAACAAACGACGACGCCATTGATGGAATTTCAATTTGGGTAAGAAAGATCAGATCTGATCAAATTTATGACATCTTAATAAATCGCCACAAATATCTGCAATAGGATGAACACCAATAAACTATAACCGATAACACCATCTATACCAAATTGAAAAACAAAAAAAATATTAATCCTTAGGGGGAGAGGGAGTACCTTTTTCTATGATGAGATAAAAACAATATATTACATCTGCAAAAGAGAAACACAGTATATATATGATAAAGAACTTAAAAATTTTAGATTTACAAACAAAGGATGTAAAGTTTTAGGATCGGCCATTATTTTTAATCCCTAAAGCAATCAGGATTTGGGGGATTAAAATAAAAATTTACTATATGGAGCGATGGGGGGGGGGGGGGGGGAGTTAACCTTTTTGGACCAAAAGCAAGTGTCGTTTGAGAGAAAGAGATATGGGCTTTTGCATTGATGCATTTGTGAGAGAAGAAGATATGGGGAATGAGGTAACCGAGCCTGGTGACAGATAATGTAAGAGCCATGTGTTGGGAGGGATGATAAGAAAATTTCTATTATACCCTTTGTTTTGAACTTTGAAGATGAGGGGAAAATAAATTAGAGGTGTTAAATGAGCGGGAATTCAAAAATTTCAAGGATAATATAGGAAGTGCAAAAAGGTTCATCCCTATGACATCATAAGGTGTGTCTTGTGACATACATAAGTTTTATACCTTATTATATAGATATATAGATATATAGATATATATAATAATGCTCTTGTACGAACTAGTCCGCATTTTACGAATGCGGACCGGATATGTGTCACCTAACGGTGCTCTAGAAATTATCCCCTAAATTATAGGCACACTCTCTCTCTCTTTTCTGGGTCACCGTCAGGTGACACATGTCCGGTCCGCATTCTTAAAATGCGAACTAGTCTGCACAAGAGCAAGACTGTATATATATATATATATATATAGTACTACTTATGTGCGGATCGGTCCGCATTTTAAGATTGCGGACCAGATACGTGTCACCTGGTAGTGAGCCCAGAAAAGAGAGAGTGTGTGCCTATAATTTCTAGGTTCACCGTCAGGTGACACATATCCGACCCGCACAAGAGCAATACTATATATATATATATATATATATAGAGAGAGAGAGAGAGAGAGAGTCAGGCTCATGTGCACACTAAGTTTGCACATCATTTTTTTTAAATAGTAAAAAAAAATATTTTTGAGTTGATTTTTTTTTTGTGATATTTAAACATTTCAACGGACCCATGTAAAAAAAATCAGCTCAAAAATATTTTTTTTAATGCTTTAAAAAAATTAGTGTGCGTCAGCACTGTACACTTTGCACAGGAGCCTCTCTCTCTCTCTCTCTCTCTCTCTCTCTCTCTATATATATATATATATATATATATATATATATATATATATGTATATATAATAACTTTCTTGTACGAATTGTCCCACATTTTAACAGTGCGGACCGGACATGTGTCGTCTAAAGGTGAGCGTAAAAATTATCGGCGTGCTCTCTCTTTCTTTTTTGCACTCACCGTCAGGTGACACATGTTCGGTCCGCACTGTTAAAATGCGAGACAGTATGTATATGTGTGTGTGTGTTTGTGTTTTAAATATTTAGTTTTCAATGAGCATATTTTCAAAAATATTTTTTGAGTATGATATTAACACAAGAATTATGACACTATGAAAACAACAAATTAAATAGTGTTAATGTCACTATTCATGTTTCAATGTCATTTTAGAGAAAAAATCATTTCTAATAATATATTAAAAGAAATTTTTTTAGGGACTAAACACTATTTAATCAAAGTGAAGTTAAATAATGTTTAAAAACTACTTGTTTATTTGTATTTGAATCACTGGCGGTCAATTGGAATATTGCTGATATTCCACACCTTAATTTATTAATGTTTGAAAACTATATTTTAATTGTTGATTAACCATTGACTAACATTCACGTTCTAACATATAGTGTTTGTTAAATACGTGAGCTTGTTACAGAGTATCCACGCATCTCGCTTCTTTGAATAAACAACCGTCGCTTCAAATGTATAGTCTAAACAAGGCCTAACCCCATAATATTCGAAGTAAAGGAAGAAAGTTACTGCTAGCTATAGAACTTACCATCAAAATATAATACAAAAACAATAGGTATTCATTATTTCAGCAGGTATTGGATTTCAGTACCTATTATAATGGCATTCTTGGCCGTAGAGAAAAATTCTAATGATATCAAGCCAATTCACATGGAGAGTCGCATGCCCACATTGACAATTTAAGGTTTTGTAATAAAATATATGTAAAATAGTCCAACTAAGATATGATAAGAGGTTTTTATTAGTATAGATAGTTGAATTTCAAATATAGATAATTGAAATAGAATACATGTAAATTTGGCTTTGTAAACAAATAATTTTATATATAATTTTGTATTGCATATGTGTTTTGTTTAATAAATCGCAACTAATAAATTTAGAACACAATTAATCTAACTATTTAATATCAGTTTGTACTTTAGGAAAAAATATACTGGGTTGGATATATTCTTATATATAATGATCAATTATTGGAAGTTGTTTTATTTAATGTGTCAGGGAAACACTACATAGTTATTCAGAAGACATTAGGAAGATTGCAATTTCCATAGTAGGCTTCATAGCTATGGGACTAGGACTTGAGGCAGAAGAGTTTTCTGAGGCATTCAAAAATGGAAAATATGAGCAAAGGATGAATTGTTACCCTCCTTGTCCTCAACCTGAAAAGGTCATTGGGGTTGCTTCACATGCTGATATATCTGGAATCACTCTCTTGCTTGATTGTGGGGAGACACCAGGATTACAAGTTCTCAACGATGAACAATGGGTCTTTGTTCCACCACTAGCTGATGCCATTGTGGTTAACATTGGCAATATTATAGAGGTATTACATATTACATCCATGCACATATATAAAGCTAGGTCTCTAATGTGAAAATATTTAGATGAAAGTTTTACATTTTTTGCATTTTGCGGTCCTATTTTCTAGGTCATAAAGATATTTTAAAATCTGTACAACTGATATTATTATTTTTTTAACAAAAAACGAAAGTTTAATTCATAACATAGTTATTTTACAAGTAATGTCCCTTGTTGCTGACCGGACACTTGGACTAGTATAAATATCATTACACAAAAACGGAGTTAAAAAATACAGAACCTGTACAAACAGTTTTGAAAAAAACAAACACGACACTGACAAAGCAGCAAGGACATCAGCACACACATTAACTTCTCGATAACATAGACAGAAGATCACATGTTAGAATCACTGAAAGTCATCATGGATGGCTTGGATCAATCAAAACCCTGTGAGCCGGATTCTGGGTTGTGCTCCTGTAAATCATACAGAATACAATTTGACAACCTGTTTCTATTTCAATGCATTTAATGCCCACATAAGAAGCCAAATCTAGATCAGTTTTACTAGCCCATATTTCTGTAAGCGCCGAATAAGCAAATCCTAACACCGCTCATATTCCATTATAAAAACGAAGGCAGCGGACGGGACTAGATGATATTCAACACCTTATCCAGACCAACTGACCGGGTTAAAGATAGGCATTGTGCTCGGAGGAATTGGAAGATCTGGTCCAAAAGAGTATGCATTACAATCGGTTTGAGGACCGGTTTATGCATGAAAATGGCCTCATTCCAAAGTACACGAAGGAAAAATAGAGGCTTGAGCGATTGATAAGTAAGGCTTGAGGGTCCTCACAATTCAAACAGTTGCTGAAGAAGGGGGTCTGCGAAAATATCCCTTAGTTTGTTAGGCATACAAACTTGAAAATAGCAGGACACTCTGTAAAGATGTGGTGGTTATTGTCTTCCAACTCGCATAAGGAACACGGTGAGGACGAGAGTTTATGGTAATAAAATAACCGGTCCGCCAAATGCAATGCTCGATATAAAAGAAACCAAAGAAAATTTTTAAGCTTCGAGGGGATCATATATCGCCATAACAATTGCCACGGCAGGCCAGAGAGCATTGCTTATGCTCCTCCTCATTAAGCCAATGAGAGGTATCTTTAATCTTAAAAGATCCATTGTCGCTAAGCCACCCATCCGGTATATCCAAACCAGAGATAGTAGAAACATAAATAGACTGGATATATGCCAAGAAGTCTAGTGACAACCGTTGTGCTAACAGGGGAAAATTCCACTAATAATGTTTAACAAAAGAGTATAGTGATGCCTCTATAACAAACAAGGGGAGATGGGGGAATCTCTAACTCAGAGGTTCATTCAGAACCCAAATGTGATGCCCAAAGGAAATACTACCATCCCCGATACTCCATTTAATACCCTTCCCGAAAAGAGGAAGTAGATTCGAAAAACTAGGAGGCTCGGGTATGTTGTGGAGCCATCAACAATGGCATTTATGGAAAATATTTTTGTTTAATAGTCTGAGATCATAGATTGCCAGTCTGAGAAAACAATTTCCACAGGAGCCTAAGCATATACACGGTGCTTAACGTATAAAGGTTTTTAATTCCTAGACCACCATGTCATTTAGGAAGGTTTATGGTCGACTAAGGATCCGTCAGCGTTTTGTGGGACAGCTTAGACGCATTCCAATAGAATGCTTTAATTTTTTATGTGAATGTTTTAAGAATATGAACAGGGAGTGGGTAGGCTGACATATTGTATGAAGGTAAAGACATGCATATCGCATTAATGAGTGCAGCATGATCGACACACAATAAAAAAATTATTATACCATGCATAGAGGCGATTTTCAAGGCCCTCAGTCAAGTCAAGAAAAAATTGTCGACTAACTCAGCCAATGATGAGCGGAAGACCCAGGTATTTCTCTTGTCTTGACTTCGATGGAATCGTAGCATGGACGGTGTGTTATGTTGAATCATGTGCAGGTTTGACGACCCAAAGATAATCATAGATTTATCTCGATTAATCATTTGCCCCGAGAATGCCGTAAATTTAGTATGTACGGTCCAAAATGATTAATAGTACAAGTAATGGGTTGGAAGAAAAAAATGTAATCATATGAAAAGGCAAGTTCATGAATCATAGGCCCTTTAGGCGAGGTCGAAAGAGTTGTCATCTGCTTTAGTAAGCACTCCCGCTCTACCTTACGCAATAACACATCAAAGACCAAAATAAATAAGGATGGAGACAACGGATCACCTTGTCTGAGGCCCCTGGATGGGTAACATCATACCACAACTTGTCCATTACTGAGTGTATGAAACGATGTGGAAGAGACACAAGTAATAATGTACCGAATCCAAAATGCCGGGAACCCATGTTGCTATAACACCCATTTAATAAAGGGCCATTCTAGTTAGTCATAAGCTTTAGATAAGTCAATTTTAATTGCACAGCTACTTTTTTAAGATTTATATTTTCGAATCGAATGTAATATTTCGTGTGTAATAAGAATTTAATCCTGAATTTGTCTATTTGCCATGAACGCGGTTTGGTAAAGAGACACGAGATACTGAAGAAGGGGATACATTCTTGCAACCAAGATGAAGGATATAATCTTATAGAGAACATTGTAAAGACTAATAGGTCTGAAGTCGAAAACTTGATTTGGATTTCTAATTCTAGGTACAAAAATGAGTACCGTATGGTTGAACTCTATTGGAAGAGTGCCTGAGTTAAAGAAGTCAAATATGAGGTTGCAAACAGTCGCTCCTACCTCATTCAAGTGAAGTTGATAAAATTCAGCCGTAGGCTCGTCTGGGCCTAGGATTTTGTTTTTATCCATCTGATTTAACGTGTGCCAAATCTCTACATCAATCATCGGTTCCATCGGTTTGGATTTATCCAAGGCGGTGATTGGAATAAAAGGGTAATTAACATTCTCCAATGATGGGTTAAAAGACGTAAAAAGATTCTCATAATGCAGTTGACACTGAGTATTAATATCCTAAGGAGATTTATGCCAACCTGACTCTGGATTAAAAATAGCGTGTGTGTTATTTATTCGTCTTCAGTGGGTGACACACGCATGAAAAAATTTAGTATTATTGTCACCTTCAAGAGTCCACTTAATTTTATATTTATTTTTCTAGTATTCGCATTCCAGAAGTAGATAATATGATAACTTTGATTGTAATTGCTTCTCTCTGACAAGAAACTACGGGTTAGGAGATTGCTCAATATGGTTCCTTACATTTTGAAGTTCTCTATTTAGCTTCGAAATCGCAATGACCATGGCTCTTTTCCATTCAATAGCCGCCTGTAGAAAGAAATGTACTTTTCACGAGAAACAAATTGCAGGCGGCCCAACCACAGGTCGATTCCACTATAAGTGAAGTAGCTCCTGAAACGACGGATATTATCTATCAAAAAGATGGACAATCAAACATATTTCTCGATTCAATAGAAGCCCAAAGAGGTGAATAGGGTCCAAACAAAATAACGAGAGATATGTAAAAAGCAGGTCCGATTACGTCTATTCCTAATCCTAAATGGAATGTAACGACGTAGGGACCCATTCTTTACAATAAATAAAACATTGTGGAGATTTTAGACGTGTAGGTAAGGTATCTAATCATAGGGGGCAATGATCAGAACCCGCATTCAGTAAATGAGTGACTAAGGTATGCGGGTACAGATCCAACTACCTCTTATTGGCAAAACCCTTATCCATTTGTTCACGCACATGATGACCAAACGAAGTATTCTCTTTCCAAATAAATGAAGGGTCACAAAAGCCCAAGTCATAAAGATTACAAGAAGTAATAAGATTACACAGGAACCGCGATCGTGCCGCATAAAAGGCCACCCTCATAGCTTCTCATGTGGGCCTAAAATAGTATTGAAGTCCCCTAAAAGGATCCATGGATGTTGAACAGTAGAACATAAATGATGTAAAAAATTCCATACATAAACTTGTTCTACTGGTTTCGGTGGCATGTACACACCCGTGAACTCCGTAGGGACCGCTTTAGGATCATGCTCTACTAGAAGGTGAATAAAATGGGGAGAGACAGCCGGTTCATGTGCGATAATAGGTCCATCCATCCACAGTACCCAAATACCCCCCGATTGGCCTAACGCTGGCGACAAAATATTATTTTGAAAGGACAACCAACCTATTTCATTAAGCGACCTTTGCGTATCCATACGAGTATCCAAATTCACCAGCACACGAGGACAGTGCAGAGTAACAAAATTCATAAGCTCCGAGAAGAAGTTAGGGTGTCCCGCTCCCCTAGCATTCTATAGAAGGATCCACATTAGATGTATAGGTGGGTGCGACCTCCTCAGGATTCTCTCCGGCAGAATGTACACCTACTCGTTTGGTAGAAGAGGATTCATCATAAGCTTGGCTTCATTTGGGATTTGGTGAGAGTGAAAGGTGTATATCAACTCCGGCTCCGCGCGATACATGTCCTCATACTGTGCAACTTCTAAATGTAGCGGTGTCTTTGGAGTTGGTAATGGAAAATATGAGGCATTGTGCAAAATGACTGAATCAGTAAATCGTTTAGATAGCATTGAATAACTCTGTTTCTATATATATTTGCCCTTGGACCGGGATATGGGCGACTTCTGTTGGTGGTTGCATTTAGGTATGGAGGTTAGATGGTTGGAGGATAATTTCTGGGTTAAAAATTTGAACACGGGAGGAATGTTGGGTTATGGTAACGTGGTGGCATTGTCCCTGGCCTCAGAGGCGAACGTTGGAAAAGTTCGAACATGGGCGACTCTGGTGGGCTGTGGCTGATGGTCGAAAAGTATAGTCTTGGGCTCGGGTGGTCCATAATGCCATCATGCCGTTTAGTTCCAGTTGAACTGTCCAATACAATTTGTACTAATTGTAACTGAGGGAGTAATTTTTTTATAAGGGCCATGCATGGTTCAGGTACTTACGTCGATCCCGGGTAAAACTTAACCTCACTGCTACGTGGTGAATCAACTGGACACGTGGGGCCATCCTCTATCACAACTAAGGGTCCGTTTGATAGAAAATTGGGAAAATGCAAATGATTCCAGGACATTTGATTCCAGGGCAAACAATTCCAAGGCAAATGAATATTTTCCAACTTGTGTCTGTTTGATACAAGTTGGAAAATCATCAATTTTCCACATTTTCTATCAAACGCAAAAGCTGGAAAATAGATATAAAAGTGAAAAATTTGTTTACGGAATATATATATATATAATAAATATATATTATTAAATATACAAAATATATGAATATATATTATATTATTTGCGGAATATATATATTCCATATATACAAAATATATGAATATATATTATATCATTTGCGGAATATATATATTCCGAAAATTAATATAATTTGGGGAATATATACATTTCGTAAATTATTATATTCCGACAATTAATATAATTTGCGGAATATATACATTCCGTAAATTATTATTAATTTTCGGAATATTCATATATTTTGTATATTTTTCCGGAAATTAATAATAATTTACGAAATATATATATTCCGCAAATAATATAATAATTTAATAATATATTTAATATATGAATATATTTCGTAAATAAAATATTATATTTTCATAGATTTTGTACATTTAATAGATTTTAATCTATTATATTATTAAATATAATAGATTTTTATATTTAATAATATAATAGATTAAAATCTATTAAATATAAAAAATCTATGAAAATATAGTATATTATTTACGGAATATATGAATATATATTATATTATATACTGAATATACTAAATATATATTTTTTACAGAATATATACATAATATTATAATATGTATATTATAATATATACATTATAATATACATATATAATATACAGAATAATGTATATTATATATATACGTATACAATATAATATACACATATAGTATAACTGTATATCTATAATATACATATACAATATAATATACAGTTATACTATATGTGTATATTATATTGTATACCTATATTATATATATGTATATATACAGAATATAATATACATTGTATACATTGTATACGTATACAATATAATATGACTGTATATATACAGAATATAATATACATATACATAATATATATGTATATATTTTGTAAATAATATATATATATAATATAAGGAATATATAAAATATATGAAATATACAAAATTTACGAAATATAAATATATATTAAAATATATGAATTATATAAATTATATAAATGTACGAAATATATAAATATATGAAATATATATAAATATACGAAATAAACGCAATATACATATATGTGCTAAAATATATAAAATATACGAATATATATTAAAATATACGAAATATATATATTTATATATTTATTAACAATATATATTTATATATTTATGAAATATATAGAGTTATAAAAAAAATTGGTCTCAAGTGATTTGCCACCCAAAGGTGGCAAACAAAAACCTGACCCCCCCCCCCCCCCCCCCCCAAAGAATTGAATTCCACCCTAGGGTGACAAATTGTGCTTAAGGGGTGTTGTACATAGAAAACAAATTCCAGGGCAAATTAAGGCTATCAAACAGCCTAAAAGCTCGAAAATACCAGAATTTTCCAACTTTTGAGAATTTGCCTTGAAATTTTTGTGCTATCAAACGGACCCTAAGTCTATTTGTCTTGGCAACAGAGAATGCCATTCTTGTTTGTCTTGTTCATTTGCCGACTTCTTTGCATGGATTGATTTATTGTGTGGGTCCTGGTGTTCGGAAAAATTATTACTGTTTGAGGAAGTAGATTTTGTCACGACATCACGTGGATGCCATTCCTTAGCTACGTCGGACTTTATGTTGTTCACCAAGTCAGATTGTACACATCTCCTATATCCGCCATATTTGCACGCGAACAATTATTACTTTTAGAACCTCCATTTCCAATAAAGGGCCTCCGTTGTGGAGGTCGATGTTATACCACATGCCATGTATGTTCATTCCTAATATTTTGCATTCCAGGTTCCATATCTATTAAATTTTAAAGAGGAGCATTCATACACACTCTTCGAGTATGTCCCACAATGCCACACGCAAAACATATGTCAGTTTTTAACTCATAAACAATATGGCGCAAAATGCCACCAATTTTAATTTTTTGTAGTAAGGGCTGCTCAATATTAAATTCTACACAAGTTCGGACATACCTCACACCTCCTAAAGATTCTGTATGTAAATCTATTTTTAATGGCTTACCCAATGAAGACACAATATGATGAAGAATATCCCTATCATAGTACTCAACTAGTAATTCATGAATCTGGATCCGTAAACTCATATGCTTAACATTTGCCGTCGAAGGACAAAATTTTTTCCTCCACCTCTGCACAGAAAGATAACGGTCTTCTAAAAACCATGGACCCCCAGCAATAACTGACAGGTAGTCCTCTGGCGAGGACAAATTAATAAGATAAAAATTATTGCCTAACTCCGTGATAAAAATGCACTCTTTTACTTTTCAAAGACAAGATAATCGTAGAGCTACTTTGAAATGAAAGAAATTTCCCAAGTAATTTTATGATCAATGAGTTCTTCCATTTATATCTCACTTTCTGTAACTCATGACTCTATTTCCACCACATGTGTATTTTGCGATAAATTATCGCATTCCCCTCCTTCGTCATCGGAGTCATAATCTTCTTGATCTATTTCCATATCTCTTGATGGGAAAAAATAATGTATTTATTTCCCAGACATATTTTCATAAAGATTCGAAGCATCACCCATATTTGGATGAAATGGTATACTAGGAATCTTTTTTTTCCTCACTTAAATGGTCTTAATCTGATCTCCAAACGTTCTGTCATCTGCTCCGACCTCCGGCAGTGAGGAATCTACAGTGAGGTTTGGTGGTTTCGAGGGTGGGAGGTTAGAAAGGAGAGAAATATCTGGAGGGTCATCTCTCATCGAAAGTTCTTGTTTGCTCATCTCTCATCTCTCATCGAAAGTTCTTATTTGGTAGTGGGTTATATACCAAGTAGGATGGGCCAAATTACCTGAGCCCTGCTCAGACGGTACTTTACTGATATTAATTGTTATAAGATATTATGGCATTTAGTTGCTAGCACCTTTAAAGACTTGTTTGTGGTCGAAGACTTTTTAATGGATCCCTCATCTCTAGGGTATAGTCGCTGATCAGGGTGGTAAATGAACGGATACGGATTTAATATTATATTTTTTATATTTGTATTCGTTATCTGAATGTACTATTCATATCCGTATCCGTATCCGTCTGGATAGTTAAAATAACTATCCATATCCGTATCCGCTCGGATACCTCGGATTCAGATAATATCTGTATCCGTTTACATTATTTAGCTATCGCAAAAAATAACTATAAAAATATCCAATCCAATCCAAATAAATATATAACAAAATTACTGCGTCCTAACGTTAACAATTACAGATTCCATAATAATAGTATCAATCCATAATGATAATATCGCTTAAAGCCATCCATATAAGCTTAAAGTCATTCAAAGAAAGATAACAGTCGCATTCCATGACAGTAGAAATAAATATGCACCTTTTAGATTAAATCAAATTTATTGAGAATGATAACCTCATGAATCTTTTGTTTTCAAAACATACTGATATTTTTATTTTAATAAGTATATATTTTTATTTTGTATATAATATACGTATTGTTAACTTCAGTTCTCATCACAATCAAAACCATCTATTTACTTTTCTGTTTCTCTCTTACATTCTATTATGTTTCTCTCTTATATTCTTTTTTGTTTCTCTCTTACATTTATTTATAATTAAGGAAACTAATGAATAACCACATGAGGGTTTCTTTTCTCTTATTTTGTACGAAAGAGAAATGAAATGAAATTAGTTTTTTTTTTTTTTGAGTGAAGTATATGTTCTTAAGTGGGTGTATGATGTGTGTGATAGGGTGTATTATAACTTTAGTATAACTCCATGATAATATACCCAATAAAATAATAATACATGACATTTTATAACATGCCCAATAAAATAATAACTTTAGGGGGTTTTTGTTTTGAGTGGAGTATATGTTTATTTTGTTTTAGGTAATAAACGATTAAGTTTTTTTTAATATTATTTTATTAGTAATACTAATACTAATATTATTAGTAATATTTTAAACATATGTTTGACGGATATGGATATCCGGTAAAAAGGATATCCGATGAAATGGATACTCCACATCGGATACAGATTATCCGTGTCGGATACTAGTGCTATCCGTATCCGTATCCGTTTTCTCGGATATTTTTATAAAGTATCCATATTCGTATCCGTTTCCATATTTTCGGATAAATATCCGCAAATTCGAATTCGGATATCAGACGGATCCGAATTTTCGAATATCAGTTTACAGCCCTATCGCTCATTAAACGAATATAACAATCAATGTTATATCTTTATAATAAAAATACTTTCAAATATAATTGTATTATCACACCGTTTGTTGAACATAACAATGCTACATAGGTTTTATAATGTAATACATATTATTAATATAAGTATTAAAGACGCGATATTTATGGGCATATAACAATACACGAGACTACAAGGTAAATAATAAAATATCTCAGTTCGCACATTAAGCCAAACCTCATACAATAAACACCCGACAAATTCTCCAAGGGTCCGTTTGGTAGGTTATATTTGTCATGACAAATGTGGCAAATGAAGGTAAATGAAGGTTTTGACCCTCAATTTTTGCGTTTGATATCCTTTATTTTTCATGATAAATTTTGCATAGATACCATATCCACATATATGTTTTGTCATCCTTTTAACAAATTTGTGCGCAAATTTTCCTTACATTTACAGGATGACAAAGTTTTTTCACAGATTTGTTATCGCTATGAATTTTTTTAACATGTAAATCTTGGTTAAAACTTTTGTTATTTTGTAAAAAACTTTTTTTTTTTTATTTTTTTTATTTTCGTTATTTCTATTTTTTATTTGGCTAAAAATTGTTTTTTACTAAAAGCAGTTTGTGCTAAAACAGTTTTTAAAAAAATATTTTTTCAGTTAAAAAAGTGTTTTATTTTTGTCAAACTATTTTTTAT
The DNA here is from genome assembly GCA_949130495.1 of Sambucus nigra. Lineage (NCBI taxonomy): Eukaryota > Viridiplantae > Streptophyta > Magnoliopsida > Dipsacales > Adoxaceae > Sambucus > Sambucus nigra. Next base: position 84,980,509 of record OX422223.1, on the reverse strand, counting down.
TGTCAAAATTTATTTTTCATGTTGATATTGTTTTTCTAAACAATATTTTTCACTAAAAATTGTTTTTGAATAAAAAAAACAATTTTATTTTTGTCAGAACTGTTTTGTTTAATGTTAAGATTTATTTTTCAATAAAAAAAATTGTTAAATTATTTTTTTCTTTAAAATTGTTTCACTTTAGTGCTAAAAATTATTTTTTTATTAAAACTATATTTAAAAAATATTTTTTTTCTTCTAATTGTTTCACTTTTGGGCTAAAAACTATTTTTTTTAAATGTTTTTCATTACAAACTTTTTTTTACTTGAAAAAATATTTTTTTTCTCGTTATAAATTATTTTTATTGTTAAAGACTATTTTTTTCGTTGTAAGTTATTTTTGTGTTAAAATTATTTTTTTAGAAACTATTTTTTTTATAAGATTTTTTTTAAGAACTATTTTCTCATTAATAGTCAATTTTTTTATATATCAGTTTGTTTACATTTGTCACTTTTACCATTGATTTTATTATACATTTCACTTTTGCCACTTGAAAAATTGATGTTATCAAACAACCCTAACATTTTTACCATAGGATTTGCCATGAAATTTTTTGCCATGCCAAGAATATTCTTGCCATTTAGGTCATTTGCCCACTTTACAACCAAACAGACCCTAAAATATATTTTATAATGGCGCAAATTGAAGTTTAAAAAAAAGTTGGGATCCCACATTGAAGTTTGAGAAATATTCGGGTTTTTATTAAATTGACCAAGTCCTAGCGATATATATATATATATATATATATATATATATATATATATATATATATATATATACAGAGAGAGAGAGAGAGAGTCACGCTATAGTACATCATGCTCTATACATCACCCATGCATCACGCCTAATTCTAGGGCCTAAAAAAAAATTCTGAATTTTATATTTTTTCCTTGAAATTAATCTTCCAATCAACCCATATGCAAGAAATTAGGTCAAAATACATTTTGTAGCTATTTTTAAAAAATTCACAAATAACTGCTAAAAATACCTTATTTATAAAGGTCTGTGCCAGTAATTTTTTGTGATTTTTTTAAAAATAGCTACAAAATCTATTTTGACCTAACTTTTTGCATATGGGTTGATTGGAAGGTTAATTTCAAGGGAAAAATATAAAATTTGAGAAAAAAGTTTTCTAGGCCTTAGATTTAGATGTGATGTATGGTGTGATGTATAGTGCATGATGTAGGTGAGCCTCTCTCTCTCTCTCTCTCTCTCTCTCTCTCTCTCTCTCTCTCTGTATATATATATATATATATATATATATATATAATGCAAAAACACGTTTTACATAAAATGTTTGAATGTGAAAAATGTGAACACAATAAGATAATATACTCCCTCATTTTCACATTAAAAATCCATATCCTTATTTTGTATAAATTAAGGATACATTCAATTAATGGTCAAGATTTATTGTTATTAACTATTATGAAACTTGGTTGTTGATTATGTTTAGAAAAGAAAATTGAATCCTCAATTTGGAATAGCTCAAAAAAAATAGTAGAATCCTACGTTGGAATGAATGGATTAATAAAATTTATTTTAACTTTTGACTAATTATGTCACATCGTTATACAATAATATTTTGTTTATGTGTGTTGTAGATAATGAGCAATGGGATTTACAAAGCACCATATCATAGAGCAGCGGTAAACAAATTGAAAGAGAGATTGTCAATGGTTACGTTTTGTTATCCCAGCACCACTACAAAAATTGGACCATCGATACAACTGATCAAAAGAAGCAACCCAGCACTATATAAAACCCTTACCGTCCAAGATTATTTTCAATCATTTTTCAATTGGAAGCTCAATAGTGTTCCATTTATTGATACCTTGAAGATTTAAGGCTAATATGCAAAAAATAAATGAGAAAATGTTCTTATAGTGGTCAAAGTGTATAAAAATAGGACACTCCATATAATTTTATAAATTTAGTCCATGTACTAAAAATACCATAAAAAGTGGTGAAAAATAGTGCCGCTGACGCGGACCAAAAAAATAAAGGTATTGTACCACAGGGACTATATTTATAAATGCTATTATACCACAGAGACTAGATTTATAAACTTGAAAAGCATTGTCCTAAAAATTGAAATATAGGAAGGAACATGCCTTTTACCTTAATTATCCAAAAATAAAAATAAATAAATACTTCCTATTTTTTGTAAATAAGCCTTAAATGTTTAAATAACCTCCTCAACTATGCATTTTTTGCAAATACCCCCCCCCCCCAAGACTTTTTAAGACATTTTTAGTGACACTAAGGGGAGCAGTATCGGTAAAATATGCATTACTCAGGGGTGTTATAGCATTTAAAGTAATTCGGGGCGTTTCTTGGAAAATATTTGAAGTTTTTATTTTGTGTCTGTTTTACATTTTAACTTTGTTTAAAATAAACTCTTACACATGAAGTAAACGTTTCATGTGCTTGGCTTGGATGTCCTATTATTTGCAGTGCTATTAATTAAAGGGGATAAATATCAAAATGTAAATTTATGGTGGATTGAGGCGTGAAAAATCACTTTTCTCAAGGTTTTATTTGCAGCCACTACAAGAGTTTGCTATCGGGTTTTAGGTAAATTACATCCATGATACAACAATCCAATGGAATATTTAGTTAGCAATCTTAAAGGATTCCTACTAACACTCACCGAAACTGATTGAATAAATTGATAAATAAGAGAGAAAATGAGAGAATAATCTCACACAAAGGATTACTAAAAATGGTTGGATCATTATCTTTTATAGACCCATTTGGGTCTTTTCATGAATAGACATTACACTAATAGTTATCCTGGTTCATTAATAGACATGTTTCAAAGGTTATGTCTATTTATGAATTGACACATATTTAAGGGACGTACTTATTCATGAATTGACACATCATTTTTCATATTATTTATTTTCTCTTTTATTTCCATATTTAAGGGACATACTCATTTTCCATATTTATTTCCATATTTAAGGGACATACCTATTCTTGCATAATTACAATTTCTCCAACAATCCCCCATTAGATTGTAATATTTCATCAATTTATTCATTAATATACTCATAAATACAAGAAGGTATCTTTCGATTTAAACCTTCAATTAGTGAGTGCGTTTCAAAGTGAAAACTAAGACATAGGTGTGCTATGCATTAAACCTTATCTTAATATGTTAACACTGAAAATACATCACATAGGAGATATCTCAGTTTCTATGAGATGTCATTATATAAGTTAGCATTATTATGGCCTTGTGCTTTATCTTGGTCTTATGAACATTTATAAGAGAAACCCCATACTCTTGCTAGACGCGGCACCACATCTTATGTTTACAAGAACAAAGCAGATTGTTGAAGAAATTGTAATATTATGCAGAAAATAAAAGAGAAAATAAATACTATAGGAAATGATGTGTCAATTCATGAGATATATGTCAATTCATAAATAGGTATAACCCTTAAACTATTTTTATTCATGAACCAACATGATTATTAATATAATTCCTATTCATGAAAAGATACAAATGAGTCAATAAAAAGGAGAAGATCCAACCATTTTTTGTAATCATTTTTGTGAGATTATTTTCTCATTTATCAATTTATTCAATCAGTTTCGGCGAGTGTTAGTCAGAATTCTTTAGGATTTCTAGCTAAAGATTCCATTGGATTGTTGTATTTTGGAGGTAATTTTCCTTAAACCCGATAGCAAACTCTTGTAATGGGGGAAAATAAAGCCTCATGGAAAGTGATTCTTCACACCTCAATCCACCACAAATGTATGTTTCAATATTTATCACCTTCAATCTTAAGGTTTTAATTTTCGAGGCTCGAGAATAATGTAACAGCCCCCATTTTCTCACGTAAAGGTTGGTCAGGAATGATACACCGAAGATGGGGCTTATCAACAATTTATATCATTCTCAGAGCAAAAAAAAAATATATAGGCTTGGCTTTTATTAATCACCAAATTTCATAATTAAATAACAATATCTGAAAAAATTGATTTAATGCAATAATATAAACTGAATCATCGTACAATGCTTACAAAGTAATACATGTGTAAATTGATATAAATACACCATTGGCTTATGCCCATACAAATCTCGATATGAAATAAAATAACCAAATGAAGAAGTATAAGCTATACTAGAATCAATTAGATGGAATCCGCTATGTCCAATGCCACAGTAAATCTGATCCATCGTCACTCCTGTTGTCCCTGTTTATGAGAAAACTTGGGGGAGGGGGGGGGGGGGGGAGAATATTTATAATTTTGGGTCAGAGCCTTAGAGTTTTAAGGATTCATCACCAATAAATATGCAAAATATAACTAACTCATACTTCACGTCTCTCCATTGACGCTCGCATGTATCAAGTATCTCACCTCTCATCTGGAAGCAATCCTACTCGTATCCTCCAACAAATACCAATTATGAACTCCAATATTTAATCTGACACGCAACAATAAATCTATCTAGCCCTGCATCAACTAAAAGTGGGTTTTACATCTAAACGCTACAATCCCCAAATTTAACTTCACAGTGTTATCCACTAAGTTCTACATTAATCAAGTGTATACTTTCATGTCATATAATGTCCCTTAACTTTAGCTTGTCTCGTCAGACTATTAAACTTTTAATTTACCCCAATTATCGTCTATACCATTTAGACTATAGGTTTCATTTCTTTTAATTACCGGCTACATCCTTGGACTGCCCAATTATTATTCTCATTAATAATTGTCTATTGCATTCAACATTTGAACTCAGTTTTGTAACCAATTATTCATATCACTATGATAATCCAACTTTATTATCATTAAGTATTGTCTACATCTATAGACTATGAGAGTGCATTCTCATACAAGGTACACCACAATGTGTGTGTATATATATATATATATATATATTCGGCGTTATATTTGTGCTCTGTCAGTAAAACCGGAAGAGCCCCTCATCCTAAAGAGGGTATCAACAAAACACAAGCAAGTGGTGCGATGCCTACCACTACACCAAATCTGCCGAATTGTCATGATCGTTGACCTTGACAAGTTGGACTTGTCAAGGTCAATGACCGTGATAATTCTGGGGGTGACAACGTTTATTTTCACAGACGTGTCACAGTCAATGACCATGACAAGTTCATTAGAATTGTCACGGTTTATAATCGTGACCTTGACAAGTTTTGTCACGGTTATAAACCGTGACAAACTCGTGACACTCTTTAAAAAATTATCATGGTCAATGACTATGACAATTCTGGGCAGAATTAAAAAAAAAACTGCTAGGCAGTATGGCCACTGCCACTGCCCAGCAGTATATTTGTACTTGTTATAGCAACATTATACCTGTTCAAACATCATATATCCAAATAAAATAGAGAGAGTGCAAATATACATTCAAAACAATATGCATAACGATATAATTCAATTGTAACAACTTAAAACAATTCAATTCAAATAATGTCACTACATGTCTGGGGTAAGGTTAGCTCTGACGAGGTGAGTAGGCCACACGATATACGAATTGACACACCCACCAATATACATCGTGCCGCATTGTTCGTGCAACCATAAGGGGGAGTTCTCCTTCCCGGGTATCACATGCATGACGAGCACCTTGGACTCGATATCTTGAATCAAGCGTCCATGAACTGGCATACCCTAGACGGTATTCGGGTCCCTCAACCCCTGCCCTATCCGCTGGTCATCAAATATGTCCAGTACAAACATGCTCGTCCAATCAAGTGTCAACATTGTTCGGTTGAAGGGAGCCAAATAGGGAAGTGGATCATCAAAGTCTGCACGTGTCGGTGATGACGCAGTGAGGTCCACATCCTCATCATCCTGCACCTCGTCCTCCACCACCTTCTCCTTCCCTTTCCCCTTAGAGTTTTCTCCCAACGAACGCTTCATGAATGAGAAAATATCTTGGACCGTCGCCTCCAAACGGGACAGCTTCGCGTCATGCGAGTCCACCGTTCGAGCCAACTCGGTGTCGCTCGTCTCCAATCTGATGATCCTAGATTTGGCCACCCGCGAGCTCACCCCCTTGTCCTCCCCTTGCGATCAGTGCCAAGCACTTGGCTGAGTGCGTCTGTGGACAAAGATGCCTTGTCGGCATCAGACTGCGACTCATGCACTTCCTTAAGCTTTGCCTGAAACGACAAAAAGCACATGATTAGTAAATAAAAAAATTATAACGTAATTAACAAAAAGTAAATTATCGGATTACTTACAATCGTGGTCGCGACGCTCGGGGACGCCCTTTATCCTTCCCCTTCTTCGTCCGAATAGCCACATAAGTATCGAGCCTATGTGGCGTACCCCTAGGGCCACTCCCTGTCCCTTGAAATAAAATAAAGTAAAATTAGTATCGGCCCCGCAAAGTAAAATATTACAGAATAATATATTTATGTAGTTATAGAAAAATTAAATCTTACCATCATCCTATGCTCCACCTCAGCATAAGACGTCCGGCTGGAGTAGTGCATATCCATCTTTTTTGCCCGATTTTCCCTCCCCAATTGGTGAGATGCCAATTGTCTCTCCCCGATCTCATTTTCAATGAACTTTTGCCATTGTGCCAATGAGATCGGCTCCTTTGGCGGGACGGATTCATGCATTCGGATAATGGACTCTCGGGTCTTCTCAAAGTATCGGGTCCGCATAATTGCTTCCACATCTTGTGTTGCTCCGTCAACTGCTCCAAGACGGAATCGCGTAGCTTTGGATCCAGGCTGAATTGTTCCTGTCCAACAAATAGAATGTTAGTTGCGAATAAATATAAATATTAATATAAAATGAAATCGAAATTGAAATTGAAATATTCATATATATATATATATATATATATATATATATATATATATATATATATTATTCGTTATACAAAGTAATTTTTAAAAAAAAGTTGAAAAATTCCACCCCCATATGGACAATAATCCAATGGTCAAGGCACTTTTAAAATTAAACAACTCAACATCGATCCACTATAATCCAACCGCAATGGCAACAACAAATGTGTATCCCGTACTCCTTCTAATTCATCTACTCAATTAATTATTTTCATCAATTAAACTAACAATTAAAGTATACAATTATTAATTTACTAATTTACAATGAGGGGCAATCCTTCTTGCATATGAAAGGGGCACTAATTATTAACTTAAAAAAAAAATTAACAACCAATCAATATTAAATCAATCAATTCTTTTACAAAGGGCACTGCAATATGAGGGGCAATATCTAATAAACCAATAAAATTTAATTAAAAAAAACACACACACGCACATATACACCCCCTGCCCCTACCCCTGCCCTACCCCTACCCCCCCATCCCCTGTCCTACCCCCTCACCCCCCCCCCCCCCCGCTGCCCCTGCCCACCACACGCACACATATATACACACGCACATATACGCTCACACGCACATATACACACACACGCACACACACACACACACACATTTACACACATATATACACACACGCACATATACATACACATATACATAAATGGGGGATAAATAGAGAGAAAACATACCAAAGTTGTAGAGAGAGAGAGAAAGAGCCGCTAGAGAGAGAGAGAGAAATGGAGGGAACGAATTCGGTGGGAAAAAAAGAAGGGGGAGAGTTTTTTTACTAACAGAAATGTCACAAACATGTCATGGTCATTGACCGTGACAAGTCCATGACAAACTTCACTTATCACGAACTTGTCACGGTCAATGACCGTGACAAAAATGCGTGTTTTTGTGTCACGGTCATTGGCCGTGACAAGCCTGACCGCTAAAAAGGTGACAATTTTACCATTTTGGTGTAGTGTACGTAGTACACCAGTTCACGGCCCATACCCAATGGTGACAAATGATCCCAGCATCAACACCTACCTTTCATAAGTGGTGCTGCTATGTAATACCTATAATATGACCTAACACTACGCCTAGCCCACCTATGCTGACGTGTGCTTCGGTTCCGAACACTCGTAACCCCAATCGATAGGATAGCCCACGAACCCAGGTATGTCCACACAAAATAATATAATACATAATATCATCCAATATGTATAAGCAGTTACTCTATAACTATTTTCAGACTAGAAATATCCATCCATATAATTATAACCTTCTTGGCTTAATTTTAACGTTTTAGTAAGTTATTATATAACCCATTATTAAGTCGTTATCCTACGACTACTCTCCAATTAATTATTAAGTCCCATATAATGCATTCTAGGCTCATTTATTCATTTACTTGATTATTTACGTCACCTTATATACGTGTGTATCTATCCCATACTACTTCTTTCAATTGAAGTATTAGTTCCCATATTTTATTCTTTTGGGTACAAGCTTATATGTACATATATAAGGACTCAACTAAGTGAATAAGGGTTATATGTACATATATATGGAATCAACTAATATGAATAAGTAGTTTCACCCTAACTACTATCATAATCGATACTAACCATTTAAACCTAGACCAATAGGCTTAGGGTTCACTTCTACTTAGTATTCTCATATGGTAATAAATTGAGGGAGCTAAACATTAATTATATTCTCAAGCATTCGACTTATCTTTAATGAGTAATTCCTTTATTTAAACTTACCCCGTCTTAGTCATAAATTTATCATCGTATCTTTTAGAGTCTTATCATCTATGTGCCCCTACCAGAATTGCCCAATCATCTAGGTGCATCCCTGCTTTTTAATATTTTTATTTCGTATAACTTTATTAAAAAATTCCACGTAAATCATCTTAGTCATATAGTTAATTTTACTTTAAGTTATCTCCATATCACGAACCCATCCCGGTTTAATTATGTATATAAGTTCATAACAATATCATTAATATCTTGGAATAAGTCTATATCCCTCATTTGAAAAAAAAATGGTCTCGCACACCCTTTTGTAGAAAAATTATAACTAAGTTAAAAAAAATACACAGTCGACGCCCACGCGATCGTAACAAAAAAATCTACAAGCAGGTGCACCGAATTGATTCGGTAGGTAAATCGAATCGATTCGATTTTCCCCATAAGCTGAGAACATGTTTCTTCCAAGATGAAATTTTTCCAACAAAATTTATACGTGTCTCCAATCTTCAAAAGGCTTCAAAAACTTGATATATAAGATGGATATGATCTTCAAAACAACATTGGATCATTCTAAACATGATTCAATATCTAAATCATTTTTAAACCGACATTAAACATTCAAGAATTCTCAAGAATTTCTAAGCATGCAAGTTCTAAAGTTTCATCTTAATCTCAACAATTCCTTTCTTCCAGAATATGATATCAATCTTACAACATGATTTTTCCAATCAAATCAATAGATTACATAACATATATTCATATCTAACATGGAATTTATGGATCTACATATGGATCATCTAATTTTTATCAATTCTTGTACAATTTTAGAACCTCTAGATATGCAACCCTAGATCATGATTCAAATCCTATTCTACATAGATTGAACATTAATTCGAGAAAGAACATTTTGAGTAAGAATGACAAGAGAATACTTATCTAAAAATAGTATAGTAAACTCTCTTTTCTTCCTCCTAGGGTGGTTCTTCCTTTTCTTCTTGTGTGGGTGTGCTTAGGGCTCTTGCATATAAATCCCATGGAGTGGGTTAACTCTAAAATAATTATTATTAGTCTTCAAATCCCGAGTTGGGCCTTAGGCCATAACTTTGGACCCCCAAATGATCTCAAATACATTATTTACTTAGCTCAATAACTAACCAACTCATATATATCCCGACACCATTCCTAAATGTCCAAAATGCCCTAATGAGTTGTCTCCCAAAGTGTGTACCGAATATTTTTAACCCAAAAATATATTTTAATGCTGATGTGAAACATGTAATTCTTCTTGTTTAAAAATAAAAATCCAACTTAGATTTGTTCAAACCATTAAAGTACAACTTTGAAATTAATAAATAATAATGAGTCTAATTACTCACAACCTTCACTAATTTATTCCGCTGAATTAAATTAATTCATAATCAATTTTATTTTATTCCAAAATACGGGGTATTACATTCTCTTCTTAATAACGAAATTTCATCCTCGGAATTCAGTACATCAAGAAGTTATGCTTTAATCCATACCATTATATTAAGTTTATACTCAATTAATCCACACTCATATCCCATGAAATAAATGAAAGGCTCATCCCCGCCTGTCATAACACTACTGGGGCATCCATATATTCCACATTATATGTACACACGTACCATTAAGAAAGATGGATGGCACATATACATCCAATTTGTACTATTCATACCACGCATATATCCATACATCAAGTACACCACCACATATGTACATGTAAAAATAAAATAACCATCTTAGTATCTAACTTTCCTCAACTCCCGACTTTTGCCAATTTCGTGCGTGGGACGTCTCGCAAGTGAAATCCAAATAAGGAACCCTCCCGATACACTACTGCACGACTTAGTCAGTTATTGATATCGAATGGCCCAAGACTAAAAGGTAAAATAAAAATAAAGGTTTGCGGTAATCATGTAAATTCCAACTTGCACCCATTGCCAACTAAAATGTCATCACGCCAAAGGGATACACTAAATCCTGATAAATTACCAGTGTGATAATACAAAGAATAATAACAAAACTGTCCTAAAATCCAATACCTCTCAACTCCCGACATTTGCTAATTTCGTGGTGGGACATTTTGCAAGTTAAATCCAAATAAGAACCCTCTCGATACACTACTACGTAGCAATGTCAGTTATTGCGATCCGTCGATCCAAGACTCAAGTCTATTAATGTGTTTAATCAATTTATATGGCTCCAAAGGCCCACTCATTCCAGTAAAGGCTATCACTGCCCATTTCCAACAACATCATCATTATAATACCATTATTTATGACCGTACACCTGATCAAGTAATCGGGATTATCACTAGTCCCAATATTCCCAAAGGAACCAAATATTTCTAAAATACGAATTATTTTTGCTTTGCGTACTCTTAACACAAATAGTAGGGTTTCATCGCTAGATAATTATCTTACTACGAGAGAGCTTAACAATTAGGCCCAAAATAATCATAAGCCTCTTAGTAGACATTTTTATACATCTACTTACCAACCTAAGATTGCCCCTTCTCGCCTATGGTGAACCAATATAAAACACTATCCCAAATACGAAATCCATTATCCCTGATGTATTAACAAAATCCAAGTGGACACTAAGTCCCAATATATATATATATATATATATATATATATATATATATATATATATATATATATGTTTGTGTGTGTGTGTGTCCGCAAGTTTTTAATTTTTTTTGTTCATTTACTTTACGGCTTGAGAGAAAGATGGTGATTGAGACTTAATTAGTCATGTTTGTTTTATTGATTGTACTGTTCATATCAGTAATTTTTGCAATTCCCCTGTACTTCTCATATGCATATGTCACGAAGTCTCCAATCATGCATTTGATTTAACCCATCAAGTATTGTGAACCACTTAGTATGATATTTAGTGGGGTATATCATTCCCATACACTATTTGAAATATTAAAGTATTACTCAACTAGATTTATTATATATTACCATAATTATTTAGAGAGCGGAAAAACGTATGATGTCTTATGAGAGAATTTTTTTGGTTGCGTTGATTCTTATTCCGATGGAGATTTTGATTTTCGGCCACTGGGTTCTGTCGGTGGTGATCCAAGGAGGCTCTCCGAAATTTGTTTTGAGGAACGAAGGTCCGACAGAAGTGCGCAAGAGAAATGGGCCTTCAGTATGTTTTGCGTTTCCCATAACGGTTTGGAATTTCATCTGTTGCTGTGTTTTCTCCACCAACCAATGAGGTTGTCCGTCGATTGTTATGAGAAACGGGGCCTCGAGATGAAAGAACAGAGGAGAGAGGTATGATCATTTGTGTATATTTATATAAATACTAGATGTGCCCACGTGTGTTTCACGTGTGGGCGAGTTCCAATATTTGTCTATACGAATGAAATCATGAATAATAATGTATGAATTACAATGTCCTTTGTAAAATTAAGGACCGTTAATTAAGTCAAGTAACCAACAATATAGTTATGTTGATGCAATAAGTCATGCATTACGACTGAATATTTGAAATCAATATCCATAAATCCAAGTTATAAGAAATGTAAACTTCATAAGGGTAAAAAATTAAAATGTAATGGTCAAATATGTTACTTTTGACGTTTGTTAGGATTCGATGGTTCTTCTTCCTCTTTAACCTTCAGAGCTACAAAACATGCAATCCTTCGATCGGATGCTTTAAGTGATTTCCCTTTAATATTGAATCTGTATATTTTCCCAATGCACGTATATAACTTTCGAACATAGTCTGAGTGTAGATTTCCCTGTGTAAACCAAATAATTTATATGAATCTTAAGTAAATATAAATGTTATCGATCTTATTGAATAAATTTATGAATTTGAATTGTAAATAAGAATGATAGTACCTTGTCTTTAGAAGCGATGAAATTTGGAATGTTGTAGCTAATGAATGATTCTGCTTCCTCGAATAGTGTCACTGATGCTCTTTCATCTTCGTATTGGATGACAAACTGAAGTAAGTACCTTATATTTTTTTTGAATAATGTATTAGTAAATTTTTATATATGAGTTTTATCATTAATATTGAAAGATTCTTGAACATATTAATTTACCTTGTTGTGTAATTTGAATTTGAAGTACCACAATTTAAGCATGTGCCAATTCCATTTTCAACCGTGACTTTTTTGTTGCATACATTGCAAGCATCATACCATGAATTTTCTTTGTTTCTAACCTCCATAATCATTCCCACGAAAGAACAGAAAAGATTATGTGGTTTGTGAAAAATTGGATATGTTATGTTATTAAATTAAGGATATTAGAAATGTAAAAGGGAATCATAGTAAATGAATCATTACCTCTGTAGTTGATGGGATTCCATTAATAATATCACGAATAGAAACAGTGTCCGCATTGTTAATTATTTTTTGGGGAGGCGAAGAAAATTTGTTGAAATGTGGGGATGATGATGAGGTTGACAACCTGTAATTGACATTTTTTAAATTAATACATGTAAGGGAGAATTAGTATTTTTTTTCAAAGAAATTGTCTAACCACTCCTTTAATTCGATAGCTTGTATGATATCGAGGTCAATCTGAATTGTAGTCTTTGATACACTGCTCAAGATATACTCCCTTGTAAAGAATGTATTGATTTATTTTGAGTTAGTAGGATTTTTATTAATTGTTGGTGAGATGATAAATAGTATTGTAACTTCGTAGGATGAACGTTTAGCTTGAGAAACTGTTATTATAGGAAATGTTATTGTTAAGTCACTTAGTTTTTCGCCTTCATTCTCTGCTAAGTCACCCCATAGAGTGAATTTCATTGATTGAAACCTGTCATAAATAATAAATAATAATATTGAATTTTATATTAACGACTATGAAGAAAAGTGAGAAATATGAGAGTCAACTTTAAGTAAGTTTTGTTTTGAATCGAAAGTTTAAAGTATATAATGCATAATTTGTATCTCGGAGTGTTATATCACGCAGATTCATTTTAGCAGAGTTTGATGGTTTTGTAATTGTCCTCATTGGTTTCACATTTATGACAAATGCAATGAGATCTGTATGTTTGAGAATTAGAAATAAGATAATATAAAAAATTATACCATTGTTTATAGAAATATATTTAGTAATAAATACCATATGCTTTATCATCCTCTGTCTGAGCGAGCAAATCATCAAAGGAGGTGAATTTGTAGAATAATGACGGGAATCTGAAATTACGATCTCGTTCAACGATCTCAGTGTATTTATTGAATGAAAGCTTCATTTTGTTGTGAACGATTGTGTAAGCATCATTCACTCCCTTGACCAAACCATTAGTAATGGAATATTATTTCTGAATTTGAAGCAACCCTTCTAGTCTTTGTATGTCTTCATTCCATACGACTGCTTGAATCTTAGTGCCCTGTATATTTTTTTAGTAGAGTAAATTTACGATATAGAAAATAATCATATAAATGATTTTAAATAATGTAAGTTGAAAATTTTGTACCTCTTCATCCATCAATATTATTTTTAAAATACTTCCAGCGCCTTTTGAATTGTTGTAAGAGTCTATATTGCCTCTTCCGATGACTTGAGCAACAATTTGACACTTTGATTCGAGTCGTTGTAGATTGTTGATCATTTTGTAGTCCTAAATTTTGACTTCAGTTGACGCCATCGAATCAGTAAGATTTTGTCCTATTAAAAGATGATGACAGTATGTATAGTATATTAATGTAAAGTGATAAGAAAGTAATTTATTATGAATAAAAAAGAACTAAAGTAAGAAATGTTTTAGTGAATGAGTGGGATAATAAATTCATTTGTACCTTGATGCCAATAGAACTTCTTTGTAAAAGATATTTTTTGTCACATTATTTTTGTTTGATTTTTGAGATTGGAGAAGTACTTTTGTGGTTGCCATTGAAGTTCCTCTCGATAAAGCAACGTACAGTTGGCCATGTGAGAAGACGTTTTTTGGTAAGTAGACCCCAACATTAGCAAATGTTTGTCCCTAGGATTTGTTTATTGTCATAGCAAAACATAAACGAATAGGAAATTGTTTCCTTTTGAACTGGAAAGGGTATCCTTGATTTTCTGCTGGTGATAATGGAATGCGTGGCAATAGAACATTTCTGCCCTTATGTTGGCTCACTGAAATTTTCACGTGTATGACATTATCCGAAGAACCTTTGTACAACATTCTTGTTCCATTACATAATCCAATTGAAGGATTTATAATCCGTAGAAGAATGATTGGACAATTAGGTTTAAGTTTCAATGTGTGTGGGGGCAATCCATTCGGCATTAAAGAATTTAAAAATTCTTCTCGCTAATAGTTGTGCATGTCATCTACAGCTTCATCAAAGCTATTTAAGTTCTTCAACTCTCCAGGGAACATATCAATCATCATACCATTAATGGAGTCTACGTGTTCGTTTGTTATCACAAGAGTTGCTCTATCTGTCAAGAAATTTGGCAAGGTCGCATTGGTATTTAATGATGAAAAGATAAAGTCAATGAGAGATTGTTCGGGACCATTATTTTCAAGTGGATGTATGACCATTTCATCTGAAAGACTTATCAGATCATCATGTGTTGATGATTTCATCCCATTGCCAATTCTTAGAAGGAATTTGCTAAATTATTGATCATTTCTGGCACGCATATTTAATGTCAAAGGTAATACATGCATTGTATTCCAAAGTAGTGACATTATAATGCTAGAGTTTACTGTTTCCAATCTTGACCCTCGACGTACTACTGGCAGGACCTATCTGAAATCTCCACCAAAGACAATGACCTTGTCCCCGAAAGGTTCAATACTATCCATTAAATCCTTTAATGTCCTATCAAGAGTTTCAATCGCGAATCGCTTTGCCATTGGTGCTTCATCCTAAATTATGATCCTTGCTTGCCGTATGAGTTTTGTTGTGCCACTTTGCTTGGGAATGTTGCATAAGCTTGTCTCAGTGGCCAGAATATGTATTTTGAAGTGAGAATGTGCAGTTCGACCTGCAGGTAATAATGATGCAGCTACCCCTGATGTTGTTGTAGCAAGTGCACTCATACCTTTCTTTCTAATGTTAGCAAGTAACGCTTTATACAGATATGTCTTTCCAGTTCCACCCGGCCCATCAATGAAGAAGGAACTCGAATTTCCAGTAATCACCCTCTCGAGTATAACCAAGTATGCATGTCTTTGGTCTGCGTTTAAATGCGTACAGAAATTTTAGTCTTCTTATGATGTCTCGATGTGGAGTTCATCTGTAATTTCTCTTCGATTGGTGATATTGGATGATAATTGTGTACCGCTAATTGGAGGCAGGTCAAATTTTTTAATCGATTTTCCCATTGAATCTAGGAAGAAGCTTATGATATTTAATGTGCAATATTTTGTGCAACCAATAAATTTGGGTGGAGTCTTTTAAAATCTTCGGACAAAAACTCAAATTTTATTTCCCATAATTTTCTCACATCGTAGGGCTCATAATAAACTAAAAATAATTCGAACAATCTTCTTAGTGCTTCAGGCATTTGGAAAGTGGCATCTTCCGAGAGGCAATCTACAATGCTATCATCTGATTCTAGTAGTCCACATTTTTGGCCAGCTTCTTTAAATGTCAAGTAAGTGATTCCATCATAAGTTATAAGGTCTTCAAATGATGTTGGCCCCCGAATGTGATTTAGAAGAAGTCTTAAGTAATATCGTTCTCTTTCTATAGGATTTGCACCATTCACACGGCCAATTGCATTGAGTTTATTCTTCCTTTTAGACCAATTTTTTGCTTTATTGTCCCATACATAGTGCTCAGGGAATTTCCTATACAGATATTGACATGCTTCGCTGAATCTGGAGCACATACTGAAGAATTCAGTTAGCATTATCTTGCTAATGTTCGGGTTGTCAAGCATATTATTTAAGTTTTGGTTCTCCCTGTATGTGACAGTATGCTTATTTGGCAAGTGGAGTTGAAGGTTTATCACCAATGGCTTGATTTCATTTAGCTCGAATTCAAAAAATTTCCAAATGGCTTCTTGTGCTGATACCCATCTTGCATCTTGGAATTATTTGATCTCATCAATAGTGGTTGTGTCATTTTCATCGAACGAAACATGAACAACCACTTTATCATACCCTTTGTAAATGTACTTGTAAAGGTACTTGACAGCTTTTAACCCCGAGAAGACTTCAACGTTGATATGATAATTATATCTTGTAAGGAGATAAGGATTATAAGGAACAACCCATCGATTGTCTAACAACTTGTTGCGCACGCGTACTTGTCTTCCATTATTTCTGCGTCGATAAATAGGATATGAGTCTTGGCCTTGAGAGGTAGAAGATGTGAATTCGCGAGGGTAATGATATATGCAATTCCCATTTATCATACATGGGTTATTTTTATTCAATTCTCCACAGGGACCATGCATCATATGCTTGATGACTAATGAATGAAGCAATGGGTATTCATGAAGATCAGGTATCTCTGCAGAAATGAATTTATCATAATTATCTGAAGTATTGAGCTTGTAATCTTTCTTTAGAATTACCAAAAATATGAGCATGTGGCAATTCTCTCTTTTGGAATTCGATTACATGTATATGCACTGCTACCTTTCCAAATATTTCTTTCTTAAAAAGTTTATCCTTTAGGTCTTTTAATTTAGCTCGAAATACTCTCGAAGTTAGATCAGGTCAATCTTGAGGTACCTGACCCGGATGAAGATTATCAAGAATTTCTTTCCAATCAGGGTTGCGAGTCATTGTGATGAATAAATATGGTTTCCCATATCTTTGAACTAAAGCCATTGCATCCAAGTATCTATGACACATATCTCGAGGTCCACCAATGAATGATGCTGGGAGAACAATTCTTTAACTGACTCTGTTGGCTCTTGTTTCACCTGTTGTGATGCTGTTGACCAACCCTTGGTATAATTCACCTCTGATTTTTTTTGTTGCGTACGATAGAAGTCAAGTCGGGTTGTTTCGAACTTTATGTACATGTCGACAGAATATTGTTATAGTAGCTTGGCAGCAAATAACAACATTGATTGTCTATTATTTCTGATCTGCAATTTGTGTGCGTAGTATTCTCGACATGATACTTTAGATAAGTTCTCTCGATGAACACCTAGAAGAGTGTATGGTTATGGAAATTGAAAATAAGAATAATTATTAAATGTAATCAAATTTGAATTTAAGAATGATATTTTTAAAATATATTTTATGTTAAATTTATACCTTCTTGCTCAGATGAGAGAATGTCCTCTGTACATGTGATTGCAGATATGGAGGCCTGGATGTTTGTAGAAGTGGTAGATGTGGTATCATTTTGGCGCTTTATGTCTTGATGCCATCCAACCTCCACTTTTGGAAAAAGCAATGGATATTGTAATGGTTCATAACATCCAAAGTAGTGTTTTATTTGGTGTCATTGACCGGAGTGAGACACGATAATGATGACTCGCTCGAAAGGAATATTTGCATTGTTTCCTTCAATCCATATTGCAGCAACTTCATCGGATGTAGGCGCATTGTAAACACGTTAATCAAGGTTAACATGTTTACTGATTTGAACTTGAAGTGAATCGAGTGAAGGGTAGTCCTTTAATCGTCATAAAAATTGAGCGTATGGATTTTCATTTAGTACATTCAAGAGCTATTCAACTATATCAACGTTTAAGGAAAACGCTGGTAAGATTCCCATTCGGTTTTGAACCTCATTTATAGTGTCATGGAAGTAGAGATGGAAATAACAAGGGTTGTTGGTGGGTTCTAATGAGGGTAAATGATGATAAACTTGGCCTTGAACTCGAAACGTCTATACACCACATCTTGATGAAGCCAATTGCTTGTCAAGAGTAACTCCAAATGAAGTGAAGGAGAATATGCTATTGTAAGCTCTGATATTAGCACGAAATTCTCTTGATTTAGAAGAATTAAATGTGAAAAGATGAAATAAAACCTCTGGGACCGAAGTTTCAGTGAAGGAGATTTGACCTTTTTGACAACAAAATGTTGGGGTTTCATATTGGAATCTTTTGGCATTGCAGTGATGGCAATCAGGAGTTGCTTTTAGTTCTAGCAACGTAGAGCAGAGAGGTTCATATATGGTTTCTCCTAACATGATAGCAATTGTAATATTAAATATTAATTTCATAAGTGTAACACGATTTACTTAAGCGTAAACTATATTTTAGTTTTTTTTAGCTAACCTTGATATTGGTAAGAATTTAATTGAGCTCGAAGTAACCAAGTAATTCTCTGTCTTTTCCTTGTATTGGTTTTGCCAGATACATTTTCGGATGGTGGAATGGATGACATTTCTAACAATTTGGATAATGACGTGTATGAAAGATTATTTAATAAGTTTAGTAAGAAAGGAGCATGAGAAATGTAAGTGAATGATTTTATAATTTCAAACAAAATTTTAATTAAATATAAGAATGGTGAAAATATATGTAAGGAAATACAAATTTAAATTTAATTAACTTCATGTAAATGGCACATATATATCGTATTTACTTTTATATCTAAAAAATAAAATAAATGTATAATCTTCCCAATAAATAAACCTAAGAGTTTAGAGAAAAATAAAATAATGAAGCGAAGAGGAAATCAAATAATTACATTAATTATAAGATGACTATAATTGTCGATCGTACAGACTAATTAATCTATGAATTGTTAAATGCATGGAGAGAATTTATAATAGTGGTGTTTGTCACTTAAAACATTTGAAGTTTGATTGAATTTTTTAAAATAACCAAAAAAATGAGATTTTTTTATATTGGTTCCTTGGGGAGTTTTTATTCTCCCGATTTTGATTATCACTGGAATAATGACAAACACCGACTCAGGGATGTTCGGTTGTAGTAGAGGGTGTTGTTTGGGGTGGTGTGTTGGAATTGGGTTAGGATCTGCTAAAATAAAAATACCGAATTTAGTAAGGAGATATATATGAAGAGGCATAAAACTTATGATCTTAGAAGTAGAAATGGTAACCGCTAAAATTGACGGAGATACTCAAAACGTACATCCTAGCAGGTTTGGGAAGACAGGTCTTATGTGTTATTGTTGCCTATGCTGGATTGTGGTTTTTGTCTCTACATGTTTGCCAAGAAATTGGGATTGATCAGCACATGTTCGTCACGATTCTTTCGGAGAAAGGATTGCCCAAATCAAGGGCTAGATAACACGTAGCTACTTTGCTTCGGTAATCAGCAAGTGTATTAAAAGATTCTTTACAGTTTCAAATCTTATTAAAAAACATTTCACATAAAAATATTTATTTGAAACAGAACCAACCCCAACTTCTAATTCACTAAGTTGAACATTGGACAAATGGGGCTGTTCGTTCAGCATTTCATAGTTGAACTCCGAATTTTGCAACTGAGTGAGAGCGTACCGAGCAGCATAGATCAACCCAAATTCCAAGCCCCTTACTTGATAAGTGGACATAAAAGCTTTCTTAAATCAAATATATGTATCCAAAGCAGACACGACAATAGAATGGTTAAAGATTTGAGGCAAGATAGTATGGTATTTTATTTTTGAGATGATTCAGTTATGTGTGCACCAGAATTTGAAAGTGAATCGTTCCTAGCATTATGCTCATATCACAAATGCAACATATGAAAATTGGAGTTTTCAAAATGTTGAGAAATGTGTAATTTAAGAGTTATTTTACACTATCAACTACTATAGTTCATATGCTATACAATAGCATATTGTATATTTTCTGATAAAATTAAAGCAAAATGATGTGAATATGATAAAATACCTGATATGTAATCAATTTGGTAGTACCGCAACTGTCCTCCAGAAAAATCCTACAAGAGATACACCCTGAAACTAATTAAACTAAATTGAAGACAATGTCGAAAATCACGAAAACATAATATCTAGGTCCAACCTTAAACAATATGCGAAACAATATGCAAAGAGGAGTCTAAATTTAGAATAGTAAAACAAATTTAGTTAATTGGTTGAATTTTAATTAGTGAGGATTATGTGTTTTAGATAGCTCACTTTTCATTGTAGTTTAAGCGAACATGCAGTAAAATTCTTTCTGAATCTGTTTTATTTAAGATAATTTACAAAAAAATGTAATAGGATAAAAACATCATGTTTTACATTTGTTAGAAAAAGAAGGGGATGCCCTGTTATGTAATGCAGACTGATATGTAATGCAGATGTAATGCAGATGACAAGTAATTTAAGAATATGTGGATTGATGTAATGCAGTTGCCACATTTGTTAGTAAACAGGAGTGAAGAAATACAGATGCCACTTTAACTGGTTCATCATTAAGACTTCTCTTTAAAGTTTTCTAGACTTTTTATTTATACGATTATTTTCGCTCATGAATTTTATTCATGTTGCTCTTAAATTTTACCTTTCATTCAAAACAATGGCTCTTCTAAGTGTGGGGAAAAAGTAATGTTCCACCATTTTCGCGAAACTGATATGTAATGTAGATGTCATGCAAATGCCACATTTGACAATCTGTTTTTAGGAAAAAATGTCACAGTCGAAACAAATTTGTAAACAAAGATTCTGGAGTTAACTTTCTATTAAGACCATTAGTTCATCATCTTTCCAAGTTGAATCCGAAAATCGCGACATCTTCACTTGTCCAAATTAACCCCCTCCCCTCAAAAGACCAAAATAAAAAAAAGCAAAGTAATACTAGTCCTTCTTATTTGATCTTTAACAGGGTTTTTAGCAGGGATATTTTTATCCTTACATTGGTGTGATGTTCTATTACAATTGGATTTATAAATGGTGAATGTGGGCATTAATGATATGAATTGTTGATGTTATGTATCCCCTCAACTTTTCTCAAATTGCCCCAATGTATGTAGAAACTGTGAGATGGGGAAGCTTGAGCTTGCTCTCGTAAGCCTTATGAAACATCTGGTCTATTAAGGCTCACTCTTTTTCTTCAGGTAAGGTGGAAAGGCTTTACATCTTCATTCCCTAGATGAGTTTAAGGATGGGAGATAGATAATATGGAAATTAAATCCTTCTATATTTAACAAAATTTTAATTTTCTTTACTTCTTAAATTTGATGAGTATAAGTATGTAGTTTATTAAAATTTCACGCATTACGTATTTCCTACTTCTTGGTCTGTTATACATACGAGGAGAGGATGAATTGCATTGAAATGTATAATATATTTATACATACGGGGGAGAATGTGTAATGTTCCTATTGTGTTACAGCATAAGTCCTTCCAATTTTGTCCTTGGTACAAAATTGGAAGTTATTGTACTGTGTACAGCAAGTCTTCGACATTTTCTTGATTCTGAAAAATTGACTAAAAGAAGTTTACGATATTAACATTGTCTGAATTTTGATAATCGATTATTCGTTTTGTGTGCATTTGGATAATAAATATTTATTCATTGTGATGTGAACTTCCATTAAGGTCTAAACATAAATCTTAGGTTTTCTCTCTTCAATGTCATCCACTAAGTTTCATGTTTCAACTCGACATCCATATTCCTAATGATTTCGATATGCATGCTTTTATTTTCATTACTTACATATTTGGATGTCATGGATAATAAAATACCTACGAATCATGGACACTTCTCCGGAGCTGACAATCACTCCGATATGCATACGACACAATTCAGACACTCTCCAGACATGTCATGTGGCTTATTGGACTTGTTTGGCATATTAAAGAAGGTGGACACTTAGCGGACATAAAGAGGAGCCAAAATTTGAAGAAAATTAAAAAATTTCGTTTCATATAAAATTATATGTTTTAAGGGCTCTTGAATAATGACAAGAAAATTTAAGAAAATGGAGTCTCTCGGTCGATATCAATGCATACTTATGACTTCCTGTTAAGAAATATATAATAGCGTTAATTTTGATATATTAGTTTCACCACTAATTTTGGTTTATAAATTAAAGTGAAAAATCAAAACTATATATATATATATATATATTATAAATTGAATGCTAGGAATCAAAACCATTTTGAAAATATAGCTGTGCAATCAACAAATATCATCAAAGATGTGTTATCATCCATTATAGACCTAGACTCTATGAATGTAATTAAATATAAGTGTAAAGCTGAAGGTGGTTGATTATGCTATTAAGTTATTTGATATCATCATCAAGTCTCCCCAATTCTGAATCTAGAAATGCGTGTGGTCAAAACCACTGACAATCTCTTTCATTATCAATATAGTTGGTGCCTCTATATAACATAAGGGGGATTTGCAGAAATGAAATGCTTTGTTTATGTTGTAAATAGTTGATCCCAACACAGACAACTCTGTATAGAGGCGATTTGGAAGGATCAAAATCTATATTCATGGCGTAAACCCAACCACAAGGTCAAGGAAGCAATAAAATTAATTGGGAGGATTGTTAAACTGCAATACTGAAGGATTGAAGTTGTTGACCTTATGACAATATTGAATAATAAATAGGTTGCGTTGGTTATTAAAGGGTTTAACTCCAGTAGGATTATAAATCACAACGCCTTTAGGACTATTTAGAAGACATTTTTGAATGAGTTGGGTAGTATTTTGATGGTGAAAATATCGAAATGTTAGAATGAGAGGAAAACAGAATTTCTAGCTTAAGTATCGACAATTGTTTATTTGAGGAAAAAAATCGAATTTTGAACTTCAAATCGAAGACATTGGACTTCACACACAGTTGGTACACCAAATTGATGTCCATTTTGAATATTCCTAGAAACAAAGTTAACATTTCCAATCTTCGAAAAAGCATACAATATAAGTAGCAAACAGTGATGAAATTAATAACAGAGTATGTGTAGAAAATAGAGGAAAATGGAAGATTTGAAGTAATAAGCAGCGCTGGTCTTAAGGATTTGTTTTAATATTTAGTTATGTTGAGTGTATGTTGATCAGTAGGACAATGGTTCGAATTATTGTTCTAATCCTCTAAGAGGTTGTGGTGTTTGTTTCTAGAAAGCAGGGTATTCCTTATGATTTTCTTATATGGATATGTCACTTCTTTAATGAACCCTTTACCTCTTGATGTGTTATCATCCATTACAGACCTAGACTCTATGAATGTGCTTAAAGATAAGTGTAAAGCTGAAGATGGTTGGTTATGCTCTTAAGTGATTGGCTGAAATTTCGATGTCAAACTTAACTGACGCCACTTTGATCCTATATAATCTAAAGCACAATCAAAGATACAGATCCAAATCTACCTCAAGAATGTTGCTCACACCCCAAAAGTGAAAGGAAAAATATACCCGAAGACTTCAAATTTAAGTGTGATCACTTCCTCTCAACTTATATATTAACTTATTTCTTTATTTTCTACTACATCCATTCAGAGTCCTTTCACTTTCTGAATGTTTAAAAAATAAGAACTCCATTTGAAATATTAAAGTTACGAAACTTCATCGTTATTACATTCAAGACTAGAAATCAATAAAACACAACAATTACGCCCTTAAATCTGTTCAGGGTTAATGCTACATAAGTCAAAATATAGATCACATTGTATATTTTTTAATGAAATTTACACAAATTGAGGCGAATATATAAAGAAATACATGATATGTAAGCAATTTTATAGTCAATTGGGTAGTATTGCAACTGACCTCCAGGAAAAACCTAGAACAGATACGCCATGAAAGCAATTAAATGGAATTAAAATTAATGTTGAACGTAAAGAAAAAATAATATTTTCGGAGCAAATAGTAGAGGCTAATTTAATTGTAGAAAATAAGTTTTTTTTTCAAAGCGTAGAAATGAAAATCTAGAAAATGTGTTCGGATGAAATACTTGTTTTAAATAAAAACTCTGAAAATATTATTCGAATTTTAAATTTGCGATAAAATTTTAAACAACTTTAACATGTTTTCCCAAAAACATCTATAAATCTTTAATTTTTTAAAATTACATTTAGACCCCTAAGTTTTTGGGAAATTAATTTTTTTCCAAAAAATATGAATAAATCTTTTATTTTTTAAAATGACATTTAGACCACTAAGTTTTTTTAAAATTAAATTTTCATGACTAAAAGTAAAAATAGTGTGAAATTTGGAAAATAAATAAGTTTTAGGAGTTATAATTTGGCCCTTAAAATTATTTTTGAAAATAATATATAAATATCATTTACTTATTATTAAAAAGCACATTTAGATCCGTAAATGACATTTTCTGGCAATGTAAAATTTTGAAAATCCAATAAGTTTTGTGACAATAGCTGATAAATTATAGAGGGAAGTAGGAGTGCATACCTCTTTTTCGAAGGATAACCGAAAGCAAAGAAGGAAATAGAGGAGGACACTTGAATAAAATAGACACAACTTATCTAGGAATAAACTGCGTACGGACTCCAAATTATGGATGTTTCCGATTCCATTTGAGAGTATGAATGAAGGTGGAATGAGTAGATACAATGGATGAATGCGTAAGATGAAGGGGTTGTCATGAATTTCGTGAAATGAATAGATGCAATGGATGAATGTGTAAGATGAAGAGGAATGGACCTCTGATTTGATGACGGGGAAGGGACCTCTGATTTTTACATTGGGAGAATACATCCAAAGGCGTTTGGAACAACGATTTTTCTATCAGGGTTTAGGATGGGATAAAATAGGGAATTTATAAAAATGAGGGTATTTTAGAGATTTTATATTTGAAAAGCAACTCCCCTCTTTTATAGTAGTAGAGATGGAGTTTGCCTTCGTTAAAGTTTTGCACTTGGAGAAGAATGAGTTTCATAGGCCTTTAAAGGGCTTGGGTTTATAGTTAGTTAATGGGTCGTGCAAGTTAAATTTGTTTTTGAATAATTTTTTTGCAAAAGGACCACGAAGAAATAATACATTCTAATGGGGGATTGTTTATGAGAATGTAATATTTTAATTAAAAAAATATATGTTTTCAATGAGACATATATTTTTAATTGTAAATAAACATTTTGTGAAATTTCTCGATGAACTATCACGCAATATTAAATTGTTAGAGTTATTCATATTTGCACTCTTATTGTTAAAATGTATCTCTGTTATTATGTGCTAAGTTTATTGATTGTTGCATTAGTAATACGACATGCACATGTTTTGATATTGTATTGAGTTATATTACATTTTTATTTATAGTTGATATTATTGTCATTTGTGCCATACTAAATTAATTGTTGGGAAAATTCAAATTATGAATCTCGATATATATATGAGCGAACAATCGAATTATTAAATTTTTCCAACTGATACGGTTTTAAACCAACAAGGAGTGGTTATAAATATAGTCATTGAATTTTGATAATGAGCTTCATAACCAAGCGGTTTAACGACTGCTTTAAAGATGGTAGAATCTAATCATAATTCATTAAAAAAAATTGTTGTGTTTGTGAGAATGAGGTTAAATAAGACAATTGTGTCTTAGGAGGACCATGTGAAGTCACTCCATATATATGTATGAAAATTTTCACTAACATGGCCTGTCCATGGTATGAAATTACATTGAGAAATTGATTATTAATAAGATACATGATTTGATGTAATATTATTGATATGTAGATAAGGTATTTATCTAATTCGGTGCATGTATTGTTATAAAAAAAATTCCTATTAAAATAGTAGGTTGTCAAGATGTTAGTTGGATACCAATAAAGAAAAACGCAAATATATATGAAAAAAACATGGAAGAACAAAACCATTGAAAATATTTGGTGTGAAAATGAGAAAGGTCATGTTTATTCTCATAAATGAACATAATGGTGGAGGTTATGTGGTGTTGATGACCATTTCATTAATATTGGAAATATGGGTGTGTCTATCTAAAGATAATTATTATTATTATTAAGGATAGGAACAAGGCCTATGAACGTATATTATATGGTTGTGTAAGTCAAAGAAATAGAAAGGCTGTTAAATATATTTTCGTGGCCACAACTGGTGTTATATATTTCTTTGTAATGTGATAATGATATAATTTGTCAAGAGTATACAAATTTTATAATATAGACATGTTAGTTTAAAACCTAATGTCAAATAATAATTTAAATGACATTATTGATATTCTTTATGTCAAGTTAAGCAAGAACTTAACATATATTTTGACTGAAGGAATCTAAAGAGATTTAGTAAATAATGCATCTAGTGGGATGGGACTGAAATCCTTATTCTAACATATCAATGGTAATTTAACTTTGTAATTGAACTACCAATATTCTAAAGTTTAATGGGTAAAAATAAGTTACTAATATGTGATTGTTTATGCACTAAAGTTATTATATTGTCCCTTTCAGGATGTTCAGTGAAAATCGTTACGAGTTGAGGATGAGTTATAAACTCTTAATAAAGTTCGAATAGGGGGTTTATGACTAAAGTAGCAAGGACATGTAAAGAACTTTACCTATGTAAACATAGGAAGTGGTGCCTCTTTTGGTAAGAGTCTAGATTTACTCTTTTAAATATTCATGAGACAAAGATAGAGCATAAGGCCATAATAGTGCTAACTTATATAAAGACATCTCATAGAAACTGAAATATCTCATGTGTGATGTTTTTTCGGTGTTAACATATTAAGACAAGGTTTAATGCATAGCACACGTGTATCTTAGTTATCACTTTGAAATTCACTCACTATTTGAAGGTTTAAATCGACAGATACCTTATTGTATTCATGAGTATATCAAATGAATAAATTGATAAAATATTACAATCTAGTGGGGGACTATTGGAGAAATTATAATATTATGTAGAAAATAAAAGAGAAAATAAATAATATGGAAAAGGATTTGTCAATTAATGAGATATGTGTCAATTTATAAATAGACATAACCCTTAAACTATTTCTATTCATGAACCAACATGACCATTAGTATAATGCTTATTCATGAAAAGATACAAATGAGTCTATAAAAAGGAGGAGATCTCACAATTTTCCGTGATCCTTTTTGTGAGTTAATTCTCTCATCTTCTCTCTTATTTATCAATTTTGTCAATTAGTTTTAGCGAGTGTTAGTAGGAATTCTTTAGGATTTTTAACTAAAGATTCCATTGGATTGTTGTATCTTGCAGGTAATTTCCTTAAACCCGATAGAAAACTCTTGTAGTGGGGGTTACCTCCATGATATTGAAGGCAATAAATATTGAAACATAAACTTGTGGTGGATTGAGGCATGAAGAACCACTTTCCTTAAAAATTTATTTTCCCCCACTACAAGAATTATCCTTTTGTTGGTAGAGTGTGGCCATCTCTTGTTGTTAGTGTCGTTACTCGTAGGCGTTCACGAACCTAGAGATCAGGTTAGATCGTGGGACCTCATTCATCTCCATAATATTATCCTCATGTGGACGATAACATGAGATGGGAGCATTGGGAGTCCTATTGGGTCGGATTTAAACCTTGGGATCCTCAAATGCTGTTATGATTGTTCGGCTGCCTTTCTTGTAATGGAAAGTATTAGTTCTGCGAGTGAGACATGGTTACTTATTGACTTTATTTGGATGAGAAAAGGAAGTTGTTCCCACGAACGGTGCCAATTATAGGTGGTAAAATCTACTGGTATTTGTTGAACACAATTAAAGCCGAGGATAATAATAATAATAATAATAATAATAATAATAATAATAATAATAATAATAATAATAATAATAATAAAAAAAAAAAAAAAAAATAATAATAATAATAATAATAATAATAATAATAATAATAATAATAATAATGCACAATCATACCGAAAAAAGTATGTACATGGTTTGGCAACGTAATTACGTCCACGGGATGTTACTCTCTCTTTATCGATTGTTTTTTGATAACAAAGATTACATGCCCCTCTATCCCAGGGTGAGGATTACATTTATAGAGAAAAGAAAGAGGTTGAGCCGTGTGGGATACCATGACCTTAGATATCTATCTAAACTTGATCGGTTGAATCTAATCCCATGATTTATGCTGATCATCTTTATCCATTCTTATCATCTTGAAGTGATATTGTTGATAAGATTAATTAGACTGTGTCTTTTCCCTAAGTATGGCTGAATAATATCCCACGATTACCATCAATTTTGAACAATCAAATGCCATACCCACAGATCATACTTCAATAAAAATTGAAAATATGACAGTTTCAATTTTTTCGATAAACATATTATTACCCAAAACATATATAATATAATTATTATTTCAAATATGGTTACACCAATCCACGAGTGCACCAACTAGTCACAATAAAGGCCTGTGACATGACCCTCCGACCACCAACTGAGATGGTAGTCTTTTTCAAGTCTAGTATTCATAAAATGTTTTCACTATACCAAAAATGATAATTTTGCACAATTATGGCCAATTTAATCGTGCATGATTCCCATCTATATCAAAATAAAGATGGGTTTGATATGATTTATAAATGTTTCAAATTCTGGCTCGCTTTAAAATCGTACCGAATAGGTCTTATTTTTTTTAAATGATGCCATTTTGATATAATATATATATATATATATATATATATATATATATATATATATATATATATATATATATATATATATATATATATATATATATAGGAGGATTCTTACCTACATCATGCTCTATCCATCATTCATACATCACACCTAGTTGTAGGCCTTAAAAAAATTAAAAAAAAATTATCTTTCTCTTGAAATTAACCTTCCAATAAAATCATGTTCAAGAAATTAAGTAAAGATATATTTTGTAGCTATTTTTAAAAAAATATCAAAAAATTGCTCAAAATACCTTATTTATAAGGGTCTGCGCCAACAGTTTTTGTGGATTTTTTTAAAATAGTTACAAAATGTATTTTGACCTAATTTTTTGAATATGGGTTGATTGGAAGATTAATTTTAATACAAAACTAAAAATTTTGAAAAAAAGATTTCTTAGTTCCTAGAACTAGGTATGATGTTTGGTGTGATGTATACATCATGATGTAGGTGAACCTTCATCTCTCTCTCTCTCTCTCTATATATATATATATATATATATATATATATATATATATACACACACACACACACATACACTAAGTGACCATTGAAAACAACGTGCCTAAGCGCATGTGTCATAACTTTATAGTGAGGGTCAGCCCTAAGATGCCATAATATTTGAGGGGCTCTCGACAAACCCTTTGATTAGGGCCCTTATAAACATGTGAAAATACAAAAGAAAATTTTAAACTTTTTTAAAATAATCACATTTGCAAATATGGTCCTCTTTCATTGTTTAAAATTGGGTTCAAGTGGTTTGAATATAAATATAATTATATTTACTTAGGGCCTTAGGCATTTGGGGGCCTAGGTTGCTTATGCCAAGGGTCGGCTCTACCTAGAGTATCATATGTGAACTTTTCTAAGATTTGAGATGGTTGCTAGACCTATAGTTATACTCCTATGTGGAAAGTACAATTTAACCATGATGAAATCACTTGAGATAACATTCACATTATCTAATGACACAACTTTTTAAGTATCTTGTGGGTTTTAAAATGTACAAAGTCACATACATTTTATGATCTTAGTAACACTGGGTTGGAGAAATTGAGAAATTATTGAACTAGTTTTTATAATGAATAAAATAAATGTGTTATTAGTGTGACTTAAGTGGGTATACCGAAATTGGGATTAACACATTTAGGGTGAGAATTATTAAGGATAAGTAAGTAAAAATATATAATGATAGATGGCCACTATATAAGTTTACCTCAAGCATTATGGTGGTTGGAGGGCCGCCATAGTAGTGGTAGGGATTCTATGGCGATAGTAATGCTTTTATAGCAAGGGAATCACACCATTATGGCTATTTGAAATAGGCGGTTTGTGTTTAAATATGGGATTTCAAAACGTGTCAAATCAAAGCCGTTAATAAACTTAAATGTGTCCAATAATAGGAAAACCCCATGTGTTGCACTCTCCCACTTATTAGATAAGAGAATTAAGCCCCAAGTAACATGAGTCGATGTAAATGAGAAAGAGGAAAATGTATTTGAACCCAAGCTTTTTTTACCAGCATTATTTTTGCAGAGAAATAAACTTAAATGAGTAAGTTTGAGGGTGTATAAGGGGGTGTTTTATGGAGTCTGTAGAGGTAATTCAATGGAAATAATTATTGGCGCTCATTCTCAAGTTAGGAGTGCTTGGTAGCCCCTTGAGGCCACGTTTGGAGGTGGAGTCTGCCCTCTATAACAACCATTTTCAGTGTGTTTTAGTCTCAAATAGGTAGGGGTCTTGAACTATTTCCATATTTGATTATGTTTAAAAGTGTATGTATGTGGTTTTATATGTGGATGAATATATTATGAGTGTTGGTATATTTCACCATATATTACTCATGAAAAATAATGAGTTATAAGATATATTTGTGGGTATTGATTATTTTGTGCATTTGACTAAATTGGAGGTTACTTTCTCTAAAAATAAAAGTTTAAGTTTAAGGGTTGTGTTTACTAATATTATGAAAATATTATTTTAACCCTAGACTTTTGAGTAATTATTATTTGGGGATAAATGATGTTATAAATTGTGTTTTAACCCCATAAATTTTATAATAATCCTTTTTGACCCAAGCTTTCATAACATTGCAGTTTAGACCATAAATTTGTTAAAAAGTGTTATTTAACCCTAAAAATGTATTTTTAAAACTATTTACAAAACTACCCCCAAACTTTAAATTAATTATAAAAAAAACCCTAAACTTTGAATTAATTAGAAAATAACCCCTAAGCTTTAAATAAATTATAAAAAAATTCGTGAACTTTATATTAGTTATAAAAAAACCAGTACTTTTATATATTGCAAATCAACCTTGTTTTTTCGGTAATGTTATAAAAGTTTCCCCAAACTTGTGATTTTAGGGAATTAGTCCCTATTATATAAATATTAGTGGACTTTAACTTTATAAAGAACTTACAAAGTAACCTCGACACTTTAGTAATTATGAAATGAACCTTAAATATTGTGTTAAATGAATATAACTCTAACGAGGGTTAAAAAGGATGACGGTGCATATTTAAGTATATAGTGAGGATAAAAGTCTAAATTACTCATAAGTTATTTCACATGGTTTGGTCTGTGGGATGTGCTTGTATTATGAGGCTTTTTAAACCCTAA
This sequence comes from Sambucus nigra, assembly GCA_949130495.1. NCBI lineage: Eukaryota > Viridiplantae > Streptophyta > Magnoliopsida > Dipsacales > Adoxaceae > Sambucus > Sambucus nigra. Next base: position 84,948,800 of record OX422223.1, on the reverse strand, counting down.
ATTGATAATTGATTTCTTGCATTTTCACTTAATTTTCTACTCGAACGAAAAGCACTACCGTACACAAGTATAAATCATTTTCTTGCATTTAATATGTATTGTATGTATTAATTTTTTTAGGCTTACATCATTTATTTCCTTGTATTATGTGTATTTTGTATTCTTAGATTTGTATCTCCTATCACCTGTTTGTGCTTATATTTTGACGATTTTGTTATGTACTTTGTGCATGTACCTTTATGTTTTGTGCATGTACTTTTATGTTTCGTGTGTGTACATTTTCCATTTTTAATGTACTTTGTTATATTTTGCACATAATTTTTCATTCTCTATGTACTTTGTTGTTTTCTACATGTACTTTGTTATTACTGCGCGTACTTTAATATGTTATGAATGTACTTTTATTTATTGATGCATGCATTTAATACATTGTGGTGATAATAATTTCTATAGTAACAGTTTAAAATACAAATGAGGTTCTAAAAGAGACCCCAAAGGGGTAAAAGCACACATGTTGTGACAAGCCCAATAAACTTTCAAAGAACACATGATGTGATATCCAAAAGGGATAAAAGGACTAAATCAACCCGTGCAACAAATGAGAAGACGAAGCATTAATAACTTACATCTAATGCTAAATCTATCGAGAAGTAAGCTGGGAAGAAAACGAGAAGACGAAATATTGCTAGCCTACACATGATGCTAAATCAATCGGGGAAGCAAATAAGAATACGAAACATTCACAGCATACACTTGTTGCTAAATTAATTTCAACAACAAGTAAAAAGGCGAAAGATTGTCAGCCTGTCAGTAAGAATGATCAGTTTGAGTTAAATATTATTTCTTTCTACTATTTATGCTGATATTAGTGGAAAAGTAAATAATCAGGCATGTGAAAGTTCTAAAGAAAATCCCTTTTTGGGAGCTTTTCAATAGTTACTACAATAATGAGATTGTTGAAGCACAGCATAAGAAACGGGATAGAAATATCCTTGAGATTGTGAAGCTTTACAAAAAGGAGACCAAGAGTTTTGTATTGAAGAACCCTGTTGTTGATACCAAATTTAGTCTGCCGACGTGGACCAATCACATGAAGATACGTGTGAACCTACGTGGCAAATACAAACACTTTCAACGAACAATATACTGTCACCGATATACTTAGGCTCTCCAAGAAACTTAAGCATACCGAGCTACTCAAGCGCTCCGAGCTACTTAAACATACCGAGAAACTTAAGCGGTCCGAGCTACTTAGCATGCTGAGCATCCACATAAAGAAAACCAAAAGGCAATTACGCATTAAAGACGCATTATTATCGTATAGATGTATATGTCTACTAGATAACAGCGCATTACCTTCTCATATGGACATCCTCAAGGCTATAAATACATTGTAACCTCCTCATAAGAAGGGGACTTTGGATCTCTTGGTAAACCTATTATCAAGATTCAAGGTAAACAGTCAGCAATACAAAATAGTGGACGTATGCCATTTTCATAAGGCTGAACCACATTAAAAATCCTTTGTCTTGTTTATTCATTTTTATGTGTGATTGATTAATTAGATATAATCTAGTTTTTTACATCAACAGATTGGCGCCGTCTATGGGGAAATGACTGTACTTAGCATTTTTCACCAAAACAACTCATCGTCTATAGCTGAGAATCCGGAATCCAGTAATCGAAACACTGAGGTCCCTCCAAACCCTTCTACTCCCCCAAATATTCAAGATCTGGCTGGCATAATGGCTAATTTAGCCCAAGGCCAAATGGCCATGCAAGAAACTATGCGTCAACTTATACAAACTGTTCAAGGTAAAGTGTCGGCTCAATCAGGACAACAAAGTGATCAGAGAAATACCCATTTTCCATCTTCAAGAACTAGACGAACTCTATTCCCGGAGATCTCTCAATCTAGACGTACTGGCTCACACCGTACTGAGAGGACTAATGATCATTCATATCAACCAGGTTGGACTTCATCAGTATGAGCTACAGATTCCCAACGAAATGTCACTCTCACTCCAAAAAGGACTAGTGCTCTAGAAAGGTTGAGTAGAGTCTTTCCTTTTGATCATTTGGGCCCTAGGAGGAATATAAGTCCTCCTAGGATTGCGTCGAGGAACTCTCAACGACCATCTGACCTAAGGGAAGGTTATACCTAATCACGCCCAATATCCCATAATGAAAGGTCCCAAGAGGAAAACTCAACGCGATCAGTCGCTCGAATAAATAGGCCCGAGGTGGGAAATGATGCATGAAAAGGCTCTATTCAAAGGTTGGAGGACCGATTAGGAGAAATGGATAAGGCTAAGAATCCTCTACAAAGAACTTTTGTCCAAGGGACCCCGTTCGTGCAAGCAATTATGAATTTTCCCACACCATCAAAATTCAAAGCTCCTATGGTGACACCTAAATATGATGGAAAAACTGATCATGTCCTCCATATAGAACAATACCAAGCTGCTGCTGATATCTATGCAGTTCCAAACGAGATGAGATGTATGACGTTTTCAGGAACTCTCACCGGGTCAGCTCAGATATGGTACAACAACCTTCCTCGGGGGAAGATTGCGACTTTCCTTCAACTGTCAGAGCTTTTTATAGGGAATTTCTATTTTGGAGCAAAACCAATTAAACGAGTAGCACACTTACTGAGTGTTAGACATAATCCAGAAGAAAGTACCAGGGACTACATTACTCATTTCAATAACGAGAAACTTGAAGTAATTGATTACGAGGAGAAAACAAAAATTACTTCTCTGATGAGTGGACAGTTACCATATAAGTTATACTATACTTTAGCCAAAGATTTGCCTAGAATCATGGCAGAACTGATGGCAAATGCAGCCAAGATCATGAATATTGAGGAAGCCATGGCTGCGAAGAAGAATACAGACACTAAATAGACCAAGGTTGAGGCTGGTAAAATCGAAAAGAAGGGTCAGAAGAATAATGGCCGTAACAAGTAGTTGAAAGGTAAGCAAGTGCTTGAGCAGATGAGGAAATATGGAAATTATACTCCCTTAAAGGTAGACATAAATCACATTCTGGAGGAGATCAAGAACAATGAGGAGCTAACCTAGCCAGAGAAAATGAAGGCAGATCCTAACAAAAGGGACAAGTCCAAATACTGTGAATTCCATAAGGATCATGGCCACATGACTAAACGTTGCATAGCTCTCCAGAATGATGAAATTAAAGCACTCATCAGGCGAGGAAAACTAACTAAGTACGTTGATCGCCAAAATGGTGGAAAAACTAGCAACAGAGGAAGGCAAAGATCTAAATCTCCTCGTCGAGCAAAAGAACGCTAGAAAAGAGATCACAAAGATGATCCAAAAGATGATCCCGATCTCCCCAAAAGACCAAGACAGCCAGAACGCGAGGTATTTTCAATCCATTTTGGGTCATTTGAATGTAATGTCATTACAGGTGGAGATCTGGCTGCAGAGAGAAAAGCTTACCTCAATAAGGCCCAAGCTTGCGCTTACATACAGCGAATAAGCTTGGTTGAAGATGATCGCCCGAGGAAGCTGAATAGGGACAAACTGGTCATCAATATTTTTAAAAATTACCTGGCAGTTGTACTATATCCTCATGATGACCGATTGGTGATCAAGATGAGAATGAAGGAAGTGATGATTTCACGGGTATTGGTGGATAATGGTAGCTCTGCAGACGTCATGTTCTACCCATGCTTTGATAGTTTGAATCTGAATTTAGCCCAGTTGGAACCATATCATAGGCCCCTCCTCGGTTTTACTGGCAAAAAGGTTTTTTCACTTGGGACGATCAAGTTGGACATGCTTATTGGTGCATGGCCTGCTTGCCGAATAAAAATAGTATATTTTTTCGTGATGAATAAAAATATCCAATCAGCCTACAACATCATCATGGGAAGGGTAGGCCTAAAGAAGTTTGAGGCAGTACCATCTACTGTACATCAATATTTAAAATTCCCAACCAACTTTGGAGTGGGAGTTATGAAAGGCGACCAGAAAGTAGCTCCGGAATGCTACTATTCATCTGTCGAACAGGAGGAACGAGAAGAATCCAGGAAGAAGACTACTACATACAAAGTGGATGAAACAAAAGATGCATAGATTGAAACATTAGACCCTAGAGATGAGTCTCATCTCGTGAAGGGCCAGGTCATGGAATCTACCAAAAATATCATTCTGGACGACGAACCTCTAGAACGAAAAACCCAAATTAGTACGTCGTTGGATGTATCATTAAAATAGGAACTGGTAGAATTTCTAAGGTACAGAAAATAGACTTTTGTATGGAGTCATGATGACATGCCAGGAATAAACCCGAGTTTCCTGTGTCACGAATTCAACGTGAATAGGGAAATCAAGCCAGTGAAGCAGTGAAGAAGAATGTTCAGTCCTGAAAAGAATCAAGCTATAGAAGAAGAGGTAGAGAAACTACAGAAATCCTTTTTTATTGAGGACGTTAAATATCCAGATTGGTTAGCAAATGTTGTGATGGTAAAGAAGAAAAACAACAAGTGGAGGATGTGTGTGGACTTCACTGATCTTAATAAAGCTTGCCCAAAGGATCATTTTCCTTTGCCTCGAATCGATCAACTGGTGGATGCTACCTCGGGGCATGAATTATTGAGTTTCATGGATGCTTACTTTGGTTACAACCAGATCAAAATGAAACCTGAGGACAGGGAAAGCACCTCCTTTATCACCCCAATGGGAACTTATTGCTATAATGTTATGCCTTTAGGACTTAAAAACGCAGGTGCAACATATCAGAGGCTGATGAATAAGGTGTTTGTAGAACAAACCAGTCATAACATGGAGGTTTATGTTAACGATATGCTGATAAAAAGTAAGAAAGTTGCTGATCATCTAATTGACCTAGGTCAGACTTTTGATCAACTAGAGAAATATCAAATGAAGTTGAATCCAACCAAATGCATATTTAGAGTACGAGAATGTATGTTTCTCGGATATATTATTAATCAACGAGGTATAGAGGCGAACCCTGAAAAGATCAAGGCCCTACTAGAGCTACGATTTCCAGCTACGAAGAAGGAGGTGTAAAGTCTCGCAGGGCGAGTTACAACACTTAATAGATTTGTGTCACGAGCAATAGACAGATGTCTCCCATTATTCAAAACCCTTTGAAAAACTTTTGAGTGGAATGATGAATGCGAGGAGGCCTTTCAAGATTTGAATAAATATCTAGGGACACCTCCATTGTCATCTAGACCAGTGATGGGATAAAGATTATACTTGTATCTGGAAGTTTCAGAAAATGCAGTTAGCTCGACGTTGATAAGAGTGGAAGACGGAGTAGAAAAACTAGTCTATTACACCAGCAAAAACTTTCCAAGGAGCAGATATTAGATATCCAAGACTGGAAAATTAGCACTGGCACTAATCGAAGCGAGCATAAGGATAAGGCCATACTTCCAAGCCCATACTATAGTGGTGTATACTGATATGCCATTGAGATAAGATCTGCATAAAATGGAGAAATCAGGAAGATTGATGTACTAGGCAGTAGAACTTGGTGAATATGACATAGTTTATGAGCCTAGGTCGTCACTTAAGGGGAAGGCAGTAGAGGACTTTATCATAGAGTTTACTCACTCTGATACCTCCGAAGAGTAGGAGTTTAATACACACCAACCCGTGGATGTTAAGGGATCATCGAATTTAACACCCGACCAACTTCCATCCATGGACGATCAAGAGAAGATAATCAATGAGCAGCGAGAAGTGTTAGGGGAAAACAAAAGGAAGCATCAAATATTCCACCGAGGAACTTTGTTTGATCAAGAGTTTGATAATGAAGTACCTGTATGGAATCTGTATGTGGATGGCTCTTCGTGTGCCACAGGCAGTGGAGCAGGAATTATTTTAAACAGTCCTGATGAGTTGATATAGAGTATGCTCTACATCTTCAGTTTAAAGCTTCTAATAATGAAGCTGAATATGAGGCTATGATCATGGGTCTAAGTTTGGCCAAAACCATAAAGGCAGAGTAGGTCGTGGTATTCAGTGATTCACAATTAATCGTAAATCAAATTCTTGGATTGTATGCAACGAAAAGAGAAATAATGGTCAAGTATCATGTTAAAGCTATGGAGGTTGTCTCGAATTTTACCGCAGTTCGATTGATCAAAATACCGAGATTGAAGAATGAAAGAGCCGACGCCCTAGCTCGGTTGGCATCAGCAACATGCACCGAGCTACGAAGAATAATCCCAATAGAAATCCTGGTGGATCGGAGTGTAGACGAAGACTTGTTGATGAATTTTATTGCCCTCGACTTGGGACCATCCTAGATGTATCCCATCAGGGCTTATATCGAAGAAGGGATTGTGCCACCTGATAAACTTGCAGCCAAGAAACTGAAGTTTAAAGATGCTCGTTACGTATTGACCAGCGGCATTTTGTATAGAAGAGGAGCTATAGTAGGACTACAAAGATGTGTCCATCCTTCCAAAGTGAAAGAATTGATTGAAGAGGTTCACGAAGGGTCCTGTGGAGCTCATGTAACAGGTCGGACGCTTTTGCAGAGGATAACAACACAGGGGTATTACTGGCCAACGATGAGAGATGCTTGCGCAGCTTACGCTATGAAGTGAGATAAATTCCAACGCTTCTCTTCCATTAGAAGAACTCCCCAAGCATTGTTAACACCCGTTACGTCCCCTTGGCCATTCGCCATGTGGGGGATAGACTTGGTCGGGCCACTTCCAACGACCAAAGAAAGATTTAAATACCTCGTGGTTACTGTGGATTATTTTACTAAATGGGTGGAAGCTGAACCTCTCATTGATATGACATATGACAAGGTCTATCAATTTATTTGGAAGAGTATTATTTGCATATATGGTCTCCCATACGCATTCATTACTGACCATGGAACCCAGTTTGACAAAGAGAAATTTGCTGCATATTGTCATCAATCCAATGTACTGAAGATCCACTCCGTGCCAGGTCATCCCCAGAGCAATAGGAAAACTGAAGTGACGAACAGGACCCTACTAAATGGTTTGAAAAAACTGCTCGATGATGCAAAGGGAAATTAGATTAACGAGCTACACTCTATGTTGTGGGCTTATCGCACTACGCCACGAACAGCAACTGGGGAGTCTCCATACATGTTGACATTTGGGAGTGAGGCTATCATACCTATTGAATTGGGTCTACCCACACATAGGGTGCTTAATTTCAATTCTCCTGTAAGTGATTTGATTAAACAATTGGACTTGGATATGCTTGAAGAAGTTAGAGAAGAAGAAGCAATCATGAATGCAGCATACCAACAACGAATAGCCTTGTTCTACAACAAAAGAGTGAAGAAGTGAGATTTGAAAGAGGGGGATTATATGCTGAAGAAAGTGATCCAAAAGCATAACAAAATAGAGGCCAACTGGCATGGACCTTACAGAGTAACTGAAGTTGTTCGTCCTGGGACATACAGAATTGAAACTTTGGAGGGAGAAGAATTCAAGAATGCATGGAATGCAGAGCATCTGTGCAAGTACTATTAATAATTAAAATCCATATGTAACATATTCCTTTAAAATGAATAAAGTGATGTTTTGCCCATATTTCTTCCTTGGTTAAAATTTTTTCGGAATATTAGTGCTACACACTACACAAGAACACATTCAAAGTAGTGACCACCAACTCCGGTTGGTCGACAATTCACTAACCACTAACTCCGGTTGGTCGGTAATTCATTAACCACCAACTCCAGTTGATCGACAATTCAACAACCACCAACTCCGATTAGTCGGCAATTCATTTACCACCAACTCCGGTTGGTCGGTAATTCATTTACCACCAACTTCGGTTGGTCGACAATTTATTAACCACCAACTCCGGTTGGTCGGCAATTTAATAACCACCAACTCCGGTTGGTTGGTACCAAACTAGGCAAGAAGATGGATGACCTCTCGGGGCATCCACTGTCTAGGCAATAAGGTAATCCTGACGAGATTACTACAACTAAGTAGGAACATGGGATGAAAATCATTCCATTGCTTAGGCCCAAAGAGTGACAAGTCACTATAATCAGACAAGAAATGGGATAAGTTCCAATGTCTAAAAATAAAATAGGACATTTCATCCTCCTACAGATATATATATATATATATATTCACTAACGAATAACAAAGACATTCTACAAATTACTTCCAAGGAAATAAAATCGTAAAAGAAACTAATTTTTTCTTTATTAAAACCAAGCAGATTACATATGATATGAAATTGGATTCATTACATAAAAATGCCCTATTATATAGGCTTCTTTCCCTCTGCTTTTGAAACAGGTTCCACCCCAGCTGGAGGATCATCTAATGCATAAGGAGAGTTTATAAAGTTCATATATCACAGCATTATGACATTACTTGTGTATGGTCGATCAAGCAAGTGCTCTGGATGAGATATCTCAAAGTTTGAATGAAGGCTATAATCCCCGAGATACTTGGAGATCAAAATCTGAGGGATGGCACAGGCTGGAATCCAACTAAAGTCAAGGTTGAAGGGAGGCACAGGTAAATCAAGCATTCCAGGTTCATAATAATCCCATAAGAAATGACCTTGCTCCAATTTCAGAACACATAAGGCATTCAACCACCCCTGCTTATATCCTTCATTGTTCGACTTCTGCAAACGAGCATCAAGATAATACAGAGCTTCATTATACCCAGCCATCCAAAATTCCCTAGGCTTCTTATGAAATTGATAAATCAATCTCTCAAGTTGCTCGTGTATCTTTCTCACCAGAATTTTTTTACTTTTCAAAGAAGAACTCTGATTGGAGAGTTGGTCGGTGAAACTCTGAATCTTCTTAGACATTTCTGCCAAGGCTTGGTTCTTCGCCATCAATTGAATGACTTGATTCTCTAAGGCCAATTGAGTTCTTATTTCATCAATAGTAAACCGACCAGCCCTTTTTCGTCCACGAGAAGAAGATCTTGCTCTGCCACGAGCAAGTATGGAAGGTCCAGTTCGTTTCAAAGTCTCTAACTCATCCCGTAAGTTAGCATTTTCTATTTCTAAAAATGAAAAACCATCATCATTAATGAGGACCAAGGCTCCCGAAGAAGAAGAGGTAGGAGATTTGAGATATTTTATTTCCTCCTGCAACGCGATATTTTCTTGCTCCGGTAACTTGGCAATATATCCATGCTCTTAAATCTCAAGCTTTAACACACTTTCCTTTTTCTCACGAGCTAAAATATATTTATCATATCCCTTGTCAGCACTCAATTGCTGGTACTTTTTCTTATAATCTTAATGCAAAAGTGTAGTGGATTCCTTGTACTGCTGTTGAAGTTCCTCGATCGTTCCTTGAAGATCTTCAATTATTTCATAATAAGCCATATTATTGGCTATAGCAGGATCAAGTAGGCACTTCAAATACTGATAAGCATCAATTGCTCATTCAGAGGCATCTAATTCGTGGAGGTCAATTATTTGAGCCTCATTAAGGTCTGCATGATCAGCTTTGAAGTAGTCATTGCACTTCTTTATCAATTCTGTATCATTAGTTGATAAGAGTTCCATCCTGGCCACAAACTAGCAAAGAGAAAATGAAAAACAAAATCAACAATGATGCGAGCAGAGCAAGTAAAAGAGAAATTCCAGACGAACAAAAAAAGCTCATGTTTTATTCATCACGATAAAGGAAAACACAGTTCAGGGTTACATCCAAGAAAACAACGAAATGAAAAGATCCGAACAACTCTACACCTTCTCCTTATTTCCTACGACTTCTTCGGACGGTTTGGATGAAGGGGTTGGTTGCTCGGAGAGCAAAGGCAGTTGCTCGGCAGATGTGTTAGTTTGTTGGACTTACTCGGAGGGTTGGACAACAGCAACAATAGGGACCTGCTCTCCTATCATCATGGAAGACTCATTTGATGCAGCTTCATCTTCTTCTTCTTCTCTAGGAGAGGGAGGAGGGCTATGAGTATGCTCCTGGAACAACTCAGAATTTTCAGCAACCTTCAATTTCTTCAAAGTTGCTATCCATCCATCCCTAAAATATTTAACGCTAGCATACTCCATTTAAGAAGACATAACAGCCAGGCCCTTATTCCAACCGTTGTCCCAACTAGCACTTAAAGATTTTTTAACAGCAACTTTCCTCTTTGCTCTCTCCGAGGAAGTCTTTTCCCGAAGGAGCTCTTTGGCAGCCTTCAGTTTTCTTCTACCTCTGTTTTACGTCGTTCAGCATCTTGAAGCTTGACGACATCTTCCTCAGTAGATTTAAGCTTGACCTCAAGCTCCTTGTTCAGCATCCTTTAATTTCTTTTCCAACTCCTTAGAGGCAGTTACAGCTTGATCCCGATTTAGTTCAATAGACTTGAATTATTTCTCCCATGCATCTTTGTCTTCCTCGTACTTCTGACGAGATTCCTTCAAAGACTGAGTTAATCCAGCAAAAGATTCTTCTACCCCACCCGAGGAGGTAGAAGCCCTGATGGCTTCATCTTTCTTCAAAATACTATTGAAACACGTCACGAGTTGAAAAAAAAAAGAAGTTTAATTCAACATGTGAACATAGTATTAGAGGATAAGGAATCAGTCTAATGATACTTACTGACGTAATGTGTAGAGCATCTAAAGAAGTAAGTCTCTCACGAGAAAAGGTGTCTTCAATTCCTTGTAATTCTGGAATAGCCCAAGATCTAATCAAGCCCATAGCAGAGCTCGAGGGAATAAGAGCTGGAATGTTACCTTCAACATTTGAAGGTTGAGAGATAGGGTAAACAGGTCTCTCAGTAGAACTTCTTTTCAATCTCCTCAAAGGAGCAGGAGCACTGTCAATTAAAGGTGATGTCTCTATTTGAGAAATGACAACAGTTTCATTCGAAAGTGCTGTCTCTTTTGGAGGCACAAGGGGCTTCTTGCCAGTTTCTTTAGCAGCAGTTGAAGGGGGTGCATCTATATTGTTTGTCCCCTCGTTTGGAACATCTTGTTTATTTTTCTTTACCTCCTCAGTGGCAAAGGCAGACTTGTCAAAAAATGCGGGAGCTTTCCTCTTCTTCATTAGATCAGTAATAGGAGTACTTAAGTCAGAAGAAGAACCTTCCACACTGGTTTCAGAGGTTGGTATCCGATCAAGATCAACCACCACAGGACGAGTCATGAAAGATGAATTGGAGCTTCTGTATCGCAAAAAATAAGAAGCAGATCTAATGTGCCCCTCGACAACTGATTGATGCAAGCCCCAGATAAGTTTTAAATATTTTATATTAACATCAGTCTCTTTTGGAGGCTTCCTTTTACTGTCAACTATAACAAACAAAATTAATGTTAGTGATGCATTTCATCGAATACAAAGAAAATAAGATTTCAAAAATAAAAACAACCTATACCATTTCCATAAGGTGGACACCTAAGACCTTGGTACACATCATTTCCATTTAATGGAGGGTGTTGCCAATTTTTCATCACAACCCCATGAACAAAATAGTCCCTATTGGCATCGGGAAGATTGACAACTAAAGCTCTATTCGAAAACTTAGTTTTTAAATAGAAAGTAGTGTCGCTGGTAACCCATCTATAACAATACATAATTTTTGGAATTCCCAAACGAGTTCCATGAAGTTGATTCAACCTATGTACGCCATTAACTACCCTCCATGTGTTTGGAGCTACTCTTGCAGGAATAATATCGAAATATTGGCAAAATTCCAAACAATGGGGATTTGGCAGGAAAGAAAAGCCACACTCAGCTACAAAAAGACTTGGGAACTAGTGTCCCTCCGCCAAAGAAAATAAATCAGAAGGACAAGAAAGTTCTTCTAAAATAACCCACGAAAGGATTGAAAACTCAGACCGAAATTTATCTAACGATTCAACAAGATAAACCATGGTGAATAAAGTAAATAAAGAAGAGGGAAGAAAATCTTACAGAAGAAAGAGAGATCAGTTGACAATGAACAATGGAAAGAATGAAGGCACAAGATGGAGAGAAAATAAAGAGTTCAGAGATACATATTTGAAAAGTGAAAAACGATAGGATTTTTGTCACACTTAAATACTTTACCTCGGGAATAGAGAAAAATAATGATTACGAGGGAAGACGTTTGCGTTTCCGGCGACTAAAAGAAGAAAAAGGCACAAATATCGAATTGATCATGAAAATTCAAAATATTTATGAAGCTTGATATTATGCGCTCAAAAGGGAATTATATAAAATGAAAATCTTTCTAAAATTCATGAAGACCAATAATCCAAGTAGTTTTCAAGCAAAATTTTCCACACTTTCCTTCAACCTCAACTGTGAAATATTAGGGGCTTCTGTTGATACCAAATTTAGTCTGTCGACGTGGACCAATCACATAAAGACACGTGTCAACCTACGTGTCAAATACAAATACTTTCAACGAACAACATACTGTCACCGAGCTACTCAGGTGCTCCGAGCAACTTAAGCATACCGAGCTACTCAGGCGCTCCGAGCTACTTAAACATACCGAGCGACTTAAGCGGTTCGAGCTACTTAGCATGCAAAGCATCAACATAAAGAAAACCAAAAGGTAATTACGCATTAAAGGTGCATTATTATCGTACAGATATATATGTCTACTAGATAACATCGCATTGACTTTTCATATGGACAGCCTCAAGGCTATAAATACATTGTAACCTCCTCATAAGAAGGGGACTTTAGATCTCTTGGTAAACCTATTATCGAGATTCAAGGAAAACAGTCAGCAATACAAAACAGTGAAAGTAGGACATTTTCATAAGGCTGAACCACTTTAAAAATACTTTGTCTTGTTTATTCATTTTTATCTGTAATTGATTAATTAGATATAATCTAGTTTTTTACATCAACACCTGCTAAGATCTAACCAAATGATATAAGTGAATTTTGAAGGATTCTAAGAGAAGGGGGGTCAAAAGTGCATTAACTTGAGGAATAGAGCAGAGGTAAATGCTAAGCCTGAAGTCCCCAGCCGATACTTCACTCAAAATAAAAAATCCATTGGGTGGAGATTAAGGCTAACTTGAAAAAATATGTTGATATAGGCTCGGATAAGTGCATTCATGACTTTGTACACCTTGTTGCTCTCCATTTCTTGACAATGCTTCTCTTTCGTAACCATTCCTTGGCAACATGTGAGTTTTTGACTCCATACACCAACAATGTTAATAAAATAAAGTCATTTGACTAGGATGTTACAGTACACAAGTTCCTCATCAAGTCCCTTGACAAAACAACACATTATAAGCCAAATATTTCCACTGGATGTGTCATTTCTCTCTTGGTAAGAAAGAAAATTCATTGCTCTACCTGTATTTGTCATGTTAATGAATTAATTTACACATATGTTTTGATTCCTTCTTTAAAGTACTGGCTATATAAAAAGGTGCAGGTTATAGAACCGATGGAAAGAAAAGATAACAAGACCTTAAATTCCTCCGATGGAGCTTGCTTCTTTTGAGAGAATGAATGTGTGAAAGGAGACTTATTAGCAATTGGTGTAATTACCAGTAATATTGTTTATCATTTTATTTTCTCAATATTATGTTTTAACATTATTTTTTAACTTACCATTTGAGAACTTTAATTGTGTAGGTGAAAAATGTGGAGGTGAAAGAAGAAAAATTAAGCAAGCCAGATAGATAAAATGTTGATTTTCTCTTTGAACATTTCCCAAATCACCCCAAAAGAACAAAGACAACGTTAACAACCAACTCCCGATTCAGAGGAAAGCATCAGTGAACAAGAAATGGATATGCTTGTGAGCGACATTACAAAGTGTGCTTGAAAGAAAGTTTTGAATGATACTTACAAATTACATGATAAGATCAAGAAATTGGAGAAAGAAAATGAAGAATTGAATCATATGAACAAATCCCTTAAAAAGGAGATTGATGAAGCTAAAATGAAAGGATTTCAATAGGTACTTTATTTTATGTTCCATTACTTCCTTTTTGTACAGTATGAAAAATGGTTATTCTACCTATACTTTTATTTATTATGCGTTCACTTTTTCTATTCTGCTTGTACTTTTTCTATTCTGTGTGTATTTAATTTTATGCAGCGTGTACTGAGATATATTATACATGTACTGTTTTTATTTTGTGTACTTTCATTTATTCTGCGTGTACTTTTTCTATTCTACATGTACTTTTCTATTTTGCATGTACTGCAATATATTATACTTGACCTTTTTCTATTTTGCATGTAATATGAGATACTTAGTTTAAGACATCATTATACTCCATGTACTTACATCGCATCAAATTTTGATTACACCACACAAAAAGTTAACATGAAATATGATTTTTCAAGAAGTCATTCACCAAGATCTCATGAAGAAAAGAAAGGATTAGATTTAAATCTTAGTAAAGCATTGATTGAGATAATAGATTTGAAGCAAAAAATATAGAAAGTGGAAAAAGTCCAAAACCCTATGTACAAATGCATAAATGGGAGAGGAGACTGAAGAGAAAATCAAGATTCATATTTTGAGTAAGATGTTACCATGAAGAAAATAACGAGGAAACAAAGTGATACGACGCAAATATTGCGTATTTCACCCGTTAACCTATGCGTTATTAGCCCCCTCGGGTATCTTAATTCCTATATTTATGCTCGATAACCAGACAACCTCGGATTTCTATGTTAACATGTTTTGCAGGGGTTAATTGAGCTTTTGTAGGTATTTGGATGCTTAGTATGAAGTTCGGATGCATTCCGGTGAAGTTTCGTACACAATCGCACGCGCAAGGGCATTTTAGTCTTTTCACAGCTTGGTTACCTGGCCCGACATCTCACGGAAGTTGTATCCCTCCTCGCTAGCTTGGTGTGACCGCGAACGGTGCGCGATTCTGATTCATAACGAAGAAGTTACGGAGATTTCAGCGAAGGAAAAACAAGGAAGCAAAAGAGGAGAAGGAGAAGAAGAAAAGAGGAATGCAGTAGGCTGCTGCATTCTGCCCTACTTGATCGATCGATCGACCCATTTGGTCGATCGATCGACCATTCTGATTTGCCGAATTTTTGCCTAGGTCGATCGATCGACCAAAGGGGTCGGTCGATCGATGCTCTGTTTTCTGTAGATATTTTCCTTTCTTTTCTTTCTTCTTTATTTTTATTCCAACTTACTATTTAAGCCAATTTTTGTTGTAATAAGAGATATATCAGTTTAGGAACTATTTTTAGGTTGGAATAGTTCTTCATTTCTCTTTGGATTGACAATCTAATTGGTTTGTAAGTTGACTATTAATCTCCTCTACCTTTAATATAACTTGTTTTCCATTAATTCTTGCTTTCTAGTGTAATTTTCATGCTTTCATAATTAGGTTTTCTTGCTTTAATTCTTGTTTTCTTAGTTTAATTAGTTTAATTTAGTTTATTTCCATGTATTTCCCTTAGATAAATAGGGTCGGGATTTCGTTCCGCCATTTACGGGTTTGGACCTCGAAAGTTAGGGTTTCGTGTAAAATTGCATTTAATTGAAACCTCGCGTATTAAAGTTGGATAGTTATGCGTTTAACTTTCTTTTTCACGCAACGTTAGTGTTTATAGCGATTATCCGAATTTAATCCGCATGTGACCATTTTTGATTAAATGTTTAATCTCGCAACTTTGGCTTAAATTCCTTATTGCGTGATGTTTATGCTTAGTTGAAAATGATCGATGA
The DNA here is from genome assembly GCA_949130495.1 of Sambucus nigra. Taxonomy (NCBI): domain Eukaryota; kingdom Viridiplantae; phylum Streptophyta; class Magnoliopsida; order Dipsacales; family Adoxaceae; genus Sambucus; species Sambucus nigra. The sequence goes on along the minus strand of OX422223.1, from coordinate 84,933,145 downwards.
AATGTTTTCGAATCGAAATTCTAATTAGTAGTTGTTTAGCCCGTGAATGTGTGTATGCGATCCCGATCCTCGCTTTCCTTTTGTGTAGCGTAACTTATTCTTTTCTTTTGTCACCATAACCACCCATCACCTTTTCTTATTTCTTTTACACCATTTTTATTCCTGAAGTTTTAAAACAATTAACATCTAAAATTTAATCACTCCCTGTGGATTTCTTACGATTTCCGACTTACCGCTGTGCTTGCTTGTCAAGTGTAGTAGTAGCTTAGGTTTTTTTGTATCGCGGCGGCGAAACACACAACGATTGTGTCCTCACACGAACACACTTTTTCCGCCCGGCCACAAAATGGCGCCGTTGCCGGGGAGTGTGTTTTAGATAGTAATTGTTTTATTATTTTGTAGTATTTTTCCTTTTGTATTTGTATTCTTTGTTTTAACCTTTTTGCAGGATAGCATACTTGAGCGCTAAGAAACTTTGATTCGTGGTTGCTCACTTTCTTGCTCGGATTCTCCATCTACAAACAACGAGGTAATCATGTCCTACTATTATAGTTATTACGGTTATTCTAATGATTCATACTTTGGGCATAGTTTTCAAGTTTTCCATTTTCAAGATTTTCTTGAAAATGAAAGACTTCAAAACATTTATCGGAATGAAAATCGTTATTGGGAGCTTAAGTTTGATTCATTATTCGAATCCAATGACGATTCTTATTTCATTACTTTCGAAGACGAGTATCAACCAAATGAGGAGTTCGAGGCTCTTAAGCCGAGGAAGCCTACTTTGGAAGAAACTTTGCTTCTTTACTCCCAAGGTTTGGAAAGCCTAAATGATGCTGGAATGAGACTTGGTGCACTTTGCGATGAGATGAATTCTTATGCACAAAACAACGAGGAGGTGGAAACTTTTGTTTCACCTAAATTTTTTGAAGAATTTCTCATCGAGTGTGCATCTTTCTCCCCCGAAATTCAATCTCCTTCTGACGATGAGTCGATTGAGATTGAATTTATTTCATCACCATATTCGTTTTCCGTGATCGAACCATTAGAATTACCAGTTGATTCCTGTGAGTCGGTAGAAACTTTTAAAACTTCTACACTTTTTGCCGATGAGGACTCTTTACCGGACTTGTTTTCGATGGATGTTATCCCCATGTGTGCACCATCTCCCATTCCATTTGAAAAACCTTTGGGAGATGAATCGATTTTTCTTGGTCCTCTAGTGTTCCTTTCCCCCCTTATTATCCAAATCCCCCATCGTCCGCCCAAAATTTCAAATTGGCGATGGTTCATTTCTTTCACCACCCACATGCCTTCCGTTGTTCAAACGGAATTCTTATTTTCCGGGAGGCATGTTCTCTTTGGAGGGTCCATCGTTGATCTTTCAAAGTCAAATCCATTTTTGGGTGGACCCTCAACTATTTAGACTTCTAGTGTATAGTTAGTGTGAAGCCTAAATAGTAAGTTGTAAATAGTTAGCTTTTTAATTTTTTTTCTTTCCTTTTAATTTAGTCTAGTGTAATTAGTTAACTTTTTGTTATTTGTTTTTGCTATGCACGGTACTAACTTGTTTTGTAGATTCTTTTGGACTCGCGCTTATGAAGATCGCTCCAATTTTGGATAATATCGTTCTTTTCCTCTCTTTGTGTTGTGTTCTTAATGCGCATTGAGGACAATGCAACATTTAAGTTAGGGGGTGTAGGATATTCTATCCATTTCATGTGTAGTCCATTGATTTGCTCACATTTAGTTACTTAGTATGCCTTTTTGTGAAAAATTTGAAAATTTTCAAAAATATTTTCTTTCTTTTTTCTCCTTTGTTAGGCATTTTGCCTTGTTTCCAGTGATAAATTTCAACAATTGCCCGATCCAATAGACAACTCAATGATGCATGTTCTCGATTTTAGAAGTTATTAGACTTTAGTCCTCAAATCATTGATATTGTGAATAACTTCATAAATTAAACTTTATCCCATGAGCATATGCACTTTCCTTGTTATATTGATTTGGTTTAAGATTTTTATAACTCGGTAATCTTTTGTTGCATTGTATATACTTACACCGAGTAAGCTTTGTACCTTTCGTCGTTTATGAGTGTTATACACTATTCTTTTCTCATTGAAAACGTTGAATTCGTTGGTAATCTCTCTATTCTTTCATTTGACCGTTCATTAATTGAGTTCATACTTGAAATGTGTTACTTGATCATGATTTTCATATATTGTTTTGACTCAAGAATTGCGTAAACTTTGTGAAATGATCATAGGCATTCTTTGTTATATCACCCTTATTAACCTTGACCTCACCTTATATGTTTCCCTAGTTAGCCCCTTTGAGCCTAAATATAGCCTTTCGTTTCATATCCCCATTCCCATAACCAACTCCGCATTGGAGTTTTAGCCTATATATACACTTTCCTCACCTTTGTTTGGAATGTTACTTGGGATTGAATGATGTTGTTATGATGCCGGTTGCAATTTTAATCATATGAGAGTTTGAAAAGTAAAGAAAAGAAAGTAGTGAAAAAAAAGTGTTGTGAAAAACAGAAAGCAGAAAACAAAAGAAAACAAAAGAGAAAAATGAGAAAAATGAGAAAAAGAAGAAAAGAAAAGAAAAAGAAAAGAGAAAGTTGTATATGTTGTGTATAGTTCAATAAGCTTTGATTACTCTCCCCGATGATATATCTAATTTTTTGGAACTTGTTTTCCGATTTTGATATTACCCGCATTATCCCATTATCCTGAGTTTTTATTCCGAACACTTTGAATTCGTACATATATTCCTTCGTTTCGTACCTTAGCCAAACCTACATTACAACCCTATAAAGTCCTATGTGATCTTAGGGTGCATTTAATTTAAAAGTCATAATAGTTTTGATAATCTGTGAAAATGCGTTTCGCCTCTTTTAGTGTGCGGTATCCTTTCATTGAGATTACAAGTTTTTCATTTCCTATATAGCATTCTTCATTTGTGACATGTGTGCGGCCTAGTTTCTATTTACATTTACTCTTTAGCCCGCATGTCACGTGTGTTACCTCCTTATTTCGAGTGAATTTGCTTGATGAGCGTAATGCCCGTGAGGATTGAATATATGCTTGCCTTTATGTTTATCCGGTTTATTTAAGTTTTTACCAAATCATATTGTGCATATGTTCTCCCCCCCTCCCACTTTTAAGTTTCAATTCTATGAGGTGCATTCAACTTGTTAATAACAACGGACTTTTGTTTGAATTCGTTCAATATGCTAATAAGGCGTTTGAAATCCTTTTCGTTGTTGTTGAGTTTGTCGCATGTTGGGTTGGGCATATTTTGAGGAAACTATGTGATTTTTGTGGGTATCATCCCTGAAAACCCTCACGAGACGACACTCGTCCACTAGGGTAACCTAGGGGTTTAACGGCTTATTGCATACGCTAAATGCAATCGTTCGCCCGCGAAAGTGTCCTTATGATTTTATACCATACTTTTGTTCTTTCTCCTGCTTTTGGTTTACTTGTAGTTCTTGTTGTTTCCTATTTCATTGCTAAGGACTAGCAATGTGTAAGTTAGGGGTTGTGATACGACGCAAATATTGCGTATTTCACCCGTTAACCTACGCGTAATTAGCCCCCTCGGGTATCTTAAACCCTATATTTATGATCGTTAACTAGACAACCTCGGATTTCTATGTTAACATGTTTTGCAGAGGTTAATTGAGTTTTTGTAGGTATTTGGATGCTCAGTATGAAGTTCAGATGCATTCCGGTGAAGTTCCGTACACAATCGCACGCGCAAGGGCATTTTAGTCTTTTTATAGCTTGGGTACCTGGCCCGACATCTCACGGAAGTTGTATCCCTCCTCGCTAGCTTCGCGTGGCCATGAACGGTGCGCGATTCCGATTCATAAGGAAGAAGTTACGGCAATTTCAGCGAAGGAAAAACAAGGAAGCAAAAGAGGAGAAGGAGAAGAAGAAAAGAGGAATGCAGTAGGCTGCTGCATTCTGCCCTGCTTGATCGATCGATCGATCCATTTGGTCGATCGATCGACCATTCTGATTTGCCGAATTTTTGCCTAGGTCGATCGATCGACCAAAGGGGTCGGTCGATCAATGCTCTGTTTTCTGCAGATATTTTCCTTTCTTTTCTTTCTTCTTTATTTTTATTCCAACTTACTATTTAAGCCATTTTTTTTTTGTAATAAGAGATATATCAGTTTAGGAACGATTTTTAGGTTAGAATAGTTAGGGTTTTGAGGGTTTTGGATGGTTCTTCTTCATTTCTCTTTGGATTGACAATCTAATTGGTTTGTAAGTTGACTATTCATCTCCTCTACCTTTAATATAGCTTGTTTTCCATTAATTCTTGCTTTCTAGTGTAATTTTCATGCTTTCATAATTAGGTTTTCTTGCTTTAATTCTTTCTTTCTTAGTTTAATTAGTTTAACTTAGTTTATTTCCATGTATTTCCCTTAGATAAATAGGGTCGGGATTTCGTTCCGCCATTTACGAGTTTGGACCTCGAAAGTTAGGGTTTCGTGTAAAATTGCATTTAATTGAAACCTCGCGTATTAAAGTTGGATTTTTATGCGTTTAACATTCTTTGTCACGCAACGTTAGTGTTTATAGCGATTATCCGAATTTAATCCGCGTGTGACCATTTTTGATTAAATGTTTAATCTCGCAACTTTGGCTTAAATTCCTTATTGCGTGATGTTTATGCTTAGTTGAAAATGATCGATGAAATGTTTTCGAATCGAAATTCTAATTAGTAGTTGTTTAGCCCGTGAATGTGTGTATGCGATCCCGATCCTCGCTTTCCTTTTGTGTAGCGTAACTTATTCTTTTCTTTTATCACCATAACCACCCATCACCTTTTCTTATTTCTTTTACACCATTTTTATTCCTGAAGTTTTAAAACAATTAACATCTAAAATTTAATCACTCCCTGTGGATTTCTTACGATACCCGACTTACCGCTGTGCTTGCTTGTCAAGTGTAGTAGTAGCTTAGGTTTTTTTGTATCGCGGCGGCGAAACACACAACGATTGTGTCCTCACACGAACACACTTTTTCCGCCCGGTCACAAAGGAGAGGGTTGGTGGAGAGAAAAATAATGAAAAAGCAAAGACGAGGGCTGGCGGAGAGAAAATTAATGAGTAACCAAATAACATAGTTGGCGGAGAAAAGAAGAGAGTTGGTAATGGTGTGCATAAAGAGGGTAAATATACTAAAAGTACCTTTCCTAATAGTGAACTGCAACCTAAAAGGTAGAGAAAAAAATCCAAAAAGGATTAGCACAAAAGGAGAAATAATGGAGAGAGTGATAAAGGGCCGATAAATGCCGATGAACAAAAAACACCAGCACCCTCCAAATGGTCCAATGAGCTAGTCAACCTACAGCTTCATCGTGTCGCATGATACCTGAATGAAGATGAAAAATCCAAATTGCATGAATTTTACACGTCAAGGGAACATGGGTAATATGTATTTTCTTTTATATTGCTTGTGCACTATGCAATGCACATAAAATTTCCAAAGTACATGCTTCTTTTAATAAAGTGCATGAAAATAATAAAAGAGTAAACACGGTTATCATTTTGTAAAATATTTCATCACTAACTTTCCACACCATTTAAAAATCAAGGAAATTTCTCTACGAGGGAGAAAATGCAATGGTAGGAAGGGAAAACCCGGAGGAACTACTATGTGAAGTCAAAATATCAAACCATTTAAGTATGTCAAACCAATGTTATTTATTTAACATGCTTTATTAAATACCCTTACATGGTTAAATTTGTTCAATAGGCTATCCTATGCTTTTCAAAAATTCTAGAGAAGAGTAGAAAAAGATAAGGGCTTGTTAATCCAACGATCTACATGTTGAACACCTACTGTTGGGTACAGAAAATACACCGTAACAACTCTGTTTTGTCATTTTAAGACAAATACCATCATAAAATTTATGACTCCTAACAAATTTATGCAACAAGACATGGTCTTAGTCAATGATAGAATAGGGACAAAGAAGTAACTTCTCCACCCCATGTATGAACACTTTGAAAATCTTGATATTTTATTCATCTCGATCAGGCACACTGCAAACCATTTCACTTTACTAGCCATACATAAGAAATAAGTTAAAATCATGCATATGGACCCAGTAAGGCCCGAGAACTAGAGTACAAGGTCATCTTACTTTGAGGATACAAAAAAATGGTTTCACTTTAACTAAATGACATTACACGTACTTTTCAGTTTCATAAACATTAACTTTTATTTCTTTACTCAGGTTGCTGCTGTGAAAGAAACCATTAAAATAATAAAGTTTATTGCACCATTAATAATGATAAAGAAGAAGAAGAAGAAGAAGAAGAAGAAGAAGAAGATTTCAGGAATGGTATTAAAGGAAAGGGAAACAACTACCATTATAGACGATCTTACAAAAGGTGAAAAGATTACAATCACACAGGCTTTGGAAAATGATGTCCAATTCGAATTCATCAGAGATACAAAATACCATAAATAGTATAAATCGTAAATAACCAAAAATTCAAATTACATTACATTTTAGACTATTAACAAAATCATAATGCATATTATTTGTGTAAGTTTCCTTTCGGTGTTGATTATGGGGTTATGGTTCTGCACTAAATATAAGAGTTGGGAAAAGAAAAATCAACTCAAGACACGTCTTCAAGAACAAGATATACTAACAATAAGGGCACGTGTTATTACAAAACTTGTTTGTGTCGATGAATCCTACAATATAGAGGAAATGTCTTATATAAGAAAATTATAGAAGGAATTTACCTAAATACACTATTAATTTCTTTGTAATTGGCTTGTCGAGGACACTTGTTGAACATAATTCTTTTTGTAAATCGTTGAAAATTTTAATACTTTTGGTAAATAGTTAGTCTTGATGTCTAAAAATAGAGTAGGTCTAATTTTATTTGAGACAAAGATTTTTAAGTAGCTCATCTATTAAAATCTTACATGCACTGTTGTTATTACTATTAATGTCTACAAGCTCTCAATATGGTGTGCTTGAGAGTGATTGAATTGTCCCCTTGAGCTAAGGGAGATTATCTATTAATAGTGGTCTGAAACTCTAGAGACGGAATGCATTTATATTTCAAGGCATTTACATCTGTATATAATAAATAAGACTCTTAGCAATCAGTGCTGGTCGTCCTCCCATCCGAGTAACTTTTGCTATTCCTAATGGTTCATATTCTAGAGTTGGTCGATATTCCAGTCGAATAGGTTCCTCTGATGCCGATCAAGATAGCTTAATTGCCACCTAAGATGACAGGTGTTTATTGTTCATTGGTCTATGCGGGAAGGTAATTTATACATACAACAAAACTTCCCCAATGCTCAATGTTTTATGATTGGTCGAAAGTATGGAGTATTTGTTCAAAATACTTCTCGATGTAAGATCTGAGCGTAAGTTGGCCGCCGACCTTCCGGACTTGTAATGTTTTTTACTAGCACTATTGATAATGGCCTTTTTGCAAATAATTCAAACTTTTTTGAATAGCCAAAGGGTACACATGTATTTGTGCACTTTGGGAAGCATGCATTATACGGTAGTTCAATCATTCATGCAGTTAATCATTTCCTCTCTACTATCGAGACAACCTATAAATAGGTAGAAATTTTCCTCCTTTTCTTTTTACCTCAAATAATCTGCACTTAGAATTTTCTCTTATTTTCAAGCTTTCTTTATGAGATCTTTTGCTACCTACTACCCGTCAATAGTTTTTCAATCTTTGTTATATTCTTTAGATTTTTGTAAGCTTTATTTCTCCCTTTTCTCTATTTTCCTCATTTTCTTTGTTTCAATCATGATTTATGTCGATGAGAATTCCCTAGAGGAGCTTAGGGAGAAAAGGAAAATATCTGATTGGGTAGGTCTACAGACTGCTTAGGTTCCTGTGAATGTTCATTCTTCAGTAAAGGAACATTATATTCTCACTCTTTTCATTGCTGAGTGTGGTATTACCTTCCCCCCAAATCTACTCTTTGTTTAGTTTTGTCAGTATTTTGATGTAGTTCCTACTAGTTAAGCTCCAAACACATGGAGGGTAGTGAATAGAGTAAGTAGGTTAAATGAGATTTATGGGACTCATATTAGGATCCTCGAGTTAATGTGCTGCAGCAAATGGGGAACCTTTGGAGATAACACTTACTATTTGAAGACTATGCAAGCTAATAGGGCTTTAGTAGTTAATTTTCTAGATTTCAATAAAGATTATTGGGATTATGGTGTTATTGTCAAGAATTGGTAATATGCCCCCTTCATGTGGGGGTATCCTACATTGGTCCCAGGTTTCCCCAAGAAGGGCGTGACATAGGTTATAACTTTTCTCTTATCTTTTTCCCTTTTTTCATCTGTTTACAAACTTGACGACTAACTTCCTGTAACACCCCGCCTAAAATAATAACGGGTGGCTAGCCCTATACTATAGTAAATCAGAAGTTTCAGATGGTCCAGTCTCAACATCAACTGCCGGTACTACATAATATGGGACTAACTACCCGATATCATATGAGCGAGATGCTAAATAAATTAAAACATGCAACATAACACAACCCAACACTATAAATAAAGGAAAGAATTATGAGAAAAGAATCGCTAGAATAAAATGAACTAAATAACTACAACTGAATGTACAAAAGTAGACCCGAATAAGCTGTCGGGTCACAGCGAATACAATAACTGGAATGGAATAAATATAAACATATATATAATTCTCCCTTGGGTACAAACCCGATATACAACATGAATCCTATCTAGAATTTTAACAAAGTAGGAAGCGGCTACAAGATACATCCCGCAACAGTCCGCACCTGTCACGGCTCCCAAGACTCAGGATAGAAGGTCATCCGGCATCCATGCGGTAGGATACCTGTGGAAATACATATATATATACAAGCAGGAGAGAAAATAAAACGGGTCAGAGCCCCGATTGTGAAAAATATTTAGCAAGTGTGTTAACCGAGCATAATAAATACCGGTGCACTTATTTCATAATTAAAATGGGATCGCACTCTCGTGGAGCCCCAACTCACCTCTCATCTAAAGGCGCGCACCTATTCGCGTCCTCAACTTTTAGTTAAATTACCCCCATTTTAATTAGGACAACCTAACTTATCATAGGCCTAGCCTATACCCACGAGATCTACCTTCCTATCTTACCCCAAGAATCCACCCCCTTTTCTAAACACAATTAAACATTTATTTTCAATCATATGTGCCTTATTAGGCTTAGTGGATTCCGGTTTATACTTTAAACAATTATAATTTAATAGATTACCCAATATGCAACTGGGTTGAAACATCTAATTCAAATTTCTAATTAATAAGCATGAACAATCATTATTGACACAACTTCCCTCCAATTTCAACGCTGCGCTGCGTTTCGTGCGTGGGGTGTCTCGCAAAGCGAAATCCAAACAAGGAACCACCCCGTTACACTACTCCATGTCAACGTCGATCCTGGAGATCCATTATTCCACACATAAATATCGACAGAACTTCTCTCTACTCTCAACAATGTACTACATTTCATGCGTGGGGAGTCTCGCAAAGAGAAATCCAAACAAGGAACCGTCCCGTTACACTACTCTTTGACAATGTCGATCATAGAGATCCATAATGCCGTGCATACCATAACTGGCAGAACTTTTCTCCAATTTCAACACTTCACTGCGTTTCATGCGTGGGGTGTCTCGCAAAGCGAAATCCAAACAAGGAACCACCCCGTTACACTACTCCTTGACAATGTCGATCCTAGAGATCCATAATGCCATATATACAATATAATACTACTACTACAACTAACATATCCAATCATATCCTTGGGATGATGTAACCGAAATATTCCTTAAATGCGATACATCAACCCCCATCAATCTAGTACACCACAATCATCCAAGATGTACTTTACCGAAATTCTATATCCTTTCATCTATAGGATATATATATATATATATATATATATATATATATATATATATATATATATATATATATATATATATATATATATATATATATATATAGGTATGTTATACTCACCATATATATACATATACCAATCAACCATACCCATGACCAAGTGTACGTATCATATCTGATGTACAATGGACATGCACATAATCCACCCGGCTATATATATCGCCGATAAAACTGCATCAATGCTATCATCTTCCCAGTGCCCGGCTCACGTAGCAATACTGGGGCCACCATGGTGGGACTAAACGACACCCATCTCGTGGTAAACTCACGCACACGAGTCCCGGGAAGCGGTCATAGCTCCAAACCGGCAATGAGACGAAACATACCCACCACGTCTCATCCCAAAAATATAAAAATGTAAATCACATAATAACACACGGGATGACTATGACCTGGGGAATATCCACACCCTGCTTTTCTAGCCAGGATGCTCACCCTCTACGCGCGTAACTTCCCAATGATAGCATGAGCGGGGTATGCTTAACCAAATAGTATATATACCATTCACATGCATAATATATATACATCCATATGATCCAATCATATGATCAAATAATAAACCATCATATCCGGTTTAAATATCCATACCATGTATGTCCATACATAAATATATCCATATATTCATATACATACAGATATATATCAACACATATTCACATATCCATATATCTATATATAAACTAGTTCTCATTCATATATATAAGATATATAAACCCGGCTATAAGTATACATAAATCCTCAATATACAAGCCGTCACCACAAACTCATATCATTTACCTTGATATGTGAATACAATCCCTCACTTGAAACATATTCAATCATTTTTCCTATGATGAATAGTCTCCCAAAGCCATATGTATATATCTATGCATATATATTCAACATTAGGGTTAGCACCCAAAAATTTGTGTAGGAAACCATCACTACACATTCCATCTGTATCCGAGATTTATATTATAAATCTAGTAATGATTTCGACTATCGGTATCCACATAACTAATAGTCTATAAGCCTCAAGCTCAATATTATCTTCATAAAGTAATCCCATTGCTCTCGATTTCGACTACGGTTCAATCACTTTTGTGAATCCCCTAGTCTAAGATCTCTCGAATTTATTTCTTAAATTTTATCATTACTAAGGGTATGCAACTACACTCTTCCATTTTGCCCCAAATTGTATCTTAATAATATCCAATCCTTATAAGGATTTAACATAAAGGTTGGCCTAGGATTTCACAACATACCCTCACAATTCTCTCTAAGAGTTCTTAGCCTCACATCACATCTATACTTACTTTTAATCTTACAATTAGGATCCTCAATCCCAAAAGGGTTTCCCCAAAATCTCTATACACAACTCTAAATACATACATGGATACATTTCTCCAAAATTACCCTAAGGAGTCCCCAAGATTCTAACATGTGAGAAACTCCTTATATGTCTCCAAGAACATATCTCTTACATCATAAGAGAAGGCCCCAAATCAACGAACACAACCAAAAAGGGTTTGGAATCACTATGGAGAAAACACCTCAAAATACCCTATTTCCGAATCGATTCGGCCTTAATCCGAATCGATTCGTCATAGCGAATCGATTCAGCCTCCAAGGTGAATCGATTTGGGTCCAAGGACCTGGGCTTCTGCCACAGGCCGAATCGATTCGGCTTGGGTCCGAATCGATTCGGTCAATGCAGACCTGCCAATTTTCCTATACCGAATCGATTCGCTTAAGGGGGCGAATCGATTCGGGCCTGCAAATTTTGAAAGGGGTTTTCTTTTTCATCAAAACCCACGAATTCTAAACCCTAAATTTTTCACTCTAACCCCCAAACCTTCATCAAATCATGATTTTAAGCCCATTAATCAACCCAAAGTTGATCCCAACCATTTCTATTCCATTAAATCCAAGTTTAAACATTGATTTCAAGATTAAACCCAAAAATCTATGTTTTGATATTAATACCAAAAAATCCATTTCTTTAACCCACAAATTATGAAATGAAAATACACAGATAGATATTTAGCTAGATTAAACACTTGCCTCAGATTTGTAGAGGTTGGATCGTCCTCGATGGCGCGGTTGGGCCGGAAATCCGCAACCTTTTCTCCCTCTCTCTCTCTTCTTTTCTCCTTCTTTCTCTTTTCTTTCTTTTTTCTCTCTTCTTTCTCAAAGGAGAAGGCTTCATCCGTAAGCCTTAAATCCTTTAAAACAATAACCCAATTTTAAATGTTAATACACACTTTAAATGACTCGTTTACTACAATTCGAGTCAACTGACTTAAAAATATTCTGGAGCCGAAATAAAACCCAATGACAGTCATTTTGACTATCTCGACCCTTTCGGGATCAATGGTACCCTAAAAAATTATCATCCGGAATACTTTAAAATGTCCTCTATTTTTAAACTTAAATTCTCGAATTTTAGAATTCTCCAATTTAATTAAATTTTATTTTTCCAAAATTTAATTTCTCAGTCTCAAAAGTCTTGGGGTGTTACACTTCCTTGTTTTATTTTCTTTGTAGAGGAAAGTATGAAGAATTGTCCCAAGGAAGGAGAAGTCAATCTTACAGACCTCAAATATCTATGGGGTCTTAATCAAAGGGTTGGATAAGAACACCCAAGAGCTGCTTCTGTACTATTGTAATACAGGATCTCAATTACGTCTTTTGTTACTCAACCATCACTTGCACTGCCTCAGATTGCTGTCAACTTAGACAAGGAACTTGTATCGACTTATTCAGCTGCAGAATCAGTTGGAGTTAAGTTCATCCAAGGAGGAACTACTTATTCCTTTGAATCTTTAGATATTACTACTATCCCCACATCTTCTTCTACCGAGATGGTGAAAAGAAAAATCACCAACTTACTGAATAAGTCCTCTCCTCCCGCTACCAAAAAAACTAACCCAGACTAGAAGAAATCTCAGGCCAGTGAGAAGAGACCACTGGTTTTTAACACCGAGGAGGCTCGAATTGAAGAGCCTCAATATAAGAGGTTAAATAAAGGCTTACCTGGCAAGCGAGATCAGTCCAAAAAGTCCTATGAGTTGTCCAAAATTGCTAAATTGGCTAGAAAGTCTTCTGCCGAGTAAGGAAGAATTGAAGATGCTTATATTACCATCAACCCTGGGATGTTTAGGGAGTTGATAAAATTTGGGACTCTGCCTATGGATAGGTCCTCTCCATCCCCCTTAACTAGAGTCATTTAACTGATATGGTTGCCTATAATTTGGCTTCGGTATGTTCTTGACTTTTTTTATTGGTATTGAATAGATCTAAATGTTTTTCTTCTAATAAATCTTATCATTCTTTACATTTATTTGTCAACTTTAATTAAATGATGGACAAAAATGAGTAAATAAGATCTTCTTTCTAGGCTGATGTTAAAGAAGCTTTTAAGAATTTACAAAAATCCTTACAAGCATCTAGAGAAGCCTTAGAGAAAGAAAAAATAGCCTGGAAGGACAAAATTAAAATGATCGAGGGAGGCCAAAGTAGCAAAGGAAGCATGAAAAATAGATGTATTAACAATTGCTAAAGTTGAGCACCGACAAAGGCTGTTGAGGATAAGGTGGTTTTCTTGACTAATGATAGCTCTTCCCTAAAGGACAAGGGAAAAAAGGATAAAGAGGAGGAAATAAATAAGGGGTGGGAGAAAGCCTTCCCTATGACGGCCATCTAGATAGAATACGCTAGGAGACAGTCCTTCAAGGAAGGTTGGTCAGATGCCTTGAAGGAGGTTGGTACTTCTGTAGACTTTTTCAGAGACATAACCCGAGAACTCCCTCTAACCTGGATGAAGATTTTAAAAATGATGAGCAGGATTTAGGGGAATCCTCTATGGTGCCTGCTGAGAATGCTGACTTTCCTGCTGCCGACCAAGATAAAACTAAATAGCAAGACAAGGACAAGGAGACGGTGTATCTCCTTTTAGTTAGTCTACTTTTTCCCTTTCCTTTATATATTTTTCATTTCTTCTTCTTCTTTCTTTTTGACATACTCAATTTTATATCCATGAAATGATTAATGAAAGGACATTCTTTGCTCAATTTCTTCCCATTTCATGTGTTGTTAATTTTTTATTGGTTGTTGTCTTCAATATTATGTATGTTGTTTCTTTTTCTTTATCAGCCCCGTAAACCTATATTTGTAAAGTTTCATTTTGATGCCAGGAAGAAAGTTATAGTTTCTACAGAATCTGACCTACTCAGGCGGTGCAAAAATCTTCTTGAGGCTGGCTATGTCCCATTGTGTGAGGGAGATTTGGTAAAATTTCTTAACCCAGATTCCTCCGACCAAGTGAAGGAGTTTTATATTCATCTTTATTAACTTTTGGACAGAGTTGTAGCGAATAATACTGGTTATTACGTGATAATTGAACATATGCAGGAAGATCATAAACTCTCTAGACACTATTTTATTATGATTATGAGGTAAGTATCAAGCCTTGAGTAAAGGTTGGGGCTTTGATAAGAAGTTAAAAGATATTACTTCTTCCATGAACAAGAAGGAATGGGCTTTGAACTAAGAACTAGAGAATGCCCGATCAATTACTGCCATGTTGGAGAAGGAAAATAATGCTTTAAGGAAAGATCCTGATAGTTTAAAACAGTCAACCTCCATTGGTCTAGATAAAGGCGTATCATTTTTGGAGACTGAAAATGCTAGGCTGCACGACGAGTTGGAGTCCTGCAGAAGAATAAAACCAAGACATGACAACCTTCTAGGCAAAGTATAGTTATTTGGCCAACCATTAATGAAGAGAGAATAAAGAAAACCTTAGCCGACCAAGCTGCTAAGCTCAAAGAGAAGGACAAGGCCATCAGAAAGCTTAAAGATAGTGTGTACCGACTTACTATTTATTTCCACAAAGTAACCCAAAGATGTTTGGATCAACGGGTATAATGAAGCCTTGAATTACTTGGACAAGCACATAGAGAAGGCCATGAATAAGGGATATAATTGGGGTTGAAGGAACCTTCTTGATTTGATGAAGATACCTAAGGGTAATGAATTATGGTACTGATATGACCCGGGCATATTGGAATATCCTGATCCTCTTTTCTCTATTGATGTCAATTAGATTCCCCCTGATGTCATTCCTCAAAGCTTGATCAGAAAATACATTGAGGATTTCAGCCTTGAAGGAGATGTGGAGTATGTTCATCCCCAGTATCTACTTGATCGATCGAGAAGCAACAAACATACTAGGAGGAGAGATTTTAGATTTATCAATCATCTGAGAACCCTTAATGGACCTCCTGTGGGGATGAGCAAAGCTGATAGAAAGTGTTCAGTAGAATAAACTTGTATTATGTATTTTGTTTGAATTGTAATTCTTATTCATTGGAATGAAATAAAGTTATTTGAGACACTTTTTATTCTTTATTTAAGCTTTTGGTTACTATTAATTTTATTGTCCACTACGTAATTTGTATAATGACTAGTTAGTCATCTTATTCACTAAATGCCCTGCTTAAATGTTAGATTCTTGATTCATGATTGAATCTGATTGCAATGCCTTAGATTCTACTAATGAGGTTGTTAGATAAAAGTGTAAATAGTTTTGTTAAACTAAGTTATAGCATTAGTTATCAGTGGCGACCAAGTGTATTAGTATTGTATAGTTATCCCTATGTTTTAACTTAGTCGGGTAAAACCTCTTGTGTTTGACTTTGAGTCTTACATGAGGTTTTAATAACTTCTTATTCTTAATTTGTCGAAGACGAAATCATACATGAAATGATTAAAGAGAAACTTTTCTAAAGTGGAAAAGGTTTGAAAATGACTTTTCAGAAGTTGAAAAGTTTTAAAAATGACTTTTCTGAAATTGGAAAAGTTTGAATTAAAATTAGCCTTCAATTTTAAGCTGGTACCACACCATACTCCAAAAAAAATATAAAAATGAGGTATAATGGAGAGAAACATGCAATTTCATTAACTTGAATAACTTATTACATTGAAAATGAGATTATTGATATTATCTGTCAAGATGGTCAGCATTATGTGGGTTCTTAAACTCTTCACCTTCTAATGTTTCTAGGCGATATGTTCTTGATCAGATCACTACCGAGATATGATAAGTATCCTTCCTGTTGGGCTCTAACTTGCTATTTTTCATAATCACTTTCTTCAGTACAAGATCTCCTTGTTTCATGTTGATCGGCTTGACTCACCGATTCTAGAATCCATTATTCCTTTTTTATAGGCAGTCATACAAATTACTATATATTCTCTGACTTCTTCAACCATATCGAGATCTAGTCGCCACATTAGATCACTCTTCGGGGAATGAAATTTCAGTACCCTATGATTTGGCAGACCTATTTCAGTTGGTATCACTACCTCACTATCGTAAGCGAGCATGTATAAAGTTTCTCCTGTTGCGATTCTTAGTGTAGTTCTATAAGCCCAAATAACGTTGTGTAGTTCATTGATCAAATTCCCCTTAGCATCATCCAAGAGTTTGTTTAATCCATCGAGCAAAGTTTTATTAGTGATCTCTATTTGTTATATTGTGGATGTCTAGGTGTTGAATGTAGTTTCTGAATTTTAGATCGAATGTAATACTCTTCATTGTCAAACTTTGTACCATGATCAGTGATAAAATATGGTTTATTCCATAGTGACATATGATTTTCTTCCATATGAACTCGAAATGAACTGAAACACTATTTGATAAGGAATATCTATCCCACCAATTTGGTAAAGTAATCCACAGTGATAACTAAGTACTTAAACCTTTCTTTGGTGGTCGATAATGGCCAAACCAAGTCTCTTACCCAAATAGAAAAAGACCAGGGAGAAGTAATAGGAGTTAGGTAAACCCCTTATTTTATGTTAATGGCAGTAAACCTTTGGCACTTATCACACCTCTTGGCGAAAGAAACACAGTGTGCCTTTATTGTTAGCCAATAGTAGCCTTACATTGCTATCCTTTATACTAATGATATTCTAGCTGAATGAGCACCACATGAACCTTCATAGACCTCTTTAATTAGATCATTTACTTCAGTTGGATGGACACACTGAAGTAAAGAAAATCAGTAGCCCATTCTATACATAACATATTTTCTCCAGGACATAGCTCGCCTTGTATCTCATTTTCCTTCCTTCCTTCTGATCGGTTGGTAATAGTATTTTCTCAATGTATTCTTTAATTGGATCCATCCAAGAAGGCCCTAATTTTATAAAAATGATACTGACTTCTTCCACATCAATAATACTCCTAGTGAGAATCTCTACTGGAATGACACTTTTGAGCTCTATTGTAGTTACTGAGGCTAGCCGACCAAGAGCATCTTCTCGGGCATTATCCACTCTTAGAATCAGAACCATTTTGACTGTAAGAAATTAGGAGATAACTTATTTAGCCTTATTCAAGTATCTAACCATGGTTTCTCCTTAACTTCATATATCTGAAGTAACTGGTGAATAATAAGTTGAGAATCACCATGCGCTATAACCTGTTTGGCACCTAGTGATGAGGTTAGATGCAAACCAATAATCAATGCTTCGTATTCAGCTTTATTATTGGAGGCCTGAAATTGAAATCTTAATGAATAATCTATATCCAAATCATTTGAAGTGTTGATAATGAGTCCAACTCCACTGCTAGTAGCGCACGAAGAGCTATCTATGACCAATTTCCAAACTAGGACATCACTGTTAAAGTCTTAATCCGCTAATATTCCGTATTTGAAAACTTTCTTTCTTTTTCTGCTAGTTGTAGACCTCTTTCTTGAAAAACTAATGATATTGGCTGGTCGACGACCATCTCAGTTTGCTTTTGAGGTGAGCTACCTTCTAGAGAAGTTTATTCAGCAAGTAAACTTGGTTTGCATGGTGCCTCTACATAAGTGAATTCTGTTATAAAATTTTCCACTGCTTGCCCTTTCAATGAGGTTCTTAGCTCATAGACAATTTCATATTCTCCAAGTTTAACTTCCCAAGACATTAGTCGCCCTAACTTTTTGGGTTTATGGAAGGGTTGCCTCAGAGGTATGTCAGTGTACACTACAATGGTATGGGCCTAAAAGTATAGCTTCATTCTTTTGGACGTTTTAATGAATGCCAATGCCAACTTCTCCAGGCATGGGTATCTAATTTATGCTCCTCGAAACTCTTTACTAGTATAATACACTAGCTTTTGAACACCTTCCTTTAATCAGATCAAGGTTGAACTAACAACAAACTCTAAAACATCCAAATATAAGTATAACTTCTCATCCAAAACTGGTCGGGAGAGTAATGGGGGAGATTCCAAGTACTTCTTTAATTATAAAAAACTTTTTCACATTAATCGTTCCATTCAAAGGTCTTTTTTAAGCACCTTGAAGAATGGAAGATATTTCTTTGTGGCTCGAGAAATAAAGTGATTTAGATTTGCCACTCTTCCTATCAATTTTTGCATATCCTTCTTGCTAGTTGGGGATTGCATCTCTAGTAAAGCCTTTATTTTATCAGGATTGGCTTCAATTCCACTTTGATTTACGATATACCCCAAGAACATATCTTCCTATACTCTGAATATACACTTGGTCGGATTTAGATTCATTTGATGTTCTTCCACCTAGTCAAATATTTGGGCCAAATCGGCAATATAGTCGATAGAAAATTTTCTTTTGGTAAGCATATCATCTACATATACTTCCATGTTTTTACCAATCTAATCCTCAAACTCTTAATTTACCAACTTCTGATACGTTGCTCTAGCATTATTTAGCCCAAAAGGCATAACATTGTAGCAGTAGGTTCCTCGGCTAGTGATGAATGATGTTCTCTCCTTATCCTTTGGTTTCATCTTAATCTGGTTATAACTAGAATAAGCATCCATGAAGTTAAGTAACTCATTACCTGTTGTTGCATCTACCAATTGATCAATCCTCGGTAAAGAAAAGTGATCTTCTGGGCATGCTTTATTGAGGTCACTAAAATTTACACACATGCGTTATTTTTTCTTCTTCTTCTTGACCATTACCTCATTGGCCAACTAAGTCGAACACTTAACATCCTCTATTAACTGTGCTTTCTACAGCTTTTCCACATCCTCTTGGATTATCGTATTCTTCTCAGGACTGAAAATTATGCACTTTTACTTGACTGGTCTAGCATCCTTGTGAATGTTAAGGTTGTGCCATATGAATTTAGGATCAATCCCTGTCATATCCTCATGATTTCAGGCGAACGCGTTCTTACTATCTTTAAGAAATTTAATTAATTCATGTTTGAGAGGTGGTGTTATTTTTTAGAAAATTTGAGTGGTCCTTTTTAGTTTCTCATCATGAAGCATAATAGATTATGTCTTTTCCATAATTTGTCCCTTCACTAAGTCTTCCTCTTCACAGGGATCCAAAGTGTTAATATGGAAAGTAGTTGTGCCTCTCTGTATCTCCTATTAGTCAGTTGAGGTATAGTAGCATTCCCTAGCTTCCATCTGGTTACCATTCACTACGTCGAGTCCATAATTGGTAGGAAACTTCATGCACTGATGCATAGTAGATGGCACTGCTCCTAATTTCTTTATCCCCACTCTTCCAAGGATTATATTATAAGATGAAGGTATGTTTTTGTCCAGTACAAAAAAGAAAATTCTATCCAATCTGCTCGCTATCTAAGTGCTGACTAACACATCCAACTTAATTATTCGCAGAGGATACACCCCTTCTATTGAGAATCTTATGAGAGGCCTGTGTAGCTTACTATCTCGTAGCCTTAGGCTTTGGAAATAGTTGTAAAGCATGACGTCCGTCGAAATCCCATTGTCAACCAAAACTCTTGACACTCTACCATGATGAACTCTACAAGTGATCACTAATGGATCATCATGTCGATAGAGCACCCAACTCAGATAATTTTTGGAGAAGACGATTATCAATCTGTCTTTATTGACTTTCCAAGGCATACCATCACTACTATTGAACATGTCAATCTGCCTGACAATGAGACACGCTTTGGTTTCATTTAGGTTTTCCTTCCTTTCAGCGAGTCCATATCCTCCACTGGCGTCTCCCCCGTATTAAAATGACAATCAAAGGATATCAGGTACATCCATATTTGGTTCACAAGTATCTTTGAAAATTCAGGATCATCCTAATAATCATTGTTGCGTGCCCTTTTGGTGTCTTCTTTTCCTCAGCCAGGTGATTCAGTTCTTCTCTTGGTATCTCGATTACCATTCCGATCAATAAATTTTGCCAACTTTCCTCACCTAATAAGAGTCTTAAATTCATTCTTGAGGGCTATGCAACTATTAATAGTGTGTCGATGATCTCGATGAAAAATCACAGTATTTGGAATTGTCCCTCCAGTTAGGAGGTGACCTCAATTTTCCAGGCCAGTTCAGATCTTTGTTAACCCTGATTTCCTCTATAATGTGGTGGACACCTTTAGTGAGTGTAGTATACTCATCGTACTTCTTGATCCGACCAGACTTCTTATCTTTTTAATATTTTTTGAATAAATTATTCTTTTGACCTTTAGCTTTTCCCTCCGCCACTTCTTTTGCTGCAACAACTTCCTCGGCCTTAATAATTTTCTAGCCTTAGCCATCAACGCTGTCATAGTTTTGGGCAAAATTTTTCCAGGATTATCGTAAAGATCATTGGCGAGAAACCCACTCATCAAGACCGCAATGGTTGTCTTTTCTTCATAATCCACGACATCTAGTTTCTCATTATTGAAACATGTGATATACTCTCGTGTACTTTTTTCAGGTTTTTGGCGCACGATCAAGAGACGAGTAACACTCTTGATCGACTTATCCCCAAAACAAAAGTTATTAATGAATAATTCTGTCAATTAGTAGAAATTAGAAATTTTACCTCTAGGCAGATTATTCTACAATATTTGAGATGGACCTGTGTTGAAACTGGGGAAAGCCCTACATCTCATCTCGTCAAGGACAGAATAAATATTAGCAATAGTTTGATACTGCTCTATGTGGAGGACTGGATCAGTTTTCCCATCATATTTAGGAGTGACAATCAGTGGCTTGAATTTGGAAGGTGTGGGGGTAGTCCACAATATCTTTGGATAAAAGGTGAACCTTTAACAAAATTACTTTGCAAAGGATTTTTTGTTTTGGCCATTTCTCTCAACCAATCTTCCAGTCATTACATGGATCCCTTATTGTTCCTCTGGCTTGGATTTGGAAGAAGCGATTTTGTGTCTTTATTGTGCATATATGCTTAACTCTCTTCCTGGTATGTCTATTTTTCACATATAGAGGCCCCCATACTAGCTCTAGATTTCACATATTCATCTATTAGATCACGGTGATGTTCTTGCTCCCTGTTTTGACCTCTGGCTACTCGAGGACCCAAACAGTGAAAAGCAGATTCCCTACTTAGAATTTCTAAGACGTTAGACCTTTCCTTGGAAAAAGATCTACTATTATAGTAATTTGTTGATCGAAATGAAGAGTTTGATCCAGGACGATAAGACTTGTCATGAAAAGATCGGGAGTGGTAACTCCCTTCATTCCTAGCTAGTGGAGGTGGCATATTTCTCCTGGAGTTGGAGGATTTATCTAGCATCGTACGAGTTAATTATCTGATTGACTCTTGAATGGCTTCCTGCTATTTATTTAAGTTGAGTAAAATCCTCTGGAGGTCTGTCTCACAAGGGGCAACAGATATGTCTGTGTTATTGCCTGCAACCTCCAAACTGCCTTCAGGAATGGTGGTTATTCTTTTGAATAAATAATAAACAAAGAAATGTATGAGGTAGAGAACGATGACAAGCATTAGTTCCCACAAATGACGCTAATATGTTGATGTTTAAAAATGGAGTTAGTTCAATTTTATAATCACCGATAAAGAGCAATCTGAACAAACACATAAGCGACAAATATTTTTAAGTGGTTTAGTCGCTAAAGGCATACGTCCATTGTCGTTATTACTATTAATGTCTACAAGACCTCAGTATGGTGTGCGTGAGAGTGATTGAATTTCCCCCTTGAGCTAAGGGAGATTATATATTAATAGTGGTCCGAAACCCTAGAGACAGAATGCCTTTATATTTTAAGGAATTTACATCTGTATATAATAAATGATACTATTGGCATTCAATGATGGTCGTCCTTCCATCCGAGTAATTTTGCTATTCCTGATGGTTCACATTCTCGAGTTGGTCGTCATTCCAACCTACTAGGTTTCTCTGTTGCCGATCAAGATAGTTAAATGGCCACCT
This sequence comes from Sambucus nigra, assembly GCA_949130495.1. Classification (NCBI taxonomy): domain Eukaryota; kingdom Viridiplantae; phylum Streptophyta; class Magnoliopsida; order Dipsacales; family Adoxaceae; genus Sambucus; species Sambucus nigra. The sequence continues at coordinate 84,910,945 of OX422223.1, read as the reverse complement.
AGAATGATAGGTGTCTATTGTTCATTAGTCCATGCGAGAAGATAAATTTTACATACAACCGTTAGAAATAGTAATATTTTGTGCTAATAGTTCTTAAAAAACTAATTGTAATTTTTGTTCGATTTATGTATGTTACCATATGGGATTTGGTTTTTTTCTACATTTGCATGTAATTTTCATGAAACAGTTCCACTATCGCGGACCATAACCATACATGGTATATATTTGAAGTAAATATAGTTTAGACAGAGTTCTTGTTACTTTTCGCATGGGATTTAATTTTCTTCTACATTTTTATGTAATATTCATAGAACGATGTCGCCGATGCAAACCATAACCATACAGGATATGCATTTGAATGTAATATAGTTTGGATAGTTTTTGTTATTTTTATGTCTAGTGCAGACCATAACCTTACATGGATTACAAACCAAAGGAATCTTAAAACAAAGTACAAGCATCAAAACGATAGGGTATATGTAGCAAAAACCACACACATTCAAAGTACACGCTTTATAATATAAAGTACACTCTTTACAATAAAAAGTACACGGTTTATAATACAAAATACACACTTTAAAATATAAAGTACATGTATTTACTTAGTAACAACCAATCACTTTTAATAACCCATTTTTATTGAAACCAATCAACTGTTATTTTTGTTCTTTCTACATTTTTATTCCCTTTTTTTCTATTTTAATTTCCAAATGAATTTACGAAGAGTTTTCATAAGGGAAATAAAACTTCCACTTTGGATCACTTTTACTATTAACAATTATGATAAATGAGTCCAAAATTTTTATGTACAATATGGTAAGAAAATCATACCGTAACCACCCCTAAAATTTATGTATAATTACTGATTAGTATATAGGGTTCAAACCGAAAATGCAACTTAAATAAATTCTTGACTAACCCAAAATAGATTTTTTGTTGTTTTTGTGACCGACACAAACCATAACCATATATGGAATACAAATCAAAGGAAGCATAAAAAAATTTACATGCATCAAAACAATAGGCACACGTAGCAAAAATCACAAAAATTAAAGTGCATGCTTTAAAATAAAAAGTACATGCATTTACTCAATAACAGTAAATCACGTTTAATGACCAATTTTTATTGAAATCAATCAATTGTTATCCACCCATAATCATATATGGAATACAAACCAAATGGATATTAAAACAAAATACAAGTATCAAAATAATAGGTACATATAGCAAAAAATACAAACATTTAAAGTACACGCATTACAATACAAAGTACATGCTTTTACTCAAAATAGTAAACCACTTTTAATGACCAACATTTATTGAAATCAATCAACAGTGATCAGTAAAATTTTATTTACAATGATTGATATAAAAAATCTAGAAATTATGTATTCAAATTGGGTTTTTACATGTTTTTTTAGCATGACCCACTTTCCTACACCTAAAGCATGCAACTTTTCTCATTTGAACCTCACTATCGACTTGATTCTCTTAGTTTTTGGCCTGCTTGCTTGTCTCTTTATCTTTGGAGGAGGTATTTTGTTTCTCTATGTATGGGAATGTTTAGTGTCGTCAGATTAGGGACATAAACTATAGGAAACACGTATGATGGTTTGTAAAATGAAGATTTATAGTATCCCTCAATGTAGTCATAAGTATTCTCACCTTCCCTACTTATCATAACTATAACGTGAGAACAGAGGAAACACCGAATTTTCCATCGCATGCATGAACATACCTAATTAGCTATGTCAACAATAACCCTCTCTTCTTAATGGACTTCAAATACAAACTCACTTGAACGACTAATTTTTGAATGTCGACCCTTGTCCTATGATTCCATCAATACCTTGTTAAAATTAGGACAAAACTCTATTGTCTACCTTTCAGCTTCAACCATTATTTCTGCATTGAAGTTCATAATCTTGATCCTCGGTTTATCAATCATATGCATGATAGGTAGATGCCTTTCTTTTGTGATCCAGGAAGTAAACGACTCGGCAAAACTATCATCATAACATTTCCCCGAGAAAAATGCACATGACCAGTTTTCAGGAGGAAAATTATCCATGAACTCCACAATAAACACTCCCCCTTCCTTTCTCAGTTCATCCATTTTTTCTTGAACTCGTCAACTGTTATAGCATATGCACAATGGAGTAACCCAACTATCCTCATGCATAATTTTGTCCTGCAATTCCCACATATCTTATTTTTAATATTTTCCGTCAAATGATGTAAATAATAGGAATGCACCGACATCTAGAAGACCTTTGAAACAACCTCAAAAATATTATTATTTCGATCATATAAAAATATGATATTCCTCCCCTGAGAAGCTAAAGCATCATGTAAATTCTGAAAAAATCATACCCAATTATCCTATCTCTGATGAACAACAAAAAATGCAAGAGGAAAACTTCCTGAAAACAAAATTAAATGCATTATACAAGTATATCATGATCACTAGTACAGTGTAAACGCATGAAAACTATATAGTGCACATAGACTACTACAAAGTACGTGCATTTATAAAAAACAATAGTTGTCAAAATAATACATGCAATTGTAAAAAAATGTACACATCTCCACATAAAAATACATTTAAATATATAGAATGCATGTAAAAAATGCTCTTACCATTATTACCATTCTTTATGGCTGGGGACAAAATTTGCCCTCGATAACAGCTCCTTAAAAAGGCTGCGTCAATAAACAAAACATGCTTGTCGTAAGGAAACCCATAAATACAACATTCAAATAATACAAAAATCCTTTTTAATAATATACTTATGTACTCCACATCAAGAATGCAACGCGGTCCCTGATTATATAACCACACATTATTAATATATATACTATGAAGCACATACGATAACTTTTTATTACCATTCAATACAACACTTTTCATATCTTTTCTTCGCCATGCATGATAATAACCTATAACAATACCATAGTCATTCTTAACAGCTCTCACCACATCAATTGGCTTTATTTAAAGGCATGCCCATAACATGATCGACCAACAAACTTGACACCAACTTGGAGTCCACCATTTTACTACATGGACTACGAATCACACCTCGACATTTATGTAAGTTATTCAACGTTCGTATGTAAAAGAAATCATTAACAAAACATGTTGAAGCATGAATTCGCCACATACATTCTTTAGAGAACTTCTTAGAGCACTTTGCAGTCACCCGTATTTTATTATTTTTCACATAAACAAATATGAATCCAACCTCAATAGCCTACTTCCTCAATTTATCACAAAACTCATCCATACATCCTTAAAAATACTGATCAACATGACTTATATACATCTTCCAACTGTTCGAAAGATAAATCTTGCTATTATTAGGTATTTCCCCACTAATATATATATATGTAATAAGTTACAAAACTTATGTATGTCATAAGATAAAACTATGATGTCATCAATATGAATTTTTTCATGCAATACCAATTTTACCCTTAAAATTTTTGGTTTCCCCCTCTTTTGACACCCTCTAATTTGTTTCCCCCATTTCTTCAAAATTCAAATTAAGGGGTATCTTTGTAAAGATACCTACAATACACTTCACCACAAAACCTCATCCACTCACCTCACTCCCCGATCTCTCTCTTCCCTCCCCTTTCCAGACCCATCCTACTAAATCCTCTCTCGCAAGCTTTTCCGCCCGTGTACCCCTCCCATGGTAAGCTCTCTCTCTTTCTCACACATACACTCCCCTCCCACGCTGCCACTCCTTATGGTTGGTGTCTCTCTCTATATCTATGCGTGTCCATTTATTTTTGTAAATTTGTGGTTTTCTACGTTTCTAACTATTCATGTGCAAACCCTTTTTATTGGCAGGAATAATGGAAATCGTGATTTTGTGGGTTTCTCCCGCTAACCTATTTCTCTCCTTAGTCTCTCTCTCAGGTACCCCCCCTTTCTCTCCCTATTGAGGTTTCTTTCTGGGTTCGTCATTTTGTGGTTAAACTATGTTTTAGACCTTACGATTTAACTTTGAAGCCTTATTCGTGTGCTTGTCTTTGAATGCTTATTCATGTATTTATCTTTGTTTATTTGTTTGTCGATTTACTAATTTTTATGGTTCAATTTACTTATTATTTTAGAGCTTACTAATTTGTTGTTTGTTAAACTTTCTTTCAGTAAATTTTTTTAAAGCTTTTTTGCAATTGGTTTATTAATGAATTTTGGATTCGTATAGCAGTGTGTATGGCTTGAGTGCACTCTCAAATATAAATTTTTGGGTACAATGAGAATTTTTTTGGGTTCAATTTTAGGTTATATTGTGTTCTTAGTTGTGTTGTTTTACATTTCGAATTATTTTATTCTTCTTTCCAGATCGATAATAGATCTATTTTGTTATATTTTGTACTTTAATGGATCTATTTTGTTCTGATTTTAGCTTTCGTTTTGATTTCAATTCTAGCGTATGCATGATTTATTTCGATTTCAGATCAATCGTATGTCTGATTTTAGCTTTGGTCTTGATTTGAGTTGTGGAAGTGGTTTCTGATATTATGTTTTTTCTTGCGTACGAAATTCTTGCACATGGGCATGAGGGTGATAAGTTATACATAATTAGGTTCATATGTTATTAATGGATTGATTTTCAATAAGTTTTATGAGTTGCAGGTTATAGAAGGTCCTATTCATGAACTGCCCCAAACTCATAGTGATTTGAAATGACACAGACAAGATAGAAGAAGGCCACAATGAGCTCCGATAATTTTTATATGTGACTCAATTCACTTATTCCTTAATTTTTATATATGATTCTCTTTATGTACTATCATTAACTTTGGGGTTGATAGTATAATATTTTACATATGCAGTTGGTAATGCCTTAGTCCGTACACGTTTTTCATATAAAGAGGGTGTAAGCTAGGGAGACAGTTCCATTATGCATAATGTAGTTGATGTACGAGAGCAGATAGTGAGAAGAAAGCTAATGAAGCATTAAAAACTGTGAAGGCCAAAAAAAGTAGGTCTGGTGAAGAAAGAAAGCATGATGGATAAGTTAATGTTTCTATAACTATTGCTACTTCCATAGTGAAAGTGATGATGGAGGCTAAACCTGCATTTCACTTCCATCATTTGAGAAATTATCTTCTCAGTCAAGACCACCAAAATACTTTGTTTGCCCTATCACTGGCCAAGAATGGATAAAAAAGGAAATACTACATGCCCTATCAGTGTTTATCTGCCATTGGACGAGATGCATTCTTATTTGATGTTGATTTGAGTTGGGTACCTTTTGTGATAATTTCATTGGTAAGATGAAGCTTTCCTTTATGATGTGATTATATGCAATCTAAATTAGTTGCTATTTGAATTGCCCATGTTCATCTTATATATGGACTCACTGCTAATAATGAAATGGCTAATTCGGCAAAGCTTCATGATTTAAATATAGAATCTGCTCAAAATTCAAAATTCACAACATATTAGTAAAAATTAAAGGCCAATCATATATGTTATGTATCGTAAAATATATATCAATACCAACTGTTAAGTATTTTTGTTTAGATCCCATTTCCCCTGTTTTGAGATATTATATCCACTGTTATATTATGTTTTATTTATTTATTTTGTATGTGATATATTTGAATTCATAGTTCGAGTACAGTAGTGGAGTGTATGCAACACCTTTCGTAATTTTCATAACCAACACCATTGAAAGCTAATCTTTGCTTTTTTCAAGTCCCTGGTGGTTTTCCTCTACCCCGCTTATGTGTCCGGGTTTATTTATAAGGAGTAGTAGTTGAAGAGGTAGATATAGATAATGAAAGCTCTAAGTCATGCCCATAATTTCTAGGCCTTCCTATTTTTTTCGAATAGCATCACCAGCTAGAGTACCTACAATAGCCATGCTAAGTGGAATTACATATGAAAGTTCCACCATTAACGGCGATCCAATTGAGTTCCCTCAATGTTTAATTAGAATTGTAACCCAAACTCATACTCACCAAACTCTTTCTGCATATAATAGGAAGTTGATCCAGATAATTCCATAGATTCCCTCAGATCCATTCATTTACTTTTAATATTCCCTTGACTTAAAACTTTAAACATATTCTCACCTGAATCTCCAATTATACCATCCAAAATCATCAAACAAAACCTAAATGCCTTCACTATGTTCCAGATCCTTAATGATATACCCCTAAGGGAAGCACATATGATGTTTAAATGATATCAAATTCCAAACACAAAATTCGATCCATAGAGGGAAAGACAAAATAAGCCACCCCGCAAATGGATAATATTTATTGATAACAACTAGAGATAATAAAATTATGAATAGGGAAACTTAAAATTAATATTTGTACTTTGGTCTCTTAATTAATGGTGTATTTTGTTGTTCAAGACATGTGAGTTATTAGCATTCAAACCATCAAGTTTTTGAGAATCTTGATGTGTATATTACTCTTCGTAGGTACACATTGCAAAGCAACGTTGACCAAAATATCAATGTTCTAATTCAGTAAGGATCTTCTTCGGCGTAAATGGTGCTATTATTACTCAACTTTGGCGTTATTTAACATATGTACATGACTTTGGTTCCATGATTTAATATTTTAAAGTACCTTTTCTAGGCAAGTGCCTCTCAAATGCAGTGACAAGGTTTCATTGTCGAATGCATCACCTAATTTATGGAATAGTGGAGCATTGATACCAGGACAAAAAAAACAATCTGGCTTAACGAATGGAGCACTGATACAGGGGCAAAGCTTCCAAAGCTTCATGTTCTTCCCATTTCCTATTTTAAAGAACCAATGGAGAACTGATACAGGAGCAAACTGGCTAACGAATGAAGCACTATACAGGGGCAAACTGCCCGTTCCCACCAACGAATTTGTTTTCATACATGGAGCATAGGTCCTATTATATATTGTAAGTTATTACGAAAACTAATCAGTTGCTTACTCAATGACTTATGAAGGATAAAAGATTCTATAGCTGTTGCACTCAATTATTTATGGTTACTCAATATCATCTATGTTACGGCAAATATACCTTGTCCCTAATTAATTATATTAGTATAATTAATATATTTGGATATATGATTTTGATGATTCCAAACAATTATTTATTTTAATAGTATGTAAATTAATATAATAATTTATATCTCTTGTCAGAATATTTGTTATATACATACATACTATAAATATTATTTTTTATTAGAGTTAAATTGAGCTACATGTACTATTCTTTTACTTTTATTAATTTCTTATATATTAATATTTTTTACGTTTTTTTATATATATTATGATTGTGTTCTTGTTAATATCCATACTGTTGGTGTACACATCTCTTGTAAATGTCTACTATTGACAGCATAGGGAGACGTAATTAAATGGCTTTATATAGCTTTCGTCCTCTTCTATCAACATATTTGACCCCTTGTACTTGATTGGGTCTAGCAAAGGCTACTACCTCATAGTCTGCAAAGTAAGTTTGCTCTTTTATGAGCCTTGAAATCCGAAAATGTTTAAATATGTATATCTGTCAAGATTTACTTTTCTGTCCGATATATTTTTTTAAATATCTGTTATGTCGGTTCATAATATTTTTATATATCCGTTAATATTTTTTTTTCGTTCATAATTTTGTTTTACAGACCTTGTGCCATGTGCCAAAAAGTTATATTATATAAATATATATCTGTTTTTGACAGCTTTGAAAGCATGCCTTGATTTAGTCCCATCCATGTACTTATCTATAAAAGGTTGGAAGACCTCTTAGCACGCCTTGCTATGATATATGGGACGCCTCTTTTTTTTTCTCTTCTTGTGACACGTACAACCTGCTTCGGCAGTGACTGTCTTGGAAATCGAATATATCAGAGTTGTAATCTTTCCACAGATTTTTTGTTCGATCAGAGTTTTTAATCCTGTTGGCTTAAGACGTAAAGTATAAAGAACTGTAGCAATTCAGTTCTTACTCAACTGTCTTGGACATTTTTGACGCTGGACATTGTTGACGCCTGGCACTACCTGTAGGGTGCATTAATAACCGTGAACTTTACATTATTTTTATTTTTTTTGGCTGAGGTATCTGCTTATATATATATATATATATATATATTTATTTATATAACTTCTTTGACCCTACAATTTATGTACACATCATACGAAGTCATCAGCAAAGACTTGGGACATTTCATTCTTAATAATTTTTTTTATTTCTCATTACTGTGCACTCCCTATCTTATGGTTCGACTTAGTCAAATTTTTTATACAGTATTCCTATATCTTTTTATATCCGAATGTCCTGTGACGTATTGAAAAAGAGAAAGCCTTCTTTTAGTAAATGTCTATCTTTTATATCTCATTTATCACTAATGTTTTCTCTCTCTATCAGTCTACCATTTTTTTTTCTTCCTAGACAGTACATTAAAGACTGAGATATGCAAGATATCTTGCCATCTATTCTTGAGCATTTAATGCTCTTTCAGCCTACACATTTTTATGAAGAAGAGCGTATCTCACTCTCCTCTCCAACGGTCATCTTATTATTGACATCTACAAATTGAAGAGAAGTTTTTGTTGGAGCATATACACAGAGACAAACAGAAAAGATCAAAAAAAAAGGGAGCAATCAAATATTACATTCTGTTCATACAAACACTCAAGAAAGCAACAAGAGAAGATTATTTCAGCTCTACTTAAAGTTTGAGATAGCCACATATCATATCTTCAGCTTGATGTTTTAGCTGTCCTTGAAGAAGAGAACAAGCACAAGAAATACTACTCTACTACAAATATTTCAAGAAAAAGTCTAGTACCAAATATTCAGATCTATTGTGAAGTCTTAACCAGAAGAAACTCAGATTTACAATATAACTTTTGAGAGTTTAATCATCCAAATTTTGTACTCAACTTTCGGATTTGTTTAAAGCTGGAACTTTAGCTTCGGTTGTACAAGTAGCACGATTTATCTGCTCGATTGTGCGTTGGAGGTTTGATCCTGCCTTAGTGGATCACGGTATTGAAGCGCAAGGAGACGGAAGTGGCTCTGGCGCGTGGACGTAGGCCGGGTTTTTGGCCGAACCACGTTAAAAACACGGTGTCATTTATTTTCAGCTTTTAAGTCTATTTATTTGCTTGTGTCATTAATTAATTTCATTATCAAGCACTTAGACTTGCAAATTAATTAAAACTGAAATTTGATTTTTTTTTACTGAAATTATTATTTTCGTAATAATTAATAAAGTCCAGAATTTTAATTTTTTTTTATTAAAAACGAAAATTGATTAAAGATTTATTTGGGTATTGATTTCTGTGATTTATCTTGTCTAATTTATTTAGTTAAAATTGTTAGATAATATTGGTATTAATCTTTGAAGATTTACTACTTCTGATATTTATATTAAATGATTTAAATTCAAATATTTTCTGAAATATTAATTTAACCCCAAAAGTTTGCTAAACTCAATTCCCCCCCCCCCCCCCCCTCTTGAGTTAATATCTGGGCAACAATTGGTATCAGAGCCACGCTCTAATTTATTATCTTTGTTTTAAACATCTTTAGAGTTTACGATTTATGGCAAATGATCGAGTGGAAAAATCGAGCGTCCGTGTAATACGCTAGTCGTTGTTATCGGCTTCCAACCTCAATACAAAAAAAAAACCTAAACTTTTAACTACACTTTTATGGAGTATAGTAGTAAGTCTGGGTATCGAATCCACAGGGAATGCTTTATAGAATTTAATTGATTTATTACTTCTAAAATAAAAATGAAAAAGATGATGATTGGGAAAATTTCTATTAAAAAATTACTTAAGAAAAACAAACTGAAAAGTGCAAAAGAAATTAGATCTGACAAATGGGAGAAAATAGGGTAGGGTACACTCCCTCAATCCTTAACAAATTATCCTTTAGAATACTAGAATTATAAATCAAAATTCTTGATTAAATCCAGTCCTTATCATCACTAAGCATTACATATATGAGTTTCAAGACCGCATCATATGAAATCAAAGATCAATATAAGGCGGTGAACGACAAATTATACATACAAAGCAATCTTAAACATCCCAAGTACCTAGGGCAAGAGAGATTAAAAGATATGACAATGCATATATGATTTTCATTCACGATTCAACCAATATTTTCATTTATTTTCTAATTTTCCATACAAATAATTTGTATTAGGATTGAGTTCATGTACCCCAACCCTTGAGAATTTAGCTACTCATGATTGGATTAAAAAAAACAAATTCATACACAACATTAAAGATCTACAAGACATTATAAATAAATTGCAAATAATAAAACAAGAGAATGGAAATGAGATTACTTGAATTCAGCAACAAGAACAGAATTGGGATTGAGAAATTCTTACAAAATAGGATTCATGAAAACTCTTGAAGGAATAGAAAATTTGCTCTCAAAATCTAACCCTAAAATTCAATCTAGCACTTCTAACCTACTCCTAACCTAGCCTCTCTCTAGCAACTCCCTCTCAAATGATGTAGGTCATGGGCTTTTATAGCACAAAATCTCGAAATTGACAGCCAATAGTGCTTGTGGAACAAGTTTTCCAAGAGTTGCACTGCATTAAATGCATAATTAATGACAGAAATCCGCACATCCAGACTCTTCATTATCCCGCAACTTCAAAACATCGTAACTTCTTCACCGTAACTCGGATTGAGGTGCCGTTTTTCCAGTATTCTTGTAATTTAGAGCTCTTCAACTTTCTAGTTGGCCCCACCTCCGGACTAAGGCAGCAAAATTATGAAAATGCCCTTGAACTCTCCATTTCTTGGTTTCTTTCACTGTTTTGAGTTCTCCTTTGCACTAACTTACATGAAATACCTGTAAAACACATGAGAAATACACAAAACAAGAAATACTTGCCAAAAGGGGTTAGTAGCATACATAAGAGACAAATCCAAGCTACTTACACTGCACGGGATCATAAAAATACTGAAATTAAGGGGATAAATGTGAAGAATATGTGCGTAAACAGCAAACTTTAGTGTTTCATCTCTTGGTGAGGGTCAATCAATTAACAGACCTCCTCTATTTTCAGGAAACAATTATAGCTATTGGAAAAATAGAATGAAAAATTTTGTTCAATCAAATGATTATGCTGTTTGGAGAGTTATTATGAATGGTCCAAATATTCCCATGAAAGTTGTTAATAATGTAAATGTTCCTAAAGATGAAAATGAGTGGAATGATGCTAATATTCAGAAAATACAAGTTAATGCCAAAGCAATGAATATTTTACATTGTTCTCTTGATGTTAATGAATATAACAGAATATGTTGTTGTGAAAGTGCAAAAGAAATTTGGGATAGATTAGAAATTACTTATGAAGGAACTAGTCAAGTAAAAGAGGATAAGATAAGCATGCTTGTTCATAACTATGAGCTTTTTAAAATGAAAATAGATGAAACTATTTCTGATATGTTTACTAGATTTACAAATATCATTAATGGTTTGAAATCTCTTGGTAAAACCTATACTGACTCTGAATTAGTGAGTAAGATTCTCAGGTCACTACCATCTGCCTATATGACCAAGAAGCTAGCAATCAAAGAAGCTATACGAGAAAGACCTATTTCTCTTGATGAATTGCTGGGCTCCTTAATTACTCATGAAATGGAACTCAAAGAACTTACTGAAGATGAGAAGCCCAAAGTAAGCAAAACTATTGCTTTCAAATCCATTGAGGAAGAAGAAGATAGTGAAGAAGCTGATGATGATGAAGATGGTGATATAGCACTTCTCACTAGAAAATTCAAAAAAATTCTTGCCAAAAAGAAGGGTCATTTTGGAAAATTCAAGAAATTCTTTTCAAAGAAGGCACATGATGGAAAGTCATCCTCCAAGTTTGAGCCAAGAAGTTACAACTGCAAAGAGTCAGGCCATATCAGACCTAACTGTCCTAAAGCCAAAGAAGGGAAGAATGATAGAAAAGAGAAAAGAAATGAGAAATACAAAAAGGCCATGAAAGCTACTACTTGGAGTGATTCGGATGAAAGTAGCAATGATGAAGATTCAAGTGATGAAGAAATTGAAAATCTTTGCCTTATGGCAAATGATGATGAGGTATCTTCTAATTTTAATTCTGATAGTGAATATGAAACTTTAAATGATCATGATGAACTTCAAAATGCTTTTGATGAACTTTATTATAACTTTGATGAACATAAAACTAAATATATTAATCTTAAAAAGATGCATTCTTCTTTATTACATAAATATGATTCTCTCTCTGAAAACATAGATGTAATGAAATCTGAAAAGAAGCCTATAAAATTAGAAATCGAAAAACTTAAAGTTAAAGATTCACCAAGTTATTATCTTATTTCTGAAAATGAAAAATTAAGACTTGAAGTTAAGGATTTAACCTTGTGTCTTGAAAAGTTTGTGAATGGAAATAAGAATTTAAATATGCTACTTGGAAGCCAAAGATGGATGTATGATAAGGCTGGAATTGGTTATAATGAAAATGAAAATGAGAAAAGTTTTGAAAATTATTCTAAAAATATGGGAAATTATTTATGTGCATATTGTGGAAGACACACCCATTTTTCAGATTCTTGCAAATATAGATTTTCTACTAAAGTCGCATGGATTCCTAAAGGGACTCCTATTTTTGCTAACCCCTATGGACCCAACACATTTTGGGTACCAAAAGAAAAATTATTTAAATGTCCATTGTAGGTTTGTTTTAGAGTGGGTTCACACAAATCAAAGTGGTTCTTAGATAGAGGGTGTTCAAGACACATGACGGGTGATAAAAGCAAGTTTTCTAGCTTGGTTGCCAAAGATGGAGGACTAGTGACATTCGGAGACAACTCCAAAGGCAAAATCATCGGCATAGGTAAGTCGGTATGGATCTCTCCCCTTGCATTGAAAATGTTCTTTTAGTTGATGGTCTTAAGCATAATTTAATTAGTATTAGCCAATTGTGTGATAAAGGTTATGATGTTACATTTAAAGAAGATTTTTGTTTAATAACAAATGCTAAGGATAATAGTGTTTTATTTGTAGCTTCTAGACATGAAAATGTTTATACTCTTGATTTTGATAAATTGTCACAACAAAATGTTAAGTGTTTAACTGCCCTAAATAATACTTGTTGGTTATGGCATAGAAGGTTAGGACATTCCAACATGGAACAACTTAATATTTTGTCCAAAAATGAGTTAGTTAGAGGGCTACCCAAAACTAAGTTTATTAAAGATAGAATTTGTAATGCATGTCAATTTGGAAAACAAACCAAAACTTCCTTTAAAAAGAAAAGAGATATTTCAACTAGTAGACCTTTAGAATTATTACACTTAGATTTATTCGGACCTAATAGAGTTGCTAGTTTAGGTGGAAAATATTATGCTCTTGTTATTGTTGATGATTTTTCTCGTTTTACATGGGTTTTCTTTCTTACTCATAAAAATGATACACACCCTACTTTTGCTAAGTTTTGTAGAAGAATTCAAAATGAAAAAGGTTGCAATATTGTCTTTATAGGAAGTGATAGAGGAAGAGAATTTGATAACAAAGATGTCGAATTATTTTGTGATGAAAATGGTTTTGAACATAACTTTTCTGCTCCTAGGACACCCCAACAAAATGGAGTAGTAGAAAGAAAGAATAGATCATTACAAGAAATGGCTAGAACTATGTTAAATGAACATAATTTACCCGAATATTTTTGGGTGGAAGCCGTCAACACATCTTGCTATGTAATAAATAGAACTATCGTTAGAAAAATTTTAGATAAAACTCCTTATGAGATTCTGAAAAATAAAAGATCAAATGTTAGTTATTTCAAAGTTTTTGGATGTAAATGTTTTATTTTAAATGATAAAGATAAATTGGGTAAATTTGATGCAAAATCGGATGAAGGTATTTTTCTTGGGTATGCACTTCATAGTAAAGCATATAGAGTTTTTAATAAAAGGACTTTAATAGTTCAAGAATCAATTCATGTATCTTTTGATGAATCTAATTCTTTTGCCAATAAAAACAATGATGATGATGATGTTTTAGTCCTAAATAAATCTGTTAATGAATTAAAATTAAATGAAAATGTTAATTCTAGTGTTGATGATTCCATTAATGTCGAAAAGACTCCAAATAAAGATAAAGAGGATAATGATTCTAATTTACCTAAAATTTGGAAATTTGTTAATAATCATCCTTTTGAAAATATTTTGGGTGAACCTTCTAGTGGTATTCTTACTAGATCTTCCTTAAAGAATGTTTGTAATAATTTATCTTTTGTGTCACAAATTGAACCAAAAGATATTAATGAAGCTGAAAAAGATGAATTTTGGTTATTAGCTATGCAAGAAGAATTGTTACAATTTGAACGTAATAATGTTTGGTCACTTGTACCCTCACCGAAAGATAAAACTATTATTGGAACTAAATGGGTTTTTAGAAATAAAAAGGATGATGCCGGATTAATTGTAAGAAATAAAGCTAGACTAGTTGCACAAGGTTATAATCAACAAGAAGGTATTGATTATGATGAAACTTATGCCCCCGTAGCTAGATTAGAATCCATTCGTATGTTATTAGCTTATGCATGTTATAAAGACTTTAAATTATTTCAAATGGATGTCAAAAGTGCTTTCTTAAACGGTTTTATAAGTGAAGATATTTATGTTAAGAAACCTCCCGGTTTTAAAAATCACATATTTCCAAATCATGTTTATAAACTAAATAAAGCCTTATATGGATTAAAACAAGCCCCTAGGGCTTGGTATGATAGATTGAGTGGATTTTTGCTTGAAAATGATTTTGTAAGAGGAAAAATGGATTCTACTTTATTTATAAAAACTCTTAACAATGATATGCTTCTTGTACAAATTTATGTTGATGATATTATATTTGGATCCACAAATGAAAATTTATGTAAAGATTTTTCAGAATTTATGCAAAAAGAATTTGAAATGAGTATGATGGGGGAGCTAAATTTCTTTTTAGGCTTAAAATTAAGCAAACTAAAAATGGTGTTTTTATTTATCAATCTAAATATATTAAGGATCTTTTAGTAAAATATGGTTTAGAGAATTCTAAAACACTTGGTACACCTATGAGCACATCTATAAAGTTAGATATAGATGAAAAAGAAAAATCTATTAATACAACTTTATATCGTGGCATGATTGGTAGTCTACTATATTTAACCGCTAGTAGACCCGACATTATGTTTAGTGTATGTTTATGTGCTCGTTTTTAGGCCAATCCTAAAGAATCTCATTTGTGTGCCGTAAAACGCATTTTTAGATATTTAAATAGTACTAAAGACTTAGGATTATGGTATCCTAAAACTACACCATTTGAACTCGTAAGTTATTCCGATGCGGATTTTGCGGGTTGTAAAGTTGATAGAAAAAGCACTAGTGGTACTTGTCACTTCCTAGGACACTCACTAGTTTCGTGGTTTAGTAAAAAGCAAAATTCGGTAGCTCTTTCCACGGCCGAGGCAGAATATATTGCCGCCGGTAGTAGTTGTGCTCAAACTTTATATATGAAACAACAATTAGAAGACTTTAAAATATCCTTTCAAAATACTCCAATTTTTTGTGACAACACGAGTGCAATATGTCTAACTAAAAATCCAATTCTTCATTCTAGATCAAAACATATTGAAATTAGACATCACTTTTTACGCGATCACGTACAAAAAGGTGACGTTAGACTAGAATTTATTTCTACGGATCTTCAATTAGCCGATATTTTCACAAAACCACTACCCGAAGATCGTTTTACTTTTATTTGTCGCGAACTCGGTATGGCACTTATAAATAATCTAGAATTATAATTGAATTTTTTATTCTGAAATATTGCATTATTTACATGAATAGTGTATTCACATCTTTCTAAAATACTTTACCAACTAGTAGACAAACCATCATCTCCTATATATATGTGTGTTACTGATTTTCACTCTATCTTCACACACACACACCATGTCGTCCTTCTATGTTGTTTGGGTAGGCAAACAACCCGGGATCTACACCTCTTGGGGAGAGTGTGAGCTTCAAACCAATAGTGTAAGTAATGCAAAATTCAAAAAATATTCTTCTTATTCCGAAGCTCTTAACGCCATAGCTCTCTCTCCTCCATTTGCTCCTTGGGTAAGTCCACCTCCTTGGCCTTTTGTCCTACCACCTCATATGGCTACTCCCTCACAAGCAAACACTTCTACCAAATCTGAATCTTCCTCAACCAACTCCTACACCGGAAATACTATCAAACTTATGGTCAAAGATAATGGGAAAGAAATCCTTCTTGAAGGACATCCCAATGATGTATGCCATATGATAAACAATCTAAAAATGTAATTTCCTTCTAATATCAATAAAATCTGCAGTTATCTTTTCTTTGCATCTCACTTTTATATCACCCATTCCTATTCCTTTTTGTTTATGACAAACAGGGGGAGAGGAGTGCAAATTTTCTGCATATATTTCTTTTGCAATCTTCAGTTGTTTGTCATCATCAAAAAGGGGGTGATTGTTACGGCAAATATACCTTGTCCCTAATTAATTATATTAGTATAATTAATATATTTGGATATATGATTTTGATGATTCCAAACAATTATTTATTTTAATAGTATGTAAATTAATATAATAATTTATATCTCTTGTCAGAATATTTGTTATATACATACATACTATAAATATTATTTTTTATTAGAGTTAAATTGAGCTACATGTACTATTCTTTTACTTTTATTAATTTCTTATATATTAATATTTTTTACGTTTTTTTATATATATTATGATTCTGTTCTTGTTAATATCCATACTGTTGGTGTACACATCTCTTGTAAATGTCTACTATTGACAGCATAGGGAGACGTAATTAAATGGCTTTATATAGCTTTCGTCCTCTTCTATCAACATATTTGACCCCTTGTACTTGATTGGGTCTAGCAAAGGCTACTACCTCATAGTCTGCAAAGTAAGTTTGCTCTTTTATGAGCCTTGAAATCCGAAAATGTTTAAATATGTATATCTGTCAAGATTTACTTTTCTGTCCGATATATTTCTTTTAATATCTGTTATGTCGGTTCATAATATTTTTATATATCCGTTAATATTTTTTTTTCGTTCATAATTTTGTTTTACAGACCTTGTGCCATGTGCCAAAAAGTTATATTATATAAATATATATCTGTTTTTGACAGCTTTGAAAGCATGCCTTGATTTAGTCCCATCCATGTACTTATCTATAAAAGGTTGGAAGACCTCTTAGCACGCCTTGCTATGATATATGGGACGCCTCTTTTTTTTTCTCTTCTTGTGACACGTACAACCTGCTTCGGCAGTGACTGTCTTGGAAATCGAATATATCAGAGTTGTAATCTTTCCACAGATTTTTTGTTCGATCAGAGTTTTTAATCCTGTTGGCTTAAGACGTAAAGTATAAAGAACTGTAGCAATTCAGTTCTTACTCAACTGTCTTGGACATTTTTGACGCTGGACATTGTTGACGCCTGGCACTACCTGTAGGGTGCATTAATAACCGTGAACTTTACATTATTTTTATTTTTTTTGGCTGAGGTATCTGCTTATATATATATATATATATATATATATATATATATATATATATATATATATATATATATATATATATATATATATATATATATATATATATATTTATATAACTTCTTTGACCCTACAATTTATGTACACATCATACGAAGTCATCAGCAAAGACTTGGGACATTTCATTCTTAATAATTTTTTTTATTTCTCATTACTGTGCACTCCCTATCTTATGGTTCGACTTAGTCAAATCTTTTATACAGTATTCCTATATCTTTTTATATCCGACTGTCCTGTGACGTATTGAAAAAGAGAAAGCCTTCTTTTAGTAAATGTCTATCTTTTATATCTCATTTATCACTAATGTTTTCTCTCTCTATCAGTCTACCATTTTTTTTCTTCCTAGACAGTACATTAAAGACTGAGATATGCAAGATATCTTGCCATCTATTCTTGAGCATTTAATGCTCTTTCAGCCTACACATTTTTATGAAGAAGAGCGTATCTCACTCTATTCTCCAACGATCATCTTATTATTGACATCTACAAATTGAAGAGAAGTTTTTGTTGGAGCATATACACAGAGACAAACAGAAAAAGATAAAAAAAAAAGGGAGCAATCAAATATTACATTCTCTTCATACAAACACTCAAGAAAGCAACAAGAGAAGATTATTTCAGCTCTACTTAAAGTTTGAGATAGCCACATATCATATCTTCAGCTTGATGTTTTAGCTGTCCTTGAAGAAGAGAACAAGCACAAGAAATACTACTCTACTACAAAGATTTCAAGAAAAAGTCTAGTACCAAATATTCAGATCTATTGTGAAGTCTTAACCAGAAGAAACTCAGATTTACAATATAACTTTTGAGAGTTTCATCATCCAAATTTTGTACTCAACTTTCGGATTTGTTTGAAGCTGGAACTTTAGCTTCGTTTGTACAAGTAGCACGATTTAGCTGCTCGATTGTACGTTGGAGGTTTGATCCTGCCTTAGTGGATCACGGTATTGAAACGCAAGGAGACAGAAGTGGCTCTGGCGCGTGGACGTAGGCCGGTTTTTTGGCCGAACCACGTTAAAAACACGTTGTCATTTATTTTCAGCATTTAAGTCTATTTATTTGCTTGTGTCATTAATTAATTTCATTATCAAGCACTTAGACTTGCAAATTAATTAAAACTGAAATTTGATTTTTTTGACTGAAATTATTATTTTCGTAATAATTAATAAAGTCCAGAATTTTAATTTTTTTTATTAAAAATGAAAATTGATTAAAGATTTATTTGGGTATTGATTTCTGTGATTTATCTTGTCTAATTTATTTAGTTAAAATTGTTTTATAATATTGGTATTAATCTTTGAAGATTTACTACTTCTGATATTTATATTAAATGATTTAAATTAAAATATTTTCTGAAATATTAATTTAACCCCAAAAGTTTGCTAAACTCAATTCACCCCCCCCCCCCTCTTAAGTTAATATCTGGGCAACAATTTATATTCGTTGCCCTAAGATAAGTTAAAAGTTATTGTCACGATTCATTCCTTTCCTTCAGACTTTACTTTTATTAATCTTGATTCAAAATTGGGGTTGACTGAATAAAGCACCACATTTTGGCAAGTTCTGGCTTATTTTGGTTACGTTTTTCAAATGAAGGTATGCTGGCGCCCTGAGAACAAAGATAAATTAGTATTTTTTGGTATGGGGCTCCCAGGGATGAGATTTTTGAAATTATCTCTCATGGGTTCTCTCAATGCAGACGCCCTGAAAACAAAGATGAATTATATGGTCTTGGGGTATGTCTATCTCCTCCAATTTTTTCCATCGCTGGTGCATTATTCTCAGCTGCTGATGAGAATGGATTCAGGCATGTGTTGTTATGTAATTTTGGGGGAAAATTGAAGCAATTTCTGTGGGTAGAGCAATTTCAACAAATTTCTATGGAATACGATTCTGGAGTTGATAATCTTTCAGCATTGAGAAGATATATGATTTGGAGTAATTATATGAACTCCCACATTTTAATAAGTATTTGACTTTAATAGTTTAGTAGCTTGGAGTAGTTTTTTATTTTTAACTGAAATCATATGAGTCATAACTAAAATTATGTAATAGTATACCTGAAATCTTAATACATATTTTAAGGTACCATTTGGGATTTTCCGATTCTAGTCGACTCTAAAAAATTTCAAGATAGTTTTTTTATTTGGCGATAGTGCTGCTAGCAAGATGCTTTCTTTAAAAAAAATTATTTTTTGAATCATGGGTCGAGAAGACGATTCATGATTGGTATAGTTTTCATACTCATCCTTATTATGGATTGAGTGTTATATTATGGTTTAAATTAATAAAATCAATTATATTGGTTATGTTTTGAAGTTTGTTGGTTTATGATGAACAAAATTTAATTATGATGCTCATATTTTAGACTAATCACATAATCCAATACATTATATTTTAATTTGAATTTGAATTGACATTGTTGTAAGCAAAGGTAATCTGTTATTCTAACTTTGATATCAATATCAAATTTACAGTTCTATTGTAGTGACTTTGGATCCTTCATGATAAGTTTGAATGATCATTGTCTACAATTGGTCGATTGTTCCTCTGTTTACTTGGCTACGTATGACTTTGATTTTATATCATGCTAATAAATAGATAAATTCCACCATTTAGTTTGTTTAAGTCTTTTAGTTTAATTGCATTGTTGTTGAGGCCGCGTCGATCGACATTTTGTTTATATCATGCTAGAGTAGTTAAGTACCCTTTCTAAACTTTTGTTTTATAGGATATTTGGATGCCGAGCCGACGAGTGGGTTGCACAGTTCATGGGGCAAATTTGGTGATGAGACACCCCAGTTATGATTGTGTTGCACCATATTCCTAGCTCCAAAGACAAGTTAACTGAGCCGAGGTCTGCAAAATTCAATGCCAGGAAACCAGTTTAGCAACCATGAATTGTTCTCCACGGGTACCCACTGAAGGTACAGTTTTAAACACTTATACTTTTTATAAGCTCACTTACTAAGTGAGCTATACATTTTTCTTGATGTCATCTTTCTAAGATTATTCATGGTTTCATTCTCTGCTTTGATAATGAGTAGTATTCAGTTACTGAAATGAACCATTCATCACCGAGATTGCATGACTTTGTAGTATGAAAATTATCTTTAGGAAAAAAGTTCTCCATGATTGATCGATCAACGCAAAATGATTTAGTTTTTCAAGATCATTTGTTAGTTTCATCTTTTATAAATGTTGTGCACTTCATTAATTTTTATCTTAGATGTTCATTATTTCTGTTTTTCTAATTTATTTTCTTTTAGCGTTCAAATTTATTTCATTACTATCTTCCTTCATTGAAGCTAAGTGTCTTTCCTTTTCTTATTTTAGATTTAAATTCAAAATATCACTTTTATTTTCCATTTCACATCAAAGTTAAAGTTTGTGTAGTTGTCTTACTTTGGTTAATGTTTACATAAGGTTATGTTATTATCCTAATAGTCCCTTTTTTCGGGAAGAGCAGGTTGACACATTATTGCATCAGTTTCAAATCATGTATTTTTTAGCTTCTGTTTTAAGAAGATCAGGATTGGTTGGGTTAGGATATAGCATTATGTTTTTGTTGTAATATAGTACTTTTTTCAATAACAAAAAATAATGAACATTGGAAACTCTATAGCATAGTGCGTGCGTGTGAATATAAACTTGGAGGTTTGGGATTAGGAAAGAAATGGAAGGTAAATATCGGAAAATATTTATTGTTACTCAATGTGTCTATTGTATTCAATGTAAAATTATGTTATTGAACATCTTGGTGCAACTTGATTAGTATGTAAACATAGTTTGTATCAAGTGCAACTTTTCACTCATAATTGTGTTTATATTTGATCGTAGGTGAATGTATTGTTGTATTGATAGAGATACCTGTAGAGGTATCTTGAATCAACTGTTATGTTTCCTAGATAAGTAAAGATGACTACCGAAAATAGACAAACATGTAGGTGAATTTTTTTGATGTAGTTTTTTTATCTTCTTGCTGATTAAACAAGATTTTTTTTCCTTTTGAATTCTAGTTAAACTTTTTTATTGTTATTACTTTTTAATCTGCTTCACCTTTTCAGTTGTAATGTTTAGGGTATATTATGTAATGCATATGCTTATGATGTGTCGGCCACATACCCGAACACACGTGATGTGTCTATCAATATATTTTAAAATATGTAATTTTTAAGCTTTGTTTAGTACATCCTCTATTTTAAACTTTCCCCTTGCTCTGTTTTCTGCTTAGTCATTGAGTGTACTATATAGAGTATGAGTCATCAAGTTTCCTTAATTGTCAATTTGTTTATAATCAATTAATTTGATGCAGAGGCATACTAATATAGTATTCTGGTATGTAACATTCAAAGGGATATATTTTTCAGTTTGGAAACATAATCTTTTGTTTGTTATGTTGATATGCCACTACTAAGGTTTTGTACATGGAGAAAGTACTTTGTAGTCACAATAATTGGGATTGATATATTGGTTCAACTTTGATTATGGAGTTCTTATTATTTATGCCGAGTATGTTGTGGAGTGGTTTTCGTGAATTGATTTTTTTAACTATGAATTTTGATTGCTTATATTTTACGATTCATAGTCACATTCATGATACTTCTATTGGTATCTCTGTGAAACCCATTTTCACTAGATTAGTTTACATTTTTTTATTACTTTCCTTTCCTATTCCTTCTTTATTTTGGGGAATTGTAGATATTTTTATTTTGGTCTTTAGTTCATATTCAGTACAATACCCAATTGGGTTTACCCAGTATTATTGATGTCTTATGTCCCAATGTGACTATAAGCAAAATAATATGTTGTTGGGGGGGCTTATTCATTTATTTTTTGTGTTGCAATGCAGGTTCAACCCTAAAGAACATAGAATTTGAGCATGTCTAGTAGCAAGTGGAGTGAATTTGATATTGAATGATATTGGGATGGTTACAAATCTTGGAACCTTATATTGGTGCATGTAAATTTGTAGTTTGAATTTGAAATTAAGTCTTTGTATGTATGAATCATGGTTTATTTACCAATTAAGTCTTTGAAATCTTTTCATGTTAAGCGCAAGTCGTGGTTAATTTATTAGTTTATCGTGTTTAATATAAATTTTAAAAAAATCTTAATGCTATATAATATTTTATTTATTTGAGGCTTTTGTTTAGTTGGTATGATATTTTTCACTTAATGGTAGATTCTTTTATCATCCCACCCCACCCCGTCCCACTTCAAAATGCATTTAGATTTTTAATTTCAAATTTGAACATCTTTGAGAAGATATTTTTTCCTCATTTAATTATGTAAATTTAAGTTATTTTTGTAAATTAAATTAATGAATGTGCCTTTTTATTATGCGTTTTAACTATAAATTTATTATCTATTATAGTTAGACATTATGGTTATGTGGTATTTACAGTGTTGATAAAGAATATTTCCATTTGTAAGTTCTAATTGTCAACAACTATTCTTTATTCTCATTATAATGTATATATGAGTAATGTTTAATTTTTTATTTTTATATCTTTGTTGGATGCCTTAAAAGGTCATCTATGTTATTTTCTTCATGATTTTTATCTTTTAAGGGACATTGTGTGTGGTTTGATTTAGAGTGATTATAGGGTGCTTGAATAATTATTATCGATATTGCATTTAATAACAAATAGTTATTTTAAATCAAATTATATTTTAATTATATTTTAAGTTATTCCCCATTGGAATCTAATTGTATTGTATAAATTATGTCAAGAGTGATGTAGTTTTGTATATTTTTTTGTGTAATTCTATTTTTGATGTTTTTCAAAATAAAAATGATCAGAATGTATATAAAACATTTAATATTTACATTATACACGACTTTATACTTTTCAAAATTATAGGCGCATACCCTAGTGTGTGTGTGTGCATATATATATATATATATATATATTTATAAATAAACAAATGTGAGCTCAACCTCAATAGCATACATCCTCAATTTATCAGGAAACTCATCGACACATCCTTAAAAGTACTTATCAACATAACTTATATACATCTTCCAACTGTTCGAAAGATAAATCTTTTAACTATTGGCCTTCGCCCCTCACCAATATATATATATTACGCACTGTTCTAAAAAATCCGCCTAGGTTTGAGGCTTGGGAAAAATGCCCCGCCTTAAGCTTTTTACGCCTTATTCTTGATAAAATCCTTAAGGCGCACTTTTTTCTAAAAACAACAATGCCTTAGTGAAACGAAATCGCCTTTTAAAGAATTTTTTTACAAACTGGAGTATTATCTCATCCAAAATAATCAAATAATATTTTAATTTGCATATATTCAGACATATTTTTATGATATGTACAATTTTAGTATTTTAATAGCCTTATTATGGTTAAAAAATATTAAAATATATTAAGAAGGCATAAACTCCTTTTCACGCATTTTTACGCCTAAGGCCCGCCTAGGCTTCTAAGGCTTGGTCTCCACGCCTCGATCACAGCCCGCGTTTCTTAGAACCTTGATATTACATATATATATATATATATATATATATATATATATATATATATATATATATATATATATATATATATATATATATATATATATGTATTTATGTATCATTTTCTAAACCACTTCTCCCATCAAACGTAACATTCGAACATGAAGCATACCACCTTTTACAAATGAAATCACTACTCTATTGGAGCGATAGTCCAAGGGTCTATTGAATACGTATATAGATTGAACTACAAAGAAAATTACACGTAGGAGGCGAAATTACGATTTACCTTTCAAGATCTTTTTTATTTGATCTCGTGTTAGCAAAAATCCTATGTGATGATAGTTGATCAAGAATGCAGGCTGGATGTACCTCACGATCTTCTACTATATTCCTTATATAGACAGTCATGAGCAGAGTGTGGACTCTATCTCCCTAACCACCTACTCTTCTCACTCTTCCTCTATGTTGTCTCTTTTTCTCATAAATCCGAATTTAAGTCTTTTTAATATCAAAAAATGACGACTGGCTTAAGAAAAAATGAGCCTTAGATGCATACAAGCTACAATAGGGATCCTAAGGACAGATAAGAATGTGGCTCCTAATGGGCCTGAGAAAACCTAATCCTTTCTGGATCCTAATGTCAGTCCCTTAATTATAATTATTACCATTACATAATTATAATTGCAACTCCATTCCTTAACTCAAAATTAAATTTTGAGCTCCTCATTATCAATTACTTAATTCTCCTCGTGTTAAGGTTACAAATACTCGTTAATAAAATAAATTGCTAATAATTTATGTAATTTAACTTCTTTAAGTCCTTGAACAATCCAACTTAACCTATTTGTAGTATCGTATTAATGTAATCTACCTGCAATGTTTGACACATATAAAACTTATAAGAATCTTAAGGGGTATCACCAATCTCTATACCAAGACGTAGATTCCATCCGTAAAAGACTTTCATCATACATTAATCACATTACCCAATTCATCAAGATTATTGATCCAATAACACTACACCAAATCTGCACTATTGTCACGGTCATTGACCTTGATAAGTTGGACTTTTCAAGGTCAATGATCGTGACAATTCGGGGTGAGATAACTTTTTTTTGTCACGGACGTGTCACCGTCATTGACCGTGACAAGTTCGTTAGAATTGTCACGGTCGTGTCACGGTCCATGACCGTGACAAGTTTAGTCACGATTAATAACCGTAACAAATTCTTGTCCTCTTTTAAAAAAAAATGTCACGGTCATTGACCTTGAATATTCTGGGCAAAATTGAAAAAAATCTGTTGGGCAGTATGGTCACTGCCACTGCCCAACAGTATATTTGTAGTTGTTATATCAACGTTGTACCTATTCAAATATCATATATCCAAATAAACTAGAGATAACGCAAATATACATTCAAAATAGAAACTATTTAAGAGGAAACAACATCACCATCAATTATCTCAAATCTACAAACTATTTAGCTGGAAAAGAGATTTTGTACCGCGACGCTCGGGGACGCCTCCTTATCCTTCCCTTCTCGTCCGAATAGCCACATAAGTATCGAGCATATGTGGCCTACCCTCAGGGCCACCCCTTGTCCCCTGAAATAAAATAAAGTAAAATTAGTATCCGCCCCGCAAATATAGATAAATATAAATCGAAATCGAAATTGACAAATAAATATAAATACATTACCTGTAGTGTCACCCAAACAGCTAACTTGAGCTAATATGGCACCTCCTTCCAACTAATGTACCCTAGGCAATCGTGTCAAATATAATTCCCTTCATATCTGAACACTAAGAAATTCCATAATCCTATGGAGTTATGCGCTGCAAATTCCTTCCAACCATTGTGTAGCCAAAAATCAGCAGTTGAAGTTGTCAATTCCACCTTTCAATGGTCTCCATGTCTTTCTAGAGGTTACAAGTGGTGGGGTATGGAAAGTGTAATTGACAACTTCAACTGGTGATGTTTGGCTATATAACGGTTGGGAGGAATTTGCAGAGCATAACTCCATAGGATTATGGCATTTCTAAGTGTTCGGATAGACAAAGAGATTCAGTCTCCTCTCCACAAATAGGACACCCCAAATAACTATGTACTAATCACCTATTAAAGGTAATAAGCACATATTCATGAATTAGTATAAACAAAACATAGATGTAGTTGGAATATTTATGTATTAATCTCCTCTCCACACACGCATACTACACAAGAGTGAAAATGATAAAGTGCAAATCAATTAAAAGCATTAAACATGGATGTTTCGGTAAAAATTGAAATATTTATTACAAATTGAAAAATTATTTCAAATTCGGGTTATCATAAAAAATGGATTGATATTCGGTAGGAGCAGCCAAGTCATCCACACTATTATTTAGACGCCTTGGAGCGTGTTGGACAATTGACCACGGCTCGTTGTTGATATACTCCAAATAAAACACTTGCTTAACCTTTTGAAATGCACAAACAAATGGCTCATCGCTCACGTGGTCGTTGCTCTTCAACTTGGACAAGTCAACCATGATCAAATTGGTGACATGATCAACTTTACAAGCCTCTTTATCCTTAACTCTTACCCAGTCACAGTAAAATACAACCTCTTTGAAGCTTATATAATCCAATTCAAATATATTTTGGATTACACCATAGTAAGTCATTTCAGCTTCAACGAGGTTTTTATCTTTTGCGCTCGCTCGAAAGATAGTAAGAGCTTTGTATGAAATTCCCGAGTTATGTACATTTGTACTTTCCTCGTACACTTTAGCGCCAAAAATGTAACCGTTCAATCGATACTTTTTGTACTCTTGTACCACGAATAAGGGTCCAGTGGCTAGACGAGCAAGCCTTGATGTCGCATAACCCGTCTTTAAGAACTGAGAATATAGATAAATTAATTATATTAGTGGTAAAATTTGAGTGTAATGTAACGTTATATAATGACTATTTTCATTATAATTACCTCTTGTGTCAACCACAGCCTAAATTCGCTGCCTGATTGTACCATTGTTTTTCGTCTTTTATTGTTCTCACAGGCTTCATATTTTCTGCATATTACAAAATTAATCATATGTAAAATAATCTAAAATAATGTTAAACATTATAATAATTGAAACTTACTTTTTCCATTCTTCAACATCTTCATGTGTGTCAAATAGATAACGAGCTACTTGTTCATGTTGCAAACTCGTTAATTTCACTCATTTTCCCATCACATGACCACCATCATCGACGAATTCATCAGTGTCATCAACGCTGGTCGAGTTAGGCATATATTTCCGAGTATATATTGATGACTCCACGGTGATGTGTTCCTCTATAATTGATCTTGCAATGTATCGCGTATTCTTGACGTAATCTTTAAAAACTTTCATTAATCTTTCAAACGGATACATCCACCGATATCCAACTGGACCACAAAGAAGTGCCTCGTCACATAGGTGTACCAATAAGTGAACACTTATGTCAAAGAATTCTGGGGGAAAGTACTTCTCCAATACACAAATCGCGTCGATCACAACCAATTTTGCGGCCACTATGTGTTCTCGATTCACTACCTTCTCACACAAGAGGGAAAAGGTAATACTAATTTGCATAATAGCCCTACGCAAATCCTTGTGCTTGGAGAAACAGTGCTTAAACAATAGAGGAACCAATCACATGATCACATGACAATTGTGGGACTTACACTTATGTAAATCATGAGAAGCATAATTCACAATCCTTTGCAAGTTGGACGAAAAAGTAGATGGGCCCTTCAAATTATATAGTGTCTAGAAGCAACTTCCTTTTCCCACTCATCAAAGTAAACGCACCAGGGGGAATTATTGGCCTTCCCCTACTATCTTTTTTCAACCATAGTTGTGGCTTAAGTTTGATCTTTCTCACAGTCAGAGTATAACGGTTGGGTCGCCTTAAATTTTAAACTTTGGTAGTCATCATCAAGTTTTATCGTGTTATCTTCACGAGAACTTGAATCTTCAACATCATCAGTAACCTCATTCTCCTCTGCTTCATAAACTCCGTACGCATCATCAACTAAATCCTCTAATATATTATGATCTACGTCGTCCCCTTCTACATCTATTCTACTTGTTGAAGGTTGTTGTGAAGGTTGGTCGGGGACAAATGGAACTTTCAATTCACCGTGAAAACTCCAAAATCGATAACTATCTTGCATACCTGATCTTAACAAATGTAGTTCAACTTTTTTCCACTCAAACACCTTACCATTCTTACACCTAGCACACGGACACGAAAACTCTTCATCATTATCACATCTCTTTGCATATTTCACAAATTCGTTAGCACCTCTGCGAAATACATCCCCCATTCTATTAGTCTCACCCATCCACTCTTTATATTTTGGATATCCCATCACAGCCACCACAACTAAACACCTATTAAAGGTGAACAAAACTTAGATTTATAGTATGTTTTATTTAATTATCCCATCATTTAATTATCCTATTAAAGGGTGAGTGGTCCTATCCCATTCAAGATCGCATTTTTCTATAATATACTTAACAGCTCATGCACATTGTTACGATTTAAAAAAAATCGATAGCATATCCCCGTATTTCTCCAAGTACACGACGTAGATTGGTAGGTGTGAGTGTTATTTCAATTGATCAATTGAAATAACAGTCACACTTGTCAATCTAGTATGTACCCAGAGAACATTAAGATACGATTGCAAAACTTCCTCTAAAAGTAACAACTTTAAGCCAATAAGAATATTATACAAAAATTATACAGTCTCAAACTGTCCAAACAGGACAATTCGAGAGATCTCATTACAGGGATAATGACTCTCGAACGGGTCTAAGGGCTATTGAATGCGTACGCATGAGAACTAGAAGATTAGTATCTATGCACACTATATTGTTCGATATACAAAGTAATTTTCAAAAAAAGTTGAAAATCCCACCCCCATATGGATAATAATCCAGTGGTCATGCCACTTTTAAAACTAACCAACCAAACATTTACTAAACAAAATAATCCAACAGCAATGTCAACAACAAAATTATATCCCGTACTCCTTCTAATTCATCTACTCAATTAATTCATTTCATCAATTAAACTAACAATTAACGTATACAATTATTAATTAACTAATTTACACTGAGGGGCAATCCTACTTTCATATGAAATGGGCACTAATTATTAATTTACTTTCATCTAAAACTGTTTCATTTATTAATTATATTTTAGTGGATGTAACTATAGAATCTATGGATGGATTCAATTTAATCATACTATGTGAATGTTTTTATCTACAATGAGTTAACCTTGAAACAATATATATTATCTCATTCAATCATCAAAACACGATATTAAGAGAATTACAATGGTACCTTGCCTTACCCCCCCCCCCTCCCCCCCCCACACAAACAAATTGACAAATTCATGGGTTATTTTCAACATATAAACATCAAATACACCTAACAAACATACACAAACATATATTCACGAGTTAGTTTCAACAAAAGTATAAAAAATTCAAGAACCCATATATATACAAATACAAAAATAAATACTCATGAATTTGTCAATTTGTTTGACAAATTCATGGGTTAATTCAAATACAAAAATAAATTCATGGGTTAATTCATGGGTTAATTCAAATACAAACATAAGTTGACAAATTTATGAGTTATTTCCAGCATACACCATATAAAGATAAAAAACACCACACATATACAAATAACTAGTGAATATACCCCCTACCCCCACCCTGCCCCCCCTTACCCACCCCCACCCCCACACATGCACACACACACACACGCACATATATATACACACACACACACACACACATATGTACACACAGACATATATATATAAATGGAAGAGAGGGAGAGAAATAAACCTGAAAGTAGAGAGAGAGAGAGCAGCGTAGAGAGAGAGATGTGGAAAAAGGAGGGAGGGAACGACGGGGGGGGGGGGGGGAAGGGGTAAGGATTTTTTGCTGCAGAAGTTGTCACGGTCGTGTCAAGGTCCTTGACCGTGATAATTATTTAAAGAATTATCACGGTCAATGACCGTGACAAGTAAATTTGTAACGGACTTGCCACGGTCATTGACCGTGATAATTCTTTATCACGGTTGTGTCAAGGTCAATGACCGTGACACAAAACGCGTATTTTTTATCACGGTCAATGACCTTGACAAGGGTGGGCAGTCGAAAGGTGAAAATTTTATCATTTTGGTGTAGTGTAATGAATCTCACGTCAATTATATCCGGATTAAGAGCCTTACGTAAACCTAATAATCGCGAGGTTTACACTGTCGTATAAAATCAGCATAAAGACAATGACCTCAAGGTAGTCCCATTTAATACATATAAAGTCTACTAGCACAATAAGTTAAAACTATATAGTTTTGTGTAATCAATATAGACCTACTAAAATATTGTGCTACAACCCTAATGATGGTGTGTCACATTAATTTAAAATTATGAACGATAAAACTTATATCCTACAAGAACTGGTGATCTGATCCTCTGTATGTAAGTCGTACTTTACACACCGTAACACCTATTGAGCAGAATAAAAGACATCGACAATATATAAAATAATGAAAACACTATGTCCATACATGATTCTCATTAAAACGGGAAAATTTGATTTTATCGTAACAAAAAATCCATAACTAAAACTACTACATAAAACATGGTTTTAGTCTACTTCTCTAACATACTCAACACTCTCAAATTCGTGACAACTATTGAAATAAAATCAGCTTTCGTGATCGACTGAGACCTCAACATACAACATACATCTTTGGCACATAACAACAATAAATGACTTTCATCACCAAATGAATAATATAATGAAAATTTACCATTTTTCAAATCAGTAGACCTACTACACAACTCTTCACATATGTAATCCAATGAGATGTTCTCATTAATCTTAATAGCAACCACATTGCACATGTAAGTACATCTAGCAACCTTGCACCATTTCATTTTTCTCTGTAATAAATGAAAAAACACTAAGAAAAAAACCTATTTAGGACGTTTTTATAAATTTATTTACATCACACAAAAGGCAAGCGTTGTAAATGGGCGCTTCCATGCAGTTTCACATCTCATCTTTAATTAGCCGTCTTAAAAAAAATTATATTTTCTCTTTTATGCAACGTTTTTATTAAAAACATCTTAATTAAGATCCCACTCAATCACATTCTCCGTTCCAAATTGTATGAAACTTTTCCTGTTGATTTTACAGAGCACTCTTCCATAACCAATTTTCCCTCCGGGTTCATTTGGCAACCCATAAGAGAAAAAAGGCATAAATAAATATATTGTGTTTGTTTCAAATCTTACAATAAGTTAGGGCCTGTAATGTTCCAGTTATGTTTTGTTACATATGGATTCGTTTGTTTGATCAATTATCTGTAATACCCCGTACTTTTATGGATATTTATATATGGGATTAATTGAATTA
The DNA here is from genome assembly GCA_949130495.1 of Sambucus nigra. Lineage (NCBI taxonomy): Eukaryota > Viridiplantae > Streptophyta > Magnoliopsida > Dipsacales > Adoxaceae > Sambucus > Sambucus nigra. The sequence goes on along the minus strand of OX422223.1, from coordinate 84,879,385 downwards.
AAAGTGAATTAATTGAAAATTAAGCCGGATAAAATACTAACGAGATGTGATTTGGTATTTGATTATAATGTGTACATATGACGTTATATGAATATTGAAAATATTGAATTTGTCGTGAGATTGGAAAACGGCAATTTGAGAAATTTTGTTGGTACGCGCGTGACAGTCGCGTCAGGAACGTAATTATTTTAATTAAAAAGTGAATTTTATTTTCATCAACTGAATGGTCATTTTGAGTGCGCCAACATGTCCGGAAGGATCTAAATAGTCAGAAAACACTAGCCGGGGGTTTATTTTGGGTCCCGGGGCATTATTGGGCCATACCGTCAACTAAAAAGGGTATTTTGGTAATTTTGAAATTTGGGGATTTATGACCAACGAATTTTGGGAATTAAAAATAGGGAATTTAATAACCCACTAACCCATTACCAACACTTAAGTGATTAGAGGGCAACGGGAGTTAGAGGAGGAAGTTAGAGAGAGTTTCCAAAGAGAAAACACAACCTCCATCTTCAACCTTCAACCTTGGGAGAAAAAGAGAGAGTGCAACCTTCATCATTCTACACCAAATTCAGAGAATAATCCAAGGCAAGTGGTTTAATTTCATTAATTTCAAGCGAATGCTTCTTCCATGCTTAGAAAATTGATATATTTGCATTGTATTGGGAGATTTATAAAAACCCGTGAAATTGGAGTTATAAATTCAGATATTGATATAGGTTTGCATGTAGAATTGTTATTGGGTGATTAGAATAAAAGAATTACTAATTTTTATGTTACAAAAACGGATTTATTTATGGAAAATGATGACTTTAAATTTCTAGGGTTCATGTTCATAAGATTTGGGAAAAATTGGGGAGTTATGATAATTAGATGATGTTTAGAAGGATTTGACCCTATATAAATGTTGAGTTATGACCTACGAATGTTTAGTGATGATTAGAAACCTAAAAATACTGTTGGGACGACTTTAAGATGAGATTAGAGGTAAAGAAAATTGAGAAAAACGAGATAGGAAAATTCTGGGTTCGAAACTGTCACCTCGTTAGAAGACCTGCCCAGGTCGTTCGAACGAGCTCGTTCGAACGAGCTTTTAACGAGTTGACAGTTTGCCTTCTAACGAGTTGGATGTTCGTTCGATGCCTTTCGTTCGAACGAGATCTCGTTAGATGCCCATTTCGTTCGAACGAACTCTCGTTCGAACGAGACTTCTAACGAGTTGACAGATTGGCCTTTTTGGCCTGATTTGATTTCTAGTGTCCCGTAACCATATTTAATTGTATAGATAACCTTCCCTTGTTAACTATTTGATATAGTTGGGATATTTGGGATATATTGAGGAGTAAAACATAAAAGTATGATTTGAATCAAATGATAATTGTGGATTAGGACGTGAGTGACTATTACGATGTGAGAACAAGTGACGGCTTAAATATTATATTAACGGATATTTGGGATATATTGCGAAGAAAAATATAGAAGTGTGATTGGAACCAAATAATATTTGTGGATTAGGACGCGAGTGACTAATCACGTTGTGAGAATAATTGATGACTTAAATACATACGAACCGAACATATGAAAGGTGTAAAATTATAAGTTGGTATGTGAATGAGAAGTATACCACTAATAAATTATGCTAATTACTAAGATGTGTGCATGCTTAGTATATGTATATGATTTTATGTGTATTACATACCTACCATACTTGCTATCACGGGAGGTTTTCGTTCGCCTAGGGCCATCTAATCTTTGTGTGCCTACGGGGGGATATAGATTAGTACCTCGAGAACATAGGTTAGAGAAGGACTTATTGGGAGGTTAATAAGTCTGCTGATCGTGGGAGCGTAGGTATGTGCGTGACCCATGTGATGTGACTGTGTTCGCCTCCATTGATTATGATTGTTGTTATCTGAGAACGATTCCTGAGATATTCGGAATGCGTGATCCTTATGTACGTGAGGTACCGGGATGGATAGCAGAGTATGTGTGCACCGCAGCTTTGTCTCGGGGTGCTTGTATTGTATATTTATGATGTGAATGATATACGGTTAAATGAACAGATTTTTCATGTTAAATTATGAGAATAATTTAGAGTAACTCCTTGAGAAGATAAATAAGGGTATAACCTCCAGTAAATGATAATGCTAATAATTGAGAATCCAAGTTTAAGTAAAGCTATCTATTCAAGTGATAACATTGGGAATTCATGTTGTGAATCGAGTAAATGGGTTAGAACTTATGTCGGTTTAGATAGATATGAATGTCACTTAGATGGGTACTGTACGTTAGGAGTGCACAAGTAGTCGAGAGGTGAGTATTTCATGTGAGAGCACGTCCTAACATGTATTTTGCATTAATTGTTTTAATGTTAATAAAACACTTGCTATTTTTAAAATACTCTCCACTTTCGGGATCTGACCCATTTGCTTTCAAATCTATTTGTGTAAAAACCTTTTAAGTGCCCATCCACAAGGACACCATGCATAGGATTTCCATTCAGGTGACGAGCTGTAGCTGTTTGTGGAAGTTATAGGGACTTGCTAGTAGACGATTCTTTTGTCTTGACTCTATTCAATTTTCATCATTTGTAGGGCATGTCGCCCATTTCTATTAGAGACATTTCATATTTCAGTTATTCAGATTATTGTCATGTAATTAATTCAGGATATACTGTTTTATTCAATTCAGTGGTGGGATTGTTGTGAGGAGTTTTCCTCCGGACTTATTATTATTTGTTGGTTACTTTATTGAGACTTTATGGTATATGGTTATGATATTCTTTCATAATTATTTTATTGTATGTTAATCACACTTAATTTAAAATTTGACATCTTACTTTTTAAATACAAGATGGTTAGTAATGATTAAAATGTTTTCGACAGTGATGCTGTTAACTGGACCAACTTGACATTTTGTATTAATTTGATAAAGGAGTAGCTACCCGGTATTTAATTAGTCGGGGTGTCACAGGTGGTATCAGAGCATCAGGTTCTAGTGTCCTTTAGGATCTTTACGTCTTATCATGCTTCCAGCGTAATTCTCTTTGATGTAGAGCCCTATGCTTAGGACTGTTGATATCTTTGGTGAGATTTCGTTTTCCTACTTCGATATATAGGATAGTGAATCTTATTTGCAATCAGGTGTGTTCGTGTGCCAAATGATGTAGTACGTCAGGTGAAGACAGTTGGACGAACAGCAGGAGGCAAGGATCAGTTGAGATTAATAAATTAATTAAGGGAAGACTGTAGTCGAGGTCACCCATATCAGGGTACGGAAGTCCTGGACGGTCCAGACGGCCAATGCGCGACTTGTGACTTCCAAGCACAACAATAGTTGAAGGTAGGGTCAATTGTGACTCACCCAACAAGGTTCGATTGAGAGAGAAGGAGTTGGGTGGGACATCGAGAAAACCAGTGGTGGAAATACTCGAAAGGCAGAGATGGTGTGTGCTAGCCAAACAAACATAATACACCCGAAGGCTTGGACTTGTGTCGGAGTATGGCCAATCGAGAGTGGAATTTTGATGAAAATTTTTTCTTGTCTTGTGAGAGCGGAGTTTCAATGGGGGGAAACAATCACCACACTTATAAGTGGAATGTGACGTTGAGAGAAGGCGTACACGAATGGTTTGACCATAAGTTCCTTGATCAGATGTTTAGGATGAAAACCGAAGAAATAAAATTATTTAGGGAACCCTACACCGGGTGAAGTAGGTGAAACGGAGAAGGGGATATTAAAGGGAGAATTTATATAGAAGAATTGCTAGTCCTTCTGGCAGAATTCTGCTTGGACGGTTAAAGAAAATGGTATTGTGGCATAGTGTTAATTTGGAGGTAAACATCCCCGGGTGGGGAGATACAAGAATCGAAGGCTTTTTATAAAGTAAGACGGGGAAAAAAAAACAGTGTTGGTGAAGCACCACAATGGGAAGACCCAACGGAGGACAAGTTAAAATAATTCGATAGCGGAATTACTACCGGGAGATGGTAATTTCAGTAAGAAAGGTGGAAAATTAGTAGCGTGTTCCTTAGGTACGTCAAAATTAAGGGAACAACGGAGATAGTCGTCTGAGTGGAGACTACCAACGTCCGAGAGATGGACCACCTTAACATGATTTGTGAGACAAAAGATAAGTGGAGTATGTGTAGAGGTACCTTGTGGGAGTGAAAACCCGTACATTATAAATGTTTCCCGATACAAGAGTAGGGATCAAGGTATTGTTCCTGGCAAGGGAAACAGTTATTGAAATATCCGATTTGGGACAGACATGTGTGGTAAGTCCAGGAACCATTTGAGCAGCCGTGACGATTAATAGGATAGAAGTATGAGTTATATCCTCAGATGGGTATGCATGTTATTTGTGGCATGAATGAGTTACTACATTTGTTAATATTGTATTTTCACTTGAGAGTCGAGTTTAGTGAGTATAGCAGTAATTTTTATTATATATAGGAACATTTTCCCTGATAGTGTGGGGGTTACTTTTATTCTCATCCGCGGAGGATGAATGGGTATATTAATAGCGGTTTATGGTTTATCGAAATTACTCGTTTTAGTGCTGTGTTATACGAGTATGATATGATCTTAATTATTTTTTTATATATATGATTGTACCGATAGTGTGCTGGTATTATAAGTTTATCGAAGTTACTACCTTGGGGTAGAATGTTTTGGTTCTGGAGAGGCCCCATGTGTGAGAGGGCCGGGCTCAAAATTGTACTATTATATATATGTATATATGTATATATATATATATATGTTGTGATTTCAAAGTATAATGGTCTCAGACATTTAATCCCAGTATGCGTAGTGATTTCATTATTATGAGTCGTATGTAATTGATTTACTAGTCAACAAAGAGTTAGTTGGTTTTTATAATTAACGATAGAGAGGCCGTAACAAAAAGAGTGCATTATTTTATCACCCGTTAGAGATTTGGAAGTTTATACTCATAGTTGTGGGTTTGGGGATGGGAATTTGAGGGTCTCAAAATGTCTCGCATGTTGTATATGAAATGTGATTTCAATCACTGTAAAGAGAAAAGTGTCTTTCAGAAGGAGTTCTTTGTTTATGTATAATTGCGAACTGAGATGAAACTTTGTTGTTAAAAGATGAGAGTGTAGGGGTACATATTATGGACAGGGCTTAACGGGTTCCGATGACCAACAATGTTAGGTAGTAGTGTATCGGGGGGGTTCCTTGTTTGGATTTCTCTTTGCGAGACACCCCACGCATGAAACTTAGCGTAAGGTTGGTAGTAAGGAAATGTGTGGTCCTTCGTTCATGATTTGGATACCTCTATCGTTATGGGAGTACGTAGTTATAACGGGAAGTTACAAGGAGTAAATTATGTTGTACGGCCATTAGAGCCAGTTGTTAGTAAATTACGATATAAGTACTAATAATGTTGGTTTTGTCACGGCGTGTTGAAGGACGCATCGAGGATATGGAGGATTTAGGATTTCTAATTCTGAAGCGATTGAGAATGCCCAAGTGGTATAGCACCGTTGTATTTACAGTGACGATAAAGAGTTTGGGATTTGTATGAAGCGTATATAATGTTTAAAAACCGTATGGTTGGGTTATAAGGGGCGTAGACATCTTGATTTACTAAAGTGTAAATCAAAGGAAGAGGGAACATAGACGGGTGAGATTATTACTTATGAGATTAAACGTCATAAGAAAAGGTGTAAGTGAATATCATGTGTAGTCAGTGTAGCACGTTCAAACTTGGAGAAAAGGCAGTAGAAACCCATTTAATAAAAGGATATCTCTTGAGAATGTGAATAAAATATTATGAGAAATTTGGAGTAGAGTTCCGATCAACCGAATGTTGAGGGTGACTCAAGAGTAAATAGAGTGAGAATGTCAATCAGGTATAAAGTCCAGATATACACAAAGTGGTGAAAAGTGTAAAGGTCCAAACTTTTGGTATTCGTCGGGAGAATAAGATCATTAAGTATCATTTAATGGGGAAAATTTTATGTGAATATCGACATTGAAAGAGGTATAGTAAGTAGTAGAATAGTTGGGGTTAAATGATCAACCAAATAATTTTGTATCAAGGCGACGATCCCAAGAATGGGAGAGTCAAGTTGGATAATTTTCTTGAGAGGTAACCAACTTATTGATAAGTGATGAGTTCCTTCGATTATGTGGGACATGTTGTCCAGAAGGAGAGAAATTGTTATATACTTGGGGTGATTTACACTATTAGATAGTGAACACGCCGGTACGTGGTTCGACGTAGTACTATTTAGAATTGGGATGAGATCCCCGAAATCCACCTTTAACGTGGGGTAACAAGAAGTAGAGGAAATACGTTTCACTTGGACTAGGCTGTATCACCTATGGCCCGAGGTGTAGGCGTAAGGTGATTGACGACTGATGGGCAGTAGAAAAGAATGTTGAATTCATTTCGATATTTTTATTTCCAAATCGAGAAACTAGTAAGAAAGGTACATTGTGGTAATGGGAAGAAAATATTATCTAATAGTAGAGCTGGGTGAAAACACCCGTATCTATTTTATTGTGGACAAGGTACTTACAAAGGTTGGTGTAACACCAATAGGCTGAAGCGGTTTTCCCTTGTGTAAAAGTCACAACGTCGGGATATTTCAAGGAATGGACAAGTGTAGTCAAATGTGTTATTGATTCATCCCAGGATGGGAGTTTGGTGTTTTGATAAACGCGGGAGTTAGTAGTGAGGTGCGGACTCACAATACTAACAAAAATAATGCGGCGAATGATGTATAGGCTATTTTTATTCGAATGTTGTTTAATAAGAGCACAACGTGAAGTGCATTTATCGAAAATTATTCTGATAAGGTATCAAGTAAGTTAAACAAGCTTATTGTGAAGCGAGGGTTTTAGTGATTCGGGCTTTTCTTTATAATTGTTTTGAATACTGGAGGATACCTAAATTTTTCCAGGTGTGCCTTACTTATCCGAATTTCGGGACGAAATTATGTTATAAGGGAGGAAGTATGTAATACCCCATACTTTTATGGATATTTATTTATGGGATTAATTGAATCAAAAGTGAATTAATTGAGAATTAATCCGGATAAAATACTAATGAGATGTGAGTTGGTATTTGATTATAATGTGTACATATGACTTTATATGAATATTGAAAATATTGAATTTGTCGTGAGACTGAAAAACGGCAATTTGAGAAATTTTGTTGGGACGCGCGTGACAGTCGCGTCAGGAACGTAATTATTTTAATTAAAAAGTGAATTTTATTTTCATCAACCGAATGGTCATTTTGAGTGCGCCAACATGTCCGGAAGGGTTTAAATAGTCAGAAAAACTAGCCGGGGGGTTTAGTTTGGGTCCCGGGGCATTATTGGGCCATACCGACAACTAAAAAGGGTATTTTGGTAATTTTGAAATTTGGGGATTTATGACCAACGAATTTTGGGAATTAAAAATAGGGAATTTAATAACCCACTAACCCATTACCAACACTTAACTGATTAGAGGGCAACGGGAGTTAGAGGTGGAAGTTAGAGAGAGATTCCAAAGAGAAAACACAACCTCCATCTTCAACCTTCAACCTTGGGAGAAAAAGAGAGAGTGCAACCTTCATCATTCTACACCAAATTCAGAGAATAATCCAAGGAAAGTGGTTTAATTTCGTTAATTTCAAGCGAATGCTTCTTCCATGCTTAGAAATTTGATATATTTGCATTGTATTGGGAGATTTATAAAAACCCGTGAAATTGGAGTTATAAATTCAGATATTGATATAGGTTTGCATGTAGAATTGTTATTGGGTGATTAGAGTAAAAGAATTACTAATTTTTATGTTACAAAAACGGATTTATTTATGGAAATTGGTGACTTTAAATTTCTAGGGTTCATGTTCATAAGATTTGGGAAAAATTGGGGAGTTATGATAATTAGATGACGTTTAGAAGGATTTGACCCTATATAAATGTTGAGTTATGAACTACGAATGTTTAGTGATGATTAGAAACCTTAAAATACTGTTGGGACGACTTTTAGATGAGATTAGAGGTAAAGAAAATTGAGAAAAACGAGATAGGAAAATTTCGGGTTCGAAACTGTCACCTCGTTAGAAGACCTGCCCAGGTCGTTCGAACGAGCTCGTTCGAACGAGCTTCTAACGAGCTGACAGTTTGCCTTCTAACGAGTTGGATGTTTGTTCGATGCCTTTCGTTCGAACGAGTTCTCGTTAGATACCCATTTCGTTTGAACGAACTCTCGTTCGAACGAGACTTCTAACGAGTTGACAGATTGGCCTTTTTGGCCTGATTTGATTTCTAGTGTCTCGTAACCATATTTAATTGTAGAGATAACCTTCCCTTGTTAACTATTTGATATAGTTGGGATATTTGGGATATATTGAGGAGTAAAACATAAAAGTATGATTTGAATCAAATGATAATTGTGGATTAGGACGTGAGTGACTATTACGATGTGAGAACAAGTGACGGCTTAAATATTGTATTAACAGATATTTGGGATATATTGCGGAGAAAAATATAGAAGTGTGATTGGAACCAAATAATATTTGTGGATTAGGACGCGAGTGACTAATCACGTTGTGAGAATAATTGATGATTTAAATACATACGAACCGAACATATAAAAGGTGTAAATTTATAAGTTGGTATGTGAATGAGAAGTATACCACTAATAAATTATGGTAATTACTAAGATGTGTGCATGCTTAGTATATGTATATGATTTTATGTGTATGACATACCTACCATACTTGCTATCACGGGAGGTTTGCGTTCGCTTAGGGCCATCTAATCTTTGTGTGCCTACGGGGGGATATAGATTGTGACCTCGAGAACATAGGTCAGAGAAGGACTTATTGGGAAGTTAATAAGTCTGCTGATCGTGGGAGCGTAGGTATGTGCGTGACCCATGTGATGTGACTGTGTTCGCCTCCATTGATTGTGATAGTTGTTATCTGAGAACGATTCCTGAGAGATTCGGAATGCGTGATCCTTATGTACGTGAGGTACCGGGATGGACAGCAGAGTATGTGTGCACCGCAGCTTTGTCTCGGGGTGCTTGTATTGTATATTTATGATGTGAATGATATACGGTTAAATGAACAGATTTGTCATGTTAAATTATGAGAATAATTTAGAGTAACTCCTTGAGAAGATAAATAAGGGGATAACCTCCAGTAAATGATAATGTTAATAATTGAGAATCCAAGTTTAAGTAAAGCTATCTATTCAAGTGATAACATTGGGAATTCATGTTGTGAATCGAGTAGATGGGTTAGAACTTATGTCGGTTTAGATAGATATGAATGTCACTTAGATGGGTACTGTACGTTAGGAGTGCACAAGTAGTCGAGAGGTGAGTATTTCATGTGAGAGCACGTCCTAACATGTATTTTGCATTCATTGTTTTAATGTTATTAAAACACTTGCTATTTTTAAAATACTCTCCACTTTCGGGCTCTGACCCGTTTGCTTTCAAATCTATTATTGTAAAACCTTTTAGGTGCCCAGCCACAAGGACACCATGCATAGGATTTCCATTCAGGTGACGAGCTGTAGCTGTTTGTGGAAGTTACAGGGACTTGCTAGTAGACGCTTCTTTTGTCTTGACTCTATTCAATTTTCATCATTTGTAGTGCATGTCGCCCATTTCTATTAAAGACATTTCATATTTCAGTTATTCAGATTGTTGTCATGTAATTAATTCAGGATATACTGTTTTATTCATTTCAGTGGTGGGATTGTTGTGAGGAGTTTTCCTCCGGACTTATTATTATTTGTTGGTTACTTTATTGAAACTTTATGGTATATGGTTATGATATTCTTTCATAATTATTTTATTGTATGTTAATCAGACTTAATTGAAAATTTGACATCTTACTTTTTAAATACTAGGTGGTTAGTAATGATTAAAATGTTCTCGACAGTGATGCTGTTAACTGGACCAACTTGACATTTTGTATTAATTTAATAAAGGAGTAGCTACCCGGTATTTAATTAGTCGGGGTGTCACAGGTGGTATCAGAGCATCAGGTTCTAGTGTCCTTTAGGATCTGTACGGCTTATCATGCTTCCAGCGTAATTCTCTTTGATGTAGAGCCCTATGCTTATGACTATTGATATCTTTGGTGAGATTTCGTTCTCCTACTTCGATATATAGGATAGTGAATCTTATTTGCAATCAGGTGTGTTCGTGTGCCAAACGATGTAGTACGTCAGGTGAAGACAGTTGGACGAACAACAGGAGGCAAGGATAAGTTGAGATTAATAAATTAATTAAGGGAAGACCGTAGTCGAGGTCACCCATATCAGGGTACGGAAGTCCTGGACGGTCCAGACGGCCAAGGCGCGACTTGTGACTTCCAAGCACAACAATAGTTGAAGGTAGGGTCAATTGAGACTCACCCAACAAGGTTCGATTGAGAGAGAAGGAGTTGGGTGGGACATCGAGAAAACTAGTGGTGGAAATACTCGAAAGGCAGAGATGGCGTGTGCTAGCCAAACAAACATAATACACCCGAAGGCTTGGACTTGTGTCGGAGTATGGCCAATCGAGAGTGAAATTTTAATGAAATTTTTTTCTTGTCTCGTGAGAGCGGAGTTTCAATGGGGGGAAACAATCACCACACTTATAAGTGGAATGTGACGTTGAGAGAAGGCGCACACGAATGGTTTGACCATAAGTTCCTTGATCAGATGTTTAGGATGAAAATCGAATGTCGTTCTGAACTCACACGAGAGGTCCGGACAGAGGTCACTTTGTGAGAAGAAATAAAATTATTTAGGGAACCCTACACCAGGTCAAGTAGGTGAAACGGAGAAGGGGATATTAAAGGGAGAATTTATATAGAAGAATTGCTAGTCCTTCTGGCAGAATTCTTCTTGGACGGTTAAAGCAAATGGTATTATCGCATAGTGTTAATTTGGAGGTAAACATCCCCGGGTGGGGAGATACAAGAATCGAAGGCTTTATATAAAGTAAGACGGAGAAAAAAAAACAGTGTTGGTGAAGCACCACAATGGGAAGACCCAACGGAGGACTAGTTAAAATAATTCGATAGCGAAATTACTACCGAGCGATGGTAATTTCAGTAAAAAAGGTGGAAAACTATTAGCGTGTTCCTTAGGTACGTCAAAATTAAGGGAACAACAGAGATAGTCGTCTGAGTCGAGACTACCAACGTCCGAGAGATGGACCACCTTAACATGATTTGTGAGACAAAAGATAAGTGGAGTATGTGTAGAGGTACCTTGTGGGAGTGAAAACTCGTACATTATAAATGTTTCCCGATACAAGAGTAGGGATCAAGGTATTGTGCCTGGCAAGGGCAACAGTTATTGAAATATCCGATTTGGGACAGACATGTGTGGTAAGTCCAGGAACCATTTGAGCAGCCGTGACGATTATTAGGATAGAAGTATGAGTTATATCCTCAGATGGGTATGCATGTTATTTGTGGCATGAATGAGTTACTACATTTGTTACTATTGTATTTTCACTTGAGAGTCGAGTTTAGTGAGTATAGCAGTAAATTTTATTATATATAGGAACATTTTCCCTGATAGTGTGGGGGTTACTTTTATTCTCATCCGCGGAGGATGAATGGGTATATTAATAGCGGTTTATGCTTTATCGAAATTACTCGTTTTAGTGCTGTGTTATACGAGTATGATATGATCTTAATTATTGTTTTATATATATGATTGTACCGATAGAGTGCTGGTATTACAAGTTTATCGAAGTTACTACCTTGGGGTAGAATGTTTTGGTTCTAGAGAGGCCCCATGTGTGAGAGTGCCGGGCTCAAAATTGTACTATTGTATATATGTATATATATATATGTTGTGATTTCAAAGTATAATGGTCTCGGACATTTAATCCCAGTATGCGTAGGGATTTCATTATTATGAGTCGTATGTAATTGATTTACTAGTCAACAAAGAGTTAGTTGGTTTTTATAATTAACGATAGAGAGGTCGTAACAAAAAGAGTGCATTGTTTTATCACCCGTTAGAGATTTGGAAGTTTATACTCATAGTTGTGTGTTTGGGGACGGGAATTTGAGGGTCTCAGAATGTCTCGCATGTTGTATATGAAATGTGATTTCCATCACTGTAAAGAGAAAAGTGTCTTTCAGAAGGAGTTATTTGTTTATGTATAATTGCGAACTGAGATGAAACTTTGTTGTTAAAAGACGAAAGTGTAGGGGTACATATTATGGACAGAGCTTAACGGATTCCGATGACCAACAATGTTAGGTAGTAGTGTATCGGGGGGGTTCCTTGTTTGGATTTCGCTTTGCGAGACACCCCACGCATGAAACTTAACGTAAGGTTGGTAGTAAGGAAATGTGTGGTCCTTCGTTCATGATTTGGATACCTCTATCGTTATGGGAGTACGTAGTTATAACGGGAAGTTACAAGGAGTAAATTATGTTGTACGACCATTAGAGCCAGTTGTTAGTAAATTACGATATAAGTACTAATAATGTTGGTTTTGTCACGGCGTGTTGAAGGACGCATCGAGGATATGGAGGATTTAGGATTTCTAATTCAGAAGTGATTGAGAACGCCCAAGTGGTATAGCACCGTTGTATTTACAGTGACAATAAAGAGTTTGGGATTTGTATGAAGCGTATATAATGTTTAAAAACCGTATGGTTGGGTTATAAGAGGCGTAGACATCTTGATTTACTAAAGTGTAAATCAAAGGAAGAGGGAACATAGACGGGTGAGATTATTACTTATGAGATTAAACGTCATAAGAAAAGGTGTAAGTGAATATCTTGTGTAGTCAGTGTAGCACGTTCAAACTTGGAGAAAAGGCAGTAGAAAGCCATTTAATAAAAGGATATCTCTTGAGACGGTGAATAAATTATTATGAGAAATTTGGAGTAGAGTTCCGATCAACCGAATGTTGAGGGTGACTCAAGAGTAAATAGAGTGAGAATGTCAATCAGGTATATAGTCCAGATATACATAAAGTGGTGAAAAGTGTAAAGGTCCAAACTTTTGGTATTCGTCGGGAGAATAAGATCATTAAGTATCATTTAACGGGGAAAATTTTATGTGAATATCGACATTGAAAGAGGTATAGTAAGTAGTAGAATAGTTGGGGTTAAATGATCAACCAAATAATTTTGTATCAAGACGACGATCCCAAGAATGGGAGAGTCAAGTTGGATAATTTTCTTGAGAGGTAGCCAACTTATTGATAAGTGATGAGTTCCTTCGATTATGTGGGACATGTTGTCCAGAAGGAGAGAAATTGTTATATACTTGGGATGATTTAAACTATTAGATAGTGAACACGCCGGTACGTGGTTCGACGTAGTACTATTTAGAATTGGGATGAGATCCCCGAAATCCACCTTTAACGTGGGGTAACAGGAAGTAGAGGAAATACGTTTCACTTGGACTAGTCTGTATCACCTATGGACCGAGGTGTAGGCGCAAGGTGATTGACGACTGATGGGCTGTATAAAAGAATGTTGAATTCATTTCGATATTTTTATTTCCAAATCGATAAACTAGTAAGCAAGGTACATTGTGGTAATGGGAAGAAAATATTATCTAATAGAAGAGCTGGGTGAAACCACCCGTATCTATTTTATTGTGGACAAGGTACTTACAAAGGTTGGTGTGACACCAACAGGCTGAAGCGGTTTTCCCTTGTGTAAAAGTCACAACGTCGGGATATTTCAAGGAATGGACAAGTGTAGTCAGATGTGTTATTGATTCATCCCAGGATGGGAGTTTGGTGTTTTGATAAACGCGGGAGTTAGTAGTGAGGTGCGGACTCACAATACTAATAAAAATAATGCAGCTAATGATGTATAGGCTATTTTTATTCGAATGTTGTTTAATAAGAGCACAACGTGAGGTGCATTTATCGAAGATTATTCTGATAAGGTATCAAGTATGTTAAACAAGCTTATTGTGAAGCGAGGGTTTTAGTGATTCGGGCTTTTCTTTATAATTGTTTTGAATACTGGAAGATACCTAAATTTTTCCAGGTGTGCCTTACTTATCCGAATTTCGGGACAAAATTCTGTTATTAGGGAGGAAGTATGTAATACCCCGTACTTTTACGGATATTTATTTATGGGATTAATTGAATTAAAAGTGAATTAATTGAGAATTAATCCGGATAAAATACTAACGAGATGTGAGTTGGTATTTGATTATAATGTGTACATATGACGTTATATGAATATTGAAAATATTGAATTTGTCGTGAGACTGAAAAACGGTAATTTGAGAAATTTTGTTGGGACGCGCGTGACAATCGCGTCAGGAACGTAATTATTTTAATTAAAAAGTGAATTTTATTTTCATCAACCGAATGGTTATTTTGAGTGCGCCAACGTCTCTGGAAGGGTCGAAATAGTCAGAAAACACTAGCCGGGGGTTTAGTTTGGGTCCCAGGGCATTATTGGGCCATACCGGCAACTAAAAAGGGTATTTTTGTAATTTTGAAATTTGGGGATTTATGACCAACGAATTTTGGGAATTAAAAATAGGGAATTTAATAACCCACTAACCCATTACCAACACTTAAGTGATTAGAGGGCAACGGGAGTTAGAGGAGGAAGTTAGAGAGAGTTTCCAAAGAGAAAACACAACCTCCATCTTCAACCTTCAACCTTGGGAGAAAAAGAGAGAGTGCAACCTTCATCATTCTACACCAAATTCAGAGAATAATCCAAGGCAAGTGGTTTAATTTCGTTAATTTCAAGCGAATGCTTCTTCCATGCTTAGAAAATTGATATATTTGCATTGTATTGGGAGATTTATAAAAACCCATGAAATTGGAGTTATAAATTCAGATATTGATATAGGTTTGCATGTAGAATTGTTATTGGGTGATTAGACTAAAAGAATTACTAATTTTTATGTTACAAAAACGGATTTATTTATGGAAATTGATGACTTTAAATTTCTAGGGTTCATGTTCATAAGATTTGGGAAAAATTGGGGAGTTATGATAATTAGATGACGTTTAGAAGGATTTGACACTATATAAATGTTGAGTTATGACCTACGAATGTTTAGTGATGATTAGAAACCTTAAAATACTGATGGGACGACTTTTAGATGAGATTAGAGGTAAAGAAAATTGAGAAAAACGAGATAGAAAAATTCTGGGTTCGAAACTGTCACCTCGTTAGAAGACCTGCCCAGGTCGTTCGAACGAGCTTCTAATGAGCTGACAGTTTGCCTTCTAACGAGTTGGATGTTCGTTCGATGCCTTTCATTCGAACGAGATCTCGTTAGATGCCCATTTCGTTCGAACGAACTCTCGTTCGAACGAGACTTCTAACGAGTTGACAGATTGGCCTTTTTGGCCTGATTTGATTTCTAGTGTCCCGTAACCATATTTAATTGTAGAGATAACCTTCCCTTGTTAACTATTTGATATAGTTGGGATATTTGGGATATATTGAGGAGTAAAACATAAAATTATGATTTGAATCAAATGATAATTGTGGATTAGGACGTGAGTGACTATTACGATGTGAGAACAAGTGACGGCTTAAATATTGTATTAACGGATATTTGGGATATATTGCGGAGAAACATATAGAAGTGTGATTGGAACCAAATAATATTTGTGGATTAGGACGCGAGTGACTAATCACGTTGTGAGAATAATTGATCACTTAAATACATACGAACCGAACATATGAAAGGTGTAAATTTATAAGTTGGTATGTGAATGAGAAGTATACCACTAATAAATTATGGTAATTACTAAGATGTGTGCATGCTTAGTATATGTATATGATTTTATGTGTATGACATACCTACCATACTTGCTATCACGGGAGGTTTGCGTTCGCTTAGGGCCATCTAATATTTGTGTGCCTACGGGGGGATATAGATTAGTACCTCGAGAACATAGGTCAGAGAAGGACTTATTGGAAAGTTAATAAGTCTGCTGATCGTGGGAGCGTAGGTATGTGCGTGACCCATGTGATGTGACTGTGTTCGCCTCCATTGATTGTGATTGTTGTTATCTGAGAACGATTCCTGAGAGATTCGGAATGCGTGATCCTTATGTACGTGAGGTACCGGGATGGATAGCAGAGTATGTGTGCACCGCAGCTTTGTCTCGGGGTGCTTGTATTGTATATTTATGATGTGGATGATATACGGTTAAATGAACAGATTTGTCATGTTAAATTATGAGAATAATTTAGAGTAACTCCTTGAGAAGATAAATAAGTGGATAACCTCCAGTAAATGATAATGCTAATAATTTAGAATCCAAGTTTAAGTAAAGCTATCTATTCAAGTGATAACATTGGGAATTCATGTTGTGAATCAAGTAGATGGGTTAGAACTTATGGCGGTTTAGATAGATATGAATGTCACTTAGATGGGTACTGTACGTTAGGAGTGCACAAGTAGTCGAGAGGTGAGTATTTCATGTGAGAGCATGTCCTAACATGTATTTTGCATTCATTATTTTAATGTTATTAAAACACTTGCTATTTTTAAAATACTCTCCACTTTCGGGCTCTGACCCGTTTGCTTTCAAATCTATTTTTGTAAAAACCTTTTAGGTGCCTAGCCACAAGGACACCATGCATAGGATTTCCATTCAGATGACGAGCTGTAGCTGTTTGTGGAAGTTACAGGGACTTGCTAGTAGACGCTTCTTTTGTCTTGACTCTATTCAATTTTCATCATTTGTAGGGCATGTCGCCCATTTCTATTAGAGACATTTAGTATTTCAGTTATTCAGATTGTTGTCATGTAATTAATTCAGGATATACTGTTTTATTCATTTCAATGGTGGGATTGTTATGAGGAGTTTTCCTCCGGACTTATTATTATTTGTTGGTTACTTTATTGAGACTTTATGGTATATGGTTATGATATTCTTTCATAATTATTTTATTGTATGTTAATCAGACTTAATTTAAAATTTGACATCTTACTTTTTAAATACTAGGTGGTTAGTAATGATTAAAATGTTTTCGACAGTGATGTTGTTAACTGGACCAACTTGACATTTTGTATTAATTTAATAAAGGAGTAGCTACCCGGTATTTAATTAAGGATAACATGGCAACAAGTTATTTTTTGTCATCTGGCCCACTATTTCACTTGTTTGTCCTCTGAACCCCATTTTACACCAATATCGTTAAGTCAATGTCAACTATCACTGTAATCCTTGTTTTACCTCTCATTTAAGTGTCTTATTCAGTGAGTTAAAAGTGGTATCAATCTAAAGTACATGTCTTTTGCACTGATCGAGTTATAACAATTAATTACTGCGAAGTATATTACTATAATCATTACAAAAAATAGTAAACATCAACCTCAATTCCATTCTTGGATATATCAAAAAGGTGTAGATGGCTTAGACCCTCTAATTGATTCCAACTATATTTTGAGAATTGAGGGGCACATGTTTTTTAATCAATAAATTACAACATCACGATTTCGCTTATATACAAGAGCCTATAGTACTTCACTTGATATGTATAGCTCAATCACTTTGATGTTCAATACTCAATTGATACAATAGACACAAATACTGCATGCCATTTGTAAATATGTTGGATCGGAGGTGGGGGATTATAATAATTGATAGTAGACTATCTAAGATGTCTTATCTTTAATCAAAATTTGCATATTTATTTCGTGAAATAAACCAAAAAGATGGTGATTAACGGAAAGAATCCAACCATATGAATGTACTTTTCTATGAGGGGCTACAAAATGTTGTAAAGATTTAATTAAATTATCATCAAACTACTGATTAAACCATCCATAAATTACTTGTACAGATCAGAGCAATAAGGCTTAAGGCTTGATCACTTATCATGTTATATACTATTATATAATTTGATTGATCTCTCCCTATTCCCATACTCCTCTTCCATATTTAGTAAAATTTCAATTGCCTCTGCTAGACAATTTGGTTTTAAGATACCCTAAAATTAATTTTTAGTGACATTTGATAATTTTATTCTACAAAAAACATTATTATAAGAATGTTTTAAACATTGCTAGAGCCCAATTTTTTCTCGAAAAATGAAAATCAAAGTCATTTTTATTAACAGTTGGAAAATGGAGAGGAGGGAATCTCACTAAGTCCCTCCTTTCTTTTTTAACTCTTTTTTTCTAATTCTTTAAGAAATCAGGTGCCACATTGTTAATTTTTGTATTTTCCTATATTTTTTACCCATGATTAACATATGGGTACTTGATTAGCTGGCTGTAAAAGAAAGTCTTCTGCAAGAGTTCATCAGCAGCACAAAAGTGACGATGTTCTTAAGATTGACGATGATGAGGAGAGCGCTGATGTCTTAGGTGTCCTTCAATCTGGACTTATTCCCCGACCTAAAAATTCATATTTTGTGACCAGAATTAGACGAGCAAGGAGTGAATTGGTAAGTCTTGCGTAAACCTGTAAGTTTCTATGAGAGACAATGTGATGCGGGATATAAGAGCTCTCATTAATATTCATTCATCTGAGGCGATATATAAACAAGTCAGGTGCCCATTTAGTATTGACAATCTGTTACCAATATTCATCGACTCTTAGTGTATGTGTCTTACACTCGTTAATTTGAGGCCGATACATAAATAACTTAAGTACCCATTTACTTTGTGGTTCAGTTTAGTTTCTTAGGTTGTAATGGTTATTATTTATTGTTTGTTGTTCTCAATTTGATCCGAGATGATTTTAATTCATTGAGACTTAGCGTATTCACTAAAATAAGATTGATGATGGGGACGAGGTCGTGTTAAAGAGAGTAAGCTTATATGAGAATGGGCTATAGTGACAACAAGAATAAGAGAAATCATTAGTTTGATGAGTTGCAGGAACCTCAAAAAACATTAGTTTGATGAGTTCCAGGAACCTCAAATCATCAGTTACAACCAAAATTAACATTCTCTTTATAAATCCACGTGGTCACCATAATACCATAACATCACTAACCATAACAACCACAGGTCTCCTCATCAACCACCGTTACTATTTCCTTCACTGGACAAAATAAACACAAAGCTTCCTCTCTCACAGATTTTGGCTGTCATTTCGTAACAACCATTATTAGATGGCGTCATCCACTTTTATCCAATTCCTCCTTCCTCTATCCTCCCCTACATCCGTGCCCACTCACCCAATAAAGGAGTGATCTGTCAGCACCTATGAATCAAGGGATGTCAGCACAATCTTAGAGACTTGTGGAGTTAGATAATGAGGGTGTAAAAAAAACAGGTAGGTAATACAAATTTAGAAATTCTAGGAGATACAAGGGACAATTTCAAGAAAACAAAATATTTACTTACCCGGAGAAGCATCAGTCCTTTGTCTGAAGGTAGAAGAATATAATAGCACTAGAAGGAAGTGTCCCTCAAAGTATATTACTATATGAACAGCAAACTCAAAATATAGTATGCCGTGCCTTCAAGTGACATGATCATATAGAGAATACTTTATGGTTTCTTTTTTGGATATATTATACTCCGTCTAAGATGTTTTGGAATTAGAAACATTAAGAGACAATTCTTTATCCTAGTAATGATAATGAAAGTTCATTTTGTTAGTTATATTTCAATGGAAATCATGTCCTAAAATTGGTTTTAGGTGATAATATGTTTTCTTGCATATATATTATTTACTACATTTTCAACAATTTATACTGCAGGACCCCACACCCAGAGTTATTAACCAAGTGTTTTGTAAATTCACCTCTGAGAGAAACTCTACTTGATGTGTGACAAGAACAACCACCTTATTCCCAAGTGCATCCATCTTTTCTGGTGTTTCCAATCTGGATAAAAATCTACCCTTTATTCATAGAGACCTAGAGTTATTTTGTTTGTTCATTTTAATTTAAGAGACTATTTGATTTTCACAGGTCAAATACTCTTTATAATTTATATCAATCGTTCTTAAGAGTCTTCAAGAAAATTTCATTTCCATACATATTTTGCATCTTGCAACTCTACTTATCAAGTATCTACAAACGGATTTCGTTAATCACAAGAAGGAGCTCATCCAATTTGGCTGGAATCATCTTAAACGTGAAGATAGCGCTAGTAAGCAATTGGAATTTATCAATGTTTGCCACTTTTTGGAAGCCTATCAAGCACCAGAGAAAATTATACTACAGGTGTTTATCGCACTTCTCCGAATTTTCCAGCCAGAGATTAAAATGTTGGTTAAGCAAGCCCTTGATATACTAATGCCAACACTTCCCCGCAGACTGCCACTCGGTGATTCCCGCATGCCAATCTGGATACGTTACACTAAAAAGATTCTTGTTGAAGAAGGACATTCGATCCCTAGTCTGATCCACATTTTCTAACTCATTGTCCGCTATTTAGATCTCTTCTATAGCTGCAGAGCCAGTTTATTCCTCATATGGTTAATTCTCTCAGTCGCGTTGGATTGCCTTATAATACCACGTCAGAAAATCGGCGTCTTGTAATTGAACTTACTGGGTTGGTTGTCAGTTGGGAGAGACCGAGGCAGAATGAAAATCGAATGCCTAACGAATTCAATAAATATATCAGAAAGAGTTACAATGCATGGCACATTGCATTGGGCTTCTGGAATGCCACATGATGCTGTTTGTGAATGACACAAAGTTCTCGGAGTCTTTGGTCGAAATTTATCATTTGCTTAACGAAGAAGATATGAGGTGCGAATTGTGGAAGAAACGATCAATTACAACTGAAACCAGGGCTGGGCTTTCACTTATTCAGCATGGTTTCTGACAACGGGCCCAAAGCCTTTTTCTACCAGGCCATGGTTAAGGCAATTCAAGGCACTTACAATAACGCAGTACCGAAGGATGAGATGTGTCTTTGGGAAGAGCAGTGGCTCAATTATTCCATTCAGCTCAGCCAATGGGATGTTTTATTAATCTTTGGCAAACTCGTTGAGAATTATGAAATATTACTCGATATTCTCTGGAAATAACCTGATTGGGCGTATTTGAAAGATCATGAAATTTCGAAGGCTCAAGTAGAAGAAACTCCAAAACTTCGCATCATCCAAGCCTATTTTGCTCTTCATGAAAAGAATACAAATGGTATGGGGGATGCTGAAAACATAGTGGTCAAAGGTGTTTATTTTGCTTTGGAACAGTAGTGGAAATTTCCTGAAATGTCAATTCATTCCAGAATTCAACTTTTGCAGCAATTCCAATAACTAGTTTAGGTTCAAGAATCGACGAGAATTATAGTAGATATTGCCAACAGAAGAAACCTTTTTGGTGTACTTGGTGGCATTCTCCCAAATGCATT
Organism: Sambucus nigra; assembly: GCA_949130495.1. Taxonomy (NCBI): domain Eukaryota; kingdom Viridiplantae; phylum Streptophyta; class Magnoliopsida; order Dipsacales; family Adoxaceae; genus Sambucus; species Sambucus nigra. The sequence goes on along the minus strand of OX422223.1, from coordinate 84,858,107 downwards.
AGATACCTATAGTTTTTTCCCAAATTTTGTCTCTCCATCTCCCGTTAAATTTATAAGGTTACCCACTTTAGTGGAAATCCCAACCATCATCTCTTTCCACTAAAAAGTTGCGTTTTTTCACTCCTCTCCGATTCAATACACTCTTATACCCCAATCCATTCCTCTTATTACCAAAGATATACGGCATATAAATCAGAATGATTGTTTACAAATTGTATAGTATTTTCTATTTTAGTGTATTTTCTATTTTAGTGTATTTTTTATCGCCGGGAAGTGGGCGTTCAGTGGCGGTGTTCCATATTGAAGGATCGCTCATGTTTATGGCTTCTGGTAATGAGATGTTGGACCGACAATCAGTTGTCAGATATAAAGGTGTTAACTGTGAAGCCATTTACTACTAGAATGCCCTATGATTACGGTAAAAAACTCAAGTACCCTTAGAATGTTCAGCAGTTTGCAGCTGGTGATGTGATAAAGTATGGGAAGGTTCGGGGTTTGAATCTACCACTTAAAGGAAGTCGGACTGAGTTATCATATAGAACTGAACCATTTTGCCCTAGCAAAGCACAAGACTAGCCTATACCTATTGATTTATCAAGTAAATATGGTGATTGGAATGCTAAAAGCAAGAAATGCAAGATACGAAAAAAATCTCCGGATCTCAAAGTCAATGACCTGCTACTTCTTTCGGACTATAGAGGAAAATCTCCGGATCTCAAGGTCAGGGCGATTTCTATGCAGAATGGAGGGGCGAGATACGGCTGGTGCAAAAGGTGTTAGAATGTTCCCAATTCTTTTTTTTTTCTATAAGTAAAAGTAATCCCCCCACCGACACAAATGAAAAGCAACTATTTAAAATTTAGACTTCTAAGATTTTTTTTTTTCCAAACATGCCCTTCCAAATTTTGCATGAAGGTGACGCTTTGTTAGTACCGAGTCGTCCAAAAACTTAATATATAAGAATAGCTAAAGAGAAAGATTGAACTGTTCATACTGTCTTATATAATATTTATGGAAACACGACTCTTCATTCGTAACCCCCGACAAAAAAATGCAGGACTTTTAATTTCGGATAGTACGAAGAACATAGGGGAATCTTGCAGCAGCAAAGAGTATGTCAGTTGAAAGATGGGAACTTCTAGCTAGAAAATAATTTACATACAATAGAAAATAAACAATAAGTCCTTCTACTGGACTAACTAAACTCAATACCGCACCAATCTAAAGACAAATTTCGGATGACGGCTTGCTTAATAATAATAAGCTTTTTTAAAGTGATTGATGAGATAAACATAAGATCCCTCTACTTGATACAAAACAGAATAGGAACTGATACTTTTGATGGAATGGAATTTTTCAAGTAAACTCTATTGCATTCTTTTCTTTCCTAGAGCTATCACATTCAGCGTGTCAGTCTTGCAGTCCTACTAGATCATATTATTATACACATTTTGTGCTTCGATGTATGAACTTGCTTATTATGTCCAAACCTGCTTATTCAATTTTCCAATGTAATGAGGCCATTTTTTTAGTCTTGCAGTCTTCGTGTTCTTGGTAACATTGATTAGCATGAGAGGGAACCAGAACAGCGTACCTACCATGGATGGAGTGAAGTGGATCAAAGATATGTGCTCTAACAAATGTTTCAGAGGGAGGGGACACTGAGAATGTTGATAAGGAGCTCACAAATTAAGGTTCCTTAATACCAAACTTGATAATAGCTTCAGACATAAATTTTTTATGAAAAAAAGTAGAAGACTGCGGGATAAAAGTTGAATTTACATGTTTTTTTTCTGTACTCTATTCAAAATACAGCTTTATTTTGTTTATAGTCCCATTGATAATATAGTTTGCGGGTCTGAGTTTATCAATGGAGAAGCTTCTTGCCTGAAGATAATTATAGAATGAACTGGCTACTATTGGTTTTTAGCATGTCAATAATTGGTTTTTAAGTTAGAAGAACACAAGTGCAAAGTGTAAGTACCTGGTGGTAAATCTCGACCCAAAACATAACCAGTAATTCCTTCGACAACAACTACTCCGTCATCTTTAAAGCTGCCAATAAATTAGACCTGCCTAATTACAACTGTCCTCTAAGAGCTTCAAACTTTTTTTTAGTAAAATTTAATTTATTAAGAGCTTCAAACCTGTCAGCTTCATATTCAACTTCAAGACTCAACTCTTTATCTTTAATATCTCTCACTGATTGAAATATATCCTTGAAGTTCTCCTTACTTCACTTTCGTAAGACACCTTTCAGCCTTTGAATTTTCATTGCAAAGTCCCTCATCCTAGTTGCTTTTGTGTTTATACTCCAAGACCGCTTAACAATTACTTTAAAAGAATCATGGGAGGTTCACATATTAAGAAATTTGAAGTATTTTAGCACATCATCTAAAACTGACTTCACAGTTATTAAAAGACGGGCATTTGTGTTTAACTCAACTATTCAACTACTCATTTGAGGTAGTATTAAATAAATTAGACCAAGCACTATTTAATAAATTATATTTTACTGGCCGCTTTAAAGATGTTGGAGTAGTGGTTGTTGAAGAAATTACTGCTGTTTTAGAGGGTCCAACTTGCATTTTAGCAATGCATTCTATAGCCACAAGAAAGTCATACAGTTACATACTTCAAGTGGTAATTTCTATCGGACACATCTATGTAACTGTTGTGTATTTCATAACTTCTTCGTTGGAAGGGGATAATTTTGCGACATGCCCTTATTACTACTATGCCTACTATATCGTGGCAAACGCTTCGTGGATTGTGATACCCACACTTATGGTTAGGGTTGTAAATCGAGCTGGGTGAGTCGGGCTTAAGGTTGCTCAGGCTCGGCCCGAACTATCTTACCCAGGCTCAAACCTGAGCTCGGCCCGTACTGAAATTCTCTACTTAAGCCCGAACTAGGGTCATTAATATTTCGGGCTTCGGGCCCGATTTCGGGCAGGCCCGAATTCATTTTTTTTTTGTTAAAAAAAATTGAATTAATATTTTTTTCTTGTGTTTCCATCATGGAGAAAATGTATACACCAAAATCTAATTGATATATCATAAAATAAAGTATATAATGATGAAATGGATTAAACTAAAATAAGGGACGTAAGAATGAAAACCTACAATGACTAATTATATTTCATACATATAAAACTGGTTAACATAAATATGTTATATTTTTTAAAATAATTTATTTATTTATTTATATATTCAAAGTTTGGGCTTCGGGCCCAATTCGGGCTTGGCAAAGTTCGGCTCAAGCTCGGCCCGAAATTCATTCGGGCTTGAAATTTTGGCTCAGGCTCGGCTCAGCTCAAACTCAAATAAAGCTCGGCCCGAAAATAGCGGGCCGAACGGGCGGGCTTCGGGCTTGCCCGACTCAATTTACAGGCCTACTTATGGTAATCCGTTGCTAGAAGAAAATATGTGCAACAATCCAGGTCCAAGAACACAAAATGGCTACAGTTCGTTAAGGTTCAATTTCGATAATGTTTTTCCCCATTCAAGAGTTTGAATAATTTTACATTTTGTAACGTGTTTCTTAATTTATGATTTTTATTGATTATGCTTGGAGGGGGTAACATTAGCATGGAAAACTACACTCAGTTGATTTAAATGGGGAGAGTTATCCCATTTGTGTTGCCAATCTTCTTTAATAAAATTATTACCTTGGTTGAGAATTATAAAAAAAAAGTTTTATAGCTATCCCAACAAGTTTCATGTTGGTATAATTTCCCCCACTATTATTACATTGTTGAAGATGAATTATTGCAATTAGATTGGCTTTGTTCATGTAGTTAGATTATTTTGAAGTCCTTGAATTAAGTATCTGAATTAGTACATTTAATCCCCCCCACTATTGGCTATTTACATTCTTATTTTCATATTTCACGTACTCGCGTTCCATAAAGTATTTTGATCTTTACTTTTGTTTTAGATCCAATTGCAAGTTAGGATTGGATTTTTAATTAGGAATGACATGGGGTATTTTACAAGTTAAAGGATCTTTACATCAAATAACACAGGGTATGTCAATGCCACTGGTGGGGAGCATTGTGAGAACCTCTATATCAACCCACCACCGACCAAGAATCAATGGCATTCAATGCCATCCTTAAGCTACCACTAGGTAAGCCTTGGAATGGTAAGAATGAGGAGTTTTTATTTATCAATTCGTAAGTGCACATTTTTTGCTTTTCGTCTATAATTTTTTGTTCTCGGCTAACTCTTTGATGCGTGGTTTGGACACTACATTTGAAACAATTATGCACTTTCTCAATATCATGTTACCATAATAAAAAAGAAAAATAAAGGACTATTTACTAAAAATCACAATGAACTTGACATGTTTTTTCAACATATAATTGAACTTTTCAGTTCAGAAAACAACATTGGGAAATATTGTTGTGTATCTATACGCTAATTATTTATTGTTCTTGGTTGTTGCATGTTGCAGGACCATTGAATTTCAAGGATAGTGACGGTGTTGAAGAGATTAAAATTTTCATAGTACTTGATTGTATGTGTTTAGATTTGAAAATTTTGTACACTACATAAGATTTTCTGCAATCGATTATGTTGCTTATACGAGGTTTTGGACAGACTATTATTATTGTAATCGAGTATTTTTTTTCTTAAACAGGGTGGATAGTCCTATAACCAAAGGAAATTTTGTCCAAATTTTTTCAATTATTTACACCAAATGTTTTGTAAAAAACTTTTTGACTTAAATTATTTATGATTCAATACCTTGGAAAATTTTCTCTGTCAGGCGTGGGCATTCCACACACACACACACACACACACACACACACACACACATATATATATATATATATACTAGAATTATTCTTCAAGAAATTTGCAGGCAATTGTGGGAATTTCATCGATCTCCTAGTCTCTGGTGATTTCGATGATGAATTCTCAATTCCAGTTCCACCTCCAGCAATAAACGACCCGCAATGTCACATTTGGAATGATGTAAAGGTAAATAAATATTAGTAGTATTGTAATGTTTCTTCCCTCACTTCCTATTACTAAATTTTAGCGCTTGTGTCATTTAGTGACCTAAACAACCTACGAGTGTTGAGTGTGGATACTATGTGATGGAATATATGAGAAAATTAATAGAGAGTCCTTCTAAGTTTATTAATTCAAAGGTAATTAATTATACTTCTTTCCATCATCCCTTAATATATGTATTAAAAACTCATCATTTATTCTTGGATTGTTTAAGATAAGCATATTATCTAAGAAAGCGACATACACAAAGGAGGAGATTGATGATGTACGAGTCGATTTCATTCAATTCATTTTAAGGCACCTCAAAGCATAGTAAGTCTCCCTCTATCCCTCATACGCGTGATATTTATATGAACTAGCTAATGGTACACACGCCATTCATGTGCGATGCATACTATTAAATAATAATATGTTTGTGTGATACAAGATTTTTTGCCTTGGTTTATTAAAATTCAAAAAGTGATACGATGTCCATGTAATGGAGATCGACGAGAGTAAGGATTAGTAAGGTTTGGGGGGCTGCTGTTGTTTTTGGGAGGGGGGGAGCGGTCGGATTTTTTTTACTTATGCTAAATCAAATTGTTATTATGTAGTTATTTTAGTTATATGGATTTTCATGAATTTGTTTATTGTTGTAAGTGATTATAATATTTCCTTTATTTTTTTTATAGGTTTATGGAAAGTGGTTTTCTAAATAAAGAATGGAGCGGACATTTGTGGTGGAATGTCGAGGATATATTTGGTTTATCTTAGTTACATTTTCACTTTTTGAGATGGATATTTTTAGTTTTAAATGTAATTGGAACAAATACATTTTTGAATGTATGTATTACTTTGGCATAAATTTTTTTGGATGTATATATTTGTAGGATAACTTTTGGTGTAGATATTAGCATGACAATTTTTGAATGTATATATGGTTATGACTTGTTGGAATTGATTTTGAGAATATTTTGTTGATTTTATTTCGTAGGACAACTTTCGAATGTAATATATGGATATGCATTCAAGTCCTATAAAAAACATATTTAGGACGCTTTTGGGGTAGGGTAGGTAATGAGGGAATTTTTTACAATCCTTGTAAATAACCCGTCTTAAAAACCTTTATTTACACAATAAATAAAGGTCATAAAAAGTGTCATAAAAAGCTATTTACATCATTTTTAATCATAATAAAAACGTCTTAAAAATCACTATCATAAAAAAAATTCAAATAAACATCTTAAAAAATAAAGCCTTTTAAGACGTTTTTTTTGAATTTTTTGCAACCCTTGTAAATAACATGTCTTAAATGGCTTTATTTTTTAAAACGTTTATTTGAATTTTTTTTACGACAGTGGTTTTAAGACATTTTTTATTATGATTAAAAGTGATGTAAATAGTTTTTATGACACTTTTTAGCCATTGTAAAATGACTTTTTTCTTCTAGTGAAATAATTAAAATTCCTCAACTAATGCATTAGCGCGGACCATAATATTATAGAAGGAATAAACGTGGAGAGCACAAATAAAAAAGTTACATGTATAATATCTTTTTTCATAGGGACCACACATAGAAGTTACATGTATAATGTCCTTTTGCATAAAAATCGCAAAACATAATGTGATATCATGAGTACAAGCATAATATCTATTTGTGTGTACAATATGCCTAAAATCACAAATATACATAATCATTAATAAAAAGTACATGCAAGAAACAAATACATGTACTAAGTATAAAAAACTAACACACGCCCACATAAAAATAGAGAAGTAGACAATAAAAATACGAATTCAAATATAAATCCATTCAAACATAATTTCAAACTGATCAAATTCAAACTGATCAAACATATACATTACACAAACACAATTGAAATTATGATAAACAAAGCGCCATAATTGAAATTTACCATCACGAACCCTAGGTTAGTTCAAATTGATAATACTCACACGCTCATTGTTGATACCAAAAATCCTCAATCTACATGGAACACTCAGAATTGAACATTTGTCTCCTTATGTGACAACAATCCTAGTCAGCAGCCGCTTAATTAACCCCAAGGATAGTAGCTCGGCAGGCAGGCCGACCAATATGAAGAATGTAGATCATCAAAGTAGATAAATAGTCAACACTTGAGAAACAACCAAAAGTCCTCTTACATGTGGTATAGACTATCAACCATCACATTCATTATGTACGGGTGTAAATGCTTGAATATATAAAGGCATTCCAACTCTTGATCTCCGGGTCACTATAAATACATTGTATTCATTTCACAAAAGGCAAGATATAACGAATTCTAGGTTATTCTTCTTAGCAAGAGCATCTAGCTTTCCGTAATCACTCAAATCAATACACTAACAGCGGACGTATGCTTTTTTACACAACCGAACCACTTTAAAAACTCTTCGTCTCTTGTGTGATTTATTTCATTGCCTATCATATTCTATCTGTGATTAGAAAGTTGGATCTAATCCAATTTTTAACATCAACACTCATCATATTTTTCAAACGAACACAACACCATATAGATTTCAATCTAAAAACAACTGGATCAACTAATACGAACTTATGAAACAGCACATCAATCTTTCGCACACATACAAAGAAGAGATCAAAGCATACCTTGGAATTACGAAAGACTTTCGGATTGAAACACAATCACGATCGAAAAGTCACTACCACCTCACAAATGAGAAAAATCTTTCAGACATTCAAATGTAAATTCAAAATATAAAATTGAAACAAATAGAGGACAATAAATCATGATGGATTTGCGAAAGAATCAACAAATTTGTTGGCAATTTCAAACTCACATCGTGTTATCGCGTTACCGGAGAAGGGTAAAAATGGAAAGCAAGCATAATTGTAAAGATGAGCGTGTTGCTTTGGACCTGAGTGTCCAAAGATTGTTTCATTGGGGCATAGGGTGCAAAAACCTTTTGGACAAAAGGCTACACCGTAAATTTCTCAACAAAATAACCACATAGATACTTATCAATAATTTTACAGGATTCGCTCACTATATAAAGGGAAAAAATGGACCGGTTGGAGTCCACAATGGTGGAGCCAGCCCTGGGCAGACCAGGGTTGTAGCCCAGGGCAAAAGATTTATAACATGAAGTGGAAAAAAAATATTAACACGATGAATAGCCCATCCCTTGAAAGAGTTACTCACTGTAGGCTACATATGTATGTGAAAGAACCACTAAGAATGTTAAACCATTGAGTTAGCATGATGTTCTTTTATTTATAAGTCATCTGGGGCTTTCTAATTCACCCTGTGAGCATGTAACTTAACATGAAGTTTTCTTATTTACACTTTGACATTTTAATTCTCCATGTGAGTGTAGGAAATTTTTTGTTTTGCATTAGCATTATGCTTTCAAAATACTTGGCAACATTTTTTTTTTGCATTAGCATAAACTCTTCTTTCAAAACACTTGGACTCTCTAAAATATCGCCATATAAAATTGTTTATCTATATCATTTGCTAAAAGTTATAATTATCATTAAGCATAGAAAATATTATTTAAAAATACATTAACCCATTACTATATTTCAATACTTACCAAGGGATGAAAGTTTCATGTTACTTACAATCAGAAACTAAAAAATATAAAAAAAAATGTCGACTTATTACATAGTTTTCTAATTATTTAGAGAAATTTCATTATATAATAGTGACAATATTTTTTTCTCAAGTTTATGTTTCCTTGAAGAAAAATATTTTAAGAAATTATACAAATACCCTATTAATTATACAAACTTATTCATATTTATGTTTTGCAATTGAAAGACTATCTTTTAATCTCAATCGCATCGAGTGTGCTCTCACTTGTGGAATATAATGATATAGTTGCATAAGTACTGCTAACAACTTTACATATATTCATTTTCGCAACTTTCACATATATATATGTACCCCAAGTAACATAACATGACATTAACAATGGTGGAGATCGATAAGGATAGTCACCCAAATATATTAGCCCACCCCTCTTAAGAATTCTGGCTCCGCTCTTGGGAGTCCATGTTTATATAAGTGGCACACGATAGGCATTTAATACATTTCTAGGCTCTGGAGTTCATTATATTAATTTTATGTGTAAAACATGTAAAAATAAATTAAATTGAGTGAACACATATAAAGCACGGTATTGTGATAGGTTCTAATGGCTTACAAACTTATAAATCACATATTCAAAACCTCTTCTTCTTTCTTTTTCATTCTTTTATATGTGTTTTTGTACGACATAAAATTATTTAAGCATGCCGAAAAAGGCCTAATCAGTAAAACCCAAGCCCAACCCAAAAGTGCTCCAGTCTAAACTTCCACCCGACTCGGCCCTATATAAGAATCGAATGATAAATTCTATTGAATAACTATGAAACTGTTCTCCATGCAAAAGCTCATGAGCCCAAAGCATGCAGTCCTCGGACTTATACTTACTGTATTTCAAGTGGACCCTGGAATTTAAATTTGTTTGCAGTTCCGTAATGCTGTATTTTCTTTTAACAGAAAAGTTGCCCATTTTTAAAGCTGTAAAGAGTAAACACATATAATTAGGAGTAAGTAAAATCATAAATTTTATAAATTTGATTTTTTTTATTACCACTTTTATTTTATTCTTGGCAAAAGACAAGCCTGGGATGTGAACATGCGTTGATAAAAATAATAATTATAATAAAATAGCCATATTATTATTAATAATAATCATTATTATTATTATAATAAGTGTTTCACATGGATTTAGTAAGAGGACAACATGCACTGTATATGTGAATTGGATCTTTCAACTGTTTTTAAGATCAAAATCTCTTATCTGAACAGGCTTGGACGGAACGAATAGGAATGAATGAGGCTGGAGACCACATAACACTTTTTCTTATACAAAATACCCATAAAAATTTTGGCATTCAGGTATTTGTCATGGTTTTAGTCCATCACGAGCCATGATAGTAATTTAGTAATATTTTTTTTTACCCCGATTAAATATATATTGTTCATATTCGTGAAAAATTGGTCGTGACAATTTGAAATTTACTATTCAACCATTTGTCATTGTTTAGTCCATAAAAAAACACGTTTGTTTCCACACCCTTTGGGAATAAATGATTGGCTTAGCCACTAATCACAACAAGTTTTGACAAAAAGAGCGTTGTAGCGTGCTTAATAATAGCGTCCTTAGTGGATATGTATGTAGGGCAATGTATTATTATAGATTTGGACATTGGTATGGTATCACCCCAGCATATATATCATGCAAAAAATAATCATGGGTTAAGTGCTAAGGCGGGACATTGTTTTTTGTCTGAGAATAAAAATAAACTTTTTGAGATTCAAAAATGGCCCCCATTTAGGTTCATCATGTACCCTCTGAGTACTCCATTTTTACATTGGGCCGTTTAGTCTTAGTGTATGGAAAGTTTATGCAACATTGTCCTTTGTAAGGTAAAAATCCATTGCCAACCTGTAATATACACTACCAGGAATGTAAAGGTTTATACTATTAGAAGGAAACATGAATAGAAAGGAAATTTGACGCAAGAATTATTGGCACATAATTCTAATAAAGTAACCTCTGGTGAATACATTGTGCAAAACAAAATAATTGTGTCTTGCTCCACCCAAGATTATAAGCCATATCTTTTAAGGATAAAGTGCCTCTCCCCCAAAAGTGAATAAAAGGGCCCAACCTACAAGTCATCTGAAATAATAAAACCCAAACAATATGGGTGTGCTGACTTTAAATGGAAGGGCCAGTTATGAAAGACATTAATGCACATGGGAGGGGGACAATACTCACATGCTCATAAACATGGCCATCTCTTTGTTTTGCTTCCCAATCTTAAGACACCCTTTGTTTGGGACCTCCTCATGTAGTTATCCAAATTTCCCTATCCTATCATCTAAGGCAAACAGTCCCAATTATTAACATAATTCAAGTAAATTGACATGTTTACCCTTAAACAGAGTTAATATGACACAAATGCAAGGGGGCAACATTGTCTTTTCACAAAAAGTGTTCCCCTATAATGAAAGTGAAGTTACAATGTCATAGGACCATTGCATGTTCTTCTTGTTTCTTCAGCGATAAAACAATGCCTACTAATGATACTAATGATTGTCATTAAATACAAGGACAAAGTTAGAGCTGTATAGAAAACTAGGGTATTTTGAATGTCCATCATTCAGGATACAGATGGGGTTGGATAATTTAGTTAATTTGTTGATGTGCTGATAAGTGATAAATTATTGTTTAGTTACCATCTTATAGTGTTTTAATCTAACATTGCTTATTGAATAGATTACTTGGGGCGATTTGTTGAGAAACTAAATATTGACCAGCACTATCTACTTCAATACTGGATCTTAGACAACTATATATTAATTCAACTCAAAGGTTTCGTGTGTCACATGGGTGATTTTATCATCATGTGATTTTGCAGTAGGATTTTCGTATCCAATTCTATACTACAACTATTTGTAACCCTCACTTGATCATGTAAAAATGTATAGCATATTCGAATTATAAGTGCATACTTTGATGGGGGTAAAATATGTTATCCTCGTTGAAGGGTGATATTTAAGTCATATATTCAAAGTTGGATAGTAAGTGTAAGTACATTGGTTTTTAAAATTTCGTTGCATTGTCAAATTTGAACAATAAAAAGGAAGAAGGAACAAAATCATTATTGCACATTGAATGACTTAACTGGTTTAGGCAGCATTGCCAAGTCAAGTGATGATAGTAATTGTAATGTCAATTGAAAACTCATATAATAAAAATACCACCCTAATTTTCTCAAGCATAGTTTTAAATATATGTGCATATCAATATTATAAAATAGAGCGGCATAAGTGTGTGAGATAATATATGGTGGGGATGGGATTCAAAATTAGAAAGGTAAAAGGACGCTAAGCGAAAGTTGAAATTTTCATAGTAATAAATAAAATCTTATAGAATTACATAGGTAAGGGGAAGGTAAATTAGGAGATAAGTTATATTGATATCCTGTATATATTATAAAATTGAAAATAAGTCTTAAACTCTTCTACTCAATTACCTACTCCACTTGCATGTAGGTTACGCGATGCGTGGCCGAATTTTTTCATGTGTACACATAGGTTGTTCGATGTTTGATTTGTATAGATGTTAACATTTATTTGGTTTGTATGTTACTATGTTTATTGTATTTTCAAAGTGAGATATCCAAAAACTAAACAATGATTAGAAAACTAAGAACCTGAAACAAAAAAAATGGGAAAACCAAAATTTACTGAAAGAAACATTTATATAAAATAAAGAGACAAATAAAAGTATCAAATGGGGAATTTCTCTTTGAAAAGGAAAAAATAATATTCACATTTTAGGGATTTTTTTTCTTTGCATGTTAGCTATCTATACAAAAATTTGAACATAAAACATTAAAACCAACTAATAGTTTATGGACTGAATAACAGTGTATAATTTTTTTATTAGGCTATTTAATACTGCATAAGCCTATAGAATATGATACATATTACTACCCAGAAATACACACTTATATATATATATATATATATATACATAGAGAGAGAGAGAGAGAGAGAGAGAGAGAGAGAGAGAGAGAGAGGTTCAAAAGCGAACGCTAAAAAATGAACATTTTAATGAACATTAATAAAAACACCTAACAACCAATTAATTCGGTTTCCTATGTTGTAATTGGTCCGCGCCAGGGGTAACGGAGAAACGTGTTTTTTTACACCTCCCCCTCCCCACTCCCCCACCCCATAAGCCCATGTTGAAATTCGACCAGACCCTCTGTCACGACCCCAACCCAATAGTAGTAGGGAATGAGTGTCTTGACATGACACCAAGGCATTCAATGTTATGGACTTAAAATATTTCTTAAAATAAATGCAACGGAAATACATTCACATGGTCATGAATCGTAAACTATTGAAAAAATGGAATTACGTCATCAGAGCTTTCTAAAAGGGAACTTCGTATATATTAAAGTATGAATGGATTACAACTTATGCCAAAATTAAAAACTTATTACTAAAGAGCCAAACATGCTCTATCTCCTAAAAATAACCGTTATATTTAAAATTATAACAAAAGAGCTCCTCAAGCTAGATTTTCAACATAGTCCTTCTACACTCCATCCTCACGTCTAATTATTTCCTGAAAAATCGTTATTTATACAATGTCAGCTAAAAGCTGAATAAGATTTAATCTCTGGACATTCCAAGGTTTTCAGAAAATAGATACCTATTCAAGTCAAAAGAGAAGGCATATACATATATGGAGAGGAACTTGCAGTAAATAGATATAATTTTGAAATGAAATTATATATATCATAATTGGATAGCTCAGAATAAGAAGAATGCAATAATTCAAATGTGATATCTTTTTCTTTCAATCATATCATTTTAATGGCCAAGTACACTCTAATACCGTATTCTTCTACCGTATTATACCCCGGTAGTTGAGGGTCAATCGAACTAGTCCGTCACAACGCCTTATTTAGGGCACACCAGCGATAACCCCGCTGGGAAGGTCAGTCAGTAAAGAGGTCCCTTAGGCTGAATCATAATTTCAATATTCAATATCCTTTTCAATAATCATTTTAATCGGTATGTTTATATGGACAAATATAAACATGTCACAATTGAATCAGTCATCGGTATCACATCAATTCTGAGAATAAAAGCAGTTCACAAAATATATATAGTTTGCATAATAAAATACACAAGGAATGTGAGAGTACTCACCTAAAATAGAGGCTCGAAAATATAGATATTGAGTCTTGGATCACACGTTAATCTAATAAATACAATAAAGGTTTAATTATGTATTCTAAATAAAGCCCAATTCTAAATATTGTGTTTTAATCCTAAAATATCTTGCTTAAAAAGGTTACTAAAACCATTTTCTCAATTTTTAATATTCATTCATCGCATTTAAAGAATTTCAATTCATAGTTCTTCCTAATCAGTCGGTTCCCAGTAGAGATGGAGGGTCACAGGGGCACCACTTAAATACCATCTCATCTAGACAGAACATTTCCGGATTTATTCCCAGTAGAGATGGAGGGTCACAGGGGCACCACTTAAATACCATCTCAACTAGACAGAATTTCACCGGGACTAACTTTGGAATTACTTAAATGAGATTCCATAATACGAGCAATTTCTTACAAAAATCATTTTAAAAAGAGTATATATATATTTTTCAAACAAGTTGACATATTCTGAAAATAAAATCAATTTAGATTGTTTCCAAATTTTATGTTTTGATTAGTAAAGTCTTTAGTGTATTTTACCAGCATAACTACTAAGTAAAGCTATAAAATATGAAATTAAAACTACAAAAATGAATTATAACATTTAAATAAAATCATACCTACGAAATGAATTCTTTCTTCGAAATTATAGAACTCCTTCTTAAGATATTTCCCAAGCTTTCTATCACTCTTTCTTACTATAATTCTCAAGGAATTGGTGTGAGTTTCAAATGAACCCTAAGGCCCTATTTATAGGTTTCCAAAAGTCTTACGGTGTTGACATGTGTCTAGGTGATCAAGCATTATGGTGGCAAGTCATCGTTTGGGTGTCGCATTCCGGGGGGGTCTTGCAGTCTAACATCACCAAATGATGACAAGTGTTTTAGCTTTCTCTCTGAAGATGACATGTGTAAGGTGGAGGTGACCAGCACGTGGTGGAAAGATGATAAGGGTATAAGGGTCATTTCACATATGAAGGGTATTTTGGTAATTTCACAATATATATTTTCAATATTTCTTAGAGGTCCTTGAAAATATTTTATTTACAAAAATGGCCCTTTTATATTTTTATTTTAGTCCCTAAAGTTTCATAAAATTATATTTTCTACCCCAAAACTTATTATATACCTTAAGATATGTCATAAGACTTCGACTTCATCCTATTTACGATTGATTCTTCATATTTAAAAACGGGGTTTGTTATATTGACAGCCAATAACATCACATATCTAATAATACAATATTTATAAGATAGTAAGTAACACATGAGTGTAAAAACAAACTATATACATATGAGCACATAAAAGTGGGGTCATTACATCCTACCCTCCTTATAAAAAGTTTGGTCCCCAAACTTGACTCATATTAATTTACAAACAAGTATGGATATCTCTCCTTTATTTCATCTTTCCGCTCCCACGTTGCTTCTTCAACTGAATGATTTCTCCATAATACTTTGACCAGTGGAATTATCTTGGTCCGTAATATTTGATCTTTATGGTCCAAAATTTCTACCGGATGCTCAATGTATGTCAAGTCTTCTCTAACTTGAAGAGGTTTGTGACTTAAGATATGTGTTGGATCTGGGACATATTTCTTTACCATTGATACGTGAAACACATTATGTACACTAGAGAGTTCAGGTGGTAAGGCTATTTTATACGCAACAGCTCCTATCTTTTCAAGGATTTCAAAAGGTCCTATGTATCTTGGGCTCAACTTCCCTTTCTTCCCAAATCGTATTACTCCCTTTGAAGGTGATACTCGTAAGAACACATAATCTCCTTTTTGAAATTCTAACTGTCGGTGTCGATTGTCAAAATAACTCTTTTGACGGCTTTGAGCGATTCGAAGTCGGTCTTGTATCAATTTCACTTTCTCTATTGTGATCTAAATCAATTTTGGTCCCAACAATTTTCTTTCTCCAACTTCTACCCAACATGCGGGAGAACGACAACTTCTACTGTATAGTGCTTCATATGGAGCCATTTGAATAGTTTCTTGATGACTATTATTATAGGCAAACTCCACTAATGGTAAATGATCATCCCAATTCCCCTTCAAATCAAGTACACAAGCCCTGAGCATATCCTCTAATGTCTGAATGGTTATCTCAGATTGACCATCTGTTTGAGGATGAAAAGCAGTGCTGAAATTCAATTTTGTTCCCATGGCTGCTTGTAGGCTTTTCCAAAAGCGAGAAACGAATCTAGGGTCACGATCAGAAATAATTGAAATTGGGGTTCCACGAAGCCTAATAATTTCCCGCACATATGACTTGGCTAACTTTTCTAATGAATGGGTAATTTTAATGGCAAGAAAATGAGCAGATTTAGTTAACCTATCAATAATTACCCAAATAGAATCATTACCATTTGAACTCCTTGGTAAACCTGTCACAAAATCCATGGTAATATGTTCCCATTTCCATTCAGGGATAGGTAGAGGTTGTAATAATCCTGATGGTTTCTGATGTTCAGCTTTTACTTGTTGACAAACCAAACAGTGAGATACAAATTCTGCTATCTCCCTTTTCATATTATTCCACCAAAACACTTCTCGAAGATCTCTATACATCTTGGTATTTCTAGGATGAAATGTAAATCTCGATCAATGAGTTTCCTCCAAAATTTGTCTCTTTAGTTGGGCATCACGTGGAACACACACTCTATTTCCAAACCTCAATATATCACCCCGTATCGCAAATTCAAATCTCTTCCCTTCAATAACCTTTTCTCTGATCTTCTTCAGTTATAGGTCATTTACTTGTGCAATTTTGATCCTTTCCATCAATGTGGGTTGTACTTGTAAGGTTGCGATTATTCCTCCTTTGCTATAAATACGTACATATATTTCCATACTTCTCAAATCCGCTAACAAAGGTTCCTGATTTGTAATGAGACATGCTAAATTTGTTGTAGACTTCCTACTTAAAGCATCTGCTACTACATTTGCTTTCCATGGGTGATAATGAATATTTAAATCATAATCCTTCATCAATTCTAACCACCTCCTTTGTCTCATGTTCAATTCTTTCTGAGTAAATATATATTTCAAACTCTTATGATCGGTATAAATCTCATAAGTCTCACCATATAAATAGTGTCTCCAAATCTTAAGAGAAAAAATTATAGCAGCTAATTCTAAGTCATGGGTTGGATAATTCTGTTCATGTAGTTTTAATTATCTCGAGGCATAAGCTACTACTTTCCCATTTTGCTTTAGCACACATCCCAAACCATTTTTTGAAGCATCATTGTAAATCACCAACCCTCCTGTCCCTGAAGGAATAGTCAAAATTGGGGCAGTTACTAATCGATTCTTAAGTTCTTGGAAACTATTCTCAACTTCCTCAGACCATTCATATTTTACCTTCTTTTGTGTTAACTTGGATAGAGGTTTGGCAATGCTAGAAAATCCTTTAACAAATCTTCGATAATAACCTGCTAATCCAAGGAAACTACGAATCTCTGTTACATTAGTTGGTCTAGGCCAATCTAGTATAGCCTCGATCTTTTGAGGGTCAACCGACAGTCCCTCTTTGGAAATGACATGTCCTAGAAAAGAAACGCTAGGCAACCAAAACTCACACTTCTTTAATTTTGCATATAATTTCTCATTCCTAAGGATTTGTAATACTATCTCTAAATGCTTCTCGTGTTCTTCAATACTCTTGGAATAAATAAGGATGTCATCAATGAAAACAACCACACATTGATCCAAATATTTCCTAAACACTCTATTCATCATATCCATAAAAACGGCTGGTGCATTAGTAAGTCCAAATGGCATCACAAGAAATTCATAGTGACCATATCCAGTACGAAAAGCTGATTTCAAAATATCATCTTCCTTAATCTTCAATTGGTGATATCCTGACCTAAGGTCAATCTTAGAAAATACTTGCGCACCTTGTAGTTGGTCAAACAAATCATCTATACGAGGTAAGGGGTATTTATTCTTAATTGTTACCTTGTTCAGTTCACGATAATCTATACATAACCTCATCGTCCCATCCTTCTTTTTAATAAATAACACCGGAGCACCCCAAGGGGATATACTTGGTCTAATAAAACCCTTGTCTAATAGATCTTGTAATTAAACTTTTAATTCCCTTAATTCTAAAGGTGTCATGCGATAAGGTGATTTTGAGATTGGTATGGCTCCAGGAAGAAGGTCAATCGTAAACTCTATTTATCTACTAGGAGGTAGACTGGGTAAATCATCCGAAAAAACATCTGAAAAATGTTTTGCTATAGGGATCTCTTCTAAACTAGGATCTTTCAATTGCAAATCAATAACACTTGCAAGAAATCCTTGACATCCTTTCTTAAGAAAACTATAGGCTTGCATTGCAGAGACAATACACATGGGAGATAGGACGCCGGTTCCTTCAAAACTGAATTTTGGTTGGTTAGGAATTTGGAAAGTAACTCTCTTCTCAAAACAATCTACATTAGCATGATATGATGCTAACCAATCCATCCCCAAAATGACTTTGAAATCTCTTATGTCTAAAACTATCTAATCGACAAATAGTTTATGACTACTGACATCTATAGGGAAAGATTTATATACTAATGTACCCATCAATAAATCACCAGAAGGAGTAGAAACGTGTATGTTATGATTCAAGGGTTCGGGAATATTAGGAAAGCGATTAACGAAACGTAAAGACACAAATGAATGGGTAGAACCAGGATCTATTAAAACTTGAAAAGACTGTGCACATATAGAAAGTATACCTGACACTACTGCATTAGAAGCCTTTGCATCAGAAAGATTAGAAATTCTACCTTGTCTGCCATGATCTTTATTATTATTGAAAGTCTTCGTTGGCGCCTTCCCTTTGTTAGGGCAATCTCTCATTATATGTCCCTTTTGGCCACACCCAAAGCAATTTCCTGTTTCCAGGTAA
Source organism: Sambucus nigra (assembly GCA_949130495.1). Lineage (NCBI taxonomy): Eukaryota > Viridiplantae > Streptophyta > Magnoliopsida > Dipsacales > Adoxaceae > Sambucus > Sambucus nigra. The sequence goes on along the minus strand of OX422223.1, from coordinate 84,839,403 downwards.
CATGGTTGCCCTCTATGAATATTACCACATCGCTGGCATCTATCAACATTAAAGGGTTTATTCACAAAAGGTCGCCCTGTATTGGGTATAGTCCTAAAGGGTTTATTATTGGGGTTCCTTCCTCTTTGTTACCCAAACTTCCTCTTCCCTTCTCTAATCTGATTATATTCTTCACTGTCCTTCTCAGCTATCGTTGCTCTAGTCACCACGTCAGTATATGATGTCAACTTCAGGATGGAAATTCGACTACGAATGTTCAACCTTAACCCATGTTCAAACTTCTTGGCCTTTAAAGTATCGGTTATCACAACATGAGGTGAAAAACGGGATAATTCGGTAAACTTTGCCTCGTATTGACTAACCGTCATATTTTCTTGAACTAAACTCATGAAGTCGGCTGCTTTTTGGTCTTGTACCGTTTCAGGAAAGTATTTCTCATAGAATATCACTAGGAAATCATTCCAACCTATGGGATTATTCCTTTCCTCGTATATTATCTTAGTCATTTTGCACCAATGTTCGGCTTCACCTTCTAACATAAACGTTCCAAATGATACTCTTTGTTCATCAGTACACTTAAGAACATCGAGTATCTTTTCTATTTGCATCACCCAACTTTCTGCTTCAGTGCGGTTAGGAGTACCTTTAAAAGATGGAGGAATCAACTTCTTGAACTGTTCAATAGTACATTTACTTAGTTCAGGATTCCTTGGTACTCCATTATTTACTTGATGCTCCACAATCTTTGCTAGACTTTCGATCGCCTTGTATGCACCTTCCAGTCCTCCAATACTCGAATCAATAGTTCCCATAGATGATCTTCTCTTGGTCATTTTCTACAGTCATGGAAAAATGTAAGATCTACTATACTATATCAAGATTGAAAACTAAAATACCAGTTATAAATAATATAACACATAGGGAGGGTTATCACATAAATCAGATATTTAATAATATCTCTTAAGGATTGAAACACGAAATCTATTACGTTCAAAACCTATGTTCAGTAGTCTACGGGTTCATAACCTATGTTCTGATACCACCTCTATCACGACCCCAACCCAATAGTAGTAGGGAATGAGTGTCTTGACATGCCACCAAGGCATTCAATGTTATGGACTTAAAATATTTCTTAAAATAAATGCAACGGAAATACATTCACATGGTCATGAATCGTAAACTATTGAAAAAATGGAATTACGTCATCAGAGCTTTCTAAAAGGGAACTTCGTATATATTAAAGTATGAATGGATTACAACTTATGCCAAAATTAAAAACTTATTACTAAAGAGCCAAACATGCTCTATCTCCTAAAAATAACCGTTATATTTAAAATTATAACAAAAGAGCTCCTCAAGCTAGATCTTCAACATAGTCCTTCTACACTCCATCCTCCCGTCTAATTATTTCCTAAAAAATCGTTATTTATACAACGTCAGCTAAAAGATGAATAAGATTTAATCTCCCGACATTCCAAGGTTTTCAGAAAATAGATACCTATTCAAGTCAAAAGAGAAGGCATATACATATATGGAGAGGAACTTGCAGTAAATAGATATAATTTTGAAATGAAATTATATATATCACAATTGGATAGCTCAGAATAAGAAGAATGCAATAATTCAAATGTGATATCTTTTTCTTTCAATCATATCATTTTAATGGCCAAGTACACTCTAATACCGTATTCTTCTACCGTATTATACCCCGGTAGTTGAGGGTCAATCGAAGTAGTCCGTCACAACGCCTTATTTAGGGCACACCAGCGATAACCCAGCTGGGAAGGTCAGTCAGTAAAGAGGTCCCTTAGGCCGAATCATAATTTCAATATTCAATATCCTTTTCAATAATCATTTTAACCGGTATGTTTATATGGACAAATATAAACATGTCACAATTGAATCAGTCATCGGTATCACATGAATTTTGAGAATAAAAGAAGTTCACAAAATATATATAGTTTGCATAATAAAATACACAAGGAATGTGAGAGTACTCACCTAAAATAGAGGCTCGAAAATATCGATATTGAGTCTTGGATCACACGTTAATCTAATAAATACAATAAAGGTTTAATTATGTATTCTAAATAAAGCCCAATTCTAAATATTGTGTTTTAATCCTAAAATATCTTGCTGAAAAAGGTTACTAAAACCATATTCTCAATTTTTAATATTCATTCATCGCATTTAAAGAATTTCAATTCATAGTTCTTCCTAATCAGTCGGTTCCCAGTAGAGATGGAGGGTCACAGGGGCACCACTTAAATACCATATCATCTAGACAGAACATTTTCGGATTTATTCCCAGTAGAGATGGAGGGTCACAGGGGCACCACTTAAATACCATCTCAACTAGACAGAATTTCACCGGGACTGACTTTGGAATTACTTAAATGAGATTCCATAATACGAGCAATTTCTTACAAAAATCATTTTAAAAAGAGTATATATATATTTTTCAAACAAGTTGACATATTTTGAAAATAAAATAAATTTAGATTGTTTCCAAATTTTATGTTTTGATTAGTAAAGTCTTTAGTGTAGTTTACCATCATAACTACTAAGTAAAGCTATAAAATATGAAATTAAAACTACAAAAATGAATTATAACATTTAAATAAAATCATACCTACGAAATGAATTCTTTCTTCGAAATTATAGAACTCCTTCTTAAGATATTTCCCAAGCTTTCTATCACTCTTTCTTACTATAATTCTCAAGGAATTGGTGTGAGTTTCAAATGAACCCTAAGTCCCTATTTATAGGTTTCCAAAAGTCTTACGGTGTTGACATGTGTCTAGGTGATCAAGCATTATGGTGGCAAGTCATCGTTTGGGTGTCGCATTCCGGGGTGGTCTTGCAGTCTAACATCACCAAATGATGACAAGTGTTTTAGCTTTCTCTCTGAAGATGACATGTGTAAGGTGGAGGTGACCAGCACGTGGTGGAAAGGTGATAAGGGTATAAGGGTCATTTCACATATGAAGGGTATTTTGGTAATTTCACACTATATATTTTCAATATTTCTTAGAGGTCCTTGAAAATATTTTATTTACAAAATGGCCCTTTTTATATTTTTATTTTAGTCCCTAAAGTTTTATAAAATTATATTTTCTACCCCAAAACTTATTATATACCTTAAGATATGTCATAAGACTTCGACTTCATCCTATTTACGATTGATTCTTCATATTTAAAAATGGGGTTTGTTATATTGACAGCCAATAACATCACATATCTAATAATACAATATTTATAAGATAGTAAGTAACACATGAGTGTAAAAACAAACTATATACATATGAGCACATAAAAGTGGGGTCATTACACCCAGTAAACTCCCTGTTGCGACCTCTAGCTCCGGCCAACTCCTCTCCACGTCGGTGACCCATTTCAAACCCAGAACCCGTCGGCCTTATACCTCCTTCCCCATTAACCCGAAACCCAGTTGAATACCCACTTAACCCTGGTCAAGCGACCAACCCGAATACCCATCAACCGGATCCAACCTACTATCAACCCTAAGCCATACCTGTCAATAGCTGATGGTAGGCCTAAGTAGGTGAGATTCGCTGGCGGTAGGGCTTGCCGCGATGGGTAGAAGCTCGACGGCGTTGGGTCGGGGTTTGCTCGGGTATGGGTTCGACCGGGTTTTGGGTATTGGGTCTGAAGTTGGGCTATGGTTGTTTGGATGTTGGGTTTTCGGAGATAGGAGGTTAGGCAGGGTATGTGGTTTAAGGTAGTTCCTGGATTTCCAGGTGGCAGTGGCCGGAGTTGTGGGATTATTGGGTTTTGGTTCGCTGGGTTCGGGTTACAAAATGTGGCAGGGGTTCGACAGGTAGGATGGGAAGAAAATGGGTGGGTTGGTGGTGTTGGTGGTGTGTTGTGGGGGGGAAGGGAGGGGGGTTGGGGTGTATTAAAAAACACGTTGGTACACGGGCTTCCGTTGTCGTTGGCGCGGACCAATTACTACACAGGAAACCGAATTAATTGGTTGTTATGTATTTTTTTTATTAATGTTCATTAAAATGTTCATTTTTTAGCGTTCCCTTTTGAAACCCTCTCTCTCACACTATGTATTGACATGTGGAAAAATTCAGCCCCAAAGTGGGTGAAGCTGAATAATCATCTTCTCCTCATCATTAATAAAATCCCCCAAAATTGGGGGCTTCACCATGTATTGACATGTGGCAAAATTTAACCCAAAAGTGATTGAAGCTAAATAATCATCTTCTCTTCATCATTAATAAAATCCCCCCTTCTTAGGACATCTAAGCCTACAACTCTTACTGCATCTACGCAACCCTACAATGTCCACATACATAAGCACAACATGAGTTGACCTATATCATTTACATCGCTAGATCTAACAATTTAAAGAAAATTCAACACAACATGAGTTAACCTAATGATTTTCATTTCTTGCCCATACATTATATTTCTCTTGGATCATTTTCTTAAATAAACATACCAAACAACGACCACTATAAAACTCATTTAACCCAAAAGATAAAAAACCGCGAGTGAGAAAAAAAATTCAAGAGTGATAAATATTCACATGTATTGGTAGGAACAATCCTCCAATTCCCCCATTCCCATGATCTCACAATAAGATATATTTCTTATAGTTTGCAATTAGTTTTGCATGATGGATATTTCTTCAAGGCATTTTTGTACTTGCTTTGTGATATACATGACCTAGATCATGCCAAGATAAGCATTCTAACTTTTTCATCATCTGCTTTCTTGGATGATCTTTTTTCACGAGAAAATCTTTGTGATTACCATTTTTTTGTAGAGACTAAATAAATCATAAATGGTTTCAAATACCATCTATACTTGTTGTGGCGCAGTTAACTTATATTTCACAACTAATTCATCCACTATAAACATATCGTCATATGTTGTCTCCTGAATTATTTTTTTTATTCCTGCACCAAATGTAGAACTAAAAATAGATCGAAATAAATGAAATATTGTCACTTTAAATTTCAACTTCTTCACGCTTTGAATTTAAAATAAAATATTATCACATTAAAATTCAACATTTTCATGTTTTGAATTGATTAAAAAAAGGAAAGAGGACTACTGTTTGAAACTAATAAACTCCTTTATATATATATCAACTTAAAAATAAAGACATAACCCATTTGTCATTTTCATTCTCCACTTACATCAACGGATTACAAATCTAGCAAAAAATAGAGGCATACCCTATTAGTCTTGATTAAAATATAGTTTTGAGGGGAAAAAATGATGCCAAATATGGATACTAAATCTAAATTTATTTGGTTCATACTCATACTTATATGCATGTATGGACATATAGAAAGTGAAGAGTTTCAAGAGTTTTAAAAAGTCATTTGGAGTGGAAAGTGTAGGCCCCTTTTCTTTCGAATGTGTTTTAAGGATAACAAAAACCAACTTTCTTTTTGAAAAACCTTTTTTCAAATTTTAAACCACACCAAATTGTGAACCAATTTTAACTTAACCAAATTTTATCTTGTTTAATCATAAACATACATCTAGTTATTAAAGCAAGAAAATTAAAGTAAATAATTCTCACAACGCCGGATGTATGAGGAAACCACTAACGGAAAAAAATCTTGGGACGATCCAAGCCAGATAATCACTATGATGTGAAATTACAACAAACGGACATAAGTTTTACACAACGACTCGATCCCCAGGAGACTTGAAGTTCTTCTGATCTTTAACCACTCTTGCACAGTGCCCACGTTAATCCTTTTGCGATACCTGTCCACAAGACTCACTTCCACGAATGCCTCAGTGTCCCCCAATGTATCTTGGAAACGTCTATGACGTTAAACAAGGATTCATTCACTTCTTCATCGTAAACCCAACGATGTTCAAAGTGTAGAACACGCAACTATGGTGAAAACAAAAATAACAACTGCATATGATAAAGAAAGCTCAGATCTTTGAAACTCTAAGGATGTTTTTAGGCTTAGAACACTTTAGAAAACTTTGTGCAAAAAATGTAGTGGATGTAAACAAATTTTTTGGACTGCACACTTACAAACTTCTAAGAGAAACACGCCTTATAGAGAAAAGTTGAAGTAGTGGATCGTTCGAACAAATTAAGACGGTCTCTTGAACAAAATGCATATGTCGTTTGAACGACATAGCAATCTCGCTTGAACGAATGTTAATCTCGGTTGAATGATTGAAAACGAGAGTTTGTGATTTACACAACTCTAAACCATCTTTATCTCAGAATAAACGAAGTTAAAATATTTTAAAACACTTTAAGAACATTATAAAAATATTTCTTTAATAAAATAACATCCTTAAATATTTTAAAACATTTTCGATTTTCATTAATATTACACATTCATACCTGAGTGATATCGTAAAGCAATGAAGACGTGAAACATACACCAATAAAATCTTAGCATAATTTATCTTTGAAACTTGGCCCCAAAGTCTTTAATAAACTTTATATCATAGACTTGTGTGGGATCGTGAAAAAAAAATCTATCTATGACTCAGAAACATTGTTTTGTTATGAGAATAAGTCAAAAACATATAAGGGACTCAATTGAAAATTTTGTCCTTTCCGAAAGAGAGTAATTAGGAATCACTGACACATAGAAAGTGAAAAGTTTTAAAAGTTTTGAAGAGTCATTTTCGTAAGAATGGAAAGAGAGTAATTAGGAGATGAAGAGATGAATTAATTGGAGTTGAATTTTGCCACATGTCAATACATAATGAAGCCCATAATTTTGGCCTATAATTTTATATATTACTATGGATACGACACCCTATTTCTAACCCTTATTTTAGTAATAATCTCTCTCGTATCTTAAACAGATGTAGCATTGATCCACCTCTCTCTCTCTCTAGCTCTCTCTCTAACGGTTCATCCCTATTCCTCACCCATTTCTTTTAAGTTTCCAATTCTGACAAAATTGGCATTTTTGTCTTGTAACAACCCGTCCTTTTGGAAACAGCTAAATTCCATAATTAACTATAAATTGGCAATTTGGAGAATTTTTCGAAATAGCAATTTTTGGAACTTTCAAGGATTAGATGATTTTCGAGGGGTGTTGTATTTACTTTTGGGATTAAATAGGTCGAAGTATTTTAATATTACGTCGCCGTGGAGTAAAGCGAAAAAAAGGTAAGATTTTAATTAGATTACCCGCTTTAAGTTATATGGGTTAGAATAGTGATTTGCGGTCAAGTACCTCGGATGGAAATTTTGACTGCACCGTGAGTCTCGGAATAGCCGAGATAGTCGAAAAAGAGCGTTCTATTGTCGAAATTGAGTGCAGAGAATTTTGGAGTTATAAGGGCTCGTAATTGAGTAAACGAGTCATTTTTGGGTTTTAAGGGGTATAACCCTTTTCTCACTATATAAAGAGGGGGAGAAGGAGAAAAGAGAAAGGAAAGAAAGAAAAGAGATATAAGAGAGAGAGGAGGAGAGAAAAGAGGAGAGAAGGGGAGGTTCCGGCCAAACTCTGCGGGATTCGGCTCGAGGTCGTCGGATTATATCCACGAGGCAAGTGTTTACTTGCTTTATTTACTTTTGAGCATAAATCTCATATAGTAGTTTGGTATACATAAACCCTAAATATTTTGGGTTGGGTTTTCGTGGATAAAACGAGTTTTGGGAGTTAAAACGAATAAACCCCTAAAATTTCATAATTGGAGAAACTTAGGTTTTAACTGAAATTAATTGATGATTTCGGGTTCTAGGATGTTTAGAACCCGTATTATATGTGTAGTTATAGTTGGTTGAATTTGTGGGCCCTTGGGTGAGGATATGGAAGCTTGGGGGAAGCTTCCATGGCTGAAACAGCTTCTCGGAGAAGAAGCTACCCTCCATGATCGATCGATCGATCATGGGGGTTCGATCGATCGAAGCCATCGATCGATCGACGGCCATGGGTCGATCGATCGACCCCCGCTGAAAGTAGGAAATTTTCCTAGAGTGGATTGGATCGGTTGAATTCCAATTCTAACTGATTCGAGGTCAATTACGTGATAACATGAGGGATCTTTTGGGACTATATGGTCCACTAATTAAGGAAAATTAGAAGGCTTAAGTGAGGGTTTTAAACGCATAAGCCTTAAATTATATTTTTGAGGAAAATATAATAATTGTAGGGTTTGATGGTTTAGGGTTCCTAAATTATGGTGGGGACCTTTAAGTGATTTTATGGTCAAGATGTAATCCTTGGGTTCATGGAAATGAAATCCATAACCCATTAAATTTAACGTTGTTCGGGAAAGATAAATCCCTAGGATATTGTTAGTTGGCATTTAGGCCCATATAATTATGCGTACAAGAAGCATAATTATAATCGATTGTGGAGTGGTATAATTGGAGATATCCAATAAATCCTTAGATGGGATTAAAGTATGTATTACTTATTAAAGTAAGGAAATACTTTGGGTTTAGTATCATGCGTATATGAATGCATGATTATGATTCTTTGAGAGAATCTTTGGGATTATTGGTCATCGTTAGATGGTTTGGCAATTATGGCCATTTACATATATTCAAGGAGGAATATATGATATATGTATACTATGTGATTAAAGTATATATATGATTTGAGATAAATGACTTTTGAAAATGTAAAAATGAATGTTTTCAAATGGAAAGAGAAATGATTTTCATAATTAATAATTTATGGATACACACCTCTCTAAATCGCTATCATAAGGGAAGTTACGTGCATGTGGTGAATCCTCCTGGCTAGTGAATGCAGGGTGGATATATCCCTAGGCCATATGAGCGATTATTGTATGTTTCTGCGCTGGTTAGGTGATTCTGGGTGTGGGCATGACTATCCCGCAGGCATATGGCCTCTTCCCGACGTCTTGCGATGTAGGATCCCAGGTTGTCTTGATGATAGGCCCTGGAAGATGATAGCCATTTAGGGGCGCGCACAGTGGAGAAACCCGGACGGGCGGTCTTAGAACGCATTATATGATATGTTAAAACGATTTATGATAATAAATTGACTTTAATTACATTTCCTGGATATAAGAAGGGAAATGGGATAAACGGTTTGGCTTCGAAAACACTTCCCGGATGGAAGAAGGGAAGTGTAAGCATATGATATGGTAAAAGCATTTTTATGATAATAGAAATGGCTTTAAATACATTTCCCGGATGTAAGAAGGGAAATGGGATGTTTTAAAACGAAAAAGTATTTTTATAATAATGAAATTGGCTTTTAAAAAGTTGTATGTTATGTTAAAGCAATTCATGATAATGAATTGGCTTTTATATACATTTCCTGGATATAAGAAAGGAAATGGAAAGTTTTGAGATAAAAATGAAAATGAATTCTCATTCCGGGAGATAGATCCGAATGTATATCGTAATATATGTATAAATTGAGTACCGAGGGTTTAATGGATCCCAATGATCGACCTTGCCGCGTAGTAGTGTATCGGGGGGGGGGGGGGGGGGGGGGTTCCTTGATTGGATTTCGCTTTGCGAGACACCCCACGCACGAATATGGCAATGTGTTGAGACTGGGGAGAAGTTTAATCTTTAGTGCTCTAATATTAGGATTTCTTATATGGTGTGAGAATATATATATCTTTCGTGTACTGAGGGTATAATAGATCTCGACGATCAACCTTGCCACATAGTGGTGTATCGGGGGGGGGGGGGGTTCCTTGTTTGGATTTCCCTTTGCGAGACACCCCATGCACGAACATGGCTTAGTTTTGAGACTGTGGAGAATTTTTGCCCTTAGTACATTATTTGGACTATCTAGGGTTGATAGTAGTTGGGGGATATAAAAGTTTAGCTGGGTAGCTTGACTAGGATTTTTATAGGGATGCGCTAGGAGTGCACTGTTAGAAGAGAGGTGAGGTCTATCTCATGGGAGTGCGATACCAAATTTAAATATGAGATAAAACCTTTTTCTAAAATAAGACATTTATGCACTTGCTAAATATTTTCAAAATTCGGGCTCTGACCCATTTATCTACTTTTCCTCTCTTTATATATATATATATATATATATATATATATATATATAGGGGGCCTGGATGGCACTTCTTTCGAGTCAGACGTCTGCTGCAGCAGCTGTGGATGCGTGCAGGATTCTCGGTAGATGCTTCTATCCTTGTAATCTAGATAGGAGGTAATGTATAAACATTTGGGACAATGGTCCAATTGCATTTATTTATTCTTTGAGTACATCATTTGATATGGTTGTATATTTCGACCGAGTGTTCGGTTATTTTCTTTCATTTCAATTTCATTTACGCATAAACTGTGTGGATGTTTTAATTGTAGCTGTTTAAAAAGAGTATTTAAGTAAAAATTTGACACCGGCCTAATATCTTATTAGTAATTAAATGGTTTTTCGACAGTGATGCTAAGAATGATCCATATGAGACTCCTGTTATAATTTGATATAGGAGTGATCGCCCGGTATTTTATTAGGCGGGGTGTCACATGTCTCTTAACGTAAAGCCTCCTGCCTTTCTTTGTCCCTCTCTGTTTCCTTTCCTTAGTACTAACGTACTATATATATAAACTTCCAAATCAAGCTATTGGATTAGTTTCTTCATAGTTTTCACTCGAATTTCTATTTTTTTTTCTTTTTTGCAGTTTATTTCATGGAAATGAACAGTAATGAATGTATATATTTAGAAAATATGTTACAAAAGATAGTATATCTCTTTTAGAATTTTTGTCTGTGCATCTCACAATTTTTAGCTAAGATTATTTTGGTTATAATTTTTGCAGATCTGACAAAGGTTTAATCAACACTAACTCTCTATTTTTGCACCATTTGATCATGAACCTGCAACCTATACCCATGATTTGTAAAACTTGTAGTAAACATTGTATTTGGATTTAATTTTTGATGATTCTCTAATACCCCATATTTTTGTGGATCATACTTATTATTTGTTAAGTGATTAATAAATTAATATATATGGAATTAATTATTACTTATATGGGTTAATAATAATAAATTGGCACAATTTAGATGGCAATTAAAAATGTGTACATGTATTGTGTGTTATGGGTAGTATGATTTAGACTGGACTCTGGGGTGATACAGATAATCGTTTACGTGTTTTATTGCTTTAAATTCTTTCGGGAGGGTATTTATACATTCATGAGAGATTTTTAGCTATTCCGGGTAGCATTCTGGACTCTTTTAATGTCCCAAAATCAGGCCTTATGGGGAGATACGGGGTTAGAGAGTTTTATTATAATATAAACCACCCTAATTAGTTTTTCTATCCATTTTTAATTAGGCCTAGCTACCACAAACCATCTGAAAGAAGTTAACAAGTTGGGAGAAGAGCAAAAAATGAGAATCTCAAGGGAGGAGCCTTTATTTATCTTCAAAGGCAAGTATTTTCTTGAAATATCTTTAATAATGCGTTTTTTGATTTATAAGCATGCTTTATCATATGATTTTGGAGTTCCTGATTATATTGGGAACAAATTCATATGATTATTTATATTTTTGATTAATTAGAAATGATATTAACCTATACTGCATTCAGTAGTTGTACCTTAATGAGTAAATCATGCAATTGATGGACTAAAGGACGTAGATATGAAAAATAATTGATGTTTTAAATGAAACTTAATTATTACAAATTATTCCCAAGTTAGTTGGAAGATTAAGGATGGAATTGATGACGAACAAACCCTATGTTCATTTAAAGATGTGTTATGTTACAACGTTTGAATCTTTAGGTTTTAATCTTGGACTTGATATTCTTGGACCCATAGGATAATGTAAAAAGTCTATAAATATGTTCTTATACTTATATTGGGGTAGATGGTGTAAAAAGGTCTATAAACATGATATTTTTTAGGTATTGGTTTGGGCATTGTTGGAGGATTTGGAGGCCTCATCTTTGTCCTTCGATCCTTTTGGAATCTACCTAAAACCTAATTAATTCACCCAAGGGGAAAATAGATTTGGGTCATAAATTTGTATATCCTTTTATTATGAACGCGTGGCCATCAGTTTCTTATTTGTCTAATTTTTTTGAATTAGTTATGAATTTTCTACGGAAGGTTGCGCAGAATCGAAATTTGTAGTTGATGATTTGGGGATGGAGATTATTGTAGGAACAATTACTTTTAGAGTGGTTATAAACCATTTGGATGTATTCCCTTAGTTAATATGAATTTATAGTTAACAAAATTGAGGTTTACAAAGCTTTAAAGTCATTAGTGGAGATTGGGGAAGATGACCACGTCTTAATTATAGGAAAATTTGGGCTCAATGCCCAGTACGAATTGATTCGGCTTGCAGAGATAATTGATTTGTCCCTGGGCGAATCGATTCGACTTCAAGGGCGAATTGATTCAATCTTTGGATTTGGGTCGGATTAGACCGATGGAAATGGTCGTGGGATTTTTAGGAACTCATCTGAGTGTGTGGGAGGTTATTCAAGTGAGTGATTAAAAGTGTTCCGTGTGATCTCAATTTAAATAAATTCATAAATTCCCAATTTAAACTAATTTAACTCGAGTCAATTTTAAACCAAATTAAATTAGCCTCTAAACATGAAACTATGTGTATGTATGTGTGTGTGTGTGTGCGTGTCAAACCATCACAAATAAAATTTCTAACTCGCAGATTTCAGAAAAAAAACTTTCGGGTAAAACCTTTATTTCACTATAATACTCGCAATGACTACAATGAAATCCGCAATGAGTTAACTCCAAAAAATCCACATAGATAGCAACCTAGAGTCAGCAAGAACCGCAACTCCAATTCAATCCCGGAATACCCACGAGCACTCCCAATAGCACGCAGCCGACGTCAGCACAGTACTTCCCTTAAGAGAACTTAGATCAGTAGTAGAAATCTTCTCTACAAGAGAAACTTAAACAATGATGTATCTTTGGGTTTCAAAATAATTCATACAAAGTAACTGGGATTTTATGAATTGACAACAAAAGGATTAAACCCTAAAACAGAAAAGACAAAGTATTTTGTCAAAGCAGTTTCGTCTATTGAAAATTCGCAGGTCTTCTCATAAAAAACGAAGTTTGACAACCCAATTTATAAAAAATCTAAGGCGACGTGTCGCTCGAACGAGATATCGGTGTTGCTCGAACGATGACACGTGTCTTTCAAACGACTTCGCACGACATAATCATGTCGCTCGAAGGAGTGCTTCCGTCGCTCAAACGAAATTAAATAAAAATTAATTTTTTATTTCGTCTTTAAAAATCGGCCTCATCACTTGAAAAATATTTTTGACGAAAAACTTAAAAAGTTCGCTCCAACACTTAGAAAATATTTGATAAAAAAAATATCCCAATACTTTAAGTGAAATGCTAAGGATGTAAAACACAGCCTTTGCCAAATTTATCTCGCGGAGGCTTGAATGATGGAGAACTTTGAAATTAGGATCCATCTTGATGCATATATGATCTTGAACAATCTTCAACGTTTATAGCAGTATATGACCTACTCAATTGTTAACGAACAATGTAAAATAATGTCTTTACAAATTTCTCCTTATGTCTATACCGGCACAAAATAAAAACATCTGAATTCTCAAATCAAAAAAACCTATATAAATCTAATACCTTTCCATGAACCCCAAACTGAAAAGGTACTATTCATGTAAGTCTAAAACTTCAACTTCAAATCTTTAAGCTTTTCTCACCTGGATATGCAAAATAATGATCGCCAATTTTCGTAGCTACACATATGAGATAAAGAAAATACCTTCGTGACGCATCAAGTTTGAAATGATATAAGAATAAATCAATCAATAATCATCTCCCCCATTATGCAAAAACTCCCCCATAATTCGTTCTCCCCCTTTTTATTTGCTCGAAATAGACAAGGAAACGAATAAACAAAATAAACATGGAGTTGTCACGAAAAATATTAATAGCAAATATGAATCAAACAATGCTCATGCAAAGGAGTAACCCAAAGGTTTCCACAAATTATATTTTATTTTTCAAATTTTCATAAAAAAATGCAAAAATAATTTTACAAAAATCATACACCATGAATTTACACTAAAACACCCAAATCATGGAAACGGAATGAATGGGTGTGAACATATTCGATAGAAAAATAAAAAAAATCAAACATAACATTTGTGCAAGATGAATACGTGTACTCCTAACGAATGAGTCTCAAAATCGTCCTTAGGTGTCGAAAGTGTTGAATTTAAATGACAGCAACTCAATCGATCAACACATAAAAGTCAAGAATGATTCCCACACCAATAATGTCTAAAAGTTTTAATATTTTTTCATAACGCTGTCAGAATGTGCAAACCGGTTTTTCATTTCTTTACATCCAAACTCCCCCATATATAATAATCATTTATTTTTCTATTGAAGTGGCCCTTTTTGGCATATTTAGCTTTTTATTGCCTTTAAAAATTTTCTGGTTATTTTAAAAGGTGGCTTTCACGACGAGTTAATTTTTTACTCTCGCGGCCCTTTTTCGTGATTCACTAATTATATTTTATTGTATTTAATTACGTATGGTAAACGATTTTTTCATCACTACTTCTATTATCAAGTTTTATCGCATATGGTTAATTTTAAAGATAGAATTGAGATGGCAACACTTCGACCAATATGTGATAAACAAGTACAATAATAAAAAAAATCCATGCAAGTGTGCATTAAAGGAACTTATGAGTCAAATATGTAGGTATAATACTAAATCACATCTCAATGACTCCAAACATTGTAAAGCACAAAAATGAAATGGTGATTCATATTAAAACACTATCAAATTGTCATGTAGATATGGAATGAAATTATGACTCGGTCATCCTAAATGTCTATTAATATACGGCGCAAAACAAATACAAGATTCTTTTTGACTTTTTCTAAAAAATTTATCAAAATAAAATATTTTTATATTTTTAAAATTTTTCCAAACAAAATGAAATCTTTTTGAATTTTTTCAAAATATATCAAAAAGGAAAAAACATAACTATAAAAAATGGTACACACTAGCAATAGGCAAACGTATCGTCATGAAAATCATCATATGCTAGCAAACAAGTCTAAACCTCAACTGTTAGGTGCGGTGGAGTTTTTCAAAGGTGGTGACATACTATAAAAAACACCCATCAAATCATGTGAAGTTTTGACTAAAAACTTTACCTTCTCTATAAAATGTGAAAACTCTCTCACGTAGTCATTCGGAGCATCATGTGTGCGTGCGCGTGGGTGAACACGTGTAGTAACAAAATGTGACACATGACCCAACTTAAAAAAAAATTCCCTAAGGTGTCCTCACTTTTTGTAGTGTGTGCAAACATAAACAGGCCTAGGTATACCTCTCAAAAATTGTCTCCTATGCACTTTCTTATCAGGTATGGGATGCTTAGGTGGGTTGGGTTTAGAGCCATGTGAACCTAACACTGAAGCGGGAACTATCTTGAGTGCAACTTGGGAAGTAGAAGCACCGTCATGACTTATTCCTAAACTCTCGCCTCTGTAACACCCCGCTTAAAATAATAACGGGTGGCCAACCCTATACTATATTAACTTAGGAGTCTCAGATGGATCATTCTCAACATCAACTGTCTACATAATATACGACTAACTACCCGATATTGTATAAGCGAGATTTTAAAATTAAATAAAATATGCAACAGACAACAAACCAACACTATAAACTACTAACAAAGAAAAGAAAGATGTATACTAGAATTATGATAAATGAAATGAATAACTACAAATGAATATGCCATAAGGAAATAAACCCGAATAAGCTGTCGGGTCACAGCCAATACAATAGCTGAAATGGAATAAATATGAACATATATAAGTCTTCCTTGGGTACAAACCCGATATACAACATGAATCCTACCTAGATTTTTAAGAAAAGTAGGAACCGACTACTTTCTACATCCCGCAACAGTCCGCACCTGTCACGGCTCCCAAGACTCTGGATAGAAGGTCATACGACATCCATGCGGTAGGACACCTGTAATATTAAATATATATATATATATATATAGGCAGGAGAAAGAAGTAAACGGGTCAGAGCCCGAATTGTGAAAATATTTAGCAAGTGTGTTGACCGTGCATAATAAATATCAAAGCACTTATTTCATAATTAAAGTGGAATCGCATTCTCGTGAAACCCTAACTCACCGTCATCTAACGGCACGCACCTATTCGCGTCCTGAGATTTTAGTTAAATTACCCCAGCTATAAGGACAACCTAACTTATCATAGGCCTAGCCTATACCCACGAGATCTGCCTTCCTATCATAACCCAAGAATCCACTCTTTCTAAACACACTTAATTATTTTTACAAACATATATGCCATTTTAGGCTTAATGGGTTCCGGTTTATAATTTAATTAATTATAACTCTTAATAAGTTACCCATATACATTTGGGTCAAATCATATGATTTAATTCTAAATAACATGCATACTAATTATTATTGACAAAACTTCTCTCCAATCTCAACATTGCGTTACGTTTCGTGCGTGGGGTGTCTCGCAAAGCGAAATCCAAACAAGGAACCACCCCGTTACACTACTCCTTGACAATGTCGATCCTAGAGATCCATTATGACATACATACAATTCTACTAAATTTAGATTACCATATAAGAACAAATCAAAATATCCAATAATATCCTTGGGATGATGTAACCGAAATATTCCTTAAATGCGATACATCAACCCCCAATCATCTAGTACACCATAATCATCCAAGATGTACTCCATAAAAATTCCACATCCTTTCACCTATAGGATATATATAAATATATATATATAGGCATTTATTCTAACCATATATATATATATATATATATATATATATATACCATCATCCATTCCCATGACCAAGAGTACATATCATATCTGATGTACAATGGCCATGCACATATAATATACCCGACTATATATATCACCAATAAACTCCACCATGCTATCACCTTCCCAGTGCCCATATCACGTAGCAATACTGGGGACCACCTGGCGGGGCTAAACGACACCCATCCTCGTGATATACTCACGCACACGACGTCCCGTGAAGCGGTCATAGCTCCTAACCGGCAATGAGACGAAAAATACCCACCACGTCTCATCCCAAAAATATAAATCACATAATTACACACTGGACGACTATGACTTGGGGAATATCCACACTCTACTACTCGAGCCAGGGTGCTCACCCTTAACGCACGCAACTTCCCAATGATAGCATGAACGGGGTATGCTTAACCACATATGTATATATATCATTCACATGTATAACATATATACATCCATATGATCCCATCATATAAATAAATCATCACATACGGTTTAGACATTTACAACATGAGTATGCACATATATCCATATCTATACAATTATATATATATATATATATATATATATATATATATATATATATATATATATATATATACATTTACATATCCATATAATTATACACACTATCCCTCTTCCGTATGTATAAGATTTACAACTCGGCTATAAGTATACATAATCCTCAATATACTAGTCGTCATCTCCAAACACATTCAATTTGCCTCGATATGAGAATATGATCCCTAACTTGAAGCATATTCATCCATTTCTCCTATGATATAAATAATTTTCCAACATAGATATATCTCCACATTAAGGTTATCACCCAAAGTTTTGTGTAGGAAACCATCACTACACATCTCATCTATATCCGAAAGTACATCCATATTTCTAATACTAATTTCGACTATTGGTATACACATAACTAATAGCCTATAAACCCCAAGCTTATCTCAAGTCCATTTCAAGTATTGGAGTTCCAATTGTTACTCCCACACAATTATATGTATAAACTATCCTGACTAGAATCTCACTACAACCTATCCCAATTGATAGTACGATCCAATCGTTCCCAATTTCTCCTATGGTTCAATTGATCTTATGAACCCTTAATCCTAATGCATTACAATTTATTCCTTAATTTTCATTACTAAGGGTATGCGACCACTCTCTTTCATTGGGCCCCAAATTGTATCTTAAGAATATCCTATCTTTATAAGGATTCAATATAAATATCGGCCTACAATTTCACAACATTCCCTCGCAACTCTCTCTAAGAGTTCTTAACCTCACATCATATTTACACTTGATTTGATCTATAATTAGGGTTCCCAACCCCAATGAGGTTTCCCCACAATCTCTATACACAACTCCAATACATACATGGATATAGTTTTCCCTAATTACTCTAAGGAGTCCCCAAAATCATAATACGTGAGAAACCCCTTATATGTCTCCAAAAACATATCTCTTACATCATAAGAGAAGGCCCCAAACCAATAAACCCAACCAAAAAGGGTTTGAATTCACTATAGAGAAAATTCCTCAAAATGCCCTGTTTCCGAACCGATTCGGCCCCATTCCGAATCGATTCGTCCACCAAGGCGAATCAATTCGAGTCCAAAGACCTGGGCTTCTGTCTCAATCCGAATCGATTAGGTCAATGCAAACCTGCTAATTTGCCTAGGCCGAATCGATTTGCTTAAGGGGCGAATCGATTCGGGTCTGCAGAATTTGAAGGGTTCTTCTTCTTTAACAAAACCCACGAATTCTAAACCCTAAAATTTCTATTCTAACCTCCAAATCTTTATTACAACACGATTCTAAGCCAATAAATCAACCCAAAGTTGATCCCAACCATTTATACACCATTAAACCCATATTTAAACATTGATTTCAAGACTAAACCCAAAAATCTAGGTTTTGATATTTATACCCAAAAACCATTTCTTTTACCCACAAATTATGAAATCAAATACAAAAATGACTTATTTAGCAAGATTAAACACTTCCCTCGTATTTGTAGAGGTTGGATCATCCTCGATGTCGCGTTTGGGCCGAGATCTCCAAGCTTTTCTTCCTCTCTCTCTTCCTTTCTTCTTCTTTCTCTCTTCTTTTCTCTTTTCTTTCTCTTTCTCTCAAATGAGAAGGCTTGATCCGTAAGTCTCTTAAACCTTAAAATATAAGTCCCAAATTTTAAATGTTAATACACACTTTAAATGACTCGTTTACTCCAATTCGAGTCAAACTGACTTAAAATATTTCGGAGCCAAAATAAAATCTAATGACAGTCATTTTGACTATCTCGACCCTTCTGGGATTGATGGTGCCCTCAAAGTCACCATCCGGAATACTTTGAAACGTTCTCAATTTTTGGACCTCAATTCCCAAATTTTAAAATTCTCCAATTTAATTAAATTTTATTTTCCCGAAAATTTAATTTCTCAGTCTCTAAAGTCAAGGGTTGTTACAGCCTCTACCCAAAATGGGATTGAGAACCATATTTACAAACTTTTTAAATTCATTCTCTAAAGGGACTTTGACCTCCCGAGCACGTTCGAAATCACTCTCGAATTGGGATATATGTTTAGCCAGACTAGACACCGTATTGGTCAAATCACTCTTTTCCCAGCCCAAAGCTATCAACTGTTCACTCAAAGAAACCTTCAACTTCTCGAGTTGACTTGCTTTTGCCTCAAACAACCTCAAAACCTCTAATTCTCTATCCAAATCTCTCACCCTAAGAGTTAGGTCTTTGTTCAACTTTTTGCTCTTTAGGGTCTTGGCATATAAATCTTTAAATATGATTTAGAACTCACTATCACCATCGCTAGACTACTCGCTCTCTCCATCGCTAGAAACATTCAAATAAACCTCGGGGGCCTCATGTGCATAAGTATCCTCATCGTCGTGAGAAAAACTAGGTGTGCTCACGTGACTAGCAGAAAAGGCAACAAACTTCCAATGTCTCGACTCATCCCCGGAATCTTTCACCTTTTCCTCACTATCGCGAAGAGTGGATGGCATGGAAATCTTTTTGCCCTTTCTCTTTAGCTTATTAGGACACTTAAATTCTCAATGAACTCTCCCCTCACAATCAAAACACTTCTCTTCTTCCTCTTTCTCACCTACTTTCTCATCGCTCTCTTTGGCCTCATTTTTATTTTTCACAAAAACTGTTTTGTTGGAAGAATTTTGTTTTGAAAATTTGAGAAACTTTTTAAAAAAAATCGCAAGAATGGCCATATCAAAATCAGCCTCACCCTCAGAGTACAAAAATTCACTTTCTTTTTCTTCTCTCTCGTGGACACTTCCTCTCCCTTCCTAGACTGGGCTTTAAGTGCTATCCCTCTATCCTTAGGCTTGACAATGTCAAGAAACATGCCAATTTCATATGTTTTGAGGTTTCCTATAAGCTCTTCTAATTTAATACGACTCAAATTACCTAAGGTATTCAAAATAGTCACTTTAGGGATATAACGTTTTGGCAGCGATCTTAAAATCATTTTAACCACTCGTGCATCAGGTATAGGCTCACCAAGATTGAAACTAGTGTTGACAATCTCAGACAAACGTGCATAAAAGTCATCAAAATACTCAATCTCAAGAATGGTAATCGTTTCAAATTGAGTAGTTAAATTTCGATTTTAGACTCTTAAACCGCGTTAGTGCCTTCGTAGGTGAGTTGTAAAATGTCTCATGCTTCTTTAGACATGGTTCACATCATAATACGTCGAAACTCATCGGCGATGACATGTCCAAAAATTGCACTAAGCCCTTGTGAATTAAAAGTTCTCTACCAAAACTCATCCTCAGTTCATTCTGACATAGGTTTTAAGTTCTTGGCATTATTAGCGGTGACAGTGGGAGGAGTCTAGCCTCTTTCACAAATTACCCAAACTCTCTCATCGATTGCTTTAAAATGCGATTTTATACGGGCTTTCTAGTAAGCATAATTAAACCTGTCCAAAATTGGCAACCGATTATATAAGTTTTCATTCGGTAGCATTGCGATAACTTTTAAAAATAAGATTTTTCAAAAAAAATCAATATCACACAAATTTTGCAGAAAAATATGAATTCACAATAAATTAGTGAAACCTGCTCTGATACCAATTTCAAGAGTTTGCCATGTGATATCGATTTAAATAAATTCTCAATTTAAACTTATTTAGCTAGAGTCAATTTTAAACTAAATTAAAGCAGCCCCTAAACATGCAACTACGTGTGTATGTGTATGTGTGTGTGTGTGTGTGTCAAACCATCACAAATAAAATTGTTAACTCTTAGATTTCAAAAAAAAAAATTCGGGTAAAACCTTTATTTCACTATAATACTTACAATGATTATAATGAAATTCGCAATGAGTAAACTACAGAAAACTCACATAGACCGAAGCCTAAAGTCATAAAGAACCGTAGCTCCAATTTAGCCTAGGAATACCCATGAGCACTCCCTATGACACAGTCGACGTCAGCCCAGTACTACCCTCAAGAGAACCAAGATCAGCAATAGAGATCTTCTCTACAAGAGAAACATCAACAAAGATGTGCCTTCAAGTTCCAAAACAATTCACATAAAGTAATTGGGATTTTGTGAATTGAAAAAAAAACGATTAAAATCCTAAAATAGAGAAGATAAATTATTCTGTTAAAGCAGTTTCGTTTATTGAAAATTCGCAGGTCTTCTGATAAAAACGAAGTTGGACTAGCCAATTTATAGAAAATCTAAGGCGGCGCATCGCTCGAACAAGATATCAGTGTCACTCGAATAATGACATGTGCCGTTCAAATGACTTCGCTCGACATAAGGATGTTACTCAAACGAAATTAAATAAAAATTAATTTTTTATTTCGTCTTTAAAAATTCGCCTCAACACTTAGAAAAATATTTTTGACGAAAAACATAAAAAGTCCGCTCAAACACTTAGAAAATATTTAATAAAAACTATCCCAACACTCTAAGTGAAATGATAAGGAATTAAACACAACCTTTACCAAATTTATCTCGCGGAGGCTTGAATGTTAAAGAACTTTGATATTCAGATCCGTCTTGATGCATACTTGATCTTGAACCTTCTTTGACGTTTGTATCATTATACGATATACTCAATTGTTAACGGACAATGTAAAATAATGTCCTTATAGTGATGGTTGGCTTATTTGGGACGTTAAGTTTATTAGGGTGTAAACAACAAGGCAAAGTGTGCAAGTCTAACTAAGGTAGAAGAATCGTTAGGATTTTATTAACTTTACTATCTGGCATTGAGGATTGGATTAGACTAATAGATTAAAGGCCTTAAAGTTTATTTAGTAATTAAATTAAGCAATATATATGTATGTTATGAGAGAGTATATATATATATATATATATATATGGAGACGGCTAACCTACATCATGCTCTATACATCATTCATACATCACACCTAATTGTAGGCCCTAAAGAACTTTTTTTTTCAAATTTTTTATTTTTCTCATGTTCAAAAAATTAGGTCAAAATACATTTTGTAGCTATTTTTAAAAAATGCACAAAAAACTGCTTAAAATACCTTATTTATAAGGGTCTACACCAGCAGTTTTTTGTGGATTTTTGTAAAAATATCTACAAAATGTATTTTGACCTAATTTTTTGAATATGGGTTGATTAGAAGGTTAATTTCAAGAGTAAAATAAAAAATTGGAGAAAAAGTTTCTTAGGACCAAGAATTAGGTGTGATGTATACATCATGATGTAGGTGAGCCTTCCTCATATATATACATATGTGTGTTTGTGTGTGTGTGTTTATGTGGACATATCCTTATTTATAGTGAATCTATCGATTTGGATTGCGTTCGACATTGGGACCGGGTACCACACGCAACGCAATGTAGGTCATTATTTTAGATCATAAGATTAGGAGTCCCCGCTTCATGATGGGAGAAGTGGGATGACCCATTCCATCTACAATGTCTGTGAATGGGCAGAGTAGGTGGTGACACAACCTTATTATCACCCCACTTATGGTTTTTTGTTTAAGTCCGTTAGGTGAGGGACTCTAAACTTTCCAATAGAAGCACAAGGTGGACATCGAGGGTAGAGGTCTTCCTTATATATATATATATATATATATATATATATATATATATATATATATATATATCTGTCCAACAAACCTCCTAGCAACATACATAGCATCATACCCATTTTTTAAAATAGTAAAAAAAATAATTTTCAGATGATATTTTTTTATATGGGTTCATGATATTTCAATCTGCCCTTGTAAAAAATTCAACTGAAAATAATATTTTTTGTTATTTTTAAAAAATAGGTAAAAAAAACTAACAGTCTTTACACTATATAACTGTTAGATTTTTTACCGATTTTTTAAAAATAACAAAATTTTTTATTTTGAGCTGAATATTTTAACAGGGACACATTGAAATATTATAAACCCATATAAAAAAATATCAACTCAATTTTTTTTTTACTATTTAAAAAAAAATAGGTATGTTCATAAGTATGTTTAATAAGGTATGTTGGAGAGTCTGACTCTCTCTCTCTCTCTCTCTCTCTCTCTCTCTCTCTCTCTCTCTTCCTCTATCTCCTTATATATATATTATGTAAGAATTAATTTAGTATAACGATAGAATTTAATAATTAACATTATAGCATGTTAGGTACTTTATGTAGTTTACTTGTATGTCTCTTGTGAGTGACAATGCGGGGTAGGTATTTGGATTGTATTCTTACATGTGTTTTTAGTTACATTCATTTGTCCTGGGTATGTGGTTGTGAACTATCCCTTATGGTACTTGGATACTAATCATTTTAATTAAAAGATATTTAAATAGGCATAGCATTACGTTTATGAGGCTAGGAATACGTTAATAAAAATATAAGTGTGAACTTTTGGGTAATATCCTATTTAGGTTATTAGTATTGTTCTATGGTAGTTATTCATTACGGATAATCCTTAATTGTTTAAATATCAAGACATATAGAATATTTAGGCCTTGGGTTGTAACATGCACGTAATGTTGCACTTAGGTGAGATGTGAGATACTCATTGCATGTGAGAGTCGATGGGTGGCACAAATTGTAAATTGACTGCATCATTATTTATCAATATTGAATGTTAATTCTTATAACTTTAGGGTGATGACCCAAATTATAAAATATTTTCCCACCAAGTACTAATATTATTATATAAACATGCCAATAGGACTGAGCGGTCATACTTGCTATTAGCGTTATTGTGGTGATCAAACTTGGTATTCGTAGAGTTCGAGTCGTTGCGTTATTATAATCACCAGCATCTTTAGGGTTATGTGAAGGGTTATATTTGTTCTCTATTTTTATTTTAGTTGGGATTATGTAGTTAAAGGAAGTTTAGTTTGACTCTTTCATTCGGTTGACCAATTGTAATCAGAGGTTTTTATATAGTGGATCCAATTTTCACAGTTTAGTATTTTTGTTCATCTTCTCTTATTGAATCCTTTATTGTGTTGATTTTAGTTTATTATGGTTTTTAGTTTACACTGATGCTGAAAATGATATAAATTTTTAGACATCTCCAGTATTTGATGCGGGTCCTAATCATCCAGGAGTGGAAAATCACGGGTTATCACAAATTCTTTTAATGATCTGAATCCAATCGTGTCTCTAATAAGTTTATTATTAATTGATTTTTAATATCGATCTTAAGTTGGTCCATATATATATATATATATATATATATATGTGTGTGTGTGTGTGTGTGTGACCTTGTATAAATTTATATATATATGTACCTGAAAAATCATGGGGCATGAGACAGATTGCCTTAGCTCAAAGAAAGTATCCTCAAAGAATGGGTTTCTATTTATGTCTAGGTAGACTTTTCATTTTGTGACAAAATGTAACACCTTGTAAATTTTAAATCAGAATTTAATTAAATTAATTCGAAATTCGAAAAAATAAAATTTTTGGATTAAATATTTTTAGCGATTTAAAATGTTGGGATTTAATTATGGCAAGTAGGATTATAATTGGAATTGAAATTGGGGGCAAAATTGGTATTTGATTAATATATACGATTTTTGGGGCTTCCTTGGCTAGTAGTCAGGAGTGAATCAGGGCGGTGTCATTTTAGTTTAATTAGAATTCTAACTCCACTTAAACTCTAATCCATTTCTATAATAAATTAATTCGGGGTTAGGACTTTTAAACCATATTTTCACAAACTCTAATAGCAGTAGTCCCATATAATGTTCATCTTCTTCTCCCTACAAACCCTAGCCCCAAATTTATCAAGTTTCAACTCAAGATTTGAAGGCTTAATCGGTGTTTTATCAAGATCGTCTAAGAATCAATCTTTCTTAAAATTTTTAGAGGATTAAAACTGTATAATCAGAATTTCTAAAATGAATTTCCAGCAGGCATGAATACTTCTATTCTCTCTCTTTAGTATTATGCGTTTTAGATGTTGCCTAAACCTTAATTTTCATATTTTTCTTAAAACAAATTAGCAACCTTAATTAGGGAAAGTGAAAACTAATTTGGGACTGTTTTTCTTAAAAATCTTAATCTGAATTAATACTTATAACCCTTGTGTGCTTAGGGTAGCGGTTGGATTTTGGGTAATATAGGTATAGGTTTACATATAAAAACCATGTCATGACCTCGACCCGAAAATAGTAGGGAACGAGTGTCTTGACATGCCACCAAGGCATCCAATATTCTGGCGTTAAAATTTTTCTTTTAAAATATATGTAGCGGAAGTATAATCACATGGTTATGAATCATAAAATACTGATAGTGAAGGAATTACATCATCAGAGCTTTCTAAAGGGAACTTCATTTGTATATCAATGAGTTACAACTTGACACATAGAGCTAAACATGCTCTATCTAATTAAACAAACCTCTACTTAAGCTAACAAAAAGAGATTTAAAAGCTAAATCTTCAATATAGTCCTTTTTTGTTCCATCCACGAGCTTAATTATTTCCTGAAAAATGGTTATTTATAAAACGTCGGCTAAAAGCCGAATGAGATTCAATCTCCATACATTCCAGGGTTTTTCAGAAAATTGATACCTATTCAATTTAGAACAAAAGGTATATACATAGAGATAGGAATTACAAGTAATATATATAAAGTAAACGACAATTTATATATTAAGAATAAACAGTTCATAACAGAGCAGATAAAACAATTGAGCATATGTCAATTATTCAGTTTTAATGGCCATGTACGCTCTAATACCCAGACAGATAGTGTTACAAAAATTTTCCACCCGGTAACATCACAGACAAATAATCATGATGTCTAAAATAATGCCTTATTTAGGGCACACCAGCGATAAACCAGCTGGGAATTTTACTACCCAAATATTTCCACCCGGTAGTCAAGGCCAATATAGTAAGAGAGTTTCCATAGGCCGAATCAGTAATTTCAGAATTCAAATCAGATGTTTATATGGAGAGATATAAACATATAACAAAAGACGGAATCATCGGTATCAGATGCATTTTGAGAATAAAATCATTTCACAAAATATACATAGTTTGCATAATTTAATATAATCAAAATGCACAAGAATTTCATAAAGTACTCACCTAAAATAAGGGCTCGAAAATACAAATATTGAGTCTTAGATCACACGTTAATCTAATAAATACAATAAAGGTTTAATTACGTACTCTAAATAAACCCAATTCTAAATATTGTGTTTTAATCCTAAAATAACTTGCAGTAAACAGTTACTAAAACCATTTTCTCAATTTTTTTATATTCATTCATCGTATTTAAAGAATTCAATTCATAGTTCTTCCTAATCAGTCGGTTCCCAGTAGAGATGGAGGGTCACAGGAGCACCACTTAAATATCATCTCATCTAGACAGAACATTTTCGAATTTATTCCAAGTAGAGATGGAGGGTCACACAGGCACCACTTAAATACCATCTCAACTAGACAGAATTTCACCGAGACTGACTTTGGAATTACTTAAATGAGATTCCATAATAGCGATCAATTACTTACAAAAATCATTTTAAAAAGCGTATATATATTTTCAAACAAGTTGACATATTTTGAAAATAAAATCAATTTAGATTGTTTCCTTTGATTAGTGGAGCGTTTAGTGTATTTTCCCAGCATAACCATTAAGTAAAGCTACAAAGCACGAAATTAAAACTATAAATATGCATTACAACATTTAAATAAAATCATACCTACGAAACGAATTCTTTCTTCAAAATTATAGAACTCCTTCTTAAGATATTTCCCAAGCTACCACTCTTTCTTACTATAATTCTCAAGGAATTGGTGTGAGTTATAAATGATCCCAAAGGCCCTATTTATAGGTTTCCAAGGATATTACGGTGTTGACACGTGTCAAATGACTAAGTTTTTTGGAGTGGTGATTCAACTCCGAGGTGTCGCGTGCCGGAGTGGTCTTGCAGTGTTAATATCACCAAATGATGACAAGTGTTTTATCTTTCTCTCTAAAGACGACATGTGTAAGGTGAAGGTGACCAGCACGTGGTGGAAAGGTGATAAGGGTATAAGGGTGATTTCACACATGAAGCGTATTTTGGTAATTTTACACTATATATTTTTAATATTCCTTATAGGTCCTTGAAAATATTTTATTTACAAAATGGCCCTTTTTATATTTTTATTTTAGCCCCTTAAGTTTCATAAATTTATATTTTTTACCCCTAAACTTATTATTTACCTTAAGATATGTCATATGACTTTGATTTGATCCAATTTACAGTTGATTCTTCATATTTAAAAAAAATGGGGTTTGTTATATTGATAGCCAATAATACCACATATCTAATAATACAACATCTATAAGATAATAAGTAACACATGAGTGTAAAAATAAACTATATATATATGAGCATATAAAAGTGGGGTCATTACAAACCATATTAAATTGATTTAATTTGAAATGAGATATGGACAACCACATAAAATTATGTAAGTATGATTAAAATGAATTATTATTGTGTACTTCATATGTTTGCATGATGTTAAGATTATATTTGTTGAATAAAAATTATTGTGTTAATTGCGACGATGGATCAATTAAATTTATTTAAGATTAATTTTGAATATATGCAAAATTGTGCATTTGTTGATAAATTGGATTATACGACATATTGTTTTACTTATATTCGACATTGCGGAGATGATGGGATTTTGGGTAGTATGCTCTCACCCAAATTTTTAGACAATTTGTTAGGTAAGGGACTAGTTCGTATGCCTTAGTTGCAGTTAACACTTTCTAGATATGAGACTAGATAGTGTATATTTTTATCGATAGGATATCCCCGGGTGGGGTTGATTTTTGGTATCGTTACTTTGATTTGGATAGCCTAGTTGCGAGACTAGGAAGAGGTTAATTGACAGAAAATCATCCTATAAAATAGAATAGGACGCGGTTGTGTTTTGAAGACCTCTAGGTATGGGACTAGGGGTAAGTTTGAGGTCTATGCTATATAATACGGTGGGGCTAGAATAAAAGAATGAGAAAATGAGATGATGAGAAAGTTAAAAAATTGAGAATTAATACCTAAGATAATAAACGGGTAGTAAAATGAATTTACGGTGTGAGTATGTGCAGGGTTCACACTTAAATGGGCCAATTGGCTATAACGACGTGGGTGTGTGTTGGCGTCACGAGTATGTGCGGGCTAACAGTTAAACAGACTGATGGGCTATAGTGATGTGTCATACGTGAAACCTCATGAGTATGTGCAGAACTAACAGAATACGGGTTAACTGGTTATAGTGAGGGGAATGGATGTGATGTGTAGAACTATAAACGTGCCAAGAGTGTGTGCAGGATCGATAAGGGGTCAACTGGTCATATTGGTGTCGGATGAATTAAAATAATTAAATAATTAAAATGAGTAAGGGTAAGAATGAAATTGTAAATAATAATGTTATTGGAATATTTGGGCTTACACTTTAGGGTGCATTAGTCGTATGGTAGATTGTGGTAGTTTACATTAATTCACTCGTTAATTAGTTGTCTCGTTTAAATTAAAATATTATATTGTGATATTTATAATGTATAATGCTACTATATGGGTTCACGGATCATAATTAAGGAGAGTAGCTTGTATTCATGCGGTGATCTCTGACCCATTCTGTTGAATAAAATTTTCGGTTTAGTGCTAGAATAGCTGCATAAGAGTAATTGGAGATCTTTTGGAGGTACAACTAGATTTTTTTAGATGATTTAGTTTTTTAGATTTATTTTCCTCTCCATCTAATTTTATGGATTCGGTGGGTCATTCGACTCCACAACTGTTTACGATGATATTCAGATATTTATACTTGGATCATTTTATTCGGATTTATGTTTATTGGAGATTGGATTTATTTGGAGATTAACATGGTGATGGATTTTATTATTGCATGAATGGTTATTTTATTTGGATCAATTTAATTATTATTTCGTGGAATGAATTTTATATGTCTCATATCTCTCACATGCTAAGAATGATTACTTATTTAGAAATGCTCGGCGTAGTTTGACGGCGATGGCTGGCCACCTCGTGTCAGATTCCGCGGGGTGTTACACAAAAATTTATCAACAAATGAGCATATAGCCAATGAAATTAATGAAATCAAGAACTTGTGTTAATCTAAAGTTGAGTTAAATGTGCTCTAACACAAACAATGTGACTGAACTTAGATTTGCGATTGACCAAAATTAGTCCAAATCCAAAATTAAAACCTGGAAATGAATAACTTACATGTATCTTAACTTCAAGAACGTGACTGATCTTAGGTTTGCGATGTGTTGATTGTGAAATGGGTTATCGATTTCCAATTAGGTTATATGATGGAAAGGGGTTGCCACCATTGTCGATGTTGACTCCGACAACCATAAGTTTCAATGGGATATGATGACTATTTTTACTCAATTAACTTAAAGACACAAAGAATGACCCACATTAGATATCAAATGGATTAGGACTGCAAGATATTAGTGGCAACGATTATTATGAAGTGTATTGTTGTCGACAATATGCCACTTTAACCCATCTCTGCTGATCAGATTTTATCTATCTTAATCATTCACTTGGTTTATCCACCATTATTTGTCAACACAACACCCCTATTTGATGTTACATATTTCTTCTCCTTTCTTTCTTTAAAAAATCAATGTTTCTTTATTTTAAGTTGGTTCGTATATTGCATGTGATTTTTCTATTAGATTCAATTTCGTCTTTTGATCCAATCCGATTACATTTATAATGCCCTTGACCCTTAATTACTTTCATTTTGTATTTTTAATGGTAGTATCTAAATTGTAATTTCAACTTACTTATTAATTATCAGCTCATCATTCTCTTGGAAAATGATGAAAAATTGACTATTGTCTTGTGTAGTTTTAAATCTTCTGATTTTTCCTCATTTGGGAACTTTTACTGATCATGTGACTACGTAATATGCGAAAGGGAAAATAAAAATGGGGCTTTTGGGTTTTGGTCCTAGTTATTAAGAATTATTAGCTGCCGATCTCAAGCATTTTAATTTTTTGTTGCCAGTCCTATTCAACCAAATACAACCAATCACAAATTAGAATAACTTCCACTCACATTCAACTAACTGCTGTAGCTATTCACTCGTGGGACTGATGACAAAACAAAAAAACCCATGGGATCAGTTCCATTAAAATTCCATTAAAAGATAAGAGGAAATACATTGTCTTCCAAGTTCATTACCTTGAAATGAAATGACAACACTATTGATATCACTACACCAAATCTGCACTATTGTCAAGGTCATTGACCCTGACAAATTCAACTTGTCAAGTTCAATGACCGTGACATTTCGAGGCGAGACAAATTTTTTTATCATGGTCGTGTCACGGTCGTGTCGCGGTCAATGACCGTGACACGTTTGTCACGGTTTAAAACCGTGACAAAGTCGTTACCCTATTTAAAAAAATTGTCGTGGTCATTGACCATGACACGTCCGTGACAACCTTTTCTCACGGGCTTGTCACGGTCATTGATCGTGATAATTCTGGACAGAATTTAAAAAAAAAATCTGCTGGGCAGTATGGCCACTGCCACTACCTAGCAGTATATTTGTACTTGTTATAGCAACGTTGTACCTGTTCCAAACATCATATATCCAAACAAACTAAAGATAATGCAAATATATATTCATGACGATATAATCCAAATATTCAAAATAGAAATAATATACATGACGATATAATCCAAATATAATTAAAATGGACAAACTTAAAAATAATGTTACTACATGTCTTGGGTAAAACTGAGGAGGTGAGTAGGCCACACGACATACGAATTGACGCACCCACTAATATACGTCATGCCGCATTGTTCGCGCAACAACAATAGGGAGTTCTCCTTCTCGGGTATGACATGCATGACGAGCACCCTGGACTCCATCTCTTGAAGCGCACGTCCATGAACTATTCCACCCTCGACGATATTCGGGTCCCTCAACCCCCGCCCTATCCGCTGGCCATCAAATACGTCCAATATGAACACGCTCGACCAACCAAGTGTCGACATTGTTCTATTGAAGGGCGCCAAATAGGGAAGTGGATCATCGAAGTACGAACGTGTCGGTGATGAAGCAGCGAGGTCCACATCCTCGTCATCCTGCGCCTCGTCCTCCCGCACCTCCTCCTCCACCGCCTTCGACTTCCCTTTTCCTTTCCCTTTTCGGTCTCCGCCCAACGTACGCTTCATGAATGCGTACATATCTTGGACCGTCGCCTCCAAACGGGACAGCTTCGCGTCGTGTGAATCCACCGTTCGAGCCAACCCGGTGTCGCTCGTCTCCAATCCGATGATCCTAGATTTGGCCACTCGCGAGCTCACCCCCTTGTCCTCCCCTTGCGATCAGAGCCAAGCACTTGGCTGAGTGCATCTGTGGAAAAAGATGCCTTGTCGGCATCAGACTGCGACTCATGCACTTCCTTAAGCTTTGCCTGAAACAACA
Organism: Sambucus nigra; assembly: GCA_949130495.1. Lineage (NCBI taxonomy): Eukaryota > Viridiplantae > Streptophyta > Magnoliopsida > Dipsacales > Adoxaceae > Sambucus > Sambucus nigra. The sequence goes on along the minus strand of OX422223.1, from coordinate 84,807,618 downwards.
AAAAGCACATGATTAGTAAAATAAGTAAACTAAAAAATTATAACGTAATTAACAAAAATTAAACTGTCGGATTACTTACAATCGTGGCCGTGACGCTCGGGGACACCTCCTTGTCCTTCCCCTTCTTCGTCCGAAGAGCCACATAAGTATCGAGCCTATGTGGCTTACCCCCTGGCCCACTCCCTAACCCCCTGAAATAAAATAAAGTAAAGTAAAATTAGTATCGGCCCCGCAAAGTAAGATAATGAAGAATAATATATTTCTGTAGTTATAGAAAAATTAAATCTTACCTGCATCCTATGCTCCACCGCGGCGTAAGAGGTCCGACCGGAGTAGTGCAAGTCCGTCTTTTTTGCTCGATTTTCCCGCCCCGATTGGCGAGATGCCAATTGTCGATCCTCGATCTCATTGTCAATGAACTTCTGCCATTGTGCCAATGAGATTGGCTCCTTGGGGGGGGGACAGATTCACGCCATTGGATAATCGACTCTCGTGTTTTCCCAAAGTACCGTGCCCGCATATTTTTTTTCCATGACTTGAGTTGCTCCCTAATCTGCTCAAACACGGGATCGCGTAGCTTTGGATCCAAGTTGAATTGTTCCTGTCCAACAAATACAATGTTAGTTGCGAATAAATATAAATATAAATATAAATATGAAATTGAAATTGAAATTGAAATTGAAATTGAAATATAAATATAAATATTCATATAAATATAAATATAAATATATTACCTGTAGTGCTGCCCAAACAGCTAACTTGAGCTCATATGACACCTCCTTCCAACTCATAAACCCCGGGCCGATGGCCGTCTTTAGCAGCTCGAGGGATCTCGCTAATAGCTCCGATTTGTTCTCGACGGTAATCCTAAATTTTCCATATTTGGGGAGCCTAGGGGCGGAGGAGCCCTCGTCGCCTCCGCTACCACCGAGCCCAGACAACATCATCATAAACAGCATCATCATCTTCGCCTTAATATCTGAAGGAGACATTTTTGCTGTAAAAAAATGTTATTAGTACAGATAAAAAAAATTGTTAATAGTACACATACACACACCCCTACCCCACCCCCACCACACACACGCACACGTCATGCCACTTTTAAAACTAACCAACCCAACATTTCATCAATTAAACTAATTATTAATTTACTTGCATCTAAAACTATACAATTAAAATTACAATTAAAGCTATACAATTTCTTAATTAAAGATATACAATTGTTAAAATTGCCCCTCCACACCCCTCACACCCCACCCCCACCCCCACCCCCACCACACCCCTTTCCCCCTCCCCCCGCCACGCACACACCTACGCATGCACACACCCCACCCCCACCACCCCACCCCCACCACGATCGTGACAACTACATTTATTGTTTATCAATAAAATTATGACATGAGATAATTATAATTGGAGCATAAATTTCATTATCATAAAGGAATAAATCCAACCAAGTACAGAGATTCTACAAATTAATGTGAGAATTAAATTTAAGACTTTCTAACAAAATGCATGTGTATGAATTCTACATAGTTGGGCACGAAAGTAACTAATGATATTCCTAAAAACATACAATTGGCAACATTTTGTGAATTTACTAAACTTTATATAATATTATCAAATTCTGTTAAAAAATTATCTAGGGTTTTACCTAATTGAATTAATTTCATGAATTAAATTATTATCAATTTAAATATTTATATAATTAAATTTAACATATGAATTCTAGAACTTTTCTAACATTTACACAATTCTAACAATCACTAACCTTGCATTCATACTAAGGTTTACATAGTTTTAACAAATTATAACAAAATATTATCATATTTTTAGTTAGAAAACTCCACTCCCACCCCCACCCCCTCCCCCCACCACATTTTTGGATATTATTTTTGGATATTATTTACATTTACATTTTTGGATATTATTTTTGGAAATTTATAGAAAATTACTTATTTATTTACATTTTTAACCCCTACCCCCACCCTGCCCCACCCCCCCCCCCCCCCACACACACGCACATATATACACACATACACACATATATATACACACAAACATATATATAAATTGAAGAGAGAGAGAGAGAGAGAGAGAGAGAGCAGCGTCGAGAGACAGAGAGACGGAGGGAACGGCGGTAAGGGAAAAAAGAAGGGGGAGAGGGTTTTTGCTGTAAACATTGTCACGGTCGTGTCAAGGTCATTGACCGTGACAATTATTTAAAGAATTGTCACGGTCATTGACCGTAACAAGTCCGTGACAAGTAAATTTATCACGGCCTTGTCACGGTCAATAACCGTGACAATTCTTTATCACGGCCGTGTCAAGGTCAATGACCGTGACATAAAATGCGTATTTTTTGTCACGGTCAATGACCTTGACAAGGGTGACCAGCTGAAAGGTGACAATTTGGCCATTTTGGTGTAGTGTATCAAACCCTTTATCATTTAATTAACCACTCACAAGCACTTAACTATGAGCTTTCGTTTGCACGATCTCATGATTACCATCCCTAAATACACTTACATATGAGTATTTGTCAGTGCTAAAATTCCTTCCATCATTAACAAGCCAAATTTTTTCTCACATAGTAAATATGTAAAAGTAGAAAAATGGAACCCCCTAAAAGAAAAAAAAATGGTCAGAGAGAAAGAGTGTAAAACCTGCTACAACACTTTAAAAAACTAAAAACTGAAAATTTTCAATAATTAATAAAGAAAAATGTCACACAAGTTTATTATCGTGACTTGGAACCAAAACTTTAATAATTCTATATTTTAAATCTTTGATATGTACTTTGGAGAATTAGATGGTGACTTGGAAGTTCTTTAGCACCATTTCAGGTGCGCTAATATTTCTTTGATCTTCACCATATCCACATATTATCTAAAATTGGAACTTTCTTCCCCCTTTCCCAAACACCCCTTCGCTTTTCCTCAAATCATTTTATTGTAATCTTTTATTTTATTAATCATTTTCTTTTTAAATCTTTAGTTACTTGGGCTTTATAAGGTTGCAACAAAATTATTAACGTCAAAGAAAGAAAATCAATTGCTTTAATATTAGACAATGCTTCGAAAATTAAAACCGTTGATAAGAAGAAGACAAAGTCGGAGTATCAAATTCAGACGTTGGCTACTTTAGCACCACTATCGTCTTCATTGTCTTAATCGGGCTGGTGCTTTCAAATATTTGTTGGGAGTCTCATAATTGGCAAAAATTGAATTTGAATCGACACACACACACACACACACACACACACACACACACACACACACACACACACATATATATATATATATATATATATATATATATATATATATATATATATATATATATATACACTTGGGAATGCCCGTGCCTGAAGGCACAACGAAAAATTTCAAAGTGCATAATCGCAAAATGGCAAAAATTTTCAAAGTACGTAATTAAAAAAAAAGAAAAAAATTTCGTTCCCGAACAAAATAAAGTTTACTTTAAAAAATTAATCATAGTTTCCTAAGTCGTGCACTTCATGACTCCAACTCGTATGCCTACAACACTTCTTGCATTGTCGCACAAGCAATAAATATTAGTCAAGATGATGAAAGTTATATGTAAATATAACAATATTTGACATTAGTATGATAAAATTGTCACTAAATGATACAACACATTTATCACCCTAACACGTATGACATTGTATCAATCTTCAAAGACAATCAATAGACACATTTAAAAGAAAGATTAAAGTACGTGCTTGTTCCATCAGCACGCACATATTAAATCTCGATGTATACCTCCATATCACGCAACATAACATTTTATGTATACGTAACCATTTTGAAGTGATATTTAACTCATAAGACATAGAGAGTCCCATATGTTTATGAACATAAACATAAGAGTCATACACCGACTCTCATTTTTCGACTAATTGGGTGCGACTCACTGACCTGTCGCACCCGTATTCGATCATATTTGGAACACGTTTGACCCCATTGGTGTGGAGTCTAAAGATGAGCCAATACGGGTACGACACACTAGTAAGTCACACCCAATGAGTCAAAAATAAGAGTCGAGCTATAATTATTGTAAACATAATTCATTTATCAAGTACATGAAGCATTTTAGGTGCACTGAATAATTTATCAACATGTGACAGAATAATTAATGAATTCATAATGATACAAAAATAATCAAAATTATAAATTTACTTTACACCACATAAACTACCATTATAAATGGATTAATCACCATGCACATCTGCTAAAAGAACAACTTAATTTCAATCCTCATAGTTATTGAGTCCCCAAAGTAATAATATGTAATTTTCTCTATATAATATTGTCACACCCCACCTAATTATGGCGTCGACCACCAACAAAACTAAGTCGGGCGTGAGTAAATAAAATACCATTCTTAGCATGAGACAGATATGAGACATAAATAAATCAGTCCATAAGATAAATAATTGAATCAACCTTAAAGGATCATAAACAACTAAGCGATAAAAGATCGATCACATGCTAACTTCGAAAATCCAATCTCCAATAATGATTAATTAAAATCTTAAAAAAAGATCCAACTCCGAATAACTGAAATAAATCCCATAAACAACTTTGGAACCGAATGGCCCAATAACTCTCTAAACTGAGTCTCATAATGAAATACGACTGAAAGGAAAGTCTAAGCTAAAACAAAACAACAAAGTAAATCCTCTCCAGCTGCACCTCCAAATGATAATCTCCAAAAATCTTATGCAGCTTCTCCAATTCTAATCCTGAAAAATATTAGTTAACGCATGGGTCAGAGCCAAAGCCCCGAGCAAGAATACACACTACTCCCCTCAAATAGGATCTTTGAATCTAGACAATAGCATTATACGCAATAAATATCACAATAGAATATTTTAAATTAAACGGACTAATTTAAACGCGATAAATATAAACTACTAACTACCTATAAAAAATCCCATTTATAAAGGCATACCAATATGATTTTAAATTCCCAAGTCCCACGCTGTTAATATAATTAAATTAACCAAATTTTATTATAACCTCATTTTATTATGGCGGACCTCCCGCCTCGGGTGATTTCTCCACCAAAATACACATCCCCTCGTCAAAACGTCGGCTCGCCCGTTTAAACTGTCGGCCCTCACTGATTGACAAGGTTCCACACACGACACAACATAAAACGCCGGCTGGCCCGTTTAAACTGTCAGCCCTCGCTGATTATGTCGCCAATATATTTTAATACCCGTCTTATTATCTTAGGTATTAGTTCTCAATTTTTCAATTCATAATTTATAAGCACCCCACCCTTTAATCGATGTGAGATCCTCAAAATACCCTTTAGTCCCCTACCTAAGGGTCCCCAAGTTATCAAAACGTCCTAACCTATGTATAGGAGGATTTTCTAACATAAATCATAACCTAGTCTCATACCTAGACTAGCGTAACGAGGATAAAGTAATAAAAATCATTCCACCCCCAACACAATAAAACCGTGATAATTTTGCCTCACTAGTTCCATTCCTAGAAGACATTCTAAAATATAGGAAGAGCAATAATATCCAACAACCCATCGTCACAATGATATTTAATAATACCAACAAGTCATACCAACAAGAATAATTAATCAACGTATAAAACTACGCATGATAGTCCAATTCAATTAAATCTTTAATTTAATTATCACAACGTCAACAGTACCCAAATAATCTCATTTAATTATTTTAAATTAAATATACCAAGTTTTCATCATATATACATCAAAAACAAAATTTTATTATCTCTACATGTATTACATGTGTTATACGCAATCAAAAATTATTTATTTTAAAACTAGGGTTTTTCTACATGCAACCTACACCAATATAACCCAAAATCACTCATGAATCCTATGTACCCAAAGGGTTATGAATATTATTCAGATTAAAAGATTTTATAAAAATAGCCCCATAATTAGTGTCCGCTTAGTCTAATTAAGTTACTAATTATTTTTAAGAAAACATGTAATTAAGTGTTTAGGCGACACTTAAACGCATAATACTAAAGGAAAAGAATAGACTATTCATGCCTGTAAAGATCGTGTTGAAAATCTGATCAGAAATCTGAATTCCTTGTGAAAAATTAGCAAAAGAGGGTTCTTGAACCAACTCGATTAAACTCCAATTAAGCCTCCCAAAACTTGTGACAAAAACATTGATAATAAAGAAGGTTGATGATTATGGGTGAGAGAAAAAATATTTGGAAGTGTTTTCTAGTGAAAAACTGGGAAAAATTGATTATGAGAAGTCCCCCTACGGATTAACAAGGTTATATAGTGATTAGGAGTCCTAATCCTACACAAATACTAAAAATAGCTTACTGCTCATATTTTCTGGGAGGGTCGATCGATCTATCCCCAGTCGTCGATCGATCGATCATGCCTAAAATCTGACAGTTCGTCCAAAAAAATTATAAGGGACAAAAATTGTAAAATCAATATAAAATCCATTTTAACTCCGATTTTAATTCCGCTTGAAGTTTTATTCTTCTAAAATCATAACCAACATATTTAGCCAATAAAAAATATTAAATTCAAAATTTTATTTTTTCTCAAAAATTCCAATTAATTAATTAAATTAATTAATAAAAACACAGGGTATTACATACTTCCCCACTAGCAAAGAATTTCGTCCTCGAAATTAGACGAAGCATACACATCAACGCATAAATCTCACAAAAATAAAATAAGGCTCACATATGCCTACCCATGGAATGCCATGATTGGGCTCCCATACGCCCAATCCTACGCGCACCTACCCCACGAACAACAAAATAACATATATTGCCTATATGCATACGCATAACTATGAAAATAACGTCGTACCACACGCTCTCATAAATCCCCCACTCGATCCTATAACCGAAAGTCATAAAAATGCTAACGTTCTCAAATTAAATCTCAATATCAAAAATCAATACATACGATATCTAACATCTGTACTAAAATCTCCAAAATAATTATCGTCTCCAATATCCATTTTAAGGACCCTCACATTAAGCTTACTATTTCTAAACTCAATGCCTACATGTCCTTAACTTAAAACTTCACATCTCCAAGAAACACATCTAACACGTATGCTAGACCCTCTACCTTAAGAAGTATGAATCAACAAAGGGAATCAAAGATCGGCAATACAGAAAACAAAAGGAATCATAACCTAAGAGACCTAAGACCATACTCTGATACCATCTGTCACACCCCGCCTAATTCTGGCGCCGACCTCCACCAAAATTAAGCCGGGCGTGAGTAAATAAAATACCATTCCTAGCATGAGACAGATATGAGACATAAATAAATCAGTGCATAAGATAAATAATTGAATCAACCTCAAAGGATCATAAACAACTAAGAGATAAAAGATCGATCACATGCTAACTTCAAAAATCCAATCTCCAATAATGATTAATTAAAATTTGAAAAAAAAGATCCAACTCCGAATAACTGATATAAATCCCATAAACAACTTTAGAACCGAATGGCCCAATGACTCTATAAACTGAGTCTCATAATGAAATACGACTGAAAGGAAAGTCTAAGATAAAGAAAACAACAAAGTAAATCCGCTCCAGCTGCACCTCCAAATGATAATCTCCAAAATCTTATGCAGCTTCTCCAATTCAAATCCTGAAAAAGATTAGTCGATGCATGGGTCAGAGCCAAAGCCCCGAGCAAGAATACACACTACTCCCCTCAAATAGGATCCTTAAATACAGACAATATCATTATACGCAATAAATATCACAATAGAATATTTTAAATTAAACGGACTAATTTAAACGTGACAAATATAAACCACTAACTACCCGTAAGAAATCCCATTTATAAAGGCACACCAATATGATTTTAAATTCCCAAGTCCCACGATGTTAATTTAATTAAATTAACCATCTTTTATTATAACCTTATTTTATTATGGCGGTCCTCCCGCCTCGGGTGATTTCTCCACCAAAATACACATCCCCTCGTTAAAACGTCGGCTGGCCGGTTTAAACTGCCGGCCCTCGCTGATTGACAAGGTTTCACACATGACACAACATAAAATGCGGGCTGGCCCATTTAAACTGTCGGCCCTCGCTGATTATGTCGCCAATATATTTTAATACCCGCCTTATTATCTTAGGTATTAGTTCTCAATTTCTCAATTAACAATTTTTAAACACCCGACCCTTTAATCGATGTGAGATCCTCAAAATACCCTTTAGTCCCCTAGCTAAGGGTCCCCAAGTTATCAGAATGTCCTAACCTATGTATAGGAGGATTTTCTAACATAAATCATAACCTAGTCTCATACCTAGACCAGCGTAACGACGATAAAGTAATAAAAATCATTCCACCCCCAACACAATAAAATGGTGATAATTTTTCCTCACTAGTCCCATTCCTAGAAGGCATTCTAAAATATAGGAAGAGCAATAATATCCAACAACCCATCGTCACAATGATCTTTAATAATACCAACAAGTCATACCAATAAGAATAATTAATCAACGTATAAAAGTACGCATGATAGTCCAATTCAATTAAATCTTTAATTTAATTATCACAGCGTCAACAATACACAAATAATCTCATTTAATTATTTTAAATTAAATATACCAAGTTTTCATCACATATACATCAAAAACAAAATTTTATTATCTTTACATGTATTACATGAGTTATACGCACCCAAAAATTATTTATTTTAAAACTAGGGTTTTTCTACATGCAACCTACACCAATAAAACCCAAAATCACTCATGAATCCTACGTACCCAAAGGGTTATGCATATTATTTAGATTAAAAGATTTTATAAAAACCACCCCATAGTTAGTGTCATATTTTTCTAATTAAGTTACTAATTATTTTTAAGAAAACATGTAATTAAGTGTTTAGGCAACACTTAAACGCATAATACTAAAGGAAAAGAATAGACTATTCATGCCTGTAAAGATCGTGTTGAAAATCTGATCAGAAATATGAATTCCTTGTGAAAAATTAGCAAAAAAGGGTTCTTGAACCAACTCGATTAAACTCCAATTAAGCCTCCCAAAACTTGTGACAAAAACATTGATAATAAAGAAGGTTGATGATTATGGGTGAGAGAAAAAATATTTGGAAGTGTTTTCTGGTGAAAAACTGGGAAAAATTGATTATGAGAAGTCCCCCTACGGATTAACAAGGTTATATAGTGATTAGGAGTCTTAATCCTACACAAATACTAAAAATAGCTTGCTGCTCATGTTTTCTAGGAGGGTCGATCGATCTATCCCCAGTCATCGATCGATCGATCATGCCTAAAATCTGGCAGCTAGCCCAAAAAATTATAAGGGACAAAAATTGTAAAATCAATATAAAATTCATTTTAACTCCGATTTTAATTCCGCTTGAAGTTTTATTCTTCTAAAATCATAACCAACATATTTAGCCAATAAAAATTGTTAAATTCAAAATTTTAGTTTTTCTTGAAAATTCTAATTAGTTAATTAAATTAATTAATAAAAACACGGGGTGTTACAGATATGTACTTTGCAAATCTATAATATGTACTTTGGTACCTGATAAGAAGATATATATCATAACTAATTTGGACTAAGGCCAAATGATCCAATAAAATAACGTAATGTATTAAAGTAAAAAAAATGACAAAATGAAATTTTAAAAATAATTTTACAACAATATTCTAACATTTACATTGGCAAGCCCATTTTCTGTTTCTGCATAAACGTTTACACCATGGTTTCTAATCACACATTATTCAAAACCAATTTATATAGACGTGCGGATACATAAACATGTATAAGCACATAGGAGTAAAAGAGGTTGTATACTAAAGAAAATGGTATTTTTATTTCAAGCTTTCATATCACTATACATACCTTAAATAAGATTCAATAGCACGAAATGAGCTATCTGTACAAAGTAAATGATATCGTTCAACATACATAAAATATACCCATATGCATATGTAATGATGTCTGTTCTTATATATACTTGACACAAAGAACAAATTACATGAGGGAAAAGTATAGTCATATGCTCACAATAATAAAATTATTTCAACGTGAAATTTAAACTTTAGAAGTTTTGTTATAAGAAAAGAAGAATGAAATGAATAAAATAAGTAACTATGGGACCATACTCAACAAATTAGAATGTTTCGTACTTCATAGGCTTTGCAATTTTAACCTTCGTTTTGCTCATAAGGATGTGTTTTTTCTTCCCACCACCTATGACGTTGAACTTTGGCAAAAAATGATGTCTCCATATTCGACCACGCAAGTCTTCCCCTCTTGTCTATACTTCCCACCAGCCTTTACAGCAGATTCAGAACCAAGTTCCTTCAGATCATCAAATTTCATGACATCACCCCAAATGAACCCTATTTCAAGACCAATATGAACTGCTCCTGCAGCTTGAGGAACCCTTTGTTTACCTTCGAATGTACTAGCAATTCACCTCTTTAGGGCCGGTCATGAAATGTAACACGTTTTAAGGAATACAAAATTTACCAACAAAACTCTAATCTATTAAAAAATAATCTAACAGAAGCTCGCCTCATATAAATAAAATAATGCAAGCCTGCAGAAACTCTACTGCAGCTTCATGATATGACAGCTCTCCAGTTCAACCAATGGATTTGATGGCTTTACGTTTGAGCAAAACCTTTGATTTAAATTTCTTAAGAAACATAAAAAATTAACACTTTAAAAGTTACTCACTATACATAACTATCAAAATCCCAATACAAGATTTAAACTTTACTTAGTATAACTATATTAAAAAGTGCATACCTTCGTGAAGATACGATGTTTGAGAAGGAAGCAAAAACATTTGAGAAGGATATGGTTATATATGTGAAGTTTGCAACTAAAGGGAGATCATTCACAATCCTTTGATCAAAAGCTATAGCAAGTTAATCCTCTGTAAGTTCAACACAACCCTCGACTCATTCCATATGAAAGCAAGCACCTCATCTTGAATCACATATAATGAGGCTTTGAGCCAAGATATTTGAAACCGCATTCAACCTTGGTATCAAGTCAAGTGCAGAAGTCTGCTTCACATCTTTCTATTGTGCTGGCTCTGCCTGTTCATATGATTCTTTTTCAAATTCCCTAACCTTTAAAAAGAAAATAAGTTCACTGTAATATAAGATGCATCTGAATCCACAAACTCCAACATTGTAGTATTTTATAAATAACAAACAAAAAATGAATCCACATTGTCATATACTATCATTAACATCTCCAATTAAAAAATCAACCAAATATAATAAAATTTAATATACATATAAAGATGCTCAACTATACTATAATGTGCTAAATTTAACAATGGAATATATGAAATAATTAAATATAAAAATTTTGTAAACATACCTGGATAATAATGTAATCATTCAAGAGAATCAAAATGCTATCAATGCTTTATTAACAAAACTTCAAAGGATATAATGAGTACCAAAAACTAATTAGTAAACTATCAATAAAGAGAATTGGAAGAGGGACACATGAGTACCATATAAATTCATAATCCTAATGTCCATTGTTGTCATCCTTATAGCTTTATCTCCTTAGCTATTAAGTTCCTAAAATGAACAAAAATGCTTAAACATCATATACATTAATGGCTACTAAATATAATTGAATCACAGTGTTGATACCAAATTTAGTCTGCTGACATGGCTCAATTGAATGATGACACGTGGCAATCTACATGGCAACAACAAACACTTCCGAGGAACCCACGCGCTCCGAGGAACAAGACTACAACGAGGAAGACTAGTTCCCCGAGGAACACTGTTTCCCCGAGAAACTCACACGCTCCGAGGAACAATACCTTTCCGAGGAACTCTTGAGTACCGAAAAGCTTAGGCGGTCCGAGCAACTCAGGAGGTCCGAGCTGTATCTCGAACAAAGCATTAATAGCTGGATAACAAACAGTTCAACTAATTCATTAAATGCTTATCATTTAGACGCACACGCTTAAGGGGCATTAAACGTATTACCCTTTCATATGTATCCCATTTAATGTATTACCCTTTCACATTACAGCCTCAGGGCTATAAATACATTGTAAAATCCGCATTGTAAGGGGGACCGGAACCCAGATAGGAATTTATTAATAGAACCACAAATCAAGAATTCCCAAAACACTCAGCAATAACATAACAGTGGACGTAGGCCATTCTTATAAGGCTGAACCACTTTAAAATTCTTTGTCTCATTTATTTATCTGTGATTGAATAATTAGATCTGTGAGGAAGTAATTTTATTTGTGATGGTTTAACACACACACACACATACACGCGTAGTTTCATGTTTAGGAGCTGAATTAATTTGGTTAAATATATGATATTAATTAATTATAGTTAAATCGGTTTAATCGCGATCACACAGGCATTCTCAGTTTCTAATATTTGTTATCTAGCAATGGTTCTCTCACACCTCGGTAAATATCACTCCAAACTAGTCGATTTTAATTCAGTTACGCACAAATGCATTTTTTGGGTTCCAACATTTGTTCTCTTAAATTAGACATTTTGTAATTTTTGGGGTTCCAAAATTCTTCTACCTTAAACATGTTGCTACTATTACCTTTATCAATTTCTTCTAAAATTTTGGTCTATTTTTTACATGTTGTTAAAGAGGAATTGTATATGATGTTAAAGAGGAATCGGATTTCATCTATTTATTCATAAAATTTTTTTGTTAACCCAGGGGTGTAATTAGACTCATAGAGTTTGTTGATTAATTTATGGCTATTTTACTTTAATGTTTCTAATGAACTTTCCCTAATTTATTTATGTTTTAGTGTTGCTATATGTTTGTCGCGCTCTTAAATTTAATGCGTTGTTGGCACAATAGTCGAATGTGTAGTGTTTCGGTGGACCTTCCTGTTATTATTATGTTTTAGTAGAAACCATGATGCATGGGCGGGTAATAAGCAAGATAAGTGGCTCAAAAGACAAAATTACAGCTTCATTTTGTTACTGTGATTGCTATTTTAAGGATTTCAATCCACGGGGATGACTCATAGGCCCATCTTTATACGTAAAGAGGTTTAGATCAGGCACTCAAACATGTCTTTATTTTTTAGTATGGGTATTGTTATGCTAATAGTTATCCAGTTATGTTTTACATATTCTCTTTTATTTGGGGTTGATATTGTAATTTATTAATGGTTTTTTAGTATGGTAATTTTGCATCTAATGTTATAAATGTACATATTTCTTATAACATTAAAGTTTTGGTAGTGGATACAAATATATATGATGTTGATTTTCTAAACTTGCCTTCTTAAGCTGCTTAAGATTCATAGCCATTGCACTGTTACTATAATAAATGGGGTTTTATAAGGGTTTAAAATGGGGTCGTAAGTTGATTTAATGATGTTCTGTTTCATTTTTGCTGCTACGAGACCCATATGATTTTCGTTGATGATCATGAAATATTTGAGTAAAACCAAATATTGAGGATCGTTACATATTTGAGTAATCTGTATGATTTTTATTGAGCTTCTATTTTTTTAGATTATTATTACTTGAATTTACAATTGCTGATTTTTCTCTATAGTGTGAATTTTTTATACTTGATAACAACGAACGATTTATGGTGTTGGATGTATATGTGGAATTTTGAGCCTTAGTATTATTGAAATGTAATTTAAAATTTGAGTTTTGAATCTAGCATTCCTTCCAAGATACTGAGTTATGCTTAATCACCAACCGACGAGAGAAGAATGTAACTTGGATAGATAGGGATGCGAAGACGTGATGGGAACACTTAGTTTTTCTCTTATATTTCATTTTCACTATTTTTAACCTTTTTCTATTGATGATTACTAATTTAACTTTCAGATCAACGACCACTGCATCAGAAATACATTATGGGTGATGTTATTTACATATTTTTCTTTACATCTCACTTAGTTTTTTTCTTCTATTTCATTTTCAGTTTTTCTCTTCTATTTCTTTACATCTAACTTTTTACCGTGGAACTTTATATTTGAACCGTGAAATTCATTGACATTTATTTTTACATGTTTGTACTGATAATGACTGCTACCTTTGTTTTGTGGTGAGTTAATTATCTTTGTATATTTTTTGTTTGTTACGAGGTTTTCGTGCAAAGAAGAAGAACTATAAGTTTTATTTTTTATATTTTGTGGTTTTTAGCTGTTGACATAATTGTTTTTTCTTGGAAATTAAATGGACTGATGAATTGTATTCTGATCTTTGACTTTGAACATGTGCTCACACAAACGTCTCCCCAAATTATTCTGTTATAATCGTTGTTTTCAGGTCTATTGTGAGATCCACTTCTAATATGTTAATTCGAGTCACAAGTAATATTATTTTGATGTTAGGGATTAATTTTTCTATCCATTATTATTGTTTTCTTTTATGAAGTCTATGCTATTTCGCCTACGAAAATATTTTTTGCATTATTTTGACTTTGTGTACACACTTTTCATTTTCGCTTGCATACAATTTCATTATAATTTTGGTAAACATATGATGAATATATCTAATACTTTTAAGGACACACTAGATGATGTAATAATGTCCCCACATCTAAATGGTGTTGGGTGATAATAGAAAACTGTGTGTTGATGTAAAAAATTAGATCACTCTAATTATTCAATCACAGATAAATAAATGAGACAAAGAATTTTAAAGTGGTTCAGCCTTATAAGAATGGCCTACGTCCACTGTTATGTTATTGCTGAGTGTTTTGGGAATTATCGATTTGTGGTTCTATCAAGAAATTCCTATTTGGGTTTCGGTCCTCCTTACAATGAGGATTGTACAATGTATTTATAGCCCTGAGGCTGTAATGTGAAAGGGTAATACATTAAATGGGATACATATGAAAGGGTAATACATTTAATGCCCCTTAAGCGTGTGCGTCTAAATGATAAGCATTTAATGAATCAGTTGAACTGTTGGTTATCCAGCTATTAATGCTTTGTTCGAGATGCAGCTCAGACCGCCTGAGTTTCTCGGATCGCCTAAGCTTATCGATACTCAAGAGTTCCTCGGAAAGGTATTGTTCCTCGAAGCGTGTGAGTTCCTCGGGGAAACAGTGTTCCTCAGGGAACTAGTCTTCCTCGTTGTAGTCTTGTTCCTCGGAGCGCGTGGGTTCCTCAGAAGTGTTTGTTGTTGCCATGCAGATTGCCACGTGTCATCATTCAATTGAGCCATGTCAGCGGACTAAATTTGGTATCAATAGAAGCCCCCAATGTTTCATAGTTCAAAATTCGAGGAGTATGGAACATTCTTTCTCGGAATATGGTAGCTTTAAATGGTCTTCCTGATTTTTAGGAGTGTTTCCTTCGTATTTATTTCTCCTTCCAAATTCGTAGAATCATGCTTTTTTAAATTTTTACAACCGCCTCGATTTCTGCGTACTTTTTGTCCTTTTAGCTGCCTGTAGCGTAATCGTTTCTTCTCACTTCGATTGTCACGCCCTTTTTGTTCCTCTAGCCGCCGGTAGCGTAATTATTTCTTTTTGTAATCATTACTTAACCATTTCCCAAGGCAAGGTATTTAAACTTCACAGACGCTCCCATCGTCTTCTACCTTTTTAAATTTGTATTCTCGAGTTTTCCATCGTCTCTTTCTCTCCTGTGTATTCATCTCTTCCATCGTCCGTTGTCATCAGATCCACTCTTTTTCTGTAAGATTTTCTTCCTTCTTCTTCATTTCTTTTATTCATCATGGTTTACCCTGTTGAATCTCTTGATAAATTTCTCTCTGATTTTTCCATCCCCTCCTAGGTTATTTTGGAAGAGCTTTCTGAGCCTTCTGATTACTTTCATTTGGCTGAGGGACATTGGTTCCCCAGTCTCTTTATTACTGAGTGTGGATTTTCTTTTCCACCAAATCCCTTGTGTCTGGAATTCTGTCATTACTTTGACGTTTTTTCCTGCAAGAATAGCCCCCAACACATGGAGAATAGTTAATGGGGTGCATAGATTAAATCAGATCCATGGAACTCGCATAGGAATTCCTGAGATTATCTTTTGTTATAGATGGGCAGTTAATGATAACATTTTTTATTTAAAAACTAGAATTTTGAATAGAGGCATAGTAGTCAATCTCCCTGATGCCAATAGGGATTATTTTGAACACGGGGTTGTCATAAAAAATTGGCAACACCCTCCATTAACTGGAGATGAGGTTTACCAGGGTCCCAGATGCCCTCCTTATGTCAATGGGATAGGTTATTTTTATTTCATTTTATTTATTTTGAAATCATGCTTCTTTTGTGTTTGATAAAATGTGCCACTGATATTTCAATGTTTATTTATTTGCAGTTGATAACAAAAAAAAATGTCCAAAGGAAGCAGATGTTAATATAAGACATCTGAAACTTATCTGGAGTCTGCATCATAGTGTTGCCGACGAGCACATTAGATCAGCCTCATATCTGCTTCAATACAAGAGCTATAACACCTCTTTCACTGCTCGTCTAGTGATAAGTGAATCAGAGCCAGTACCAGCTTCCACCAGCTCCTCACCTGAATCTCACGTCCCTTTAAGCGAAAGGATGAAGAGAAGAAGACCTCCCACTTTGTTTAAAAAACCTGCCTCTGGTTCTGGAGAGATAAAAATAAATAAAGTTGATGTCCCAGGGGAGGGGACAAAGAAGAATGACGTGCCTTCGTCGGCTGCTGTCGTGAAGGTTGTGGAGAAGCCCGCAGTGGCTCCAAGCAGGTCTGCTGCTCCTGGAGAGGTGATTATAATATCACCGACCAAGGGTTCTTCCTTGGTTGAATCTGTTCCTGTTCCCCCGAGGAGGCTGAAGAAGAGCTCCTCGGTCAATTTGGCTGACACCATCACTCAGCCCACAACTGTTGGGACAGAGGTTCCCACTTTTGTTCCTCCAAACTCTGCCATGAGCTCGGTAAAGTCCTGGATCATTCTCGAGGTCCAAGGTACTAAAGAAAACCTTACTCGGGACATGGTCACCTCGTTAGCTGCTCGTCACCTTGCTTCTGTAAGTCTTCTTACTTTGAACTTTTCATATTTCCTTTGTTATTTCTGTTTCTGACTTGTTTTCTTTTTACTTTCACAGTTGACGAGCTGCTTTAATATAATCCTGAAGAAGGATGAAGCGATTAAAGCTTCATGCTCCTCGTCCAGTGTGGAGGGAGCTCTGGTAGAAGCTATCAAGTCTTTGGATGATTCTCGCCAGACATATGCTACTGACAAGGCTGTCTGGGAGAAAAAGCTTGCCTCCACAGAGCAAGAGAAAGCTCGAGCTATTGATGCCTCCAAGGAGTTGGAGAAGAGAATAAATGCTCTGGAGAAGGCACATAAGGAGCTCGAAGAGAAGCTCAAAACTGCTGGGGAGCTTGAAGATAAGCTCAAGGCTGCTGAGGAGCAGCTGGCTCAACTTAGGGAAGTAGGTCGGCAGAAGGAGGAGATTGAAAACAAATTGAAAGCTGCTGATAACCTACTGTCCGAGAAGCTCTCCTCGGAAAAATTAAAGAGGAAGATGGCTGTGAAGAAGTCCTTCAGCGCTGGCTGGGACAAGGGGTGGAACAAGGGGTTGGCTGCTATGGTGTCGTAAGTGGACTATAGCAGTCTCAAATACTTTAGGGATGGATGGGTTGCTGCTCTCCAGGAAATGAAAGTTGATGAATCTTCTGAGCTTTTTCAGCAACACATTCCTGGTCCCCCTCCAACCCCAGAAGATCTTGAAGAGGATGAAGCAGCCTCAGAAGAGTCTTCTATGGTGATGGGATATAATCCCCCAGCCATTCAGCCTGCTGCTGAGGAACTTCAGCAGATTGTTACTTCCTCTGAGCAACTGCCTGTGCTCCCCGAGCAACTATCCATTCCCTCCGAGCAACCTACTTCCTCGTCCTAGCCTCCTGAGAAGATTTTAGGAGATAAGGAAAAGGTGTAGAGTTGTTCGGGTTTCTCTTTATCTTTTTCTTTTTCAAATGTAACCCACATATGTAACTCTGAACTTTATGATTTAATAAAACTTGGACTTTTTTGCATACTGTTGTTTATCTTCTATTCATACTCTGCTTATATTTCTTATTGATGATTGCTCTTTCTTTCTCTGCTAGTTTCTGGCCAGGATGGAATTACTATCTACCCATGATACTAAGTTGCTGCGATAATGTAATGAATATTTTAAAGCTGGTCACACAGACCTGAGTGTAGCACAAGTTATAGACATCCTCGGCCAAGATGCTTCAGAACAGGCAGTGGAAGCATATCAATATCTGAAGTGTCTACTTGATCGAGCGGTGGCCAATAATGTGGCTTATTATGATATGATCGAGGATCTACAAGGCACCCTCGAAGACCTTCAGCTTCAATACAAAGAATCCACTGCCCTATTGTATGAGGGGTATGAGAAGAAGTACAAGCTGATCATTGCCGACAAGGGCTACGAGAAGCTTTTTGCTGGGTACGATGTAAGGGAGAGAACCCTGAAAGGTGAGGTCGAGGAATGCAGACAGATTTCCGAGTTGCTGGAGCGAGAGAACAACAACTTGCAGAAAGAGCTATCACAGTTGAAGTCTGCAGCCTCTTCTTCAAAAGCCTTAATCCCAGTGACCGATGAAGGATTTTCGTTCCTAGAGGTCGAGAACGCCAACTTGAGGGATGAGTTGGAAACCTTAAAGAGAGTTGGCCCCTCTACATCAACTCGTGGACGAGCAAGAGCTCCTCGGGGACGAGCAAGAGCAGCTCGAATTCCTGTCGAGGAACAAAGGACTCAGTCTGCCATAGAGAACCAGGCCTTCCAGCTAATGGCGAAGAACCAGGCTTTGGCTGAAATGTCAAAGAAAATCAGAGACTTGGAAGAGCAGCTCTCTATGCAAAAATCTACCTTGTATAACAAACAGTTCTTCGTCAAAAATCTCCACGAGCAGCTGGACAGACTAACATATCAGTTCCACAAATAGCCCAGGGAGTTCTGGATGGCTGGATACAACGAAGCTCTCTTTCACTTGGACGATCGTATCCAGAATTCCAATAAAGAGAGCTACAAGTAAGGCTGGTTGAATGCCTTAGATGTGCTGCAGCTCGAACAGGGTCATTACCTGTGGGACTACCATGATCCAGGGCTTCTCGACTTACCCATGCCACCATTCAAACTGGATATGAGTTGGATCCCTGCTCGGGCCATTCCTCGGAGCTTGATTTCAAAATATCTCGGTGACTACAATTTACATTCTCAAACCGAGGTATCTCATCCCGAGCATCTCTTAGATCGACCATCCGTGATGAATGTCAGGATGTTGAAGGATGTCATCTTCATAAATTCTCCTCTGGCTTTAAATGAGCCGCCTTCTAGCGAGGAATCTGTGTCAAAAGCAGAGGGGAAAAGACCAGTAGAATAGGAATTTTTGATGTAATAGTTAGTATACATTTCAATATCAATGTACTTTTCATTTTATTATCAATGTAATTTATTTTGAATTCAATGAAAGACTTTCATTTATGTTTGCAATCTTAATTGCTATTGTCTTGTAATTATCAAATACTTTATATTTGTGCATATCTGTTAAAAAAAATAACGATATTGTGTTGTTTGTCGACCAACTCAGTAATAATTAAAAAGTTACAAGTATCAATAATGTTTCTCGATCTCATAATAATAATGTTTTGTTTCTCGACCAACTTAACAACAAAGTAACGAGTATAAAAATGTTTAAATTGTTTCTAACCAACCAAGGTCGTTAGATTCTCCATGTCGACCAACTATAGTTAGTGGGTTTTTATCCCCGACTAGCCATAGTTAGTAAATTTTTCCTCTACAAGCAAATTTGGCACTTTCTGAAATAATCTTACCTTCCGACCAACATAAGTTGGCATTTTCGAGATATATGTACTCCCGACCAAAATAAGTTGGCATTTTCGAGAATATATGTGCTTCCGAACCAACATAAGTTGCCATTTTTAGGAATATTTTGTTTCCTAGCAAAACAGGTTGGCATTTTTAGGAATATTTTGTTTCCTAACCAACCGAGGTTGGCATTTTTAGGAATATTTTGTTTTCCTAACCAACATAAGTTGGCATTTTTAGGAATATTTTTGCTTCCTAACCAACCGAGGTTGGCATTTTTAGGAATATTTTGTTTTCCTAACCAACATAAGTTGGCATTTTTAGGAATATTTTTGCTGAGTAGCTAAGCCTTTGCCGAGTAGTATGTAGCACTAGTATTCCCCAAAAAATTCTCAATAAAAGGAGAGACTTTGGCAGAATATCTTCATTTTATTCATATTGATGGAACTGTATTACATGGGAATATACATCACTGATAATACTTGCGCAGGTGCTCTGCGTTCCATGCATTCTTAAACTCCTCGTCTTCTAAAGTTTCTATTCGATAAGTGCCTGGTCGAACAACTTCTGTAACTCGGTATGGTCCATGCCAATTTGCCTCCAGTTTATTGTGCTTTTGAATTACTTTCTTCAGCACATAGTCTCCTTCTTTCAGGTCGCATTTCTTCACCCTCTTGTTGTAAAAAAAAGCTGTTAGTTGCTGGTATGCAGCATTTCTGATGGCCGCTTCTTCTCTAACTTCCTCGAGCATGTCTAAATCCAGTCTTCTCATTAAGTCGCTGACAGGGGAATTGAAATTCAGTACCCTGTGTGTTGGGAGGCTCAACCCGGTAGGTATAAGAGCTTCACTTCCAAACGCCAGCATATATGGTGATTCTCCTGTTGCTACTCGGGGAGTAGTTGGGTAGGCCCAGAGTACTGATTGTAGCTCGTTGATCCAATTCGATTTTGCATCATCCAGTCTTTTCTTCAAGCCATTTAGCAGCGTTCTGTTTGTCACTTCAGTTTGTCCATTTCTTTGAGGATGGCCTGGTGCTGAGTGGACCTTCAAAATGTTTGACTGATGGCAATAGGCAGCGAACTCCTCGTTATCAAATTATGTTCCATGGTCTGTGATGAAAGCATGAGGAAGACCATATCGACAAATGATGTTCTTCCACACAAATTGATACACCTTCTCGTACGTCATATCAATGAGTGGCTCAACTTCTACCCACTTAGTAAAATAATCCAGTGCGACGACGAGGTATTTGAACCTTCCTCGAGTCGTTGGTAGTGGCCCAACCAAATCAATTCCCCACATGGTAAATGGCCAAGGGGAAGTTATGGGTGTCAACAATGCTTGTGGAGTTCTTCGGATGGAAGAAAAGCGCTGGCAATTGTCACATTTCTTGGCATAGGCTACACAATCGGCTCTCATCATCGGCCAGTAGTATCCCTGCGTCATCATCCTTTGCAAAAGCGTCCGACCTGCTATATATGCACCATAGGACCCTTCATGGATCTCTTCAATCAAATCTTTCACCTCAGAGGGATGTACACATCTCTGCAAACCTGCCATAATTCCTCGTCTATACAGAATACCGTTAGTTAATACATACCGAGCAGCTTTAAACTTCAATTTCTTGGCCGCGAGCTTGTCAATTGCGAATTCTCCCTCTTCAATATATGCCCTTATGGGATCCATCCAAGATGGTCATAAATAGAAGGTGATAAAGTTCATCGTCAGATCTTCATATATACTCCGACCAGCCAACACTTCAATTGGGATTGTTCGTCGTAGCTCGGTGCGAGTAGCCGATGCTAGTCGAGCTAGGGCGTCTGCTCTCGCATTCTCCATTCTTGGTATTCTGACCAGCTGAACAACGATAAATTCTGACACCAGCTCCTTTGCCTTTGCCTGATATCTGATCATTAATTCTCCTCTAACTGCATATACTCCCAACATTTGATTTACGATCAATTGAGAATCAATGAAGACCATAATCTCCTGCGTCTCCATAATTTTTGCCAAACTAAGTCCTGCAATCATGGCCTCATATTCATCTTCATTATTGGAAGCTTTGAATTGAAAACGTAGGGCGTATTCCATGTCAACCTCGTCCGGAGTGCTCAAAACTATCCCCGCGCCACATCATGTAGTGCAAGATGAACCATCTACATATAGCCTCCACATAGGTAACTCGTCTTCAAATTTCTGATCAGTTAGAGTTCCTCGGTGAAATATTTGTTGCTTCCTTTCATCCTCCCCGGATATTTCTCGCTCTTCGTCGATCATTTTTTCTTGCCCTTTTACCAACCGGAATTGGTCTGAGCTCGAATTTAATGATCCTGTAACATCCACTTGCCCTTTTACCAATCAAAGTTGGTCTGAGCTAGTGTTTATTGATCCTGTAAAATCCACAGGTTGATCAGCGAGCAACTTTTTCTCATCGGGGGTATCAGGATAAGTGAATTCTGCTATAAAATCTGCAACAGCCTGCCCTTTTAGCGATGATCTGGGTTCATAGACTATATCGTATTCACCGAGTTCTATTTCCCAGTACATCAATCTCCCTGTTTTTTCTGGCTTGTGAAGGGCTTACCTCAATGGCATATCGGTATATACTACTATGGTATGAGCCTGGAAGTATGGCCTTATTCTCCTACTTGCCTCAATAAGCGCCAGTGCTAACTTTTCCAGCCTTGGATATCTGATCTCTGCTCTCCGGAAGGCCTTACTTGTGTAGTAAATTGGTTTTTGCACTCCATTCTCCACTCTTATTAGCACCGAGCTAACTGCATTCTCGGACACTGCCAGATATAAGTATAATTTTTCTCCCATCACTGGCCTGGACAACAGTGGAGGTGCTCCCAAGTATTTCTTCAAATCTTGAAAAGCTTCTCAGATTCATCATTCCACTCAAAAGTCTTTCGGAGTGTCTTGAAGAATGGGATACAACTGTCAGTTGCTCGTGATATAAATCTGTTGAGTGCTGCTACTCGTCCTGTGAGACTCTGTACTTCCTTCTTCGTCGTTGGAGATCGCAGCCCTAATAGAGCTTTGATCTTTTCAGGATTTGCTTCAATGCCTCGTTGATTGATGATGTATCCGAGAAACATGCCTTCTCGTACTATAAATATGCACTTCGTCGGGTTCAGCTTCATTTGATATTTATCCAGTTGATCAAAAGTCTGACTTAAGTCAACTAGATGATCGGCAGCTTTCTTTCTTTTCGTCATCATATCGTCAACATAGACTTCCATATTGCAACTGCTTTGTTCAGCAAAGACTTTGTTCATCAGCCGCTGATATGTCGCACCTGTATTTTTCAAACCAAAAGGCATAACATTATAACAATAAGTTCCCCGAGGGGTAATGAAAGAAGTACTCTCCATGTCTTCAGGTTTCATTTTGATCTGATTGTAGCCAAAATAAGCATCCATGAAACTCAGCAGCTCGTGTCCCGAGGTAGCATCGACTAGTTGATCAATTCAGGGCAGTGGAAAGTGATCCTTTGGGCATGTTTTATTGAGGTTGGTGAAGTCTACACACATCCTCCACTTGTTGTTCTTCTTCTTCACCATCACCACATTGGCTAACCAGTCTGGATATTTAACATCTTCAATGAAACAAGATTTTTGGAGCTTCTCGACTTCCTCCTGTATAGCTTGATTCTTCTCGGGGCTGAACACTCTTCTTCTCTGCTTCACAGGCTTGATCTCCTTATTCACATTGAGCTCGTGACACAAGAAATTTAGATCTATCCCTGGCATATCTTCATGACTCCACGCAAAAGTTTTCTTTCTGCTTCTAAGGAAAGTTATCAATTCCTGCTTTAGTGATGCTTCCAACGACGAACCTATTTGAGTAGTTCGCTCAGGGTGTTTGTCGTCCAAGATGATGTTTTCATTAGCTTCCACCACTTGACCCTTCACAAGTTGCGACTCATCTCGAGGACCCAATGTTTCAATCTCTGCACCTTCATCGACTTCATAGGTAGTAGTCTTTTTCTTTGATTCCTCCAATTCTTCTTGCTCGGCGGATGAATAATAGCATTCATGAGCTACTTTCTGATCACCTTTCACAACTCCTACTCCAAAGTTTGTTGGAAATTTTAGGCACTGATGCACTGTAGATGGTACAGCCTCGAACTTCTTCAATCTTACTCTTCCCATGCTGATATTGTACGATGATTGGACATTCTTATCCATCACGAAGAAACGTATTTTTCTACCCGACAAGTAGGCCACGTACTAATGAATATATCCAATTTGATCGTCCCAAGTGGAAATACTTTCTCACCAGCAAAACCGATGAGGGGTCTGTGGTAAGGCTCCAGTTGAGATAACTTTAGATTTAAACTATCGAAGCCCGAGTAGAACATGAAGTCTACTGATCTACCATTGTCGACCAGTACTCTTGAAATGATAACCTCCTTCATCCTCATTTTGATCACCAGTGGATCATCGTGAGGATATAGAACACATGCGAGGTCATTTTTTGAGAACCCAATGACCAACTTCTCTTTATTTACCTTTCTTGGGCGATCCTCCTCAGCTAGATTTATTCGCTGAATGTACGAGCAAGCTTGAGCCTCACAGAGGTAAGCTTTTCTCTCTGCAGTAAGGTCTCCTCCTCCTGCATCTCCACCTGTTATAACATTACAGTCAAACGACCCAAAGCGTATTGAAAATACCTCTCGTTCTGTTTGCCTTGGTCTCTTGGGAATATCGGGGTCGTCTTCTGGATCAACTTGATGGTTTCTTTTCTTATTCTCCTCTACTTGACGAGGAGATCTATACCTCTCTCTTGCTCGGTCGTTGTTTCTTCTTTTATTTCCACGGTCAACATACTTTGACAGCTTTCCTCGTCGGATGAGTGTTTCGATCTCATTCTAAAGAGCTATGCAATTTTTGGTCATATGGCCATGATATTTGTGAAACTCGCAATATTTTTCCCTATTCCTCGTGTCAGGGTCTGCCTTCATTTTCTTTGGCCAGTTTAACTCCTCGTTGTTCTTAATTTCTTCCAGGACGTGGTTGATATCTACCTTCAAAGGAGTGTAATTATCAAATTTCTTCAATATCTCCCATGACGACCTATTTTTGGATTGTTTGTCACCACCATTGTTCTTATGTTCTTTCTTCCATGTTTTGTCGACTTCCACCTTGGTTTCTTTACCCATATTCTTCTTCGCAGCCATATCCTCCCAGGCATTCATGATTTTGGCCGCTTTTGCCATCAATTCTGACATAGTTGTGGGTGGATCTTTGGCCAAAGTGTAATACAACTTGTTAGGCAACAACCCACTCATCAAGGCAGTGATCGCTGTCTTTTCCTCATAATTAATGACTTTAATTTTCTCGTTATTAAAACGAGTTATATAATCTCTGGTACTTTCACCAGCTTTTTGTCTAACACTTAACAAATGTGCTACTCGTTTAACTGGCTTTGCCCCAAAGCAGAAATTTCCAATGAATAACTCGTCCAGTTCAAAGAAAGTTGAGATCTTACCCCGAGTAAGATTATTATACCATATTTGAGCAGATCCGGTAAGAGTTCCCGAGAATTCTCTGCATCTCATCTCGTCTTGGACAGCATAGATGTCAGCAGCAGCTTGATATTGTTCTATAAGAAGAACAGGGTCAGTCTTTCCATCATATTTGGGGGTCACAACAAGTGCTTTGAACTTTGATGGTGTTGGAAAATCTACAATGGCCTAAACAAAAAGTGTTCCTCGAACAAAGGTTCGTTGTAGAGGGTTCTTGGCTTTAACCATTTCCCCTAATCTATCCTCCAACCTTTGAATAGAGCCTTTCCATGCATCATTTCCTTCTTCGGGCCTGTTGGTTCGAGCAGCTGATCGCGTTGAAGTGGCTTCCTGGGATCTATCCTGACGAGCAGCTGGTCACGACAGGGTCAGTCTTTCCATCATATTTGGGGGTCACAACAGGTGCTTTGAACTTTGATGGTGTTGGAAAATCTACAATGGCCTGAACAAAAGGTGTTCCTCGAACAAAGGTTCGTTGTAGAGGGTTCTTGGTTTTAACCATTTCCCCTAATCTATCCTCCATCCTTTGAATAGAGCCTTTCCATGCATCATTTCCTTCTTCGGGCCTATTGGTTCGAGCAGCTGATCGCGTTGAAGTGGCTTCCTGGGATCTATCCTGACGAGCAGCTGGTCGCGACTGGGCAGATCCTTCCCTTAAGGCAGTTGATCATCGAAAGCTCCTCGACGCTGCATTAAAAGGACTTTTGTTCCTCCTAGGGCCTAGTCGGTCGAAAGGAGAAACCCTACTTAATCTTTCTAATACGCTGGTCCTTTATGGGGAGAGAGTGACACGTTGTTCAGCATCTGTGGCTCGCATCGACGAAGTTCGCCCAGGTTGATAAGAGAAATCATCAGATTCCTCATTGCGATATGAATTGGTATGCCTAGTACGTGAGGATGGTGCACGGGTGTTTCTTTGAATACTTCGTGGTCCTGAATGGGCTGACGCACCGCCATGGAGAGTTTGGATGAGTTGTCGCATTGTTTCTTGCATGACGGTCTGGCCCTGAGCCAGATTTGTCATTATTCCAATAAGATCTGGAATATTTGGAGGAGCAGATGGGTTTGGAGGGGTTCCAACGTTGCGATTGTTGGATTCAAGAATATCAGCCATTTGTGATGGACTATTTTTGGGGAGAAAACGATATTACCAGTCGTTCCCACAGACGGCGCCAATCTGTTGATGTAAAAAATTAGATCACTCTAATTATTCAATCACAGATAAATAAATGAGACAAAGAATTTTAAATTGGTTCAGCCTTATAAGAATGGCCTACGTCCACTATTATGTTATTGCTGAGTGTTTTGGGAATTCTCGATTTGTGGTTCTATCAAGAAATTCCTATCTGGGTTCCGGTCCCCCTTACAATGAGGATTGTACAATGTATTTATAGCCCTCAGGCTGTAATGTGAAAGGGTAATACATTAAATGGGATACATATGAAAGGGTAATACATTTAATGCTCCTTAAGCGTGTGTGTCTAAATGATAAGCATTTAATGAATCAGTTGAACTACTGGTTATCCAGCTATTAATGATTTGTTCGAGATGCAGCTCGGATCGCCTGAGTTGCTCGGACCGCCTAAGCTTCTCGGTACTCAAGAGTTCCTCGGAAAGGTATTGTTCCTCGGAGCGTGTGAGTTCCTCGGGGAACTAGTCTTCCTCATTGTAGTTTTGTTCCTCGGAGCGCGTGGAAATGATTTTTAAAACAGCAAGTATTTAACAAGTGCAATAAATCTTTTATTATGTACATGTTAGACCCAACTCTCACTTGCCATTCTCACCTCGCAACTAGAGTGCACACTTAACGTTTCCTATTAGCCTCCTAGTTAATGGTTCCTCTTTTCTAGTCTCCATATTATAATTCCATCCCAATATCATAATCCCCATATGTCCCATACCATACGTCACATTATTATTCATTTACATTTCTCATCGTTTCTCATTAACATGAATCATTTCTCAATTAATATGAATTAAGTTTTTCAATAAACATTCATTAACTTAATTCAATTATCTTTCTCTATTCACCGTTATCTACAATTATCACTGTAGATAGATTTAACCATAATATATATCCATTCATTCATTTAATCCATTATATATATATATATATATAATACGGCACCCCGAGTCATAGCTGCGGTGCAATGCATTACTCTGCTATCATGTCCTAATACCGCTGGTCGCCGAAAAGGGAACAAAAGGTTCGGTGAGGATACCTCGAACCATTAACAACAACACAATCATTGGAGGCGAACATAGTTTTCATACCCATGGGTCACGCACATACCTACGTACCCATAGTCAGCGGACTTATCAACTCCCCGATAAGTCTTTCATAGACCTATGTTCTCGAGCGACAAATCAAAGATCCCATGGATTCATCAGGATATGACTGCCTTCACGCGCAAACCTCCCACCGATAGCAAGTAAGCTAGGTATGTCATACACATAATCATTAATCAATCAAATAGGTATAATCATACCTATAGTATACTAACAACAAGGCACTCACATTAACCTTAGATTATTTCCTTACGTAGCATTATATCTCTTTAAATTCCACGTATTAAAATGTCATATCTTTACTTCATAATTTAATTATCCTCGCATCCTATAACATCTCTCCACTCCCGACGTCGTTAAGGTTCATGCGCGGAGCGTCTCGCAAAGCGAAATCCAAACAAGGAACCCCTCCAATACACTACTACTTAACTTTGTCGATCGAGGAGGTTCGTTAACTTCAAATATGCGATTGGAATAAACTCATCCCCTCTTTCAACCAAATGTGTTCTAAACTCCCATCTCTATCCAGGAGCCATACCACTACGCTCTTGTACTACACTCAGCCCTTGCAAAATCAATAATGAGCTTAAACTCTGTCCTTGATGTTTAAATTGTAACCCTAAGGCTACCCAGGTGTTATATTAAATCTCCCCTACTTGAACTATCCTTAATCCTCATACAAACAGATTAGAATCCAACACATGAATCTAGCAACCAAAATCTCTTTAACTTTAATTATCATAATTCTAATCAATTAAATCCCAATCAAATTAATTCAAATCTTAACTAGGGCTTACTGATCTTCTCTAAGTCCCATAATATCCAATTAATAATCACCGAAGATCTACAAAAGTTTTGGGATAAGAACCAACATTAAAAAGAAACAACATCATGAATTCTTATATTTTAAATACTCAAAAAAATTAGATCCAAAAATTATTCAAAACATCAATCCGACTTCAGATTTCGATTCTACACGAAAAATTGAGTCAGGTATGTGTTTTGAGTTTTTCTTAAATCTCATCCAAATGCACTCAAAAAGAAGATCTAAACATTCCAAATTGGCTCTTCTCATTCCACTCGTTTTTGCCTCTTTTTCCAGAAAATTATCAACATATTATCTTCAAGAACACTGAATTATTTTCAGAATTTCTTCCACAGATTGATGAATATTTATTGGATTACTAACTACCTACAACATGAGTTTAATTCCTATATATTTTTAGATTCCAAAAATCCATTAACAACTATATCCTTTCATCTTCCAAGCATGAAAATCATCTCTTTTTATAACCATCCTAACATGAACAATATACGAACTTAAATTGCAAATATCAAACACTTGCCTCTAATGAAGATCTGACCCTTTGGAGTCGAATAACACAGGTGGTGATGGTGGTGGTGACCTTTGACCTTTGTTTCTCCTCCTTCCCAAGCAAACTTCTTTCTCTTTCCAAGCAACCTTCCACTCTCTCTAAGAAGATGACTTTTCAATTTTGTGTAGAAGAGATGAAATGAACCTACATACACTAATCTCCAAATACTTATAATAAGACAAAACCCGAAATCACTATTCATCCCCCTTGTAAAAATAACCAAAATGCCCTTTTGGGTTATCTTTTCATTTCCAAATGACCCGAGACTCAAAACTACCATCCAAATAGACTTTTCTGACTATTTCGAACCTTCTGAACGCAACGACATAGTCGAAATGACTATAAGGTCGATAGAAAATAAATTTCCTTTTTAATTTAATAAATTAGTCCCGACACGTCCCATACCACGTCTGACTAAAAATTCAAATTACCGAATTTATATCATACTGTCATATCAATGACATCACATTCATATATTACCTAAATATCTTTAAGTAATATTCAGAATCATCCATTTTAATATCCACAATTCGGATAAAACCCAAATGAATTAATTTATAATAAGATCCAATTAATCCATTAATTTAAAATATAACCCATTTTAAAAGTTGGAACATAAATGGATATCTACAGAATTGTACATTTGGAAGAATAGAGTCCATGAGGGTTACGTAGTAAGTTGGAAAAACCCTTCGAATTAAAGTTAGAAACGAACCATTATACTTGATAAATAATAATGGGAAAATAAGGATAAATGTTGTGAATGTGGGTTATTAGATAAACCTAAATTGATATAATAAAAGTGGTATATTTATATGATTGTGTATGCATATATTATATACTTGTGAAAATCATGCCCGCGCTACTTGCTATCCCTGAGGTTTTCGCACTGGAACGATCTTATCTCGTGTGCCTTATGGGGGATATTGGCTCGTACCCTAGAAGATAGAAATCCTAGGTACAGGCTATCGAATCGGTAGTCACGGTCCTAAGAGACGTGAGGGTATGTACTGACCTCTTGGACTTGGAAACTATACTTCGCCTCAATATTGTTTGTGTATGTATTTATACAGTTCGAGAGTGATTCCGAACTTGTATGTGGGGTGCTGTTAGAATATATATATTATACGAGTATTTAATATATATATGAACTTATGAAATATGAGAAACTGCCTACTGTGTTATGGTAAGTAAAACATGTATAATGACTCAAATTGGAAATACTTGTTTTGAAAAGTATAATATGATATTGAAAAAACTTTATGAATCAATAAAGTTAAAATGAGCGTTTTGTACTAAATGAAATTATCCTTTTTAAACCATGATGTTGTTAAATCTTAAATTTTGAGAAGAATATTTTTGGAAGATTTGTACTATTTTATTGTTGTTGTATAGAGCATTTTATTTCGAGATAGATAGTTGTATTATTTAGAGAGATTATTGTTGTATTTAATTTGGAGAAATTTGATATTAGTGAATTTATATTATTGTGGGATTCCTTTAGATGCTCTATACCTTGTGATTGTGGATTAGTTTACTTTTATCGATGAGTATCGCTCCGCTCGCTCTCCCCGGGCGCGTGGGTCACCAGGCCTCACCACATCCGTATATGCTTTATCAAGCCATAGCCCGGGAAACAGGAATTTTGGTGGGTGCCCAACATCCGTGCTATATTAAAATCTCATGACAACGTGCTCATCAACAATATAATGATACCACATGAATCAAAATAATTTCAACAATTATTTTCCAGATTTCAATGAATTTATCAATTCAAATATGAGTTCAATTAACAAGAATTCAAAGAGAATGACACTCGCGAGATTTAAGGAGCATATTGTGTAAAACCCCATACCTCAAACTATGATGAGAAACCAATGATCACATCCTCAAGATCAACACAAAAGATCTACAAAAGCTCCTCCAAGAACCTCCAACAAAATAGCCCCAAGAACACCTCTAATCTAAGGTTGGAACTCACAAATCTCAAGGGCCAATGTGTATATAAAAAGAATACGAATATAAAATATATTTGCTACCAAAATTTGTGCCAAAAGTAGGTTAAAAGCGTTGCCCACGACTTCTTTTTATAATGCAAAGAAATGAAGAGTTGGAATCCAAAAGACTCCTTTAAATAAGGTAAATAAATGAAGAGTTGGAAGTCAAAACAACTCCAAGAGTTAAAAACATTTAAAAATCATTTTAAAATCCATTTTAACTCCGTTTTCCAAACCGTTTGAAATTCTCGCCTTTAAAAATAATAACCAACATATTTGAGCAATAAAAATAATTTTATCAATGTGAATAAGGAGCTCAATGTGAATAAGGAGATCAAGCCTGTGAAGCAGAGAAGAAGAGTGTTCAGCCCCGAGAAGAATCAAGCTATACAGGAGGAAGTCGAGAAGCTCTAAAAAGCTTGTTTCATTGAAGATGTTAAATATCCAGACTGGTTAGCCAATGTGGTGATGGTGAAGAAGAAGAACAACAAG
This sequence comes from Sambucus nigra, assembly GCA_949130495.1. Lineage (NCBI taxonomy): Eukaryota > Viridiplantae > Streptophyta > Magnoliopsida > Dipsacales > Adoxaceae > Sambucus > Sambucus nigra. The sequence continues at coordinate 84,776,091 of OX422223.1, read as the reverse complement.
TGGAGGATGTGTGTAGACTTCACCGACCTCAATAAAGCATGCCCAAAGGATCACTTTGCACAGCCCCGAATTGATCAACTAGTCGATGCTACCTCAGGACACGAGCTGCTGAGTTTCATGGATGCTTATTCATGCGACAATCAGATCAAAATGAAACCTGAAGACAGGGAGAGTACTTCTTTCATTACCCCTCGGGGAACTTATTGTTATAATGTTATGCCTTTTGGTTTGAAAAATACAGGTGCGACATATCAGCGGCTGATGAACAAAGTCTTTGCTGAACAAATCAGTTGCAATATGGAAGTCTATGTTGACGATATGCTGACGAAAAGAAAGAAAGTTTCCGATCATCTAGTTGACTTAAGTCAAACTTTTGATCAACTGGATAAATATCAAATGAAGCTGAACCCGACGAAGTGCATATTTGGAGTACGAGAAGGCATGTTTCTCGGATACATCGTTAATCAACGAGGCATTGAAGCAAATCCTGAAAAGATCAAAGCTCTATTAGGGTTGCGATCTCCAACGACGAAGAAGGAAGTACAGAGTCTCACAGGACGAGTAGCAGCACTCCACAGATTTGTATCACGAGCAACTGACAGATGTCTCCCATTCTTCAAGACACTCCGAAAGACTTTTGAGTGGAATGATGAATGTGAGAAGCTTTTCAAGATTTGAAGAAATACTTGGGAGCACCACCACTGTTGTCCAGGCCAGTGATGGGAGAAAAATTATACTTATATCTTGCAGTGTCCGAGAATGCAGTTAGCTCGGTGCTAATAAGAGTGGAGAATGGAGTGCAAAAACTAATTTACTACACAAGTAAGACCTTCCGAAGAGCAGAGATCAGATATTCAAGGATGGAAAAGTTAGTACTGGCGCTTATTGAGGCAAGTAGGAGAATGAGGCCATACTTTCAGGCTCATACCATAGTAGTATATACCGATATGCTATTGAGGCAAGCCCTTCACAAGCCAGAAAAATCAGGGAGATTGATGTACTGGGCAATAGAACTCGGTGGATACAATATAGTCTATGAACCCAGATCATCGCTAAAAGGGCAGGCTGTTGCAGATTTTATAGCAGAATTCACTTATCCTGATACCCCCGAGGAGTAAAAGTTGCTCGCTGATCAACCTGTGGATATTACAGGATCAACAAACACTAGCTCAGACCAACTCCTATTGGTAAAAGGGCAAGTGGATGTTACAGGATCATTAAATTCGAGCTCAGACCAACTCCGATTGGTAAAAGGGCAAGAAAAAATGATCGACGAAGAGCGAGAAATAACCGGGGAGGATGAAAGGAAGCAACAAATATTTCACCGAGGAACTCTAACTGATCAGAAATTTGAAGACGAGTTACCTATGTGGAGGCTATATGTAGATGGTTCATCTTACACTACATGATGTGGCGCGGGGATAGTTTTGAGCACTCCGGACAAGGTCGACATGGAATACGCCCTACGTTTCCAATTCAAAGCTTCCAATAATGAAGCTGAATATGAGGTCATGATTGCAGGACTTAGTTTGGCAAAAATTATGGAGACGCAGGAGATTATGGTCTTCAGTGATTCTCAATTGATCGTAAATCAAATGTTGGGAGTATATGTAGTTAGAGGAGAATTAATGATCAGATATCATGCAAAGGCAAAGGAGCTGGTGTCAGAATTTGCCGTTGTTCAGCTGGTCAGAATACCAAGAATGGAGAATGCGAGAGCAGACGCCCTAGCTCGACTAGCATCGGCTACTCGCACCGAGCTACGACGAACAATCCCAATTGAAGTGTTGGCTGGTCGGAGTATAGATGAAGATCTGACGATGAATTTATCACCTTTGATTTAGGACCATCTTGGATGGATCCCATCAGGGCATATATTGAAGAGGGAGAATTGGCAATTGATAAGCTTGCGGCCAAGAAATTGAAGTTTAAAGCTGCTCGGTATGTATTAACTAACGGTATTCTGTATAGACGAGGAATTATGGCAGGTTTACAGAGATGTGTACATCCCTCTGAGGTGAAAGATTTGATTGAAGAGATCCATGAAGGGTCCTGTGGAGCACATATAGCAGGTCAGACGCTTTTGCAAAGGATGATGACGCAGGGATACTACTGGCCGATGATGAGAGCCGATTGTGTAGCCTATGCCAAGAAATGTGACAAATGCCAGCGCTTTTCCTCCATCCGAAGAAATCCACAAGCATTTTTGACACCCATAACTTCCCCTTGGCCATTTGTCATGTGGGGAATTGATTTGGTTGGGCCACTGCCAACGACTCGAGGAAGGTTCAAATACCTCGTCGTCGTAGTGGATTATTTTACTAAGTGGGTAGAAGTTGAGCCACTCATTGATATGACGTACGAGAAGGTGTATCAATTTGTTTGGAAGAACATCATTTGTCGATATGGTCTTCCTCATGCTTTCATCACAGACCATGGAACATAATTCGATAACGAGGAGTTCGCTTCCTATTGCCATCAGTCAAACATTTTGAAGGTCCACTCAACACCAAGCCATCCTCAAAGCAATGGACAAATTGAAGTGACAAATAGAACGCTGCTAAATGGCTTGAAGAAAATACTGGATGATGCAAAATCGAATTGGATCAATGAGCTACAATCAGTACTCTGGGCCTACCGAACTACTCCCCGAGTAGCACTGGAGAATCACCATATATGCTGGCGTTTGGAAGTGAAGCTGTTATACCTGCCGAGTTGAGCCTCCCAACACACAGGGTACTGAATTTCAATTCCCCTGTCAGCGACTTAATGAGAAGACTGGATTTAGACATGCTCGAGGAAGTTAGAGAAGAAGCAACCATCAGAAATGCTTCATACCAGCAGCGAACAGCTTTGTTTTACAACAAGAGGGTGAAGAAATGCGACCTGAAATAAGGAGACTATGTGCTGAAGAAAGTAATTCAAAAGCACAATAAACTGTAGGCAAATTGGCATGGATCATACCGAGTTACAGAAGTTGTTCGACCAGGCACTTATCGAATAGAAACTTCAGAAGGAGAGGAGTTTAAGAATGCATGGAACGCAGAGCACCTGTGCAAGTATTATTAGTGATGTATATTCCCATGTAATGCAGTTCCATCAATATGAATAAAATGAAGATATTCTGCCAAAGTCTCTTCTTTTATTGAGAATTTTTTGGGGAATACTAGTGCTACACACTACTCGGCAAAGGCTCAGACTACTCAGCAAAAATATTCCTAAAAATGCCAACTTATGTTTGTTAGGAAAACAAAATATTCCTAAAAATGCCAACCTCGGTTGGTTAGGAAAAAAAAATATTCCTAAAAATGCCAACTTAGGTTGGTTAGGAAAACAAAATATTCCTAAAAATGCCAACCTCGGTTGGTTAGGAAATAAAATATTCCTAAAAATGCCAACCTGTTTGGCTAGGAAACAAAATATTCCTAAAAATGCCAACCTGTTCTGCTAGGAAACAAAATATTCTAAAAAATTCCAAGTTATGTTGGTTAGGAAGTACATATATTCTCGAAAATACCAACTTATTTTGGTTGGGAGTACATATATCTCGAAAATGCCAACTTATGTTGGTCGGAAAGTAAGATTATTTCAGAAAGTTCCAAAGTTTCTTGTAGAGGAAAAATCTACTAACTATGGCTGGTCGGGGATAAGAACCCACCAACTATAGCTGGTCGACAAGGAAAAGTTACCGACCTTGGTTGGTCGGAAACATTTAGTAGAAAAATTTACTAACTATGGCTGGTCGGGGATAAAAACCCACTAACTGTAGTTGGTCGACATGGAGAATCTAACGACCTTGGTTGGTTAGAAGCATTTTAAACATTTTTATACTCGTTACTTTGTTGTTAAGTTAGTCGAGAAATAAAACTTTATTATTATGAGATCGAGCAACATTATTGATACTTGTAACTTTTTAATTATTACTGAGTTGGTCGACAAACAACACAATATCGTTATTTTTTTTAACAGATATGCACAAATATAAAGTATTTGATAATTACAAGACAATAGAAATTAAGATTGCAAACATAAATGAAAGTCTTTCATTGAATTCAAAATAAATTACATTGATAATAAAATGAAAAGTACATTGATATTGAAATGTATACTAACTATTACATCAAAAATTCCTATTCTACTAGTCTTTTCACCTCTGCTTTTGACACAGGTTCCTCGCCAGCAGGCGACTCATTTAAAGCCAGAGGAGAATTTATGAAGTTGAGATCCTTCAACATCCTGACATTCATCACAGATGGTCGATCTAAGAGATGCTCGGGATGAGATACCTTGGCTTGAGAATGTAAATTGTAGTCACCGAGATATTTTGAAATCAAGCTTCGAGGAATGGCCCGACCAGGGATCTAACTCATATCCAGTTTGAATGGTGGCACGGGTAAGTCGAGAAGCCCGGGATCATGGTAGTCCCACAGGTAATGACCCTGTTCGAGCTGCAGCACACCTAAGGCATTCAACCAACCTTGCTTGTAGCCCTCGTTCTTGGGATTCTGGATACAATCATCCAAGTAAAAGAGAGCTTCGTTGTATCCATCCATTCAGAACTCCCTGGGCTATTTGTGGAACTGATATGTTAGTCTGTCCAGCTGCTCGTGGAGATTTTTGACGAAGAGCTCTTTGTTCTCCAAGGTAGATTTCTGCGTGGAGAGCTGCTCTTCCAAGTCTCTGATTTTCTTTTGACATTTCAGCCAAAGCCTGGTTCTTCGCCATTAGCTGGAAGGCCTGGTTCTCTAAGGCAGACTGAGTCCTTTGTTCCTCGACAGGAATCCGAGTTGCTCTTGCTCGTCCCCGAGGAGCTCTTGCTCGTCCACGAGTTGATGTAGAGGGGCCAGCTCTATTTAAGGTTTCCAACACGTCCCTCAAGTTGGCGTTCTCGACCTCTAGGAACGAAAATCCCTCATCGGTTACTAGGATTAAGGCTTTTGAAGAAGAGGCTACAGACTTCAACTGTGATATATTTTTCTACAAGTTGTTGTTCTCTCGCTCCAGCAACTCGGCAATCTGTCTACATTCCTCGACCTCACCTTTCAGGGTTCTCTCCGTTACATCGTACCCAGCAAAAAGCTTCTCGTAGCCCTTGTTGGCAATGATCAGCTTGTACTTCTTCTCATACCCCTCATGAAACAGGGCAGTGGATTCTTTGTATTGAAGCTGAAGATCTTTGAGGGTGCCTTGGAGATCCTCGATCATATCATAATAGGCCACATTATTGGCCACCGCTCGATCAAGTAGACACTTCAGATATTGATATGCTTCCACTGCCTGTTCTGAAGCATCTTGGCCGAGGATGTCTACAACTTGTGCTGCACTCAGGTCTGTGTGACCAGCTTTAAAATATTCATTACATTGTTGCAGCAACTTAGTATCATGGGTAGATAGTAATTCCATCCTGGCCAGAAACTAGCAGAGAAAGAAAGAGCAATCATCAATAAGAAATATAAGCAGAGTATGAATAGAAGATAAACAATAGTATGAAAAAAAGTCCAAGTTTTATTAGATCATAAAGTTCAGAGTTACATATGTGGGTTACATTTGAAAAAGAAAAAGATAAAGAGAAACCCGAACAACTCTACACCTTTTCCTTATCTCCCAAAACCTTCTTGGGAGGCTAGGACGAGGAAGTAGGTTGCTCGGAGGGAATGGATAGTTGCTCGGGGAGCACAGGCAGTTGCTCAGAGGAAGTAACAATCTACTGAAGTTCCTCGGCAGCAGGCTGAATGGCTGGGGGATTATATCCCATCACCATAGAAGACTCTTCTGAGGCAGCTTCGTCCTCTTCAAGATCTTATGGGGTTGGAGGGGGACCAGGAATGTGTTGCTGAAAAAGCTCAGAAGATTCATCAACTTTCATTTCCTGGAGAGCAGCAACCCATCCATCCCTAAAGTATTTGAGACTGCTATAGTCCACTTGCGACACCATAGCAGCCAACCCCTTGTTCCACCCCTTGTCCCAGCCAGCGCTGAAGGACTTCTTCACAGTCATCTTCCTCTTCAATTTTTCTGAGGAGAGCTTCTCGGACAGTAGGTTATCAGCAGCTTTCAATTTGTTTTCAATCTCCTCCTTCTGCTGACCTACTTCCCTAAGTTGAGTCAGCTCCTCCTCAGCAGCCTTGAGCTTATCTTCAAGCTCCCCAGCAGTTTTGAGCTTCTCTTCGAGCTCCATATTTGCCTTCTCTAGGGAATTTATTCTCTTATCCAACTCCTTGGAGGCATCAATAGCTCGAGCTTTCTCTTGCTCGGTGGAGGCAAACTTTTTCTCCCAGACATCCTTATCAGTAGCATATGTCTGGCGAGAATCGTCCAAAGACTTGATAACTTCTGCCAGAGCTCCCTCCACACTGGACGAGGAGCATGAAGCTTTAATCGCTTCATCATTCTTCATGATTATATTAAAGAAGCTCGTCAACTGTGAAAGTAAAAAGAAAATAAGTCAGAAACAGAAAATAACAAAGGAAATATGAAAAGTTCAAAGTAAGAAGACTTACAGAAGCAAGGTGACGAGTAGCTAACGAGGTGACCATGTCCCGAGTAAGGTTTTCTTCAGTACCTTGGACCTCGGGAATGATCCAGAACTTTATCGAGCTCATGGCAGAGTTCGGAGGAACAAAAGTGGGAACCCCTGTCCCAGCAGTTGTGAGCTGAGTGATGGTGTCAGCCAAATTGATCGAGGAGCTCTTCTTCAGCCTCCTCGGGGAAACATGAACAGATTCAACCAAGGAAAAACCCTTTGTCGGTGATATTACAATCACCTCTCCAGGAGCAGCAGACCTGCTGGGAGCCACTGCGGGCTTCTCCACAACCTTCACGACAGCAGCCGATGAAAGCACATCATTCTTCTTTGTCCCCTCCCCTGGGACATCAACTTTATTTCTTTTTACCCCACCATAACCAGAGGCAGGTTTCTCGAACAAAGTGGGATGTCTTCTTCTCTTCATCCTTTCGCTTAAAGGGACGTGAGATTCAGGTGAGGAGCTGGTGGAAGCTGGTACTGGCTCTGATTCACTTATCACTAGACGAGCAGTGAAAGAGGTGGTATAGCTATTGTAGTGCAGCAGATATGAGGTTGATCTAATGTGCTCGTCGGCAACACTCTGATGCAGACTCCAGATAAGTTTCAGATGTCTTATATTAACATCTGCTTCCTTTGGACATTTTCTTTTGTTATCAACTGCAAATAAATAAACATTGAAATATTAGTGGCACATTTTATCAAACACAAAAGAAGCATGATTTCAAAATAAATAAAATGAAATAAAAATAACCTATCCCATTGACATAAGGAGGGCATCTGGGACCCTGGTAAACGTCATCTCCAGTTAATGGAGGGTGTTGCCAATTTTTTATGACAACCCCGTGTTCAAAATAATCCCTATTGGCATCAGGGAGATTGACTACTATGGCTCTATTCAAAATTCTAGTTTTTAAATAAAAAATGTTATCATTAACTTCCCATCTATAACAAAACATAATCTCAGGAATTCCTATGCGAGTTCCATGGATCTGATTTAATTTATGCACCCCATTAACTATTCTCCATGTGTTGGGGGCTATTCTTGCAGGAACAACGTTAAAGTAATGACAGAATTCCAGACAAAAGGGATTTGGTGGAAAAGAAAATCCACACTCAGCAATAAAGATACTGGGGAACCAAAGTCCCTCAGCCAAACGAAAGTAATCAGAAGGCTTAGAAAGCTCTTCCAAAACAACCTAGGAAGGGATGGAAAAATCAGAGGGAAATTTATCAAGAGATTCAACAGGGTAAACCATGATGAATAAAAGAAATGAAGAAAAAGGAAGAAAATCTTACAGAAAAAGAGTGGATCTGATGACAACGAACGATGGAAGAGATGAATACACAGGAGAGAAAGAGACGATGGAAAACTAGAGAATACAAATTTAAAAAGGTAGAAGATGATGGGAGCGTCTGTGAAGTTTAAATACCTTGCCTTGGGAAATGGTGAAGTAATGATTACAAAAAGAAATAATTACGCTACCGGCGGCTAGAGGAACAAAAAGGGAGCGACAATCGAAGCGAGAAGAAACGATTACGCTACCAGTGTCTAAAAGGACAAAAAGTACGCAGAAATCGAGGCCGTTGTAAAAATTCAAAAAAGCATGATTCTATGAATTTGGAAGGAGAAATAAATACGAAGGAAACACTCCTAAAAATCAGGAAGACCATTTAAAGCTACCATATTCCGAGAAAGAATGTTCCATACTCCTCAAATTTCGAACTATGAAACATTGGGGGCTTCTGTTGATACCAAATTTAGTCTGCTGACATGGATCAATTGAATGATGACACGTGGCGATCTACATGGCAACAACAAACACTTTCGAGGAACCCACGCGCTCCGAGGAACAAGACTACAATGAGGAAGACTAGTTCCCAGAGCAACACTGTTTCCTCGAGGAACTCACACGCTCCGAGGAACTCTTGAGTATCGAGAAGCTTAGGCAGTCCAAGCAACTTAGACGGTCCGAGCTGTATCTCGAACAAAGCATTAATAGTTGGATAACCAACAGTTCAGCTGATTCATTAAATGCTTATCATTTAGACGCACACGCTTAAGGGGCATTAAATGTATTAACCTTTAATATGTATCCCATTTAATGTATTACTCTTTCACATTACAGCCTTAGGGCTATAAATACACTGTACAATCCTCATTGTAAGGGGGACCGAAACCCAGATAGGAATTTCTTGATAGAACCACAAATCGAGAATTCCCAAAACACTCAGCAATAACATAATAGTGGACGTAGGCCATTCTTATAAGGCTGAACCACTTTAAAATTCTTTGTCTCATTTATTTATCTGTGATTGAATAATTAGAGTGATCTAATTTTTTACATCAACACACAGTTTTCTATTATCACCCCACACCATTTAAATGTGGGGACATTATTATATCATCTAGTGTATCCTTAAAAGTATTAGATATATTCATCATATGTTTACAAAAATTATAATGAAATTGTATGCAAGCAAAAATGAAAAGTGTGTACACAAAGTCAAAATAATGCAAAAAATATTTCCGTAGGACAAATAACATAGACTTCATAAAAGAAAACAATAATAATGGATAGAAAAATTAATCTCAAACATCAAAATAATATTACTTGTGACTCGAATTAACATATTAGAAGTGGATCTCACAATGGACCTGAAAACAACAATTATAACATAATAATTTGGGGAGACGTTTGTGTGAGCACATGTTCAAAGTCAAAGATCAGAATACAATTCATCAGTCCATTTAATTTCCAAGAAAAAACAATTATGTCAACAGATAAAAACCACCAAATGTAAAAAATAAAACTTAAAGTTCTTCTTCTTTGCACGAAAATCTCGTAAGAAACAAAAAATATACAAAGATAATTAACTCACCACAAAACAAAGGTAGCAGTCATTATCAGTACAAACATGTAAAAATAAATGTCAATGAATTCCACGGTTCAAATATAAAGTTCCACGGTAAAAAGTTAGATGTAAAGAAATAGAAGAGAAAAACTGAAAATGAAATAGAAAAAAAAAAACTAAGTGAGATGTAAAGAAAAAGATGTAAATAACATCACCCATAATGTATTTCTGATGCAGTGGTCGTTGATCTGAAAGTTAAATTAGTAATCATCAATAGCAAAAGGTTGAAAATAGTGAAAATGAAATATAAGAGAAAAACTAAGTGTTCCCATCACGTCTTCGCATCCCTATCTATCCAAGTTACATTCTTCTCTCGTCGGTTGGTGATTAAGCATAACTCAGTATCTTGGAAGGAATGCTAGATTCAAAACTCAAATTTTAAATTCCATTTCAATAATACTAAGGCTCAAAATTCCACATATACATCCAACACCATAAATCGTTCGTTGTTATCAAGTATAAAAAATTCACACTATAGAGAAAAATCAGCAATTGTAAATTCAAGTAATAATAATCTAAAAAAATAGAAGCTCAATAAAAATCATACAGATTACTCAAATATGTAACGATCCTCAATATTTGGGTTTACTCAAATATTTCATGATCATCAGCGAAAATCATATGGGTCTCGTAGCAGCAAAAATGAAACAGAACATCATTAAATCAACTTAAGACCCCATTTTAAACCCTTATAAAACCCCATTTATTATAGTAACAGTGAAATGGCTATGAATCTTAAGCAACTTAAGAAGGCAAGTTTAGAAAATCAACATCATATATATTTGTATCCACTACCAAACCTTTAATGTTATAAGAAATATGTACATTTATAACATTAGATGCAACATTACCATACTAAACAACCATTAATAAATTACAATATCAACCCCAAATAAAAGAGAATATGTAAAACATAACTGGATAACTACTAGCATAACAATACCCATACTAAAAAATAAAGACATGTTGAGTGCCTGATCCAAACCTCTTTACATATAAAGATGGGCCTATGAGTCATCCCCGTGGATTGAAATCCTTAAAATAGCAATCACAGTAACAAAATGAAGCTGCAATTTTGTCTTTTGAGCCACTTATCTTGCTTATTACCCGCCCATGCATCATGGTTTCTACTAAAACATAAGAATAACAGGAAGGTCCACTAAAACACTACACATTCGACTATTGTGCCAACAACGCATTAAATTTAAGAGCGCGATAAACATATAGTAACACAAAAACATAAATAAATTAGGGAAAGTTCATTAAAAACATTAAAGTAAAATAGCGATAAATTAATCAACAAACTCTATGAGTCTAATTACACCCCTGGGTCAACAAAAAAAATTTATGAATAAATAGATGAAATCCAATTCCTCTTTAATAGCATATACAATTCGTCTTTAACAACATGTAAAATAGACCAAAATTTTAGAAGAAATTGATAAAGGTAATAGTAGCAACATGTTTAAGGTAGAAGAATTTTGGAACCCCAAAAATTACAAAATGTCTAATTTAAGAAAACAAATGTTGGAACCCAAAAAATGCATTTGTGCGTAACTGAATTAAAATCGACTAGTTTGGAGTGATATTTACCGAGGTGTGAGAGAACCGTTGCTAGATAACAAATATTAGAAACTGAGAATGCCCTTGTGATCGCGATTAAACCGATTTAACTATAATTAATTAATGTCATATATTAAACCAAATTAATTCAGCTCCTAAACATGCAACTACGCGCGCGCGCGCGCGTGTGTGTGTGTGTGTGTGTTAAACCATCACAAATAAAATTACTTCCTCACAGATTTCAGGAAAAATCCCTTTCAGGCAAAACATTTAGTTCAATTTAAAGACGTAAATCACTATAAAGACATAAATCACAATCACATAGACACGCAGTCTAGAGTCAGTAAGAACCGCAACTCCAATTTAGCCCAGGAATACCCATGAGTACTCCCTATGACATGCAGTCGATGTCAACCTAGTACCTCCCTCAATTGGCACCCAGATGAGCAGTAGAGATCTTCTCTACAAGAGAAACTTCAACGAATATGTGTTCTTGGGTTCCAAAACAATTCACATAAACTATTGGGATCTTTTGAATTGAAAACAAAAAGGATTAAAAGCCTAAAAGTGAGTAGATAATGATTCTGCCAAAGTAGTTTTCGTATCTGATAAAAATGCAGGTCTTCTAAAAAAATAGAGCGTTTAACAAGCCATATATAAAAATTGAAGGCAGCGCATCGCTCAAACGAAATGGCAGTGTCACTCGAACAATGACACATGTCGTTCAAACGACTTCGCGTGACATAAGGATGTCGCTTGAACAAAGTCCTTCTGTCTCTCAAACGAGATAATTAAAAAAATATTATTTGTTTCATCAAAAAATAGTTCGCCTCAACACTTAGAAAACATTCTTTGACGAAAAACTCCGCTTCAACACTTAGAAAATATTTTGTAAAACTTATCCCAACACTCTAAGTAAACCATTAAGGGATTAAAACACAACCTTACCAAAGTGAATCTCGCGGAGGCTTGAATGTTGAAGAAATTTGATATTTTTATCCGTCTTGATGCTTGAATGATCTAGAATATTTCTTCGACGGTTATAACGGTATACGACATACTCACATCTAAGTCCGAATAATAAAATATTATCCTTAAAAATCTCCTCCTTTGTCTATGCCGGTACAAAATAAAAACATATAAATTATCAAATTAAAAAGTCTATACAATTCTAATACCCTCCTATGAACCCAAAACTGAAAAGGTATCAAAAGTGCAAGTCTGAAACTTTTCTTCAAAATCTTCAACTTCAAATCTTTAAACCTTTAATCTTTTCTCATCCGGGTGTGCAAAATAATGATCTTTAATTTTGTACCTGCACACACGAGACAAAGCAAATACCTTCATGACACATCGAGTTTAAAATGATATAGGAATAAATCAATCAATAATCAAATATCCCCCATAATTCGTTCTCCCCCTTTTTATTTGTCTGAAATAGATAAGGAAACGAATAACCAAAAATAAATACAGAGTTGTCACGACAAATATGCATAGCAAATATAGATCAAACTACGCTCATGCAAAGAGTAACTCAAAATCTTCCACAGGCTATTTTTGATTTTTTTAATTTTTCATACCAAAATGCAAAAATAATTTTACAAAAAGCACACACCATGAATTTACACTAAGACAACCAAATCATGAAAAATGGGTGTGAACATATTCGATAGGCAAATCAAATCAAACAAACATAACATATATGCAAGATGAATACATGTATTCCTAACGAATGAATCTCCAAATCTTCCTTAGATGTTAAAAGTGTTGAAGTCAAATGACATCGACTCAATCGATAAACACGTCAAAGTTAAGAATGATTCCCACACCAATAATGTCTAAAACAATGAATTATTTTTCATGATGATGTGAGGACGTGCAAACCCATTTTTTTATTTCTTTCCATCCAAAATCCCCCATAAATAATAATCATTTATTTTTCTTTTGAAGTGGCCCCTTTTTGGCATATTTAGCTTTTTATTGCCTTTCATTTTTCTGGATCTTTTAAACGATGGCTTTCACCACGAGTTAATTTTGTACTCTCGCAGCCCTTTCTCGTGATTCACTCATCGTATTTGTTGCAATTAATTCCTCACGATAAACGATTTTTACATGCACTAATTTTATTGTCAAGTTTTATCGCATATTATTCATTTTAAAGACAAAATTGAAATGACAACACTCCAACCAATATATGATAAACAATATAATAATCAACCAAATCCATGCAAGTGTGAATTAAAGGAACTCATGAGTAAAAAATGTAGGTACTAACGACTAATCACATCGCAATAACTCCAAACATTGTAAAGTACAAAAATGAAATGATGACGTATATCAAAACACTATCAAATCGTCACATGGATATGGAATGAAATTGTGACTCGGTCATCCGAAATGTCCATTCATATATGGTGTAAAACAAAATACAAAACTCTTTTTGTCTTTTTCAAAATTTTCTAAAAAAATGAAAATATTTTTGTATTTTTCCAAAAATGCTTCAAAAAAAGGAAAAACATGACTACAAAAATGGTACACATGAGAAATAGGCAAAAATATCATCATGAAAAATCATTTTATGTTAGCAAACAAGTCTAAACCTCAACCGTTAGGTGCGGTGGAGTTTTCTAAAAGTGGATACATCCTATAAAAAAATTCCATCAAATAATGTGAAGTCTTGACCAAAAACTTTACCTACTCCCTAATATGTGAAAACTCTCTCATGTAATCATCTGAAGCATCATGTTTGGGTCCGTTTGTATGAAAACGTGTAGTTATAAAAGATGAAAGATGACCCAACTTAAAACAAAACTCCATAAGGTGTCCTCTCTTCTTGCAATCCGTGCAGACATAAATAGGCGTAGGTAAACCTCTCTCAAAACATCTCCTATGAGCTCTCCTATCGGGTATGGGATGCCTAGGTGGGTTGGGTTGAGTGCTATATAGATCTATCACAAACTCAGGAACCAGCTCGGGTGAAACATGTGAAGTGGACACATGGTCATGACATATTCCTCGTCTCTCAACATCACCTAAAACGGGATTGAGAACCATATTTGCAACCTTCTTAGATGCATTCTATAAAGGAACTTTTACCTCTCAGTCACGTTTGAGATCACTCTCATGTTGGGATACATGTGTCGTCCGACTAGACACCATGTTAGTCAAATCACTCTTTTTTCGATCTAAAACAATCAACTGTTCACTCAAAGAAACCTTCACCTTCTCGAGTTAACTTGCTTTTGCCTCAAACACCCTCAAACTCTCTAAATCTATGTTTAAATCTCTCACCTTAAGACCTAACTCCTTATTCAATTTTTAATCTTTAAGGTCTCGGCGTACAAATGTCTAAATGCCATTTAGAGCTCACTTTTATCTCCACGTTCGCACTCATTCTCACCCTTACTCAAAATAGTCAAATTGTCTTCCTCCCCTAGAGTCTCACGTGCAAAAGTATCCTCATCATTATGGGACAAACTAGGTGTGCTCTCATATCTAGCTAAAAAGGCGACAAATTTCCGATGTGAAGACTGATCCCTGGAATCTTTCACATCCTCCTCACTATCGCCAAGAGTGGCTGGCATGGAAATTTTCTTACCCTTTCTTCTTAGACTAGTGTGACACTCAAAATCTCTATGCCCCCTACCCTCACACTCAAAACACTTCTCTTTCTACTCTTTATCACTGCTCTCTTTGGCCTCATTTTTTATTTTTCTCAAAAAATATTTCATTGGAAGAATTTTGTTTTGAAACTTTGAGAAACTTTTTAAAAACATTCGCAAGCATGGCCATATCAAAATCAACCTCACCCTCAGAGTTGGACTCACAAACTTTCATTTTCTTTTTATTTTCTCTCGTGGACTCTTCCTCTCCCTTCCTATACTGGGCTCTAAGTGCTATCCCCCTATCCTTAGTTTGACAGTGTCAAGAAACATGTCAATTTTATATGTCTGGAGGTGTCCAACCAACTCTTCTAATTTTAAATTGCCCAAATTACCTAAGGTATTCAAAATACTCACTTTTGGGATCAAACGTTTAGGCAGCGATCTTAAAATCCTTTTAACCACTCATGCATCAAGTATGTGTCACCAAGATTCAAACTAGTATTGAAAATGTCAGATAAACGTGCGTGAAACTCATCAAAACACTCAGATTCAAGCATGGTAATTGTTTTAAATTGAGTTGTTAAATTCTAAATTTTAAACTCTTTGACCGCATTAGTGCCTTCGCGGGTAAGTAGTAATATATCCCACACTTCTTTTGACGTGGTGCACATCATAATACGTAGAAACCCCTCAAGAGTGACGGGCACCTGAAATTGCACTCAGTCCACGTGAATTAAAAGTGCTCTATTTAAATTTTTCATCAGTTTAGGTAGTCACAGGTTATAAAGATGTTATGTTATCTACAGTAATAGTGGGAGGTGTCCACCCTCTTTCACAAAATACCCAAAAGCGCTCATTAATGGCCTTTAACTGTGATTTCATACGTGTTTTCCAGTAGACATAATTAGACCCGTTAAAAGTGGGCATCTGATTATATAAGTGCTCCATTAGAACAATTGCTATTTTTCACAAAATAGATTTTTCAAAAGCATTAATATCGCTCAATTTTTGCAGAAAATGGAATACATAAGAAATTAGTGTAGTCTGCTTGCAAGTTTCCAATTTAACCTAATTTAAATCGGTTTCAAATATCAAACCAAATGAATTCAGCTCCTAAACATACAACTATGTGTGTATGTGTTAAACCATCAAAAATAAAATTGCTAACTCTTAGATTTTAGGAAAAATCCCTTTTGGGAAAAACCTCTATTACACTATGAAGATGTAAATCGCAATTTACAATAATTACAACGAAATCTGTAATGATCACTCCTCGGAACAATAACATAGACATGCATTCTAGAGTCAGCAAGAACCAAAGCTCCAATTCAGCCCAGGAATACCCACGAGTTCGCCGTCAGCCCAGTACCTCCCTCAAGTGGGACCTAGATCAGTAGTAGATATCTTCTTTACAAGAGAAAGTTCAACAAGGATGTGTTCTAGGGTTCCAAAACAATTAACATAAACTATTTGGATCTTGTGAATTGAAAACAATAAGGACTAAAACCCTAAAAGTGAGAATACAATGATTCTACCAAAGCAGTTTTCGTATGTGATAAAAATGTAGGTCTTCTTAAGAAAAACAGAGCTGTTTAGCAAGCTATATATAAAATATTTAAGGCGATGCGTCGCTCGAATGAGATGTTAGTGTCGGTCGAATGATGACACGTGTCATTCAAATGACTGCTCACAACATAAGGATGTCGCTCGAACGAAGTCCCTCTGTCGTTCGAATGAGATAATTAAAAAAAACAATTTTTGTTTCGTTAGAAAATAATCCACCTCAACACTTACAAAAAATTCTTTGATGAAAAACTCCACTCTTACACTTAGAAAATATTTTGTAAAACTTATCCTAACACTCTAAGTGAACCATTAAGGGATTAAAACACAACCTTACCAAACTTAATCTCGTGGAGGCTTAAATGTTAAAGAACTTTGATATTCAGATCCATCTTTATGCTTGAATGATCTAGAATATTTCTTCAACAGTTGTAGCGGTATACGACATACTCATATTTAAGTCCAGACAATAAAATAATTTCCTTACAGAAACACTGAAAGAAAAAACACCTACAAATTAAGATGACATTTCACAAATTTGAACTAAAATATACAAAACCACTGAAAAAAGTAAGTGAAAAACGTTAGAGGGAAATTGAAATTAGAGTTTGAGTACAAAAGAGATTCAAGGCAGCATGAATATCTGATATACCCCGTGATGGTTCAGTCATTGTGGTGATTCAAACCTCGCATATCTAATATACCTACCAAATCTCGCAGAAATTCTGTAAGAGATAAAACGTGTTAGATCTGAAAAAAATAAAATGAAAAATTACTACCCCAAATTACTACATGTTGATGAAACCAAGAACTTACACACTTACGCGGAGTGATATATGTTAAGAGAAACGAAAAATATTGATGTTGAAGTGACCAAAGTCCAACCTTCAACACTCCCAAAAAATGCAATGAGCCCAACCCTCAATAATCCAAAAAAAATGGTGATGTTGAAGGCACCGAAAAGAGTAAATAGCGAGCGAGGGAGAGACCTACAGTGAGAAAGGTGTTGTTTCAATCTTGCTTTCATGTATAAAAGAGAGAATATGTCATGATGGATAGAGAGAGGGATGCTGTAATAGAGAATGGGGTAAGCAAAAGAGAGGGAATCTTGAAAGCCCTTATTTGATGGAGAGGCGAGGGAGTGGGTGTGTAAGAGAGAACCAGGGATGAGACATTTGAG
Organism: Sambucus nigra; assembly: GCA_949130495.1. Classification (NCBI taxonomy): domain Eukaryota; kingdom Viridiplantae; phylum Streptophyta; class Magnoliopsida; order Dipsacales; family Adoxaceae; genus Sambucus; species Sambucus nigra. The sequence goes on along the minus strand of OX422223.1, from coordinate 84,758,741 downwards.
AGGCTCGAGGTAACCATTAGATTCATACGTCACCCACACAAATTTGTTTCGTTTATCAAATCCCACGTGGCTTCATGTGAAACCATTAGATTAAATCCCCATATTCAATCTTAACTATAAAGTATCATCTAAACTTGTGAACAGTAAAAACATTGTTGCTCCTCATATATATATATATATATATATATATATATATATATCGGTTAGACATTGAACTTTAGAAATCAAACCATCATTCTTATTATTAGGCATTAGTGCTACCATCTTTTGATGCTGTAAGATGATACCCGATAGAATGAGGCACACTTATAAAGAAAACGTACAAATGAGCATCTAAAAATTTCTATTGTTCTCATTCAAGGTAAGGATTAAAATTTTAGTCTTCAAATAATTCAAGAACATCCTTTTAATAAATAAAATACATTATGAAAATGATTAGGAAATTACCCTTATAACTTTATGAAAGAAGAATTTTATTGAGGAATATTAGAGAAATTACTGATATCGGACAACAAGAATCCTTCCAAAAGATTATGGTAGAAAAATGAAAAGAAAGAGGTATCAAGAGAATACAAAATTTGTAAAAGTACCTCCAAATCTCATAGAGGTTCCCGCATCAAATTCTCATGTGGATGACCTAGACAAAGGACACATATGCAATTTATGCAATATTAGTAAATAATAAAATTTTATCATCCGAAATTCATGTAATGAATAAATTGCAGTGATTAAAAGGAAAAACGCCCAAAATCGCAAGCAAATGAGATAAAGGCCTTCCTATCCTTCCAAAAACCTGTAATTAAAATCACATTTCCACTTAAATCGAACATGTTGGCCTTAACTTCCTATAGAAAGTATAAAACCCTCTTCCCCTCCTCCTTTATACGGGTTTGGTATTAGTAATGAAAAGTAAGTATATGCATTGGCGAAGTCAGAAAAGGTTATACCATATAGCAAAAAGCAACTCAAGTAATCAAAAAATCCAAAACATAACTAACATAATAAATTCATAGAAAATACTAGCATAATAAAATCCATAACAAATATTAGAAAAATAAAGTACATGGCATACTCAACATAATCGTGACTCTAACAAGTCACTAATAAAAATTAAAAGAAAGAACTCATCAGGGTCCAACACTACGCTTAACGAAAATTTTCGGCCACACCACCCAACTTCCATTACCAATATCTTTTCGGCGCTTTGCATCACCTTGTGCTTCCAAGTAAAGAGAAGCATTATGCTCGATCACTTTGCCCAAAAAGTTTACCACCTCTTTATCACAAACAGCTATGTGATTTTGCTCTACGTCTTAAGGGGTAGCGTGTATACTTACCTTGTCAATATCCTTAGCATTAAAACCTTCCATATCACGTGAGATTCCATATTTTAGGGAGTAGTTTTCTACATTATATGATGCAAATGTCCCATTACTTGCACTTTCTCTAACAATTAGGGAGGATTGGGACTTACCCAATGCCATACCTATCATTGTCTCTGTATTGCTTAGTTTATTATTGATGCCTTTGATCTTTAATTCCGATGTAGTGAGCCCACCTTTAATTTGCTTCCCATTGGCCTTTTTAAGTGCAAGCAAAGATAAAGTGGGAGTCGAAGCCTAGAGAGATGCTAGAGAAACTATGGAACCCACACCATGAATGCACCCTCTCTTGTCAACACCAAAGACTTCGTATAGGGCATAATTTCTCAATGATTGTGATAAGTTGGTGTTATCAATAAAACTTTCTTCTAGTTCTTTTTTCTTCGCCAGCACCTTATCTTGTGAAATGTCAAATATGTGAAATTATGTTGAATATTCATTTGAATGTAGAATATTTCCATCTAACAATTATCATTAACTATTTATAGAAAATCGCCATGATTAGAATAATGTTCTCTTTGATTGACCCATCTTTGCATGTGCGCTAGTCATCCATACATCAACACGCAATGGGTTTTTATGTAATTTCTTTTTCTACAGTTAAAAAACATAGCATATATTATCTTCAAGGTAATAGTAATCAAAAAAGTAAAACATAATAGTTGTACGTACCATATTCTATTCCATTTGGGCATTCCCTTTGCGCCTACTTGTGTGAGTGGCCCCAATATTTCCACTGTTGTCTTTCCTTGCTATCCTCTTTTGTAACATTTTCCCTATTCTCATGCTCCAGAAACACTTTACACTATTTCGACTTCAATTCTAGAGCTACATTGGCCAAACTTTAGACATCCATTGAATGCTTATCATAATAGTTCTTTCGTAACGTGGATTTATATGCTTTAAGTAGTTTGCCCATACTTTTGTAGCAACTAATCTTATAACTTTTTTGGAGTCCATATTTTCTCTGACAAGACAATTGATATTTTAAAATTATAAAAAATGAGTAAAGATATACAAAATCAATGACAACGAACAAATTAAGTATACGTAAGAAATCTTACTTGTATTTCTTTCCACACATACTCCTTGTATGTTTTTGAGACGACGTGCCAATAAGTATACGATATTGGTACCTAAGCATAGACCACTTCAATAAGTCGATTCATGATTCATATTTTCTCATTACCTGCTACCTTATAATGTTGATTGATCTCAATCGCAATTATTGTGTCCAGAGATGATCCATTTGGACCATCATGTGGGTTGGAGACATTAGCTTCATTTGATCTTATACTGAATTTGAACTATTTTTAAATATACAATGCATGTTAATAAACTTGGGTTCTCAAATTACATGAAGAAATAAAATATCAATGTATTTGTAATATGTGTAATTTAATAATCTACATAAATAATCGATAGAGATCACCAAGAGTCTCATCTGTAATTATATGTAATAATATGAATAAATATTGTAGGAATTGAATATATAAAAATAGATCAAAAGAGGATATTAATTGAATAAACTAACTAAGTAGATAAGATACTAAATAGATCAAAACAGATCAGAAATTGGTCCATTCATCACATGTTTCAATATAAGCGAAGCAGTGAAGTAGTAAATAAACAAAATAGATCACAAGAATATATCATAAGAAAACAAATCTTAAAGTGATGTCTAAAATTCTTATACATAATAAGTGAAGCATTAAAGTAGTAAATATAAAGCAAAAATCATAAAAAAAAAACTTTAGCTTTAACTATAAGTACTTAAGCAGATTCTTCAAATTAGGATTATCCTCAAGAATAGACTTATATATTGTAGGAACCTAAAGTTTGTTAACATTTGTTGATAATCTCCATGGTGCATGAAAAATGATAGACCAACCATTATCTTCAAAAATGATAGACCAACTTGATATGCTTCATGCAAGAATGAATGGCTTGTCATCGATTACATCCTTAATCTTTATCTTATTTAAGTTTACCATAATTAAGTTCTGGTCAGGATCAACATTAAAACCATTTACCTTGTCTTTAATGCTCATCCAGTCATAATAAAACACAACTGTTTTGAAACACGTATAATCCAACTCAAATATTCCAAGAATAATGTCAAAGTATGTAATTTTTCTTCCTTGTATTTCATATCTTTTTCGCTTGACCTGAACTTCATGATGACCCTCATTGGCATGCCACAATTTTGGGGCACCCGCGACTCATCATACTCACTTATGAAAAATTCGAACCCATTAACCAAATACATCTTATATGATTGCACATCATATAATGACCCATTTGCTAGCCACTAAAGTATAGTATCAGTCAATCTGACTTTTAATAACTATAAAAAAAAGGTTACAAAATATGATTATACATACACACACACATACACAAATTAATAAATGTAAACTTTTATTATGTAGTCTAATTAAGAACGAACATCCTTGATCAACCATGAGATAAAACCCTTACTCTTTTACGTCAATGTAACCACTCTTCGGTTATGACTAGGTGTAGATTCCTAATAAAGATCATATTTCCTACACTAATTTATATACAGACACTTAGTCATCCTACTTCCTACACCAATCTAAATAAGAGGTATTTTCCAATTGAAAATTCCAAATCATATTAATACACCTACTTATGTTATTCCTTCACTCCATTTGATTGTTATAACACCCACTTACAAGCTTGTGCCAATTGTAATGGAGTTAACTTCACATTCTTCCCTTGTACTAAAGGACCCTCGCCTGCATATTCATCATCTTCATCTTCATCACGAAAACCCTCATGAGTATATTTATGATTTTCTTCACTAGGATTTGGCATGTGCTCCATTGAATAGAGAATCGATTCTTCTACAATATATCTCTACAATGCTCCCTTCAACACACCTCTTATAATTAGCATATTTCTTGTAATATTTCATCAACCTACGCATAAAAAAAGTATCGATTATAAATAAATAGTTTGTCAAAATAAAAAGGGTTGGTAAATCATTCACAATTTAATTACCTCTCAAAAGGATATGCAAACTTATATCTTATTAGCCCATAAATTAACACTTCCTCCACTACGTGTATAATGAGGTAGACGACAATAATAAAATATCCAGGTGGAAAATATTTCTCCAAAACACACATAGACTCAAACAATGCTTTCTTTGCTGACTCTAAAACATTCCTCTTGATCACTTTGGAACACAAAATATTGAAACAAAGCTCAATCGTTGAATGGCTATTCGCAAGTCCTTATGTTTTAGATAAGCATTCTTTAGCAGCAATAACAATAAATGTTGCATAATTACATGATATTCATGTGACTTGAGTCCCTTCAATCCAAGTGGTTGTAAACTCACATAATTATTCAAGTTAGAAAAAACCTCTTGGAAGCTTTAGATCCTTCAAAGTATAGAACAATTATTTTTCTTTTTTTATTTAGAGTGAATTCAGCCTTTGGTTTTATAATTATTCTTGAGCTTTAGTATGTTTCCATCCACATCTTCTTATTGATCCCAATGGTCTCCATATCTTTACTTGTCTTTTCTCTATCTTTGGTTTTATCTTTGACATCTAGAATGTTTGACAAAATATGATCATTGATGTTATTCTTGATGTGCATAACATTTAGATTACGATGAATACTATGCTTTTTTCTAATATGGAGAATCAAATAAAATAGACTTACGATACGATGGAGTGGTAATGTCACTAACCACATTCTTACCTCTTTTATGTTTTCATTTTATTTTGAAAATCTATTTACCAATTCTCATTTTGATGGATTCCACCTTCTTCTCAACCTTCGTGGAGCTTTACGATGTTTAACCTTATTGTTGAAATTATGTTTGTCCTCGCTAAACTTATGATCGCGAAGAATGAAGATTTTATGACTGCAATAACAGATTTTTCTAAGACTCATAAGTCATTCACAGTCTAGCTTTTACATAAACTAAGTATGCCTTATAACCAAAAACCGTGCAACCCGATAAAGTTTCATATATAGGAAAATCATGGAACATCCATAACAACATTGCTCTTAAAGAAAAATTAGTTTTGTATAGGAGTTATATGCCTTTACACCTTAAAATCGTAATTCCTCTAACTCATCTAGAAAAGGTTCCAGGTAAATGGTAATGTCTTTGCTTGGAGAAATTGACCCGAATATCAAAATTGTCATCATTGAAAAATCTTTTTTCGTGCACAAAGACAGTCCCATATTAAGAGGAGAAACAATGATAGACCAACAACTATAACTGGAGATGATATTACCATATTGATTAAAACCATAGGACGTTATACTAAGATATACATTATGTGTTTCGATCATGAAGACTAGACACATCATATCAGTAGATTTGTAAATAGATGAATCAAAAGGATAACGCATCACATTTGTGCTACACTACGCTCTAACGTGCTGCGTCATCTCATTTGTAATCCATGGTATGGTGAATATTCTCTTAGACCCTGGGATCAAGGAAAAATGTCTAACTGTCTTTAGAGGTACTTTACCCTACCCATTTATTCCCAACCTATATCTGGGTAGATTGCATACTGGGCATTTTCCCTTCATTGCATGTTTATTTCCATATAAAATACAATCATTTTGCATATATGATTTATATTATAATCCAGGACAAACTCTTTAATTATCTTCTTCATGGTAGGATACTTGGATTATTATGTATTTCCTTTTGGTAAAAACTCTTTAAACACCTCTAAAATTTCCATAACAGTATTATTTGACAAACCATATATTGTCTTTACATTATTCAATTTGATAAGAAAATATAACATCATATGTTTCTCAGGACTTTACGGGTAAAATGGTTTACTCATCTTGCCACATAAATTTTTGTACTTTAACTCCTCCACTACAAGAAAACGCCTTTTTATGACATTTTTTAAGTGTAATAAAACGCATTTTATGACGCTTTTTTTTTATAAAAAACGTCATAAGTTTGGGTGTCATAATTGATACCCATAAAAAGTGTCATATCAGGTAGCGGTTATATATGATTTTTTTCTCAAAAGTGTCATATCTTTTACGAAAAAAGGTTATAATATACTCTATAAGATGTCATATTAAATTCAAAAAGTGTTATAACAGGCAATTTTCAAATATTAAAAAGGTCATATAAAATATTTCATCACATGAGGGTTCAACATAAACGATCATAAATTAAACATGTAATAAAAAAATTAATAGCCAATATTAATGTCATAGTTGACAAATAAATCTAAAGACAAACCAAAATTCATAGAAACATAAAAATTGTTTTGAATTTTTTTGTATTAGAACTCGCATACATCTCAAATGCACCAAACAAAGTCATTTGTTCATATAAAAAAATAGTAGTACACAACTAGACTTACCCACCATATATATCATTTCCAAAAAAAATAAGGACCTACTACATGTATCATAGCTAGATATACCCATTAAGTACATCCTTAAGGAAAATATCTCCAAAAACATGTATATCCAAAATCATGCATATATGCATCGGCCTTCCTTTGGATTTTGCAAAAATAGTGTCGACACCTCAAAAGTTCCAAATCTCATTGACCTTTCTATGTAGAATTTTAGGAATCGACTGTGTGAATGTGAGATTTACGATTACTGGATATCTAAACCAGATTTATCGCCCACTTCTTCGACTGCAAAACATAAAAGTAGAAATGAATCATCATTCATAATTTAAATAAATTAAACAAGTAAATGATTAGTAAATGAATCATCATTCATGATTTTAATCACAAAGTATGTCATAATAGAGATAAAGAAAATGCAAGACCGAATTATCTGATATCATAAGTAAGAGACATAAATAAATAGTACTGAGAAACTTGTCCACAAATAATAATATCCGAGAGTGTGAGAATTAAATCTCCTATCCAGGTGCTATATGAGATCCTGATGAAAGAACTGATGAAGCTCTACAAATTGATTTGTAAGATAAAACTCAAACTCACTGACTCGATGTAGGTGAAAAAGTTATAGCTGATGAGGTAAGTGCGAATAAATTATACTGATGTGACCCCATGGGATTATCGGTCTCAAAATTTTCACCACCATGTTCTATAGCATAGGGAGGAAGGATAGGTTGTATATAAAGGGGTCCCTATACATTTGAGAAGGGTTTAGTAGCGGCACACACGCGATGCATGTATCGTATGAATCAAAATTATAAATAAATTAAAAGTTGAATTGTGCATAATTATACTGTACAAATTTTTAATGAAAACCATAAATTAGGTACGGTGCCAAAAATGATACATTAAAAATAAAGTAATTTCAATACGTAATCATAATTGAAACATTAAAAACCAAGGATTATAAGGAATTACCCTACTGTTGTCAACCATAATATCACCATTACTGTCTAAAGAAACATATCTCCCATCGCACCGCCAGTATATTGGGTATGAATCAGTGCCTTGTACCATGCAAATGAGTTTAAAAAATATTGCAGAAAAAAATAATAATGAAAAGAAAAAAATAATTTCAACTGAATTGGAGAAGCAAAACAACATAAAATATGTATAGAAAAACTTCAACCAATGTTTTTTCTGAGAAATCACCACATGTGTTACTCTCCACTTCTCTCAACAAAAAGTAAGTGTCTCAACAAAATTAAACCAACCAATCACTAAAAATTTAAGATCTTCATTTTGTTTACATACTAATATGCTCTTAAAAGCCACGAAATGAATAATCAAAATTGAAAACGCACTGAGTAGATTTCATACACAACTAAAATCAAAAATTTTACAATGATTTTCGTATTTATGTGTGCGTCTGTGTATGTGTTCGTGTGTCTGCATGTGTATGTATGTTAGAAAGAGAGAGAGAGAGAGAGAGAGAGAGAGAGAGAGAGAGAGAGAGAGAGGGAGATAGGGGAAAGAGTACCTGATTTCGTGGTTCCGTCTACTGTGATTTCGTGGGAAGGATACGGGTGAGACGATTTAGGTTAGGGATCACTTTTGGTGGAGAAGTTTCGACGTCTTTGGAGGGAAAACTTTCGCCCCTATTTCCTCATTGACGCGCACAGCTCTCAAATTTTTGGGCTAAAAAATGGTCATATATGTTGTCTTACTAAACTTACGTACTGATGTTCAACAAAAGAGTCATAATATGTACCATCTAACTCTTATATATGAATTGTCAAGTATATTAACAGTAATAAATATATTATGACACTTTATAACTAATATGTCATATAAATAATTGTATTATAATATTAATGACAATTTGTATAAAATTGTCGTAAAGTTAATTTTCAAAGTGTCATAAAAAATTATTTTTCTTGTAGTGCTCATTATTCTCGTCATGATTTTCATTTCCCCTCATTCAAAAACTTACTTGATAAATGGTCTACTTCACAATTAAACATTTTGAATGCGTCATAAACAAGATCGTCCATTCTAGGATCATTGGGGACAGGGTCATTGTATTAAACATGTTCAGTGGGTTCTTTTCTTTTCTTTTAACGAGTTCATTTTCCCCATGAAAATGTCAAAATGTGTAAGACTTGATATACCATAACATGGCAAATGAAAATGGACGTCTTCTAGCTCCAATTGCTTTTTATTTTCACATTTAATGCATGGGTATGAAGATAACTTTTGTCCGCCATTGTTCTTATTCACAAAATCAATTAACGTAGCAAACCCATTAATGTATGTTCCATTTCCTCTTTTATGTTCCTTTATCCCCTCTTTAGTAACTTTCGATGGCATTCTGTATGTTAAGATACATTAGTAGAAAATTAATATATACTATTTAATATCTATATACCCAAACTATTGAATATATACTTATGAATACACTCAGACTATTAAATATATATGGTGTGTTGCCTTTTGTATGCAATGATTATATAGAAATAATGAATTCATAACCATGCTTAGATGTTTGTAGATTGAAAAATGTTTTGAACCCATTTTAATATAATCAATGTCCAAATAAACTAGTTCAGTATTCAGAACTACAACTGACAAAAAGTTTAAGACAATACGACATCTTAGGCATAATAAATCATGTTGTGGACATGTATATAATGGCCAAAAGTTTTCACATTTCTGGCACGTGCAAATAAATATTATTCGAAAGGCGATAGAGTGTTGTTTCACTGTGGTACACCTCATTATACACTTAATAGAGGAACATAATATATGTTTGAAAATGTTGTTTCATCACATAAGGTGATCAAATGTTGTATCACATCACATTTCTTTGTTTTTCTCTTTTTAGAACATAATATATTTTTGAAAAAATTTCTTACTCTTTTTGGTTGCTTATATTCCTCTGTTACACCATGATAGTCTCCAATGTAACATAAACACGTATAAAGATGGACAAATGATAGTCTCTAATGAAAAATATTTATACAAAGATTGAGAATTATACCTATATGAGAAGAAGCATTAAAACGGAGCCTTAAGTTTGTGATTGATCCATATATACCGAAATTGAAACAAAACAAAAACATATAACCATAAAGTACATTAAAAAAATATCAGGTATATTGAGAAAAAGAATATAACCATCAAGTATATTGAAAAAGAAAAATATGAGGAACCCTAGGTTTGGATCGAGCATTATACATTTACAAAATAACAATTGAGCCCTATGTCTATGAAACAGAAGAATTGAGCCATAGTTTCAATGTTGCGATTGAAAAAAAGAAGAAGATGAAAACAAATTTTCAACGAAGGTCAGCCTTAAAAATATAATAATAACGTGTACTCTTGTTTGTTTGCGATTGAAAAAAATAGTGCCTTAGGTTTATTTGGATTAAAAAAATGAAAAATATAGCTGGGAATTTAAGTTTGTACATGCGATTGAAAAAATGAAAACACAATTTCAGAATGAAAATTATATTCTTGTCTAGTTGAGGCTGAAAAAAATTGTACATTCTTTTTTTTTCCTACTATGATTTTGACCATAAAATATAAAGGTTTAGGTCTTTACAAATTTGACCATCCATACTAAGACGATTTGTAACGGGTTGGGGTTTGCGATTTTAAAGTATAAAGGTTTGGGGATTTGCGATTTTTGTTTGGGCATTTGAAATTTTTAGTATGAAGATTATCGGGGGGGATGGAAAATTAAAACGAGGGAGGGAAAAGGTGAATACCAAATTAATTTTCACTTTTTTGTGACTATGTAACACTTATAGGTTTAGCTAGTAATAAAACTACAAATTTAGTAATAGTTTTGAACACTCGTAACTTTTGTAAGTGTCTAAAACCGTTGTAAATTTTTTAAGTTTTATAAACACGTACAAAATAAATATTCTATTGGTTGTAAAATAACTATTATGGTGTAGTGTGATATCGCCTCTTCACATTGTCTCTCATATCAAGTGATACTTGTTTTCAATGTGATTTTTCCTCTTATGGGTCCTAGTTTTGTTCAAGTTAGTAGTTGTTTTGCTATTATCACAATATAGGGTAATAGTCAATTGCATTGAAGGAACACATCCCAAGTCAATTAGGAATATTCTAAGATAAGAATCCTCATTTTTTTCCTTAGAATCGATAATATATTCGACTTCCATGGTCTAATTAATAATACATGATTGATTGATACTTTTATAATTTAAGGATCTGCCTCTTAGGTTAGCCACATAATTTCATATTGATTTCTTAGAATCCTTATTTAACTAAAACTACGATATTGTGTACCCTAATGTTTAGGGACTATATTATAATTAAATCAGCATATAATATATATTCCCCTTCGATTACTTAACAATATTATTTATTGTAGTCCAATTCTCCTCACTTAGATTATACTAAAATCTATTAACCATGACAATAACAAAAAAGATATGTGGTCTAGTACAAAGCATAGTATAAATGAGATTCCCCATCGTCGAAGCATATGGTATATTCCTCATCCACTCTATATTATTAGGTATCTTGGGATATTAATCCTTAGATAAGATTTCATGCCTGAAAGGAAGAAATTCTTTCTTGGAATCCTGTATTCTTAATTTTGTGAGAACATCATCAATATAAGTGGCTTAGGATAATCCTAACATATTTTTTTTCCGATCACATAAAATCTTGATCCTAAGTGTGTGACTGGCTTCACCTAAGTCTTTTATAACAAACTTGATGGAAAATCACATAATTTTCATACGAAATCATTTATTAAAACCAAAAAATTTGACTCCATTATTGAACTAGATATTCCAAAACCTTAACGCTTTCTTAAGTCTATAAATGGACCTTTTAAGCTTGAACACCTTGATTTCTTTTCCACATAATTGAATCTCTAAGGTTCACTACACCAAAAAGCATAAAATGCCACCTTTGTCACGACCAAAGATCGTGACAAAAGTACACACGATTTTTAACACGGATAAAGATCGTGACAACCTTGTAAAGTTGTCACGATCAAAGACCGTGATAGGTCCGTGACAACATTAAAAACAAAAAGACCTAGCCGCTTCATTTTTTCTTTCCCTCGTTTTCTTCCCTCCTTTATTTCTCTATCTCTCTAAACTGCCGTGATTCTCTCTCTCTCTCTCTCTCTCTCTCTCTCTCTCTCTATCTATCTATCTTTATATATACATCTCTCTCTATATATACATCCCCTCTCTCTCTCTGAGAGAGAGAGAGAGAGATAGAGAGAGAGCTTGTTGAATTGTTTGGGATTTTTGAATTGTTGTTAACTGGTGGATTTTAACATTTAAATGGTCGTTGAGTTAGTTGGCCCTTGGAATTTCTAACATATTGCATTATTTTTTGCATTGTTATTTTGAATTCTTAAATTGTTGATGACGGGTGGATTTCAACACTTAGATGACCATTGAGTTGGTTGGCCCTAGGCATTTCTAACATTTAGGGTTGTAATGCAAAATGAAACATAACTATTTAAAAATCAAATATAAATAAGATATAATTAAATGAAACATACTATAACACCGGAGGCGAAGATAATGAGTTAGGACCACTCAACCTTTAGAGGAGATAGAGGAAATAGGAATTATATTATTTTTATAATATAATACCAAAAGATGAAATGTCAATCTTGTAATAAATTATTTAATGGGAACTAAATGTTCACGCTTTTGTTTATACTAATCCATGAACATACGCTTCTTACCCATAATAGGTGATTGTTTGTAGTAGTTGTGATGGGGTATCCTAAATACAAATAGTGGATGGGTGTATTCTTCTAAATACTTGATCAATTTACTACTTGTAATAACCACTGGGTGTATTCTTCTAGTGCTTTGTTATTATCGAATTTTTTGATTTTTTGGTTAGTGAATATAATAATTTGGATTTTAATTAAATTGAGCTTTAATTCAAACTCCATGACATGAACCGTTATTAAAAAAATATTTAGATTTATAATTTCATTAACTTGTGTTCTTCTAGTGCTTTGTTATTATTGGATTTGAATCAAAATTAATTTTTTGGTTAGTGAATATGTTAATTTGAATTTTAATTAAATTAAGCATTAATTCAAACTCGATGACATGACCCAATATCAAAACAATATTTAGATTTATAATGTCATTAACTTGTATTCTTCTAGTGCTTTGTTATTATCTATTTTGAATCAAAATTATTTTTTTGGTTAGTGAATATGTTAATTTGGATTTTAATCAATTTAAGCATTAATTCAAAGTCCATGAAATGACCCGATATTGAAATAATATTTTTAGATTTATAATGTTGTTAACTCATACAATATTCTAATTCGTTTGGAATTGATCATTTTCTCATATACATGTGTGTACTAATAACAACATTTTTTTTCCAAAAAAGTCCTCATCGGTGCATCGCGATAGCGAAGGAAACGAGGGCTCCTCGGCCACTAGGCCCCCAGAATAGGGCAAATTGGGGTTCGTCATAGAGATCAAAATAACATTTCTGGCTAGATCCCTAGAGTTTCTGAAAGAAATCATCAGCCCGGTGTACACTAAATGGAGGAAGGTGACAAATGAGCTCAAGATCCCCATCTGGAGGGCACTTCAGGTAGTATATTTATATTTTATAATTTAAATACAACTAACACTTAATTTCTCTTTAGTTTGTATATATTTTATAGGATCAATTCGGCTTGTGCCCATATATCCGCGACTCCACGTTGGAACAGTTGATAGGCTAGTATAAGACGTGGAAGAAAACATACGACACGGTACTTTGGGCAGACTAGGGAGTCCATTATGAGAGTGCACAACACCATCTCGTCAAAGAAGCTGATCTCATTGGCACAGTGACAATAGTTTTGCAATAATGAGATCGAGGAGCGACAATTGGCATCTCATCAATCGAGGAGGGAAAACTGGATGAAAAAGGTGGACATGCACTACTCCAGGCGGACGTCTTACGCCAAGGTCGAGCACGAGAAGGTAAGTTTTTATTTTTCTTTAATTTTAGTTTTATTTTATTCTAATTTAGCATTACTTTTCATTACTTACTAATTCTGCGTTATTTTATTTCAGGAGACGGGGAGTGGCCCTGGGGGTAGGCCACATAGACTCATTGCCTATGTGGAAATCCGAACGAAGAAGGGAAAGGATAAGAAGGTGTCCCTAAGTGTGGCATCCACAATTGTATGTTATAATTATTTATTTTTTAATTACGTTATAATTTTTTTATTAACTTAATTAGCAAATTGTGTACTTTTTGATGTTTTAGGTAAAGCTTAAGGAAGTGTATGAAAAGCAGTTTGATGCCAACAAAGCATCTTTGCCAACAGACCCACTCAGCTAATTGCTCGGGCAAGATCACAAGGGTAGGACTAGGGGTGAGCTCTCAGGTGGGGAAGTCAAGGATTATCGAGATAGAGACGAGTATCATTGGGTTGGCCCGTAAGGAGGACACTTATGACGATAAGCTATCAAGGTTAGAGATGAAGGTCCTAGATATATACTCCTTCATGAATCATCAGTGGGGGTCCACCTCCGATAAGGGAAAAGGTAAGGGCAAGAAAAAGGGGAAGGAGGTAGACGAGGACGCTACTGCTACATCACTGATACGCACAGACTCACCAATACGCACCGACTCGTCACCCTTATACGATCCATTACCCATGTTAACCACCATCGAACAGCCTATGTTAACAATCGATTGACCAAGCGTGTTTTTAATAGGCTTATTTGGTGGCACGCTAATAGCAAGGGAGTTGAGGGACCCGGGAACCCTCCTGGGTATGGTGGTTCATTGATGTGTCACGCAAGACTTTGAGTTAAAGATTCTCATCACGCATATTTTGATCGAAAAGGAGAATGCACCTTTGTGGTTGGAAAAACAATGCAGCATTCGGTGAATCGATGTGTGTCTCAATTCGTATGTTATGTAACCTTTCTTCCTCCTCCAATCTACTGTAGACCCTACTTTATGAGATTATTTGTATTTATTTTATTTGTAAATTGGATATTGTTTGTATTTTTTTATTTGGTTATGGATATATAAATGTTGATTTGGTTTTTTTATGGATAGCTGTATTTATTTGTATTGGTTATTGTATATTGAATGCTGCTTGATAAATATGTTGTTTGGATAGGTTAAAATTTGTTATAACAGGTACAAATATACTGCTGGGCAGTGGTAGTGGCCATACTGTCCAGCAGTTTTTTTAAAATCTGTCCAGATTTATCACGGACTTTGATCGTGACAAGTCCGTGACAAAGGGAACTCATCACGATCAAAGTCCGTGATAAATTTTTCTTTGTCACGAACTTGACATGGTCAAAGTCCATGACAAATTGAAAACTTATCACGAACTTTGATCGTGACAAAACTGTGACAAGTGACTTTGTCACCTCCAAAATTATCACGGTCTTAGATCTTGACAAGTTTGACTTATCATGATTTTGGACCTTGACAAATGGGCATTTTGGTGTAATGATTGAAGCATATATATGTGCTAATTACGACTACCACTGAAGAGCATAGTCTTAACATCCATTTTCTTCATCTCACAATCTAGAAGAGGTGCAATGGATAAAACAATATGGATAGACATTATCATGTCTACAAGTGAGGAAGTTTCCACATAGTCAATCCATTCATTTTTAGTAAATCTTTTTCCAACAAGCCTTGCCCTAAAGGTTTCCACTTTTCTATTAAACCATATTTTCTTCATGCAAATGCACTTAAACCCAAGTTTCATCCCATCCTAAAAGTTTACTAGCTCCCAAACTTTGAATACATTAAAGCCATCTTGATATTCATATATTTAAGCCAGATCTCGGAGTCCTTATCTTAGAGGGTCTTTTTATATTTCTCAAGATCCTATTCATGCTCACCTACAATCTTATTGAAATGCTAACCCAAAAGCAGTAGCCTATCATTATATAGCCTTACCCTCCCACTATGAAGTAAATCCACCGGTGATTCTGTAATAGTGAAACTTGTATCATGATCCTCAATAATGCTTATAGTATAGTTAACCAGTGTATTATCGATATCATATTGAATTTCTTCTTGTATGGACCAATCAGAAGAAACTTCTTGGTCTTTCCCTCTTAGATTTGTAAGATCGTCTTAATCTTGGGTTTGCAGTCCATCATATAATTGTCTTCTAAGTACTGGGAATTAGTACTAATAATGAACCTTTGATATTAGGGATTACAAAAAATAGAGACCCTTTAATTCCCTTTGGGTGACCTACAAAGGGGCATACTTATATTCTTTATTCCAACTTCCCCAACACTTTCCCTAGCACATGTTCGAGGATCCGAATATGTCATACAATATTCTTTCACCTAGTCTAAACTTTTCTGAGAGTTATTAAGACCAATATATAAGGAACCATGTTGAGTAAATAAGTACATATCTCAAATTCATAATCCCAAAAATAATACGCCACATTTGAATAGCTCATCATGGGTCTTACCATGTCAAAAATGGTCTTGTTCATTCTTTCCTCCAAACCATTTTTCTTTATAGTGTCGAATGCGTAAAATTGGGATGTAATCCCCAACTCGATAAATTATTTCTTAACTATCCTTAGAGGTACTCGCTCCCACAATAATATCTTAGGGTTTGTATTAGTTTGTTATGCTTATGATGCACCTCGACTTTGTACACTTTGAACTTATAAAAGGCTTCAGACTTATGGTTCATAAGGTAAACATATCCATAGGTTACCTAAGTATCAATAAAAGTTATGAAGTTTTCATAAGCACCTCGTGATGTAATTGGAATAGCACCATATAAATCGAAATGATCCAATTACAACACATCTTTAGTCTTATAGCCTTTGTCCATAAAAGGCCTCTTGGTCATTTTAGCTTCTAAACAGGTTTCACATACTAGAATTTCCTCCACGTTCAAAAAACTTAATTATCATTTTGAGAAAAATCTTTGAATTCCTTTTAAAATAATATGACCTAGCCATAGTTCTCAAAGATATGTCCGGTTCAAATTAAAAGGTATATTTCTCTTTATGTTATTTTCACTTAAGTTAATCATTTTAGTATATAGCAATAGTGGTGAGACATGCCTTGTACAACTCAATTTTCCAATATACCAAATCCGATAAAATAATTGCTACTTTGATAAAAACATATTCATTAAAATAAGTCGAATATCAATCCATCATTAATTTAGAAACGAAAATTAAATTTCTTCTAGCAGCGGGTACCTAAAAGCAATTCTCTAACATTATCTTTTCGTCTCTACTAAAATCTAAAATAATATATCCTACTTATAATATTGTTTCATTGCTATGATCAACCATGAATAGAAATATTTCTCCCTCACTAATCTTCTTTGTTACCTAACCCCTACAAAAAGATTCCAAATATGATTAGTGGCTCCTTAATCTACACATTATGTCTAACTAGATTGAATCACAAACATTTCTCAATTAGAATGGAGAAATTATCATTTATACTTCCCTTCTTTTCCAAGTAGACATTCAATGTCCTGGTTGTTTGCATATGCAACACTTGTATTTCGACTATTTCATGCAATACACCTTCTTCTTCTTCTTCTTCTTCTTCTTCTTCTTCTTCTTCCCTTTATAGATAATTGAGTAAGAGGCTCTCTCATCAACCTACATAATATCATTTTTCTTTATGATGTTCTCTACATTCTGAAGTTCTTTAAATATTTCGTCAAGGATTATTCATATTCATTTGTAAAATAATTTAGGAAAAACTACACAAAGGACTCCAGGAGTCATTAGAGAACAAAATCGATATGGGTTCCCTATTAATTTAAGATGCAAGTACCTCTTGTTCCCCTAAGATGAACACAATATTTAAAACATTCTCTCTAACTGAAGTACCATAAACTATCTTTGTGTTTACCATCCTTGCCATAGTATTCGACCTTGTGATACGATTTTTATCCTCAAACATTCCCATGAGGTTCATAATCATGTTGTATTCACCTGATATATTTTGATGTTGGTGTTGCAATACATTAGTTATATAAGATAATATAAATAAACTATTTATCTTATCAACTTTCTGTAACTTTTGTAAGCCTGGATATCTGACTCGAATGCCTTTTCACTATGTTTGAGAGGGCATGGTTCAATTAAAGCAAACTTATAATCATCAACAGTGAGGCCAATATCAAGGTTTCTTTTTCATTCTATGGAATTAATTTTAGTTAACTTGTTCTCCTTTAAGAGTGATGCAAGTGTGTTGAAAATTGAGCCAATTTTTGAAATATGAGAATGATTATTTAAGAAAATATTGAATTAAATATACAGGAATTTAACTATTCATTAAATTAAAATTATCTTCCTTCTACTTCAACATCTAATTAGATGATTTCTGATAGATATCCTAATTTTCTTGTTAAATATTATTTCTCATAGGGAGCTTAAATCATTCATATTAAATTAGGCATTAAATCATATTATCAGGACCGTACAGAAAACTGTTGTCTATAATTAAATAGTCGATAGCTTTTGGTCCTGCACTTAATAATAGTTACTCGATTGGGGAGGAAATCAATAATTGTGTTTAAGTATATACCCTCAGTTCATTCTTTAAAATTATATACACTCGTATAGAATATCCCTGTTGGGGATCGAACTTGAATATAATTTAAAATAACTATCGCTTAAGAATTTTAAAATTTCGTAATACCATGATTAATTACCTCCTTTGGGGAGAAATGTCAAGCTAAAACAAGAAATTAATCACATAAAAATTGAAAATATTGATGGATACCGCATGTATTTTGAAAACCCTCTCCCACTCAATATTTTAAACATGTGAGTATGTTTTCAAAAAAATGTTCGATTCTAATTTCCTCAATATCATCAATAATAATATCCTAATTTCTTATATGAAATAAATTACATGGTCTCACATTTCAATTTTCCAAAAAAAAAACATTTAAAATTGAAATAAAACTCGAGGACCAAATTTAATTTGTCTAATAAATTAATTACATGATTTATTAAAATAAAAAAAGAATAAACATTTTTTGTTTTCAGAAAAATGTAATGTAGACCGATAACACAATTAATTTGGATTATCCATAATTATGTGGATGCCTAATTAACATATTAATTAGCACATGATAATAATCAACATATAAATTGAGATGGAATAATTATAATAATAACGCAATCACAAGCATTTATAATTCAACCAGAAAACTAATTTCCTTTTCTATCATGGCATAAAGTTCTTCTCGAATTAGACTTCTTCAAGATTTGGAGATTTTTATAATTCTTACTTATGAAAATTCTTCGCTGCTTCTATTACAATCGTCTGGATGAAGAAAACCACCAAAAAGTAGTTATATTATCCAACCATAGGGGCCCAATAAATGCCCCTATACCTAATGGATCTGTTATACGATCGACATGACTCCAAACCCCAGTGGATCGAGTTTTGGTGCAAAACTACACTCTTTTCTTGTTTTTGGAGAACTTTTAAAATCCACGAAAACACCCTCCAAATTTTAGAAGTACTCCAAAAAAACTCCATGGAAATGTCATCTTGATTAAAACCCATCAAAAAATAGTATTTTAATGGTAGAAAATTGTCACATACCCTCACAATCTCTCCAAATACATGATTCACATAAAAAAAAGATCATACAATCAAATTGAAGAAAATCAACTATAATTAAACCACTATAAATACATTTACATAAATATGACACCCTGCCTAATAAAATACTGGGTGATCAGTCATATATCAAATTAAAACAGGAATCTCATTTGGTTCATTCTTAGCATCACTGTCAAAATTTTTTTACAAACTTACTAACGACCTGGTATTCAAAAAGATGGCGTGTAATTAAAATAAAACATCCAATGTTGATAGAATCAATCATCACATAGAAATAATAAAAAGTCTTGTCGGATAAACCACTAGCTAAATATCCAAAACCAAACCAAACTAATAGAGAGTAATAAATCCCACACAATTTGAAAAGAAACTAAATAAAACTGTGAGCGACATGCTCAAGATAAACTAATATGAATTCCTATACTAGGAATGGAAAATAGATGCATCTATCAAAATCCTGTAACATCCACATATGTTGCAGCTGCGAATCCCTGGAATGAAGTCACACCTAGCGTCCCTGTGGATGGACACCTAAAAGGTTTTGAAAATATTGGATAGCAAGGGTTAGAACCCAAAATATTTTGAAAATATTTAGCAAGTGATTAAATTGCTGATATTTAAAATATATGAATGCTTTTCATATTTAAGCCAGTGTCACACTCTCTTGAGGACAGACTCCCCCCTCAACTAATGTTCACACCTAACGCTTTCTTTATATCCCACCTAGTCCTCTACCCCGTAACTAGATCTTGATAAAATTCTTCCCTGACACACTGCTTTAATCCGAGTATGTTTAAAGTATGATTTATAAGTTATTAACCACTCTAACTTAAATAATCATCTTTCCTTTAAGTCCATATAACATTCACTGTAGTTATATAATAAATACAATTTTTCTCCATGTATTAGATTATCCGTATATAATTATTTCTCCCATTATATATATAACACTATATTAAAACATTCACACATATACTGAATATATATATAATCCATCCTCTTGAGTAATACCTGACCAGATGTATTCTCTAAAGTACTATCAACCTAGGCTACTCAGTCCCACCTAGAGTTCCGAGACAACTATGGTTCGCCGAATCATAACGTAAATAATATATGTAATGGAGGCGGTCATATTCCTCCGAGTATGAGGACATAATCTCAACGTCCTACCTCTGAAATTGGACGCTATGACCTGGGGATATACTCATCCTACTCCTCAAGCTAGGGGATTCACCCACATCGCGCAACCTCCCTTGATAGCACTAGAGTATATAATTTAAATAAATATATATTCACTGATATTTATAAGTACACACACAATATATATATACACTATCACATACCATATATATATATATATATATATATATATATATATATATATATATATATATAATTTAAATCCCAGCTTTACCGTGCACAAAAATCCTTAGCACTAGCCTATATTTTCCTCGAGTTTATGGTCCGACTATAGTTTAATTAATTGACTCATTAATTAATTTATTAACCTCCCGATTCTGTGGTCCGACTCTCATTTAATTAATTTACTGATTAATTAATTTATTGCCATGGTATCCCTCAACCAATATATTCGAACTCACTCACTTGGCACGTATCTTAACATTAACCTAGTCTATATTCCGACTCCGAAATAATCTATTTCTATCAATTATTAATTAAATATATTGGCATCACTCAACCAATATACCCGGACTCGCTCACTTGGCCCGTAATTAAATATTCAGAATTTAATGCCCCAAACTCCCTTAATAAGTTTGACACAACTTATTAATTCATTTCAATCTTAATATTTCTCTCTCACATTATTTATTCAAAGGAAATAATATACTTTTTTGTCCCTTAAGGCTCCTAACCCAACCCAAAGTCTAACATAAGGATTATTGTACGAATTGTTCCTCATAATTTCAACATCAACCCAAACAGTAAAGGATTGCCAGATTTTATCACATCGTTAAAACGTGACACGAGTTGTTTGAACGACAGTGCTCGTCGTTCGAACAAGATCCAGGTTCGTTCGAACGACCCCCTGGGTTTATTCCCCTACTTCCTCGTCTAGTTCAGTCCGCCATTAAAACTCCACCTAAGATTTTTACCCAGATTTCTCTACTGTAATCCTTTTTCAAATCTATTCCTTCTTAACCATTTTCAGTCCCAAACTTTATACACAATAAACAACCCAAATCCAAAATTAAAGATGATTTCTCCCAATCTCTTTACAAGTCATACATCTATCCTAATATAATCATAAATTCCTTAATATCACAATATGAATTTATAAATCCTTAACAATCCAAAAATTTATTTGAAACATCCACAAATTTAAAATCCAATTTGTATGTCAACCCATCTTAAAAATCATAAGTTTAACACACCTACTATGATATGAATTGAAATATGCAATTTAAATAAAAGCAAGTTTAATCACTTGCCTTAGGATTCGTAGTGTCTGATTGATCCTTTGGTGTAGAGATGGTTTGTTTAAGAACACCTCCCTTGTTTTTCCTTTTTTGGCTTCCAAGAGTTCTCCCTCTTTGTTCCTCTACATTCTCATATTTCTCCCAATTGTGTTTTGGCTACCCAAAACTCCTAAACTTAGGTTTTTATCTCCAAATCCCGTTTAGTCATACGGTCCATTTTAAAATAGCTTAAACACTCCCATGTGGGCCTAGTTATGCCCAAAAATACCTTGTGACCCATTTACCACCCCGGGTACACTTTTTTGACTTTCTCGACCCATCCGGACTAAACCTTGCACTCAGAATTGACAGCCGAATTAATTTATTAAAAGGTCATATCTCACACCCAACTTAGTCTATATCCGACTCTCCGCCGAGATAAATAAATGCCACATCACTTATACACGTTATGACGTAAATAAATTATTACTA